>OW285187.1:2927614-5855228 GCA_935421135.1 Bugulina stolonifera | reverse complement strand
CTGGCCGTCCTTATTCCATAACATAACTACCATATTCACGTCACTCTCACCCTCTGATGATACAACTTGTGACTGAAATAAGTCCACAATACTTGTTATTATATGCACTCTGGTTGCATATGGAAAAAAGTGATATACAAATTCAAACTTTAAATCATAATGCTAAAGTAATCATACACTCTTTACTAAACCTGATCTTATGCAAAAGAAGACAACTCAAAATGCTTTGAACTACATAACTAGGTATGAAACACTACATATTTCTACAATTGAACACATGTATAATAAATATATATACATGTATATATACATGTATACATCATATCAGTGCACATGCAGTTCAGGTAGTGGCTACGTACCAATGTGATATGACCTTGAATATCGCCTTCAAAATCAGCCCTTGCCTGGACTAAAGTACCATTCATGGCCTGGGCATCCCACACTGTGTTTGCACACTTCCATCTGCTTCCTTTAGATTCATGGATAACTACGCTTCTACCAGCGACGGAATATGCACCGCTCAGTGGAAGGTTGGTATCCACAGTCTGTAAAAGTTGAAGACTTACAGTATTCAACTAAATTTATAAGCACATTATTCCAGTTCAGTTGGAAATAGAATCTCTATCAATTATTATACAGGTTGTAACTTATAGTGGTACCTGCAACTTATAGGTCTCAAGGTCAGTCAGCATATCAAACTTGTTAGACAGGTCTCCAATCTCGTAATGATCTAGGGAGTCGTCTTCTTTCCAGGTTGTTGCAACTGTTACATAAACAGAACAGTAAAAAAAGATATCACACTACTTACATTGTGTTAGCAAAATGAAACATTTTTATACTTATAAAAAAGTGAATTTACATACATGTACAACAGGATACATACCAAGAGGATTGTAATGTCCACTAGTTGTACCACAGATATTGCTTTCATGTGATAGAGTGTTGAGTGGTAAGATGTGAATGTGGTAACCCCCAGCCTTCTTACTCAGACCAGCTAGATCTACATTAAGAGATGCTGTATGAGAGTTCAGTCCAGAAGAGGTCATCACAATGCTACCGGTAGCAGTATCAGAACCATCTACTCCATACCATCGGTTCTCTGTTGTAATCACCGGGGTTAGCTGTGTACAGAAAGGATTTATAAACAACTTGTAGTTACTCAAAGTGAACAAGTCATGTGGATCAGCAAGTAAAGGTTGGTTCTCAATTGGTTATAATGGTGGTGCATTGGCCAATCCCAACTCTGCTCAAATGAAACAACATAATTATTATCTTCATAATATTTTCTGCCAACAATAACGATCAAGTTCATCACGATGGGGGAAAGGGCTCTAATAACATCAACATATGTTCAAAACAGGGGTACTACCATGGGCACTATGAGAAGAGGAATGGCTGCAGTATAGTATAGTGGAACAGCTACAATGATGTCTAAGATGGTAAGTTATTAACTGTGGGATGATTAGAAGTTAAAGGCATGAACACCTACCTTCTTGATAATGTCTGCACAGACGTATCGAGCTGCCGCTCTTTGCTGTTGATGAATGGTAATAGATCTTTTTATTACAGAGTAAGCACCGGATAAAGCAATATCATCTGTGTAAAAATATTTAGATGAAGATGTGCCTGCTGCCATGTTTATTGTTTCATTGTATTTGCTACTGAGGTCTCCCACTTCACAACCCAGTCTGTTGGCTGCACATGTTGGAGTGTAGATGGTTTTATCTGTAACAGACGATAGGTAAATGTTAGGTGGGAAGATTGAATAGATGAATTCACCAGAGTGAGTCCATGGTAGGGAATGGTAATCATGATGCAAGTGACGATGACTTTATACTTTTTGTAAGAATAAAACAAATAAAATGCACAAGTTGAAGACAGACTAGAATAAAAATGCTGCCGTAGATTGATCTCAAAAACTAGTTACAAGTGCATTGAAAATAGATTCTTATACCAGCAAGCTATTCACATGACAGAGAAAACATTATTGGAGATCAGGGAACTTGACTTCTTTTGACAATGAAATGTTTACCTCCAATTAGAGCATTAAATGGGTTCCAGTGGCCTCCTGTGGAAGAGCACCTGCCCTCACTTGACAGATAATCTTCACCAACAGGGTTACTATGAATGTGGTAATTGTGGTTAGATGTAGTTTGGTTTGTCTCCCCTGAATCCATCATCTCTATGAATACTGTAGTGTCAGCCCATGGCTTGTTTTCTTCTTGGACAAATGTAATTGTACCTACATGTAAATTAACAGCTACTTGTTTAATAAACAATCAATTAATACTTTAACATCATTTAGTTAGCGAACTCATCTAGTAAATCCCTAGACTCCCTCTTACAACAATTTGTTTGGAAAATCGCAATTTGGTAATGAAACTTCATATAAATGTGCAATAGAGAGGTGGGGATAGCATTAGATTACTAAACATCACTGTACCTTCAACGTCTCCATTAAACTCAGCTTTAGCGACAGTCACTGGTCCAGGATATTCAATATTAGCACACAGCCATCTTGCTCCAGAAGGCTCATGGATTACGATGGAACGTCCCACAATGCTGTGCTCACCAAAGAGAGGCAGATATAGATCTGTATACGTTTTATTAACACTGGATAATCCAGCTAGTGAATCATGTTTTCCACTCAAATCACCAATCTAAAACAGAAGGATATTAGTCTGTGTTAACTAATAGCGTTGTGCAAATAATTATTGAGAATTTTCTTCATATTAAAAATAGGATTAGAAGATTTCTATTTTCTCTGAATGACTTGAAACATGCTTTGTTTACCTCAAACTCATCCTGAGTGTCGCCTTTAGCGGCGGAGAGAGGATTAAAGTGTCCACCTGTAACGGCAGGCCCACACAGGTCTGTCTCTGTGGTGAACTGGTATGCTAGAGGGAACTCATGTACGTGGTAACCATCTGCCATAGCTTGTAGATTCTACAAAAATGTACTTTTTGCTTGAAATTAAAAATCAGAATAGTAAACAGTCATTGGGAAAAATCATGAGAAAGTTAGAGGGTGTTATTCAGCAAAATATTTTATTGACTTATAGGTAATTTTCATTCTACAATATGCCTCACAAGTAATGCAGGCTGATTAGTATGTACGAGTATGTAACAATATCTGGGAGAAAGTTATTTTACAAATGATGATTGGCAATTGGATGTTGCCCAACTGATTCAGAGTTAAGAACATCAAAGAGCTGTTTCTGAAATAAATTCTTAAAATCTAAAACATCTTGACTAACATTTAACTGACCAGCACAAAGATTACAACATATACATGTAGAACTGATAGCATACCTGTAGATCTACCCTCATCAATGTTGGCTTATAGGGATTGCCTTGAGTGAATGTAATAGCTCCAACTACACTATCTCTGTTAAAGACAGCTCGTACTGTCCGTGGTTCATAAGTGTGAAAGTTGGCGCATGAGGTTTCCGCATCATTTCCAACCTTTAGCCACCCACCTACATATGTCAGCAGTAGTTAGTCAATGAAATACACGTAAATGTTGTCATATAAATGGCAGAAGGACTTGAATAGCTACTACGTTTTAGAATACTTACTGGAAAAATCAAACTTTTGTGTGATTGATCGTTCAATGTAACCAAAGAATTTAGAGCTGGTTCCACCGGCAGCAATCGGTACATTCTTTAGCTCGCCCACCATAGTTGTCATGGTAGCAGAAGAGCATCTTTCATCAACTTCGACTAGTCTGCTCTGGGCTTGAGGCAAGTCAACAGACACCTCTCCTCTATACACTCTTAGCCTACATGCACAGCAAACATCCAATCAGAATAATGTGAAAACGGACAAACTAACCTCCAAACGTGTCAATGAGAGAGTTGTAATGAGGTGAAAAGCAAGTCACAATGCTTCAAGGCCAACATGAAATTCACAGCTCACTGTCTTGATTGTCTCAAATCACATATAATGTAGGTGTACATGCATTTGTCAATAATATTTAGAAATGCACCACAGAACACGGTTTGATAAAAAGTATTAAACTGGCCTATTGTACTTACGAGGAACTGCTTGCATTTAGTGATCTAGTGTTAATCAAGTCAGTAAAGACTGCAAATCGTGTGCCGACTTCTCTCACTTGAATGTGGCCAGAGATTGGCCCTTTCACCACAGAGAATGACAGAGATTCAGGTCCTTGAATAGTTGCGCATGCTCTCTTATTACCATTAAACAGCAAGAGAGATCTCCCTTTAAACATAGAACATATTATATTGACATAGTATACTTACTACCATAATTACTCTACATGTACATGCATGTACACAAAAGATGACTGGAAATGGATAATTAGTGTAAATTGAGGAGTTGCCTGCTCATGTACATTATTCCAAATTTATTTACAATGTCATTTACTAGTTCTCACTCAGTGTTTGTATAACGAATATAAACAGTCTAGAGATGTATTTGTGCACTTAGTTACAGACAAAGAGGCACAAGCATGTTTAAAATTATTCAGTGAACTTACCTAGAATGGCGTCATCACCTTCCATAAGAGAAACACCGTCCAGGTCAATTCTAGACCCTTGAATGGTGCCTTCATCTATCACAGGTAGAAACTCTGTCAACTCCTTTACACTATAAAACAGTAAACAGTATTCACAATATTGACTTTGTGAATATTTAGCTACTACGAGAAACTGATGTATAACATACTCATATATTTGTATGTTATTGATAAATGTTTCTTACACTCTGCCAAGATTAGTGTCGTCACAGGGATTTCGATCTGTTGTTCGAATAGGAAACTCTCTGACTTCCCACTGTAATGATTCAGTAGTATTAATACTAATTATAGCCTGAGTTCTTTGTCCATTTGTAGCTCTGAACTCTATATCTCCCTTAATACCAGCCATGCTAAACGATGCTCGTATTTCATTATCTCCATTAGCTCCTACAACACAAAACATGCAATACAACAGCAGAACAAGCAATGCTTGAATATTATTATACAATAATATAACTAATGTAAGAGAAGACAATTCCAACTTTATAAACTAAAGATTGTGCTTACAACTCCATTTATTGTTCTACAATGCATGCTCTAACAAAAGCCTACTTCCCTTGCAATCCCAAAGAGTGACGTACTTAACTACTTATGAACATAGCGAAGATGTTGCTCAATATTAACAGAAAATGTTAACTGCAACGTTGTTTCAGGAACCGATGAAAAATTAAAATATATTATAACACTATTTTTACCCAGTGACAGCATTTGGTTGCTGAACACAATGAAGTGACCTGTAAAATAGTGACTATATATAGACTGAACATGCATACTATTAGTATAAACATTGGAATAAGTATTACATTAATTCTCTATTTATTAATTCACAAGAATAAGAGACAACAAATTAGAGAAACTCACCCATGTTGCAGATGTCTACCTTCTTGTAAGCTTCAGGTAGCTTTGAGGGCTCAAAACTTGCCTTCAGTTCCATTGCTCTGTTACCTGCAATGGCATTAGAACATGACTAGTAACATGTAATCTACACTGTATGATGATTAACAAAAAATAGAGTGATCAATTTAACGAAAAACAAAATGAAAAAAGGTAGACTAACACTTCCTGTAAAGATTATAGTATAGACAGTTCACCTGTAAAGTACACTTCAACAGCTGTACAATTGCCTCTGGTTAACCCTTCGCTAACATACACCACTTGAGAGTTGTCTGCACCCACACTGTCTGCAATAGCTTTAGCCATATCATCTCTACAAACAGTTTATCAGCAATGAACAGAAAGAGAAAAAACAACTTCTCATTCAGCTGATGTCTCAAAAGGTGTTAATTACCTCAACTCAAGTCAACACTTTGACTGGAGTTGTCAGCCCTTATTGTGGTGGAGTAGAATTGACAACTCCAACTACACGGTTTACACAATCTAAACTCTTTTCATACTGCCAGCCTTGCATAAACATGTATGTTTACATGTGTGTATACAATATAGTATTATAATGGGTCACAGTATCTAAGCAGTATATTCTCTCTTAAATCAACCATAGAGAAGAAATAATCACACTTTCTACACAGACGTATTAAGAGAATAATATGAATACAGAATAGGGCACATCTTCTGTATGATGGACGTGTGTTAAAACAATATACATAGGTGTAGATGTCGTGAGGTCAGAGGAAAATTGTTGCAACTGCACTTTTCTCACAAAATTATTTTAATAGACAAACCTAATGTTCTGTTACTGCAATATGCACTTAGAAAGTCTGAGGTCCTAAACCTCAGTGCAAAATCGTGACCATGCCAAATTGTTACAACTGTATTCATGTGTGTATATGTACATGTACATACATATATTACACATGTACATACATGTACATGTATAATACATGTACATACATGTATAATACATGCACATACATATATAATACATGTGTACACATGTACAATACATGGCAACTATGGAGCCAAGAAACACAAAATGCGTGAAAGTTTAAACACAAAATCTCCACCTTTAGGTACACATGTACTGGTGGTAAGTGTATGTACGGATATCGAGTTGCACAGTCACACTCACTTGAATGCACCAGTAGGCTTGAGGATGTGGTAGACAACCACTTGAGTATCTGCTCCAAATGGGGCAATGTCAGCACATGCTACTCTGGGTGCTCCAGAATCGGCAGCGTGAATTACAATTGATCTCCCAATCACTGCAATATTATAATACAGAGTGTAACATGTTCACTGGAGTAGAGATCAATGCGGAGCGTTAGAAGGAGATGAGAAATGAGAAATTAATTTGAATGAGGTTATAGTGTAGAATTAGTATCGCAGTGATGCAGGAAGTACCAAAGTATAAATAAAATAGATCCAATTGTTTTGTAAACAATGCACAAAATAACGGAAGATGTCATGCAGTAAGTACATGTACAATTGTATATACATGTAGACTACTATTTATATATTTCACAAGTATGCTTTGCGAAGAATTGCACAGTACCATAACAAACCTGGGAACTTTCCGTTGAGCGAAAGGAAGTTATCGTTGAATACATATCTGGTAGGAGAAGCTGTGGTTCCAATGTCTAGCTTACTTAACTTTCCTGACATATCGCCGTATTCACATTTCCTTGGTCTGAGAGGACCACATGATGCACTGTACTCCTACAAACACATCCACCATTCTCATGTTCAATGGAGAGAGTTATATAATACTGATCTATCAAAATTTCTAATATTTGAAGCGCATAACTAAGAGAATTCACAACTCTGACAAACATACGAGTATAAAGAAAAAGATGTAAACTTTTTGTTCAAATATAAAATTTCAGTTTTATGTATACTGACATGCATGTTTACATGAAATTATAGACTGAGCCCTTTATAATAATAGATAGTTGAGCGTAGAATATAGGCATAGACTCTCAACCCAAATTCTCAACCAATTCTTAGAGTCATACCCAACATACCCACAACCCATTATTTTTAAAAGTTTGCAACCTATGGCAATAGATTATGTCACTGTGATACACATATGTGCTATTAATTAGTCTAGCTGTTTGATACAAGGCTACGTACAGAAGAACCAACTGGCGCTTTGAAAGGGTTGTAGTGTCCCTTGGCAGTAGCACAGTCACCACCATCTACACTTGCTACATGCACATGCCAGTTATGGTTGGTTGTAGCAGGTGCCCCTGAGTCTCTGTACCACAGCAATGCTTCAATATTCACATCGCTCTGTCCTTCCTCTGACACCACTTGTGACTGAAAAATACCATTGATTATACATTGTACAGAATGTCTGTAACTGTAGGTCACACCTTGCCCACAAGTCTATGTAATAATGATAGATTGATATAATATGTAATATTGTTGTGGCAACACCATAAGATTACATGTAGATATGATGACATAATCGAAGTTAGGAATGAGGCAAAGAGATTACATAGACCTATTTCAGATTATGTGGAAGGAAAAAAGATAAGCACAGATGCATTTCAAACAATGTTTTTCCTGGTTTTTGCAATTTGAGAAAAAAGATAAAAATAACGCTACATATTATAGAACACAGGCTATAATTCTCAGATTATGTGGCTAAGGATTTACAAAAAAAATGCAGTTTATTAATGCATCAAATCGTCTTACAGACGTAGAAGAAATTTTTGTAACATGTTTGCAACATAAATCAATGTACAAATCACTTACAAATGTTATATGACCTTCTATATCTCCAAAGAATTCAGCCCTAGCCTGGAGCAAGGTGCCATCCATAGCCTGAGCATCCCACACTGTGTTTGCGCACTTCCATCTGCTTCCTGTAGATTCATGAATAACTACACTTCTACCAGCCACTGAATACGCACCGCTCAATGGAAGGTTGGTGTCAGAGAACTACAAATGAATAAGTAGGTACCATATTAATACATATTATTGTATTACAGAATATTCTACAAGGGAGTTGTCTTCTCCAATACATGCACATAGCAACTCCCTTGTCTATTTTAGTGTATCAGCATATACATGTACATTGCATAAAAACCACAATGTTATATACATGTAATGATTCAATAAAATTTCTGCATAGTCATGTGACTTGTGTCAATATATGGATGACAATTATAGCAAATAAAAAGTGGTGGTTTTCCCTTTCATTGTGTTTAGTGTCACCAAGCAACTGAAGTTCAGCTTAGAAGAATCCAAGGAGCCATGTGGGGGAAGAGTATAATGATTTATACTGGATATGACATTGAGCAAAGGTGAGATACACACAAGTATAAAAGGGAACATTAGTAGGCCAAGTATTGTAAATAGTATTACAAAGAAAATAAACTGTTCATGCATGTAATCATCACTTAATTTTAACAGATATCAGATTAAAAGACATAATCTACTTAATCCCATTTTATGGTCTAAACAAGGAACATGTGAAGGAGTAGTAAATCCATTATTATAATATGGGTTTACTGTAACAATGGATGGATATGCTGTATATGAGTTCTCTCATAGGGTATCAAAAGTGGAACTGTGTGATTGTATAGACACTATTATTCTGTGTATTTTCATCTAAATTCAAACTCAACTCCAGGTAGTAAATGAACAGTTGTAACAGACAATCATTAGAGACTGATAATCTGCATATTCCTTTTCATATTACGATTAATCACCAAAATATTATTATATTTTATATAATGTAACTAGAGAGACCAGGATTGATGGCTGACCTGAGGCAATGAGATCTCCTGGAAGCTCCTATTATATATGAGCATGCAAGATAAGGTCCATTTGTCCAAATATAGTCTGACACTCACCTCACTTACCTAAGTACTATCCTATTAATTAGTCTACATACTTACCTGGAAGAATATGAAGCAATTAGTATCTCCGAACCCAAATCTCATGTTTGTGTGGCCACCCCTGTCCGACATAAAACCAGGGACCAGGCTAACATGATCCTTACCAGATGTAGTGGACACAAATGATACTGGAGTCATAGAGACTAGACCTGCGGCAGAGACCTACCATGTGCCATAACAGAATTTGTTCTATTTATAGTGAGGATTGTCTGGTGTTGCAAGTAAAGTCTTACCTTCCCCTCATAGTCACTGGAATCTGTCAGAAATCCAAATTTATTAGACAAGTCACCGATCTCGAAAGCGTCAAGTGTGTCACCATTCTTCCACCCACTGGCACCTAGTAGAAACAATCAGAACCTTGCGAAGTTGATTGATTGATAATATTTATAACTACTGAATAAGATTGCATAGTAGGAAGCTTATTGTTGCCATAGCAACAGTTGACAGATAACAAGCGGCGCAGTGAATCTTATTAAAGCAACTAAACTTCACTTGAACATATGCATCGCAATAATATTACAATAAAGCAAATTATAATTAAAATGTTTGCATGGATTTCTCAATTTAAGATTCATCTGTTGCTTCCAGAATGACAAATTGCTAATATTGTTCTAGCAGTTGATGTTTTGGTAGATGCAATTCTATTATATCATCAGAACAGAAACACAACTTGGTGCGTGTGTGTGGTTATTGGTTACAAAGTGGTAGTCACACACCTAGAGGGTTATAATGGCCACCAGTGGTACCACAGATGTTATCTCCTGGTCGTCTGACGTTGAGTGGATACTGGTGTACGTGGTAGCCACCAGCTACCTGGTTAAGGCCATTCAGTGATACTTCCACAGATGCTACAGAGGAGGCGATACCAGATGAGGACATGAGAATCTCTCCAGTGAGCCTCTCGTTGGAGGTGCCGTGCCATTCCTCTGCCGTCTTTATTCTAGGTGTGATCTGTCAGTGAACATAACATCTCGTTAAGCCATCTGATGGTAAGCACAGAGATATACTTAGTATGCATGATTGATGCTCAGTTGGTCTGTTGACAGACATGTGCAGAGGTAAGTGACTGAAGGAAGAACTCTGATAGCATCACCAGGTACTAATAGAGAGAGAATGATCTGTGTAAAGTACTATGAGAAGAGGTTGAGCATGTAATTAGGCGAGGTAGTTAAAGGTACAATGATGTCTAGAATGGTAAACCAGGTGTAACATTTACATAAATAGGATATCAATTACAAAATGATTATAAGTTAAAGCCATAAACACACCCACCTTCTTGATAATGTCTGCACAGACGTATCGAGCTGCCGCTCTCTGTTGTTGATGAATAGTAATGGATCTTTTTATTACAGAGTAAGCACCGGATAAAGCAATATCATCTGTGTACAAATATTTAGAGGAAGATGCGCCTGCTGCCATGTTTATTGTTTCATTGTATTTGCTACTGAGGTCTCCCACTTCACAACCCAGTCTGTTGGCAGCACATGTTGGTGTGTAGATGGTTTTATCTGTAACAGTAGAGTGTAATGTAAGCCTACTAATGGAGCAGGTCAGTAGAATGCTGGTAGAACAAGATTATTTACATGACGCAGTTCATGAGCCACTAGAGGGTAGGGTGTCAATATCTCAACATAATTATTTCAGCTAAATATGTGTATATGGTTAGCGATCTCTTTCTTGGTTTACTAATTCCAGATTAGAAGGCATGCCTTGACAACGGTGGTTAGATCCAAGGTGTATGACTCGATAACCAGATGTACAGGTACTTGAGTCATGTGCATACATGTATAATATAACAATATATGATCTATAATACATAATGCAGGGATAAATGACTACCCACACAGAACCACAGCCAGATAGGTGAAAAAATAGACTACAGGGATAAATCTTTCCTATTGGAGATGGTCACTTGAGAAAAATAAAACAATTTCCCTGCTAGTTTCACCTGCATATTAAACTTACCTCTAATTGGAGCATCAAATGGGTTCCAGTGACCTCCAGTAGAAGAACACCTGCCCTCACTTGACAGATAATCTTCACCAACAGGGTTACTATGAATGTGGTAATTGTGGTTAGATGTAGCTTGGTTTGTCTCCCCTGAATCCATCATCTCTATGAATACTGTAGTGTCAGCCCATGGCTTGTTTTCCTCTTGGACAAATGTAATCGTACCTTGAGAACAATAATAATTATGGTATTCTAGATCAACTACTTGAATAAATTCTGCAAATTGTAGAAAAGTCAAAGAGGTAAACATTGGCTACTCATACAAGCTCATTATGCAAATTAGAATTATATATGTATTGACGTTTTGCATAGAATGTAATCCACAGAATCCTAATGCTCCCATCATAATAATACGATAATGGGTTAGCTGTATTGTAGGAGAACAACTAGCAACTGTAAACCCCCACATTAATAACAACATAGTAGAGATAAGGGTTGATTAGTCCTTCAAAATTATTTCTCTCTGGTGAGTATGTGAATTATAGTTAGCCTGCTGTAGGCTTGACCAACCCTAGGAAGTCCTGCCTACGGTTCATTAGCATATTCCTGTTTAATGATTTTATGACTGAGTCAAGTAATGATTAACCCTAGTACTGTTTCATTGTTTCATCATTTGTTACTCATTGAATCATTGAATGGACTTATCAAGTCTTTCCGATTCTCAGCTCAGTAAAAATTTCTATACTCTGATGCCAGGTCTCACCAACTCTTTATACCACTAGAACCTGACAAACCTGTCATTCAATGTTTCCAGCACTGCATCAGTGAAAACTAACATCTACCTGTACTCTTTTAGTGTGAAAAATATATCAGATACACCCACAAAGAATAAGTACCTTCAACGTCTCCATTAAACTCAGCCTTGGCTACGATCACTGGTCCAGGATATTCAATATTAGCACACAGCCATCTTGCTCCAGAAGGCTCGTGGATTACGATGGAACGTCCCACGATGCTGTGCTCACCAAAGAGAGGCAGATATAGATCTGTATACGTTTTATTGATGCTAGATAACCCAGCTAGCGATTTGTGTTTCCCGCTCAAGTCACCTATCTACAACCAGAACAGGAAAAGCAATTATAAAGTGCGATAAATTTCACCAATTTCTTCTGCTACACACCAGATCCTGAAATACAGGAATGCAGCCAAAGAGTATAGCTATAACTGCACCCAGTATGTGCTGTATACGTACAAAGAGTATACATGTATATTATGCACATATCACACTCTTTCGTGGAACTATAATACCAAGCACCATGAGCAAGCATATTGTGCTAAAATTCTATACTTGAGCCATTGTAACCCATTTTCAGACCAGTAATGTTTCCCTCTTTTAGTATTATATTTTAAGTTTTGATTTTTTGAAAGTAATTTTTAACATGGTCATTGGCTATATTCTTTATCACAGAGGGGCCATTTCAAAATATTTAAACGAGTATCACTGCATGACATGACAATATTCACACACCCCGATCATGTAATAGTTGCATAATACGGAGTATTCATCCACGAGGTTCTACCATGTATCCCTCACAGATAGCATAGCATGTCGTAGAGTGTTACTCAACTCACTTGATATTACTGGTATGGGGAAGTGAGTTATCAAAAAATTACATTTATTCTATTTCTATCTGGAAACAACTGGGAGATTTTGGCAGTGACTAAAATGATAAGAGTTGCTATTTTTGGAGAAAGCTTTTCCCTTTCCCAGTCATACCATGTAGCAAGAAACTGACCGATTAGGTGTTGATGAAACTTATTGATAACTATTTATCACTTCCTATACAAGAAAATAATTTTTATTGAACACTACAATACAGATAGTGAGTGAAGTGGCATTGCAGGGCACTTTTTTATATAATGAATAGATTGTTTGTTACAGTACAAAATACTTCCCTACATTTACACAGTACCAATTTACAGCACTGCAACAATAAGTGATCCATCAAACTTCAATTGAGCCTTCAAACAGTTGGTGATCATTTCATGTATTTATTGTAACTTTGAATTATCTAAGTAAGTACTTTGACATTATTTTTTAACGCACCATCAACAGGGCTAGGCATCAAAGAGAGGAGATGCTATATTTTTATAAAAAGAGAACTCTCCAATTTCTAGTTATTCCCTTTGGACTCTTGGTAGCTATATAATAATAATAGACTGAAAATATGAGGAGAAGAATTTACCCTTCAAGGAACTATGTAATAGCTTCCTTTTATTTGATAAATGAGTGAATAAGTGTAGAGCTTACCTCAAACTCATCTTGAGTGTTACCATTAGTGGCAGAGAGAGGATTAAAGTGTCCACCTGTAACGGCAGACCCACACAGGTCTGTCTCTGGTTTAAGCTGGTATGCTAGAGGGAACTCGTGTACATGGTAACCACCTGCTTTAGTTTGTAGATTCTATAAACATAAGATATGGGTCAGTATTATACCAATTTGAAAACAGCGTAGAAAGGTGGGAATAGAAGCTGGTTTGGTTCAGGCCAAGAGTGGACAGCGTGTATAACAACAGTTGAACACTAAATGATGGTACAATGTAATAATTATTTCATCCTAACTAGTTCACAATTATGCAATATATAAAAAGAAAGTATACTGTTCACAAGTCCAGCTATCCAACTTGGTTTCTCTCAGCAGTTTAGCTTTCTACTACTGACAACTACTAGACTAGTGGTATAGCTTCATAAACAGCTAGTTTTATCAATCAGTATCAAAGGGGTACCTGCAGATCAACTGCCATTGAGGTAGGTTTGTATGGATTGTCTTGTGTAAATGTAATAGCTCCCTCTACACCATTTCTACTGAACACAGCTCTTACAGTCTTTGATTTGTACAGATGAAAGTTAGCACATGATGTACCGGAGTTATCTCCCATGAGAACAGAGCCAGCTACAAATGACAATGATCATGCTATAAAACACAACTATAAGGCTGTATAACATAATAACTTTGAATAATACATGTATACCATAAATACGTACTACAGCAGACCCATAGTTTTATAGTTAAAAATAGTTGTGATGGCAGAAGGAAAATGTAAATAAAATGATGAAGGTGCAGGATTGTTTATCTGGTTCAAAGGGGTGAGCATTGCTTACACCATGTGTGTAGTTGTGCAGCTCAAATTCTACTCAAGTGCCAACATTATATCCACAAGATTTTGAAGGGTTTAAAACCTAGACTTATATAACATATTATTTTGTATTAGATATTATATTGCTACTTCAGCATTTGATCATGGTATAGATAGAAAGTGGGACCCGCAGCAGCTAAAACAAAGCAAATTAGGACACATATTACATGTGGGTATGCAATATAAACTCCAGGCAACCATAATTATTAGAACAAACTTTAACAACAAAGAGAGCTTATCATAAAACAAACTTGTTTAGCAAAGATAACTTAATGACATCAAGAAGATCTTAGAGCGATCCATAAATGAATATCATAATCAATACCTCCAGGCCGATACAGAAATCATTAACTTTTCGAGCAGTTAAACATTCCTCCATTTACCTGGTAGCAGCTCAAGTGTAGGAAAGATATATACATAATTATCTGAGCTATTACTCGCTAAATTATTTCCTAGCAGAGTGGCAGAGACACGTTATGATAGGCCATAACACTAGAGAATATTAAAGTACTTACATGAGAAATCAAACTGCAATGGATTGACAGTTACATAGTTTATGGACCGCCTTCTTTTACCGCCTCCAGCTACAGGTACGGAATTAAACTGTGCTATCAGAGTAGACCTAGCTGCAACCTTGCTGCACCTCTCACCTACATCCACCACCTGCTTCTTGACTCCTGGCAGGTCAACATCAACAGTACCATTGTATATCCTCAACCTGTAGATAGATGTAGGTTGTACTACTTCTAATCTATAGAAACTACATGTAGATCACTGCATATTTTTCTACAAGAGTTCTACGAGTTTTACATAGATATAAGTCTCATTAACTTATATACACATATTATTTTTACAAAAAAATTTAGTATAAAGCGATAATTATAAATATAAGAAAAACAAAAATTCTCAATACCTGGAAATCTGGTGTATGTTTACATTACGTAGTTTTAATTAAAGTTAAGACTTAATCAATCATTTTACTCCAATAACCCTGTGAGATTAGTCAAGTACTTATAAAATTAAATGAAATAACCACAGTAGCATACAGATAGATGTTGAAGAACACTCACACTGAGTTGCTGGAATCGAGAAGAGAATTAGTGTTAAACAAGTCAGTGAAGACTGCAAATCTGGTACCGACTTGTCGGACATGTATGTTACCAGCTAGACTTCCTTTCACCACTGCATACGACACTGGTTCAGGGCCCTGAATTGTTGCACATGCTCTTTGCTCTCCCTTTGTTAATAAGAGGGACCTTCCTATTATATATAATAAGAAAGTATTCAACTTAACATCACGGAAAGATTCAAGATAATGGTGCAAAGGTTATCAACTTAGAGTGGAAATGAATGACTATTATTTATTGTATATTTATCATACAATCAATCTGTCAACCGTTAGCTTAAATAGCAACTCAAGTTCATCTGATACCAACAAAACAGTTCAAGAAACTAATTATTATAAGCTGTGGGATGCTATGAATCTGTATTTGGACTATCATCACGCTATGTGAATGATATGTATGGTTACCTATAATGGGGTTATTGCCTATAAGCATTGCCACTCCGTTCATGGTAACACTGGTTCCTGGGCTGACGCTGCCAATGCTCTCATGGGTTGAGAGGTCGTGTAGCCTGAAGATGTAAACAATGAGCATATATTTTATGTGCGGATACAGGTACTGCCTACACTTGTACATACTAGGTCACATGATGTATACCTGATACTCAAACAGTAGCTGTACTACAAGAAGTGATGGTGACGACCGGAAATAAATTTTGCTTTTAAGTTTGTCGAAAATCTCTATCTCTCTGCATGGCTATGACAATGATCTTTACTAGTGATAAAATATCATAATATAAGACAGATAAAGGAAACTTGGTGAAGTCTTTAGACATGCTTAGATATTTTGTATTTATATATACACATACTACTGCCGTAAGACAGGAAGACACTATATTATATAGAGATGACAGTGTTGATGCATTCTGGGAGAGTACGAACCAGTGAATCAATATTTCCTCACGAGAATGTATTTATAGTAAACCAGAATATATTTATTTTCCCCAGGCTAGATATACTGTAATTTATAATATACTTAAAGGATCGAGGTCTGGCTGTATACCATCCATCAATATTAATCATAATTAATCATAGAGGGATTATACATGGTTGAAGCAATGGTTGGTGGACATATTTCTACGATCTGATTGGTAGACATATTTGTACAATCTACGTGTTTATTCCACAGAACAAGGAATGTTTATTATGTACCATCTATAGAATAAACCGTACTGTAGGTGACATATTATGGAAAACGATAAAAAGCTGACTATGAATATTTTAGCATCATCGAAAATTAAGCAAAACACCAAAAGTGAAGGTTATTCTATAAAATGCAGGTTATATGCTTACATGCTAAAACATGCAAGTAAAATTACATATGTACAGTGTAGGCTAGATATGTTTAGATCAAATAGGCCGACATTGTGTGTATATTGTAGTATGTCTGTATTGTGTGTATATATTGCTGTATATGTTCGCACCGTGTGTATATTATTGTAGTATTTGTATATGCATGTACTACAATATACACACACTCTAGGACCATACACAGCAATATACACACACATTGTGTATATGTATTGCTGTGTATATTGTAGTACATGCATATACTATGTGTGTATATATTGCTGTGTATGTTCGTACGATGTGTGTATATTGTTATGTGAAGATAACTAACCTAACTCCTAAGACAGAGTCATCACATCCATCGGCATCAGTCGTAGTAACAGGAAACTCCCTGATCTCCCAGCCAGTCCAACCCTCTAACCCGGTGAGGTTAATCAGAGCATGTGTTGTACTCGGCCCACCAGCAGTGAAGTCTATATGCCCCTTCACACCAGCCATGTTTATATACACTCCAACATCCTTCACCTGACATTCCACAGCTCCTAAAATATGGTAATGTATTCTAACAACCGAATTTCTCAGTTGAAACTGTGTAAGGTTCAGTGGTATCACAGCTAGTTGATTAATATTGTAAAACACTAACTCTACCTTCACTTTCAGCTCTTTATACAAAAATTTTTTCAATACCATGATATGTCAATGCACATGTATTTTTTAAAAGTTGGTGCCGCTACAAATAGCTGTCCATTTACATGTACACTTGAATCTATTTGTTTAACACTTGCATGTTACCATGTGCACAGGTTTCTAGGATTTCATCTTTTGACTAGATAGAAAAATGTCAAGTTAGATATTATAAAAGAAGAATAGGCCTACATATGCACAGGCCTACATATGCCTATGATACTTTTATATAAATAATGACATACGACATACTAGTTTACATCAGTATTATCCTGAAGAAAACCGAATACTACTGTTACTACATTTGAATTCTAATTAAAGGTCTTCTTACCACTTATTAATATTATTAAATTTTCAAAGTCACAAAACTATACTATGTTATTCCAAAAGCATGACAAGATACTCAAGTCTGTGCATCCATTCCAGTTAGAATACATGTATAATAATATAGTAATACAGGTAGGAGATAGTAAGATGTTATATACTCACGGATATACGTTAGAAGAAATATGCATAGTATCTTCCAATCCATGTCTCACTCTTGATGGAACGTGAAGATAACAATTTTATTATAAAATAATATATTAATATGTCCCTTGGTACAAAAATTAAGCTTTCTCTATTAACTTCACAAATAACAATGATCCACATTGAGTTGTTACAGAACCTAACCAGTTGACTTAGAGTGTGTGATTGCAGCTGATTGGCTGATTGTTCTACCTAATGTCACTGCAATAGACTGTGGCACCAACCATATGCGTATAAAGTACTACACACTGCACGTGTATAGATGACGTTCTCCAGCTAGACATTTGACACATTTGAGCTGCACTAACAAATAGCAAGCAATTAATACCTAGAAAATCGGCTTTTGGTGTCTGTCACCAATATCATAATATAGGATTCCATCTAATTAAGACCATTCTAATTACAGGGGTTCTAATCACTTGAAAAACTAATTCAGTGGAACCCAGCCAAATAACAATATGGGTTAAAATACTACATAGAGATGAGAGTATAAATAAGTAGCCGAGGAGTATTGCGCTACATAGCCATAAAATTCTGGGTTTCATTTGAACATGGGACTAGTAAACAACCGAATATATAACAGAGTATCACCAAATTGATGTGTACGGCTACTCATTCCTGACCACTAGTACAGTTGATGATGTTTTTACTAAAGAAACTGTCGACAATAGGTGAAAGTCAAACGCTGATTTTTATGTATTATTATCTTATTGCAATCATCATAAAGTTTATAGCCGATTGTAGAACACACAATAATATATTACATTATATTATATTATGTGGGTTAGATTGACAGTATATTTTCACAGTTTCAAACTTTTGGAGAGTTAATATGCAGACATTGAATATTTTTGAGTACATGAGTGCAATGTCCATGTAGCTGACTAGCTCTCTCAATAATAGTATTTGCGAACACAGAGACGTTTACCTTTAGCCCGGTATCTCTTTCTACATAAGCACCCCTTTGTCTTGTCACATCTGGAGTATTTTATCCTGCTGCAGGCATTTGGAGAAAATTTTCCACAATCATCTCCTAACTCAGCTGTTTCGAGAGAACGAGAGAAAATAACAATGTCATTTATTACTATCCAATAGCTTCATGTATTCGATACTGCTGTGCCGCATTAGTGGAATAAAAGGCACAAACAATTCACGTGCTATGTAAAGGTAAAGGTGGTATAATGAAACAAAAACACATGATTGGAGAGGAGGGGAGGTCGGTCGGTGGGGGGGGGGGGGGGTAGTAAATAATATCATGTTGTACTATAAATTTGGCTACAGATATGCACTATACTTGTGATATTCCACATTCTCTGATTGATGGTTAGGGAATTACTCGGAGATATCCATCACAAAATGAGTGAACAGTAGTTGGCATGAAGAGGAGTGCTGCACTCAACAGCAGTGCACCAGCAAACACCTGCTAAGTTGAAAACTATAACCTGAAGAGGTACCAATTAATTGACACACTCAGAGATCTGATGCACTGAACTACAGACATGATATGAGATCCATTTCTATTAAAGTTGTAGAGGCTATGGACATACCTTCCTCACATGTCAACTTGAGGCTGTTATAGGTAAATCCATCTGCACATACACAATCTCTTTTGTCCTCCGAGGGAACAAAAGGTGACTTACACAGGCATTGACCCTTCTCACACAGAGCATTTACTATTTGAACACAGGCTTTAGGAGTCGTAGGCGTGTCACACAGTCCAGTTATTGTAGCTACAAATAGACATGTAAAACTATACATGTGTTTATAAACTGAAGCTTTAAAATAGAACGCTTTTGCATCTTTCAGTTTCTTTGCTTTACTATTTATATGTATTTATATTATATAACATGCAGTTGGTTTGTTGGTGAGAGTACGATAAGCAGATGACACGGAACCTGTTACAGATAAGGAATGATAAGCGATGACTGATGAATAAATAAGAAGGAATAATACATGTAATCTACATTCTAAGATAGTAATAAGACTTCCTGGTCACAGGAAGTTCATGCGTGAAGGGTGAATGGGAACATTATTTTCAACAACAAATACGAGATGGTGAATTATCGGAATCTTAGTGAAGGTCAATTTAATTCTAGTCTTAGTTAAGAATAACAACAATTTCACTCATAATAGTTTGGCCACAAATTTCTTAATTCTAAATCTAGTGATAAAATTTGAGTCAACTGTCTGGACAGTATAAAAACAAATTCTGAAGCATCACTTTCATGGACGCATTCAACTGTAACATTATATCAGAGCTATGTACGTGGAAACAGTGGGTATTTACTTGGTTTGCATTCTAGTCCGTCATCATCTTCTGTATGCCCAGGGTTACACACACAGATACCGCTGACACCACAGGCAGAGTTCTTGTATGGACAATCAGAGTCATCGGAGCATTTACATTCACCAACCTTAGTGATGCCGATAGCGCAAGCTACAACAGACTGCACTGATAGAATCAAGTATACATAACAGTTACCATATCATACATTGTTATGGATACATACTGCATAATATCCAATTGTAATATGAATGGGAAGAAATGCTTGATAAGAGTCAAGTGCAAAAAACCATTGAAAAATCGAAAACAAAGATGTGCTCAAGGACATACACTGACAGTGCTCAGTCCTAAGGATAATGTATTACCATTAGGGGTAGAATTATATGACTTAATATTGTAAAGCCATCATGCAACTTTAAAATAAAACCAAGAGCAGATCCTTGAATTGATAGACCCGAAGAGCCACCACTTATGGACTTAATAAGCCAGCAACCCCGTACTGGGTTCCATTAAAAATAGCCTAATACTAAGTAGTAAACAGTATACATGGTATATTCCACTGGCTGATTCTTTACGTTATGTTAGTGTCATAGGACAGATTTTAGTTTGTTGTTAATGCATAAATATGACATGTACATGTAGCTTATGGTATACTGTATGCATATATGTAGTATATTTCTTAGTTGTAGATGTATAGATAGGCACTATATTAGAGTGGGCGGCACTCAATAATTCACAGCTGTTCAGTCACAAAACAAGCACACACTTTGCTGGGTGTGTCAAGTAAACCAAGCAGTCAGACATCCACGTACCATTGAGCTGATCAAGCCCAACTACAGACACAGCTGGTCACATTATTACAAACAAAGGAAGGAAACTGATTTTGGATTAGATTTGAAGTTATCTGCTACTGCAGAAATTATATCAGGTGATCAATGGCTAACAGTTAGCTTATCTTGATATGCTGTGCATGAATAACCGGTTGATACATGTATATACTATAAAAGTTTCGATATAAATGGCTGACTACAAACAAGTGAATTCTGATACTAGTGGGCTTCATGCTACACTGAATGATAGCTATAAGCCTGTGAGCCTGTCATCTAATCATTGTTAGAATATGAACAAATTATAGACATCTCTAGAAGATCATTTCTTCCCAAGCCATAATCAGAAATAATAGCACGCAATGTTGGGAATATAGTTTTCAGTAAAAAAACCTAGGCAAAGTGTCAGCAGATGGAGTTTTTGTGACCACGTCCCATTCTACATATTACACAGGAACAAATATAGAAGATGAGATAGCGCTTCATAAGTTCGAGATGAGACTGGGTTTGAGGATTTTAGTGACTTTTTTAAACATTTTGCCAGCTTTTATATTTGGATGTTCTATGGATGCCAATAGTTTCAATTGCTACTCTGCAAACTGTTCATACAGTTGTTCATATGATTGGTTCTATTATGCATTTCAATAAAGGATGGGCAGACGACTAGCGACCTCGAATATGGAATGCTTTGCACTCCCATGCACATTGTGTACAAGCGCATTTGGCGACTGGGAGGGAGTTATGTTCCCATTACTGAAATGATCCACGAGTAGACAACTTTTAGTATGGATTGTTAATACAATCAAATAACCATGTAGAATAACAAGGGGAGCCCACTAACTGTAGCTGTGAGAGCGGTTGAGACACTACGAGTGTGATGACAGCTGATAAGTCTGTTGTTATAATGTAGTTATGAATCTAACTTACGTGGCATGCATTTCCAGCCATTATTAGACACATCAAACCCAGATTTACACCCACAAACATCTTCATCCGTACATTCCGAATTATCAAATGGACATTCTGAATTACTTGTACATTTACATTCGTTCACTTCAGTTTCTCCTTTTTTACATTCTATAAACATTATCATGAAACTTGATAGAAAAAAAAACAACTATGGCAGCACAACAGAAAAGATGCCATGAGCAAAAGGTGATGCTACAATATTATAATACACTCACTAATAATTCAAATTTATATATTTATATAATGTTCATAGCAGTCAGAAGAAGCACCTACCTGGTCGACAGGTCAACCCATCATTAAAAACCTCGAATCCTGATTTACAGTCACAGACTCCACTATCACATTCCGAATCATCAAATGGACAGCCTGCATCACCAGAGCATTGGCACTCCTTTACTTCAGTAGTTCCGTCTTTACATTCTAAGGAATTCCACAAGAGTATCAGAATCTTATGAGACATCAAGAAGCTGAACAAGAATGATCACCAAAAAGAGAGAAACCAAGTACTATGTCATGGAGATGATACACTGCACTGTAGACTGGACACAGCAACAGAATCTCATAGAATAGAATCGTGGACTAAAATGATGTAGTCTTCACCTATACAACAGGTTCAAGTACACACCTGGCTTGCACTCAAGTCCGCTGTTAGACACACCAAACCCTGATTTACATTCACAGACATCATCAGTACATTCTGAGTTACTAAATGGACATTCTGAATTACTTGTACATTTACATTCATTCACTTCAGTTTCTCCTTCTTTACATTCTACAAAAAGTATCATGAACCTTGACAGAAATGAAGAATTCATGAAAGATTTTGCAATCAATGAATTTATCGATTGTGGAGGTTTCAAGATTGAATAACGTAACACTAGGGCACTTATCCAAGAGTTCTCCCAAAGCAAATCAGTGTGCGAAAGACACCAGCCCAGAAACAATCAAAACCAGTATCTACATGTAACTTGCCATGCAAGGCACTGAGGTTCAAGTTTTTATAGTATTCGTTGGTTGGGGGGGGGGGGATGGGTTGTCTCAAATTCCTGAAAAAACTGGGTTTCAAAAAGACTACTTATATTAAACACAATGGAGATCAATATCACGAACAAACCTAGTCTGCAGGCCAATCCATTATTAGACTCTTCAAACCCTGATTCACAGTCACAAGTACCACTTGTACATCCAGAGTCCTTAAATGGACATTCAGGATTGGTAGCACATTGGCAATCCCTCACTTCAGTGGTGCCTTCTCTACATACTAAACAATAAAGAATTTAGTGAACCACTAACTAGACGTTTGACATGTAAACGCTCAACTTCATAAGATCAAGGTATATGTACATATATTTTCACAAGAATGACATTATGCAGACACTAGAAAATTAACCAGACTTTCTTACAACACACTAATAATTCCTACTCATAGAAGTAAGATGAAGTGTCTACCTGGTCGGCAGCTCAATCCATCATTAAAAACCTCGAATTCTGATTTACAGTCACAGACTCCACTGTCACATTCTGAATCATCAAATGGACAGTCTGTATCATCAGAGCATTGGCACTCCTTTACTTCAGTAGCTCCGTTTTCGCATTCTACCACTGTGATTTAAAGATTTGCAGTTGGTCTTCTACATTTGCACTTTGAGCAACAAAATGATGTACAAGTCTCGCTTCTTAAATGGTTTGGTATTTACCCCAGAAATACTTACATAACAATTTTTGGTTGGAACAACGAAAATCAATTACATTTAAGAACTCACTTACCAGCGCACCACCACATCCGAAGAAGACAACATGTCGAATTATATAAATTCTAACAATATTAATTGCACCCAAGAACTTGACATTCAGTTTAAGAATTAGCCAGCAAGTGTAGTGTGACCAGATATCGCTGTGAAGGCCTAACTACAGTGCTAAAATAGTTCAGATGAGAAAACGTCCACCCAATGTTTGATACATTGTGACCTGGCTACTAGCTTACTGTCTTGTGCTTCGACTAACCTTGTAAACACTCCAGTTCGTCCTCAGATAGTTTTGATCCTGATTTACATCCGCAGACGTCACTATCAGTACATTCAGAGTTACTAAATGAACATTCTGAGTTACTTGTACATTTACATTCATCTACTTCAGTTTCTCCTTCTTTACATTCTACAAAAAGCATTATAAACCTCATAGGTATTTGTAAACTAAAATCATAAACACTAACTGAGGTACTCATTAATAACTAATAATTAATATTTGCAGCAACCAGAAAAAAACACTTGCTTGATCTGCAGGCCAATCCATTACTGAAAACCTCAAATCTTGATTTACAGTCACAGACTCCATTATCACATTCCGAATCATCAAATGGACAGTCTGTATCATCAGAGCATTGACACTCCTTTACTTCAGTAGTTCCATCTTTACATTTGGAAGAAGCTGTAAGATATGTATTTCCTACATACATTCTTTCATTGGCCAATCAACTGAGCAAAAAAGGTGAGGTTCACAATCTTAATTTGATTCAAGTGAAAATGAAAATATCTGGCTTTAGATTGAGACAGAAGACGTAGAACTAGCAAATGTTATATTATACATCTATTAACTAGCAGAATGAATGGGGGAGCCGCTGTGGCCTAGTGGTAAGAGCTCTGGACCTTCATGTGGGAGTCCCAGGTTCGATTCCCATAAGGATCATTGATGGTGTTAGGAAGGGCATCCAACCTTATAATGCTCCTGTGCCTTCATCTATGGCAAAGTTACTGGGACTAATAGTAGGAAGCAAAATTGGTAAGTTTTAACTAGCAGAATGACTTTAATTCAAAGCTGATATGTTTGAATTGCCTTGAAAAAAGTACATGTATAACATATTATAATAGTATAGTGTAACAGTATATCAGTTGGATTAATGAACAATGTAATTTCCACTCTTAGTAATATTTATGGTGCAGACGGCTGACTCACGTGGTGAACAAGAGAGTCCATCATTTACTTCCACAAATCCTGATTTACACTCACAGAATCCACTGATACACAGAGAGTTTTTATATGGACAGTCTTCATCATCTGAACAATGACAATCAATCAGCTTCGTAGTTCCAACCAAACATTCTAAAAATAGAATAAAACATGAACATTTACCTCAGGTGCTGACAATGTGTCAGCTTGAGTATGTATTTGAAAACACTTTTTCAAAGTACAATATGTATATTTAGACTATATCAGACAACTATAGTTCCATAAACTGGTACACCCACAGCTACAGATAGAGTTGTCTGTTCGATCTGCATGATATCTAAGATTACGTGAAAGGCTATCCCGTTTAATAACATAAATGGTAAACAAACAATATTTAACTAAACATCAAATTATAAACGTGTGATAGCGATTTGTGAACTGTGAGCTGATACACAAGTTACAGCATCGAATCCACGAGTATCCATTGCATAATCAAATGTAATTGGTACCTGTAATAATAGAAAACCAAATCTTAAACCGAGATCACATGACGAGATGTTTGCTATTTCTCGATAGTCAGGATGTAATAGTTGTAATAACTACATACCCTTCTTACACTGACGTTCCAGAAATGGTTTATATCCTGATTTACACTGGCAGACATCATCCTCACACACAGAGTTATCATATGGACATTCAGAATTCTGAGAACACTGACATTTACTTAGTCGAGTGATTCCAACCCGACATTCTACAATAATATTAAAGAGTAGTCACAACACACATGAGTATTACAGTGTGCACAGCTGTGCCATATAAAATAAATATTTTAGATTTTCTCATGCCATATTATAAACTGTCTTAAATAATTAGATAAAATAGTAATTTACGGAAACATATATTATTGTATCTTTCAATTGAATTTCTTACCTCGTCTGCAAGCATATCCATATTTAAACACAGAGTATCTAGATTTACATACACAGGCATCATCGTCACACCTTGAGTTCATAAATGGACAGTCTAAACTACTGAAACATTGACATTCATCTAGCGTGGTTGTCTTGACCTCACAATCTGCAGAAATAGGATTGGCATAGTTATGGGGCATCATCAATGCAACTTTACCTAAGAATGGTAAGTTACCTTGGATTTTTGCTGTCTCTTTGTGGACATGCTGTTATAAATCTTATTGAATGTCGTCACGAGTGATTGACTCATTACTCAAAATAATTTCAATATAATTGGAAGCAATTTTAGTGCTACTTCCTTATTTGCTGTTCCTTGTACTTCCTGCGTACTGCATACTCTGGCGACTGATTTATGAGCACACTTCAATACATTTTTCAAGTGTTAAAATTCTGAGTAATGTTGTACTGTTGATGCCTGAGTATTACCAAGTGGAATAGTAATAGTAGCTGATTTTAGTTAGACTACTTGGAGTAAACACCGGGTGAGCAGACCATTGGGCCTATGACAACTCAGTGAAGTACTGAGAAGCCGGGTGAGCACCACGTGAGCACTGAGTGATCGTTGTGAAACCATTATTACATGTAGCGTCCCTTCAGAGAGCAAAATCTAATGAGTTAATAACACAAGCTAATTTTGAAAAATGAGATCTCTAGAAATAGTCTGTCAACTAATGGCCCAAAATAATGACTACATGCAATTGAGTAGAAAAGAACACTAGACTTACCAAAAAAATAGTGTCTTACCTGTTGTAGGTTTTCGTCGTCTGCAAGTACGTCCATTCTGAGAGAATACGTATCCTGATTTACAGTCACAGACTCCATCATCACATTCAGAGTGATCAAATAGACAGTCGGAGTCACTAGAACATTGGCATTTGTGTACCTTTGTTGTTCCTTCTTTACACTCTACAAAAACAATTTCTCACAGTATACGAAGATACGTTTCAATTCTTATTAATTGATTTTTCAGTCTAAACTGATATGATAGACATTTTTAGATTGAAGAATATAACTTTCGAGCTCCACCCACACCTCCACACAAACTGTTTGAGTTTTAGTCATGTGATCAGTGGCATTAGTCTCCAGTACATGTATTTAATTTGAGACTAGTTCATACATGTAATTGGACTACTAATACTTCCGGGTTTTCCAGTGATGCTCAAATTGGAGACAGAAGTGACCATCAGTAGCTAACATCAGTCACTCTCTGCACTAATTCAAAAATAGTCAAGTACTGTAGAATTCAGTTTTAGAATGGATACCAACGTTAAACACAAACCTGGTCTGCAGTTCAATCCATTATCAAACTCTTCAAACCCTGATTCACAGTCACAAGTACCACTCGTACATCCAGAATTCTTGAATGGACAATCAGGATTGGTAGCGCATTGGCAATCATTTACCTCGGTAAGGCCACGGGTACATTCTACAAAAGATCAGTAAGAAATTAGCTAAAGGCGAATTTCAACATGCATGTGAGACGAGTAACTGCTGAAGATGCAATTGTACATAATGCAATAATATGAGAATGTGTATAATTATATAGATATAGTTTGAGAGTTGGGGTTATGGCGGCGTCGTCCACTACACTTGTACGAAAGAGTTCCCCATTCTGCGGGATGTAGAAGCACCTACCTGATCGACATGATAATCCACTGTTAAAAACCTCGAATCCTGATTTACATTCACAAACACCTTCATCACATTTTGAATCTTTGAATGGGCAGTGTCGATCACTAGAGCATTGACAATCATTTACTTCAGTAGTTCCATCTTTGCATTCTACAAAAACATACCACCATTTAATTTCTACGTAGCACAGAGTGAACATAACTTCAATAACAAGATTTCCCTTTGTTTCTCAACCGCATGTACATGTGCAATTATATATCTCAGAGAGCTGACTCACGTGGTGAACAAGAGAGTCCACTGTTTACTTCCACAAATCCTGATTTACACTCACAGTATCCACTGACACACAGAGAGTTTTTATATGGACAGTCTTCATCATCTGAACAATGACAATCAATCAGCTTTGTAGTTCCAACCAAACATTCTAAAATAGAATAATTATGAAATTGTTAAAATCCAACAGGCTCGTTAACACAAAGGGGAATTTTGCGGCAGTATGTCGCATGACTCAATAATAGAGAGTACAATTAAGGAGAAAAACTTTCTTTGATTGACTTCAATTAGATATTCTCCTCTGAAAGATTTACAATTAATGCTGCATATTGGTGTATTCTCTGCTGTCAATCTTCGACCTTTGACCACAACTTAGAATAGATGTAGGTGGAGTTTTCTAAATAAAAGTAGTTCGCATTTTGTGGAAGAGTGCCTAATGTAGTCGCATGTAATAACCGGCAGCACAAACTGGACTGAAACCAGTAGCGAAAGGATGTACCAATAAAAAGTGGTTAAAATCGGCAGAGGTGATTGTGATTTTTTACGGTGCTATTCCTTATTACCTGCTTTGCAAATTCGCTCTAGAAATGGTTTATATCCTGATTTACACTGACAGACATCATCCTCACACACAGAGTTATCATATGGACATTCAGAGTCCTGAGAACACTGACATTTACTTAGTCGAGTGATTCCAACCCGACATTCTACAACAAAAATAACATCTAGTCCCAACATAAATATTGGTATAAAGGCCAGAATAGTAGTGTGACCGAGTGAAAAAGCATTTGAACGTATCTAAAGTATTTAAATGACAGTTGAATCAGAAGGGCTATGTACATAATTTGTGTACAATTTGTTTACTAATAGGTTTCTTACCTCGCCTGCAAGCATATCCATAATTAAAGACGGAGTATCTGGATTTACATTCGCAGACATCATCTTTACACAACGAGTTCTTAAATGGACAGTCAGAACTACTGGAACATTGACATTCATCTAATTTAGTTGTCTTGATCTCACAATCTGCAGAAATAAAGATCTACCCGCATGCGTATGCAAATCATCACTTACAAGTTGCACAACTTTGTCCAACAAAATACCAATTCAACTGTTGTTATATAATGACGCATTAAAGGAGAAATTCACAAATTGTGCCCTACTTTGAAGTTAGTTTTTGTACTGTTCTAAACAAGATATTCGAACAATTATTGTACAGTATACTAAATCAACATATGTTCTTTTATTAATAACAAAGGATTTGTATTTTATGACCCTCCTTATGCTTCAATTAGTGAAATTAAAACTCCTTCTAAACGATTGAAAAATTAGGAGTTTTCTCCTTTTTGAGATTTCGCCATTCTATTTTGTGAGACTATGGTTTCCGGCGATCGACCATTCCTGGGGAGATAACTTTATACTATTATCCGTATAACATAATGCTATGCTAATTATACATGTATTTGTTTTCCTTACTTTCATTTCAATTTCTTGACTGCAGTTGTCAGTGCAGTGCAATCACATAGACCTTAGCATCGTCTGCCAACAATGCAAATGCATTTATACCTGTACATGTATCAGTAATATAATATACATTTTATCATTATAAAACTTATGTGTGACAAATAAACATGCATGTACATGCTGAAGGTACCATATTGCACAACACACTGTATTTGTATAAACATTATATGTAATCACGAATTCTTTATTATATCTACATATACATGCATGTATAAAAGGTTTACACAATATCATTGGAAATAATTTCTGACACTCTGCTACCCATGAAAAACATTGGTAATAGTATTATTAAAAGTACACATTAAAATATTATACTGCAGGTGGCTAGGCTCCTGTGGATTCTATGATAGCTTTAACTGCTGAATCTATGGCAAAGCACTAATGATTACCATCATGTAGCACTTATGTGCTACTATGGTTTTATAACATAGCCAAAAGATTGTGCTAGAGAGTATTGAGCAGTCAGAGCAGAGGTGTACAAGTGGAGGAAGTTCCAGCAGAGTGCAGAGTGGACTGTGTTATGATCAAACTTCAACTTCACTGCCTGGGTTTCAACAGTTGAACACTTGCATAGTTGGTGAGGTAGAGGTCACTGGCAAGCCCTACAGTTATAGACTGACCTTGTTGACCATATTATGTTGACAGCTAACATAATGGCTGATAGCAAATGGTTGCAAGATTCAGGCCATGGAGGTCAATAATTGTTTAGATGCAGAAGTGGAGAAATTTGAGATAACCTCTGTTTTTCAGTAAAACTTAAACAGAAATCGCTTTTTCTAGATTTATTCTCCTTCTCCAAAACCCCAACTAAGGAGTAAGGAGGTCTATCTAGCTTTCACCACTACTGCACCTACATGCAAAAGCAATGGACAAATATTTAACCAACTGCAATGATGAATGAGGTTTCTTCCTAAAGTTGTTCCTGTTGAACTGGATAGTTTACCCTCCATCGGTGTCTCTTGCGATATTCCAAGGCTATAACATTTTGTCTGGAACATCTTACCAGAATCTATCTGCAACCAAGAAATGACTGTCTCGTGAATTACTTTCATTTGCACATAGATCTGCCTACACACACAGTCTTTATGTGTAACAATGAATAATTCATGTAAGTGTAATTACTATAATAACCAAATTCAAAATTATCAGAGACTCTGAAGGAGTATAAGATTCTAAATCTTCTTTGCCGATAAAGCAACAATGTTTAAGATACAGGATTCCGAGTAGTTACTCATACAACTACCTACCTGAAGAGCTATATGGATATGAAACTGCATTTTCTTGAAAGCATCGGCTAGTGCATGGTAAAACTCATTAGTGCTTCAGTACTACAAACACATAGAATAAAGTAAGAGAGCATATCAGCATCTGGTGGCCCAACTGCAGCAGGCACTGCAACATCCTACAACACAAGTCAACAAGCTGTATGTGTTAGTATCAGCTCAACATTCATAGTATGCCCACTATCGTCAGTATTAGTCGTCGCAGCAGCAGTTTACTACCAAAATAAAAGAACCATTTGTGGTGTTAGCTGTAGTTCGTATTAGCAGTAGGAGTAGTTACTTATAGTAGTAGTTAGCAGTAAGTTAAAGTGATAGCAGTGTAGTAGCAGTAATATGGTGATTTCAGTAGTTAGTTATGGTTGCATTAGTAGTAATCATGCAAGTAGTTAAAATCAGCAGTAGTAATAGTAGTAGTTGGTTACAATAATAGTTAGTCGTAGAAAAGTGGTAAGTTGTCGCAGTAGTACCAGAGGGTCCAGTAGTAGCTACAGTATCAATAGAATCAACAGAAGTTGAATTATCAATAGTAATAGTAGTAGTTAGATATAGTAGTCACCAAGTCACCACAGTGTAGGCCCAATATTCTTAGTCACATAGGCCTATGCCATTATAGAGAATAGTTAAGAGTATCAATAGGGTTTGTCACAGTCACTGAGGCTAAAGTAAATTTCTTAATGGTCAGCATTGTGGAACAGATTCATAATATTGCACAAACATACATAGGATACTAGTTTTTTTCCAGAGATGTTTGCAAGTTTAATTTTGGAAACGAGTCTTTTAATAGGCCATAAAATGTTGCTTGAATTAACGGAGTCTGGCATCTCTGTTTTTTTCTTTCAGTCATTGGGCTTACTTACTGCTTATTTTAATTTTATTTATCTGAATGCACGCCATGAAATGAAAATTAGCAAGATTAAAATAAAATTAAAATAGGCAGTAAAGAAAGAAATAGAACACCAGGAAAGTATGGAGGTGAAGTGATGTACTGCAATCCAATACAATGGGAAAAAGACAGTTCCAAACTAAACCTCTCCGTGACAGATTGAACCCCTAACCCCACCCATAAATTTTCCTTTTTAATATTAATTTTTTCATTTAATTAGACTTAATTATCGGTGAGTTGTATTCTAATAAATGTAATCTACACAGCTGAGAAACGTCCTGCTGGAACTGTCTTTTTTTAAAAATGTTGCTTTACCATTTCCAACTAACAGCTTTCATCATTTATATTTAGCCTGTTTTGGTAAAAGCAACACACTAAATAAATTGAATGATATATTATTATATTGATTTGCATTGCCTTCAATTGATTGTTTGACTTTTAATCATTAATTTACAGCGACAAGTAAGCAGTAACTGGTGATTCATTTATTTGTCTTGTGTCTAGTCAACAGCAATCTGATGCCAAAGAAATAAAAGTGATTTTATTGCAGCTTGAGTTCATGTTATATTTCCCACGGAAACTTACTGAGAGTCACTGCTAGCTGAATCTGACTGAGAGTCACTGCTAGCTCCGTATCTGACTGAGAGTCACTGCAAGCTCCGAATCTGACTGAGAGTCACTACTAGCTCCGAATCTGACTGAGAGTCACTGCAAGCTCCGAATCTGACTGAGAGTCACTACTAGCTCCGAATCTGACTGAGAGTCACTGCTAGCTCCGCTGAACTACCAATGAAACCCATGGTAGAACAGTTATTAATTAATTACGTGCATAAGTAAATAAAAACAAACATAATTGATGATAAATAATTATTTTAAACAAATTGAAACTAGCGTTTTTTATAGTTCAGTGAAACTGCAGTGACTGTCAGTCAGAGTCGGTGGGAAATAATCTAGTAGGATTAGAAAAGAATGAACAAATACTTATTATAATATAACTTGATTTGATTTCTTACCGGCGGATAAATATGCATTGTAGAATATGCCGTGAGCTATATTAGTCAGTATAAAAAACAAGCAAGTATAAGTAGCAGAAAACTTTGGAAATTACTAAAAAAACACAAGTGGCTGTCGCAAACCAGTAAACTGTGAATGCGCAAACTTACCGGAAACAGCACGGCTATAGCAATATAGTGGATTTAACGGGGCATATATTAATCACCTCGCATATCGGTGTAAGTCTGCAGATCTTAGACTACCAACAAGGATGCGCCCATGACCAATCAGATAAACTGATTTTTTGGATAAAAACGCGGTTTTTGGTATTTGTGGAAATGACGTCTGGAACCGCCAGATTTCGAACTATCACTTTAGAATCACTTCAAAATTTGTGATTTTCCCCTTTAAGCTATATTACAAAAGTCGTTACTAACACACAATGTCATCACATTTCATACATTTTCACAGAACCAACTATAACATAACGTGTGATGTGTACGACACTTCCACTACGTCTGCTAATGGACCGCAGAAAGGCGTATACATGTATTTTAGTTTGAACCAAAATGAAAAGTGCATCTTAGAAATTAATAATTTTTGTGACAATAAACATTGGTCATAGAAGATAAAGAAACGCATATTAGAAAATCATTTTTGGTGACTAAGAGATAGTGGAACAAGTTATGCGATTGAATAGCTGTCTCCTTTATGACCTACACTACCATTCTGTCTATCTTACCTGTTGTAGGTTTCTGTCGTCTGCAAGTTCGTCCATCATTAGAGAACACGTATCCTGATTTACAGTCACAGACACCATCATCACATACTGAGTGATCAAATGGACAGTCGGAGTCACTATAGCATTGGCATTCGTGTACCTTTGTTGTTCCTTCTTTACACTCTAAAATAGCAATTAAATGTGGTGCTGGTCTTAGGCCTTTGATCAGGTAATGTAATGTGAACATGACCAAACCTGTCGTCTGTAAATATAATGAGCCGCTGTATCTACACTCTACAGCATACTATCAATATAAGCGTATTCATACTATTCACAAGGCCAATTCCGAATATGTACATCCCTACATCTGCTATATCACATTACATATTTTTGTACCAGTAACGCCATTTGCATGGTACAGTACCACCGCAACTCAGTGCCGTTGAGCTTTTAGTATACTCGTATAGATAGTGAATAGTGACACTCCTGTAATTGATTCAGTTATATTTTACTTCCTCTCTGATACCTCTATTATACAAAGTATTTCTCAGACATACGTTGGAGGCAGGAATCAACTAACTAACTAGCACAAGTCATACCTGGAACCTGGAGTTATAACCGGATAGATAAGCCCCTCCCCCCTCATAACACCCACCTGGTCTACACTTCATTCCATTACTGTAGTCATCAAATCCTGTTTTACATTCACACACTCCATCATCACACTCCGAGTTCTCAAACTGACAATCTTGATTACTGGAACAGTGACATTTACCGAGAGTGGAGGATAATGAACAAGTAAGATCACCTAGAAAAGGGGGGATAAACTCATAGAAGCTAAAGGTATACACACACCTATATTTACATGTGTATAGAGAGAGAATATTCAGTTCAGTGTTTCACTAGCAATCTCCTAGACACTAATTAGCAGCTAGTAGACAGTAAACCACAGAGAAGCTTTATTATATGTATAATACTCATGTTTCCGCTAGTGCCTAAAACTTGAATAAAAAGTTGGAAAATTGGAGGGGAGACAAATTCAGCACGTACAAGTCTAGCTTTCACCTCACCTTTCCTACAAGAACGCTCCAGAAATGGTGTGTATCCTGATTTACACTGACAGACATTATCCACACACACAGAGTTATCATATGGACATTCAGAATCCTGAGAACACTGACACTGTTTTAGTTTGGTAATTCCAACCAGACATTCTACAATAAAACCAGCATCTGGCCACTAGAGAAACACCAGCATGTGACAGAGTGAAATAAATATTGTGCTGAATTTTTAAAAGAATTATTTTTTCTTTGAAGACATAAAGCTTAGGGCACCGTTATTACCTCGTCTACAAGTATATCCATATTTAAACACTGAGTATCTGGATTTACATTCGCAAACATCATCTTTACACCTCGAGTTCTTAAATGGACAGTCTGAACTACTGGAACATAGACATTCGGCTAATGTGGTTTTCTCCACCTCACAATCTGGCAAAATAGAGGTAAATAACATTAAAGTTCCAATCGCAATATAGTTTGACACACTCAAATAGTGAACTATAATTAAAGATGACAACTCCAAATATGATATGATTCGGAACATTCAGACCTCATACATGTAGCATGAAAACTCATAAGTTATTGATAATAGTGAAGAGTTATCCTATCTTAATTAGGTTATCACTCCTTTTCTTATCCAGGGCATGACACACTATTTTTCATAAAACCATTAATTTTGAAGTCTGTAGAACCCATTATTATCTAATATAAAGTTCTAAAGAATTAATGCACACATGTGCAGTCTCAGTGGGAAAATTTAAAAGTAACGTCATTACTCTGACAAAGATATCAGCTATTGAGAATCTCAGTTTTCAGACCATACCGCTCATTAGTCATCACTAAATGGTAGAGGGACATTTCGAAAAAGACAGTTCGAAACAGGACGTTTCACAACCGGACAGTTTGAAACAGGACAGTTCAAAACTGTGTAGATTACATTTAGAAGAACACAACTCACAGATAATTAATTTTAATTAATTAATTCAATTAATTAAATAAAACAATATTAAAAATCAAAATTAGTTGAAATCTGGTGGTTGGGTTTTGGCGCTTTGAACTGTCCGGTGTTGAACTGTTCGGTTTCGAAACGTTCTGTTTCGAACTGTCTTTCTTGAACAGTCGCAAATTCTCACTAGAAACACATGTTAACTAATTAAAATGCCGATGTCTCTTTGTATAAAAATCAGGTGTGGAAAAAATTAGAAAGGAATGTAGATTGAAAAAATTGTTTTGGTTGCTAAAAGGTAGTAGCACATGGTTGAAATGCAGTAAGCTACATCTTTATGACCTTTATGACCTGTCTTCATCTCTGTCTTACCTGTTGTAGGTTTCCTTGGTCTACATTTACGTCCATCATGTGTGAATGCATATCCTGGCTCACAACCACAAACCCCATTGCTACACTTGGAGAAATCAAATGGACAGTCAAAGTCTTTAGAGCATTGGCATTTGTGTACCTCAGTTTTCCCGACTTGACATTCTGCAATGAACCTCACAGTTCAAACTATAGAACATAATATATACATAAAATTTTATTTAATGTGCAATATAGCATAGTGTACATGTAATAAATCTCAGCATTATGTTTTTGTTTTTCATATTAAAAACTTTTGCATGTTTTTCACGCTGTTGCACAGGTACTTAAAAAGGAGAACACAAGGAGCTATACAGCAAGAAAGTAAGAAAAAAAATGAATCGCACACAATGAAAATTTCACTCACTAAATGACTCTCACTCATAATTCCAAACCTCTAAACTCCCACCTGGTCTACACTCCATTCCATTACTGTAGCCATCAAATCCTGTTTTACATTCGCATACTCCATCATCACACTCCGAGTTCTCAAACTGACAATCTTGATTACTGGAACAGTGACACTCACCGAGAGTGGAGGATAACGAACAAGTTGTATCACCTGGAAAAGTGGTGATAGATTCACAGAACCTCAAGGTATACATACACCTATATTTACATGTGCGTAGAGAGAGAACATTCAGTTCAGTGTTTCATTAGCAATCTCCCAGACATTAATTAGCAGCTAGTAGACATTAAATAGCAGCCATTGATACTAAACCACTGAGAAGCTTTATTATATATATAATACTCATGTTTAGCTATAGTCTAAAACTTAAATAATCTTGAGGAAGCACTAAATTTCAATTTTAATGCACCTACTATTATATGTAAAACCAGAGAGGGGACAAATCCAGCATTGTGGGTGTAATTTTAACAATGTATTATCATATCCCTGTTTACCTTTCTTACAAGCGCGTTCCAAAAATGGCACAAATCCCGATTTACACTGGCAGACATTATCCTCACACACAGAGTTATCATATGGACATTCAGAATCCTGAGAACACTGACACTGTTTTAGTTTGGTAATTCCAACCAGACATTCTACAATAAAACCAGCATCTGGTCACTAGAGAAACACCAGTATGTGACAGAGTGAATTAAATATTTTCAATATTTTTGTACTCACCAACACATTTTTAAAAAAACCGTCTCCCATCATTCACAGCACTTTACTTCAGGAGCACATACATGTATTTCCTATGGCACTACAAAAAGTTAATGTTCACCTCGTCTGCAAGCGTATCCATATCTAAACACGGAGTATCCGGATTTACATTCACAGACATCATCGTTACACCTTGAGTTCATAAATGGACAGTCTGAGCTACTGGAACACTGACATTCAGCTAAAGTAGTAGTTGCCACTTCACAATCTGAAGAAATAATAACACATCATTGTTGGTATGGTTTTACCCTTCCCTTACCCATATTCATAGCATAAGAGCTGCAGCTCAATTCAAATATATGAATCTAATGACCTACATAGGAATAAGTTGACTACTCTATCCTAAGTATTTACAAAACTTCACAACATCTGGTTCACCAGGCGTTCAGAACTCATCATTTGTGATTATTAACATGGTGGAGGGCAATAAACTGTGATAAATGACATGCGTTTCAGTGAGTTAAGGCGAATTGCTGCTTGGAAAGGCTTATCGGTTCCTCTCTTGTGATTTAACACAAATGATACTTATTCCTTCTAATACAAGTTATACCGTAAGACATCAGGACAACCTCCTATCCAAAGTTTCCCATAGAATGGCAGCGCCGATCACATAACAGTACTCCAATTTGACATCTGTTCAGTATTGTGACCAGATGAACATTCTACTTGATTTGAAGCTTGTTTCAAGCAATTTGCTTCAAATTTATAAACTAATTAATATTAGATAGCTGAGCTACTGCCAAAGAAAATCCTTACAGAAAGGAAACTAACACAAAATATTAAACCTAACATTACAGTACCTGTTGTAGGTTTTTTCGGTCTGCATATACGTCCATTATTTGAAAACACAAACCCTGATTTACATCCGCAGACGTCACTATCAGTACATTCAGAGTTATCAAATGGACATTCTGAGTTACTTGTACATTTACATTCATTCACTTCAGTTTCTCCTTCTTTACATTCTACAAAAACAATAGCAATAATCAGGAGGTAATTGATATGTACTATCACTATTTACTGTTTATTTTATGTTCTAATAATAGCACGCACTAGTTATATGGTAGATGTGACAATGAATCATACTTTTGTTTACTTACAGTAGTGTTACATAGGATTTACTGGAATGGCCTAGAACATTCTTATACTTGCTGAATCACAGATTCTAGAATATTCTATAGCAACTAGTATATAAGCAGGCCAGTTCCAATTTTAGTTCAGTTGCTAATATGTCAGTATGTGATGGTACGCCAAGTCGTATCTTACATCTGACACTCATTATTGTGTGCATACATGTATATATCTGCTTGTACTTTACTCCTATATTGTTGTATATGATTATATGATTATATGATTATATCTAAGTCTTTTAATGCCTTTTACACCCATGTACAGAGGCCCGACCTCTCAGAATCCATTGATATTCATTTTGTACATGAATTGGACCATTATAAGCAACTTTTGTAGAACCCGACCTATTTTGGGTCGGCCGTCGGGCTTCCGGCGGCCATCTTGTTGCGCAACTTCCGGACGACCACACGTCGTCTTTTCCCGACGTCACGTCGGCCGGAAGTCCTTATACTATATAAAGGGCACTGTTTTACTGTTCATTGTCTCAGTCTACACTTGGCTTTCAATAAAGACACATCTATACTTGATACAGAGACTTTCTCTTCCTTTTACTAGGTCATTCGCTTAGCGAACCGCCTACTAGGTCGAACTACTCTCTTCCATTGTATAGTCTGAAGGTCGGACTTGAGATCAGATGGGTCGTCTTTGGTAGTATTTGGGCTACTGAGACCGCTCGATCTTTCATGTAATGCGAAGTCCTATTGCCACTCATAGGCACTTCATTTCTGGGTCGATAGTCGTCCAAGGACGACCGCACCAAATCACAGAAACCATTACAAGTATTCAACATACATGTAACCACACATTGCTAGTCAAGTTCAGCTAACTATTATAGCTTGTTATTTATATACAATAAACTAGAAGTTCTGCACACAAAGAAATATTTAGACATTCAATTGTCAATGTTAGTTTCAGCTGTACCTGCGCACTGAAACATAACAGTAATATAGTAGCACCACTGCCACAATTGGACCTTAGAGCAGTCACGAAGGTAGACAACTTTTCCAGCTGTTTTTTGTTACCTATCACCCAATTTAAAACAATTTATATATATTAATTCTTCTACAAATTACTTTAACTTGTTAACAGATAAGCCTAGCCCTAATGAGTAGTACATTGGAATCCCTCCAAACTGCGCCCGACTAAGTCATACATACAGGCGATGTACACAGTGTATTCTTGATTTGGAAAACTAAGCTAGTCTCTCAAATTAGAACCACTGTTCAAGGAATATGAAACATGTCACACTTACTAGGTCGGCAAGTTAGTCCACTGTTGAACACCTCAAACCCTGCCGTACAGGTACAAGCCTCGTTTGAGCATCGTGAGTTTTCAAATGGACACTCGGAACGACTTGAACATTGACATTCCCTTACTTTACTCTTGTCAATCACGCATTCTAAAAGTGCAAGTAATAATTTTACTCAACAGTGTTGCTATAATGTACAGGCATATGACATCGATTTTACATATTACTCGGCAAATAAAGAAATAGACTGGAACACCCACTTGGTCGACATTTCTGTCCTTGATTGAAAAGCTCAAATCCCGATTTACAGCCGCAAACGTCATTCACACACTCAGAGTTTTCAAATGGACAGTATAGATTGCTGGAACAGTCACACTCTTGGAGAGGTGCGGACAAGGAACAGTTTGAGCCACCTGAGAATAAAAGTGATAGGCTCTGCAGAAGACACATTATATGGAAATACCTGAACTAAACACATTTCACATGCATATACAGTACTTCATCTGTAAGACTTGCTTTGATAACTTACAACCAGGTAGATGAGCACACCACTTCTGCTCCAGGATGGAAGGCGTGGCCGAGCAGAAGTCGCCATGGTGAGTGCAGGATGTGTTAACAGGGTTCATATCACCAGCAGAGTCGGTAGCATTAATAAAATAGCAAGTCATTTCCGAACTTTCGGCTTGATAGAGATCTGGTTTTGGGAGACGATATTGGCTATTTGTTCCATTAGGATCTGTAAACGGTAGTTATATCTGTAAGAGCTAGACTCAGAAGCGCCAAAAGCACTAGATGTCAGTTTTTACCAAATAACGATTAGCCTACTTTTCTCTCTCTTTTTTTTCTTGTTATTACTCAATCTTATCGCACTTGTTGATACAAGGATTGCAACAATAAACCAAACCTAACCTAGTTATGTTTGCATTGTATATGTTACATGTACGTACATGTAGACATATTATGTGCAATACAATGAGAAATAGTTTGTGAACGACAATAAATAGGAATACAAACATTCACTGATAGCGATGCACGCTGCTCCTTCATGTGATTGGACGGAAATGCTGTTCTCAATCCCGGGTGCCCAGTCACAAATGAGTTCTGATGACGGAGCAGCCTCTGTCAAAACGATATAACTAGCATTAAACGAATTTGTGAATCCAGTTAATGTAACAAATAAGAAAATAGTACAGCAATAAAAGGAATGATTGATATGTTCCATGTAATATATTTATGATCTAACACTTCGTGTAGGAATAGCAGGGCTCGGTGACATACATGACATGATGGTAGTATATGGTATTCCACTCACCATTGCTACCGCCACTGCTGCATGCGTATGGTACGTTGTACGGCCTGTTGCATACAGAACTCTTCTCCCAGTAAAAGGAAACTGTTCTAGAATTTCCTTCACATGGACCATATTTGATCTTCAGACATCGAGATTGTGGATTGCAGAAGAATGATCTGAATGCAGTTTCTCTATACAATTTATAGGCTTTATAGAAGTTACCTAAACAGCAAAATGAATAGTATGAGCTATGATACTGGATGAAGAAACAAATCATAAAACATGTACAACTGATAATGGAGAAGTTGAGTAATTATCATAACCATAATATAGTTTTATGCAATGCGCAGTAACATCAGCTGCAACCAGAATCGTGCGGATTAAAAGGCAATGAATACAATAATATGAGCACTTGGTAGGTGATAAGAACTAACTTGCTGATCGATGTCCAGCGTGGTCACCAATGAGCCTAGTGGTTAGTAAAAAAACTCCCCCCTCATGGTACACCAAGCATCCACCTCAGGGCCAAGGGGCACATTTTACGGCACACAAAAAGCGAATACTATTTGTAGAAATAATTTATCATACTAACCTTGTCCTTGAATTATCCCAATAAGCGCTACAAAAATAGTACAGATTGGATTACTACCACAGATGAAGAGCTATGTTCCATAACATTATGCTTCTAGTATTACAGGATGTGATTTCTACGTATTAATTGCCTTTCTGTCAAAACAAATAAACATACTCACAAAAGAAGAAAAGGTATTCCAGCTTCATTGTTTTCTTTCTAAAATACAGAAGGAAGTACATATACATGTATATATTACTATCAGTTGCTTAAAAGTGGTTTTAGTTTTTACTAATATCTTGAAAATAAAAATAATAAAAATAAAAATTGATATGTTTCCAACGTATGCATGTAATAATAAATACTTCATTCATTAGACTACGAATCGTGTACAAAATGAACAGCAATACTATATCTCTTCACTTTTACACCTATCTCAACTAATTTTATCTACTATTCACCATAAGATTGTTCATTTGCATAGTCTAGCGGTGAGGTCATTTGCAGTATATATTAAATCCAAATTACATTTACATGCACACAGACATGCATAAGTAAAAAATATTATATCATGTAAGGGAGTTCATTACTAAATGAGATGCACAGATAATGAACTCAAAGTGAAATGCTATGGTTGACCATTGCTTATATATATGGAGTGGTATCCTTATAATTTATAACATGTGTTGTCACATGTCATATTGGTGATCAGACTATCGCTAAACTTTATTGGACAGACTGCAAATGACCTCATCGCTAGACTATGCAAAATAACAGTCTTGTAGTGGACGGTAGATAAAATTAGCTGAGGTAGGAGCAAAAGTGAAGAGATTTGATATACATGTACGTGTAGTTTTTATTCTTAGCTAAGACTGAAGCAGAGAAGATGTCTCCCCTATATTTTACTATATTTACTCTAAATCTCAACCACAAACAAGGGACTAAGGTTATCCAAATTTCTCCGCTACTGCACCTAACAAATAAAATTGGCCCACACTAATTGCAGTACTAGTAGTGCAACTCAACATCCATATCAAATCTCAACTAACAACTTTTCGAATTGATGCAATGTGTGAGCAAAATTAGGTGGGCCTTGTTATTCCGGCCATTGATACGGCTTGGAAACAAAGCATCCAATTTATCTTAGGGTTGGTCATCAGACGGAGATAATACAGAATTATAGAAGAACATGAGATACATGTTTAAAAACTTTTCATGGTGTTATTCAACCACGTTTCTAGAACGCGAGTAGTACCATCACCGATACCTAACAAGATCAGGTAGTAGACTCATTACCTTCCAGTATAAAACTACATTGTAGGCTAATGGATAGACTGATACAGCTGTGTACTGTCTAGAAGAAACAGCAGTTAGCTATGCTAGACACATACAAAGTTTAATAAACACATGACAAATTGTAAATTAGCCAGTCTGGTGCTAATGTGTCTGGCTTATAGATGACACTGTAGATTCCGTAGGAACACAATGCTTGCCTCAATGCTCCTAACTAGCTGACGCCACCAGGTTGAGCATTACCACAGTAGTTTTAAAATAGCAACACATTTTATCCAAGTGGCAGGTTAGCATAAACACATCGAGTGATAACAATATGATGTATTAAACTTTCCATTGAGTAATGTGATTGGCCTCCTTTTAGTTCATAGCTTGACAGTATTAAGATAATTATCACCAAACTGAAATCATAGAAATTGATCAGTTTTGTGTGCAATTGCTGCAGCATGATGAATCTTTCCATCGTCATTAATTAGGTACTCCAGATTAAGTTCATCAATTGCTTTAGATTCATTTTCTTGAGGTATAGCGCACTGATGAAAACCACTGTCGTTTTTCATTAAATTTATAAAAATGGGTATAAATAGAGTAGAAGAAATTGCGCAGAGCATGTCCTGTTGTTGAGCCTAGGTGTATTGAAGAGCTCGATGTTTTGTTCTTTGGACAACGCCACGCATTTAGCTAAAAAAAGTGACAGAAACTGATTTCCAGTGAAAGAGGTCACCTGCAATGATACGAGTGTGTCGGTTAAAAAGCTGGAACCGCAGGGTTTATCCAGTCGACCACTACTTCATCTGCCACTGTAATTTAGCATTCAGAACAAAAATCAGTTTTGACTACCATTCAGGTTGCCAATTTTCAGATACCTTCAACATGCATACTGGTGAGTAGTTGACTACCAAACTGATGTTCATAGTTGAACCAGCTGATTTCTGGCATAAGCAGTGTTTGTGGTATATACATGTATGCCAAACAGTTTATTAACTTGGGAGATCAAGGTGCTGATAACAGGACCTACCGACCGCGTACTACTACTACTACAGACTATGCACAACTGGTGAGTCCCAAGTGTCTTTACTGCAATTGAATGTCATAATGGTTAACCCAAAACCCTCAAATTCCGTTCTAGCACACCATCGGACATTAGAATATGAAACCATTATTTGACAGCTGACCTGTGAATGAATATCTCGTAAAAAGTATCCTAAAATGGAATCGGCAAAATAAATTTTTTCAGTGAAAAATGTTTGAGAACATCATCTCTTGTCTATGCCCAATAGGGCTAGATTATAACACTTGGTTTTTGGGTCTGCTTAGATAGCACTACGCTACCAAATACCTTGCATTGTAAGATGATAGATGTTATACTGGTATTGGAAAAAACAAAAGGTGTCCAAATTGCTAAATTGTCGTTAGCAAGGATAGTGTCCTTTCCATTCATATCACCAAGTATGAGGTATGAGTATGAGGTCTGGTTACTTAGCTTGTACTGCCTTTCGACGTAATGGGTTAACCCATGTTCATTACCTTGTAGACAGTCTAATGTTATATCGTAACATTTACTGTGGGTAGCACACACCCAGCACACCACATACAAATGGCCTACGTAGTCCTAGAGTGATCACTTATACAACTGATCAACAGGTCCAACCTATCCTTTCATGTAGACTATATGTGAATGCCTAAGAGCAAGCCTATTCCAGGTCCAATGTGTGTGTGTAAATCATTGTGCAACTACAGAGACAGGTTATAATGAACACAGGTGTGAACACAACTTGGAACTTGCAAAATAATTTCAACAAATATATTGCATGCCATTTCAGAAGAAAAGTGCTTGAAGTTATAACATCTGGAGAAGACTTGATGCCTAGAGGTTGCGAGCTACACCAGGTAAAGAGGTGGTATCAAATGTTACTTACTACTACCTACTATTACTAGAAACTAATGCTGCACATCATCTGCATGTCTTAGAGCAATTGATCGATAAATTTATGAACCGAACATTCTGTGATCTATGAAAGAGCTTTCCTTGTATAATCATGCTTTATTAGTACACCAATAAAAGCAAAAAATGACAAGGTTGCGAAACAGGCATTAGACAACATAGAAAATTTCTAAGAGGTAAGGTACATTTTGAGACAAAAAGTAAAAAGCTCCAAATCGAAATCACATGTTACTACATAAATCATTGATACCACGAGTACATCATTAAATCTGTTAAATAAAATATATTCTGTCACCAAACTATTTCCATAACCAGAAAGGGTCATTTTTATTAGCATTTTGTTTAGAAGAGTTTGAGTAGAAGTGTTGAAGAAAGAATCTGTCAACACATACATTCTTATGGGCTATCCATGGATCCAGCCAGTCGGGGGAGGCACAGGTTCACACTTATTCCAGACACGTCTGTATCGATTCTTGCAGGCGCATATCTTATACTTGTTGCATTTGGCATTCTTAATGAGAACACAGGCATTTGGTGAGACCTTTCCACATTCATCGCCGAGAGTTGCTGTTAATAAGTAAAGTTGACATCTTATTAAGGCATGTATGCAATTAATATAGTTGTTGTACATAGCTTCAGTTCCAAACCATTCAAAAAGTTGGTCAACAAGTTTGTAATTGACTGTAGAACATGGGCTGAGAACAGGTTATTTTAAAAACACACAGTCGTCCATTAAATAAACTCGAGAATCATGTGTAATTGATACAGTGAAGAGACAGGATGAAAAATTATAAGGCACCAATATTTACCTGGAACACATTTAGAGCTGTAGCTACTGTAGGTAAATCCGTCAGCACATACACAAGATTTTTTGTCTTCAGAGGGAACAAAAGGTGACTTACACAGGCATTGACCCTTCTCACACAGGGCATTTACTATCTGAACACAGGCTTGAGGAGTCGTAGGTGTGTCACATAGTCCAGTTATGTTGGCTACAAATTAGTAAATACATGTATATAGCAATTCACAACATGTATACACCTTTTGACAGTCCTACTACATTCACAGAATAACCACTATGGGAACTTGAATGAATCAAATGGAGTATTAGCTACTCTATGGAGTTCAAAAATGGTTCCTTAATTGACAATTATCCAAATCTAGCAGAAAATAGTACAATAGTTTTCTGACAAAAAGATACTTCTCATCAGAAACAAAAAAAAATAAAATCAAAAGTGGAGTTAAAAGGGAAGCAAAATTTAGTCAAGGCATAAAAACAGTGAATTACTTGGTTTGCATTCTAGCCCGTAATCATCTTCTGTATGCCCAGGGTTACACACACAGAAGCCACTGGCACCACAGGCCGAGTTTTCGTATGGACAATCAGAGTCACCGTAGCATTTGCATTTTCCAACCATTGTGATGTCCTTATCGCAAACTACAACAAAATGAATATACATGTACATGGAGCTTTGGGAAAATAGAGGGGTATCGATTTGAACGAAATGGAAGTACATTGCATATTTCTACCATGTTACACGCAGGTCTCAGCAAACTAACCATGCACAGGAGAACTGGCACATGGGGAGAAAAATTAGCTGTGGCATACTCAAGAAGCACCGTTGAAAGATGAAATTGGAAGATATGAAAAATATGAAAGCGTTTTGTCATTAATACAGTCGAGATACCTGTTATAGTAATGGCTCATCACTTGGCAACATTTATGATTAAAGATTCAAGCTAATGGAGAGCCTACCTTGAACGGATGAAGGAGAAACAAATGGATGCAATGATGAGCTGTTCAGGACAAAGACACATGAATAGAATGGCAGTGACCAACAAGGTCGAATTGCCCGGTGATAAATAGAGAACAATTGCGTATAATGGTACGAAAAAGGTTCTCCAAGCAACAACAATATTGCCTGTGTGGACAAATGTCTTGATGCAACTAAAGAGGGCTGTTGTGGTACAACTTTTTAAAACTGTTTCATTAATCCAGATAGAATGAGTCAGAAACAGAAGAAAAGATTACCACACAACATATTTCCAATCACACCAACATACAACGTAGTTGGGTAAGGGTGAGCCTATGCGGTTCTCTAGAAGTTACCATATCGAATTACGGAACATAATTGCTAGTGAGTCATTGGTGTGTTGCTCTGGCATACTAATTTTCAGCGAAATGCTTATGCTGAAGGACATGCATGAAGGACATGACATGATGAAAAGCCCACGATGGATTCTGAAAATCGAATTATGAAAGTATTGTTAAATTAGCAAGGGAATAGCAAAATATCTTCAAATTATAGCATCAAATGGTTATTTGGTAAACACTGTCGCCATTTAACAGGTTTCAGTATGTGAATGACTCAATAGAACCCGGAAATGGCACCCAACGAAAACAAAACAATGAGTAGATGGCAGAAAATCAATAAAACATTAGGGCAAAACCAGTGAAAGTCGGATAGATGATTAGCAAAAACAAAATACAATAATTATAGCCATTTCTGGCACAAAACATACCTAAAATCAGATACTGTTTGCTAGTTTTGACTGTCACAAAATTACAGAGTGACAAACAGTCAATATATCCCGCTATTTAGCTATATGACACATAGTTTAATATGAAACAAAAAAGCAAGTATTTGCTGTAACATAATTAGGTAGTAAGATAGAGTAGGAACTTAATCAGTGGAATTTTTAACAAGCTATGGTAATTACTTAATCTCACAGGTGAGCTTACTGCACTATATCAGGAGTCAGTTACAGTTTAGTACTGTATATAAATGGCGTTTAACTTTGAGTAAACATACAGCTAACTTCTAATGCTAAAATATGCTTAAACATTAATTTTGGGACTTACACAAATTTCACAATAGGCCAAACTCGCTAAATATTTCTATAGCAAAATGCTCCAGGATTAGCAAACTCACAACACTTTCTTCTGCTTGACATTTCTGCTTTTATGGTAACAAGTAATGCAGCTGCTGCGCTCGTATAGCGACGAAAAGACAGATAATCCAAACGTAAAACGATCACGCAATTGGTCAGGATTTTAATTTGGTGAAAATTGAAATACGACCAAAGAATGTTCAGCTTTATTCAGAAGTAGAAAACAAAAAGTGACCGACTGGTAGACAAGTGGAGACCACCTGAGGTATACTTGTCTTGAACCTAGGAATGTAAAACGCTACCTAGAAGAAAACTAAAATGCAAATAATCTTGAGTGACTGTTGGAGCTATTTCCTTGTTCAGTAGTCCCTGCAATGAATGAGTGCAAAACTATCAAACTATTACCATATTAACAGCGTTAAGGACTTACAGTGTTGGCAGGTCAATCCATCATTGGAAATCTGGAATCCTGACTTGCAGTCGCAAACACCACTGTCACATTCCGAATTCTCAAATGGACAGTCTGTATTAGTCGAGCAGTGACATTCTTTCACCTCAGTAATTCCGTTTTTACATTCTAAAAATTTAACAGCAGTTATTGATAAATTTCTAGTTAGAAACATTTAGCCTAACAAGGATAATCATTAGAACAAAAAAAAACTTGAATTATTTCACCAACAAAAGGCAACTCAGACTTAATGATTTACCTGTGTGAGAATGGAATGAATGATCAGTAAATACATTTTATGTACAAAGTTAAAGACAGACCTGGTAAACACTCCAGTCCATCTTCAGATAATTTTGATCCTGATTTACATCCACAAACGTCACTATCAGTACATTCAGAGTTACTAAATGGACATTCTGAATTACTTGTACATTTACATTCGTTCACTTCAGTTTCTCCTTCTTCACATTCTACAAAAAGCATTATAAACCTCATAGGTATTTGTAGACTAAAATCATAAACACTAACTAAGGTACCCATGGATAACTAATAATTATTAAATATAAAATATTATTCACTTCAGTTTCTCTTTCTTTACATTCTATAAATATTATCATAGATCACATAGAGATTGGCAAAGTCTATTCTTCAACCGAGACAAGACAGAGACAACAATGAAAAATGATATGGTCAAAAGAAAAACACAATATTGAACATATTATAGATTCAGAGTATGTACGATCAGGATATACAATCACCACAGTAGAACATTCAGGAGGTCTACTGCTACAGTTAAGTGTATATATTACAAACCTGGTCTGCAGTTCAATCCATTATCAAACTCTTCAAACCCTGATTCACAATCACAAGTTCCACTTGTACATCCAGAGTTCCCAAATGGACATTCAGGCCTGGTAGCACATTGGCAATCCCTCACTTCAGTGGTGCCTTCTTTACATGCTAAACAAAATACATGAACTTTTGAGAATCGCTGAAATGGAAGGGGCAAATGAAACTTAGCCAAATGTGAAATTAATTTAGCAATACTGAACAAGACTGGCCAGATCTCAAAGCACGTCAAAAGAAACAGGCCGTCATTCAACAGAAAAGGACTCGCAAACAACAGGCAAAAATTACTGGTAGTTATTAGTAATTGATGTTCAAAGTAACCAGGTGGAATACCAACCTGGTCGACAGGTCAACCCATCATTAAAAACCTCGAATCCTGATTTACAGTCACAGACTCCACTGATACATTCTGAATCCTCAAATGGACAGTCTGTATCATCAGAGCATTGGCACTCCTTTACTTCAGTAGTTCCGTTTTTACATTCTAAGGAATTCCACAAGAGTATCAGAATCTTATGAAACATCAAGAAGCCGAACAGGAATGATCACCAAAAAGAAAGAAACCAAGTACTATGTTATGGAGAGGATACACTGTACTGTAGACTGGACACAGCAACAGAATCTCATAGAATAAAATCGTGGACTAAAGTGATGTAGTCTTCACCTACACAACAGGTTCAAATACACACCTGGCTTGCACTCAAGCCCACTGTTAGACACATCAAACCCTGATTTACATCCGCAGACGCCACTATCAGCACATTCAGAGTTAGTAAATGGACATTCTGAATTACTTGTACATTTACATTTGTTCACTTCAGTTTCTTCTTCTTTACATTCTACAAACATTATCATAGATCACATAGAGATTTGCAAAATCTATTCTTCAACCGAGACCAAACAGAGAAAACAATGATAAATGATACGAACAGGAAGAAACACGATTGGACATATTATAAATTTAGACGATGCACGATTAGGAAATATTTATAATCAACCACAAAAGAACATTCCAACCGGCCGACTGGTACAGTTAAGTGTATATATTACAAATACCTTAACAATGTTAAACACAAACCTGGTCTACAGGTCAGTCCATCATTAAAATCCTCGAATCCTGATTTACAGTCACAGACTCCACTATCACATTCTGAATCATCAAATGGACAGTCTGTATCATCAGAACATTGGCACTCCTTTACTTCAGTAGTTCCGTTTTTACATTCTAAGGAATTTCACAATAGGATCAGTTACTGATGTGCTTTTACTCAAACATCAAGTACAGGACAAGAAGGACTTCCATAAAAAGTGAATCCGAGTATTTTAGTTGTTCAGTCATGAAAATTACACAGCATATCCTTTCCGGCAAACACTAATAGACACACAATTGCATGGAAACATGTATTCTCGAATTAATGTTAACCTGAAATACACACCTGGTACACATTTCAGTTGACTAGTTAATAAGTCAAACCCTGATTTACATCCACAGATGTCACTATCTGTACATTCAGAGTTACTAAATGGACATTCTGAATTACTTGTACATTTACATTCGTTCACTTCAGTTACTCCTTCTTTACATTCTAAAAAGATTATCATATATCGCATAGGGATTTGCAAAGTCTATTCTTCAACCACATGGGTACCTTGGCCAAATAAAAGAATTAATAAAAAAAATCATCAGAAAAAAACAATTGACCAGTTTATAGATTCAAGTTATGAACGATTGGGATATAATCCACCATAAAAGTACAGTTCATTAAGTCTACTGGTACAGCCCAGTGTACATTATAATATATTACAAATATCAATATCAAACACAAACCTGGTCTGCAGTTCAATCCATTATCAAACTCTTCAAACTCTGATTCACAATCACAAGTACCACTTGTACATCCAGAGTTCTCAAATGGACATTCAGGATTGATAACACATTGGCAATCCCTCACTTCAGTGGTGCCTTCTTTACACGCTAAACAATAGAATTTCGCTAAACTAAACATGGCTTTTTACTTGTAACACTTCAACCTCATACAATCAATGAAGGATGTTGCTAAGTGGGTCATGCCATATGGTTTGAGGTAGCCATGAGATGCACTGAGCTATGAATAGTATTACAAGACGCATTTTCATTTTTATTTTTCCTAATGTTCCAACGCTCATCCGAGCATCATCGTCAGAGGATAAAACGCTATGGTTGTAGAATACTAGTGCCCGGATTGTACATTTTTATCCGAATCTGTATATCCAGCTACTGTAGTTGACTTCATGTTTGCCACTTATGGCTAGATTTAGAACAATGGGTTAGATCAGAAATTATTAGATTTTTGCTGTGCCTATTCTCTGTAAACAGCTGAAAATCAAGAAATTCTTTGATACGACGAATCAAGCAGTTGCCTCTTGATAACAGGTCGATTGCTTTAAAAGCAGCAGTGATAGTGTTAGCTGACTAAGTATGGGCAAGAAAGCACTACTCTGCCTCGAGTAGCACAAATGCAATAAACCGACATAAGGAAGACTGCATTGAACATACATGTAGATGGGATAACATGTCACAATCCCTATAACTCAACCAAAATAATGTAGTTCAACAATGCAGTTGTCCAAATCAGTAACCATTGCTGCAAAACATCAAAGGATCCAGGACAAAACATAGCTTTATGATATATCAATAGAATGCTGATAGTTGAGGTTTCCATTGTATAATGATGAGATGGTGCACCTACCTGGACGGCAGCTCAATCCATCATTGAAAACCTCGAATCCTGATTTACAGTCACAGACTCCACTGTCACATTCTGAATCCTCAAATGGACAGTCTGTATCATCAGAGCATTGACACTCCTTTACTTCAGTAGTTCCGTTTTTACATTCTAAGGAATTCCACAAGAGTATCAGAATTTTATGAAACATCAAGAAGCTGAACAAGAATGATCACCATAAGAAAAGAACCCAAGTACTATGTCATGGAGAGGATACACTGTACTATAGACTGGGTACAGCAACAGAACCTCGTACAATGAAATTGTGGACTAAAACGATGTAGTCTTCACCTATACAACAGGTTCAAATACACACCTGGCTTGCACTCAAGTCCACTGTTAGACACATCAAACCCTGATTTACATCCGCAGACATCACTATCAGTACATTCAGAGTTACTAAATGGACATTCTGAGTTACTTGTACATTTACATTCATCTACTTCAGTTTCTCCTTCTTTACATTCTATAAAAAGCATTATAAACCTCATAGGTATTTGTAAACTAAAATCATAAACACCAACTGAGGTACCCATTAATAACTAATAATTAATATTTGCAGCAACCAGAATAAAACACTTGCTTGATCTGCAGGTCAGTCTACCATTGAAAACCTCAAATCCTGATTTACAGTCACAGACTCCACTATCACATTCTGAATCATCGAATGGACAGTCTGTATCATCAGAGCATTGACACTCCTTTACTTCAGTAGTTCCATCTTTACATTCTAAGGAATTCCACAAGAGCACCAGTTACTTATGAGTCTTTAATCAAACATCAAAAGCCTGACAAGAACGATTACCATAGGAAGTGAACTCAACTACATGTATTATACATGTAGATATTCAGTAATGAGAATGCCTCTTCCATTACATAGTTTGTTCTACACAGCACACAGTAATAGACAAAAAACTGCAGGGCCATGTATTCACATAATGAGTTTAAATACAAACCTGGTACACATTTCAGTTGACTGGTCAATAAATCAAACCCTGATTTACATCCACAAACGTCACTATCAGTACATTCAGAGTTACTAAATGGACATTCTGAATTACTTGTACATTTACATTCATTCACTTCAGTTTCTCCTTTTTTACATTCTACAAAGATTACCATAGTGCAGACCTTGTAGAGTTTACAAACTTTGAAAAGTCAATTCTTCAACCACATGGGTTCCTTGACCAAATAAAGTGATTAATAAAAAAAGATGATTAGAAAAAAAAACACAATTGAACAGTTTATAGATTATAGTAATTGTAATCGGAGATAGTAATTACACTTTTCCCGCAAGGATATTTATTTTAATTGCATTTGTTATTTTAAATAATTAACTCATAATAATAATAATAATATTGATCAACTATTAAAAATTGAAAGTTATAACTTCAAATATGCTTAGACCTATGAACTGTTTGCAAGATCCAATCATGTGGTAATTACAAACTACTACTAACTAGTAATAGTAGTGTAACTGAGTAAGAGGTGGCCCTGAGGCATGCAAGCGCTAAAGGTCCTGTGTTCGAATCCTACTGCTGTCTACTGACTAGTGGGACTTAATGCTACAGGTGTCCGCTGACCAGCCTGTAAACTAGGAGCAAACAGGCGCAGTAATTGCAGCCTCGCCTTTAAGCACATACTATCTCGCCACCTAGTCCTTCGGGCTAGGCGTGTGATGAAACATTGTGATTTTAACCAACATTTCACGCCTATTGCAAGTAGTAGCGTAAGTAGTAATGAGTACTTGAACTAGAATTAACTTGCAACTAAGTATATATTTTTTAACTTTAGGGAACGAGATTGGAACATTTGCGGCTGCGTATGAATTTGCGGAGGGGGAGGGGGTGCCTGTAGCCCCTCCCACCCAGTCTAACTTTTGGTCTCCCCAATGAAATTTTCTGACCTATGCCCCTATATTATATAATAACGGGTATCAATATCACGAACAAACCTGGTCTGCAGTTCAATCCATTATCAAACTCTTCAAACCCTGATTCACAATCACAAGTACCACTTGTACATCCAGAATTCTCAAATGGACATTCCGGATTGATAACACATTGGCAATCGGTCACTTCTGTAGTGCCTTCTCTACACGCTAAACAAAATACATACTGTAGAATTCATGTTTAGAACGGTTACCAATGTTAAACACAAATCGCTCACTTCGGTGGTGCCATTTGTACAGGCTATACAAAATCAGTCGGAGATTCACTGAGATGGAAGTGGTGCATAAAATTTAGACAAATATAAAATGAATTAGGCAATACGAAACAAAATTGGTCGCATTACAAAACACCTAAAAATGACCCCGTTGTCATGCATCACAAAAGAAACCTGAAACAATAGGTGAAAATTGTTAGCAACTTATATTCATAGTAACCAGAAAAAGTGCCTACCTGGTCGGCAGGTCAAGTCATCATTAAAAACTTCAAATCCTGGTTTACAGTCACAGACTCCACTGTCACATTTTGAATCATCAAATGGACAGTCTGTATCATCAGAGCATTGACACTCCTTTACTTCAGTAGTTCCGTTTTTACAGTCTAAGGATTTTGATAAGAGTATACGTTACTGATGTGATTTTGATCAAACATCAAGAGCCTGACAAGAATGATTACTACAAGGAGAGAACCCAAGTATTTCAGTTGTTGAGTCTCACAGCCTATCTGGCATTACAAGACAAAGTAGTAGACAAACAACGGCAGGGACACATGTATTCACATGATGGATCTAAATACAAACCTGGTACACATTTCAGTTGACTGGTCAATAAGTCAAACCCTGATTTACATCCACAAACACCACCATCCGTACATTCAGAGTCACTAAATGGACATTCTAAATTACTTGTACATTTACACTCATTGACTTCAGTTGATCCTTCTTTACATTCTACAGAAAAGATCACAGGCCTCATTTGTAATGCCTACTCTTTAGTTCCATGGGTTCTTTGACTACATTGAGGAATTAATAACAAATTATGGGATCAGAAAACAAAACAGAGAACTAATAGGTTCCGGCCATGAATGATTGGGATATGTAATAAATCATGAACAGAATATTGCAGCTGGCCTATAGCCCAGTGTACATATTGCACATACATTGTGCCTAAAAATGGATACCAATATCAATACAAATATCAAAAAGACTACCCATATTAAACACAAACCTGGTCTGCAGGCCAGTCCATTATTAAAATCTTCAAACCCTTATTCACAACCACAAGTACCACTTGTACATCCAGAATTCTCAAATGGACATTCATTATCGGTAGTGCATTCACAATCACTTACTTCAGTAAGGCCTTTTGTACAGGCTGTAAAAACGATTTTATGATCGCTGAGAGAAACGCGGCACATGAAATCTGGGCCAATATCGAACTAATTTGGCAATGCAGAAAAATTGAAAATGATCTCGTTGTGGTGCAACACTAAAGGAACTACAAACAGCAGACGGAAACTATTAGCAAATTTTAGTAGTAAAGCAGATATAAACGCCCACCTGGTCGACAGGTAAATCCATCGTTGAAAACCTCGAATCCTGATTTACAGTCACAGACTCCACTATCACATTCTGAATCATCGAATGGACAGTCTGTATCATCAGAACATTGGCACTCTTTCACCTCAGTAGTACCATTTTCACATTCTGAAGAATTCCACAAGAGCATCAGTTACTAATTGATGATACATTAACAGCCTGACCAGACTGATTGCCATAAAGATTAAAATCAACTAATCGTATTAGTTCGCTATAACGCTTGATTTCTACAGTTTGTAAACAGCCACTGAGCAGCATGAAGCAGCCTTGAGCCAAAAAAATGGCAGAAGATTGGTTGAAATTTGGAAGTATCTCATCGGCCTATGCTAGGTTGGCTTTCATGAAGCTACCTTCTCTGTTCATTAAATGGTCAAATGGCCAAATCTAAATACCGCTAAAGTGAAAACCAACAATTTTTTAATATTATTGAATCAATTTATTAAAAGAGGATTTAATTTTAATCATTTGTGCACATTTTAATGAAGTTAAATCAAATGTATAAACATGGTAGACTAACAACTGTAAAGACAACGGTTGGACCTTCAGCTTTAAGTAAATAGATTCTTATTTTGAATCAATCAATTGATGATTTGATTACATCGTTCAAAATTCAAACACCGAATTCTTCCTCGACAAAGTATTGAATTTGTTGTAGCTGGTTTAAAATTATTGATGGTAAAAAAACACTAATGCCTCATTTTTTACTAATTATAATTTCAATTAAATAATTAAAATGATGCAATAAAACAAATATATAACTAAACCATCTTTAGCCGTGACAGAATCGATAAGCGCCCTTTTCATTAGCTCCCAATAAGGTAGTGCTTTCAAAGTGCATCATTGGCTGAAGAATTAAGAGTGCTTCAAATACCAAATCCAATGGCTGCATCGGCAGATAACTTCTCTCCCCGCCACTTTTTGAAATTAACAGAATTTGGCCAATTTTCGGAAATATCTGAAAATCCTTAAATGAGGACTGGTTACAGTTGACAATAATACCATTATTTCTTGGTAAATATGTCAAATACACACCTGGTATGCATTCCAGAAGATCTGTAGATAAATCAAACCCTGATTTACATCCACAAACACCATCATCTCTACATTCAGAGTCATCGAATGGACATTCTGAATTACTTGTACATTTACATTCGTTCACTTCAGTTGACCCCTCTTTACATTCTACAAAAATTATCAGCACTCTCGAGTATTAGTAAAGTTGAAACGTCAACTACTCAGGTTTTTGAGATTCAACTGGTGAATTGATGAAAATTAATGTCACCACAAAATTAATTATTCAGCAATTTATCAACTCAGGTTATAAACCGCCGAGTTGGGGAAATATCCAAACTACCTTATATCCCTACTTACAATGTTTACTAATGTTTAATACAAACCTGGTCTGCAGTTCAATCCATTATCAAATTCTTCAAATCCTGATTTACAATCACAAGTACCACTTGCACATCCAGAGTTTTCAAATGGACATTCAGGATTGATAGCACATTGGCAATCGGTCACTTCAGTGGTGCCTTCTCTACACGCTAATAAACAAGAATGTTCCACTAATCATAACATGGTAGTGTTACTTGTAGCACTGCAACAACCTTACTAAATGTAGCTGAGCAATACTGCCTAGATGCCCAAACATGTAACATTGAAACCATGGACATACGATGTTGTAGGTGCTAGGAACAAAGCGCAACATAACAATATTTCAATATATTGCAAATATTTGACATTTACAATGCATCAGACACTATATTTACCCGGTCTACAAGTCAATCCATCATTAAAATCCTCGAATCCTGGTTTACAGTCACAGACTCCACTGTCACATTCTGAATCCTCAAATGGACAGTCTGCACCATCAGAGCATTGGCACTCCTTTACTTCAGTAGTTCCATTTTCACATTCTAAGGGATTCAATGAGGGCAACAGTGGTTTATGAACTTAGGATTAGACACCAGAGCCTGGCCAAAGGATCATCATGAACATAGAAATCAAGTGATCAGAGTATTCTGTTGTGGAAATGCAGTTTGAACCACACAATATATCTGTAGTGAATTTACAACTGTCCAAAAAAGACAATTCGAAACAGGACGTTTTGAAACTGGACAGTTCAAAACCCCAAATCTCAGACTTCAACTAATTTATTTTTAATATTATATTTGTTTAATTAATGTATTAATTAATTAAAGTTAATTATCTGTGAGTTGTGTTCTTCTAAATGTAATATACACAGTTTCAAACTGTCCAGGTTCGGAACGTCCTGTTTCAAACTCTCTTTTTCTAAATGTCATTTTTCCATCTGTAGCAATAAAGAGAGGAATAGCCAAAAATAATAAATTATCTCCCATGGGATGAATTCAAAACCATACCTGGTACACATTTCAGTCGACTAGCCAATAAGTCAAACCCTGATTTACACCCACAAACATCTTCATCAGTACATTCAGAGTTATCAAATGGACATTCTGAATTACTTGTACATTTACATTCATTCACTTCAGTTTCTCCTTCTCTACATTCTACAAAAAGTATTATTGGCCAAAAAAGTATTATTGTGTAATCAAATCAAGTATCACATTCACAGATGCAAATCCATATTTTGATGTAAGTTCTAACCAGTAATAAATTTCAATAGTATTTACCTGGTAAACACTCCAGTCTGTCCTCGGATAATTCTGATCCTGATTTACACCCGCAGACGTCACTATCAGTACATTCAGAGTTACTAAATGGACATTCTGAATCACTTGTACATTTACATTCGTTCACTTCAGTTTCTCCTTTTTTACATTCTATAAAAAGTATTATTGGCCAAAAGAGTATTATTGTATAATCAAATCGAGTATCACAATCACAGATGCAAATCCATATTTTGATGTAAGTTCTAACCAGTAATAAATTTCAATAGCATTTACCTGGTAAACACTCCAGTCCGTCCTCGGATAAATCTGATCCTGATTTACATCCGCAGACGTCACTATCAGTACATTCAGAGTTAGTAAATGGACATTCTGAATTACTTGTACATTTACATTCGTTCACTTCAGTTTCTCCTTCTTTACATTCTACAAACATTATCATAGATCGCATAGGGATTTGCAAAATCTATTCTTTAACCGAGACGAGACAGATAAAACAATGAATGTAGTCTTCACCTGTACAACAGGTTCAAATACACACCTGGCTTGCACTCAAGTCCACTGTTTGACAAATCAAACCCTGATTTACATCCACAGACGCCACGATCAGTACATTCAGAGTTACTAAATGGACATTCTGAATTACTTGTACATTTACATTCGTTCACTTCAGTTTCTCCTTCTTTACATTCTACAAACAGTATCATAGATCGCATAGGAATTTGCAAAATCTATTCTTTAACCGAGACGAGACAGATAAAACAATGAATGTAGTCTTCACCTGTACAACAGGTTCAAATACACACCTGGCTTGCACTCAAGTCCACTGTTTGACAAATCAAACCCTGATTTACATCCACAGACGCCACGATCAGTACATTCAGAGTTACTAAATGGACATTCTGAATTACTTGTACATTTACATTCGTTCACTTCAGTTTCTCCTTCTTTACATTCTACAAAAAGTATCAAAGTCGTAGTAAACCTACGCATAGTGAGCTAGTTACCCACACAACTGTCCCCTCACCATATAGAGGGAATCAGTAAATCATCATCAATGGTCTTATATCTATATATTGGGGTGTTTGGAGCTTGGAATACTCCAAATGTGTAGCAAAAGATCGTTGTACTAAGCTGTGCATCTATCTGACTTGCAACACCTTAGAACTATCAAAATGAACTTCGTTTGCATGTCAACAAGAAATATACATGCATAGCCTAACATATTTACATATCCTTTTCATTTCAGGCTGAAGCAGAACAAGGAGACTAAAAAAGGGTTGCTTTACAAGTCAATTCCCTTGTCACTGACCATGACCATGACAACTGGTGTCTAAGGTGCTATTCTGACAAAATAATTTGAACTACGTCGTGCACAAGTTTCACGTTATGGCTAGGTAAATCAAAATGAAAAAAACAATTCCAATGCACACTTTTCACTTATGAGAACCTTCTATGCCATTCTGTTTGCAATCACTTCCGGTCCGGTGCTAGCACTTGTAAGTAACGCTGTGATAATACTAACGACAACCCATACAGCCTCCCTTTTAAATTATTTAACAAAAGCGATAATTGAGCGAACTGCTGAATTGCCCACTTTTCATATAAACACTCACTTTTTCTGCATTCCAGTCCAGTGTTAAATATTTCAAATCTAAATCTACATTCACATATACCGTTGGTGCATACTGACTTCCTAAATGGACAGTCTGAATCACTTTTACATTTACAGTTGTTTATTTCAGTAGTTCCATCTTTACATTCTACAAAAAATGAATATAATACTGTAGGAAGAACTTTTGGTTTGATCTCATCTTTTCCTTCGGTTTGACAAGATTGTGAGGAAGAGATTTTATTTGTTCTAAAATACAAGCATGGGGAACAAGGTAAAATGAACTAGGTAGATGAAGCACACATGTTAGTAGGTGAAGTTCAGATGAACCAGAGTGACATGTATAATATCTTCATTTGAGCTTCCTATTCAATATGACAGAAATTCCTATCACAACATTGCGAGCCGCTTACTGATACTACAGGGAGTACGTGCAAAGCGCTAAGTGTAGGGAAGGAGCAGTAACACAGCGGTAGTGGTAAAAGACATGAGCATGACAATGAAATGGCGTAAGAGAAAAAGAAGACAACTCCAACTAAAGTTATTTTCATTAAAAATCAAACTCTTGTTTACCCCAAACTCCAAATCCCAACCAAGAGCTTTATTTCTGTCTAGCTCCTTAGTATAGGTTTTCTAACGTTAATTGGAGTTGTCTTCAAGCTCTCACGTCATTTATCTCTCACATCACGCTCACGTCTTTCACCACTACCCGTAACACAGCGATTAAGGAAAACCAATTATTCTCGCAGAAAGTACAGCACACCTGCTTTGCATCTCCGGCCATTATTAGTTAACTCTGACCCTGATTTACATCCACAAACACCATCAGTACATTCCGAGTCATCAAATGGACATTCTGAATTACTTGTACATTTACATTCATTCACTTCAGTCTCTCCTTCTTTACATTCTAAAAAGATAATATAGCGGTGGGTGGCCGACTTTTTCATTGCTTTCAAGGGCTATGGAGTTAAAGAGTAAGTAATTAATATACATGTAAGTGTGATGAGTAAAACTACTAACTAATACTGTCGAAATGGTACAATGTTTATTTCACAATTCCAGAAATGATAGATGATAGATGAATGAACAGATGAAATTAACACTGAAAACTCACTTCGTCTGCATTCCAGTCCAGTGTTGAATATCTCAAATCTCGGTCGACATTCACAAACACCACCTACACACCTGGAATGGTCGAATGGACAGTCGGAGTTTCTGGAACATTTACATTCATTGACTTCAGTTGTTCCATCTTTACATTCTATATAAGGGAGAGATATACATTCTATATAAGGGAGAGAGAGATATACATTCTATATATAAGGGAGAGATATGCATTATATATACATTGTATAAGGGAGAGATATACATTATATATATAAGGGAGAGATATACATTCTATATAAGGGAGAGATATACATTATACATGTATATATAATGGAGAGATATACATTCTATATATAAGGGAGAGATATACATTATACATGTATATATAAGGGAGAGATATACATTATATATATAAGGGCAGTGTTCGAAGTGGAACAAATGAGGTGGGTACACGGTACCTACCTGCAATCTTAGGACCTTTCCTAAAGGGTGCATTGGTCACTCAGAAGCTGCAGATCATAATTAGAAGTTGTTCTCCCATTTAAGCAAGACAAAACAAGGGAGGACAATTTCTAATTATGGTTGATAGCTAATGAGTAACTTCATTACACAGAGTACATGGTACCAATGAATGTAGACCATTCCTTATATTTTAAACTACTGAGTGTGCTTTGTGTCCTTCAATTTTGTATTACTGCTGCATTGATTGTAAGAATGAATATATCTACATTATTTAAAACACGACAACTCCCCTTATCTTTCTTTCACTGTAATAAAAGTACATGTAGTCAAAGAGAAAACAACTTCTTTATTTATTACAAAATGCTGAACTACAACATTTCACAGTTGTATATTTTGTCAAAAGTATATAAACACAAACAACAACAGCATGTAACTGCAACTGTATGAAAACTATAGTAATTCAACAAAACAGCTATGACATTGACATCAACATTAGAGAAGGGAAGGAGTTGAAGTTTATCAACAAAATTATAATGAACAAAAGTATTATACAATAAAATACATGTATTTCCCTTGTCACAACCTACCTGTAGACTTTAATATATAACACCATTAAAGAGGGAGTATTTCCAAAATTGACCAAAACCAATCAAAAGGCTGAATAGCTTGCTGAATAGTACGTGCCTAGAGCTATTCAAAAAGGTCTGCTAGTGCAACAGCAGATGATGTCATCAGCCACAAATGGATCTCAAACACAGGCAGTCTATGTCATCTGAGTAACCCAGTTAACCTTGTTATAAAGCATATGGAAAAGCTTTTATTCAATAACTTTTCTATTAACCAAGAGCTTATAAATTCTTTCTACAATTTTGATAACATGATACTTGGCCACATATATTCACTTGTCTTTTTTATTTCAAACATCAAGGAAGTGCAATTAGCAAGAAAACTTCTCATTTATTTCAGGGTATACTACAATGATAAGACAACTTCTTCATATTTTCTAAACACTCCCATGAGTGAATAGAGGTAGTGGGTGTCCGGTTTTCCAGTATTTTTCGAAAATACACATAACTACTTATGGTAAAACAATATTAGCGCCGAAAGAGAAAGGAATAACCAAATTTAGCATAAATGGTTTCCAACTATATTTCTCTGATCATACAAGAGGGGACAACTCAGGAAGACTACCCAGTCTTTGGTGCTACTCCCACTTTAATGTTATTTGAACAACAGCTATAAGGAAAAGGTAAAAGGTTGAAGCCTATAAAACATACATACCTGTGTATAGGAGTTTTACCAATTTATCTAAGATATATACATGTACTACTCACTGGGTTTTCTCTAGTATTATTATAATTTTGTTAATTTAAGGAATTTATCTGTGGGAGCTGTCAGGTCTTGCATCAAATCCATGAAAACACCAGGCCCTGACTGGGGTTTGAACCAATGGTCTCTACAGTGCCTAATCGCCTAGAAAAGTGAACAGAAGACATTGCCACAACACCAGTACAGCAATGTTAGAAAAAGACAGCTTCACCAGCGAGCAGTAGATATGAAAAATATAAATTAGGGTATTATTTCTGCAAAATTAAATTCCTCACCAGCTTCCTTTGGATCACTAAACACTGTATTCCAAGTATCCTCACCACTTGTGACAACATCTTCCAAAAATGCTAAATGTTTTATAAATTGGCAGCACCAGTAAAAACTGGCCTCAAAGTTAAATCCATGGCCGAATATAACCTTAGCAAGAAATATCAAATCATACTGACAGTAAATTCAATGTAAACTAAAAATATAGTATTGCCTAAAAGGAATATTCAGCTACTTAAAATACTCGACAAACTATCATGCATGTAGGTTATTAGGCAGCATGCAAGTACACTAATAGACAGCATGCAAGTACACTAATATGCAGCATGCAAGTACACTAATAGGCAGCATACAACTTCATTACCTGTGGTCTTTTGTGGACTTCTGAAAGCAATGAATCACCTCAACACAACAAAAATAGAGAATACAAACAAAACGATTACTTTAATTGCAGTCAACCAGTGAAACCAAGCTCAATCCAAATACATAGTTTCTCCTAGTACCATCTAGACTAAACAGTGACAGGATTCTTCTTAGCTCTCTGTGAATTTCAATTTGTCATAACCTCACTCTTTGCCTCACTTACTAAACTTGGAAGTAGTTTGCAATAGTAGAGCAATACCTACAACTGTTGAAATTCAATACTTATACTATGTGCAAAAACAAATAGTATTCCTACCTATTCTAGAATAAAAATATCAACGTTAGATTAAAATATTTTATGTAAAACAATACAACAATTGCTATATTATTTACATTAAATATTCGATACAATAATGATCATTAAATATAAATTAATTATCTAATTCCCTGTTCTATTAAAAACGATTTATTTCTATTCTATATTTCAATTTTTATTTATTGAATATCGACTGTTGTTCTTGTGACAATCCAGTAAGCAATATATTTATTTATACTTGATGTAGGCGTATTGCTACAACAATTATTATCAAAATAATTTATTTCATATAAAAATTAATGAAAATATAAATAATTATGGTTATCATTATGATATGATTACTATTTGATTATCTAATTCTATTGATTCACTTCTAATTCTATTATTTACAATATAATCACTATAATAAATAATTATTTATTTTTTTTATATAATTAATATAATGCTTGATTTATTATTTATATGTTATATTATTGAATGCAGATTCTTTCTCTAGTGATAATCTAACAAATGCGAATATTTATGTTATTGTTATATACAACATCATGGATGATCATATTAAATTATTATTAATATTTATTTTTAATTTTTGTATTTTATATTTTATTAGCAAAGTAAGAAAAATATAACTATCTCCGATATTTATCCCTCAGTCAAACGTCAAATTTCAATAGAGTACAACAATTAACTTTTGAGATTTAGGTTTAGAGCTAAAAAAAACTTTTAGATTCAACTGTTTGGCCACTGTCCTTATCAAAAAGTTTTCATGGCTCTGCAAACGCATTCGGAAAGCTGAAAATACTAAAGAAAGTGGAACCCATATTCAAGTCCTATGAAACTATTGATACAATGACTAACTTTGTTAGTAAAGTAGAAGGATTTATTTGTGTGCAGGTTGCTGGTCCAAGCTACTATAAACTTACTTTGACATTTCGGGATTGACTTAACACGCTGTTATCAATCAAACGATCGCTAGATTAAAGGGAAATTTTACTATCAGCAGTCACTCAGCAACCAGTAAACCTATTTCGATTGCGAAAACTGCCGTGTCTTCAGCAAAACTAGTCAATTACCATGAGGGTACACGCCTGCTGACAGTGTACCCACTAAAATTGAGGTGGGTACACGCCGTATACTCCCGTATAACCACAATTCGAACACTGTATAAGGGAGAGATATACATTCTATATATAAGGGAGAGATATACATTATATACATAAGGGAGAGATATACATTATATATATAAGGGAGAGATATACATTCTATACAAGGGAGAGATATAGTACAAGCAGCTATTAGTGGATCAAATGAATTTCTTTACAAAAACATATCCTGTCAAACTTAACAACAGAATTAACTACAGACACATGAAACCAGTAACAATGAACAAGTTACGCCATTCACAAGACTCATCATAGCCGACTATAAGCGCTATTTTCACATTTTAAAAAGGTTGAACGACGGTCTGTACAACATACAATACAGTATTTATAAACAGCTGTATCATAACGACTACAATAACATCAAACCTGGTTACATTACGTAAAAGTGCACTTTTATATTTGGTACATCACACCTGCTTTGCATTTCTGGCCATTATTAGACAATTCTGATCCTGATTTACATCCACAAACACCACCATCCGTACATTCAGAGTTATCAAATGGACATTCTGAATTACTTGTACATTTACATTCACCCACGTCTGTTATTCCTTCAATGCACTCTGAAACAATATAGAAATTATTGGCTTTAGTTTTCAATAATTATCAAAGCCTTTAGAACAGATGGGGGAATATATCACTTTACAATACTACTACTTATGTTTCAGGACAATATGCTCCCTCCTTTCTTATTTCGAAAACGCACATACGAATCTGAAATTTAGCAGACAGAATATGTAGACACCTACTTGGTCTACATTCTAGTCCATCTTTGAAAGTCTCAAACTGCGATTTACATTCACAGACACCATCATTACATTCTGAGTTATCAAATGGACAGTATGAGTTACTTGAACATCTGCATTCGTTCACTTCAGTTGATCCTTCTTTACATTCTATAAGAAGTATCATTAGCCAAAAGAGTATTATTGTATAATCAAATCGAGTATCACAACTACAGATGCAAATCCATATTTTGATGTAAGTTTGAACCAGTAATAAATTTCAATAGCATTTACCTGGTAAACATTCCAGTCCGTCCTCGGATAATTCTGACCCTGATTTACATCCGCAGACGTCACTATCAGTACATTCAGAGTTATCAAATGGACATTCTGAATTACTCGAACATCTGCATTCGTTAACTTCAGTTTCTCGTTCTTTACATTCTACAAAAAGTATTATTGGAAAAAGCTGTTTGTTACACATTTCATTGATCCACGTAAAATAATTGACTACGAGATGTAATCTATAATACATACGTATGCATCGTATGCATGATAAAAGGTGCATTGCTCAAAATAAATAAATATAACTTGTGGGTATGTGAACATTTGATTGAAACACTTCTGTGTCATACCCGAAAAATTTCTTCTAACACTAGAGTGTGTTAGACTTTCCTACATAGTAGAGTCCTTGAACCAAAAAATAGAAATTGTTCTAATCGACTATTACACTTAGTTTTGAAATACTTCAAATCTAAGCATTTCATCAGCATTATAATTTTTTATGCAACATGAGCTTAATTGTTTGGTCATAGATGTAGCTATGGGAAGTAGGTTTAAACAACCCAACACTTACCTGTGATTACTGGTATGCAAGTCTTTCTATTATCCGACAATTCAAATCCCGGTTTACAGACACAAGCACCATCTATACACCTGGAGTTATCGAATGGACAGTCAGAGTCTTTGGAACACTGGCATTTATCAATATCAGTTAATCCAGGCCAACAATCTAGTAACAAATAACAACTGAAAATTACCACCAGGCTCAAGCTCTCACAATATTCCAAATAGAAAGTACCTCTTACATTGTTTGGTTAAGGATTTGACTGAATATATCAAACAGAAATATATATGTATATGTACAATATATGTATATGTACAATATATGTACATGCACAAGTACAAGTACTTGTATATGGATCTGAAGATTACATGATGTATGTACATGTATCATTGTATCAACTTGTACATTTACATAATTATAATCTTTACATAGTGCATGTACATTGTTTATTATACACCTAAACATGTGTGAATGAAGGCAAATACTCACGATGCCGACAGGCGAGGCCGTTGTTATATGGCACAAAGCCAAGTCGACACCGACAGTGTCCATGTCCACAGATGGAGTTCTCGTGTGGGCAGTGGGAGTTACCACTACACTTACATTCTCTGAGAGGGGTAGATAATGTGCAGTGTGAGGAGCCTATTGAAAACAAAGATGCAGTTGAGATATCATCCCTCCTACTGTATACAAGTCACTACTCGTATCTTCAAGTCACTACTCATATCTTCAAGTCACTACTCGTATCTTCAAGTCACTACTCGTATCTTCAAGTCACTACTCGTATCTTCAAGTCACTACTCATATCTTCAAGTCACTACTCGTATCTTCAAGTCACTACTCGTATCTTCAAGTCACTACTCGTATCTTCAAGTCACTCTTCCTATATAAAAGTCACTACTCGTATCTTCAATCAGTTGATTAACAAAATTATTTCCTTCAACTGTAACATATTATCATACATTCGTAGAATCAATAGGCCTATATATACTGCACTTTAGGACCAAAAAATGTCTGAGAGTTTAAGCCTCTGTGGTTGTTTGAAGAAACCTAATTTTATGTTGGAGTTATCTTACCTTGCTCATGGCTCCTTGTATTTGAAAGACAACCCTAAACAGTTCAGCTGTAGACTGGTCACATGATCTTAGGTATGAAAGCATGAGGTGTTTATACAATATATATTTGAATGATTATCTAACTATGAAAACTTACAAGGTGGCACAGCAACACACCATTTCTGCTCTCGCTTGGACGATGTGGCCGGACAGAAGTTGCCAGGACCGGTACAGAATGCATAAGTGAAGCTAACATGACCAGATCGGTTAGTTGAGGGAATGTGGTAGGTGGATACGTGGGGACTTCTTGAGTCGGAGGAATCAATGTTAGACCCATGAGCATCTACAGATTCATATATAAGAGCTCTAGTAAGCATAGAAACCACTATAAAGACAACAGTAATCTACATGTACAGTGTGCATACTAATCTACAGCATGCATACACTGTACATACTAATCTACAGCGTGCATGTACTGTACATACTAATCTACAGTGTACATACACTGTACATACTAATCTACAGCGTGCATGTACTGTACATACTAAACAATAAAGAAAATAATACGGGGAGGCCTACTTCAAACTCGACAGCAAATTATAAAATTTAGCTGAAATACCTGAATGAGTCCGTATAACAATGAGTTATTTTATATCTATAATGTACATGTATATACATAGCGGCGGCCAGCCTGCCAGGCAGCAATGATTAACTAAGGACACTCAACCTACATAAGTACCAACACCTACGTTATATAGTAGAAACAAACACTTACATCCACTGATAGAGATGCATGCATATCCTGAATATGATTGGACAGTGATGTTGTTCTCAATCCCGGGAGCCCAGTTATGTCTAACCCTAGAATGTGTGTCGCTACTTCCTAAAACACGTACATGTATTCTTGAAACCAACTCAGCAGAGAGAAAGAGAGAGTAAGTAGGAGAACACGCCACTTAACTAGACCAGCAAGGCCTTTGAATGGTGTTCTATCTATGACCTGCTACAACTGTTGACAGTTCAGTTACACCAATCATTATTGTTTCTATCTATCTCATTGTATATCTGTCCACTTCAATTAAATTGTCTTCATTGTTAAAAAAGAACACAAATGTATCTTCCATCCTAAAGACGATAGTTTTCTATGCGCAGACCAACATGTACATGTGTATCATTCAAACCTGCAAGTTATAAATAATACAATTATTTTTTCAGTCAAATGATAGAAAGAAATGAGATATGCATGTGCATGTACATTTGTAACCCATGCATGTTAGTGACAATAAATAGGCCTACATGTAATTTAGAACGGAGTTGAACACCAATCCCCATATGACAGCATAAAAGTTTACCCGCTTTACTTCCCACAATTAATCCCAAGTAAGAAAACGATGATCTAAAGAGATATGAATTTTTTTGGGGTGGGGAAGGGGCACGTCACCAATGGCAAAGTTACTATGTGGCACATGAGCGCTATAAGACTGAATGATGGCAAAAGGCACCACTAGATAAATAAAATTTAAAACTCTTTTAAAACTCCTCCACTACTGGAAAGGCAGTAGCCAAACACACTACATATACCAACATGTGCGCTATGAACAAAGAGTGTATATATATTTACCACTACATGCATATGGTATGTCATCTTGTCTATTGCATGTCGGACTTTTCTCCCAGTAAAAAGATACAGGCCTAGACTCCTCTTGACATTCACAGTACTTGACCTTTAGGCATCTCGACTGTGAGCTACAGCAGGTGATGGGGGAAGGTCCATGTTCAGAAGAGTCTCCCCAGGACAATGGGGAGTCTCCCCAAGATAATGGGGAGGGGTCATCTGAAAGCAAACGAAATCAGCCAATATGTGTGAACCAATAATGTATACTTTGCATGTGTTCCATATAAGGAAAGCCAATGAGAAGGGTTAATGTGTACTGATTTTCCAATAAATAGGCCAGTATAATCGTTTTGAATAGGATTCTGAATCAGGATATAAACACACCAGCACTGCAGAGAGTAGTCTGGCACAAGTATAACACTGCTAACAAATTGGAGAGGTTGTAGTGGACTATAGAAATATTGTACCTACCAGTTCCCTGCACTCCTTTCAAAATGCCTACAAGATGTGATCAAGTATTAGACAATGTTAAAATACTCCAGTTAGCAATTCACATTTGTATAACAAATGATCAGTAAATGAAGTATAGCACTGAATGGTCTTTCTTTTTACAAGGAATTTATCTTATATTGAATTCATTGATTAAGTTTTTCAAGACATGCATAGAGCTGTGGTATAATATAGTAAATGGATAAAAAGCAACATCCAAAATAAAAAGAATGTTATACAAAAATTACAGATAGCTACATTTAGAGACCTAAGCCTGGATGAAAGTGTCCATAATTTACTCACAGAGATAAAACAAGAACTGCAACTCCAAGATCCTCATACTGAAATTGAAGATAAAAATGCTTAACTCAAAAGAATAGCTACAAGTAACAGAATAAATTAGATTTTACAATCTAGTAGAAAATGATGGATAACCATGTCTAACAATTGCTTTTGTATGGTGAATATAATTATATAGTACTATATTTCAAAACTTACCTTGGAAGTGAAGAATGTCGCTTAGAGATGCAAGAAATCAACTGATACAAGTCTGGAGTTAAGCAGCTTATATACATGTAAGGTAAGGTGCAGAGACAATGGATGGGAACATTTAAAACACGTGTTAACAAAACATTGTTCTATTAATCAGTCTAGAACTAAATTTTATTGGACAGACAGTTAACAACCACATTACTCCATTCTCGAACTTGTCTGATCAACCAAACTGACACCTGTATATCAAACTGAGTTATTAAATGTTATGTAATTTCTGTGACATCAAGCATCATCTTGTCGTTGGTTAACAAATTCTTCATCTATTACTATTATATTCATCACAGGCCTGTCTTTCTCACACTTGTTGGTTATAGAATTATAGCTCTCTCCTTCCTCACAAGCAGTCACACTCACACCTGCAATAGTATTACCAATATTATCTTATTCAATGCTTCACCAGTTCGACATTGCCCAACCTTTAGACATTGCCCATGGGCTGAGTGCATGCTATAATAGCTACAATAGCTACAATAGCTACAATAGCTACAATAGTTATTGGTCATTGAGCTTGCTGCCGTAGCAATAACATTATAATAGAAAAAAGACTTTCTGCCAGATTTGAAGACAAGACAATAACACAATTTTCATAAGCTAATGCACATGACTAGTAACAATATTAACCTTGCTTCACCGTGCTCTCACACACAGGCACCTTGAAGCACCACTGGAGTTCATCACTAGATTGTGTACCACATTGACCATTTGAGCTGGAGCAAGATGCCTGAATATGTGACACTGAACCATTCGAACCAACTGCAATCGGCATCGACCCATGAGCCTCATTAGCTGAAGGAGTACATGATAAACTTCAACAATAGTAAACTCTAAAAGTGTCAGATTAAAAATATGAGTATGTAATACAAAATAAGAGCAGATTCTATCATCTTTGTGCAATAATAAGCACAAAATTCAGGTACATACGTACAAGGTTGACCATCTGCAACAAACACGCATGTCTCAGAATCTGCAGGTTGATTTGGTATTTCCAGGGCATTGTCCAGACCTGCCTTCCACTCTTGCACAACGGTATCTAAAGTGCATGCATTAAATTAATGTACATTAAATAGTTGGCAGATAACAGCAGCTAGTAGTAATAGACTGGATAGGATCAACATTCGCGTTATAACATATTCATAACATGTGCTTGAATATGAAAACAACAACCAGATTTGGAACTTCATCACTAAACTCAATTCTGCCTTAAATATTCAAAACGATATTCCAACACATAAATTTTAATATGCCAATTGTCAATTGAGTATGGAACACTATAATTTTATTTGTACATATATAATTCCTCGCGTACTATATGTATATACAATATGATATTGTAATTCCCAATCATTATCATTTTCATAATATCTATTATACGAGTATAAACAGAATAGATATTTACTTTCAGCAGATCTGAAACAGTAGCGATCTACTTTTTGTTGAATTGGTTTGGTACAGTTACTTGGCTCTCCCCAGCTAACCTTGACAGTTCGAAGTTCCTTTCCATCATCCAAACAGTCACCAAAGTGTACAGTGAGGCAATTGGCTTGTAATAAGCACGAGTTTAGTTGAATACCTTAATTAACAAGTACACTAATATCTGTATGACAAATACAACAAACATCAAGATACAATATCGATAAATCTTGCTCAACAGCATTATATGACAGAAACGGCGATGAATAGCCGTGACCTTATACTAGCCACATGTACATGCAACATTGTTAACATTATCAAAATTTTCTGAAGAAGACAGGATACTACTAGAAATTAGGATATTATTGCATGGAGATACTTACCATAGCCTCCGTGAAACCACACCAAAAATCCTAAAACAAATAGAGAGAATGGATCTATTAGGAAAAATATACAATAAGTATATTGGAATAAGGAGACACAATGTGCAAGTAGAATAGCTACAGTTGAAGGCATTACAATATTAAACTCGCATGTTTCCGTACCAAGCACAGTAACCATGAGATATTGTAGACAAGCGCCCATTGTGATGAATAGGAATAGCTGGAATATAGATATAGGTCTACTCTGACAACTCACGGTCTTACCTTGCCCTTTTATTACTCTAGGTAAAACATAATCTACAGGTGAGGCCGTCAATGTTCTTTGTTATAACAAATGCCCACATGTTATTTATATGCATATGGAGAGAAACGCATAAGGTTATGATGTGTTCTAGAAACAGAGGGACTAATAAACAACTCGCGCTAACCATGAGGCTGTCATAAATGCTTTCATCCCCGATGTAACTGTGTCAGCAGTGTGCCAAACTACAATATAATTCCAAACTATTACTTATCACAATAGTGAATATACATACTGTTTAGATCGCAAGTGTACGGAATGGTAGTACACACCTTTGCAGACTATCCATCAGAACTTTGAACACTAATAAATTCACAGCTCATGTCAAACAAAATCTAGTCTTTGCATAGCTTGCCATCATTTTCTCACTCAAACAAATACACTAAAGTGTTCAGGTTTGATTTTCTAAAACTTGCTTTGTAAATAATACAAAACATGTAGGCCTTTAGACATGTGGTAAGAATAATGGTACAAAATTTACAGTCACCCACTCCACTTTGCCTCGTCTGTTATAAATGAAACTGACATTGCTGATATCAGTTGTAGTTTTACAATATTTCTGAACAATCGGAACGCATTTAGTTGTGGTTTTTCTGTAGTTGTCAGCTACCCATTAGTTTACATCAATCACTAGGATTTGGCCCCAGTAATTTTTAGGTGACCCAATTGTTCTTTGCCCTATCAATGCTTGTAGTAAGCACATAATTGGCAGACTTCGGATCATTGAAAATTGAATGGAGAAAGGGTTTCTGTTTAAGCTAAAGTTTTTTTTATTACGTAGGCCTAACAACACATTTCTTCTTTATTCCTAGTGTGCTTGGTTGGCAATTATACTTGGGATACCAGAATGAAACCCTAGTTGTATAAAGGTTATAGTTGGGCTAGATACACTCACATAAACCCACAAATGTTAAACCTAGTTCTCAACTGATGAACAATCAATACACTGTCTTGCATGTCGTCATCTCAAAGAAGTGAAAAACAAGGCTTCAGCCTACAGATCACTCTGCCTACCTGACTTTTAATGCATCTACTGCTCAATGAAGAAGTTGGTTTAAAACATGGAAATCTGTCTCATATTCAACATAAAAAGCAAGAAAAGCATCGTGAATGCAGAAGAAAAACCTCAGGCAATCTGTATGTAAACGAAAAGGAAAAGTACAGTAAACAGTTTGCTGTTGAAAATAACCTCTATGGAGGAATGGCAATGGGACTCCCTCAGTCAGTAGGGGTGAACAACAACAGATACCTCAATATCTTCTTCCCAAGGACCTAATCAAGGGATATGTATAGAGCAGTTCACAGCAGTGACCTCCACACAGGCGGACTCGACAGTCCTTTTCAGTGAATACAGACCCCTTATTACTCAATTTAGAGAAACTACTGCCCACAAACTGTTCAACCCATCAACTATACATGTATGTGGCATACCCCTCCCCCCTCTAAGTTGACCAGAAGGATGATTACTCCCAGTAAGTCGAGTAAGCTACCTAGCTGGATACAACAGTAAGCCTATATCACACAGTAGGGTATAAGCACGCTATCAACATTAACCAATTAGTCTATCTAATGACACATAATTGAGCATATTGTTTCTGTACAGCCCTATAACAGCCCTATCTCTATCTGGAAGTTGGAGGCAATTGTCATGTCAATAAACCATGTCCCAAACTATTACATTAAAATTTGATTTCAAATTTCAATGTAAATCTTGGCTTACTATTTTCTAGTTTTAACTAACAACCATTCTACATGTCTCGATCAAGAGTTGACTAAAATAAATTGCCTACAACGAAAGGTAACTTTTAAATTACATGTATAACTATAGATTAGAAAAATAAAAGAAAAGGGCTTCGGGCTTCACATTTAGCTTTTCTCCAGGAAGATTATCTAACCATGTAAAGTCAAAGACTTTAATTTTTACAATAATATTAAAACTTTGTGCATTGTAATTGCATTGCTTATGCAGGAAATACTCCTTATACTTACTGATTACTCCTTTGTTTATGTTATATTTGGTAGTTTTCAATTTTCCTAACGGGTTTAAACTCAGCCTGAGCCTAAGCTCGATGTTTTACGACAGTACAGGCACAGCTACAGTATATAAACCAAAAATTAAACGATAGAAAGGTTTTAATATTTAGCTGTTTATTGGTTATTAGGCAAAATGCATATATATGTATAGAAATATATATTTATATATTATTTTTAATATTTTATATATAAAATATAAAAAATATATTATTTAAACTATTGTTTTAGCAAGAAGCATCGCCACGGACCCCACGCGTGATAGTGTTTCCGGTTTTATCAAAACAATATTATCAGTGCAATGATAATATACATTATACATTATACATCATTGATCAGTGGTTTTTCCAACCAGTTACTTGCAATTGTTCGGATTTGTCCTCTCGCAAATAACTAATGGTAGCCTATAATTTCATCGCCAAATGCGGATGCAGACTAAGAAACGAAGTATACCCTGTGAATCAAGTCCAATGTGAATGTATATCATTTTATGTGATTCCCACAAAATCCGATGAAAGGAAAGAGATTAAAAACCGTTCAAAAAACTCTATTATTTTTTAAATTACACTTTGGTTTGGAGGCTCCATATCGGTTGTTGGTTGATGGTACAATCTGTAATGCTGCTTATGCCAACCACATTAATTTAGCTGAGCAAATTCCCAAGTTGTTTCAGGCCCACGTGCGAATTTATACAACTCAGTGTGCGATATCTGAGGTTGAAGGGCTACAAGCCCGGTTTGGTGAGTATAATGTATTACTACTACTTCTGCCACCACCATACTGCAATATTTTACTAGTATCCTAGTAGCTAGTTTGGGATTAATTTTATTAAAATTTAAACTACAAATTTCTTTTATAATAATAATTTAATATTTATTTTTAATTTTATTACTAATTATCATTATGTTATTTTACAATTGTGAATATTTATACATATTTTTTATCATAATAAACCAAATTAACATGAATATAAATAATATAATGATGACAATTTCTCATAATGAAGTGTAATATAAATATGATTAATAAAATAATAATATAGAGTTTGATAATATTATATACTAATACTATATAGCCTAACAGCATTGCACATTAGTTAGGCCTACATTAAAAGTAGGCTATGTCATGCTATATTAGTAGCCTATTTACTATAGGCCCTCTAATACAGCTTACCTTACTTTTAATGTAACTACACTATTACTATTATATATTATAAACATAGGCCTTTAAAATAATAAATTATGGGTGATGTGCCTGCATTTTCAGTTTAATAGAGCAACATGATGGTAGCATTAATGTCAATTTTTGCAAAGCTGTTGTTGATTTATTAAAATATTAAGATATTAACCAGAGCTTGACTTGACTTCGGACTTTCGTACTTGCTGACTTGACTTTACTTGGATTTGCATATCAATGTGACTTCTCTTGACTTTGAAAAGTGAATGACTTGAAACTTCTGGGCTTACCAAGTCACTATGGCAGATTTTATGGGACTAAAGTAAAATCAATGCATCTTTTATAATGTACCGTGCTGTGAATAAATTAGTAAACATGAGCGGCAATAGTTGGCTTGGGTTGGCCAGAGAACACCCTGTACCATGTGCTGTTTATATACGATGTAACACTATATCACTGTTACTAATATAGGCCTACAGTACCACAATATGACCAGTCTAGACCTTGCCAATATTGCTACATGTATAGACTGTTTCTTTACCATAGTTGCATGACTTGAATGTCCAGCTACACATTTGCACTGTTTGTATTGAGATGTCTGCTAAAAGAAAAATGTGAGGTGTTTTTGAAAATATTTAAAAGTTATGTTGAGTTTTCTCTCACTTAACTTAGATTTTGTCTTGACTCAACTTTGACTTCAGACTGCACTGCATGGTGAGTTGATTTGATTCGACTTGGCTTGAGGCAGCACAGTCTTGACTTAGACTTGACTTGCCTCAGAATTTTAGAAATGAATTGAATTGTTGATTTCATGTCCAACTTTGATTCAGCTCTGATTTTAACCATTTTACCACAACACGCTTGGTTAGGAATATTTAGCTGCGATTGTATATAATAGAGACATTGGAGACCCCAATTTCTAATAGCATGAATATTAAACTAGTTCTAAAACAATAATACGAAATAGGTTCACAGCAAACGGGTAATAATGGTGTTAGATTTTGTGTATGAAAATAAAAGCTCCGATGAAACCGTAAGATTATTGCTTAAAACGTGACTTCCCTATATCCATAACCACCTTTCTGTATGTAGGCCTACATGTATGTACACACAGTTTTTCAACTGAGCTGGTGCATAAAATTTCTTAAAAAATGATTTTCAGGGGTGAGTAGAGGGACGTCACTGTCGATATTACAACAGTTTCCTGTACTACCATGCCACCACCCGATAGCTGGTGATGTCAAGGATTGTTTCGCCTCTAAATATCAACACAATGCACAGGATACAGAGAGAAATAAGTTCTGTATCGGCACTCAGGTAGGTTTTATACAAACTCCATTGCAGCCTTTTACTTCCCTGCTCCCTATGAACCTTTGGAATGGAAACAGCAGAAATAAATGGATCAAACTTTAATTTAAAAACTTGTACTAAACTGATTAGAGACCGATGTTGTAGGCGTCGCATTGTTTTTAACTTTTCTTATATCAGTTTGCACATTGATGTTTGTTTATTACTACGGAGAGATGTGCTTTACCAGGGCAACCAATAGGAAAGCAGAGATATATTTTGAAGTTGTCTCCTTTCATACTAAGGTCATTTGGGTAAGCCTAATCAGTGAGGGTTATAGCAAAGAAACTAGAACTAATTTAAAATAATTATGCTGTATTGAATCTGATTTAATTTAAAACATCTCCACTTTATTCCCAAGAGACCCAGCCTGGCTCACCAATACTCGGAACGAATTAATGTTGTGAATCTAATCACTGTCTATTCCTAGACGCTTGGCTCATTATCATATGTACTATTTAGAGTTGTCAGTCCCTTCCTTTAAAAGTTAGGCATACCATTGATATGGATTACAACGAAATGCTCTAATGGGTTCAAATTACATGATTGGTAAGAATTGATGAATACCATCTCAAGCAACAGTTGAACCTCTGTAAGAAGGGGATAATAACTCCCAATTGGTAGTAAGTTTTTTGGCAAAGAGACTCGTTTTAGAAATTTTCTGGTGGAAAAGTAAAGACCATTGCATAATCAATAACTAACTTCAACCTGTTTAAATATTAGTTAATTTCACTAACCACTAAATATTGATGTTATTTAGGACCAGGAGTTGCGAGACCATGCTAGAAAATCTGGAGGAGTGCCAATATTTGTCCTGAAGTCAAGAGTGCCACACATTGAACCTCCTTCTGACCACAACAAGGCCTTAGCGGAGAAACTAACTGCGCAGAAAGCTCTCCCAGAACACTCTAAAAAGGTTATAGCTGGAATAAAACGAAAACATGGTGATGAAGAGCCAAAACCAGAAGCCAAGAAACGGAAACGTAAAGGTCCTAATCCGCTTTCCCAGCTAAAGAAAAAGCGTAAACCTTTGCCACAATCACAAAACCCTGACGGTAAAAAGGCTCGTAAACGTAAAAAGCAGAAAAATAATTCAACTGATGACATAATGACTTTAATAAAAAATGTCACATAGTGTTCCATATAACATATTATTTTATAATTGTAAATTACAACCATTGATATATGATATCGACTATCAGGTCGGGTTAAATATATTACATTAACATTATGAATGTACTGGTTTCAATGTTTTGATTTGTTTTACTGTATGAACTAGTTTAAATTACAGGTTGCCATTCGCTACCCAATTAAGACATAATTTAGTCTTTAAGACTGATCGAATATTTCTAATCCACAACAAAGCTAAAGACAAACATGATGTTATTTGAAGAGTATGCAACTCATGGTTTGTTGAATCGGTTTATTTGCTTAGTTTTTGTTAACTTAGGAAATGTGCACACACAACTAAATTGCTTTCACTTGACATGCTAATGCATGAGAAGAACCCTGTGCATGACACACAATGATCACAAGTCATATTTCTGTACTATAGTCCAGTATAGCTTTCGAACTTCAAAACGTTCAGTCATTTCTTAACTGTCTGGAAATAGGTAAGTTTTGCTTTCTGACAATATATTGTTGTAATTTTTCTCCCCTTTGCTCCCAAAATTAAATACTATTTGAGATATCCAAGACGTCATGATGACATATCTATTAGACATGGCATTATGATGTAAACACCTAACATTTTAAAAAAGGGCATTTTGCTTACTGGGTTGTGAATGTAGAGTAATGTGTACCGTCTACTTGTAGGTTGGCTATCAGCTAATGGATAACCCTAAAGGCAGCAATTCTACTAGGTGTGGTGTACGACTACGCTCGCTCCTACCTAAAGTACTCCTATATGACAATGTATCGCTGACTCAGAAGCTGAATAGAGAAGTCACATGTATTGCCGTCGATGAGAGAAAGTCGGCGTTTACTTGGTCTCAGATGCAGAGACGGTTCATTACTAATCAGGCAATGAAACAGGAACTACATGGCATGAACTTATTTCCACAGATTAATCAAACAAGATCAGTAGGCATGCCACAGCGTGCGAGGACAATGGTCGAGTTGCCTACAATGCCACCTGTGCCAACCTCGCCCACCACACAGGTAGCGCAAGCTAATACTGTCTACCAAATGAATTTCAATACCTGCTCAGAAAATTTCAAGGGCATCATGCTGCCACCAACACAACGGCCTCGTCGCAGACGCACTGGTAATCCATTGAGAGACACTCGATACGTAAAGTTACACGGACTGCTGACTGAACTACCGATAAACATGGAAAGTCGTCTATATATCGCAAATTAACTCCCGACCTTGTAACCAAATATGGCTGCAACTCCCGACATCAAAGCTAAAAGGTGTGGTGCCTTAATTGTGTTAATTATAATCTATCAGTTGTCCCTTTCTAGGAACATGCACAGGCATAAAATTCATGACTATTTCACTATTTTTGAAATTATCCGTTATATGGACATTTGTATAAAATGCGATGCCAGAATACTTAACACGATACTCGGTAAATATTATATCCATTTATTTTGTATGTGTATGCTCATGTAACTGATAACATTTACACAATCAAGTAATAAGAGTAGACATTTTACTTTGATTTGTTAATAATATTAATCGCACAACATGCCAATGTATAACAGTAATGATTTATATGTATAAAACTCTATTACAAAACTAATAGAAAACATGGCAAGGACGGAAGAACTACCAAACAATAACTACCACTGCAGTTTCTGCAATAGATTAAAGTTCTAGTTAGTATAACAACACTAAATATTGCCCAAATATTACCAAGTAACGGATTGTAAAAACCATGATAGTGATGTCTTAGCCTAGATACAAGTTCTAGAATCCACTAATCACAGCACTGTAATATATACGTACATCTACTACCATTACCAAACCAGTAAATATTGCGTAGCACTTCACAATCTGTAATATTTATGGCTCATCCATCTAAAGAATCTAAAATGGAGAGACGAGTTATTAGACTATGTTACAGTTGAGAGGATTTGAACAATGTTGGCATGTAATTACTATATTGATGTATTAAGCCATAGTTTAATTATCTAGAGCTATATGAAGACAGAGACTTGAAATCCTAAGTCATGATTATCAACGGGACACTTTTAGCAGCATCAAGGACTAAATATAACCAACATGTCCTTCGTTACGTGTCTTTCACAGGTATTATTTGTATGCATGCGTAATTATAACATTCAAAGGTGTATCATATCAACATACTATAATAAGATGTGTGAAAAAATAAACAAACTGCAAAATAGATAGTTCTATAATATTACTACAGGTATATTACGCATAACATTTACATGTATCACAACTACTCTGGTATCAGGTAACAAGTACAATACAATATGAGTGACCAGCAGTAATATACATTGTATTCCACATCACAAGTATTATAACTGTGTTAGCCAATAGGAATAGCATTGAATAAAATCTTACCTGCAGACGTTCTCGTTGACTGGGCGGAGAGAGGGTGCGACCTCCGTATGCTAATCTCTTCATGGCTGATTGGTCTCAGATCTCTTTTAGAAATCTTGAAATGCTGCCCATCTAGAGATGTGTAGCTAGCCCTGACAGCGGGGGACATTGCTCCAGCTTAACAGATATATAATAACAAAGTCACTCCTCAATGATATACAGTAAGTATACTACAATATGCAGTGTGCTTCTTCAAATCGTATTGAAAAGCAGTACTTTTGTTAAAACACCATCCACTAATACGTGTATTAATGTGCTAGCATGCTGATGAGGGGAAGAAACCCTACAGTGTGAGTATATATAATATCTATGGATACTGGTACACACCATGATGTATTATATACCAGCTAATAGCTATAGTATATATTATATTGCATATACTATTTGTATTTTATGTGCAATTTTATCAATGACTATCAAACTGTTAAATATGATTGGTATATAAATGTGACACCACCTAAAGAGTCAGGTATATACTAACTATAAACAGGGCAGGTATATACTAACTAGTAACTATAAGAGTGGTAGATATACAATACTACAATGTACCTAGGGGAGGCAGATGGGTCCCGGTAGGTGAGTGAGGTGATGGTCTGCTGTGATAATCCTGTTCCAATATGTCCACTCCTGTTTCCTCGATGTGTGCATCAATAGAGCTTCCTGGAGCAGTCTGCTCACCCACACGAACCATCACCTCACGCAGTTTCTTCTTCAAGTCCCTGGATGTCTTCTTATAATAGTACAGATCTTTCTCCAGCTGCTGAATTCTGTACAATAAACATGATACATAATTACATATATTTTACAAGAAATTGGAACAAAAACAAAATATTATAGAATATACTTTCATAGTGACTGTGTTTTGCAAAACATTCATAACATGTGAAGACTGGAGAGGACAGGTTACACGATATATTTGTAATCCTGAAAAATTATGAACTGACTATGACAAGTACCAACCACATACTTCATTTGCTGATGAGAATTAGGATCACTACCAGCCTCTTTCTCAGATATCTTCTGCAGCAGACTGCTGATCTCGGACTCGTATTGCTGCTGCTGCTCTGTTAGCCTGCTGTCCAACTCCCTAGCCTGAGCTTCTAGTGAAGCCTCCATCTCGATCACTCTCTTGTTCTGTTCCTCCAGTTGAAGCTGTGAATGTGAAATGTTTACTTCTGTGTAGTTACTTATAATAGCTACTTGTCAACCTCTAAAGGTTCAGGTACAAGAAAGGACGTGAGCTTCGACAAAATGACTCCGTTGTTAGTTGGTATGGCTCTATAGGCAATGCGTAGTACTAATCCACCAGTGGCCTTGATTAATTCCCAGCCAATAACCAAAGCGATTTCTAATAAATTATATAATTGGAGTCGTTGTATTTAATATGAAATACTCAAACCAGTGCTCCGTGACGCCAGAGACTAAAAAGACCAGCATGTTGGTCTCTGCATAGCCAAACAAACAGAGTGCGGATTGGATCTAGAGTGAGGCTCCATTGACCGAAAAAGAACACTTGGCCTCTCGTGTAGCCGTGCTGCCAAATAAGGATCTAAACATCTGTGCCGGCTAACACAAAGTACACAAGTATATAATATTTATACTTTCGAACACTTGAGTGAAGCCATTTAATAAGCAGCTCCTACCGAGGAATAGTTTCATTGAGTAGGATTAGATAAATAATTAATTAGTCACTAAAATAGGCTGTCAGCTACATGTACATGATAAGTTAAGATAATCAATATTAACAAATTATTAACTTCTCATAAGAATAATAACGAGTAGTATAATAACAAAATGATTCATAGTCAAATTATACAAGCTAAATATTGTAGCCTTTAGAGTAGCATATTTCTGCACCTCCACATAGGCTATGCATATAATGTGAATAGCTATTATTCAAACATAGGCTATTAAATAGTTGTGGGGCTTCTCTCTAGTTGAAGCAGTCCAGTTGCTTCTGGTCAAATAACCTTAATATTTCTGTATATTAGCCAATACTAACAAAAATAATCAAATTTTTAAGACTAAACAGCATTAATAAAAATAGACCAAAGGCATGAAATAGGTAAATGACATGAGTAATGCATAATTACCTGCAAGTCCTGTGTGTGCAGATGTGTATCTCTAGAACTTTCTCTCAGCTCAATCACTTTGTTGAAATATTTACTCAGTAACTTCTGAGCTTCCGTTATGTTGAGAGATTTTAATCTGTTTGTCAGGTTGTCTTCATGCTAAAATAGACAGCAGGTCCATAATATGTGACATCACAGCGTAGGCCTACTACATGTAGTACAGTAAGTCAGAGACTAAATCAGTGTATATAAGAGAATATACCACAGAGTAGATCAAAGAAAATAACAATAAAATTATTCAACACCAAGTTTCAGAAATAATTCAAAATTCAGAAATTTCAAAAATGACTTATTTGCCAAAATTCTACATGTACATTGTTCTACCAGTCACAGTTATGTTAGCAATATGGCTACATTAGGGTACCTGAGATAATACTTGTGAACGCCTGAGTTCAGCTTCTTTCCCAGCGATTATCTCACTTTTGAATTCTATTGCTGCATCTAAAGCTTCAATAGCTTCTGACAATTCGAGTAACCTACAAAATATCACCCATTGTGTTTGTATTACATGTACGTGTACAAGTACAATGTAGTGTACATGTAGATCACAGCCATAATATGCATGTAATGACATGCATTCTCCATAGTTTGGAGTTAAGTCCCCATACATATAATATGAAGAAGGTAGACAACTCCAAAACTAGTTATGTTTATTAGAATACATGTACAGAAAGTTCAGTAAGAGGACACATACAGTAGATTATATGCAACAAAAATATAAATGTTTGTCAATCCAACGATCCCGATTAATTAATATAACTAAAACATTACAATACCACGTGTACCCATCACTGACCTAGCCTCAGATACTCAAGCTATAGACTAACCTTCTGTCCTCCTCTGGTGATAGCAGGCCAACATTAAACAGTTTCTTATCCAGTAGAACTCGTTCGCTCTGTATCTGCTTCTTCTCTTTGTGTAGTGCCTCTAGCTCATTCGCTGCAGACTAAAACATTGTTTTTTAATAATATAATTAGTTTATTAATTATAATATTATAATAACATAACATATCATTTACACAAATATGATAAATATACATAATATGTCAATGCTTAGCTTTCACAATCAGGTAAGTGTGTATAATGTAGAATCTAAAACCTCCATGGCCTTCAATGGAAAGAAAGATCTTAAACCACAGCGTAAAACAAGCATGTAGAGTTCCTCAGGTAAAGTTGGCCCTATGGTTAACCTTTAGATGACTACAGTGAAAGGCACTGACTGGTCCCGCAATGCATTAAATAATATAATTAGCCTATTAATATACAATGTTACAAATCCCTCTATGGGCAGAGAATGTAAAATATTACGATAGTAGTAATAACAAATAGAATATAAATGTAGGCCTGATTATTTATGTGTAAATATATACCCACAATGGTATTCTCTCCCAATCAGTGGATAGGAAATGTGATTATTTCCTTTACATACATGTATATATATTCTACATGAACTTTGGTTTAATATACCAGCAATGTTATAATTGATATCCAACAAACTAATCTAAAAGAGAATAGATCTCAAGTAGAACCCCAAGAAAGGCTCTGGAGACTAAAATATCAGAATAGAAAAGTGTGCTGAAATAATTATAACCAAACTGCAGTGTAACCGTTACACATGACCAAAGTCTTATTCTATTACAATACATGATATATATTAGTGTGCGAGTACTGTATAGATATTGCCTTATAAAACGCTGACCTTGGAAAACTGTTGACTGGCTCTAAGATGCTTCAGTTCAAGCTCTCCCTTCTCCTTCAACATTTCTTCCTTTCTGCATATGATCACCGCTCTGTTTCTCAACTCCTGTACAAAGTTTTGACAATTAGAAACGATAAAGAAATCATAGATTATAACATCATTACACTTTTACATGGGCTTACACATTGAACATCTGACACCAAACGGTAGGTAAGATTGGATAGCCATTATTCTCTGTCAGAATTAAATTATGAGAAGTTGCCTTCTTTGTAATTACATTTTTGATTAACCCCCAACTCAACTGCCCAAGGTGCGGAAAGTGAATCTCAGTCTATGAAAATAATGTAGAGTACAGCATCTAGCTATGTGAACCATCAACTGAAGCTGACAGTTCTTTTGGGTCCACAGACATACATGTAGTAATAGTAGAACAGTAGATCATCACTCAGCGTACAATTATTCATTACAAGATGATTATCAACTGTAGTTTGCAATAAGAAATATTATTATGACTACTGATTTACAGAGAACTACTGCAGTATTGACATGAGATAGGCCTAATATTTAACAATGAACTATTATACACACAGTGAAAAGTTAATCTCCCAATCTACTACAATGCAATGTATGTAAAACCTAAAAATAACCTTCAACATGAGGTCTATCTACTGATATGACATCATAACTCAGGGTTTCCCATTTTCTCATAACAAGCTACATGACTAAGTATATGCCAAGACTCAGTCATAACACACAACAGTGGTGTCTGCCATTTTGGCAGCCAAAGCTGAGGTGGATGTTTATTTAGAACACACTTCACGTTCTCACAAGATAAGACCTGATGCCTCCAAGTTTAGATTTTCACATTTCTCTCTGGCAGCAAGCAGTGAGTTGTAGGCAGCATATCAGTGGTAGTAAGATATAATTAGCACACATACAGGATATATACTTCCTTTAAAGATATGTTTACTCATTTAATTCCAACTCATATGGGAATGTAATGCCAGCAATAAACGGTTGTACAACAAGTACATTACTATCAAAATATAGTGTGATAGCATGGCTTGGTTAACTATACAAACAATTAATTATACATGTGGAGGAAAACGAAAAATTGAGTTTTAAATACAAGTGAAGCCATGTAATTCCGCAAAAAATCTGAAATAAACATGCAGAAAAATGGATGCGGTAGCATCTAGTACCAAAGCCTTTCTCACAGGAAACTAATGTGAGCGCGACCTCGACAAGTCACCAGAGACCACCAGCAAACAAAACATTTGCATACCAAGTCAGATTTTCAATCCACAATGTTTTTATGTATCTTTTGTATGTTTATACCAGAAATGACAGTATTATTAAACATTTAGTGTTCTTTTATCGACTAAAGTACTAATATCATATGTAAAGTATATGTATTGAGAAGTTAATACTGGTGGGGATTCGCTGCTGAACCTAGATCAGGAAATAATATTTGGGCCAGGACCTTGTGGCAAACTAATAACTTGCCCTTTTCAATATGGTTCAGAACTTTTTACCAACATCACGGTTGGAATTGATGTATTTTTAGCAAATCCATATCTAGCAATTGTAAACTACGTGCACATGTATTAGAAACAGTTTCTAAATAGAAGCTATATAAATTCATTTTGGAATTGGTCCTTGCCATTTCCCAAGTGAGACTCGGATCTGCTAATAAACCAGCTCAGGACGTGGATATTAATTCACTTCACTGAGCTAAGCTAAAGCTGACACGCTGTCAACGCTTGCTGAGTTACCGACACAAAGTCACTAAATTTTTCTATATTAATTATAGGAACTAAGAACTAAGAATAGGAAATTCAATTAAACATGAACAAGTGATCTGAACTTTTCTGTATTGGTTTATGCCTCCCACATTGTCATGTGTAAATACTATGTCTATTTATATGTACATGTACCCAATAATAGCTCCCGAGGAGAAAACTTGCTGTACATGTACAAAATTCGAAAAACCAAGTTCATTTGTGGCTGACCTGGTAGATAGTAGATTATGAATTTATTGAAACTTGATAAATTTGTAGATACAACAATGCCTAACTGTACAAGCTCTTCTATCTATCATTCTATTGGTGAATGTATGCTGAGAAAAACTCATTAGTGTGATGATAAATTAAAGGAAGTGACAAGAGTGATTTTTAAAATAAAAAACTTGAATAAATTCTCAATTACTAAGAGTTTTAGTTCTCCTTCCCACTTTAGCTTTATAGCATTATGGACCTGGTTTAATATTATCCACGGCAGTTTTCTGTTATTATTTTTAGGTATATAATATGCTCTTGTTGCGATTACATAACCTTGTGAGGTTGAGTACTAGGAGAGGCAGCGGATGAATGTAAACAAACATGAGCCAGTTGCCAAACAGAGGACCAAATTAGACTATGATGTAATGAGTTGGCTGAGATGTAGACAGGACACCTGTAAGTAGATTATCTGGTGTGAAATCTGAGGCTATGATTGGTGAGTTTGCTAAGAAGGCAGCATTATCATCTCATTCAGCTAGTCTCCTGTATACAGTTATTTATAGATTGTTCTTGGCAGCGGTAACACAACATGGCTCTATATGAGAAGTGAGACTGTTGTATGTGGCACAGAGCACATCATTATTAAAAATCGGAAAATGAATGACCAAGAAACACATGGCAATTTACATTCTGATTCATACCAGACCATGCTGGATTCTAATCAAAAGGATATTCACCATAGGGGAGTTTCTTTCACATGCTGTAAAAGTGCTGATGACATGGATACATCACACCTCGTGTGAAGTTAGGCCGTCATTTTAGTTTTGTAAACACACTATTACATGTACTGAATATTAGGTTAATTTGGAGTTATTGCACCTTGTCATCAATGAAAAAAATTGAGGACGTCTCATAATTGTCAAGTAAAAAATAGTGAGATTCAGCATTCAGTTGGGCAGTGTAATATCTGAATAGGGTGTCAAAACACAAGGGGGTCTCCATGATATCAGGGAGATCTCCCATATCACTATGGTTACCGCTCACAACACCTACTTTGTCTAGTATCTCCATTTGTTTTCGTTGTTCCAAAATTTTTTCCATTTCTGCATCAAGCCACTGTTTCTGTTCTATTAGCTTTGGATCTTCCACTTCTCTATCACCCAGAACCGAGCTACAGTGCATATAACCAGGCGCAATTACATCAGACAAAATGGAGTACGACATAATTTTATACGACAATTGACCTTTTGGCTCTAAGAAATGAACTCATGTGCGAAAAAGTACAAAAGGCAGTTCGAAGAGTAAAGGGCGTACAGACTATCCCAATGAACAATGCAACAGGTCACACATATCCGCCCCGGGCATAATAAACGCGCCAGGTGATATAAATAGTATTCTCTGCCAATGTATTACAACTGTTGACGCAAATCCAGATCAATAAATTAAACTTGACCACAAAATTTATACTTTCAATTTCCGTCACCTCGGGGCACTAAGCACAAAACTGTCTCATCTTTGTAAGAATATAGCTGAAGAGTCTGCACCTATAAGCTACAAGAACATCTTACATGTGTAACATAGAGAGGTCTATACTATAATATGTGTGTTAATTGATATAACAATAATAATACCAGTTGATCAACCGGAATAATCAATCTACCGGTAGATTGCATTTATACTAAACTGTGCAGGAAATCAGGTCACTGTCTTGTTGTAGCAACACAAACATCCATAGCAACAGTAGCCACTATTTTATTGCAGGTAAATGTAATAATCTTGATCTTATTAAAAATCATACAACTTGATATGCAACAATATAAGCACTGGATTATCTACAGGTGATTACCGAGGTGAGACCCAAATTGAAAATTTTTGAAAAGCAGAACAAAATATTCTACCTGCTGCCATTTCCTTTTCTCAGCTTCCTGTTGGCTGCAGCGACTTCCTCCGTCTTGATCTTGAGCACCTTCTCCTGCTGCACTGTCTTGTCTTGTAATTCTCTCACCTTGTGCTTCTCTTTGGCCATCGCCTTCTACAACAGACAACGGTAAACTTAACAGCATGACTGCTTGCATGTCCAATCATAGCAGATCACTTTAACAGTTCTAGAGAATAAAATGAATTTACTACTCAACGAATGAGACATTTCTAAAGATGAAATAAGATACAGTTAAATGCAGAGCTGAATTATTTCTAATTCTATATGCGTATAATTTTAATGAGATCACAGTTATAAATATGAATATAAGACTATCCAATTACGGCCTACATTCACAAAAGTACCAATCACATCTGGAAATGTAATTTATTCACCATTTCTAGTGGATACCATTGAAACAGATCGTATGAGTATGCAATACCAGTACTATCAATACTCCATCGATGCTCTATCGATACTAACAAAGTTGCAGAATAGAAATCTCACCTCTAGTTTCTCCTTCTTCTCATGCTCTTGTTTTAATTTCTTCTGAAGTTCATCTTGCTGCTGCCTCATTTTAGCAACAGCAAGGTGAAGGTCATTTATCTTCTCATCATTACGTTCAGACATGGTTGCTAGAGTGACCGTTTCTTTTTGCTTAGTCTGTATGTTAGTCAGGCGTCTCTTAGCCGAGTCTATCTTCCTCTTATACTCCCTGAATTACGTTAGATATTTTACATTGAACCTTCTGCTATCAAACAACTGTATTTGTACATTATGCACAAATGTATACCATAAGACATCATGGAATATAGAATAAGACGGGTTTAATTCGTACCCTTGAAGCTTACGCTTGCTACCGATCTCCATCTTCTCCTTAGCTTCTAATCTCTGCAGTTCTTTCTGTAAGTCCTGGAGTTCTCTATTCGTTTTTAACTTCTCCTGTAGAATGATATTAGTATGATATGTATTTGTAGCTAGAGGAATAGTATCACTAGTATAATGCACATGCAAGGATAATTATAATAATAACAACAATATTTCTATAATAATCCTGTGTTGTAGGTGCACCATCTGTGGCAATATTAGTCAAACATACTGAATGCTTTCCCTTCTACAATGTAGCAGCAGGTTGAAGGCTAAGAAAGACAGAGGAGCATAATAATTACATGTATTTGAAATCAACTTCTGATACCCTATAATATTATACATGTAGATGTACACTAATATATGGAATTACCTCCTCCATGAGGGTTATCTTATCTTTGTGTTGTTTAGCTATAATAGCTGAGTCTTTCTCATTCTTCACCAGCTGTCTGATAAGCTGCTCTTTCATCCTGGAATAAATAAATATATCAGTGTATTTTCTGTGCTAATATCTGTATACACATTGGGTTCACTTGTAGTATATGTACAAGTATATGCACAGGTATATGTACAGGTATACGTACAGGTATACGTACAGGTGTATGTACAGGTGTATGTACAGGTATATGTACAGGTATATGTACAGGTATATGTACAGGTATATGTACAGGTATATGTACAGGTATATGTACAGGTATATGTACAGGTATATGTACAGGTATATGTACAGGTATATGTACAGGTATATGTACAGGTATATGTCATTTATATACAGGTATACACATTGTATTATTAGTATAAACAGGTACATACAGGTATTATATACATTGTATTATTAGTATAAATATTATAAATCTCTGCTGGGATCCATGCATATGTACATCTACTAACAGGGTCTTTGTATTCACAAATTACAAGCATGGATCAAATGTTCAAGGACAAGTACGCCACTTGATGTTACTTGGAACGCACTAGAAGAGTGTTGATATTAAACACTTGTTAGCATTTTATCCTCTCTATCAGGAGAGACATAATCACAGAGACTGTTGTATCTTATCTTCCTAGCACTAATTTTATTCAGCACTTTGTATGTCGATTTTATACAGTAATATAATAAAAGTTGTTATGGGTGAACCCAGAAATCTAAAATTTCATAAATTTTTAAAGATCGATAGTCTACACATATATGATATCATGCACGTACGCATATTATTTGGTATCCATAATAATATACATGTATAACATGTATACATGGCATCCGTCTCTTACTTGTATATATATTTTAGTTAAAATACGAATGAAATGCAATAGTACAGTGGTTACAATTTGAAGACTAAATATTTGATGCTCTCCCATTTCATAGTAGACTGAGTTCCTTGCATCCTAAACAAAGGGATACTGAAGAACTTGGGCTACTCTATACATATTATATGATAATAATTAATAAGAAATAACTATACAGTATATCTGTCTCCTTTTATGCTGAATATGGTGTAATATGCAGCCATAATATTGTACGTGATACAACAGTAATCCTCAGATATGATATGTAAAAGTGCACTCCAATTTTATTATACATTGTACATTCTCCATTCAAGAAACTGTATTGCATTAACAAGTGTGAGTGATATAACTAGTGCAATGGTACCGTCAGTGCAGACGACACCGCGTGCCTGTTACTCTACGTCTGCATGATTTCCCCATTTAAAATATGGGACTTCCCATTGACCCCTTCCCTCCCTTTCACACTGATTGTTACTGATTTGACCAACGAGAGTCCTCATTGGCTACCTCTTGGACACCTCGATGTTTCGCAATGACCTTAGATGAATGGAAGTTTTTAGGCATCAAATGCTATGATGTCACAGATGGTTGTTAACCCTTCTCTAATCAATTGTTTGCCATACTTAATGTGATATCTGCCAAACTCATTTCAACTTGTTTGTTCGCATTTCAAAGCATAGTTGGAGAATATAAAAAATACAGGATAATAACAGGTTTTATAGTTTTTGCGTAACAAAACCTAACCTAAAGATTAGTATCATCTCACTTGTTATTCTATTAGAATCAATATTGGCAGTTCATTAAATGTACAATAGAAACTACCAAAACACTTGAATGAACACCATCTGATAACCTACTGATAACTGTATGCATAGTAATTAACCGTATTATGTAATCAATTCAATTAACAAAATAAAATAAAAACAACAATAACAGGTTTATATTCCACTTTAACGTGTTATATGACAAGCAAACAAAATAAAAATCGTAAATTGATAACAAACCACGTTCAATATCCACTATTGATAGCTACATACATAATATACAATGTATAAGCTATCCTTACCGTATAAGTATAGTTAAATCTCTCAAACGATTATTAAACTCCTGAGATTTGAGCTTGGCCTCTCGTATTTCTTTCTGATGTTTGTCCATACTGAGTTTGATATCTGTTGATTCTCCATTGTCCTCTAAAAGATTGTTTAGATTTCAACACTATGTCTATGACTACAGGGCAATACAAGTCACGCTAATCTAACTTATTCATAATAATCTTACAGGATGGATTCGTCAACAAGTAAAAAACTGCAAAGTTTATAATAATGTACTACATTAACAAGTCATCTAGTGTTATAATACATATCCTGAGACTTATATACAGTGTTGTCTACACCTTATACATTATACATGTGCATTATTCAAATGAGTAGATATACGTATAAAACATGAACACATACATATACACATCGCACACACATTTACATGTACGGCGTACAAGGGTGTCTAACTACACATACAGTGTATATCTACATGTAATATGTACATAATGATATACAGGGCATCCCACACATACTATGTGCATTGTATATGCATAGGGTTATGCAATCATGTACATCATGTACATGTATATGTAGTACATTATATGTAAATACAGCATGTACAGTGTATGTGTACATATACAGTACATATGAATGTACATGTACATATGCATTACATAAATGTACATGTACAGCATGTATATATGTTATGTAGTTGCACAGTATACAAATATGCCTATACAAATATAATATTATACATATACAATGTACTGGAATACTGTACACTGCAGCACTTAGACTAGCATTGGCAGATAGTATCAAACTTTACCTTCAGAGGTCTGCCTAATTATAACCTGACCAAAGGACAAGGTTCGGCCCCTTGATCTCTCTGGTGATGACTTCTTATTTAGGTTAGTGTTGCTATAAATAGAATAAACCAATATATATCTTAGAGATACACAAACACAATGCAAACCACCCGCAGGCAACTAAAATATTTAGCTTGACAGAAGAAATGCCGATTGCATTATTTATAATATGCACATGTATGTGTTCACAAAACACCAGGAAATTCTATGCAGTAGGAAGAGTATGCAGGTTACTACATGGCATGCTACAGGAGCGATACTCATACCGGCCCACATAAACATGGCTCATATAAGAGGGTCTGAAGCTAATACCAACCTGAGCCCAGTGAGATTATCTCCCCCTACATCACTGGTAATGTTTACATCCTCATCACCGACTGGGAAGGGATGATGGAGCACTTCATCCTCATCATCTAGTCTTTCCACAAGCAGTTGGGACCTGGCTCTAAAGCCCTGCATGTACCTCTCCAAGGTAAACAGTGCAGGGCTAGTGTGCACTGGTCGATCCTGTATCATTAGAGATCAGTGCACACTTGTTACAACAAGTACAATATTAATGCACAACAAACAGTAGCCTCCTAATGGATTAGACACAGTTGGCTTGAGATGCTGATACAGTGCTAAATAGTACTGAATAAAGCATCGCTGATGTCACAGGAAGTGAAATGAGACAAATGACAAAAAACCTCATATGAATACATGAAACCTTAGGCTACTACGTGAAATCTGAGGCTACTACGTGAAACCTTGAGCTACTGTTTGACACCTGCAACAATATATCTGAATGCACCTACCAAGGGTTCAGCAAGCCTGTCCCCATGAGCTGGCACAGACTTGGCCCTCCTTGCTGATCCAAACTGAGCGCTACCTAGGGAGTCCTTCACTCCATCCCCATGTGGGCCCATCTGATCTAAGGCTAACTGTTGCTGTAGTAATGCTTCCTCTAGCTGCTGACACCGTTTCCTCATGTCCTCCAGCTCGGAGTCTGTGGCATGCTGCTCTGACTTCTACAAACGGTTGATGAATTACACATATATACAAACTAACGCCACATATGAAATCAAATATAGCCAAACCCCTTAACATCCTATATATAGCAAGGTGGGCATAATATGAGGAATGCCTCGTGTGCAGTTGGCACAGTGCACATCTACTGGTCACCGGCGAAGTCTCCTTTTTAAGTTTCCGGAGCTGGTGCAGTGGTAATGTATTCTGTACACTGTACTGAGCGATTAGGTGCCGTAGGGGCCTCGGGTTCAAACCCCACTCAGGGACTAGTATTTTCATGAATGTGAAATCGAGTCCTTAACTGCTCAAATGACAAATGCAAAAATCCTTGTATAAACTAACATCACATAACTATATGTACATGTATATACATAAAACATCCACCAAATAAAAACTGGTTGTCTTAGTAACCATGCATTGTACCATTACAAGGGTAAGTGTATTAGTAACCATGCATTGTACCATTACAAGGGTAAGTGTATTAGTAACCATGCATTGTACCATTACAAGGGTAAGTGTTTTAGTAACCATGCATTGTACCAAGCCGAAGCCGAAGCTATACACTCAACGTATTCTCTAACAATCCTTTACCATTTGAGCATTTTCCATTCTGAGGTCAGATATCTGTTTGGATTTCTCAGCAAATATTTCTTCATCATTTTGTAACATCTCAGTATACTAGAATATATAAATACATAATAGTAATATAGGAGTACAAGGTCAAACGTAGAATTTTGGAAATAGAATCTGGAGGAATATATGAACAAGACCATCAATACACACTTATCATCTACAAATTTATCAATACTGTTACAAATGAAGCAAAAACAAACAATTGGCAAAAGGAATTTCAGCTGCATATGCAAAGATCAGCATATACAGTAATATTTGTACTTAAATAATGACATTACATGGCCAGGTTCATATTATCAAAGCAAGAGCCTTGGGGAAACATTATAAGGTGCAGCTGCAGTAACGAGGAAACTGGTTGATACTAGATATCTCCAGTGTGTTTATTCTATACCTTAACAATCTCTTGCTTGAGTTCGGCTATTGTTGAAGTATCTTCTCCTATTGCTGGCAACACAGAAGTCATCTTCAGCTGCAAACCATACAAGAAATATTCAATGGAAAGTTGGCAAAGCAAAGCCTACAAGTGAACTCTTAATATTCTCAGATTGGATAACAGTGTATTGCCATTAGATGCTTTTGTTATAGGCTATGTCCCATAGAACAAGTGCGAGTCGAAATGTGGGCTTGATGGTGGTTGGAGGAGCCATTTACTGAAAATTTTGTGAATGATGAATAGAAATAACCAAATGATGGTTAAAAACTCAGGCTAAAAACAAGTTTGTCTGCTACAAAAGTGCACTTTTGCAGAAACGTTGTCTCTATTATCACGCTGTTATCAGCTCGTTTATGATCACCCTGCCAAAAGTAGGATAGGGTTAGTCAGAAATGTAACACTAATATAGAAATATAACACAAATATATTATTATCTAACATGAGGATGTTATTATGTAATAAATGGCACCATCAAGCCAAGACCTCTTTAACAGATGTTAGTGGCTAGGTAGTCAAGTTTCCATCATGGTATAAAAGTTGATAGACTTATCAGATCAAATTCACTGTATATCATAATATTATTGCACATCAAATAAACCAATCACGATCAAGTATTTTATCCACCATAATGACAAATTTATGCCAAAATAATGTCTGTGAGAAATAAAGTAACAAACAAGTAAAACTATCCAACATAATACCGTCACAAAAACGAAACAGTTTTATATTTCACAAGTTTCTAAGAGCAACGAACTGATGTGTAGGAGTGAGCGTGTTTCAAGAGAGGAACAAAAGATAAAGGTTTACATTCACATGGCCAACAAGTTTGTTAATGAGGTGTATAGCATCTGTAATATCTCCGGGGACAGCATAACATAAATATAGACTCCTAAACAATATTTATAATAAATCTTCCTGTGGCTTCATAGAGAATCTAAACTGATATAATTAACTTTATGACGTTAAATTTTCATTTCACTGGTGAAAACAAGAACTACTAGAGAATAGAGGGAGGCGTGTAATATCCTGGAAACCCACAACATTTCAAGTATATTGTTGTATACACGTATCAGTGCGATGGTCCTGCACTGGTAATGGAGAAGACGTCATTTTTGTCACACTTAAACACATGTAATGCATAAAAATGCATTTACCTATGAGCAGGTAGCGATGAACCTGTTATGTTGTCATGTCCATCAACAAAGGGGTCAACTATGCAGTTGTGCAGTCAACGACTTAAAGTTTATAACACACATACACACACAGTGAGATCTAAACACCACATGAATACACCCACCTTCTGCCACCTATTCATCCACTCTTGTATGGAAGACTTGACACTGGCTTTAAGTACTTCTTTAGCCTCCAACCTGCTCATAGTGTCAGCTGCTGAGTGGAGCATGTGTTGATAGTTGTCACAGGTTCTCTGTAGGCTACAATTCAGTTTACAGTTATATAACACAATAGGCATGAATACGACACTGAAGAATATTGGCTTGCATTACTGAATTTTTTCAAGCATGGAAAGTAAATGCATAATGCGTAGCTGGAAGGAGAATCACAGAAAACACAATAACGCCAGGAGACAATATGGACTCAGTAGAACCGAACACTGACTCATCATGAAAGTAAGGTGGGTGGAGGAGGAGAGAGGTGACGAGGATGAGACAGACAGACAGACAGACAGACAGACAGACAGACAGACAGACAGACAGACAGACAGACAGACAGACAGACAGACAGACAGACAGACCTTATAATCTTGTCGTCTTTATCCTGCATACTGATGGCTACTTGCGACTCTATAGCAGTTCGGGCTGACAGATTCGTCTCCTCTCTTAGAAGAGAATCTTTGATTTCTAATTCTCGTCTCAGTGCCTATTATAAACAAATACATAAAATATTTGCACAGCTTAGAATGCAGTTTGTGCACCACAAGTAATTAAATGGTTAAATAAGCTGTATGTCTAAAATCAATTTCAACAAAAATATAAAAAATTGGCAAACTGAAATCTCTAATTGTGCCAATTAATACCAAGCCGGTGATCCAAAGTCTTCAGCACAAACTTCCCCACCAGATTTCATAGAAACTCCATGTTAGCTAATTCCATCATCCGAAATACCCATCTGTTACATAAATGAGTCAATAACTTTCTGAGCAGTGAGTAACAAAATTGAATTTTTTGTCATTTTGTAGCGGGAGAGTATGAAACTGAATGGATAGATTTGAAGTTTTTCTTACTCAAGTTACTAAAATATGTTTATTTCACAACTGATTACTACATCAATACTACTCAACACACATAATTATATCATCATCATTATATCCAATTCCTATGAAGGAAATAAATTTAGTTCACAAAAAAATTTCACAATTTGACCAATAATATGAAACGCTTGGGATTTGTCATCTAGACCTAACATAGACACGCATCAGTGTATTCAAATATCTATGTCTATTGGTCTGACTCATCAAGTGGTAGCAAGGCAGGTTAGTGACAGGCACAAGTTTATAATATCAACATGACATTCTAAACAATAATACGGATGTAAAACAAAAGACAGTGACGTTAATCCATCAAGATACAAAAGTTTATTCCCTTTTTTATCGCTAAGTAAACATCCCCATGTTTGAAGAAGGTTATAACATCAAATGGAATGTTATGTAATATATACATATCACCCCTTGGGAACAGTAACTTCCCTGCTGACAAGCTACAGTTGAAAATGAAATAAAAATTAACCATGATAGGAGATTTGATTTATGTACTTCTTTCAGAATTCAAATATTCACATTTCAATGCTTGAAGTTTGGCAAATGAAATGGGAAGCAAACTGTTCTCACACTGAATTAGGAATACCTGTATTTCATTTTGCATCTCTTCCATTTTGATTGACTGCACATCACGATTCACCACTGGCTTGTTCTGGATGTTTCTTGCCTAAAACATGAACTGCTTCGATAAGTCATAAATCACAATTACAAAGGAAGGGCCAGAAAATATTACCAACTCAGAGATGGTGTGAAAATTGTCAAATATACTGTTAAGTGTTAACCCCTTTTATTCTACTTGGAAAGGAAATCAAAAACTCATGATAACAAATAATTGCCAAAGAGCCAAAAATTGATGATCTGTTCCCATGAGAAAATGTAGAAAAAAAGTAGAATAGTGTATTGTATACACAATGTATATGTACAAATGTATATGCAATATCATAGTCCGCCATAATATTAATATAGCCTATAATTAAACAATATTACCGTTTGTAAATCACTAGAGAGGAAATAGAATACCTAGATTACATTGAGTACACCATCATGGAATACGTACTACGACCTGAAGAAAACAAAACCTTCGACATCATAACAAAACTCTCCATTCAGTAACTTCATTCATAAAAATATCTGAATATATTAATTAACCAACAAACTACCATGCTACACACACTGCTGTATATAAATACACACACATACCCTGTTTGCGTATTTCAGTGCATTCAGCGTTTCATCAAAGTCGGTCGAAGCGGGACTGATGCAGCAGATCATCAGCGTCTTGGAGTTGCCTCCCAGTGAATCTTTTAGCAATCGAGTAATTTTAGAATCTCGATACGGAATGTGTGAAGATTTCTTTTTGGGATCACCCAAAGCGCTGATAACATTACCCAGCGCTAGAAGTCCAGTATTAATTGTTATCGATTCTACAATATTATAACCATTGATATATCATTTCTAACATTATGTTCAGAATTACAACTAATAAAACGTTACAGTAATGTGACACAGTGTTAATGATAGAATACCACAGCTTTAAAATTCCGTCTCCCAATCGAAATGCTTCCTGTAAATCAAACATGCAATGTGCTGACGGCATATGATAGCTTTAGACAGATAGAATAATGGATAGAAAACGTAGGGGGATATATGCCTATACCTGCATGTCTGAGGGAAACACACAAAATAATTAGGTCCTTATAATTTACTATTCAATATTCTAACATATGGTAGGAATAGAATAGTAGCTGGGCAGATGCTGTTAACAACATACTCAGAGTATATTCATAGCATTGGTCTACTGTTTCCTATTCTATGAGTTTAATTAAAAGTTATATAAAGAACGCTTGGACACTGCTGATGAATTAAGATAGTTTAGCTTTAGGCCCAAAATATGCTGATACATATCTTAGATTCCACATACTGATAGCCTGAACTCTTTGATATTACTATATGAGAGGCAGGTAGGGCCTAGGAACATATACTAGGTGTGTATGTACTCTATGTGCATATCTATAACATACAGTACAGGTATAAGATTATACATCGGCAACATAATACTGTATACAGGTGTATACAATGTACATGTAAATCACCTTACTACTGTCCTATATCATATAGTTGTAGAGCTGCCCTGCATGCAGATAGCATGTCACGCATATACATGTATTGTACGTGTTACATAAGGTACAGCGTCCTGTTATTACAATTGATTCAAATCTATTCACATCATCATTATAATGCTTGGCAAAATATTGCCACACTTTTTAAATGAATTTTTCCAACTAAAACCCAACAGCTTTCCCTAAACCAAGTTTGAATAAGCAAATGATGCCAACACAAATCTCTCTCAGTAACATAAACCAACTCCATTATTCACTTTTTTGCCTCAAAACCTCAAACTCTGACTCAGATAAAAACTGATTTTAGGATAAAAGGGACATTGATTAATGTTCATATATTCCCTGTTCCCTAGAGTTCTCACCAAACTAATGGGTAAGAGAACATAAGATAAAATATGAGTTGATTTATGTCTTACAAATGAGGCATAACTAGAATAGCTCTAGGTAAGTGAATGACACATGGGTATATACACTGCCAAGGTTACACAATGGGCCCTAACTAATACCCTTTATCAACCTTTATAATCATACAGAAAAATATTGAAAGTTTTTTGCTTTTGATCAACATTTTAGTAATGATTAAAGAAAATAATAAGTGTAAATGATGCCTATCTTGCATGGATCAGTAATTATGTAACAATTTACAGGAAACCAAACAAGAGGTTAATAACTGATTATAATGTAGTTTATCAGCAAGCAAAATCAGCCAAACTGTTGTCATACACAAGTTTTTATACAACATGCATATACATGTATACATATGATGTTTTATGCTAAGAATTTGTCTTTTGAGCAGTCAGAGACTTGTTTCACATCCATGAAAATACCAGTCAGAGACTGGTATTTTCATGGATGTGAAACTAGTCTCTGACTGTTCAAAAGACAAATTCCTTGCATAAAAACACCATATGTATAAAGAATATGGCCAAACCCCTAACAAGATTTCTAGTATTATTATGACAATATTCAAGTTTTAGAATTTATTGTAACTAGAAATTATGACCCCTCACCCCCCCCCCCCCTCCATCTCCTCATGGGCTACATAAACATAGAACCAGGGTTATGAGTAGCATGAGATCGTGCAGATATCGATCAACGCTACGGGTAGGGTAGGCTACACCGTGTGCATCCATACCTGTTACTACAGCAATACAATAAGCTGTCTTCAAGTGCTATAAGTACATTACACTACATAAAAAATACAGGAAGAGATAAATGGGTTCACCGCACCTTTAAACCTGTCTCCTACATTACCAGTCCTGTGCGCTCGCTCTGACCCTGCTAGGTCCACGAAATGGAACTTGGAGCAGACATAGTGGTATTGTTCTACAATATATTTTTATACATGTACATGTACGTAGGAGAGATTTATAGCCTGGGTATCAAACCTTCCACATCATTGTTAAACAGGGTTTAGCCCAATCCCTACAGCTAACCATCAACATGTTTGTTTTATTGAAAGGCCTGGGACTCAGGTTAGTATTAACAGTATTATGATGTAAATAACATAACATAACGAAACATACCTTGATATACATTCGGCAATGTTAACTGAATGCAGGCGGTTCAAGGTTGGGACAGGCAAGGCCAGTGTGTAACAATAGATACAATGGGGAGATGATACAGTTTGATACCCTGTATCTATTATACTAAATATCATTGTTACTATGAGAAAGATATTGTCAGCAGTAGAATATCTCATTATTGAAAGCAAGAATTATGTTTCATTTATTAAACAATTTTAATATCATTGATGGTATCGTTAAAAGTAGCCTCGTAACAGAAAACTTTTACAAATAGATAGCCATTGTTATTATTTGTTACATAAAAGGTTGAAATCAGAGTTAAAATCTGACCTGAAAGTGTTTCGTCTACTGTGGCGTTAACACCTTCGTCTGCCCTCCATTGCTGCTCTGTGAACAGACAGACATTTAATATCGGGAATTGTATAACAGAGCTGATATGTATACCATACAGACACTATCCATAGCTACTTGTAAGCGTATCATTATATGCTCATGTACAATATATATGAGAAGTTGACAGATTCTATGATGTGGATAACACCTACCGGATCACAATAAACAGTAAACTTCAGATCACCCTTAAGCTAATCTAAACAACCTAAACTTGAATATTTACACCATTAGTTCTAAGAGTAGCGATAATAGATCTGTATTGTTGGATTATCCAGCATATACTAGGTATCCATCATAGGTACATACCTAGAGTAACAGTGAATACGGAGTGGGAACGACTAGAGTGCTCATTCATCTGTGTAGACCCTGTTTGTCTGGCAGCGGAACCGTGCTGTAAGCAGTAAAGTACCTCATCTATCGTCTTACAAGGCACCGCCCTCATTCCAGATACGACTACAATATACACAAAGAGTTTACAATTCTACAATCTTTCAAATGTGAAAATGTTTACAAGACAATCTTTTCTTCCAAGCAGTGATTCTGAGACACGAGGGGGATCATAGACACAATCATCAACACAAGAGTACTACGGTATATAAAATAATGTAGGGGGGATAACTTATATTGGTATATATTATGCAATACATAATACATGTATATATACTAATATAAATTATACAGTACCTACAACAGTAAATAAGGTTATACATGTACAGTGTATGTCTACTAACAGATGTATAATGAGATCAGCTAAAAGGATGTTAGTCATAATATTACATAACAGCACGGCCATTACTGGACTATGACTGGACACGCTGGGCAAAGCCAACATGCAGTGGGTGACTGGAACATGGACAGCAATCAATTCATATAAGCCCTCTACATGACCTTCATATAATTATTATACCTTAAAGTACTACTGAAATCATACCTTTTTATGTAGCAATTATGTTATATAGGTTATTATTTTTCAATATATGCAACAAAAATTCATATAACATAATCAGTTTGTCTGTTGTCTGCAAATGGAAAACACTGCAAGCCCTCATTCTGCCATATTGAATTACAAAGGATGTAAACTTTGTTTACTCTGTAACTGTGGAAACAAAATGGAAGTCGTTACATAACAAAGCCTAGCCAATTAAATTAGTGTGGTTAATTTAGCTGAAATTCCAGCATAGGTAATGGGTGGGAATATTAATGCCAGCAGTACCCAATATCTTCATCTAATCTGCTATTCCAAGTCTAGGCTTCAAACAGAAACTTGGATCTAGTTAATCACTGTATCTTTGGCAAAATCTTGCTTGTTACAACAGAGTACCTCAGTTCTGCCATGTTTCCTTGTTTTATGTGCATTTGTTTACTACAGCATGTGGCCCCAAATGATGTATGCCACACTTACACCATTCTCAATTGGCTTGAATAACAGTTGCATTACTTCCTATCCCTCCAATGAAATATTTATTTGTATTAGAGTGCCAGTACATTTTAATATACAGTAATACAATACATGCATGTTGTGATACATGTACATGCTGATACTGTATTAGACCATAACACAGTATAATTTTATTATATACATGTAGTTATACTATATGTATATACTGTGTTTATAATTCAATGTAATATAACGTATTATAGTCTATCTAGTATATACATGTACTACAAAATGTATATACTACATGTATATATTTTCTACTCTATATTTTCATGCAAGTACTACTGTATATCTGTACCTACATGTACATGATTTGTATTAATAAGTAACATGGTTGAACATATTTGTAATCTCAAACAGGTCTGGATGTACATGTAAGTCTATATAGCAACTATTACATGCATATTATACTGCCACTTGTAATTTAAATATCAAAATTATTTTGCATGTATACATGTATAATATACTAACAATGTCTGCAGAAGTATTATATTGCTACAACATAGCCATAGCCCTCAACAAGCTTTGGTCAGCAACTACAGGATTTTTTGTCTCAATATCCTCGATCATAGCTTCCCTTACTTGGCCTGATTGAACTGTATTACTCAATGGCTGGTCATATTCTACTCTATATTTTCATGCAAGTACTACTGTATATCTGTACCTACATGTACATGATTTGTATTAATAAGTAACATGGTTGAACATATTTGTAATCTCAAACAGGTCTGGATGTACATGTAAGTCTATATAGCAACTATTACATGCATATTATACTGCCACTTGTAATTTAAATATCAAAATTATTTTGCATGTATACATGTATAATATACTAACAATGTCTGCAGAAGTATTATATTGCTACAACATAGCCATAGCCCTCAACAAGCTTTGGTCAGCAACTACAGGATTTTTTGTCTCAATATCCTCGATCATAGCTTCCCTTACTTGGCCTGATTGAACTGTATTACTCAATGGCTGGTCATATTATTATTGAGAAAACCATAGGATTACATAAGCCAAATAATTACAGAAAGCTCATAGCTGTGAGATTGCAGTGTTAAGTATGGGGCATCTGGTAACTCCCCTACGCATGGCTATAATTAGAAAGCCAAGCTATGGGCCTTCACACGTCATACAGGATGTGGGCAACACCCCTGTAACTTAAGACTTCCTTTTCCAGAACCCACTTTTCATGATAATTTTATATGCTGGCATATCCCAGCCCAAATTATTTTCAGAGTTTTAATAAAGTGAATATAGCAGCTTCAGGGCTTGAAGTTTAGATATACCAAACAAAATATTATCATTTCTGTAGCCCTTTAACATGTACTTCAGAGCAATGTAGTAACAACACAGGGTTACATGACTTGTAATAATATCTACTGCTCTGGTGGTAATATAACTATATTATTTGTGAATGACACTTGTTGATACTGTACAGATTATGGGCTAATATTACATACATAGGCATTATCAATCTGCAAGCCAAAAAGTGTTGGAAACACCTTCCATATGAGAGGAAACAAAATTTAAAACTAATTGTTTTTCCTTAGCAACAGTAATTTGTCTTCACACTGTAGTAGACAGTGTTGCTGCTGCTGCTGCTGTATATACTACATACCATCTACATACCACCTATGGGTAGTTATGGACACTCAAGGGTAACTGACAACCATGACGTCTTCACACTTCCTAGTAACAAATCTTACTAATATAGGTTACTAAGTCTTAATGATTTCCCGGAGGGGGGTAAAACAGAGGAATTATGGGTATATATATGATATTATTAGCGTATATTTCATTGAAGAACTGAAGGTGGAGCGGTATTTAGTATTTGCTTTGTCACTGAACTATCCTTCAGTAAATATTAGAGCAGAAAAATGAATCTTATCCTGGTTCATTTTAGGTATATTTCATGTTACTAGAGCTAATTATTAATACCCGATTCCTTGGTATACAATCCACAGTTGATCCTCATAGCACAGTTCAATCTGTTGGGGCATTAGATATATTGCATTAGACCCATCACAATATGGATGACATCAGACAAGCTATCAAGTAGCTATGCACACACCTACACATTGATTATTCTCTGCTACATACTCCCCCTTGTAACAGATTACACCTCTAATGGTACTTGAAACATTTGTATATAATAATATTATATTAATAATAAATAAATATCCTATCATTGTTACTAAGCAAACAAGGTATGTCTTACAACATGGGAATTCATAGAGCTAGCACTGTTGGTTAAAGTTATCCCTGTGGACATTTACAATGCGATAAGAACATAAATGTGGACCTGACTGACTGTTACATCATATGTACCGGTAGTGCTTACACTCTACAATATACTATTTGTGTGTCTGTAACAGTCGTTAGTCATAGTCTAGTGTATACAGCCTACATATACATGTAAGCGTACATGTACATGTATGTGTATGGTTGTGTCACTTTGGTCACAAATGTCGCATAACGCATGGAAATAGCGAGGCATATTTTATGGTAAAAATTAGCAACTTTTGTGGTCGGTCTGCCTCGGAAATTTTGTGACCGAAAATTGGATTGCTTAGCTTGTGACTTGTCTTACCTGTATTTCCCTGGTCATCTTCCCTTATGGTTATATCTTTACTGTTTGTGCTGACATCTAGCAGGTCCCTCAGATCCTCCAAGTACAGTTCCAGATAAGAGGCTGACACCTGGAACTCTACACCCTGGTTCCTTCCAGCCTACAACCACATTATAGAATCATACAACCACATTATAGAATCATACAACCACATTATAGAATCATACATGCACGTAAGTAGGTGTCTTCGTGACCGCTTGGACGGACCCGGGTCGCAAATAAAAATCCCAAACCATCCCTAGCTCATCGGCACACCTGGGGTTTTCGCACCAAAATGAGGATTTTGCCTTCAGCCCAGACAGGTGTGTTCACGACTCTATGACGGATGTGTGCCGGAAAATTTTTCTGTGAGTTGGCCTGTGCCTGAAATTTAGGTCGCGAAAACACTACGTGATAACATACATATGCATATAAGGAAACGAAATTGAAAACAGTACTAATAATAATATATACATAATATACAGGCATATCTCTGAGCTGCACTGATGAGGTGTTAAACACCGAAACAGTACACTGTATGCAGATTGAGTAATATACATATACATATACAATAATATACACTAATAATATACATGTACTACAATGCACATTGTTTAGTAACAAATTTATTATTTGGAAGCATTTTTCAACAAATTATATCTTATGTGTACAATCTATGACAGCTGCCAAAGATAGCCCAGGGTTCATCACCATCTTGATAGCCGTTGTAGTCGCTAGACAAGAAAACATGAACATGAATTTAAAAAAAAAAATCTTTTTTTAGTAAATCTGCTGACTAGAATGAATAAATTTGACATCTGTTCAACATTCTAGCAGGAAGTAAACGAGAACTTTTAAGACGTGCAGACGATATCTTAGATCACTCTCATTTATGTATGCACTTAATATACATGTTGTTATATCAACTGGTAGGGCACCAGCAACATCTCTGTGTTCAAACTTCAGTATAGAATGTAGATAATGTAAAGTGTCATTAATTCTAGATTGTGATGTCTAGTGTTGCTATAGACAAAAAAATAAATATTTAGATTCATATTTATATTTAGATATCAAAATATTTAATTAAATTAATAATTCATAAGTGAAGCGGAAATATATCATTACAAGTCAAATTCCAGATCAGACTTTCTAAGGTACCGTGTAAATAGGTCAAATAAACATCTTATCTTTGCTAAGAAACTAACTCCACAGAGAAAATAAAAATAACTACATTTCCAGATTAATATTTAATGATTTCTCCCGATATAGACTACCTAAAGTGTCTCCATGTGCTGTATTGATCGGCTAAGCTGTGCAGCGTGGGAGTTGAGTAATCCACAGGGCCCACACACCAATACACACTTCGCCTAACACCGACAAGAACCTGCTGTTAATCCCCCCCTGTTTTCCCCCCCTTGTCCGAATGCATGGGATGCGCATAAATTATTTACCATCAGGAAAAATCTTCAGTACTCAATGCATGTTGAAATCATGCTTCATGCAATGTAAAGACTTGACCAGTGCAAGATTGACGTCTTGCAATTATAACGCTCCTTGATATATATGAATATGCTGTAGTGTTTAGGCAGCGTATTAGTGGGGCTAAGGAGAATAATATAACATATATTAAGTCTTCTTATATTCAATTTAATCTCAACAGAAAACGTTGATAGACGAACTCACGAACAAAAATGAGGGTCCAGCAAAGAGTGAATATGAACAGAAATGAATGTCCAGTAAAGAGTGGACATAAACACTTACATCAACCATCTGGAACAAGCTCTGAAGTGACCGAGGTATAACACCCATTTCATCATCCGTATGCGTGGCAGCACTTGTCCCACCGATAGTATACGTCTTTCCTGAGCCCTAAAAGTAACACACCTACATGTACATTTATAGCTGTATTACTCATTCATGGCTTCATTAAGGCAAAACAATCAGCCACAGAATCACCAGTCCCATATGAGAAAACATAAAATCAGTAAAGGTCAACACATTGTTTTAAAGTTTTTTAAATTGGCAAATATGACAAATCCAAAAACAACTTTATTGATTAGAAGTAACAATTTAACTTTTCATTACATATGTACATGTATATTTGATTATGTGAATAACACATACGACAATAACACGCTACTCATTCTCTACTTCATTGTCACCTAACCATAGCACCTTATCTTATCTTAAGAGTGGGCAGTAACTGATATATTTAATCAAGTTATAAATGCTATATTATGTAATACATACTATATTATGTTATACATACTACATTATGTTATACATACTATATTATGCTATACATACTATAATATGTTATAAATACTATATTACACTGGTATGTTATAAATGCTAAATTATGTATATGCATAGAAAACAAAATAATACTGTCCAGAATTTGCATAGTATTAATAGCACAGTATATAGCACAGCACATTATAGCATATTATAGTACTGTATAGCATAGCATAGTGTAGCATAGTACAGTATAGCATAGTACAGTATAGCATAGTACAATGTAGTATAAAGATCATAGCCACTTTGCTTCACTACATATATAATATTAATATCTGGTATAAGATGAAGCTTACCGTTTGTCCATAGGCAAACACAGTGGCATTAAATCCCTCTAGACAGCTGGACACCAAGTCATTAATGCATTTATCATATACAGCATCCTGGATAATAGCATAGAAATACATTACAAAACTGTATATAATACAGCATATTATAGCACATTAAATATAATAATAGCATAATTATTATACACAATTAGAAAGTGACATGATCATACCAATATTTAAACACTGAAATAATTGCCTCAATCATCCCACAGAAATACCAGCCATAAAGCATAATTATATAAATGCTTTGGTCAATTATATTTCATCAGTAAATTTCCTTGAAGAAATTAATATTTGGCACGTACCTGTTTTTCTGTGGGAGCTATTACATAATCGAATGCAAACAGTCTGTCTTTACCAACAAGTATTTGCTTAGACTCCTTCAGAACCTTCACACAGCTCTGTTCACCGGAAACTTTCTCTTTCGGCAGCAATGGCCGCACCTACCCATCATACCCATGTGCATATATATACACGCGTGTAAGATATACATGTAACACATGTATATGTAAATATATCATTTCTTTAGCTCATATGGAATACAATGATTAATACTACAATTATCATCAATAATTCTGTCAGAGAAGACGTGATATATGTTTTACTGATATAACTATACACAGTGGTCAAAGTTGGGGGGGGGGTCGTGGGGGACGCAGTCCCCTACCATAAATTTCAGGGGGTTCCTCAGACTGATAGACCCCCTACAGATTACTATTATAATAATAATACTAATTGGACCATATTTTACTTTAAGATCTTGGACCATGTTTTAACCTGAAGTTCGCGGCTTTTGCACCATTTCGATGTCTAATTTTTATAAAGTTTCCAATTTATGAGAGGGCGCCCCTCCCGGACCCTCCCCACTGACGCGCACAATTTGAGCGCTTTGCGCCCTCAAGTGATTATGTCTGCTACCTTAGAGTCCCCCCACCTCTTTTCTTAGACTTTGACCGCTGACTATACACTATCTACAATGTACTTACATTAACCAAGTTCCATTATGTACATTTATTGCTTTTTGGCCACATAGAAATCATTTACAATGTTAAAACATAAAATAAATTTGTTCTTACTCGAACTGCAACCTTGACATTGTCATCTACCATCTCAGAATCTTGTATTTATTTCCCGAGGAGAAAACTTCTTATGACTTGTTTGTTTCTGAAATTATCAATGACCATGAAAACTTGCATAAAAACGTTCAACATGATGCAGAGTTGTCACCCTATGTACTGGTGGTGTAATTAATTCAACAAAAAAACACCATTTAAAAGAATAGGACATAGCAAGTTTGAGTGAGCCATGTGACACGGGCTGTTAATACAAGTAAAAAAGTTTCCCGAAATAGACATTAATTAAATGAGAATGCATTCAAAACTGGCCACAACTTGCCCAACCTTGACATTATCTTATTGAAAATGCTCCACAGCTCTTTCACAAAACATGGCTTTGATTTTACTAGATATTCTAGAACTTAAATAAATAATCACAAAATGAAATATTTTATAATTTTAAAATAAAAACTTCAATTATATCCCTATGGATATGCATTATTTAGTTTCGAAAGAAAATTAATTATCTTTTTATTTTATTAAGCTAAAATTCACACTTCAATTCCATGATGAAAATGTAGCACTCAATACCATTACTTTATTACTACACATAAGAGAATTGCTTACACTGACTACTAAAATAGTGGTTCTCATCTCAAACCCACTAGTTTATGAAGTCACATCTTGTTGACAGTCGAAAAATCTTTCAATCAATAGGTAATCAACTTGCATTCAACTATTGATTGAACGTATAGATCTTTTTTAAATAGCCTTACACAATTCCTATTGGCCATCCAATATTTTGTCTAGCACCAGACTGAGTTACTTCTGACAAAAGTGCCCGGGCAGAAATTGTCCATGTCTCAAGATGGTACAACTCCGACAATGTGCTAGTGCCGTTTTTGCCACAAACGTCCTTATTACAGAATTGTCGTAGCAAAATGTCACAATGTGGATGACCGGTTACTTCGGCAACACGGACCTACATACTATCAGGGCTGTCCAGTTGCTCAGTCAAAAAATCCGAGCAAATGTACAATGTACTGCAGTGTAAGCAGTATTACTCTACTAGCAATTGGTCAGATATATAAATAAAGCTGTTGGTCACCTACATGCACATATCTATTGCTCTATGGAGTTAGCCTAAGTAATTTCTCACAGCCTAATAATCCCAGCACATACATTGTACATGTAATTCAGTCCTTGCCCTTGGAAAGTAATAGAATTTGTAGCTTTTCCCTAAGAATTCCTAAGCAACTCACAAGCTATGAGATAAGGTGAAGATTAATTTGGAGATTTTAAAGCATTTCAATTCAAAATATAGCTAATGTGAGAAAATCTCCCAAAACCCTAGCAGATCATTAATAATGGAAAACCTCCCAAGCTCGGTGTAATAGAGACCAAACCAGACTCAAACTGTACATGGAAACAAACCTTATCAGAGGTCACCTACTGTTGATTCCTATTCTAGGCTATGGAATTGGACAACAACTATGATAGGCTTATGCTTATTAATGTTCACGACATTGAGTTTAAAATTTTAGAGCTATTAATCAGCACCAGAAAGTGTGCTTTGGAAAAACTAACTATGGTAGAGTAGTGAGTAGTAAAAATATTGCAAATTTTATGAATATGCCAGGAATTGACTGGAGTACATCAATCCCCCGCATCAAGCCATCTTGCACACATGATAGAGTCCTTCACCAGGAATTCATTTCAGCACTCGCACAAAACACCATGAAACAGCTTATAACTAAACCCACACATATCCATGGAAACACTCTGGACCTCATTTGTAGCAACCGACCAGATCATGTGTTAACCACTGACATCATCTGTCCTGGATTAAGCGACCACTATATCCTAACTGCCTCAGTTGTTCTTGATGTGAACAAGCCAGGTCGGTTAGAGTATACAATGAAAATCTACAAAGAAGTGGACATTGACAGTTTTCAATCTGATCTGGGAAAGATTAAACACCAGCTTGCTGGAATGGATGATGTAAATGAAATGTGGCGGTTGTTCTCGTCTGAACTCACACAGGCAGTCAATAAGCATGTCCCAAAGAGAGTTAAACGCGGTCTCCTTAACACTGAACCGGTTTGGTTCAACAAAGACAGTCATAGAATGGTGAAAAAGCAAAGAGTTCTATATAATCGATACAAAAGCACTGGAGACCCCTGTGACTACAACCTGTACCTGGAGCAGAGAAGATGTGCCAAAAAAGCTTTTCGTAAACAAAAAAAGATTATGTTGAGTCACGTGTGTGTAAACCATTGGCAGAAGGCAACAGTAAGCCATTTTACAAACACCTCAAAGGGCCAAGTGGTAAAAAACAAGCTATCCGTCTGACTAAGTCAGATGCAACCAAAACAGATGATGCTGTGGAGTGTGCAAACATTCTTAATTACCACTTCCATCACCAATTCCACAAAGACCACCAGCTCAGCCCTCTGCCAGAAAAGTCAATTGCTGATCGTACACATAACATTGAAGCCAATGGAGTTGCCAAACTCCTTGTTGGACTCAAGAATGGTAAAGCCCCGGGACCAGATATGCTTCGGAAGGCTGACCTCACCATAGACGTAAACCAAACAGCTGAGTGCCTTACACACATTTACAACAAATCAATTGAGCAGGGGAGATTGCCGACTGAGTGGAAAACCGCAAATGTGACCCCAATACACAAATCAGGAGTGCAAGATGATGCAAATAATTACAGGCCTATCGCACTAACTAGTATTCTATGCAAACTACTGGAGCACATAATCCTTGGGGACCTCCTTGAGAAAATAGATGGTTTTCTACATAACCGCCAACATGGCTTTCGAAAAGGCCTTTCTTGTGAAACCCAGCTTTGCGCCACCATGCACGACATTCTTAGCGCAATAGACAAAAATCACAGTGTTCACGCAGCTGTGCTTGATTTCAAGAAGGCATTTGACAGAGTACCTCATGCCCTACTTATCGAGAAGCTGTTTAGTATTGATAACCTAGATGATTACATAAAGCGATGGATATATGATTTCTTGTTAGGAAGGACCCAATGTGTAATCCTCAATGGCAAAAAATCAGATAAACTACCAGTTACCTCCGGCGTACCCCAGGGCTCGGTTCTCGGCCCTGTATTGTTCCTTATTTTCATAAATGATCTTCCAAAAGAAGTAGACTGTGAAGTCGCACTATTTGCTGATGACACACTAATGTACCAAGCTATCACTTGCCATGAGGACACCTTGAGATTCCAGAAAAACCTGGAAGCATTGAGCGGCTGGGCTGTTAGATGGGGAATGGACTTCAACATAAAAAGAGTAAAATTATTCAGTTCAACAACAAGGGCCTCTCCCCAAGCTACTCACTTGATGGGCAGTTACTAGACACTGTTGACGAAGTCCGATATCTGGGGGTCCAAATCCAAGCTGACATGAAATTTACCGCACACATTCAGAGGAAAGTTATAACCGCAAAACAACAACTGGGAATGGTGAAGAGGGCACTTTTCTGGACTCCCAAGAAGGCTAAATTACAAGCTTACAAAGCGCTTTGCCTCCCACATCTGGAGTATGCAGCGGCTGCTTGGGATCCTTGTTGCAAACAAGAAATCTCCAGTATTGAGCTGCTGCAGGACCAAGCGGTGAGATTCATTGCAAATATCAAAGGGAGGTTTGGAGTGGAAGAAGCGAAAACCAAACTTGGTCTGGTTCCACTGCTTAAGAGAAGAAAAGACCAAAGAGTGAATCTTCTGATGCGCATCCTCTCGAAGGAAGAGCACCACCCTTCTCTGTCAGCTTCCTATGATAACATCATCAACAAGCCAATCACCACAATGGCCACCAGATCCCAGACTCGTGGGCTCCCTGCCACATTCGTACAAATGGCTCATTATTCCACAATAGCTTTCTGCCGCGAACCATTCGAGATCTTAAGGGAGAAAAATAATTCTGCAACATACACTGCCAACAATGCCAATACATAAAAAGAGGGCCGTCACAGGACCTGTGCTGAGGCCACTACAGCATAAAAATTGACACTTAATCATATTTAGCAAAAGCTAACACAAATTTTGTTACTACAGTTTACTCAAATGAGGCACGTCCCTTCCACTCACCCTAGTGGTCTAACGTGATGACTACTCTAAGTATGCTAAGTAAGTAAGTAAGTATTTAATATCCATATTGAGACTTAACTTAACCTTGTCTATAAACATATCCGTTTCCATTTGTGAAAAAATGAAATCATGTCTAAATTGAAATTTCAAATGCATAGCCATAATATGATATAGATATTATATTAATTATTAATATATTACAGCATATGATATTGATATTGGATTCATATCGGGGATAGCCCAATTCCTGAACGAGGCTTTTATCTGTCATGTTAATCAGAGATGTTGTTAACTGCTATGCTTTATGACCAATAATGTAACTTAATTGATTGCTTGAGGCTTAATCGCATGCTTGTTTTTTTATGTTCATGCTGCATTAACTTCAACTAAAAACTTTCGAAACTAAAATTATAAACAATAAATCGAAGTGTCGTATCCCATCTTCAAACCAGCCTATTTTTTCCATACTGAACTTTGGATATCGAATGAAACATATCTATATACTCAATTAGGCAGCTTTTTTGTAGATTATGCAATAATAGCCTTCTTGCAACCTTTATTCCGGTTTGGCTTCTACAAAATAAGTTCATGGATATTTTAATTACAGCTAGCGTTGGCAAGCTAAACAAATTTTGAAGCCATCTTGACTAACAGATAAAGCTGGGCTCGCTGGATCTTATCTGTTGACAATGATACTTCGGCAATGTTTCTATATTATAAAAATAGTTCAACCGATGTCTTAGCGGTGATAGAGAGGTAACATCATTCGTGAAAAGAAAATAATGTTAAAGAAAGCACAACTCCAGGCTTGAAAAATGTGCAATCAATTTGTAGTGTACTGTTATCCATGCTGGCTTTTTAGTGCAGAATGCAGATGTCATCTGTCTACATTATATCTTTTCTGTCAAGTTTGTGCTTGCATTGTCTAGATTGTCTCCACAATAAAATAATCTGGTGATGTGTAACATTCAAGTTTTAGCAGTGAAACAAATAATAATGAGTAGGTACACTGCATTTTTGATTTCAGGTTCATTCATATTACAGCATGTAATTGTAAGCTGTTGTACCCTCATCTGTTAGTGCTGAATTAAAGCTTATACCACTTTTATTTTTGTATATAAAACAGCAAAAACTTGTTGTGTCTTACATGTAGACAATCTAATCCAACTAATATGATCACCGTGCTGTCATCCACAATATTTGGAGGTGCAACAAATAAAAAATTCGAAAGCGAGAACATGTGTGTCCGTTGACGGGTAACTACCAGTAGACCGTTACAATGCTACATCATTCGCTTCTTAAAAAATCAGTATGGCATACACGGGCTGATAAAATGCATTGCATTGTCATTTATTGTCAAGATGAGTTTATATTCTAAATGAGATAATAAACAGCTTGCCAAAATCTATTCACCGCACTATTTTGTAATTGCTGGTCTGATCATAAGGGAATAATATATTACATAAAAACAATCAATCTTCCTTGCGGCAAATACGTAATTCCAGCATTACTTACACAGCTTTGACATCGCAATGCACTGATAGTGTGCAGTGTTAAACACAGGTTAATTACTGTGAGTTAGTTATTATTGTTATTGCTATATTATACTACACATTGTGCAGACCATGAGATAATACATGTATGTATATCCCAGTATTTGATGTAATTGGACAGTATTTGGGAGTGTGAACTATGGGGAGGAGAGAGGGAGATGAGTACATTGATATCATCTCAGACTCAGATCAATAGATAAACACTGTAACCTAACACAATCCTCCAATACTATTGGCTGATAGGCTGCAGGTAATGCACATGTGAAGCGTAGCAAGGTATATAAGATGCAGTGTGCACCACTCAGGCAATCAGTTTACCTTGGATACACTTGCAAAGCACACCTAAGTGGGAATACACTATTCAACTGACTATTTGATAGAGTTTTACACATCATATATATTTCTAATCCTGCAAGACACCTCAAAACTCATAATTGTAAGTATATGAGAATTGAAGAACACTTACCTGTATAATTGATAATTTGTATTTTTTGCCAAAAATTAGGTTGACTTCTGTTAACCAATAACTTGTAACTAATATTGCGTTACGTTGATCGAGAAGAAATGATGAACTAAACACAGATTTTACTGTTGCCATTTTACATTCAAGTGATAGTAGTTATGGATTGGTATTCTAAGTATTAGATATAAACATAACATCATGATATAACTAATATGCTTCTTCATTTTCATCTAGGACAGACAAAAGATGGATCTGACGAAATTGCTGCTACAGATATTCAGAACTTTATTATTCGTCTATATTGGATTAACATACAGTAAAGTCTCCTCAAAACCAACATTATCCAATACATATAAAAACAATGTACAGAAGGTAGAACACAGCAGAGAACAAAGGCTAATAGAAACTACCACTGATATAAACAAAGGACGTAGCTTAAGTGAGTCCGAAGAAACACTTTTAGGGGAGGTTATAGCAAACTCCTTACTGAAGGAGACCGAACCCAGGACAAGGAGCAGATACCGAAGATTATGTGAGTTTTAAATCGTAGTTAATAAATTTTATTTACTTTCATTATGAAAATGTATTTTATTGGTATATAACCTACTAACTAAGAATTATGTAAATTATCAACTTGTTAAGTGTGTGTCAACAATGTATACAGTAGTGTTCAACTCTGTAAATGTTGCCTCTTATCAGTCACAGTGGTGTTAGAAAGCGTTGTTGGTCATGTTTTATTTGAACAAGCACATGTTTACATATTTTACATTTTAACTAGATAGTTTTTTCTGATAAACCAAGTATGATTTCGATGTGTCTGCCGACATGCCACTTGACCCTGTGTTTTATACATTCTCTGCACACTGTTTGTATTTGTTTAACATCAATTTGTGACTCCATAGGAATTGATAAATTTTGCACACGTATTTAATATTTACTTTGTTACTGTAGCGTTGATGGGACTGGACAATGTCGGAACAGCCGCCACAGTATTAGAGAGAATGCGCAGTCGGATGAAATCCCGCTGGAACTCTCGTAGAACATCTAGTCAAACAACTTCCACATCTAGACCAGTACATATATCCCGAACCCGAACTAAAGGTAGAATGAGAAATCCAAATACTCTCCGACCTGACATGATTTACTCTATTCTCAAGCATATTAAATATAGCGACTCTTCATAGCCGAGAAAAGTGAGAACTGCCTACCTCATCCATCCAGGTTGGTATCTAATGCTCAGTAATAATAGTAATAAATAATTATTACTATGAACAATTTGGACAAGTTCTGTACATACTCCATTGAGCGTATTATAATATGGTGACGTTGTCATGTTTCCTGTTAGCATAGGATGAAGGTTACAAATAAGCTAAGCGAAATCAAAGTTTAATATGCTTTCATATTAATTTACACCTACCGTATAGTATATACTTATGTATACCTTTATGTAAATGTGCTTTTATTGTATTCTATCTCAACTTTGTGAATGATTCATGACCTATAACACAAATCTATTATTATTGTAGTGAATAATTTGTGATACGATTCCGCTCAAAGAAATCTCTCTTCAACCAGTGAACTGCTGAAAGTCATAATGACAGTGCCAAAATGAAGGAACAACGTTTGCATGAGGGTCGCAAAGCCGCAATAATAATAGATAGATGGCAGCATGTATTCCTACTCGCTGCAATGCAATCTTGGAACTTCATTTCATTGGTGTTGTGTACAATCTGTATATAGTGCGTCATATTTATTTTATTTATTCAAACATAACTTATTTCAAATTTTGTTATTTATTTTCAGTATTATAACTATAATTTATTTGTAATATGAAATTTTATTGGTTTCGATTATGATGACTAGTTGTAGGTGCTACTATGCTACTTATGCATTCTTAACTTTTGTCTGTGATAAAAGACCACAATGTTATAATAAAATTAGTACAAATCTGTTTGATCTGTTGCAATAAATCAACTGTATACTATAGTAAGAATATCTTTTTATAAGCTTTGAGCTGCTGGGCAATGCAAAATTATTGTCATCATCACAAGAGATGGTCAGTTTAAATGAGGTGTACACTAAAATTGCATAGTTTTATATTAGTTAATTGCTATAAAAGTCTAGTGTCTGAATTTGAGGCAATAACTTCAGAATTTGCAATTATGAATTCATGCCTGTCGTTGGAACACTAGACATGACACAGTATTTTGGGTTTATTTTTTGAACTGAATTGTTGAGTACAATGATTATGTAGCACTAGTAGTATATGACTACAGTCATGACTCTGTGCATAAGTGAGCAGTACAACAAAACTTTGTGACAGATGGAAAGACAACTCCTTCATCAGATAAATTTCATATTTAGCGGAGTTGTTAACCCTTTTTATTAATGAGAAGGCGACTCCGAAAGGATATTTACTTCAAAATTAACATTTTTATGTCAATGATGATTATAGGATAAAGATTCGGAGGCTATTTTCTGCACGGTTGAGTGAACATCTAGTATATCTTATGGCACAAATAATACAAAACTGCAAAGCTGCAGCTGCTATTAGCAAAGGGGTATATTTGCATATTTCCCAATATACCCCTTTGGCTATTAGAACAGGCAGTGCTTTGCATCCTCTTCCTTTATTCTGCAGTCGAGTCTGCTAGAGTTTTCATGTAAGCTACTGAATAGCTCAATCCTATGATACGCATATATCTCGCATAGTATATATGACAAATCAATATGAATTAGAATAAGAATAAAGTTCACTGATTAAAATTAAAAATAATTATAAAATAATATAAATATTAATTGAATTAACTTTATTTATCTTAATCCTTTTGAAGTATTTTTATTCCATTCTATTCTTTTTCTTTCTATGGCTAGCAAGCTAATGCTATCTAATTTACATGCAATTATATAATATGGTTTGTCACAGTAATTAATTAATTTACATTTTATTTAATTTATTTAAGATTTACTAACTTTTTGGATTTGCTTGATAATTTATAAAATATATACATTACAAGGAGTAAGAAGGGTCTCTTCTTAATCCTTGATACACAGCAGAGCTAATTGTTCTCAAGTGTACTGAGTAGGCCTATGCAAGGAGTTAGGGTTGGAGTTAGGAGTTGGGTCTAAACGTGAAATATTTGAGATAGCTTAGCTTTTATTTTTTGCCAAAGCTGAAGCAGAAGAAGTTTTCTTCTTTATATTTTATCGGTTGACCGCCCTTACCCCAACCACAAATGAGGAACTAAGGTTATCAGGATTTGATTTCTCCACTACTTATAGACAGATTTTGAAAGTCAAGTACTTGGCCCTTGCTTGTACATGTTTGTTTTTTCAGCACTGCTACCTCACCTGCATTTTAGTGACATTATGTGCTTGAAAGCTGAAATCACATTTGGCTGTACATCAATCGAACCTCAGCACCTACATGTAGCATATTGAAATCTGCACTCTCTCTCTCTCTCTCTCTCTCCCACTCACAACTGTAATCAAGTAGAACTTCTAAGTCCCCCAGTCATGTGGCTCCTATGTCATTCATATGCAGCGCAAAGGCTAGTTAGCTAGTTCAGTTTTTTAAAGATTGTGAATGGTGGTAAACCATTACTTCTTCATAGCTTGAAGGGATATAAACTAGAAAAGTCAAGATCCAGTATTTGTCAAATGCTATTTGTCCATTTTTCAAAGAATGCCATAGTTTAGTAGACTTGGTAATAGTAGGCATGATATATTTTATGTTCCTCTATTCTGTTTCTAGCTGTGAAGAATGGAGATTAACTTCAATGGGAAGAGAGCTTTGGTAACTGGAGCTGGAAAAGGAATAGGTAGAACAATTGCAATCGAATTATATAAATGCGGCGCACAAGTTGTAGCTCTAAGTAGAACTCAATCGGACTTAGACTCACTGAAAGCAGAGTATTCTGGTATTGAAATAATTCTCTGTGATTTATCGAATCTGGAGGACTCTCGCAAAATTGTTGCAGGATTGGGAGACATTGACCTCTTGGTCAATAATGCTGCTGTAGCAATATGCGAATCTTTCCTAGATGTAAAGTGCACTAATGTTGCTACCATGATGAATGTCAATGTCAATGCTGTAATTAATGTGTCCCAAGCTGTTGTGGAAAGTATGACAAAGAGAGGGTGTGGAGGTGCAATAGTCAACATATCGAGTCAAGCATCAATAGCAGCATTAGCTGATCACACAGGGTATGCAGCTACAAAGGGTGCCCTGGATTCCATAACTAGGGTAATGGCATGCGAGCTGGGACCCAAAAACATCCGAGTCAATGCGGTGAATCCTACAGTGATTACAACTGATATGTCAATGGTTGGGTGGTCAGTCCCAGAAAAGGCTGCCTGGATGAAAGAGAGGATCCCTCTTGGTAGATTTGGTGACCCAGTTGAAGTTGCCTACCCAGTATTATTTCTGCTGAGTGACAAGGCATCTATGATAAATGGAACAACGATTCCAATTGATGGAGGGTTCTGCGCATGTTAGATATATAACTTTTGTTGCATTTGCATAAACACAAATATCTGATACTTGAAAATCACATTGATACTCTTTTGTGCTCATTATATTCAAATTAGTAACACAATCATGTCACTCATTTATGCAGATTGCTGCTTCTCTTTATATTGAATAGAATGGCGGAAGCAGTAGCTTTTACTTCATTTAAATAAAAACAAATAGATCCACTGGAAGCTACACATCGTTTTGCCCACATCAAATAAATTTGAGGATAGCATTGTTGGTTTACAGTTTGGTGTCAGAATTCTGATTAATGGACATACATTTCGAAGTTGTCCCCTCTCATTTTCAACGATGAGAAAGAAGACAACTTTTAATGCGAACAAAACTATGGCACAGGTTATTTGAATTCAGTCTTCGTTTTGATCACGTTCTGAAAATGGGTTCCTTCCTACATTTGCAATTCAATTCAAATTTCAAAGCGAATTCAACTACCAGAAAACAGGGGAGACGATATATTGATGCATCCAAACATCCGTTGTGGAACCACAGAGTGGGTACACCGCACCTGCCATTTCAGGGTAATGCCAATACAGTGAGTACACTGCGTGTACGCACCCCATAGAGGTAACTCTATGACGCACCCCCACCTCTAACATGGCTGAGCTCAGTTTTAAATGTTGGATCTAACAGTAACACATGATTGGAGTCACCTTGGTTGTTAGGAATAGACTTCATTGTTCCTGGTTGCAGCAGCAACAATATAATACAGCTACATTACTTTGTTGAACCAGTTTATTGCAACTCAATAGTAAATAAATAATTTACAATAAACCACTCTACACCAGATGGAGCCATCTTTCAATTCCCGATTCTGTACACACATCCTCTGCACCCTGCAAAATATCAAGGCAAAATGTGGTCCCTATAATAAACAGAAAACAGGCCAGAAAATTTCATATCATATTTGTCATTGTGCAAAGAAGATGGATTGCAAGCAACTAAAACAAGATCTTACCGTAATATCATTGCAAAGCTCATAATAGAGTATGTAAATGTATAGTTATTTATACATACACACAACATATACCATAAACCTGTGTCAAAATAGGTGCACATCTTACCTCTAGCGTAACCGCCTGGCTTCTCTCTCGGTTTCTAGGAGTGTCAATATATCACCTTCTCGTACTGGTCCCTTCACATTACGGATGATAGATCTGTTACTTTCATCCAAGAACTCCACTCGCACCTAGAAACAAATGCAGCTTGAGATTGAGGATAGAGATAACTTGTCATATCAGATCCAACACAGGGTAAATTAGCAGGATAGTTAACATGACAAGATTTATATATGAGAATATCCTACCTGTGTACACTGCCCCTGTGAGCCAGTTCGACCCAAAACTTTGATTACCTAAAACACAAAATGATTATTTAAACACTTTAAAGAAGAATAAAAGGCCATCTTCTTGCAGAGCACATTGAACCTAGACATTCAAGATTAAGCTGCAATCACAGTGTCAGGAATTGTGGAGATATTTCACATTTTGAATTCAAAATTGAAGTAGGCCTATTATGTACCCGGAGTATTCCTTGGCATTTTAAGGATATCAAAATCCTCACCACAAAAACAACAGAACATACATGCATTTCAGTGCCATGCCCACGATGCCACAGATGTTAAAATGTCTGGGTGTGTGTGTGTGGAATAACACAAAAAACGTTTAGAACGATATATATGGTAGTATTGCATTGGTGACCATCTAATGGAGAAGACAACTTCACCATCAGTAATTTTACTGAAGAATCTCAGCTATGTTAAAAAAACTTACTGGCTTTATTTCTTACTATGACTATTAATTCCAAGTAGCAGTAGGTAAGAAAGCAATGACCTAAAGAGATCTGCACTCTTTTTAGTTTGGAAGTGAAGAAGGAACTTTACCAATGGCAAAATTACTCAAGTAACACAGGAGCATATCATTACAAGTTTGGATGTCCATCCTAACACCACCAGTGACCATTCGGTTTTAGAGAAATCGAACCTGGGATTCCTACATGAAAGCCCTCAGCCCTAACCACTCGGCCATGCTCAAATTATGTAAAATATTACCTGCCTCTATATAACCGATATGATTGACCATAGTAGTTAGTACATCGTACATCAACATTTAATTCATTCACTCACACTTGACCTGATTGATGCAAGTGGACGCTACCCTCTAGCAGCAAATTCTGACCGTTCTTTTTTTAAATAATTAAATTTTTATTGACTTTCACTTTGAGTTCAGTTTTAGTTTAACTCAAGCATAGCATATGTAACACTTCAAAAACTCTTAATTATCGTTGTTTACCAGCATTCGTACATTACAAACATCACCCTCAAATATAAATGGACCACAATAATAATTCTTATACGTACTTTTGCCATTTTAAGGCCTTGGGCACCAGCTGTTTTATCCATTTTGGACAGTATCTACTATTATTTCAGTAGCAAAAGAAAGGAAAAGAGAAGGCACGCGGTGTAATATTGGAAGAGGTGGCGGTCACGTGCTCTTCTAAACTGAAACAGGGAAAAGACAGCTTGAAAATACATTGTGTTGATATATTTTGATTTGATAGTTGTCCTCTCTCAACTTTCCAGCGATTGGGAGAGGATAACTCTCGGCTTTACACAAACTTATCAGAATGCTTAGCCATACTACATTACATGTACATGTAATTGTAATTTGACACAAGTCTCATTGCCACTTTATTTCCTGTATCAAGGTTGACAACCAGGTCATAATAGGAGACCAAACTGCCATCATAGCAGTATCAATAGTCAAAAGATCACTTACAACATGTGCTAAATGTTTGTGAGTTAGCATGTTGATAGTATTTATTAGCAACACTAAAAATAGATTACAAAGTGCAAGCTAGAATATGTAAATAATTGATAAAGCTTGATTAGTAAAATAAAACATATTGCAGTATTATTTAGTAAAAAATACATTGATATGAGACTCCAGCAAAGAGATAGTGAGTACTTACTACTTAGACATGTCTATCTATAATATAAATATAATATGTATGGTCATATATGGCCAGAATTACACATTCACTGCTTGTTTTTCATGTTCCAACAGCCACACTTTCGTATTGTTCATCTTGCCACCTGCGTAGTTGCCCGATTTACCAGAGGAGAGGATGACCCTGTGACATGGCACAATCAGTGATAAAGGATTGTTTCTCATGGCTGATCCAATTGCCTGGCTGGCCCTTGGATTTTTACACAGACTGGCCAGCTCACCATAGCTAACTGTTTGACCGAACTCTACTTTCTTCTCCAAGATACACCAAACTTTGGAGCGAAAGCTATCTATTGACAACAAAGCACATAAATATTACATCTTTGGCATTCAGAATCCTTGATTTTAAAACTGAAACAATACAATATTATATCAATACACATGGAACTTGGCACATAACACCATGAGTGCACACACCCAAGCACTTACAGTAATACTGAACACATTATGCATTGGTTAACACAAGCGTAATAAAAAGTTGTCTTCTCTTCACGAAAAGAGCACACAACTCCACATCATACTTTAAAGCCTACAATTACAGTGCAGGTACAACAACAGTATGTCGTGAGAGCACAATACACAGGCTATTCAAGTAGGCCATGTATATTGCAAACCCAGTTGTTCAGAATTTTAAGTCCAACCTTCCAGACAGTAGGATAACCAGTATCTAGTAATACTGTTGATACATAGTATTAATTGATTACCGTAATTGAAAATATTGGGGCACAGAGCAGGCTTGGTTTCCTTCAAAGATGTGTGATCACCAAGAAAGTACTTCCTTAGCCACTGCAAACTTGCCTCTATGTGAACATTAGTAGTATCAGATGGCCATTCATCACTGCCCATGTCTTTGAATAGCAATGAACTACAAGCATACACATTGTGTGCATGTGTATACCATTGCATATAGAGCGTAAAAAGTGTGATACATATTTGATATTATTATGTACACCTACAGTATATTACACCGATCCAAGTACATGTATGTAGAATATTAGTCATAATGTGATTATATACTGTTACACAACTTGGATTTGTCTGCTCAACTAATGAACATAAAAATTCTTTTTTCAAAGGTGACAAGTCTCAAAGCCTAACCTAAGTTCTATAAATGAGGTCCAACAAAGGGATGAGTGACCCATTGAACTCCATGATGTACATGACTGTAGGTGTGTTGGTGAACAACACAAGCAATTGTCATCCAAAAGTCTCACTCAGACTATAAATTGATTCTATAATTACATTTGTATATGGTCAATCGGCAACCTTCCCCTTGACTCAAATTGCCTGGAGCCAGAATATATCCAAGAGTATTACACTACTGAGTAGCATACTTTCAAGAATCCATCCTAATGTTTGTTCATGAGTTTGTTTAACAAGATTAGCCATTTTAAAATATAAAAATAAGAACATAGCAGCCTTGAACACTCAGAAATACCTGGATATTTTAGGAGCTGGATTTGAAAGTGTCAAAGAGTGCATGCCTTGGGTGCAAGCAACCAGTTTCAGGGTGCCTGTAGGACATTGCACGACCCTGTCATTAAGCTTTGAGGTGCATGCTGTCCTCACCTTCTTAGTGTAGAATGGCGGTGGCAGATTGGCTAAAACACCTGCACGTCTCTTCATGGTTTGGTATGTGCGGTATCAGTCTAAAGACACAAACATAACAACATACACCCTTTGCATCTGCAAAGGGTAAAAGTAGTATTGCAATGTGTAATGAACAATTGAGGACACAATGTAACTCATTCTGTAAGCTTACTTTTTAATTACTGTAGATCCACCAACCACATATGACACCCCCTTCTTGATTTTTTTTGCAAAAGGCTATGGTATCTACAAGGAGATTGTATACGTAAATAAAACCGGTATGATTGAACACACAATGGCATGTGAATTTAACATTATACATAGAGACCTTGGTCAAGTTTATTGGAGTTATCTTCCACTTGACTTGCATTTCTACTTGACTTGACTCGAGACTTACATTGCACGCTGACTTGACTTGAGGCAGCACTGACTTGCCTCCAAAATTTTAGAAATGACTTGAGTTGTCAACTTGAAGTCTGACTTGGACCCAGCTCTGCAATTGTATGGCTGTAATGTAAGATAATCACTGCAGTCTTTGGCCCATCAGACAAAAGGCCTGTGCACCGAAACACTGTCTTACTGTCTAAGCAATATTTTATTACAATGAACTATAATACTAATAATTATAAATATTAATATAGTCTACATGTAAAACCATTTTACTTTCATTATTATAATAAATAATAATTGGATACTTAATCCCAATTTTTTCAATTTGTCTATCATAAATGATAAAAATTATAATATCCTAATCAGTAAGCGATAAATATAATATAAATGGGTCTGTCCATAAATGTGAGATTTTCTTCTATTCACTCTCAAAAGCTGTTAGAAGACACACGAAATTGCATAATTGCACAATTTATTAACGCATACCACAATGCAATGATAGGAAAAATCACTGCCAGGTATACAACTATTTCTCTGACGCTTTGAGCTCTAAATTTGAAAAGTTTAGAGGAGCTAATAGAGCCAGAAGAAGCGTTTTGAATGACCATAATTCACGTTAGCTGGTTCTTGGTGGTGTATATTTCCTATAACAACCATTAAAAGTTGTGTATATAGTGTTGTAAAACGGTAAATAGTTCAATAGTGAGCTGCTATCAGTCCCAACACTTCTTGGTGAGTAACAGTAGGCTGTCACCACTTCTATAACCCTTGCTACTTCCGGTTGAGTTGCAACCATCTTTCTACCGTCTGAGAGTTTTCCTGAAATTGGAATTCCTCTTCACCGGAAATTTTTCCTAGGCTTGGAATCCTCTCCCCGGAAAGAATCCTCTCGTTTTGCAGGCTTGCCCATTGTTGCAATGGTAACAGGAAACATGAAAAGGTTAACCTGCCAATCTTCCTATTTAAATTGAAATGTTATTTTCAAGATTTTAAAGTAGCTTTGTGATAATCATAATAACATATTACTAGTGCTGGGCGGTGTTTCGGTGTCATTCAGCTTTTTCGGTTTTTTCCATTCGGTTCAAAAACCGCCAAAATTTAAAATGTGAACCGACATCGAATGCGGCGGTGCAGTTTTATTCGGTTTTAAAAGTCAAACCGCACCTGGCCTCTTAGCGCACCCACTTTCGATAATGGCTGGCGTTGAAAACATGTGAATTCATGCTATGCTTCTTTCAATCCTTATAATCCGATGCCATCCTTGGAATTTAGACTTAGCTGCAGCCATAATATTATCACCCAGTGGTTATTTATTGTAGTTTCACTCCTTTATAGCAGTTACGATTGCATATTATTATAAATAATAAATATTTAATAATTTTTGTTAACTATTAAACTAAATGAAAATGGCTGCCATTTTAGTGCTTCTTTTAATCCTTATAATTCGATGCCATCCTTGGAATACAGACTTAGCTGCAGCCATCAATGTCACCCAGTAAGGGTTTACTGTAGTTTTCATTTGATTCTAGTAGTCAAACTTGCATATTGTTATAAATAATCAATATTTAATTATTGCAAATTATTGAACAAAATAAAAATGGCGGCCATTTCCGGTAATGGCTGAAACTCTGAACACGTGAATTTATGTTATGCATCTTTCAATCTTTATAATTCGATGTCATCCTTTGAATAAATACTTAGCTACAGCCATCATTGTCACCCAGAGATGATTTACTTTAGTTTCACTGAATTACAGTTGTTATACTTCCATATTATTATAGATGATTGGCATTTAGTAGTTGCAATTTATTAGAGAAAATTAAAAATGGCCGCCATTACAGCTTAAAAGCAGGGTGTGACAACTCCAATATTGAGTATTTAATTTCCGGTTCGGTTCGGTGTTTTTTCATGAATTAAAAAAACTGAATTAAACCGAGGGTGAGAAGACAACTTCGGCTTCATCCAGTTCTTTAGAAAAATCAGCAAAAAAACTGAATGCACATGCAAATCAAAACCGCCCAGCTCTACATATTACTATAACTATAACTATTATAATTTTTTGCAAACCCATATATTTGTCCTAATTTTGCAACGCTGCAAGTTGAAGTCAAGTCAGCTAGTTTCTCTAAATGTTGCAACGGTGATTATGGACAGACACAAATATAACCATGACTTATAATAAGAATACAGGTATGTATAGTTACATTCAAGTCAAAGCAGTATACATGAATGCAATAAAGGAGCAAATTGATAAGCACAGACAACAATCACCATCTTAAGATACAGCAAAGTTTGATGTTGGTGCAGCCATGTAATTGCAATGTATGCGTTGATCGGCCAAAGCGAAACTCAAACTCAAACTGAAATTCTAGTTTGCAGCATTAAATAAGTACATGTAGATCAGAAGTGTAAAACACACTGACCAACTAGGACTAATAATGAGTCCACAGACACATTTTAGAGAAACAATTGCTAGTTGGAAGCATGACGCATATTGACTCATTTTTTGAAAACTGGACTCATTTATACGCTATGGTGAGCTATGCTTTTAATCCAGCCAATAAAAGTCAATTTGGCTTAGCTTAGGCTGCTAGGCATTGTTCATATTTCTATGGAGTTGTCATATTTTTTGTCCCAAACTTTCTAGTAGACTTCATTCTGCTAATATATGAAAGTTGACCCCAGAATGCAATTTTGCTAAACCTGTCATACATGCACATGCCAATAAAAAACAAGAGTCCACTTCATCAATCTAATCAAACTAGAGCAGAATATCACTTTGTAGGTTAGTATTACTGCTTTTGTTATTTATTACAATACTTTCTCTATTCTATTAATTATTCATATCGATATCCATTTAATATCAAAAGTGTTTGTTTTAACATTATTTGATCATTTTTTGCTTTTATGTCATACCCAAAAGCAGGTAGTTGACCTAAAGCTAAATAAATAAATAAACATAAAGCTTGAATATAAATTAACTATTTATTTAATTTAAGACATCTATGCAAATTGGTAGAGTGCAGAAAATTTTTTACCATCCCATTTGTACAGTAATTATTCTGCAACTATTAGCAGCATACCCAACCAGAAAAATATTTTATCCAATTTAACACTTCGACAACCCCCTGCTCCCCAAAAACATGTCCGACTCATCATTCTCATAGTCATTTGATTGTGTGTCATAATCATAATGATATTTTTTTCGACTCATTTGATTTTTACGAATTTTGGTTGGTCACCCTGTGGATAAGTATTGTAATAATTGTATGAACGTTTAAAGGATCCTATTGACGTTATTTAAAAAAGAATAAATGCATGTACAGCATACTTTGTGAAAAAGTACAATAAATACAATTCAAGAGCAACAACACTTCCAACAAAATAAATTCAGTAATCTAGTGAAAGCGCACATGCCGGAAATTAGCAAGACATAGTTATCAGAGATGCACCTGATATTAATGCTGAATTATAGTTATATATTGTATGTCTATGGTTATTAAACTTAGGCGCCCAAATACCTCTTCGCAACTCTATTGGGTAATTACCGAGATCAAAACAATACACAAGCTCATAACCATGGATACATAATATTATATATTACCGACATCAACATTCTGGGTGAATTTTGTGTTACAATTAATGATACTCAAACTTAATGTTTACAATCAGTCAGTTATTTTTTTTTTTTTTTGTTAATTTGCATAGTTAATTGCTATTTTAGACGATAGTACATTTGAACATATGGTAATATATATTGTTTAGATGATGCAACCTACATTAATTTAAATTCCACCCCTTTATACAACTCATTGAACTTTGACCCCTACTACGCACGTGTTGGAGCACTCACGCTAAACTGTTGGAGGACCAGCTGGTCTGTTATTGCTGAAGTAGAAGCCTGAAGGAAAGGTTGCGAGTGGAGTTATGGAGTTTAGCTCCTTAATTATAGTAGCATTAGCTACAATAACCACAGTTTCAGCACAAGTTCTAACACCACCATATTTTAACCTAGCTGAAGGAAGTACAATAGATGCAACATCAACATGTGGAGTAAACGTGGTTTCACCAGAACAGTTTTGTCGTTTGACAGGTGCCTCGGCTGATGAAGTACATGAATTAGGATCAAGCTCTTATTATTACAGGAATAGTCTTATTATTGCTGGGCAACTATGTGATTTTTGTGCTGCAGAAGGTTCCCCAGAAGGGGACAGAATGCCATCTCAAGTACACTCAGCACAGTTTGCAATTGATGGAACGGAAAGATGGTGGCAAAGTCCCCCTTTGTCAAGAGGCTCTCGATTCAATGATGTTAATTTGACTGTGAATCTTGGTCAGGTATGTGAAATAAGAGTATACTTCTATTTTATCCATTAGTTGTAGAGTACCTACAATAGAGTGGCATCAAAATCAAGTCAGTAGCATACTAGCATTAGAGACAGAGAAGACTTGCAGTCATTGAGTTAGATTACATCACCACATAAATACATGTTCTTGTAGTAATGATAATAATAGTATTGTAGTAGCTTACTAGTGTAGCTTTTATAATTATAGCTACTTCTTGTAGTTGGAATAATTATGTATTCACACAGTAAATGTACATAAATATATAAATGGATAATAATATCACACTAGCCTATTAACATGCCACTTGGTCACTTTGGTTTTGCCCTCAGTCTCACTACTACTAATAGTAAGGTCTACATAGGGCCTATTTTATAGTATGTTACATTTGGTCATGATGAAGTCTACTTAAGTTAAAACAGAGATTGTATGAATGGATCTGTATTACATAAAACACTACTTATCACTTAACATCTATTATAAATGTAATCAAATCTTCATTTTGAAAAATCTATATTGGTCAATGTTGATTATAATCTTGAGTATGTCTCGGTTGGCTAATTTATTTCTCTTCCAATTTTACACGATAATTTGTACTAGCCTACTAGGTTATACTATCTACCCTATGCATGTTGCTCTATTCTATTTCTTTCTAACAAAACTCGGTACCCACATAGACAATTTTATTTACAAATAACTTTGGAGGAGATTTTCTTAGTCAAGTGACACCGAAGTTTGGGGCTTCTTCTCATCATTTGCTTTGCTGGTAATGTTTAATGTCAGTGAGTAACATGCCAGCCTTGTAGGTATATTTTTATAAAAAGAACCCTAATCTATAGCTTATTGTACATAATCAGGAGTGTGGTGTCGTCCATTACTGCCTTACAAATTGAAACTACTTGCTCAACCTAGCCCAAAATGCTCATAGCATGAGGTAGGTAAAAATCCTTTGTTATGAGGGCTTTTGGGCAGGTTCTAGTGCCATCTGGGTGCCTGATTCACATTTACCTATGAAGAGGTGCACTTGACCCTAACAAGGCACCTTTGTTTGGTGTGTACCTTGTGGCAGCGGCAGCCCTTCTTATAGGCACAACTATCTGTCTTCATTCTTGTCCATAGCATAGCTCCAATGTATAATAATTCCTGTGTTCTAATAATAAAAGCCAGTTAGATGATTGAACCCATTATTAATACTTAGTCTTCATGTATTTATTTCCCATGAAAGTTGGCATCTACACGTGATATGTTACTTGATTGGGGTTCAACCAAGAAGGGTTCATCTGGGCCAACCACAGTTAGGTTGTGTTGGTAAAGTTATCATTGTACAATGCATTGTAGGCCTATCACACTACATCTCCCATGTTTAATATTGCGGTGACTTGTGTACCCCTGTCCTTCTGATTGTAGATCAACTCCCACATTTCATGCATCTGTATGGTATGCTTAGACCCTACACGGGGTAATACATACACTTACTTGTAGGCCTATATAAGTTTTTACGTAGTAGATTTTTCTTGTAGGAATTTCACATAGCCTATGTCTACATAAAAATGGGAAACTCTCCAAGGCCAGGAGTCTGGACACTAGAGAAATCTGTTGACAATGGACAGACCTGGTCTCCATGGCAACACTTTGCTGACTCTGCTGCCGATTGCAGGATCTTCTTCAACAAGACAGCTTCTGAAAAACCGACCAGTGATGACGATGTGATCTGTACGACTGAGTTCTCTAAGATTGTACCTCTAGAAAGTGGAGAGGTACTTGTGAACTACTGTCTTCTTTTTATTACACTGCATAAATATTATGTTGATAATCTCTGATATTAGTCATATTAGTCATTTATATTGTAGAATCATATTTTCACCACAATTTAATATCAATTCTGGCACTGCATGTCTACACACATTTTTCTATTATGCTGCTACCTATATTTTACTCAAAGTCCTCTGACATAAAGTTAATTGAATAATTTTACGGTATCGTTACACAGATTGCGGTATCGTTGATCCGAGATAGACCAGGTTCCACCAACTTCTCACATGCTCCTAATCTGCAGTCCTTCACTCGAGCCACAAATGTTCGAATGAGCTTACAGAGGACTAAGACCCTTCAAGGACATTTGATGCAGCTGAGACAGCAGGACCCTACAGTTACCAGAAGAGTAAATATTGAGATAATTTAGTATTCCTTTCAGTTATCTTTATGGCTTACATGAGAGGTGTAGTTTCCATAGCTATGTGATGGTTTGTAATTCATGCTGAAAGGAGGAAGATGGTCTTGGAGTACAATGCATGCTGTGTAAACCTGTACAATACATGCATAGAGCTAAAGTATACTCATTTTAGTGTATAATATTATGGTTTAGAATTTAGATAGTTTACTAAACACCCCTCTGGCCTGTCCTTAATTATATACTCCCTGCATACATGTTGGGTATTAAGTTTCAGTGGAGACCCAAGTATGTACTAAATTATTCCAAGTAAAATATTCTAGTCAAAGGACCCTTTTGTTATTCTTTGTGTGGTCTGCCTGGTCCATCTAATTATACACTAACCTCAATGAGATAGCATTTCCTACATCTTATCCCTGTTGAATGAGGCACTGTCTGTTAGTACTGTATTCCACAGTCTGGACTGTAAGTTGAGTGTACTGCAGTGCAGTGCTGTCTGCTCTCGTTACAATTGCTGCCTATAGTCAGCACATGTCAGGAAACTACCCATCATACCTGCTAGTAATAAAACCTTTGTATGTGTGTCAGTGTGTATAGCTGGCTGTATAGGACTGCTGGAAGTGACTGGGCATTTTTGTGATTAGTCAGGGTGTATATACTGCTGACCTTTCATATCCTATTTCAAGCCGACATGCATCTGCATGTACATGTTGAGGCTAGGTAAATGCTTATAATATGTGCGACCCACATAATCCAATATTACAGTCCCATGTAGTTAGTTTATAAAATGTGATATCTACAATTTGAAATTTAATATACACACCATGAGTGGTGGGTTGTAATAAGATTTGCCCTAGCTCTACTAATGGGGGGGGGGGGGGGGGGGGTTCTTGGTTTAAACTAACTTCATATATTTTGCTAACTTGTAGTATTTCTACTCTGTGAAAGACATCTCTATTGGTGGGCGATGTGTTTGCAATGGACATGCTAATGCATGTGATAAGAAGGATCAGTTCAAGCTGGCTTGTGAATGCCAACATAACACATGTGGAGATAACTGCGATAGATGCTGTGAGCCTTTTGTCCAAAAGAAATGGAGACCCGCCACTGATACTAGTGCTAATGCTTGTGAACGTAAGTGTCTGACCCTTCCCTCATGTACAGCTACCATTAGTACAGCGTTATAAGGTTAGCTTTGGCTCATGTCTAAAGATAACAGTATGTTGTAGATTTCCTGTTGAATAAGTGGACTGACTAGGCCTGATGCTGCTGCTACTGTGTATGCTATGTCAGATGTGTCAGCAGTGAGATAGTGCAATCTACTCACTATCTCTTAATTACTTCATAATAGCATGTGCTAATTAGATAATTACGCCTGTGTTTTATTGTTATTTGGTAAATCGTCTTCCCTACTAGTACGTGTAACCTACATAGCTACATGTAAATGTAGGCCCTCATCGCTCACATGTCTATCAAAAATTATGGTGCAGTATAATAGAGGTGTCATCTATATTATTTATCAAAGTTTTTTGTCATCTCTAAAAATACTCATAATTGTTACCTTTGGGTCACTCCTGGAAAATGGACATTTCAGTGTAAGTGCTGACACAGTATGTGTTAGGAATACATGTATATATAAATTGCCTTACATAGTCAATACTTGTTACTCTGCTTGATCTTAGCATGCGAATGCCACGGTCATTCCACGGAATGTGTGTACGATGAGGATGTGGACAAACAAGGACTGTCAGTGGACATCTACGGCAAATACGAAGGGGGTGGTGTGTGCCAGAACTGTACTGATTACACAGAGGGTATCAACTGTGACAAGTGTGTACACGGATTCTACAGACCTCTGGGTAAAGACCTAGCTGATAAGGACGTCTGCCAACGTAAGCATCTACAGGCTAACTAACTATCCCTATAAGTTCCATACACTCTGATGTTTTGAAATCTAATGCGAGATATGTTTTGACAAGGTATACATCAGTAGAACTACTCTATAATGCGAGTATATAAAGTCTACATGTATATTATTCTGTATTCCTTCTGTAGCTTGTGTGTGCGACCCTCAGTTTACCACTGGTGACTGTGAAGACGAAACTGGAATATGTAAATGTTTGGAACAGTACACAGGACCTGACTGCAGGGAGTGAGTTACATTCTTTAGTTTAGGGAAATATTTCTCACTCTGATCACACAGCACACAGATATGTGACTAGGATATGATGGAATAAATATTTAATTTAATTATTACTCATTTTATATAGAATTAGTGGCTGAGTTTATCTTATATGGTTGTCATTATAATGTAAACACTTGGTCTACAGTGATAAGATCTACAGCAAGTCTAATCTACTACTACCAGACATGTAGAAGTATTTCCTGTGACTCTTAGTGTCAATCTGCAGAATATTTATTATATAAATAATAATGTACACTTAGATACTGAGCAGTACATTGCATATGAGTGTAATGTAGAGTATATAGTTTACATAGGTGTTGGATAAACTTTGAGTGAGGCTGTTAGTTGTGACAAATCACAGTTGTTTATGAGTTGTGTATTACTAGAATATTCTCCGATTCAAATATGAGCAATCTTTGACACAGGAATTTACTTGTCATCTCAAGTCTGTATTAATGAATATTTTACTAATTTACTTTCATATTGGTGCCTCTGTACCTATGATGTCAGAAGGGATAATAAACACAAACTTACTGGTATACCATGTATTTGTAGATGTGCCTTTGGATATTATGATGCTCCAGAATGTAAACCTTGTGACTGTTTTCTCAATGGAACTTATGGGGCAGTGTGCGAGGTCGGTGGTGGACAGTGTCCATGTAAGGACAACTTTGATGGGCCCAACTGCGGACAGTGTGCCGATGGTTACTGGAACTTTCCAGAATGTGTCCGTAAGTTGTCATGTTAAATATTCTACAACAATTAGTTACATTCGAGTTGTAGCAGTTAAAACTAAAAGACGATATACGTTGTAATAAATAGAATTTGTTTCAGTATCAAGATCTCAGTCAGGCTTGCCAGATCTTGTCGATTTCACAGGAAGCTCTATATTTGCTCAGGTTATAGCACTTTACCTGAATTTCAAACTGTACTTCAAACGGTGGAATCTTGAGTTTTACCGGAAGTACTTGGCATGCTGCATATAATATGGTTTATGACATCATGTAACTGTAAAGCATATCTGCTATTAGCTTGCAGCTGCGGAGGAGATGGGGCTATAGATTTGGCATGTGACAAGGAGAGCGGCCAGTGCAACTGTGAGTTTGCCTACAGCGGTATGGAATGTGATGAATGTAATGTCGGCTACTTTGACTATCCCAAATGTACGTTCTGTGACTGCGATACAACAGGCACTGAGCCAGAGACTTGCCATCCTACATCCGGTCAGTGTATCTGTAGAGACAACTATACAGGAGACAGGTGTGATCAGTGCGCTCCTGGATACTTCTCCTACCCAGAATGCAATGGTATGTCCTCATATCCTCTGAACATTGCTGTGACTGGTGTGGTATTATTTCACATTGAGAAGTACGTGCTCTGTGTTATTTTGTAGAATGTGTAACCTCTTTCGTGACATCATAATTATGTATATATCGCTCATGCTGTAGACGTGTATGTTATATTGTTTCCAACTAATGCAAATGATACTGTGATTTTATGTTGGGTTAGTTCACTGCTCGGAGTTATGTGCACTTGACTCTTGATAGAGTCATTTCAATGCTAATAAAAGTTTCTAAGTTTTGCCACTTTCAATTCCAGCTTGTAACTGTGAGACCACACTCACAATCAATGGTAGCCCGACCTGTAATGACCAGGGCCAGTGTGAGTGCCTCTCTAACTTTGGAGGTAAGAAGTGTGAAACATGTACTCCTGGATACCACAACTACCCTACGTGTAAGAGCTGCGACTGTAACCTTCTTGGTAGCTATGGAGAGTCATGTGATGATAGTGCACAGTGTGAGTGCAGACAAAACTTTGTGGGGTTGAAATGTTCCTCGTAAGTATATTTTATTATATTATTATAGTATGGTGTTATAGTACATGTCCTAGTCATGACTTTGTAGTACCATTGTCCTTATTATAAACCTGTAGCACATACTATATAATTATGTACATGTATTATTATTTTCCTCGTCTCTAGTGTATGGTGAGATTGCTAGTAAGTTTTTAGTGACATAAGATCGTATCTTCAGCCGTTATTAATTTTGATTTAGGTGATAAAATTATCATCTTCTCTACTTTCAGATGTGCTGCCAACTTCTATAACTTTCCTACTTGTGAGGCTTGTTTGTGTAACCCAGCTGGAGCTATGCCTGTTGACGGTTACCCCCTGGGTGGGTGTGGCTCCTTCAACGATGGCTACACTCTCTGTGAATGTAAACCCAATGTAGAAGGGCACATCTGTGATCAGTGTAAGCCAGGATACTATAATCTTGCTAGGGAGAATCCTGATGGCTGTGAAGGTAAGTTTCAGTAATTAGTATTTGTATTCACTTAGATGTAGTATCATGTATACACTGCTTCCGACATTTCGTTATTATATTGATTAGCCTTGACCTTGAAATTTCATTCAGATAACTAATAGCTAACCACAATTTTGTTGCAAACTTACCGATTTACAAGTAAGCTTTAAAAGCACATGTACATGTACATGTATAACAGTGATATGAATGAAGCCTAGATTTCATAGACATTTGACCTCACTGTGTGTAACTATTTTTAGCCTGTACCTGCCACCTGCCTGGAACTCTTATTGGTGATAACATGTGCGACTCGGTAACTGGCCAGTGCCTGTGTAAGGTGAATGTCAACTCTGATTGGTGTGAGGCATGCATAGCTGGTACATATAACCTGCAGGAGAGCAGTGTGTTTGGTTGTGAGGATTGCAACTGTGATATGGGTGGGGCTGTGCATGGCCGTTGTAACCCTACTAGCGGCCAATGTAGCTGTAGACCCAGAATAGAGGGCAGGAAATGTAACAAGTAAGTTTAAAATTCTAGGATGTGTGCACCTTCACCTTTGAGTTGTACATGCATTATTAGAATATTGTATTTCTGATGAAATGGTCAACCTTTCTCCTAATAATCAGTTTTGAGGTAAAATAACTCCACTTGTCACTAAGTCTGATCACTATTAACACTACTCTCTATGTACTTTCTTACGCAGTAGACAAGTCTCAGCAGAATGGCATTTTATTGTAATCGAAGCCTTTTTATAATCATAGTATTTTCAACTGCCAGGAAGGTCTTGTTGGTACTTTGTTTCTATTGGTACATTGTTTCTATTGGTACTTTTATTTTTATTGGTGCTTTGTTTCTATTGGTACTTTTATTTCTATCGGTACTTTGTTTCTATTGGTACTTTGTTTCTATTGGTACTTTGCTTCTATTGGTACTTTTATTTCTGTATACATATTTTGTACTTTTCTAGGCCTATTGCCAACCATTACTTTCCCACGCTCCACCAGATGAAGTACGAGCTGGAGGACGGCTACAACCCTACAGATGATGACTCCGATGTCCGGTTTGGCTTTGATAAGAACGACTTCCCAGAATTCTCTTGGAGAGGATATGCCATCTTCTCTCGTATTCAACCAGAGGTATTCATGTTCTCTTTCTCTTGATTTGTAAATAGACGGCTATCGGTTGGGTTTAACTGTGGCAATAGCACCATGCTGTATTTTGGTATAGTACATCGATGTATGGTTTCATTATAGCAAGTTCATATTAACTTTAATAGCAGCGTCATGTGTGTTGGAATGTTGATTTTATATTTTAAATTTCTATGGAGAGTCCATCTTGGCTGTTTGATATACTTCTTGCAGTTATCTGGAATATTTATTCTAGATTTGGAATACTTCCCAAGTACATATGTGCATGACACCATGTTTGTCTATTTCAGGTACGAGTTGTGGTTCATATCGAGAAGACATCTTCCTTTTTCAAGCTCATCTTCAGATACATGAACAGGAACTTTGAAACAGTTAAAGCTACTCTGGTTGTCACACCTGCTGATTCGTCTGGAGAGGAGCAGACAGTCACAGTTCTCTTCCCACCAACTGGAAGGTATGTGTGACCCTTTGTGAGCACCTGCACACCTCTTTGTGAGCACCTGCACACCTCTTTGTGAGCACCTGCACAGCTCTTTGTGAGCACCTGCACACCTTTTTGTGAAACATACCTACATGTATATTCTACAGAAAATGTCACTAGGATGTATGTACACTTAGAAATTGACATACAAACTTGTACAATATAGTGTAGGCCTAATGATTAATTTAATCTTTAGAACTGAGCCAGAGTTCTTGACCACAGATAAGCCACTTGTAATGGAGACTGGTAAATGGACTATAGCTATTAAAACAGACCGAGACCTTCAAGTGGTATGTCCTCTACTCTCATGCAAATGTACATTACAAGTTGTGCTCAGAAATTATGTAGTTCGATGTAATAGTAGGCCTATATCTTTCTCAATATTATTTAGATGACCAAATATGTTTATGAAAGCCATGTATGTACATGTATGTGCCTCCCTGCAGTTTGCATATAAGTAAGTAAAGCTATCTACATTGGTACAAATGTACTTGTATAACATTGTATTCATTGCTCTATCAGCCTTCAGATCATATTCTGGTGGTAAGTACATCAACCAATTTACTCCTTAGCTCCTACCAACTCACTCCCAGCTGCCGACTTATCAAGTTATAGCAGCTGCTATATGTTAGCACATTAGCTGACCTTTCAACCCTGCATACATCATACCATGTATTATAACGTATATAAATTACATAGAATATACCATTTACTAGATGTTATGTTTTATTTATTCCTTGCATTTGCTGAGCATGATTGCTATATTTGCTGTAACAGTATTTGGATTTGTGGAAACTACCATACAGGAGTTACGGCATCGACTTTATTAACAGAGTTTATTATCCCTGACATTGCTGATAAGTAATTTGAAGTCAGACATTTATCCTACTGCTCCCCCTTTACAGTAAATACTAACCTACATGCAGAACATAATGCGACAGCTGGATGGTTAGTCAGCAACTTGAGATGTTCCTATAAATGAGTAGCTTGACTAGCCCTAATAAGAAAAGCAGCCAAATTAATATTGCATTTACTGCTTATATTACAGCTTCGTAATCCATGCATTACTGTGCATGTGTATTATTGTACTATTGCAATATCATATTATAACGTCATCTGAGTACATGTCTGATATAACATTTTGCATAATATTACAATGCAATATATATATTACAATGCAATATATATATTACAATGCAATATATACATGTATATTACAATGTAATATATTATGTATAATATAATAATATTACAATATACAAGTATTACAGAGCATATAAGGCATACATTATACATGTACACATATTATGTAACTGGTCTAACGGTCGCTCACATCCTAATTTTTTATATACAGGATTATCTGGTTGTGCTGCCACAACTCTACTACAGTGGATCCAACCTCCAGGACAGACTCAGGAACCCGTGTATGGCTAATAGTAAACACGAGTGTCTTCATTACACCTATTTAGATCTTTCTAAATTTAGTCAGTTGGATGGTAGCGCTGCGTCACGTCCCGATGCAGAGGCACCCCTTATGGAGACCAATAGAGATCTGTTACTACCTCTCAACTCACCTGAATTAGTATTGGTGAGCTCATTTACAGTTTTAGGTTATTTTACTTTCCAATCATTAAGTTTTGGAGGTAAATACCTTTTCAAGTAACGGGTAACAATGTACACTATACTGCAGCAGAACAGTTTTTTGGCATATAAAATGACCATTTAATATTAGACGTTGAATGAAAACTAACATTACACTGGGTCTTTCAAATTGGCTCATCATATCATCACTTTTCAGCTGGAGAACGATCAACAGGAAATTATATTCAACATGGATCTGAAGGAGCCTGGTAAATACGTGTTTGTCGTCGGCTACACGAGTCCACTCAACGTCAGACAAACTCTCACAGTCAATATGAAGCCAGATGGAGAGAATGCAACAGTCGGCAAAGTTATGATCTACGAATGTGAATATAGGTTGGTACCCTTGTATACATAACGTCATTCATGTACCAGAAGTAAGTAGATTTCACAGATATTCCGCAGTAAAGTTATATCACAGACTAGTTGATTTCATACATTGACCTTGACCCTTGTGAATACAATTGTTTGTTATGCTCTCATGTTGCGATTTATGCTTTTGGAGATCATGCAAAGTCTTGAGTTGAAATTAGAATGACTGTTTTCTTACCGCTGTACACTTCAATCTGTATTTTATCTGCAACTCATGGACATGGATACATTGTGTTTTCGTTTTGTTATGGTATTTATAAATATTCATTTTTCCATAGCGCCCTGTGTCGTCAGGTGGTTATAGATATGGATAATGGAGAACAGGTGCTTGACACTCCTACAGCCAATGTGACTGTTACTATCATAGCTGATGAGGATACATTTGCGTCCATTGTAAGTTTACAGTGTACCTCACATGTTGGATCACTTCTTAGTAGTTGCATGATTAGTGTAATTCATAAGGGTGATTATTAGTGGTTGGTTCAAGAAACATTCTGTTGCACCTTGGAATATTCTACTACAGCACATATAGATTATTCTGTTGTTCTCTATGCATCAGATGTTTTAGGGACTCCCAGGCCACATTTGGCTATTAAAATCTATCAACATTGTGAGAAGACAAACTACACATTCAATTGATGTGATTGTGTCATTCATATTGCCAGGGCTACATTGCTGCAGTACCTGAGGCTAAGTGGAAGGATGAGATGGTGAAAGCAGAGGTGATGTGTATAAGAGTAGGCGGGAAATGTGTGGACAGTGCTTACCCATCTATTGCTGACAGTATCAAGATGGATGTCAGCTTAAGTGTTAACCAGTCTTCCTCTCCCTTCACTGACAGTAGCGACAAGAAGTTTGCTAAGCTAGACAGTGTCAATGTGAGTCGATATTTCATGGTTTAACAAATTGTTATTTTCTTAACACTAATACCAATCTCAAGGTAAACAAGGTTGATTAATTTGAAATATCTTCTCAGTTTTCTTTTCAAAACATTACATGTGTAATTGATTTGCTTTTAGCCTATCGTGGTGACATTTACTAACCTGACAAGCAACAGTTATGCAATCGTAGGAAGTTACTATCAGATAAGTGATGTGGGATTTCCTGTCAACCTGACAGTAGATGTCAATGGTGTCATGTACTCAGGTTATTTTGATGCATCATACTGCCCCAACACTGCAGGTTGTAACAGGTTAGTGCAGGTATTGATATGGTGCAATGTGCCCTAGAGGCAGTACCTGTTACTTGGGATTCATTACTTACTAATTGTGTTTCTATGTAGCTTTGAAATCAAGTATAAATTTCATATCTCAAATCTGCTAATAATATTAAAAAGTCCCTGTTAATGCTTTGAGCATATCTGCCTTTCTTCACCCAGTTTTAAAGCTCACCTTATCAATGAAGCTAGTTGATTAGTTATTACCCATGAATACGTGTTTTTCCAGCGTGGTGACGTTTGACGATATCCAAATCAAGAATCAGATCATAGACGTTCTGTCTCGGGATGCTATTGTTACCATCAAACCTCTTCCCAATGATGAGAACGACATCTGGCTGGATTTCATACAGATGATACCTACTGATGATGTGGAACGCATCTTACCACAGCTAGAGCTGCTCGATCCTTATGACCTTTCTGCAAGATACATTGCTGAATGCACAGGGGAAAATTTCTATGTAGAGTATGTGTTTATGATAAGTATTCTATCGCTTGGGACTTGCTGTGTTCGATCTAAATGGAACTGAATACATGTGTATTATGTAAAATCCTTTGAGGGGGAACCTACACTGTTAATGCTCAGTTAGAGCGACTACAACTATAAAATAACTTTACTAATACTATGTAAAGTAATTGATATGATGCCATGTAAAACTGCTATTTGCTATTCATAATCTCGTGGTACATGTGGAAATAAAACAGATGATTCCTTGATACCAGTGATGTTCATTGGTTAATATAACACTATACTAAACTATTCCTACAGTGCTGAGAAGGGACAAATAACACCATTTTGTCGGTCATCCATATTTTCTGTGACGATGGAGTACAACAACGGTGCCCTTTCCTGTGACTGTGATGCCCTCGGTAGCGAATCCTTCCAGTGCTCCGAGTTCGGAGGACAGTGCAGATGCAAACCAAACGTCATTGGAAGAACTTGCAATGCCTGTGCTCAGAATTACTATGGGTTTCCTGACTGTAAACGTAAGTGCAGTGTAAATGTCACTGGAGTGCAGTTGGGGGCTTATTTTCAATGTTCTTACATGTGCAGTATGTCATTTGGGGCTAGTGGACGTGCTAGCAATTTTATAATTGCCAAATTCTGGCTCTATTTACTGCAGCGCTTTGATTTACAAAGTTTTATTTTCAATATGTTTATGACTCCTGTGTTACAAAATGATTTCTTGATAATTGACAAAGTTGCATAAATTCCCGATTTACTTCCAGCTTGCAACTGCCCTGCCACCTGTAACGCAGTTACTGGTGCTTGCGAGTGCCCTAAGAGGGTGACAGGACCTCTATGTGACAAGTGTGCTCCTCAGACATACGGGTATGATAGAACTATTGGCTGCATGGACTGCAAGTGCCAACCAGAGGGTGTGCTCAATAATAACCTAGACTGTGATCTGGACACTGGTATGTGTGACTGTAAATCTAACGTGGTTGGACGTCAATGTGACGTCTGTAGAAATGGTCACTGGAATTATCCCTCCTGTGATCCGTGTGACTGTGATCCTGCTGGAACCACAGAGACTATATGTAATAGGGAGACGTCACAATGTAGCTGCAAGGCTAATACTGGTGGGGAGACATGTGGCGAGTGTCAGCTTGGTACATATAACCTTGAATCAAGAAATCATGAAGGCTGTACTAAATGTTTCTGTTTTGGAATTACCTCGACTTGCCAATCTTCAAGTATGTTAAGATCAGAGGTAAGCTTAAATTCGGTTTTTACTAATTTACATGTACACTGACTTGATTATAGATTATTGCTATTTTACATCTATTTTGTTTACTTATGCAATGTGTATGAGGTTATATAGAATGTATCCACAGGCACAGTGCAATATGCAAGTGGTGTAGACAAATTTAATTCAATTATTGTACAAATTGCATGTTATAAATTCTACTTTGTGCTACAGGTGATGAACATGTCTGACTGGACACTAATTAATGTGAATGGTTCAGCAGACATTGAAACTACTAGTAATCTGGTAGTAGCCAAGTTAAATGGGTCATCTGCAGCTGACCAGATTGCCATGTACTGGCTTGCACCACAGATATATCTCGGTAACAAGGTATGTAAGAGGTTGTTGTTTAGCATTTGAATCGATTGGGTTATGCTCCAAGTTGTAATACTTCACAATATTGAACCTGACTAGAAATCATCTGATTATCTCACAGATTCCTAGATATTTCTAGCACAGATGTCTCTTATAATTGTTATACTATTTCTACTTTAGTTGACATCTTATGGTGGAAAGATCAAGTATGAAGTTAGTAACTTTGGTGTAAGACGCGGCGATAAGCCTACCAAAGCTAAGCTACCTGGTCCAGATATTCAAATCTCTGGTAAAGGTCTGGTGATTGCCTACAGCCTATTGTCTCCTATGCTTGAAGAAGAGATCGCTGTGGATATGATAGAGAGCTCATGGAGACATGCCATAACTGGTGACGTCGTAACCCGCGACCAATTGATGAAAGTCCTGTCATCTGTATGTATATCGCTGCATTTTTTGTTTTTAATTTACGTATTTATATTAAAATGTTCAAACTATTAAACTGTTTTGTTCATAAACTAAGGATCTGCACACACATTGGCAGTACGTTGTCTATGCATAGTTACCAGTTGCACTCCTGTACCTCCAATAGGTTGATGAGATACTGATCAAGGCCAATTATTATGTGGACATTCCTGAAGTGACTCTTTCATCTGTGTCTCTGGACATTGCTACACACCATAACTCTAGCAGTAATTCTACTGGAGTTAGTGAGAGTTTCTCATCAGATATCGCTCTTACTGTGGAGCTGTGTCAGTGTCCTCCCAACTATGCTGGTACATCATGTGAGGTAAGCTATTCTACTCTGTTATTTGAGAGTAAGTGTCCTGACAGTCATTTCAGCAGAAGCTAGAACACTTTGCAGAAAATTTTCATTTTATTCTTTCATCATTGATAGCTGTGAGCAGTTTGAAGTATTAGGATTTATACCACATGTTTCATCTACTGTAGGACTGTGCTGAGGGTTTCTATAGGAAAGTCAATGAGGTTGGAGCATTTGCCTGTTTCCCATGCGAGTGTAATGGACACAGTAACACTTGTGACAAAGAGACTGGAGTCTGCAGTGTATGTACCTAATACTTGTTTTTCATATTTTGTATAAACTACACAAATCCTGCAATCCTTTCTGCACATCTTTGACGTGATTATACTTCTAGCAAATTCACACATGTTCATTTACAGCATAAGTATTGAATTGAACTTGTGGGTGTTTTCCAGGATTGTCAAGGACACACAGAGGGAGAGCACTGTGAGAAATGTAAAACTGGTTACACAGGGGAACCAGAACTGGGTGGTCAGTGTACCATATGTGCCTGTCCAATGCCCATTGAGAGCAATAACTTTGCTGATAGCTGTGTGATGTCAGATGATGGAAGCTTCCAGACCATTCAGTGCGATTGTCAGCCAGGATTCATGACTCCTTATTGTGATAGGTTTGTCTTCCTAAAGCTCAGAACATAATATACATTGATGGAAATAATAGGTTAGTTGTATTGAAGCGTCTGTCAAAGGATAACAACTTCAAAGTTTTGATTTATTTGCTGATTATAGTACGGAAAATCCATCTCTGTTGTCATTGGTTATTTTTAATTTTCATGTTGACAGTTAACACGGAAAACTCCCGATTGTTCAACACATACCCGGCAAAGTGTGCAAATATATTCTGAAATGTTGCCACTAGGTTTTATAATTGTGGTTTTTAATACTACATGTACAATTGAAGCAATTTTTACAGGGTAAAAAATTCTTTCCAACATTACTTCATAACCAATTAAACTTATTGTAGATGTGGACCAGGATATTATGGTAACCCTCGTAATGTCAGTGGTGGAAATTGTGTCCCCTGTAACTGCAGTGGAAATATAGACACATCTGATTCAAATAGCTGTGATAGCTGGACAGGTGCATGTCTTACCTGCCTCAACAACACCCAAGGTGAACAGTGTGAGGAATGTGAAGACTTCTACTGGGGAGATGCTGTCCATGCTAAGAACTGTCAGAGTAAGTATTCCCTCGTAGTTTAGCCAATAAAAAGTCAGAGTGAGTGTTCTTTTTTAGTTTAGCCAATAAGAACTGTCAGAGTAAAGTGTTCTTTCTTAGTTTAGCCAATGAGAACTGTCAGGGTGAGTATTATTTCTTAGTCTAGCCGATAGATATGAAGTGAATGAAGATGACACCTATCCTTTTACTTCAGTGTGAGTCACCAGTTTTACATAAAGTGACCTAATTAATATTTCATTCAGTTTTCTGTTGATTTACTTTTGTGGATGGACACCATTGTATTTTCATGTTTACTAAGAAAATAATGCTGTTTGTGTGACGTCTACTTATTGCATCTCAATTTGTTTATTTCTTTCAAATGAATTATGGTATGTGTACATCAATTTATGTTGGCAGAATGTGACTGTGATGAGAAGGGAACAGACTCTTGTGATAAAGAGACAGGAAAGTGTATGTGTAAGGCTAACGTTGTTGGAGATCGATGTGATCAGTGTGCAGATGACACATGGGGATTCCACTTGGGTAATGGCTGCTCTTTCTGTAACTGTAGCATAGCTAGTAACAGCTCACAGTGTGACATAGTTACAGGTAAGTCCACCTCACCATACTACCAGAGGCAGTGCAGACGGCTCTACCTCTTCTACAATTTGTATTTGTTTCAACTAAGAGATTTTTTCTATAGCTGTTCCCTGTCAAATGTGCAAGTGTTTTCCGGTTAGCTATCAATAACCGACTGCTGCTAGTTTCACCAATACTAGAGCATACAGTGGGGCTATTTCCCCAACGAATATCCAAATTACAGATTAAAGCATGTTGACTTGCACAATGAAAAAGTATTGGTAATGTCATTGTTGTGCTTATGTAATTTAGCTTTTTTTTGTTTTAGGTGACTGTCACTGCCAGCCAGGTGTCACTGGTCCAAGGTGTAACTCATGTTTGTCCCAGCACTGGAACTTCACATCAGACGGCTGTACATCATGTGAGTGTGCTTTAGATGGAGCAGTTGGGTGTTCATTGGAAACAGGTATCTGTCAGTGCTTGCAGGGAGTTACAGGTGAAAAGTGTGACAGGTGTGCTGACAGGTGGGTGCTGATACCGGAGAAGGGCTGTGAATCCTGTGATAACTGTGTGCATACACTGCTGGATGACACCGACGGTATTCAGTTTGATATCACCAATGCTTCGGCCAGCCTTTACATCATCAACATTGGAGTTGCAGCGAGAAAACGACTTGAGCTCTTAAACTCCACTATACCATACATTCAAGTAAGTTACTAACTCTTGAACTCCACTATACCATACATTCAAGTAAGTTACTTAACTCTTGAACTCCACTTTACCCTACATTCAAGTAAGTTACTTAGATTTATTGTGTACATAATATGTAGCTTGTGAGCTCTACTGTACATGATAACCCGTTTTACTGAGTGCATGACTTTTTGTGTTACTTTATACGAGCTTCCTGTTTGTAACTTCCGTATTATACAGTTTTCTGTTAAACAACAAAAATATAGCTTTTTAAACTAATTTACTCCTATATACATTTTATCTATTACAGATGGAGTTAGACAATGTTCCAAAGAGATCTTTGGACCCTGTTGAGATTGAGCAGCTCACTAAGGATTTGGCAGCAGTGAGTGAGCTGGCTGATAAGGCTCTCAAATCAGCCCGTCAAGTGGAGACAATATCTAACGCTGCTACTAAATCATATGAAGACCTTTGGGATGATATGAATACAACCAATGGTAGCAAAGATGATGCTCTCCGTGAAGTTAATGGTGAGAATCCTCATTGAAACATGAGTTAGCTTAGGTAATACTGTAAGTTAGCTGATGAACTCATGTTTTCATTGTATGTTTAAGCTGTTTTATTCAGTAATAAAAGTGATGATTAACTCACAATTGAATTTAACTATTCAGATGTAATGGACTACATCAGGAAGAAATATGAGGACATTTTGAACAGTGAACATCTCAAAGACGTCAAGAAACTGCTGAGAGATGCTCAGATTATGCTCGCCAACATGCAAGAGAGACAACTGGAATTTGATGGGTTGTTGAATAATGCTACGGAATCAAGGACCAGTGCTAACGAGACTTTAGCGCTGGTTGAAGAATGGAGTAATGAGAACTTAGACCTTAAGGACAGATTCATGAGGATCTCTGATTCGTTGGACGACATGAAGAGCCGTTTGGTTGACCTGCATGAGAAAGCAATGGATGCACTAGATAGATCCGCTACTGCAGAGGAACAACTTAACACCCTGAAGAAGCTTATTGAAGAGTTGCAGCAAAGTGCAGTTGATATTAAGTCATTGAAAGATGATCTTGAGAAAACGATTGAGGAGGCGGAGCTTCTTACAACCGAAGCTGAAGACTTTATTGCCAATGCCACTGAGACTTTCAAGGTCAGAGGAAACAGAATAATTACATGTATATATACATGTATATATATATATATACATGTATACATGTACAATGTATATATACGTACATACGCTCGTATATATATACATGTATATCGTTTTATTGTTTAGATTTTAGAATGAATGGAATGGTAGCCTCTTTTGCAGATCACTATTACGTAGTATGTTACATATAAGTATTTGCACATTTTTTGGTACGCATGTTTTTCAAATTTGATCATAGGATAATTTTATTTGCACAAAAATCTTACTTTGCAATAATACATTCCATTTTAGAATCTGGAGGAGCAGTTGACCACACTGGACATGATGGTGGATGAACTGGACACTCTGTACGCTAACCTAACCAGTGGAAACGCTGAAGCCAAACCTAAAGTTGATGAGGCTATTGCACATGCTAATAGCCTTAAAGTGCAAGCAGTTGATCTTAGCAAGTATGTCTACTCTTGTGTTGTAATACTACTTACAATATGCATTGTTAGTCTTCTGTTATTGAATAAATCCGAGTGTGGCCCACACGTTCAAGGCTATCTTGAATGTAAAAGTCTGGATATAGATTTTGTAGATATGTATAGCGCATCCTGTGTTTTTGTAGTCTGCTAAACAAGGCATCAGAAGCTGCTATCAAAGCTGCCAATGCGTATAAAGACATTGTGACCTCTATCAATGAAGCCAAGAACGCTTCCCAGGATGCACTTGATATGGCACTGAAGGCTACTCAACAGGTAGGTGCATGTAATTGTTTTCTCATCTAATGTTCTTGATTCCAATAAAGTACTACTAGATGTTTTGTTGCACCTCTGCCCACCCAAGCACAAACTCTCGTATTCACCTGTCTTTCACAATTAACATATAGCAGCACTTAGCTACTTTGTGGAGAAACTCAGCATCTTGCTATCACGCAAACACACTTTCCTTGGTTACTGTTGTACACTACACATCCATCTCCGACTTTAATTAATCAATGTCAGAGCCTGAATATTACGTGATTGCTCAGACAATATACTTTCAAGTTTCTTGCATGTACACTCAATATTATCATTTTCCTGAAAGTTTTAGTGATGTTTTCCTGCACATGTTTTAATATTCAACACACACCTAATCTAGTTGTCTGATTTGTTACAATGCTACATTGTTTAGCTTGATATCGGCGTTTGCTGTGGTGATGTAAGTATAATAGTAACTCCGGGCATATTGCCTTAACCATAGCCTAATTTTAAAACTAATACTGATGTTATCTGAGTTTTTTTGATATGACTATTATCAATAACATAATTATGGATATGCTCTTGGGAGAAAGTACAGTGTCCAAACATTTTGTAGCTATTAAAATGACTAATAAATGAAAAATGGCTGCTTGCAATACACAGTGACTGGTCAATACGCTACATACAGTAGTGTGTTGGTTTGGCATAAATTGTATATCAACCACAGTTAAGAGTTGTAATGCGTGGATACACAGGCTGTACCACAAAGGTGTATTAGCACATTGTGTAGCAACTTTTTGCATCTGTATGTTAGTATATAGCCCTAACATTAGTTTATGCTCTATTTCTAAACAGCATGGCTTCTGTTACTTCCTGTTTCTTCTACGGTTTACAGTGGAAGGGTGGTTCTTTTGCATGAATACTGGTTAATCATTGCACTATCCAGCATCCCCTTTTCATAATTGTATCCTTTTTTGTAGTCGGCAGACATCAGTAACAATACAGAGCAAGTGAAAGCCGATAGTGCTGAGCTGCTCGCTGAAGCAGAGACCCTGAAGAATGAAACGTCTCAAGACCTGAGAGATAGACTTGTTAATAGCGTAGCCACTTTATCTGGTTTGAAGGATAAAAATTCGTACATAGACCAGAAAATCGGAGAATCTGATTTTAATATGGGACATCTCCGAGACAGTATGTTTCCCTCATTTTTCAACTATAATATATAAAAGCATTTGCAATATCCACTAACGTTATCATATAAAATCATTTAAAATCGAACATGCCAGTTGCAATGTGTAGGTAGCGCAAATGCAGTTTTGATGAAATTGGATGAAGTAAAGGGCCAATACCTTCGTTTTATCACATGAGTGTCAAGCAAACATGTTATGAGCATTTATATAACTGAATATAATTTTAATGTACAGGTGCTGGTGAAAAGCTAAGATTTAATATAACTGTAATGTGGTTTAACAGGCAATAGAGCCGATGCTGAAGATGCTAGGAAAAAGGCAAAAGAGGCTCAAGAAAGAGCAGAGAAGGCTGTAGAGGAAGTAAACGCAACCATGGACACTCTTCGTAGAGATCAGGATATGGTGAATCAAGTACCCATCTTCCAAGAGGAAATGGGTGTGAACATTCTTAAAATAAAATCGAATAGTAAGTATTACCAATTGATAACATTGTTGTTGAGATGTTTCTGCTTTGGCGTGTTCGCCGATATGCTGCCGACTTGTTCATCGATATACTGCCGGTTATTTGGGTATTGGGTTGTTGTTGTCGTATCTTTGCTTTTGTGTTGTCTGTTACATTCGGTGGCTCTTTGTTTAGCATTATCATGAGAAATATTTGTTTTATGCAGTATTATTGTTATTCATGATAGCCCATATTAGTATCGTATCACTTACATGTAATTCAACCCAAGTGTAGTCCAAACATGCTGTGAGTTGATTTGGTTTTGTTACATCCATTGTTCTGTTTTAGTGGAGACTCTCAATGCCCTATTCCCTAAAGTATCAAACCTCACTGAGATCTTGCTAAACAGGAAACCCAACATGACCAAGGCCAGAGAACACCTTGATTCCTCCATTAGCATTCTTCGACAGAGAATCGAAAACGCAAGAGCTACAGCCAACAGGATTAAGGTACGCAGTTCTACAAGCCATAGTACTACTCTCTTATTGCGATTAAAAGTGATGAACTTTTTATATCCAATGAGTCATATATTATGTAGTAAGTAGCATGCGTATAGGGAGCTCTGGTTTAACTTTTAGGTTGCTTTGAAATCGGATGAAAACACAACTGTACAGCTACGTGCTCCTGAGGGTTTTGCAGATTCTCTACAAACGCAGACAGAGATTACTCTGTTCTTCCAGACTGAGGATCCAAATGGTCTGCTGCTCTACATTGGACCAAAGGCTGGCACATCAGATGCCAGGTTTAGACGAGCTTTTATGCTTGTTGTGAGTTGTTTTCTAAGATGTTACTTCCAATTATCATAAGAGTATTTCATAGCTAGTTGATTGAACCCGAAATCGATCCTAACAGAGGCATTACTATTCGGGTCAAGAATTACTGTGAAGTGCAATTTTGTATTCTGTTTGTAGGAATACTTGGCTATCGAGATGGTTGATGGTCATATAGTATGGAAATATAACCTGGGTTCTGATTCAGCAATCATTGAGTCTGCCGGAACGTACGCTGATGGTAAATGGCACCAAGTTATTGCAACCCGACAAGGCTCTGATGGATCTCTAACTGTAAGAACTCACAAGAAGACTGATGATGTGGTAAAGGGTGCCTCTGGTGGCATGTATCAGCGACTGGACTTGGTTCCCAAGGCTACATACCTGTACGCTGCAGGTGTACCTGATGATTTCGCTTTGCCTGATGAAATAGTAAACAGAAGGTTTATTGGCGGAATAGATGATTACTCTTACTCTGAGAATAAAGTCCGTCTTGGACTGTGGAACTTTGTCAATGGTCAATCTAATGATAAACGTAAGTACTGTACTGTTATGAACCTTGCTTTATTAATAATGGAGTATTATATGATTTTCATCTTTGTATGGGTAGTGCATGTTAGATGCCATTATACAATGTTTCCCTCCATCTTTGTATGGGTAGTGAATGTTAGATGCTGTTATATGATGTTTCCCTCGTTCACTCCTTCAGTTGCTGCAGATATTATTTCTGTGTCACAACTTACAGCCAGTTTTACTATTTTACTTTTCAATTGATTTCAGCTATTTTGGACCGAGGAGGTGAACTAGCGCCAGAAGTGGTTGACTCGGTAAGATTTGTAGCATCATCTGAGAGTTACATCACCATTGATAAGGGTACGCTAAGCCCATCCAAGAAGTTTGATATCAGCCTCAAGTTCAAGACATTCAATAAAGATGGAATCATATTCTTTATGGGCCAGGACAGAACTCAGCCAGTGCCCCGTCCAGACTTCTTTAAAGTTTATATCAAAGATGGACAGGTAAGGCATTGCTTCTCAGTTCATTCTGTAGTATATGTACAATGCAATTAGGTTGATACTATTTACAGTTTTTTTGCCTGATATGTACGTGGGTGGTTGTTCATGTGCCATTCATAAGAACAGGCAGCATTTGCACGTTTATTAATTTACTTATACTTATACTTATATGGTATTGCCAGGTACATGTAACGTATGGATGCTTATATTATTATATTTGCAGGTACATGTAGCATATGAAGACTTACATATGTTATATTTACAGGTACATGTAACGTTTGAATTGGGCGGTGGAGAAATTACAAAGTCTGTAGATCAGTTTGTATCTAATGGAACAGAATTCCAGATTAACATTGAGAGGGAAAACAACCAAGTGAGAATGCAGGTGGGTGGGGGAGTGCCTGTGACAGAGGCTGGCCCCTTAACTGCTAGGGAACTGAATATTGGACAGAACCCGGAAATACACATCGGTGGAATTCCCAAGGACTCCAAGTACTATGGGTAAGATTTACCTAAGCTTTCATAATGAGCACTTCATTTACACTGCTGGGTGAATGCAAACAACTTTACATGTGACATCTACATGTATGTTATAATCAAAGCTCAGTTTTATATAGCCACCTGAATGTATCCGTTTAGTGTCGTACTATATTACAAATCTAAAGGTAATCCAATTCAGGTTTTCTCAACCAACTAAAAGTTTTGTAAATCTCTTTAGTGACAAGGTGGCCGATCACCCGTACTTTGATGGATGTATCTCTGATTTGAAACTGAACCGAAATAGCAAGAATATTCTAGTCAACTACTTGGCCAAGGTGGGCACTGTTCAATGTACCGAGCTGGTTAAGGATAGCATCACATTCAAGGAGGCCCCAGTTGATGTTTCTGAACGTAAAGATGAAGGTTTTGTTCATGTAAGTTTATTTTTACTGTGCGACTTCAACATCATGTTACATATTCAAATAAACTTTTCCAAAACTATGATGAGAAAATAAGTTACAATCATGTTTTTTAGAAAATCTCATGGTACGATTCTGACTTATGCTTCAAAACATAAGATGACCTTGGGTATGAAATGTTTAATATGATGAACATGTATTTTATTATGCTTTAGGTTTTTGACAACATCTTACCTGTTGGAGAGAACTTCTCACTCAGTATGAACATCAAGACTGTAGCCAATGATGGCCTCTTATTCTACACGACCTCTGAAGATGACAAGCATGCCTTTAGTGTCGCCATGGTTGATGGTAAAATTAAGGTGGTGAATACAGCTGGCTCAAATGGAGATGGCATCCCCAAGCGTAATGAATTGGAAACAATGAAAGCTTATAATGACGGAGCTTGGCACCACATTAGTGTTGAGAAGAAATCACTGGAGTAAGTGTGTACTTGTCTTTGTTCAGTTCCTATGAGTAGTTAAACTAGCTATCTATGTGTATACCTTTCTTCCTGTGGATGGCACTCCGATAATTCATCTACTGATATATTTCCTGTATAATTATCTTGTGTAATTGTATTCATATTGCATATGCATTTATGTGAAATGAATTCGCATTTACTTCTGCTATCATTCTACGGAAAATATGCACATATTATTATGGTTGATGCTAGAGTTTTGGAATTTCTTTCTACAGTGTGAATTCTGTTCCTCTTTTGATTGTGTAATTGGTATAAAATTCAATTTATTTCTAGACTATCGATAGTTGTGGATGATATTGACCATGTTGATAATGAGGGACAGCATAGGGGCAAAAAAACAAAGACAGCGAGAGAATTTGGTTATTACCTCGGAGGTCTAAGACTGGCTACTGCTGATTCTATTCTTGACAAAAATAACTCGGCCACTTGGCAGCGATTTATCGGCTGTATGAGTGATGTTTTCATTATGAAGGTCAAAGTAGATTTCTCTCAAACCAGTCCTGAGAAAGGTTATGCTGACTACTCTGCTTGCCCAGTACCTGACCCTGTAGATGAAACCATCACCACTGAAATGCCACTTGCAAATGAAACTGAAATATCTCTTGGTGAGTTTGGCGTTTATTAGACTGTGCCCTTATGATGCTGATATACATGCACATGTATATAAAAGCTGGGAATTCAGTTGAGGCAATGTTTACTTTACTCATCACTGGATAAACTACCTGTAAAATTGACCTAGTTAGACTAACGTACCAGTTAATGTGTAGTTAGACTAATGTACATACATTTGTATTACTTGTATCTAAGCATCTTATGAGTGGGTAGGTTTTGTTCAAATTACAGAGGGACCATCCACTACCACCACTCCCACACCTAAGCCATGTATCCTGCCAAGAGAGCCCAACGTAGAGAATGTATTAGAGCGGGGGACTCGCTTTGGTCTCAATGAGGACAGCAGATACGAGTTTAAAACCATTGCTGGTTTTGAGAGCGATATTCGTAAGGAGTTGAGACTGCAGTAAGTACCAAAAAAGTGAACTATTAAATTGTTAACTATCTATCTGGTCATGCATATGTGCAGGTCTATGCTGTAAAGTTGGGGGTATTCACTGTCCAATGAAAATAAAATAAAAACAATATTGCCTATGTACTCATTTTATTTCAATATATTTGTATCTGAAGGATTCAATTGAATTTTTTTCCCATTTTAGTAATAACATGCGATTTAAAATAAAGACATTCGCAATGGAAGGTATGATCTGGTTTGTTGGAGATAAAATGGACACGACCAAACCTTCATCTAGTCCGGACTACGCTACATTATATCTTAGTGAAGGAAAGATTGTGTACAAGTGTAACCTCGGTAAGATACAGTATATTTTTTGGCAGTATCCCTTTTCTTGTTTTCTCATTTTCCTAAATTATGCTGGTTTCACCTGTCTACTGTTCTCTGACTCAATATTATACCTAGTTGTTGTGTCTGCTGAATGTTGGTAAACCTCGATTGTGTCTCTGCCAATTAGTGGTGAAGTTAATGATAACCTACACATGTATGTGGTTAAAATGTATGTATGATAATATTTGTTTGCCTTTCTATATAAAATGTATAAAATGGTCTCTTGTGCTCATGATCAAACATTATGTTTTATCTTTTCTAGGAACTGGATCGGGGACAGCAACTTCAGTGAATGCCACCAATGATGGAGAGTGGCACACTATAGAGATAAACAGACTACGTAAGAATAAGCAACTCAGCGGATACCTATCAATCGATGACCAGCCGCCTATAGAGATTAAATGGCCTGGTTCGGCTACTTCTCTAAACTTCCAATTGCCTCTGTATGTCGGAGGTTTGGACATGCAGGATGGAAGATACGAATATATGGCTGAAAAGATTGGCAAGTCTTCCGCTGCCAGTCTTGTTGGCTGTATCGACAGCCTTGAGTTCCGTGGCAAGGATGAGACTATCTGGGCCCCCTTTGGAGAAGAGTTTGACAAATTTGGTGTTGAAGGATGCTTTGAGAACCAAGAAGATGGAGTCTTCATTCCTACAACTGGTGGCTCCTTAGCACTCGGTATGTTCACCGGTCAGAATAATCTCTTATCTATTTCGTAACTTACAAAAATGTATCATATAATTGTGGATATTCGGATTGCTTGTTGTTACTGTGGGGAAGGTGCGTTAGCAATATTGGCGATCTTTCTGTTTTAGGTGATGGAACGGTAATTGGTCTAAACTCAGATATAGAGTTGTCTGTTCGTCCACGTTCCGATTCTGGTGTAATATTCTTGGTTTGGGGTGGTGGTGACTACCTAGCTATTGAGTTGTACAATGGACAAGTTATTGTCAATGTGAACAATGGTGCTGGAGATATAGAAGTAGCCGCAGCAGTACCTCACATCTGTGATGGACAATGGAGGAAGATTAAAGGTTTGTGATATCCCATGCATAAAAACAATCTCTTCAAAAATTTTCAATATTGTATGAATTACTTCCTATTTGGGTAACATACATACACATGATTCATCTACCACTACGCTAAATAACTTGAAAAAATAGGCCACCGTTACCATATATTTTATAGCGACAATAATAATATTATGATCTTTGCCAACTTGTAGTTATTAAGAAGGCAAACATCCTAACCCTGATTGTCACTGTGGATTCTGAGACTGCTACAGAATCCCTGGAAGCCATGAAGATTGGTGGAGCTTCCGCCAAATCAGCTGACACCAACTCGTCTGTGTATATTGGCGGGATCCCAAGCAAAGGTATATTTGCCTGCTATAGGTTGCCCTCACTAAACTCTCCTTTTTCTCCAAATAGAAATTCTTCTCACATGCACTGGTAAAATCTTAGTAGTTGAACCGCTAGGTTAATAATCATGGAAGGTATATCATCCATGTGTAAACTCCAGAAAACCAAAAACTGGAGATTCTGTATGTTGCATAGAATACTGTTATAGTTATTGAGTTCAATGTGCATTAAATAATTCAATGTAAAAATATTCCATCTCTTTGTAGAAGTCGTTGGTTCGAGATACAAACCCAAGTCTGGAGTCGATGAGTATGTTGGATGTATTAGAAGTGTTAGAGTTGGTGGCAGGAGCTTTAATATGAGCAGAGCACGCAAGATTGGAGACGCAGCTAGGACCTGTCCAACTACTTAACTGCCTGATAATTTCAGTTTGGTTTGATAGATATACAATATATGTACTTGTATCACTTTTAGTAAAATAGAAGACAATTACTATTATAACTAGTACCATAAAATACTCACAATAGTTGGCTTGGAAAAGATTATTTCTACCAAGTTGTTTTGATGTATATCTTCCGATTACTGTAACCAGAAGTAAATTCTTTAGTAAAATATTCACAGTCAGTTCTTAGTAAAAAATAGTCTCTGTTTTAATAAATAATGAAGATATGTAAAGTATGAAACTGTAAGAACTTAACAAGCATATGCTTTTAGTGCTATATTTTACCATTTCAAATTCACATTGTGTTCACTTTTGTGCTAATGAAGTCTTTCTAGCCCTAACATGCATGTAAGGTTTAGTGGGCTGATCTGTATAGGGACCATTTTAGTTCAAGTACTTACTATGCATAATGGACATCCATTTTTTTCAGTGGCTGTGCTTTGCATATACATGTACTTGTTGTATGAGCCAAATGCAAGTAAACAACTGTTAACACACTGTGTTTAGTATTTGATTAAATATAATCACTACAATTTATTATTTTGCCTTGTGATGTAGCAAAAACAGGCACTCGACATCTACCACATATTTGTGATGGGGTGTGGTTAAAAACACCTGAGCTGATTATTAACAAGCTAGTCTTTAGGTATTTCTCTTTTTGAACAATAATATGTTGCATATCTGTGCAAAGGTTGTATGATTGCAATCGTTACAGACAGCCAAAATAAAATGCCTTCTCAGGGTAAATACAGGCCACTCAAAAACTGTAGCTTATTTCTAGACCTCTAGCAGTCATGGTAACCAAGTCATGATATCATGTATTGTCTAATTAGACCACCTGTCTAGCTGTAAATTGGCTGGGTGAAAATAAAACATATTATTGTTCCATCCTACAAGTGTAATGGATCCAGCTATTATGGTTTACAAATAACTATGCAACTTTGATTTAGAACAGTAAAGTGCTTTGGCAAGATTGAGAACCCTGGACTTCCATGTGGGATTGATTCTTCCGAAAGGTGTTGTTAGGAAGAGCATCCTGTATCACTTTGTTATACTGATATATATATTATTGCTTGATATATTATGTGTGTGGTCAACAAGTTATCTGCAAACTTTCAGAAAACCTCAATAAATGTATAAATGCAAGAGGTTTAATGATTATCATTTTCCCTTTTCTGTTGAACATTTACATATTGTAGTAGCAAGCCAAAAAGCACCATACTAACTTACTACTTTTCCTTCCTTTTATTAATCCTAGTAAAAATAGCTAGGATATCAGAAAGGATTCCCAATTTTCTTCAAACTTGGATTAGAGAAAAAGTTTTCACAATGTGTTCTGTTGTTCTCAGTATAATTATATATCTAGTGAACATGAATGTAGTATATAGTATTGTAATGGTTTCTGTGATTTGGTGCGGTCGTCCTTGGACGACTATCGACCCAGAAATGAAGTGCCTATGAGTGGTAATAGGACTTCGCATTACATGAAAGATCGAGCGGTCTCAGTAGCCCAAATACTACCAAAGACGACCCATCTGATCTCAAGTCCGACCTTCAGACTATACAAGGAAAGAGAGTAGTTCGACCTAGTAGGCGGTTCGCAAAGCGAATGACCTAGTAAAAGGAAGAGAAAGTCTCTGTATCAAGTATAGATGTGTCTTTATTGAAAGCCAAGTGTAGACTGGGACAATGAACAGTAAAACAGTGCCCTTTATATAGTATAAGGACTTCCGGCCGACGTGACGTCGGGAAAAGACGACGTGTGGTCGTCCGGAAGTTGCGCAACAAGATGGCCGCCGGAAGCCCGACGGCCGACCCAAAATAGGTCGGGTTCTACAAAAGTTGCTTATAATGGTCCAATTCATGTACAAAATGAATATCAATGGATTCTGAGAGGTCGGGCCTCTGTACATGGGTATAAAAGGCATTAAAAGACTTAGATATAATCATATAATCATATACAACAATATAAGAGTAAAGTACAAGCAGATATATACATGTATGCACACAATAATGAGTGTCAGATGTAAGATACAACTTGGCGTACCATCACAGTATAATTATATATATACAATTTATAGAAGAGAATAAATAAATTACTAAAAAAAGAAGGGGGGGGGCTAGCATTATTGTTTATGACAAGAGCCTATAATATATTATAATAAACTGATAACAAACAGAAAATAACACTGTACACAGCGTTGTTATAACTATAATTGGGGGGTCATGGTATTGTCAGTTATAACATTTAATTGGAGCCAAAGTACTTAGGACTCATCAGCTGTACGTAGTAGATAATGGTATAGTACGCTGTCTGTAGGTCCTGCTGTCAGCACCTTGATTTTCAATGTAGTAGACTGTGTAGCATAGGTTTTGGTTCTGTGGTCTAGGATGTGACGGTGTCAATTCTATTCCGAGGTCTACAACGAGATAGTTGTTCCGCATATATCCTTGCTCCTTAGTACGCATTGATATGAGTTACTGGGTAGCATATGATCCACCTGCACTCCACACGCTCCACACTGTTGTAGTTTAGTTTAGTTTTTAGTGTTTTTGGTTTAGTGTTTTAGTGATTTTCATTTGGTTTTCTATTTTGTAGTTTTTTTTCATTTTCGTGTTTTCCACTAGCTTATACATTTGTATAATATGTATGTGTAACGTCTATGTCGTTGTCCACTCTTGTCACTGTGTGACTTATCTACAGTACATGTATGTCGACAGTCTCAGTTTATACTGCCGTCTCTCCATGCCTCATTTTCCCAGTCTACTCTAGGTATTTGTCTATCTATCTCTCTACTGAATCTACTTTTCCATGTAGTTACTCCTCTCCTATATATACCTGCCCTATCTACAGTCAGCTAATCAATTTTAGTCAGGAGCTATAATTATTCTCTCAAGTGTGCAAGAGTGGACAACTCTTAAATATACTAATTGTCACTATTTGCATGCAACAGCATGACAGCGACAGCAGTAGACTATTTTATAAGAGCTTGATCAGCCACTACAATACATATAACATAACACTAGGAAACTTGCAAATTTACATGCATGATGAGCTTGGCCTGCTTGAACATTTATCTCATTGCTGGGAGTGGGTGCTGTGACTAAACATCGATTGAATTTTATTCATAATGGAATTATCCTCTCTCTATTTCCTACTAATGGTTTTGCGTCAAGAGTTGTATTCCCATTAAGGATAGAGAGAGGTTTTCTTTAGTTTTCGCATTATATATTTTTGCATTAATTTCCGGTCTAATTCCGCAATACGCCATACTTCTGACGTTTTGATTTGTGGGAGTCGGTGGGTGTAGCATTTTGGTAAACTGAACTGGAATAGCCATGGATGAAGAATATGATGTAGTGGTGTTAGGAACCGGTTTGAAAGTAAATATTGCCTCTTATGCATTTTATTCTGTACTGTAATGATTGCCTTATGTAAGCTAGATAGACCTGCAAGTACAAACGTGTACAAAAACAACAGTAGCATAGTAAAGTATTAGTTAGTAGTATGAGTATCAGTAGCAGACATGGGCACTCGAGTCATTTTACTCGACTCAAGTTAACTCGAGCAACAGCTTTTCATTACTTTTAATTGACTTGTGCTTTTGTATTGTGTGAAAGCTGGAAATTGACTTTTAATTCTACTCTCCTACAAAGCATGATGCTTGACTCTTACTTTACTCTAATCTCTCAGCTATCAATGATAACTCTATTGGTTTGGTGTGATTATGTAATAAGTCTTGTCCACCATAGAGAAGCTGAGGGGCTTATAGATAAACAGACATACCATTGTCATATAAGTGCAAATTTGAAATAGCCTTTGTTCCTCAGAATTACTTCAACTGGCAGAAAATCAGATCTAACACTAAGTATTACCTATTGTGTGTTGTCACACTTGTATACATCAGAAATTCGTGTTCTACAAAATTCCCATTGGTATTCTCTTTGACATACCGCTGTACTTTTGACTCTACTCTGACTCTAGCATTTTGGCACTAGTTGCTTGACTCTTACTTTACTTTTCAAAATGGGTGTTTATTTACTCTTACTCTACTTTTGACTTGCTTCATCCGATGAGTTGACTCTAAATTACTTTTTATCAATTGGGAATGTATACTCTTACTTGACTCTTGACTTGAGTATTTGTCTGCTTGGCACATGTCTGATCAGTAGAGTATCAAGTATGGGTTTTTATTAGTATAGTATGAGTAAACAAAATAATATTTATATTTTATTTAGATAAGATTAACATTGAGATAATTATATCGTATAATTATAATTATTTAGTTATTTTACCTAATGTGATTCCCATAGAATAGTTATAGTAATAATCATATAATACAATGACCACTAGACCACTAGAGCAGCTGCCAGAGGAGAGCCAACCTCAATGTCAGTCAAAAAATGCATTTACCACTCTAGTTTCCTGCCACGAACAATTCGTGAGATAAGATGAGAAACCAGCTTCCAATCCTAAACAGTGATATAGGCCTACTGTAAATATTGCAGACCCCCTAGTCCAAAAATAGTTAAAACTAGAGGCTCCCTTATAGATGTGCATGAAATTTCCTACCTCATCTGAGGTAAATTCTGAGGTAAATAATCATAATCCGATTATCATAATGATATGAATGGTTGTCTTAATTATCTTATATCAAAATGTATCATGTTATATTTAGGCTGCTCAAACCTAATTCTGAAATCTATCTACTTCTACTAGCCTACACAAACACATCAATAAATTTTGTATTGTTTGGATGGATCGAAGAAAGAATGACAGATTCAGGTTGAAGATTCCAAACTCTTTTTATTTTTTGTGTTCAAAGTACAAAGTTAGTGTTTAGCAATTATTTTGTAGGCCTTGTCTCTAGTTTAAAATCTACCCAATTTTCATATAAATAACAAAAAATACGTTTATAGTTTTCACTGTTTGTTTGGCATTAATACATACATGGATTTTGGTATGAATATAAAACAAGTAATGGTAAATAAAACAAAACCTTAAGATGGGTGTTTATTTAGGATGTTGATCACTTTTATTGACTTTTCGCATCACCTATTTTGAAACTGTCAATTACTCCAACACATTTCGGGCTCATGTAGACCACTTGTATAGGCCCACGCAGCTTATCTGCTTTTCAGCAATGGGATATAGATTTTTAGCCTAATTAAAACAAAAATTCTTCCAAAATTTTGTGCTATGTGTGAATGTGAGTAATTGTCATAGTCACTTTAATAGTCTGTGTTATCGGCATCAATTGGCAGAATTTATTGTTGACTCTATCCTATTCTCGCTGAGAGAGATTCAGTTTAGATTTCTAATTTTTAGAACTAATTAACACCGAGTCGAGCATGATCCAAGTTCAACCTAGTACAAATTTAATTTGCGGTTACTAAGGCTATGGGAATGTAGATTACTTGCATAAGCATCTCGATGAAAAGCTGTAGCTAATATTTATGTCAAAACGGAGACCATTTTGGTGCCATAGAGGCTCATGCTCACATGAGCTAGAGTAACATTTCGCCAAGAGGTTCTCCACGTGACATCAATTGAGGTCTTGACTGCCAAAGTCACAATTTTATATAAAAACTTACATTGGTAGGGCCTACACAACACTTGAGGCACATGTAGTTCTTGTCAGTGCTCTAGCATTTTTTCTGAAACTCTATTGGAGACATTAAATTATAGATACGCAGTTTCTATTTCTGTGATATAAAATTCTTGTTAACTGTTTCAAATTATTCGAAGCAATGCCACCTTGGTTATATGAGCTGCTTAGGGTGTCTACTAAAACTACAGTACCCCAGACTGAACCTATACTTATTATCTATTACAAGTATTGTAATACATCAGATATACGACAATAATTGTAGGCCTACTAGTTGGCTTACACTGTCATTTCCAGAACACGAGTCGAGACAAAACCAGCATTGTTAATGTAATCTCATGGGATAACCTAGTTTAGCTAGATATTTGTATTAATACTAAATCTAGGCTATGGCTATGATACAACTACTTGTTGATAAAAGTGATGATGGATGCCCAACCTACACTGATACTCATTGTCACCCTTGCTGGCAATGCTTGTAATGTAAACTCTAGCTGGAGATGCGAGTACTGGATAATATACAATGTGTACACGGTTAAATCAATTCTTTTTATAGGAATGCATTCTCAGCGGTATGTTGTCCGTGAGTGGGAAGAAGGTCCTGCATATGGATAGGAACAAGTACTATGGTGGTGAAAGCGCATCCATCACTCCTTTAGCTGAGGTGAGCTCTTATTTAGAAGTTAGTCATGCCAACTCTGATACTAGGACTTGCGCACCCATACCTACATGTATATATGTAGTAAGGGTGAGCAGTCCAGCGAAGTAGTGTTCTGGTTGTCTCACCGTCTTCAATAGTCGACTCTTGTCTCCGCGTTTTTTATGGTATCAGATCCTTATTACAATTTTTAACTCTTTTAATTCGCTTGGCGACTTTGTTGTTCTGGTCTTGAGAATCATTAAGCTACACATCTAAGGCCAGTATAGTAAGATGCATACCATTATCAATCCATTTACTTGTCTCTTAACTGTGCATTTAGCTCCTTATCATTATGTAAATGGAACCAGCATACTTCACTATCCTGATCAGTATTGTTGGTATTGAACTGATGAATGTCAATTATGTTATTTTAGTTTTATACAAAGTTTAACATGGGTGCCCCACCCTCTCAGTACGACAGAGGAAGGGACTGGAATGTCGATCTCATCCCAAAGTTTCTTATGGCTAATGGTAATGATTGATTGTTTATGCATCCATTAATCATATGTTCTATTGCTGGTTCTTGCTCTAGTTAGAATTTATCTGGTGCTTGGGTGGGAAGTAGATGAAGTATCTAATTAAAGCTGTGAGGATGGCAGAGGGAAGCAGCTGTTACGGTTGTCAGCAGTAGAGTCTATCATCAAGTTGTATTGTATAGCTGCTGTAGTCATGTCTTTCCATTATCAATGATATAGCACAATATCTGTTTATTGATTTTGTTGGGTTTTTATTAGTACTGATAGTGCATACCTCTGTTGCAAGTCTATGAATAGCTGATTACAATATTGTTCTAGTATATCATGTACATGAAGCTATGGACTGACGATATTATCTGTAACCTTGTTTGTTTGGTTATATTTAGGTCAGCTGGTCAAGCTGCTTGTCCACACTGGGGTGACACGATACTTAGAGTTCAAGTCTGTTGAAGGAAGTTATGTATTCAAAGGAGGTAAAGCTCACAAAGTTCCATCCAATGAGAAAGAGGCTCTCACAACCAGTAAGTTGCAGCGACACTGTTCATCCATCATATTGTGTGTTGTTGTTCTTGTTGCCTAAATATTTAATTGGCACATTGAATTATTGGCTCATTCTGAAGTCGGTACCTATGAATATACTATGATTTGCTAACTAAGTCTTGAGTATTTTATATCAGTTGAAAACAGTCATATAGCCTTAGAAAAACCTCTCAGAAAGCTAAACAATGCTTGATTGAATACCCTAGACATGATCACTAAATAGTATTCCATGGTGGCGCTTACAGCCATTGTTACCATAGTGTATAAACATGGTACATATATAGTCCTATTAATAAATGTATATAAGTTACATGTATGTACATGTAGGCCTCTATATGTACCAGGCTTCATGACGTTTCTAGCCTCCATTGTCGAGTCTGCCTGATATCCTCGAGGACAGTGTTGTGCACATGTGCACTTGTTCATAGTATATTATATACATGGATGTATAATATACTAACAGTGACATCTCATATACATGCATGTATTATACTTGCCCTGCTTATCCATTGTACTGTTATTGGTAATCATCTTATCTTAGGTTTGATGGGATTATTTGAGAAGAGGAAATACCGTAATCTGCTAATCTTTGTTAATGACTATAACCCCGAGGACCCTGCTACTTTCAAGAAGTTCAATCCCAAAGAGAAAACATGCCAGCAGATGTATGACTATTTTGGTGTTGATAAAAATACGCAGGACTTCACAGGCCATGCCCTAGCTTTATATAGAGATGATAGGTAAGCGAAGCATAGCAGTGCCTTTGCTGATGGGCGTTGGTAACACTGAGAGCCTGTGATGTTATAATGAATTCATCACACCAGTGACTGCTACATTGCTCTGTGTATTAGATAGACCCCAAACTTGAAAACTCTATTTGTCTCTAACTAATTGATTTACACTTATGACTCAATATAGTCTACATGTGCCCCCGAGTATTTCCATGTGCTAGAGGGTTGTTTCGATGAAATCTTAGACCTTGTTGTCTGTTTTCAGTTACTTGACCCACAAGGCTGAAGAGCTGGTGAATAGGTGTAAGCTCTACAGTGATTCCATAGCTAGATACGGTAAGAGTCCTTACCTCTACCCTCTGTATGGGCTGGGAGAGCTGCCGCAGGGATTCGCTCGACTCAGTGCTATCTATGGAGGTACCTACATGCTGGATAAGCAGGTCGATGAGATCGTGACCAATGAGACAGGGGAAGTAGTCGGTGTGAGGAGTGACAATGAAGTAGCCAAGTGTAAGATGGTCATATGTGACCCTTCTTATGCACAGGAGAGATGCAAGAAAGTTGGCCAGGTAATACTAAAGTGTTTCCCGAATATTATATGGTGAGAGGGTAACTCCCTATCTAACTATGTAGCCTCTGATATAAGTAAATTGTCAACCGTCTGTGTCATGGTAATCTGTTTGCTTTAGTACACGATACATATAGTATATGTACATGTATATCTACATATTACTGAAATATTTTATTTTATACTTATGTAATATTAGGCTATGTATTATGCTTGCTGTCACGCAGGTTGGCGCGTCTCATGCTTTTGTTAGCAGCTATCGTGTAATATACATGCACAATGATTTAATGTAATTGATATACAATTTAAACAATTTTTAGGTTGTTAGAGCCATGTGCATACTGAACCACCCTCTACCCAACACATCTGACTCTCTCTCTGGTCAGATCATAATTCCCCAAAATCAAGTTGGCCGAAAGACAGGTACGTAGTGTTATTCACTAGGAGTAACTTGAGTATGCGGTCCTTAGAAGGAACACAACATTGTAATGCATTTATCTTCGTTACAGCATGTCAAATGGTTCTGTTACACTCTACCACTACTTCTACTGGAGATACCCGACTGATATACATGCATCTGTATACAAGTTGTGGTTGTAAAATACCATAAATTTATACATGTACTCATATGATCAATAAGGACGGGATGTAGACAAGTATGCTAGTACTATGTATAGTTTTGTGCACAATAATTGTGGTAATTTCAGATATCTATGTCCTGGCTGTTTCCTACGCACACAATGTTGCCCAGAAGGGGTATTTCCTTGCGTTAGTCAGTGCCCTCGTTGAAACTAATAACCCTGAGCTAGAGATCAAGCCTGGACTTGACTTACTGGGACCAGTTGAACAGAAGTAAGTAGTCCAATTAATGAAGTCGTTAAGAGTGTGTCCTGCTTCTATTGATACATACAATTAGTGTCTAAACTGTTATGTCATATTCAGTACAACTATATATGTGGTTTCAATTGTCCTTACCATGTATATACATGTAGTTGACTGCTAGCAATCATGATAGCATTCCTTTTTGCACCCCCCACCTTGATGATGCAGCCCACTGAATAATTCTGTCCGAAACTATTGTAAAGAACAGGTTCACATTGCCACCTCTTTGTTATGTTTGCAGATTTGTGTCAGTGACTGACTTATACGAGCCAACAGATGATGGAGCTGCTAGCAAGGTGAGCTAAGTATATTTTTGTACTAGGGGAACAGTATTGTACATGTAGTAGATGGTACATTTTGGACTCATGTTTGTCATATACCGTTTAATAGTATATATGCAATGAATTTCAGATCTACATCTCCAAGTCGTTTGATGCCACCACCCACTTTGAAACTACTTGTGACGATGTGCTGGATATCTATAGACGGGTGACAGGAAGCGATTTTGACTTCAGTCAGGTCAAGCACAACCTAGGTGATGAATGATTGCTGTCTTCAACTCTGTGATCAAACTGGTTGATATTTATACTTAATAGTCGAATACCATGCACCTTATATTTGCATGTGTTTCACTCTACGCCAAGAATGTTTCTGCTTTGTGTGTTTTTATGGTCGCTAGTCACTGTGAATTCAGCATAACTGTGTAGCTTAATGTTGTAATGTACCAGTTTTTGTTCTTATATTTTATATTTGTCATCTTATAAATGTGGACTACTTGAATAAATGGAAATCATAGGATAAGTTAGCAATAAATATATTTTATGTTTTGTTATCACATATTGGTTCCGATTCCAACCCAGTATAATATATTAACAATACATTGCACTCAAGATCATCTACTAGAAATATATATATGTACAAATCCAACAACAAAACAAAACTAAGTATAAACGATTGTAAAATGAGTTGGGCAAAAAGTATAAAATATAGTGTACAGAAGAAGTTTATAACATAATTCCAAGTTACAGACTAGAGTTTTGAGATGTGGTCCTCCTGGTTGTGCTCCACCAGTGAGTCGCGTTGATCAGTTGGAGGATCCTGCTGTTGGCTGGTTCTCTTCAGCAAATCTGTAGGTCGGTGAGCAGTCGTTAGTCTGGGTGTCATTTCTATTGAATCCGATTTGGTAGTTTGTTCTCTTGTTCTTTCTAAACTTATTTCGTACAGTTCGTGTATACCAATAAATATCAAAACAAAGTTTTTGATCAGAAACACGCTAATGTCTTGACTAAGGTTGTGCCATAAGTACATTCTGATGGCCATAAAGGGTGTATTGACTAGAAACACAGACAGAAAAGCATTGATTGCTGATAGCTCACGACTAACATTAGTAGCACCAAAATGGTTTACAATGAGAACCAAGAATGAAAATGTGGGTTTTATGAGATTTATAATGGAGATGGCCAATATGGCATCTTCCAACGCAAAAGGTAGTGTCACTCTAGTTTCCTTTACAAAAAGAATATCAAGGAAATCAACAGTGTCAAGTACATCAAATGTTACTCCTGTTGCCATTGAATTGATATACAGTCGTTCTTGAGCTCCTTCCCTGGCATGATGATGTGATGCAACAAACAGTATGAAGACAACTCCAGTCAGACATATCCCAGTTTTCAAAAACTGTGGACCATAGAAGTCACCTTCATCAAGCTTATCATCAATTCCCGATTTAAAAATTACCCCTACTTTTGCAGCAGTATAGGAGGAGTACAGGAACCATGTAAAGCATGAAAGTGGCAAACCATTTTTCATATGTCTCTTGTGCAAACTTTTGAATGTACTGTGATATGTCAGGTGTTTGTAAGTTATGACAAGCGACAAAATAAAGCAAATTACTACGATCACATCCCCTAATATCCACCAATAGCAGTTTTGACATGGGGCACAGGTGCTGCTAGTACTTGAAGACCCATAACAGTTAACAATTATAACATCCATGAAGAATGACTGCAGTATCACTAGCATAACACAGAGAATCTTCATCGGTATATTTTTAAGCTCCAAACACATTCTGTTTATTATACTTCCAACACCTGCCATGTTGACACAGTTTTCTGCCACGTTCGTATTCGTCAATATAGTACTTCTGGAACTACAACAAAAACTAATGACAGAATGTGAACTCTTAGAACCAAATACAAGTACAATGGTGTACAGTTGGCTCAGTACATATCCACCGTTTAACAGCAAAGCTGAGCAGGTGTAGTGATAATGAGTTCTGTTCACTGTGCAAGGTGATTAGATGCGATCGAGGCCTCGAGTTCAAACTTCAGTCCAGAATGGGATATTTGCATGGATGCGAAATCGAGTACCTGACTGCTTAGTGATAAATTCTAAACTTCCTTTATTATTTTGCTTATAGGATTTAACCAAAAGAAATATTTAGAAATGTGTGATGATAGGATTTGTGCTAGACTGCTGCATTTAGTTTCATGACTAGTGCTGTCCTGGAACTCACAAGTAAAAGAGTTAAAATACCTTTAAATGGAGCGATTGCCGACAGAGTGTAACCAATAACGTGTAGCAACGCAATAAATTAATGAGGTGGAAATGATTAGACCAATAAACAATCACCAAGGACTCGTGTCCCTTAGAGTTGGACCATACTGAAACCTTCAGAGTTGTTTTTCTGCAGACTTACCCATGTTAAAATTGCTTGATAAATCTATAAACATACCTCAACTGTTTTAAAAGTAGCTAATTGATGCTGAACTGGTAACAAATAGCCAGCCTCAAAATTTTTAAAATATCAAACATCATGATAATGTGTGATCTGGCATTCACACCCTACAATGATTTAATTCACTAGTTTTAACAGAGCTGAAACCTAACATGACATCATGTAGCTCAACCTGTAGGCCCTATTGTGCTGACTGGTCCAGCTGCTACTGAACCTTTTAATGGTATATGCAGCTTAAAACCTCAAAATTCCAGTACAGTCCTTTAATACCACTACAATTTTGGATATCTATATAAATAATATAATGACAATTTAATTTTGTACGTAATGAGAAGTAATATTATTAATAATAATAATAACTAGGATGTTAGGGGGTTTGGCCATTTCCTATATATTGTATAATGTATTTTTAGCAAGGAATTTATCTTTGGGCAGTCAAAGACTTGTTTCAAATCCATGAAAATACCAGTCCCTGACTGGGGTTTGAACCCGGGGCCTCTACGGCACTTAATCACTTAGCACAGTGAACAGAACATGCTACCACTACACCAGCTAAGCAGCCTTAACAAGGAAGCTTCACTGGTGAGCAGCAGACATGCTCTGAGCAAACTGCACACGAGGCACCCCTCTTATTATGGCCACCTTGCGCCTTACTGAATGTTAGGGGGCTTGGCCATTTTCTATATATTGTATAATGTATTTTTCGCAAGGAGTGCAGTTCGTTCAGAGCATGTCTACTGCTCACCAGCAAAGTTTCCTTTTTAAGCTTGCTTAGCTGGTGTAGTGGTAGCATGTTCTGTTCACTGTGCTAGGCGATTAGGTGCCGTAGAGGCCCCGGGTTCAAACCCCAGTCAGGGACCGGTATTTAGGCTACATGGATTCGAAACAAGTCTCTGACTGCCCAAAGATAAATTCCTTGCTAAAAATACATTATGATTATACAATAATTTAATAACCAGAATACAAACAAAAATTGTAAATTTAATTATTGAGGCCTAAACACATCAATAAGCACGAATATCACATGCATTATAGAGTATGATAATTATCATTTATTGGATTAAAAAAATATTTGATTAAGACGAAGCACAAAAAGTGATGCAAAAATCAAAATTTTATTTTAATTTAAATTTTAATTTAATATTTGAAAAAACTTTTCTGTGCTTTTGGTGCTAGGCTGCTGGCTGTTTATTCCTGGCGACTGGTAAAGTAAATAATGTAGTTAGTATGACAAAAAGCTACAGTAATAATTTAAAAGACTTTGATTCGTATGGCTACATACATCGCATACTAAATAAACATAACACATTTTTATAAAGTTATTAAATCACTGACCTAAAATATTATTGTTTACGAGGATCCTTGTCGTTTAGAGAGAACCGGAAACAAGGTTATAACAGCTATAGCCCGCAAAGTTATAGTGCAACTTTAAGTTGTCAAGGCTTTGGTGGTTTTAATGTTTTGAACATACGCGTTTTGATATCGTTTTTATTTAAAAGTTTATTTTTTACCAGATGAACGCTTTTGCAATAAAAAGCTTGTTTTTCTAGCATCTCCGTTTCGTCATACTGCGGTCACTTAACACAATAAATTATAGTATCCGGTTTCCAAACCAGATTGGAATTTAAAAGATAAACTGTAAATAATGAAATAAAAATAATACATAACAAACAGACAGTGCTTTTACCCGATTCTTGACCGTATGTATTAATCAAAACCTTATATAAAGATTAATCCTGTAAACTGATTTACTCAGGAACGAAGAAAGGGTGCCAGAATGAATCTTTTTTTCAAGTGCCTCTCGGAAGGCATTGAGCCTCCCTTTGATCATAATTATCAAAGTGGGCATAACACCAGGCAACATCCCAATACTTTTGTGCCATACATTCGCTCAAAATCTTTTTATTATTCATTCTGGCCGAAAACTATCCGTGATGTGAGAGGAGATTAAATTAAAGAGCTGACAACAGTGTTAAGCAGATAGGTGTATAGATTAAAAAAAGAAAAAAAAAAAATATATATATATACACATTCATACATAAATAATAACAAAAAAGCAAAACAAACATTACCTAAGCACAGTATTATCGTGTTCCACACTTTTTACCTCATTCGAGGGTCTCAGTGGAAAATTTAAAAAAAAAAAAAAAACTCAAACTCGGTTCATTCTAATAAAAACTAAAAAGGCACCCAAATTAAATTCGAAATTCAAATTGGATACAGAAAACAAGTTTCACCTTGCTAGGGATTCACATTGGAAGCTTTGGTTCAAGGCTTTCTGTTATTCCCATTTGTGGTATTAAACTATCTAATAGCTGTAACTGGTAGTCTGTCTAATAGTTGATGCCTCTCAGGGGAAGACCATTACATTCTCTACGTGTTTGATGAAGTCTTTCTTTTAGTGCCTGGCTCTCTCTTGGTCACTAGTACTAGTACAGTCCACTGTGGGGTGTGGTAAAAGGTATGGGTAGTTATGTCTGGCAGAGGAATTTCAGGTGGGAATTTGCTACTGTTCGAAAATCTCAGTTCAAAACATGACCTCCGAAAACGATCGTATGGAACGCAACCATTTACATGTAGAAACTCTAAACCCAACCCAACCCCCACCTTTTAACTAATTTTGGTTTTTAATATTATATTTTTTGTTTTTTCTGATGCTAACTTTTAGAACACTAAAATTAATTTATGACCTGTGAGTTATCTTCTTATAAAAGTAATCAACACAGTTTCGTAATGGGTGTTTTCTAATCAGGTGTTTTTTGAACATCCTGTTTCTAACTGACATTTCTTAAATATCTCTTTACCGTTGGGAAGGTGCTGCTTGATGTGCGTCTCCATGGTATTGGGGCTTAAAAGTTAGTGTACTTCCTATGGCCAGTCAGTAGCTATCAATTGATACGATTAACACTGGTGGTTCAGTCAGCAGCCCTATTTATAACCACATCTAGCGTCTCCAGCTTGAGCTACTGTACTTCAGTCAGCATGTCCTATGAGGCACAGGTGTATTCCAATATGGGTCGTATCAGTTTTTTGACAGCCCAACCTTTTCAAGCAGAATTTTTGTTGAGAAAATTGTAATAATTCATCCAATTCGATCAACTGCTGAAAGAAAATTGCAATTATTGTTAATTGAATTTCAATTCAGTTTCGCAATCACAAGGCGAATATAATAACGTGAATTTTTTTAATCTGAATTTTTATGCTAACCTACCATGTGTTAAAAATCTTTCATAAGCCAATAGAATGAATAGGTTTAATAGAGAATAATTTTTATTAATTTTGATGTAGAGTTAGGCTAATGTAATAAGCAATGTAGGGGCCTAATAGAATGATTACCGTTTGGAAAAATGTAATTATAAGCCACGTTTAATAAGCGATTAATTTGATGATTGCATGTGAAACTATTACTTGAAAGTTTTCTGAATAATATGTTTTATGTAGACAATGGAGTGAGTTTTAAGTTAACAAAAGTGGTCCAGGCAAGGTTTAGATTTATTAAGTGTGGTGCACCTGAGAAAGGACAGGCATGTTTGCATTAGCATTAGGGCATTAATAGAAAATATCTTATGCTGATTTTCTCTGGAATCCTGCTGGCCTAAGTGTAAAAAAGCTGATGAGAATAGTATGTAGTATTGTGGCAGTTACTCGAATTTCATTGGTAAGCAATGCTTTCTCGAAAGACAGAATGTCTACCAGGACTTATTGTTTTTGGTTTTTGCTCTTATTGGGTTTGTATTGAGCCTGATGTATACTATATTGTACTTAATTTAAGGTTCTTCTTGTTTCTATGGATTCCACCACTTCATTCTCGGGAGGTGGCGATGCCTTAGATAAGGCTAGCAGTAATGGAGATACCAGCATGGAATCTGTTTCACATAGCTCTTCAGTATGTGGCTTAAATAGCATTGTAAGTGCCGTCATAAAAAGAAATTTAGATGACAGCTATCTGCTTAGAGACTATGAAGGAAAAGGTTTGTGGTTACCTTGCACTGATGTACAAAACAGCGAGACATCCATTTCTGCTGCTCAAAGACTTGGTTTTGAGGTAAGCTCCCTTCTCAATTTGTTTAACTTGGTTTTTGTGTGTTCATTTCTGTTACTCTTGGTCTTTTATGTATCTTTCTCCATGGTTTAAAACTGGTTTTGCAGTTGTCTTTAGGACACACTTTTTGTACACGCTCTGCATCGCCGGCTTTTTCTATTTACAGCTCTTTGGCCTAAAAGTCTCTATCCAAGAAGTGGTAAAAGTGTCCCTAGGTAAGAGTAGGATGCTGGACCGTGATATAAATCATGTGACTTTTCGTATGGCTCTGCCTGATGGAGAGGACAGTGAAGACTCTCCTGCAGGCCAGACCTGGCTTACTCTACCCCGTATCAAAGAGCTGGCACAGGAGGTACTTTACACCACAATACAGTTGGCATGCTTAGACACTTGGGTGTTATAGAAAGGATTCCCATTTTTTGATCATTCATAACAATTTTTTTCTACTTGTGCGTAATATTGTTATGTTTTCTAAAAAGGGAAGGACCGGTGATGCTGTACTATTTGGGATAGAAGTTCTTACATATATAGAAGCTGCCAATGCAGGTCATCTTGCTGATGTATCTACCATAGAAGACAATAAATATGTGTATGTGGATAATGACTTGACGTCACAGCACTCTCCATACAGTATGTTGCTCAAGTCAGCCAAGTTTGGTGCAAAAGGTCAGTGAATTTCTTGGAGGTATGGTGTGCATTTGTAATGATTGTAAACATACAAGTGGGCCTACTTGTCTAGCATAGGATATGCAATATGGTACGGTGAAACCTTTGCAATACAACACATTGGATATTGATGAATAATACTCACATATTATACTGTACATGTAGCTTCACTTGTTAAAAAATTGTGTAAACACATTGCAGAACAAGAGTTATTATACAAAGAATACTTAGATGTTAGCTTTCCTAGTCAGTCACTCAATATGGCACAGTTTCATATTTTAATGAAAAGACTTGGTTTCATTGATGTCACTAACCACATAGAACATTTCTTCAGGTATGTAGATGTATAATATATGTACTTTCATTCTAGTTTATCAATGTTTACTCCTGTTTTTTGATACGAATGAATTACAATATGTGACCCAGCATGCATAGTCCTAATATTTCGACTTTTAATTCGAAGTATAATCTGGAGATTATTGATAGACAACTTCTTACGTTTAGCAAACTTTGAGAGCTTTTAGTAAACATTAGCACTACGAGATCCGAAAGTGAGCACCTGGATCACATATGTGTGTGAGCAATGCATTGATTTAGTTTTGTCCAAAAACACTTTTTGTACCACTCATGTATACGATTGAGGAATTATGTTTATTTACACATTGGCTAATCATAGCGTGGTATAGACGAGAACCATTGGGCTGCCTACCTACGCTTACCTTGGTACACTGTATTGTTTTCAGAGCATTTGACACTAATAGACGAGGGTTCCTGAGTTGGTTAGACACTTTGATTGGTTTAGCCTGTCTGGAACCAACCACTCCACATGGAGGCAGTCCTGCCGAGTACAGATGTAGATATATATTTAGATATTATGATACCAACTGTGACGGCCTCTTCAGTTGGGAAGAATTTAGGTGAGTCTGAGTTATTGTCTCTTTTGCTTGTTTTCATTAAATATACTTTTCTAGGATGTAATATTTTAATGTGTAGTAGAATTTTGTAATTTATCAACTCTGGTGTATAACAGGTTAATGATACGGGACATAAGAGTCAAGAAGAATATGCCGGTGACCGACGAAGCACTAGATGAAGATGTGAAGAACAGTGCCTTGTATGTATGAGCTTTCCCTGCTTGTTTTACATGTATTATTCTAATCACAATGACTCTCTAATAATAACCCAAAGATTCACCTACCTTACCCTCACCTCTCTACTTTGTAGAAAGTTTTGTCCACAAGCAGAGGAAGGTAAACCATTGGATCTACCACTCAATGATTTCCTTACAACAGTTGGTCAGCTGAAGTTCCGTGGTACCTCAGTGCTATTTAGGTCACCGCGCTCATTCCTCACAGGGTAAGCATTGCCTTTGTACACTCAGTCCTCACAGGGTAAGTATTGCCTTTGTACATTCATTCCTCACAGGGTAAGTATTGCCTTTGTACACCAAACTTTTGAGTTCTTCTGTACACCTGACTGTTCTGTTTCTCATAGAGTCTGTATCGCTTCTGTACTGCACTGTCCAATTAGTCATGGAGTCATTTATATAAGTTGTATACCTTTGACATCAAGCAATAAATGATAAATATACATCTATAGACTACACATACATGTAGTCGGCTTGACCAGTTTAGTAACCAATGGCAGTGCACGGTACAGTACAATGTAAACTGGAGTTTACATTGTACCGTGCACTGCCATCGGTTACTTCTACACATTCTATTAAAGACGTTGAATTATTTTGGTTGACTTACAGACCAAGGAGCCCTGGCAGTCCCCGATCTATGTCTCCACCTAACAAAAGATCCAAAAAGGATTTCGCACCACTATATAGCCGCATACTATCTACTCAAATGTCTCAGAATGGTTAGTTTACAAGCTAGCTACGTATAAACGGAGGTTTAGGTTTTGATATTTTAGACAATGAAGTGCATACTGAATCCTAGGTATGTGAACATGTTGTGTACATGTACTGTGTATATACATGTACTGTGTATATAGATGTACTGTGTATATACATGTACTGTGTGTATACATGTATATGGATGTTTAATTCATAGATCTGCTACAGACAGCTAACAATGACCAGGGCTACCTGAGTGAGAGACCATACGAGTTAGCCACTCACACAGTTAAGGTTAGACGTTCTGGAGCCCTTATAGACGTTAAGGCTCTGTGGGACCTGAAGGATACAGATGCCTTTAGTTCCATGACATCCCAAGACCTAGAGAAGGAGAAAATGAGATACAGCAGATATGCATCTATTGACTCTTTCAACAAGGTACTTGCAGGTGTTAACGCGACAGCATTACATAGTGCTCTCCAGTAATTAATGTTAGATGCATAGGGGCATGTCTTCAAATGAAATATTGATGTTATATACATGATATGTTGATATTAGTTATGTGCTATGCACAAACAGTATACATAAACAAGACTGCAAATTTCATCTCAGCTTGAAGTTACCGTGCATATTTGGAGTTGTACCATTATGAAGCATAGTATCCATGATGGGATAACTCATAACTTGGGCTAATACATGTATGTATATAGGAGGATACTCCCTTGTATTATTCAATCAAATGTATATGAGGTTGTATAATTAAATGAATAGACAGCTACACTGTAATGTACATGTTTGTACTTCTCAGGGTTCTCATGCAAATGAAATGTTATCCGGTTTGAAATATTTTGAGATGCCCATCAAGAAGAAACCCGGTGCAGACAGTCTACAGGAAAAGGTGCGCTTTTAAACCAATAACTTGCGTCTCAAAACTTTCACTATAATAACTTTTAAGATTATTGGCACATTTTAGTTTCTCGATCTTGAGGAGTTCATTTAAAAATGTAATGGGAGATTGTTAGAATGGTCTACTCGGAATCTCATATAACAATGTATAAGCAAGGAGAGGCAACTTTATGTTAAAAAAAAAATTAAAAATGAAAATGTTTTTGAAGAAAACACACATGAATACTGCAATATATTAAAACTTGAGTACCTACAGTTTTAGGGTATAAGAAATTTTACTGTATCCTGTTTATTGCTTGTACTCTAGTTTTCCTACAGAATGCAAACCATATTGCACAGGTTTCCATATGCAGTGAATGTCTATTATCTGTTACAGAAAGCATTTGACTGGGGAGAAGTTGACATGACAGCCTTTGCTAAGTGCCTGCTGGCTATGTGTGAGCAACTTAAAGACTTGCTCAGCACAGAGTCTCGACTATTAAGACTTCGCTCCCCTGTCTATATTCTAGGTAATTTTTTGTATAGTACGTAGAGATGAGAAGGCAACCTTCATACTCATCCATAATTACAATACCAATATTGTTGAGAAATACCAACTCGTAACATTAGCTATAATATACTGTGCTTAGTCTTTGTGTACATGAGGATGGTATGGTCACTTTAGTACAGTCTCACTCCATACTCATCTATTGTCAGACGACTGAGCTAATGTAGCACAATGACTGATACTATTTGGTATGACTGTCATGTAGGTATGTCTGTAATGGATGCCCATGTTGTTATACAGGTGATATACATGGCAACTACCATGACTTGGTATGTTTTGAGAAAGTACTATGGAGAATGGGACCTCTAGTAACCCCCTCATCTTTTTTATTTCTCGGTGACTATGTAGATCGTGGTGCCTATGGTATAGAGGTTAGTGTTTGTTCCCATCCCTGATATACATATACATGTAGTACTTAGAGTCATCTTTATGGACCTGTCCACTGATGTTAAGCTTCTTTAGAACACTTGGGCGTTGATATGCCTTTCACTGACCTACACTAGAGATGCCTTTCACTGACCTACACTAGGGATTAGATACATAATATTTTGAATTCAGGTTTTCGTAGAATGAAGTGAAATTGTTTTACTACTATATATTCTATTTCATTCCCTTCGTAGGTAGTGTCATATCTCTTCTCACAAAAGGTCTTGGCACCCAACAAGTTCTTCCTGTTACGAGGTAACCATGAGCTGAGGTCAGTCCAGGAGAATTTCAATTTCAAGAGAGAATGTATAGAGAAGTTTGGAGACCAGATTGGATTGAAGGTGTGGGATACCATCAATGAATGCTTTGATGTGATGCCTCTCGCAGCTGTTATTGATAACAAAGTAAGATAATATATTGTAAATATCACATGCATGTCATGTTATTGAATACAGAATAAGGACTTCCTGACATTATATTTTGAAAATTTATTGGGTGTGTCTACTATGCATCTGTATTATCATCTGGACATTGCTGCCAGTTATGTATATGCTAGGGGATATTATCTGTGGATTGGATTGAACTGTTGCTGAATATCATGTAGGAAACAATTTCATTTTTATTATCATAACCACTCGCTATAACATACGACATGTACTGTAGCGTATTCTAGTTACTGAAACGATTGGTATAATGATGTGTTGATAAAACTACAAGCTTCAATCTGTACATGTATATAAACTCTGTATAATATCAGGTGGTTAATCAACTATGAAGTCTAAGAAAGTCTTACCATTTGTTATATAATATATAGATATTCTGTGTACATGGAGGCATCCCATCAGTGACACATGGCGGTGGAATGCTGGACGCTATAGATGACATCCCAGTGCCTCTCACTGACCCAGAGTTTGAGAGTCCCTTAGCCTGGGAAATAATGTGGAGTGACCCGGTCAACAATTCATATCAGTTCACTGAAGAAGAGAATAAAGAGATCAAGTCCAACGACGGCTTTGTGTTCAACTCTCGTAGAGGTACTTGCTACTAGCAATGATGTCTTCACATGTTATGGTGTATTTGTAGACTACGAGGGCATGCTTTTAATAGATTGCTGTGTATATGTACATGCATCTTACACTCTACGTGTATATACTGTAGGCACTGTGTGTGTTACACTCTCCATGTGTATATACTGTAGGCACTGTGCGTGTTGCACTCTACATGTGTATACACTGTAGGGACTGTGTATGTTACACTCTACATGTATATACTGCAGGCACTCTGTGTGTTACACTCTGCATGTATATACTGTAGGCACTGTGTATGTTTTACTCTACATGTGTATGCTGTAGGCACTGCATACTTCTGGAACGTTGATGCACTGATGAGTTTCCTAACAAGGAATGGACTATCACATGTCATACGTGCTCATGAGGTGCAACAGAGCGGATTCCAGGTCTGACTTTCTTCTATTCTATTCTACTCAAATAGAGTCATTGTTTAATCTGGTGTTTGCTTGCTAGAATTGTCATACCAGGAATATTAAGTAGTGAAATGTAACAAGAGATATTCATTCTCTACTCACAGTGAATATTCAGTAAAATTTTGGAACTAGCATTAAACTAATTGGATGAAAATACATGAGACACGTATGAGACTATTGAATAGTATTGCCATGTTCTGGTCAAAAGTGGATATCTCATAACTGTCTTTTCTAAAAAAATGTTTTGGTGGGAGTTATCTTCTCTTTGTCCTTCCCCGTTCTATTGTTATAAGTGCACTAAACACATCTGCTATGGTAGTATGCTTGTCTTTAGGTGCAGCAGAGAGGTAAACTATTGACTGTATTCTCCTCATCTGGTTACTGTGGAGGCAGCAATGATGCTGCCTGTGTATTAGCTGATAGTAACAAACTCCGCCTAATCAGACTTGACACAACATGAACGCTCACTCATCTTGCCAGAGATATTTTTACATATACAGTTTTATGCAGCGATGAGTTTGCTCAACCTGTAACTATCATACTGAGCTGCAATGTGTAAGCACGATGTTCCTATACCCTAGCACTAAGATAATTCATGTAAATATTTGCATTACATCCATAAGTTTATCGTGTGTTATATTACATTCATCTATATTTTGCAATTCTAGCATTTATCATGTATATAAGATGTACAATATTTTACTTCTCCAACTCCTATTAATGTATTCAGATTGAATCAGTTGGATTGCGAATGTTTTTGCTTACTACTACTTGACTATAATATTGCTTGATTCTTATACAAATTGTACAGTCATGTAATTGTGACAATATTCAATTTTTTTCGATTAAATTTTTATGAATTTTAATATCTTTTTGTAGAGTCTCTGTTGATACCAAAATAAATTTTATCTATTCTATTCTACACACAGTGAAACATATACATGTATATCATTCAATTAATGTAGGTTTCATATATGTACAATGATTGCATATCCAATTGTGAGTGCAAGTGGTAACTAGCACTGTTATTCACCAATAATTTGTCAATAGACTTGCATGCTTACGTTATAATGGCAGAGTTGGGTCCAAGTCGACTTGCAAGTCAACAAGTCAAGTCGTTTCTAAAATTTTGGAGGCAAGTCAAGTCCAAGTCAAGTCAGTGCTGCGTCAAGTCAAGTAACTTCTAAAATTTTGAAGGCAAGTCAAGTCAGTGCTGCCTCAAGTCAAGTCAGCTGTCATGCAAGTCACAAGTCAAGTCGAAATGCAAGTCAAGTGGAAGACAACTTCAAAAAATTTTACATTTTTCAATACATCATTTTTTTCTTTTAGTAGGCATTCCAATCCATGGAAAACCTATGCCAAGGTGCAACAGGGCATGTACATGTATGTTATGCAATCATGGTATAAAACTAGTCTATATAAGTAGTATTATTGGCACTACGGTCGAGACTGGTCATATAGTATTATATACTGTATATTGTAATGGTGATGCAGTGTTACATAGCATGTAAACAGCACATGGTACAGCACAGAGTGTCCACTGGCCAGTCCTGCAATTTAACTCTAGTAATTATTGCACTGCACGTTGTATTCACTACTTACACTACACCTATGCTACACTTACACTACTTGCACTGCATTGTCGTTGTGTAGTCTCACGTACACACAGCCTAGATATTGCCTGAATTGTGTATCTTCATAGCTAACCTTGACATACTCTGAGTGCTGCTAGTAGCACTGACCTAGTAAAAATGATAAATAGGTAGACAATTGAGACCTTTTGTCCATGTTGGCTAAACACTGTACACAATTTTCATTTGCCGGATTGACTTGGCAGAACCCAAGTCAAAATCACAAGTCATTCATGTGTCCACGTCAAGTCAAGTCACATTGATGTCAAAGTCAAGTCGAAATCACAAGTCATTCATATGTTCAAGTCAAGTCACGTCGATGCGCAAGTCAAAGTCAAGTCAGCGAGTTGGCAAGTCCAAGTCAAGTCGACTTGTGACTTGACTTGACTTGGCAAGTCAAGTCAAATCTATGACTTGGACCCAGCTCTGTATAATGGGTTATGCTGCAATGCAGATGCATTGTAATTAGGAGTATATAAAGCAAAGTTGTTGAGGCACAGCTGGAAGTGCAGCACACTGCTTCATTATGGTAATGCAAGCAATAAGTTCCAGTGGTAGTTCCATGATTCAGAGTTGTCCTCTTTTAGTAAGTGGGGAGGCCACTTCGTGTAACAAAAAATAGTAGAATTCTTTGTCAATGGCTTTCTTGTGAATAATAATTGATTAAACGAAGTATTACCGTTTGATAAAACAGACAACATTGATCTCTATTTATTGTTCCATTGGTAGCAACTGGTTGCTTTCACCAAGAATTGGTTTAGTTATCAATGGTCTATGTAAATTTGGAAAATTTGCTCCCTGGTTTCTGTTCGATCATATCCTCATGATTGATCATAACCATAATAATGATATAATCATGATGACGATGACTGTTATGAACATAAGCCATCCCAATTTGAATTTAGTGAAAGGTGATGACTAATTTAATGCAGGTAATAGCTGTTATTGTAATGGCAACTAACCAGTTGAGCTCGGAACTGAAGTTGTGGAATTAAAAATCATCATCATGATCATGTTGATCAATGTAAATGTTAATGTAAATGTAAATCACTAAATGCATCATTGTAATTCACTAATTGTAATGTCGATATCGCATTGAGTTTGACACTGGCTATTACATTGCTGGTGTCAAATATTGATTTTCTTATGGACTCATTTTCATTACATTGTTCTTACAATATGAATATCAATTACTCTACTGAGTAGTGATTAAAGTGTCAGTCACTCAATCTCATTTTGATTTTGTACAGTTACAATACTCATAGTGATGGTCATATGCTTAACTACATTGTAATTAAATTAGTTTTTTTAGTTATTTAATTAAATTGAAATTCAAATTGGAATTAGAATAGAAATAATTTTCAAATAGTTGTAGCAGTCTAGTAGTCGTAGATAAAAGTTAAAGAGTAAAAACTAAGCTCAGTAGAAAGTTGCTACTGAATTATTTGTGTCAACAAAAAGAATATACAAATAGTCAACCTATGTGATTTAACAAAAAGGTGACAAAAAGACAAAGCTTATATAAAAACTACCCATCAAAATTTCATGTTGACTGGTGAATCCTTCTAACTTGAGATATGGTAGGCTATACATAGCAAAAAGATGACAAACCCAGAGTGAGGTATGTAAAATTGAAAAAGGACTTTTAAAGCAGAAAGAATGTATAAACTCCTCGAGAACCACAATACTAAGTTCTTCTACAAACTCAGATACTGATATTGCAGGCCTGATGGAAACAACATAAATAGCAGTTATGAATGCTCTAACCTTCTCACCAACACTTTCGATGATCAGTTATGCAAAGTTGATCCTGCCAATACTGCGACTTCATGGCAGCAGCACAGTAGATATCCGTGTAGATGGGGTTGTGTCATTAAAAATCCGATCTACTAATTGACTCGTAGATTACCGCCAAGTGTATTGCATGCAACTTCCAAGCATCTGTTAAAAGAGGTAAACTCGCAAATGAGTGGAAAACCGCTTGTGTCACACCAGTTCATAAGAAAAGCCCTGTTAACAATCCCTGTGCGTAGCGTACGGGCTGATTGCACTAACCAGCATTCCTTGCAAGATGTTGAAGCATGTGATACTTCATTATCTAAGCTAAAAAGTTACAAATATTCTCTGCAACAGACAGTATGGTTTGAGGAAGTGTCTGATATGTGAAATCCCATCATGTGCCACATTCCATGATATTGCCATAGCATCTGATTCCTCAACAGCAATTTATATAGTAGCCCATTACTTTAAGAAGGACTTCGACAAAGTCCCACACTTCCTACTGCTGAAGAAACTTAGACTAATGCTTGACATCCAATCGCAAGTCCACAACTAGATCAGTGACTTCCTGACTGATCGGACTCAATGTGTAACCTTCAATTGGGTACAGTCTGAAGAACTACCCGATACATCTAACATCCAGCAGGGATCAGTTCTATGCCTTACTTTGTTTTGGGTGTATATCGATGACTCCTCCCCTCCTTAGTGTTGCCTCATGTAATGTTAACCTACAATGTACATGTCAATGACACTCTTCTTTACCAAACGATAGATGCTGTCAAGACTCCTTCTTCTTCTTTAGGTACCAGGTCTGGAACAGACATTGGTGATCATGTCTTGCCACTCACGACTAAACTAAACAATATGAATACGTCGTATCAGTGGTCGCTCGTATGGAAGATGTTTTTGAACACATAGGATTGTGCGGTTATTGCATGTAATTCCACCAAAGTTTTACTAAGTTGCAAATTTAGTCAAATCTCAAAAACTAAATACTTTGATATGACTCTCCAGTGAGACCTCCATTTTGATGCTTGTGTCTTGGAAATTATCCTAAGCTCATTAGATACTGGGTCGTATAAAACATGCACTACAAGAGACTCTAAAAAGCAAAAACGATTGCATATATAGTATATACTACCTCTTGCCATTCAGTAGGAAATTTGCCACAACTGTCGCCTCAATCACAACCTTTAAATGGTACGGAATGAAGCAATCAGATTCATAAATGGTATTATTATTATTATTATTTATTTCTAGGTTTGTCTTGCATAACAGGATACACACTGCTGTTTACAAATGCTAGTAGAAGTATATAAATGAATGGTAAAGATAGCTGATAGCAGCAAGTATTATGGCCGGATCAGCAAATGATCCATGGCTATCATTTACAAATGGTAAGGAGGCTTATGTAGTGATGTTCCAGTAAATCACTAGTGATTTTAACAACAATAATAATGTCTGCATGTAATATTGACTAGTTCACTCTAATAAATATTCATGTGGATTAAAGTAGGACACGGTGACCTTGTCTTTTGTCTGACATCTCCAAGTTGTTGTGAAGTTGTTTGTGAATTAAAATAGGAGTCGCGTTATGTTATATAAAGTATAATGCATTACCCAATAGTTGGCACCGTATCAACAGTTGTAGTCTCAGTAATTACAGTGGCAGTTGAAGTACCACCCTAGTGAAGTTTGTTATGATACAGTATCATAGAGTATGCCATGTACGATAGTGCAATTTGTTATTATTAAATGGTCTACCCATTTTCTCGGTTATACCGAACTTGCTGGGTCAAATTGCATTCATACTTTTTGTATTTTATCTAAACTTATTACTACCTGTTACAGCTACCCACTATGTGTTAGATGGAGTACCGATGCGTATTGCAGATAACTATAGACCCAAGGTTGCTTCAAAGGTTTGTACTTTTTGTTGCTATATTATACAGCATACATTTTTTATGTAGTGGTCTAATGTTGTTGTTTGGTTAGTTAGGATGTAATTTGAAGCTGTCACTGCTAATTATTCTACAGTGTTTGTTATGATTTCTCACTGTACTATGATGCTTAGGTAGTGCTAGCAATTTTTTTCACATTTGTTGATCCTTTGTTGTTGTAGGACACTTTGCCTCCTCTAAGATTTGACAAAGCTCAATCTAAAGCACTTGATGCAACGGTGCGTATCTTTAAATGTATTTCGATGTATATATTCCTATTATATCTCGTATTCTGTTGGTAGATCTACCAAACTTAGGATAGTACACATTGTTGTTAAGCTACATGGTTTGAAACTCTTCACTAACTCAGGTCTGCACATTTTGTAGTACGAATTTAAGACAGAGCAAGGTTTTATTCGCTGGCATGAAGATTTCCTAGCTCAAGCTGAGGAAGCTAAAGTAGCAAGACAAGAGAAGCTTAAGAGGGCTCAGGAGGAGGCCGAGAGACTTGACAAACAGGAAAAAGAAGATAAAAATAACCTTTCTAAATCAAGTGAGCATTCAGTGCATAATCATGTAGCTGTGTCTCAAAGCATGAAACCAGCACTTCCAGCTGTAGCTCCAGTCATATCTAATACTATTTTACTTCCACAAAGGGTGTCACCTGTCACAGTTATTGCTGATGGCAGAACTGATGCACCAGCATCCTCTGTGAATATCCAAGACTTTGAAAATTTAGCTGAGGATCCATTTGACAATCTTGAGCTAAAAACTATAAATGATATGAAGGAATTGGAAACGGTTCTTGTGAATAGCCAGTTATCAAAGCCAACCAATGAGCCCACGTCTGATCAAACGATGGGCAGTTCGGGACCATTAAATGACTCTGATCTTTTCTCTGGGGCTACCACTGCCAATAAACCTCAGGAAAATATATATGAGAATCCTGCTGAATTATTTGGTAGCAAGGGCGACTGTGCTAATTATGGCAATATGTTAGCACATCCAGTACTACCAACAGACTCCACTACTGCTTCGCGAAAGAAAAAAGGTCCGCTAGCTGCACCTCGCACGTCGGGAAATAACTTAAATAGCAACACCTCTGCTCCAACAGCTAGGTTCAACTGCCACTCAGAGGAGGTGAACATTGAGGCAGCAGCTACATCTAAACCTAAATCTAAGTCAAAAGCAAATATTCCTGCAAAACCACCACCTCCAACTAAACCAAAACCTAATATTGAAAGTAAGGTAAATAATAAACCTCAAAGTTCGGTAACTGCTGGAGAGTCGGGCAAATCTGAAAGTAAGGTTCAATCATTGGCTAATGCGCTCAAGAAGGATTTGGGTAATTCTACATTTCGGCCACCTGGTGCCCCTAAAGGTTTTTCTTATGTACCTCCGTCTACCACCAACACTTCAACAGATGATAAATGGAATGTCAAGGACATAGAGTGGCCATCGTTAGACCAGCAAACCCCTACACCGCAATCCGAGGAAGTTGCCTCCCCCTTCTCACTTACTAAACCCACAGAATTAGCAAGTGGGGCTAGTGGTCAATCTAATGGTTTAGTTTCTCAGTTTAATGAGCTAAGCGCAGCTTCTAACAGTTCCCAGGTTCGTAAGAATGGGCCCACAAGACCAGCTCCACCACGGCCTGTTCTGCCGCCATCCAAGAGTTCCCCTCATACATCGACATCAACAGTGAGTATGCATATAATATAATATTATTACAATGTATATACATTGTACATGTATCTTGGTATTATAAACATAGGATTTGTTCAATAATATAAGTTTTCATTAATAGACTAATAGTGGATCTAGTTGATTTTTTCTTGGCATAACAATATACCTGTGTTGTACAGAAGTCACGCTTTTTTCTTCAAGTCCCTTCCAAGACCCTTTACCCTCATGGAAATGTCTTACTGATTCGGAGTTGTCACCTCACTTGTTGGCTGTCTGTGCCATTGTTTGTTGATTACTGTCAGCAATCTAGTACGCAGCTCTTTCTGCTGCAATGAAGGCATAATAACTCCCAATTACTCACATTGCAATCAATGTCCAGGTCGAACAATTACTACTTTTTGTCAAGCCATGTGATACTCTAAAAAGTAGGTTTCGGTGGGTCGAAAGTTCTTTTTTGTTTTTTGTATCTAGTAATGTTTCAAAATACATGTACATGTAGTTAATGATGTTGGTATTTGAGTTTTATTCTTTTAGTTTGTTGAGAACACAACTTTAAATAAATATGTGGTAGGCTATTTTGTAGTATGCAAATAGTTTGATAAATAACCATCATATTCTCATTCTTGAAAGGTCTTAAAACTACATGTCATTTTCACCGACCAATTTTTCGTTTTTCTTGTATGCACACAAGTTTAGTATAATATTGTATAATCTTGATGTCAGGGGCAAATACTCATCTGAAGATTATTTTCTTGTAGCAAGATGCAACTTCACAGGTAGTCCAGTCCCTTCTTTCAATGGGCTTCGAGAGAGTTCAGATTTTTGCTGCTATGAAGCATATCGGTTCTGATACAAAAAAGGTAATGTCATTCTAACACTCACTTTGCTCACAATTATCCCAACTCAGTTTTGTTCATAGCCTAGTTTTATATCTGCCTTCTACAATGTATGTCTTATTTTAATCTGCAATATACTATACACAGTATACACCTTGTACCTGCACTATATATTGTATAATATGGTAGATATTCCTATATTTTAGTTGGTTGACCATCTCTGCACTGTTCAGAAACTGACATCCAACGGTGCTAACTGGCAGAGTGCTGAGCAAGCTGTGATGATCTGTGGGACAGATATATCTAAGGTAATTCTTCCTTCTCTAGTCCATTTCACAAGCAGTGATGAGATTGCAATATCGGTTAGTTGTTGTTATACACTCGACTTCGCAGTATGTAATCTATTCTTGTTGGTAATTTTAGGCAGAGAGATTTGCTAAGGGTTATCAGCAGCTGCTAGAGTTTGGATTTGGTGATGAGAAGGTAAAGGAAGCCCTCTTGGCGTGTGACCTGGATGTTCAGAAGGCTCTAGATACACTTATTTAACTGTAGACACTCTTCTTATTTACTATACTCTGGAGTGGGCCATTTTACACTACTTTTAGGTTTTATAGTTCAGTTAGTAAAGTTATAAACTCTAACTGCTGCATATCTAATACACCAGGCTAACTTAGTAGGGGCAGTTAGGATATATTTTTCATATATTATTATTATATTTACATCTCTTGCAATATTGTTGTTGCTTCACTGTATAATACATTGGCTAATGTTCTAATATATATTTTTGTAACTAACATGCAATCAAATGAATCAATCAGACCAGTTCTGTTTATTTTATAAAAGTGTATTAATTAATTAGTAATGGAGACATAATCTGTACAAAAGGTTCATCCTACAGTTGTAGGGAAGTGAAACATCAATATAGATATAATAGGGTAACAATAATTACAACAGTGATGGGAACAATATGCACAACAAGAATATTTACAGCATGAACTAAACTGACTAGGGGTATGGTGGCTAGATTTATCAAGCACTGGCTACTTCTGTACCTTCACCAGTTGATGAGATTCCATTCTCCTTGTTACCTTCAGAACCAGTAGCTGACTCTGTCTTTGCCTTCTTAGCATCTTCCTCAGAAGCCTGCTCCTCTGGCTTTCGTTTTCGAATCAAATTAGAGATATCATTGGCCTTCTTGGTAGCAATGGTGGATACAGGAGTTGTGGATTCTCCAGCATCACCAAACCCTATAGTTGTAGTACCTCCATTCTCCTGCTGTTTACTAATAACTGCCTTGACCTCGGCTTCAGCTCTCTCCGCATTGCGACATTCATCATCAGCATCCTCGATCTACAATTTTATGTTATATAAATTAGTTGCAGCAAAATGAGACAACTCCGCAGTACATTCAACTGAGTGTGAACACAAAGTATACACAGGTATACTCTTTATATACATGTTCTATATACACTTGTGCATACCTTAGCTACGACATCTGGTAAGAGCTGTTTCAGTTCCTGTAGCTCCTTCTCACTCTTCTCTTTCTCCTGGTCAGAGAGTTCCTGAGTCAGTCTCTTCTCTATATTTGTACATCTCAACTCCAACACCTGTACACATACATACACACGTATACACACACATCCTTTGTAAGGAGATGTGTTACCTTTTATGCTAGGAGTTGCGTTATCCTTATGTCAGAAGGTACATGTATGTTATAGGTGTACTATGATTACATACATGTACATAGCAATTGTATAAAAAACACATAATATACATGTACAGTGCATGTGTTCTCATCAATGAATTGGTATTTTTAACACATCTAAATATGACGAGGAAAATAAAACACCATTTTACCAACACAACAAGAGCATAGTTAAGTCACCGATTTTGCTTTATTTAGATGCTCTATGGCGTCTGTATATTCTCTATTAAGTAGGTGACAGTTGCCCAGCTGGTAGTGTGTTTCAGCCAGGAATCTGTTGTCTGATTCAAAGCATTCCTTCTGTAATGCCAGACAGGAAGAGAGATCTAGAGTAGCCTGATCGTAAGAGCTGGATTCCAGACTGACTTCCCCTAGAGTTCTATACACTTCACTCAACTTCTCCTGGAAAAATATTACAGGAAAGGTTTTTCCAGGTATGTACATGTATATGATGAAATAAATAGCTCAATAAAAAGGGCTATTGCAGAATTTTTATGAAAAGAAGTTGTATTACAGATAAAACAAAGTTTATATATTATACAATCATTAGTCTCATACTGTTATTAGCAGGAAAGCCAAAGCTATACATCAACATGTAATTATTATTTAGACAGATACTATAATTACTTGTACAGCCTTGTCCACAGTCTCTGAAGATTCCATCATACTCAGGTAAGTTTTCTTAGATAGCTCGAGGACCTCCCAGGCAAGCTGCAAGTTAGGGACATCATCAGCATCTTCCTCTTCATCCTAGAACCACAGTCTTAGGTAATGACTACAACATCTCTACGCAGTCACTATCAGAGCAGGAGGTAGTTAGGACTAGGATCCAATAGCAAATGAAGTTGGTTTTTTCTTTGTCCAAAATTGCAACAGAAGAAATTGTCTTCTCTAGTTATTTTTTGCCCTAACCACCAACATGGGTCTATCAAAACAGTACTGCCCCTAGCTGCAGCATCACTAGCTGCAGCATGGCGAATATGCAACTAATCGAAAATTTGAAGTTGTCTTCTTTATTGCATTTCATTTTACAAGGGAAGACAATAGCTAATTAATATTCCCATTAGGATATGTTCTGTAAGTAGTGAAGCCACATGGATGCACGTGTTTCACCAGACTGTGTACAACACTGTGATATGCAATGCAATAAATAACATGTACTTATGGCCATTAATTCATACTCCCATCAGACTATGTGGGTACGCATGGTTCCATCATGTATGCATGGTAAACTCACCTGAGAGGAAGTGACAGCCTCCGCTTCATCTTCAGCACCCTCCTCGGTTTCCCCTTCTTCACCGTCATCTGTCGCCATCTCCTCGTCACCAGTTACTTCCTCTGATGCCGTTTCACCGGCCTCGGCATCTGTCTTCTCCTCACTCGTTTCCTCTGCTTTATCTGTAGATTCTACTTTATCAGAGGTTGATTCGGTCACAGTGTTGGATTCCGTTTCAGCTGTGCTTTTATCTGCAACAAATAGACCAGGCATGACAACAACGTGACACCATCAAATAGTAATGATTCCCAAAATAAAACACAAACCTATTACTACACAAAGCTAAGAACGAGCAGATAGCAAAACCATCTTTACAACAGTCGTCTAAGCAGTGCAATTTTGACTGCTCTACGAATATTAAATTGCAATACAACATAAATCTGGTCACATGCAGAAAGAATACAAAACACTTTGAGAGAGATAGAGTCAGAAAGTGGACAGTAGAAATCAGGAACTGGGATAAAACACCTTTTTCTGAGTCACTAACACCACTTTCACCAGCCTTGTCTGCCTCTGTATCACTGAATTTATTCTCCTTTTCTTCGGCAGACATGGCCGAGTAAACCTTGTTTCTAACATCATCTCTCTCTTCCTCTACACATGTAATGAGCAAAGAGTGTGGTTTGCGAGGAATCTAATATAGGTACTTTGAATCCTTGACAGAAAAGAAAACTCTTTTACATAACCATAAATTTAAACCAATAGCAAACTGCAAAGTCCTGCAAACAACAATTCTTTGCCAAACACAGAACAGTAACAGCAAAATTACCTCACCCAACTCTATATTTATAAATGATAGTGCACATGCAGAATTGTATAACTATAAGGACCCTCTTTGGGCTGCACTGCTGACGTGTCATACACTAACACAGTATGCCTAGACTGTTAGTAGATCGAGTAAGTAAGTACTATAGATACAGAACGTCAATACACGACTTACCAGGCATCCCATTTGCTTTCTCAAACTGTTCAGATTCTGATAGTTCAGCCTCATTTTCCTCCTCAGGTGTAACTGTAACATTAGCCATTTATCAGTGTCACTCTAGTACAAGGTTTTATACGCAATATGAGAAAAGCTGTAAACACAATGCAAAATTATATGGATAATTACCTCCATCCAATGCATTCCCTAGTACCCCATTTTCCATGCGTGCCAACTCAAGAAGGGATTTCCCATAGTAGAAGTATGGGTCTGCAAGTTCTGTACTTTGTTCACCAAACTTCTCGGCAAGAAGCTGACAAGCAACAGCAAGATGTTCTACAGCTTGTTGGTACTCATCACAGGCTAAACTCCTCTTTCCAGCACTCAGTTTCTCTTGAGCGGCACTACAAAAGCACCCTTAGTACAAACAGTGACAAACAACATACAGCCTAATTTTCCAATTAAGACTAATTAATGTCAACCAAAAGCAGAGGAACCACAGGCTCACAAGTAGCCGGTGTTGTGTGTTAACTGGCCTACTAATTAAAAATACATGTAGGTAAATGGAATGTTAGTAAAAACGGTAAAATTTGAAATAAGCCTCCAGGTAAAAGTTCCCTTTTTGCCCTCATTATGATGATACTATTCTACTTAAAAAGTTATGTTGGCTGATTCATGTCAAGCTGAGTTGAGTGCGGATTCCAAAAATATAGTGACGCTGTTGAATTTATAAGATAACTTCCCAGCTATAGCTACAATAAGCATCACATTAGGACAGGTCAAGTGGTCCATTGTAGTCCCAGACCGTCTGACTGTGACATTATTAGCTAGAAGGATGCTTAAAACACCTTTTACTAGAACTGATACTACTTATTTTTGTTAACTACCCAACTCTATCTCTGTCATCTCATGTGCCTGTAAAACTCAAGTTAAAATAAGACAATAACAATTGCAATAGCACTCCCTCCACCAGTGCATCAATATCACTAGTAAAGAGACATTCCGAAACAGTCGCCAATTCTGGAATTCACACCATTGACTAAAATAACACTTACACAGTCTAGCACATTGACATTGTATAGTTATAAGTGGAATAAATGGTAAAATTAAATCAAATGAGGTGGTTACACTTCAGGTGAATTTATGGTAATGACTGAAAAGTTATTTTAAAAGTAAGCATAGGATAGTTAAACTAATAGTCAGTGTTTTATTTATTTTGGTCTTCAGTTAGCTTTTTGGCAATAGGAATAGACAGGAACACACTATACACTACACCAGTAGAATAGAGTAAGAGTTGAGTAAAAAACATCAAACAAGACATCACTGTTACTGTACCAGTACTTGTATTGTAGGCTACTGATACTGAACTGTATCGTATGTCTATGTGTATTTTAATTCTATTTAGTCGGTAATGACGGTCCCTTCACCCTAATTATTATACATATGATTCTCACTTTTCAGTAGTTGCTGGAGATTGATCTGTATTATCCGACATTTTGCTGTGTTGAAAGCAAACGGAAGAGGATGAAGAAACTTGGAACAGTTATTCTCTTTCTTCTTTGTCCAGCTTTGTGTACGCTTCCCGCCAGGCGATGATTTTATACTCTCTATGAATCTCAAATGGTCAATTCATAAAAACCATTAAAACTAAAAAGAATTTTAAAAAAATACATATTGTCTTTAATTAGAATTAAATATAAACTCTAAAATGTACTATTTAGCTTGCACAGTGCAATTGAAATGTTGTCAGTCTAACAAGAATCTCATTCGCAAGCCCCTGCTGAGCACACTGCTCGAGCTTCCTTTTTTTGTTTGGTTCCATTTTTTCTTTGGTTCCATAGCATTGCTAAGCTGCAAGATCACGAGAGGATTAGCTCCTGTCTTGTGTGGTCAATTAAAAGTAAGTATTGTTATTCCTAGATTACTATAGCATTTTGTTATTAAATGATTGGTTTTGCTTTGACATTTTCCACACTGACGACTGAGAACTCGCTGAGCTGATGCTCGCATTATTAGTTGGAGAATCGCAATGATCTGATTATCAATCTAAATCTTAATGACAAATAGTATTTAATTGATAAATAATCATAGTAATTTTTAATTTCAACCTTAATGTCGATATGAAGTTATAAACTAAAGCCGGCATTGTCATGTGATGTGTGGAAATAAGATTTGTAGAAATCGAATGTTCCATTGAAGAATCGAATGGGTTTTATGGACAAAAGAACCTTGCTGATCAGCATGGGATGATCTTTATCTTTAAGTGCTTGGTGAAGAAAGGTTAATCAACTCGACCGTAGGATCTGCTCTTTCTGGGGGTCTTCACCTCAGATTGAGAGAAATTTCCAGATCTTTTCAATTACAAAGTGAAAGTGCCATCTGTTGTGTTTTACACGACCATGGCATAACATCTACATTGTGATATGTATTAGTTTATTATTTGCTTTTTGAAGGAAACTGCAAAGGGGAGAGTAAAATTTCAAAGATGCTAACTAAGTCTTCATAGGCTGAATTTAGGAAAAAATGTGTTGCGTGTATTTCTAAAACAATTACAATAACGGAATTAAAAGAGGTCCACCTATTTAGTTAGGCATTTTAAATGCAACCCTGCTTATAATACAATTGCAATGGGGCAGGACTGGAGTTTTGAGAAGATCCAGAATTTAGTTTGTATTATGACATGCTCATGCTGGGCAGCCTGATTTTAACAAACATCAAATTGCTGCTTGAACATTTCAAATCTTATTCTTGTCTGATAGGAATGTCTTTTCTGGTTTCAACGTAGTAATCAAACTATGGCTAAGAGAGTAAAGTCTGAACATTTACCATATTTTGACCACAATATGTCAAGTAATGTAGATGTCATTTTCGTTTAGATGGTTACGTGTATTAAATGCTGGTATTTAATTTGAAGTAGCACTAGTAGCCAAATTGGATTTTAACTCTTGGTGACCTGGATTGTTTCATAAAAAAATTTCTCAACCTTGTATGGCAAAAACAATCATGATGTTTTAGTTTAGTTTTGTTTTGGTCTGTCTATGCAATAATAGCTAGGCACTTAGTAAATGTTTTGGGACAGCTATGGTAATTGGCAGGTTACCGGCACTTCCAAGGAAAAGCTACCCCTACTACAACCTTCCTAAGCTTGATAAAATTCTCAAAACTGAAGGGAAAGTTTTTTCAATTCGAATCTTTTTTTTAATTTCTAGAATAGAAAATGAATCCCGAAAAGCTCAAAGCACTACAAGAACAAGTAAGAACCGGCGGCAAAGGATCTGTACGAAGGAAGAAGAAGGTTATACATAGAACAGCTGCAACAGATGACAAGAAATTGCAAACCACATTGAAGAAGTTGGGTGTAAACAATATTCCTGGAATTGAAGAAGTTAACATGATAAAAGAAGATGGTTCTGTAATTCACTTCACTAACCCAAAAGTACAAGCATCTCTAGTTGCCAACACATTTTCTATAAATGGCCACGCTGAAACTAAACGTGAGTACCTTGCCGCCTGTTATAAGCTGGAAATATGTTGGTTTATAGTGTTATTTGATGACCATCTTTTAGCATCATTCTTTAGCACTAATCTGGTTTGCTTAAAAAGTCATTGGCCATCTTCAAGTACTGAACAAACTCGCACATCTCATTGCATCTATTTTCTTGATTTATATGTGAACTAAAAGTTCAATTTATGTTTAGAAATCACCGAAATGTTACCTGGAATCCTCAATCAACTTGGGCCAGAAAATCTTGCAAGCTTAAAGAAGTTGGCTTCCACAGTAACTGGATGTGAGTATCTCACTCATTATGTTTCCGTACCCAACATATTATGCTACTGTTTACCGTTACTGTTTCACAACACTGAATGACTACTCTTTTATTGTTATGATACATGTGTGTTGCAGTGGGAAATTCTGATGCTAAACCAGGAACCGCTGATGTGGATGAAGATGATGATGTTCCCGACTTGGTGGAAAATTTTGATGAAGCTTCTAAAGATGATTGAACAATATTTGCTCATTTCTATCTAACACCTTTGTTTTGTTATGTACTTTTACAAGTCAGTTGGCATCAAAAACAGGCATTTATTGTTGATATATTATGTACATTTAAAATTAATTAGTGACATGTTGAGTGACAGTGAGCAGTTAGCGTTTGCAGTGCTTGGAATGATGAAAATAATACAATCTCGATGTACAGCTCCAACAATTGAACATTTTGTTATTGCCTGAAGTAATTAGAAACAGCACTGTTCATGTCTTGTTGACATCTAATTCATACAAATCTTCTGTGTTGTACTTGAGAGTTTCCATTTCCTCATTTATATCACTGATAATTGTTGAGATCCTGTAACATCAATAGTTTGTAACAGCACTAGCTAGCATATATAGTATTATTGTAAAAACAAACGGCTCATTAGCAGTCTAGTGCAAACATGGCCTAGTGGCAATGCAGGATTTGTCTTTTTATCTATTTGGCTGCCCCAAATGAATGCAGTAATGAACTTGCTTTGTTCTGAGCTCTTGGATAGCTTCTTCTACTTCAATGTTGGGCAAATCTATTTGTTTCTGTCTGATAATCTGTAAATCTGCTGTCTACAATGATGAGATGAGGAACTTTGAATGACTGTCGTTTTTGAATTCATATTCCCACAAATTAGCACGCAATACAGTGCATGTTTTACAGTAGAAGCTGAAGGAAGCTTTCCTCCACAAACCTACGGAATAGAAGATGCATAGTTACATTGTAGCAGTTGCATTTCTTTTCAACAGGATCAAAATGCTTGGTCATTTGGGAGAATTGAAAGTAATCCTCTCATGGTTAAATTATTCTAGTGATGAACCTAAAATCATGCATTTTTGGAGTTGTTTACTCCCACATTTTTCAACAACAAGGAAAGACAACTTCAACGAAAAGATTTTCATTGTTCATTTTTACATCAAACTTACGTGTTGAAGCTTTTGTTGTTCCAAAGACTGAATGATTGCAATAGAATCAGAAATATCAGAACGATTATTATCCTTCATTAGTTGTTGAATCTTGATGACATCTTTGGAGATATTTAAAAATGTAGTAGTTATCTCATTAACTAATGCTTTGTACATTTCTAAATTGTAGTTTGGAGCTCCCTTTAAATATGCAGCAAAACCTCTACAAGAAGTAAAGGGCAGTTTACGGTACATCACTCTGTCCATAAATATGTGAAAGAGATGTAACATTACTATAAAGTTTAGACCAGTACATTTAAGTAAATGAAGAAGGGTACATTATTCTAAATAATCATTATTCTAATAATCATGTTATTCATTTTCACATTACAACTGCATGGCTTTCAATCATAGACAATTGCCGTAACACTACATAAAACCACATGTTCAATATTAATAATTAATAACCAATATTGCCACCACAAAATATTCAAGGTTTTGAATGATATCAAGTCACTTCAACTCGGTTAAGAATGATTGTAGCCTACAACTTCATAACTGATTATTATAACTCACTCTTCAAATAATCTGTATGTTTCGACTCTTTCTGATTCTAAATGGTGAAACTTCTTTATTTCATCGACTAATTTCACTTCAGTTGCGGCTGACATTTTAGCAGCAAAGGTCTGTAACACACGTAAAAACATAGCAGTTGTGATCTATGCATGTAAAATACAATGCCGATAGAGATACTCAATGTATATGGTAGTGACTGGATTATTAAATATGTGCCCGGATATACTTGCTTTTGACAACCTGCATGACTTGTCAGTGGCAAAGCACACATAACTGGTTTTATGTATTCTTGTAATTGTTTCACTTGCGTTGCAATCTTTGGCTCAACCCCTAAAGGCCGTCTAGTTGTATCCTGTTGGTATGCTATTATTATAGTGGTCTTATATTGGATCCGAGACTTTTCACACATATTCATAGTAATTAAGCATTAATTGCAGTCAGGCACTCAGGCTGTGGGCAAAGATATCTTTTGTACAAAAGGTGCCACACTTTGTACATAATTTTAGTCTACAATAAAAATACATCTATCACTTACATGTATATGGTTACTCATCTTAACTCAGCATCTAACTCAGTAGATTAAACACTTTTAGGATCCTGGGCATGAGTTACTTGTAATTTAAGTCACATTTGGTGGTTCATTAAAAGAACTAGTGAATTGATTATATAGACTACAAAGGTTTGCAACTTGAACTGTGATTTAATTATGGCTATGCACAAAGATCCTAGCTCAAGTTTTACTAGAAACATAAAGCCCAAAACATACCTTTAGTTTAGTGTTTTCAGTAAAGCATGGGCACAGCCATCATATCAACAGTATGCCTAACACTTTGGAGTTATGCCCCACTCCCTGTAGCCTAATTTTAGCATATAGTATGTATAGTTTAGTAACTCTAATATCACAATTAAAATTATATTATTATAGTGACTATTTTTTCCATAGTAATAGTTAATTTGGAAGTTAAAAACAATTTTATTAAACGGTTAATCTTCAATCACTATTAACTATGTATATGTTGTTAATTCTATCTATATTATTACCAGCATTTTCAAATAAGTAGGCTATACATTACATGTAATATATAAATATTATTTTATACAATTATAATAATAACTATAATCATAATATAAATATTCTATTAGTACATGTACAATGTTATGTATTTATTATACCAATAATTATAATAATAATTTAATAATTATAATAATTATTATTCTTATAAAATGTAGTAGATACATAAAACATAATGATAATGATACCTATAGATTCTAGTTATTTATTACTTAGATACAAGAGTACAGTGAGATGAAATTAAAATAAAAATAATGTAACTGTAAGTGTAATATAATTGCTATTAATTATTTATTATGATATGATAAATAATGATTGACACTTGAATAATTATTAACTAGTATCACAATCCATTATGAATTCAATGATTATGATACCGGAGACAGTCATCTAAAAATAAAAAAAGAAAAGATAACTCTATCAAAATTTATAGAATAGTATTATGGTAATAAATATTAAAATATAGTATTTGGGAACTTTGACTGTATAAAAATAATCTCTATGGAAAAAACTATAAAATGACCTTCACTTAGAGCGCTGCCTGAGTCTATAGTTTTTACGAGAGCGGGGTAATTAATGGTGTTCTAATTACTTCGGCCAAGTTGGCTGTTTGTGGTTTGGAACCTAGGCCTCTATTCTCCTTGAACCAAAGTTTCTATAAACTTTGCTTGAACTCTTTAAACACTCGTCAGTCGTTATTATGCTTCAACATGTGCATAACAATAACAAAGATAGTGTCACTAGTTCTGACAAAAACATGTATTGTTTTGCATCATAAGAATTTGAGTATTAGACCCATAGGGCCACACCCCACACTTTCCAAGTTTCCCTATTTTTGAGACATAGTGATACTATACTACTCCATATTTCGAAACCCTTTCTTCCCAAAAGAGGCCAGACTTTCACTTTGACTAGGCCTACTGGCTTACACAAGTCTATGCAGACCGGGGAGCTTTATAAAGTATTATTTTCAGCTGGTTTGCAGGCAAAGCCTATCAGCTTAGTGGTTGGTATACCTGTCAAGTCTCCAGATTTTACAGAGACATTCTAAGTGTTGAAGAGTACGTTTCTACGTCCCAGATGAGATTCTTCCAATTTTTACAAGATGACATGAGAACTTTTTAACAACCCATAAAACTCAATAGAAAAAGCATTTTTTGCAGAGGCAAATATATAATATATCATCTGCAATTATGAACTTTGAAGTTGGATATCGAAGCAATCTTAATGGAGCTAAATTTAAGTTGAATTAAAGTTAAAATCATGTGTAAAAAATTATTTATTCTCTACCGCCAATTTTTTGCGGAATTTGGAACGAAAAGCTGGTGCGTTAGTAAACTCATATTTAGCCATCTTCACCTGAAGAATCTTTCAAAAATTGCTTTAATCAAGCCTCCAGGTTATTATTTATGATTATTTGATGGGTGTGATTGGAGGGGTTTGCGTTTTGATCAATTAGTGATAAACGAAACTAGCTGAAAATAATACTTTATAAAGCTCATATCTACAACATTGATTGTATCAAGGATTATGTATATACATGTCTTTACATGTGCATAACACATCATGCCTGCAGCATCTTTTTTGTTATTCCTACAGGTGTACGTTGATGGTTGATGTTCATATTACTTCCTTGCCAGCGCCATTGAGGTGCATGCTTCCTGAACAAGAAAATGTACAGCTGTTTACCTAGGCTTTAAGCACCGTGTTTTCTCAGCAACTCAAATGTTCTTATGTCGTCATGCTATTGAACCGCTGCTCTATTTGTAATAGGATGCTTAGTAAGCAAGATGATGCTGACTCACCTTCAAAACCACCCTTAGCTTTCAACGCATGGCGAGTCTGTAATGCTGTGATGGCATTCTTCACCCTCATTTGCACTGCACTTCAACACGATGATCCTGACCCTGAACTTTGGATGGTTAGTCTGACTTTTGCTACTTGCAAACTTGTAGTACTAGTTATAGTTATCAAACCTTGCTTCTGTTCACTAGGTTGTGTTATATATTTATGTATAATTAACAATTAACACCTCTATTCTAATCAATAGCTGGGATGTGATTATAAGGATCTCCAAAAGCAAAATCCTTATTTTCGGGCGAAAAACCTGTGTGTGCTGATGCGCTAGGAATGGTCTCGGTATAGTGACCATCTTGGGAATTTTATTTGTGAGTCAGGCCGGTTCAAGAGGTCGTGAAGGCCCTATGAGATGTGATTAGGAGAATGTCTTGGTGAACAATATTAGTATTAACTCCTTTTTACATGTGAAATTGTTGTAAATATACTCTTACTTGTTGCTATCCGTCATTATTATACAATATATATAATAACTATGATTTTATATTCTGTAGCCGTTGTATGGTTTGGCGAGTTTACTGTGTCTGGCTGTGGCTACTTCACCCAGCTATCAAGGTAAATTCTACCTGCAATACAGTGTACAGTTTTGTGTTAATGGGATCACTCTGGGTTTCTAGATTTGCTGGTCAAGTCGGTTTTAAATATTTTTTCCGTGTGTTGAGCTTACAGCTTGTGCCCATCAATTGCATTGTAAATAAGTAGGTAACTCCCATATCTTTCTAATCTCATTCTAATTTGCACTAAAATTTTACCAAAAGTCTCTCACATGTACATGTAGATCCACAACTTCATTTGCTGTATGTATATTTGCACTGTATGTTTCAACTTACTGGTAGGTAGCATCGCATGGAGGATAGCCTGTGGTATAGAGATGGTGTACTGTATAACATTAGCCTCATATACAATTATGTATATTACGGAGGAAACACAGGCCGTCCCTCACGGTTTCAATCCTCTGCACTATGAGGAAACTAGAGAAATTCTAGGAATACTTATAGTCATGTTCTGGTTGACTTTGTGTATATTCTATACACCTTCAGCAAGGTCAGTGATACAATGAGCTTACTCGCTCTCTAGTATCTAGTTACAAAGCTGACAGCGAACAAAATGTCTGAGAGCTCAATGCAACTCTATTACTGACTAAATAATTCTTGCTCTATGAACTGTTAGTAAAAGTTTTATCTTAGAAGTAAGAAATCCAGTATACAAAGCACCTGATTGGAATCACTGTAATCAATATTATACAATGGTAAGAGTCAAAGTCGAAAACAATGGTCTCTACTTCAAGTACTGTTAAACAGGAATAATATTTTACCTAAACTGTTTCTCACTCTGTAATTCCATTTTTTGTGACATTTTCAAATTTTGTGCTTACAGGATTACCAAACTGTATAAATCTCATTGTCATCACAATGGAGTTGTCTACTCACTTTGAGGGATGCACAACTCCTAAACATACTGTTACATTATATGTTGTCTTGTTTGTATACCGTTACCAAAAATTATGCCTTTACCGTACTAGCAGTATCAATATATACATGTATAATGTGTTTCACTGCACATATTGAAGAAGCTGTATTAGTAGGTAAAAGCCTACAAGTCATGTAATTTGTCACAATCAGGAACAAAATTATACCATTGTTCATGTTCCTATTCAAACACACATACCTGCATACATTGTATCAACTATTAGCTATTGATCAACTCAATGTGTACTGTGTATTAGATAATATACATGTACATGTACACATACTTGTGCAATAGGTTTATTTCATTTATAAGTTGTTAACTTCCTATATACATGTACATGTACATTATGACTTACATACTATAAATTTAACACATGCAATCATAATTCGCATAACAGGTGTGTACCAGTAATGATATACAATCTCTCACATTGTTTTAGATTGCAAGATACATTGAGTAAGCAGAGAGAGGCCACTGTTATATTCCTAATATGTTCCATATCTGTGCTACCACTGCTCTTATGGCTGGTCTGTATGGTTGGTGTATTTGCAGATAGTATCACATATTGTAGACATATGTGTTCAGGTAAGCCTTCATCTCACAGCTAGAGAGTGAGCTACCTCATTAGCTCATAATGGTGTGCATATAACTGCCACTCTCTTTACTTTAGGATGGCATTAGTTTTGGTAATACTTTAGCTGACACTTTGGGTATCAATCTACTATTTCAACACAAATAATATACGCGACTCTATATTTTTACTAATGATTGTTTGAAATAATGTTTTTATGGTTTTTAAGGGGGTTGTGGGTTTGGGGGTAAGGTATAAACTGTATAAAGTTCTGGTGCATTTGCAATGTGATAATCTATTCGGTGGTGCTTGTATTGTATCTTAATATTATATTAAATTATATTTGGTTGTGTGAACCAATGAAATCTTGTCACCAAGGATATGGTATCTCGTACTCATTCTTTTCTATCCTGGTACTAGATATTTTAAAAATACTATCAATTTTTATGGAATTACTGTATACACATGTAATTTATGTTGTACACATACTATGCCTACAGTCCCACAATACACATGATATGCTGGTTCAACGAACATTATACAATTATAAATTTTTGTACAACCATTGTACTTGTATAATTATAGGTGTACAACATGTACAATGTATATGTGTACATGTACAGGTACATTGTATGTGTACATCTATGTATGTGTACATCTATGTATGTGTACATGTACATTGTACATGTGTTACATGTGCACTGTAATGTGTATCTACATATCTGCATATTACTCTATGAAAAGATGCACTGACTGAAACTTTTGTATCATACTTACTACGTACTGCTAATACTGTATCAGTAGTACTGTATCAGTAGTACTGTATCAGTAGTACTGTATCAGTAGTACTGTATCAGTAGTACTGTATCAGTAGTACTCTACCAGTAGTACTCTACCAGTAGTACTGTACCAGTAGTACTCTACCAGTAGTACTGTATCAGGTAGTACTCTACCAGTAGTACTCTACCAGTAGTACTGTACCAGTAGTACTGTATCAGTAGTACTCTACCAGTAGTACTGTATCAGTAGTACTCTACCAGTAGTACTCTACCAGTAGTACTGTATCAGTTAGTACTGTATCAGTAGTACTGTATCAGTAGTACTGTATCAGTAGTACTCTACCAGTAGTACTGTACCAGTAGTACTGTATCAGTAGTACTCTACCAGTAGTACTGTATCAGTAGTACTCTACCAGTAGTACTCTACCAGTAGTACTGTATCAGTTAGTACTGTATCAGTAGTACTGTACCAGTAGTACTGTATCAGTAGTACTGTATCAGTAGTACTGTATCAGTAGTACTCTACCAGTAGTACTCTACCAGTAGTACTGTATCAGTAGTACTGTACCAGTAGTACTCTACCAGTAGTACTGTATCAGTAGTACTCTACCAGTAGTACTCTACCAGTAGTACTGTATCAGTTAGTACTGTATCAGTAGTACTGTACCAGTAGCACTGTACCAGTAGTACTGTATCAGTAGCACTGTATCAGTAGTACTCTACCAGTAGTACTCTACCAGTAAACCATCCTTTATTGTAACATTTTTATTCCACATAATTTTGTGATTATTCAACCTTTTCTGATTATTGCTTGAAACCATCGCATTACCCTCATGATTAATGCTCTTCCTATTCTGAATATTATTACTAATAGTGTGATAAGCAATAGACCTCTTCGTATCACTTGAGGAAATTATTAGGCGTTCTGGAATAGCCTTTATAAGATTCGTATGTTAATACACCCTAAATAATATACAATTTGATGGTCATGGACAGTAGTTATAATCCGAACTTTGTTCTATAAGTCTGTGGCTAGCTGCTTGTATTTCTGTGGATTCTATGTATCTGTCACACATAGAGGATATAATTATAGTATCATATTGGGCAACCTGTCTACTGGAACTAATTAGTGATATGAAATACAAATATACAAATAACTATATCAGAATATTATACTACATAATTATGATATAGGCCATAATGTACACCTGAGTGTGTCTAATCAGGTCAGGTCGAATGACGTAGGATTATGCTGTCCCCTCCTACTATGAGTGGACCATGTTTTTGTTGTACACCCTGATCCGCATGACGAGGTATTAGGTACAACTGACTGCACCATAACATAGGAATTATAGATGGTCCTAAGGTTACTAGCTCAGTAGCAACCACTTTACCGTCACAATCAATCAATTCCTTACTTGGTAAATCAGTATGCAACTGTTTTGCTCCACTGATCTGACCAGTGGTGGATCAAGTAATAATGTGTAATATAAATTATCATAAATGGGAATCTTAAAAGTTCTCCTCTGACAACTGAGTTTGTTTTACTTCCTCATTGAACCTGGCAACTTAGCCTAGTCTTCAGTTAATCAACATAATATGTTACAGCAGAACATTGGCGTACAATTAATTCGATTCTCCAAACTTTGTCATCACCCCCAATGGATCCACTCACTCTGGAATCTCATGAATAATTTCCATGAGCTGGTGGAAAAGAGAGTGGTATAAAGTAGATTATTGGGGCATTGCACTAGTTACTGTACTAGAGGGTTCTCTGTATCAATTGTACTGTACGCTACAAAGAGATTTTGAGCGTCTTATATATAGGGATTTGGGGGACATTATGCGGCAGCGAGCATTACTGTGTATACTCTATTTCCTCTTACCGTATTATGGTGTTGGTGGACAACAGACCAGCATTACATTTGATACACCCCAGGCTCAAACTCTTTATGATGAAGGAGATATCTTAGGACGTAGCACGTCTTTCCCTCATCCTTTTTCTCTTTCAACATGTAAGTATCTGTGCTGTATATGATATATTGTAATGCTAATACTGAATGCAAGGTAGTAATAATAATTTTTATGGGATTGTCTACCCTTTAAAGGGTAACTTCAGCATTTAATGCCTATTGAATCTGCGTTATCAAGTACTTAGTTTAATCTGTCGTATTCCTTTTAGTTACAAAATGTGATGAGGCAGAGATAGCCAAGGTCTTCGACTCAGAGTTTCAGTTCCAACGCAGTTACGACGTTGCAAAAGTTGGCTCTGAGGACTATCGAAATGACAGCGTCAGAGTGGTTGCTGGAACAGCATACCGGAAAGCTAAAGCTATTCGGACCATTGACACAAAGATACTGTCAGCCCGTGGATGCGTGTTAGCGTGTATTACGGAAAAGGAGTTTGTTTGCCGTGACTGTGACTATTTCAAAGGGGATGGAGGGACATGCGCTCTGTATAATACAACAGCTCTTGTGTACCAGGAGAGTAAAGAACAAGGTATCTCACATCCATTTTATGCTGGCGATAACCCTTCGTCTGACCACTACATTTTGTACAAGAGGACAGAGTCGCCTCCTCCGTGTGACGAATCAGGTTAGATAGAATATTATATTAAATAATCAGTGAAGGTTTTACGCTCTATATGGTGTTGAGTTACATGTTTAGGTGCTGTCTTCTGTTATGTATTGTCATAATATTGTTTCACGGTGATGCACGTGCGTATCATTGAATTTTTATTCTTTTTAGGTGAGCGTACACATGATTACCTTGCTCTTGGCTGGAAAGCTATGGAAGCTGGTTGGTATATATTAGCTCACGATATGCTTGATAAAGCTATTGCCATCGATCCTGATTTTTCTATGGCATATGTTGGAAAGATTTTGGCACATGAAAGAATGGGCTATGGTGTCGCTGGCTACAAAGACAAGCTGGATGAGATCGCCACGGCTCCCGACTTTCAAGTGAAACATTCTAAACAGGAACAGCTACTTATTCAGGCTCTTATCGGCTTACATTCGGCATCAACCCTTGACGAAGGCTTGAAGGATATGATAGATATATTTTCGCGTGACACTGAAACATATAAAACATACATTCTTAATGTAATAGATGGCAATGCCCAATTACTGTACTACAAAAACTATCGAGTGATTGAAGGAATAGCCAAGGAAAGTAATACATTCGCACTTCAGTTGCTTACACACAACCTAAATCCATATAAAAATGGAAAAGACACAATCTCAGCAGAGAGTGAGAGTACATCTACCACTGCTATATTTGATTTCAAAAAATTGAAAGTGAGAGGTGCCTGGCAAATATATGCTGATTGTACCGATATTGCTGAATATTATGCTAGATGGAGTACTGGTCGACAGTTGCTGGTGGAGCAGAAGGACTTCTTGTATCGTAACGTCATAAACTCAGACAGTAATGCACTATTCAAGGAAGATGGAGATTATCTTGTCGTCCATAGAATGAATGTTAGGTACATGAGCCGATCTCTTCAGAGGATTAATGAATATGAGCGTTTTCATTTCTTCCAACTTCAGGTAATTAGTTTAGCAATGTTAATACTGATTCTATTAGCTGACACAAGTTCCTTACTAGCAGGTGGTGTCCATCAATTGGTCGTGGAGCACTGTTTTATGTTTAGGATTTGAAAGTCACTGGTCAATGATCACTCTGGAGTGGTGGTGGTAGACAACAACAGTCTCGGGAACATTAGATTAGAGCTCATTGGGCAAGGGCATACGATGTAATAATAAATCAGTGCTATATGATTGTCAGTGCTATTAATTCACTTAACCTGTTGCCTATTTCAACTGAAAAAGCTTCCTAGTACCCATTACCCTCCACCATTGGCCAGTAAATGGTAATTAAAGTAGAAGTGAATAAGTTTTAGATACCATACTTGGTATATTCAGTGTTATTATGTGCTCTCCATATACATATACAAGCCTGCGCATATTTTTAATGTTATATAAATCGCTTGTCCAGTAGAACATAATATCCTAAATTGATAGATAAAAATCATTACTGAGTTGACATAAAATTGGGCTATTGGCACTTCTATTTTTATTAGAATGATAAAATTTCTTTTCTTCTCATAATGTAAAGAAGTAATTTTTACTCATACTTTTACTGTTTTATACACATTGGTATGTGAGGAGTATGATGCGGTTTTAATACAATGAACAATCGGTTATTTTGTTTTAGCTGGCAAGATTCCGAGAAGCTGAGAGCCATCTCAAGGAATCATGGGACAAAGCAGGCGACAGTGACGAGCAACTGAATAACCTTTTATACAGAATGACCGCCAATGCATACTTCAGTACTTATGATTACATATATGATAGCTATGTGAGTTTAAAACGTTTATTCACTGGATAGTTATCCTCAATGTAATTCACCTTTCGAGATTGTACCGTGCCGCACTGTTAGTACATGTAGTAGCTCTTTCTGGTCCAATAACACAACCTTACCTTTATGTTAAGCTACGTAAATGTAGATTGCTCATTTTCATAAAAACTAGTACAGGTCCAGTGAAACTGGCTTTTGCAAGCTATGGTGTAACAGATGTAGCCTACTGTTGCGAGTTGGTACCATACCTCAGCTTGCCTATGTTGTATTATGTTATGCATGGTTAATGCCTTAGTAAACATATTGGTTATAGTTTAGCTGTACTGAATCTACTGTAGATGAGGAAGAAAGCATGATATCATGACTATTTTCCTAAATTGTGCTAACACTACTTTGGACTGTGTTTTAGGCTAGAGATATCTCATTTACTGCGGATTGGGTTATAGATGCATCACGTAGTACTGACGATTTAGCGCTAGCAAGTCGGGCATACTACTGGACCGCTGCTGCAGTTCAAAAACTCTATGATGACAAGCCAATTGATCGTATATTAACTGCCCTTACTGAAGCTAAAGACAATGCTATTAGTGATGAGTCGTACAAAAAGCTCTTAGAGATCTACATTCTCGTTGTCACAGGAACCAAGCAAAGAATGTGAGCGAAAATATTTAATCCTAAGTTGGCTAAGATATCTGTTATTAATAGCCTTTGTAATGCTTCATGTTAGTAGACCTACTAGGATGCTAGCTTCGTCTCATTAGCATACTGTTCTATGTGCCACTAGTGTGTGCGTGCCAGTGCTAGTTAGATAATGCTATTCAGTATTCGCTGATCAAAAATATCTCAAAACATCAATGTCTCTCCTGTCATCAATAGCTCTAATTTGTCTTCTTAGTGTTGGTATGCCAGGATTTAGATTGCTACAAAAACCTAAAGAATAATGTTCTTGGAGCCAATGCCTTCAGTGCCATGATCTGCAATGTTCATTCTCTCGGTTTGCTATGTGGTGTGATAATATTTCCTGCTTGCAATGGCTGTCTAATTTGACACTCTTTAAAGTGATCATGCAGCCTAGGGGTGTTTTATATCGTTTTAAAGGAAACATCGAGCCCCAGGCAGCTATTTTGAGTGTTTTTTAGGCCAATTTAGTGATAAAGAAGCATAGAAGCAGAAGCTGAGGACTATTTGGAGGACTATTGCATGTTGTCCTCTCGTGCATTTTGGTGTCAGATAACTCCCAATATTTCACAACTGAAATCCACCATTACTTTGCACTTGATGGGTTGTTGACTTTTGACCACAAGGTCACCCACTAATGAGAATAAAATGTGATCAATAACAAAATAACATTGCCACAAGTATCGAGTGATTCAAGCCAAATCTTCCTGTGACTATGCTGGCTACAGATGATTCGAGTAAATAACAATGTTAGCATTTATTTCAGTGTGGCAGCACATAAATTATCCCTTCACAATAGAAAGGGCATTTGCCAACACCTATTCGGGTAATAAATATGAAACAAATGGCATGCAGCCATCAGGATGTTTAGTAGAAACACACATGGGCTAGTGAAAAAACACTATATTTATGCATATCAGGAAGCCAGTCTCTACAAAAGTTGCACTCCATAAACCAAATAGCAGTTGGAAAAATTATCCTTATAGTAGAGCATAGCATTTGTTATTTAGATTGCATAGGCCTATAAATAAAAGGGCAGTTTTTCATTTTCATTTGGCATATTATAATGACATAAATAGTACTACTGGTAAGTTTGAATACTATTGCAGAAGTGAAAAATTCAGGTGTTACACCACATCATATGATCCTAGGAACCACTTTCTTCCTTCTCCCTATGTTTTAGGAACGAAGAATATTATTCACTATCTTCTGTAACCAAAATTATACTGATAGTGATCAAGTAGCATGATGATGGCACATGTTCACTAATACAGTCACGATAGAAGAAATACAATCTGAGTTCTTTCTTATAACATTCTATGTGGCTACAGGCATAGCATACAGACTAGCTAGCTAACCTATAGTGTACCTGCAGCGACAGCAGATTTGGTCATCACATAAAATAACAATACTTCTAATGTTTATTCAATGGTGAGTTATTGGTGATAAAAATTTCTTTTGCGTACATATTTGCCCCCAAACCAGAGATTGTGAATGTACCCTGTCAAAAACAACAATTTAGTAAAATATAGACACTCAATATTATATGAGCAAAACAACAGAGGGATGCACATGTTCTTGTGAGCTAATATTGGTTGCAATGTACAAAGGTACAATTGCTTATCTATAGCATATATTAATAATATTTTAAATACAACAAATTTAAATATTCTGTAATTTGCGTTCATGTACATGTATATCATGTATAAGACTGCACACTACGTGTTCTATCTGACAGTATCTGTACATAACATGTATAATGTTGTTTATGAATCATATTACAAAACTATTACAGTATGTTCATGTACATGTATTATAAAAATCATGTACTACATGTATACACATAAAAATGTATTATACATGCACTACATGAGTGTATAGCTTATGTCTGTACCCCATAAGTAAGATGCACATGTATGTACATGTATAAAACATTATGATTTTTATACATCTGTAAAGCTGATATATTTAATTTATTATAAATAACTACATGTATAGTAACTATAATAAGTAATGCACATACATGTACATTGCATAACACGCCCATTCAGTTATACACGCATGTGCTAATGGCAGATGTCTTCACCAGATCCCTTCTTGGGCTGGCAGTGATATGCTAGTGGCTCATTGATTAGCCAGTGTGGTTGGGAGGAGGCTACCTATAGAGTGCCTAGTGTAGGACTACTTCAGTAGAAATTCTTATTTTCAATAATGCATGACACATCATAAGTGATCAGAACAGTAGCCTAGTCACTAACTTGCTTTTGTTGCAATATGAAAATGGACCAATCCATGTACATGTAGGTGGCTGCTAGGCTGTTGAGTGTAGAATAATTAGCAATCCACTCAGTATACCAGCTCTTGTTATCATTGTGGTCAGGGCAGAGCAGCCTTATGACATTGGTCATATTATTGCATTCTTGTGGTTTGTGTTCTTAGTACAACTTATTTTTAAACAAAAGTAGAGAGATGACAACTTTACATGCGCAGCCAAAAAACAATTTTTGTGGAAGATAACTCTGAATTACAGAGCCATTTTACTATTAAATCTAGTGATAAATGGCTCCATTGAAAAGATAACTCTTAGAAATCAGTTGATTCGCCTTGAAAAATGGAGCGCAACGATATAAAACACCCCTAGGCTGCATGATCACTTTAAAGCATGAAAAACGTTGTACTTTCAGTGATGGAGATATAGATGCTGCCATTACATCAGCTAAGGAAGCATCTAAGTTACAGGATGAGTTGGTAGGTGCTGACTTTACTATACAAGGTAATGAGGAGTCCGAGGAGTTTAAGATGCTTATACCTCTTGGATACCAGTTTGAAGCGGACATCTTCAGGTCCATCTATCTGGACAAGGATGACTCTGTCACTATAGACTCTGTAATCAATGCTTACGGCAGAGCAGTGAACTCTCCACCACTCAATACGTCACGTAAGTTTGTGCAGTCTTTACCTCCATGGACTAAGCAATGATGTCTAACGTGTCTAGTTTGACTTCTTTACAACTCCATACTCACGGCATTAAACTAATAGAGTTTCTATTACAATGTATTTTACATATTCAAGTAAATTGTAGATAAAACCTTCTATTTAGTGGCAAATTTCGTGAAAATGGAATTATTCTATCAGTAGGTTTGAGTTATCTACACTTATACATCACCAATAATTTTGATATCTCAAATTAGTGATGTAATGAGACAGAATGTCATCTATCTGTGATGCTGTAGCAGATATCTGAAATTGCTGGACTTGGGTAGAGTTGAATGTGAAGCTGATACCTAAAACTCATTCTATGTTATATTCATTGGGGTTAAGTACATAGACTGTACTAGTGTATTACCTGTTATACATGTATATTACATAAAAACCTTTTATATGTATCTAGGTGTCCTGTTTGGTTATGCTGAGAGCCTTTTCGATAAACATAAAGATGACCCCAAACATAGAGACGACCCTGATCCAGCTTACGTTTTAGCATCCAATAAACTGAGTAAGTTGCATACATACTCGTATACAGTCTCTTTGCTATTTAAAATGCAATGTGCTTTATTGTTGTACCAGTGTTGAGCCCCCCCCCCCCCCTCCCTTCTCTTTACATATTTATTCACTCAGCAAAGAGGAATATTAAACATCAACTTTCCAAATGCTGTTTTTGCTTTGAAATTCCCGTGTATTAATCTCTCGCTATTTGTTCATTCTGTCATTATGTAAAATCTAATTCCTATCATTGTTTTGTATAGTTAAAGAAGCATGGGTAGAGGCTGAGGTTGAAGGGACGTTTGCTGCTAAGAATTCCTCTGTGAATTATGTTGAGCATTACTTTGACAAGAAAGTTGCTGGATGTCTTGCCGACACTTTCCAGATCAAGTCGGAGGATGGCGAGATGTTGTGCTGGGGTGGCTATATAATCATTGGTGTAGCAGTAGCTGTCGTTGTTATCATAGTCATTATTGTTGGTGTAAGTATTCCATTCTACACTGGATATTATGGCAGAATTCCAAGTATAGTTCCCTGTTAGTGAATCACCTTGTTGACTGGCATAATCTGCTCTATCCTGAGTCACTGTAGTAAATCAAACGCGCTGAGCTCAATGACAACAGATTATGTCTCTTATAGATCTTGTGTCTGAGAAGGAAGGCCAAAGCACCGCAGAAGAGCAAGGAAAAGGAAGAAGCGTTCATATTTTCTGGACCTAATCTTTCTCGTCAAGATAGCTTCGGAAGTGCCTCTCCAATACCTACTAGTACATTGAATAGGTCTTCACCTCAGGCTACTCCTTATGCTAGTCAGACACTTAGTATACAGTAAGTATCCAATATAATTCTAAAATATATACACTTATGATAACTGGTATGCACGGCTTTTGGTATGCTTGGCTGTTGTTTTCCAGTCGACATTCTCTAAATTAAAAACTCTACAGTATAGTACGCATAACATAACTTTCATTTTAGATTTGCTTACCCATTTATTCTCATGTTTTCATATATATGTATAATGTACATTCAAGTACATTTTATATGCATGTTTCAATAAAAAGTTCTTGGCGGTATGTTATGTATCTAGAGTCAAGAATCTAGATATGTGTGTATATAAATGTATGTATACATTGTACATTTTATTTTAGTCTCACAGTTATGACTCTGATATTGTGTCCTTGTCTGTCTAGTCTTAGTCAAGTTGGATCAGTTATCAACTTTTTTCTCCTTTGTGTTACAGGCGACCATTCCGTGATGATGACTACACTCAGAGGAGTCACACTATTGGTGGTGCTGGGCACACTAATGGAGACTTTGAATTATCTACGGCTCATTGAAACTGGACGGCATAACTGGATGCTTTACTAGTGCTAGTCTAAGATTTCCCGTTTTACTATCACTATGTGTATATATATTCAATAACTAATATTTTTATATTTATATTCTATAGTTAAAAACACAAATACCTATTTGGTCATTCTTACGAGATGTTGTAGCAGCCATTGCAATTGTTTTCTATTAACTATTTTGATATCCAAGTTTTTATACAAAATAAATATATTTACTACAACATAACAGAGACCCTTGTAAATATATGTGTGGCCATAAAGTACTTGTAAAACTCTACTAGGGCAGTTTGAGGTGTTCGTAGCCTGTAAAAACAAAACTATTATAGATAATTGTCAGCTTATTTCTGATAGAACAAAGTTAGAATATAACTGATCATTGCAACAAACTTTCGATAAAAATTATTTGTAATGTATCAATTGCAACAGCCATTAGCAGTAGCCCAAATAAACTAATGCAATGTGTCTTTGAGACGTTAGGTTAATGGGGTCGCAAAGAATAATAGTTGCAAATCTCAATTCATCTTTGTTGTAGTTTGGGAACAGTCACGGCCCTCTGGGTCTGAAGCCCTTTTAAAAATAAATCATTTTTGTGTCTGCATCACATAGACAACTAATGTACATGTAGATATAAGATTACAATCTATTTTAACAATATAATAATAATAATAATGAAACTGTTTCATCTAATAGGTATAATTGTGTTGTGATGTAAAACATTTGGCGTCCACTGTTTCATTATTACTAAACAATCAGTCTATATTTTCCTATAATATAACAATCACACAACTACATGTACATGTAGTTGTGTTTCTAGCAGTTATTTATAGCATCCCACTATAATTATAAAAATGATATCAGTTCGATTTATTTTAAAATATGAAAGTACAATATATATGTCAAGCATCAGAGGTAAATAAAACTGCACATACAATAGATAATAAAGCAAGCAACACACCCATTTAGAGAAAGCTGTGCATAGCCTGCTAGTCGAATACTAATAGCCATTCATGATCAGTTCACTCCCATACATGTAGTACTAACTACTAATGTATTATAATATTAATATGATCCATCTACCTCACCAACCATCTGTCACTATGTTAGGGTTTAATGTAGCGTTCACAATTTCTTACCCATTTCGCTTCATCATAGTTCTTTACTTGATATAAATTGAAGCAATTGAAGTTTTAGGGACAAAAGGACAAATTTCGCATCCAGTCACTCCTAAGTCATACAGTAATAGTCCTAAGTCCTGAAAACAGATGTTTCACAACTTCTTGTGTTTAGGGTCTGCATGCTGAGCTTTTAAGGCCTGATGTTCAACTATTCTCTTGCCCAAAAATTGTTCTACTGAGATTTTCAAAAGAGCACTAATTCCGTGAGCACTAGACCAATCAGGTGGATAATATGGTTATTGTTGCTGCATGATTAATGAGAATTTCAATCGGAAGTTATTATTCATCGGTTCATTAAATCTGTTGGTTTTATGACTGTTGTGAGCATGACAGAAGTAGTCTGTTTTTTTTCAAATGAAGTAAACAACATGATAATATTTTTAGATGCATTGTACTATTCTATGTTGTTTACTGTATTTTAAAAAACAATGTACTTCTTCATTAAAACAATATCGTTGATTCATATTGGCAACATGCAGAGGTAGGAATTTTTATCAATTCAAGATTGGCTGTGTAGCCACTTCTGTTTTCTTTACACTCTTGTGCAATGGATATTATACAATTAGCATGACTACATGCATGGTGCATGTAGTCATGCTAATTGTATATGTAGATTTACCATATAAATGTGTGTTTGCTGTGTGTTGATTTAATATACAATGGTTTGCTACAAATACTACAGGTATGCATCCTTAGTATTGAGGGGATGAAAGTTGGTGGATTCTCAGGAACTGGTTGTGCCGAGGAAGGAAGACTGTATACCACTTCATGAAATACAGCGAAGGTAGAATCATAGACATGAGGTAGGTAACAGGGTGTATAATATCTGCTATCAATCTCTTACTGGGTCAACTTGATGCAATTGTATGTGCAACCCATTTATATGCAAGTAATTATAAGGCTGTATCTCTCATAGCTAGTAGTGTCATAAATGAGTCCTCGTGTGTAACAACTTGATACCAGAGATACTGTAATGTGAGTGGCAATGAAAAATTAGCTAGAATTCATCTTTGGCTGTCTGCACATATACATTGTACTTACATGCACATGTACAGTACATGCTTTTTAAAGTTGTCTTCTCCCAATATTTTCTAAATGGATTGAGGAAAGACAACTTCTTATTATGGTGAATAGTTAATATATCTCCACTTGTACACTTCTAGATGTTGTGTGAAATTAAAGTTGTCATTAGAATCAACTGGTGAAGCAAAACTCCCTACGATACATGGCAGGCTGGCAGATGCCGACCATAGAAACTAATTTCAAGGTAAAGGTCATGTGCTTTAACTGTAGCGTGAAACATGTTTGTATCGACTGTGCTTTTTCAAACTTCTACAGTTGCTGAAATATAACTTAAATATGGATGAAATGCGTGTTAAGTAATCTGGACTGCTCTAAGCCTTGTTTCCATGCCTTGTAAATTGTTATTCTGCTACAATTTCATCATTCTATGAATTTTATTCAAACACTTTTGAGATGATCTGTTGAAAGAGTAGGATACGATTATTTTCTACCATAATTAGTCCATACACTGATCATATCTGCCATCCATATAACAGCCACAGATAGTACCAAACCTACTATACCAACCATCCCGAACACCTTCCTGTCTGTACTTGAAAGTTTTCCCATTGGGAATTCCGTCGCCCACTCGCTGATATAGCCAACAAAGAATGCAAGCATACTAATAATAAGCACTAACACTGCTCCCTTTAGAACCTGGTCCAATACAGTCTTACTACACATTGATTCAGTGGACTTAATTAAATTCTTCTTTGGAGTAGTCTGCTCACTGTGCAACGTTTTATAGAATTTTTGTGGCTCGTCCTTATAGAATATTACGTTGCTAATGGCTAGAAACATTATTCCAATGAGTAGAACTCCAACACCTACTGGCCTCAGCCACTCCATGTGTATAGAGATATCGCCTAGTGGGAATGTTTTAGCCCAAGTGATGAAGAACCCACAGCAGCATAGCATCAGTCCTAGACATGTGGTAGCCAGCCCAGCAGTCTCAGTGTAAGTTCCTATTCTCTTATAGACGTCAGTCTCCATCTCACATTTCCTAAAAGCAATAACCAACCGCCATAGTTTTTGTGAGTCTGCTTAGCTACTTGTGTGAATCTTCATTCTTAGGGTTTAGGATTGTGAACTTGTTGTGCGAAATAATCACTATCAGATGACGTTATGTTTAATTCTTACTCATTTTAAAATTCTGATGGGATCATCAATTGTATCAGTCCAAGATGGAAGTTATTCACATGTGACATTTATATCATGATACAGCTCTCTATTTGCTGCAAGTATAATTATACGATAGACTATAGTATTGTATTCTTCTTTCATGAAAAGTGAATATTTTATATCTAACAAATGGTAGGACAACTCCAACAAATAAATTTTCGTAATTTAGTTTCAAACTACTGTGTAGTGTGTAGCTCTGGGTAACACCAGGGTGTATTTTCAATTTTCATTAGATCTATGCAATCATCATCATGTAACAATTATTTATTCTACTGTAGAATAAGACGCAGAAGATACGTATAATTATGTATGAAGTGAATACTTCGATTTCTTACAGCAACCTCTGCCTTCTCACTCTCATTTGAGCGTATTCTCTTTGCTTCAGCTCCAGTTCTAAAAATGTACTATTTGATACATCTTTATTCATCACCCGTCTATAATAGTTATGTGGTGTGCCTTTTACCATACTTGATGAATGCTGCCTTTCACTCAATCCGATTGTTGGACCACTTTAAGCTGTGCATAAAGATAAACAGAATGTATTGTATTATTAGGAATATTTACATTGAAAGTAAAATAACAATAATAGGGTGTATTGCATTGTGTTTACAAATTCAATTATTGTACATAACGTAATATATACATGTATATCAATGGCCTGCATAAAAACAATGTTATGCTTAGCATGTTATATTATAATTATTACATATCTAGAATTTGCAAAATGCAGCAAATGAATTATTCACCTTTATACTTAACCAAACCTCTAGTACTATTACAATATATACGCAGTATGTACAAGTACAGTACATGTACATGTGAATACACCATGAAATTACGTAGTAAAATTACAATTCAGAGTTTGGGGTCTGTGAACTACTGTTTAAAAATATGAGTGGCATTTAGTATACATGAACATAAAATACTGGTTAACTGTAGGTGTTAGGGGTAGATGTGTTATACCTTTCAGAATGTACTCAGTAATGAAGGGTTATACATGTAATATGTAGGTAGAGAACATAGTACTACATGTATTATAATGATACAGTTTACCATTTTCAGCAGTAATGGTGGATGCAGGATTTGTGGAGCTATTAATACAGTACACCATTCAAATTTGTTGAATGGAAACTTTTAGCTCCAAATTCCAATCTCCAGTCTCTCTCCAGCACTGATTTACTCTGTTAAGTCGCTATACAAATAAGTGCCAACCAAAACTGTTGACTGATTGTTAATACAACCTGTATCCTTCACACAAGGTTCACATACACAGTATAATTACATGGGTGAGTCTCCTTTACCAACCCATTTGACATGCACACTGCTAGCTCTGTGTTATACCATAACCATTTCCATCTGAAGGTCGGCAAACATACTACCAATGGCTGACGAACGTAGAAATATCTGGAATAATCCGTATTTATTGCTCTGTATCACTTTACAGCTCATAGTCAATCAGGGACAGGCAAATGTCTATCAGAATAAAATCTTGTTTGCTCTCCCCCAAGCGCAGAGGTTGTGGGATGATAAAGATATCCTTGGAAACAGCACTTCCTTCAACTACCCGCTATCCGCTGGAACATGTGAGTAAGACAAGCAATACCTCCGCTGTTGTTCTGTAAACATTTGGTGTCAATTTGATGTCTCACTTCTTAGCACAGTATTTGGCCCGACCTTACGGTCTACTGATCTGCCACCCCGGCTGCATGGTCGTCATTAAAATAAGTTTGTACAATTTGTAGCACACACAACTATAGATGTATAGAGACGTTATACATTATTTTTCTGTACTTCCATATTGTTATGAGATATATATTTGTAACATGCATGTGTTACCACTCTGGTATATTCATAGATACATCGTGTGATCACGTGGAAATACTGAAAATATTCTATTCTAATTATACTCTACGCTACGAATACACTCACAACGAGCCTGCCTGGAGCAATGGGTCTCCACAGCAAAGACCATTCCTGAAGAACTATGCATTCCGCTACCTCAAACCCAACAGGACGATAGAGAAACACATATACTCACCTCAGTTCTGTATTATGGCTTGTGTGACTGAACGGGAATTTCGCTGTCAAGGGTGTGACTATTTTAAATTAGACGGAGGTGTGTGTGCCCTGTACAGTATAAAAGGCTATAATGGGAATATCTATGCAGAGAATTATGTGGGTCCATCCCGAGCTGCAGATCATTACAGGGTGTTCTGGGATACAACGGAGGATTCACCACCATGTAATATTTCAGGTAATATTTACTTTTTAGCTCTACATGTTGTATTCTATATTTTATTAGTTCATTCAAATGGCAATACTAACTTTAGTTTTTGGCTTTTTCTCTGCTTTTCGTGTACTTTATTTAGATTTAGTCTTAATTGTGTACTTACAGTGGTCGACTACCCTTACCATAGTTTTGCACTTGGATGGAAAGCAATGGAAGCTGGTTGGTATAATCTGGCACACAGTATGTTTAGTACTGCTATCCGTTCAGATAGTGGATATTATATGGCATATATTGGTAAAACACTAGCAAACGATAAGATGGGGTATGGCATGTCAGACACTGACATTGGTAATTATAGGGAGGTTCTGGTCAATATATCAGTCAGTGAAGACGTTGAACTGCGTCTAACATACCAACAACAACTGGTTCTGAAATCACTGCTTGCACTACACACTGCAGACAATCTGACCCAAGGAGTGCGAGATATGAACACTGTCTTTGTCAATGACAAACACACAATACCAGACTATGTCATAGATGTACTGAAAGGTAATGCCCTAATGCTCGCATTTGATTCTTGTCATGCGTTAGAAAGTCTGACCACATCATCTCATAATGTGTTTGCTCTGCAGCTTTTACTTCATAATTCGAACCCCTATCAGAATGTAAAGGTTAGACTGAGTTCTTCGCTAACAGGAGCAGCCCTCTCTGCTGTATTTACATTCCAAAGGATGGGTGTGAGAGGTGCCAAGTCTATGAATGCCGACTGCGTGGATATTGCCGAATACTTTGGTCAATGGTCTCTGGCTTTGGCGAGGATTAGTGAACAGACAGACTTCCTGTACAGAAACTCTGGTAGCCGCCCTCTTGATCTGCTAACTGTTAGGGATGACAAGATATATGTCAACGGCCTTCATGTAGAATACATGTCTCTTGATGCACAACGAGTCAATGAATTGGAGAGATATCATTTCTTTCAGCTACAGGTAGGTTAGATGTATTTAAAACGGTGAAATGACTACTCCAAGAGAGTCTACTTCCCCTTCATTGTCTCGTCGCACACTTTGGTGTTTCCCTCCCTTTGGTTTGGCTTGCACCATGTAAATAATCCCATTCCTATTATGAATGCTATGACTAGAACCTTGTGTACACTATAAACTAGGTGTATTGCATGCTACACTGGCAATCTCCATGTATATCTGTTATTCTGCAGTTAGCCCTATTTACCACTGCAGAGCAATACCTTGCTGACCACACTTCCTCCATTATTCACAATAATGACGATGATGATCTCATACTTGTTCTGAAACACAGAATGACAGCAAATGCTTATTTTACAACCTATAATTACATCTACGAGGAATATGTAAGTTAATTCATATCACTATTGCTACCGTCGCCTATAATTCGGATTGTTTGGTTTCCCATGGTGTATAGTCTACAAGTTATATGTTAGATATTATATTTATGTGTTGTATAACATGTGATATACACTTTGGAGCCTATTTGGCCTATTTGTTTATTTCTTTCGATCAATGAAATAACAGTAGTTTTGCTTAGCAAAAAGTTCTTACTCTACCAGACTGCACTCGAATATTGGATTTTGACTTGTGTTGGACTACTTAAATAATATTTTATAGTATTTTGGCACTGTACCTACTTGTTATATTTCATATAGGCAAAGAATATAGTGTTCATCAGTGACTGGGCATTGCCTCTAAACTCTAGTGATAGTGACATTGTGCTGGTCAGCAGAGCTTACTACTGGACAGCTGCTGCTGTGCAGCTGATTAGAGCTGGAAATGTGGAGGAGGCAGAGATTATACATTCATCTCTCTCCTCTGTCCTTAAGCAGACCAGTAAACCTTTCTACACACTCATTCAGCTATATGAGCTCATTGTGGGTGGAACTAAATATCTTCGGTGAGTTAAGGCGTGGCTATACGAGAGAAAAATTGCTGAATTTCGACCTATTGAACTTCGTTCTAGGACTGTTTGTTCATCTAGTTGAAAACCAACATTTTGGTCTTTTCAGCCGCCGTCATCACAGATCCCTGTTGTAACTGCTTGTTTCTATGTGTGCATCCTCGGTAGCTTTAAGTTTAGCGAAAATACAATCGTGCCGAAAACTTTTAATAATTGGTGGATCGTGAACCATGTCACTACTCATAACATTTTACTTTCAGTGATGGAGATATAGATGCTGCCATTACATCAGCTAAGGAAGCATCTAAGTTACAGGATGAGTTGGTAGGTGCTGACTTTACTATACGAGGTAATGAGGAGTCCGAGGAGTTTAAGATGCTTATACCTCTTGGATACCAGTTTGAAGCGGACATCTTGAGACATGTGGTCATGAATCAAATAAGAGGAGAAAAGTCACAGAAATTGGTAGTCATCAGTGATGTAGTGGCAGCTTATAGGCGGGGCATCAACACTCCACCCCTTAACAATTCTCGTATGTATGCCTACACTTTTCTGGTAAATTGCAAAAATCTCTTTCAATCACCAAATTCTTGTTACTTTGAATTTACAAGCTGCACACACTCTAAGATGGTAGCTACGACCAACTCTAACTGTGAACTTGCTTCCTTACATTATAATGGCTAACATATTGATCTGAATTTTGAAATATTTAAAGTTACAAGCATTGTACGCTATAGCTCTGTTGTAACAGTTCTAATGCTTTCTTCCATCAGGATTATTAAAGGGTTATGGTGAGAGTTTGAAGATCCAATATGGAGACCAGCCGAAGGTAGAAGGATCTGACATACCTGCATACGTTCAAGTGTACCAGTCTCTATGTAAGTACAAACAGATAGTACAGTGTTATTACTCTGTTAATATGCGGCAGACATAAAAGGTACCAGGTATAGCATCTGTGGTACTAATATATATAATTGGTATACTACCAGACCATAGACGTAGATAATTAGTATTATGTCTATGAACCACACAGACTGTGTATCTCCCCAAGGTATTGGGCCATACAAGTACCTAGTGCACTTTTAGCACCGTTATTCTCCAGCTGACAACAACACAGTAATTATACTCACATATACTATGAATATGATTCTATGTAACCACTAGCCATTGTATAAGTTTCACTAACGTTGTAATAACATGACTATGTATTAATAATAGTTCAGCTATTCATTTTGGGTCTCAACCTTAATTCTCAGCAAACTACTTAAAACATCACCGGGAAGGTAAGAACAAATAAACATATGAGTTTTTATTTCATCAATGTATTATAATTTTAGACTTTCTTCTATCTTTTGTAGATTTTATCCGTAATATTTTATGATAATATTAATTATTTTAGTGTATTCCTGGCGAGACTCAGATATAGAAGATTTTCCTGCCAGGAATAATGTTTTACAAGAGGTAGATGACTATTATAATGAAGCATATACAGGATGTTTAACTGATAGGTTGATTGTAAGATCTGGTGCTCAACTGTGCTGGGGTGGATACGTTACCATCGGCATTTCATCCGCCATCTTTGTTATCGTGTTCATTGTGCTTGGGGTAAGTAATATGTAATCCAGTCTTGTTACATACATGTACATGTATAACAAAGTTGTAGCATAATTTACTTTGGGCTGCATGGGCAAGGAGAATATTCTAGAATGACTTTGCTGTTAGAAACGGATACTAGGCCGTGTTCATTAGTGTGTACTGTACTGTAGGCCTAGTGTACTATAAAGTATATTATTTACTATTTGTTTTACTAAATACTAGATCTGATACTACAAATCTATTTATGTAACACAAATATTGCAGAAAATCAATATTATTTCAACGTTACTATTTATGTTTTGCTAGTTACTCACCGGTGGGTAACAGGAGAACATAATTCCAGTCGTTATTCAATGATTCTGTAGATACTGTATCTGCGGAGGAAAGCTGTTGCTATGAAGCATTGTGGAAGTAGTCGAGATGAAGCATTCATCTTTTCTGGACCAGATATGTTCTCTTCCAGAGGGAGTTTGGCCAGCAGCAGCATTCAGATGAGTACACTAGGCAGCAGGGGCTATCATAACCGCACCTTGCAGCCTAGGTTCGTATAAACATGTATATAATAAATATGATTTTACATCATCACGTGTCATGTGTGTAATATATATCACCGAGGTGTACAATTATATGTCTATATGCTCATATTATTATAACACTTGGAGTTGACATTGAGGTACATTCACACACAGTATATGTATAACATTAGGCCTACCTGCAGCAAAGTTCAAATTTGTGAAACATGCATGTATATGTAAATATTTTGGGGGAAGATGATAAAAAATGAATATCCATGTATTTGCACGAATTTTTAAGACTGAGCCACACGGTTGCAAATTGCTGTAACATTTGTGGCATTTCGAAAAAATTCCATCGTGGAAAGTGGTTGAGTGAAAATGCTAGCTGATATTCAACATCCATAACTGATATTACTATAAATGATCTGTCCTTGACATAAGTATTTGTATCTGGAAATCTCAAATTAAACTGTGTCTTCAAGAGTGTAGTACTCCGGCATTGAGTAAATTCGCTCTTTCCGTCATGGTACCTTAGAGTGTTGGGCAGTTTGTCATCAGGTGACTGTGTGGCCCATCGTAACTCTTGCATCTGTGTGATCGTGTGGCCCAGCCTTTGTTATTGGCAGAGTGTGCTATCATCATAGATGACTATCATAGACAACTGGATGTTATATAAATTATCCATTATGCACATGATTCTCCGTTCAGGATGCCTAAATAATCTCACTCTGTCTTATTAACGTTAAGACATTCAATTTTGGTTCTATCATTTTTTCTTACATAAGACATCCTGAGACAACTCTCAGGAGGCATTTAATTTCTAAAATCTGTAATACTATCTTAGACTGTTTTACAGAAAATCTAGTTATATTGCCGATGAGGAGTATCTATCAAAGAGGCGTAATACTTATGATGCAAACTTTGCCGTAGCTAATAACTTAGCCCTGTAAACCTTCAGCTGCACACACATGAAACAGGATGCACCCATTTGTTGGAATACTTGTGACATCTGGAGCTGAGTTCTCACTTGACTCCGTCAGCTGACCTCGTATGGGTATGGAAATTCCAATGCATGTTTGTGTAGCTTCTCAAATGACAGTTTAGAACTATGACATTAGCTATAATTACATGTGTAAGTGTCACTTGCTTGCATTAAATAGCTTGAACACAACTCTTAACCTGTTATTTGTGTAATGTTGACTGAAAAACTATATATTCTTGCATTTTGATTGATTTCGTGCATTAGCACCATTCAGCTATAGCATGCAAATTAGTATTATATAACTAAATATATTGTTACTCGCATAACTCTTTACACTTTGATACATGTTGGTAGCAATAGATAAATATATGCACCTTTGTCCACAATTCTGTATTGGATGACAAAATGTTGTACACACCACATGCAAATATATATAATAAATACATTCAATATTCACATACGCACACTGTACATGCATACATAATATGAGGTATTATAGAAATTCATACATTATAAAATTATGTTTGCAATTTGTACTACTACATCTCCATGTACATGATGCATGACATAGCAGTTCGTTGAGTTAGTAGTATCTCTCCGATTACCTAATATTGTAAACTGTGTTGGAGTGTTGGTTTCACTCTCCAACTGTTAGTGTGTGTAGATTTAAATTAATTAAATACTTGCCCTTTGATAAAGTTACCCGTTGCTTGGTAACTATCAAATATATTGAATGAGCTCTACTATTCATTTCTCCCGCTAAATTAATTCATTATTGGTACATTGCAGTAATTATGATTGACTGGCGTTTTTGTCCAATAGCCGTTGTATGGGCGGAGCTATGGTATGATTATTCAGGTACCTGAGAGCACCTGTTAGTTCCCTGTCAGGCTCACAAGTGAACTTAATTTGGTAAATTAGTGCTGTAAGCAATTCTTTCGTAGGCTACTGCACTGTTCCAATATATTACACCTTACACCATACAGGTGTGGATATAGACTTGAAGGTAAGTGGGAAATAAACTTTAAAGAAAGTTAACTGCAATTTAAAAATGTGTTGCATAATAAATTTACCATCAGCTTTTAACCTTGAGGGTGAAGGGATTGGTTGCAATGATCCAAACGTCAAAATTTGTTGAATAACCTCGCTTTGATTTGTATTATGTAGAATTCATATGGTATATTATTATATATAATGTATGTATAATAACTACATGTATTGTCAAATTTTTAGCCTTTGTAATAGAGAGGTACGAATGATAATTCTGTACAGGTATTAGGCCTATACACATTGACTTCTGTCAACATGATAATGAATGGAGACTACGATCCAGTTCCAGGCTAGAGATCAGTGTGCTGTAATAGAGACTTCTGCCTTCTCATAAACACTTCAGGTATGTTGCAATAATAGGACACATCAAAGTAAAATAGAACAACAATCGTTTAACAGTTTCTTTCCAAAAATAGACGTCATACCTTGCACCACTTTTGATCATGTGGATTTTTTAACTGAATTTAAAGCAAATCGACAATAACATGCGTAATTAGGTAATCGAGTCATTAAATTACTCGATATCCTAATTTCATATTAATTTCTTTACTCGTTGTGCAAATAATCAGGTCATGTTTTTTTCTGGCAGAAAGTACTAGATGAGGCCCCAGAGATTCATATCTATTAAGTAACCTTACGACATTCTAACCTTATCTAATTATTTCACTGAACATACTCAAATGAAAATGGTTTTACTCTGCTTATAAATTGCGTTGGCTTTCAACTAGGTATTCTCTAATGCTTTATAGACGCTAGCGCCGTTTGTTCCAATGCAATATCTGACCAATTAAATTACAGATACATGAAAGTGAAATCTTCCATGTTGAGCTTGTAGAAAATTAATAGGGCCTACAACTCTACCAGGAGAATAAAAAGGATGCAGCTAAAACTTTGCTCTTTTAATTATAAATGCGTGAATTATGGTATTATCTGGTAAAGTACTGATAATTCCTTGCGTATGGCGATGTTGAAATATGGGGAAATTGTACTAACATGTTATAGCATAATATGGTGTCTATGATATGATGGTCTTTTTGGCCTAATCACGCAGGCATTATTTGTCCATCAAGATAGGGCATACGGAGGAATATATTTCCCTATTCCTCATACGTTATAATCTTATAATACATGTAGCTTAGACCGTATATTGCAGAGTCATAGAATTTGTTGTAAACTGTGTTAATCCTGCATTACATCCTTTTTCTCTTAGAATAATCATTAATCTAATTATATTTATGTGTGACCGTTTGTCTGTTCTTTATAATATATATATACCATGTACTGTACATGTAGGACCTGATTTCAGAGTAAAACCAACTGTAAACAAGTTGGCACAGAGAGTTTGGGAGGCATTGCCTTTTTACCCTGTCTATTGGCTCAAGCCATAACTCTATAGGAAAGATTGATATTATGTTATGATGAACCTAATTAATGAATTCTTGTATTGTTCTATATAATATAGCTGGAAAATCAATTCAAATGTATTGATTGAGGTGAGATAATTGGTGCTATCATGATCTGTCTCTTTTGTTTATTACAGAGTAAACTTGTATAATCTATTGTACTGTCAGCAGTGAAAGGGGGCTCCATACACTACTGTACACTACGTAACACGAGGATATATCATAATGCATAGGCCTTCAGGGTATGTTTATCACATACATAGTATAATAATATAATATACTTGTATATGTATATGCATAATATGTAGACAGTTGAGTTGTAATATAATTATACAGCATATCCATGGAATAGGCCTACTGTTATGTACATGATTGTAGATATTGTATAGTCATACCAAGTTCAACAGTTTGACCAGCTCTTCCAATAAGGTTGTCTCATTGGCTGGCTATAAAACCAATTAGCTGTAGAATTTGGGTGCAAATCACAGCCTGTGGTCCACAACAATCATTAGTACGCCCACTCTTTCTTTAGAAAGGTTTAAACCCAAGCTATACCCAGAGGTTAATTACATAAAAATAGCTTCAATTGCTTATTGTAATCAGAAGTGATAATGGTAGTTATGGGACTTGAACAAGACTTGGACATTGGTTATAGTGTAGGCTAGATCTGACACACTTGTTAACCCAAATGTGAGGCTTACTACATAAATATTGTGTACAAAGTATGTTGTGATTATCTATGGGCTTATTACTGTAACAGGTAAAACGCATGTCTGTATGATAATATGATACCAATATGTTCATGTAGATATGTGTATGACTACATGATTGTACACTGTGGGTTTGAGCACATATGTTATACTATGTGTCATGGTACGTGAAATATAAACACAGGTACATGTACATATTTGTGTACTGTGTATCATGCAGAGAGGTGCAAACTGACAGCCTTCCAACAGTTAGAATTCAGGCTGGTACCCCAGTGCCTTTAAACATGCCAAGTAATGATAAAGGAAATGGTAAAGGGGTCACCCTTCCTGCAGTAATAAATCCTAAGGCTAACCCTGCACCTGCTTACGGTGGATCACCGACTAAGTCAAGCCCTCACAAACATAGCATCAAGAAAGGTATGTGTGTCTATATATACATTGCACATGTATATCATTACTCCATTTCTTCACATCGGATTCTACTTCTCATATGCAAGTCATATTCTCTATAATATCTTGTCTAAAGTAACTTAGCATCTGATCTATAAATTAATGTTTCAATGACTAGCTTGTACTGGACTATTGCGAAGGTAACATAGTTTAACAACATACTGTTATTTTCTAACTTGTAACCTACAATGTACATTGTTGCTTTTGAAAACAGTTTATGAACTAAAGTTTACGTCAACCTATTTTATTTTCCTCCGGGCACAAGTTCTTTATTTTGTGTATCACATTAGAATAACAAAGAGTGTATTATATTATATTACATTATTGTTTTTTTACTACTTTGCATTATATAACGTGTAACCCTACACTACCAACCGTATGATAACATAACACACAATTCTATAACAGTAAAATTGTAGATATGAATATAAAATAATGCCATAATTTTGAATGCATTTATGCTACATATTTTTGCTGTTTTAAATGTTTTGGGCATAAACAAACACAGAAAGAAGATTTGATAATGCTAACTACCGTATTATACTTAAACAGTTAGTTCATGCATGATGCGTGGTATGTTTTAGAGCCGGGTTCCGACTTTCAAACAAGTTTTGGAGTAGGGCAGCACTACACAAAGCCACACCCACCCAGTAAGATACCTGTACCCAACTATTCAATCTCACAGTCTAACTTTGCACAGGATGTGTTCAAGAAGCCCAGTTTCTCTCCGCACCCTCACACACTATTCCATAGCAACTCAAATTCAAGACTCGACACGGTGAACCTAAAGCTACCAGACAATAACAATGCTAACCATTCGCCCACCCCAAGTGACATCTCTAGTATAAGGATGACACCACATTTGTCTTCTGTTCTAACACCAACTCTGGAACAGAGAACTGGTGTCAACACTCCCCGGACACCTATGGGAAGCGAAAGGGGGCAAAACTTCTTAGAACCGCTGCCAGTCTCCAGACCTGACTGGAATGCTTTCAAAGTCTTGCCTGGTTTAAATAACAATACTTTGCAAGAGAACTGTGATCCCCAACACTCAACCAGTTCTCTTTCGCAGTATCCTGTAAGCAATGTGTCTCTTTCCCCATTCCCTAATTTTGATTTTAGTCCTGCACCCTCCATTTTCTCCAGTCCACGGCACTCTGCAAAATCACACAGACAAAAACGAGCTTTATCAATCTCACCTCTTTCCGCTGATGGCATAGATTTAAATTCTATTATTCGTAATTCGCCAACTTCTCTTCTGGCTTATATGAATGGCGGTGGTTCTAGCAGAGCTTCATCAGCCAATAGGAGTAGGCTAAGTCCGTTCACTAACAATACATCATTCCAAAATATGGGTAATCAGGGACATCTGAACCCTCGGAATGTTGCTGATATAAAGATTAAGGAAGAGTATTCCAGTGAAGATCATGCTCGCATGGCAATCCTAGAGCAGCAAAACACACAACATGGTTTGATGTCAACCAACCAAGTGGTCATGCCTCAGGATCATGCTCAGATGGTTGAAGGATACATCGCGTACCGACAACAGAACCACAGTGTACAGAACATGCCCATTGTACAGCATCATCAGACTCTCGCAATAAACAGCGCACACCAACACCCTGGTATGCTTCAGCCACAGAAGCAGGAACCGGTACATGTACCAATGCAACACCATGAGAATCTGATCTACCATCCAGAGCAACAGATGCCTCAACTTACCGCCAGACCTCCACCTTTGCCCAGACCAGGGGTGAGTATCCATCAGTTATACTCTGTAAGAATCAACATTAGGAATTTTCAGTAGCTATGGTAATAGATTTCATGACTACTTACATGTACATGTACATATTTTGTTTATAGGCCTACATGTATATAATTTCCTTGCAATAGGAATTTAGTTGCACTATGTTCACAGCGATGATGTATTCTGTCAAACAGGTGGCCTTGACCCCCAGGAAGCCACCGATGTACCCAGGTAGCCAGGTTGCAGGTGCAAATGGTGGGGAACCGATGGAAACTAACCTATCAAATAGACACGAGGATTACAGTGACAATGATGATGAGGATGAGGACCATGAAGAGAAGGTATTATATAGCCCTAGATCTCCTGGTTACATTTGGAGCATGAGAGTTGGGAGTGTGATCATGTATACATGTAATGGAGGAAGACAAAATCTAATGTTGGAGTTTCAACAAAGAACTCGGGCTAAGTCAAATTTGTATAAATTTCGCCAACCTCAAAATCTGGTGGGGCATATAAGGGGTGGATAAGGATTGGTTAATAACTTTTCCTATTCACTATACTGTATGAACTTAATCCAACGAGGCCTTCATGCAGATTTAGTTGATACAAGAAGTGTCTATGTATTTCAGCAAGTAACGCAATGCTTGTGGGTTGACTGTGACCAGATGTGTGAGAACAAGGAAGAGCTTGTCAAGCATGTGGAGAAGAATCACATAGACCAGCGTAAGGGGGAGGACTTCACTTGTCTATGGAGGGAATGCAAGCGAGACCATAAGCCATTTAATGCTCGCTACAAGCTCTTAATACACATGAGGGTACACACGGGAGAGAGGCCTAACAAGTGCACAGTAAGTATACTTCCACCCTATAGATTCAAAAGTGACCAACTGGTTAATGATTATTTTAGAGATGGAATATTCATTCGATAAATCTATCAATTGCTATAATGCAGTGTAACTGTGCATAAAAATATAGCGTTGTTTTCACATGTAATGTACACGCATATTGTACATGCACATAATATTTTGTGTTTCTAAGCTCAGCTGGACCATCTTGCCTTATTTAACCTAAATTCCTGAACTGTTTGTGTGTATAGTGGTTTATTTTGCCTATTCAGACATTACAATGTACCAATATATTTAACTAAAAGGCCTAATTTATTCTATTTAACAATTACCTAACTATTATGTCATATTATTTAGAATACCATTGATTAGTATAAATGAAATCACTGATTGTATTGATACTGTACCAAATCATTTGAAATAGTGTGAGGTGCTACCTCATGAGTTACTGAATAAATTCTTTAAGGTTTATATAAATGCAAACAGCATTTCAAACAATAAATCAGTTGATACAAAAACTAGTTAAACATTTGTAGGGACAAAAAGACTAGCTAACACAAAAGTGTACTGTATTAAATTATTAAATTTGGACATACAATATGGCAAATGATTGCTTTGTAAACATCTCAAAATATCTTTTGAAAAGAAATTGAACTGTTGACTTCTACTTGAGAAAGTATATTAGCAATCGTATGCCCACTGCTGCCACACTGCTGACACACTGCTAACAGCTTTATACTGGATTTTTACACCCAATCAAGTGGTATATTTACTTATGTTTGTTCATACTATATACTTACACTTTGTTTTTGTAATATATCCCTCTTCAGCTGCCTAAATTACGTAATCACGTATTCATACAGATTAATGGAAACACCAATTCAATTTAAAATTGTTTTTAATCTTGGTACGGTGCCAAAGAGAAATGTATATTGGATACCCTCTCATCTGATTTCCAGCTAAATGCGGAATCGAGTAAATATTTTGCAGTTCATACTCGCCTTTTATTAATAAAAGTAAATACTTATCACAGCATCCGGGTTGTGACAAGTCCTTCTCTCGGTTGGAGAACCTTAAGATTCACCTCAGATCTCACACAGGTGAGAGACCGTACAAGTGCAACTATGAGTCGTGTACCAAAGCCTTCAGCAACAGCTCTGACAGAGCTAAGCACCAGAGAACCCACCAGGACACTGTAAGTGATGAATGCTCTCAGTTATCAGCTGTTTTTCCTTTGGTTCCATTTTTCAAGTGTTATTTGTGTTTAATCCAAAGTAATACAGTATTGTAATTATAATGAAACTGTAGTTGGTAATTTAATGTTGTAAGCTTAAAGTGCATGCACACCTCTATCTATTGATGATTTTACTCTTTGAACATTGTAGAAACCATATGCCTGTACTATTCCTGGGTGCACAAAGAGATATACAGATCCAAGCTCCTTGAGGAAACATGCTAAGAACCATAAACAAGCCGAGCAGCAGCAAAGGAAGAAGGTAACATAGTACCGTATTGGCGTATTATAATCCTATATGTACCATAATACAGTATTATAGTCCCACATAGTCAGCAAACTACAACTACTGCTATAAAAGTTTATAATGATCATACGTAGGTTATAATAATGATATCAGGTGTAAAAACTGGGTCATTGATTTACGTAACTACATTTACATGTGAATTAAAATAGAATTAGCATGAATCTAATGGAAAGTAACCTTGAAATATCGAGGGTACCGCACTTTTGAGAATAGCCTGTGAATGTATGAACACGGAGTAGAGTGTTAACTCCCAGCTATTGTAGTATTTAATTTTTTCATAAGATGACAAGAAGACAGTGAACATAAAAAATTTACAGTTATTTTCAACAATACCGTCTATTGATTGTGGGCAATAATTCCGCACTCCTGGGGATAGAGTCTTCCTAAGTTATACATGAATACAACAGGATGTCTGCTAACTCAACTTCTCCAAAAGCAATAATGTTCCTAATGAACTCGCCGAAACATCCAGAAATCAATATAGTGAAATGAACCATTTGAATAAAATATATAACATCTAGTAGATGCAAGGAATTCCGTGCCGTTATCTCAGAAATCCCTGGATATATACTTTCTGCATGCCTGCATAATTTTTATGCGTTTTTATCCGCCATTTCTTTTGTTTTATCTTTATGCTAAATGAGAGTGGATTGTAGTTCTTCGACTAGTTTACATGTAAGGGCTATAAGTACATCGATACACGGCGTGTTGAATAAAATGTAACAAATTAACACTTGGACATGGTAGTGTACATGTACATGTACTGTACATATACATGTACAATAATTATGGCAGGAATGATGGTATACCAAATTCCGCGTCCGACTGTGTGTCTAGAAAAGTGTTGTAGGCCTATTGAAGATGTTATCTTGACTGATTGCGTCTTCTGTACTTATTTCCCTTTCTCATCCATGGGAATTGATATCAAATAAAAACATTATTATCAAGTTAATTACAAATATACATGGCAGATCATGGATGTAATATAATGAATTGTAATCGCTTATAATATTGTGTAATAATTTCTTAAGATCATCGATCTCCATTGAAGATAGTGAAGAATATACAGTAAACAGTTACAATGAATTATAGCTGTGCATTCTTTAGATTCTTATGTAAGGATGAAGTGTGGCAGAAGAACTACTGTGTGCATATATGAAGTGTAAACTCAGCATTGAATTGTTCATCTTATTGTAGCTCAAAGTGTTATTTACAAATAACTTTATTGAACAGATTGATTCAATCAATAATTATGACCCACCGCAAGTTCAGAAAATAAATGTTATTGTAAATAACTAAGTGTTGAACTCATACTGTAGACCGGTTAGTGTGAGAAAATAATTAATTGTTGAATCATCCATTCTGACTGTAACATATAAAGCAAACTATTATTAGATGTGAGCTTCGATATAATAAATATGACCAGGTTTTATAGATTCTGAATTGTACCATCTGCACATATACATATAATAATTATACACACTTCCAAATATAGGTGTAATACCGCCAGGTAACACAAACTTTAATATATATTTCTATCAATGTAGTTACGAAGTAATGAGAGTGGATACAGCTCATCTGAAGGTTTGGGTGACTGTCTGAATATAACAAGACTGAGGCCAGAAGGTTCCCCAATGAGTGTCGACTCTCAAGGTTCTCTCCCAGGCACAAGAGCAGAGTTCTATCCAGGTAGGCACACAGCTCATTATGGTATTGTAGGAGGAAATATTTTCCCGCTTGTAGTCTTTAGAAGGGCTTACAGTGTTTCAGTATAGGAAATTATTAGATATCTGCTCTGATTGAACAAGCTACATTGTAAGTAGCTGCTACTTTCGTCTAACATTATCTTGTGTATTTTGTCATATATTCGGTAATTTATCTTACGACTAAGCACTATGGAATGGCTTACGACACGGTGCTATGGAATGGCGTCTATGACCCACTGAATTATTTTGGATTCAGTTTTGTGGAATTCAAACTAGCGTAGAGCATGGTAACGTCCAAACCTTATCTGGAAATGATTTGAAAGTCTTAGATGCTGTTATCTAGAAACTCTTTTGATGACCTATTATTAAACTTAAATGAATGAGTTGAAAGTTTATCAGTTCGTTACGCAACTGATCAACTCCTACAAACTTGTTCAAACCTTCAGCCTTATTAAACATAAGAGTTGAATAATGTTTGAGGTTATTTTTATCCTGAGTAATTTTTTTTAAGACTTATTGGATAATTAACTAACCACTACCGCTAATCTCTTACAGCTTCTGTCTCCTTCTCCCTCGTCCAGTCTACTGTGACTGGTAAAATAACCTACGGTGTTGCTAAGGGTCAACCTCCTCAGCCTAACAAACTTAGCAGTGAGTTGTCAGAACACTGGTCCCTGCTCACACAAACTCACAGCACAGACCAGATTGCACCCCATCACTGATGATGCACCCTTTTATTTCCTCAGCCAAATTCTCCCCCTCAAACTGCCTCAGCATAATTTCATATAATTTTGTAACCTTTGTTATTTGTTTTTATGTAGTGACAGTTGACATGTGAGTCGTTGATACAGAAAATATTCACTGTAGAATTATATGTTGCATCCTATTGACACCTATCACTATTGTTTACATTATTTGTGTTATTACCATTGTTACGTCATAGTCATTGCATTTTTTTTTAAAATTGCTGAATATTTCGCCTTCTGAACCTTGTTTGCACCTCATAATCTTGTGAGGTGACTGACCAACAAAAGAGATAATGTTGACTTGGTAAAGTTTCAACCATCACGTTCGGGGAAATAAATAATTCAATGTGTACAGGCCACATGTGAATAAACATATGGGACATTTTTCTAATATCTCACTAACCTCAGAATAGTGCCCTAAAACAGATATAAAAACGGATGTACTTATTATAGTTGAAACAATCTGCATGCTGATTGTAGCTTTCTACTCAAGTGCACACTCAAGTCGTAGCGGCACTGCAAATGGCGGCTACAGTCACCAGCCGTCTCCTATAAGCATGAGCCACAGTATGGCCAGCTCACCGATGGTTCCAGTCAGTCAGTCTCCATACCCTGTCCAACACAGCCCTATGTCGGCCAGAATGCAGGCTAGCCCGGGGCCTCAGATGCAGCAGGCAATGAATCAGCCTACTATGGTTCAGCACAGTCCTTTACCTGCTGGATCTGAACTTCACCAGCCCCAACTAGTTCACCAACATTCCAGTGTTGACTTCAGGTGAATATATAGTTATCAGAGCTTCATTATTATTTGAATTTTAATGTAAATACCTTTGAGAAGAGTGAGTGATTAATAGCATCTTGGCTAATTAACATGTGTGGTCCATGATCAACATGTGTGGTCCATGATCAACATGTGTGGTCCATGATCAATATGTGTGGTCCATGTCACTTATGCAATGTTAATCTCTAATCTCCATAACGTACTCAGGTTTTAAATTTCTCATTTTAGTTACAATGTGAACCACGAGTTTTCAAGTACTCACAGCGTTCTGCCGCCTATTAACCCTCAACACCAGCAGCAGCCGTCCCTTCTACAGCAACAGCATCTGCAGCAGCAACAACAGTTACCACAACAGTCACCACAACAGCAACAACAGCAGCACCAACAGATGATGCAACAACAACAACAGTTCCAGCAGCAGCAACAGCACTTACAACAACAGCAATATCAACAACAACAGCACAAACTACAGCAACAACATCAACAACAACAGCAACACCAACTACATCAACAACAGCAGCAACAACAGCAGCATCAACAGCAGCATCAATTACAACAACACCAACATCATTTACAGCAACAGCAACAGCAACATTTACAGCAGCATCAACAGCAACAACAGCCCGGGTTGCTCCAACCCCAAGCCTACACAAATCAGCTGATGCCAGCTCATAGTCCACACCAGCATCATAACCAGGGGATGCTGCCAGATCAGGGTAAATGCAGGGAATGCGGATCACACTCGTCAATGTCACAGTACCCTGATTATAACAGCAACTCTCTACCTAATATACACAGTAAGTTTGTATTCTGCTGTCATGGGTTTTGTATTTGTCATACAGAATTTTATTGGTAGACAGCTGTTTCATAATCCCAAATTTTAATGCCTAAATCGGTAAAAATATCTAATGGTCATTTACCTAATGGCTATTTACCAATTTCCATTTATTTCTCGGACTTATTATATATAACCAGTAAAGCAGTTCTGAGTGACAGTTTGAAATTTCAACTCGAACCATTTTGACATTTCAAAATTTCTCACATAACTATTTATAATATAGTGCATGTATTCACATATACGGTATGTTATTACAGACAGCATGGGCAACACAATGCCGTCGTACACACAACTTACTCACTCACCTAGTGTTTTGGGAAGCAAGGCCAACCTAATGACAAGCTCTGCATTGAATACACCCAGACATAGCGCATCACTGCAGCACCACATGGGCATGCCTGTATCATTTGATGATCACTACAGACAGCAGAGTGCACATGCACTACAGCACGCACCACAACCACCACACACATCCAACTGTAAGTATATATTATAATGTTACACATGTATGCCTCAAGAAGCCTGGGTTCCAGACACTCTAAGAGGTTGTGAAGGTGTATGCTGCTGCAAAAGATTAGTTAGTTATGCTAGAATTTGAAGGTAGAAATTGTGAGCAAACCTATGTACAAGAGTCGAATTCTATCACGACTCACCAAATTCTTTTGCAGTGCTTGAAACCCAGGCTATTTCCTTCCCTTACCAAGTAGCATTTCTACCAGCTTATTCCCCTTTTACAAGCATGGTGTCTAGTCTAGGTGGGCACCGAAGTGATGGAACATACACGGGAGGAAATGGAAGACATGTAACACTAGGCCATAGCACCTTCAAAATAGAAAACCTTTCATAGCATTTAATTCAGTATAACATGAATGGTTTAGTATAAGAAAACTTTCATTAATTGTGAATACATTGTATCGTCTTCTAATCAATAAGCTGTTCTAGTCTTTAGACTTACTTAGGAATTACGCAACTCTCTTACAGTCTGTTTAGCCTAATATTCTTTCCAAAGGAAACCATAAGGAAGTATATATCCTTCTATAGTATTCTCAAGGCATTACATTTGGCTCATAATTTGTGGTGCAAATTGTACCTAAACATGTGTTTCTGTGATGTGTGCAGATTGGGGTCTTTAGTGGGGTGATTGTCACTGTTGCAGCTGCAGTGTAAATGTAGAATAAACATGCTTATATCGTATCGTATGTCTATAATATACGCTAGTATGATAGCTTTAAATCACTAATATATTTTGTACAATTATTTTGTTCTAATATATACATGTGTACATCAAAGCACTCTGACAAGGAGCTTTGATCTATATAGGTCGATAGTAGATTGTAGTTTTTACTAGCCATAGAGCAAGTAAAACATGAGTGGAATTGTGCTCCCCTGTCATAATTATATGTATATTATTGTGCTTCATATTTTGTAGATAGCAACATCATGAATGGTAACTAGCATCCAGATAAAACACACACCAATTTTCTCACAATGTATGTACATACACGTATACCATTTCTCTGTTAAGCTGGACTACTTATAATGTATATAAAGATATATCATTATTTAAATAATAATAATAATTAAATATTGATTTTCTCCTATAAGTTCTGTACTTTTAACACAATTTATATAAATACAGGTTTATCACATTATCTAGGTAAATATATATTGGTGCCCTATGTTGTGCAGTGGTATATACACTAATATTATTATGTGGGTTATCATATCAACACCAAGTGTTTAATGTGCAAAGATTGCTTATATTTTTATAGACTAATTTACACTGTCTTTTAATATACCGCGCCAAAAAGTAACGTCCCATTACATGCTCCGTCCACCTGTATTGCTCCAACAACTTGTATTGTACAGTTAGTTTTACTATCCACTTAGTCTAATCGTTTTAGAAGCACATTCCAAATTTTTTTCATTATAACAATATATTTTTTCTTCAACAAAATATTTGTTTTGTCCATATACATGTGTACAAATACTATAATGACTATACATATACTTTGGTAAATAAACCCCTTTTATGTACAAGATTATTTCATTACAGGTACTATAGCATGTAAAATTTGGGGATTTTAATATAGACTTATAAAAGATAAGTATGATTATTGTAAATAAATATTTCTAAATTTTTGTGCCAAGTAGATAAAGAAAATATATTTAGAGTTCACTATATATTTGATATATATTTTTTCTAACCTGATACTATTTTGTGCGTTGTTTCTATGGACATGTTATATCACCCTTTAACTTTTAAATTTTTAATCTAATTTTAAAATATTATGTAGCACGTTTAATTTTAAATTATGAATGTAATGTTATATATTTGTATTCTAAAATTAACATCTTACTTTATTTTATTACCCTACTAAAAGTAGATTAAATTCACACCAATGTTCAAGTGTTTAATTTAATCAGGAATTATATTTTTATATTTCGTTTATTGTGCAGATGTACTCTATAAATCCATCTGTATTATTATAAATGCCAAACAATAATTCAATAAATAATTTCTATCCTGCGAATTGTAATACTCCAGCCCTTGTTATTCAAATATACACAGCGTGGATGTACGATAGCATAACTCCAAAAGACAGTACGCAACACTAGTAATCCTGATAGATCTGTACAGGGGCTTGTACATCTTTACCTATATGCATGACTCTTAGTAAACACTAATGATACTAGTCTGTGTTCTAAGATAATTGGTAGGTGTGTTTCTAGTCGCTATAAATTATTTAGGCTAAAATGTTTCAGGCCAAGTTCTAGATTCAAAATAGCCAAAACTAGAAAATTCTTTTTTTATGGCCATAACACTCATGTCCAACAATGTCACAATACTGTTATCAATGGACATATAAGTATATTATTTTGTAGCCATAGATATAGAGCAAGCAAACATAAAAACACGAATGGAATTGTGTACCCCTGTCATAGTTATACAAGTAATCTACATTGTATATTATTTTGTAGCTAACCAAGCAACCTACATGTATTACAGTTGTTATTCTGGTGACATTGAGTGATGCACAGTGTGCAACTGAAAGCTGGGCATTGTAGTGAGGAAGGGCATCCTATCACAATCACAATGCTAGGAATAATATTTTGTGCTGTTCTGATATTTTTCATATTCTTATTCCTTTTTATTATAACTTTTATTTTTAATCATGGCCGCTTCATCAAGGTAAGGATTTACTGTATGTGAGCAATTTGACTATTACTATAGCGGTGAGAACAATATATATGTATTGTAACAGCAAAATCTCAGATGGCATTAATTTAGTTAGTCGCCATTGACCGCTTTAAGGGCAACAATCACAACAAACACTTACCTAATAATGACGCTGACAATGGGGGCGTAACTCCTAATGATAACTACATGGACATGTATATACATGATGACTATGCCCACAGCTACCTGAACACACTGGGTTATGTGACTTCGGTAAAATGTGGGCACAGTCATCACATATAATATAGTTATCATTAGGAGTTACGCTCCCATTGTCTGTACATAATGGCTTGGTCATCTCATCGTTAGTGTATCTATATTTATAAGAGCTATGATCATGATGCATGTGCATCTAGTTGGTGAAATATACATAATGCTTACGATGTAACAAATATACATGACTAGCATAAGTGGTATAAGATATGTTAGAGCCTCTGTTTCACATGTGACACCATGAGTCTGAGAGACCCTACATGTGTGTTCTAGACACTAATCCATGTACCTTTTGGAGATAAAACCTATTACACAACAGAGCATATATACTTGGTAACCTTCATAACTGGACAGAGACCATGTGAGTACCATTATTGTATATTAGCATTCTAACTCCTGTAATTAGTTATAATTAAGTAGATGAAAAGTACAAGTGCAACTGTACAGTACTGGTTAGAGAACAGATAACTCTCATTTTAGTTTCCAACACAGACTTGCCTTTGTGACTTGAGCTACCATGTGCACATGGCGTGGCTAGGAAGCAGCTTGCACTATAGAGAGCATTGTTAGTGGATTGCTACATACTCACTTAGACTTCCACTTGTTAAACAGGTTCTGGTACCAAGGCCGATATATACCTACGTCTACATGGTGAATGTGTGTCCAGTGACATATTTAGACTTGATGACCATTCCAAGGGACACTTTGAGAGAGGCTCTGTTGATAGATTCCTTATTTTCACTAAAGGTAAATCTAACTCTTACAGTAGCTATGTAGACTTCAGTTGTAAGGCCAACATCTAAGTATTAGCCACGTACGATTTTGTAGTTTTATCACTAATTAGTTCATAATTTCTGTAATATTTTCTTATAACATGGTACAATAAAATATTGTATCTAGAGGATTTAGAAAACTAAATACATGTAATTAGAACCATTTTCATCACAAACAAGTAATTTGCTCAATTTACATCAGATTCTATTTTTACACTCATGATGCAACACATGTAATTTACAGAGTCTTTGGGGCATATTGTGAGAGTAGAGATACAGGTAGACGCACATGGACAGCACAACCAAGACTGGTAAGTGACTCACAAGCTAAGAGTAATATAATTAGCATACATACTGCATGAAGTAATGGGGCACTTTATTGGGACAGGATGGTAAAACTATAAGTTTTCTGAGCTTTGTATAAATTCCTGAGTATGTATTTAAATATGCAAATATTTACTTTATGCCAATATACAGACTGCTCTCATGTGTTTTTAGGTATTTAACAGAAGTGCTGGTCCAGGATCCTCAGCACAGCTACAGACCTTACATATTCAACTGTGGTCAGTGGTTCAAGGGTGGTGGCTGTACCTACAAGCATTTCATTGTTGGCCCTAAAGAATTCCGATCTTCGTACTTGAGGTGAGATACAACCCATACAGTGTTTACAGAATTGCTCACAACAATCAAGATAAATAATAATAAATTCAATATTAAATAATTAGCGTTTACTGTATATCAGTTGGTTAGAGCCCTAAACTATTCCATATTTGGAAGTTTAGTAGTGATGGCAAGGAAGTGTGGTATGCAGAACAGAATTCATTTCAAAGATGAACCTAATATTGTTCAAGAATATTGTTGCAATGCATCTACAATGATGCATCAACATTAATTACATTCTTATAAATCCGTGTAACATAATTATAGGCAGATAAAATATTCATGTGGGCCGACCTGTAGCTTCCAGGGATAATTATCCCACACACACCTAAATGACAAGAATTGGAAAATTATTAATTATATAATAAGCCTGCTCCAAAATCTTTATATCTATTTCCTCGTCATTATCGCTTATTGGTTATTGATTACATATGATAGGACCTTCTGGATGAGCGTAACAAGAGGCATGAGGAAGTATCACCTGTGGTTGGCTGTCTTCACGGATAATGGACATGGAAGGAGATTTAACGGTTGTACTTCTACTGTTGTAATATACCAGCTACTGTGTAACCTTCTACTGCTCAACCTTGTGCCAGCTGTAATACCCGACCACATCACACATGATGACCTCGTATACTACTCCATACCTTTCAACTTGGTCGCTTTTGTGATTGCCTCCATTATAGAGGTGAGAAAATAGTTTTTGATGCAAGCATTAAGTCAAAAGTCGGTGATGTGAGCCTGACTCCATTTCCAACATCAATTGCACTCTTTCTTGAAAGAGATTAAAAATTATTTCTGAGCTAACTGGAGCATTCTAAAACTCCAGTTACAGAACTATTATCAAATTTGCATCCCCTTGCAGGCAACAAACAGTTAAAGTTATGTCATATTTTAGATCATTGCTAGGAATATAAAACCAAGAATAGCCTGTATCTGCCCTTTTCACCATGACTGGGATGCTGACAGGGTGGCATATAGAAATGCTGTGAAAATAGAAATAGCAAGAAAGCCTCTTACATTTGAACCACACCCAACATATGAAAGCTTGCTGAAATGCTTGACTCGTAAGTTGACGCTGTAGATGAGCAACTTTGCTGCCAGCTGAGAATGTAGATAGGGCATCTCTATCCCATTATATAGAAAATAGTTGTTACTCTTTAGTGTTGAACATAATAAAATTAGCTAAGCACATGTATGCATTGAACATTTTCATAATATATTATACAGAAGACGACTGGAGAAGAGCCAAGGGGATAGCTAGGGATGTTTGGAGGAAGATCAGAACTGATTCTGTAACTGATGAAGTCTTAGATGATATCATTAAATCTTTCCTCTACAGATCAGCTCAGAAGATCAGCAAAAGGGCTGCCTATGAAGACGAGGTACATGTGCAATCCATATCATTGTATATGATGATGATTACATATATGCATTTCTGGGTTCATGTATCATATCAAAATATACATGTGCATATGCATGTGCCATAATTATATACATGTACCTATGTGTGCTATATAAATATGTATACTAATGGATACTGGTATTAATATTGTAATGGTTCAGCACATTTGTATATACGACTCCAGCCACCCTGATGGACCCTATAGCACCCTAAGTGCCTAGTAGTTGCCACAGCACTACTCATCTAACACTTATTCTCTTGCACTTAGCTGTTTCTATGCTCATACTTGCCTTGTATTGCATGTCTAACCATACATTCTATAATTACATACCTGTATATAGACTTACTAAGACATTGTACTGTTTTTATACCCATGTAAAGAGGCCCGACCTCTCAGAATTACTTGATATTCATTTTGTATATGAACTAGATGATTCTGAGCACCTTTTGTAATAACCCGACCTATTTTGGGTCGGGCATCGGGCTTCCGGCCGCCATATTGTCGCGCAATTTCCGGACAACCCTACGTCGTCTTTTCCCGACACTACGTTGGCCTTTTTACCGGAACTTCCTCCGGAAGTTCTCTTACTATATAAAGGGCATTGTTTTTACGTTTGTTGTCTCAGTTCTTGCTTTGATCTCAATAAAGACACATCTATACTTATATGCAGAGACTTTCACCTCGTAGATAGGTCATTCTAGTTGTTAAGGTCCTCGACCTTGCAACACGAACTGCCTACTAGATCGGATCACTCTCTTTCTCAGTATAGTAAACAAGCATAACTCGGGATCACATGGGTCGTCTTTGGTAGTTCTTTGACTACTGACTCCGATCAATCTTTCATTTAATGAGAAGGCCTAGCACCACTCATAGGCACTTCACTTTGGACTCGGGAGTCGTCTTAGGACGACCATACCAGAAACCAAAAACCATTACAATATGTGTAGCAACTGCATTGTGAATTGTGGTTACTAAATTAGGCTCTTAGAAAATAATCTCAGAACTAATAATACTATTAGCATAGTATTGAAATATAATTTTATTGAATGCTGTAAAATATTTTGTTGTAGAGGCTAAGAACTGGCTATGACAGCGGAACGCCAGATGAATCTGCGAGTGGAACAACAAGCAGTTCTAAACCACACAAAGCAGTGAGTCTGTAGATGTAAAATAAATCCACTCATTGACGATATTAGTACGATACCACGTGGGCCTACATGTATATCTAAAAGAACCTATGTTATTATATTCTAACAAATTACAATTGGTCAAGATTTAACAATATAAGATGTATATGACTACATTCTAATGAACTTATTTTATATACATGTACATATACATCATGCTATATTACAAACGTGTACCAGTGTCTTCACTTACAATATTATACATGTAGATGTAATGTATATATTATTTAGACGCACTGTCTTAAAGTGTATAGGTGTATAAATTGACTATTATATTCTACAGAATAAAAACCAGTCTGCAGTAACACCATCTTTACAAACGGCAATGCAACACACAATTAAAAATATGGCTGTGGAATTTGCTGAAATGCTCCGAGAGATGCCAATTCGTCCGCACACAAGTAATGAGAGAGATCCGTACAATCTGATTGGTCGTGAGAGGAAGGATCAGCCGTGGTTTGGTAAAAACCGTTATGAGGGAACCAAGGTAACAAAACAAAAAGATATAGGTGTCCTATTTATAGTACACTATTACCATGAATAATAGTTTATTCAACTGTCAGCTATAATATTATGCTGACCGGAGAAACGTGTGATATGATGGGCTGATGGCAACCAGCAATCTGTAGCTTAATCCATATCACATCAGCAGTTTGGTTCCTTTTCCCTGCAAAATATTTTGAGGGTATATATTTATTGTATATTACAGGTTGCCTGTCTAGATTTATTAGTCAGTTTGAGAGATTGTACTATTATAAAATCTCGATTTCGAAGATTTCTTTTTATTATTACAGTTAGAGCAATGTAGCAAGAACAGGAACTGTAATGCTGCCACATCGACATCTAGCTCTAGTGAGGATGAGAGTCTATCTTCTGAGGAGTCTATGCACCAGACTAAACCTCTTATTACCAGTTCACCAAAGGTAGAGTCATTTCACTGTTTACCATACTTCATACTTCAATTCATTCATTTATCTTGATGTAAACGACCACAGTAAACAACGCACTGGCTTCCCACTCAACCTGAACAGAATAATACTAGAGATAATGTAGAGTGTACTCATGTAAATTTATAAGCCACTGCAACAAATATTAGCACTAAAGTTTCATATTAATGTGCAGGTATAATATACATGTAGACTGGAACATGAATAGGCTATGTATAACATGTGCAGTAGATATACATGATGTACATGTATGTTATATGCATGTACATGTATGATTACTCATGTACTGATAATGTGGTTGCAACTAAAATCAGAGATGCGAGAATACCAGCTTACAACATCTAAACTGGAACTACTGCAATATTTGGTTCCAACCACACTAATTAGTTAAACAATTGATTTACTTTCGGAATATCCAGGCATCCAACGCATACAAAAGAATGCGTCAAGAAAATGTAGGAGGGAAGTACATCCCTGACCCTAACGATAAAGATACTGTTGTAATTTATACCATTAAAGATGGAGAAAAGATGCCTGGGGAAGATAGCAGAATTCACAAGAGCCGTGTATTATTTATGTCGTAAGTAACGAGAGTAATCTTTGTTCAAAGTCAGTTGGTATAGCTGTAGAACTTGGATGAATCATTGTATTCACCTGAATTGATTTACACATAATATACATGTATATATGCATTAAACTGTTACTTCAAAGGAGAATTTCTATACATTACTAATACCGCATTATTACATTACACACAATACCATATACTCAACGGTATTCCATCTCCACATAGTGACCTAGAGTTCATCATCAAGTCAGCCAGCAAAGATACGTGTGCATGTATCAAACTACACAACTCTCTGAGTAAGGCAGCTGCATATGAAATAAGAGCCAACAATCCAACAGTATATGAGATCCAACCTAACATTGGCTTGGTGCAACCAAAGAAAACTGTAGATATCAATGTATGGCTTTCTCAAGGTAGGACAACTCTTGTTTTAGATTTGTAGTTGTTCTAGTTTTCTACTTTTAGCCTTGTAGGCTTTGTGTATGTAAAGGATTTGTGTATGCCATATATATTCTTACATGGAGATATGTATCTATATGTATATTCAGATGCCAAGAAATTTAACAGCATCATATTATTAGGCACTGTGATTGTTGCTTCCCCTTGTCACTTAGGTTACGACGTTAAGATATTAGACAGCATACTAGTGACAGCTAGACCTGTAGATGCATACTATTGTGATCCATCACAGATCAGATGGTTGTGGAAGACAGCTCATAAAAGTAGTGTACTACAATATGCGTAAGTAAAATGGTAACCTGCTTACCATACTTCATAATTGAAATATAGAAATATACTAACATGTATATGTACATGCTGCCATGTGGTATTGGGTATACAAATGTAAGTAGAACATGTTTTGGTGTTTATATTTAGGCTACATTGCCGAGGAATTATACCAAAGAAGATTAAAGAGCCTCTAGATTTGTCCACAGAACATCTGCTGCAACTGGAGCTGGAGATGAATGGTGAACACACCAAGTTCTTTGTACCCTGGACTCTCTACCCTCTGTATATATTCTGTGCATTGCAGGGTCTTGTAGCCTTACTTCTTGCTGTACACTATAGCCTTGGTATGGGGGGAGAGGAAACCACCGAGTGGGCAGAGCTGTTTGGACAATCAGTACTTCAACACATTTTTGTGTATGAGATTGTGAAAGTAATATTTTTAGCCATATTGGCGACTTTATTACGGAAGAATTGGTTAATATTTCTGTAGTGACAGTCTGAATATGACTATACAATGGGAATTCTACATGCATGTAGATTTATTAATTAAGGGGTAAAAATAACAAAAATGATTAAAAAAGATTGCATGACGTGTATATTATCACGATTAAGGATTCTTTCGGAGTGTTCTGTACATACATGTAGCATTGATAGCAACACTGCACTGTTACATATAGATGCACACTCCACAAACTAAAGACCAGGTCACTCACTGGTCAGTATAATTTTATTATTCTAAGCTAGAACAGTAAACCCACTAGTGACAGTTATTAGTAATAGCAACAAGTAATATAATATACATGTACATAAGTAAGTATAAGTAAAGATAACAAGATGGAAATGCTAATTTCTTGAGCACTCTACTTCATACAAAGCTGCTAGAAATAACCCTCGCTGTTTGTGGCAGCTTGGGAACTCTAGCTCGGAATATTTAGCACCTTTGAAACATGGTTTGATGTAAACATATAGTATTGCCAAAGTGCCCTTCTAGGACAGTCTCGGAGCTGCACTGATGAGGTGAAAAACACCGAGGCAGCACACTTTTTTTTGCAGATTGAAGAATTAAATTTCAATACCTTTGAAACAGCTACATAAATGTATATTGCAATAACACTAACAATAAACAACATATACTATGGTGTCATATTTATCTACCTAAAATCAAACCCAGATAAATAAAAACATGTGTTTTTACTATAGCAACTGGTTTATTGAGTCAACAAGACTAGAACATGAGGTGCTGGCGAGAGAAGATACAGTAGGTAGCAAATAGCTAACCCAATATAAGGGTATAAACTTTATAAAAACTAGTATAAAAACTAGTAAATATTGCTAATGTATATATTGCAGAGAAAACTTCTAATAGCTTTGGCATTGGCTACAAAAGTACATGTACACGGTTGAAAGAGAGAGTATTCATACAGTGTATACATGTATTAATAATACATATAACAAATGACTACTGCAGTATACTTGTACAATGTGAGTATAATGAGAGAGAGAGTCACAAGGTCAACATAGAAAGTTCCTGTAGCTGGTTAGAATACTCATTCAGGATTGGACGTACTTCATGTGCCAGAAACTTCTCCACCTACAATAGACAATAGCATATTATATGACGTCTTAATCTAAACTCAATAGTAAATAATGTACATTGATATATCCATCTAGTATGTGTGCAAGCTATTTCCTTATTTGGTCAAGGCATTTTGTGATTGCCATTATGAAGTTAATTTATTACTCTGTGTATCAGAATAAAAGACCAAAATAATATTGCATCAATTACTACTTTATTTGGTAAAGATACAGAGGAATGACTTAACTAACCTGTTCTGGACATCTGCCAATGAATGTACGAGGCTCCATAAGATTTGAGAGCTGAGTATGAATTGGTGCAAAATAAGGATCAGATTTTATTCTATCAATCAAATCATTGTCTTTGCCACCTTCCTTGACCACAGCTCCAGCCTCCTGGGAATGCACTCTTATCTGTTCATGGCATTCCTGTAATACATGTATGTTGGACATATTAAATGATAGAGAGCTAGTATACAAGAAATAATAGTACCAGTTTAAGTTAAAAAAAGGATTTGGTAGCATCTGCTCAAGCTAGTGGATACCACTCATTCTAGTGACCTTTTGTATTCGGCTTTAGTGTTCAGAATCCACAGGAACAAATACATGTACATGTGTGACCATTCAGTTGCCATTGGAATTCCCAGATTACTCATGTTTGTCTAATAACAGCAGACCTATGAATGTTCTGGAATAGCAGACACACTATCGAGTGGAGTATGACAAAACGAACCCCTATGGAATAGTAGGCATCAATGGCACAAGAAGTGTCTGGCTATAGATCAAGTGCATATGTAAAATAGTTTGAATTCTTCCCACATTAAATGAGTTGTCAAGTATTCCGATCACAATTAATGTGGGGACAATTCTGAATTTGACTGAGTTACCTGACGATTAGCCCCCTGCTTTACCATTGCCATGATGATGTTCTCTGTAGCCATGAATGGAAGTTCCTGCTTAACACGCCGCTCTATAACCTTAGGGTAGACTACAATACCCTCAGATATGTTCTGTAATGTACTCAGGATAATGTCTGCTGTAAGGAAAGCTTCGGCCAAACAAACCCGTCTAAAAGTGCATGCACAGTGTGTGATTATAATACAAGACTCAAACACCTTCATCCTGATTGTTTATCTAACGATTTTAGTATTGTAACAAAATCAAAACCTGTGTAGTACCTGTTTGCACTGTCATCTAAGGTTCGCTCCATCCACTGTACAGAAAGTGTCATAAGCGGATCCTGGACAAGTGTCATCAGGTGTCTAGCCAATGAACAGCAGCGTTCAGACCTCATAGGGTTTCTTTTATAAGGCATGGCACTTGACCCTATATATTAAGGAAGGCAATGGGATGAAAAAGTACAGTAACCTACATGTACATACCTCACTCATAAAACAGTGATACATAAATTGGAATGAACACATTTGGAACTCGGCACTAATACAGCACTAATAAATTATAGTCCAGGATAATACCATATAAGACACTCTATAACTGATGGTAAAATAATACATAGGGGAAGACTTTGAAGACTTGAAGCTATGTACTGAACTCATAATAATAGCTGTAAGTATAGTATAACTAATACTCTGGCACATTACCAAAAGCCATGATAGCAGCTGTAAAACAGCAAGAAAGGCAGTTATAATAACTTCTACAGAGAATAACTCTAGCTATGCTCCACCTATTAGAGTGTAAAATAATATACATAACACAGAATTTCCAACAGCTTGTAAGCTAAGAGATTTCCATACTTCAGTACCGCCCCCTATGGTGGAAGATACATGTAACTACAATAAAAGCTATTCAAGTACTTGATTACTTTGTAAAAAGTTAGAAGTTTTTGAGCAAGGAAAGACAACTACAAAATAAAAACATCAAGGAGAAACTTTTTACTTTTACGGTAATTGAAACTTTCAAAAGTTGCCTGCTTTACAGTGAAATAGACACTGTAACATCTAGGCTACTGTCTACTGTACATGATGCACATATACAATTTGAAAGAAAATGAAATCCCTTCTAAAGGCATTCTACAATATAGTGATGGTTACTAGAAGAGAAGGAAGCTATAGATCTAATGCTGCCTTACCATTTTTCAACATTTTATCTAAATATTAGACTGCGGTGGTAAACAACAGTCAAGTTGTAAAACTACAGGATAACTGATATGTATGTGCAGCTGGCATTACACTGTTGATTTCAACATCTAAAAAGCATAACCAGTGAAGCTACACATTGTATAACCATATACTTACCAATTTGTTCCTTCTCAAATGGCTCCTCAAGTTCTTTGAAGTTAGCCAATAGCCTGATATCTGAACATATTTTATGTATTGAGGAGCCAAGGCTAGCTAACGATGACAGGATATCCACATCAATCTTTCTGCTGTAGGTTTGTCCAGTAACAATATAAGATCTGAAAATTTTCCAAATCGGTTTTCAAAATTCAGACTAACTAGTATATAAAGAGAACTTCAAACAGAGAACAATTTGGAAATTTAGCCAATGGATTGTAGAAACCATCATTTAGTAGACAGCACGTATGACGCAATATGTGGAATGTATGACGCAATATGTGGAATGTATGGCGAACATAATAATAATATGGCCTACTCACTGAGAGAATCCAGCTGCCTCTGTCACCAGCTTATCCAAAAGATCTACCTAAATGAACCAATCAAACAATTACACAATCAAGGGGTGTCTATCATACTCCATGGATCTAAAATCAACATATCAATACCTATAGGATTCTGAGAGTTGTTCACCTACTGTATATTTAGATGTATCAACTACTAACTGCTAATACAGGCTGTACATGCCTATATATATAGTATCACATGACACTACTGTACTGTTGGTTATTTTAAAAATCACCCAAACAGTAACTTTATGTGACTTTATTACCTTCTCAGAATCATCGTTGAATAGCTGCAAGAAGCTAGCCTGCGTTCCAGTTGTTCCTTTTACACCTCTAAACTTGAGATCATCCCTGTTACGTTTCAAATTTCTCAGATCCATGAGCAGTTCAGCAACCCAAAGAGTAGCCCTCTTCCCTACTGTGGTCAGCTGTGCTGGTCTATATAACACACGTTCACCACAGGCGTAAATACCAGGTGATTTAATTTACGAAGGAAAACAGGCTTAACAACTGCCGGTTTTGGCAATCCGAACCAACCATGTAAAAGGTGAATGAATAAACATAGAAACCAAATGACTTACAGACATATCTGTGTGATTGCTGATAGCTTTCAAGTAAACCTTAATTTACTGTCTTTCCACAATCTTCGATATATGAATTTACATGTACATGCAGTGCAGCTTGAATAACAAAGGAACTCACTGGAGATGAGTGTAAGCCAGACAAGGCACCGATCTGTATTCTTCAGCAAATACGGAGAGTCTCTGAATGCACCTGGCAATCTAAAATTACATTAACCAGAATAAATATTTGGCTTTGAATATTCAATTTTACACATAAAATTGATAAAATGAGCATAAAAGACGCGGGTTTGAGATTAATCAGTGAGCAGGGCTACATAGCTCCATCTACATACCTTTGGTAACAGAAGATTCAAACCATCTCTCAACACTATCAAATCCTGAAAAAGATACGGAGCAACTCTAACATTGATTTGTATACTTATGACATGAGAAAGCCCACAGAGTCAAAGTAGCACCACACCAAGCAGCATGAGACTATTCCACTCACCGTATTGTCACCAACATAGCACGAAGTGGCACCAAGATGAATTATTGAAGCAGCTGTAGGACAAGCTGCAGCAAATGTTTGTACGTGGGCCATGACGTCATGACGACATCGTCTCTCCTGCTCACTCGCCATGTCAAAGTCGATATTCTCTAGATTGGACTCCATCTCAGATATTTGTTCATCAGTAATATCGATTCCAAGCGTCTACAAAGATTATACTGTTCCGTTCAGCACCATTCTTTATGAAAATATCATCACACCAAAGCAAACAATGAAACACAGCAGCTACAGATAATAACTAGAGGACCTACTTAAATGGGAATGCTTCATACAGTTTGTAACTAGATTACCTTTTGTGACTTGGCTAAAGAAAGCCATAATTTGCGCCATGTTGAAAATTTCTTCAGTTCACTGAAGTTGTAAGCCATTTCTGGGCTGGCATAGCGACTAACAAGGGGAGATCTGTATTTCGTGTAAATAGAATCGATTCCAGCAGTATTCACAGGAAGGGCCATATCTTATCTTCGCTAGAAACAGAAGTAGACTGTCATAATTGTTATGTGGTACTGGTATCTACGGGAAATATTCGATATTGGTAAGCCGTCTAAATAGTCTACAACCCAATATTTAATGTAATCATTATTAACCAGACCTCAGATTATGCTTCATTATGAATATTATTATAACATCAGCCTTAATATTCATAATAACACCATACTTTTGGTGTCCGGCTGGGTAGCTGAGGCGCAGCCATACAATGTACAAGCCAGAGTACAGGAGAGAGGAAGTCAGAATCAGTTGACCAAGCAAGAGGGGGCCAAGGAGAAGGGGAGAGGGCAAGGAGAAAGGGAGACAGTTCCAACCCAGCAGGATTGTAAACAAACAAATAGGTAATGGGCTGATTAAGAGGGAGACCCGGGGCCCAAAGGTAACTGCTGGGATCCTCAGAGTTGACGCAAGAACTGGTGGTATGGAATCATCTCCTATAGCTAGATAGATTAGCAGGAGTCAAACGCTATAGCTGTGGGAAGGAGTTGGACTGGCGGATCCTAGTACTAGTCATGGCCTAAGTGATAATTTACTAAACATTAGTAGGAATGATACAGTAAAAGCGTGCAAAGTGCAACTATATTTAATACATACAAAAAACACAGATGAGCCCTTTATACAGTGATGCAGGTAAATGCAAATGTCTATGTGGAATGTGTAATCGGATCGGTATGGGACACAACATGAAATCAATATTTTATATTACTAGACATTCAAATGTTTATTTTCTTCGCATTTATTATCTCATTTTATTTAATACAATTTATATAATAATTATAATTATATGATTAGGCCTATTAAACTCAATTTTAGAAAATAAGCTTTTTATTTTACTAGCCTATTGCTCTTATATTTTCTATAATTGATAGCAAAATGAAAGTTAGTCATACTCACTCATCGTTGATAGAACATTCTATTATCACATATTGTGCAAGTTGAATGCCTCATTGATAACAGTGTGCTACAGTGGACAAGTCAATATTACAGCATATGGCTGATTTGCTTTTATTCAGCACCACTAAAAAACCTATGTCAAAAAACACTGATGACTGACGAGATGACAATAGGCTAGTGATAATAATAATCTAATATTTAATTTTGAAGGCGGCTTAAGCTTCAACTAAGCTTGGCCTTGCAGTGTGGACTATCACAATGACAATAACTTACTACACTCACACTGACTATCACTATACATGATATTTTATGATTTAGAGATGTGTGCAAGTGAAGTTTTATTTTGGAAACTCAAGTTTCCATGGCCAACTAACTCTTAGTTGTGACTCTTCAAGTTACAAGTCAATTCTTTCTAGTAACAGATCAAAACTTTCAGGTTGCAGGAGGTTAAATATTTACATGTCCCTAGCAACTAAAAAAAATTATTTATCATATTCATTGAAAAATATTTAGTTACTTAATTTTTATTTTAAATTTATTTATTTAATTACTCAGTAACTCAACTGTAAGTAAAAGTTAGTGATGAGATTCAAATTAAAATGCTGGTGTGTACTGCCAGTTATTTGCAATAAATATGCATGCAGTTGTTTTCATTGTCAAGTGTCAACCCATGGATATTAATGGGCTCAGGTTCTATATAAATTCTAACTAAATACACTGCTCTTGTGGAAATTGCCACTTCAATGCTTGGAGACCACAATCTTTGCCAATGTTATGTTTAAACCAGTGATATCTTCAGTATTTTTACTCATAAGCCTAAGGAGGTTGAATTATTAACTGGGGAAAATATGTTAGTCCCATAGAGGTAGGACTAACATATTTTCCCCAGTTAATAATTCAACCTCCTTATGAGTAAAAATACTGAAGATATCACTGGTTTAAACATAACATTGGCAAAGATTGTGGTCTCCAAGCATTGAAGTGGCAATTTCCACAAGAGCAGTCCCAATGTTAGCCTCATATCCTCCATTATCTACGGTTTATAAAAGTAATTATCTCTAAGTTAATCATGTGATAGCCGTACCAATAGCTCAGATTTACTGTTAATTCTGGCTAAGATTTTACTCTTAATTAAATAGTTTTTTGCAATAAAACATTTGGTGTGTTTTTAAGAATAAAATAAATTACACACACATTTTACCATAATCTTTTTAACATTTACAAATTATTCATAAAAATTTGCAATATATTTTAAGCTGCTAGCACCTGGACTTTTGGAGACTATTGAGGTCACAGCTCCCCTCACACCGCGTAGCACCTGTTATTGCTAGCTTCTTTGCCGTGTTTCCTCATTTTAAAATGCCATTGATTACGATGAATTGTAGTGAGTTTGAGTTGGAACCAACAGATTAACATTTTTTTCACATACAACAGAGACGCAAATATTTGATCCTAAGCGCTGTCTCAAATTCTTCAGTGACTGCGATAATAAAAGAAAAGTGAAAATTTTCTCTAACAAAATAAAAATAATTAATAGATTGCATTATTATCATTAGATTAAGATTATTGATTACATTATAACAAGGGGATTGTGGTTATATTAATATTTATATTACTTTTTTGTATCAGCATTAAGCATAGTATAACTGTTATTAAACATATGTGATAGAATTAGCGGAAGGCTCAGATATCAGATTTAAATTAAACGTTTGGCATAAGATGAGGCTACTCATACCATATGAAACCTGCAACTACCAGTTATTGTCATAGACGTAGTGGTGGTACTTGTACCTACTAAATACTCACGATTATCGCTAACAGTATGTCTATTCTGATTCTATGATTATCTATGGGTTTGATTTGTAACTGTACATTTTGGTATTAATTATAAATTCATTATTAGTATTCCATTCATTAAAAATTTTTTGTGGTGGTTATATTTACTTCTGATTTGATGGTTCGCCGCTGACAATGACTGCAAATCGTTGCTTTTATCTGTGGTGTCCTTTACCTTTTCAGACAAACAGAGTGAAGGGTAAAGGGTTGCAAACACTTAGTGCCTAATCGATGACCATTAGTTAGGGTAGGGTATAAAGATACATCATATTGACAACTATTTATTGACAGCCGGACTTACACTAACAAGCTCTTAATCAATGTGAGGTAGGCTACTCTTCATCTGAGGTTGTCTTGGGATTATAATTTATCGGTAAAAATTTATAATAATAATAGCTGAATTGAAAATCAGCAAGTTAGACTTGATGTGTGGTGTCATAGACGGTGTGGTATTTGGATGTCTGACTGCGGATATTTGTTTTATTGGGAGTTATGATGTACATTTATAGCATAAAATCACAATCACTAGTAGGGTAGGACCTATTCACAAATCTTGGAAAGAAATAGTGTGCTTACCATAGGAAGAGACAGGAGTCACTAAGACATACGTCTATACATTGAGAAGTTTCCTATCGAACTAGTCACACCAGTGTAACACGAATAAACAGCAGGTGAGGGATGTGCCTCATATTGAATTGGTTCAGCCAGTAGCCAGAAATGGGTGCATCAACTTCGCGAATACTAGGAACTTTAACCGACTTCTCAACACCTACAAGATGAATTGTTAATGACTATTCAACTAGGAACAGAACTTACTAGTTTCAATGTCCAAAATTCAATTGAGCAGAGTGCTAAATGTAGTCTATGGTGTTCCTTCCACCAGAATGCTAGATTTAATTTGCTTTCTTTTGGCACAGGTTCAAACTTTAGATGTAATAAGGGCTACCTTGTACACTGGATATACTTGCTAGGAGACCAGCAGTTCTATATTGTATCTACTTCAACCAAGAGAAGTGAGGCACCGCCAATACTAGTGGACTAGAGAACTTGCCCTTGACCTGATGTTGACACATACAAGTTGACCATTTGTTAGCTAGCTTCCACCAATGGGTGAAAATGGAGATCGAAAACATAGTGGCTAACCAAATCTTCATAAAAGCCAGAGAAGGTAAGTTATTATATGGTATATAGAATGGTACTGACTTACAGTTGTAGCCAGAGAAGGTAAGTTATTATATGGTATATAGAATGGTACTGACTTACAGTTGTAGCCAGAGAAGGTAAGTTATTATATGGTATATAGAATGGTACTGACTTACAGTTGTAGCCAGAGAAGGTAAGTTATTATATGGTATATAGAAAGGTACTGACTTACAGTTGTAGCCAGAGAAGGTAAGTTATTATATGGTATATAGAATGGTACTGATTTCCAGTTGTAGTATGACTTGTTTGTAGCATCTATTATTTGGTAATCTTCCAGCAAAGTGCTTTGGTCACCACAATTAGTGGTGGTGTGGTTATTAATCTACATTTGCTGGACAGGAAGGGGAAGCTTGGGTTCCTAGCCCTCATAAACTATAATAGGGGGGTATAGGTGACTGTTCTTACTATGTCTTCATGCACTGGCTGGAGTAGTTGTAGCCAGCATATAGTAAAACTCAAAAGCACTCATTCAATAATGTACATGTATTTGCATTACTTACACAGTACTATGCAATGTTTAGTAGGCTCTATTTACTTATTATGTGTATGTCATTGTTTGTGACAGGCTTGCTATATAAATAAGGAATTGAATACCTTGAAATCTAAAACCATCTATTTATATCTAGTATTCTTTTACAGTCTGTCTAGCTAGCTTTTGAAATGAACTCTATAGAAAAAGAGTGAATGCATCTAATAGTATCATCAGCACCTATATTACCATAATGACATGCATGATGTTAGTTTGACTGTATAAAGAGTATGCACAATCTGTGTAGAGGATGCCTTGCTCTCACTGTCTGTTCAGAATCAATGCAATTCAATTATGGAAATCATATTTCATGTAAATCAGGGAACGCTATTATTGATTTACCAGTCTCGTCAGTTAGAAAAAAGTAGCACTGCTACTCCAATTTGCCAGATGCATTCCATGTGTGGTACTGCAGTGCTCATTTGATGTTGATTTCCTAGTAACCATGTATAGTATAGCCTAACTGGTGTATTACTATATTACATTCCTACTAAACTACCATTCAAATCAACCATAAAATATTTCTCATCTGACAGGGTCAGTGAAATTTATTGCCAACATGTAATGTGTATTACATGAACATATGGAGTAGAACGTAGTATAGAAGTAGCAGACGTAGTATAGAAGTAGCAGACGTAGTATAGAAGTAGCAGACGTAGTATTAGAAGTAGCAGACGTAGTATAGAAGTAGCAGGCGTAGTATAGAAGTAGCAGACGTAGTATAGAAGTAGCAGACATTTTTCCTAGCAACAACTAACTTTTAACTATCAGTAATTATGTGCTGAAGTGTGGCCAATGCTGTGATTAGCCCAGACTAATAACATTCCCATCTGTATATTAGATGCTGGTAATGAGCCTCTAGTTCTATCCTCTCCTAATAGAAATAGGATAGTATAGTAAACCATAAGATGTTTGCATATCTGTATATTATAAATGTTTATACTTACTCTCTGCTCTATACAGTATAACAGATAGCATTGATATGCTACTGCTAACTGCTAATTTATCTATGATGATAATTATTAGTACTGACAATCTGTGAGATCACAAATTAACCTGGTTAGTAATGCTTTACTCACAAGTCCCAGGGGAATATATGCTGTCATTTCTTGGCATCCCATCTATCCCTCGCTGACTTGTAGGGGACTGAGTGTATGCACTAACACAGTAAATAAACTGTATGTTTTATGAAAGTGGTCTGATGTAGCTCTTGACAATTAATAGGTGAAGGTGGCAAAAGAAGTAAGAAATGGAAGAAAATGCTGGAATTTCCCCATATTTCAGTGTGTCTACCTCTAAAGCAGGATTTGGGTGGGTTGTCCTACTACTATAATTACTACAGTAGACTGTCTACATGCTCTAATAATGCTGTAGCTCCCTTGTCGTAATGAATGAATGCAAGCTGACTATTTTATGAGCTTAGTTTGTGTTTTATTGCATTGCAATGCCATTATATACACGTTGGGTATACTTATCTAAATAGAGCTCCACCGATGATCGCTGAATTATGGGAAGAAGAGTGTATATGACGTGACCATAGGCCTACCTACATCTGTACAATCAACCCAAATGGATTTTTTATTTAGTGTTTACTATATCCGGATTAGTGAAGGCATTCCCTTTGTATTAGTAGGATGTTGGTAGTCAACTTGTACAATCATGCAGGTTACGTATTGTAAATGTTTTTGCGTCCTGTATTGATGGAATCGGTTGTTTGTAACACGCATGGTAACTGTTATCTTATTTATACTGGATCTTACAGATTTGACCTACCAATTCATTGTTGACCAGCAGCCAATTGGGAATTGCCTCTTCAGACAATTTTGTGAGGCAGCAAACCTAGCTATACATTCCTTAGCCTTTTATGATAAAGTAGTAAGTAGAATACTACACTGAATATAGTAGCCTATGTGTGTATAAGTTATGCCATGTACTACACATAAAATGTTTTTATTACAAAAATATTATGTTTATGGTCTGCTATGAAATTATTTTCTACCATATAAACACTGTATTACTGACTGGGGATGTATCAGCTGTATTACTGACTGGGGATGTATCATCTGTATTACTGACTGGGGATGTATCATCTGTGTTACTGACTGGAGATGTATCATCTGTATTACTGACTGGGGATGTATCATCTGTATTACTGACTGGGGATGTATCATCTGTGTTACTGACTGGAGATGTATCATCTGTATTACTGACTGGGGATGTATCAGCTGTATTACTGACTGGGGATGTATCATCTGTGTTACTGACTGGAGATGTGTCATCTGTGTTACTGACTGGAGATGTATCATCTGTATTACTGACTGGGGATGTATCAGCTGTATTACTGACTGGAGATGTATCAGCTGTATTACTGACTGGGGATGTATCAGCTGTATTACTGACTGGAGATGTATCATCTGCATTACTGACTGGAGATGTATCAGCTGTATTACTGACTGGGGATGTATCAGCTGTATTACTGACTGGGGATGTATCAGCTGTATTACTGACTGGGGATGTATCAGCTGTATTACTGACTGGGGATGTATCAGCTGTGTTACTGACTGGGGACAAGTCCTGTTTGCAATGACTGTGTTATAAGATTAATCCTGTACATGTTTTATCATGCTAATCTGATGTATGTACATATTATGTACATTGTATACCATTTCTAATTGCAGATAGATTTTGAAATTAGCAAAGAAGGACAGTTAGAAGATAAACATAGAGAAATTGTAAATATATTCCTGACCGAAGGGGTAAGTGTTGTAGTACATGTATAATAGCCTACTGTAGGTCTATATTACACTGTACATTATTGTATATAAATTGTGCGTATATACAAAGTAGGCTCTATGTTATATAATTACAGTCTTGGCCAAAAGTTTAAGACCGCTTGTGCATAACTCAATAAATAACAATGTTTCATTGTTTAAACATGTTTAGGCTATATTAGCGTTATACAGTGCGTGTGTGCGTTTACAAAACCTCAAAGCAAGAAAGAAATGCAATTTCTGAGTCAGTATTTTGTATGGCTTCCACGGTTTTTGATGACAGCTTCTAAGCGACGAGGCATGCTTTCTATCAGTTTTTGGCAGTATTCCTTGCTGATGTCTGTCACCCAAATTGCCATTATTGTCTCTACCATTTCTTTTGCACTTGATGGTTGTTTCTCTGCAACTTTGTTCTTTGATTCATCTGAAAACAGAACTTTAGACCACTCTTCAGCTGTCCAGCTCTGGTAACGTTGAGCAAAGTCCATGCGTTTCTTTCTCATAGCTGGAGTTAGTCGAGGTTTCGCAGCAGGTTTCCTTGACTTCAGCTTAAACTTATCACCAAGTCTACGTGAAACTGTTCTCTCACTCACTGAACAACCAGCATGAAGCAGGCTAGCCCGGATTTTCTTGCTTGAGCTGGTAGGAGACCGTGCACAGATACGTCTCATCATGGTATCATCTCTTTCACTGGTCACTCTTGGACGTCCACTTCTCTTTCTGTCACTGTGTTGTTTTGTTTCCTTATATCGACTCAATGTCTGTTGAACAGCTGTTTTGCTCACTAGAAACTTTTCTGCTAGTCTTCTTTGCGAGAATCCTACACTTGCTAAGGCTACTAATTGTGCTCTAGAAGCAATACAGAGAGATAGTTTATGTCCCATTTTCATGAAAATCAGCTCTCAAATGGTGGAGTCAAGCATGACACAAAGCATGACACAATCAAAGTTTCTATATACCAAGTTTATCTAGTAAACGATGCGCATACTCATTTGCCGTAGTTCTCTCGCCAAAATGGCTAAACCGTTGCTCTTTAACTAGCGCACAGCCTGTGGTCAAACGCTTAGGCTATAGAAATATAGGTCGGCAATAGTAGTTGACAGTCTGCATAAAGAGCGTACTTTTAAAATCTTTGGTCTACAAGAGACATAAATAGCCCAGACCACGTGATCAGTAGGATGGCTCTAAATTTTTTTGCCTTTTTCCTATATTTATGCTCTTCTAAATGCTTGCATCTTTTATTGATGCTATTGGTATAAACATAATGTATTCTGAAAATCATGGGCTAGCATTACAGGTATTTTAGCCAATCTCAGGGCAATTTTTTCGCCAATCTTGAGAAGACTCCATTGCTTTATCGGTAATTTTTCGTTGCCGCTCAACTACTTTGAACTAGGCCGCTTATTAGGCCAGATTTCGCGTGATCCTATTGGTGTATGAAGCCGTGGAAAAACTTATTAATTCTATAAACTTTGACACAATGGTAAATCTACAATGGTAAATTCACAGTGGTTAATGTTAACTCTGTGTATCTGCCTAGAGAATTATGATAGACGATGCTGTATCTTCTCTCCAACGCTGCATGATTAAAACAATATAATTAATTAGTAAATTATCCCTTCATCAGGTCGTTAGCTTGCATATTATTTACAATTAATGGGGCTTACAATGTATAGAATGCATGCACATCTGCAACTGTACCTTTAGCCTGGGCTTCCAGGTCCCCTGCCCCAATCAGTCATCGGTTACTTGTTGTTACTACACTAAATTCAGCTAGTAACTGATGCCCAGGCTATTCTCAGTTATTGGTGAAAGTTTTATTATACTTATATTTTACCCGGCGTTAACATACAATGTACATGTACATAAAGTACTAGCTGATGTTGGATCTATACTCTAATATACATGCACCTATTAGCTCTACAGACAGCCGGCAGCAGTGGTAGAGGGGAGGGGGTAGAGTAAGGTATACTATCTGTTATACGGAGCAGCAGTCATGTGGTGTCACCTAGTAGACAGTGAAGAGATGTATAATGTCATATAACATACTCTTTGTAAAGTTCAGTGCTAGGTTACTAAATATATATATATATATATACTCAATCTGCATACAGTGTACTGTTTCGGTGTTTAACACCTCATCAGTGCAGCTCAGAGATATGCCTGGGAGAACACCTTAGCAATACTGTATATTTACAGCAAAGCGTATTTAAAAGGTGTGAAATCCACTGAACCAAAGTTCTCAAGCTGCCAGAGACAGCGATAATTGCGTAATGCCACCAGTTCAGTGTATCTCCCAGGTAAAGTGCTCAAGAAATTGGTATTGCTACCAATTTCGAGCGTAACACTGTATATATATATACAGTGTTATATTTATATCCACATATATATGTATATCTATATATCCATCGATATCCAGGGATGAGCTGGTGACTACAGTATTATAGATAATGTACATGTCTGCGTTATCTACACCTGATGTATTTGTAGAGTCCTCAATATTTAGACTATCTCAGTGAAACCAATTGCTCAATATTAGAAAACTGTAGAAATCCCACAGAGCTCGTGAAGAACATTTTTGAAGATTGTTTGCAGTAAGTAATCGACTACTTTCTCTAACCAAAGCAGACAGGTGAATATGTTATATCAATGGAATGAAATAATAACTGCAGTGAAAGGTTTGTTTTATTTTACACCACATTATTGATCCTGCGATTGGTCGGTGAGGATACGGTACCTGTATTCCACTTCCTTTTTCCACTTCCTGAAAGGGAAGCAAGTCCATTGATTAGTATTCCAATACTATAGATGAGCAACCAGACGTATATAATGACATATCGCCAATGTTGTTTTGTTTGGCTGTTACCAGGGAAACAAAGAGATATCTAAGTCAGGAACCTTTTAGTCAATTCTTGGAAAGCATGTATTTCAAAAGATATCTGCAGTGGAAGTGGTTGGAACTGTGAGTACACATTTATCCTCAATGCAGTCGGCTTTGTTCTGAATCATAGTACATTCAGAGAGAAGAGCTCATTGCAATCTCCAAAGCAGCATTTTCACGAATACTTTCCAATTGATGTTGTACAGTGAGGGCCAGGTGTTAGTTACTGTTTCCCACTGTTACTGAAAGTTAAAAGTTTTACTACCAGCTTGTATCAAACAAGTTTATGATCTGCTGTGTGTCACAACAACTTGGTAATTTCTATTTAGCAAAAGAAATCCATAAGTCAAAAATCAAACCAAGCACCTGTTACAGGTTACTCCATGTATTTACAGAGCACCTGTTACCAAGAAGACTTTTAGGATGTACAGGGTATTAGGGAAAGGAGGGTTTGGAGAGGTTTGTGCATGCCAGGTCAAAGCTACTGGTAAAATGTATGCGTGTAAGAAGCTAGAGAAGAAGAGGATCAGGAAGAGGAGAGGGGAGCAGATGGCCCTAAATGAGAAACAAATCCTACAGAAAGTGAATTCTAGATTTATAGTAAGTTGACTATGTTGGTTCTACTCACTCATACATTGTACTTTGAGTGGTCTAGTATCACACACCCTCCTCCCTCTGGCAATGCTATATATCTACTCTACATGTATAGTGTGTTATATGCTGACTTTACGAGTTAGAGAGCCGGCAAAGCACAATTAAAGTGCTGTCTACTGTGACTACAGTATTTTGAAGGAATGGCTTCTAGCCAGTTGTTCCTCCTTTTCAGATTATTGTTACGCCGCTGGTTTTGATAATTGGGTTGGCACAGTGTTTACAAGTATATCACTTCTCTCTAGTGAGCTACATGAGGACCTGTACTCCTCATTGTATATAATTAGTCTGGCCAGACATGTGGTGTGAAAGTCATTGATCTAAACCCATACCATAGAGATGACCTCAGATAGTCTCTGTGGTTTATATAATACACAAAATATACATTGTAGCATAATTTTAAGATTTTAAGATTATGCTGCCTTATAGGATATCACTAGCCCCACCCACACCCATTCATCATCTTGTATCTGAGTTTATATCCTACACAATACATAACGCAAATCAGATATACATGTAATAATCCCAAATAATTTCATATAAAAGTGATTGATGACTTTCATAATTGGTGATATTACTATCAGTGTGCCCAGTTCTGATGTACAGTAGTGTGTAGTCAGTATGACCTAACGTCATCCTTTTCGTAAATCTCTGTTATAATAACGTCGCTCTGCAGGAGTTGGTTTCTTCTTGTTGAAAAGAGTTTTTTTGCAGCAAATTATATTTTGCAGTTTACTACTTCTTAAATTGCTGTACACTCAGTCAGTCAAAAGAACAGCTTTTGTTGGTAAGGGGTGGGGTTCATGTTAACAGAGTAGGTCGTTGGGGACGCACAGATTTTGACAAACTTTGTTCTGGGATGGGTGGGTATTAGGCCATCCCGGTACTTGCATGACAATTAACAACATGTTGTAGGCTACATGTCTGAGTGGATAGTGTTTTATTCATCTATGGTATTGATCGTCTTTGGCTCTTGCTAGTCAAGTGGAGTTTGCTGCTGGTTTTCCATTATGAGTTAGTTTACGATACAGAATCTAGTTAGGACATTGATAGCAAAACATATACAAGTACTTTATTTTATTATAATTGCATAATTTAATGCATAAATATTACATCTAATTATATTTAGTTTCTCATTACGTTAAAGGGTACTTGTATACAGTCTACATGCACAATAGTATAGAGCTGAATACAAAGTATAGCATTATGTAGATTACAGTTCTAATATACATGTAGCCTACATATGGTGTGTATTGGACTGCGTTTCTTCTAACCCTGATTGTTTATTATTTGCAGGTTAGTTTAGCCTACGCATTCGAGACGAAAGATGCACTGTGTCTGGTGCTGACGTTGATGAATGGAGGCGATCTTAAGTTCCACATACATAACATGGGCACTCCCGGCCTTATTATGGAGCGCACAATATTTTATGCAGCTGAAATATGCTGTGGCCTACAGCATTTACATAGAAATCGAATTGTATATAGGTCAGTGTATAGTATGTAGGTCAGTGTATGGTATATAGGTCAGTGTATGGTATATAGGTCAGTAAATGGTATATAGGTCAGTGTATATAGTATATAGGTCAGTGTATGCTATATGGGTCAGTGTATAGTATGTAGGTCAGTGTATAGTATGTAGGTCAGTGTAGGGTATGTAGGTCAGTGTATGGTATGTAGGTCAGTGTATAGTATGTAGGTCAGTGTATGGTATGTAGGTCAGTGTATGGTATGTAGGTCAGTGTATAGTATATAGGTCAGTGTATAGCATATAGATAATGGATACCATAGGTAGCATGTATGCGTATGCAATCCAACAACATGTGTATGTACAGAGCTAGTCATCATCTCCCTTGTCAGTCTTCCTTTGCTTACTTTGTTCCTGGACTTTCTGTATTCTCCTCAACCATGTCATGGTAGGAGAAATTGCAGATAAATTAATGATTATGATCATTGGTTATGTTTTAGAGATTTGAAACCGGAAAACATACTGCTAGATGAACATGGTAAGTATTAAGTCGACAGCTAATCTATTAGATAGTGTAGTTGTGATTCCTTCAGGCCACTGAGATTCAAGTTACGGTGGTATGACACCTCTACCCTCACCAACATGCCTGCACCAATACTAACTTACTTCCCTAGGCCAATGTATGGCACATGTGGTCTTGGAGCATAGAATGATCTGTAATGGATATAGTATTTACCTGCAGGTCATGTGAGGATATCAGATCTGGGGCTAGCTGTTGAGGTGCCAGAAGGTGGTACTATTAAAGGTAGAGTGGGAACCATAGGCTATATGGCTCCCGAGGTTGTGGAGAATAGAAGATACACCTACAGTCCAGATTGGTGGGGCTTTGGATGTCTTATATATGAAATGGTAGAAGGAAAGGTAATGTTACTCCAGTACTACTGACTAAGTAAGCTTCTCTTTGCCCAGCTTTGGCCTTTTGTTTTGGGTAATCTGTTTGTGTGGCCTAAAGTTGCTACTATGCCTTACTTTCCGCACACCAACCTAACTGTTTTTAAAGGGCTTTCAGGCATTATCAAAAATTAACCAAAATTTGCTATGTTTAAAAATCAGCACGTGTGAAAGGAGTTATTAGCCAATGTGGCTAGCTTCGGCGGATGGGTTTAGAATTTGAATCAGTCTCTACTGGTACGTCTACAGTTATTAGTGCATCTCACTGATACATACAGTGCATTGACTCCACCTTCAACAAAGTGTGCAAAAATGGTCAGAATCAAATTTTGTTCAAAAATATGATTTAACAATCTGTATGAACAGAATTGTTTACTTTCACGTTAGTGACATTAGAAATTTGCCATGTGACCATTTGATAAAAAAAGAAGGTAACTCCATGAAAGTCAACCTGGCATTGGCCTACGAAAATAACTCCCAATTTTTGCCACCAGAAATGGTTGATGCCTGAAAGTCATGCTAGTCTTCATACTAGATCATACAGCATACAAGTTACTAAGTAAATTGTGTAAGTGTCCACTGTACATGTGTATGCTGTAGTAAGTGTCCACTGTACATGTGTATGCTGTAGTAAGTATCCACTGTATATGTGTATGCTGTAGGCACCATTTAGAGCAAGGAGGGAACGTGTGAGAAGAGACGAAGTTGAACGCAGAGTGAGAGAAACTGCTGAAACATACTCTGATAGATTCTCAGATTTTCCAGAATGTTCAACTTTATGTCGACAGGTAGCTGCATAGCCTGTTGGGTTCTATATTAACCTATGTAGATATTGAGCAGAAGACTGGTTCACTTTTTGAGCATAGTGGTAATATTGGCTTGGCTATTTCTCCACACCAGGGTCCATTAAACTAACCGTACTCGCTTATTTAATCACTAAATAGTCTATTCACTGTAAATAATGGAATGATGTTCTTCTTCATTACACATGCAGGGCCTACCTCCGACTTACAGCTAAAACTAAAACTTTATTTCTACATAACCTTTAGCTCACTCGTAGGTTTATGTTGTGTAGAGGGTTTGTTGGATGCATGTTTTGGTGTAGAGATATGCATATATATATGATATATACAGTATACATGTACATGTAGGTATACCGTCTGGCGGCATCTGCGTTTACTCTTATGTTTATTATTTTAGTTACTAAAGAAGAAGCCTACAGAAAGATTAGGGATGGACGGAGATAACAGCGATGCTACAGTAATAAAAGCTTCTACCTTCTTCCTTCATAATAGACCAAATAATATAAACTTTGCACAGTTGGAAGCTGGCATCCTCAGCCCACCATTCAAACCTGATGTGAGTGACAGTTTTATGTTGGATTTACGGTGTGCAATCATGTTTGTTTAGAAAGGAGCAGGTCTAGGTTCAAGGTGGCACAACTCCGTAGTTGGGGAGCCATGGGTGGAGAATCATTGATGAGATTTTCAGGCAGTCACTCATGTTGTGACTGTCTTTACTCTAATAATATATGAGTTCTATTTTCCAATGAGGCTCACTGGATGTAACAGGGAAATTATTTATTGGGAACCGTCTCAAGGCCCTTCAAATATGATGATGTACACATCGTCAGCCCCCATTTAATAATGGACATCCCCTCATGTATTCTTTTGTGGTCAATATAACTGGGTAGCTTGTGAACCTTACCCTTCACCAAGCCCTTATTCTTGAGAACTTGAAACATTGATGAATGCGTCAAATTTCTGTCTTTCTAGAGACATGCTGTCTACGCGAAGGATGTACTTGATATCGAGCAGTTCTCTACTGTGAAAGGGGTGAATCTAGATCCTAATGATGATGATTTCTATAAGAAGTTCAACTCTGGATCAGTTTCCAAAACGTGGCAAACAGAGGTTGGTTTACCCGTTGTCTGCTACTAGCATTGGCACATGAGTGTTAGATCTCATGGTAAATGTATAAATATATAGTATTATTGACCACCGCAATGAAAAACATTTGGCAAAACAATTTGCAAAAATGGAATATCAACTGAAGTCATACTACAAAAATGGTGAAAACTTCAGTTGTCTAAATACTCTATACTACGTGTTTACCCATGGGTATTTGTCTGTATCTGTATAGTATGAATTAAAAAAATTAAAATGTGTTTAGATGCTAGAGAAGAATGTGTTTGAGGAACTAAATGTGTTTGGTGCTGATGGTGGGCCATCTGATGATTTAATCGAGGACCGTATGCCTGTCCCCCCAGTGCAATCAGTATGGAAACGAGTTCTCAGTCCATGTGCAGGCAAAAAGGTAATTTTAACATACATTACAAGTACTATAGTTCTTCCCTCATGTTGTAGAATTACACAATATAGTCCTTGACATGTGATCCGTTCCCTAAGGTGGACATAGTTCTCTACTATGAGGTTACAACAATAATGATAGCATATATTATATTTATTACATGCTGTGAAGATTTGCTGATGACCATACTCCATTTTTTGTAGAGTTATGTAACGACCACTACATTGTAGTTCGGCAAAGTAATTCGCTATCTATATGTTACCATGGGAACCATTTTTATGTACATGTACTACTGTCACATTAATTTTCAATTGCATCTGAATGGAAGTATGTACATTTCAAACTGTGTGAAGGAGCTGATACCCAACCACACCTTGTCATCTCAGGTCCTCACACAGTTTGAACTATAGTGCTACACTGAATTGTTGCAAGCATGTTGTTTCCCCCTACTACATGTACAAGGTGTACACAATATAGTTATCCATGTTTATCCCTATTTAGTTTGACTATTGTTTTACACTACAATATAATTGTGTATTATAATTAACTAACAGCAGTATTCCAAATGATATAGATATGCATGTAGTGTGAGGCAGATGTAATATTTTGTAGAAATACTAATGTACAATTTTGTATGTTTTGTCACGATTGCCATCCAAGTTTTTTTTTGTAATATTTTATTTGGTGGCTTTGTTAGTATGATTAGTTTAGCAAACCATTCTTTCCTGCTTGTTTCAGGAGGGAGAAGATCTGATGCAGGTCAGACGCTTGCCTGTTGATTCAGACAATGCTGGTGGTGCAAGATACAAGAAAACTAGTGCCAACGACACTGGCACTAATGTCAATGAGATACAGGTTGTAAGGTGACTGTCATATCTGTCAAGTTACAAGCTATGGTGCTAAGGTTGTCAGGCACCAGCTGACATTCACAACTGCTACTGTACTAAAGTCCCTGAAACAGTTTAAAGATCTTGCAACAGGTTATGGTGTGAATTGATGATGAATTGATGAATTTAATGATGTCTCTACAACTACAGCCCGTTACACTCTGACTGAGCTGTTACCAAGCTGATATCACTTCTAGTCTTTTATTTAGTATTCAGAAATTAGCTGTAGGCACCAGAACTCTACCAATTAGTATGTATGCGAATGCTGGCGTTTGCATCTAATGTAGGAAGTGCCACACAATGCTACTCGCTTATTATACAAAATGGTGGTTTATAAATAGCCTTTTTATCTTTGTTGTAGATTTACGTACAAATATTTTTTGTATAATTATGTATATATGAATAATTTATACTATTATACTATTATTAATTTTATTATACTGCTTTATAAGCTTATCTAGCCAACATTGCTAACATCTTGCCTCGTCGTCGGTACTTATATAGTTCGCAGTTAGAATGATATTGTACTATTCTCTGTATCTGTGGAAATAGAATAAATAATATAAAACCACTGCACATTTTAGTTATAATGCGAAGTTGTCTTCTCTTACCTGTAATATAACAATATAGAGGAGATAATTATAATTTATCATTATTATCTTGTGTAGATAATTCAAACCATGGGATTTGCTGCAGGTCAGGACATAGCTCAAGATAAAAAGAAAGACCAACTTCTGTTTATTTAGAGTGATCTGAAGTTATCGGTAACCTAAATTGGTTGCTGCTGTATGAAGTTATCTCCTCTCTGGAAGAATATTGAACTAAATTAGGAATGATAAATATATAATTTATTATTTGGTCAATAATAATATGGCTTGAAATAAATGAACAGTATATAAAATAAATGACAGCATTCTAAATTCATCAAATATTGTGCGCATAATAAATAATACCAAAATATAACCTAAAAGGTACAAATAAAAAATCTGTACACAGCAGCTTTACCCCCAGTAATGGGATGCCACAAAAGTCAAAATAACTGATTGACAAATCTTGCACCAGAGTTGAGTAGTAGAGGAGTTGGGGAGTGACTCCCTTGCCAGAAATAAATTGCTTATTGGCAGTATAATTCATGAACAATAATTACATTAGTCAAGAGAATATCACATGTACTGTCTAATTAATGCCAACAACAGATTGAAAAATATATTTGTAGATACATTGTAATTTAAATAAGTTAAAGACTACAATTTTAATCATTCTTCTCCATTCGCATCATCTGACCCTTCACCAACTATAATAGTTCTGCCATCATCAACATAGGGATAAGTAGCCACATCATGTCCTGCCTGTGGGTGCTCAGTTAAAGCAGCAATATATTCATCTACTGTGGTCTCTGTACAGTCAGCTATAAACCTTATGAATGGCCGAATATCTCCTAAAGCATGCAAGGACACTTGTTGGTCCACAGAGACAAACCAACACAATACAATCTTGTTTGAGAGGTTCACCTCAAACATTGTAGGTCACAATAATCAAGCAGTGGATAATATGAAGTAGGGAAGTAGTACAACTATATATACATTGTACATGTAGGTGTATGTATCATCATTCAACAGTCCATGTGTGATTATACAATATTTTGACTTACCCCTGTTGCCAGTTTCTAGGTGCTTATAATACTCATGTTTTTGTTGAACTCTGATCATCACAGGAGGATACCCAGCATGCATCAGTATGAGATTCATTAGCAGACGTGAAGTTCTTCCATTACCATCATAGAAAGGGTGAATAGTCACCAACTTATAATGAGCTATAGCGGCTAGTTTTATTGGATGAATATCAGCGGTCTCCTCTGAATTCAACCAATCAACAAACTCTTCCATCAATGCCTAGAACATGTTTAGAGACTTGATTAGAAAAAATTCAACAGGATATTACTCAAAATTTCGATCAGCATTCATCAATTTAGGCTACATAACAGCAGGTATAATATAGCCTTAAAGTCTACACTATTCATACCTGTACTTCTCCAGGGCGGGGTGGTATATAGTCCCCTACAAACACCTGAGTATTACGTAGTTGACCAGCTTCTATAGGGTCTACAAAACCCAGCACTCTCCGGTGGATCTCAAGTATATCCTGGAGCGAGATCTTTCCTATGCGGTTAAGAAGAGTGCTGTTGATGTAGCTGAGGGCAGCATCCATACCAATGACCTAGAGGGTAGAGAAGTAAAACATTGTATTGCATACAGATACAGTAGCACTAAGCGTAACCAAGGCAGACCCAGGCTATGTAGTGAAATGGAACATGAAATGAATAGGGATCGTAATTAACAGATGGCAAGGGATGGCGGAAAACAGAGTGGCATGGATCACAGTCATCAAGCCATAGCCACAAAACAGTCATTGTCATAGTCAAAACTTTCCATGCCGGACATCCCAACAAGTTTGGAATGAAACGTTTCAGCTGCCTGCGAACGCAGTATTACCATATACTTTGATATAATATTTTAATAATTCAGTCACAGGTATATCTACACAGTATCATAGGCCTACATGTATTTTGTACAATATGATTACATGCCATTACCTCATTATGTTCGCTTATGCTTTTTCCACCAATAGTCATCCTAGTTTCTATGATGGCACGCGTCTGATGTAGGTTGAGTGTGTTACCTTCGATAGCTATCGTGTGGTATATATGCTTGTAATATATCTCTCTCTTCAACCGCCTCAAAGCAGGATGGTGTTCTGGTATATGAACTAGAAGATCTCTCTTCATTGCAATTCTATAGCCAGAAATGTGAACCCTCGTTGTAAATAAGTATTCATGGTTGAGAATTAAAATTGAGGACATTCATCCTTTTCTTACATTATTGAAATCAATCTGTTATGATCATTCATGAAAATTTTGGGCTAAATGAGCTAAATTTTAACTTATTTCACTACACTAGGTCAAAGTGGGCAATTTTACCCCAAAAGTCCTCCTTTTATACCATTGTAACATAATAAGTTCACATGTCACCATAAGTAATTCAACAAACTTATTCCATTGATGTAAGATAAAATAGTTGTCAATAGGTCCCACCCTATTAAAATGATCACTAGCACTAGCGAGCACTAGCAAATTTTTAAATGCTTTAGCTAGTAAGGGAATGCGTGAAATGGCCTTACCTGTTGTATATAGCAGCGTCTAAATCTTCAACTACTGGTGCAGTCCTTTGCAAGTTTATTAATGCCCTGATATGTGACGGACAAATTATGCTTGCTTGTTTAAACATGTGATCAGCCATTACTATGTCCGTTTTCATCAGGAATTCCCCATAAGCATTAAGTATATCCGCATCCAATGGATCCAGTACTATAGCATGCTGCAGTAGCTTTTTAGCCTGAAATAATATTTGCTATTGAATAAGTAAGCTTTCATTCCAAAGTGCAACATACTGTTTCGCTAAACCTATTCAGCAATTTACATGTCCATTTCTTACAAACAGGACTTTTCTTACTTACCTTCTCTTTCTTACCATTCTCCATCATCTCAACAGCTGCTTTGTAAGAAGCATGCGCTTCAGCTTTCAGACCATCTACAATAATAATTGAAATTTGAAACAACATACACTTACCAAACCTTTATCATCAACAGTAGAGGTAATTCAGGAGCGATGGCTACAAAGAATCAACAACTTGCTTGAATTCAAAATGGTAGGCTGATGTGAAGAAAGAAATAATTTCACTAATAGGTTCAATTAAATCCCCAGGGAGCATTACAATTTACCTTCAGTTTTGGCTCGGAGCTTTTGTTTCACATGCTCCACTGTGGATTGGTCAAGAGCTGCCTGAGTTTTAACAACATTCACTGGAGTTGCTAAACCAAATGTGGCATCGCTGCTCTTTTCAGGGATAGTAGAGGTAAACCATGAAACATCAGAAGGAAAACGAACCAAACCCTGCTGTCGAGGAGGTCGAGAGAAGAGGTTGCTTCCCAACTTGGATGTGTCGCCACCAAAAGGAGTTTGTAACTTATTTATGATCAGTTGAATGACTATTCCAATTGTAAAAGCCAACACAACTGAGCCATAAAGTGTTAACCTAGATGTAGACACAGCTTCGCTAAAAGATGGTCTAGCCTTAGCTTGGTAACTATTATTTTCAAAACAATTTTTTTCCTGTGTCATGACGATAATTTACTGATAGTTGCTTCCCTAGCCATGACCATGTTCATACAAATAATCGTAATGCCAACTTTTAGTTATTTAGCCAAAGTACTTTCATTAACTTGTTGATAATATATCGGGGGTAATGGTTGGCTAGCGGTGATAAAATAGTATTTTTAGTTTATGGGGCTATATTTGCTAACAACGAGGTCCAAGTGTCGTGAAACAAGTACAATATAGAGCGAGCAACTCCAACATTAGTATTTTTGTAGTAGTTTTGGAGTTATCTGTTTCACTGGTGTACATTCTATTTTACACTGTGTTATTTATGAGTTGTTATTATTCCAATTTGTTATGTAACGCACTTATGTTATATATGCAGATATAGTCATATATAGTCAGATCCAAAAAAAGAGATGGTAATTGTACAATCTGTTTAGTGACTAGCTCCATCTTTGTTCTCATTGGTAAATCTTCAAAATAAACATACAATTATTATGTCATGTCATCATGTATAGTAAATAATAACAGTTATTGCAAAGTTGTAGGTTATTTAATTACGGCTATAGATAAAAACTCTTGTAAAGTTGATTGGTTGATTATACCAACAATCAGTCAAACCAAATCAAGTTATCAATCCAACTCAACAAGTAGGGTTATCAATGAGAAATAGCAGATGCTTGAAAGATATAACTCTTGATTATTTCTATTCTTGATAGTCGTAAGTGATGGTTGAATATTGATCAGTTGAGCTTATTGGTAGATCAGTATGAATATCATATCATTCTTAATAACTTCATCGTTAGTTCTGGTTACTGGTTGGGCAGCTATAATACCAGACTGCAGTGGCATTGATAAAAGTGTAACACCTGTGTGCAAGGGCTCAGTACTGTATGGTGAAGGATTATGTGGAGAGAATGTGTGTGCTAGAGTAAGTGATACTTTCTTTCTAATGCAGCATGTAGGAGAGAATTCAAACATTTTGAATAAATGACCTTGCAGGTATCACACTCTATCATCATATACTATGTATATTCAATTTCTACTTTTCAGCAACTTGGAGAGACTTGTCACTTTGACATGCTAAGATGGCCCGGACCAGAGGCTAAACCGTCGAGGTGTGAGGACACCCTCCAATGTAACCCTGCACCAGGTTTTGGCATTAAAGGCTGGGGTTTGTGGGCAGGCAAGGGCACATGTGCACAGAAGAAGAATTAAAACTGAATTTCTAAGTGACTAAGAACGCTAAGCAAATACATCGATTGATAACAGAATTATTAGAAATGTATTTATCTACGGTGTGAAAGCATCTAGCTCTATACATAATATTTACAGTTATGAGTATATATACAAGTTAATTATCGGCTCTGGTTTTCCTCCTCTTATTCGACGGCTGGCTGCTGTCTGAATGCTGCTCCGCTGAGCTTCTTCTCCTTGATTTGTCAGTCTCCTGAAATACAAATTAAAATATGCCAAGTGATAACAGAAAAAGACAAAGCATGGCAATTGAAAACCACTCAATTCTTGACTGTATAGTCTTCAGCTTACACATAAAGTTACGGCTAGTGGGCACAACTCTAGTCTTTGCACCAAACAGCATCTAGTACATTATCCAGTTACTTGCTTATAATTTGTTAAATGTAAAATAACTTTGCTGAAGTTTGTACACTGTAAGGACTCACCTTGTCTGCTTTGTCAGCTGCATCTGATCTTCTCTCACGAAGTGTACTGGACTTTATGTTTGATTCCTTTCCTGTATTCTGGGTGTGTTCCTACAGTACACCAGTCACCATATTATCATAGAGATGGCAAGCTTAGGTGTGTTATGGGTTTAGATATTGCTAGTTTTCTTATAGAGCATAAATTTACATTCAAATTGTTAGCCCTGTAAACCCCTAATCATATATACATGTATGTACCAGCCCTGGTGACATCAATTATAAACACAAGAATCAGGTTCCACCAGTGTAGTACATCTGTGGGTAAAGCAACCCCAAGCCTTATAGTAAATGCATGCACTGCTAAGATGGGTCTTATACATGTATATACACAATGTAATATTCGTATAAATTATATGAAATGTGTGTGATGTATCAACAAATACCTTAATAGTGGTCATTGCTTTATCAAACATTTCCTGAGCCATAGCATAGACATCATATTCATGATTATTGTACATGATTGCATTAACAAACATCAACATCATGTCTCTGCTAAACTCATCTGTTGTCCTTAGCACATTCTTCTCAACATTCTGCTTTATCACTGAGAGGGACATGGGCCTGTGAAAGAGAGGGAATATACAGTAGTTTAGATAGACATGGACCTGTGAAAGAAAGGGACTATACAGTAGCTTCTGAAAGAAAGGGTATATACAGCAGTTTAGGTAGCGATGCGCCTGTATAGTAAAATTATTTTCCTAATGAATGTGTAATAAACGTGTGAAACTAGTTGTAACCAAAATAAAAAATTTAATATACATGCATATATTACTACTGTATAATAGGTGTACAAATAATGATCACAGAAAAATGTATATGCAACAATAATTTGCATCCTATATAAATAAGCAGCGGATAAGTTACCTGAGGATACATTTGGAATAGGAAGGGGCAATGTCATCTGTTACTTGGTGCATGAATACATTAGCGTACTTGTGCTGAGATATAACCCTCCACGCCATCATAATAGTCTTCTTCCATGCTTTATGTGTCTTGTCATCTTCATTCTCGCTGCAGCAGACATACTAGACAGTGAGTGAATATGAACTCAATGAGCTGAGTGCATACATATGCAGCACATAAAGTAGGACAAGTCATATATGACACCAAGTAATGTGTTACTGGTACAAAAGTCAAGCATTGCTATTCAGTATTCCACCATGGCCTACAATGGTTCCCATCTCCAGTATACAATCAACTTCCCAAGGGTAGGACAGTATATGAGCAAATGCAGACTATTAGTAATATTGTTATTAGCCTGAGGTACCTCTGTTGTGAAAAGGATGGACTGTTAGGTGCTGAGTCTACACCCTTTGAAGTAGGAGCAGGTAATTCCTCATCATCACTGGCTGCTGCCACCTCACTAGCTGCTGCCTTAGTATTGCTGGAAGTAACAGGTGATGGTGTTACAGGTGCAGGTGTTACAGGTGTGGGCGGAACAGGTGTGGCCGGAATAGGTGACGAGGCAGTAACTTCCTCCTAGTAAATGATAGACAACCGAAAGTACAGATGTATCTTTATAATTATTCTGTCCAGTATAACAGCAGACAAACAATACTCAATGTTTGACTTGTCAGCTGGCAAAGAACAGACAATTTATCGAGTTACTTTAATTATTTTAACAAAATATATATTTTATGCGAAACAAACAACACAGCCCACCTTCTTGAGCTCCTCCTTTGGTTTAGCCACAACTCTGCTGGAGCGTCTTCTTCCACTCACTGACGGAGTACGTGGAGGCTTGATCTCCGCTGCTGCCGCCACTACTGGGTTCTCAGGAGACAATGCTCTCTCCAGTTCAGCAGGTACAACACTAACTGTTAGCTGCAATAATCTGTGATATATATACACATGTACACACATGTATATTTAATTATGTATATATACCTTTGCATATGATATAATATTGCGTTTGTATAAATGCTCGAAGATGTGTTGGATTTATTGGGATATTATACTGAACATCGACATCCAGATTGCTACTTGCCGTTTTCAACTAACATTTTATCAGTTACATAGTTACATATGTTGAAATAGCATTTGGGGCCAAGATGCTGCAAAATAGTTACCTGACTGACTTTCTTATCAGGAGTTGCTTTCTCAATGGCCTTGGAAACCGACTCAGGTGTTGCAGTCTGAGAAGGAGGATCAGCAGGTTTAGGCATCACCTCAACATCAACACATTCTTCATTAGCACTGTCCTCCTCTACTTCTGTAGCCTCTGGTTCCACAGTAGGTGCAGGAGCCTTGTTCAGCTGAGACTCTTCATCACACGTCTGTGTAGAGTCATTAGGCTGGGCCAACTCGGCAGAAGGCAGGGTTTCAACAGTTTCCTCTTCTTCTGGTTTATTCTCGACTTCCTCTGAGACAGCACCGATGTCATCACCTGACTGTGTACTTATCTCCATGGCAACAGATGGCTCATTCACTTCTATCTCAGGCACAGGGTTTGTCAGTGGTTTCCTGTAGAATATAATACATTGTGTTGTTGAAAGTAATGTGGCCAGATAGAGTATTTCCAAACAACAATCAGCCATTCGTTACCATAACAAAGGCTAGTAGGCAGAATATAACAACATTCAGTGAACAAAGCTTTGCAACCAGCACCCAGGAAATAATGTTTGAGTAGTAGATGCCTTCAGCATAACTTCCTTTTTGAAATCTATCACACTACTATACAACTTCATACAGATAGTCAAACATTTGAGCTTTCAAACAATATAGACATAACAAAGGATAGAATGTTCACTCTATGAAGCTATAGCAGGCCAATGAATAACCCATAGACTGCTCCCTAAATCACACGAACAGGTGCAGGAGTATAGATATACAGTAACCAACTTACTCGGCAGAACCTGTAGAAGCAGTCGACTCTTTGGTCGTGCCACTCATTTGTTCCGTAACAGTCGGTACATCCTGTGATGAATCATCTACTTGAACCTGAGAGATAGACAATTCTGTTATTAATGATTCTATACACAGTAATGAGTATATATTACACATACTTCTATACACAGTAATGGGTATATATTACATATACTTCACTTCAGCTATTTCACTTTTTGCAGACATTGAGAGAATAGCTACAGAGTTGTTGATTTTTCAGAGTGATTTGTAGATTATGGTTATTTAGGAATAAATCATTGTAATCTCACATATTGCGTATGAACTGTCTGCTTCTTCTCTTATACAAACTCAAACCATAAACCATTTTGTCATGACTAACATATACAAGTAACCTGTTTGCTTATATTCTGACAGGGGACTTTAACATTTGAATTGTTTTAGGTTTTTGTCGTATTTATGGGTACATATATTGAGGTGCATGTTTATATAGTATCTATAATATGTACATGTATTATGTACGTGTATGTATGTACAAGTAGGTAGGTGGTCATAGCACATAAATGTATACAGTGAATGTATTACACAGCTCCACATACATACATGTACTATACAATACATAGTATACATATAGTATATAGTTACAGTGTACACTAGTCACCTCAATATCTGCCTCTTGTGTCTCAAGTGTACTTGTATCTTCTTTATCTGCTACACTTGTGCTCTGAGATGAGACTCCTACATCCTGTTCAGGAGCTGCCTCTGATTGGCTAGTTGATGTAGGGGGCACTTCCTCTTTAGTCTGCTGTTTCCTAGCAACATGTGTATAATAATAAGTAAACACATTTCTGACTATATCATGTGTTATATTATACAGTGTAGGATAATTCCAAATTATGTGATATAATGTACAAGTACATGTAGTAAATGTACTAGTAAATACATGCAACATGTATATACAGCAATGTATATACATTATATCAATATCTTTGAATGCACCTGACTAACTGAAGTCTAGTGAAGTAGGTAAGACAGGAAGTACCAGGGTCATGTGCATAAGTTTATGGACCGATAGGCAACCTACTTTTTTATTTGTTCCCATATGTCAGCCAGCTTCTCATCGCAGTGTCCACTACTAACCATTTCAATCTCCTCTGCCAGTTGTCTGTATAAGAGAGAACATTATTGTATTATATCCTACCTATATACCTATATATACGTGTATATATATACTGCATATCTACATATACATTATTATGTGTAGTAACTAGTAGAGTACTGTAACCTAGTGGCTAGTCTACCTACTGGTACTGCTGCTGCTGTTTCTTGATCTCCTGCACCAGCTGCTCCATGTACTCTAGTTTGAGTTTATTAACAATCTGCAGACCCTGAGTCTCTACTGGTATCACCTCATTCTTATCTGACCTCTTCCTCCTGTGAGAGTATGAGAAGGTACAATACTACACCTACCACACACATGGGAGTGCACAATACTACACCTACCACACACATGGGAATATACAATACTACACCTACCACACACATGGGAATATACAATACTACACCTACCACACACGTGGGAATACACAATACTACACCTACCACACACGTGGGAATATACAATACTACACCTACCACATACATGGGAGTGCACAATACTACACCTACCACACACATGGAAGTGCACAATAGGTGTCTTTGCGACCTCTTGGACGGACCCGGGTCGCAAATAAAATTTACAAGATGGCCGTCCGACCAAGGCCAGAAGGGCTATTGGCCTAGGATTTTGCTTGGCCGGACGAAACCATCCCTAGCTCATCGGCACACCTGATTTCTTCGCGCGGAAATGAGGATTTTCCTTTTGGCCCAGGCCGGTGTGTTCGCGACCCTGTGACGGATGTGTGCCGGAAAATATTTTTGTAAATCGGCCTGGGTCTGAAGTTCAGGTCGCGAAGACACCTAATACTACACCTACCACACACATGGGAGTGTACAATACTACACCTACCACACACATGGGAATATACAATACTACACCTACCATACACATGGGAGTGCACAATACTACACCTACCACACACGTGGGAATATACAATACTACACCTACCACACACATGGGAATCTACAATACTACACCTACCACACACTCATGAGAGTGTATGATGCTACACCTACCACACACATGGGAATATACAATACTACACCTACCACACACATGAGAGTGTATGATGCTACACCTACCAAACACATGAGAAGATGCAATACTATACCCACCCAACTTTATAATGCACATTCATATACTGTATAACTAATAGTACATACACCCACAGTAAGCATGTGCATATATAATTATACCGTAGTTGTAGTGTTATGCATATACTACAAAATTAGACTGACTGTTGAATTGTTAACTCAGTATAGGACTACGAATTGACATGTGCTACACGATAGTATGACATACTTATTGACACTGATATGTATGTGCTACATGATAGTATGACATACTTGGGGGTTTCAGCCTTTTCAAGCAGTTCTCCATACTGCAGAGCACAGTTCTGAAATAATAAGTAAGTATGCTGTATACAGATGTAGTAAGTATGCTGTATACAGATGTAGTAAGTATGCTGTATACGGATGTGTAACAGAATAATACTTGGAATTAAAACCACTGCCTAGACAAACTTGATTTGCATAGCATAGTAGTCGTACTTTACCAAAACATTGTTGTTAACATTAATTAGTCAAGTGTGGAACCCATGAGTCAGTTAGAACCTATGGGGTGAATTGATATCATACGTACACATGTACATGTAGATATGTTCGTAGCAGGAGTCCAGACATATAGTATGTTAAAACAAAAGTGCACACATGACATAGACATGCTACAGAGTAGACATAGACATGCTACAGAGTAGACATAGACATGCTACAGAGTAGATATAGACATGCTACAGAGTAGACATAAACATGCTACAGAGTAGACATAGACATGCTACAGAGTAGACATAAACATGCTACAGAGTAGACATAGACATGCTACAGAGTAGACATAGACATGCTACAGGGTAGACATGGACATGCTACAGAGTAGACTACTTACCTTTTGAGAGAAATATTCATGTGGCCTTGACTCTGTAGACTGATTTCTTATAGCTCTGCTCACAGAAACCCTAACAATGTAATAGACAATGTAAAAGCTTTCCTAACCCTGAAATATATGTAAACTATACCACTGCTTAGCACAACAAGTGGAAAGGCTGTAGTCCTACATTAAAAAATAATCTATCATGGTAAATGTCCATTTCTGCTGAGAATCCATTCTGATAGAGATATAAAGAACTTTCATATGAGATAGCCATCCAAACAGTAACAACAGATAAATTAAAAATAATTTATATCCCTCCCAGAGCCAACTCCAGTGATTAATCTAATAAAAGCATCACCAAAACAACAGCCTTAGCTCGAGTTAATAAATTTGCTGCTCAAAGGTTAACAGAGCTGGAAGTACATGTAGATAGTGTAAGTCAACACCTACCAGTTTTGATCACCACTTTGCAGTACAGAGGAGGCGAGCATTAAACGCTCACGCAATGACCACACATCCAATGGCTTATGACGAACTAGCTCTACAAAATATATAAACTCTAAACATGCATACTGTTAAGCCTTACAACGGTTTTGTCTGTGACAGTTTACTATTTCAAGATGAGTAGGCCTATAGACATAGACTATAATAGCTCCATCAAATCTATTTCCGTGATCATAATGCGTGGTGATAAAGGCTTGTCTTCCCTCTCTACTTTAAAAATTCAAATTGTCAGCTGTAGTTGAATGATTTTGCAAAATTAAAATGATAAAACTAAAATATAAAAATATATAATTAATTCGAAATAAAAATTATATTATGTTATTTATTATTACCTATTATAACGGTATAGCTATATTCAATTTATATTTTTAATTTTATTAAACTAAATATAATAAAATTGTTTATTTAATCAATTTTATTTGAATTAATTGATTAATAAAATTAAGTCAACATAAATATTTAATGTTGATACAAAATAATAGAGTAAAAATCATCAACTAAAATAAAAATATAAAATATTCTAATTTAAATTTAACTGTCATGAATTTTCAATTTAATACAATTAACAGTCATTAATAGTCTGCAAATAGAGGCATTTTTATGTATATTTTGTTGCATAAATTTAAATACAGATTCATTCATTCATTCAGTCATTTTCGATTTGAATTGAAGAATAATTGATTAACATTTTTTTTAACTAACTCCTTGCTAGAACTAATGTATATAGAAATTGCATTGTGTTATATCCTAATGCGCCAATATACCACATGAAACGTATGATGACACATTAATATTCATAATTAATAATGAATAATAAACAATCAGAGCAATTAATATAGAATATATCTAATATTATTTTTACATTGAGTAGTTTACAATTCTTTTCTACTTACTCGGATGTGTCGCCATATTTAATACCCCAAGCACCAAACTATCACACAAAGCTCTCTAAAGAGGCGTCAACAAGAACACTCGTTAAGTTCTAAAGAACACGCGCTACAAATATAACTGATATAACTGATATCTTCTTGTTTTAGCATCATTGGACCACCTACCGGCTTAGTAGACGTCATATTCTACAATATCAATATGGCTGGTAAAGGCTTGCTGAAACTTGGCAACAATTTTGCCAAAATATTCAGCAATTCTGCTGCACCTAGAGCTGTATCAGCCAAGTTTCAGCATCATCAGAAGTAAGATTTTTTCTACTAACTGTTGTGAAAGTCAATAACTAAACACAAGTGCCATGTTTTGACAGGCTTGCCAAATGCCAACTCTTACTCTAAATTTCCGAAATATTTTTATATATTAAATTAATATTTTATTAATAATATTTTGTAAATTGAAATTCCGAAAATGTAAAATCATAAAAATGAAATTGAAATGGAAGGGTCAAAAGGAAAATAAAACAGACTTAGGAAAGGCCAAGTCAAATTGAACCGGAGGCTATTAAAAAATGTATCACCCATCAACTACTCAATCTGCTTACATGCAACATGATATGATATGATATTATATTAAAGGGTTAGGCCATTTTTTTTATATATATATATGGTGTATTTTTAGCAAGGAATTTATTTTTGAGCAGTCTGAGACTTGTTTCAAATCCATGAAAGTACCAGTCCCTGACTGGGGTTTGAACCCGGGGCCTCAACGGCACCTAATCGCCTAGCACAGTGAACAGAACATGTTTGCTAAAAATACACCATATATATATATATATAAGGGCCAAACCCCTTAATGTCATATAAAGCGCAAGGTGGCTATAATAAGAGGGGTGCCTCGTGTGCAGTTTGCTCAGAGCATGTTACTGCTCACTGGTGAGGCTTCCTTTTTTAAGGTTGCTGAGCTGGTACAGTGGGCAGCATGTTCTGTTCACTGTGCTAGGTGATTAGGTCCCGTAGAGGCCGCGGGTTCAAACTCCAGTCAGGGACTGGTATTTTCATGGATTTGAAACAAGTCTCTGACTGCTCAAAAATAAATTCCTTGCTAAAAATACACCACATATGATATTATAATGTAATTATGATACATGGACATGGTACTGATTTAGTGTTTGACACCTCAGCAATTCAGTTACGTGATATGCCGAGGATTAAGAGCACACATTCTTTAATAGGCTTAATAGCGTATGATATGTATGTATGTTTTTACCCGTTATGTGTAGGTTTAGTTTGCAAGTTTTGTTTTAAATTAATGAACCTACTAATTAATAGTACAGTTATCATCCGTTGACCTTTTGTATATTCTCCATATATCTATCCTACTCAACTGACAAGACATGGGTGGTTAGGGGTTAGCTTTACTACACATAAATCAGGCGTACTTATTGAACCGTTTTTAATACAACTAGTTGTAAATACAGTAAATTCACTTCTGAATTTAAGGTTTTTATCATTGCCAGTGATTGACATGGTCCTGCTGAGCATGTGTTGGGTGGGTATAGTGCTCAACTGATGGCTATTAGGCCGAGTCGAAAGGATGTACTCTCTATGTTGTCATTTTCATTGTGCAGAAAAGAGGCATCCACATGGTTACCAGACAAGGAATTTTATGATCAATTCTCAGGACCATTTATGGTCCCAGATGAGTCCACATCTAAATGGACACCACCACCATTCAACCGTAAGTATAAATAATATTTTACCTTTGGGCAACTTCTGTTTGGTTACGCGTGTACACCTAGTTAATTGTCTACAATTCTACACTACTATTACAATTTAGTATGAATCTACATGATTGCAGCGATATGTTCCTAAACCACTGAACTCACTACTATGACAGTTTTATGTGTGCTTCACAGCTAATAAACCGGACCCTGGTGAGCAAATGATCAGAAATATGACAGTGAACTTTGGTCCACAGCATCCTGCAGCTCACGGTGTGCTGAGACTCCTACTCACCCTGGATGGTGAGACAGTTGTGAGAGCCGACCCTCATATAGGTCTGCTACATAGAGGCACAGAGAAACTTATTGAATATAAGACTTACACTCAGGTCTGTGTACCCTCTTTTATTGTCTGATACTAGACCTATACGATTATCTATAACGTTATTAGTACAGTACATGACGATGTTAGCTGTCATTATGAGTGTTTTATATTTAATACTATATTGAGGATGGACGCCATGAAAGTTGAATTTATTGGTTTGAATACGGAGTTTTATGTTTGCAGACTTTTTAGAAGTCGACGGAAGACGTAGATATAAGCCTTTGAGTCAACTGTACCTCTAATCACGGGATGTTCACGTAGATGTTCTGTGCAATGGTTATTCTCCCCTATTTATGTTATTTGTTGTCTATTGCAGGCATTACCGTACTTTGATAGACTGGACTATGTCTCAATGATGTGTAATGAGCAGTGCTACTCTCTAGCTATTGAAAAGTTGTTAAACATCGAGGTTCCAGAGAGAGCAAAGTTTATTCGTGTCCTCTTTGCCGAGCTTACCAGGATACAGAATCATATTATGGGTATCGGTACGCATGCACTGGATATCGGTGCAATGACCCCATTCTTCTGGATGTTTGAGGAGAGAGAAAAGGTATGTTATTGGTTACTAACGGAGACTGTAGCCTCCAACACTCGCTTTTCTCTCACTCACTTTTCTCTCACTCAAAAAAGTACCTTTGTCGACTACCCCGTATATGTAGTAGTATTTGCTGGTAGAGGTTGTAATTTGTCTGTGTGTACATTGACTCCATTTTCTTCTGTTGCAGACGATGGAGTTCTATGAGAGAGTATCAGGAGCACGAATGCACGCAGCATATGTTAGACCTGGCGGAGTCGCTCTGGTAGTTATCTCCCTCAATATGCTATACAATAATTGTGACTTAGGAGAATAAACAAGTTTTTTAATCAATCTCTATCGTATGTAATGAAAGGCAGTATGGTGTGTATTGTACATGTATTATAGTCATATAATCCTTTCATATTTGATAGGATATGCCATTGGGCTTGATGGACGACATGTACGATTGGTCAAGGAAGTTTGTAGCTCGTATTGATGAGATGGACGACCTGTTGACCAATAACAGAATCTGGGTTCAGAGGACGAAGGATATCGGGGTTATCAGTGCTGAGGATGCTCTCAACTATGGATTCAGGTTGGTCTTATGTTTACCTGACTGAGCATGTACTGCTTCTATTTACCTGACTGAGCATGTACTGCTTCTATTTACCTGACTGAGCATGTACTGCTTCTATTTACCTCGACAGACAAGTATAGATCTGAAATTAGAAACTTCTGCGCTTCAAACTGCTCTCATATTTTTATGTTGCAGTTGATTCATGTGTTGCCATGTATCCACCTGATGTGACAATACTTTAGTGTTGAACATGTGAAGTTGTCTGCTCGTTCGTTATTATTGCCAAGAGAACACAATCCCTACCTATTAGACATTATAGCATGCACTGCACTTGACATGTATGTACATGTAGATATTACACAGACAGTTGTTATGGTGTTACAGCGGAGTTATGTTGAGGGGTTCTGGTATTAAGTGGGATCTACGTAAGGCACAACCTTATGATGCATACGATCAGGTGGAGTTTGAGGTTCCCATTGGAGAAAATGGTGACACTCTTGACAGGTGAGTATTGTGTTCATAATGATGGGAAATATGAATTTATGTGTGTATAAACTGGTACACTATAGATAGATGTAGATGCATGTACATGTATAAACTGGTATGTTATAGGTATAGATGTACATGTATAATGTAGTACATATTATATCAACTGGTATATTATAGATAATAGATGTAATGTATGTACAATTGTACATGTATCGCCTGGTATATTATAGGTATAGATGCAGGATGGAAGAAATGAGGCAGAGCCTGCACATTATACAGCAGTGTCTCAACAAGATGCCGGCAGGTGAAATTAAAACCGATGACCATAAAGTTGTGCCGCCATCACGCGCTGAAATGAAGGTGCGTTCCCTCTGCTAGTCTGTAGCACAGGGCTTAGTTTTAGGTTAATGTGAAACGAAACTAAATACATGAGTTACTAGACTGCACAAGGAATGTATTCAATACATGATCTACTTGATACTTACAGAGTTCCATGGAAGCATTAATTCACCACTTCAAGCTGTTTACAGAAGGATATAGTGTGCCTCCAGGTTCCACATACACGGCTATTGAAGCTCCCAAGGTGAGAACACAACATTCATGTGTGTTATGCCACTGTGCTATTATACCTTACTTTCCGTTTCTGTGTAAAAAGATACTCTAATTACTGCAACACACATGCAATGCTTTCTGCCAGTTCCATCAGCTATTCAGTATTATTATATCTTCCTCAAAGGGCGAGTTTGGAGTATATTTAGTATCAGACGGCTCGAGCAAACCATTCAGATGTAAGATTAAAGCTCCTGGATTTGCTCACTTGGCTGGACTAGACAAGATGAGTAGGAATCACATGTTGGCCGACGTCGTTGCTTTAATTGGTAAGTTTATGTGACATCACTTCCTTTCTGGTCGGAGTTAATTATAGTAATGATTAGTTTTAATACATTTTAGAATTGGTACGCGGTGCACAAAGTTGTTCTGGTATTTTTTACAGGTACGTTGGACATTGTGTTCGGTGAAGTAGATAGATAACTCGTACCTGAAGGACATTTATACGGCACCAGTTTGTTCACACTGAGGCATCATTACAGTGTAGCTAATTTTTTATATCCTCCAATATAATGTCAGCGTAGTTTATGGGATGTACATGAAGTGTATTAAATTATTTTCTCTCTTTTGGGAGTTGTCTTTACTTTGAACTTGTAAAATAAAATCTAAAAAGTAGTCATTGGATTTAATTTATTGAAATGGCTCAAACAAGAATTGTGTAAAATGTAGGAAAGACATCTAGATGTCAGCTTATTCACAACTGACCAAAATATGGTACATCTTATTCTCAATGTGAGTAATAACTAATATTTTGTTGCATAAAACCATCCATAGCTGTGGATGGAGAAATTTATTCAAGCACCAGCTGTTATGTGTAGAGTATAAATAGTGATAGTAGTTCAATAAAATAAGGCAGACTACTACTGTAGCTGTATATAATAATGAGATGCAAATATAATTATCATAAAAATGTTTAACGCCAGAATATCATACAACACACTACATGGAATCTTAGAATTATACTTCTAAAATTATTCTAAATTATACAATTGAGATATAAAAAGACCATGTAAAAATAGAATGTATTGATGTCATGGGAGAGGTGACATGGTGAGGAGTATATACAGTGAGTGAAGGGACTGGTATGCTGCCGCCAGCAGCTAGAACTCTTGATAGCCTTCAGCACCAGTGAATATAACGTCTATCCAAATACTGAGAGCTTCTGGTGACTTGGCTACTAAGTAATAGGACTTATCATATGTCTTTACGCAGAATGTGAACTTTTGATTAGGGCTCTTAACATTTCTCATATGATCTACAAAGACGTCTTCGATTGATTGGAAGTAGATTCCCCCTCTAGCTTTTGATGCGGATTTGTCCATATAATACATAAGAGCTTTCTTTTCTCGGTCAAAGACAAACCAACGTTTATTCCAGTTCTTAACTTTGCTGCCCATTTTGAGCAGATATCCCTTACATTGTGTAGGCGACACTTCTACAAATGGGCAGAGACCCAAATTGTGCCCTGATGTTATAATATGACTCCTTAGGTCAAATTTCTCCTCCCTCACTGGCAGGTATCTTGTTAGAGGTCTCTATAAAATTAATATAATATGGTAACATTACCGTGGTTGGATAACTCCTGATCATATACAATTACTTCCTATCCCAGTGCCTGAATGCCCTAATTTGAATTCTCAAGTTGATTGTACTATAGAATATTTGGAAACACTGACAGCCTGGACCTGGTATCAATTTGTTCATAGCAATCGTAACATTATAATTATGCTATCCTTTTACATGCAAATACTGTACATTATACATGTATTGTACAATGTACATTAACAATTTGATTGACAACTCGATAAAGTTGAATCTAGATATTATCTAACAGCGTTAATGTATAATTACTCTAGGAGAAAATAGATTGATACTACAGTGTTCGCCATCGACCTCAGTGATACATTGATTAGTTAACACACAAGTTACCGACTTACCATTGATAGGTTTGGATTACTCTTGTCCCTTAACTGAACCTGTTGTTCTAGTTCTTCCCTCTTAGTCTTTTCTTCTGCTAACTGCTGTTCTAACTGTATTCTCAGCTTTCTCTCCATGGCCAGGTCTGAGTTCTCTGCATTCTGCACATGATGTCTGGCCTGAGCTAACAACATCTGTAGTTCTGTGAACCTCTCCTGGTCATCCATACTGCTGTTATAACTGCAAGGAGATATAACACACTTATACATCACCTGTAGTAATTGCCAAATAGGCTATAGGTAATTTAGGTTAGGCCAAAGTTTATAGAATTAATAAGTTGTTCCACGGCTTTATGCACCAATAGGATCGCGCGAAATCTGACCTAATAAGCGGTCTAGTTCAAAGTAGTTGAGTGGCAACGAAAAATTTCCGATGAAACAATGGGGTCTTCTCAAGATTGGCGAAAAAATTGCCCTGAGATTGGCTAAAAGTATCTGTAATGCTAGCCCATTATTTTCAGAATACATGATGTTTATACCGATAGCATCAATATAAGATGCAAGCATTTAGAAGAGCATAAATATAAGAAAAAGGCCCAAAAAGTTCGAGCCATCCTACTGATTACGTGGGTCTGGACTATTTATGTCTCATGTAGACCAAAGATGGTAAAAATACGCTCTTTGCGCAGACTGTCAACTACTATTGCCGACCTATATTTCTATAGCCTAAGCGTTTGACCACAGGCTGGGCGCTCGTTAAAGAGCAACGGTTTGCCCATTTTGGCGAGAGAACTACGGCAAATGAGTATACGCATCGTTTACTGGATAAACTTGATATATAGAAACTTTGGTTAGGCATCTAATATAGTGGCGGTAAACAACCCCATTTCACTACTTATATAATGCTGCATACACTGGAATACATTGGAACTGACAGGAATTATAGAGTTGGACTTCACCTAATCTTATCCCCATCAGAGGGGGTTTCACTACTCCTCGTACTCATATTCTCCTCCTCAGAGTCGAGGGTTCCTAGTCTACGTAGATTGTTCTCCAGACTCCTCTGCTCATGCCACTGCATTATTGATGCTTCAGTGGCAGCGTGTTTCAGACTCTCCAATCGTCTTCTCTCTTCCTCCATTAGTATGTCACCTACAACATGTCATAGTAGTGAAACGGGGCACTAGCTAGCAATGTCAAGTATGTATGTAACCCAGTGAGTCACACTAAAACCTTAGTTCGCACCATGTGAACATAATTTTCAACTAAAGCTCCCATTCCTTTTTATAGGGTGGAAAACCAAAGGGTTCAAAAATTCAAATCTCATCTACTACAACCATAGACAACAGATAATAGGGTATTCTGGGACAGATGATAGGGGTTCTGCTGGGACAGATGATAGGGTATTCTGGGACAGATGATAGGGGTTCTGCTGGGACAGATGATAGGGTACGCTGGGACAGATGATAGGGGTTCTGCTGGGACAGATGATAGGGTATTCTAGGACAGATGATAGGGGTTCTGCTGGGATATACAATCATGGTTTCTAAGTGTGTAGATAATGAAAATCAATTAGACAGGCAGCTAGGCCTGCATACAGTAAGGCTACAGAGTTAGTAAGGAGAGAGAGTGAATAGCAATCAACACCCCCATTAACAGTGCTTCAGAGTAGATATAATTAGTATACTTTGAAAAGCTCTGGTGCATTATCAAATTTGCAAAAACAATATCATAATACATACATACACATGTACATGTACGTATATAGTAATAATGTGTTTTCAAACCCTTTGGGACTCATAATAATAAACAGGCAGGTTTTTATTCACTCTCACCGAAATTCCCATGCAAAGAAACAACGCTAATTAACGCTTAATTCTCCAAGTTCATTTAAATGGAATTTCAATTCAAAAAGTTTCTGCAATCAAAATAAAGTTTAGAAAATCATGCAGTTATGCCTAACGGACATTCTAAGTTAGTTAATTTATGTTTTGGATAACACTCCTTTTCATTCAAAGTTCAAATGGCTACACAATTGTACCTCGTAAGTCGAAAGTTAGGGTAGTGTGATACCCTCTGGGCCTCTCCGCTATCACAAATTGATACACAATAAGCTGAAATATCACTATACAATCCCTCTAACTCCATTGCACTAGTTTTAGCTATAACACTTTCTTCCATCAACAGAGGTGGTACATTTATATTCCACATGCAGAGCCTATTACATAATATGATATTAACATATTTGATCTACGTGACTGTATAGACATTATATACAGAGTAAACCAGTGAAGTTATATCCAATATCAGACAGCAGACATTTCTTTGAGTGATTATATATTTCTATGTACAAATTGTAGTCTATGGGAAAATGCTGCACAGTAAGAAGTAAGGTGGGTGAGACCTCTACCGCTATGTATAATTATCACCAATTGAGTAACAAGCAGCTTTACATAGTACAGACTATAGATTTACATACCAGGTTTCATTCTTGTCAGGAGATTTCTATTCATTGTAGCTGCTGGTGATGTCAACAACTGCAACACAATACGCTGGGTATTATTTTATAACAAGTCAGACAATTAATAAACCTAGAACATGCATAAAGCAAACATTTACAGTGTAATTTCTCATATCATAGCTATTAGGTAACCACTGTTATGAATGCTGCTGCTATAACTCATATTTTATTCAAGTGGTATACAATACAAACACTTACATACGTTACACCTTAGAGAAGTTACATCAGCATAAGATGTCAGCAGTTACTACTCAAGTGCTACTAAGGATGTTAGTGATAATACACTAGCCCTTACCATTTCATCTTGTTCCAAACCCTGGTCATTAGTGATACCATTCCCATAATGCTTATGTACATCCTTTATCTTATGGTCTAATGAGATCATCCTTTGCTTCTCTTTTTGAAATTCACTTACAAGAATTTTTCTTCTTCTCTCCATTCCTTCAAGCTATAAATATTCAATTCATGCAAAGATTAAAATTAAAAATTAAATTACATAAAAACTCATCAAGCGACACTGCTGCAATAATAGAGGACATTGCGGTAATTTGAAAATCAGGTAGGCTATATCCTACAGTTGACTTTGTCTATTTTAGTTAGCCTCTCTTTCGCTTCAATGCTCTAAAACTGAACATTCATGACAGTGACGTAGTATGAGAAAATTAATTTCTACAAAACAATAATACTGGCCCAATTTTCATTTAAAAAATTTAGAAACGTGGTGCTAATAATAGCATCACTACACAAGTACCCATAATTATATCAAACTATAATAAACTTATAGCTCAGAAGTGCTTTGACAGGAACAATAAGCCTGCCGTCTCAAGAGGCGCTAAAACACCGGTACAAATTATTGAGGTTCTAAAAAATACTTTCCGTTAATAGACAGGATGTACATGTATAAGAATACATAGATAAGTCTACACTATCAATTGTAGCCTCTGTTCTATTCTAAGTGAAACAGAGGCTATAGACTTACTCAAGTCAACATTTTACACATATGTACACTAGGTATGCATGCATATGTACACTAGGCATGCATGTTATTATAACAGTTATTATTGAGCATCATACACAATGTGCTGTCTATTATATCTATTTATACTACTGATTATAATTATATAGGTTGTGGATTTTACTGGTAATTCTAAACACTAATGTAAACTGAGGGTGTTTGTAGTATTAATATGGTTACTTTATGTAGTATTTGTATATGTTATTATAATATTTCTCATATCAGACTACATAGCTGCCGCCGCATAAGCTGGCTGCTGCTGCACATTAGCTCAAGCAGACCTCCAGCCAATATGTAGGACCATGCATAGAGCTGATAACAGTTTGTACCTTAGCAAAGCATACAGCTTGCACCTGAACAGAAGTTGAATTCATTGTTCCAAAAAGTGGGCCCATTTATCAATATATTACATCTAGAAAAACCCTTTGTTCCACACTGGCCATCTGTTTAAAACCCTTTTTTTATCTTGTTAGTAAACAAATTGTCCCCCAGTAGCCTATTGTAATAGATTTTAGTAAGCTGTTTATAGGGTATGCTGCCTGTTGTATGCATAGTTATGGACCAGTCAAACTTCTGGACACAATGATATTCAACGCAACAACAATGCACAGTAACAAATAAAGAGTAACATAAAGAGTACATCTTTCGCATAGACTTTGCCGCATTTTAGCGCGCTATAAACTAATATAGCTCAGGCCTACCTGCATATCTACAGGATTCTAGTGTGCATGTTCAGGCTGTAGCCTATACTTATATAACAGAAATATATATCTACATGTATGACTAGGAGATTTACCTCAGTTCTAGTTTGCTCCATCATGTCGGTCTGTTGTCTCGTCATCTGGGCCAAATTTTCTTCAGCTCTTTTTATTTTGGTGACAAGGTCGTTCTGTTTACCGTTTAGTTCCCTTTGAACAGCCTCATTCTCTTCTTCATATTTGGCCTCCATCTGTGTCACAGAAAAGCACTCGGCACATGTACAACACCGCACTATAGGCCTACACACAGTAGTGCCCTGCTTGTGTCCTCACATACAAGATTCAGCCAGAGTTGGTCTAAGATATAGACTTATAGATATAGAGTACTGTGCTGAACAAATTAAGAGTGGAGGAAATGCTAACTAAGTGCAATTTGAGAATAAATTAGAATAAAGACAGAGTTTTAGCACAGTAGTGCAAATTAACTCCCATGATAGCTATGTGTGATGTGTCAAATAGTTAATTACAGTGTAATGGAAATATCAAAGGTTATACTATAAAAAACTCAGCATTGAGATCAGTCAGTTACAGTCAGCACCTATCAGATGGTTAGTTTGATTGGCTCCAGTGGTTGCCTGATGTCTAAGTAAGCCCTTCAGGCAATGTCCATACAACTGAGAGAGAAACAGCTAGTCTGTTAGAAGTGCAACGGAAATCAATTAGGTTTGCGGATGTAAAAGAATCTACAGTGTACGAAGTCGCACACTAAACATTGATTGCTCATAATTCACCTTTGAAAATCTTACAATTACAATATCTTACCTAACGAAGTAGCAACCAGTTCCAATAGAACGAATGGTAGAATTTACCACTTTCAAAGATTTGAAAATCGAATGTTTGGTAAAGAAAGAAGCTCCACTAACTGTCCCATTACAGCAACAACTAATAAGAGACAGAGCCCTTACCTCCAGCTGCTGAAACTCAAGGTCTTCAAACACCTTCTTCTGGCTCTCGAGAGAGTCGAGCTCCTTCTCGTACTCGATAAGTAGGTCATCCTTGTCTTCGTCCGCAGCCACTCTCAACATCTCTTCAATCTCCACCCTCCTCTCTTCCATCCTCTGTAACCTCTCCCTAGCCTCCTCGATCCTCTGTGAGCGCTATGTAACGTACACCATACATTCTTAGACTTGCTACGTGTACATAATAGTATGCTACCATAATGAGGTAAGTTATAATAACTACTGTGGGTTCTTACTGTCCCGTATAAACAATAAAGAATTGTACATTTTAAATCTTGCTTCTCACAGATGTTTCATGTCTTCCATGCAAGTCAGTAAACTACTAGTATAGTATATATGTATACTATGTAGTGCCCAAGCTATGCATACCATGCATTGCCCATCACCAGTGAAAGGCAGCACCTTGTACAGCTGCACCTTGCACCTTACCTCTTGCTGCTGCTTGGCATAGTTATTCATCAGAAGAAGTTGTTTAGATTTGAGCATGTCCCCTTCCTCCCACTGAGCCTGCAGTTTATTCAACTCGCTCTGCTGTTCACCTTGTAACAGAGCCTGCTCCATTTCCAGCTGGAACCAGCACACCAAGGATTATAGCCCAGTGACCATTAGTGAGTGAGATTATACATACTACTACCTTACTACGACTACTTGACTACTTTCACTACAACTATGCACATGTAAGATAAGCCCTTCTGTCAAATGGTAGTAGTAGAATTACAAGCACCTACAAGCACCTATAACTACTTGTTACTGAGTGAGTATCTGAACTAAGCTTCTTCTCATTTCACAATTACAAGTCTATTGTTAATTTATGAATTGTAAGAAGCAAGCAGTGTTATGATTGCATGCAATCTTAGCCAGTTAGAAAGCATTGAGCCTATGAACAAACGAATACACATATATGTCCTATAAGGATATACAGCAAGTACATGACCCTACCCTAGCAATTCTTTCTGTAATATAAGAGAGGTGGTTCTTGCAAAGCATTTTTACAGAACTACCTTACTAGAACCTGCCAGCGCCAATTACAGAGTGAAAATGCTAGTGGCAAGCCAACTACATGTACACATGTATACTGTATTCTGCAGGTCATAGTATGCACTTAGTTGAGAGCATTGTAATATTCAGTGAAAGCTACTGTACATTCATGTAACAATAATAATATAGTAGTTATACTATTTAGACCTGCTGGGTATGGGCTGTAGCCTATTACTATAATACATGTATAATTATGTAGTATGCAGTCCAATGTACATACATACATTTTATAATAATTACAACATAGGCCTGCGTATAGGGTAGGGTACAGCTGCATATTATTTTACTGGATATGGGATGTAGAACCGCTACAGGGGTCACAGGCTGAGAAATCCTACCTACTATGCCATTAATACCATATCATACACCAATCAAGTAGCCTATATACTCCTGTAATACCACACATTTAGTAGAGTATCATTCAAGTATGTTCAACTTCAACAAAACCACATTTTAATATAATTATTATACATATAAATAGCATATGCAGTCGGTAAGCTACACCTATCATGATGGAGTTACTTCTATTATATTACATGTGTATGTACATGGCTGCTACCTCTACTGCATAGATGTACATGTATGTGCATGCTATGCAATGACTGGTAGACTAACAACTCACTTCACGGACAGCCTCTGACTGCTGATTTTCCACATCCATAATGCTCGTCTTTTTCTGACTCAGTTTCTCTATAATGGCAGACCTGGTACTCTTTAGACTGTTCACATGAGAGCTAATGTCTTCAGCCTACAAGCAGCGGCAGCATCACATGTATACCTACAACAGCACTGTTGGTAAATAACTGGCCTTGGGTAGAAATGTTTGTTTTATCACAGGATAACTGGTTAACCAATGTTTACATTAGACATTTGTTGATGGCTCAAACCCACTAAACCACAGCTGTATACTTATACAAGAATTCTTTCCACAAGGTATTGGTATTATACATGTAGCCCAGTTGTACAAATATAAAGCCTTAGTATAGGTGTATAACATGAAGTACCTTACCTACATATATATGTATACTATATAACACACATACCTATTATATAACATACAGTGTAGTTATGTACTCATATCACACATAATGTTCATATAGACAAAGTGATAAAGTATGTAATTGCTTAAGATTTCGGTGGGAAAGCAGGATGAGGCAAGATAAGATCCTACAGATATCACCTACAGATATCACCTACAGATATCACCTACCATAAAATTACCTCCCCTAGAATGCTTACTCGTAGTCACGTGACAATATTAATTCATTAGCCGGAGGTTCGCTAGTGTGGAACAGACGGATGAAGGTAGTTTTCTCATTGTTTACATTAGCAACCATTATAATTATATATACCACGAAAAATTTTTGGAAGGGGATTTCAATGCTTTCTCAGCTTTTTTGCCCAAATATTTTTTTTAGAACATAGACTAGGTATGTTGATGTATATAAAACAGACCATAAAATTTGTTTAAAAGCTTTATGACTGTAATAAATTTGGCCACTAATTAGACTCTATTTCCATTGCTATAACCTATGTTTTATATATATTATAGTGGATCTATTGTGTCCACCCAACTCTGTTGCCATGGTTTGTGATAAGAGCTTGGGCTAACAATGTCAGCACAATATTTTGTTACATTGCTAGACAAAATCATAGGAATAACACATTGGTAAATGTACCCAATAAATGAGTAAAAACACTCAACTAATAATGGGGCAGCTGACAACCACCATTTGGCACCTTAGGTTGAATGCCAGCATGCAAGACACTACAGGATAAAGTTGTGCCACGATAGCTTATGCTATATAACATAGGGGTGTCACTGTATAGCTTATAATTATAGCTGATTATTAATATTAAGTGATACAGGCACAGATTGCATGTAGGTGCACTTGTACATGTAGATGAATAAATTATTTAGCAAATATTAGTACAGTAGGCTACATGCACACTGGCCAATGTTGGAAAGGTGTACAAATTGTGATGTAAAATTAATATTTATTTGTTAGCCTGAATTAGCCTGAATTGTGCATGAGTAGATTATTTATAGACATTATAGTATATCATTGTGGGATAATACAGTATATATGTGATACAGCATAAAATTACTGGACCCATCCCACAGAACCACTAAATAGACTGATGGTAGACCTTCATTGTATTGTAAAAGCATTGTTAATCAAAACCATAGCTGGAAGTTTTGACAGGGTATGTGAGGGAGGTTGAATCAGACAGGAGCCCTTATTATAATACAGGTTGAATTATTAGATGAGAGACAATGATTCTGGCAATTCTCTGCTGGAAACATTAGGGAAAAGTTTATGACAAAGCAACATTCTTAGTTCAAGTTCTTATCACAAACCATAACTACAAAAGTTGGGTGGGCGCAATAGATCCACTATAATAATGTGATGGTACGCCCAGTCGTATCTTACATCTGACACTCATTATTGCGTGCATACATGTATATATCTGCTTGTACTTTACTCTTATATTGTTATATATGATTGTATGATTATATCTAAGTCTTTTAATGCCTTTTATACCCATGTACAGAGGCCCGACCTCTCAGAATCCATTGATATTCATTTTGTACATGAATTGGACCATTATAAGCAACTTTTGTAGAACCCGACCTATTTTGGGTCGGCCGTCGGGCTTCCGGCGGCCATCTTGTTGCGCAACTTCCGGACGACCACACGTCGTCTTTTCCCGACGTCATGTCGGCCGGAAGTCCTTATACTATATAAAGGGCACTGTTTTACTGTTCATTGTCTCAGTCTACGCTTGGCTTTCAATAAAGACACATCTATACTTGATACAGGGACTTTCTCTTCCTTTTACTAGGTCATTCGCTTTGCGAACCGCCTACTAGGTTGAATTACTCTCTTTCACTGTATAGTCTGAAGGTCGGACTTGAGATCAGATGGGTCGTCTTTGGTAGTATTTGGGCTACTGAGACCGCTCGATCTTTCATGTAATGCGAAGTCCTATTACCACTCATAGGCACTTCATTTCTGGGTCGATAGTCGTCCAAGGACGACCGCACCAAAACACAGAAACCATTACATTGGTGGCAGCGGTGGGATTCTAAGGTCGTACTCTTACGATACGAAGAGAAGGAAGGTGACCTCGGCCTCGGGTGACCGACCGACCTCATTCTTCAATACTTCTACGGCGATTTAGGACTCGGACCCGGGAACCTTGGATACGAGAAGGTGACAAACGCTAAAGTGCACCCATAATTCTCGTGGTTCCGCTGGATGTAGCCCGACCTACGCCGGATCTTCAATCAAAGACCGACCTCGGATCCAGAACAGATTGACGGTACTCAGTACGACCATTAGGCCGACACGGCCTAACAAACCAAAGCAGTTTTACTCACTACCCGACACCCTACCGACATGGACCGAATAAGGAACCTGCTTCAGCAGGTAATGTACCAGGCCGAGCAGGACCTCAAAACACTCAGCTACAACGGACAAGAGGACGTCGAACTCTTCATAGAAGACTTCACCGCTATGGCAGAGCGTTGCAACTGGAATGACAGAGCACGCCTCATACGGCTTAGAGCCGCCCTACACGGGCCCGCACAAGAATGCGGCCGACCCCGATCAGTCGAAGAGATATTTTCCCGACTGAGGGAACAGTATGGACTATCTGCCAGAGAAGCCCGATGGAAGCTGTCCACCCTGGAACAGCCAGCCCACACGTCACTCAGAGACTATGCAGCTCTCATCCGCAGACTGATGGCAACAGCCTTTGAAGGAGCACCCCCTGCATCTTTGGAAGAGTGGGCTGTAGAGAAGTTCTGCCTCTCAGTCCACGACCGTGGCCTACGCTGGTACTACACATGGTTACAGCCCGACGATATGGAGGAAGCCCTGGAAACCGGAACGGCCTTCCAGAGTAACAAGGGTGGCAAGGCCAACCCTCCAAAGCCACAAGAGGAGCTTCCCGCCGACCTCCTACGGAAAGCCCTACATACCCTCCTACAGAAATGTCAAGGCACAGATGACGGGCCGACGGACACACTAGAACCCGTCCCAGTAGACGAACCCATTCCTACTGGAGCCCAGCAAGGAGAAGGTGGACCACCCCACATTGGTCGTCCACAAAGGCCGACGGATACATCAGAACCCGTCCCAGTAGATGAACCCATTCCTACTGAGGCCAAACCCAAGAAGAGTGGACCGAACCACAATGGTCGTCCACAAAGGCCGACGGATACACCAGAACCCGTCCCAGTAGATGAACCCATTCCTACTGCGGCCAAACCCAAGAAGAGTGGACCGAACCACAATGGTCGTCCACTGAGGCCGACGGACACATCAGAACCCGTCCTAGTGGAAGAACCTATACCCACTAAGCCTAAAGTCAAGAGTAGCCACTCCAAACAGAAAACCCCACGGGTAACTAGCCCATCACACTCCAGGCCGACGGCGTCACCTACACCCGTCACAGTGGATGAACCTAAACCCACTAGGCCAACACCAGGCAAGAAACGACCCCACTCAAAGCCGAACACATCCGAAGTGACCACAGATCACCCCCCAAGGCTGAAAGGACGACTCATATGTCCCGCCCCGTCGGACCAAACCTCACAAGGTAAACCCGACCTATCCTCAACTCAGAAGGATCAACAGGATCTGGCCACGTCCAGATCCGACACTAATCAGCAATTGATTCCCGCCCAAATTCAGTATGCCCCGACGGACGACTTATCGTGTGTAGAACTGCCAGACACTACAGTCCAAGTCCGCGGCCTGAGGATCGACACGGAGCAAACCGTGCTGGACCAAACCAGAGAGCTACCTCTGAACCTCTCGAAGAATGTTCAAGTTTCAACAGCCCGACCTGATCCAGAGGACGCGAAATGTCGCGTAGCCGAACCTCAAGACATAATCCCAACGACGGAGATACAGTCTATACTGCCAGCAGTTCAAGTACACAAAGCACAACGCTCTTGTACGGAATCTAGCATTGCCGAACAGTTTCAGCCGAAGATACAGATTGCCGAACTCTCGAAGTCCCCTAAAGCGGATAAGAAGCAATCGAAGGCAACTATTGCCGTGTTCCCGCGCTTATTTGACGAGTCGAACAAAGAAAATGTGCCTGAGGCATTGCCTACAATTGAGCCAATTGCTCATCCCTCGGCTAGTATAAATACGACAGCTCACAGACGAGTAGTCCTTTCTCGTCCAGCACTTCACCGAAGCACATGTATCCCTACATGTAGCAACTCCTGCACTCCTCGTGTCACTGGTGAAGTTAATAGCAGCACTCGTATCCTTTCTCATTCTCGTGCAGACGAGACGGCTACTCCTCCTAGTATGGATCACTCCAGTCAGCCTGCCTTCACGGCTGAAGGTAAGCAAATCTCAGTGTTACCAGTAAGGACCGAATCAGAATTAGAGGTACAATCAACACCTGTGAGACTGTCAGGCATGAATTCTCTCTCCCTCCCCACTCGGCATAGACCAGTCGGGACAGAGAAGAATTCCCCTGAACATTCTCACAGGAAAGAGCATGAGTTAGAAGGCGGAGGCTACACATCAGATGAATTATGTGTTGTAGATGCATCTCCTCTACGGAAGACGCTCACGCCAGACGGCACGCCTCCACCCACTCCACCTCCTGTTACCTCTACCCTGAAGTTAGCTACAATTAAGCTGCACAAACTCACTGACAAGCTGCCCATCGAGTCGTCCCAGCATTCCGGAGCCACTAAGCCATGGATTAGTACCTTCACTCAACAAGCCCGAGACGACTTGGCTAGAAGGAGTCAACCTAACCTCAAATGTGCAAAGTGTGGCTTCTCCGGCACCCTCAAGAGACTGAACATTCACATTTGGCAGCACTTTGCCCGCTTCTACTGTCGCTGCGGACGCAGCTCAGTTAGCCGTGATGCCCTAGGCCATCACTTCAGTCGGAGATCCAGTATCTGTGGGAAACGTCTCTTCCTCACGGACGGGCCCAGCTATGGGGCCCTCATGGAATGGTGGGGCGTAAAGGATCCCCCACCATTTCTACCATGTCGTCCTACTATGGACGGACAGTCGGGGACAAATAAACCAGTTTATTTGCCCAGCTCCTCCTCCACAAGGAAGCGACCTCCCAAGAGACGGCACAGCCCATCTCCAGAACAGACCCCCGACTCCGCACCTTCTGATGCTACCTCCTCCTCTTCCTCGTCGCCTACCACTCCTGCTGGACCTTCTCTCTGGCGACCTCCTGCTAGTACCTCCGCAGTAAGTGTCGGCCCCCCTGGCCGACGCGGACGTCTACCCTCTTGGAAGACAAGGCCTGCTCCACGGAAGAGTATGCCTGCTCCTCAGTCAGGCCCTCTCTACGAAGGCTCTCCACCCAAGGTCTCATGTGCAGCTTCTTGTACAGCTTCTCCGACTCTACTGATCGAGCCACTGCAGTCCAGGCCCACACTAGAGGTCTCACCGCACCGCTCTCCTTATATACCTGCCAGGGACCTACTCCGAGCCACTCCAGACTCTCCTGCCGTCCAGTCCCCACCTCCTGCATCTCCTGTACTAACTCAGCCGAATGCCACACGTCCTGCATCTCCGGATCCGTCGTTCATGCAACAACTTGCTGAACTCAAGCCACGGATTCACTACCTTGCCAGCCGTCAACAGGTGGGGGACACTCTACGCCAACATCTGGAACCTTTCTATGCTCGAGAAATAGCTCTTCGTGAACTAGCCAACCAGCATCTAAACCACCCCCGACAACTCCAGCTTGTACAAGCAGACTTGGATATAGTATCCAGAGAATCTACACTGTACCGTACCCTCCTTAACTTGACACTAGAGACACCCATGACCTAGTGTGAGGGGGCTATGTGATGGTACGCCCAGTCGTATCTTACATCTGACACTCATTATTGCGTGCATACATGTATATATCTGCTTGTACTTTACTCTTATATTGTTATATATGATTGTATGATTATATCTAAGTCTTTTAATGCCTTTTATACCCATGTACAGAGGCCCGACCTCTCAGAATCCATTGATATTCATTTTGTACATGAATTGGACCATTATAAGCAACTTTTGTAGAACCCGACCTATTTTGGGTCGGCCGTCGGGCTTCCGGCGGCCATCTTGTTGCGCAACTTCCGGACGACCACACGTCGTCTTTTCCCGACGTCATGTCGGCCGGAAGTCCTTATACTATATAAAGGGCACTGTTTTACTGTTCATTGTCTCAGTCTACGCTTGGCTTTCAATAAAGACACATCTATACTTGATACAGGGACTTTCTCTTCCTTTTACTAGGTCATTCGCTTTGCGAACCGCCTACTAGGTTGAATTACTCTCTTTCACTGTATAGTCTGAAGGTCGGACTTGAGATCAGATGGGTCGTCTTTGGTAGTATTTGGGCTACTGAGACCGCTCGATCTTTCATGTAATGCGAAGTCCTATTACCACTCATAGGCACTTCATTTCTGGGTCGATAGTCGTCCAAGGACGACCGCACCAAAACACAGAAACCATTACAATAATATATAAAACATAGGTTATAGCAATGGAAATAGGGTCTCTATTAGTGGTCAAATATATTACAGTCATAAAGCTTTGAAACAAATTTTATGGTCTGTTTTTAATACAATAACATACCTAGTTTATGTTCTGCAAAAAACATTTGGTCATAAAAGCTGGGAAAGTATTAAAATCCCTTCCCAAATATTTTTCATCTTATATAAAATTATAATGGTTGCTAATGTAAACAATGAGAAAACAACCTTCATCCGGTTTCTCCTTGCGAGCGAGCGGTCACGTGATAAGTAAGCATTCTAGGGGAGGTAATTCTATGTCACCTACAGATATCACCTACAGATATCACCTACAGATATCACCTACAGATATCACCTACAGATATCACCTACAGATATCACCTACAGATATCACCTACAGATATCACCTACAGATATCACCTACAGATATCACCTACAGATATCACCTACAGATATCACCTACAGATATCACCTACAGTTACAGTTCAATACATTACATTGGTGATACAATGTTAAGAGTTGCCTGCTCATGTAAAGGCAGTAATAGTATAATACTAGACCGCCATATCAGTTCTGTTAGAACTGAACAAACACTAATGTAAATGACTTGGATACAAAATAGAGAATACATACTAAAATTATTATAACTAAACATATTTGCAATATGTCTACTTCAAGGATGACATTATCTCCACCTGTCGTACTGGGAGTCTTTCAATAATAACACAAATAATACATAAATTATAAATATCTGTTACATTACATGTTAGTTGCATTACAAAGACCAAGGAAAACTATATAGCAATAAATAACACAAAACAGGGCATCCTTTTACCTCATAGTTAAATAATATAAAAAGATAAGAAATAAGATATCAAGTATTTATACCTCAAGGCCAATATATAGCCATATTTTTGACTGTAACATAGTAATAATATCTTGTACACAAGTATGCTCGCACTTATCCATATGAAATACTAACAGTAGTCTAAATAGGCTTGAGAGAGTCTAGTCAGTCCTACTGATGTAAATGAAGTTATAGATGTGAGCTGCTATTATATAGGTTTGTATAACAATAGGGAGAAGGGGTAACAATAGAAGGTGTACAACTAGTCCATATTATTACCAGATGTTTACCTACTTTCCTAATTACAAATTCATCAACAGACCAATTTAATGGTACACTAGTTGTCAATGTTGAGAAATATGACAACCAGGGGGCCTGAGAATAACAATGTACAGCTATACACTTTATAAGAGCATAACATACAGCCTTGAAGACCCAGTAATTGTCTGTATGAAGGAGATAATAGTAAGTTTGTGCAGTGTTTATAGGCTTATGACTTGGTCACTCATTATCACACCTCCAGATAAGAAGAAAGTCAAACAGCATAAATAGCAAACAACAAACCTAGAATGGTAGGTTAGCCTATAACACTACACTACATACATGTACATATAATGCATGTATAGAATACTCACTACCACATACCTGAATATTAGCCGAAAACACTACATACATGTACATATAATACCTGTGTAGAATACCCACTACTACATACCTGAATAACGTAGGAAATAGAGGTGCTAGGTAGTAGTATATCCACCAGCTATACCAAGAAGAACACTAAATAACATTAGCTGACCTATCTAATAACATACCAGTGCTAGTTATACAATGTAATACAATCAAAGATGAGTTGCCAGCCTATCAATACAATGTCCAAAGATTATGCTATATCACACAAGCAAGTACAAAGTCAGATTATAGCAACCCAAATGGGTAAATAAATACTTCATTTCTTATTTTAGCACTACATGCTAGTTTTATGTAGTACTAGTAGTCTAGTTCTAGTACTACTATAGACTACATTCAGTATTACAGTTACTAACAGTAGCCTACTCTTACAACTACAGTACATACACATAGAACTAACCTGCCTCCTACCTCTTCAGTTTACTACTAAACTACAACTGTAACCACCAAATTAGCTACAGTATATGCCTAATACATGTTATCATAGGTCACACAGTATAGGTAAACTAAGTCCAATATAAACAACAGTATCAAATACCACAAAAACTGTCTTTATAAGCCTTCCATAACAATACAATCCTTTTTATAGGCTATGGTGATAATACCAAAACCAGTAAAACACTGTACAGCTTTTATCAGACTAATACTAATGTTGCACAATATATTATGATAGTGAATTTGGTTGAACACAAACTTACCTAATCCAACACATACACAAACTTGGCTCTAGATTTACTGATAAAAGATGGATGCAATAGAATTGATTAGAAAACTGCTAATTATTATGCAAATGATTAGAAAGAGAATCCCAACACTGACTGTCAGTTAGTCCGTATTATCAGTAGCAGTTACTAGGATTAACTAGTTAGAATTTGAACTATAACTCTTGGCTATTCAACCATGTCTGATTTATTATCAGATCCTACCATACTAATAACTGTGTATATAGAAAACATAAGCCCTACCTTCCCTGGTGTTGATTACTTTCATACTTGCATGTGTACTAATAATTACATTATTATAGCTGTGAAAGAATTGCCAATATATGGTACCTATTAATATTAATTAGTCTATTTTATTTTATTATTTGCACAATGTGTATTCAGGAATAAAAACTAGCTTTTTGGCTGATGCATTATGTCAACATTTCCACATTCATATCAAATCTTGATATCAAATAGCATTACAGTCATTGTATAACAGCTATTCCATTCTATGACTCAGTGTTATCATAAGACACCTCCATAAAAGTCACTGACTAGTCATACATAATAATAGAAATGTGACCAACCAACTGACTGACCAACCAACCAACTGACCAACCAACCAATGTTTACCACATAAATGAGCTGCGGAGAGAGTAGACATCTTATGATAGGTGTAGGTTCACCATCCACAACAAAATGACCAGTTGAATCAACTTTTATCTATAGCATCATGATCTTCTACAGTGTAATTGTCAGTCATCTCCATGTGTAATAATGCTATTTGCTTGACAGAAAGTAAAATTTATTTGCATAAAATCTGTTTATTATGCAGCCTTCTACTGTCTACTCAGTTTCCACTATTGTTCACCCAAAGTAATATTGATATGCACCATTACAGGTGCTCCCTGTTTGTACTACAGTGAGCTCAGAACATGAGCTGTCCATACTCCTGTGAGCATTTCTTTCTACTGTAAATGACTGTGGAGATAATACAGTCAACATGTACGATAATTTCATAAATTCAATAAGCTGTTAACAGCTACCTCTCCTCTCCCCAGACCTGAGTCTGTATAGTGGCCATTAGCAGTTGAACTAATAATATGTTACTAACTTAAGTTCCCTATAATTTACACATACTTAATTCTGTAGACTGTACTTGTCTAGATAACACATACTTATATACATGTGTATAATTAATAATACACTAACTTCAACAAATAAAGCTGGGAAGTCAAAGAATAAGAGTAATCTTACCTTAGTACTTTCAGTGAAGGAGGTAGACAACTCCGGCACTGCAGTTTTGAAGCTACCTGCACTGCTTACTACAGTGAGCTCAGAACATGAGCTGTCCATACTCCTGTGAGCATTTCTTTCAGTGCTCGAATCATTCGAGTGTCTGTCTGTCGTGGACTTTCTAAGAGCTTCCTGTCTAGAGTGAGAAGGTACAGGGGGAGCATAGGCGAGCACCTCAGCTGGGTCATCATATATTCTACTATCATCTTCGTACCCGGAGCTATCCTTTGGTGAGGTTAGCACTAACCCCTGGGGGGCTTCAGTGACCTTCACCCCTGCCGTTGAATGCAAGTTATAATCCGCCGGACAGTCATAAAGGTGTTTATCATCTTCATAAGCATCATAAGACGGTCCTGCAGGCTTGCTGTTATACGTTGGGTTACTTGTTGATAGTATCTTGCTGCTATTATTGTTGTAGTTGAATACTTCCTTGGTGCTTGATTGAGGAGGGGAAGTGGGTGAATGAATAAGGGAGCCATTTGTTTTTATATTACGGCGATCAGAGACTGCTGATGAAGTCGTCGACATCACCGATTGGATACTCTCACTCAGTACATCTGAAACAAGATAACCATGCAATGCCTAACTAAAGCACACTCTGTGAACTGGGAGACAGTAACTGGATGATCAAGGTGTTGGAAATGCTCACAGACAAAACACTGTATATTAACTGGTAGAGCACAAAATTTCATGGGGGGTTGGCAAGTAGGAGAAAACAAATCTAAAACAACTTGGCATAATTTCTTCTGGGAACTTCCTAGGAGTTGTCCTGCCTTATGATTGAGAAAATTGCAATGATAGGATAACTCCCAAAAATCTCATATATTAGTCGCATCTGCTTATTGTTGAGGTTAGTATACTATTAGTACACATTAGTGTAACATACATAACATTTCCAGTTGAATTTTTAATTCAAGTAAAGTAGAAACTGACTCTATATGTATACAGTTGACAGTTTACTACTCCTACCAATGTAGCCTGCGTATTAATATTTTGGAATGAGGGTACACTGGCACTTGCTACTAACGTCATTATATCTATTCAATTTATATACATGTACATTATAGTGCAAACTTTCATGTACAACTTGCCTTCTACATGTACATGTATGTACAATGTAGATATAACAGCATAGGTGCAAGCAAGGGTATGGATTTGCTACAATGAATATTGACCAAAACACCATGAAAGCTCAGTGATACTGTTTGCACAAAATGATGGGGCACATTAGTAGAGTTCGTACCTGGCATCTGTGAGGGAAGAGGTGGTACAGTGGTAGAAGAGTCAGTGTAGTTTGACGAGAAGACATTTGTTAGCCCTAGAGTGTTTGGTGGGAAGCCCTTGGAAACCCTAGACTCCTTTGATTGTGGTACTGTAGAATTGATCTGTATTTCTGAGTCTACTTGCTCCTCGTACTGAGCACACATTGCTAGAATCTCTTCCAGCCTCTCCTGCTCCTTCCTCTCCATGGCTTCCTCCAGCTTTCTCTCCTCCACCTGCAGGTACACTAGTTATGTAGGTATGATACAGTATACACTCAGTGCTATAACATGCATATAGAGATGTGCTACAACCTGGAGTCAGAGCGTATGGATAGAGTTCTACTCAAAGGATCTCTGAACCAGATTAGGCCACCCCCACTTTGGCCACTCCTACATTGACCACAAGTGTAGGATATACAGATTTGTGGTCTTAGCTTAGTTTGACCTACATGCATGCCTACCAGTAGTTATTTTCTAAAAAGATTGTGCTTGTGATGGGTGGTACACATCCCCAAAGTAAAATAGCTCTAAATGTTGTAATAATATGATAGACTATAACATGTTTGTTAATATATTTGTCAAAGAACAGCAAACCTATGATAATCTCAACTAGATAATAATGTAAGTTCACTGTAAGTCATGTACAGTATTGAGTAATAATAACATTATCAAAAATTCTTACCTATTATGACAAGTTACAGGCAAGTAATCCTACTTGAGATAGACTTCACCCAGTATTATACAGTAACTATGACATATGAAGCAGAGGCTTGGCTGCTGCTACTTGAATATGATATCCTAACAACCTCTTATATAACTATAACCCTCCATTCCCATGTTAACCTGAGAGTAGTCAGCTGCTGCTGGTGGTAACAACACACTGCAGGTATGTTGCAGCTGTGATAGATGGCTGACTATAAATGAGCAACAGTTTACAATGCTTAACCAAGGAGAAGTGAGTCAATTGACTTACTTGTAGTTAATTAGGTATAAATTGTAGCCTGAATTACAATAAAAACATTTGGATGTATGAAACGAAACAGTGATAAGTGTAATATAACTACATCACCTGTACAAGATTATAATATTATGAGGGATGTATTTAATGCTAATCACATGTATTATGGTACATCTAATACCTGTAAGTCTACATAGTACATAGTACAGTTGTAACCTAAACAAGTATACCAGTGATAGTGGATTTCTTTGCAGCCTTAGACCAGTTCAATGCAATATTTGCTAAACAAATAATTTTTTTGTTTCGTTCACAAAGTTTGAGTTTGTAAATTATCCCACCAAACTCAAAACTAATCGATGCATACAACACTGTGCACATTATAGGCCTACATATCCACCAGCACAGAGAGGACAACCCCTAAACAATACTGTTAGTAAAGTGTGTTACAATGTGCCTTTCTTGCTTAGCCTTGTATAACTGTCTGTTATGGCATTAATTGGGAAAGGTTGTGTGCTTACATTTGAAAGAATTATACTTTGATTGAACACAATGTACATGTATGTAAGCATGGGCACGTAGATCAGACATAAGTAAAGGCAGTCAGTCAGTGAGTCAGTCAGTCAGATAGATAGACAGACAGTGATACAAGTACTCAAAATATAGGCTGACATCAGCAGTAGATGCACACTACATCACTAATAGTACTACTATAGGCTGACATCAGCAGTAGATGCACACTACATCACTAATAGTAGTACTATAAGCTGACATCAGCAGTAGATGCACACTACATCACTAATAGTACTACTATAGGCTGACATCAGCAGTAGATGCACACTACATCACTAATAGTACTACTATAGGCTGACATCAGCAGTAGATGCACACTACATCACTAATAGTACTACTATAGGCTGACATCAGCAGTAGATGCACACTACATCACTAATAGTACTACTATTAACTCAATCGATCATCGGTGAGCAAGAGTAGGTGTGTTTCATGGCTTCCATTAATTCTGTAACAGCTGCCATTTGATTGTTTTAATTGAGGAAAAATCAGATACAGACTGCAAGGCTATCATATCATATATGATATTAGAAATGCAGAAATTAGTAAGTGGGTAGTACATGTCTCTAGTTTTGCCACTAATCATTGATCATTTACCAATAACAGTTGCACAGAGACTAGCAGATACCTAACCTATTGGTATAACACAAAAGATCCTAATATCGTTGTAAATCCCTAAGAAATACAGAAAGCACACACAGCATGTAAGCAACTAAATGAACTGGAGTCTGCTACAGAGCTGGAAAAGACAACTCCAATAAGGAAGTTTCTTGTTGACTAGTAGTTGGTGTATTTATGTTGGTTATGATTGGCTCAAATGGCGTTGGTCTTCACTATGAGAGCAGTGTATGGACTCTTGAACAAACCACATTATGTATAATATTCAGTGGCCACTTCTACGTAAGTGGCGTATTGAGTTGGTAGTCTCATGAAAAGTAAATAATACTTTACAAAGCCATGATACATCAAACATGGACATTCTCCTCAACAAACTCTATGAGTAGTGATTGCTGCCTATTTGCTGGGTAACATTGAGAGTTGAGGACATTTTTGAATTATTTAGTAGTACTATAAAACAATGCATCAAAAACAGTTATAGAGAGTTCTATGGCTGTACTGTACTCCTCTTTTCATCTCACAATTGTTAAATATTTACTGAGGATTGAGTTTAAATAGAAAAGCAACCACAAACTGGGGGTGAGCTAAGGACAGCTAGAGAATACCAGCTGATACATGCACAATGTTAGCAAAAGTACTGGTAAAATAATAATAAATACACAATACACAATGAACCTACTTATTGCAATCAATCTGTTGTGTTCTTGAATGGGACTGTATACATGCACTTCATACAGTGTAAAATATCCATGCTGCATTGTTTGTGAATTATGAATAAATGGCAGTAGACTTACTGTACCTAGTATACTATTTATATCACATTTGAAACTATTTTTGTCGCTGAAGCAAAAATTCAAAAGATACTTTGCTACAGTTTCTAGGTAGCTTATGGAACAAACAGGTTGAGTGTGAAATCAGATAATTTCAACAACTACATTGACTTACCAACTCTATAGGCCAGGTTCTAGCTTCCTGCTATAGAATACACTAAGTAGATAATACTTGTACAACAGAGAGAGAGATAGACCTTAGGTTTTGCTTACCATCTGCTGGTGTTTCATTGTAAGACTGCTAGTCATCTCCTCACTGAATACTTCTGGGTGATCAAGAAGGTCCTCGGTTGGTGTAGCACAGCTACCAGGGGAGCACAGCTCATCATCCAGTCTAACTGTTCCTGCAGAGCTTGTACTACCCCATATAGACGTCTCCGTGCTAATCATAGAGAGAGTCTTAAACTCTGACCTGCCTCCACCTGCAGGCACTGCCATGTTATGATTACCTGACCCAGCGGGTGAAGATCTAGTATCCAGTCTAGGCTTAGGTTTACCCAGTCCTGGTAATGGCTTAGGTTTAACTTCTGGTTTAGGAGGCTTCACTTGATGTTCCACATCACCATTGCCGTTTGTAACAGGAGCCGTTAGTGGCTTAGTCACTGCTCTTGATTCAGAGTTGATTTGTGCCTCATCCATAGATAAGCGTGTTGTATTAGTGTCCCTAGTAAATAGCTTCTCCCCCACATAGTTAAGATAAGAAAACTTACTAAAGTTAGGAGTGGTTGGAGGGGGTGACATGACTGCCTCGTCCGGAGGCGGAGCGGCTAGAATCTCAAACCGTTTCAGTTTATTCCTAAAGCTCTGCTCAGTCAGGTCATCTCTGTATTTAGTGGGGGATTGTTCACCTTCGGTAGTAGAAGCAGCAGCAGCAGCAGCACGTGTAGAAGCTATCAATGCTGACTGACCTTTACCGTACTCCTCTACTAAAACATAGAATAGCAGATGCTATTAGTTGCAATCTAAATATAAAACTGCCTACCTTAATAAAGACAGTGCTGCCAGCTAGTATAAAGCCCACTGCTAATAATGCATTGCTGATTTGACCCACAATACAATATAGGTAATAAAATAAATTGACTTTGAACTGAACAAAGTGTATGATAAGTACAGGCAAGCCCTTAATGATATACAGACCTGATATGCAGCCTCACTCAGGAGAATAAAATAAACACTGGCTCACAGTAATCCAGTAGTAGTAGTGCTACTGATATATGTACATGTACATGTATATATTTATATATTAGGAGTAGACTACTTGCCTGCCTGCCTGCCTCTGGAGTGTAATTGAAGGTAATTGCACACAATGCATATTTATAATAGGGCATTATTATACTTTAAACATTGGTTTTATAAAAATTGCATTGCATAGATGGCTTTATATTTGGTGTTCAATACACACTATAGATGAAATGAAATGTATACTATACTATGACATAGACCATGTTCGGAACAATTGCTTTGAATAATACCGACAAAATACCCCCCCCCACTGCATTACAATTAGTCATCAAAATATAATGCATGCCTTTTTATTTGCATGTACAATTATTACGCCTACATGAGTCATTTTATTTATTTTGTTTTCATCTTGCTAATAAATAAATAGAAGGGCTTAACTTCTGCCAATTTGACACACCTTTACACAGGCATCAGCCTTGGATACTGAGTGAGAAAATACACCAGTACCTTACAACATTAGTCTATGCAAGTACTATAATAATATACATGCATATACATTTACATAAGGTTAGAGGTAGGTCTATTAGCTATGAGTTATAACATAATATTATACAATATAATGTAAAATAACCCTATGGAACTTGATAGCATTTACCCTTCATCTGTTCTACACAACATAATATTACACATTGCAGACTCAGCACTATTTGTACACGTATAATCTAAATGTCATCCAGTATAATATAGATAATAATCTTATGAATGTATGTACATGTATAATACAGTATATCCATCTATACATACATACAATAATATACTTACATGTAGCTATTATTAGTCTATGGGTAAGTTACATACGATGGACTTAGTTACTTACCCTCCTCAGACTGGTGACCAGTGGTGGAGGTGTAGTCTGAAGAACTATCTTCTGAGCCTCGTAATTTCATAGCCTGCTCTGGGTGGTTGAATCGGAAGTAATTAGATCGTCCCAAACACAGCATACAGCCTAAAGTGAAGAACCAAAGCAAGAGAATGAATAGATTGTGGAGTCATCATTGTCAGATAATTATATTCATTCATTGATATAGTAAAGGAGGATGAGTAGGAATTAGTGATGGAATAGTAAATGACACATGAAGCATAAACATAGATGTCTAGGAATATTCAATACTTGTAATGGACTATTAAGGTAGTATCTGGTACAGGAATATCGATATTGAACATAAATTAGAGTTGAGCCCACTTATGATGCATTAATAGATAACGAACATCGATGGACCTATAATACATTCAAGTGGTGAAATCAATCTAAAGCAAATACTGAAGGCATGAATAGACACATGTATATAAAATGTACCCAAGTCCTTATAGAATAGACTGCATGATCACCTTCATAATATAACATGTTTGGACACTGGAGATAAAAAAGCAGTGGGACTAGTGAATTAAAAGTGATGGGGGGGGGGGGGGGAGAGGGGGACTGGCCACACATGGAGCCTGTGGTCCACTAATTCAAATCAATCAGTGAGTAGAGTTTAACTGCTTGCTCATAGCTGTTAGCTTGGTGGCCAGGATAAAAATATCCTCCCCATGTAAAACTTTCTAGTTGTACAGATTTAGGAATTGCTTTCTCTTTTATGAAACTGAATTTGCGCAATTGAACTACATGCACGTCTGTTTGACCTTCAACTTTTATAATATAATGGGCATAAACACATAAACAGTATTGAACAGATGGGCTGTCCTAACTTCTGGATCTACATGTACATGTATATGGATATACGTGCAGATAAAAGCCATTCACTACTAAAGTACTTATTATGAGATCAATATAGACCAGTTTGATCTCTCGGCTTCAAGAACATAATTAGTTTCCAATAAGCTATTTAGGTTTTAATTAACTAAATAATTAGCTATTTGCTTTCCCAATCTGTTCAGTCTAGCTCAGTCTACCTACTAGTTGGAAGATTAGACACTGGTTTAGTGAGTGGCTAGCTATCAGTTATTCTAGACTAGATAAGCTTTATAGAAACTGAGCATTGGAGTGTGAATGTCATGGGGTGACAATTCCAACTTGTATAAAGTTTGGGAGATCTTTTACTGTATTGAGTTTAAACATTATAGAGCTTTACTCTCCTGCTTGATTTGTTTATAATGGAGACCATACTGTAATTAAGAAATTATACATTGTACATTAATTGTACTTACAGACATCTCTTACACACAGGTGAAATATGAAAGAAATTATTGACATGCACATGTACATGTACTTATAATTAATATGGACTATATCTATGTGATTGTCAGACTGCTTCTGCCATCTGCATGTATCTACATGGTACATGTATTTACGTGTACAAAAAGATGGCTTTGAATCATTGCAAGTTGTCCACTCTTGGCCCTAGCCTTGCTAAAATGCAGGATAGGACAACCCTGTAAATGATGTATACAAAGTACATACTGCCTACAATAAGATTGTATAGCATAGAATAGAATAGAATATAAATTGGGCAGTGAAAACTGTTGTATATAGTGATAATGCTATGACTTTAGTGTGTATTTCTCAGTGATAAACAGCTGGTACCAATTACAGAACATGAAAGAGAAGATAGCATCTAAACTAATTTAATATAATCTGCATTCGTTTGGGAACAGCCTATCTAGTTGTGAGAGTTCTAAGATATGACTAAAGTATAGGCCACCAAAGACATATACGCTATCTATAGTTATTCTTGACATTCAAACCTTCTATTCTATTATAATCTACATCTTTCATTTCTAGTCAACTGTTTTTATTTAATATAGAGGCTGCTAACAAGGCAACAGTCTGACCAACTCACCTTGATTCAGTAGCACAGAGCTGTGAACCTGCTGCCCATCAACAGTGACGACAGCTTTGTTTAGTGGACATAGAATTATAGACATCTGATCGTTTTCAATGTAGCAATGCTCCCTTTGTATATCAGGTCCATGTATCCTTATATCTTGACCTTCATCACTTCCTATCCGAGTTATACCTGCACAATGAGAAATGTTTGTTATTCATTATCTTCCGATGTACATGTACGTGCAGATAGCTATTGGTACATGTTATAGCCTGCATTATTCTGTATAATTTTATTTTATTAGTGATTTTTATCCTTATGGCACCAATTTAGCCTAAAGAAAGATGATCTTTGCTCAATTGTGCTTCAACAATAATTTCATTAATTTCTGATTTTCTGAACGCAAGCCAACAGGTTGTATGGAGTTGGAAGCATTGCAAGTGGATGTGTCAGTGTATCTTAGATCTTAGATACTAATGTCACATACTAATGTAGACAGAACAGCAGGTAGGTAAGCTACACAGTATATCCTCATATGTCACATACTAATGGACAGTTGAATACTGAGACTAATTGATTAGAAAAGTCAAAGTAAATATTCAGTGACAAGCTAAGGGGAAGCACATTCCATAAATTTTGTAAAATGATTTACATAGGGATGAAATGACTGAGAAAAATTCTATGGTCTGTGAGCATTCAGATTGTTTCAAAATCATATATTTCAGAGTTCAATTTAATATGTAAATTAGAATGGAAAGTGAGTTCAATGACAAAGAGGGTTTTGAATATTTAAAAGCAAATTCATTATTCAACAATCAAGTGTGCTTCCTATAAAATTTCTACACGTTACATTCCTTTTTATGGTGCAGTATTTGTAGCAAAATATATATTTGTATTGAATTTATCTCAGTTGTGCTGACAAGGCACTGATAGTAATGAGGTGGTTACAATCTAGATTAATGGGTACATACAAGAGCATTGTGAGCTCTTTCATAAAAGGTTTAGCCCTTCAATTACCAGTTGATCTTGTTCAAAAGTGCCATTAGAAAATTATCACAATTTAGGAGCATGGGGAGAGGAGTCTAGTATGCACGTTGCTTCTGCAACAGAGCCTTATTCTGAGCCAACACCAGCACCTTACTCTGAGCCAACACCAGTACCTACCTTCATCGAGTGGTAGTAGAGTTATAGCTGTACTTAGCCTTCCTCCTCCAAGACTCACCAGATGGGGCTTATCTGACCGTACTTTCAGACCTCTTGCTAGCTCTTCTACCTCCAACTTATCCTACATGACATAGTTCAGTTAGTAATTTACTCAATATTTAAGACATTTCTCCATGTAAACAGGTTGTGTTACTATGGTGATGAATATACACTCGCAGAACTTTCCTCAAGTTGTTTATGAGGGGATTGTGTATGCTGTGGTTATATGAGGTGTTGCTGAGTGTGTAACAGCCATGTGTATTGGCAGGTAGATACATTATACCTGCACATTTTATATCAAACCCATCCTATCAAAAATGGTGTAATAGTTTACAGAGAGATTAGCTCTGAGATTAGTCCAAGGTCATGGTCATTCATCATAACTAAGGTTAACAGTAATCAAACTACATTATTGTATACAATAACATAGTAAATGCCTATTATATCCATATTGTACCAGTTAGGGTTTTTAATATAGAGTTCTATTGTCTCAAACTCTCAAAAATAGAAACAGAACAGAATTGATATAGTACACAGTACTTTGGCCGGCCCCACATCTGCAGTGCAAGACCTGCAGTCACTCTCCAATCTGCCTTCCAATAATTTGAAGACAGAAACTTAGGCTGAGTAAATACAAGGAACCATGAATTTGCCAACTCTCAAAAATGTTGCTAATGAAGCCAATATACATTCTATACTGCAGTGTTATGGTAGTCTATAATAATATTTATCTGTATGTTAATCAATTTCCTGGCAGGAAGCTGAGAAAGGTGACAATATGATGTTCTACTTGGAGTACATGTATGATAAGTATCCTTCTAGTAGAATAATTATAAATTATAATGTGCTGCAGTGTATATCAGTGTATGAATTGCCCTGGACAGATCAGTAGCTGCATATCTGCAGCTTTGGATTTGCTGCCACAAGTGACCTAGTGTGTAGCAAAAGCCTGATTCACTACCTGAAAATCCCTGGTATGTACAATAGTTTAAACAACATACTATATCTAAATTTAGAGGTGGTGGTGGTGGAGGTGGTGATAGCAAACTTTCTTAGCCCTAATTACTCTCACATCATCTATTCTTTTGGAGCAGTAAAACCCAGTCTACTGAAACCCATCTAGTCCAGTCTAATCAACTTCATGCTGCTTTTTTAGCAAAGCTGACTCACTAAGCCTGCCAATGCCATCTCAAACGGAATTACTACACCATATATAGTATAAACAGAAAAGGCATCTAGCACGATGTCTATATGGAAGCATTCTTCTGTAATAATTTACATAACCAACCTCAGTTGATGACGATCTTGTATAGTACCTATCCATGGTACACGAGTTACAGTTTACAAAGCTGTTTATAACTCTAACTAGTCGACTAGTTCGATGAGGTTTGAAATACTCACTCACACCAGTAGTATGATTTTTTATCGAAATCATAGTTAGGTGCACCATTGGAAGCTTCAAGTTAGAACACTTGTTTTAATAATGATCTGCCAAACTGTATAAAATTAGCACATGCATCCCACTGGGATAAATGATAAGATTACAAACTGAACTTCAAACAGAGAACAACAAAGCAGCATATACATTGCTGCCTTCCAATGAATTTGTGTAGAAGCTGTTGTGACCATCTGCTTTCAGCTACGAATAAACACAAGTATTGGGTCTAACATTTAGTCATATATTTTCTAATTTAAATGTACAGTTGCTGGCAGAGATTAGATCTGCATTGTTTATCCCAACAGCTGCACACAGATAAAGGACAACTCCCTTACTGGTAAAATAACAAGCTAATGAAATGGGAAATATTAAGAGACATGCAACCAGGAAAAGAAAGGTCAAAATAGAAAGCTGATACATGTACCTCATTCTCTAAATCCACTACTAGAGATTTTCTCTTCTCCTGCTGCTGCTATACAAATGTATGACAATAATATCATGTAATGTATATGTGTATGCAATGTATAAGTGCACTTGTACATTTGGTCAACAGATTGCCTGTAATCAAACTGCTGTAGTTACATAACATGAACACACAATAGAAATGTACACTGTTCATCACTGTACAGTATAGCAACACTTATACACTAATTAGTAATAATTATTGTTGATGCAGCATCTTCTGCCATAAAAATGCTATTATATTTTTGTTCCCAGCACTTGCATATTATACTGATGTATGTACAATATAAATAAAGCAGCAGGCAAAACATTTCTGATTTATTATTTCTGCATACTATAAAGTTTCTAATTAAATTAACAGTAATTCAACTTTAGCAGACTTCTGTCTCTTTTTTTTCCACAAAATTTAAAACTGAATGGCAAAATACTTCTTATGAAATACTGATGGGACCTGAATTGGCTACTGCTACTTATAAATTGTATTTTGAAAAGACCTAGACATCCATCAGGCCTATGCATACACTTTTGATTATTTTTATCTGCTCTGCTATACGGCATTAAGTACTTCTACCATTAAACCCAAACTAGTGTAGTCAGGTACAGCAGTGCTAGTGCTGTACACTATTTTGGTAGACTGAGATTCATATTTATGATAAATTGGGTTGGAGTTGCCACAGATAAATAAAGAAGACAACTTCCCCTGCGTTCAATGCTAGCCATTGGTTTCAATGCTAGTGAAGTAGAATCTAGGACACACTGGGATGCAGAGACAAACAATATCTAGGGCAGCATGTAAGGAGGAATATAGAAAACTTTCCTCAGAAGATACCATGGAGGCTCCGGTCTGAATACAATATAACACATTGAAAGAGTTATCAGAAGTTACACACCTTGGGTCTTTGGTGGTGCTGAACGTTAGCATTCAAGTCCTTCCTAGTTATCTCCATGTTGATGTGAATAGCATTATCCAGTACAGCATTAGTTGAGGAAACCTTGAAACCAAATAACATTGTCCTAGTCTCAGTGAATATAATTATTACCAAATAATTCTAGCTATAATCTAATCATGTTTGCTGGTCATCCACTCAGCTAACAATATAACAGTGTCTAAGATTCATTGAAGATGCAGTTTGATGGTTGATGAGCTGAATATCCATTAGCTATGGCTGCCAGAAGTCATACAGACTGGCACCAGAGATCCTTGGTTAGTTGGAGCCAAGCTATATAACTAGAAGAGTAAATAATATTCCCACCAGAGGAACCACAGCTACTACTAACTGAGCTAGGAGATGAAATCACAACAGAATAATAAATTGTGGGATACAATTGCACAACTAACAGTAAATTATAATAATTTATATGACATATCAAAATGTTGACATTACTAATGAATATTTTCACTATTACAAATCATTGAAAAGAATTCCTGTTGACATGGTGATAAGAAATCATCTGCAATTAGAAATCGGTTAACAAAAACTACAATGATAATAATGGGCAGTTAATGTAGTCATGGTAGTGGGTCCATAAATCTTACACCCTTGATATAATGGGCTTCCAGAGTCTTTCATCCTGATGCTGCCCTGAATGAGAAAACTTAGGTTATAGCACAGCCACTGGATTGGGCTCTGGGTTATAATATTGTAAAGTGGTTTATCATTTCATGGAACAAATACCTGATAATTGCAAATTAATCTAGGCAGGTGATAACAATGTTATGCTACATGCTATTCATTTGTTTATTTTGGATAATCATTAAATTATTTATGGTCTTAGAGAATAGAAATAAAGGATTGTAAATAGCAATGTATATAACATCATGGTAGACAGGTCTAGTACAATTATATAAAATTATCATGTTGAATAATTGCAGTAGAGTATAATTTCATTAGAAGCACCTCAACTACTTGTATACAAAAGTGACTCATCCATGTTATGGTATGACTATACCACAGCTGGCAGCATGTTTCTTTGAACTGCATTAATCTGTGGCGTATATAATTATAATACATATTAGGTATTAGTAATACAATCATCCAACTGCATATAATATTATGTCAAGCATAATATGCATGAAACAGAACATGTTGATCAGAGTGGCTCAGTAGTTTGGAAATGGCTACATTGAAATAGATGTTGCACTACAAAACATAAAACGTTATACTTGTACTCCTGTGAGTGTAAGATGCAGATCGCATGAAATGTGCTGGCAGTTCCACACCTAATAAGTCAGTTAATCTCAAACATGGCATCACTGTAACAGTTCTTACTAGAAGGACTATACATTATAGATATTATACAGATCATTCATACTAAAACATATCATACAATATTTCAACACGATGAGTTGTCTACTTACCTGTAGTGTCTATAGCAGCTACTCCAGATATAGATGTTCTCATTCGGAGTATTACTTTCCTTGTATTATCATTTCACTGATCAAACTAAACAAACACACAGCTTCCTTTCATAAGCATCAGAGTGAGTCTATTTATTACATGTGTCAACCTATATAATAATATTTCTATGACATAGGCTACCTTTCATAATCTAAATCACCTTTTTACATCCTAAGTACTGTAATCTGATCCTACTGTATAATAAACTAATGCAACTATTACTGCACACTAACAAAGAACAGCATCAGATGATATCTTTTATCTGACATGCTACTAACTATAACAGGAGTCATAACTTTTGCACCTACACATTGTATAACCCTAATGAATCACCATGATAATGGAAAGCTTGTTCAAATCAAATTTATAAAAATACAGTTTCTAAACTTACCCAAATAGGAAATACTAGAGCTGCCTTTGAACCTTTTAACTCTGTTCACTATCAACACAGGAAAACAGTGTTTTATATACTCTGATATGATAGTGTACACAATGAAGTCATTGTAGAAAGCAAGTGCAAATTCAGTTATTAGTAACAGAAAACCTGCTCAGATAATTATGTGATTAGTAGGCTGGAGGCGAACACAAAATAAACAATGTGGACCACCAGTGAATATGCAGTGTTAGTTTACTTTCAATACAAATTTAGGACAGACCAAAATCAATTATAACTGCTGACAAATTTTCATTAGTTTGTTATTATAAGTTAAATTACATTGTTTTAATCAATTCAAAAGTAAATTGACAGTTGTATACAATTAATCAGAAATAATACACTGAGAAGATTTCTGTGTAAAATTTACTGTTGTTTGTCTTTGTAAAACGCCAATAAATGTTTGTATTTGCACTTGGTGGCACACTTTTGTAGGCATCATGTCAAATAAATAACAGATGGAGAAGTTGTCTTCTCCATTATATAAGCTGCCACCTGCACCCAACACACTCATCCCAGCCACAAGCTAAAGCTAGGTGAAATTATATACACTGTAATATATTGTACCTAATTGCAGGGGTTTTATACGTTTTCAACAGGTATGGTTAATACTTCCTACATCTAGGGCAGAGAGTACAATCATAACCAATCTAGAAAATGATATTATCTTATTTTTATTGGTCAAAGATCGAGGTACTGAACCTCTACTGCTGTAGCACACTGTGACTCAAGCTACTCCCCACAGCGTTTGCAATATATGCACACAAACCAAACAGGCAAAATTAGACTTTCAGGATGAAATGCTATTTTCTTCATAAAATATATCTCACTATACAAGTCTTTTTCAGCAGACCCAACTGTTTCCAGTGTATTGCAGTTCTTTTTTCTTATTAGGCCCATCACTGTTCGGATATAAATAATAAATAGAATACTATATTATGGGTGTAAGTAGCTAACAAACTAACTAAGTGTGAAACAATATAAGCCACATTTCAGATTAAATCGCCATTTTCTAAAATAACTATGACACATGTTAAAAAACAGCGACACATTTAGGTTTGTTCATGATGTTAGTGTGCAAGCCGGCTGATATAAGACTACAAATTTTAGAACTGAAATATTACCTATATAGTTTACGTACCTTATAGTGTAAGTATATTATAGTATGGTGATATACATGTAGAATGTTTGCTGATTCTGTGTACATGTAATATGGCAAGAGCCCAAACTGATAGCATCTTGATGGAAGGTTATGATGCACAAACATATGGAATTTGTTAAACCATGTCAGAATGAATCATCATAGTGATCTCTGGATAATTGTAAAGTCGATTTGTATTAGATAGCATAATAAGTGTACAGCACTACTCAGTGGTCTGAAGCCATTCTAGTGGCCATACAGTATTATTATCTCTAGCTTCAAATTAAAATAATCACATGCCTCGCAGACTGCAGCACAGTAGGTTATTTATAATTCTTTTTGGTAGAGAAGATAACATGAGAGGAATAAACAGTCTTACATGGTTTATTCTATTATCATCATGATTTTGATATAGATAATAAGAATACCCCAGCTTACTTTTTATTAGCAGGAGTCCACTGACACTTTGATATTTGATATGATTAAGATAACAATGGCAGAAACAATTCAGTTGCATTGGATAATTGCGACACCGACAAGATGCAATATTGTGAAGATATGCTCAAAAATACCTTGGGGCTAGATAGGCTTAATGGCCACATATATGTACAGCAAATAAATGTACGCGTATAACAAGATCATCAGCAGATAGCATGTTACTGGTATAGCTACTTGTAATTATTGGTTAATTGGTTTCATTTTTCTTTTGATTCTAAAATAACACTAGAAATAATGTTTTAAAATTAATGGGCCCTGTAGATTATTAATACCCTATCAATTTTTACTTTGTATAAAGAGAAGATAACTTCATAATAATAAAATATGTGAGTATCCTGTTTCACACTAGTACCAGTCTGTTTCTGCTTTGTACTGAGTCAGGTGGACTTGAATGTTACATGTACATGTGCAGCTGTATAGATATAATATAATGTTATTGTATTTACATACACTTAGGCATTTTATTCAATTCATGTCAGCATTAAAAATAATCCCTGAGAATGTACACCAAAGAGTTTTGATAATTTTGGTCTGCTGCTTGCAATAAAACAACACACCATGATTTCCCTAAGCCATGTAGGGAATAAGACACTTTATCTGCAAGTGGAACTTGTTACTGATTATTATAATGGCAACATGCAGCTAGTGGAAAAGTTTGAAATTATATGATTAACTGTGTAACATGCAAAAATATGGGTATACATAGCACACACTTGGAACATTTGCATACCATAATAGGACATGTTATGCAAACGTTCAAGTGTGCTCTTGATGACCCCCAACCAACGGTGGGGTGGGTTGGGTACCCATCTTACTCACCTGATGAGTGTTGGTACTCGGGCTATGCTTTTGTCCGGAAACCGTCCTCCACCTGGAGTTGGTCTCCTCAATGTAAGGGGACACAACTCCTCATGGAATCCTTGTATCATGCCTGCACCACCAGAGGTCGTGCCTGTCATGACCACGACTCATAAACATATGCGAGCGACGTGAGCTAATACAGTAATACTGCAGAAAGACATGTATCACAGACCAAGCTCAAAGGGCTTTATGGAGAATGCCCAAATTGCGAGCAAATACTGCAGTGAGATTTGCGTTGCAGACCAAGCCCCAAATCACTAGCCACAGCAACAATTTTTACCTTAGTGAATTTAAATCTTGAACCATGATAATAATTATATTACCCTATGACAACATTAACATTTTGGTATAGAAATAAATGAGCTCATATGTGTAAGAAAAATAAGGGGAAGGCAGTGGTTATGCAGGTTTCCAGGCTCCATACCATACTTTCACCAACTGATATTAATACCTGCAGCACGCTAGACCGCGGGAGGGGCAGAAGGGGCATTCTTCCAGTAGGGAACTTGTGCTGGCCATTGACTTAGGTTCAGAGTGGATATTTGCATATATGCACATGCCTTTCGTGGTCTACAGTGATTTAAAGGGTCCCAGGCAGTCAGAAAGGCCCTGCGAAACCACAAAATGATGCATGGCAAGTACAACTTTTTATTCAAAATCAGGGCTTTGGTGGTCTGCAAAGCTATACAAAAGCTTTTTTATGGCTTTAGTGGTCTGCAGCAATGAGGTGTTTACCACTAAACAATCACAGCACTGCAAATTGAATAAAGATATCAAGCAACACGTACCACTGCGTAGTGTAAAAGTGGAAACGCTAGAACGGCTCAAACTGTTACACTACTGCACATTGGCTGTAATTGGCAGTTCAATCTCACCAAGATCTTTATTGGTTCAGGAGTCAGTAGTTTTTCGTGAACCAATCAATAGCTCAGCTTTGCCAAACATAACCCGGCCGCGCGAAGAACGGCGCTGGACGTGACAATATTATTATCATGTATACATGCATAGAATCACCTTCTTTATCTGCTTGATCAATTATACAACGTACGTTGCTTGTTTGATGGCCTGGCTCCATGCTTACTACTAAATTGAAAAGTCTGATAATGATTGATGTGATTTTCATTTTATCTTAAAAATAGATAAATAATATAATAATAATTCATAGATAATCCTAATGAATTATAATTATTATAATTCATTAGGATTATGAATTATATTATTTATCTATTTTTAAGTTAAAATGAAAATCACATCAATCATTAATATATAATCATAATGTTAAATATAATCATGTACCATAAATAATATTGTGAAAAGTCACAATAGTTTAGTAGACTAACATCTAATCTCATGATGAACTGATGGTTCCCTTTTTTCTTTCAACTGAAAGGTCTTGGAACTCTGTTACTTCGCGGGAAACTCATTGCCTACAAAGCCCTGTGTTTACCTCACCTGGAGTACGCCAGCGCCGCATGGGTTCCATCGAGTAAGAAAGATATAACTGACCTTGAAAAGATACAGGTGGCAGCTGTACGGTTTATTGGTGACATCAAAGGTCAAGAAGATGTTGAGGCAGCCGTGATCAAGCTTGAGCTACAACCGCTAGACCAGAAGAGAAAGAATCGCAGGGTAGCACTTTACTGCAGATTCTGGGAAAGGAAGAGCAACACCCTGCTCTCAGCGAGGCATATGATGATCTACTGGCTCAGCCAACAGTGGAAACGGTACAGACCCGCTCCCAGTCCTTGGGGCTCCCCCGGTCGGTAGGGGCAAACAGCAACCGGTATCTCAATAGAATAGTTTTTTACCAAGGACTATAAGAGACATGAGGATTGGAACCAACCCAAGAGTACTAACTTAGCGGCCTACAACCGTAACCTACACACAGTCAGGCTAGACAGTCCTGTTCAGTCAATACTGACAAACACATATCCCCATAGCATGAATACTGTCCGCTAACTGATTAACCCATGAACCATATGCGGCACACCCCTTCTACCCTCTAGGGTGGTCTAGTGTGATGATAACATCGACAGGTAATTCAACAGGTAACTCTATCTTAAAGAAAGAAAAAATGAAAAGAAAAAGACATTAAATCACATTAATTTTATTATAAGATTTTTTAAATTTAATTTTATTCCCAATAGAATAGAATATATAATTATATTATAAAATAGTAATAATATTATATTATTTTATATGTATTATATTTCAACATTCATCCAAATGTCATCATCAAAGGGAAAAGATAAATGATATATAACCATAATGGATACTAATTAATGATTTACATTAACATTACATTTCATTTAACTTGTCTCGAAGTGGATTTAAAAACGATTTATAATTTTACTTTTAATTTTTTTCTATGAGATTATTTTGGTTCTATTTTTTATGGTAAATAATGATCAATGACGATTGATCACTGGTATCTGTATCGAGTCCCTAGACTTTCACTGGAGGAGGAAATACGCTCAGATAAGCAGCGCCAAGTCTCATATCTCTCGTTGTTCTTGAAATGAAGCTATAATGAAACAGGTTCATGTTAGTCTGTACAGTGAAAGGCGTAAAGGAAACAGATGCACGAGTAGAATGTTCATGCTGGACAGACAGAGCATGAGATAAAGAATCAGTTAGCACTGCATGAGCACCACTATCAGCAAGAATTTTCACAAAAAGAGAAAATCGAACAGATTTTCGTTTGCGAGATAGGGTCTCAAAATTTAGGTTTTCATGGGCATCAGAGATGCTACAGATCCCTCTGAGAGACAAAATAAAACGTATTGCTTTGTTCTGCACCATTTCAAGCTGGTCTATCAACTTGTTTGTATATGAATCCCAAACTTCATAATCATAATCTACACAAAGTTTTGTGTGAAATAAGTTTAACTTCGGAAGGAGCACTAAACAAAGTATGTTGAATTAGCCCAAGAACTCGATAAGATTTAGTCACGATACTTTGTATATGAGTGTCCCATTTCAGACTATCATGTATAGTCACTCCCAGATATTGTGCCTGATCCACAATTGCTATAGTTTCATCATCAATCCTGTATTCAATCTTTTTTATATATTTTGAGCATACCTGTCGACCTCTCCTGATGAAAAGAGAGCTATTCAGCTTTGGGTTGGGAGCATGGGCAGTAACTCTTTAAGGCTTATAGTGAATATAATTATTATATTATAATTATTGGACAATTAGTGATCTAGAGTGTACTATTGTTGCAGAGGCAAATACTAAGTAGTAACTATATAGTTATATGATGACTGCGCCCACAGTTTACTGGACAAACATAACTCCTTTATTGTAGGTCAGTATCAGCTATCAGAAGGGGTGACCAAACCTGAAATTCTGCAGGAATAGCTTAGAACTTTTTAGTGGCTCATTGCCACAGCGTTCTGCTCTGGAGGGAACAATCTCACACCTGTCAATACTGGTACGACTACCTACAATTCTTATGATAACTGCATCCCATATACGCATGTATGCATATAACTGTATCCCATATACGCATGTATGCATATAACTGTATCCCATATAAGCATGTATGCAGATAACTGTATCCCATATACGCATGTATGCATATAACTGTATCCCATATACGCATGTATGCATATAACTGTATCCCATATAAGCATGTATGCATATAACTGTATCCCATATACGCATGTATGCATATAACTGTATCCCATATACGCATGTATGCATATAACTGTATCCCATATACGCATGTATGCATATAACTGTATCCCATATACGCATGTATGCATATAACTGTATCCCATATACGCATGTATGCATATAACTGCATCCCATATACGCATGTATGCATATAACTGTATCCCATATACGCATGTATGCATATAACTGTATCCCATATACGCATGTATGCATATAACTGTATCCCATATACGCATGTATGCATATAACTGTATCCCATATACGCATGTAGGCTATGCATATCATCGTAACTTGTGAGTAGCATTTCTAAATTTGAAAACTTGGTCATTGATAATTTTTTGGTCTAAATGGATATTTCCTGTTATTATTGTAATATTTAATGTTTTTGTTTCAGCCACAATGTCGTTTATTGAGGGGTGGACTCTCTTACATACACTTGGTGAAGGTTCATATGGAGAGTAAGTATTCTCTTCAACTATGTTTCCTGGTTTACTGTCAGTGTTTACTTGTACACGTTAATTGATAAAAAATAATGATAGAAGTACATTTTGTATTTTTTCACCTGCTGCCTGGTTTTTGCTTGTAGAAAATATATGTGTCAGCTAGTTGCACATAATGAATTATCTATCATGTTTATAGAGTCAGACTGGCAGTCCACGACGAGAATCACACAGCTGTTGCAGTAAAAATAATTGCCTTGGTCAAAGATAAATCGCGCCAGGATGAAATACGCAAGGAGGTTTGTCTCTTGCTTCAGTTTTCATCATTTTTGGTGAAGCTTGGAATAGTTCTCTTCGATTTACTGCGTGACCTTTGATATGTGAGATGTGTGAATGCTGCATCACTACACTCCTTTCGGTGTTCTGTAGCTATGTATACAAAAGATGTGCAACCATGATAATATAATAAGACTATATGGAAACAGACAGGATGAGCATTCCATGTATTTACTACTTGAATACGCTTCTGGTGGAGAACTGTTTGATAGGATAGGTAAGTTTATAGTGGTACTCCGCTAATACATGCCGAGGACTCTGTTAATATACCAGTTAATTTTTGCATGAGGCTACCAAATTTTCAATCCAGCTTTTGTTTCCTCACTTCACTCATATGGCATGCCCATCCAAATACTGGATTTTTACTTGAAGAACACCAGTTGATACTAGTACATGTAGTCGTAGTGACTGAGAATTCACTCAAGTTATATGAGTGACTGGTGAACATTCTATTCTATGTGCTATTAGGAGTGATGATAGATTGATAATAGCCATTATATAGTCTTACTGTACTATCTATTGTTGTGACACAGAACCCGATTTTGGCATGGATATAAAGGTTGCACACAAACTGTTCAGACAACTCATTGATGCTGTGGAGTACATGATCGGCAGGGGTATAGCCCACAGGGATATCAAACCAGAAAACCTTCTATTTGATGATTTTGGTAAGAAATACTCTATCATACACATACATATATGTACAATGTATAAGGAGACATCCACAAGCCCAATGCAGCTATCATGCTTTCCACATAATTATGTGGAATAAAGTTGTAAATATGACATTAGATATAATATTCATTTTAGCCTCATTATGAATGAGTAGAAACTGGAAACTGACTCGCAGCTTCTAATGAGACTTTATTTCGTAATAAAGGGCATCATAGTTTGTATCTAAGTTTGAGGGGCTTTTTATTTATAATGGGCTAGCATTCCAATCTGATTCAAATGTGTTTATATAATGTGTCTATTTATATTCTATTTACATGTAGATAACCTGAAAGTGACTGACTTTGGTCTGGCTACTGTGTACCGGAGCCAGGGTAGAGAGAGGTTGCTAGATAAATGCTGTGGTACATACCCTTACATAGCCCCCGAAGTGCTGGCAGCTGTACCTCATAGAGCCCCTCCTGCTGACATATGGTCTTGTGGTATCGTACTGGTGGCCATGTTGTCTGGAGGTCAGTAGCCTCAGCTCTACCTGGCTGAGCATATCTTTACTGTTTAGTAGTTTATCATCTATGACTTTGCGGTTTGTGCTGCATACTGTCACAGATCCCTGACGCAATGATTGTTTCAATATGGGTACCCAGTAATGGCAATGCATTACTAGAACTGCATAGTTGTGGCTGACATACATATCTTCATTATTGTGTCAATACGGCTGTATCAGTTTACTGGTAACATACAGTAGCTAAGTCAGTATAGACCAAACTTAGTATAAACAGACCACATGATACAATGTTGAAGAACAGTTACTCCAAACACAGGTGATGTATTCATGATACATCTAGTAATAGTAGAGTGTTACTATTATATGCCCTATGGACCTGTACTGAGGCTGTGAGTAACCAATGGGTACCTGTGGGACACATGAATAATATTAATTTTTTATATATATATGGCATATTTTTTAGCTAAAAATACACCATATATGAATAGTATTATTTAATATTTATTTAATATTAGTACATCTAATAGGCTTTGTGGCCTTTTGTAGACAAATTACTACATAGGCCTAATTTCATATAACAGTAATTATAGCCAGGTGTATGTTGTATTGTTCCTCTTTTCTGATTGTTTAGCAGGTGAATCTTCAGGAAGTCTAAACTACGCAATTATCTTCTCATTATCAACAATGTTATTTTTCTTAAAGCCTGATTTGATAGCCTACATGTTGTATACTTGGTAGAACTACCTTGGGACCAGCCATCTGTGGAGTTCCCAGAGTATAAATGTTGGGCAGAGAATAGAGCAGAATGTCTTGCATTCAGCAAACTCGATGTACTTTCTTTGTGTAAGTTCAGTCTTTATAATGAACATGTTATGGTATGTCACCAGTCTGTTCAGAAGTTGAATTAATTAGTGAGTGGAGAGGCTATAAACTTGACACCAATAACTAAAGTGATGTTTCAATTATAAAGCGAAATTGTTGACTCTTTGAGATGTTATGTAGATTATAAATTGTTATGTAGTTGGGGTACACTCCTATCTGTAAGTGGCAACTACTGTCGTGCCTGGCTTCAGTTCAACTGTGAGATAATTGTCAGGGTTTTTCTCATGAATGTAGCTTTAGATCACACTCCATGTTCTCTTTCAGCGTTACTAAAGAAGATTTTAGAGCCTGATCCTAGGTCCAGGTTTACCATAGCAGATATTAGAGAGCACAGGTGGTTCAAGAAGGACTTTGATAGTTGTGAGTTTTCAACATGCACTAATTGATTCTAATAAATACATGTATTTCACACGGTACAATAACTTTTCTAGATCAAATGATAGTTACATTGCATGTATATTATGTAATGGTGGTGCACTTGCAAGCAGAGATATGCATATTTTTTATTATTGCATGTGTGACTTCTTAACTTTATACTTTGTAGCATTTCACAGACCGGCAATCAATGGCCGATCTTCTCCAATTGCTAAACGTCACAGACCTATGGCTGACAGTTCCAACATCTCCCCAACTTCTGGGTGAGTCTATCAGATGCGTGTCTACTATATAATTTGTCAACTCGTACATGTAGCCTGTAGTTATCATTGACCTGAGTAAGTAGTGGGCAAACTCTTTGCTTAGCATTGGACTCTTATCAAGAGTTTTATATGCCAAGTAAAAGAATATACATGTACATTGTATATGTGTAACTATTGTAGTAGTGCAGGTGCTGTGTCCTATAGCCAGCCCACTCCCACCAGAGATAGGGACAGAGAGATCGGCCTTAGTCAGCCGGTTAATGATGAACTGTACAGTTTTTCTCAGCCCATAAATCCTGATAACATGCTGCTTAGTCAGATACCTTGTACTCAGGGATCCGCCTCCCAGGTATGTGTCTACTTCCTCTACTTCTACACGTACATGCAGTAATAAGTACATAGTCTACACGTACATGCAGTAATAAATGCATAGTCTACATGTATATGCAGTAATAAGTGCATAGTCTACATGTATATGCAGTAATAAGTGCATAGTCTACATGTACATGCAGTAATAAGTGCATAGTAGACACGTACATGCAGTTACTCTTTTCATACTGATATTTTACTTTTGTATCAATGTTAGTAGAAGAGTTACTGTTGGTGTACACTTGGACATCTTTGTATGTACTGTATATATAAGATAAGAACATGTGTTGAAGTATTCTATCGCTATGATATCTCAGTGCTATCTATGTACATTGTGCGGACTGTTTTCTACTGCTCTATGTAGAGTACAATGCAGAGACTTGTGAAGAGAATGACCAGATATTATGTGTTGGGGGAGAAAGACCAAGTTATCAATGATCTCTTGAGAGCCTGTGCACAGCTCAGTTACTCCTGTAAGAAACAGAATAGCTCCATATTCAACATATCCACCATTGATAGACGCAACATGAACCTCGTGTTCAAAGTAACTCTGCTGGACATAGAGGGTCTCCTTCTAGACTTCAGGCTGTCTAAGGTAAGTGCCGGTTTCTGCACGTGGTAGAGAAATAATATTTATACTTGTAGACTATTGAAGCCAAATATGAGCTATTTGTTAGACTGTCACTGTGGAATGTGTTGGAGTGATGCAGTGGGATACTACATGTAGATAGTAAGTGGACTACTACAGGCATTGTTATGGAATTGTCTCACCTTGTGTTGTAGGGTGATGGTATAGAGTTCAAGAAGTGCTTCAAGAAGCTGAAGAATGAACTTGATTACCTGGTGTGTCATTCACGGGAACCACCCATGCTCTCCCAGTCACAGCAATGCTGTTAGGTAAAGCTGGGATGCAACATCGCAATATTAGTGCAGGCTGCAATCAACTGCAATGTAGAATTTATAAACCTAAAGGCAGCCATTTATGACAGCTGCAATAATATAGTGCAATACTGGACTGCAATGTAGGTGCAATACAGTGTAGTAGTAGTAGTGAGCTACAATACGACTGGACTGTTATATAATGCTCAACACAATGGGAGCTATGTGAATCAACCTGCCAGCAATCAAATTATCTAGTCAAAACTATTAACTAAATACCATAAATATCTTACTTGCTCATTTTATATCCACCCAGAAAATATTTATATAACAAATCTCTGTATTTTAGTCCCATTAATTGTGTTTGTTAATTTGTTATAGTGTATATTTTATCGGACTACCTCTTATATCATTAAATTATATCATAATATAATAAATATCACTCAACAAATAGACATTTTCTTGCACAGACTTCATACCCCCATGTGGATTATATTCCTCTTTCTTACAAATTTGTCTATTGAACTGCTTTCCCAACTTTGTTAATATTATTAAGAGTTGTCTTATCTTGGCCATCTTCCCACACAAGTAAAATTCTCAGGTTATGCTTAAGCAGACAGAAGCATATATTTCTATAAGATTTTACAGAAAGGCACAACTATGCAATAAGGTTGACATTAGCAAGCAAAGGCAGTTTGATATGTCCATGAGATCCACACTGGTGTGCTTATACACTGTACTATACTGTGCTGTGGTGAGGTGAGTGTCAGTGATGGAGTGGTGGGGTAGTCCTAGTCTAAGATGTACTAAGGTATTCATCATTCATCATAGAAGTAGGTGGCTACATGCAGTCTTATCACCAGGGCCAGCACACTAGACATCAGCTACAGACAGGAAGTGATCAGGAATTAAAGATGAGACACAAGTCAACATTTGCAGTATTTGACTGACGACATACAGTGGCTATCAGTTGATGAAAAACTTTCCAACAAAATGGCCATCTACATCTGTTTGAATTGCTGGGTTACCCAAGGTACATTGTATGCTGTATAAACATAGCTGATGACACTTAGTTGAAGACAACAAGCTATTAGTGAGAGCAGACAGAGTATGAATAAACTACCTGAACAATAAGTAGCACAGTTGTAAGGTTCCTCTCATATATTGGTCCACAGAACTTAATGGCAAGGTTTATAATAGTCATATTGTTGAACTCTAAATATATGTCATCTTTTTCATGAATTTCCTCAACATGAAGAAGTCCGAGCTTGCTAAGAACAGTGAGTATGATTGACCCAAGAAAGGTCACATCGGATGCCTTAGTTTTGGTAGTACTCATCTCTAACAGTCCAGTTTTAACATTAACTCTAAAATTCAATAGTTTTGCTAAGTTATAATCAATTTGTTTTCAGAGACAATATCATCACACTGAACACATGTGGTGTAACATTGTGTACTGAATAAACATAGAGTATTGTATCCAAAACAAACACTAATGGTATATGTGACATGCATGCCATACATATATGTTCCAGTGTAGTGCCCATCATTATGACAGCAATGAATGAAGCTGATACACAGTATAGAATTTACCTTGGCAGCCTATGCCTAGGACATGGCAGTAGATGGAATATCTGGGGTGCCGAGTAGAGAAAGTTGACTATTTGTGGGATGAAAAATAGTAACATAGTTTTACTGAAATGTCCAATTATGGCAACTACAGCAAATGCCATGCCAGAGAAGTAACAGAAAGTATCTCCAACGAAAGCTTGAGCAGGGCACCTGCAACAGATAAAAACATATTAGGCTTGGGCAAGGCACCTGCAACAGATAAAAACAGTATTGAGCAGAAAATGTGACTTTTAAAATATTCAATGCCAGTAGTTTCTGACACACAGTAGTCGCATAAACAAAGCTCAATTTTCTCTATAAAGTCGAATGCAAACTGATAATAAAGCTTTGAAACGCCTATTAGCGCCTGACAAAGAAGTTTGATTTTCACCAAAACTGGGCTCATTTGGATTAGGTTATTATAAAATGGAGTATGTTTGCAGCCAACAAGGCAGGGGTATACATTTGTATGTAGGCATGTGTGTAGGAGTAGTTTCTGTGGTTTACATCACACGTTAAGTTTGAGTGTGTGTGGCAGTTATCTTCTTCTTGCACCTCTGGAACAAGGTTGTTTAGTTTTCTAACTTATGAGGACATGACCATTGGCTACACTAACGCAGAGTATTACTTGGGTATTGGTTGGGCATCAATTGGTTAGAATTGCTCACATGGGTCACATAGTGCAGCCATTTTCTTATATATTTTTAGTAAGCCAAACAAACTAGGTCAGATGAAGCTGGAACAAACTCTCTGCGGATCCCTGTTATTCTAGTTAATCAGCAATGTGATGAGGACAGGAATATGAGAAGTTGTGCATGGATTGAATAATAGGGAGAGTAGGCTAATATCAGGATACTGGAAGGCTGGGAAAGATTGTTATGAAGTATAGATGGACAGCTAGTGTAGCGGTACTTACCAGTTATAATACAACAAGGGGAGAGTAACTCCGATATATGGGATGAGTAAGTAGAGAGAGAACACATGAGCTTCAGCCTTGTGGTTACCTGTATAATACAAGGTGGTAGAGTGTAGAGTATACACCATTGTAATCTATATGCTACAGAATACAATGCAGTCCAACATGCAAACATGACACAAATTTTACATTTTCATATAAGGAAACCAGACCAAATTAACAGTACAGTAGATACAGATGAGTGCACTATCAGTAGGAGAAACACACCATATAGTAGTTGATAAACGTTGAAGAATACTACACTCAGTGCTATGATTACTGTTTGACCAGCTTCCAGACCATTGACTCCGGCCAATATATTGATTGCATTAGTACAGAACACAGCCATCATACCCATATACACATAGTATAGGATGCCTGAAAATAAAAGTAGGGCCAAATATCAGTGGTTATACGAGCAGATACAGATGCTTATCAGTATGGATATCACATAAGTATAAGAATACATTGCTAGATATATAAGTGGAATACATAAAGAGAATACAATATACATGTATATACTAAATATAAAGGGACAGTGCGCGCCTATGAATAATGGTGAGATAGTGTAGTAGTTAACTAGCTGATAAGCATACGGTAGGGTCACAAGTTCAAGGTCACAGGTTCAAGTTCCGTACCATCTTGATGGGGGAGACGAGCTTTTCCACCCAGAGCTTCAATGATTTTTGAGGTTAGATAAATATTATGGGCGCATGGCGGCTGGGATGAAAATATTGAAATACCTAGATCTATGTTGAACCCCAACAGGTGCCGGAAAGGTTTGGGAACAACAATCAATGTGTGATCAAAGTTGATATAGTAGACCATAAGAAGAGGCAAGGAGGCCATTATAGGTAGCCATATTTTGTGTCTCCACTTGAGGTTCAGCACATCGTCAGCGAATCCAAGGAACAGCATACAGCACATTGACAGTAGAGCAGCAATGTAGTCTACAAACTGTGGGAAATATTACAGTAATACCAGTCATGTTATAGAATAGAGAGAGTAGTGGTTACAGCATTGCACCATGGTCACTTATACAATGATAAAGTTGGAAAAGGGTTTCCCAAACTAAGAATCTCGGATGCATTTTTGAATCATGTACATATATTGCAGTTGACTTCCACACTATCATAGCTCGTAGGACTCACTTCATGATGTGGGAAGGAGTCCTTGTCGCTGGTGAGATATTTACCAAAGAAAACTGGGATGAATATAAACATAACTATTAAGTATACAGCTCCGCATAATACTCCTTGAGCCTCTGGTCTACAACATAAATGGGTTCCCTAAACATTCTATTGGTAGATGGAGAATACACAGGTTAGTACCCAGGCCGGGACCGTCATGGCACACAAATGTACAATAACTAGAAAATAGGGTATGTACCAAGTTACCTTATGAGGCTACATTCCTAATTGATCATCTCAAAAGCAACCAGCACAGATAAGCAGCTATTCTCACCCAGAATTTCCCAACAATTGACCAAAACTAATAGCTGCATAGACTAATAACAGCAGATTGGAACACCTACAGAAGAGGTTTATTTAGTCTTGCATCATGCTTATCTTTGCTCTGATCCTTGTGCTTTGGCTGATCTGAGGAGAGTATTTTATTCATATCTATGCCAGACAAACCAGCAGCTATAAACATGTCCTTGAATTTAGGGATCATGTAGAATAGGGAGAGACTAGCAATGCTTGACATGGCTATGTTAACAAGAACTGTCCCATCAAATTGAAACTGAGTCTCCATAACTGTGGGTTCTTTGGCTTGTCCCAGCTGACCTTGCCCTGAAATTGAAAATGTATATATGTTAGCATTCTAACCAAAGTTGATCTTTGTTGGCAAGAAGTATAATAGGCCTACAGAGCCACGTTTCCCCTCAATTCCCCTATTCGGCGAGCAAGTTCAGGGTTCCATCCTGAAACGGTTTCCATTGAAAGTACAAAGCCAATTCAGCTTAAATTCAGTTCAAATGATCATCCAGTTCAACACAACTTAATAAAAATCACAGTTCTCCGACAACGTTGCAAATTCAACTCAGTTCGATTCTCCCAAGCGAGAGATATAGCCTTCAATAGACTATAGACAGTATAGAAATAATTATTTATAATAAATTATTTTTACATATTCATATTTATAATATCATTATAAGGTGCTGGATTTCTCAGGGTAGGGGTTCTACTAGCCATATAGGCACATAACAGTTCACATCCAACTCTTCAGTCGAGAAAATCAACACAAATATGCCAGAGAGTAGAGAGCAAAGCCAACCAGGCATACACTAGCTACATTGTAAATTCCTTTATGGTCCCAACTGTTTTTGAAAAGTATTGATTTGGACCCATAGTAACATATTATGATATCTGTTGGTTGCTTGCAATTTTCCACTGTGTTAATCAGCTATGAACTTTGGGCACGTGCATGCGATGACGTATAGTACACCGGCAGCAAGCGGCAGTGGCATTTACGTGTTAAAGCAGCTATTGGGACAAGTTCACCCCTTCTAGTTAATTGAGTAGGCTAGTCATGGTAGGATAGGCTGTCATTTACTATCTCATCATTATGGTACGTGGAGGTCAGATTTCCATTCTATTCTTGCCTTCAGTAGTATCAGTTTCAGCAGAGCGAGTATGTGGTTTCTGCATCTTTTCTTGAGGTCTTGTAATTCTAGCATAGGAATGTAAGTAAGCTATGCATTTATTTCATTCTATGATGTTAATATAAAATATTTTATCATAGTGCATTTCGACTCTAACTTGATTACGTAGTAAGCTTTTCGATTCCTGATAGTGGTACTACTACGACAGCACAAAAGACAAATAGAACTTATTTAATTCGTTTCTTCAATAACAATCTAATGTGTGTACTATAACTACTATTACAACATTTAATATTATTTACATGATGATGATGATATTTATTATTTAATATCTATATTATTTTATAATATACATGTAATTATATAATAACAATAAAATATAATATTTATATTATCATATATTATATAACAATAATTATATTATATACTCCTTCATATATTTATATTATAAATTTACAATTATCATTAGATTATCATTATATTTAATATTTCTATTATAATTATTATCATTATGATGCGCATGCATAGTACTATATTGTAGTTAACAATGTATACTATATTACTATATATACGCTAATGCAACTGATTTCACTAATTTTCTCTTGCATGTCATATACAAGAGAAAAAATAATACATATACTATGCATTGCAAGCATGCATTCAAATATACAATTTCTCTCTCTTCTCGCTTCTTTTGTTCTCCTTTTTAAGTACCTGTGCAACAGCATGAAAAACATGCAAAAGTTTTCAATGTAAAAAAAAACAAAAGCATGATGCTGATATTCATACATACTGTATACTAATATTGCACATTAAATAAAGACTAAAGTTATATTGTTATGGATTCTACTGTTCATTCAACTGTCATTCCATAAACCTTTTCTGGGTTGTCTAGACACTTGCAGATCTAACTTTTATTAACACTTCAACTTCTCTTCCACTTTCTCTCTACTTACTCTACTCCTCCTTTGTACTTTATATAAAAATCCCTTATATATATGTATCTAAAATAGCTACATGCAGCTAGAGCTACATGTAGCCAACTCCTACTATATACGTAAAAAAGCAACAGCTTTCCTAGCCTTACAATTACAATACCAGCTTGCAAAAACACTTCTAGAATCTACCACATTCTCCCCTCCTAGATGAGGTGTGGGTATTACCTACACCTACATCGATAAACACACCGGATAACCTGATCATAAAAAGTAGAAGAAAGTTTTAGTATAAATATGTCCATTAGTTTTAAAACTTAGTTTCTACACTATTGTCCTGTCTGGTCTTTAGCATCAGCGGTAGCAGATACAAAGATATTCCTTTGCCTCCTCAATATTCTGGACATCACACCTGTGCTCACTCCGATGTTAGTAGTATACGTCCTACAAATAGAAGGTTAGAGGCTCCTATAGGTTGCATTATACCATTCTACAGTAGACACTGGATACACCATCTGAACATCACACCAGTGCTCTCTTCAATGCAAGCAGTATCAGTCCAACCAAGCAGAGGTTTAGAGGCTCCTATAGGTTGCATTAAACCGTGTTAAGCTACAGTAGACTTTGGATATGCCAGCTGAACATCAATATATAGTAGGCAACAGACAAGTACTCCTTAGTTAGAAATCTTCGTTTTATACCATTGTCCTGTTTTGTCTTTAGCACCATTAGTAGATACAAGTGATTCTCGTGTCTCCTCAATATGTTTGAACATCACACCTGTGCTCACTTCGATGTTAGTAGTATACGTCCCACAAATAGAAGGTTAGAGGCTCCTATAGGTTGCATTATACCATTCTACAGTAGACACTGGATACACCATCTGAACATCCACCGTGCTCACTTCAATGTTAGTAGCATCGATTCCCCAAATAGAAGGTTAGAGGCTCCTATAGGTTGCATTATACCATTCTACCGTAGATTCTGGATGCACCATCTGAACGACGAGATATAACAGGCACCAACAAACAGTACTCATACAATTAAAATAATTACAAAAACTAAAATAAATACATAACACAATAATTTCTATCCAATTGTCATTAGAGAGAAAGTATCCTCCAGCTTCCTGGTTCACTACTCTTAGGTGTAGATCCTGATGAGCTATACACAGCTTGATAGGCCATGGCATAAACACCACGCTCACGCTGGACTCTTACAAGATAGTCTACCCTATCCATCTAAGCATGACTTTCTGAGTCAGTCGGTGTAATACGAGCTGTAAGTGTTAGAGAGAAAGTATCCTCCAGCTTCCTGGCTCACTACTCCTAGGTGTAGATCCTGATGAGCTATACACAGCTTGATAGGCTATGGCATAAACACCACGCTCACGCTGGACTCTTACAAGATAGTCTACCCTATCCATCTAAGCATGACTGTCCTAGTCAGTCGGTGTAATACAAGTTGTAAGTGTTGAGCAGTTAGAGTGTTTAGACCGGAATCCCACTGCTGCCACCACTGTTATGGATTCTACTGTTCATTCAACTGTCATTCCATAAACCTTTTCTGGGTTGTCTAGACACTTGCAGATCTAACTTTTATTAACACTTCAACTTCTCTTCCACTTTCTCTCTACTTACTCTACTCCTCCTTTGTACTTTATATAAAAATCCCTTATATATATGTATCTAAAATAGCTACATGCAGCTAGAGCTACATGTAGCCAACTCCTACTATATACGTAAAAAAGCAACAGCTTTCCTAGCCTTACAATTACAATACCAGCTTGCAAAAACACTTCTAGAATCTACCACAATATATATATATATATGTATTATTAGCAGTATTGTCATTGTGTGTTACAACTTTTTCTTTTCGAAGTCTACTCTGGCTCAAAAAGATGGGAAACACGTTATGATGGTATTAAATCTCAAACTCGAAACCATACAGCAGAGTGCAGGCCGAACTTTAAATTGAGACCCTGGACTCGGGCTATTTGCTTTGACAGTATCATAGAGAAGATAACTCGGTGGATAGTACGTTTTAGTGGGTCCCAGGGTAAAATTTGTCAATTGTCTACTCCTTCTCTATCATCTCTCAACTCGGCGTACAGTTACATCATGGACACTAATATTATTAGTTATTGATCATAACCAAAAGTTGTCCTCTCCCAATTTATCTTTCTCTTCTTTCTGAAGATAAATTGGGAGAGGGAGGATAGCATAGAATGGAAAAAGGTTGATAAATAAATGCAACGCACAACTGCAACACAGTGAAATTCAGGCTTACCAAGTCTCCCTGATTTTCAACTCAAATTTTGGTACCCCACCCAAAATGGACACCCACACCCAAATGCTGAATCTCCCTGATTTTCATCAGTCGAACTTGGCAAGCCTGGAGTGAATACTGAATACACTGCATACACAGATATAACCTGGTACATTATATAAGTGTATTACTGTATTAGACAAGTCATGTAATAGACCTATTCATATACATGTACAAAGCAGTGTTGATTAGGACCATAGAGGTACCTCTATGATTAGTACTATAATTGAAATTGTCCCCCCAAATTAATTGGTAATGCAGTAGGACGGGCGTATTAGAGCTGCTGACAACGTAGCTCTAATACGCCAGATCTGCTTGGGCTTTACCCATTGGATAACTAGTAACTATACCACGTGATTACAAATTTGGTATTTAATAAAATCCCGCACTTTTCCGGCCAGTAACATAGAAAGTAGTGTAGCGTGGATAAGATGTCTGGGCGAGGAAAAGGCGGCAAAGCAAAGTCTAAAAGCAAGACGAGATCTTCCCGAGCTGGTCTTCAGTTCCCAGTAGGAAGAATTCACAGGCTGCTAAGAAAAGGCAACTATGCTGAAAGAGTAGGTGCTGGGGCCCCCGTTTATCTGGCAGCAGTAATGGAGTATCTGGCAGCTGAAATCCTGGAGTTGGCTGGCAATGCCGCTAGAGATAACAAAAAGTCGAGAATCATCCCTAGGCATTTGCAGTTGGCAATAAGAAACGATGAAGAATTGAACAAACTCCTCTCTGGGGTTACTATTGCTCAAGGTGGCGTGCTGCCCAACATCCAGGCGGTGCTTCTCCCTAACAAGTCCGGTGCAAAGAAAAAGGAGTCTTCCCAGAGCCAAGAGTATTAGACTGATCTCATTTATAGCTATGTTTGTTTTAACCCAAAGGCCCTTTTCAGGGCCACCAATTCATCCTAAGAGATAGTTCTAATTAATATAGATAGATGGTGTTGAATCCTACAGCTTTCTAGTCCATGAATATCAAACTACTATTCTATTGCACACTTGTTTATTTGTAGCTCACCACAATCATGGCGACTGACTTGAGCTGGCGTATTTGTTTGTTTGGTTGTCTTTGTTTATTGTGATATTGTTCATTAATCACCTTGGCAATTGTCAACCTGAACTGTTTTGCTGTATTTAAAAGCAGTAACATCCAAATTATAATGTATTACACAAATTAAAATACTGTAACAAAAATAAAAATTCTGTATAATCCGCATGTTAACTTAGTTGAGGTGTTGCATTCCCAGTAGGACTTCTCTTTCTTTTGGTGTTAAATGCACATTTTCTAGCAAAAATCTTTTTCTTGAGTCTATTTCTCTTGTGCTAAATAACCTTCGCAATTCTTTAATATTCGATTTTCTCATATTTGGGTTTGTGAGCTGCCTGTCATGCTTCTGTGTCCACAACCTCCCAACTCGAAAACCTGTAACATGTACAGACAATAATTACATTACACCAGTTGTTTTTGCATTCTATTGCGTTCAGCTTAGCCCAGTCGGTTTTCTGTCTTCCTAAACATACTGTAGCTTTCCTGGCTTTTGTACATGCAGGCTACCTACTACTGCAAGTGATATAAACTGGCTACAAAGTAATACAGCTCTCGCACTGTATATAGAAACTGAAGGGAAAAGCTATATACAATGCAGCATATTTATGATGTAAAATTATATATAGGTAGCTAATAACAAGATATGCAAGTGATTGTATGACCAGACACCTGTTCATCTACTATTTGTTGTATCAGCACAGTATACACTGCCAGAAATGAGAGGGAAGGGGTGCAGACCTGAGAAGAAGTGCTGCTCCAAGAGCTCCCAGTCAGCACTGAATCCACACACAAAAGACAGCAGCATTGAATCTTCCACTTGATAAGTATGTTGGAGTTTGGCGTACATCTTATGCGACTTTAGTTTATTTATCCGGCATAAATCCAGGTGTGGCTGCTAAAACATTATGCATGACCATCAACACATCGATATCACAAACATACTGTACACGCATTAACTGCAGTCAAAATAAGTGTGAACAACAGAGAGAAGACAATTTCTGATTGTAGAGATACAGCTAGGGGTTTTTATAAGCTTAATACTGTAGCAGTTGTTCTCTCGAAGAAGAGACAACTTACATTGTACTAGTAGTACTACATGTATTATCTTTCAATTGGAGAGTAGACCATAAGGAGAGAACATGGTGGATGGTGCACTCGAATAGATTGTTGAACAGGAAACTAAAATGCTGCACTTTAGCACATTATGGAGTCAGATATTCTACCTCTCTAGTGTGAATTTGATATCTATGTACGAGACTATCTACTGCCTATCAAATCTCTTACATCTTGTTTCCGCCTGTAATATATGAGCATATACTTGTAGTGAGCAGATACAAGTTAGTCGGTGCACAGCATACTTATAGATTATATACCTCTTGATGATAGTCACACTCGGTACACATCTCCACATCTGGCTCTTCTTCTATGGTAGAAATTTTTTCTACTGGCCTATCGTCAACTTTCAACTCTTTACTTAGAGGTTCAGCCTTTACCTTGCTGGTTGTAGATGAGTTATGCTGTATCTGCAGTATCGATACACTGATGGTTTAATCAATCAAAATATATTAACAAATGAGATGTTCAGAATGAGTAGCACAGAACGGTACTGCAAGTAATTTCAATTTGCTTGAGTTGCGTTTTGGGTTGTGATGATGCATTGAGGCCATCAATCAGAAGGAGTGTAATTTAATTCACATTATTGTTCTTACCTTAGAAACTGTGGATTTGAATGAGCTGTCAGCGACATCGTCCTGAATAATGTCGCATGTGACGTATGCCGCACTGCATTGGGATGAAAGTGTTGAGTTAGCATCCTCGTACTGAACTGGTTTGAGTGGATCTCTGAGCACTTTAGAGAGGTTGCTTCGTGTTTTAGGAGCACTAGGTGAGGCTGTATTGAGCTGTGCCTGCAATGGTGTGGTTGGTGATAACATTTCATCCTCGCCTGACCAGCTAGGTGCCACAATGTCCGAGTCTTGATCACAGTTGTCTTCACAAGCTACTTGTCTGCGATGCTGGAGACGAGTGGAGGGTTTATTTAACTTTGGTATATGTGGTGACATACCGTTATTCGTTGTCAGCGATTGCAATACGTTGGCTGGCTTTCTTAGTTTCAAGTCAGCCACTGATAAGATTTCATCATCGGACTCCCCGGAGCTGACAGCATCTACATGCTTGCTTGTTGTGGGTAATGTCACTGGTGATCTAGGCTTTTTCCCATTTGCAGACTTTGCTGATTCTGAACTCAATCTATTGGATTTTTGACTATTCCAGTCGAAGGTTGACCAGGAGACTTGAGAGTCTGTGGAGGGTTGTACTACTGATGACGGGTTCTGAGTAGACAAGGCTAGAGGAGGAGGACAGGTTGAGATGGTTGGCACAGTAGATAGTTTTGAATTTGGGGCAGACACAATTGGTTGTACTGGTGTAATTGGTGGTGAAGCACATGGCCACAACTCCCCTTCCCACTCCATACTGTCTGACATAACCAAATTTTTAAATTGCCGATCGCTTTCGGTCAAAGGAGTTCCGGGTTGGGGAGAGTGTACTTTATTTGAATCTGGTAGAATGTTATTTGCTTCACAACTCTTAGGTTGTTCCGCGTTCATATCATGAGAAGCTGAATGTGAATCTGGTTGTTCAACATCACCTCCATGTAAGACAGTTTGAGAATTGACGAGTTCAGCCACAGGTCTAACATCCATTGGCTCTTCCTCTACATGTGTGCGCTGTGGTTTATCCTGATCGATGGTCCTTGATTCTTTCTCTGCTTCATTATTTTTACAAACATCAACTAGAATAACCGAAATATTCTTCAGATTAGTCACAAGTTCTGAAAAAGGAAAGACAGCTCTGATTCCACAAACACATAAGAAACCAGAAGTGGTAGAGAAGAGAGAAATAAGAAATAAATTTAACAATGGAAGATGGGACGTACAAGTATAATATAACAACTTTGCTTACCAGCTGACTTGTCCATCGCAGGAAGAATGTTTTTCTCCTTGTCACCATTATTTCTACAAGATATCAATTTTCTCAAGCTACAAGTCAAAAGAAAGCAACCTCTCACCAAATTGTACATTACTTTTATCTTCAAATATGATCTACGACTTCGACAGTTTTAAGTTAGTGGCTTCTGTGAGCATTGGTAGGTTACGACATACAAGTTGTATCTGAATAAAAGGATGCACATAGCCACTCACTGTGGAGATGTTGCCCGTTCCCGAGGAGAACTCTGTTTAGACAAGGAATGCGATTGGACCACCATTCCTTTTCCTTGCTGTCGGGTCTGTTGGCTTTCCTGGGAGTCCAGCTCTATGATTGGTGGCTTACACCTTCGCAAAGCACGATGTACATTAGAAGCACCAGGTAGCTCTTCATCAGATGATGATGAAGATGAAATTACAAACTCTTCTCTAGCCTCAGAGCTGAATATGGAAATGGGTAGAGCTTTACGACGGGTTGTCAACCCCATGGCATTGGCAACCTTCTCTGCAACACAGATCAAGAACATAAACCTAAGCAACAATAAATAAAATAATAATAACAATAGCTAAGCTTTCACTATTTTTCCAAAATGGCCCCGCAATTCCAGTTTTTGAGGTTTTCATCATTGAACAGAAATTAGGTATCATTGAGGTCAACAGGAACTAATCTATCAGACTCAGAAGGTGATTTCACCTCATTATGGTTGACTAGGACTACACATATTTGAAACATCAAGCTTTCAACAACCACGTTGTCTAAATGGTGGCCGTTTCTATGGTAAGTATTCTGCCCTCCGCATATAAATGGACTAAGAACTATATGCATTTCCATTTCCACATATACATGGTGATGATTGAACAACATATTCATATTATGTGCCATGACTTGTAATTATGCAATGCTAATACATACATGTAGGCTACTTGTGATTAATTGACTACTACTGAAATACATACCGGTCTTCTGAGAGGTGATCGTTTTTAGTTTTCTCAAATCTGTGTGGCTCAGGTCGTATCTTTCTATGTACGGCAGAATTTTCTTAAGGAAACGTTCTTTCATTGATTGACTCGTACGACATGTTACCTGTAGAAGCAACGTCTTTAAAAATGTCTTTAAACAGAGTTTATAAGCAACAGTGACACAGTGAAATAGATTGTTGAATTTTTATTTGCTTACTGCTGTATTTTCATACAGTAAAATAAGACCAATGCTTGTAGTTAACATGGTTATCCATTTTGCCTTGAAAATATACAAATATTTCAAAATTGGCATGTTCTTCATTGCCGATAATAATATCTAGAAAATCATTGCTTATGGCCTGTAGAATTTTAGACACTCTACCTTGACCAGTGTAGGCAGTATATAAAGGACAGTAAAAAATTAGAAACAAAATTTTATGATTATTGCCAGTGGGCATATTTTTGATCTCCAACGAGGGTTTTTTCACTACTTCCTGTACACATATACTGACCTTACGTGATGCTAGAGTTTGCCATAATATGTTCCCATTGATACTGACATGTTTAGACTCTTTCAAAACTGCACATATTATAGCCATATCCTCATCGATAGAGTAATCCCTCCTAACAATCATAGTGACATATATAATACTGGTCTTATACAGTGTTATTTTGTACACATTATTTTTCAATTACAACTGCTTGTGACATCACTACATCCAATAAAGTTGTTAGTGAGACACCGCAAGCAAAAAGCAAATCTGGGAACTAATTTGGGTTCAAGTTAGTGTGGATTTGCAGATACAATGGCCTAAGCATAACTGAGCTCCTACGTGAAATGTAGGACGAAAAATGGACCCAACTAACCTTGATGTTCTTGTTGAAATTACAGAGGTTGTGCTTCTGTTGGAGGCTTTCTCTAACTCATCGTCAATAAATAGAGAGATAGGCGCAGCAGCTGCCTGGTGCCTCGCTTCTTGCTGCTCAACTTTCGACCTCACAGGGTATCTAATATGGTAAACATACAATTAAAAAACATTCAGTGATTGTAGGCCTACTTTGAAAATTCCATGTCAGATGGAGAGTGTAGAGATTTTTCTATGCATAGTGTGTATTAAACAAAAACCGAATTGCTAACAAACCTGTATGCTTCAACATCAAGCAATTTTCCTTGTTTAACGCTGTCGAAAATATATGCTGAGCTGATTTGCTTTGGATTAGAAACGATATCACCTGGTATGTACAACCTGAATGGTACAAAAGACAAATATCATTCTCAAACCGACAGAAAAACATGTAAAGTTATACATGTACAAGCTACAAAATGGCATCAGATATCTATTGCTATTGTAACTGAGGGCTCAAGATTCTTTGCACCGAAAAAAGACATGCATTTTTGGCGAAATGACAAAAATAAAAAACACGAAATGAAAGTTGCTGCTAAACCCATACAGTTATAGATGTACTCACTGATAACTAGCATCCCGTCTTTGTTGAACCATTTCACCCCCATGTTCCTGAAGCAAAAATTATGGTTGATCAAACTATTAGAGAACATAATATAAAATTAATGGTCTAACACAATTTCCAAGTCAAATATGAAATGCTGCCTACCGTAATTAGGCGGGTCAAATCTCTCTTTTGCTTGCATGGTATTAAATAGAATGTTATTGGTTTCGATGACAGTTGAAAGATACTGAGATTAGAGTCCTTAGTTCCAATTGAGCTAGACATTTCTGGCTATCTCGAATATCTTCACCTACAAAAATAATTCATACATTTTATATTTGAAAGTTTTATAATACTGCAGCGATATGCCCTCTAGGTTACACTTAGGCCTACAGTGTTTTCGCAGTATGCAACCTGATGCAATCTTTTAAAATATGGCTCCACTCTGAACAACTTTGCTATCGTAAATATAACTAATACAATATTTTGTTGGTAAATTCCAATACTAATTTTATTTCCAATAAAATAAAAATAATAATTATAGTATTATTATTTTATATACAGTGGAACTTAATTTAATCTCGGATAATTCAAAAACTTGGTTAGTTCAAACTATTAGCCTTGGTCCCTGCTGAGCACTATATAAATGGTTCTCAATAATTCAAACTTGTTAACTGCAATTCAAACTTAACGGCGCTTAGGTCTACACTATAATCAATGACGATAGGTTACTATTACAGCAAGCATAATAAGTAGTAACTAATAGTTACTACTGCAATATGTTTCTTCTCAAGTGAAGTTGGAAAAACCAACTGATTGATTTACCGTTCCTTAACTAAATGCGTTTTCATACATTTACATTTATCGGGGTTTTCTAAAAGTGCACAGATAACATTTTGTTAAAAGCAACTTGTTGACCACACATATAAATATAATATATTATGTACAACGCATAGGAGAGCATAAATGAATAAATAAATAAGAGAAGCATAAAAGGGAGGGGAGGCGAGCATTATTGACGAGAGCCAACAATAGAATATAATAGACTGATAGCAGATAGACATTAAGCATTAACAGTAAGTACACAGTGACAGTAGGTTATAGGAGCTTAGTTGCAGGTAAAAGAGAGACAGGACTGGTGCAATGTTAGTATACATGTACAATGACTAAATGTGGATCCAATAATAGGAGAGAAAGAAAAGGGCAAAATGGAGAAACAGGTGCCATATTAGTGTAAAATGGCAATATATGCATACATTATATACACAGTTGGAAAAAAACAAGCATATTTGATTAACCATTAAAAGCCAATATTAGCCTATAACATAACCGGCTGATAACAAGGATATAGTAACCATCAATAGTATGTACATGGAGGCAGTAGATTAGAGACAAGGATTGTGTCAGTGTAGAATGACAGAGAGCAAAAAGAATAACCAAAAAGAAGTAACAGATTGTCCACTATACCAGCGAGAAAGACAGGAAAAGACTACAACAGAGGGACCAGAAAGACATTTATTAAAGAGGGTTTAGGGGACATATACTGTTGTCCTGTACATGTGATGCATAGCTTGTGGCCCATCTGCAGCAGTGCTCAAAGTGTACCGGCTCGCTCAGGCTCGGCGAGCCTGTAAGAAATCGTCATGGCTTTCTTCTAGGCTCGCCGAGCCCTAACAATATAATGCGCCAAAGTTGGGTTTTCCCATACGCAGATGCTGGGAAAGTCGAAAACAATCAAGAGTCTGGCACGTTGCTCATATGAAATCGCGTGATAGTATTAGTTTAACGACAAAGCTAAGGGCGCAGCAATGTTGAGTAAATCCCCTTTTGGTCATCGTGATAAGCAATTGTAAATAGCTAGACCTTTCAGTGCAGGGAACAGCTTATGCTTTATTTCCGGAACAAGTTGAACTTGTTTTCTTTCCATACTCTTGAGTTTCAATCAGTAAATTACTAATTATTTTTCACCGAAAACTATTGTAGCAGCTGCTCTTTATGCAGTCAAGTTTGCAAAGCTGATTAACTAAGTGAGTCAGTCGTTTTTAAAGTTCCAAAGTGTTCTATGTGGCCCTGTGTACTATCTAATTTTCTTTTGTGATTTTTTTGGTAGTCATCATGATCATCCTTATGATGAGATGAGCAAATTGGATAATCAATCATAATGATGATGATCATCATCATATGATGTATAAATATTAATATAATTATGATAATAATAATAAAATTATCATTGTTGTTAGAATAATGATGATAATAGTAATTATTATTATTGCTAATAATAAAAATAGTAATTATGTAATAGTGGTTGTAGTAATGTAGGCCTCCTGTAGTGGTAGAAGTCAACGGCAATTTGTAAGGCTGCTGGTAGATGAGCTAGCAATATTTGTTTGGTGACTGTCCTGAGTTTCTGTCACTTTCTGTATTTTTTATTAATAATAAAAAATGCCCTTTTTGATAAACTATTATTATTATTAATGATATATGATGGTTATTATTATGAAAATTTTAATATTAATATTAAATATTAATTCATCTCCCAAATAAGTCATATCTTGCCCCTAAAATATACTTCAGCTTGCTTGTAAGATGTTGAATTTTTGAAATTTTCCGCTGCGCGGGCTAGGCGGGGGGTGCCCGCACCCCCCTCCCACCCTATATCAGAGCCTGTAAGAACTCCCATACACTTTGAGCACTGATCTGCAGTGTTGCAGCTTTGAGTGTACTTACTAAACAATACATAAAGTTCTATTAAATAGGAAGCTGTCATGTTACAACTCGTCTTTCCTCCTTTGTATGCAAAGCTGAAGCAAATGAAAGTTAATGCATACATCACATGCACATTCATGTGCTACTTGCTTACTACATTTGATTTATAGGCTAATATTATAATATTATTATTAATTATATTTGTCAAGTACTACATTTGATTCATAGTATTATTATTATTATTTGTCAAGTAGGCACTCAAGTCATTATAATTTATTATACAAAATGAAGTGATCTTACAATCCCACTCAGGCCTAACTTAAACCAAATATGGCGATCCCTTGGGGTTTGAATTAAACAAGTTAGTTGAAGTTTCACTGTGACTGTATTTAATAATTAATTATTATTATAATTATTTAAATTTATTTAAAAAATATTTTAATTTTCAAATTTTTGTTTATTAATAAAACTAAAAATATGCATTAGATTATTTTATAAAAAAAATATCAATAATAATACTATACTAATTCGTTTCATTTGCAATATTTCAAACTAGAAAAATCAAAACAGGACTTGACATAATTAGAACACAAAGTAATACAGCATTAATTTCAATTAAATCAAAAATACATTACTAGTATTTTGTAAAAATATCGTTGCTTTCGTGCAGCCAATGAAATATTAGATAACAGCGGCTGGTAGCCTGTGAACCATAGAATAACTTTGAATCAATACAATAGATCGATAAGATGGAAAATCTGGCATGCTCTTTGACAGTAGTAACGCTCGCCAGGGCTATATAGAACTTTCGGTTTGTTTAGCCAATTGACTGCTCGTTTACTGAGAATAGCTCTGGAACCACAGTATGGTACAAGTTCGTTCGTTATTAAAATATAGATAATGGAAAAGTTCACATCGGGTGGGCCGGTGTAAAGTTGGATCAACACTAATATGGAAGCCAAAATAAATACAAAGTCGGCAACTTCCGCGTGATTTGCAAAACTTCTGCTGAAATTAACTTTGTTCACCAATTCAGGCCTACTTGCTGTTGAAAGGAATAGTATTTACTGAGGAATATTACTTCTTAGAGTTTTAGTTTTATAATTTGACGGGAAAAGTGGATACTTGCAATGGATGGCGAGTATTAATTAATTTTAACTCGGTCGATCTCCATGTCGCTGCTCGGCTGAAGTCCAACAACACAACTAGACTCAGAGCACGAGTTTTTCAATTCTGACCAGTTGTTGTCAAGAGTACGCGCTTCATTTATCACCATCACTCTAACGCAGTAAAACAGTAGGCATGCAAGGTTCAATGGTTCGTTCATTGTTGCGACAGCACAGTAGACGGTAGTAGTTAGTTCAGCAAAGCTTTTTCATGTAGTATGCGTGAAGCTTTTTTAGCGTTGGTCTGGTGGCCTAAAAAAATCGAAATAAAAGTGAAATTACTCAAATTAGCAGTGGTGGAGTGTTGCAAAATCACATTATCGTCCGTCATTTAGTTGCAGCAAGTAGAGATTAGGTTTTGAAGATGTTGATGCTCTGGTTGTATAATTTAAGGTTGATATGTAGGCGTATTGATATTCTATTCAGATTTCAAAAAAATATGAGCCATAACATTTACACAATCAATAATATATTTCCTTTGTACAACATTTGATGTTTAGGGTACATTTAGGACAGTTTATAGCAAAACTAGAATAGGCTACCAATAAGACTGTTTTCTTTTCGGCAACGAAAATAACGAACCTTAAATTGGAAAACCGTTCAACTACTAGACCATTAACGAAACTTATTCACCTAACCAATGCTACTAAGAATATATTTTTATCATGGTTAAATTCTATAATATTATAATATTTTTAGAGTGGTGAAGCATCAACTCCAACGACAGTATGGCCACTCTCCAAAGTGACATAGAAGGTAAATATGTATACATTGCAATCCATCGACCTACTGTTTTTCATTCTCATTATATTCTCAGATGGCTACTTACATTGGAAGCTTGCATTGGTGATTTCACTCACCTATGAAAGCTAGCATGGTCTATTTAGGGCTAAACAAAACAAATTACATGTAAATATGAAAACTTCAGTTATATAATCGTAGGAATATACATAGTCTGAAAGGTGTGTATGTAAAACTTGGAATAGTTTTGCAACCGAAAAATCTATGCTCAGCATTTTTCTTGCAAAGAATTATATTTTTGAGGAGGCTAGGACTTCGCTCCACATGTATAGAAATGACCGCTCTTGAGTGGGATTTGAACCCTTTAAACCCTTTAAACCCTTTAAACTCTGAACCCTTAAAAATGGACACTTGGTCTATAAGCAGCACCTGTTTGCTGAACCAACTCCACATGAGGCACTTCTCTCTGGCTACCTTACTATATCAGGGGCTTGACTACTTGTAAAGTGTATGCCCAAACCTTTTTTGTACTATAAAACCCATCATAGCTGACAAGTTAGTTTATTCAGGCATGTGTTTGGCATAAGTAAAGAAATTAAATTTGGGGTTCTATATTATTTTCTGAACTAGTATCTCTAATAGGTGCGAACATAAAGATATCATTTCTACAAAATGGACCCGAGCTATTACTAAAAATATGCGCAAGACAGTACTAGATTTTTATCTTATTGTGTTTATAGGTAGCATAGTGAATCAAACAAAACGCAAGTTTAAGATATCTCTCATTAGACAAGTTAACCTTGAAGTGAAAACTGACAAGTACGAGTCAAAGGTTGTGGTAAGTAGACCCACCATACTCTACAACACTCTACAATACTCTACAATTATACTCCACAATACTCTACAATACGTGTACATCATAAGTATCATATTCTATAATCAATGCAGGTCATGTATGCATAATAATGAAATGCGTTATAGCATAGTAGACTGTATCCTAAATTATATACTTAACTGTTACATGTGTAACCTACACATACATTCATATACAAGTACGTGTACATATGCATACATATACATAATAGCCTACATACTTTTGTGCATTGGAGGACATCAGTAGAATGTGCATTTCTTTCTGAAAGGTTTTATATACATGTAATATATTATCCTTGTTATACTTTTGCTGTAACGGCAAAGGAATGTTATCATACGTTGTCCAACTCTATTAGATTGTATACATGTATGGGATATCCTTCTAAATAAAATACACTTAAACCAGATCCGTTTATGTATACGGATTAGTTATTTGAACTTGTATAAAGCAATCATAGTCCTATAATATAGTTAGTATTGCAAGGAGCTACACTTACAGGCTATGTTATACACTGTATTGTGCACTGTTAAAGTAAACTGTAGGCCTACATTTATTTGTTCCTTATCTTTTAGGTTTTGCCTCAGCATGGCCAGAGGTTCATGATTTTCAGCAACAAGAATCCTTCAAAGGTAAATGATTTGTGTAATGAAATAAATGGAATATTAGTCAATCAGCTTCTATTCTTACTGACATACTAGGTGTACCTGTTTGCTTATGTTTGAATATTGAATTAGATTTTCTATATCTGTCCTTAGTGACCCCACCTAGGGTTGTCGACACTTTGCATACACATATATATATCAACTGTATAATGATATCGACTAATATTTAATGACAGTAGAGTCAACTCATTGATTTAGCTCTCAGTTTTACTGGTCATTGCACTGAAGAATACAAAACAGTTACTCCTTGCTTGTATTCTGTGCTATATTAGTGTATTATATTAGTAGTATATGGGCCAAGGATATGTATAGGCCTAGTATCTCAGGTATATTTACTAGAGTAGAATATGTTCTCAGATATCCTCTAAATATCTGGGTTTGATCAAATGGCAGCATAACATTGTGACTAATAATAATTGTTAGCAAGTTAGTGTTATCTTTAGGACAGTTGAATTTGTTCTGTGGTGATAGGTTGTTTTTACAAACACCAGCTGTGTAGTACAATGTTGTGTTCTATTTCAGTTGGAGTATAATATACACTATCTGGATATCAAATCATTGGAGAGTAAATCTCCCCAAGAGGTAAGTGGGAGCTGGGTTATAATTTACTAACTACCAGTACTGATTACAACTACTCTTACATTTTTTCTGCATGTTGTATAATCTGTGAAGGGCCAGACTTTGATTGAGGAGTAGGTTGGACAACTCCACACATGGTAGTTTCAGCTGATGGAGAGATTTTCATCTGGCATGTAGTAGGTGTCCAACACAGAGGTGACAGTGGATATACATGTAGATAACATCACCTACCTACAGTGTCAATTGAATTGCTGAAACAGCTGTCCTTAATCATAATATTGATAATACTTGAAACTCTACTCTGCTGTGTTATACAATGTCTGCTAGCCCTTCACTGTTCATGACTGTAGTTGTAGGAAGAATTGTTCCTTGTAGCTCATTATGTAGGTCTGTAAACAAGTACCTGTACAAGTATATAATAGGTGGTGACTTCCCTTTTGGATCCACAATGTGTTTTATTGTGTATTTTCGAAATATACTCAAGCAATTTCCTATTCATGGAATGTATTTATATTATATTGTAATAATAGACCATAGTCATAGTGCATGTATAGTATTGTAGTTCACCTACATTAGGGGTTCAGATTTCTCCCAACTTTTAAATAGAGATTTATCAACATGTAATGCAAGTAAATGTATTTTACATGTATGCCCAGTACTTGCCTATCAGCTTAATTATGTATTCATATTGGCAGTTTCTTTGTATGCACACAATAGCATCCTTAATATACAAGTATAATTGATTTGCCAATGACTAAAGTTTTGTATTGGCAATGTTGTATGAGTAAGAATTATCATATTACATGTCAAAGTGACTGTAGTATCAGAGTGCCCTCTTGTTGTAGTATCAAAGAGTCAACTAGCTCTTTATCATGTTTATATTTGTAGTTGTTGCCAGTGTATCTACACATGTACACTATTCCCAAACATCCACATCAACAATGTTTATGTTATTTAATGTTTGGTTTTGAGTCTTAATTAATATGGAATATAAAAAGTTAATATGTTAGCTTGAATGTAACTGACAGGAGAAGTTGTGAATATTTATGTGTTAATAACCAGTCGATTTGTATTGCCATTCATCTCTGAATATGCATTTAACAGTTAAAGTTAAGTTATGGAGAGACAAAGCAGCTACGCCTTACTTCTGCTGCTGCTGAATGTGATGAGATGGAAGAGATTTTACTGCACATAGGAAGTCAGCTGAAGACTGTCTTCCCTTTGCTCAGTTTAGGGTGAGTATTCCCTTCACATAACTTATTTGGGAGGAGACAACTCCAGTCCAGAAATGTTTGTCATTTTGGTAACAAAAACAAGTTGTTAGAAATCATATGACCTGTAGTAGAGTGTAGCTTCAGAATGCTTATATTATGGTGACCTCAGCTGATGACTAATGGAGATGCTATGTTCTCTAAACATAAGGGTTATGTTGTTTGTTTGCACTGTATACTAGTTGATAAGGCCCTCTTTAGCTTTGTAGCTGGCTCATTTTCTAGTCATTTCTAACAGCATCGCATGTTTACACTGATGTGTCATTTTTTGTACAATATTTCTACTGTAATTGACTCATTGTAGTTATGTATTGTATTTACATGTTATTGACTCTAAGAATGTTTCCAGGAGCCTCATTCCGAAGGTAGATTTGAGCCCAACAAACAGAATGACATCGCTGACCAAAAAGTTAGATGCTGTTGTTGTAAATGACCACTCAGCGTGCTCTGGGTTTTCTCGAATGTACGCCTGTGTATGTGATCTGTATGGCTGTGCCCTGGTAGAGGAAATAATATGGGACCTTGACACCATTTATCTCTCCCACGACTCTCGCACCCTCTACCTACGAGACTTTGACCACCTGTCTGTAAGGTGAGCCATTTATGTTATATATTATATGTGAGTTGTTTATATAGAGATGGTCTAGGCCAATGCTGGTAGCATATAATGTATTTATATTGTATCTATGAGTCTCACCCAGCTCTGTTAACTAAGAATTTAGTTGTACCTAGTCTTTCTAAACGGCTGGGATGTCATAAATCAGCTGAAATTTGTGTTTTATAGAGCTGAACTATCTGTTTTCAACACTATCAACTTTAAACCGCTTTTACTAGAATTTGGTTTTTATTTCTGCTGTTGCTATGCAACTGTTTTGTTGCTTGTTTGTTAGTCCTAGGTTAATAGTAATAGGTAAGATTCTCTTGACTTTACCTCTTGCAAGCTGTATCTTAGCTCTTACTTCTGCTACTATTATTTGAAGGGTTACAGACCATCCTACTGTTAGCAGGTAATAACTTCCCTTATGGACTGACTTATTGTTGTCTGTCTTCTCAGACTATATAGTCCATCCTTAGGCTGTATAATGTCCACTGTCCACATTTACTGTATGTATGTTGTCAGTCAGTGATATTACTTACTTCCCTCGTATATTATACTCTACCAACACCTTTATACCCACTCGCTCTCTTACAGCATTCCATTGCTACTCACTAACTGGCTCTCGGTGCAATAAGACATGAGTATACATTGTATTTATTATACATATATCTAAATGTATATTTAGTGTTTGTTAATTGCTAAAGTCTACTTTGTACATGTATAATGATGCTTCTGAACTTCTCACCTGGAGCTCAATTGCATGGCAGTCACTTGATTGCTTTAGATTATTCAATACACACCCTGTTATCAGGAATGTATATTAGCCAGATTTCTTTAGCTGTACATGACTATCTATATTCTCCTTAGTTGACAATGGGGGTGTGTACTTCATACAATCATGATATAGGTCACCACTTATCTTCCCCATATATTGTTCCTAGAGACCACCATTGCTTCTATTGTTACTACATTGTACTTTCTCTCCCCTGTATGGATAGATGTTCTAGCAACCACAATTATAGCAGGTCACTAACCAGAGATGTAAGAGACAGGTTTCTTTCTGGTTTCAACAGTTATTAAAAATTACATAATTCTTATTGCATAGCATAGTTCACAAGTCAAATGTATATAAACTAAGACTTGTGTCGTAGGCATAATGTGAATGCAGGTACATTGGCTATATTATAAAGGTAGGCCTATATAACAGACATTGTATATGTACATTTTTATATGATAATATGTACAAGTATAATTTATATAATATGTATATACATAGTATTGTGTATATACATAGTATATACAGTATAAGGCACCTGTGTTACATATTATGCAATACAGGTGCAACATACAATAATGTATGCACTGTTTACATTATTATTGTCATAAGGTTTAAAGAGGGAGACTTTTCCAAATAGTGCATACATGTAGTTAGAGCTGCACTAAGGCAGAGCACAACCCTTACATTGCGTAGGTTTATCAGAACTAAGGCTAGAGATGTGCTGGATTGTTTGTACCTCCACAGTGGGTACATAGGGTACACCACTGCTGTGTACTTTGCAACTAATAGCATGAGTATCTGCTTCTAATGGGTATACAGGGGCTCATCAGCTTTGGTTCATAGGTCACTATGTGGGGCGTTGGCTAGAACTATCATAATCCTATAAGGAACTACTTGTAGATTCTATCTACATTATGGGGAGACAAATCCACACCTACTAATAATTATAGTGTCTTCTGTGTTATCTATAATGATAACTAGTAACTGCTACCAGCTAGAGGCTATCAGTAAAAGATAACATAAAACTGATAAAATTGTTATTTTAGATACAACAAGGTCAATATTCATCGGTAAGACAGACCCTGTTGTAGCATCAATTTGACTGACTGACTGACTGAATGTGACTGACTGACTGACTGACTGACTGAATGTGACTGACCGACTGCCTTAATATATACATGTATTATCTCAGCTAGCCATGGGAGCGGTGTGCTCAGTTTTATCTCTGTCTTTCATTGGATACTGACTGCTGTATTGTTGATGCACATATTATTTACTCGCAGCAGTTGTGGACATCTGATAGCATTATGTTTCCTGTAGCCAGGATCGCATTTTGAAGTAGTGTCCAGAAGCATGCTCTTATGTTTTGCAACTTGACTAACATAATTGTGGAACACGTGAATGGAGTACATGATCTCTAGGTGTGTGCAAATGAGAAAGGTCTGGTAGTATTCCATCTTATTCACTATTTGATGGAGGAGACAACTTCATATGCCTGCCCTATGATATCATATCACATTATCACTACTAGAAGAGTTTCTAACCAGCTCTTATACTGATATATAATAATAACATGCCTTCTCTAAATATTGTTCTTTGGTTGTATAGTAGATAGATGTACATGTACAAGTAGATATTACATACATTATAAAGTAACTGTAACATATAATTTACTAAATTGCAGGTCTACCTATATCATTACTTACTATGTACATGTAGCTCTACTGTCTGTCTGTGGAATGCTGCATGGTATGTCCAGTGCTAGCTACTCATATTCAAGTCTGATGTTGTATTTATCAGTTGAATCTATCCCCAAACTTCTCATGCATCCATCGGTCTTTTACTTTTTCATGTTACATTTATTTGTTTGCTCTAGCCCTCTCCCATTGGTCTGTAATATGTTGTAGAGATCATGTGCCGCTGCTCGGAGCTCTACAGTACAATGAGTGGTTCTCGGAGGTCGATGCTTCCAACATGAAAATGGTTTGTATATCTATTCCTCTTTCCTCTCACACTTATTATTATCACAAGCTATACATGTAGATGTACTGAACTGGTGATCTGCTCTAGTTCATATGTGTTACTTATTTTACCTGTAGACGGCTGAAGCTCTTGTAGAGGTGCTGAAGGTGGTAAAGAGGAATACTTCTATTTCATCCTGGAACCTGGCTTCTACGGGATTGAAGAGGTAAGTGGTATACTGGTCTCTACAGGAGTGAAGAGGTAAGTGGTATACTGACCTCTACGGGATTGAAGAGGTAAGTGGTATGCTGAGTGCACCAGGTTAGACTGGTAGTTTACGGTGTTATGAAAATAGGAGTACTAGTGTACACATCTTTTGAGTCGACCCAGTCATATAATTCTGGTACACAAGTATTTTGCATGTATTTCTGCCATTCTGTAAGCATAATTACCCACGTACTAGTAGCCTTATTAAACTAGTGTCTTGCAGACTGCAATGAATAGTAAGAACTTTTATTTACTAAAGTGAAAGAAATGCAATAGCATGCACTGTTTTGTCAAGTTTTCTTGAAACTAAATGTTTTTCAATTTGTATTACATGTAGGTTTATAATATACATGTACATGTAGATGTAGATGTAAATGTGAATGATGATGCAATGCAATAGCCAGTTGGTTGATGTTAATAGAAAGTATTTTTATTGATTTTGATTATATCTGTCAGAATAATGTGAAGGTGACATGTTGTTGTGATTATCGGCACCTGGTATGTCGTCTCTCACTGACTTAATATCAATATGATGGAGATATCAGTGTCTTCTCATAGTCTCATGTTTGTCTTGTTGTAGTGATTTCCTGCAGAAGTTCTCTTCCGCTCTCTCCTCGAATGTGGCATCCAAAATCGTCTCCCTCAACCTCAGTGGCAATGTACTGGAAGATAAAGGTATAATTCTCTATACACATCATCTATCGTCTTACTCTATTATTCTGTTAGGGAACTCCTTGGCACTCTCTCCTAATTAGCATTATTCTTAGTGCTTAAATTGGGTGACCCACTCAAAATACTAAATGCTGTGATAATATCTCAACATTTATGGAAATATTCTCAACCTGCAACCAATTACAAGCTGTTACTTGTATCAATTTTCGTAAGGTATCACACTTCAGCAAACTCTATAACTTTCAACCATCAAATCGGTATTGGCTGGAATTTATTTTGACGTGCATTCTGTTCAGCTTACCTACTTGACCTAATACTGTGTTACTATATAACATGGACAGTGTTTACTTTACCTTGTCTAGGTTTGACGTACCTGAGTGAAGCTATAGGTAACATGGTACACGGCATGCATTGTCTCGACCTCTCCCAGTGCTCCTTTACTGTGAAAGGTGTTAACAAGCTAATGGAGGGTGTGGCTCTGAACCATATAATGACCAACACGCTGCATACTCTCAATCTCTCAGGAAACAATCTCAAAGGTGACGAGCTTTTGGTAAGTATAAATCACATCAGCTATAATTGCAGCCAAAATCCTCCATAATTAATACAGAGGTAATGTGGTAGTTATCTACTCATGGTTGGTTACATCACATGAGAAGACAACTACTCTATATTGTAATCCCTTTTACCTTAGATATGTTCTAGATATATTTGTAGAATTCAGTCAAGATAATTTTTAACTGTTTCAATATGTGAGCAGACTACTTATTTTCTGATTACTATTGTGATATCAAATATTATGAGTATAGCTATGCTACTGGTCCACACACATTATCTATTTTTGGTTTATTAAATAATTCTAATATGTAGGGACTGCACAGTTTCCTAGCACAGCCTAATGTACTTCAGACACTAGACATGTCGGATACTGAAGCTCCATTGGACACTGTAAGTAAATATATATATATATATATTGTGGCAATAGAATATGTTCAATCTTGATGCTTCTGTCGTTTTATTACAAACTGTACATACTGGGAGGAAAATCACTTATACTGTATACAATATATATTCGTTTTACAGCTGTTCACGGCTCTAGCCAGGGGCTGTACTCAGCACCTGGAAGACCTCAATGTCTCTGGTAATCCATTCTCTGCCAAGAGAACCAAAGACACTAAACCAAGTTCTTCCTGGAAGCAGTTCTTCTGTTCAACTCTAGTGCTGTCTAAACTGAACATGTCTAACACTAAGCTACCAGCGTCAGCAATCAAGTAAGATAACTCTCACACCTGAATATGTAGCAGAAACAAATAGCTAAATACGTATAAATTAGACTTTCAATGCTATTGCTATTGCTGGAGAATTTCACCTCGGCACTTTCTGTTAGGTTTGTCATGATTAGCTCTTCTGTTCATAATTTCTACTGTTTTATTGCTAAGTTCAACTGCTAGTGTTTGTTGTAATATCTCTCACACGCTGCAGACTGATCCAATGTTATATATTACCTCTTGTTGGTAGGGAGCTCCTGCTAGGGCTATCGTCTAATAACAACAAACCTCTAGTACATTTAGACCTCAGTTGTAATGAGATGAAGTCAGAAGGTGGAATGGTGTTGGGTGGCTGTGTGGCTAACCTTCAGAATATACATGGTCTAGACCTCAGTGATAACGGTAAGGTCAAAGTCGTTCATCACATTCTAAATTTGAGCTGATATCTGACCAACAAGTAATATAAACCTTCATGTTCTTTATCTATTACTTGTGACAATGTTGAGTATTACTGTTTATGCTTTTTATTGGCATTAGAATAGAATTTTCATATCATTTACAATCTTATAGCGTAGCGTATGTTGATAAAATGATTGACTCCTGCTATCATCTTATAGGCTACTCTTCTAGTCATTTAGTTCTTCCACCTGTAGATTGTTCTGGAATATAGCTATGTATATGTCTAGGTAGTACATACTGTGTATATTGTAGGACTAGACGCCCACCTTACAGATATTCTACCTTGGTTTGGAAAGAATGGAACCATACATCACCTCTCGATAGGAAAAAACTTTTCACAGCTGCGTAATAAGTATGTATGCTTACTTCATGGATACCTATTATAGGGTGTACTACACAGAAAGTATGACACGTGACTTGTTTATGCTAGTAACAATGCACCCTGCCCTATTAGATATATACTAATACATACATTATGTATAATTGTATACTAATGATTCCACTATCGTGTATTACCATATGCATTGCATATTGTATAGTCCTTCTGCAGTAAATACCTACACTAGCTTCCCTCATACCCGCTTGTATATAAGGTCATACAAATAATTATTATACATATATGTAAGGTAAATTTTTTGATAATTTACAACACTATGGACATTCTTATTCGTAACCCAAGACTATCCACTCCTCACTGGTAAAACGTGTCTCATATTTGGAGTTTTCTTTCCTCTAATGTCAGCATAGATAGTCAACATATTTATTATAGTGAGAGATTCCTTGCACAAAGAAAGATCGCAATATATTATCGATGTCAACAGCACTAAAGCCTATCAATATTATAATAGACAGCGGTGAATGTATAACTGAAAATTGTTCTCTTTTTCTATTGGCTGTTGATTGTCACTGTAAATTGGATTCGCTTAGATATGTTTGAGCGCAAGAAAACTGATGATGCATTTTTATTATATCGTTGAGTAGATAGTTTTAGAAGACTTTTAGAGGCCAAGGTAGATGATGTACTCATTTATGATCGATTCATTAAGGCAAAGTGTACTAACAAAATAGGGTGTAGCTCATCACTTTCTACCCAAGTTCCTAAATAAGCAATCCCTATATTCATGGAGCTTTGCTCATTCGCCCCCTCCTGTTGCTATCTCCAGCTTTCTACTATTAACATGATTATATTTGCAGAGCATTGCAGCAAGCCCTTGAAGGTTTGGTTCGTGCAATACAAGATGAACACTGTGTATGTATATATACTTATGTATCTTAGTATGTGCCCTACAGCTGCCACACCCATGCCTAGATGTCTACACCATCCCTAATACTAATGTATAAACTCACTTGACAATATCACTGTTGATGTTATATTTTATAGTTAACTTTTATCCTTAAATATTGTTTTGGTTTTTGTCAATATTTTATGTAATAAGTATTTTGTACCAGAAATGGTGTTTGGAGTGAGTCTAAAACCGTTTGCGTATTTGAAGGCTTTAGAGTCGCTGAATATTGCCGACTCGAGGTTGAAGCTCGACACGACTGTGATTATAAATGCACTGGGGAGTAACACGACTCTCAAGTCTCTAGACATCAGTGGCAATCAGATAGGAGACATCGGTGCCAAGATGCTGGCTAAAGCTCTGACAATCAATTCTACACTCACTAATGTCGTATGGGATAAGAATGGCATTACGTCAATTGGACTTCGAGATGTAGCTCAGGCTTTACAAAGGTATTGTATAGCTACCGGGTTATTTGATCAAGGAGAATGTTTACTGCAGTCTGCTAGAGGCAGGGCTAAGGTTTTTGGTGAATGATTTAGCAATGCAATGATAAAAGGAAGTCAGTTCTTTTTTATATTCCAGAATCTTCAAGGTCAGGAGGCTATTATAATTATTGTTTACCTGCATTTTTACGCTGATGCATCTGCAAGATGTACATACATGTATATAGATATTACACATTAACCTGTTAATCTAAACCTAGCTTGACTTTGTTTAAGTTGAGTTTTTATAATATTTCATATATGTTACAGAAACATGACTATGCTACAGATGCCGCTACCAATCTTTGACATTGCAGCTTGTGTCAGAATCAACCCAGACGCCATCCACAGTTCTTCCATGCAGGTAAAACTTGTGGAAAGTGTTTACTATCCCTGTCACATAGTTGATGCTGTTAGCTGCTGCATTACATGTACGTTCTATTACATTCGGCTACTTGCCGTGGGTAACTGCATTGTTGACTTGCCCTGATGGTATTTAAGGTTTATATAAATATATATTATTTTTTAGATACAAACTTGTCTACAACGTAATCACGCACCTAAGAAAATCAACTATGATCAGTGTTATCGTCTGCAGCAAGGATTCCTGGTCAGCTCTGCACAATCAGTTAGTATATACGTGATACCATAGTATATTCTTAGCTATTACATACACAACTAGTTCATCTATTACACTTCTGTAATTTGAATCCATAATTTTGGAGTTGCTCCCTCGCTTAGTAAGAGAAAACAACTCTCGAGAAACAATTAATGTTGGTATCAGCATTATTACAAATACGATGTATATATGTAGTTGAAAGTTTTAAGCAATCCGAATACAAGGTTACAGATATCAAGCGTTCCATAATCATAATAATTGTCAATGTCTGTTAGTCATTACTGTATAATACACATGTATGTATATACCATGTTATAAGATATTATATTACATGATGTAATTATTATAATAATATGCATGTATATGTCATACATGCATTATAAGATATTATATTACATGATATGATTATTATAAATTTTAAACAGATAATCGACAAAAAGGTAAAAGACATTCATGTTCTCATGAACAGTCTCTGTGAAACAGACAATCTTTCTCCTGAGCAGTTTGCAGAAGCCAATAAGCTGCTTGCTGACGCTGACAGGGCCAAACAGGTGAGTAAAACTGTAACTGAGTGAATACATACATTGCTTGCATTGTACAATAGACATATAAATATGTACACAGATGATATACATGTATGTTTAACTCATGAATGATTAGCTCTAGGTGGAGATTGATCACAATCACATAATTATTTATTGGAAATTGGACTGCAGTACAAAGATGTTGTATAGATAAAACTTATAACCATCTAGTTCAACTATACTGTACTAAATCTATTATAATAGCAGATGGTGCCTATACTGAGTTATTTTATGGTATGTAGATACTGGTAGCTCTGCAGTCGGTGTCTATGAGGTGCGAGGAGACACCCAATAAGTTTACTGAGAGCATACAGGAAGTGACCACTACCCTCAGCTCTTCGGTCAACCAGCAGCTGGATGAGGTCAGACAGGACATGCTCAAGATGGTCGGCAAGGAATGTAACACTGTGCTCACCTCAAAGGTCAGTTAGGATAGCCTTAGTTGTCTCTCTGTGTCCATATATTCAGAGTTTTAAGTTATCTTAAACCAGCATTAGTCATGGCTGGACCTGGGGTTCTATGGTCCAATCAAATTTCCTCCTCACCAAAAATTTGGTCATCAAAGTGGTTGTAGTTTGGGTTAGAGAAACAACAGGACAAGTCTAAGTGTGATTTCAAAGAGCATTGCATTGTGTTAGATGGTGCTCATTATATACATATCTATACATTAGTCCATATGTATGCATACCAATATATTCTTCTTCCATCTTTTTTTAGGACACAGAAACCACTCTGGAATCGGGAGCCAGAAGTCGAGGACAGCTTAGCCAATCAGAGATCAGTTCACTGATAAACAAACGTCTTGTCAGTGACATTCAGAATAAACTCAGCAGCCTCAACTTCAACGTAGCTTTCTACATAGCTGAAGAGGTCATTGATAAGATAGTGGATCTACTGAGGGATAAATACAAGGAGCTCAAATCTATGGTAAGGAGTGTATCATACCCACTGTTAGTACAATCAAGTACCATGTAGTTTTACAACTATGGGTTTGGAGTTGTCTGTTCACTGTGTGAATATGTCAGGGTAACGTAACTCTCTTCGAAGATAAATATTATTGGTTGTAATATTACCAGCCATATTGCTTCCACATATTGTTTGTGCTTATAGAAGAGGGGGACAACTGAAAGTACTGTCACAGTACAATCAACACAAAGTGACGTGACGTTAGGAGATACAAGCTTGGATATTGATGGCTCTCCTACCCCTGGCATGGTAAGCCCATGCGTAGCAGCTGCTAACTAGTGCTGTTTTGTGTTACATTAGTGTCCTATAAAATGTAACATGTACATCTCATACATGTATGATATGAGGGTGCAATTGTATATTCTATTGTGGTTGTGCATTGGTTGCTCCTTGGTTTCACTAAATTTATCATTTTTTTAGGGTATGACATTCTTAGGGGACGTCCAGGAGCACAGACTATCATATATGAAAACTTTGAAGAGAAGACCTCAGTCTATTTTAGGTGAGTAGTGTATAGGTATAAAAGACATGCGGCATTTGTGTACTTTTGTTATAATGTATAAACTACCCGGTACACTTTTTTGCTAATAGCATTCGGTTTGCTTTCATATATTATTGTTTGCTCTGCCATATTTTATTAGTTCGAGATGTTGGCGAAGCATCACGAGGTAAATAATATTTATTATGCACTCTTCTCTGCATGCTCCATTGTTCATGTTCTTACTCTGTTGCCTTTAACAATGCGGGCATTGGTGTCTAGGGCCTCATCTCTCCTCCTTGAAACTTAGGCTACAAGTGATATGCCAGCTCTGTTAATATTTATCTACCTTTGCACTGCTGACTGTTTTGCACATTTCTGTGAATGTTAATGCACTCCCCCACTTAGCCACTCGCAGTAATTACATAATAATTATCATCTAGTAGTATAATTGCATTGTATAGTGTATACTTACGGTGGTAATCCGCTGATATGAGATACTTGTACTGTACATACACTCTATGCATAAGTATATTAATTATATAACATGTTTGTATGTAAGCTCCTACTCCATTGCACACATATTACTTAGACTGTGTTCTATTATTAGCATTACCCCACTCCGCTTCTCTCCATACATAACATAAGCTATCCTAAACTGTCCCATATTTGCTGTTGTGTTTAGTAAGCATTTCTCTCTGTATATTAATAAGTTCTCTATGTTAATAAGAAATAAACACAATGTTTTAGTCTTCACATACGTACACTGTATAATTGTATTTCACATACAGTTTAATGGAAGAGTGAAAGTGAGAGAATCGCCCCCTCTCTCTATCACTGCACCCATATAAACTCACACATGCTTGTACTATGAATTGACAGAAAGAGAGAGAGAAGACAATTCTATGGTCCATCTGATCACTATATTATCACTACCTTCAGTATCTACATGTAGTACCATTTAGTCGCTGTCTCAGTGTTATCATTGTCAGCTTTATATTCTACTTCCTCTTAGCTGATACTGGTACTGACATGATATCTACTCAGATTAATAGCAGTTACATAATAATTTATCATATCAGCATATATACTGTAAATATACAGTACATGTATATGTTTAACATTCTGTCTCAAGTAACCTTCTACACCAGGGGCTCCCAACCTGGGGTACATGCACCCCTAGGGATACACTTTAGAAATCTAGGGGGTACAAAACAAGTTCGCAACTTGATACATTTTTGACAGTGATTTTCAGTTACAGACTATCAATTATGAATTATCATGATCTATTACTTAACTGAACATCTAATGGCTCACTGATGCAAATAAAGTTGAGCTAAACCAGTGTTAAAGCCATAAAACACTACAATGGATGGAAGTTGTATTGTATTGTATAGTTATCATTGAGTAATTAATAAATAAAAATTCGTGCCATACTCCATTCATTTCCCATTTTGATAAAGTATATAACACATGTAATATTAATCGAATTAAACCAAATATATCCTTGATTAAACACAGTTTTATAGAGGGGTATGTTGTTTGTTACAAAGGGGTACGTTGTTTACTACATGACTGCCAAGGGGTACTTAGGCTAAAAAGGTTGGGAACCCCTGTTCTACACCAATTGATACCTCATTACCTTGAATAGTGCCCTGTATTTTAGTACACTGCATATTAACTTTGCTGCACTTCTTGAATCTTGCTGGTATTGACAGTATATAGGCTTACTTATGCCTCACAAGTCATAGTATTTTATACTACACATGTATGCATGTACTAGCATATAATACTAGCATGGGAGTTGTTCTTTCTACTAACTAAGTCAGGTAGAATACTAAATGTTTTCAGTATTGCACTATTAATCTTACACAAATGTTGTCCTAACACTGACACATTATTACCAATGTAATACTACTCGTATTTACATGTATATGTTATTATGTTGACATATTGTAGATTTCACAGGCAATATGAATGCCCAGAGTGATGCTGACATGGATATGACTGGTAAGACATCTTGTAATGTTGTAACTAGTTAAATATCTTTCATATACACAGTGTAAACTATATGCCATGTTTCACCAATAATCTGTTCAAATGACCACATGACTGCTAATGTCAACACTGCAGGGTCTAGTTCTCATGTTGTGACTGACTGACTGACTGTTACACCTGGTAAAGGGACATTTCCAAAATGTCAGTTAGAAACAGGACATTCCGAAAACTTTTGTGTGTGGTTGGAGTTTGGGGTTTGAATGTTCGGACTGAAATTTTAGAACAGTTCCAACCAACTGGGTATAGTGGGAGCCAGCCTTAAATGAGGCCAGAAACAGAGTAGATACCTGAACCTAGAAAGTGGATTTGTTGTGTATCTGCTGAGTATAGTTTTATCATTATGATTACATGTACTTGAATGACTAGCAATGTAGCTGGGGTGGTTGCTATAATAACATACATGTCAATGTAGAATATCACATTCTATCTTAATTGATGTAATCATAAATACAGTATAATCTTAGGCTAACAATCGAACCTGATACTTGATAATCTAAACATAAATCATGTGAAGAATTAGTAGCCCACTGGCCCAATTGCATCGCTAACGGGAGGCTAAAGAGGTCAAGTGCGTGTAATAAGCATAGAATAATAAGTCATTGACTCGTTTGCGGGATATTGTGGGAGCTTAGGCTAAACGCTAACACGGTTGATTACTCACACTGTTGAAATAGTTGTTCAGTTGTTACTGTAATAGGAAATGATAAATTGGAGCAAGTGACTGAATAGTAGTAGGGTTATTAGTACTGTAACACTGTTCATTGAATTAGCGTTAGATTAGTTAGTAGCCAGCTTCAGACACTATCCTAGTCGTTTAGGGTGAGGCTGGGAGTTAATAGAAGAGTTGTACACATATACCAGATCACACTGTGCATCACCTGGCTGTATATAGTGTAGTCTACATGTATATACAATGTCTATAACTGATCGTATCTCTCACCTAACCTGGATATCAATCTCCTGATACAATAGAAGAGCCGCAGACGTCATCCTCTCAACCGAACATGGATGAGGTGGATTCACTAACAGCCCCTGAGGCTACGGATACTACTGCAGAGTGTTCAGCTACTCAGAAGGATAAAGTACCTAATGGAACCATTGATGGCTCTGCAGCTAACTCCACTGATCCTACTGATAATGGTGCAACCGTAGAAAAGAGACGGTCAAAGTCAGGGACAGACAGACTGTCATCTCCCATGAAACCGCTGTCGTTTGTGGAGGATATAATGGGTGCTCTAAGTAATAAAGGAATAAATATCAAGTCAGAAGAATCCACAGCCGGTGAGACGGTAGTTGAGGATACAAACTCTGGTGCTAAGGCTAAACCTCGCTACACTAGGAGTGTGTCTGATATAACTCATAAACCAGTGGCTAAACCTAAGGTGGCGTCTCCTCCGCCGACCCCTACTAAACCTAAACCATTGGAAAAGCCCAAGTCTATAAAGAAACGCCTGGAGTCTCCTACAGGTACCAGATGCTGCTGCTGCCTACAGCTGGCACTGTATAGGCTAATCCACTTTCTATCCCATAGTACACAGTACATAGTAGAGTGTAATCACTCTGTTCTCTTCATATTCGTTCTGATCGTAGTATGCTGTTGATTGCTGCACTAGCCCTATCTGTATGTTTGGACACGTGATTACTTGTGATTTACTTGTGACATGATACCCACTACACCAAGGTGGCAAATGATTGCTAGATTAGATGGCGTTATGTTACCACACACTATATACACGTTTTATACTGGTGTGCTTGATAGTCTTGATTTAGCTCAAAGTGGTGAGGAGAAGACAATTCCATTTCCTTATTTGTCTTAATCTCAATCTTGACTTAGATATCATCAAATAGTCAGCTACTCTAGTTCGATCCTACAAATGACTGAAATAATTCAATAATTTGGCTCCAGTTCTAGGTACCTACCTCTCTTATCAAGGAATATAATATGGTTTATGATATATGCATTCCTCAATATAATCTACCCATCTACTACAAGTCATACTGCAACCATGGAGGTTACAGTATGACCATCCCAGCCCTCCTGTAACATGCTACTGTAATTTAGTTTTGCAGTATCTTATACAAATATGATTTGAGGGACTGTTCATTGTGGACATGTGGGCCAGTGGGTATGTAGGCCACTGGGCATGTGCTGGTAGACCTTAGGCTATTATAGGCAATGGTACTCGTGGTTCCTCATGTCTTTAGAGTGCCAACTTGGCAGATTATGATAATCACTGACAGTGTAGCAAATCCTATCTTGATCTACTTTAGAGCCACCTCTCCAGCCTACTTGTATATCTACACAATATACATGTAAGGACTGCCTAGTTGGCTTAGCATACAATATATACATAGTCAGTCCTGTTGAACAGTGAGATTATAAGGTGTAAATACTTGTGTAATAAGTCATTCAATGACAGGTTGAACTTGGACTAGGCCCAACATATGGGTTGGAACTTGCAAGTAGACAAGCTAATAAACTGTAATATTATTGCTAGTGAATTGGCTATGTAATGCATGATCTGGTTTCAATGCCTATGGTTTTGGTCTATTGCTGTACTAGCCTGGTGGCAGCCAGTGGAGACTGTACCAGCAGTGCATCATTGCATTACATGTACATGATGTCATGTGAAATGATAACACTGTGCAATACATGGTATATAACGCAAACACCTAGCTACATACATGTAGCTGTTGTGTGAATTGTGGTATCTTATGGGAGTTGTGAAATATGTACATGTATGTAATACAAGTAGATAACATCTCATTCTTCACAGGGCTGACACATGTTAGGTGTGTACTCTCACAGCAGTATCTACTCCCAACTGTCTGCAATACAATAGATAAACTGTTAGTTCATTCCTTAATATCTGATTGAGTACTGATAAACACACAACTGCTTACATTGACTAGTGCAGGAGTGCTCTAGCCTATTCACTTTCTACACTAGAATTCAGTTGGTAACTATAGTCAGGGTTTCAAAGCACATCACACTCGATTCTTCCTTCCTGTGAGAAGGTCATAATTAGTTTAGAAGTGGCGTGGGGAACACACCAGTCTATTCAAAAGAAACACCTATTTCACAAAACAACGTACATCAGTATTATCATGTTCTGGTGAAATGCTTTTCTATCTGTCACTGTTGGCTGGGTGGTCATCAATCATGTCAGTTTATCTGATAGCCGGAATAATTATCCAAAGCTGGTGAATGGTTATACCAGGTCTTGCCTCTCCATCTTGCAAGTAGACATCTGCCCTGCTATTATAGTCACTGATTATGCCATAGTAGTACTGCTAGTTCCAGTAGATATCCAGTCTTCATGTACAGTATATCAGTTCATCCACCTGGCCTGTGGGGGGATAGGTACCATACCTGCTATGTTATATACATGTACATGTAAATCTGCTATAGATTACTACACATCTATAGTAACACAGCCATCTGCTGAGAGCAGCCTCATGGCCTACCTCCCAGTGCTGGCGAGAGCCACAAGTTCCATACATGTTATTTTAAACATTGATTGGAATTAGGCTTGCCAAGTTCTGACTGATGAAAATCAGCGAGATTCAGCATTTTGGTGGGGGTGTTCATTTTGGGTGGGGTACCGAAATTTGAGTTGAAAACCAGGAAGTCTCCTGCGGAATCAGGAAGACTTGGTAAGCCTGATTAACATATTTTGATAATTCCTCTATTGTTATTAGATCATATCATATCATATCATGGCTAGCACTGATTTCTTAGTTGTACATTGTATTTAATTGTTAGAATTACCTTGGGCAGTGATACCAATGTGTATCATAATAACATACTGTACACACTGCATTGTTATGCTTTGTGCACTCTACTACTGCATTATGTATGTACACTGTATGTATATTATTATAGAGGCAGCCGAAGATAAGGTGGACGATGTAAAGCAGCCGGAGACACCCGCTCCTTCCCTCACCACATGTAAGTCATCAGGTGACGTTATGTAATGTATATCTATTGCATGCACTTCATGCATTCTGTAGCTTCTGCACTTCTCGTTTTATCATATAGTAGGACTCCAAACCAGGAAACACGGGCTAGAATGCTCTAAAAAACCTCTTCAATGTAGTTTAAATTTATCGATGATAAAAGAAGTTAAGCAGTGCAGATAGTATCACTGGCAGGCTAACATGGTGCAGTAACATGTATGAGTAGCCCAGCAGTTAAAGTTAATAGGGTAGACAACTCCCAATAGATGTGTGTTGATCTTGATTTTACTGCGTAGCGCAAATCAATCTAGTTACTAGTTAGCTACTAGTAACTAATGTTTTGTATGGGCCAGTATGGCACACCTAGACACTTGAGCTAGGTGGCAATGTTATATGCGTACATGTACAGTGTAGAGGAATACCACTTAGGTTTACTGATTATATAAACTGAGATATTTGGGTCTACTTCCTTAGTTGAGTTTCTTTTAAAATGAGAGCGAAAACAATTAATTCACTGCCATGAAACTATCAACAAGGGGCTGTAAATGTGAAGACTCTGCTAGTATCAATAGCATATCAGCATGATATTGAATGGGTACTTGTGTAGGATGGCCTTACACACACTGTAATAATTACTGTAATAATAGTATGAATGGTACATGCCCCCTGTCTGCCTAATAATATCTCGTGTATATAAATATTTACAATCTCTGACTGAATTAGTGGAAGTATGTATCAACCATAAACTATAATTATATATTACTTTATGTTTATGGTATCAGCTGCTATAAGCACTAGCAGTGGTATGGTTCAATGCCAATACTAGGGTGGAGTGGAGTATTGTAATATGTTTCCACTAGTTACTATTAATTACTGTTATACTTTGTGGGATTTCTAACAACGGAAATGGTTACACACCAGTTGGAGTTGCAGTTCCATGACTGGTTGAGCTAACGTATTTTGGCAAAATCTAAAGCCTGATAAAATAATGGAAACTACCATTGCTTTGTTAGTTACAGACTTATTATAGACTGGCAGCTCTCTCCCACCACTGACCCGTGTATATATACTGTAATGTACATCTTTGTGAAGACTTGTAATGTATCTGATTGACAGCTATACAGGGTATTATGGTACAGTACATACATGTATATAGTCTACAGTGTACATACATGTATATAGTCTACATGTAAACTGTTTTGGAATGGTCAGTCTAAATACTAACTGCTCCCCAGGGAGTACATGCAGTACAATACAATAGCAGTACTGTTAGTGTATCTGTACCTTAGACTGTGTACTCTGCTTTAGCTGTAGCCACACTAGGAGAGCCCGAAATACCCAGCCTACCTGATGTACAAGTACAAAGTTCATTAGTTCATTTTGGTAAGGATCGGCCAAGGAGAGTCAAGAAGCAAGCAGCTCGCAGGCCGGTGCCTAAAGCCACCGCTACCGCGGATACCTCAGAAGTGGATGCTGACCCTTCAGTGGACGACTTCTTCAAACCTGCTGTAGTCTCTCAGACGCCTGTGCTAGTGACGACCCCCGCGGTCAAACCTCGGCCTGTCAAAGGAGATAAACCCGAAGTAGCTGCTAAAACTGAAAAACAAGATGGAAGGTTGGGTTTCACACAAATATATAGAAGTACATTTACCTTCCCACAATCCCACTATAATAATTCACTCACTGCTGTTGCAATAGATGTGTACATACAATCGCTGTTATTCTCATACCAATCTGTGGAATGTTTGGTTAAAGTCAGCAGCTGATGTCATATTATTCTTTTTCTAGTCCGAAGATGAAGACAAAGCTCCGGTCACCTTTTGGTGGCTCACACAAAGATAAACAGGAAGATGCTAAAAAGAAAGGGTGAGTGATATGGGTGAACTCTTTTGTTGGAGTTGTAAGCCCCTGTTTGTATACTGCACAGTTTAGTACTTACATATACAAACGTCCACCTATGTGTACAGTGCAGTGTGTAGTGCAGCGTGTAGTGCAGTGTACTGTAGTATAATGTAGATATATAACTGGAGGGATTATGTTGCCATGTGTCAGTGTGTGACTCAATAACCAGGTGTTAATTAATGAGTGCTGTCCATTATGCTGATGTATCTGCTCTGGTGACACTACTACTGTAGCGGCTGTGTAGCATGTACGCTCTCCTATCAGCTGTAGTACATGGTACACTCTGTTATTAAACCTTTCTCACAGTTGTAGGTGGGGGGGGGGGGGGTAGACGCACTGGACTATCAGTCATACCCATTACATGTAGTCCTTGTGATAGTAATAGAACTAGCCAGTGTATAGTAGACTATTAGATATACATGTATGTTCCACATCCGTATTATCTGTGGTTCTTAACCTTTGTATATTGTTACATAAATGGGCGGTGAGAGGGGATTTCTAGACCCCCATCCTATAATAGGTTTAGACCCAAAGGTTAGGAACCACCACGTCCTCATTGATCTCCACATGGAGACACGGGCTGGTGATACATGTACATGTGGTTGCGCTCTCAGAGCCCATTGTTAGTGTCTGTCTGTGTGTCACAGTTCGAGAAGTTCCGGTACCAAGTAAGTAAGAGAGCTGATAGCTGGCTCTTTTGTTATGCAGCTACTGCCGTTGTTGCTGCTTTCAGTTATATGATTGGCTACTGTTAGTGTAGATCCATTTGTCTTGTAGCTGCTGCATATTAGTTAGTGGTGTAGCATGTACGGGGGCCTTGTGGTATTTCTACTACTGTTAGTCTAGTGCTGACTGGGAATAAATATTTCTATACATTTACATGTGCATGTACATGTACATATGCATGCAAAATGGTTTCTGTATTTATGTGTAGGACTTGTCTACTCATGTAATAATTTATAGAAGCGGAGAGATAACTCCTTTTACTGGTTTTTTGAATTTAGAAGGTACATTTTAGCATGAAGAGCTAAATTGCTATAAGTACAGACATATACAAATGTTGTTTAGCATGCCTTGATTATTATCCTCACTGCCTGTTGTCTGTTGGTTATATTATAATGCATGCAGCCCATTGGTGGTGGTGTCAGCGTAGGCCACCTATAGAGTGGACTCAGACATTTGTTTTTGCAGGAAAACTATAGCTGACAGTCTCTCCAGTTTATTCAATAAAAAGAAGAAGAATGAAAAGACAGTTGACCAGCCGGACACGAAGTCCGGCGAGTCCACTCCCGTTCCGCCTGCCAGACCAGATAGGACTTCCAACCTCTCTACCACCTCCACTTCCTCTGCTACTTCCAAACCACCAGCACCAGCTGCAGACATTCCTGGTTAGTATGTGTACCAGTGGTTTACAAGTACCACTTCTACCCTGTGTATACATGTACAAGTGTATATTGTTATGTAAGCACACCCAGCTACAATGTACACCTACATAGAAGGCTCTTACAAATTATATCCTGTGTAGTCAACGAGTCACTCAATACTAAGAGTTGTCTTGTCTTTGTTTCTATATCACACAATATAATTCAAATAGTAAATGACTTGTGATAGTGTATACATACATACTGTACATGTACATGTATAGCCCTACTGTGTAGTATATAATGTATATACACAAACATGTATACTGTGTAGTACGTGGTGCGTATATTTATATACATGTACTTGTACATGTATACTGACTGTCATAGTATGTAGTGTATGTACATGTATGCTGTGTACTATTTAGTGTATATACATGTATACTGTAGTATGTAGTGTATATACATGTATACTGTGTAGTATGTAATGTATATACATGTATACTGTGTGGTATTTAGTATATGTACATGTATACAGTGTAGTATGTAGTGTATAGTAATACCCATTACTGTGTATTCCAGAGGAACCAAAGTCTACAGAAAAGAAATCAGGTTCATTAGAGAGAGGTTTGACTCCTGACTCTATGTCTACCTCTATGACTGCAGACACACCAGAAGGTTAGTTTAGTAAATATGCGGATACTGCACATGTAGACTACCAGCTGTAAGAGTATATATATAATATGTACTTCATGATTTGGTTCTGCTACCATTTAGCACTGTTGTACTTATCTATATACATAGAGTAGTAATATGTCTTTTATCTGATGATTGTTATATCTTTTATTCCAGTAATTTCAACTGGAACATTAGTTTATAGCATGAAACTGGTAGTAATAGAAGACATAAAACAGTGAGATTCCACCAAACATTAATTAGCTCTCTTACAAACATTGAGCACTTTAGCTGAGATTCAGCAGTGTATAAACACTACATTCCTCTATATATCTATATACACATGTGCAAGTGTAGCCACCTTCCAGCTTCACTCTGGTTTGGTAGCATATATCAAGCTCTTAACCAGCTAAACATTAGTTCACATCTTCATTGTTGTTGTGCTGTATTATGTAGTATATTACTTTGTTGATCACGGATTTGTTATTATTTGTTATCTGTGTAGTGTAGGCGAACATGCACATTGCTTATGTGGGTTTTAATTGGTAGCAATATGTATGGTTCTGATAATTATCACCCCTATTCTACTACACCAATTGCATCAATTTGTTAACTATTCTACATGTGTATATCTTGTTGGTGACATATTTATGTGATGATTAACTGAACTCACTGTGATACCCATAAGTACAGTCACTGGCTGACGGATTGCTAGCGTGATGATATAATTCATTTTTTGAAATCTCCATTATATCATGTTACTGGCACAAAATAATGGACGTCTTACAATGAAAGTTTTATAAATATGTGATAATATCATGATGGTACGATGTGTTACTACTTCGTGTTATTAATATGACTTTGATTATTAAGTAATGTTCCTTACTTTTAGAACAAGGTGGGATAATTGCACCGAAGAAAAAGCCGGTGGGGTTTGGTATGCCAGGCATGTCAGGAGGGCTTCTGGCTGAAATGCAAGCTAAAAGGAACAAGGTAAGTATATTTAATAATGTCCCACACAGTTTATAATTCATAAAGATGTGTTAGTTGTAGTCAGGGTTGAAATATGCACAGCGATTGACAATTATAGGTCTATGCACAGTAAATTATACATGTGCAGTGCATCAGGAGTTTGTTGGCATGAAAAATTGAAAGGTAATAATAGTGTGATATAATCATCTCATGGTGTATTGTCCTGGACACCACCCATTAACCATAGGGGACTCGAACCTCAGAAGTCAGTTACTGTCTCATTCAGTATTTGTCTCCCCTTTGTCACCTATGTGTATATTGGCCATTTCACACAACTGCACAATATGCATATCTTACATTCACACTCCCACTAGCTGTTGCATATGATAGCAGGCAGCACTGCAACCAAAGGCTGCCCCTAGATCCACACCAACTCCCGCAAAGGCAGAGGAGACAGTGTCTTTCCCAACAAGACCCCAGCCCCCTGCACTCAAACCTGTCACTCCGACAAGTGAAGTGAAGAAAGACGTCGCTGCAGCTCCTCCTGCCAGGCCATCTCCTCCTAAACCATCCGCAGCACCAAGAGAGAACGCACCTGTGGCAGGCGTAGCCTCGGAGCCAACTCCAACCCCTGCTGCTAAGCCTGCTAAGCCTCCTGTGCTAAGGCCTAAGCCTCCTCCTAAGTTGAAGCCTAAACCAACTCCTGGTAGCAGACCCAGCACTATGATGGACTTGTCCACCAGTGGCTCTACAGCTGCCTGTAATAAATCAGGTAATATATCTTTTGTTTGCATCAACTCTATTTTTTAGTGGCGGTGCGAGGGCATACAATAATATTTAGTTTAATTCTGTTAGTTCCTTTGTTAACCCTGTTGTGATGTATACTCTATGTTCTATATGAGTTCTATATGAGTTGTGTGTTGTTATTGCCTGCCTCTACTTCTCCCGTCTCATACTTTTAGCTCCCCCAAAGCCACCACCGCCTGACCCTTCCAAGCGCCAAACTTATGTTGCCCCTAAAGTTCTTTCCCCAGTGTTAGGTTCCCCTATTGCTGGGCCACAAGTCAGCCGAGACAAACCAGCCATCCTCGGTCTCACAGTGGAGACTGCTGATAGGCCAGAGCCAACAGTTCAATCTCCATCACCGAAAGCCAAGTCTCCACCTCCTGTCCGACCTCCGTCGCCGGCCGCAAGGTCAGCGACTGGAGTGAAGTCGCCGAAAGCAGTCAGGTCACCACCCGGTTCCACTACACCCGTCGCTCCCTCTACTGCACCAGCCACTCTGGATGGAAATCCTCTACACAAGAGTGCTAATGGTTCAACCGCGTTAGATAATGAACCAATCACTGCATCCGGAGAAGGGATTGCTGTGGAGGAACCTATCGAAGGTGAACTTGGTGATGGTTGCTCGTGTCCAGTAGTGCGTGTTTACCTTTTGCTCTACTCTACCTTGTCTAACACAGCTCTAGCCTTAGTAACCTAGTAGTTGTGCATCCCACTGTATAAAGCCCTAGTATCTTGACTAGCCTACTATCATGTTACATTGCTGTTATACCAAATCCTATCTGTAGGCCCAAAGGAAAGCTTTTACGTGGTTCTTATGAACACTCTAAAATAAAAAGGTCTATTATTTGAGCAGTAGAATTTACTGCTACCTATGCGATGGAATTTTCCTCAACATACGGTTTCTAATTGAGTGAATCTTCTCATGTAATTGCATGTTTAGATGTCATTGTCTCCTGTAACTGCCTTTGGTTGGGGTTTAGATGTCATTGTCTCCTGTAACTGCCTTTGGTTGGGGTTTAGATGTCATTGTCTCCTGTAACGGCCTTTGGTTGGGGTTTATTGTTGCTGGAACTTAACCTCTGCTCTGCAATAGTCTTGTCTTGCTTCTGTATTGAGATCTTCTGGTCTCAGCTGCTTACCAAAAGACAATTTTTCCAGTAAACTGGCTGCTGGCAAATCTCACAATGTACAGTATGTACTGTGTATGTAGTGTGTAGGCTATACAGCTCACAATGTACATGTACTGTATGTACTGTGTATGTAGTGTATAGGCTATACAGCTCACAATGTACATGTATGTATTCATCTGCATGTGCTGTGTTACAGTTGTTTGAATTGTATTGTACTGTATCCTGTTACATGTTACCCTGTATTGTACTGTATCCTGTTACATGTTACCCTGTATTGTACTGTATACTGTTACATGTTACCTTGTATTGTACTGTATACTGTTACATGTTACCTTCTATTGTACTGTATACTGTTACATGTTACCTTCTATTGTACTGTATACTGTTACATGTTACCTTCTATTGTACTGTATACTGTTACATGTTACGTTACAGATGAAAGCAAACTCAAGTCTTCTGCATCACAGGGAGATCTTACTGAAACTGCTTCTTTATCAAACGATGAGTCGAAAGGTTCAGATAGGGCTATGGTAGACTCAACACATTCAAAAGGTAGGGACGGTAAACGAACCACCCTCAAGTTACTTCTCTGTGGACTTAATGCTAAAAGAACTCATGATTAACCACATCTGTTAATGACTAACCATAGGTTACATAACTTATATACATTTTACTTTATTACCTAACATGTACATTATATATCTTTTTATTCGAGTATTTCCTGTATGTAGATAGAGGTATATAATTATAGTAACTGGACTGGCTGTATGTGGACATTGTGTTATGTGTTGCTTGGAGACAGTTTGATGTCATATCCTCATGTTAGACCCACCTCTTCTTCTCATTCGCCCTCTTTCCAAGTCCTGAATTGGTGTGCTACTGCTAGCAATGTTGTGGAAGGGTGTGGCACTGGCTACTGTGTGTTATACAGTGTTTGTTTGGCTTGGCTCCCTTAGGTTCTATTGAAGAGCAAGCCTCAGTTACTGTGAGGGAGAGCAGTCGCAGCCCCTCACTACGTCTTTCTAATGGCTCAGTAACCCAGGATAAACGTCTGTCTTCACCTCTCTCACAGTCTGCAAAGGTAGAGGACGGTCCTGTTTTACTACCTCCGCCGTCCAAGGTGGAGAAAAGGTCATCAGTAAATCAGGTCGGTTGTCATATTCACCATTACTGTCGAATGCGTAGAATGTGTAGAATGTGTAGAATGTGTAGAATGTGTAGAATGTGTAGAATGTGTAGAATGTGTAGAATGCGTAGAATGTGTAGAATGTGTAGAATGTGTAGAATGTGTAGAATGCGTAGAATGTGTAGAATGTGTAGAATGTGTAGAATGTGTAGAATGTGTAGAATGTGTAGAATGTGTAGAATGTGTAGAATGCGTAGAATGTGTAGAATGTGTAGAATGTGTAGAATGTGTAGAATGCGTAGAATGCGTAGAATGTGTAGAATGTGTAGAATGTGTAGAATGTGTATCTACTGTAGATGCACATGTTGATAGTTCACCAAATAATTGTTTACCAACTTTTTAACATTGAGTGAGGGTAATTGTTTTAAAATTCGATGAATTTCTATAATAGCAGAATAGGTTAATTTTCCTTCAATACCAGTTGGTGATTATTGGATGAAATATGCACATCACCGATATGGTTAAAACACTGTCTGTTGTACATTGAAGTACAGCTTGATAATATTATATATACATGTATATGTATATGTATATGTATATGTATATGTATATGTATATGTATATGTATATGTATATGTATATGTATATGTATATGTATATGTATATGTATATGTATATGTATATGTATATGTATATGTATATGTATATGTTAGACTACACTGCTTCTTTTACCATGGAAACTGTACTTGTGTTTATATACATTAAATTCACATGTTTAATGGTTTGATGTATTTGCAGGAATCCGAGGAGGTAATAAAAGAAGAATCGGGTGATGAGTCGGTGGTGTGATTGAGGAGTTGCATACTACCGTTTATCTATATGTACATGTATGTGCTCACACCCCTGGGTCTGGTCTATCTAGGTATGACACTAACAAATAACTGGTGCAAGATGTCACCCTGTATAGTGTACGGCGCAGATGCATGGTATTTGCAATGCACTGCACTGCGTGCTGTATGACGTACTATGCGACATACTGTCTCCCCCTTCTTTGTCGTGTACTGTCTCTGCTGTCAGCTGCAGTAAAATCACCTTTGACGCTGTCGTAGATGGTAGCAATAGTGACTGAATCCTGCATGTACAAACCTGACACTTTGACATTGACCTTATTGTAGTTGCTGTTTTATTCATGTAATGAAATCTGTATTATACACATAGAAAATAGTTTTTTGCTCTGACGTGGGATGCATATGTGCATTATTCCAGCTCATACTATTATTATTATTATTATACAAAATCAGCTATGCTTTCGAATTAAAAATATTTTCAGTGAAATTTACATTACAGAAAGGTTGCTTAGTGCAATGATGATTCAACTGCTTATAAAAGCTTATTTTGCTATGCTAGTGTGCAAGGGCCATCACTTGGGATGGTACATAGGCACTTACTAAGATGTAGCAGCTGTTATTGTGTGTAGCATTACTTTTTAATTTTGTTAAATTTTTATTCTTTTACTAGGAGATCCACACTATAATTGTAGTAGCATATTGCAGTGGGAATCTATACTATGCATCCACATTTATATTGTCTCTACGTTACTATTTAATTATGATTCGGAGCTTTCTATATATTCTATTTATAACCACTTCTCTTGCAATATTACTTTTTACACGTTTCCAATAAAACCATGTTATAATAGTATGGTGATTGAAGATCAACATTATTTTGTTTTATTACAATTGAAGTTAGTGGTGAAATTACAACTATTTACTGTTAATAAACAGAGACTTTGAAATTTGTCTGCTTGATTGATGTAACAAACCCTCGCTCAGACGGCAGCTGCTGTGTAGTTCATCTGAATGCATGGCTCCATCTCATCTGGTCTCTGAAAGTCATACCTAAAACACAGAACTAAGTTGTAGCACATAATATGCAATAGTATAATTTATTTAGTAGACAGAAACTGCTATATTATATTTTATACACTTGAAAATACCTTCAATTTGGTGAAATCTGACCAAAGAGAGCATACAGTAATACTACATGTACCAGCCAGTGTTTGAAGTGGAACAAATGAGGTGGGTGCATGCAATCTTACAGATCAGTTTTGTATAGCTATCCACTTAATCTTATAGTAACTAAGAAATTAGCTAATTACTAAAATGGGAAAAATCATGCTCTAGTGCAGTGGTTCTTAACCTTTTTCCTCCGATTTCCCATTTTTCAATACCCAAATTGGCAATTTCCGCCTAGTTAATTTTACGAACATTTTATTTATTTTGACTATTTGATTGCCTTTAAATTAAAATGCGCTCTATATAGTCAGATAGCAAGCATATAAAACAACATTGCAAGTAAACAGGGACAAAAATCCTACAGTTCATGTGTAATGGTTACCTAGTAGGCCCCCTGCTGCTGCTTAGATTTTACCAATTGTGGTATGTTTGGAGTGGTATCAGATGGAGCACATCTTAAGTCTGCTGATACATCAAGCTTATTCCGAGCGCTAGTCTCTGTACTAGCCAATAGCTTAGAATCCTGTTTCACATAAATAAATCGAGGAGAATTGCAGAAAAATACGTTGTGTTTTGAATTAGTCTTTGGATACATATTACTAGCTAGAACCCAGAACTCTTCAAAAGACCTTGTTCTGAATTCACCTTTCATGGTAGAATCATGATATACATGTAGTTCTAAAAATTTCCTCGATACAGCGATTGGATGGATATCTAGCTAAGTTCTTGCAAGTCTCTTTTTCATTACTTGATATTGGAAAGTACTTTTTCAGCTCATCTCTCAACTACTCGTTCTGTGATATTGTAATGGTTTCTGTGATTTGGTGCGGTCGTCCTTGGACGACTACCGACTCAGAATTGAAGTGCCTATGAGTGGTGCTAGGCCTTCGCATTACATGAAAGATCGAGCGGTCTCAGTAGCCCAATAACTACCAGAGACGACCCATCTGGTCCCAAGTCTGACCTTCAGACTATACTTTGAAAGAGAGTGATCCGACCTAGTAGGCGGTTCGCTAAGCGAATGGCCTGACAAAAGGAAGTGAAAGTCTCTGTATCAAGTATAGATGTGTCTTTATTGAAAGCCAAGTGAAGACTGAGACAATGAACAGTGAAACAATGCCCTTTATATAGTATAAGGACTTCCGCCTGGCGTAGTGTCGGGAAAAGACGACATAAGGTCGTCCGGAAGTTGCGCAACAACATGGCCGCCGGAAGCCCGACGGCCGACCCAAAATAGGTCGGGTTATACAAAAGTTGCTTATAATGGTCCAATTCATGTACAAAATAAATATCAATGGATTCCGAGAGGTCGGGCCTCTGTACATGGGTATAAAAGGCATTAAAAGACTTAGTAATAATCATACATGAATGCACATCAGTATGTAATGGGTATAAACACATGGATACACGTATATAGACAGTAATTACAATTGAATGTGGGTATATGAGCAGCTAGTTATGAGAGTTTGAGTGTTAGCTGAGTAGCGCTGTGACAACTACTAGGCACTTTAGGGTGCCGTAGGGCTTTGTCCGGTAGCTGGAGTCGTATACAAATGTCCTGTACCATTACAATATTCTCAGATATATACTCAGGGAAAATTTCTTTTGTTTTGCAGAAGCTCATTCACACATTGAAAATAAATAAAATTTTCTTTTAGTCACACGACTGTGCTACAATTTTAGTTTGTCTTTGAAAGCGTTGATGCTATCTGCTGCCGTTAGCTCATTATATAAATAGAACTTAGTCTGACTTATTTGGTATATATATTATGTAGCTCTCTTAATTAATGAGCTAATTTTTGCAGATATTATTGCAGATAATAAAACGATCTTTACTGAGTGTTTAAAAACGCCAAAGTTTTAGCTCTTAGCTTGAAAAATCTTGCCAGCATATTTTCCCTTGAAAGCTATCTAATTTCTGTATGAAGAATAGTGTGACGCGTTCAACTCTATACACACCGTATTCAATGCGGATCCTGTTATGTGGTTGACAGTTTTAATAACAGTGGAAAGATTATCAAGCATCAACTGGGGAAGAGTTTTAGCTGCAAGAGTTTTTCGGTGGATGAAGCAGTTCGTTTCTTTTACCAACGGGTTTTTATTTTTTACTAGTTTGACAACATAGTGGGAGCTCTATTTGTACAGACTCCCACAAACCTTGCCCAATGCAATTTTTCCATTTTAAAAAAATCTGATACTAACTGCATGCCTGCTGTTTGTTGTAGTGGTTGGTAGAATAGAAAACCTTCAATTGCATCTTTACAAATATTACGAACAAACACTGTCAACTGTGCAAGATTCACAACAACTGTAGATTCATCTAGCTGGATAGCAAACATGGAAGAATTTTTTATCTTTTTTGTTATTATTAGGCCTACTATTATCACCACGTTGTATGTTGATACAATACCACACTAGCCTGGAAACACTAAAAATTTAAATTTTTCAATGGCCTGTGAAAATTTTCCCCCTGAAATCATGAAATTTCCCCCTGGTTAAGAACCACTGCTCTAGTGAGATTCGAACTCATGTCCTTATGAATGACAATCTATTACACTTTCAGTCCACGGTGACTGTGTGAGGGAAAACTAGCTACTAAAACAAGGGTACACGCCTTGTAACCACTAAAATTGAGGTGTGTACACACCGTATACTTCTGTATAACCACACTTCAAACACTGCTACCAGCCTCGAGAAGTGGCTCTTCTAAAAATCAGACCACCAACTTGTACATGTGCACAAACGAGTCTTGCAGCATAGGACTAAAAATGTGGTTTGTACATGGCCTGTCTTATACCTTAGTCAAAAGTGTAGGAGGGGGATGGGTGTGCTATTCAACACATTAGCCAAAATAAAAATAATTGACTACTTAGAAATACAAACCTTGCAATAAACAATAAAATTTAACCTAATACATGTGTTATGATGCGAGTTATTACCTGACGACAAAATTTATTTCCAGAAAGTCACCAGCTTTCTTCTCTCGGTTCCAGTGGGCATACAAGATGTGAACCGTCATTTGATCTGGGTCTTTCACCACCTCACCACTACTCCATACCTGTGTGTTGATGTATTGTTATACAATCACAACATGTAGTACTAATTGTTGCATTGTGCTGTCACTACATTACAGGGAATGTATTGTACCATAATATGTAATATTTACAATGTACATGTATATTATTGTTGTAACGTTTGAACTCAATAGTAAATAGTGTCCTGTCACTTACATGAATATATGTAATCTTGTGGCTGAAGAAGATAGTTGCGGTCCATGCAGTGATGTCACATGGTACGGTGACGTTAAACACACCTCTGTACCTAACAAACGTCCTGTTATAAACTGCTGTTAGTGGTTCACACTCCACCTGCTGCCCCTAAACATCAAATTTCTATAGATGTAATCACATGCTAGAAATATTATTGTGAAGAAAATCAGATGTAGTAATACAGTAATATAATAATAATATAAAACTGTAACACAGTAATATAATATAGTAATGCGGTGATAGCTGGTCCAATTTCTCATACTCCATTTAGTAACTGTTCATCCTACATACATATACAGTGTAACTAGATGCATTTTTCATTGAAATTGGACAAATAAAATATTTCAACTATCCCAGTGATGCAAATTGGTAAAATAAAAAAAAACTCAAACGGCAATACACCTGCTTTACAGATACAGGTACATCATGTACGCGTAGTTCCTGCAGAGTTAAACATTTTTAGTTCCTTAATAAATAGTGACATATTCTTTGCTACAATAGCAAACCATTTACAAGTAAATTTAGGCGAGTTGTTTATAATTTGGTATTATATTTCTAGTAAATGCTGTAGGCTATATCTAAGTAGTGTAGAGAGTCAACATGTGGCCTACACTAGTATCTTCAATAAACTTACTTGGCAACTTGATGAAGGTGTTGTTGTTGTTGGTTCTGGTGTTGTAGTTGTTGGTTCTGGTGTTGTAGTTGTTGTTGGCTCAGGTGTTGTAGTTGTTGTTGGTTCTGGTGTTGTAGTTGTTGGTTCCAATGTTGTAGTTGTTGTTGGTTCTGGCATTGTAGTAGTTGTTGGTTCTAGTGTTGTAGTTGTTGTTGGTTCTGGTGTTGTAGTTGTTGTTGGCTCAGGTGTTGTAGTTGTTGTTGGCTCAGGTGTTGTAGTTGTTGTTGGTTCTGCTGTTGTAGTTGTTGGTTCTAGTGTTGTAGTTGTTGTTGGTTCAGGTGTTGTAGTAGTTGTTGGTTCCAGTGTCGTAGTTGTTGGCTCAGGTGTTGTAGTTGTTGTTGGTTCAGGTGTTGTAGTTGTTGTTGGCTCAGGTGTTGTAGTTGTTGTTGGTTCTGGTGTCGTAGTTGTTGGTTCAGGTGTTGTAGTTGTTGGTTCAGGTGTTGTAGTTGTTGGTTCAGGTGTTGTTGTAGTTGTTGGTTCAGGTGTTGTAGTTGTTGTTGGTTCAGGTGTTGTAGTTGTTGTTGGTTCAGGTGTTGTAGTTGTTGGTTCAGGTGTTGTAGTTGTTGTTGGTTCAGGTGTTGTAGTTGTTGTTGGTTCAGGTGTTGTAGTTGTTGGTTCAGGTGTTGTAGTTGTTGTTGGCTCAGGTGTTGTAGTTGTTGTTGGTTCAGGTGTTGTGGTTGTTGTTGGTGGATTTGGTTTGCTTGTTCCAAACCAATGAGCTGTACCACTTGGATCCGGTGCACCAGTGGGGAGTCTGTTAACACAGAAAGAAGTACACAACATATACTTGTACAGTCATAGGCTGTACATGGGCGGTACATGGGCCGTACATGGGCCGTACATGGGGATGTGCGGGCTAAGCTATACTATACACACGGAGGTTAATAATGAATTCAAACTGTTGGACTAGATCGCATTGGTTCAGAGCATACAAGAGTATCTATCCACCTACAATGTAAATGTATTTGTGTGTGCCATTGACAGAATGTATGTCAGCTGCCAGTATAACATAAATGAGGTAACTTGTCACCTATATAAAACCTTATAAACCTCAAAATGACAATTCAGACATTGCAATTATACGTAATGTAGAGGTCGAGTGAGTAGGTTTTGATGCTCTTTGGCTTGAAGACATGAAGTATACCCCCCATTAGTCTATTACCCTGCACTGATGTTATGCAAGAGCATAGAACCTATCAGTCTTCCTTTTCAGCTACAAGTTGTTGATGGGAAAAAACATGAAAATAATGTGTCTGAAATTGAGAGTACAAACATTTGACCTTCACCTTGTAAATTGTTCAATATCTGAGCCTGCGTGTTCCTGCAGCTAACATAAAAGTGCAAACAACTTGATCACTAGCTACAATTTGTTACTGAATGAACAATAATAGTTCAGATATTGTCTTACTCGAGGTATAAGATGAAAGAAACTAATGTATTCTTGGACGTAGTCTGAGTGTATAAACTTTCAACAACAAACTCCTTTCCATCACCAGCTTCTGAATGTAATTTATAAGCCCAGTTGAACTGCAAATAAAATAAAACGCATGATACAGCATGATAATTTTACCTATTTAGGCTAATGTTATAAATTGAGTAATTTAACCAGTTGTTGTTTTTGTGAGTGTTATAAAAGTGTATCACTAAATAAATGATGTTTGCAATTTTCCAATGTGAAATAATTATAGTAGAATATCATAAGACCATATTATAAGACCATAATTATACTGGTAGCCCTGTATTCTCACCTTTCTATGCACTATTATCAATGTTATTACAGCAGCCAAGGCCATAACACTACATTTTTGTTGAGCTAGAACAAGGGTTCCCAACCTGAGGTACATGTACCCCCAGGGGGCAGAAGGAGGGCGAGGCACCTCCCACAAGAAATTTTTTGAGAATTTACACAAAAACAGCCATTTTGATGCATTGAACCTGTATATTTGAGCAATACATGATGGTACAAAAGTACAAAATGTTGCATAGTAATCTGCAATTAGTGAACTTCAAATTAATATACTGCAAAAAAGGGCTTCTCTGTTTGACTTGGCCATGACATGCATGTACCATTGTAGTCCTTTACATGGCATAGGCGTAAAAATGTACACACATGAATAAGAGGGGAAATAGTGCAAAATTAGTTTGTGGATGGAGATGGAAAGTGGCATTCTAGGTTTCCCAAATCCTGAAGAACAGTGTTCGAAGTAGAACAAATGAGGTGGGTGGGTACACTGTGCATGCAATCTTAGGGCATTCCCTATTTATAGTTGAATATAGAATTACACATGCAACGATCCTATTTTACAGATGCGATAAGTATATTGTATAGCTAACACATTGAGTGAATTATTAAAATGAAAAAAATTGCCCCATATGCATGAAGACCAGCCCTTTACCATTACGCTATCAGATCACCAGTGACTTTACGTGAAAACTATGATGGTACACATGGTAGCATCAGTTTCATTAGAGTATGTTTATATCATGTCGGGCAGGGTAGCTATGCCTTCCGATATCTGCTTTATTGTTTTATTTTTTTGACAAAAAGTTCAGGCTAGCCGCCTCAGCAGCCTAGATAGCTACGGCCATGTACAATCTATGAAAGCTAGCATTATATAGAAATTTCATACCATACTGCATTTATTTAGCTGTTTCAGTGACACATTTTGGTAATGCACCCATGAAATAATAATCGAATTAAACCAAAAACATCCTTGATTAAACACAGTTTTACAAAGAGGTACATTGTTTGGTATACAACTGCTAAGGGGTACATAGGCCGAAAAAGGTTGGGAACTCCTGAACTAAAAGTATATTTGTATTATATGTAGTCCACAGAGAGTTGTACACTTATCACATATCAGCATGCATAAAGATTACGAGTAGCTATGTTGGTAAAATAATTTAGTAAAAGCTGTAGCAATACTCACATCTGCAATTCTTACAATCGGATTGTTAAATATAAGTTGGATCTGATATGGTTCGTTAAAATCTTTCTCCGTGATCAGACCAGCAACGTTTACCATAAAGCCCTTTGGTTGTGGCCCTATAGGAAAAATAGTTCCAGTGGCTTCTACAAGGTTCGTAGTTGTTATAAAAACAAGAGCAGCTAGAACAATTGACCCAGAGCCCATGTTGATGCTGTCGCAAGTCCAGAGAGGCAATGGAGGGAATACACACACAGGAGTAACATATATATGTATATTATCTACTGTGATTTGCTATTAGCCTGGCCAATAACAGCCTTTCATACTCCTCACATTTCTCTACAGTGGACCGGCTGCGAGCCAATCACATTCGAGTTCTTACAATACAATACTATACAATGGTAGGAATGGATTTACCCCCACCCCTTAATACCTTTTGGACATTGATGTTCTGTTACAGACTATCAATTATGAATTATCTTTATCTATTACTGAACTGAACATCAAATGGCTTGCTGATGTAAATGAAGTTAGGCTAAACCAGTGTGAAAACCCTAAAACATTACAATCTATGAAAGTCACATTACATAGTTATCATTAAATAATCAATAAATAGAAATTTCCTGCCATACTGCATTTATTTACTTGTTTAGCTGACACATTTAGATAATGCACACAATCATGTAATATTAATCGAATTAAACCAAATATATTTTTGGTTAAACGCAGTTTTACAAGGGGTACGTTGTTCACTACAAAGGGCTACAAAGGGGTACGTTCTTTGCTACATGACTGCTAAGGGGTACTTAAGTTAAAAAAGGTTGGGATCACTGCCTTAGTTGATACTTGTAATATGTAAATATGTACATCAGGTAGGCAGAAATTATAATATAATAATAGAATGACATTTATCTGATTTGTAAATCATTATAATAACTTTACACTATCATGGGCATACATAGACATGCTACTTTATTGTACAGACTATTGCATCAACCTAGTGACAGTGTTCTGTGAAAACAAATAAAAGAAAGGGGAGGACAAATCTTGGAGGCAGTATTTCTATCTTGAGGTGTGAAGTTGTATTTCATGTGGTTGTGGCTGTTAGAATCATCAGCATGAGCATTTAATAACCGTGTTGAGAGCGCACTCTCAACAGATGAGCAATTGCATTTGCTTGATACCCCTGGAACATGAGTACATGGTAGATGGTACATGAGCACATGGTAGATGATGCATGAGTACATGGTAGATAGTACATGAGCACATGGTAGATGGTACATGAGTACATGGTAGATGGTACATGAGTACATGGTAGATGGTACATGAGTACATGGTAGATGGTACATGAGTACATGGTAGATGGTACATGAGTACATAGTAGACAGTATATGAGTACATGGTAGATAGTACATGAGTACATGGTAGATAATACATGAGTACGTGGTAGATGGTACATGAGTACATGGTAGATGGTACATGAGTACATGGTAGATGGTACATGAGTACATGGTAGATGGTACATGAGTACATGGTAGATAGTACATGAGTACATGGTAGATAATACATGAGTACGTGGTAGATGGTACATGAGTACATGGTAGATGGTACATGGGCTTGTAGCTGCAGTGTACTTTTATCACTTATACGTGTATATTGTCTATAAAGAGTTGTCTGCTGCTTACCATTTTGTGGTAGAGAGAGAACATGATTACCATTTGTTATGTGAAAGAATACAATGTAGAATAGAAGAGTGATTTGTGAGCATGTCGTACTGACGTGACTCAATGCCATAATGGGATGGATGGCCCCCAGGATTACGGCAGCCATTGAAAAAGAGCTGTACCCTCCAACAGCTATCAAATTGACTGATGGCTAGATGACAGCATGACCATTGACACCGTTGGTCTGGTCTTGTCACCTACATGTATCATGATGACTGAGTCGTCTTCAACTAGACTTCTAGAACTCCTGATACTTACTCAATTATTTGGATATTTGTTTACCTAATTGTCAGTGTACTTACCTTGCTTATTTACTACATGGATGTTCACTTACATTTTTATCTTTAATTCTCTTGTTGGTCTTGCTGTTGTCATTAACTGCTGGTCACCGATGGAAGTTGTACCACATGACTTATCTCTATATAAGTAGAGCATTTTATTCACTATACAGTTATTCAGTCTTATACTACATGTTATCGTGATAGTTTATTGTATACAACTTATCTTTGTCAATTTTACTTACTGGCCGTGGTGCTGGTTATGAGATATACATGTACATGTATGTAGCTACACGCCAGGAGGGGCACTACTCAGGGCTTAGGAGAGAGCTGAGCACCAAACACCCCACTTTTGGCTAGCTGACAGGTATAGTATACAAGACATACACACCTACCTTGGAGTTACCTACTCATACCAGATGTGACAGTTGGATGAAGGTTACATTCATCAAGACATAACTTGACACAAAGTTGAGTTGTTAATAATAATTATGATAACTTATCAAATTTTCAGCAAATTTTAGTAAGACACTAAAACTCATTTCGTTCTCAAACCACCTGAAATGAGTAATCAGTGCAGTGCCTATTGCTTCACTTCAAATTAGACCTAAGCTGAGAGCTGCCTGGTTGTACATGTATGTAGCCTACATGTGTGCTGGAGTTGCCTCGCCAGCCACTAATATCTAAACGACCAAATGACTATCAGAACTATATACACAGTAAGTAATGCAGTCACGCAAGAAAAAGAGTAAACATAACATACTACGTTAGTCCAACTACAAAGGTCCATTTTACACAAATTTTTATTGATATAACTGACATTAGAAGAAAACAAGTGATAAAAATTTTACATGAAATAAATAATATAATTATCATACATTCAAATAAATCTAGTTGGGAATAACCTGCTCTTTTCTGTTTGGTAACCTTCCCTGTATTCACTGGACCAACAGGAATATGTAGTGTAATATCGTTCAGCCATAAAGCAACATAAAACTTGCTTATAAATCATAGCTAGTGAAATATAAAGTCAGTTAGCTAGGAGCACATTACAGCACTCTATTAACAGTAGGTGTTGGTAATGTTTTCTTGCACATATCCCTCCACTTTACCATAGAAAATAAGTTAACAAAGCCACCAAGCAACATGGTACAGAGTTTTAGAAAACTCAATTATATATCACGTTGTGTGTGTCTGGAGTGGTAAACTAGCATTTGAAAATTTCTGTTGGACAAAAGCAATTAAAAACATAAATAATGAGAAAATACTTGTTTAAAAACAATGCTTTCAAGACATAGAAACGGACGTCACGAACTTGTATTGCATTGAATGGTGATATAATAATATACATGTATTTAAAATAAAATAACAATCATTAGGTATGCCAGTAGTTACATGTACATGTACATCGCAGTCATGTAGAGTGTAACTATAGTGTGTACCTACAGCTAGTGTGTATCTGTAGTTAGTGTGTATCTGTTGTAGTTAGTGTGTGTCTGTAGTTAATGTGTGTCTGTAGTTAGTGTGCATCTGTAGTTAGTGTGTGTCTGTAGTTAGTGTGTACCTGTAGTTGGTGCGTACCTGTAGTTAATGTGTACCTGTAGTTAGTGTGTACCTGTAGTTAGTGTATATCTGTAGTTAAACAGTGTGTAGCTGTAGTTAATGTGGTGCATTTACACAGTTAGTAGGCCAGGAAATTGCTTATTCAGACCCAAGTGTACTCTACTCTACAATCTGGTTCCACTTTATCCAGCACCCGAAACCTGTACCTAAAATGAAACCAAACAAATCAGTCACCAGCCAGTTCTTCTGCCCAGTAAAGTCCAAGAAGATGGTACGTGAGCACAAGTAGTTTAGCCCTAAATGTGTATTATGTAGATTATAGTATTATTTCCTTTGGAGACTGCTTGTAGATGATCAGTGGTGCGCTTATTGAAGAGGTCACAAGGCTAAACCTACGACAGCTTAGGAGCACTCAGTTACTACATTTGTAAGTCACCCAATAGCGCTTATATGCAATTTGTCTTCCAATCAGTTTATTTCATCTTTAAATTAATATAATGATGTATGTTTGGTTGCTTGGGCTTCAAAATAGCATAGACAGTATCTATTAGGTACATGTAATTAAATTACATGACTTGTGTATAATAAACAATGAGACAATGCTATTATGGAACTGATAATGACTTTCACCAATGGATCACAATATTATTTTACACACATATACATGTACATGTAAGTAATCATACAGTACATATATACATAATGTTGTTTTATCTGTGTAGTTCTCATATATTTGTTATAACCCACAGCTAGATGTAGGTTTACCATCGTTACTCACTGGACTATGAACTTTAATTGGGGGTCAGGTACCGATTCTTTCTCCACTTGCCAGTTCTCTTGTTTAGCGTACAATGTCTTATGATAGTTGTGCGAGTAGGTTCTCTTCTGTCCATTGTGTGAATAGGCTATCTTCTGCCCATTATACGACACCTAAAAGTACTACAGAGTATAGTGTGTACAAGGTGTAACATACATTGCATAGTTTAACACTGTTTTTATAAGCTATTGATAATAATAAGGAGTTGTATGCTCCCAGTTGAGAGAGGACAACCACTTATTATGAGTAATGGCCTATAATAGCCAATAGCATTTACATTGCAGGTAATATATTTTTAATTCCTGGAGAGCTTCACACAGATATCATCATACTGTACTTGCCAAGGAGCGAAAGCAAAAAATTTCGTTTTGATTACTAAAAATCCCTGGACATGTCCTGAGTAGATATTGTTTGAATAAAAGTTATCTCTAAAACATATCCAAATATCCATTTTAGTGATATTTGGTGACTTGTATAAATGCTTTATTCAATGTAAATGACTTGTTATAGGCTCCAACTTGTATTTTATCAAAATTGGTAACATTTTTATCATAGATAAAAATCAGGACGGCTAATAGATTTGCAGGGACACACACGAAAAACCAAAGCCAAAATCTAGACACTTGGCAAGATGGCAAGATGTAAGATGACCCTTTGTTGGATTACCTTATTGTACTATAATGTTAAATATTAGTGTGTACATTTAGTTAGGTGACTCACATGAAGAAATCTGATTGGATGGTGGAATGAGATGATAGCTGTCCATGAGCTTACATTGGAAGGTGCCGTGATGTTAAATCTACCGCTGTACCTAATCCCAGCCTTGCCACTTGTTTTCTCAGAAGCATTAACCATGGATAGCGGCCCACACCTGCACTGCTCTGTCTATATCAAGTATTCAATGTACCAGGCTCTTACATTGGTCATATTAAACCTATGATGATGCAGTTTGCATATTTATTCAAAACCAAATTTCCCAGTAGATTAATGCAATAAGTACATGTATGTTGTACACATGTACATGTAAGTTGTACACTAATTTCATCAGGTAATGTACACACAGCAAGTGTGGTGTATGAGTTATAAACTTACATGCATTTGTTCTTGTGACTTGGTTGTTGACAGCTCCTGTGTTGAAGTTACTGTAAGTGTTGTAGTTGTTGTTGACTCAGGCATTGCAGTTGTTGTAGCTGTTTTTGATTTTGGTGGTGTAGTTGCTAATTCAGGTGGTGTAGTTGTTGTTAGTTTTGGTGTGCTAGTTATTATTGGCTCCGTCATTGCAGTTGCTGTTAGTTCAGGTGTTGCAGTTTTTGTTGGTTCTGGTGTTGTAGTAGTTGTTGGTTCTGGTGTTGTAGTAGTTGTTTGTTCAGGTGTTGTGGTTGTTGTTGGTTCAGGTGTTGTGGTTGTTGTTGGTTCTAGTGTTGTAGTAGTTGTTGGTTCTGGTGTTTTAGTAGTTGTTGGTTCTGGTGTTGTCGTTGTTGTTTGTTCAGGTGTTGTAGTAGTAGTTGGTTCTGGTGTTGTAGTAGTTGTTGGTTCTGGTGTTGTCGTTGTTGTTTGTTCAGGTGTTGTGGTTGTTGTTGGTTCAGGTGTTGTGGTTGTTGTTGGTTCTAGTGTTGTAGTAGTTGTTGGTTCTGGTGTTGTAGTAGTTGTTGGTTCTAGTGTTGTAGTTGTTGTTGGTTCAGGTGTTGTGGTTGTTGGTTCTGGTGTTGTGGTTGTTGGTTCTGGTGTTGTGGTTGTTGGTTCAGGTGTTGTAGTTGTTGGTTCTGGTGTTGTAGTTGTTGGTTCTGGTGTTGTAGTTGTTGGTTCTGGTGTTGTAGTTGTTGGTTCAGGTGTTGTAGTTGTTGTTGGTTCAGGTGTTGTAGTTGTTGTTGGTGGTTTTGGTATACTTGTGCCAAACCAATGAGCTGTGCCAGTTGGAGAAGGTGCACTTGGGAAGAGTCTGTTAACACAGAAAAAAGTATACAACATGACATGTTCACGTACATGGCTGTGGGAATATGCGGGCTAAGCTATACTATACACACGGAGGTTAATAATGAATTCAAACTGTTGGACTAGATTGCATTGGTTCAGAGCATACAAAGACATAATGTACATGTATATTCACCTATTTTGCATGCAATTGGCAGAGTGTATGCCAGCTGCCAGTATTACATAAATTTGATATTTCATAACTTGTAAAATTGTATATATAACATTATTTTTAAATCATGTACATGTATAATACTATTTTTTCAATTGGTGACCTTAAAAACGACTGTTTATACGTTGTAATTATACATAATATAGAGATAGAGTGAAAACGTTTTGATGCTCGTTGGTTTGAATTACAGTAAACTCTCAGCTTCGAGGATGTTCTCTGCTGAAGCCAATTTAGGTCTACCACTTGAAGGCCTGCCACGCATACCCTAGTCCGATGTTTCAACTACAAGCTGTTGTTGGGAGAAAACATGAAGTTTCTGGAATTGAGAGCACAAAAATTTGACCTTCACATTGTAAATTGATCAGTATGTTGAACTTGTGTGTTCCTGCAGCTAACATAAAAGTGCAAACAACTTGCTCACTAGCTACAACTTGTCACTAAATAAACGATAATATTTGCTGATCTTGTCTTACTCGAGGTATAAGAGGAAAGAAACTGGTGTATCCTTGGCTGCAGTCTGAACGTATAAACTTTCAACAACAAACTCCTTTCCATCACCAGCTTGTGAATGTAATTTATAAACACTGTTGAACTGCAAATAAAATAAAACGAATAAATAAATAAAATGACACAGCATTATAATTCTACATACATATTATATAAACCAGGCTAATGCTGTAAATTGAGGTATTTCATGGCAGTATACCATGTAGATATTATTGTTTTGTAAGTGTGTTATAAAAAGGTGTATCACTAATGATGTTCGCAATGGAATAATTGTAATAAAATATTATCAGATCTTGTTACTATTAATGCACTGGTAGAGCTCATTGGGAATGTTTTAATAATATGTAGGCTATAAACGTTAATTTAATCCTGTATCCTTACCTTCCTATGCACTATTATCAGTGTTACTACTGCATCCAAGACCTATTAGTGTAGTACTGCTTTTTTTGTTAAATTCTGAGCACATGCTTTATATGGGGTGTTAGGGGGTCTGGCCACTTTTATTATATATTGTGATGTTTAATTTATTCAAGGAATCTTTTTCTATTGTGCAGTCAGAAACTGTGTAGTACATAAAAATTCCAGTCTCTGAATAGGGTTTGAACACATTATCACTACGCCAGCTCAACAACCTTATAAAAGGAAGCTGGGCTTGTGAGCAATTGTAGATATGTCCTGAGCCAACTGCAAACAAGGCACCCCTCATATTATGGCCACTTTGCTATATCTGCTGTAGAGGCCCTCCAGTTCAAACCCCAGTCAGAAACTGGCATTTTCATGAATGTGGAGCAAGTCTCTGACTGCTCAATTAACAAATTCTTTGCATAAAAACGTATTTATGTAATATTATATGCAGTACACATGACAATAGTGATCTCATCAATAATTGTCAGCATGCAGAAAGATTACTACATGTGGTAAGTTAGCAAAATAATTTAGTAAAGCTGTAGCAATACTCACATCTGCAATTCTTACAATCGGATTGTCAAATATAAGTTGGATCTGATATGGTTCGTTAAAATCTTTCTCCGTGATCAGACCAGCAACGTTTACCATAAAGCCCATTGGTAGTGGCCCTAGAGGAGTAATAGCTCCAGCAGCTTCTACAACGTTCGTAATTGTCATACAAACAAGAGCAGCTAGAACAATTGACCCAGAGCCCATGTTGATGCTGTTGCAAGTCCAGAGAGGTAATGGAGGGAATACACACGCAGGAGTAACGTATATTATTATCTGTGATTTGCTATTAGCCTGGCCAATAACAGGCTTTCATACTCCTCACATTCTCATAATAATACCATATCTACAGTGGATAGGCTGCGAGCCAATCACATTCGAGTTCTTACAATACAATACTATACAATGGTAGGGATGGATTTACCACCACCCCCTCTACCCCCCCCCCATGCCTTAGTATATACTTGTATGTAAAGATATCAGGTGTTTAGGAATTATTAATGCTGTTGTATAGTAGCCGATGACATATAATAATTATACACTATCATGGGCGTACATAAACATATTATTTTGTTGTATCAACTATTGTGCCTACTTATTGACAGTGTTCTGTGGAGAAAATTAAAATAAAGGAGGAACAATTGCAAGGGACGCATTTTGAGAGTTTAAAAGTAGCCCTTAGTTTTCTTTAACATTAGCTTTTCCGCTGATGATGACAAGCTTCAAAATATTAGGAATAATATCAAAAACTCTCCAAATGCGTCTTGCTATATCAGTTACGTAGAGGAATCGTACCTAGCTCTCATAGACAATCTGGTCAGTTGTCTCCCCTAGATCTTATATTAGTACAACTACAGTGTGGTCCCTGTTGGAGCTGCTATAGACAATACTATCACGTGTACAATGTACATGTATACATTATCCATCATTATTCTCTACTCTTTGCAGGAATAAGTCAATGCACTTGCATGATGTTTGAAGAGAAATGACGATTCGTTTCTCCAAAGAAATGTCTGTCTGTTTAATTTCCTGCACTTACAAATAACAAGAGTTGTTAAACTCAGCTCTTTTCAGAGTAACAGTTTTCACAGATTTTAAATTAAAACATCTGACATGAAAAGTTGATGTACTTGTCTATTGTAGATGTATACAAATGTTTAGGAAATTGTCAAAGTATATACTCTATAACCACAAAGTGTGCAGGTCGTAGAAATCAATGTGAGGGTATGGTTATTGTATATGGTGCTTTCAATTAATGTTTTTTCCACTTAGACAGTTTGGATTTTCTAACCAATGCATACTATAACAGTCTTCATGTAGCATGTACTGGTTTATATATTAGATGTGTACTTACATGTATATCTGAATGCAATGTGATTCAAGAGAGGAGAAAATACTTTAACCTAAATTTCTGGTAAAAATGGGCATATTATTAATTGCCATGCATCTAACCACTACAAAGCCTTGCTGCCATGATGTAAGCTGCTCCCCTGGTTCTGTTGAGGGTATTTGTGTAGCACTGTGTAGCACTGTGTAGCACTGTGTAGGACTGTGTAGGACTGCGTAACGCTGCGTAACGCTGCGTAACGCTGCGTAACGCTGCGTAACACTGCGTAGCGCTGTGTAGTATTGTGTAGCACTGCGCAGCAGCACTATTTAGTATTGGGTAGCACTATGTAGCACTGCGTAACACTGCGTAGCCCTGTGTAGCATTGTGTAGCACTGCGCAGTAGCACTATTTAGTATTGGGTAGCACTATGTAGCACTGCGTAGCACCGCGGAGAAGCCATAGAGTTTTGTGCGAATATAATCCTTTTACCGCCTTGACTCTCTTGTAGATTAATTTTGCACCGAAATGGTTGAATTGTTGATACCAACAACAATTTAGTAGGTTTTGATAAAATGTTTATTGTCTAAGATGTGAAAATCATAGATGTGTTTTTGTATTCAATAAATATTTATATCCCTATTTGGAGGAGTTATGTTATGTGATGTGTTTTGAAGTAGCATTGAGGCCATTCAGCTATATAATATAGGGGTGCAATATTGGAGCCTGGATTGACAACCCTGGATATGGATATACTAGCATACTTGGTAAGTGTCCAGATTTTGTCAGGACACCCCCTGGTACTTGTGTCTGTCGCTAACAATTTTTCAGCTGCTCTGATGTTTATCCATGATGAAGATGTTACCAAACTTCATAAACCAGCCTGGACAAGTAATTTTAATAGAGGAAAATATTTTAAAAGCCACTAAGTAGCACTAAAATGGATAATTTGGTGCTGTTTAGAAATAAGTTTCAATCAAACCATTTTCAGGGATTTTGAGCAGACCAGTTCATACTATTGCTTTTGCTCCTTATTTATGCTCAGAAAAATTCAAAAACTTGCACGAGTTACAATACAGCTATATTGGTAAATTATGTGAAATCATTATTTGTTTTCTACTGTATGTGACTGTACTCTTTCTATGCAAACAGCTTGAATTCAATACATTTTTCTGTAAAGCATAAAACAAACAGTTAACGCCTCTTTAACAAAGTTGCATTCAAAACAGCAGTGAATAGTGATAGCTGGTTAAGTGTGGGCAAGAGGACACAACTCTGCTTATAGTAGTCCAAATGCAACAAACCTAAATAAGAGAGACTGTGTTGAACATAGACACAAACTACACGTCATAATTTCCTTAAAATGGGTTTGAAACTATGGATTTAGAGACGCTGTGCAAAAATAGTGCAATATGTCTACACAGACACTCTGACATGGGATAATAAAACAAGACATTTTTCACAGTCACTCATCGTTATGTAAATGAATCGTAACTAGCCAGTGTTAGAAGTGTGGTTATACGGGAGTATACGATGTGCACCCACCTCAATTTTAGTGGTTATACAGCCAGCAGGCGTGTATCCTCAATTTACTAGCTATAATAGTCACTGCGGACCTGATAGTGTAGTAGTAGAGTGCTTGACTATTATTTATAGGGAAATGAGTTCGAATCTCACCATAGCATAATTTTTTTCATTTTAATAATTAACTAATTTTTTAGTTACTATTAGATTAAGTGGATAACTATACAATACTAATCTGTAAGACTGCATGCACCATGTACCCACTTCATTTGTTTCACTTCGAACACTGTAACTAGCTCTCATATGCAATCCAATCAGTTGTCTCTCTTAAATATTATATTAATACTACAGTGTGGTCCCTGTTGGAGCTGTTAGTATATAGACAATACTATCAAATCTACCATGTACATGTACATTATACGTCACTATTCTCTACTCTCTTCAGAAATAAGTCAATGCTCTTGCATGATATTTGAAGAGAAATGACGATCCGTTTCTCCAAAGAAATGTCCGTCTGTTTAATTTCCTGCACTTACAAATAACAAGAGTTGTTAAACTCAACTCTTTTCAGAGCATCAGTTCTCACAGATTTTAAATTAAAACATCTGACATGAGAAGTTGATATATTTGTCTATTGCAGATGTATACAAAGGATTAGGAAATTGTCAAAATATACATGTATACTTGATAATCTTAAAATGTACATGTATATGCTTGAGAATTAGTTATTTCACTTTTCATCAGTATGGTGTAATAACAATTACGTGTACATCTAGCATTCATGTGAGTAGTATAGTCAGTGCACTTCTAGACAGACACGCACTCATTGACCCCTGTTTTCAACCAATCACAAGCCGGTATTTCCGATTTCAACCAATCACAGAAGAGCACAAAAATTTTGCACACGACCTTGCCAAGGTCACCCCAAAATCCCCCCTTCTGATTGGTCGAAAAAACATTTGCACACTTGACCCCGAACCCGGCCACGACCCCTTCCCTTCCTCCTTCCCACCCTCCTCCCCTCCCCCTCCCCCACCTCCCACTCCTCCCTCCTCCCCGCCACCGCCCTCGTCCCGTCCGCGCCACCGCCGTCGCCGCCGCCGCCACCGCCGCCCTCACCACCGCCGCCGCCGCCGCCACCACCACCGCCCTCACCACCGTCGCCGCCACCGCCGCCGCCGCCACCACCGCCACCACCACCACCGCCGCCACCACCACCACCGCCACCGCCGCCGCCGCCGCCACCACCACCACCACCGCCGCCGCCGCCGCCGCCGCCATCACCGTCATCACCGCCACCCCTCCTCCACCGCCGCCCACCCTCCCCACCCCGCAACCCCCACTCACCCGAACGACCAATCGTTTGAGGCGGTCAAGCCGCGTCCGCCCACGTTGCGTGCGGCGCCGACCGTACACGTGGAGGCGACGCCGGTGCCCCGTATCCACCGGGCCAAGCGACTAGGCAGCGGCCCGCCGCTTCTCCCGAGCCCTCCACTCGAAAAGCTTGTGATCTAAACGAGCGAATTCGGCTGCGCTTCTTCGCCTATAACTCTCATTAGCGATAAGAAGAAGTACTACGGAAGGGATGGTTTATGATGTGCATCGCATTGTTAATAGAGAAATGTGTAAAGTCTTGGCTATAAATACACTGATGGGAAGAAGGGTTGGTTCTATGATATACATTGTATTGACAATAAAGAAACGTGTGCATGTGTTAAGTCAGCATATATAATACATTAAATAAACTTTCCGCAATGGTGACAATAGAATGAATAAAAGATTGTGTACACGTGTTAAAACACAATTGAAAGAATAAAAGACACATATTTAAAAGAGTATGTCATATCTGTTATTAGCAAGAAAGTCTGTGTACATGTGTTAAGACAGTGTATATTATACATTAGATAAACTTTTCACAATGGTAGCAATAGAATAAATAAAAGGTTGTGTGCATGTGTTAAGTCAGCATTATGTAATATATTAAATAAACTTCACAATAGTAGCAATAGAATAAATAAAAGAGGGGTTTAGGTACTTATTACTCATCTTCATCAGAAGTCGTAGGAGCTATAATGTTTACGACTTCGGTCTCAGCATACTCTAATTGATATGCTCCAGCTCCAAACTCTTGACACAGTCTTACCTACAAGATGATTTTAGTTTTTTACTCAGACGAATATCACTCAAGGTGGACAAAGCAAGAAATCTATACTTCTTTATGTTGTTGGTCCCTTACCATATCTGCTGATTTGTAGAGGTGAGCTAGTTGTTGAGGAGTTTCACTTTTGTAGTTACGAACTTCAGAATCAGCTCCCAATCTTAGACATGTATGTAGACATTCGTAGTCTTCATTCTCTATGGCAATGTGAGATGGGGCATATCCATCTCCCATTCGCTATAATATCAAACAAGAGAATAGAATTAAACTCCCCATCTAACTTATCAATTCGATCTACTCTACTTTTATTCCACTGTAATGTATTCACTTACCCTCATATCTAAGTCAGCCCGAGTATTTTTTTTTAGTACTTTTAGTGCCTCTCTATGCTTGCTGCTATGCGCTGTTTCAACAATGAGGTGGACTACACTCCTTCCATCATGATTGTAGCTCTGTACATTGTCTTGGGGAAGTGATTTGTAAGGAACTCTGAAGTATGGATGCTTTACTTCTGCTCTGGTCAAACTTGTGGTTAGAGCATGAATAACCTTAGCTCTACCCAGACGTGCAGCAATGTGAAGGGGGTGTCACCTTCCAAATAAACATTAGCAATATAGATAAGTATCGAATTGTTACAAGTTTTGCAATACTATATTTTTTAACAAGCAATGCATGCAAACATTGGTGCTATAAAACACTAACCCCAAGCATCGGCTATTGCTCCATCCGCTCCCCTTGTGATGATGAGACGAATTAGTGAATCCGAACAATAAGACTGTACAGTTAGGTGAAGTAATGTCTGCCGATTCGCATTCTTTGTATTCAGTTGTTTGTGACTCCTCGCAACAAATACCGCGAGTGCAATGGCTCTCTCATCTCTATCTCGGGCTGCTTCTAGTACCTCACTACATCATTTAGCATGATATTTGTTTTTCACATAGTTGAGAGGTAGTTATATGGGAAATTTGTCTATCATATTTTATTTTGATCATAAAAGACAATACGAAACAAAAAAAAAAAAAAAAAAAAAAAAAAAAAAAATAGTTGGAAGTATGTATAACTTACAACTCTTCATCCTTTCCATCTTGCTCCCAAAAGATAGAACGAATTTCTTCTAGTAACTGTGTGCTAAGCTTATTACGAATATCGGTTAAAGGATCCCATTTCTGCCAATCTAGAGGTAAGCTTTTTTGGAGAAAGAGCTCAGACACCCCCTCAAATAAGTCTTTATTCTCATACTTGCTTTGTTCTGTACATCTTTCCACTGTTACCTTCATCAGCTCTTGGTTTATAGGAGTCATTAGCTTGTTGCTATACTCGCTTGATCCATATCCACTTTCCATGCTATTTGTGTGCTAACCTTCTTTAATTTCTATTAAGAACAGACTGGAGCTAGAAAGAGTTAACTAAACTACTGTTTCCACCTCTCTTTATATAGTGAATAAAAAGATACAAATAAAGCTGATTGGCTAACAGCATATACATTGGAGTGCATTGGAAACACATCAGAGTGCATCGAATCACATCGGGAAAGATCGAAAACACATAGGGAAACATCGAAACACATCGGGAAAGGTCGAAAACACATCGGGAGAGGTCGAAAACACATCGGGACACATCGAATCACATCGGGGGAGGTCGAAAACACATCGGGACACATCGAATCACATCGGGGGAGGTCGAAAACACATCGGGACACATCGAATCACATCGGGGGAGGTCGAAAACACATCGAATCACATCGGGGGAGGTCGAAAACACATCGGAGGAGGTCGAAAACACATCGAATCACATCGGGGGAGGCCGAAAACACATTGAATCACATCGGGGGAGGTCGAAAACACATCGAATCACATCGGGGGAGGTCGAAAACACATCGAATCACATCGGGGGAGGTCGAAAACACATCGAATCACATCGGGGGAGGTCGAAAACACATCGGGGGAGGTCGAAAACACATCGGGACACATCGAATCACATCGGGGGAGGTCGAAAACACATTGAATCACATCGGGGGAGGTCGAAAACACATCGAATCACATCGGGGGAGGTCGAAAACACATCGAATCACATCGGGGGAGGTCGAAAACACATCGGGACACATCGAATCACATCGGGGGAGGTCAAAAACACATCGGGTTACATCGGGGAAGGTCAAAAACACATCGAGACACATCGAATCACATCGGGGGAGGTCGAAAACACATCGGGGGAGGTAAAAAACACATCGGGTTACATCGGGTTACATCGGGTTACATCGGGTCACATCGGGGAAGGTCGAAAACACATCGGGACACATCGAATCACATCGGGGGAGGTCGAAAACACATCGAGACACATCGAATCACATCGGGGGAGGTCGAAAACACATCGGGGGAGGTCGAAAACACATCGGGTTACATCGGGTTACATCGGGTTACATCGGGTTACATCGGGTTACATCGGGTTACATCGGGTTACATCGAATCACATCGGGATGCAATAAATCAGACTAAAAAAAGGCAAATCACTTCTGATTGGACAGAGATTTCCATAAAAGCAAGCGTGAGAGAGGATTTTTATCATTACCACTCAACCACCTAGTAAAGACTTGCAACTCTGTGGATATTTACTAATTTCTCTGAATAAACATCACTCAACAATTAATATGGTGAGTAAACTTATTTTAATATGTATTTTAGTATGAATTTACTCATTTGAGTTAACATTGGGACTAATTCTATTTTAGTAGTGATATAATACTCCCTTGGTATGACTAGAGCTTAGAAACTTTGTAAGCTTATGTATTAAACTGTTTTGATTCTCAACATGAGAGCAAGTATGTAGAGATCTGATCTGTCTATACTACAATTATTGTGACCGGAGCTTAGAAGCTTTATATGTGGTGAGATTTTTTTCAATATGAGTAGTTATACCACTAGTAGTGTAATAAGTATCAAAACAGTTTATTACCACTTGTACTGGCTATACTAGTACATCCTAGCTATTTTAATATGTATTTTAATATGAACTTACTCATTTGAGTTAACATTGGGGCTAATTATATTTTAGTAGTGGTATAATTCTCCTTTGGTATGTCCAGGGCTTAGAAACTTTGTAAGCTTATATATTAAACTGTTTTGATTCTCAACATGAAAGCATGTGTGTAGAGATCTGCTCTGTCTATACTACAATTAGTGTGACCATAGCTTAGAAACTTTATAAGTGGTGAGATTTATTTTCAATATGAGTAGTTATACCACTAGTAGGGTAATAAGTATCAAAACAGTTTATTACCACTTGTACTGACTATACTTGTACATCCTAGCAAAGAAGTATATTATCAAGTGTAGCCTATACTCTACATCCAAGACTATACTGTACTAAAGTGGCCTATCACAATACTTGGGGTGGACTTGCTGCTAAAAAGATTAACTGGATAATTCTAATGAATAGGTCTGCACTAAAATGATTTATTACACTACTTGGGATGAACTTGTTGCTAAAAAGATTAACTGAATAATTCTAATAAATAGGTCTACACCAAAGTGATTTATTACACTACTTAGGATGAACTTGAAGCTAAAAAGACTAACTGATTAATTCTAATAAATAGATCTGCACTAACACAAGAGTAATTTATCTCTCTGTTTGGGAGGAGCTTACCATCAGAAAGACTCAATTGGTTGAAAAACACATAAAAAGTAAGGGGTGGTATTTTTGGTTTTTTTTCTGTCTTATACTGATTATTCACTTCGAAATTAATTCTTGCTAACACATGTTCTGTTTATCTGTTCTTGTTTCTATTCCCCAGTGACTATGGTGAGTTGGTGGTTTTATCCACACAGTTAAGGCTTTAGTATATATTATTACTTGTTATTTAACTTGCCTATGCTATTCATTCTAAAAGTAGTTGTTATCAGTATTCTTATTCTCTTGCTCAATAACTATAGGGATTAGTATTTTTGTATACTTGACTTGTACACTACCACTATGCTCATGTTTCCTATATATTTTTATTCATTCTTATTTTCTTTGTTTAGTAACTATGTTGCATTAGTAGTTCCGTTTACTTGACTTATGCTTTGGTATATGTTTATTACTCTACATATACTTACAGGCTTCTACATCTAAATATCAAAGAAAGAAATATATAAGAAAAATTAAAACATCAAAAAAAGGTACGAAGTATATGATTACGTACGACTCGGAAGACAGAAGACGAATCTCGAGGAAAAGAATCCCATCTCCAGAAATGGTTAGTCTATTATCTTATTTGTTCACACATGCATTACACCTTCAATCCACTATGGTGTTGGGTTTCTAAGATGTCAAAGGAGATTACTGACATTTCTGCAGAAGTACATGTTAGTTACACATAATGATGATGTACTTTTTTATACTATAAGCCTCTTACCATGTCTAGAATGTCAAAAGAGACTACTTCCTTTTTAAAACCAGATGTTAATTAGTCATAGTATGATTTTCTCTAATTCTATAAGTCTCTTACCATGTCTAAGATGTTAAAGATTAGTGATATTTTTATTATAAGTATTGCACTTTCTTTCTTATGTATTATTTTTATCAATAAGACACTTTTTTTTTCTTTTCTTATGTGAAAAAATATAACATAAATTACAACTGGTTTTCTTATGTTGATGATGTATTTCTCTTTATGTGAGTAAATAGACAGGCTTTAGTAGACTTGCTTAGTACTTAGAGTGCCAGTTTTTTCATCAAATTCTTCAAAAACCATATATTACAAATAGCTATGTTAATGTAGTTTGTTAATTAGTCACTGCACATTTTATTTACATTATAGAATGAAAAAGAAACAGAACTAGGGGAAGAAGAGATTGCTTTATTTGAACAATGTGGGGGAGTAGATGGCTTCGAGATAGGTAAGAATGATTTAGTATCTATTTGTAGATTTAGAATCTTTTTTTTTTTTTTTTTCTGATTTACAAGTAAGTCATATGTTCTCTCTCACTTATTCTTGTTATTTTCTTTCTTTTTTAGGACTCAGAGCAAAGTCGATATGTAAGGGGGGTCTAAGATTCTATGTCTTTGTTAGTGATGAGACAAAAAGAAGACTGGAGATGTCACTAACAAAGCCATTTGAATCGGATGACCCCTGTTTTTTATGCAATAAGAATGTTGGGCACCGACGAGGTGTCCACATTCAACAGCATTTTTTGCTCCGAATCTGTTTTTGCTATCACATAACAGTAGATGATGAGGGGATGAATAGACACTACAACTTTCCATCTAATCATCATATTGATGGAAAGCCCTGTCACCGACACATCTCATTCAACACACGCTTTCTAACAGATATCTATTCACTAAAAAAGACCATATCCTTTTTGCAAAGGGTCACTGGTCACTCTCCACCTTCCAAAATACTCATCCCCGCATACACTCCAACAACTGATGGTGGGGTAGTATACCCTCCCTTCTTTAAGGGGATGTCTACTACTCCATTCTCTTTAAAGTCTGGGGTGTGCTCTTCACAATTTCCTCTCCCTTCTCACCCTCATTTTGATTCAGATGCTTCTTCCATCAGTAACTCTCTTACTAATGGAGACATTTCCATCTCTACTTCTTCTCTTACAACTACTACTATTACTACTACTCCTTCTACTACTTCTTTTCCTCCACTCTTTTCTTCACATTCACCCTCTCATTCTCCTGAAAGATCTGTAAAGTCTGGGGTGTGCTCTTCACAATTTCCTCTCCCTTCTCACCATCATTTTGATTCAGATGCTTCTTCCATCAGTAACTCTCTTACTAATGGAGACATTACCACCTCTACTTCTTCTCTTACAACTACTACTATTACTACTACCATTACTACCACTCCTTCTACTGCTTCTTTTCCCCCACTCTTTTCTTCACATTCACCCTCTCATTCTCCTGAAAGATTTGATGATACAGTTACCACTGTTTCGATACCTACTTCTACTCCCACCTCTTCACCTGCTCCACTCTTTTTCTTAGATTCACCCTCTTTTTCTCTTGGAAGGTCTAATAATACAATTACTAGTCTTTCAATACCTACTTTTATTACTACTTCTACTACTACCACTTCTTCCTTTTCTTTAGCTTCACCCTCTCTTTCTTTTGGAAGAGAGCTACTTAGCTCGCAATCTCCTTGTTCGTCTGAACTCAATCTTAATACCCCCACCACTATTACCCCCATAGAAGAGGAGACTGTCAGTGAACTAGTTGATCGAAGCAGACTCCCCCCATCTTTTTTCTCTGGAGCAGTTGAGTATTACCGCTCTGCCATTTTTCATCTCAAGAAGAATGGGTATCACAGAGAGGTAATAGCACAAGCTGAAGCTTACCTTCGAGTCAGTGAAGAAAAGCTCTAATCATCTTTTCTTTTTTCTCCCACTCTCTTTCTCCCACTCTCTCTCTCTGTAGTGTCTCATTCCCTCTGCATTTACTTTTATGTGATATCAAATCAGTGAGGATTTTTTTAAATTATTTTTTAAATTATTATATAATGGTATTCTAACACTTATACACATCCTTTTATACATTCTATTGCTACTTTTGTAAAAAGTTTGTTTAATGTATTATATGTGCTGACTTAACACATGCACACAGCTGTCTCTTGCTATAATAGCTATGACATACTCCTTTACATATGTGTCTTTTATTCTTTCAATTGTGTTTAAATCATATTATAATGATATTTCAACATGTGTACACAATCTCTATTTATTCTATTGCTACTATTGTGAAAAGTTTATTTAATGTATTATATATGCTGCCCTTAACACATGTACACAGACTTTTCTTGCTAACAATAGCTATGACATACTCCTTTACATATGTAGCTTTTTTTATTCATTCTATTGCTAGTGTTGTAAAAAGTGTATTTAATGTATTACATAATGCTGACTTAACACATACACTCAATCTTTTATTTATTCTATTGCTACTATTGTAAAAAGTTTATTTAATATATTACATAATGCTGACTTAACACATGCACACAACCTTTTATTTATTCTATTGCTACTATTGTGAAAATTTTATCTAATGTATAATATACACTGTCTTAACACATGCACACAGACTTCCTTGCTAATAACAGATATGACATACTCTTTTAAATATGTGTCTTTTATTCTTTCAATTGTGTTTTAACACGTGTACACAATCTTTTATTCATTCTATTGTCACCATTGTGAAAAGTTTATTTAATGCATTATGTATATATATATTATAGAAACAACCCTTCTTCCCATCAGTATATTTATAGCCGAGACTTTACACATTTCTTTATTAACAATGCAATGCACATCATAAACCAAGCCTTCCGTAGTACTTCTTCTTATCGCTGAAACCAAGCCTTCCGTAGTACTTCTTCTTATCGCTAATGAGAGTTATAGGCGAAGAAGCGCAGCCGAATTCGCTCGTTTAGATCACAAGCTTTTCGAGTGGAGGGCTCGGGAGAAGCGGCGGGCCGCTGCCTAGTCGCTTGGCCCGGTGGATACGGGGCACCGGCGTCGCCTCCACGTGTACGGTCGGCGCCGCACGCAACGTGGGCGGACGCGGCTTGACCGCCTCAAACGATTGGTCGTTCGGGTGAGTGGGGGTTGCGGGGTGGGGAGGGTGGGCGGCGGTGGAGGAGGGGTGGCGGTGATGACGGTGATGGCGGCGGCGGCGGCGGCGGCGGCGGTGGTGGTGGTGGCGGCGGCGGCGGCGGTGGCGGTGGTGGTGGTGGCGGCGGTGGTGGTGGTGGCGGTGGTGGCGGCGGCGGCGGTGGCGGCGGCGGTGGTGAGGGCGGTGGTGGTGGCGGCGGCGGCGGCGGTGGTGAGGGCGGCGGTGGCGGCGGCGGCGACGGCGGTGGCGCGGACGGGACGAGGGCGGTGGCGGGGAGGAGGGAGGAGTGGGAGGTGGGGGAGGGGGAGGGGAGGAGGGTGGGAAGGAGGAAGGGAAGGGGTCGTGGCCGGGTTCGGGGTCAAGTGTGCAAATGTTTTTTCGACCAATCAGAAGGGGGGATTTTGGGGTGACCTTGGCAAGGTCGTGTGCAAAATTTTTGTGCTCTTCTGTGATTGGTTGAAATCGGAAATACCGGCTTGTGATTGGTTGAAAACAGGGGTCAATGAGTGCGTGTCTGTCTAGAAGTGCACTGACTATACTACTCATGTGTATTAGATGTGATCAAGACATACCATCATTATCAAAACTTATTGGGTATACATGTATAAGTACATAGCTCATAGTACGAGTATAATGTTCACATGTTGTACTATTATGGATATTTGTAAACGCGTGCATAGCAAATTATAACGCAATGCTCCGTCTATTAGATTCAATGTTTTGCCTAGTGAAAAACTGATACCTATTATATTTATAGCTGAGTCTATGCAAATGTATAGAGTCAGTGGAGTACACAAGTAGCCAGGAGTCTCTCTAGGTGGTGGTGGTGGGGGTGGTTGTGTAGTTCATCATAATGCAAGGCTCGGGTCCATCAGGCTCTCTGAAGCCATGTCTATTAATTACAGAAGATTGATAAACACTAATTGGCCTATCTGGCATAAGGTTTTCCAGCAGTATTGCATTTAGTATATAACCTAGGCTACACAAGTCAAGCCATAATGTTAGATTGTGTTGGTAATGTTTTTCTCTGACCAATTTGATAATTTTATGTCAAACTAATTTAATAATAATTACATTATTTAGCTTCTCAGCCCATATATTTTTCAAGGGGGAATAACTTCTCACTGTATAAGTAAATCCAGTTTGCGGGATACAAATGTTGTTATAGGGTTTCTTAAACATACAAATACATGAAAATGTGGTTGCTAAAAGAGCCTTGCTAATTCTACTAAACAGCAGTCTATTTGAAAGCATTTTCTCGTCAGGAAGTCACATTAGTAACATTGACTTCTACTGCACTACCTGGCTGCACACTATGCCATTATGCTGGTAGCAGCCTGTTTTATAAAACAATATTTTATGCTTACCTGACAACAAAGTTTATCTCCAGAAAGTCACCAGCTTTCTTCTCTCGGTTCCAGTGGGCATACAAGATGTGAACCGTCTTTTGATCTGGGACTTTCACCACCTCACCACTACTCCATACCTGAACAAGGATGTGGGTTGATGTACATGTAAAATGTGCTATATCAAGTGTTATTATACCATGTAATGTTAATTGTTGTATTGTCTTCCCACTGCATTACATGGAATATATCATTCGTAATATTTACAATGCATATTATCATTACGTTTAAACTCAATAGTAAATAGTGTCCTGTCACTTACATGAATGTATGTAATCTTGTGGTTAAAGAAGATAGTTGCGGTCCATGCAGTGATGTCACATGGTACGGTGACGTTAAACACACCTCTGTACCTAACAAACGTCCTGTTATAAACTGCTGTTAGTGGTTCACACTCCACCTGCTGCCCCTAAACATTATATTTCTATAGGTGTAATCACATGCGAGGAATGCTATGGTGAAGACAGTCAGATTTAAATGTAGTAATACAGTAACAAAGTAACGCTGTAATACAGTCATATAATACAGTAATATAATACAGTAATATACAGTAGTACAGTAATACTTGGTACCATGTGTCACACTCTAGAATTACTACATGTGATAAAGAGTTGTGAGTTGGTGGTGGTTGTACTTGAAATGTGGCAGAACACTGCTCAATAAACTCCTCCCCAACTCAATTCCATCAGCATTTTCACATCGCAGTTTTCATAAGAACAGCAATGACGGTTATTTTATGTATGACAACACACCTCACAATCTGAAGGCGTGGGTGTTGTGGTTGTAGTGTGTTCTAGTGTTGTTGTTGTTGTTTGTTCAGATGTTGTGGTTGTTGTTGGTTCTGGTGTTGTAGTTGTTGTTGGTTCTGGTGTTGTAGTTGTTGGTTCTAGTGCTGTGGTTGTTGTTTGTTCAGATGTTGTGGTTGTTGTTGGTTCAGGTGTTGTAGTTGTTGTTGGTTCAGGTGTTGTAGTTGTTGGTTCAGGTGTTGTAGTTGTTGTTGGTTCAGGTGTTGTAGTTGTTGGTTCTGGTGTTGTGGTTGTTGTTGGATCAGGTGTTGTAGTTGTTGGTTCAGGTGTTGTAGTTGTTGGTTCAGGTGTTGTGGTTGTTGTTGGTTCTGGTGTTGTGGTTGTTGGCTCAGGTGTTGTGGTTGTTGTTGGTTCAGGTGTTGTGGTTGTTGTTGGTTTAGGTGTTGTGGTTGTTGTTAGTTCAGGTGTTGTAGTCGCTGTTGGTTCAGGTGTTGTAGTTGTTGGTTCAGGTGTTGTAGTTGTTGTTGGTTCTGGTGTTGTGGTTGTTGGTTCAAGTGTTGTGGTTGTTGTTGGTTCTGGCATTGTGGTTGTTGTTGGTTCTAGTGTTGTAGTTGTTGTTGGTTCAGGTGTTGTGGTTGTTGTTGGTTCAGGTGTTGTGGTTGTTGGTTCTGGTGTTGTGGTTGTTGGTGGAGGAAGCCACTTAATAATTCCACCTGGTGGGTGAGCATGAGTCCATCTGCAAGGAAAAAACTTCGGAATGCAGAGTTTCAGATTGTATACAGTTGTACCAGGTGTATAACATCACATTACCAGGTGTATAACATCACATTACCAGGTGTATAACATCTCATTACCAGGTGTATAACATCATATTACCAGGTGTATAACATCACATTACCAGGTGTATAACATCACATTACCAGGTGTATAACATCACATTACCAGGTGTATAACATCACATAACCAGGTGTATAGCACCACATTACCAGGTGTATAACATCACATAACCAGGTGTATAGCACCACATTACCAGGTGTATAACATCACATTACCAGGTGTATAACATCACATTACCAGGTGTATAACATCACATTACCAGGTGTATAACATCACATTACCAGGTGTATAACATCACATAACCAGGTGTATAGCACCACATTACCAGGTGTATAACACCACATTACCAGGTGTATAACACCACATTACCAGGTGAATAACATCACCTTACCAGATGTACAACATCACATTACCAAATGTACTTTAACTGCAAAAGTGGGAAAACTAACTTACTGTCCATAGCCTTCGTGATATATAACCTCCCCCTTTGTTATGGCTTTCAACGTATTGGCGCTTACACGAAATTCTGTTTGATTAACATTCGACCAGCGAATGGTATAGGAGAACATCTGGTATAATAGACATACAGAAGCATATACATATCATATGGTAGTTACATGTGGTGCGTGACACATAATTAGTCACGTAAGTAGGTAACAGGATGTTGATTACACGTGACATATCAGGTATTACATTGTACTTATGTAGCATGTCATATTTATCAAATCAACTAGCATATCTATTACAATGTACATGTAATATGTCGCATGTAGCCATTGGGCAATGCATATCACGTGACATATTACATCTCTTACATGCGCGGTATTACGTATGACACGCCACACATAACGCATTACGTATGTTACTCGTATCAAGTAACAGTGAGCGTATATATAAAACTAATTGCCAAAATTGCAACTTGAGTTTAATTGAATTTCTTTGTGTTTCAAATATCTTCCCCTACCACTACACAGACATTTTTGAACTCAGTAGGTTTCAACCAGTTATTCTAAGCAATGCAATATACATTGTAGCAATAAAATAATATAGTTGATCCAGGATAAACTTATATCAATATAGTAGAACTGTGCCACGGACAAATCTATTTAAATTAGATCTGTGCAAATATTTCAGCCAGGAAGCTTTCACTCTAATAGACTACTACTTCTGTAGTGTACAGAGTACAATTAGGCCTAAAGAGTAACCTTTGAAAGAGAGAAAAATCTGCCATCAAATGCTTGCATAATCAAACTCGCCTTGATACATAAAATATAAAATAATAAAACACACAGAATCAGCAGAACCAATACGTACAGTGAGTTCAGTAACAGAGCCATCAAAGATAAGAATCATGAGAACGGGATCTGTCGCAGATATGTCTCGGTCAGCTTCTATTTCAAACTTGAAAAAAACATCCACTCCATATATCTCTTTGGCAGATATATTACCCACCACCTCCTCACCTCCCACAACATTCCCACAGAAAGCAGCAGCGAGACAGACTAGTGCGGTAACCAGAAGTATCCGTCCAGCCGACATATTGACGCTGAATAGCAGGTAGTTGCAAGTAGTCATAGACAGATGTTGTCAGCAGTTGCACTAGCAATGAGGATGTTATATAAGCTTTATTGTATACAACAATGTTGAAATTATGGGTGCAAGTGTAATATTGTGCTTGTACAATATTCTGATTTTTGAGTAATATCAAGTTGTTTACCATAGCTGGTATTGTAAGTAGCAAAATTGTTTATTCATCCTTAGTCCTTCTCATTGTATACATTCATCTTCATAATGCATCAAGTTAGATCCCCTTTGAGTTATAATAATTTAATTGCCTCCGCAATTAATTTACAAAAAGTGGTAGATGTGACGTTACGTCAAAAAAGCTAATCGGTATTTGAGTTAAATTGTGTGGGTGAATCTACAAATGGGTGTACATAGCTCCAAACAAGGGCCATTAATGTGAGAAATTTGATTTTTTGTTCTATCTGGTATCAAAGCCGGAATCATATACTCGTTATAGCTATTAGTTGAACATCGTTGATTCGGTGATGATTCATGAAGGTGTGGCTACATAAGAGGCTGTTTGCTCCGCATTAGGATGATGGAGCCTCGTTTTATGGCCAAACATAACAGTATTTGTTGACATGTTGGTATTATCGGCTCCTGGCAGCCCTCAGCCATTCTATAATTGGTTAAAACTAGATACAGTTGTTCTAATACAGAATTCTGTTTTTGACTGATTAACTGGCACTGCTCTTAGCCCTTGGAGCCCACAACTGAGCTGGCCCATCAAAGCTCAAGACCTCTCACTTAGTCACACCTTTAGAGTGTATGGAGCTCATGCTATCAGATCATATTTTTAGCCGTGTTTGTTAGTCTAACATTTTCTCAGTTCATTAACGCTGTACTGTATGCCGTGGGAAAAGAAAAACTGTGGAAGCATGAACCAGAAACAATGTAAAACTATCAGTGCACACGAGGGTTAAAAACAGTAGTTAGAGAGTTACAGCCAATCATGATACAACTTCACATATTTTATTTTCGGAGTTTTTCATTCTTTTCCAGAATAACAGCAAAGGGGAACAACTTCTAGCTAACAGTGAATGATGCAAGCAATGCTATCTATAATAGGTGCCAAATGATTAGTAAAGTGAGTTGGGAAAAAATTATGTAGGATTAATTTTCCAAAGCTTCCCAATGTAATATACATGAACAGCAAGTCTGTTTTGATGTTACACTGTATAATATTGTAGCCTAAAAGTCTACATGTATATATGTACATGTATAATTATGCAGCATACATACATGTACATTAAATAGTATTGTATTGCGTTGTGTTGAGTTGTGTTGTGTTATATTATATTGCGATGACAATGCAGGTTTAGGATGAATGCATTGCTATGAAGACTGCTACAAAAGTTGCTGTATTCACATATCACCTAAACTAACTGGGACTGGAAGAGACAGTGTATTATGAACAGACTTTTGTATAGTAGTAGATTACTACCCAGTTAAGTGGGAACCAAGTTTAAAGCATCATGTGAGATTTGCCAGTGGCTACCTGTGTACTAGGCTCTAAAATAAATACATGTAGAAAAATAATTATAGAATATTAGGGGGTTTGGCCATTTCATATATACATGTATATCATGAATTTTATGCAAATAATTTGTCTTTTAAGCAGTCAGAGACTTGTTTCACACCTATTAAAACACCAGCCGGGGTTTGAACTTGGACCTCTACGGCACTTAATCGCTTAACACAGTGAACAGAACATATTGCCATTACACCAGCAGTAGGCATGCTCAGAGCCAACTGTACAAGACTGCTCAACAGACAAATTTCTTGCATAAAAAAGAATAACTTTATTATTGGGTTCAAATGTTAGTTTCACTCTCATTGAAGAATCAGAAGCAGAAGAGGAGAACATTGAGATAGTCTGTGAACTTTACTAAAGTTATCCAAATTTGTCCACTACTGTACCTAGAAGGAAGAACTCTATTGGAATCACTGAGAAAGCAAAATCTGTATTTTCCAAACCAGAATAGTTACACTACATGCATTAAATAATCTAGTAGTCTTCCGTTAAAAAACTACTAAAGGGACATGAACAGTTGCACTTTCCAAAATTGGTAAGGATAATGACCGATAAATTCACAGCAAATAAAAATAGGTTTCTTTATGATAGAAAATTTATAAGCTTGAAAATTTACAAAGGTATGTACGTAGGTTAATTAGGCTGCTGAGGATAAACATGGATATGATTGCGTCTGCAGTAACTTCTATATGAGCAGAATCCGGTTAAATCCAGCTGTATCTTCATTCAGGAGGACTCAATCCAAAGTACTTGAGTCCTAGAAAATGGTAAAAAGCTTAGTGTAGAAGAACAAATAGATGTTGACTTCCAGTGGATTAAAGATTTACTGCTGTTAATTACTTTCTGGTTCCTTACAAACCCCATTGACTCATCTTGAAATTGACTTGAGAAATCAAGTGAGAATAGAAATGCCAAAATAGTATCAGATGTACCCATGGTACCGCTGTTCAGATCTAGAAATGATATTCCCCATCATAATTAATTGTATACTAATAAACAAGTGCTTCTTTATAGTTATTGCATGGTCAGTTTGTTGGAGATATAATACAATCTAAATCAGCGATTCTTAATCTATGGGCCCAGATGCAAAGTTGGGCCCCTCTACTGCTTGTACTGGGCCCTTCCTACCCAGTTGGACCCCTCTAGTGCTTGTACTGGGCCCTTCCTACCCAGTTGGAGAAAAGATTGTAGATTGACAATACTAATCATGATTACACTTTTCAGTAACATACAACAATTTAAGCCCGAGAATGCTTGATTAATAACATAGAACTAAGTCGAGTGAGAACTTGTATGAAGGGGAATTATTCTATAAAAGACATTTCTTCTTAAATACTTGTAAAAACTTTACCGCTCACCTGCCAAAGCTCCAGTGAACCCAGCGTTGTAGTCCGTTGTCACCTCATTAGTGACATAGTCTGTTCGTCTGTCAACATAATCTGTACCTTCCTTATTTTTTGGTCCTCCAACCAGAGCTCCATAGAGAACATGTGGGTTGTCTTGATTCTCATTGAAGTCCACCCAATCACATGTTGGATCATCACTCACCCATGGGCAGGAGCTAATAAATAGACAGACAACTCCTAAATTACTTTATGGGTAGCAGAGTCTATTTTTCTAATAGAACTACCTTACATACTCAGATTGGTGGAAATGATTTCCAAGCAGAACTGCTACTACATTTGTTAAAAGTTTTACAACCCAATACACTTACGCTGCTTTGTGATGCGCTTGCTTAGGGTGCTGTGTTCCATATCCTACCACGTAGCTGAAGTCATTTTCATCAGTTAGACCTAGCATGTAATCTATCTGAGATTTTCCCAAGCTCTTGTAGATCTCAGAGTTTATTCCTTCTTTAGCTGAGAGGAGAGCCAGGTAAGCAGCATTAGCAGCGTAACGAAGACTTCCCCACGGCAGTCTGAAAGCCAATCCAGGTTCTTTTAACTCTGTGCCACCTTTTAATAACCAATCAGAGTTGAAGAAAGATATGAGATTATTCTTGAAACGATCGTTCTTTGTCATCTCATAAAGTACCAGCTGAAACAGAAGGAGAGAGTTGCTCAATCACAAAAACATACACATCATCCCAACGCAGTCAATCAAAATAGGAAAGCAGCCAGTTTAATACTTGATAATTTATTGTGAAAACAAAATTGAGCATATAGTCAATTGATTACATGTAACTGATTCCTGGTCTAGCACCTGCCCAGTAGTACAAATTTCCATGAACTTACATTAACTAATCCTTCCTTATTATCCCAGCCTAAGGCCCAGATACTGGTGTCAGTAAGATATGCCTCAGCTTCACTAAGGTAAGTGTTAGCCTGACTTGTACCAGTATAGGCTTTAGAAAGCCATGCAGCTGCAAGTGCCATTTCATCCTCCCAATTGGTGGAGCTGAATTAAGAGTCAGAGTATTGTGCTAATTTGTAGTGAATTAAAACTATATAATAATACATGTAGAAGACAAAAGACAATATTATTATCTATTACAATAATGCTGTTTGGGGATTTCCATATTGCATGTTGGTATTGGGTACTAAGAATCTAAGTATATAACAATATATTCTGGCATAGGTAGTGAGTCATCTTTTGAATATTGCTCCAAAGTCTAGCATGTGGCATGTACATGTACATTATATTATATTTAGCTACGTACCAAACACTAACAATGCGGTATTAAATCTACATGTATACAGCAAGTGTTTTTGACGTAATGTGAAAAGTAATGCATATGCTCTTAGAAATACTAAAGTTCTTAATTACCTGTAAAATTTTGCCCCATCAGTCACAGCTGAGTTGTAGGTACCTTCATTAGCTTTAGCAAGCTGGTAGAGAGATGTGGCATTGTTGAGCAGATACTGGCTATATGTCGGGTCTACAGATGGCATAAGTACATCACTCAAATGAAAATACTTATAGGATAGATGCAATAATGTACACACTAGTAGATGCATTCTTTATAGCAGTTTTGGATACCGGTGTAAGCAGTGTTCGAAGTGTGGTTATATGGGAGTATACAGTGTGTACCCACCTCAATTTTGGTGGTTATACAGCTAGCAAGCATTTTGATAGGTAGTTTTCCCCATACAGCCAATGTGGACCTGATAGTGTAGTGGTAGAGTGCTTGACTATCATTTATAAGGTCTTGGGTTCGAATCTCACCAGAGCATAATATTTTCATTTTAAGGGGCGTTCGGATGAAACCAGGAATTTTTTTGATGTCTCAGCAAGTACTAGTTAGAGACTCATGAAATTTGCATATTTTGAAAGTCCTACTTTGAGATAATTGAAAAAAAATTTTGTGACCACATTTTTCTAGGTGTTAGTTAGGAGCATCTTAGTCCAGTCATGGGACAAAGAGTTGTTATAAAAATTTTAGTGAAGGAGGGCAACAAATCAGCTGAAATTACTAGGAGAGTTAGTTTACAGTATGGAGAACACACCATTCGTCAGTCAACACTCTATGAGTAGGGTGAAATTTTGAAGGGTAGGCGGAAGTGGCGGAAGACCTTCTGGGCAGATGTCGTCGCAGGGTCAGTCTTGACACAGCCATCAACCCTGACATTATTAACAAGTTTTTAGGACTATCATGGAACTATTCATGTTAATTTCCTCCCAAAGGGTCAAATCATCAATCCACATACTACAAAAAAGTCTTAAAAAAGATTACATGCTGCTAATGAAAAGAAACAACCTGGTTTAATCATGAAAACTCAGAATTTCTAGCAGAACAACGAAAGACTACATACATACAGCACAACTAACGTTGAAGTTGATATCTACGATTGATATCTAAATTGGGTTAGGATGTCATTCTACACCCTCCTTACAGCCGTGATTGGGCACCAAGTGACCGTCACCTTTTAAGACCTATGAAAATGACATCATAGTGGCAAGCACTTTTGACGGGTAAAAAAGTGGAAGAAAATGTCCCCCGATCGCTCCGACAGTAATCCATAGAAATCTTAGATTAATTAATATGACTTCTAAATTTTATCCACTCTGACCTTCATCTTTAAAGACGATGGAAGCAGCAGCAAGAGCGGCAGCCGTCTCTCCTATGACATCAGCACCTCCTGGTGCTGTAGCTCCAGCACCAACAACATAAGATGGCCGTGTCATTGTGTTCTCTTCTGGTCTTTGCCAGACAGCATGATCAGCATCACCATTGCCTACCTGTAGTATACACCATCCCTAGATGTTACGTCTACAGTGTATATATTGAACTTGAAGATAGTGTAACATTTTCTACTGTTAATTATTGTCAAGCCAAAATACGCTATGATACTAATCTAATATACTGGTGTTGTGGTCAAAATTCTGAAATACCTAGTATTATAACAACTTGAGGTAACTGTAGACTACCACACTTTACAGCTTTCAGAAGTTTAATATCCCACTTAGAGCAGATTGGTACCTGAGCATAGAAACGATCAGTTCGTTGATGGCATTTCATAAAATAATCTAGAGGCCATCTGACTTGACGAAGTCCTTCGTTATATTGCCCTGCTGCCACATAGCCGTCTTTGAAGTATAGAAAACCAGAGAGAAGCATTGTAGTCGCAGAGGCCATGGGAAGACCAAATTTGACATGATCTCCAGCTGAAGGACATAATGTATAAATATTGTAGTCACAATTAATTCATATGGTACATTGTATAATCTAGACCTACATTATTGTACAAGGGGTTGCATGCTCCGTGTTAACAACATGGGCACTAATAAACAATTGAACGTAATTAGAAGTTGTCCTCTCTCAATCTATCTTCCTCTTCTTTTTTTCTCCCGGGAGAAAAAATGAAGAGGAAGATAAATTGAACAAGCACCTGATAAATTCCATTCTAAAGAACTGGAGCAGATCTCAGAAATGAGAATGATGAGAAAATTCACTAAGAAACTAATTGAAAATCTTTCTCTGGCTCACTTGTTATTATTAGGAGGGGGGTCATTCATACTCCATCAATAAACTACACGTACTTACATACTTACCATCATACCAGCCTCCAGAGAGATCCAAATCCACATCTTTTCCATCCTCTAATGCTGAATCTCCTCTCCATGCTATTCTGTTATCAGCTGGAAGCTTACCAGATCTCTGGGCCTCATAGAACATCCATGAGTATCCAATGACCTTGCTGTAATCATCTAGAACAAACAGTTGAGTAATTCTAAGAACTAAAGTTAACAATGCTATTCCACTCACCCTCACCAGGGTTACCATGCTATAGCTCAATGTCTGTACGTCACTCACCACTAGCAACTGGTCCAGTTGTAGCTGGTGTTGTAGCTGGTGTTGTAACAGGCGTTATAGCTGGTGTTGTAACTGATGTTGTAATTGGTGTTGTAGCTGCTGTGGTTTTTACGTAGTGATATGTTATTTTTATACAGGGTTCAAAACCATTGAGCCTCTGCAGGTTATACCTAAGTAAGCAGCATAAAGAAATAAACATTAGTGTTGCAATATAACAATGGCGCATTGTAATTTAGTAGGATACAGGTCAGTTAGTATAGTGTACCATGAGAAGTGTCAGTTAGAACCAAGTTGCATGGACCTATATGACTGGTTAACAACTAAAAAACTACAAAGACTTCTGGAATGTAACACTATGTTCACAGCAATGATTTTATACGGATTCTTCAGTATCCAGTTTGTATGCTATAAATAAACCTCATGTAAGGACGCTTACTATGCAGTAGATGCAAAGCCTACCTTCGATCTTTTAGTAGTAAACTAGGTACACTGTAGATGTGGCATTAGCACATATTTTTGCTATGCAGCTGCGATAAGAGATGTTCACATTTTAACTGCATTAGCTGATTTAGAGAAGGAAGGCATGTCCCAATACTGATTATTGACCCAAAACTCGCCCAATACCAATGACAAAACACCCATTATTCATGGCACAACGTTCAATTTTGTTATTTCGATGACATAACATCCAATACCCTATCAGTATTAGTTTGTTGTTTATTTGATATAACACCATGTCACTGCACTTACTTCACTTTGAATTTGATAATAAGATCTTCTCCAGCTTGTATGTTGCCATTCTTACTAGTGTTCTCAAAGTGATATTTCTTTCTGTATTTATGCCTTTGGATGTTGCTGGCTTGACCAGACTAAAATTCAACACGGCATCAATTATACACATGTGCATACATTTATACTATCACGTAATTTAGTGTGCAATAATTATGCAGTGTGAGTCTGTATGATATTGGACATAATACATGAGTACTCATGAGCTACTGATTGTAATTAGAAGTTGTCCTCTCTCAATCTATATTCATCTCTCAAGCTGTAAATTGAGAGTGGACAACTTCTAAGTATGGTCAATAGAACATGCTGTAGTAGTGCCCAACTGAACTGATATTCCTGTTGGTAATAGAGAATACAGTCCTACAGCATGTGACAGAATAACATACTAAATGTTGGATAGAGTACACTTACTAGAAGCTCTTTAGTATTGTGAGTGAAGTAAATAGTTGCATTCCATCCATTAATATCTTGGGGTACCTTCAGCACAAACTTTCCTTTGTATGCACTGCACCACTTCTTGATAATATAGTTCAGGGGATAACATTTCATTTCCTATAAATATCATGACAACATGTATGTGCATGAGCCACAGAGTTATATATAATATATATATTGTAGCTTTCAGATACATGTACGATATACATTGTGTGTAAATACCATGCCATACACAGTAATAATATACTGATATACTAATATACCTACTGTTACATACATGTACAATGTAGTATACACTAATGCATCAATAATAAATGTACTATACTACACATATTACCCTAAAAACAAGGATATTGTCTGATGGTTTACACAGCACCATGTACAATGTACTTCTTTCATGATTTGTTTCTTTTTATGAGATGCATCTACAAGTGCCATCTACATGTACACTGTACCACTGCAAACTAACTTTAGCTTTTAGAGTCGTCTTCCCTTGTTCAGGATAGATTCGCATGTACTTCATACAATCTATTGTATTATTTGTGATCTAGCTATCCAGTTCTGTCTACGAATTTTCTAGAGAGTAGCAGTTAGCCAGTTAGTAGCAAGATAATAACATGATACCTACCACAGGTGGTGCAGTGGTTACAGGAGGTGGTGCAGTAGTTACTGCTGGTGGTGTGATGGTTTTCACGGATGGCTTAGTAGTTGTTCCTTCACCTACGCTATCTCCATACCATACAGCAGTACCAGAACTGGGAGGAGCACCTGAATATCTGTGTACATACCAAATATGGTAACAGAGTGAAGTATAACAATTATATACAGTGTAGTATGTAAACCTTGTCTCCCCTCTGATGCACATGGGAAAGTGTCTCTGTGTATGCCATACATGTGTATGCCATGTATGCGTATGTCATGAATGTGTATGTCATGTATGCGTATGTCATACATGTGTATGTCATACATGTGCATGTCATAAATGTGTATGTCATTCGCGTGCATGTCATACGGCGTACACGTGCACGTTGTCGTGTGCACGGCGTGCACGTGTATATCACATATGTGCATACGCACATAACAATAATATGTTGCTCAGCCTACCTAGAAAAATTTAGAAATTGCAATGAAAATAGTTCTTTGTAGAATTTCATAGTAAAAAAGACTGAACAACCCTAAGTCCTAAAAGCTGATTGGTCGGCAAGGTACCATGTGACCAACTTTCTCAATGAGTATCGGAGTAGGTAAGTGCGGTGTGCTGAGTGCATAATGATTTCTGATCTTGCTGGGTTATCGAGATGTAGCATTCTGTGGCTTTCCACTGCTTGTTGCATCTTATACTCGTAGCATGGTGCGCATAGGTAGAACATGGCATATAAATACATTTACATATTATGTACAATGTATACACTATACAATACACTCTATGTATAATGACCGTTATGTGAAGCACTAACTTCACACATTTACTTTATATGCCAATCCTCCAACTTGTTGGTTAAAACCTTAAGCTATAATATCCTAATGCACTATACACACAACAGTAATGCTACGCCGTTATTTATATTTATTGATGTACATACTTTCCATTAAGAGTTAGTGTATGGGTTTGTCCAGCCGTCAAGTGACTCTCATACTTGTTTGCAAGTATAAACGCACGATCAGATGGCCTTGATACTATATTCTCTTTCCACACCTATGAGTAATTGATACGAAACCGATTAGACATAGAACTGTTATCTTGGCAATCACTAGGGTGCCTAGTATTCCCATTATATCATAATATCCGTTACACCTTGACACTGGAGCGTGTAGCGGATCTTATGAGTTGTGAAACAGCAAATCACTCAGTCAAAAAGGTCAACTGAGTGGTTCATCTATTTATATTTATCCTTTGCTTAGCCTTAGGACTATGTATATTTATACTTTGATTAGCCTTAGGACAACTTATATATACACTTTTCTTAGCCTTAGGACTATTTAAATTTTCTCTTTGCTCAGCTTTAGGACCAAGTGAATTTTTTGACATTGTCCTTAGCTAATCATGGATTTTCATGGTCAGCTTATAAACATTAACAAAACTTTATACATTCATAAGTTATTACTTAGAATATGCAATCGCTGAACCTCATTGATGATTAACTCTCATCAATGTACATGCATGTACACAGCCCGTAAATATGACAACTCCAAATATATCATACAGATGAACTGCATGTACAGTGTATATTGTATAAGCATTCCCCTTGCCTAAGTAGTCGAGCTGAGCTCAATGTCAATGGGCTAGTGTCCCCTCTTGGCAGGATATAGAAGTAATTTGTATCCATTAAACCTACCCAATTAAAACCTACAATAAACAACTAACATGCCCCCCTCTGCTGTGTTGAATGTTTAGACTGTTGTTAACCAAAAATATTATTGTGGCAATAGAAAATATAATACAGTAACATGAAACAAATTGGCCCATATGTTACAATTTCTTGTTAAAACTGCTATTCATTTATCAAACCCGTATACAAAGCAAACAATAGATAAAACTAATATGATTGCTGTACACACAACACAGCACAACTTTTAGTGGTGTAATTTTTCCTATGTTATGTTCTAAAGTTGTACAACTACACTATTTCTATTAATACTCACGTCTATATGATAGACGGGCTGGTCAAATGTAAGGAGAATCTCCCATCCAGCTGTTAAGTCTTTTCCTGCAACCAACTCAGCCTCAGCAGCAAAATCATCATCTCCCCAAAAGCTTTTAAATGTTACAGTTGCCGATAGTCCCCAGCCAATCAGACACAGGACGATTATTGAAGAGAAGAGTGTTACATGTGCTCTCCTACCCATGGTCACGATACTGAATGAATCAAATCGATGAAGGTGTAATATTATTATAGATGTTGTGCTATTAGTAGTATAGTCAGTGCAGATCTACACAGACACCCGGCCCTTTCCGCGTCGTATTAGCCCTAGATCCAAAAACTCCCCGGGCGGACGACCACCCCACCCGTCCTCTCGCCCCTCCTCTCCCCTAAACCTCACTCTATGTGCAAAGCCCTAGAACCTACTCCCCCCCATCGCGGGTGGGGTTTCAAAAACCTCATCGGCTGTTCCGCGGAACCCAGTCTAAAGAGCAAACCCCTCGCCCCGTCCCACGGCTCGGGCGAGGGGGCGCGCGCGTACGCGCGCGCCCCCCCGCCCCGCGAACCCCACCCGTCCTCCCTCCACCCGTCCCCGCCCCTCCCCACCCCTCCCCACCCCAAACCCCTCCGCCTCGCCCTCCGCCTCGCGGCGGTTCTCGTTCGCGAGTCCAGCCGTGGCCCCACGCCGCCCTCCCCCCGCCCATCCCCCGCCCCTCCCCCGCCCTCCCGCCCCAACGACCCGTCGCGACCCTCGCGGGCTGACCGTCGGCTGGAGTAGGGTGAAGCGAAGGAAAATACGGGTTAGAGTAATGATAGGCTACACCCGTGCGGAGTGCCCGTGCAGAGTTTACGACGCTGACTATACTACTATAAAAAACTTACCGAGTGGTGGTGGTGGTGCTTCCGGATGATTTCTTCGCCGGGGACTGTTGAGACTGAACTGGTCGGGGTGACACCGCACTCGCGCGCTCCTCCGTTCGAGCGCCCCCGGACCTTCGATGAAAGACTCGCGTCTTAACCCTCATTTTCCCCGGACCCTCCCCTAGGGAAATCGCCCGTCCCCGTGACGAGCGGCGAGAGAAAGTGAAGGCGGTGGCTCTTCCGCGCTTCAAATCGTAGACTTCGCGAGGAGGTTAGCCGACGACATCATCGCTCGGAGGGGTAGAAATAGAAATAGATAAACGGGATAGATGGACGCTTGTCTTCTCATCGCCATCGTCATCATCATCATCATCATCATCATCATCATCATCATCATCATCATCCTACAAATAGACCCGCCTCTACGATGATGTCGTTGACTCGCCACCAATTTCTTTGACCACCGCGTCCACTTTCCCCCGGGTAGCAAACTCCGTCCTCTTCTTGGTTGTTGTGGTCTCGCCCCTATCCGAGGCCCGCTCCGGGGAGGACGGAGAGTCCGCCATGTTAGAAAGATCCTTTCGGGCAAGACTCCCCACTCCTATTATTTTCCCCTTCTTCCGTGCCTCTTTTAACGCATCCACCTCTTCTTTCCTCTTCTGACTGCACTCTTCTTCTTCAATAATTCCATCCATTTGTGAGTCCGTTAAGCCCGCAAATAACTCTTCTTGGTTCTGGACTATGTTGTCAGTATCCATTGATAATGTACTATTGTAGTAGTGTTCCTGTACAGTAGTGATGTGCTGAACTTTGAATGCTGAGACTGTGATCCACTCTCCCTTTATACATCTGCTCATTTCTTGACTCCTCCCTTTTTAATATCCAATCCCAATGTGTCCCGATGCATCCCGATGTGAATCCGAAGCTTCCCGATGCATCCCGATGTGATTCCGAAGCTTCCCGATGCATCCCGATGTGAATCCGAAGCTTCCCGATGCATCCCGATGTGATTCCGAAGCTTCCCGATGCATCCCGATGCATCCCGATGTGATTCCGAAGCTTCCCGATGCATCCCGATGTGAATCCGAAGCTTCCCGATGCATCCCGATGTGATTCCGAAGCTTCCCGATGCATCCCGATGTGATTCCGAAGCTTCCCGATGCATCCCGATGCATCCCGATGTGATTCCGAAGCTTCCCGATGCATCCCGATGTGAATCCGAAGCTTCCCGATGCATCCCGATGTGATTCCGAAGCTTCCCGATGCATCCCGATGTGATTCCGAAGCTTCCCGATGCATCCCGATGTGATTCCGAAGCTTCCCGATGCATCCCGATGTGTCCCGATGTGTCAATTCACATCGGGGTGCATCGGGATGCATCGGGATGCATCGGGAAGCTTCGGAATCACATCGGGATGCATCGGGAAGCTTCGGATTCACATCGGGATGCATCGGGAAGCTTCGGAATCACATCGGGATGCATCGGGAAGCTTCGGATTCACATCGGGATGCATCGGGAAGCTTCGGAATCACATCGGGATGCATCGGGAAGCTTCGGATTCACATCGGGATGCATCGGGAAGCTTCGGATTCACATCGGGATGCATCGGGAAGCTTCGGAATCACATCGGGATGCATCGGGAAGCTTCGGATTCACATCGGGATGCATCGGATTCACATCGGGGTGGTATTGCCAAGGGTGGGGAAATGGTTAGACTCCGCCCACTGAATACTACTATTTAAGGTATGAGTTTCTCACTCTAGCAGTATGAACAATCAGCCTCTGGTCAACAGAGTGAGAGTAAACAGAGACAGCTACCTACTAGTCAGCACCTGATCAGAGATGTCAACAAGTACAACATAAGGTTAGTGCTAAATAGGGTAATCGGCAGCAATTGTGAAGTGTCTATTGTATATAACGCTATTGAGCCAAAAACAAAAAAAATTAACTTACACCCTACTACTATATATTTTTTATAGGGAGACTAAACAGAGACACCTACCTACTAGTCAGCACCTGATCAGAGATGTCAACAAGTAAAAAAGGTTAGTGCTAAATGAGGTAGTTGGTAACAATTGTGGATTGCTAATAGTAGTATGAGGTAAAAGAATAACTTACACCCTACTATTTTGTATTTTTATAGGGGGGGAGAGCTCTCGTCAGGCCGAGCACACTTGTCAACTATGCGGTCTGGTTCTCAAAACAGCGTTTTCTCTAGACAGGCACACGAAGAGAATGCATGCACAGGCTCACCCACACAAGTGCCCGGTTTGTGGTGGATGTTTTGATGGGAGGAGAAAGCTAGGTCATCACATGAGACGATTTCATAGCGAGGCCAAGGCGGAAAAAGATGAGGGGGATGCAGAGAAGTTTGATGATGTTTTCTGGTCCAAACCTCCAACAGCTGAAGAGGGGGATGAGATGGGGGTGCTACTAGCCCGCTATTGGAGCTCGATCAGGTCCACAATACACTCTCGTCCTGTAGAAGACATTCTCAACGTTCGAGTGTGGAGAGGGGAATGTGAAGATGAAGGAGATGAAGAGGTGTGGACTAAATTGAGAGCGATGTGGAAGAGAGTACCTTGTACTGTGAAGATTAACTGTAGCGCTGGAGTCATCCTCGAGCATAAGACCAGTGGAGAGTTGCGCTACTTTCACTCATCAAGCAACAATGCCGCGTTCTTCCCCAAGCCAAGACTGATCAGAGCAGAGAATGAGATGAGAGAGTTTTGCGAATCTGTGCAGGAGCTCGACTTGAGAGAGAGGTCAGCACAAAGGAGACCGAATACCGCTTGGGCTTTACGTCACATTGCGAATCTGACATTCTACATCTATAAACTCCTAGAGATTGGCAAGGTGGGCGGTGTAGTGAGCAAACTCCCAGACTACATACTTAACAACCGACATGTGATAGCACTAGATGTAGACTTTTGGGCCAGAGGAGGTGCCCGTCCCTACCCAGACAAATTGTGTTTCTTTAGATGTTTGGCCATGATGTATGTTTAGGTTCCTTGACATATGCAACTTTATCGCACCGGGCTTCAACTACTCCAAATACTTGAAGGCATTTGGCGTGTCAGAGAGTAAGGGATTCTTTCCTTACGACTGGGTAGATTCCCTGAGAAGGTTGGATTATTATGGACTCCCTCCCCGAGAGAGTTTTTTCAACTCGCTGACTCAGCAAGAATTGAGCGAGCAAGATTATCACCACTGTCAGGTCGTGTGGGAAAGAGAGAACATGGAAACGTTCAGGGATTTTCTCATCTGGTACAACAACCTCGATGTGGCCCCATTCATCGAGGCCATTGCACGTCAGAGCTCTATCTATCGACAAAAGGGTATTGACATGTTGAAATCCGCAATCTCGCTTCCAGGCTTGGCTATCAGATGGTTGTTTATGGAGGTGGAGGCCCGACCTTATGGCTACTCTCCTCCACAAGCCGCTCTTCCGCTGCATAGGTTAATGTCTCTCCGAGACGAACTTTGCAACTCGCAACCCATATGTCTGTTCGATGAGGAGAGCAAAAGTCTGTACCATACTCTTCGCGATAACCTCGTGGGAGGGCCAAGCATTATCTTTCACAGACATCATGAAGTTGGAGTGACCTCTATTCGAGAGAAGATGTATGGCACATCCGCAAAACCCTGTAGGTCCATTCTGGGAGTTGATGCCAACGCCCTCTACCTATACTGTATGATGGGGAATATGCCTACGGGTTATCCCAGGCGGAGGCTAGAGAGCCGAGGCTTTGCTCTAGAACCTATTAAAAAGTTCAGCAAAGTTGCGCATGGTTGGTTAGAGTTCCAATCGTGGAAGAGAGGAGAGGTCATCCTTCACCAACAGAATGGAGGAGAAATGAGGATAGGCTGTCACAACCTACCAGTGGATGGTTATAGCGAACAGAGTCGGACGGTGTACCAATTCCACGGTTGCTACTGGCATGGGCACGAGTGCGAGCTAGGAGGGAACGGAAAAGGTGTCAGAAACATGACGAATGAAGAGCTCCGGGTGGACACTGCAAGGAAAGAAGATTACATCAAGGCTCTAGGCTATAAGCTCATCACCACTCGGCAGTGTGAGTGGGAAGCGCGAGTTCGTTCGGATGTAGAAGTTAGGACATTTCTCGCCATCTTCTTTTCTTCTCTCTATCCGGAGAGGGGTTACGTCAACCTCGATAAGATAATCAATAACATTCGTAGTGGAGAGTACTATGGTTTAGTGGAGTGTGACATTTCCGTACCCGAAGAGCTAAAAGCGAAGTTCTCTGAGATGGCACCTATTTTCAAGAATATAAACGTGGGAAGAGAACACCTTAGCGAACACATGCGCGCTTTTGCCGAACAGAACGGATTCTTGAAGAGACCTCAGCGAATGCTCGTGGGGAGTCTTTTTGGCGAGCGAATCACACTACTCTCCGATCTGGCTAGATGGTATCTAGATCAAGGTTTGATAATTACCAGGATCTATCAGTTTGTTCACTTTATCCCACGAGCCATCTACAAAGACTTTGGTTCTTCGGTCTCAGACGCAAGAAGAGGTGGGGATGTGAACCCCGACCTGGCCCTCTTGGCCAGCACCAGCAAGCTCGTTGGGAATTCAGCCTACGGAAAGACCATAACAAATAAAGAGAAACATAAGACTGTCAAGTATGTGGAGACAGTAGAGGAGGCGGCTGTCAAAGTGAGGAGTAGGCACTTTTCTAGTCTAAACGAAGTTGATGAAAACTACTTTGAGATAGAGCTTCACAAGAAAAAGGCAAGTGTTGACAATCTTTTTTTTTTTATTTTGATTCTTGATTTGACGAAACTTTTTCTGAGTGGTAGGGTAAACTCTCTCTCTCTCTTTCTTTCTTTTAGATTCGAATGGATGTTCCATCTGTCGTAGGATTCGTTATCCTCCAGAGAGCCAAGTTGAGAATGCTAGAATTCTACTACGACTTTATGGATAGGTAAGTAGCACTAGACTATACAAAGATTTTATCAAATCCTTCTCTATTTATTCTTTGGTGTCAACCCCAACCCCCCCCCCCCCCCCCCCTACAACCCGTCCGTTTTATTTTCACAGATTCGTCAGCAGAGAGGACTTTGAGTACGTAGAAATGGACACGGATAGCGCTTACATGGCTCTGAGTGCTCGTAGTATAGATGAGGTCATCCGAAAAGATAAAAAAGAAGAGTTCTACAGAGAATATGGTAGATGGTTTCCCAGACCCTTCTGCGATAGGCACAAGGAAGACTTTATCACGACCAAGGTGCTTGGCCAAGAGTGGGAGATGAGGGAATGTTGTGAGAAGGTGCAACGATACGAAACACGAACCCCCGGCCTGTTTAAGGAGGAGTTTCGGGGGGAGGGGGTCATCGCGCTCAACTCAAAAACATACTTTTGCTGGTCCGCTGATGGTGATAGCAAGTATAGCAGCAAAGGACTAAACAAAAGAGGAAACGCCCTAACCAAAGAGAAGTTCCTCTCCGTGCTCAGGACAGGGGAGTCGGTGAGAGGGGACAATCGGGGTTTTATCAGAAGAGGAAACCAAACGTATAGCTACACCCAGCTAAAGACCGGACTCACCTACTTCTATGGTAAGCGGAAGGTTGCAGAAGACGGGGTGAGTACGAGTCCTATAGAATGCTAGTACTGATTTCTCGGAGATGAGACTACTTCATTCGATAAATTGGAGAGTAAACGAACAGTGCATCATAACCCTTGTACATATACCCGTATAATTTTTTTCACATTCACTCTCTATTGTAAGGGGTCTCCGTCCTCAAAACGGAGGGTTTACCGGTTGTAGCCTTAAAACCGAGCAATAAAACACTAGCTAATACATTAAAAACCATTTACCTCTCCAAACCAAAGGGGTAGACGATACTAGCGCAGCTTCCGCTCATACTCACCCCTTATCAGTTCACATTTCTTCTATTGTCTTCATTCGTAGGTGGGGGGTGACATCGCACGCGCACGATGCGCTCTCTCCCTATCGGAGTTTGCTACCCGGGGGAAAGTGGACGCGGTGGTCAAAGAAATTGGTGGCGAGTCAACGACATCATCGTAGAGGCGGGTCTATTTGTAGGATGATGATGATGATGATGATGATGATGATGATGATGATGATGATGACGATGGCGATGAGAAGACAAGCGTCCATCTATCCCGTTTATCTATTTCTATTTCTACCCCTCCGAGCGATGATGTCGTCGGCTAACCTCCTCGCGAAGTCTACGATTTGAAGCGCGGAAGAGCCACCGCCTTCACTTTCTCTCGCCGCTCGTCACGGGGACGGGCGATTTCCCTAGGGGAGGGTCCGGGGAAAATGAGGGTTAAGACGCGAGTCTTTCATCGAAGGTCCGGGGGCGCTCGAACGGAGGAGCGCGCGAGTGCGGTGTCACCCCGACCAGTTCAGTCTCAACAGTCCCCGGCGAAGAAATCATCCGGAAGCACCACCACCACCACTCGGTAAGTTTTTTATAGTAGTATAGTCAGCGTCGTAAACTCTGCACGGGCACTCCGCACGGGTGTAGCCTATCATTACTCTAACCCGTATTTTCCTTCGCTTCACCCTACTCCAGCCGACGGTCCGCCCGCGAGGGTCGCGACGGGTCGTTGGGGCGGGAGGGCGGGGGAGGGGCGGGGGATGGGCGGGGGGAGGGCGGCGTGGGGCCACGGCTGGACTCGCGAACGAGAACCGCCGCGAGGCGGAGGGCGAGGCGGAGGGGTTTGGGGTGGGGAGGGGTGGGGAGGGGCGGGGACGGGTGGAGGGAGGACGGGTGGGGTTCGCGGGGCGGGGGGGCGCGCGCGTACGCGCGCGCCCCCTCGCCCGAGCCGTGGGACGGGGCGAGGGGTTTGCTCTTTAGACTGGGTTCCGCGGAACAGCCGATGAGGTTTTTGAAACCCCACCCGCGATGGGGGGGAGTAGGTTCTAGGGCTTTGCACATAGAGTGAGGTTTAGGGGAGAGGAGGGGCGAGAGGACGGGTGGGGTGGTCGTCCGCCCGGGGAGTTTTTGGATCTAGGGCTAATACGACGCGGAAAGGGCCGGGTGTCTGTGTAGATCTGCACTGACTATACTACTGCTATTGTTTGCATTAACGTATTGTAGGGCTGTATTAGGGCCGAATAGAAGTTTCAAGTTTACAGTTCAGTTTAAAAAGTAGCACTCATTTGAAACAAATATCACATAATCTCACACATTAGTATATACGAAGGATCTGTGCAATGTACAGACATGTACCGTACCTGCATTTTATGTACATGTATAATAAGTGCATGGGTGTATGAATTATTACTCTTTTAAAGCAATTTATCCACTCCTTGCCCTTACCTGATTGCTATTCGTATACACAATAAATTGCATATTGTACTAGTGTATTGTGTTCTCACTCTTATCAACTCATAATATATCTTTAGGTTGGGCACAAAGGGAAGTTAGGCATTTGATCTCTACTCAGGAATATGTGTTGGGTTCAAGGTTTGAACAATGCCATCGTGTTTCACATGTAAGATCTGCAATAATTTATAGGGCATTGGTCGGTAGTGCAATGAACATCAGTTGATGTATTTCTTTAAAGCATTAAGGAAACCAATGTATGACTGTGTATTTGCAATCTACAGCTGTTAAGCTTCAATTTGAGCTATTGTTTGTCTTTGTAGGTTCATTGTGTCCAGAGATACTGCTCTTCAAACATGACCATGCTAAAAAACGCTCGCATAAACTTGGCTAGATGAGAAACAATGGCGTGACCTTTGACCCCCTTACGGTGCTGCCAGGTCGCTTTTGGTCAGCGTGCTCCGCTAGTACTAGTAGTTATAGTAGCATTCACCTTGGCATATATTTTCTTCTATGGTAAAATATCCAATTATATTCCACTAAGATGTAGCCTTAGGTATCAAGTAGCTATTAGCAAATTATTGATGGGCTATTATCCACAGACTCTGAATAAATCATAAAAGAATACAATATATTAGCTATGGTATTTAATATATCCCGCGCAGCTCTGATTGGGTCTGCCATAGCCAATAGACATCCAGAACACATACATGTAATTATTGCTTAGCCTAGACTTCATACAGGCACGCAAATATTTTGTGCTTATTTTGTCATATTATTTATATGTGTATAGCTGTACAATTACTGCAACTTGTTCTTTACAGTTATTTCCCAAATAAACATAAAATCACATAATTTCATATTTTCCCGTTCTTTCTAATTTCACTGACTTACTAGATTATTGTAACAATGGCTAACAATAGACGTGATATTAGATGTTGTGAGGTAGAGGACTGCACTAATTTTGAGAGGTGTTTTCAATTCCCAAAGGACCCCTCCCTATTTAATGCATGGAAAAGATTTATCAGGATTAACAAGGTAAGCAGTGCTTTTACTATAAATGTATGGCATATGTTTACGTGAAGATGAATGAAAAAATTCCAAATGGGCTACCACTTCATTAACCAACACTAGCAATGAATATGGATAACATAATAATAATTATAATAATAATACAGTGACTCACAGTGGAATATTGCATTATAAATTATCATATCATATGGCTATGGGATATCATGATACAAGCGTGTGCTGTTGTTAGGATATTTTTAATAAATGATACTGAGGGAAGCCTGGTAGTATGTATTTTGTCATAATATACGTTTGTTATTTGGTTATAGCAAAAATATCATCAGTAAGAAACATCATATTTAGCTTGATACAAATATAATATTTATAACATACTTATCTTATGTTTCAACTTTTAAATATACATTGTATAGGCCTCACAATTTTCTGTCAACTGACAAAATGCTTATTACATTTCTTCTATCTTGTAACTCAACAAAATAGCCTAGAAAAGAACACGAATAGAGAAATCCTATAAAATAATTGCTGGATGTTTAATCTGTGGATTTACATTGTAGAGACCAGACTTCACCCCAGATAAGAGGTCACGAGTCTGTGCTGACCACTTTCTCCCCACCGATTTCACCAATTTTTATCAAGTAGAAGCTGGATTTTGCACAAAGTGAGTTTGATTTCAAGTTATTTATACAAGATTAGTTCACATAAGTAGTGTTGTATTTTATTGAATTCTATGACCATGCATGATTTCAGTGATATATCTATTTCATTTTTATACTTAGACTATGGTTGGAAAAAACTGCTGTGCCATCAGTGGTAGCAGTGGCCGAGCCTGCTGCAATATCTAGTCGTGAACGAAGATTAATATCTCGAAGCTCTACCAGGTAGGCTAATGTTTATTTATATCTTTTGGAGACCACACTAATGATTCTGGTGTTGTATATCAACTAGTATGCATTTGAAAATTGTCTTGTTCTTATTCAAACAACAAGCACTGCTTCATATCAGTAACACTGTTTTGTAGTAAACCACCAGAAATGAAGTATAAACCCGTCACCTTCATTCCCAGTCCCCGATCTAGACGGCTCCCATCAACCCTACCAAATCCTGCTCTTCCTGGCAGGACTGTGGGCGTCCAAACAAGGAAGTACTTGCGCTATCCAAAAAAGCGTAGTGTTGCCACTACCTGTAACATGTAAGTTTCTATTTCTATATTAATATCACAACAATCAGTCTCTTCTAGAGATGTGATTTGACCATATGCACTAAACTTTTCAGTGACAAAGTTGCTACAACCACAAGCTTGGAACCTATCCCATCCACCAGCTTATCTACCAGCACCAGCAATTCTCCGGAGCAAGAGTCTGACTCTTCAGATTACATATCTGAGGATGAAGACATACCATCATATTATGTAATTAATATATATGCATACAATGTGACACTGCTACCAAATGCTCTAAACTCAAAACCCAATACTGTCACTCAGAAACACTGTTTTAGATATGGTCAGGTCCCATGACATAGTATAGAACATTCTGGCGGGTAGATAGTGCTGAAACCAATGTACATGTAGACTACATTATGTGTTATTAAAGACAGACCTCAGCAGCATGTTTATTGCTATCTACAAGTCTGTATGCACAATGTACATCTATGCTTGTTTATATGTCTACATGCCTTCAATACACGTGGGCATAATCACATGTCTATTTGTCCTCGATGCATGCACATGTATATACATGTACATATCCTCATATCTACATGTACTTCTGGTCTGGACACTACTTGAATGAAAATATGTAGCTTTTGCTTGAACTTTCCCGTTGAAGCATTCCGTCATACCCACTGCAAATCATATACTCTATTTTATGTACATTGTATATTTAATTCATTTACATGTACATGTACTTGTATGTTATACTTGTATGTGCACTGTATATTGTAAACATTAGTTATATCATAAACGTATATATACATATTATACAATGTACATGTACATTTAAATTTATGATATGAATACTTTTAAAAAAGCACCCGACTTACATGTATATTTCGTTTTTGTTGAGTAATTCACGGCCTGATTCATTACTTTTAGGCCATTTTCAATACAAATACTCTAGTGCTACTGGTGCTCTCAGGTGCTCTCATCAGGTTACCACGATGTAACTGGGTATATTATCAATAGATACAGGTAGCATTTAATAGGCTGACATACATACTGTACACATAGTTGATGTCATGCACCACCATAACCACTTCTAGCTTCCTATAATCCAGTCTTGTTGTAATCTCATTCAGTATCTAGTACTGTTTGAATGCTGGATAACTACCACAATTTAATTGGTTGATGGAGTTCTAGCCTGCTTGTGATTGGATGATAGAAAGTATTAGATGGTGTCACACCCAGGAGACTGCAAAGCTAGCCTCCTCTCCTGCTTTGGGTTAGTTGGGCAGAGTAGAATGTGTACATTAGTAATCCACCTACTTATTCATCCCAAGGTCAATGATTCACTAATTTTCAACAAAGATTTACACTGATGCAATGAACTCTTTTACATACACATGTATACACCGTAGGTTTGTTAGACGTAAGTGCAGGAAAATTCCAAGGCTGTGCTTGTAAAAGACCGAGTTCCTCCGATTTGCGAAAGAAGGGGATGGGATAATGGAGCCCCAAATTGTGACACAGCTTTCTTTACACGTGAATGATGTTAGTAGTATAGTCAGTGCACTTCTAGACAGACACGCACTCATTGACCCCTGTTTTCAACCAATCACAAGCCGGTATTTCCGATTTCAACCAATCACAGAAGAGCACAAAAATTTTGCACACGACCTTGCCAAGGTCACCCCAAAATCCCCCCTTCTGATTGGTCGAAAAAACATTTGCACACTTGACCCCGAACCCGGCCACGACCCCTTCCCTTCCTCCTTCCCACCCTCCTCCCCTCCCCCTCCCCCACCTCCCACTCCTCCCTCCTCCCCGCCACCGCCCTCGTCCCGTCCGCGCCACCGCCGTCGCCGCCGCCGCCACCGCCGCCCTCACCACCGCCGCCGCCGCCGCCACCACCACCGCCCTCACCACCGTCGCCGCCACCGCCGCCGCCGCCACCACCGCCACCACCACCACCGCCGCCACCACCACCACCGCCACCGCCGCCGCCGCCGCCACCACCACCACCACCGCCGCCGCCGCCGCCGCCGCCATCACCGTCATCACCGCCACCCCTCCTCCACCGCCGCCCACCCTCCCCACCCCGCAACCCCCACTCACCCGAACGACCAATCGTTTGAGGCGGTCAAGCCGCGTCCGCCCACGTTGCGTGCGGCGCCGACCGTACACGTGGAGGCGACGCCGGTGCCCCGTATCCACCGGGCCAAGCGACTAGGCAGCGGCCCGCCGCCCATTCCGAGTTCCACTGGGGTGGGACTATAAAAGATAAGTTTGACTGATGATAGTATTAATACAAAGAAGACTTAGTCATAGCAAACATGTCTTTTCTCACCAAAGGAGCAGCGGGGAGATATGTACTTTTAAAGGAAGTCCTCCCGAAGTCTGTATGGGAATATATGATCAAAAGTAATATCGAAGAAACGAATAGTCCATGGATGTGGTATTGGGTTGACAGACTCGCTCATAATTCCTTAGTGGTAGAGCTTGCCATCTATTTTAGAACACTTTCACTCTCTATGAATATCCCTTTTAAGATAGGAGAGGAAAAGTTGAGGAAAATGGCACTTTGTTATGAAGACTTAACAGGAGCTAGGTCAAGATTTTCATCTATGGTAGAAACAAAAAACGCATCCGTTTCTTCTCCCTTACTCCTTCTTAGGAATGCAGAGTTGTCAACCTGGTGTAGAGTGGAGGTTGAGAAGATTATTGAAGATAGAAACTGGGATGAAACTGGTGTGGGAGCGGAGGCCACTTTTAACACTCACTTCTTACTATATCTGGATAATGAACCTGGTGGGGAAGGTTCAAAGAATGAACTCTATCATAGAGTATTGAACATATTAAAGGATGGGGCAAGAAGATGTCGCTTTGAGGATGGGAAGGAGAAATCGCGAGCGAAGAGGAGTTACAATGAAGAAAGCATCCCTGGTTTAATTCTTAGTAGAGGTAATACGCTATATGCAGGGCGATTGTTTGGAGAACTAGATCCATCCAAAAATGGGTTAGAGGTGATAAGAAGTCCTTCACCAGGAGATGCTAGATTAGAGGTGAGAGAGACTTCTACAGGAGAGACTAACCAGGTTATGATAGAAGAGGTTGAAATGTGTGACATTGGAGAACTAGATTCATCCAAAAACGGGTTAGAGGAGATAAGAAGCCCTTCACCAGGAGAAGCTAGGGTGGAAGTGAGAGAGACTTCTACAGGAGAGAATAAGCAGATTATGATAGAAGAGCAAACTCATGTAGAAACTAAAGAAGAGGTTGAAATGTGTGACAAAAGGGAACAAGAGATTAGAAAGATAGAACAAGAATTGGCACTAAAGAAAGTGGAATTGGCAGGAGCACTGGGGTGGAAAGAAGCACTAGAGATGCAACAGAGAATTGATGCAAGAAAAGAGAGAAGAACAAATCGCATTGCCTTCTTAGAAAAAAAGTTAACAGAGGAAAGAATGGAAAAAGAGAGGTTAATGATGGAAATCGAGCGTTTGCAAAAAGAAGAAGAAGAAGAAAAAATGGATAGTGTATCAATTATTGATCACATAATTCCCCACCTGGCTAACAAACTAGATGATAATGATGCAAAAGCAGAAGGGGAAGATAGTAAACTGCCACAGTGGGTTCCAACAGGAGAAAGTAATGATGAATAAAAGTGTATAGATTCCAATCGTTCTCTCAAACAAGGGCAAGATGTCAAAGCAAGAGGTAGTATGTAGAAATGAGAATTATGAAGATGTGGCTGATGGTCTCTTAGATGAAGTAGTAGCTATCTCTGCTGAAGAGGGAAGGGAGCAAATAGGAGAGAGAAGCAACAAAAGAAAGAAGTTCACATTCTACATAATCATAATACTATTTATACTTTCTTGCTCATCTTTATCACCATCAGTTTACACATATCTAAGTGATAGGGAACCACCCAATGGCAAAGACAAAGGAGTACTTAAGCAAGGACACTTTTTAAAAACAAACACAACTCTATTAGCTACTCAACTGGATCAGCATGCGTCCACACCAAGAAATCGATCTTCGCTTGCAGAGTCCCTTCACAGCTCTAGTCTGTGGTCCAACAGGGAGTGGAAAAACGGAACTACTTTTTAGTCTTATTAGGAGAGTTGATGAAATTGCTTCACCCACTCCTGTTGAAATCATTTACTGCTATGGAGTTTGGCAACGCCGCTTTGAGGATTACAAGGATAAAGTAAGGTTTCATTCAGGACTCATTGATGTAGAAATGGATATAGAGCGTGATGGGAAGAATCGCTGGCTCATCATTGATGACTTGATGGGTGAAGTCGGGGGGAAAGAGACTACTAATGCAATCTTTACAAAGTTCAGTCACCACCTGAACATAAGCGTCTTTTTCTTACTACAGAACCTTTTCCCGAAAGATAATAGAACAGTGTCAATAAACTCGCAGTACTTTTTCTTGTTCAAGAACCCCAGAGACGGAATGTCTGTTACCAATCTTGCAAAGCAGGCTTTTCCTCAGAGTACAAGAGCTGTTCAAGAAGCTTTTAGTGATGCTACACGTAAGCCACACTCTTTTCTATTCTTGAATCTTCGCCAGGAAACCCCGGAGTGGGCTAGACTGATCGGTAATTTTGCTTCTGAGCACTCTCCCATGACTGTATATATCCCGAATACCCTGGAATATAAGTAGCATTCACATCTCTACTCTCTCCATAAACTGTCTTGGACTCGAAGAGAGCGCATCCATCATCAAGCATGAGATACATTAATTCACCCGAGTATTCTCCAAGGTTGAGGAGGAATGCCTTGAGTATATATGCACTGACGAAAGCATCTGCAACCATCAGAGATTCAACCATTGCTGAGGCTAACAAAGACCTTATACTCGCTCTTGTTGAGTGTGCTAGAAATGTATTATTAGGTAATGTTCATCTAACTACCGCTCAGTTGAACTCTCTACGTCGACATAGAAGGGCCATTGAGGATCTCACCAACTCTCGTACTAGTGTGAGGCAGAAAAAGTTAATCCTACAACGTGGCGGATTTTTAGGTCTTCTTTTGAAGCCATTGGCAAGTTTACTCGGAGGTGTGCTTGGTGGATTAGGCGGTGGACGAAGGTGAAATGAGTCTCAAGTTTTCTAAAAAGTATCTTCTTATGGATAAACATACATATGAATCAATGAATAGTAGAAACAACAAAAAAGAAGGAGAGCATCTACCCTCACTCTCTACAAATGGGGATCTACTCCTGGCAGAAAAAAGCAGAAAAGATGTAATATCTAACCTCAAAAACTCTGATACAGACATCTACTCTCAGCTAGAGCAACATGCTCATAAAATGAATAAGTTCCTAAAAGAGTTGGAGAGATCACGCCATCCGCAGCAGGAGTTGTATAATACATTAGAGGGAATTAACACTAGGTTTAATGAAATGCATACATGGAGACAAAGAGAAGAAGAAGCACAAGAGCGAGGGCGAGAGAAAAAAAGAGATGATGAAAAGAGGCGAAGTGGCTCAAGGTCACCACTACCACACCCATATAGGAGAGAAACAAAACCAGAGAGGTCAGAAGCTGGCGCACGTTGGAGTGGGAAGGGTGAAAATAGAAGTCCTATCAAAACTAGGTCTAGGCGAAAGCTTCCTAAAACCCCTCTTGCAAGCAATAGTAAAACAGAAAGATGGATGATATAGATGAAGGTCTACGTGATATTTACTTCTCCCCTCCTCAACCACCATCTTTTGGAGGAAAGAGAAAGTTAGTTTTAGCTTCTCCTCCTGGTATTAATGAGAATGATGTTGAGAAGTGGTTGAGAAGTCAAGACGCATACACTCTTCATCGCCCGATTAGAATGAAGTTTACAAGGAGAAAAACGTTTGTGAGTGGGATTGGTGAACAACTCCAGGCAGATCTCGTGGATGTGCGTGCGCACAAGGACTCAAATGATGGAGTAACATTTTTGCTCACCTGCATAGATGCCTTCTCACGGAAAGCATGGGTCTTTCCTCTTCATTCCAAGTCTGGTCTGGAAGTGTCCAATGCACTCATCTCTCTATTCGAAAATGAAAGCTTTAGACAAATACAAACTGATAAAGGTAAGGAGTTCCTAAACAGAAGGGTGAGTGAAGTGCTAAAGAAGTATGGAGTTAGCCATTTCACCTCTGAGAATGAGATCATCAAGGCTGCTCTTGTTGAACGCTTTAATAGAACATTGAGAGGGAAAATTCATCGTCTACTCACTTATAGAGGGGATGGACGCTACTTAGAAGATGTAGAAGACCTAGTCCAAGGATATAACAACAGTTTTAATAGGTCAATTGGAATGAAACCTATTGAGGTTGATTACGATAATCAAGAAGAGGTTTGGGTTCGGTTAAATGAGTTCTCACCTAAACGATGGTTAAAGAAAACAAGAGTAAAATACTCACCAGGTGATCATGTTCGGATTTCGATGGCTCGTAGTAGCTTTGAGCGAGGGTTCACACCAAACTGGTCAACCGAGATATTCACCATAAAAGCAGTCAAGGCACATACCTCACCTCCTGTCTATACACTGGAAGACCTAAACAAAGAAGGAGTAGATGGAACATTCTATGCACAAGAATTGCAACATGTTAACCTACCTGAAATCTTTAGAGTTGAGAAAGTCATACGTAAACGGAGAAGGAGAGGAAAAGAAGAGAGTTTCGTGAAATGGAGTGGTTATCCCTCTTCATTTAATAGTTGGATAGATTCTAGTCAGTTTGTGTAAGACCAAAGGTAGTATAAATTCGATATGTAAGTTCAGTTTTGCTCACTCTCAAAGATGGCCTTCAATGTCACACTTACCTCAAATGTACGCATCGGTGGGAGTGACACAAACACCAATGCTCACTTCATTACGAAGCTAGCCAAGACATTGAAGCTTCACTCATCACAGTGGGAGGTTGGGTTACTTGACATTCAGTACCCTGCATCCTGGAGAAATGTGGAAGATGGCTATGTAGTGGTTACGAATACAAAAGATGGAGTCAAACGAAAATGTGAAATCAGGAGTGGAAGGTATGCTTCCATGGGTGAACTTTTGAGTGAGATCAATAGAATACTAATAAACTACGACTTAGAAAAAGTAGTGAGCTTTTACTATGATAGTCTACGGAATGAAACCTTCCTCATGTTGAGAGAACAGGAACACTCTGTCATGATGTCACGTGATGTTGCGTGGGTGTTGGGATTCGAACCTGATGTAGAATATGCTGCGGAAATCAACAGGAGTCAAAACCCTCCAGACATCAATGCTGGTTTCACATCCCTCTATGTCTACTCCTCCGTAGTCTCACCAAGACATGTTGGAGATAGTCTAGTCCCCCTACTTCGCACAGTTCCTATAACAGAGAGTGAAAGAAATAGCACCGTTTTCTTTGAGTTTTCGAATGTTCAATACTCTCCAGTGTCTAATACAAGCACAGACCTCATCGAGGTAGATATAAGACGTGATGATGGAGAAAGGGTCTCATTTCGCAGTGGAAAGGTTGTGCTGACGGTTCGTTTCAGACCGCGTGGAGAGAAATAACATGGCCCCTCGCATAGTTCCATATTTTCCTGATGAGTCAGGTGAGATGTATGAAGACTATTATGCAAACCAGGTGGGAGAGGGAATGAGTGTGTACAGGGGAAAACCTATTATGACGGGTAATGGGATCGGCTCACTCTTTTCTGGACTGGCCCGAGGGGTCCTTCCCATGCTAAAGAATGGTGCCAAAACTATTGGGAAAAAGCTATTGACTACTGGAGCTTCGGTTCTGGGAGATGTAATCAAGGGAGAGAACTTCAAATCCTCTGCAGCAAAACGTTTTCGTGAAGCTGGTGGGGATCTTCTAGGTGATGTAGAAGATGAATTACGTGAACCACCTGCCAAACGTGCACGAGTTAGTCAAAAGTCTACAAAGAAAAAGCGTAAAGGAAGAAAAACAGTTTTTGACTAAATGAAAGATAAATATATAATCCACACCTAGACTCACCACTCCCCACTCTTAGACAAGCGACTGTAGGAGCAAGTACTAGATGGAACAACTCTCACACTATCGAACATGTCCGTCACACATCGAGCCATCTCTCTCTCCAAGGTTTCTGAAGACTCTCCAGACACGGTTGACTCCAGTTTTGACTTATTTGCCACTCCGCCAACTCATACTAGCGTGCTCAGAGGTGAGTGGGTACCTTTGGCTCCTGTTACGGACTCCCCTGATGGCACTATTGAATTTAACATCCCGCCCGCAGACGAACTCTACACAGATCTATCAAGGTCTTACTTACACACCACAGTAAAGGTGAGCAAGGCTGATGGAAGCGTACTACCTGCGGAAGAACAACTAAAGGTTGTTCCAGGGGACAATTTTATGCACAGTCTCTTTTCTTCTGCCACTGTTCAACTGGCCGGGCAAGATGTTGAGTATGAACCAAACTATGGACATAGAGCTTATGTCGAGAATCTCCTAAACTATGGTAAAGATGCTAAGAGCACATATATGAAAGTTGGGAGTGGGTGGATGGAGGATGAAGGAACTGGAGAAGACTATGATGGTATACCTCCCGAAGTGGTTGAAAAAAGAAAGAAACTTATAGCCACAAGTAAAGAGATGAGCTTCTATGGGAGACCTAGGTTGAGTATGTTTTCTCAAGGAAGACTTATTCCACCAGGAGTTCGCTCTCGCCTTACTCTACAACGTGCTATTCCACAAATGGCCCTCTTAGCAGAAACAGACAACCCTGCAGGAGGGGCGAAGATTTCTATAACTAAGACAGAATTGTGGATTCGACGTGTACAAGCCAATCCGGCCTTACAAAAAGCACAAATGGATGTTTGGGTTGTGCAACAAGAGTCTATAAAACTACCAATTGACCGAATAAAAACTCATTTCCATGTCATCCCTGCTGGACACCAGTCAGTGAGAGTAAACTTTGATCAAGCGGGACAGAAGCCAAACAGAGTCTTTGTCGGACTAGTCAACCATACTGCAAAGAGTGGAACGTATAAGCAAAATCCCTTCAAATTTGGACATAACAATCTAAGTTCATTAGAATTACTAATTGATGGAACACCGGTGACCCGAAGATATGAACCAAATTTTGCAAGTGGAAAGTTTGCTCGTGAATTCATGAATTTGTTCACTGTCACAAATACATCCGATGCTGACACAGGGAATGAGATCTCCCCTAGCAAATACAAGTCCTGCGCTGCTCTCTACGCCTTTGACATTTCAGGAGATTTGTGTGATGACAACTTTCACTTGTTATCAAATGGGAGTCTATCTATTAATCTAGCATTTGCTAATCAAACTCAAAATACACTTGGACTGTTTGTATACGAAGAAAAAGATGACATTATCTACTTGAATGCAAATCACGAAGTATCTATGGTAGCCGGGATGATGTAAAAAAAAATGGATACATTCTCAATCTCGAATATTCTATCTGATGATAAACTCTCATCAACCTCCTTTAGAGGGGTTATGCCAAGGGATCACTTCTTAGACTCCTTCTCCCCATCTGGATCTTTTGTTTTCAACACTCAAACAAGTGAGAAAAGTGGCGAGCATTGGATCTCTGTTTTTTCGAATGGAAAAGAAATAGAGTATTTCGACTCCTATGGTCTCCCCCCTTCTATTTATCCTGATGTGGGTAAGATGTTACAACAATGGGGAATACCAATAGTATGGAATGGAGAGTGTCTACAAGAAGAGAGTACTAACGTGTGTGGAGACTACTGCATCTTGTTCTGTCTCCTTCGAGCTCGAGGGTGGAGTATGGAGGGAATAATTACACGGCTAAGCAGAGTAGAAGGAAGAGTTCGAGATCATTCTATAAGAGCTCTATTACAACGTTTATACTATAATAAAAGAAATAATACTTTCCCACTCACAACGCATGTAAACAATATTATGCTTTTTTCACCTTTTCACTTTGACTAGAGAGAAATACTTCACCTTACTTATAATTCGTTTTTATACTACTATAACTAAAAAAAAAAAAAAAAAAAAAGAGACCAATAGTTTTTATCTTACCTGCATTCTTTTTTTTTTTCTTTGCTTTTTAGATTTCTGCTTGATTCTTTTATTTTTTCTCTATTTATCTTCGTAATAAAACAATACTACTGAAGAAAGCTGCATCTTTTCTATCTTGGAATAATACTCATCCATGGGTTGTTGTGGTCTCGCCCCTATCCGAGGCCCGCTCCGGGGAGGATGGAGAGTCCACCTCGTAATAAAACAATACTACTGAAGAAAGCTGCATCTTTTCTATCTTGGAATAATACTCATCCATGGGTTGTTGTGGTCTCGCCCCTATCCGAGGCCCGCTCCGGGGAGGACGGAGAGTCCACCATGTTAGAAAGATCCTTTCGGGCAGGACTCCCCACTCCTATTATTTTCCCCTTCTTCCGTGCCTCTTTTAACGCATCCACCTCTTCTTTCCTCTTCTGACTGCACTCTTCTTCCTCAATAATTCCATCCATTTGTGAGTCCGTTAAGCCCGCAAATAACTCTTCTTGGTTTTGTACTATGTTGTCAGTATCCATTGATAATGTACTATTGTAGTAGTGTAGCTGTACAGTAGTGATGTGGTGAACTTTGAATGCTGAGACTGTGATCCCACTCTCCCTTTATACAACTGCTCATTTCTTGACTCCTCCCTTTTTTTATCCAATCCCAATGTGACCCGATGTGAATCCGAAGCCTCCCGATGCATCCCGATGTGAATCCGAAGCCTTCCGATGCATCCCGATGTGATTCCGAAGCTTCCCGATGCATCCCGATGTGAATCCGAAGCTTCCCGATGCATCCCGATGTGATTCCGAAGCTTCCCGATGCATCCCGATGTGATTCCGAAGCTTCCCGATGCATCCCGATGTGAATCCGAAGCTTCCCGATGCATCCCGATGTGATTCCGAAGCTTCCCGATGCATCCCGATGTGATTCCGAAGCTTCCCGATGCATCCCGATGTGATTCCGAAGCTTCCCGATGCATCCCGATGCATCCCGATGTGAATTGACACATCGGGATGCATCGGGAAGCTTCGGAATCACATCGGGATGCATCGGGATGCATCGGGAAGCTTCGGAATCACATCGGGATGCATCGGGAAGCTTCGGGTTCACATCGGGATGCATCGGGAAGCTTCGGAATCACATCGGGATGCATCGGGAAGCTTCGGAATCACATCGGGATGCATCGGGAGGCTTCGGATTCACATCGGGGTGCATCGGGAGGCTTCGGATTCACATCGGGGTGCATCGGGAGGCTTCGGATTCACATCGGGGTGCATCGGGAGGCTTCGGATTCACATCGGGGTGCATCGGGAGGCTTCGGATTCACATCGGGAGGCTTCGGATTCACATCGGGGTGGGGAAATGGTTAGACTCCGCCCACTGAATACTACTATTTAAGGTATAAGTTTCTCACTCTAGCAGTATGAACAATCAGCCTCTAGTCAACAGAGTGAGAGTAAACAGAGACAGCTACCTACTAGTCAGTGCCTGATCAGAGATGTCAACAAGTAGAACATAAGGTTAGTGTTAAATGGAGTAATTGGCAGCAATTGTGAAGTGTTTATTGTATAAAATGCTATCAAGCTAAAAAATAACTCACACCCTACTACTATATATTTTTATAGGGAGGCTAAACAATTTAATATATTACATTATAGTCCCACCCCAGTGGAACTCGGAATGGGCGGCGGGCCGCTGCCTAGTCGCTTGGCCCGGTGGATACGGGGCACCGGCGTCGCCTCCACGTGTACGGTCGGCGCCGCACGCAACGTGGGCGGACGCGGCTTGACCGCCTCAAACGATTGGTCGTTCGGGTGAGTGGGGGTTGCGGGGTGGGGAGGGTGGGCGGCGGTGGAGGAGGGGTGGCGGTGATGACGGTGATGGCGGCGGCGGCGGCGGCGGCGGTGGTGGTGGTGGTGGCGGCGGCGGCGGCGGTGGCGGTGGTGGTGGTGGCGGCGGTGGTGGTGGTGGCGGTGGTGGCGGTGGCGGCGGTGGCGGCGACGGTGGTGAGGGCGGTGGTGGTGGCGGCGGCGGCGGTGGTGAGGGCGGCGGTGGCGGCGGCGGCGACGGCGGTGGCGCGGACGGGACGAGGGCGGTGGCGGGGAGGAGGGAGGAGTGGGAGGTGGGGGAGGGGGAGGGGAGGAGGGTGGGAAGGAGGAAGGGAAGGGGTCGTGGCCGGGTTCGGGGTCAAGTGTGCAAATGTTTTTTCGACCAATCAGAAGGGGGGATTTTGGGGTGACCTTGGCAAGGTCGTGTGCAAAATTTTTGTGCTCTTCTGTGATTGGTTGAAATCGGAAATACCGGCTTGTGATTGGTTGAAAACAGGGGTCAATGAGTGCGTGTCTGTCTAGAAGTGCACTGACTATACTACTGATGTTCAATGTAGGTAAATGCGCACACAAATAATGATGACATAAATTCACCTGATAATATGAAAACAAGCTAAGAGTATTTTTTGCTATTGTTCAATGCGTCTTTTATGAACTGGGTGTCACCTTACCTCAGGTTTCCCACATAACTATATATTATTCTCATTCAATGATGGATATGCTACATGTCTAGTTGGGGAATAATAATTACATCTTTTATTTGGAGTAAATGTGTCTGTACAATCCCCTCCCCACATGTCTCACCTACAGCTTCCCAGTGATCTACTTACACTGTAAAACTAACAAGATACTGTCTATTTAGTACTGCTGCACCAGCATTGCCATAGAAGTGACAAATAACTTTTGAATAAAAAGCTGTTTAGGCAATGTCGGTGGACTACTGTCCACTTAGGTGCAGAAGTAGAATAATGTTTGATTTATTATTTATGAATGCTTTATCTGAAAATAAAGAAATACCTCTCCCCAACTTCAGTTATGGCAAAGAACTAACCCTATCTCAAATGTGCAGACTCAATTTCACTGCTCCTATTTCACAACATTCGTATAGTATTCTACAATTCATGACCTAGGGCGAGGCACCATCGTTTACATTGTCCTAAGGTAATATATCTTAGAGTACAGTTTTTATTTTACTATCTATTTTACCTCTTATTTACGAGTATGCTTGCAAAATTGGTGCTAAGGAACAAAAGTTGAGGTAAAAAACCTTTTCTAACACAACAGGTGGTGGCCTTGACCTGTTGAGACTCATGATTCTGGATTGCATAGTCAGAAGATCTGTGCTCTAACAACTGCATGTGGCTGCTTTTGCTAATACTATAGAGTATTTAGCAAAGAAATGTATAGGTACTAAAGAACGCCGGTATGTATTAGTCAATGTTTCAATGACTGCAGAACGTGGGATGAGAATGAGAGCGCTTCGAACTTAGGCTAACGACATTATTGGTTTCTTGAATACACATCCATCTATAAATTTGTTTATATAAAATGACACTCTTTGAATATTACAACAGATGTATAATCATGTATAATTGTCTGAAATTGTATTTTTCTAAATAAGTTTAAACAAGCTTCAAAATGGACTTGTAAGGCTGATAAAAAATGAAATTACTCATATTAATAAAACATTGAACAAACTATGCACACATACATGTGCATGTGGGACTCTACCAATAGGCAGAATAAGTTTTACATATAAGTAGGGTAAGTCATCATGCAGCTATGAATCCAGCGCCATAATAGTTATTCATCTGTAAACCTTATTAATAATTTATGATGTTTCTAGAGCTTTGCATGAGAGAGCGACTCTGGAGTGATGGGGTCACATCATGGCAGCGTGAGATGTCTTATAGTTCTTCTTTACTATGGTGGAGTCAGGTTGAAGTATTTTAACCCTGGAAATCAATGAAGAATTTTTGTATGCTTACCACTTGAGCACATTATTGTAGCAAATGATTCTTTTAGTTTGTTTGTGTTGAACCAAAGAAAATAGAACAATAATTCACAACAACTTTTTAAACGGTTGCATTCATGTGGTTTCTTTTCATATAAACTTCCATAATAGAATTTTGACTCTCTAATTGGCTACAAATTCAACTTACTGCAGGAGTCAGATTTTATACTGTGGAAATTTATTATGATATGTACTAATAGTACATATTATAATAAATTAGTAATAGCAGGGCTAGTTTTAAAGCAATCTTTCATGAAAGAGAACCTCCATTAGGAACAAGATTATTCAAAGGTGAATTCCTATTCTGGAAAGGTATATCACCATCAAAATAATTAATCGCTTGAGAGCTCTTTCTACTATTGTGATTGAAACGAGGACGTAGTATTACAGAAAATGGATAATATACCACAGTGCTTCAGTCTGAAGTTATAGAAAAGAGAATTATTCTATAAAAGACATTTCTTCTTAAATACTTGTAAAAACTTTACCACTCACCTGCCAAAGCTCCAGTGAACCCAGCGTTGTAGTCCGTTGTCACCTCATTAGTGACATAGTCTGTTCGTCTGTCAACATAATCTGTACCTGCTTGATTTTTTGGTCCTCCAACCAGAGCTCCATAGAGAACATGTGGGTTGTCTTGATTCTCATTGAAGTCCACCCAATCACATGTTGCATCATCACTTACCCATGGGCACGAGCTAATAAATAGACAGACAACTCCTAAATTACTTTATGGGATGGTGGAATTCATTTCTCTAATAGAAATACCTTACGTACTCAGAATGGTGGATGCGAGTTGAATGATTTACAATTTCAGAAGCAATTCAGAACTGTTACTACATTCGTAAAAGCTTCACAACCTGATAAACTTACGCTGCTTTGTGATGCGCTTGCTTAGGGTGTTGCGTTCCATATCCTACCACGTAGCTGAAGTCATTTTCATCAGTTAGACCTAGCATGTAATCTATCTGAGATTTTCCCAAGCTCTTGTAGATCTCAGAGTTTATTCCTTCTTTAGCTGATAGGAGAGCCAGGTAAGCAGCATTAGCAGCGTAACGAAGACTTCCCCACTGCAGTCTGAAAGCCAATCCAGGTGGGTTTAACTCTGTGTCACCTTTTAATAACCAATCAGAGTTGAAGAAAGATATGAGATTATTCTTGAACCGATCGTTCTTTGTCATCTCATAAAGTACCAGCTGAAACAGATGGAAAAAGAGAGTTGCTTTATTACAATAACATACAAAATATCTTCTCTGCAGCCAATCGCAATAGAACCAGTTTAATAATTTATTGTAAAATCAAAATTGAGCATATAGTCAATTGATTACGTGTAACTGATTCCTGGTCTAGCACCTGCCCAATAAGAAAAATTTCCATGAACTTACATTAACTAATCCTTCCTTATTATCCCAATCCAAGGCCCAGATACTGGTGTCAGTAAGATATGCCTCAGCTTCACTAAGGTAAGTGTCAGCCTGACTAGTACCAGTATAGGCTTTAGAAAGCCATGCAGCTGCATGCGCCATTTCGTCCTCCCAATTGGTGGAGCTGAATTAAGAGTCAGAGTATTGTGTTAATTTGTAGTGAATTAAAACTATATAATAATACATGTAGAAGACAAAAGACAATTTGCATCCAAAACCCGTGTTGCATACAAATGATCTATTACAATAATGCTGTTTGGGGATTTCCATATTGCATGTTGGTATTGGACACTAAGAATCTATGTATATGATATTCTGGCATAGGTAGTGAGTCATCTTTTGAATATTGCTTCAAAGTCTAGCATGTGGCATGTACATTATATTATATTTAGCTACGTACCAAACACTAACAATGCGGTATTAAATCTACATGTATACAGCAAGTGCTTTTGACATAATGTGAAAAGTAATGCATACGTTCTTAGATATACCAAAGTTCTTAGTTACCTGTAAAATTTTGCCCCATCAGTCACAGCTGAGTTGTAGGTACCTTCATTAGCTTTAGCAAGCTGGTAGAGAGATGTGGCATTGTTGAGCAGATACTGGCTATATGTCGGGTCTACAGATGGCATAAGTACATCACTCAAATGAAAATACTTATAGAATAGATGCAATAATGTACACACTAGTACATGTAGATGCATTCTTTATAGCAGTTTTGGATACCGGTGTAAGCAGTGTTCGATGTGTGGTTATACGGGAGTATACAGTGTGTACCCACCTCAATTTTGGTGGTTATACAGCTAGCAGGCGTGTACCCTCATTTTGATAGGTAGTTTTCCCCATACAGCCAATGTGGACCTGATAGTGTAGTGGGAGAATGCTTGACTATCATTTATAAGGTCTTGAGTTCGAATCTCATCAGAGCATAATTTTTTCATTTTAAGGGGCGTTCAGATGAAACCCGGAATTTTTCTGATGTCTCAGCAAGTATTAGTTAGAGACTCATGAGATTTGCATATTTTGAAAGTCCTACTTTGAGATAATTGAAAAAAGAATATGAGACCACATTTTTCTAGATGTTAGTTAGGAGCATCTTAGTACTGTCATGGAACAAAGAGTTATTATAAAATTTTTAGTGAAGGAGGGCAACAAACCAGCTGAAATTACTAGGAGAGTTAGTTTACAGTATGGAGGACACACCATTCGTCAGTCAACACTCTAAGAGTAGGGTGAAATTTTGAAGGGTAGGCGGAAGTGGCGGAAGACCTTCTGGGCAGATGTCGTCGCAGAGTCAGTCTTGACACAGCCATCAACCCTGACATTATTAACAAGTTTTTAGGACTATCATGGAACTATTCATGTTAATTTCCTCCCAAAGGGTCAAATCATCAATCCACATACTACAAAAAAGTCTTAAAAAAGATTACATGCTGCTAATGGAAAGAAACAACCTGGTTTAATCACGAAAACTCGGAGTTTCCAGCAAAACAACTCAAGACTACATACATGTACATACAGCACAACTAACGTTGAAATTGATATCTGCGATTAATAGCTAAATTGGGTTAGGATGTCATTCCACACCCTCCTTACAGCCGTGATTGGGCACCAAGTGATCGTCACCTTTTAAGACCTATGAAAAAGACATCATAGCGACAAGCACTTTTGATGGGTAAAAAAGTGGAAGAAAATGTCCCCCGATCGCTCCGACAGTGATCCATTAAATTATTTATAGCAGGCTTCACATCATTTGGAAAAAAATAAAAAAGTGTGCAACTGTGTAAGAGACCCTTGTTGAAAAGCAAATAAAATTTCTTCAAAATCGTACATTTAATTCTCGAGATATTAATCAAATTCCGGTCTTGATCCGAATGCCCCTCATAGTGATTCATCAATTTTTTAGCTACTATAAGATTGAGTAAATAGCTATACAATCTGTAAGATTGCATGCACATGCATCCACTTCATTTGTTCCACTTTGAACACTGGATGTAAGTGTGGGTTATCTATGCAAAACATAGAGATCTTAGATTAATTAATAAGACTTCTAAATTTTATCCACTCTGACCTTCATCCTTAAAGACGATGGAAGCAGCAGCAAGAGCGGCAGCGGTCTCTCCCATGACATCAGCACCTCCTGGTGCTGTAGCTCCAGCACCAACAACATAAGATGGCCGTGTCATTGTGTTCTCTTCTGGTCTTTGCCAGACAGCATGATCAGCATCACCATTGCCTACCTGTAGTATACACCATCCCTAGATGTTACGTCTACAGTGTATATATTGAACTTGAAGATAGTGTAACATTTTCTACTGTTAATTATTGTCAAGCCAAAATACGCTATGATACTAATCTAATATACTGGTGTTGTGGTCAAAATTCTGAAATACCTAGTATTATAACAACTTGAGGTAACTGTAGACTACCACACTTTACAGCTTTCAGAAGTTTAATATCTTAATTAGAGCAGATTGGTACCTGAGCATAGAAACGATCGGTCTGCTGATGGCATTTCATAAAATAATCTAGAGGCCATCTGACTTGACGAAGTCCTTCGTTATATTGCCCTGCTGCCACATAGCCATCTTTGAAGTATAGAAGACCAGAGAGAAGCATTGTAGTCGCAGAGGCCATGGGAAGACCAAATTTGACATGATCTCCAGCTAAAATAAATCATGTAATTGTCAACTCTCAACCGTCAACTGTGGTGCACTGTTGGGGGTATTATTACATTACCTTCAAAAATCCTCTCCCTGCTGGAATGTATACATACATGTACCATTTACCAATTCTAAACAGCTATAAATTAAAATTTGTAACTTACCATCGTACCAGCCTCCAGAGAGATCCAAATTTACATCACTACCATCACCTAATGCTGAATCTCCTCTCCATGCTATTCTATTATCAGCTGGAAGCTTACCAGATCTCTGGGCCTCATAGAACATCCATGAGTATCCAATGACTTCACTATATGCATCTGAATTGAATAGATGGCAGTATAGTAAGAAACAGCGGGAATACTACGTTATTCTACATGTACATGTATGCATGCACGTATGTATGTATGTATGTATGTATGTATGTATGTACGTATGTATGTATGTATGTATGTATGTACGTATGTACGTATGTACGTATGTACGTATGTACGTATGTACGTACGTACGTACGTACGTACGTACGTACGTACGTACGTACGTACGTACGTATGTACGTATGTACGTATGTACGTATGTACGTATGTACGTATGTACGTATGTACGTACGTACGTACGTACGTACGTACGTACGTATGTATGTATGTACGTATGTATGTATGTACGTATGTATGTATGTATGTATGTATGTATGTACGTATGTATGTATGTATGTATGTATGTATGTATGTATGTATGTATGTATGTATGTACGTATGTACGTATGTACGTACGTACGTACGTACGTACGTACGTACGTATGTACGTATGTATGTATGTATGTATGTATGTATGTATGTATGTATGTATGTATGTATGTATTAGTTGTAATTACATGTAGGCCAATGTTTAGTGTATTTATGATTTTATGAACTGCATATCATACAGGAGTTTTATATGTAGGAAATAAAATAATAATTCAGTAAACAGGTAAGTTATGTAAAATTCCCCAAGCTAACTCGTAACCATAGCGATAAACAAGTGACTGGTCTATAAGTGTAACATGGGTGTTATAGTGGATGTAGCTTGTGGTTTGTAAGCATGTAGCAGCCTTTAAAGTTTTGTGAGATTTATCACCATAGCTCCATCACTCGTAGACACATGGTGCATATCCTACATGTACATCATGTCACATTGTGCATATCCTACATGTACATCATGTCACATGGTGCATATCCTACATGTACATCATGTCACATGGTGCATATCCTACATTTACATCATGTCACATGGTGCATATCCTACATGTACATCATGTCACATGGTGCATATCCTACATGTACATCATGTCACATTGTGCATATCCTACATGTACATCATGTCACATGGTGCACTTAAGAGCTTTGAAACACACTAATAGCCCTCAGCAGAAGGTGATTTAGATCTGGTACCAGACATTATATTACTAATAGAATGTAGATGCTTACCAGATGCTGTGGATGTTGTTGCAGCAGTTGTAGTGGTAGTTGTGGCTGTAGTGGTAGTGGTAGTTGTAGTCGAGGCTGGTGCAGCTGTAGAACTAGTTTCCGCTACACTTGAACCATACCAGTTGGCAGTACCAGATGTAGGAGATGAGCTACTGCTCCTAAGAATGTAGTGTACATAAATAATATATATACAATGTATCCATTATTGTTAGCCAAGTAGAACTATACAGCAAAGTGGTACATACAGTACAGCAAAGTGGTGCATACAGTACAGCAAAGTGGTGCATATAGTACAGCAAAGTGGTACATACAGTACAGCAAAGTGGTACATACAGTACAGCAAAGTGGTGCATACAGTACAGCAAAGTGGTACATACAGTACAGCAAAGTGGTACATACAGTACAGCAAAGTGGTACATACAGTACAGCAAAGTGGTACATACAGTACAGCAAAGTGGTGCATACAGTACAGCAAAGTGGTGCATACAGTACAGCAAAGTGGTGCATATAGTACAGCAAAGTGGTACATACAGTACAGCAAAGTGGTACATACAGTACAGCAAAGTGGTGCATACAGTACAGCAAAGTGGTACATACAGTACAGCAAAGTGGTACATACAGTACAGCAAAGTGGTACATACAGTACAACAAAGTGGTACATACAGTACAGCAAAGTGGTGCATACAGTACAGCAAAGTGGTGCATACAGTACAGCAAAGTGGTACATACAGTACAGCAAAGTAGTGCATACAGTACAGCAAAGTGGTACATACAGTACAGCAAAGTGGTGCATACAGTACAGCAAAGTGGTGCATACAGTACAGCAAAGTGGTGCATACAGTACAGCAAAGTGGTGCATACAGTACAGCAAAGTGGTACATACAGTACAGCAAAGTGGTGCATACAGTACAGCAAAGTGGTACATACAGTACAGCAAAGTGGTACATACAGTACAGCAAAGTGGTGCATACAGTACATTGAAATCATATCAAATGGTAGAAACATAGTTTGAACTTTTTAGTACTTTCAATACAATGCCTATAATATGAAGAGCTGTTTCAACTTTCCAATTTACATGTATACGCAATCATGCACATGTACATTTACATGTAAATGTACATGTACATTTACATGTAAATGTACATGTCAATGTACATGTAAATGTACATGTAAATGTGCATGTAAATGTGCATGTAAATGTACATGTAAATGTGCATGTAAATGTGCATGTAAATGTACATGTAAATGTGCATGTAAATGTGCATGTAAATGTGCATGTGAATGTGCATGTGAATGTCCATGTAAATGTGCATGTAAATGTGCATGTAAATGTGCATGTAAATGTGCATGTAAATGTACATGTAAATGTGCATGTAAATGTGCATGTAAATGTACATGTAAATGTGCATGTAAATGTGCATGTAAATGTGCATGTGAATGTGCATGTGAATGTACATGTAAATGTGCATGTAAATGTGCATGTAAATGTACATGTAAATGTACATGTTATATTTTAATATACTTAGCAACTCACCTGCCCTGAAACTGGAACGTATATACTGAACCATCTGAAACATGACTGTTGGATGCGTTTGCTATTATGAAAACTTTTCCGCTGTTCCTAGTTGAAATTCTAACTTGGTCCCAAAGCTAAAGTAAAAATAAATTTACCATAAATATTGCAAAGGGGCCATGGCCCCTTACATTACATGTAGCTCCAAATTCAACCTTGCAATCTTGCAAGGTTGAGTTTGAACTACATGTACATGTAATGTAATATACATATGTTATGGTTACATTGCCATTGACTCTGCCGGATATACCAGTATGCACAGCCAAACCAATGCAAAACACAATCATGCTGAAACCAAGGATAGGACCAAATATGAACACAAGTATATGACAAGTGGATTAATATTACAATATAAATACAGGTAAGGTGAATGTAGAACCCTATTCGGTTATAAAGTAAAATAAAATGATGTACATTAGATGCTGTTAGACTATTAACTCACATATTCACCCCCAATGTGCGTCATAATATTAAAGACAATGTATAACATAATATAATATCTGAGATATTTCCTGCATAGTAATTAAATTGTAAAATATAAGCCTGGAAAGAGATTACAGTTCAATGGATAACTAGATGTTTCAATAGGATTGCATACATGTGGCTCATATTAAAAATAGCAATACTGCATCTATAGAAATGTTGGAAGGTGTAACGGTAATAAACCAAATACAATGAACTTACTATTAATTCTACCAGCGGTCTGTTGAACCTCAGTTTCATCTGCCACCCAGAAGTCAGATCTTTGCCAGCAGTGAGACTGACCTGTCCTTGGAACATAAATTCATCACCCTGTAGCCAGGAGGTTATGAAAGTTATAGCAGCTGACTGGACCAAGCCCAGGAGAGCAACCTGTAGAAAGACAATCTTCAGCAGCATGATGAATGTAACAGAGTGAAGATCTCAGTTGTAACGTCTACTTATATAGGACACGATGATAATATGATGTCACACGTACCTGTATGTAGATCAAGTGGGTATAATCTATAAAGATTAGGGTCATTAGGTAGGTAAGCAGGAGGAGAGAGATCTAAAGTGGGTTATTTACCACTGCATCTGCGTCATCCAACAAAAACTTGGAACGATTTTCAACTTGTGGACATTACAAGTGTATTTCACAATTTCACTAATGAGTTAAATCCAAGGGATCGGTACGTAGAGGATGCCCATTAGGTAAGCTCTGTTGACTTATGGAGAGTGTTTACTTGATTTTACTGATATTATGATGAAGGGATGCTACATAAATCACACTAATTATGTCATGTACACATTATATGTTGTCATACGCAGCAGTACACCACTTCAGATAGATAAATATAAATTTGTAAAACGTAATATGGTTTCTAACATTATAAGTGTATTGATGTGATACCATGCACCACACAGTATGTTCGTGCTAGAGGAGTACCTTTACACCTTTACTGCTGAAACACAGAATAGATAAGAGATTTTAACACTGGTATGAAGGCACACTGAATGCTTTAGACCAGTCATGTGGCAAACAATGTACTCGTTAGTAAAACTGAGTTGAATCAAGGATATTCGATAACGTTGGCTTAATTTGATTCATATTCAGTGTGTGTGTGCATGTGTCATGTAAACAGCTAAATACAGGTAAATGTAAATGCAGTGTTATATAAAAAGTTTATTTATTAAATTATTTAATGATAAGTAAGTATTATAACTTTCATAGATTGTAGGTTTTTATGACTTTCTCACTGGCTTAGGTCAACTCCAACATGTTTATGCATTGAAGACTGAGTATCAATAGCTTGATGGTCTGTAATTAAAAAGTTGATAACATGTACATGTATCCCCTAGATTTCTGAAAAGTACCCTAAGGAGTACATGTACCCCAAGTTGGGAACCCCTGCTTTCGACCCTTGAGGTTCTTCAGACAAACATTAACTCGGGATTAAAGGATTTGTACGGAGGGTTGTTTCACAAACAGGAAAATAAAAGCTGTTAGACAGGCATTAGTGGTGGCTAATTTCTAATATAAGGGGATTGCTGACATTCTGTGGGCTGCATTAAGTGTATGTGTCATGTATCTCTGGATCATCCACAGGAAATGACATATAATAGCAGGTTCTTAGGAAATATTACTAATATGATTACAGATGATGGAAGTTGTAATTTAGGTTTCCATAATATTCTCTAAAGACAGGAAGTTTTGATAAAAAGTGAAGTAGAATAAGCAGGAGCGTAGTACCAAAAATGCATAGAGATAGAGGACGCTGCTAAACTCAGCCAATTATGAGAAAAAACTAATAATACAAATCCTACTTTTCCACAAATGCATAGCAAACTCAAACTTACACGAGGTTATGCATGAGTGCAAGACAACAGCACACCAGGAGGGGGAAGGGGGGGGGGTACACCCCAACCACGAGTTTTTCTAAGCTGGTGGAGCAAAAATATTTACATTTAATAGCAATATTATATGAATAGTATGACCACACCCCATAGCTTCTCATCTACAAAGTTATGTAATGTACATGCCATACAACTAACCATTTCTTTATATTGTGGGCATAATAATGTGCCTCAAAAAATGACCATAATGTACCACCTGTCAAGGGTGGCCAAAGATAGTAGAAGGAAAGATGGGACACTCTAGCCAAAAACTATTGATCCCTAAGTGGTGTGCTACCTTGTGCCCAGATCCACTATTACTATTGGCGTTCTACTGGCCAATCAGAGACTCTACTTGACAACGGCTTGTGTAAACAGTCTATTTGTGTAATGCAATGCAGAGATGAAACACTTCCAAAAACCAGATGAATTGCACCGTTAAACTTGAGAGCATCAAAGGGGGTTTGGGATTTGTCATGCTCCACTAATTTGTATCATATTTTATGTTTTTAGTTTTTTTATTTTTTGAATGTTGAGTAATATCTTCACAGTGTAACTGACAACTTACTGTTAGTTAGAAACAAATAGTGTAGATCTGTAGGATATACTGGATATACAGTGTGACACTTTTTCTTATCATTCATTATTCATTAAATATTATTTATTATCTCACAACTTTGGTCCTAAATGGTTTTGTAACAGGAATGATAAAATAATAAACTAGAGAAAGAAAATGTACAACTCGGATTATAGATGTAGTTCTGCATACTTAATGTATTATTACCTAAGTAATTTCTGCTTTATTATTAATACAGTAAAAAGATAAATGTGCAATACAGATATGTAAACGTCATGGTTCCATCACAGTTGATACTAACAGCCAGCTAGTTGGTCTGCATGTAGGTCAATGTCATGACTATGTACTGTACATATATACATGTACAATGTATACATACAATATATGTGACTGTGTGCATGATATTAATTGTATATCGTAACAATGTGCATGCATTTTATGCTAGCTTGATGTACAGCTACAGACAAGATTACCAGGGGGAATGCTCTGCAGGCTGAGATACTTGACTGTGTGTGTATATATAATATTGTCATTGGACATACATATAATGCTAGGGTGTGCTGTTCCTCAGAGTTGTAAGGTATGTCTACAACGCTGCAGGTAATCTTTGGAAGTTTGTAAGGTTAGACCCGTGTGTCTTCTTCTACAACATAACATTTTATCCCATTAAATCCTCCTTCGACAAGCAGATAATATGGGATAAAAAATTGGACAATAATAATCCCAATGTTGGAGTTACGATTCTTTTTATTTTTATTACTAGTTTGCACGTAGCTAATAATTGAACGCAGTGCTTCTCTCGGGAATATTCTTCAGAATGAAATCTCCCATTGTAAGCAGAAAGATATTTAAGATTTTGTGCCCAAGATACAAAATACCACCAGAGACTCCTCTCAACAGCTTAATCTCCCAGTTAGAGATAGGAAACATAATAATATAATATTTACCTTTAGCGCTACCACCATCTTCAGCTTGAGCATGGGCTAAAAAATTATGACACTACAATTTACAACACATTCATATATACGTGTATGTACCCAATCTGCATAATACAGTGTAGTGTTTTAGCACTTGACACCTTATCAGTGCAGTGACTGTACTTGGTAATGATGGCATATTGATAATTAGAAATTGAAATAGGAACAAAAATCAAATCATACACAAAGTAACAAGATGATTATAAAAGCTTGAATAACGATGAGAAGCAATACTAAGTGTAAGTACCAATAGGAAGGTGTTGTGTGCTGCTTGACTGTATTAAATACTCACCATTAGTACTGGAGGAATCAGCGTTGTCGTGTAAGGGGTCAGTTTCACTTTGACCTATTCCCCGGTTTGATCTTTGACCTATTCCCTGGTTTGATCTTTGACCAGCTGTTATAGAATCATATATTTAATATTCATGTTATTTACAATCAATTGACTAATCGCTGCACTTGTTAATGGTTATTACACAGGAAATTCAAATATTAAGTTCTCTGGTTTTTCTACCATTCCCCCTAAACTCAGTTCTCTATAAAATTTCTAATTTAATCACACTCTTTTGTCAGCCAAGTAACTTGTAGGCTACTACATGTATTAGTATGCTATGTTATGCCTTTTTGGCAAAATCTATATCATATCTCCAAGGTAACTGCTTTCTTAAAAAAACCAGCGAAACCAAAAAATATTAACCTTCTCCTGCATTAATTGAAATACTTTGTATAGATTTCATGCTTTTCATACAATTTTCTCATCTTAAAAAATTAGACAATAATTTTTATGCATTTGGCAAAAAATCTCTAGGTGTATAAAAAACATTGGCGAGTTTGATTTGATGCGTACAAAATCACAGATTTTTAGGCATGTGTGTACATTTACAAGGTGTTCACTTTCAGTAAGGAAATTCAGTTGTAACTATTTACAACTGACTGCTAGCAAGACTCACCTTTATGTTTCTTGTAGAAATGTCTAACTAGACACACTATACTGATGACACAAACTACCACCACCACTCCTATGACTGAAAGGGAAAAGGTAAACATACACATAACACATAATTTATAACGTACATGTAGATCATAATGGACTCTGATGAGATGTGTCTTCTCAGATTCACATCTATGCAGGTAACATAAAAACTTGCTGAAAACTAGTAACTAGTCAGGTAGCAAGAGTAGGTTAATTTAATTAGCCAATTTGTGCTCTAACAATTTATTACTGGCTTATAATATGAAGTGGTCCTTTCCTTACACAGAGAGCACAACTCCAAATTACTATTAATGCCCAGGATAAGTAGTATGTACATTGTACATTATGTGTGCAAGATGGAGACTTTTCCCTTTCCAATTACACAGTCATGTTATATGTTGCTACAATTCTAATTTGGGGTTGCCTACTATCATAATAGTACAGTGTGAGATGCAGCTGCTAGCCATTCCTAGTCAATTGATACAATGATAACGCATACAAATACATGTATAACACAACATGTAGAAAACATGATACTAACAGGCATATATGCCATAGCCATGGCCAGTCTGCTTTTCTTTCACAGACACAGGTTTCTTAGTGATAATATTCTTGTTGGCTGAGTCATCAGATATATTCTTGCTTGCTGGTTCCATGGTTATCGTGGGCTCCATAGTTGTCGGTGGTTCAGTAGTTGTAGTTGTTGTTGTAGATACATTGACACAATAAACCTCTAGAAAGGTTGACGGGAGCAGAGTGGTGCTGTTTGTGACTAAAATGAAAGACAATATACAGACAGTTGGATATGGGTCAAAGTATTCGAGTAGACGGACTCTACTAACCCGCTTCACATTTTCTAGTGCCTTGTACCGGAGGTCTAGGGCTAAATTTAGGTGCAGGTCTACAATGGATTTTAGTTTAGACAGTGATTTGAGTTGTCCGTGGGATTTGGCACATCGGTAGAAGTTATTATACATGCATATGAACAAGTGACATAATTAGCTGTTAGCTGTACCCATACCCAGCAGGCACCCCTACATGTGTTTGCTGGAAATTTCAGAGTAACAATTCACTTGGGAACTTCCAAGAAGTAATATGTTGGATTTGGGATTTGTCCAGGATTATACAGTAAATTGTATCCAGTATAATATATTTAATATGCATTAATTCTTTGAAAACCCCAATGTGCAATACTTGGAATTTATAACAACCTTTATAACAAAAAAGGTGTCCCTGTTTCAGGAGTTACCAGTTACTATATCCGTGCTGGGAGACGTCTATATATTGTGGTTCGGGGTAAGAGCGGACAACTTGCAAAATGAAGAGAAGACAACTCTCATTTAGTGAACATTCGCAAAGTACTCGCTACATTATAACATATATGACGACTCTTGTTCCGGATTTAGTACAAATTTATGCCTCCCTGTTTTGGTGGTCTATTACAATGTTGTACCACTCTCAACTCTCAACCACATTCATTCAGGCCTTCCTACAACCATGGAGTTGTGTCAAGCGTGCAGAAAACTCTATGACTATATTAATATCATGGCCACTACATCAAGAGCTCACCTACATAGCTCGTCATTCCATTGTTAATTACCCTTATTGAATTATTACAGACATTTCTGAGTCTACTACACTTACAGAAGTGAAAAGACGGCACATGATTCTAGGCCTGCCTCTGCTAGATTCAGTAGTGGTCGTGGAGCAGATATAATAGCACTAGTTCTTTATTTGGTAACTAAGTTCCCCAAGGGTAAATGGAGAAGGCAACTTATCCTTCACATTACTTACGACAAGAATTGAGTTGAGACTTGAGTAGCAAATAAACTGTATGGAATAGTTCGAAAGACAACTTACTAGGACACAGCAGTTTGGCTGCTTGAGTCGTTTCAAATGATACTGAAGAACCATTGAATTTTTGTCCGCAACTGTGGAACTGGGACCGATGGCTGTCATAGTAACACCCAACTACATCCCCTTTCTCCTCACAGTATTTATTGGTATAACTAGCCACATCTCCTGAGCACACGTAGATTCTACAATAGTGTCAGATCATGTTTGATGCCAAGATAATTATTTATTTAAAGTCAGTTAATCATTCACTAATTATAGTGGTGATAGGGTAAGCTTCTATGATGATGTGACTAATTTTACAGCAGTACAAATGTTCATATTTTGGTCGTGTTTAGTAACTAGGGTCTGATTGTTCTTTCAGAATTTCCCTACGTTTTCAGCAATATCTCAAGTTCGGAAGGTCTAACTCCAATTACATGTATTACTAGTTTTAGATAAAACCCTGAAGTTACATTGTAGTTAATACTTGATAATAATATATAGATTGACTTTTACAAGCCTGGGTTTGTTTTATGTTAAAGCGGGAACCTTGAGTAAAGCCCAACTTACTGTCTCTCTGGTTGCTTAGGTAGGTCAGCAGTAGTGACCATGCACAGGTGTAAGGTGATGAGGATTGCTGTAATCATCAATAGCATGATCTAGCATGTGCTTTCACCTGTAATGTATATGAGGAATGGTGAAACAGTTACAACAATATATTATATTACTAGAGCGTGTGAGTAAGAGTCCAGAGCATGACCACAGTACAGCATGTAGTCCTGTTCATACATGTATGTACCTACGTGTACCTACGCGTACCTACGCGTACCTACGCGTACCTACGCGTACCTACGCGTACCTACGCGTACCTACGCGTACCTACACGTGCCAACATGCACCTACGTGTACCTACGTGTACCTACATGCGCCTACATGCACCTACGTGTACCTACGTGTACCTACATGCGTCTACATGCGCCTACATGTACCTACGTGTACCTACATGTACCTATATGCACCTACGTGCACCTACGTGTACCTACGTGTACCTACGTGTACATACGTGTACCTACATACGCCTACATGCACCTACGTGTACCTACGTGTACCTACATGCGTCTACATGCGCCTACATGTACCTACGTGTACCTACATGTACCTATATGCACCTACGTGCACCTACGTGTACCTACGTGTACCTACGTGTACATACGTGTACCTACATACGCCTACATGCACCTACGTGTACCTACATGTACCTACATGCGCCTACGTGTACCTACGTGTACTTACATGTACCTACACGTGCCAACATGCACCTATGTGTACCTACGTGTACCTACATGCGCCTACATGTACCTACATGTACGTGTACCTATGTGTACCTACGTGTACCTACGTGTACCTACATGTACATGTACCTACACGCGCCAACATGTACATGTACCTACATGTACCTATATGCACCTACATGCGCCTACATGTACCTACATCTGTCTACATGCACCTACATGTACCTCTACATGTATGTAAGCAGGTAAGGGTATATAAGTATATAACAACCCCTCCAGTTAGGTTATGCAGCACTTACCCCCACAGGAGTGGTAGAGTTATTGTTGTAATACATAATATACAAATTAATGGACTTGGTGTGATACAATTCAGTATCCAATTACATTTACTAGCCAGGCTGGAAGTCAGGTTATGCATCAGTTAGCTCTGCTGTGGTAAGTTTCCAGGATTTTATTGGGAAATCACATAAATTTTCTCTTGGAATTTCCAACTAGCAGTAATCAATTGATTACTAGTCTAACTGCGAGTGTTTTACACTTTAAAGTTTGTTTAATATACATTCACTATAATATTGTATAGGCAATAATATCAGCACTACTATTATATACGTACACTATATAAATGGATCATAACTGTAAATACGGATGCTTTACAGCTTGGCTATGACCCTCCCTACTATAACTATGCCAAAGATTACAGACACATGTAAACTTTTACTAAGTCAACAAATATGATACAACTTGAGTAGTAGTAGTGATAAATTGGGCAAGTACTTCCAGTAGAGTGCATAAACACTGCACTATTGTGAATTCACATTGTAACCCTAAAGCCCAGATCACCGTCCCATTACCATCAGGTAACTTATTGCAGACTCCAGTAGATTCCTCAAACTTACAGCTCATTAATAAGTGCTAATATACACAAGACCAGGTACCTCTCTGACCTTCCTGTTCACGGTAAGTACGTGGGTAAGTAGGTATGTAGGTAAGTACATGTAGGTATGTACATGTAAGCAGATAAGTACAAGCTCTAGGCTAGTTATTCCAACAAGATTCCAGATAAGTAGAGTAGATTGAATACACGTCTGCATTGGATTCAAACACTACTTGTTATCAAGTTATTGTATCAATCAAATGCAAGACAGTTTAGTTGGGTGATTAGTTATTATTGATTATTAATACAATGGTTCAATTCTATACTGATAAAGCATAGTGTGTACAGTGTTCTAAGACAAAGCTTCCATACATGCATAATAACAATAACATGTTATGAATATACGATTCCTGCAATTTTTAGTGTAACATGGTGGTGAAAATTATTACCTGTTTATAGGGATCATTGTGTGATGAAGGAAGACAGGAGAGACCGCCCAATGATACATGTAAGTAATCAAAACTTGTGAGAAAATAGTGATAAACTAACACAATGCTAACAGCCACACTGGTGGTGATACACTTGAACTTTATATACATGTACATGTAGGTGAGGTGAGGCACACTTTACCTTTGATAGACTCTAATGGAGGAAACTTCTACTATATTCCACGTTCAATATGTGGTTCCTCCTAGTACTCTTCAGATGGCCCTTCGCAATTGCTAGACAGGTTCTCGCTAGTGGTTCTTCCAATGCAACTATTTTCAGGCCATTCATGTGTCATACTGTAGACTCCTAAACAAGAGGCTACTTACAGTCAAAGTGGTACCACTTTGCTTACAGTGTAGTGTAGAATGACATGATTGTGCATTCTAGCATAACACAATGCAAGATAACTGGCTAATCGAAATGACTGTACTAATATTTTTACTTCCTTCTCACTTGCTCTCAGAGCAAATAATACAAAGCCGGCTACATGACAGGTGGGTAGATAGTTGCTGGGTAGTGAAAACTATTCTTATACATGTATATAGCACATGGACCCCATAAATGTATATCATAGTTACTCATACTCACATATATATTATTCACAAAAATCAAATGTATAGACAAGGTAGAGCAAACAGCATAGTTTGTAGAATGGAAAATACCCATAAATATTCATTTATATTCATTAAAATTTAAAACACACCACAACTTTTTGAATTACCAGTACTTCCACCTTACCTAGCCACCCTCTATCTAGTTCTACAATCTTCACCCTCACTTGTATCTTAATAAAATAGTAAATACATATATGATGACGTCGACACATAGGCCTACTGCTTTATATGATTAGAATGTTAGCTTGATTTCTAAGTTTTTCACTTTTGAATGGTAAGGCCTTAAACATGCATACTTGTTAATAATAGTCTAATTATAATATTGTAATTGTTTGACTGTGGATAGCGCACAGTTAATGCACCACATATTGTAATGGACAACCCTCGGTCCGTTCATGTCTCGCCGATCCTTAAGGTCGTCGCTTTATTATATCATATATCGTCGCTTTATATTATATCATAAGGCTGTTTTGAATGTAAAGCAATTACAGTAACGGCTTATGCATTCAGACTTACATGCATATAGTAGAGGACGGCTCTTAGCGTGGGTCGTCCATTTTTTTAATGTGATAGTAGTAGTCGTCGTCCGGAAGACCGCTGGGAATAGCTGGTCGTCTTCTTTGTTCTTTACCAATATAAAAGAGACCAAAATATTGTTATCAATGCAGTCACTCTTATACTCTCAAGCAGTACGGATCATTAAGTATACTTACATTGTATACTTATATACTTACATGTATACTTATATACTTACATGTATACTTATATACTTACATGTATACTTATATACTTACATGTATACTTATATACTTACATTCTGGAGTTCTGCTGGTGCAAGAACTAGTTAGCGCATAACACCAAGCTTGAGGCCGTTGAGGCTCATGGACTGCTAAGGCTAGGTAACTGCTCTACATTGCTTGCTAGTCGTAGGTAATCTGTGTACAAACCTTGGGCCTTTTCAATATACCGAGAAACCTTTAACAGGCTTAATAGTGTAGGATTTTGACTTCTGCATGGTGTAGGGGAATTCAAATGCATAAGAAAGAGGCTGAGATCACTTCGTCACAATATGAAGATACTAATGAAAAAATGCAAGCATTAAGTTATCATACTCATAATTGAATATTGTAGTCATATCTCATATGCAATGACAAAAACAATATGGCTCTTGCAATGTAGTTGTTTTTCTTGAAGTTGTCCACTCTCTCTAGAAAAATGGCATGAGTAGATAACTACCATGCAACAATAGCAGACTAATATAATTATTACTACATGTAATTATGTTACTGTGTAAAAATCAGAAGAGTGAAGACAGTCACATGAGGGACTGTTTGCTCTGTTTAGCCCTCATTCTGGGCCATGAGATACCAACAACAGGGCATCGCAGCACCTTTTAGTGATTAGGTAATCCGAAACAGAACAATGAATAGCTATTCCCCTTATTTGTAATAGAATAGGCTTTCCTTATTGACTGGATATTTCTTGACAACTTGACAGGCTGAAATTAAACCTAGTCTTTGTAGCCAGGCCAACTAACTGGCATGTCGAAGTTTAGTGACTGACGCTGTCTTTATGTGTACACTATAGCCTACCCAGATACGCTAACTAATGTTATTGACTAAAATTTTTATGAAATTGTTGTTAACTCTTTAATCTTCAGTGATAACTTAAGTCGTTGTCCAAACCTAATATTGAATCGTCAGCAGTCCAGTAAAATAAAAAGAAATTGAGTGAAGGAAGGCTTACATGGAGTGAGGGGAGGGGAGGCTACATAGTGGCTTATATAGAGTGAAGGAAGGTGAGTCTACATACATAGTGGCTGACATTTGCATGTAGTAGAAATACTATTCAGTAATAATATAATGTATAATATAATCATTGTACTATTTCCTTGACTTAGAAGTGCCGTCATGTAACCAATCTGTAGTTTTACCAAAGTACTTAAAGTGAAGATTATTCACCACAAAACCACGAAACCTCCGAGATTGCGTTTTAAAATCCTGTTACTAAATGGAAAATTTTGGAATAACCTGGGAATAAATGTGCGAAAACATTTTTTATACAAATTCACGTAATAGCTACAGGCGTTATAGCACAAGTCCAAGTCTAATATGTTTTAATACAAATTACAACTTGTTAACAAATTGATTAAACTTGTCCACCAGCACCACCAAAAGCAGTTGCTCTACTTTTTCTTGAAATATAAGTTAGTCTTATCATATTTACACTAAATCCCACAATAAAGTACTCACATTTCACGAATATAATATACATGTACATGTACAATGTAACATAGTGGTAAGGCTAACTAAAGATGACATCACACCACTTCTGTCTCCTCTTCCTCCTGGCCTATGCACAAGCACCTAATATAGATGAACATGTGCATAAGTATGGAGAAGTAATAAGCAACACACTAGCACACTGCTTACAGTACATTAGCACACAGACGATGCAGTCGTGGCGTGTTGCTTTGGATATTAATCAGTAAAACTGTAATTACGAATAGTCTAAAGAATGTTCTGAACAACATAATTATATGGCTTCTGGTGTTGACTGGTGAAATTGTGCAACATATGCAGTACAGATACGCTGTGCGAGTGGTCACCTGGGAAATATTAGGAGCGTAGGACACGATATTGACAATATTGAGTGGGTAATAAACACTATACATGTAGATAAAATATTAATTCTGTAATAAGGAATAGTAATAACGCGTTTTGATGTGAGAGGCACCTGTGCAGTGAATCACTAGTCACCGGTCACTAGTCACCTAGTCACTAGCCAGTGGTCAATTTTTGTCTATCCAGTACTTAGATTGTCCCATATTTTAGACAAAACTTGTTGCAATTTAATGCTTCTGTAAATTACTACAAATTTCTCTACTGGATATACATGTACACTTGTACATGTTAGATGAGAGTAAGTTGGAGACTCTCTTATTCATACAAACATGCAACATGTAACATGTAACCTGCAACATGTAACATGTAACATGTAACATGTAACATGTAACCTGCAACATGTAACATGTAACATGTAACATGTTACATGTACATGTAACATGTCATATGTAACATGTTATATATTACATGTTACATGCTACATGTTACATGCTACATGTTACATGGTTTAGTATTCTAGATGTTGTGTAGATCGAGATATTAAATTGCATGCAACTATTGTGAGAGTAGTTTTCTATTACATGGTGGATTCAACTGTCCCCAATCATACATGTATGTATTGGTGTACTGCTCCATGATGTACACACGTACTACTCTATGATGTACACACGTACTGCTCTATGATGTACACACATACTGCTCTATGATGTATACATGTACTACTCTATGGTGCACACATGCACTACTCTATGATGTACACATGCACTACTCTATGATGTACACATGTACTACTCTATGATGTACACACGTATTGCTCTATGATGTACACACGTACTGCTCTATGATGTACACATGGACTACTCTATGATGTACATATGTACTGCTCTATGATGTACACATGTACTGCTCTATGATGTACACACGTACTGCTCTATGATGTACACATGGACTACTCTATGATGTACATATGTGTTGCTCTATGATGTACGCATGTGCTGCTCTATGATGTACACATGTACTACTCTATGATGTACACATGTACTGCTCCATGCTGTATACAATCATGTCCTATTATATTGTAGTGGTCACGCGCAGCCTTCCGACTACATGACACTAAATTATATACTTATACTTGCCTGTACCCATTGTCTATGTAGTTGAATGTTACCTGTACACTTCTTATATGCATTACTTAGCATTTATACCCTTTTTATACCCATGTAAAGAGGCCCGACCTCTCAGAAATACTTGATATTGATTTTTCATATGATCTAGAAGATTTTAAGCATCTTTTATCAAACCCGACCTATTTTGGGTCGGCCATTGGGCTTCCGGCCGCCATGTTGTTGCACAATTTCCGGACGACCCTACGTCGTCTTTTTACGACACTACGTCGGCCTTTTTACCGGAACTTCCTCAGGAAGTTCTATTACTATATAAAGGGCATTGTTTTTCTATTTGTTGTCTCAGTTCATGCTTGGATCTCAATAAAGACACATCTATACTTATATATAGAGACTTTCACTTCGTAGATAGGTCATTCTAGTTGTTAAGGTCTTCGACTTTACAACCCGAACTTCCTACTAGGTTGGATCACTCTCTTTCTCAGTATACATGTAGCACACAAGCCTTGACTCGGGATCATATGGATCGTCTTTGGTAGTTATTTGACTACTAGTGAATTACATCATTGTGGGAAGTAAATATATTTTTGCTGTTGCATCTTATCTATAACATGTGGAATACAGTGAAAGAAGGATGTTCCTTTAAAAATTGTCGTCGATACATATTTCGAGCAGAGCATCTGCATATAATATACTATTTCACACTTCAAACTCAGCATCATATAATTATAGTCTGTGAGCGATGTTGTGTTAGGAACCTAGTCCACCATAAAGAAGGCTAGAGGTGAAGTGAGTACATTGGTAAAGGAAATTAATTGTCTATCAGATTGGAAGGGCCTAATTTCAGTTACATGAATGTTGCCTTGTTAACCATTAATAACTTCATGTATATTAAATTATAATGGTTACATATTGCTTGTTGATAGTGCCCATTGCCCAGGTTTAATCCATAGTTACTAATCTAAACAGATGAGTCTGTAATCTTAAAATAAACTTGAAAATAGATAAATATAAATAATATCTAACACAAACTTCCTTAAGTAATGGATAATTAGTCTAGGCATTATCAATTGCAACATGGCCGGTTCAAGTCCATATTTAGTTGCTCAAACCAGGGGTATACTCAGTTCTGTTGCAATTTATTAACACATCTCACAAGATCTCAAGCTATAAAACATTAATGATAGTTACACATCCATGTTCTACAAAGGTCTCTGAGACTATTTTGCCATTTCTAAAGGTGAGAATGTTAATGTATAGGCTACTGTACCATTTGCAGTAGAGTCCCCGTGTACACATCTGTTTCATACATGCAGCCTTCATTCCTAAGATCCGGCTCCTCCTGTATTCCTACACCAGTCTCTTATTGCATTCTTATACCACAAGGTATATCGCATCAGAACATCGGTAGCTCATCAAGTTCAGGTTCATTATAATTATTCTAATGGTGATAGTTGTATTAAACCTTTCTATGAAATGCTCTTCATATTAATTCTCAAAATGTCAACCGACAATTGTGTTGGTAACATTGGCTAACTATTATATTCAGGCCACCAAGACAAGCATAGACACAGTTTTAGGGAACCAATAGAGGAACAGACAGGTAAAATATCTTTTATACTGACACACAAATATATTACATGCTTATATGTAGCCTACATAAAATGTAGATGGACACAGTGTTTATATGATTGCACAAGAACATGGTAAGCCCTTGTGGTTGCTTACAAAAACAAAAATACCATTTCTTACAAAATTTCTACTTTCTAGTATCTGTTAAAGAATTTTTGTCACTAATTCCCCTGTTCAGCAAATGTAGTTTTAAGGCACCAGCAAAGTTACATATTGCAGAGTTTTGCTCTCAATGTATTTTTACTTCTGATTCACTTTGCGCTGCCCTAGGATGAATTTTTTAAACGTTTCATATGGATGGTAAATATAGATGTACACTACATGTACATGTAGCTGCACTGTGGACGAATCTCTCTGTGATTCTACGTATATGTGTTATAGTGGATTTACTGTGTTATAGTCAAGTACGTCGACTACAATATACTTGTATGTAGAGCGCAGTGTAATATTATTATACTAGATGTACTAAACATGAAACCCCTGCATATACTTGTAGATACTCTAACCGAAGCACAGGTGTGGCAGTTATTCTTACCACATAGTTGCCTCTTTGAGTTTGCTCTAAATGATTATAAACATGTAGATGAATAACATAATGAGGGAATTGGAATAACAGTTAAGATGGCCATGAACATGGTAATGATAATTATGTATCATAAATATTTTCAAGAAGTAATTATTTAGTCTGTGACAGTTGACAGAAGGTTTAGAATTCTATCAGCCTCCACACTACTGTGGTAATAACGCTAAACAGGCTACTAATATTTGGGTGGATCTAACCAAGACTGACTAATATCCACTCCGTCTGTCTATAATCTCCACGTATTTACTTCAAATGAATTCCTCAGTAAATTTATTATCCACTTACTGTTAATCAAAAATAATTTACTTGAAATCATCATCCAACTGCATTGAAGAGGACCTTGGTAAAATATAGGAGGTCAGCCTAGTTAATTACTGATCTAATTGTAGGGCAGGACTACTCCTGGTAATTAATTTAAGGAGACACAACATTAAATCTACACTTTGATGGACATGTGTGCTGTATCTGTCAACTACCATTTCATGAGTCAAGTGCTATAGCTGCAGTTACATGTATATACTTATAGATAGTCAATCTCCAGATATGAATTTATAAGAAATTTTCTAATAATATAATTCATTAAATATTATTATTACCATATCACTTGCATATAATCGGTTATATACATGTACATACGTGTAAATCCTATAATGTTGTAACCTACATGTATATATCATACAATAGTCATAAGAAACAATGCACATGTACATGCACATGTATATCATCTAGTCATATAAATTATGCATGTGTAGGACTAAATCACATAATAACATACACATGTCATATAATTTATAGTCATATACAGTCATACACAAGATTAAATCCACTATTTTACTCTCAACCCTAGACTTGGCTTTATGTCTGGTTTCAGAGAAATTCAGGACTGTGACGGCGTGGGACACATAAGATTGTTCATTCAAATCTAACTTATTTTAAACCCAAAACGAAAATTGTCCATAACAGTCACAGGTATAAGATATAGTCATCTCTATAGCTGCTGGCACAGCAGCTAGAAAGCGGGTTATTGTTCGGAGCAGAGCTCTATATCAAATTGTTTTTCTTGTTGGAATTTATAGATATTAGGCTATTTATTTTGGTCGAGTGAAACTAAAAATAACAAAGGATTAATGATATACATATTACAATAGAAAGGAATAATGATACTACAGTAATAAAGTTGAACAAGACATGTACCAAATAAAATATGACATAAAAGAATATAAGACACTCTCCTCAGTGCTCCAATATGTCTACATAATTATATTGATATTGATACTAGTGTTAATATTATGGTTATGTGTGTCTATGAAGAACTGAACCCGCACTGAAGAAATCAACCCCCTGGAACCCACAAAACCCCCACACAAGCCAAGCAGCCAGTCCAGCCACTGCAGCAAGCCCAACAGCCACTGCTTCAGACAATGATGAAAGCTTTTTCCATCATTGTCTTAGGCACACAAACACTATCCAGCACAGCAGTGGTCACACCAATCACTGCAGTCCCAGCCGCAGCTACAATCTCCATATGTTATAGCCTATACTCGTATATATACATGTACATGTATATATCATATATCTAATTATCTATATATGAATATACATGTAGATAGATTATAATTGGCACACATTTGCAGTCATAGGTGTAGTTTTCAAGTTCCTTTTACAACACAGTTTCCTGGATTTGTGTGGCAAATATTGTAATCCTAAATAAGCGTTCATATACTTTTAAACGGCATTATGACACATAAGGATTTGTATATCCACATTTGTGTCATATCGTTGCCGACATTGCTCATTGCCATATAAATACACCATGATGTCTGGATCAAGTATATAATAATAACATGTATTATAGAGTATAAATAAGACGAGTGCCATGCTATGCTATTCACCCAGAGCACACGGTCCCTACCTAGTAATACCTGTGTAATGGTACTGCATGCCTTACTGCATCAATTTAATAACCTATATTTCACTAATCCACCATTAAATGCTCATTATCTTACATTTTCAGAGCTTTACTTGTCTAGTTTATGCATCTCCTGCCCCACCCATGTGCTCATTCTCTGTTCTCTTCTCAATTCAATGTTATACAGTGGTTTATGTTGAACATGGGCGATTTGGATGATTCAAACATTGAACTTTTGAGGTATGTTTTTAAATTTATTACCTACTGGTCCAATCTCTATTTTCATTCCATTTATGGTTTTTTTGGCCAGTACCCTGGACAACATAGCGCTACACTACTATTACCTCTGTGTCTAAAAAACCGGTACTTCACTAAAATATAAACGGTGAGTTTAGCTTGTATCTAAACTGAACTGAGCTCTGGGCTTTAAGAAAGGAAGGGCTGAGTATTTCATTTCCTCAATTATATTAATTAATTATTTTCAGTTTCCACTAATGAATATTTATTAACAGTAAGCATTCTGGTACCTAAATAGATATATACTATGTACATGTACTCCAGCTTAGTACTCTAGTTTACTCTGGAGTCACCTTTAATGATTTTATGCTATATTTCATTGACATTAAATTTATGCATTTTCATAGAGGTATGGACTACAGGCCAATATAGTCTTCTAAAACAGCAAAGAGTAACATGAGACAGGAGTCTCTACACAAAGTGAAACAAAAGTTGGACATTACAGATGACAACAGAGTGCTGGAATAGCAGTGTTGCTTTCAACACACCACCTGTCAGTGGCAGTGGACTGTTATGACGTATGTGTAGAAGCATAACGCTACTTGGTTTACCATTCCTCCTTTACCACTGGGTGGATGCAGTGACAAATGACAAATCACCAGCGACAAAAACATGACCAAAGAGCATATATTTCGATCTAGATCTAGAAAAATGACAGATAGTCTGGAAAATAGGCCACTGTCAATGGTGGTGGTTTATGGTAGCTCAACAGACCAAAGCAGATACTTGGTACAGAAATCGAAAGAATATTTGAGATTGGCGAGTAAATAAACAAATTATAAATTGATAGAATGCAGATGAACATGAATTAGGTGTCGGGGAACAGGAAGTATAGTATGTGAAGTGGGCTCAGAGAAATATCAGATGGACAGCAATGCTAGGTAGATGAGGATAAGACGGAGCAAGGCTAAGTATGGAAAAAGGAGTGGGTGGACAAGGAGAGAGTGGGTGAGTGAAGAATATATGAGAGGGTAGCTATTTATACTGTGCACACTGATATTAGTGTGGTAATTATAACTGTTTTGAATTTCCGACTTTTAATGAGGAATCCAGAATAACAGAGGTTTTCATCACTGACGCTTTGGTACCTTTGTGTGAGATTTCACCGTTTCAAATTCAGTAGGCGGTGTAAATGGTTCTGTTCATGCATTCAACAAGAAATTGTTTTTACTAGGCATACCATTCATAGCTTACTATATACAGAGGAATCCTGTCCAGGACCGAGCTTACCTAACCAGATGTTATTGAGTCTAGGATAGTGACCACAGGGCACTCAACACTGGACCTCTGAATTAGTGAACATTGCAATAGTGTACCAGAAGTAGGTATTAGTAACTTCTGCAGCATCTCTACCTGTATTCTAGGGCCCCTGGGCTCTAGTAAGACATAGAACTACACAACTTAGCAATAATAAATATGATATAAGTGTAATCTACGATTAGTGTTAAATCACATGATTATTAGTCATGGAGGGGTTGTGGTTTTGGAGCGGTACATCTATATGATTTATTAGCAGACTCTTGTCAATATTACTGTATCAGGATATTTTTCACAAGATTCTATACAATATGATTGCTCCATGACACATTATAACTATTCTTTTACCACTTGTTACTTTAATGCATAAATGCAAAAATATGCACCACTCCATTGTTTTTGTATTAAATTAACATAAATTGTTATTTTTAGTATAATTATACCATGATAGAAATTTTAGTGGTTTACTTTCAAGATGATTAAGAGTATCTTTTGACTCCTAAAGATTTATGAAGGTGCCTGTTGGTATGCACATACTTGACCCCAATTTACTGTCACTTGAAATTCCAATGTCTAAGATTTACATTTACTACAGCATGATAGATTATAACTGTTTTCTGAATCCATTAGTTGTTGCTCAACTCCCCAAGAATAAGGTTTGTGGTTTCATAAATCCACACTGAGCCTCAATATGCTTAGGAAAACATGGTGCCTCCCTGATTAATCCAATGAGGGTAAAACATTATTTAAGGTCAAGACTTGGAGGATAAGATACCAGTATAAATAATTTTATATAGTTCAATATTCCTTAGTGTTAAGTTGGTAATAAACACCAATATATTGCCATGGCAACTAATCCGGTTTGCTTGGTTCAGCCTAAAGAAAATACACTTTTCTAATGCGTTTGTCAGTTTAGATGGGAACTAAATACTTGTGGGTGGATCCAGAGTTAAAGTTAGATCAATCAGCTCTAAGATGATTGGTATTCAGCAAATAATATCACTGCAGGTCTGGTTAGTGGTTGTTTATCATCACCAGGGAAACACAGTGGTCTGAAATGTCATTGGTCAGGTGAAGATTCTTCGTTTGCGCTAACTCATGGGTGTTGGAGAATGTTCTAATCCACCCCTGTATATAAGACTAATGGTGCTCTAATGTGATAGGCTAATTCATTAACCTTATCAGGTGAAGGACCCAGTTACCAACTCTTAGTTTCAGTCGGGGATAAGACACTGTCAAGGCTTGTCTGGAGAGGAAAGTTCTTGACTAGCACTATTTCATTACCCCACTGTTCGGTAGACAAAGTGTGTAACTGTTGCAGAGTAACACATCTACGAGTGCGACCAAAGCATACATAGTTGGTAAAGCAAGAGACTAGCATGATGAAGTGGTGTTACACTATACTAGCGGCCTTATTAACTGTACCGTCAGCTCATGGCTATAGTAGTGGACGGGTGCCTATAGATGCCTGCATGGGTGGACCATTTGGACACGGAACTTCACCGCAATCCTCACCAGCTCCTTTTAGCATTGAGATTTACCACTTGGATTCTACGCCAGCTACTGACTACAGAGAGGGAGAAACTCTTAATGGTATGCAACATGCTTATTAGTGAACTAGTTTACATCATCTGTCAACTGTTAGGTAAATAGGTAGTATTTTTAAATGTTAAAAAATACTGACGTAATCCCTCTGTGTATTTAATCACGGGCAGCGGGGGCATAGCTCCTAATGATAGTATTATATCATTTACTGAACACACATAACCCATACTGGGTGATGTGTGTTTGGTAAACCATGGGCAAGATCACCATAATTATATATATATGTAATTGTTAAAATAGTTATTGCTAGGAGTTATGCCCCACTGCCCATGTATGAAATATAATACTATTCCAACAGTTACATGTAGTATACATAATATAATATACATAACGCAATATATGCATGTATACATGCAATTATGCTGCTAAAATACTAACTAAAATGTGCTAACTTATTTGTGACCAAGGCATTGAACAACATTTATACCTATATTACTCATATGATATAGGCAATGAATCAGCAGAGAATGAGAGGTGTTGTGACCTTGAGTCAAACAAATGTTTAGTTCCCACTTTTCATACAACGTTTATCATGTAGAATGCATGAACCGTAGAACTGAACTTAGAATAAAGAGTTGTCCTTCATATCAAGATGAAGTGGGCTATGAGCTCGTAGCTGTAGGTTCTATAGCACTAGTAACTTAGCATAGGGACAAGACTTGGAAATTTATCAATATTATGGCAATGATAGTGAGATAGGTACAGTTCTACATGAACTTTACTAATTCCTACTTGTATCTACATGTATATGTATCTATATAGGCTCCTTAGAGTTAGACTAGATCATATATGCACTGCGAGCTTTAAAGGTTTTAGTGAAACCAAGCAATTACAAGGGATGATAACTCTAATAATATAATGTCAAAAACTCACAGTGTGTTTTGGCTTAGTCTCTACAATTGTGGGTGGGGTCAGAGGGGCTGCTGGTATACAGGCTATTATAATTCAGGCCTACATAACAATATATTTACATGTGCAATACCAACACAGACAATGAGCAGCTGTAAGACTAATAATCTAAGGAAATTGTAACACATTCTATTGTTTCCACAAGAGATAATATTATTGATGAGGAAATGACTAAGATATGTATATTAGTTTCCATATCTCCATATCAGCATATCTTAAGTTCATTTTTATACTTATTTACTCAAATCCTGATAATACACTTGTTGGACTTGCATGTCATTTACATGTACATGTACATACTATTGCAGCAGGTCATGTACATACTATTGCAGTAGGCCATGAACTATTGTGTACAGAACTGAGCTCAGATAGTGATAGGAAAGTGCTATGTTTATCTGTTACAACTGCTAGTCTACCAAATACATGGTAGTGTGTCAACCCTTATTATCAGTTTGCTAAGTTTCTGAGTCAGTGATTGATAACATATATTTTTTGTGTTATTACTCTAACGATATTCTCATATCAATTTCCGCCAGATTTCATCTAGATCTACGCTAGGCATCGTTTAGATCAACGCCTTGTATGCAACTTAACAGATTAAAAAGAAGTGATTCTCAGAAATGTAGGCAAGACTGTACGTTGGACCAGACATAATAGCTAGAAATTTAATCAGCATCACCCTGAGATGAAGCAAATACAAGAGTCTCTTGAAAGTTTGATATAGATGATTATGAAATATATCTCATTGTGTGAAACATGTAAATACAAGAAGTTTGAGAAGTAGCACATAATATAGCATGTACGTGGTACAAATAGTAGTACTAGTATAATAATTACAAGGGCACGCAGCAGAGCCACACCTATACCTACTTGGCATGTCTTATTTTACACATATAATTATATTATTATATCAGCGTTGAGACAGTATACAATCATACTGTATTCATGTGTATATATGTAATAATATCCAGTTCGTCACATCATATGAGATAGTTGTTGTATTGTCTAATGACTCTTAAAAATTCCACTCCACCCTGACTAGACTTTCAACATGGCAGTATCTCATGCAGCACATAAGTGTATGTATGTATGTATGTATTGGATGTCATTGGTGGGGTTGAACTCTGCCCCAGGAATGACTAGCACCCCTCCCTGTACATATTATATACATGGAGTATCACTATGACTATGTATGTGATATAATTGGTCTCACAACAATACTGTATCAATGCATAAATTACGGATATTTACATATTCCCCTGCAAATAATATCATCCCAACGTCTGTATCATGATGCATTTTCAGTAGCTACTATTCCCTACTGCATGTCTTAGAACTGTAGAATGTGGGGAGATTTTCTAGTCTGTAGATCCATTAGCAGATTAATATTATAAACATGTTTCTAGAAATGGAGTACCATGATTTATCTTTTTGTTGTGGAATCAGTTTCTCTGGTGTTAGTAACTTGTGATTTTATACAACTGTGGTGGTGGTAGCATGATGTGTCATAGGTTCTGGGTCCCAGGGTGAATTAGACTGTAGTACCTATGATGGGTTTAGATGAGGGGTGTTAGCTATGCACACGAGCACCACATGGTGTACACTCTGTAGAGATAAACAGACTGTCATGTATATATACATTGTATAATAACATGTGAAAGGTATTGTTCGCAGATGTCTACCTTGTTGGAACTCATCCATCATTCTACCAAACCTTTACCCAAACCACAGCATATTATCACCATAGCAAACATCTGGCAAGAGAAATATTTATTATACTTTTTTTTAAATGATGTTGGATACAGCTGGCCACTAAAATGTATAGAGGTTAGAAAAAATACATCATTTTGGTTTTGGGGGTTGCCATGGTAACATCAACATCAACAGTAGATTTCAAACTGCAGCCCAGCAGAATACATTGATATAACATATAAACTACTATGGGGATTGTACAGACGTACAACCAATAGGTTAAAATGAGAACTGTACAGGTGAGATATCTGTATAACTTGTCTATAACATTATGTGCTCGTAGAGCAGCTCATGAAAAGACAAACTGAACAGTGATGTTAACATCCTTTCAACTCTGGCACTGCTTACCACAATGTCAATGTATGCACATGTAGACTATGCTAGGTTTATTTCAGATGGCAGTTTCATAACTAACGCAACATCCTTTGCAGTTTTTGAGTCTATACAATGCCCATATTAACTAGTTAATTACTAAAATGCTGTATTGCCAGTCATAATAGAATTGTATAATGTATTTTTAGCAAGGAATTTATCTACATTATACAATATATAGAAAATGGCCAAACCTCATAATAGAATTTTTTGTCTACATTACAGTTGAGTTGAGTAGCACAGATGGCCAGCCATTTAAAGGTTTCCTCATCTGGGCCCAAGAAGAGGGTGATGTATGCTCAGTGGGAGAATGGGCAGCTGCCCCATTTGGTCAAACGACTCGTGAATGCAAATTCTTCAGTGATGTGAAACGGTGCAACGATGGTCTGAAGAATGCTTTAGCACACTCCGAGAAACTAGGTACCACAAAAACCAATATGGAGTTCCGTGTACCACTTGGATTTTCAGGAGTGATCTCTTTCCGGTGAGTTTCAAAGGTTGAGTAGAAATAATTTGAGATTTAAGTTCATGTAACAAAAGAATACTTGGAATCAAAAATAAACATTATAAAACTGAAATCTAAGCCTATATGTATACACAGATTGTACATGTAAGTGCTGCAGTTGAGTTGAGAGCTACCATTGAAACCTCTTTGTGTATAATTTTAGTGCTCACGTTGTTAGACATCGGGAAGTATTTTGGAGCGGTGTGTCTTCGACAGCGATAGCACAAGCTGCTACAACTACTTCTCAACCTGCACAGGGAGCTGAACAACTATCAGCCACTGGGCTGCCATCATTCACTCCACCGGCAGAAACAGTGGCCAATGACACACCATCAGTGTTTCCAAATCAGTTCACAACTACATTCCCACCATTTGAACCGTCTGGACGTCTACCAGCTGAGCCAACCGGAGACTTACTACTGAATGACACAACAACTCCACTTTTTGCACAAGCAACAGGAATTTTTCCAACTACACCAACTATAGATACACTACAAAATAACGAAACCGATCCAACAACTAACACCACAGCAAATGCTACGACTCAATCTGGACTGTTTTTGACTGAAACTGTAGCCGATTCACTAAACTTGACCACAGATGCAGAACCAACACGGATAGGTGCAGTGAGCAATACATCTTTAGAAGCCAACGGAACTTCTGCAGTAAGCTTGTTGACTGAAAACCGAGTAAATGATACTTTTGATCAGCCAACTGAGTCATCCTTTAATCTTACAGCACAACAGGAAGTTAACCAGACAACAGTCGGTTTTGAACAGCCCGCTCAGCCACAGGAGTTTAATGCTACAACAGTCGGTTTTGATCAGCCCACTCAGCCACAGGACTTTAATGCTACAACAGTCGGTTTTGAACAACCCGCTCAGCTATCAAACGACACGCTTACAACTTCACTTACCAACTTTACAACTGATTCTTTTGTTGGACAACCTGTAGATCCATCTACAAATCTTACGACTGATTCTTTGTTTGGGCAACCTACAAGTCAACCCATTAATTTCACAACTGATTTCTTTGGTCAAACTACAGATACCTCTACCAATACTACATTTGATTCCTTTCTTGAACAGTCTACAGGTCTACCTATTAACTTCACAACTGATGCCTTTGGTCAACCTGCAGGTTCAGCTACTAATCTTACAACCGACTTTTTTGGGCAACCTACGGAGCCTCCAACTAACAACACAGTAATGCCAGATCAGTTCAACACCACAACGCACATGTCTAACAATGAAACTTTTGACATTCCCACTCTAACACAACCAATACTGAATACAACAACTGCTCCTTCAACAGATCTCAACTTGACAGCATTTGCAACCAATGATTCCACAACAGAGGCAATACTGGAGAACGGCAACCCAGAGGATATACCAACTAACTTGACAACACCAACAATTGCTGGAGAGCCTACAGAACAATTTTTCAACACGACGACTGACCTGAGCCAAAACATAACTAATGTAGCACAAACAGATATTCCACTGATAGTAACTACGGACAATATCTTTGGTCAGCCAACGGAGCCAGAGCTTAATGCAACCACACCAACAGCTACCAATGTCACAGAGGGCAGTTTTGGGCAATCTACACTGCTATCTGTTAATGATACAACATCCCTACCAACAGATCCTTCAACATTCAATATTACCGAAACATCTATTTCATTTAATAACACAGACGCCCCAATAGATCTACCTGTAACTACAGATGTAGGAATTGAGCAGCTATTGAATGCAACAGAACCGGAATTTAGCAGCACAACGTCATCGTCAACTAACTTTCCCACTAGTATCTCTGACCAACCTACTGAACTCGTGTTCAATGTTACCACACCTAGTATTACAAACATCACAGAAGATTCATCTTTTAATGCAACAGCAGAGCTTCCTACCAATCTGACTACGGAGCTGTCTTTTAATGCAACAGATATGCTGACCAACTTGACTACAGAATTCTTTGGCCAACCAGGAGGGGAAGTAACTGATGTCCTATCTGGTACTGAACAAACAACCATACCAACTATATTCAATGATACGACAGAAGCTAATTCAACAATTGACCCAATAACAAATTTTACTACAGCTGCAGACATCGAAACGACATCCGACTACACTTCGACTGGAGTACCAGAAATACTGGCAAACCAAACAAACACTGACTCGCCTAGTCTTAACACTGGGAGTGTTGATGAAAACTCTAATTTTACAACATCAAGTTTCACCTCGACAACATCAACAACAGAATCCACTAGTACAAGCTCCAGTACATCATTTACTACTAGTGATAATTCAAGTGGTAGTTTAATACCTGGCGCTACAGAAATACCCGAGATTAGAAATCAAACAATAGAAGAAGGCGACTTGGGCACTACAGGATTTAATTTCAGTAGTTCTTCTACCTCTACTAGTTCTTCAACTACGACTGTGGGTGATAGTACCACTAAAAACGTTTCTACAGATTCTGCAGAAATTACAACCGTTGCAGAATCAACAGAAGTGACCACACTGGAGACTTCCATGGAGACCGACTCAGAAGAGTTTACCTCTACAACAGCCATTCCTACCACAACGACAACTACAACTAGAGCTACGACGACCACACAACGACCAACAACGACAACTAAGGTCACCACTGCTGCTCCAACAACGCCTGCAGTGCCTATTGATTCTGCAAACCAACCAAAGGTTGTGAGCTTCAAGCTGAAAGGAGACTATGACACATTGGTCGACACTGATTACAAGACTGCAGTTCAAGAAATAACAACTCAACTAGCTGACATTATGAAAATTGCTGAAAGCCGAATCCAAAATCTCAAGCTATCAAAAGGTAGGGATTCCCATCTTTGATAACAAAACATCCCTTAGTTCAAAATGTTTTATCATTTAGATTCAATAATGATGAATTGATAAGTCACTGTTACCATAGACACTTCCTGTGCTAGAAATAAATAACATTTACCTGACAGACACAAAGAGAGATGGACCGGAATATTGAATGACACTTGCAGGAAATTAGAAAATTGTAGACTAAAACCAGTGAGGACAGAAATGAATTTGCATGTACTTTATAGTATAATGACTTATTGCAGACGTTCAAAAATAAATGTACTTCACAAAAATGCTAATTTGAATTACTTTACGTTGTTAGGTAGTGTTAATGTAGAATTCACATTAGCTCCTGGTGAGGAAAACAGTGTCCAAACTGCTGATGCTATTGGAGATCTACAGACATTCCTTGAGAAAGACAATAAAGGCCTTAGCATCAAGGGAGAGGAGTTACCTATGGCACCTGGTTCTCTAAAGACTTCTGCAGTGCAGCAGCAACAAGAGGAAGAAGTCGTTGGATTGCCACTTACAACCAAAATAGTTCTGGCTGTAGTGTTTGGGCTAATTGGAATTGCGATCATTGTTGCAATTATAGTCATATGCATGAGGTAAGAGCATGATCATTGTTTTAAGTGACAGTTATAATTGGTATGATGACACATTCCAGTGCTCCAAAAACAGTCCAACTACCATTTTATATTGAATCACACATTAGTTTTTTACTTATAAGCTACTTACCAACACATGCAACCTTTTACTTTTATTAGAATAATCTCTGAAAACGCAAAAGGAAATTACATGCACATGTATGTGCTCATATGCCTAACATCTCAATTTTTATTGCCAGACAAAGAAAATCACACGGATTTTTAATGATGCGAGCCGCTAGGAAAGACTATGGCATACCATTGCGAACCATGGAAACAGGAAATGGAAGGAATGGTGCATCCAATGGACAAAATGGTTCAAATGGAAACCACAATCACGGATATTCCCGTGCATAGTATAATTTTATTTATTAAATTATATATTGTAAAAAATTCCCAAAACAATATTTTAATATCAATATGAGTCTGAATGTGATCAGTCTGTTTACTGCGCAATCATTGTAAAACTAAAAACCATGTCGTCATGTCAGGTTTTGCATTCAGGTAAGATAGTATAATAGTAGACTTCGCATATATATTCCATATCATATTATTAGTATACCAAAGTTATTTTTACAACAATATTATATCTTGCTATACATTGCATATCTTAAACTGTATCAGTTGTCAAACTTACCCTAATCGGCTGAACAAAGTAAATGTTCAGCCATGCTCAATAATCAGGATCTTCTAAATAGAATTCTGATTTTCATTTCGCTGAGTAATGTCGTAACTCCATCTGTTTTTTATCTATTTGATTACGAAGTTTATTACCCAATTTTATGTCATACTTTTTAAGATTAGCAACAGCAGCATCTATGTCTTGCTGTGATTTCGCATATTCTACTTTTCTACTGGCAAAATATAATTCTAAATCCTTCCAACTCTTCAGCTTACATGCATCATGAGAGAATGCGCACAAGTCAGTCGCACGTTGACTTCCCAGATCGGGGTGAAAATTAAACCCAGTAAGAGTGTCTAGTTGTTCCAGTGTTACCTGATACTTACTAAGTTCATTCTCTTCTCTAGAGATTGCAATGTTTGGTACTACGAATGCTGCTGTAAACGGATTATTCTCCTGCCCTCCATTGTATGCCACAACCACTTTGTAGAGATGAGTGGGCGCTGGAATTCTGTTTTCTCCAATAACCTTTAAGAAAAACAACTTCTAAATGATGAAATAATCATAACAGGGATTATAGATATTAAGTAGAGTGTAATTATGGATGCTGATAAATTATATGAATATAAGACGTCATTGATGAACAGTGTCTAAACCTGAGTCATTGACACTAAATATTGAGGACATGAAATATTGGATATTATAGATCAATTGCGTACAACTTGCACAGTATTACAATGAAAGATATTGCAACAGTACAAATGATCTAGCTGCCTGACTAGACATTTTCAGCAATAGCAGTGACCACAGTATAGATGGCATCCTGTCAGTTATTGTCACATTTACAACAATGTCACATGAGGAGAGACAGGTGCTAGGAGAGAAAAGAGCAGGATGCCAACAGTATGATCTTCTGTGTCACAAATACTTGTTACCATGGCAACAGGTGGCTGAATAATATAACAGTGACACACAACAAAAACTGTGTGCTGCTTGTGTTGTGTGCAAAATCCAATATTGAAAATATTTTCTACTACATACACTATACACTATATTTGTATGTGCATTTAACACTTTGACATCCCACTGTGGCCGATGAGTTCAACTCACCTTATTTACCATAAACAAAATAATCTGAGGATAATAATTATTTATTGCTAGTTTTCGTTATGCTATTTAAACGCTACTTCAACCAGAGAAGATCCTGGTAGGCTAGATCGATACCTTTCATTACTGTATTACAGATACTATACACATACTACTACTATTGCATTGCCACACGATACATACAAATACTACTACTATTGTATCACCACACGATACATACACATACTACTACTATTGTATCACCACACGGTACATACAATGTACTACTACTATTGTATCACCACACGATACATACATATACTACTACTATTGTATCACCACACGGTACATACAAATACTACTACTATTGTATCACCCCACCTCATACTTCACGTATCTCTTCTCCCCTTCCTGTATATTGTTCTGATACAGTGGACCGGTGATAACATGAACTTTATCAAACTTCTGGGTGAGATCTCTGCAGTGGGTCTCCAGCCTGTTCCAGAACCCAGAGTTGTTATCGTAATCCTGTGGTACGATGTTAGTCAGGTAGAACGTGTCGTCCATGGCTCGCTATAAACAGATATATATACACTGTATTCCACCTACACACAATGTCAGCCAGTATGAGTCAGGTGTGGGCAGAGATCACACTGTATAACTACCACAGCATAAGAGTGTTAGCCTGCAGATAAGCCATAAAATTACAGTTCCGGGTTGTAGGGCCTAATTTCCTCGGTAATTCTATGGGATACAGATTTGATTTCATCACAGATTAACAAGAGATGACAACATTGCAATTGTTGATTAGAAGGTGTACAATTCATATAGAACAACGTGTCATGGATGATAATTGTATTAGTATATACATGTACATATTACGGGATGTAATAGTATATAGCATATAGCAAGGCTAGTATATTAGTGCAATACACTGTGTACATGCATTCACATAATAAAACTGTTGATATATTTCATGTTTACTTCTGTTAACACAATATATAATTGGCATATTAATATATCCATGTATTAGCATACTATTACCATAATTACTACAATTATAGGCTAAGTTACTTACAGTATTGCTTGCTAACTAGTAATACACTGTCTTACAGCACTAATGGGTATGTGATATAGATTGTGGCATGTGTCCAGACTAATACACCCATTCTATATAGGCCAACTACATGTACATGCATAACAAGTAGAATATTCGCTAATTGTTTCCTTTTCTATCAGATACGTTTGTCAGCAATCGAACTAAGTCATGATCGTTGGCTGAAATGTGGTCATGATAATACATTTATAATAATAATGTAGCTACTACTTGAATTTATTTATGTTTGGAAGAAACTGAGGCAGTACCCAGCGTTACTCTCAATTTATGAGCTAATATTATTAATGAATTGAAATGAACCTACGATAGTGGATTTGATCGGATCTGGTCACATACCTACATGGAGTATAATAGGCCCTATTAGTAGAAAAGCTGTATGAGCAATGAAGGGGGAGGAGTGACTACCTGTGATGACTTAAAGTTACCAGCTGCTGCCATGTGACCTCTCGACCACCCACTCTTCAGGAAGTCTGAGTTGGCAGCAGAGAATCTGTCGTCCACTTTATCGTCCTTTCCAAACTTTGAATGTCTCCTATTCGCTTTCCCTACGCCAACCAATAACCACAGGAAGGAATTACTACTTACATATTATACATTTAGAAGCTATTTAATTTATGGACATTGAAAAGAAACTTTTTTGCAGTATTTACATTGCACATTATTAGAATATAATAAATGCAATTTATAAATAATATGAGTGTAGTTGAGTGATACAGAATTGTTTGAGAGATGTCAAGTGTATTTGAATGTTGGCAAAGAACCGTTATGTGATGTACCTACTGTATAATAAAGCACAGTCAATGAGAACGTTGTGCAACAAATTACCTTCAGAACAAGGGCATATGCCACACAAGCATAAACAACCATGCTAAAATGAGAGGTAATGCAAGGTTGCTACTCTCACACCTTTGAAAATGATACAGCTGACAGCATGAGCAAATATGCTAACAATATAATTATGTATTCTTAGAAAATACATAACAGCATTGCATACAGCCACTCATAACTATATTCACATCTGAGGTATTTACAGAACATGTAGACTCATTCAAGATTAAAAAGTGCTGTTGAATGTATAATTAAATCTCGCCTGTCCCAGGGTTTCAACTATGCATATGCATGCAAATCAAGATGATGAGCTACTGACACCTAGCCATAACATAATCTAAACGTTGGAGATTATGTGTAATAGTGAAATCAATTGTTTTAGACAATTGGAGGTATTTGTCAGATAGTTATAGAGGTGTAATACCTTTAATTGAGTCTTTGGTGAGAAGCTCAGACACCCAGAGAGGTTGTTTTCTGGCAGCATCATAGCAAAGAGTGTGTCCTGCATACTCTATGGTCTGTTTCAGATCAACAGGTTTCCCAAATGGAAACAGAGAGGAGTGTTCAGCTGTAACACCATCAGTAAACAGTAATACACTACTAAATGTATTGTAGGTACAAACATACACACGCATATAATATATACCCAAGTACCCACAGTATGAATATAGGCCTACTAATAACTGTGCTATATATTATAGGCCTACTATCTTTTTACTACATGTATACCAATGCAGCATATAATCAATGGAGTTGACTGCTCTTTCAATTAAACTGGCAGAGAAAGGACAACTCCAGGACTAAACTACTCTATAATTATGGTGCCACTTCAATTTATAAAGATGAAGAAGTGATTGCACTATTTAAATTACTGCACTCAACATGAAGGTAACTAATATTATAGGTAATTTATTTAACTGTAGGTATTAGACATTTAGTTATACTACATTGTACCTCTAGGCATCTGCGTACGCTGTGAAGATGAAGTCTGCCTCAGGTAGAAAGGATAAGAAATGGAAACAGTGAACACAGCTCCACTAAGAAAACCTTTGGCAAGTAGTCCAAATTGTGACGAAACCATGTTCTACTAGAAACCACACTATATACAGTGCATGTAGAACAATTTAGAAAATTATGTCTTAGGCATACCCTATGCAGCAATAGTAAAATTTGGAAATAGATATAATAATGACAGCTCCAAGTTATCCATAGCCGTTATTCCGGAGTTCTTGCTTACAATATTACAAATATAGAACAAGTGGTCATAATAGCCTAATGGTGAGATAGAGCTGTGGTCCAATGAGATATTGCCAATTAATGCCTTCAGTTTGAATCATTATTATATTTAGAACATGGGAAGAGACCCTAAGAGTTTTAGTTTGATCATCAATTTATAAGTTATACTATTTATTTTGAGTGCGTTTGAACCTGAGTAACTGAATGGAGAGTAAAGCATGTGCAACTATTACATCAGCTACCTTAAACAGTGTTATCACCAGTGCTAGAAATCACAATCATAATAATAACTAAATAACTATCTTATTGTTTAGCAATTACAATTGTGATTACTAGTGTTGGCAGTAACATTGGTAGGAGTAGATAAATCCCATCTACACATGGCGTAAATGGACGCTTACACCAATTCAGTCACATTTTGTGAATCACTTTATCTTCTATGCATATATTGTTTGTGAAGGAAGCTTTATTATTACAGTTATGAAATGATAAATTAAATTATTTATAGTCTAGCCATCATAATTATTATCATTATTATAATTTTTAGTTTATACTTATACTATGAAACAATACATAATATTGATATTCATAATATTATAATTTATATAGTAATAGTTATTACAAGAGAAATACAACAATAATAATATAACGTTAAATTTATATATCAAATCATCTTATCACGATATCATAATTTATGTTTATCTTAACCAAGGAGTAAGAAAAGACTTTTCTTTACTTATTTTATGATGATCATCATGGTCAACCAAGGGGTTAGTCACACTCACCAGTGAAGTTTATTACAATCGCAATGGCAAAACTACTAGAACTAGAAAACTCAGTGTAAAATATATATTATTTTATAGCAATAAATTTTTCAGGAAAAAATAAAATATTCATAAGTAATAGTAATCAGAAGAACTATAATCACTCATTATTATATTATAATAAAATAAATGATACTGAAGCAATGTGTGTCGGAAACGGATGAAATCTGTGCAAACTTGATACGGTGAATAGGTTTTCTATGTTACACTGTGTTCGATTGGTCAAATATTACCCAATTGTGCGCTACATTGATTCAAACTGTTGCATATTGGTCAGTTTGCTAATTTGTTACATGTGTCAGTAACATTTTGTACCTAGAGCAATGATGTATATTATCATTGCCTAGAGTGGAGTCCTGGAATTATCTAAGAACTTTGCCTGGACAAAATCAAAGATACCGTTGACCAAGTCCTTTAGACTAGACCCAATGGTCCCAACTCCAACACCTCTAGCGTTTGCAGGCTGGTGTCAATAACCAGATGCATATTCAACTCAGGAGTCAAGTAAGTATAATAATATATAATATTTATATTGAATTATTGAATACCATATCTGATATCAATCATTCATAATGATAATGACTTTTCATCAATTGCCAATTGGGAATAATATTTTATTAAATATAATAAATATAAAATTATATTATAATTATTATGTTAAATTATTTAATGATGTATTTTTAGCAAGGAAACTATTTTTGAGCAGTCAGAGACTTGTTTCAAATCTATGAAAATACCAGCCACTAACTGAGGTTTGAACCCGGGGCCTCTACGGCACCTAATCGCCTAGCATTTGTAAAAATTACTGGTGCTGAGAAACTTACTAGAAAATATTGGCACTAAGCCTCTGCTATTAGAAGAGGCAAATCTGTGTGACTATGCAAAATGTCCTCCAAGCTATAGATGATCACAAGACTGTTCATGCAGCTGTTGTGGACTTTACCAAGGCGATTGGTCAAGTACCCCATGCTCTTCTGATGAGAAAGCTTTCAAATATTGCCATTGTAGAAGACTACCTTGTACACAGAATTCACAATGTCCTAACAAATTGATCTCAGGGATTGGTATTGCAAGACCACACCTCGGACTCCTTATGAATGGCTTCGGGTGTTCCTAAAGGATATACTAATTTTAGATTGAAGGCATGGCTGTGGCATGGCTTGGTAATACACTGTAGTAATCAATATGCTAAAGAGATTAAAATTCAAATACTTATACACATCATAAGCATGCTTTGTTAATTAATGGCACCAGCAGTAGTGGAATAACTGGGTCTATTTATCTGGATGATGAGGGGTGAAATTAAAGCACAGTAATAATCACTGTAACTAGTATGGGGATTGCTATTGTAGTTTAGTTGTCATAGCTCACTATCCTGTCATAGAGAATATGAGTAATAGCGTTAATTTGATGGCAGGTTGTCGGTTTGTAGCTGTTAAATTGATGTTTATGTGATTTATTTATCAAATAGATGAAATATGTCTAGAAGAGTGTGTGTACTGGGAGCTGGTATGATTGGATTGAGCAGTGCAGTGCGACTTCAGGAAGTGTTTGGACCTCGATTTTCAATCACAGTTATTGCAGATAAGTTTGGCGAGCAGACTACTTCTGCTATAGCTGCCGGAAGCTTTAGACCTTATGATGCTGCTCCTATTTCTGGTTACACTGGCCGAAGAGCTGCTGTTGGAGAGTAAGTAGTAAAATCAATGTAACAAAAGCCAATAACTTTGCCTGTCCACCTTCAACATGATCTTCATGAATCTAATGTCAAGTTTGCTGAACCTCCACTGTTCCAGAAATCATTTGATATACCACTGTTTAAATTGCTTATACATGTAAACTACTTTAATTGACTAGCAATTTATATTATCGTACGATTAAAAGTTTGTTATATTACTACAATCTATATATTATAAACGTTCATTTTACATATTATATCTTTGTGCATGTACATGCACTTTCCAGAGGACAGACTATAGATATATTTTAGGGACGTTGTAACCATATCTTACAAGCATTTCAAGTCAATACTGGAGTCACCAGAGGCCGAGCGGGCTGGGATACACAAGCTGTGTGGTTATGACATTAGATACCCAGGAATTGGAAACGTAAGCCATTTGCGTTGATGCTGATGCTGTTTCTACTATCGGCAATCAGCACTTTCACATGTTTTGATATTGTAATCACCAGATAACTTTGAAATTAAATTATAGATGGCAGATTGGTACTGTGGATCACGTCTGTTATAGTAAGAAAATTCAAATAGTCTTGTTTTCATTTCCTAAATAAATACTTGTTGAGCTGAGGATAAGTAGGTTTATGGAGTACACTAACCATGCAGGTGTATTCCATATAATTATTATCTTATCTGCTGGTAATAATTTTGAATTGCATGTATCCTGTAGGAACCCTTTTATGGAACATTTCTGGAGAATTGTATATCGCTCTCCGAATCAGAAATACTCTCTAAGTTTCCCTGTCTTCCACGTGGGTAAGATATAAGACTTAAATTATTTTTGCCTTATTATTTTCCTTCCATTCTGTCTGCATGACGTAAAATGGTGTTAGTGATGTGTGGTTATATATGACAGTAACACAACACAACTACATTGCTAACCGCTATTTAACTCTCTCAGCTGAAGTAGAGAAAATTGAGACAGTCCTTGTTCTCCAAAGTGGTTCTAAGAGTTGTCTTCTCAGTGTATGTTTTATTAACGGTCAACCACATAGATTTAAGATTGTTAAAATGTCTCAGCTACCATGCTTAATAGCTGGTCGTTAGGAATTTATGAATGGGAGTTCAGCCTAAGTGATGTACTAATCAATATTTTGACAGGTGCACAGGGAGCTACCTGGAGACAGTGGTTATCTCTGCTAGAACTCATATGAAATGGTTGACGGAAAAGTAAGCTTATAGGTTTTCTATTAGCGGAAGTTTTATTATCATGTTCTGAGGACAAAATATTCTAAGAGCTCAATTAACAAAATACCTTTTGTTAGACAGTCAAAAGTAGTCAGTTAGTCTACACAGTAGTACAGTAGTAGCTGTCCTACTATGTTGTGTTAAGACTTAATATCCTTTGATCCTCAGGTTCTTGAGTTACGGTGGAGTGATGATTCAGAGACGTATAACGCACCTTGATGAGGTAGGTATGCTAAGCTGGGCATGTTATTTGTTTACCACCAATATCTACATGTACATGTATGTTCATGCATACATTGGTTTCACAATAAGCCCACCAATATAATAGCAGTAGTTAGAAAGCAGTAAAAATTCAATCAAATCCGAAGTGAGACTTTGAAATCTACTCCTCTAGGCAGATTTGTGAAATGAAATATATGGCCTTGGCCTTACTAAATACCAAACAAGATGGTTGTACTTCCACAAATGAAGTTCAAATGTATTTGGTTACAAATTTCACCATCACAGTTCATTCTATGCATTGAGCATGGTAGGAAATTTTTCAAGTGAAATATCCATTGTAATATGCTGTTTCAGGATATAGCCTATTTAATGGCTTAATGCAGGTATGTTATTGCCCTGCTAATATGTGTCTTCGCGACCTCTTGGACGGACCCGGGTCGCAAATAAAAATTACAAGATGGCCGTCCGACCCAGGTCAGAAGGGCTGTTGGCCTGGGATTTTGCTTGGCCGGACGAAACCATCCCTAGCTCATCGGCACACCTGATTTCTTCGCGCGAAAACGAAGATTTTGCTTTTGGCCCAGGTCGGTGTGTTCGCGACCCTGTGACGGATGTGTGCCGGAAAATATTTTCGTAAATCAGCCTGGGTCTGAAGTTTAGGTCGCGAAGACACCTATTGTTCTCTAGAGGTTCTGTTTTAACATGGCGTTCTGTTCTAAAATGGCAATCAGCATTGACATTGCGTACATTTAGCTGGGAATAAATACACGTACATACTTCTATATTACAGCTATGGAAGGATTATGATATTGTTATGAACTGTACAGGATTGGGAGCTGGGCAGCTGACAGGAGACGATACTATTGTACCTAGCAGAGGTCAAGTTATGAGAGTAGATAACTCCACTGGCACAAATACTTTTGCTTATATTGATAATGGCACAGATAAGATGCCCTACTACATCTGGACGTATGTACTCTATGCTTTCTAACATCACATCATTCAACAAATACCTTGGTTTTATCATACATGCAGTATGAAAATTTTGCATGTTTTGTACAGGTAAAATTGAATCTATCAATCAACACAGTGTTGTACCTCACTTGCACCTTGCCTTTACCTCACCTGTATCTCACCTGCACATTACCTGCACATCAATCACCTGTACTACAACTATGCCTCACCTGTACTTCACCTGTGCCTCGCCTGTACCTCACCTGTATGGTATATTTATCACAGACCAGATTACATGGTTGTTGGGGGGACTAAGATGATTGGCAGTCAAGATTCTCAAGTCTCCAAAGAAGACCATGATAAATTCATGGAAGATTGTAGAACATTCTTCCCATGGCTTAATCTCCAGGTGTGTGCCATTTACTATTTACCTTATACTATGTTATACTGTATTTAGTCAAGTAGATAGGACAATTGAAGAGTTAAGAACTAGGTGAGTCGATGAATCTATGAATGTTCGTATTGGCACATGTTTTAGTAATTTACATGTATAACATTACCAGTGGATTGGTACTATACACTCTGCCATCGTGCATAGCCTGAGATGTGTGCGAAGATATTGGATGGAGAGATGGTTCACTCAATTATAATAACCTGTCTCAATATAATAAGATTTTGGTGGTCTCGGCATTCCGCGATTCACTCCCCGCCATTTCTGCTTATTTTCAAATAGCCATTACATTAACACCTACATTGTAGTTATCTGTACTTTATATTATTGTGTATGACAGCTTTTTAGAGCCGCGATAAAACAACATTGCTGATTGGTCTAAGGTACTTTGGTGGTGATAGGTATTATAGTGCAAGGTAGCATAACTCTATGTTTAATCGAGACTCTTTATAGGCAGGGGGAGGTGAGGGGAAGTTTTTAGTCGAAGTTCTCCATCTTTTCCTTTGCCATCTTTATTGTGTGAAGGCATATTAAGCAACCTTCTCTTATGCAGTTATAACTAGTATGGTGCTTCTCTGCCCAGGAAGAAGATATCATTGAAGAAGTAGTTGGTTTCAGACCTTCTCGTCCTAAAATCAGACTGGAAACTGAGGCTATCTCCTACAAAGGTGATGCTAAATGGGTATGTAACATAGATGTATTTATTAGTGTTAGTAAAAGAGTTTTAGTGTTACTGTTATTAGTAATATAGAGAGTGAAAGTGTAAAGGCTCGGCTACACACAGAGGCACTTGGCAACTTCACTCTATGGATTAGGGGACCTTCACTCTATGGATTAGGGTACCTTCACTCTATGTATTAGGGGACCTTTACTCTATGGATTAGGGGACCTTCACTCTATGGATTAGGGGACCTTCACTCTATGGATTAGGGGACCTTCACTCTATGGATTAGGGGACCTTCACTCTATGGATTAGGGTACCTTCACTCTATGGATTAGGGGACCTTCACTCTATGGATTAGGGGACCTTCACTCTATGGGTTAGGGGACCTTCACTCTATGGATTAGGGGACTTTCACTCTATGGATTAGGGGACCTTCACTCTATGGGTTAGGGGACCTTCACTCTATGGATTAGGGTACCTTCACTCTATGGATTAGGGTACCTTCTTCACTCTATGGATTAGGGGACCTTCACTCTATGGATTAGGGGACTTTCACTCTATGGATTAGGGGACCTTCACTCTATGGATTAGGGGACCTTCACTCTATGGATTAGGGTACCTTCACTCTGTGGATTAGGGTACCTTCACTCTATGGATTAGGGTACCTTCACTCTATGGATTAGGGTACCTGGGTTGTTGAATTAGGTGTTGCTGTTTAATATTTAGCCAATAACCAAAGCTTAATTTTCATAACTATACCTGATGTTAATCAATTGCAAAAGGACTTTGTGTTGTGGGAAGAGAGGGACTGAAATGATCACCAGTTGGTCTTTACCTAGATGAATGAATTGCAAGCTGTTTCAGTCGAAAATAAGTGGCTTTTCTGACCTCCCGTGTAGTCAAGCGGTATGGCTGGTCTGCATGAGAGACCGTATGTTTTTTGCCCAATGGAGCCTCACTCTAGAGCAATTTGGTATCATTTATTAGAAATCAGCTTTGCTTATTAACTGAATATTAACCAGGCCACCGTTGGCAGGAACTCTACAGGGCCCCAAGCATTTGAAGAAGAAATGAAATCAATGTCAGACATCTTAATATGCATGTATGTAATCCAAGTTAATTTTCAAGTTAATATAGATTATATTACAATTGTATACCATTTATTTGCAGTTAATTCACAACTATGGACACTGTGCTCATGGCATTGGCTATAGTTGGGGCTCGGCTTATATTGCTGTGGAAATGCTGTCAGAGATATTACTCATTTCTAAATTGTAGCCTGTTATAGAATACATGCTACTAGGCTATACTAGCTATGCTTTTCCTGAGGTTTTTTGATGACTGGCTAACCAGCTGAGTTCGATTCTGTACCTTTTTGCATTTTAATTATTAATTATTCACTAACCTTTTCAGTACCATCTTCATGAGTATGTTTTTAATTCTATGTACTATGTACTATGTACAATCTGTCTTTCATCATTGTTTATTGTCATCAATATATTTTTATAGTTGTTTTATTTTACTGTAATCATGAAAGCATCCTCTTGATGGGTTTATACTGCATAATTAGTTTGCTGCCTGTTTTTTATACTGTGTTAGAAAAGGAAAAAACTCACAATGTGATTATATGAATGGTGAAAGCTAACCCAAACATTTACAATAAGTCAATAATACATTGTATATCACAAATGTATGGAGTTGCCTTAACGATTTTTAGTTTGACCCTGCAGCGACAACTCCGAGACAGGAGACGTGGTTTTCGAAATCTTGTATTCTGAGAGAAGATGACTTCAGAAATAATGCGACTACGCATGTTCGGTGAAACTATTCTGTATCCGGTAAATTTGTACTTGCAGAACTTGCATAACCTGCCATTTCCATAATAAATAGTCAACTAGATACAATAAACCCCGCTACTTTGTATTGTGGAAATCTATTGTTTACGTTGACTTGTAGACCTGTGGCGTATGAAAAGCCAGACCCCTATTTTGCTTCATATTATATAGCACAATGTTTCGTAGTAGCTTAGCTTCAAAATTAAAACTAGCCGGCTGCTTGAAAAAGGTGAGCTGGTATTTATTACTTACTAGTATAAGTTTTAATAAATTCATTAAAATTCAATAAATTTATTGGTATTATGTTGTTTTATGAAATTATGTTGAATGGATAATTTAATAACTACATTAATAAAGTTGTATATTTAAGCTAGCTTCGCTTGAAGTTCAATTCCCTGTGAAACAAACTTTGTAAGTTGGTTTTTTGGAAACTCCAACTACCAAACTCCAAACCATGTCCAACTCTTCTATTAGTTGTTACTCTTCAAGTCACAAATCAATTTTTCAGTGACCAATCAAGACTCTCAAGTTACGAGTTAAATCGTTCAATTTCATTTCTTGATTAGCCCAAGCTAAGATTTTGTATGGGGCATTGGACTACTGTAGCGTATTCAATGGAATAGGCTATTGCAACTAAGAGTAAGCAGTACCATTACTGTCAATTATTTATCTTTTAGAGTGGTGCTGCTAAGTATGGAAGAGCTCTAAGTACTAGCAACAACAGACAGACTGCATCCTCAGAGGTAGGCCTAACATGTTGTAAATATACACTGTATGCATGGTGTCTAAATTTCAACAAGACATAAGACAGTTTGCACTGTTGAGGCTGGCAGTACCTCATGCAGAGACCAAACGATTCATTTAATGTTTATCTAGATCAAGACTAAGGTGGTATTTTCTACTACTGGGAGTCACTGAACCCGTCTTGGTCTTTTTTGATCTGAGATACAACGACTTCAATTATAGCTGTTTGCAAATATTATATTAATTAACAGGTACCATGTTTAACTTATATTACCTGGTAATTTAACAGTAGAAGCGTATTATTGAAGATTATGGCCTTCCATGAAGCTGCGCCTTTATGGTGTAGGCCTACATTTTGGCTACATGTTGCGTACATGTAGCCTCTACCATATGATAGAAAATCATTTTATAATTGTAATGTTTCATTATAATAATCTTATTTATTTGCATCTGTTATTTTACAAAGGCAACAAATGTTTTTACAAATTAGTTTTCTCCAGAACTGGTGTTTATACGATAGTAATAGAATAGACTGTTAATACGATAGTAGTTGCATAATGCATCGGTGTTTGTCGTGGAAATGAATAATACTATGGTAATAGAACAATATGCCACATGTGATGTAAGCGACTACGTGCTATGCAGCATCAGTATCACAGTCATATTACTAGGCCTATATTTATACTGTGTTTGGGTCATACCTATAAGCCTAACGAATATAATGTGAAATTTTAATGTTTAACATACAGCTGTCGTCCAAGTATTCAGTTGTTGATCACACTTATGATGCTGTCGTTGTGGGAGCTGGCGGTGCTGGACTCCGTGCTGCCTTCGGATTGGCTAATGAGGGTTTTAAAACGGCTGTAGTCACTAAGCTATTTCCCACCAGGTCACACACAGTTGCCGCGCAGGTCAGTTATACATGACTGTACATGTAGGCCCTATGCAGTCTACTATAATGTATTTTGTAGATTTTAACATAATTCAGGAGTTGTCTTGCCATTGAGTGTTTATATATTTATAGAGAAGAGAACTTCTCGTATTTAATTATCTCTATCATGTTAAAAATGGGTTGTGTATATACAGAAGTTTAGAGCAATTCTAGAAGACATAAATATGAGAAGTACGTGATAATAGACTAGAATTATCTATAACCGATAGACTAAGTGTTCGCTTTTACTTTTCTGCTTCATGCTGGTGAGACAATCTTAGGCTATGTTTGATTCAGTCCACATTCGGGGAGGGGGCTTTAAATACCATGATATGCTGGGTGTCATCTAGTTGGTAGTTAAGGGTTGTTCCATCGACATAATCGGAAATGAAGATCTGCCATTATTATGATTCCCTACTTCCAACTTTATTTTCAGACGACAGCTTTTCAATTCCTGTTTATTTGCAAACATTTCTAGTGCATGTACTGTTTGGTACAGCAGCATTGGTCACCAAGCATGGAGCCCTTGTACAGCCTCCAGTATTATACTCGCATCATTTATCCTGTATGTGTGCTTGATTAGGGTTGTCATAGTATGTGTATATTCATTATAGGGTGGTATCAACGCTGCCCTTGGTAATATGGAGGATGATGATTGGCGTTGGCATTTCTATGATACAGTGAAGGGATCTGATTGGCTAGGAGATCAGGATGCCATACAATACATGACCAGGGAGGCACCAAAATCTGTTATTGAGGTACAATTCTTAAACAATGTATTGGAATGCTCACATAGCACTGGTGACATACCAAACATATGCTACATGTGCATATACATATCAGCTGCAAATAAATAAGAAACATACTGTAACCAAATATCTTGATAAACAAGCTATATCTATACTCCTCCCAGGTGCTTAGTTGGTATCTTCATTACATTCCCTGTGTTATAGTTTATTTATAGGTATGGCAGCTCTATATCTCACTGCTCAGTGTCAATTATAGGCGTGTGTTGCTGGGTTCTATTGCTGTTACTGTACCTATATAATTCTAGTTAGAAAACTATGGCATGCCATTCAGTCGACTGGAAAATGGTAAGATATATCAGAGAGCCTTTGGAGGGCAGAGTCTAAACTATGGTAAAGGTAGTCAGGCACACAGATGCTGCTGTGTGGCTGACCGCACTGGTCACTCTCTCCTACACACTCTGTACGGTAGAGTAAGTAATACTATACATGTGTCTGTCAATCAACCTATCAGTTACAATAGTATGATTCCATAAGTCTGTCTGTCAACAGCTTGTTTGCAGGTCCTTCATGTATATGATTTGTGGACCTTTTTATTGGAGTTGCCTTCCCATTGTACAGGAATCGCAACTCCTATAAAAGGTTCAAGCGATTTTATGTATGTACACTGTATGTATTTTATTGCGTATGGTAAGTGTAATCAATGCCTTTGGATTCCTCCTGCATTGCTACAACTTCACACTGGTGTTGATACAGCGCAACCACCATTGGCGCGATTTTTGCTCAAAGTTAGTTTGTTTATTTATGGTTGGTTTGTATAATACATTTTAGTCACTGATGTATGACTGCCACTATTTTGTGGAGTACTTTGCCTTGGATTTACTGATGGAGGATGGAGAATGTGTGGGGGTGATTGCTCTATGTCTCGATGATGGAACTATTCACAGGTTTAGATCTAAGAACACAATATTAGCCACAGGGTGAGTCTTTGTAGCACATCTCCAGTACGCTAGCTCTGGTAATATCTGCTCTCAGATACAACACAATAATTAGTACCAACCATCAAGTGTTGGCAGTCTCCATCTTTCAGGTTTATGGTTGTCATTCATTGGAGTTTTCTACTCAACTAGCATACAATAGACACAATTCAGTATTAAAAAAATCTGTCCCTCAATACCATTCACTACATCTACAGTAGATCAGATATGGGAGTTTTCTCCTCCATCCATTTGGTTGCACTGAGTATGAATGGATAAAGGGTTTACAATCATCTTGTAAAGGACAATGCAATGTGTGTGTTCATCTCAATGACTGGATAAAAATAGTGGTACTGATAGTGAATTGATTATGAGTCATACTCAAGGAATTCGTTTGAAGTCTGGTTAGTCAGTCTATGTGTGTGTTACGTAATGTAACGGCACAGATAATTAAATATCGATATCAAGTACTTCGAGGTACAAATGTGGCACCTATAGTGGGAATATACCATAAGTTTATAAAAGTGTGAGTACCTCTACTAGAGAGAAAGGAGGGAGGTGTGGTCGGAGTGTGATTGTACCAGGTATCTCTGTAGTGTAATGTAGACCATTAAACACCCATATTGATACTACTTGTAGAGACTAGAGTCTTCAGGCTCCATTTATTGATCTTTAGATGATTATTTTTAAGTATATATTATTATGAAGTTGTATTAATATGTGCCGTGGAGTTGTAAAATGTTCCACAAGGTATATTAATATACCGTCATAGCTGTTACATATTGTAGAGGGTACGGCAGAGCTTACTTCTCATGTACCTCCGCCCACACATGTACTGGTGATGGATCGGCTATGGTCACTAGAGCTGGTCTACCCAACAGTGATATGGAGTTTGTACAGTTCCACCCTACAGGTAGGTCTGTCTCTCTTACTCATCCCACTAAACTGTTCCCTAAATCCTCGCACTGTCAGTGCCTGCAAGTGCTATAACTTCCATACTCATCTCTAGATAATGGCTATTGATGATATATATATCCTGTAGTAGCTGTAGTACATACAATAGTTAGATAGCTGCACAGCTTTGCGTGTATTTGACGTTCGAAAATGATCTATTGTCACACTCCCGCTGTCTCCGCTGTCTGGTATTCTTCCAAAGTCATTAGTTATCTTATCAAGTCCTTTGTGGCCAGGTCATCACCTTTTCCATCAATTCATCAACTTTTCCATCAAGTCATCACCTTCTACGTCAAGTCATCACCTTATATATCAAGTCATCACCTTATATGTCAAGTCATCACGTTCCCCACCAACACATCACCATAGTAGTATTATCATGTGACACTTTCAATGTCAACTACTCTCTTATCTAAATTAAATCTCGCCAGGCTGATGGATGAGCCACAAGTCTATAATACTATAATATCAAATCTACTACGCATTCTAGCCTGCTGCTTGCTGTCATATTACGCCACTCCATCCTTCCTCATATTACTACTCATCTATTTAATCAAGATGGATTTGTTTGTGTATCACATCTTTCATCTGATCTACTATTACTCAACTTGTAAGCTCGTTTGAGCCGATATTCTACTATTCTACATGTATGTGCTGGATATTTTTGCGGTAAGCTAGCTGGATAAAAGCCCCACAGCCTTATATGGGCCGATACGGTAGACTTACATGGTAAACATTCTGCTGTACAGCTAATGTTAGACGTATCTGTCCACCAAACTGCCTTGGAAGGTCCTAATGTGTCTTCGCACATTCCACCAAGTTGTATGTATTGTTACTGCTGGTATACACATTAAGTTGTATGCATTGTTGCTGTTGGTATACAGGTATCTACGGAGCCGGGTGCCTCATAACGGAAGGATGTCGTGGAGAAGGTGGTTACCTAATCAACAGCGAAGGAGAACCGTTTATGGAAAGATACGCCCCCTCAGTGAAGGATCTAGCCAGTCGAGACGTCGTGTCAAGAGCTGAAACTATAGAGATCAGGGAAGGCAGGTGAGCACCAGGTTCTCTTTTCTCACCTAACAATAAAATCTTCCTGTTGGTAGAGCTGGTGAGAAACTTGGCAATAACAAGATATAATTAATTGTATTTACCACTTGATTGACATAACAAAAGAATGGAATGATCTTGACATATTATATTTTGGGGTATTTATTTATAGTAGGGTTAATATTCAAATTTATTGATAGTTCTCTTGATTATGAGGCCCATCTTGGCAAAATATCTACTCATAGATGTCACATTATGGGTAGAGGTACTTGAGAATATACTAGAATGGGTGTACACTTACGTTAATGTTATTAACCACTGTAGTGTGAAGAGGGGAGCAACTGGTATATTAATGTACATACACACATCTATACAGCCTAATAGCCTGTTTGGGGAAAAATGTTTAAATTATGTGTTATGTTTGCCGCTGACATAATATTCTATTACATTGAAATATTTTAGACCTAATGGCTATTACATATTGACAGGAATTGGTTGTAATAGATTATATAATTTGTATCGATTTGAACTCTTGCCAATATCTGTGATTAGCCAGTGGAGTGGGGGAATACATGGGCACTGTGTACTATTGTCATTATTTAATAGAAAACAAAGAGTGGTATGTGTTTGGAATTAATCTACATAATAATGAGTTATTTTTAAGTGTCTGTGTTGTATTTTTGGTCTGGTTAACTTACTAGTGTTAGATATTCAACTCTTGTGTGTGGCTGACTGTACTTACTTTATGGTAAGTTAGGTAGCCGTGTGCCCTCTCCTTCCTCCTCACCCTAAGCATAGTAATGTATGGTATATGTATATGTAATTACTCTGTGTAGATATAAATGTAGATAATCTGTTATATATATAACCTGGTGTACATGGCAACTACATGCTGACGCTGTGCAGGATATACTACGTCATTCTGTTACTACTGTAACCAAGGCGTACTCGTGAAGTTTTGTACTACTCAAAAAATTTTGTATCTGGTTCGGTTCAACATCTAATACAATTTAATTTATTTTATGCTTTTACTTTGATAAAGCGTTTTTCAATATGAAGGAAAACATCGGAGCTGCAAGGTGGCAGTAGGAGAATAATGTGTCTGATAGTTTGTAAGTTCAGGCCATTGCTAGTATTACTCTCTGCTTCTGCCTGAAACGCCACGTCCTGCTTTTACTAAAACCATGCCAAGTTTAGAGCTGTTATGTGTAACAGTTAGCCTCCATCTCTGTAGTATTACCTTCATAGTATCACCTTTAACTGGCCTTATTCACTTGAGGCTCCTATAGAATGACTGGCCTGTACACTATTACACTTACCATGTGCATACTCTATGTACCTGTATATTCCCCCATTATGTACAATGTATAATGGTACCTCTTTCTCTATTGCCAGAGGTGTTGGACCTAACAAAGACCATCTTTTCCTCCAGCTTTCTCACTTGCCTCCAGAGCAACTCAAGACCAGACTTCCTGGCATCTCTGAGACTGCCATGATATTCGCTGGTGTAGATGTAACGAGAGACCCTATCCCTGTACTGCCCACTGTCCACTACAACATGGGCGGTATTCCCACCAACTACAAGGGACAGGTAGGTTCATAGTGTCTACCTCACAAATATCCATCTCAATATCTCCCAGTCATAATTAAATTCATCAGTGCACCGTATGGTAGGCGAGTCACATAATGATTATATTTTCAAGCTACCCGTGTGTTTCCGGAAAACCAATCATTTTGGGCTTGTAGCATTGCACAACTGTTAATTACTTGACTACCTGGGACACCATTTTCCTCTGAGGATTAAATGGTGATAGGTATAATACCAACTACTTGGATGTGCTCATCTAATATACATGCTAATGAGTACCTCTATAATTTCACTCTTGACAGTAAATAAAAACACTTGAAGGTAGATATTAGGCGACAAGGGCTGGAGAAGTCCTTTGAAGTTGGTGTTTGTGTCTGCTCTTCCTTTGGTTATTAATTATTACAACTGGATGGGTTCCGGCGTGGGGCTATACTTTATTCCACAGTTACATAAACTACCAACTCTTCAAAAACAGCCGACACCTAACGTGGTATCCACGTCTCCTGGTGATTCCGATGACAACTGGGATAAGTGTGATTTGTTGATACCGTGTTTACTGTTTATCAGATACAGTAGCAAATTCCGCTCACTCATGATTCAGCTTATGCTGAGCTGAAATATGCCATGCTAGCCTCACTACTATTCTAATACTAACAAATTGTTATTTTCTGCCACATTAATCAAAATTATTGTTTTCGCAGCAAATTTAGATGTGAGCGTTTTCAATGAATTTTCTATTAGCAGACATGAAGGTGTTTGTGTGGTTTAATTTATTTACATATTTGAATTTCAAAATTTGTTTTTGTGGGATTGAAAAACATTTTTTTCCTAGGTTGTAATTTAAAGGATTGGGTTATATTCGCAGCCTTTTTACTTTGTTTTAGTAACACCTATTTACTGCAGGACTACTCTGCATGTACACATATATACACTACCTGTATATGAGCAATGGTTACTAAATGTATGTGAGAAATCACAGTTCAATGTTTCATGTCGTTCAATAACAAAAGAGTTTAATTCCATGTCTCACAAACTGAAATATAGCCTAAAGTATTCCAATAACTTTGCCTAAAAATTGGAAAAATGCTTTGACCCCGCTAATGATTCCACTGATATCTTCATTGTTACATGACATGCACAGGTTTTATATATACATGTACATAGTACATGCGTTAGATTTAACCTCTAACTTTCTTCATCTAATATATGATTACATCTATCCGGAATGGGCTCTTTTGTGTGTAAGTACTAAGTACATGCACATTACCTAGTGTACTCATTCACTCACTCATATTATGAGATTATACATATCTGTGTATATAAATGTACCATACACCATGCAGGTGCTGGACTACAGTGAGGAAGGTGGTGACAAGGTTGTACCTGGACTGTACGCCGCAGGAGAGTCAGCTTGTGTGTCTGTACACGGAGCTAATAGACTGGGTGCCAACTCTCTCCTTGACCTTGTCGTGTTTGGTAGAGCCTGTGCTCTCACTATCACAGAGGAGAACACACCCGGAGAGAAGATTAAAGATCTGAGTCCAGTACGTTCTTGTACCTTTCTCTCTTGCAAGGCTATATCTGTGGAACACAGTCTAGCCTTTGTTACATAATATGCAGGCATATCAATCTACATTGTATATTCTATGGTCATCAGTTAACCACTTGATTCTACCCAATGTATTAATAGTAGTGTCTACAGCAGGCGCTGGGGTAAGCTATTAGGTCTGCAATATAGCCTAAATATTATTATTATTTATGGTTAGCTGTGTGTGTGTTGACTGAACTCTGTAATGGTTGACCAGATGCAACTTTGAGTACACCTCAGTCTAATTACTCATTAGTTCATTATTTATGCCAAATATTTGAAGTTTACCTTTTATAGAGTGTTATATCTATGTCAGGTAGGTGTTTGATTCTAACTGCTAGGCGCCAAATCTCTCCTTAGATAATTCTGGAGGCTAGCCTGTGGTAATATGATGTGGTCCCTTCAACTTGTGGTTTATCTTGTAGCAAGCTGGCGAATCGTCAATAGCCAACCTAGACAAAATGAGGTACGCTGATGGCAGCACCCCTACCTCAGATCTCAGGCTAAGATTACAGAAGGTGAGTTGTGAGCCGATGCCCCCTCCCTCTTCGTTTTACTCACTTGTCTTGGTCTTACGCAACAACTGAAACCGACCAAAGTTCATAGTTTGATGTTAGAAAGCTATGAACTGGCAAATATCCGTATGTCAAGTGCAGGTTATGTTGAAAGTGCACCTGCAGAAGTAAACAGATCAGGTGATCAAGTACTCTGACTGATACAGTGACGTGTGTTCCCTTATAAAATCGTATTGTTATAGCATACCTACAACCTCCATGCTAATTTGGCCTGTATGACGTGTATGTACCATATCTTCTTCAGTTATTCACTGTAAGTGCATCGTTCTCTCTTGTATTTCAGGCTATGCAGGACAACGCTGCAGTGTTCAGGGATGGAGAGACTCTCAAACAGGGAGTAGAAAAGGTGCAGGAGTGTTACGATGCCATGCACGACCTTAAGGTCAGTGACCGAGGTATGATCTGGAACTCTGATCTGGTGGAGACTCTGGAACTGCAGAACCTGATGCTAGTGGCCAGTCAGACGGTGGTGTCGGCAGAGAACAGGAAGGAGAGTCGTGGAGCCCACGCCAGGGAGGACTTTCCAGTAAGTCAAGGGTAGCTGAGAGGGGGGGGGAGGGTGAGAATTGGTTGGTTGTACTAAGCTTTCCATGTTATGAAGTAGTATCAATGCTGATAAGTAACGTTGCTGCATTTCAGCTCAGGCGAACGTATTTATACTAAAATGTTGTGGTTCCCTAGAGTGCAAATATAAATCTAGAGATATGACTATGTAGCAACACACTGTTTTACATGATTGGGTGATAGACCAACATATGTCTGCTCTATTTAACTTTGTACAATGTAGTCACACAATCCAGATTTACTGGGCGATGATAATGTAGGCTAGGGGTACATCTAGCTAACAAGTCATTGCTAATAGGCCCGGATGTTAGTGCTAGCTGTAATAGTATTGCATTGTATTTTGAGTGAAGCAGCGAAATACATGCTTAGTTGCTTGTATAGGTCACATCGGCCTACTTATGCATTGCCCTGTGATTGGTTGGTTACAGGATCGTTTGGATGAATATGACTACTCCAAGCCCCTGGAAGGGCAGACAAAGAAATCCATAACAGATCATTGGAGGAAACACACCATGTCCAAACAGGACCCTGTCTCTGGAAAGGTACGCTGTTTGTCATCTTCTACCACTTCCCTGTCCATAGCCTACACATTTACTGTACACACCAGCTAACCCCAAACCACAACATAATACATGTCATTACATGTCTACTTGATCTCTAGAGCTCTACCCTCTTGTGTGGTGGTAATGTAATGCTTAGACATCGGTGGTTATATAATGGTGCACATTTCCAACACAAGACTGACAAACCAATTAGTAAAACCATTTGAAAAATGTGCATATTAAAATGAAAATGTGCATTAATCCATTATCCCATTAGATGTTCAATTGTACATTTAATAGTCCCAAGCTAACAGTTATACACATTAAAATATTTATGCAGAAATCTTGATAAAAGCTCTTTTGTAGCATAATACTTTAATGACTCCTAGAGATATTTAGATGATTTCTGTTTACGTTTTATCTTGATCTTTATGGGATTTTTAAAACCAGGATGCGTAGAAAACAAACTAAATCTGTTGATCTATGGTTCCCTGAGCTCCAACTGCTCAATGTCGTACTGCAATAGGCACATAAACCCTTCTATTATACTCAAAAACAATAAACAATGAGCAGGTTTTTTTAATCTGGAGATAAATGGCTTCCAATATGATGGCCAACACACCTCACACTACATTATCCTAACATTATCTATGATAGATATGGTGACATTGAATATTTATCGAAATACACCGATTCTTTTAAGTCAGAACTTCTAAAGATATTTTGGCAACATCTTAGAGTTTGAATGATTAAGTTTGAAAAATTCTGAGTTGAACTGTTTTAGTTACGTATGACTTGGTATTACATCTCTACGTGCTTTTTCCCTTCTGTTCCTGGAAAATTTAGTTTTGAGTCATTATTTAAAAACTTGCTGAGTAACTTGGCGTTTGATTCAGTTGAATCCACTTTATTTTTTACAATTTATTGAGTATTTTTGTCTGTCATTCCTTTATACTGTTACTGTACACTCTATATGGTTCGTGGGGAAGTTTGGGTATTACCACTGTTTCACTCCTACCTTTACATCATTTACCAAACTTTCCCTAAAGTTTCCTGGTTTTTAAGGACAGCAGTTAGAGCCGAGCTAAAGGGTTAAATCTCTCTCTCTCATCAATCCCCTTGTAGTCATTTCTATCCCCTCTCCCTCCCATTACACATCATTATGTAATAGTACATTTGTGCTACGAGAGACTATGATATACACGAGATTGTTTGGTTTGATAAGTCTGATCTTTATTCAGTGAAGTTTGGTATTATGACCTGTATACATGTCTCTATTCCTATATCTGTATTATTGTATCATTGTATCACCGCAGGTATCTCTGTTGTACAGACCAGTTGTTGACGACACACTGGATGATGATGTAAAGATGGTGCCTCCTGCACCCAGAGTATATTAACTGCGCTCCTGACACATAGACATGTCTGGTATATTAACTTATTACTATATGAACTGGGAATACTTTGTTGAATGACTGGCTACTTATCGTACATTACATGGTGCTGCCGTATACACGGTGGAGTTGTCTTACCAACAGACTCTCCCATGAACTGTGCATACCCACCACCAGGCATGTGTTTATGGCATAAGCTGGGCCATTTCTGGGTTACACATGGGTGCAGTGGGGCCTTGAGTCTGCCCACTGTACGTAATGAGCCCAGTCTGTTGCCTCCACTTATGTCTATCCGATGAGATGCTTATCTTCAGCTGTCTTACTCTGATGATATATTACTCTACATTTACATGTGCACACACACACAACTGGTACTATCCAGTGTTCAGCAGTCAAGTTATAGTTTGCGAAATTTTGCCGAAATGAATTTTATGATATGTTGTTAATTGAGCGATATATTTTTATTTGTCACACTAAATAAGTTTGAACTAGAATTAATAATTCCCCTACATTATATAGATTCATATTATAATTTTCTGTTTTATATGCATTTCAATGGGAATAGTTGGGAATGGTTCATGTGGCCATTTGTTAAGTGGGTGATGTTATCTCTGATATCAGTGCATCGCATTGACTGAATGACAAGGGTCAACCCTTGCTATTAGCAATGAAGCATGTTTTCACTACAAAAGATAAAATCTGAAATCCATTGTTTATGCCGAGAAATTGTCAACAGACATTTCTTTAATATGCTAAAATCTCGCTTAGGAATTTTAGCACCCTGAATATATTGTTTATATGCTGCAATGTGTGTATACTCTATACGTGTACAATTGTTATCTTGTTAAACTGGGAGGCTAGTTTGAACAATAAAACATTTATAAGATCATAAAAAATGTTCTCCGTATTGTATCTAAATAGAGTACTGGTAGGCTATTAGTAACAGTGATACACAGTCTACAGGCTCAAGGTAGTCTTAAATTCAGGCATGTTATATACTGACTGTTATATCCATCCCTTTGAACAGGGCATGGAGTCTATCATCCCGTCCCTTTTTTGTCAGACTTGTACATAGATTGCAGGTGTAAGAGTGTGTGCCCACCCATGACGTAGAGCGTTTTGTTTAGAATAGAGCATTATGTTAATACATTGATAACAGTTTATGGAAGCTATATTGTAGGCCTACAAGTGGTTTGTACATGTACATGTATATTCCAGACCACATGTTACAGTACCATAGTTGGGGCTATGTCACCACTTCCAAATTTGTGTTTGTGATTAATAGCAGTCCCACGGTGGTTGTGTGGTAGACTTCTACCAATTCTGGTTTCTGCAGGTACATGCAGTGTAACCCACCCTACTAGGTGGTGAATAGGTTTTATCAATGGTAACATCCCTTTTAGAACCCTTTGAAGATTTCTGTGACTCACAGCTCTTAGGTGATTACCATATTAGCATTAGAAATATTTGTTGTAAGGGCTTACCACTTGGTGTTTTATCTCTACATCTCCAGACAAAAACAAATTCACAGGTAATTGAAACAATTTCATATCAATTTCTAGTCTAGTATTATTATAGCATTGACTCTGAATATGTATTATATCTATACAGTACATATATATTATTCGCTAGCTCGTGTCAGCATTCGGAGAGATTTTAACTATTGTAATTAATCTGGGTGCCATCTCTGTTGACATGGCATTGCAGGTACTAGTCTTGTCATTACTTGCACTTGTTAATGAACAGTCATTATCCATTATTGTCTTCTCTCTGTTTACCTTAGAGTGAGGTGTTGATTAGTAATGAATAAGTAGCCCATCAAAGGGCAGTACCGTGGCCATCCCTTTCTTCTGATCTCTCACTACCCTTTGATGGGATCAGGTTTCAGTGAATTTTTAAATCCATGTTCTAAAGAAATTTAGATGCATAAATTCCTACTATTTCACACAAATGGTAGTGGTACATTCTTACTGCACTTTAATGAGAGTTGCTTTTGGTTAATTGTGTTTTTACTACAACTATTTTATTTGAATACCACAATGGAAGTTATTTTTACATGCTACTAAAGCATTTTGATCTATAAATAAAGATGTCAATTCCATTCCGTATGTGTTTCAGTTAGAACACAATAATCTAATATACTTTGATAACACAAGACATCATTACACGTACCAGTATAATACATTCTTTGAACAAAGTGATATAAAAAACAAATTTTGCAAAACGCCACTATTCTTCAGCATTGTTGCCCCAGTGCAAATCGTGTACAATATAACGTTACTAACAAACTATGATTACGATTTGTTGATTGTAAGCAATAAGAGTATGCTGCATATACTCTTGTACAGTAACCAGTTACGTACAAGTTTCTATGTAGGCCTACATGTATGTTACAAGCATGTACATGTCGACATTCGCATCACCCAGAATTAATTTCATACACCGTGTAGAAGGGAATATCATATTATTTTAAATTCCATTTCTCCCAGTGTAACCAATTCCCACACGTATGCAGTTGGCCTATATAGTATTATTATTATAGTATTACTGTTATTTGAATATCCATACACATTGCTAGACAGACTGGTGTGCATTCAGAATGAAATAATTAATTTTATGGCAATATAGAAAAATATTGAAGTTTAAATTAGAAGTTAGTCGCTTTAATTTATACCTAGTTGTCAACAGAATATAATATTTTGCTTATAATAAGTTTTCAGCAATAACACACAAGTGCTAATGATGTAATAAAATCATAATATTTAAGTAATGGTACAATGAGGTGGAATTTTCTCACTGAATTTGCAGACAAGAATTAATACAAATTCGAAGAAATTTAGGTGAAATGTTTGTTGTTGATGGAGACAGAAGATTTTAGTCATCACCTACCTGGATGTTTGAAGGTAATTTAATTATCAATTCTTTGTCAATCTTAACAATAAGATATATGGCTCAAGACATAAAACTCAATAAATGCATGAGAGTGAAGTGGAAGCTCATAGCTCCTCCATAATCCTTGCAAATCTAAATCAAAGAGTGTATTGATTAAGGTTTGACTATTTGATATCTCAGAAGTGTGCTAAAGTAGCACTTTCATGGTAAATAATATTACTGTTGGCTACCACCAAATATGTCTACACTCCTTGGTCGCCTGTTAAAGAAAATCAAAACTGAGAAATTTTTATGTTCAAAATTGTATCATTCTTCTCCCAGTCACAAATATTGTCGAATTGCTCCACTTGATAGCTATTGCTTTTGTACTCGTATCTAGATTGGCTATTTCATAGTTGTTATTATAAACATCAGCAGTGACTGTGGAACCTAGGCAACCTGTAACCTCTATCTATCTTTCCTTCAGCTTTCTGTTATACTGGAAATAGTTTAATTATAAATGGCCAATGATTATTACGCAAAACACATTTGTAGCTCAGAGGGAGTAGGGAAAGACAAAACCCACATTTTGCCTCAATAAATTTTTGTTGAGTCCAATATTTTCACATAATAATTTGCACAATGGAGAGAGCAATATCTAAAATTTTCTAAACAGGTGTCTCTTGGATAGCTGCTAGAAATATACAAAGCAGTGGCTAGATGAAAGATTTTCTGTTACGTGTAGAGTATCTTACCTGCAGAAGACCTGCCACCATGCACAGTTTGGCCGGCTGTACAAAATTTATCATGGTTCCTAAACTACCATCAATTTAACATTTCCGTAGGTTAACCTTGAGCTCTATTAAGTGAATAAACAGAAACTTAACAGCAGAGCACTAGATTATTGTCTTAATGGTACATTTCCTGAGTATAACAGATACTTTAATTATTTTTATCTAAGTCTCTAACCTTGTTAATCAGGTTATGAGGCTCATACTGACTACAATTATTTAACAACTATAATAGCTCCATCTGGTGCTACTGTTTCACTGACCTCTAAGGTTCTCATCAATCACCTACATTGCTACAGAATCAAGTGTTTTAATAGAGGTCTTCTACGCTATTTATAGGTTAATTTATTTTTAGACCAATAAGATGACAATTATGTCGAAGAATCTGAAGAAGTTTTTGCAAGAAAGTCGCTTGCTGACCCGGTGGTCACAACTTCATTTGGTGATCGGCACAAAACTTGTGATGGTCCATTTAGCATATGAAATTAGTTTTATCTCTTCATATCTTTTGCCCACAAGAGAGAGTTTAGTAACTCATGGATTATTAATATTTTAAAAGTGAGGTGGTAGCCATATTGTCGCCCTGGACTGACAGATGTTACCATACTTTGGTTTCCTTCCTTGATTGATGGCCACTAGATACTCCAATCGTTGCTTTCTAAATGTTGCGTTCTGTTGATGTACTCCCTTCTGGTTGTACTGTTCCCTTTTAGCAATGGATTATTATTTATATGTGGTCAATTGTGTTAAAAACCAAATAAATTTTACTGGTTTTGGCGTCTTCCTGCATATAGCTTCCAAAGTTTGCTCTATCTGTTGCTGTTGATTAAATATTAAAAGCAATTTGCAATCTAGTAGGTCATGCGTGTTATAGAGCAAAATTTCTGATTGAGCTTGATAAAGTTAATCTGATTTTATTTTTCCTCCAAAATTACTGTCATACTACGCTGATATTGATCACAAGTGAGTATGTGTGATTCGGTGACTGACAAATTTGATTTGGTAATGTGGGATTTTTTGTTGAAATGACAGATCAATGGTCGGTGGTTATTATATACGGAGGCGTGTTCTACAGTGCACTGTCCATGATTCAGCCTCATCCTCTACAGCTCATACATTTATCTCCCCAATCAGCATGTCATCATCCTCATAGAGCATACAGCCCGGTCAACCGAGGTGATGCGAAACCCTTCATCTTCATGTCATTTACTTGCACTATCTCATAAATTTTTAATTTGGGGGTACGTAGCACAGGTATCAGTGAGTCAAACTCAGCACACATGTTCATACAGACGGCTGTTGAAATATTGTGAGCATGTTGTTATCTACGCTATGACAAAATATTTGACATTTTATGATTTACCTCTAGTGCTATGGACTATGGTTCTATAATAAACATAACGTAATACAATGAACTGGTGGAATATTCCAGATTTATTGCACCATACCCACTGTTGAATAGTTCTACCATCTCTAGTAAAATACATGGAGATTCAGTAGAATGTTTATTACTCTGTGTAATTTATGCTAATAACTCTCTTTTTTTCTAGTTTTATAGCAAGGCAAGTTCCAGGTCCGTCTCATCACAGCTTTAAAGATATTTTTATTTTTACGCTGATTATTGTTGGCATGAACTACTTTTCGGCACATAGAAAGTTATCCATAAAATTGCCGTAGTCTGGACTTACTGTGTTTTTATAATCATGTCATACCTACAATGGACACGTAAGTATCGTTGACATCCTTGTTAACAGATTTCACATAATTAGGACTAATAGGAGCAATCATGTCATACGAATACTATAAAAGCTCACACTGTTTTACTAATAATCAATGAGTATAGCGATTTCTATTTATAGATTTGATGTGTTACTTTAGAATCGGGATTGGCAGCATTAATACTGACTAAATCTTACAAGTGCTGGGTGGTTATAAAGTCTGTTTGATTGTTACTTGTCTAGCAATACAGCCATTATGAAGCTTTGCAACACAAGGTTTGCCATTCTAGATTTGAAGATTTATGATAAAAATGACACAATTTTATCACCAGACTGAGATAACTGTTTTTCTACTGAAAGTCTTTGACATGGTACATGCATAAATTGCAATTTAATTTCTATCATTACACAGCACAAACATAATATTATCAATCACTCAGCTATGTAAATGTCAAACTACTAGCTAATTAAATCAATGCAACCTTGTAATTTCTCTGGATTGCAATATTTCAAAAGTTGTTAAATCAGTTAGGAACAGCTGGGCCTACCAATAGACTGTACAAATGCTGGAGAGAGAATCTGGTAGAACCAGCTACTTTGTGTCAGGTTTGTGGAGCTATAGTCAGACATAGGTCTAACCTAACACAAGTCAGGTACAGTATTACCTGTTCTATATTCATACAATGTACCATAGCCGTTTAACTTAATATCTTTTAATTTGTTTTAGGAATTTGAACTGCTTAGTAAGTTTCTTATTATTATTTAGCTTATTGTTAGATATGTCATTGTGTAGAAGTGTGAATGGTATTCTTCTCTCCTACGCTTCATTGCTGCGGCCTTTTTGATACTTTACTTTAATCTACTTGTCTATGCCCAATGATACTTATATATTTATACACAATACACACATGCTGTGGGTATATAATCCAACACATGTAAGTGTGTTGTGTTTTGGCACGCGCTATGATTTTGGGGGCGGACCAAATTCAAGTGTCAGGCTGCTTGATTGGCCATGCTGAGAGTAGCTTGACCTTATTATACACTATCACTACTCATATCCATTACCTATTTAATATTATGGTGTTAACTTAGTCTTGATGGATGTAAGCAAATCCAATGATTATATCTTGCATGAGCATATTAGGAGAGCACTCACTGCTCGTTCTGGAACACACATAGCATCTCTCTCTTTTAGCTTCTCAGAGAATTTATCGTAAATTTATAATATTTAAGAATGAATTTGTTAAAACATTTTTGTTTGCTGACAGTGCTTTGTATTGCTAATCTACAGTGTACTTCCTTAGCAAGGAAAAACAATTTAAGAGGAACCAAATGGTGGTAAGCTCATTACAATATACGTTTTGCCAGACCTATTTAATTGCTAACTCTTAGAACAAGAATTAACATATTTTTTGCTATTTGAGAGAGTTAATTATAATATTTATGTATATATGTCAACTAACTACATTTAGTGATGAGAAATTGCCATGCTACTTAGTGAACATCTACATTAAATATTCTCCCAAAAACAAAAATTGTCGGTACTTTAATGTTAATTTTAATAAATGCAAGATAATATTCAATATCTTTGAGTGTATTATGCCCTAAATATACATAGTTTTGATTAATGACATTTGACAGTATAGAAGTAATTTGTTAGTTTCCACCATGATTAATGCTTGTATACTTGATGCCTGAATTAATTAGAGCTTTTAGTGCTAAAATAAAGGTTCGGGGATATGACCTTGACAGGTCTACTATTACACAGAAAGATAACTGTAGTGTTTTATTATGCAGGACCTTGGCTCAGGATTATGACCCCTATAATTCCTATCTGAACACAAATAAAATCTCTCCGACAAACTCCAATAATGAGCTTCAAGAATCTTCAGCAGCCAGGCATCCTCGAATGCAACACTTGACTAAAAAACAGCGCAAACTCGCTGATAAAAATCCGCAGTCTATTTATGCTGTGGTGGAGGGAGCATTATTAGCTATTAGAGAGTGCCAGCACCAATTTGAAAAGAGGCCATGGAACTGCCCGACTAAGCCATCAAATGTCGGAGGTTCTATTTTTGGCAGGATTCTAAATATTGGTAAGATAAAAAGATATCTCAGAATTAATACAATTTGATTAAATTCAGTTTATCAGTTTTAATAATTCAATTAATCTAACTCAAATCATTCTAAATGGCTCATTTACATAATTATGAAAGGTAACCAGAACGGAAAAAATCTGAAACTTGCATGACACAGCAATAAATAATAATTTGTCAAAGTAAATTGCCCAATTTGAACACTGATATCATTTAATTATCACCTTTTCCAACAGATGAAAGGTAACTTGGAACTTGAATATTTTCAGCTGACTAAAGTGCGACATTCACACTAATATATCACATTTCTACTCCACCATAATTGTTTATGACTCCAGACTCGTGAGAGTGATTCATTTTGCTGATGGCCAGCTTGTTTTCCTAAACTCATGTAATTTATTTCATATTGTACCCAACATTTAGTGGTGTAAGTACATCGATTTGTAATGAATCTGTGTATTTAGCACCGATCTTCATTTAAGTTTGGTTTCACTAAATATTTTCTTATTAGTTTAAATAGTTGGGCAATCTTGTACTGTAAGATTATGGTATAGTACCGTAATTAACTGTTTTTGGTGAATGGTACTAATACATTTGAAAACCCTGTGAGGTGGGGTATTTGATGATTTAGCGATTAGCCTGTCTTCCAAGATCTTCTAACGATAAAATTTACCACCAAGCTTTCGCTCATTTCTAACGATATCCATGCCCATGTTAGTGGATCACCAATCACGGAAAGCTTTGATATGCAATAGATTTGGAGAAGGTGAATTATATATGAAAGTGGTTCAATTCCATGCCATCTTTGCATGTATCTGTCAAATGCATATCAAAACAAGCTTCCAATTGGCAATGTAAAAATCCAACTTCAAATAAAAGAGGTTGAATTTAAGTGCAGAAAGTTTTAATATGCATATTCTGGTTACGTTTAATAGTATTCACAAGCCAAACAATTAAAATCATGTTATATAAGGAGGCTTATTCAAACTTAATGTGGTTTTTGAATCTAAAGTTACAACATTTACATTTTATGAACATCATTTTGGTAGTTCACAGTGCACCAGCAGTAGCTTGTTAATAGGTATGTAAGTGTGTATCTCAGCCAAGACGTGTGGTAGATCTAGTACAAGCAATTGCTACAAAGGGTAAACCCTTAGCTGCTCAAAGTTCTTTTTCTAAGGCTGTTTACTCTCAGATTTTATCAAAATATGTTTTGCTGTTCCTTTTTGTGGTATTATTCTTTAATTCATACTCTGTATGCAGATGTACCAGATTGGGTTACACTTCGAGTACATTCCTCTCTCCACAAATAGACCCCAAATGAATATCTTAATCACTCAGTGATTCATTTAATCACCTCGGTATCAGCTACTAATTATTTTAAGACAAAACTATAAAATGTTTTCTGGGGAATATTGTCAACATTATTAATTTATGACAAAAGATAGCTTCCTGTGGCCGTGGAGTCAATATATCAGTAGAATAACACCTTTGGTTCTTCTTACAGTCTCTTGAATTATTGCAGGTTGTAGAGAAACTGCGTTTATCTACTCTATAACTTCGGCTGGTGTGGCGCATGCCATAGCCACAGCCTGCAGTAAGGGGAGGATACACACATGTTCGTGTGATTACCATCTGGAACAGCCGACAGACGTCGACTGGAAGTGGGGAGGCTGTAGTGATAACGTAAAGTTTGGTTATCGCTTCTCCAAACAGTTCATAGATTCAATAGAACAGGGCGAGGACCTTAGGTTCATGGTGAACAGACAAAATAATGAGGCTGGAAGGAGGGTGAGTAGCAATTTCCTGTTCTAACTGTGATGCTGCACTTTATTAAAACTCTTATTGATTTTCATAATCACAGAATATTAAAAACTGCTATGATGTACATGTAGCTATAAGTCTTCTATCTCATTCTGACTTCATTCACTAAGTTAATTCCACTTCCTGGATTTCTCAACTCACCCCAACTCAACCTATCCTTAGTTAGCACCTATTGTCGGTTTGTTTTGATGTTGACCATTTTGTTGACCATAAGCTGACCACAATTCCATATGAGGCTCTACCTGTGATGGTTTGATGTAAACATTGAATGAGTTATAATCTACTAACCACTACCTACAGTATGTCTATGAAATGACATTCTTAGACTAGAGTTAACACCACTCAAAACCAGAGGAGTCTTTTTTCTAAAACATTTGGAGGCAACTGCATGGTATACAAAAGTGTAGAGGAGTTCCTTGTCTAAATAACAGTATATAACTGCACAGTGTAGCTGCAGATCTACATACATTATGCTGGTACTGGACTAGTAGAATGATGCACCTCTGTATCGACCACAATGTAGTAGTCGAATGTATGCAGTTTATGGTGGTGTTAATAACAAAGCAATGCATGTTGGTTGTTTCTCAATTTATCTTGCTTGATATGCATGTGGGTACCGTGACTGTTTTCTTGGAATATTTACATTTGATTTTATGGTTTCTTGTTGATCTATTATAAACTTATAATATTACACAATAACATATCGATGACGGGCAGCCTTTCCATAGTATACCTCAACTTTAGCCGAAATTCTTCATTTTGATATCTTTTCGCCAGTGACATAATTTCATTAGAATTGAAAGAGTTAGACTAAGGTCTATTCCTATTGTAAACGAATGATAATATAATTCCTCCACTGTAACAGTCGTGTAAAAACCACTGGATTTGCTAAACATAAAAAGTAATGGTTTCACGTAGGTCTGGGCCACACAGTAGTCTTCAGGTTCAATTAGCTAAAGGAACATTAAGACGCTTGTCCAGCTACAGGCTTCATCAAATATTCAAGTAGATCATCAGCCATGCTCTAAAGTTTGACAAACATTAATGGAGATATATCATGTAATACTATTATATATTATAATAATCTTAGTGTAGCAGTCTATGCTAGTGCCAACTTATTAGATGAGGAATGTTTTGCTACCTTTTACACTAGTTTTAGTATATTTCCTTTATGGGTGGTCTGAAGTTGGTATCTACATGTAGGGCCTATCTCAACCCTAAATCAGTCTCAATTGTACATAATTGATTAATGCAAGTTGGTCTACATGATGTATTAACACACACAATATACATTTTAGGCAAATCTGCAGCCAAAATCACATCTGTTTCAGTCAATTTTGAGACACTCACGTATTAGAAATACATGTATCATACGTAATGCAATTTGATTATCTTGAATGAATGTCTTTGCAAACATTAATGTAGATCTGATGCGAATATTTACCTACACTATGCACGGGTGTATCTAGAATCACCTACGGCTACGTACTAGTAACCTACACTTCTTGCACCTGTAGATTCGGTAGAGTAGTGCATTAGTGCCGAGGATGATTTAGTTATCAATTGTAAAGGTATAATACTATCTCTATGTCTAATCTAACATGACATCTAGTGTACTAAGCCTGCATATCTTTGCTTTTACTTGCACATGTTCACACTCTACTTTTGTTCAATTAAATCAGTCTATGAACATTCGTAACTTTGTAATTTGAGCTTATAGCTTTTCTTGATTCACTTTTTTTCAATGGAGTTCATTGTTGGAGTTTGTTGAAAAAGAACAACTGAGATACACGTATATTCTCATAGTATATAATACACTAACAGGTATCACCAAGGCATGCAATGTGAATGCAGAAGATTCCGTATTGCTTGTTCATTTATCATAACATCCATAAAAGAAAAATATTTCCACTCCAGCTATGGAACATTCAATCTAGTATATCATTTCTGTGATTTTATTTGTGTCGGGATATGTTAGGTAGGATACATAGGATGTTATACAGGCAACCTAGGTAGCATAGGCTGTGGTTTCACTTTTAAGTATATTTATGCAAAGGAATTTAGACCATTTGATTTTGTGTGAAAATTTGATGATCCGTTACTATGACTACCTTGTTTGATCTTTCTCTCACTAGCTTGTGCAGAGTTAGCACTCAATAATGTGGATTCTTTCATAACCATCAAAAAGGTTTAAATTTTATCCCATGAAAGGTAACACCTCTACATTATACTGTAATTATTTTATTAGCAAATTCTATATTAAAACCAAATCAAAACATAGATCTTCTTTAGCTTTGTTTCAATCATAGAAAACCAGTTTGGCTCTACCTCATATTTCAACAGAATATAATCAATTCGCATGGAAAACCACCAAAAGTTGGTTCATTTTTAATCCACTAACCTTGCATCATTATCAAAAGTTTATAAATAAAATAATAGCATTTGATTACAAAATCCTGGTATATAGTTTGTATCAAATGTGAATACATATTATGTGCATGCTAGCAATGAAACTAATAACAGCAGCATTGTAGAACTGTGAAGAACCCCTGCAATAATTGTGATTTCATATTCGAAAATGGCTATTTCTGTTCTCTAACATACAAAACCTGTAGTACTTTAATAAGCTACATAATGTACAAATAGTTAAACCAAAACTAGTCCAAAAGATAATTTTGCTGCAAAATATTCCCATACTACCCACAACCCTGTTGGAGTATTTGTGGTCGCTTGTCGTTATTTTATACATTTACAGAATCAGACTACTATTGCAGATGTTCCAGATGTGATATTCATATCTTCTCTTATATTATATATTTGGTAAAACAATGCTAGTAAGCTCTGATGGTGACTTTCCAACCAAACAAGCTGGGACTACATGTTGTTAGAGATCTGCAATTGTTTATCCCTGTTCACTGATTCATTTTTTACATCTATTATACATCCAGATGTATGACAAGGTTGTACACATTCCTACCAGCCATTACTCAATGATGCAACAGGATGTTAGGAGAGATTTAAATGTTTTATTTACCTCCAATCTACCGAGAGCTATTCATGAATTGAAGTACTAAATCCACGTATAAATCACGATTTCTTAATTCAAGCTGTTTGACTTTCTCAGTCACACAATTTATATCGCTAATTTCCCTTTCACCTGCGAAGTAAAGCTTTATAAATTAGTTGGTGTGTTAGTCTAATGTAATATTAATGATAACTGCTAGAGCTGGGATGAATTTCTATTTAAATGAACTTTAGTCTAAAAATAACACCCAAGGATTTAAAACAGCAAATATAGCATAACTACTGACAAATTTAAGCTAGTATCACAATTGAATGATAAATCAAATTTTTCATGTAATGAATTAAAAATATGCAAATATTTAGACAGATTCTGTGTAATATCCACATATTGCATAAATTTTTTAAAGCACTTCTTCTCAACTTGATTTTATTATTAGTCATATATACCAATATGTGATGTTCCTGTATTTAATCACCTAGGCTGAATATACATTGTATATGGAAATACCAAATAAATGTTAAATTCAACATATAATTAATGGAATGGCTGTGTGAATTGACAATATTATCATGTCTTTTACAGCACGTGGTAAGTGAGACGAGAAAAGAGTGCAAGTGTCACGGCATGTCAGGCAGCTGCACCATGAAGACATGCTGGATGAAGCTGTCTACCTTCAGAGCTGTCGGAGACCGTCTCAAAGAAAAGTTTGATGGAGCCAGCAAGGTTAACGCAGGTTAGAATGCTGTAACCTCTTGCTATGCAAACCGAGACATTAAATATTGATGTTTAGTATAAAAATATTTTCTTCCAATGTTGGTATATAATTTCAAATTAACAATTAATGGTTATGTAAGAGCTTGTTAGAGTAACGCTGTTGAATTTGATGTATCAATTGGTTTGTACCCGCTTATGCGCTGCTAACTCATTCACATCTAAACTAATCTTTGATATCTGTTAAAATACCAACATTCAAAGCACTAAATATTGTTAAATAACTGAAAGTTATTTGAAAAATATTTCGGGCTGGTGTTAATAGCATGCTTAAGATTTATTAATGCTTTGATGGTTCATGCATGCATTAATTTCACTAAAATAAAAAGTTAATGCCGCCTGTCAACAAAGAGCAATCACACAATTACAAAGTTCGACAACATACGTTTGTATGGCTCCTCTGTTTAGTTTATCTAAATGGGAAACAAAGGCTAAAAAGGACAATAGAAATAACTTCTTATAAAACTTCAAATAAATCAAATCTTTGCCGACAGTTACAATTGTTAATTTATTATGCTTATCAACTATATTTATGCACTATTTTTGTGTTCAAACCTATTATTTGTTTCACACAATGTTTCATAAAATCTAGCGTTTGAAAACAAGTTTACAATAAAATATGTCAACCTAAACTTAAACAGACCATGCAAGACATCGATGTAAAATACAAAGTGTAATCATTAGGGGAAAGCTAGAAAATGGAGTACATATATCGGCCTACAATGTAACAAAAGTTGACAGATTTAAACTTTGTATTTTGGTTTGCTGTTTTGCTGTAGCATTTGTTGTGCTGTGCTGTGCTGTGCTGTGACCCTCCATTGTTCATTGTTTGGCTTTAGGTAATGGCTGGGATTCCAGCGGCAACCGGATGTCCCCTAACAGTAACAGACCCAGTCGTTCATCTAATGATAGGAGTGACTCTAGTAATAATAGACGTGATAAAAATAAAATTTCCAAGGACAGAAAAGGTTAGTTTAATACCGTACGAGAAGATTCCTCCGATTCATGCTCCACGCCATCAGAGAGTAATGGCTGCACGAGTACTTCCTGCTGTATAGCCCTTATAGCCACACCAAATATACTGTACTATTTATACTTAGTTAGATCTATCATTTACAGCCCCATTATTTATCACTCTGAGTTTTTTGGTGCTCGCTGATGTTAACCTATCAAGTAATGCTGACCTTACACACGTAGTTGACCTGTTGCGTTTTGTAATTATTTATTATTTGAAGAATGCAGTGATTTCTAATTTACGGAACAGTGGTGTTGTTTTACGTCATTTATAATGCTGCTCGCTCATTAGTCAACTGCCAATAATAATAATAACAATAATTTATTTCAAAAATTAATATTAGCTTTTTATGACTTTAAGTTGCAAAATCTAACAGGATACCAACGTTTTATAAGACACAAAATGCATATTGGCTGTTACAGTCCAAGGACTGTATAACATGAAGGATTCTATGGCTATTAGTGATAGTTCTATTCATTATTGTTTTAGAAAATCGAGTTAAAAAAGTAAACAGAAACAAGTATAATTTTGTACCTGTTGATGAAAGCCATAAGACACCAACTAAGAAAGATATGGTCTACTTTGAGGACTCTCCTGACTTCTGCACTTCAAAGACTGAATCAAAGTTCAAATTTGATGGTAAGCCAAGAATTGTTTAATCAGTAGGCTATGTAGCCTAATTATAGTGACTGCACTATGAGCAGTAGTAGTAGCAGTAGTGGTAGTAGTGGTAGTAGTAGTGGTAGTGGTAGTGGTAGTGGCAGTGGCAGTGGCAGTAGCAGTAGTAGCAGTAGTAGCAGTAGTAGCAGTAGTAGCAGTAGTAGCAGTAGTAGCAGTAGTAGCAGTAGTAGCAGTAGTAGCAGTAGTAGCAGTAGTAGCAGTAGTAGCAGTAGTAGCAGTAGTAGCAGTAGTAGCAGTAGTAGCAGTAGTAGCAGTAGTAGCAGTAGTAGCAGTAGTAGCAGTAGTAGCAGTAGTAGCAGTAGTAGCAGTAGTAGCAGTAGTAGCAGTAGTAGCAGTAGTAGCAGTAGTAGCAGTAGTAGCAGTAGTAGCAGTAGTAGCAGTAGTAGCAGTAGTAGCAGTAGTAGCAGTAGTAGCAGTAGTAGCAGTAGTAGCAGTAGTAGCAGTAGTAGCAGTAGTAGCAGTAGTAGCAGTAGTAGCAGTAGTAGCAGTAGTAGCAGTAGTAGCAGTAGTAGCAGTAGTAGCAGTAGTAGCAGTAGTAGCAGTAGTAGCAGTAGTAGCAGTAGTAGCAGTAGTAGCAGTAGTAGCAGTAGTAGCAGTAGTAGCAGTAGTAGCAGTAGTAGCAGTAGTAGCAGTAGTAGCAGTAGTAGCAGTAGAAGCAGTAGAAGTAGTAGTAGTAGTAGTAGTAGTAGTAGTAGTAGTAGTAGTAGTAGTAGTAGTAGTAGTAGTAGTAGTAGTGCTAGTACTGGTGCTATTAGTAGTAGTGGTAGTAGTAGTTGTTGTTGCAGCAGTCGAAGCAGCACAGCAGTAGCAGTCACAGTAGTAATAGTAGTGCTAGTACTAGTGCTATTAGTAATTGTGCCAGTTGTAGCAGTAGTAGTAACAGTTGTGGTAGTAGTGCTGTACTAGGGCTGCTGATAGTAGTGGTGTTAGTGGTAGGTGTAAGCAAGAACAAAAGTTAGGGCTCGACTCCACTGGAGGTCGTGAACTTCATGAAGCAGAACTGTTATTCGTTAACATGGGTCCATGGACGAGGCATAGTACCAGCCCACCAGTGGCCTCGATTAATATCCAACCAATACCCAAAGTTTATTTCCAATATTAACCAATTACAACAGCACTTTGTGACACCAGGAATAGGAAGTACCAACATATGTGAACAAACGGCGTACCAATGTGCTTTGAACGTGTAGCCGAGCCTTTAGAGTATCACTGGTAGTATTTGCATTAGTAGTGATAACAAAAACTGTGACTGGTTCATTAGTTGTAGTAGACTGAGGGTACTCTGAAATAGAGTAGACAACTTCTTCAATTTTGGCATCAAAACCAAAGCCATCTCAAATTTGTTCACCTCTTCACCCCCATGTAGCTGCAATTAGCAAACCTTGTAGTAGAAGTATTAGTAGTGGCAGTAGTAGTGGCAGTAGTAGTAGCAGTAGTGGCAATAGTAGCAGTAGTGGCAACAGTAGCAGCAGTAGTAGTAGCAGTAGTAGTAGCAGTAGACAATGTGGAGTATTATAATTATACAACAGCTACCCTCTGTAAAATCATGTAAAGATAATGTAGGCTGTAGTCAGAGTTATTCCCCCTTTCTCACTTGCTATATACCTGGTACTTGTTTTATGCTATATACATGTAGTTGTAGCCTGTTGGACATACTTACCTATTGACTTTGAGTTATGTTTGTGTATGCAACAAATACTTTTGTTGTAGACAGTAATAAATGAGAACAAAATAGTCTGTTAAATGTGGTACAATATACAATTCATGTACTACACTTAATGTGTAGCCTATTTATTTATCCATTTTTCATCTGTATGATGTTTGTCTATAATATTATATATTCTATACAGGTACAAGTGGCAGAGAGTGCAATGCAACATCACTTGGCATAGATGGCTGCCAACTAATGTGCTGCGGCCGAGGATATAGAACTGAAACGTATATACATGAAAAGACGTGTAGGTGTACGTTCAAATGGTGCTGCACTGTTAACTGTGACGTCTGCAAAGAAACTAGAGTACGGAACATCTGCAAGTGAAAATGTGACTAAGCTATCCAAGTCCTTCCAGAGACTATAATCTCAAAACCGGTGAACTATACAAGTCATTCCTTAGTCAAGTCCCAAGTAGACATATTAGGACTTAACGTTTTAGATGACTTGAGTTTACAGCAAGTAATAGACTCATGACTGATCAACATGATGATATAAGACAGGGTGGTTCAGAAGGTCTCCCCTTATGTACTTTTACTTCTTACATAGTTTGGAATATGTAAATAATTGACAATACTCAAAATATTATTCTTAATTCTATAATGCTCAATCCTCTTGACAAATTCCCCACCCATCCGAGTGTTGGGAATACTACCCAGTCCCCACCCATGAGAGTGTTGGGAATACTATTCCCCGGATTAGCCCCAAGTTTCATAAGTTTAACCTCTTTCACCTTTTGTGCAGTAGTTTTATAGGCTAGCAAAGGCACCATATTATTTGGTGCTACATGTATGCACAATATACATGTACAGTACGTCCCTTAGTTTACTAAACCAAACGGCACAACGCCATAATTTTATCTGAAAATTAACGAGAGTAAATTCGAATCTCACAATTTTTGTGTATAAATATTATATGATGTTATGTATTCCATAATTTATTTGGTGGTGAAGTTTTCTATTACAAGGACTTATATTATTGTTCAACGCATATTACTTCTAAATATTATTTATTTTATACATTAGTATGTACAATCCCCACTTAAACTAGAAGTTATCTTATTGTTGTAATTCCAAAAAATAGTATCTAGTGTTATGTTCATTAAATTGTTTGTAATTGCTTCAAATAGTCTAACAGTGCATATTTTCAGTACAATATCAATTTATTTCCCTTTGAGCTAGTCACTTATTGAATATAATTGCATTTTATAGCTGTTATCCCATGCATAATTATTATTATATCATAATATTAATACTACAGGTGGATTACTCACCCCCACCCCCCCCCCCCCACATTCGCTCCAATACATTCCATTATTCTCATATATTCAGACTAGAGTTTATTTTTTTATCAATCTCTAATAGCAAACAGTTCTACTACTTGCACTGTAATTTTTTGTATTTTGTATTTTGTTTTTCTGGATGATAAATCTGTTGGCGTTACTGTCATAACACGTTGTTACGGATTACAGTAGCTACTTACCATCCTAATTATTGTGTCTTAAGGTTACAATAAACAAACTATTTTGCTACTAAATAGAGATCTGTAGATTTCTGCTGGGAAGTAATTATTGATAGCGGCAGGTTCATCATTTTCTACTAACCCAAAATCTGAACAATTTAATACAGGCATGTTCATAATGGCCCAACCCTTCACACTTTACCACTGATGGGAATTTTTTCAGACGTAGAGCAATGCTGACACATAGAGTAATGCTGACGGGCTTTTGGTAAGACTCAGGAGTCAGATAGAATAGAGCTTTGAATGATTATCTACTTTGACGTCATTTTTCCCAGTTTACCAACATGGTGCAGTCTGTTACTTAGTGTAAGCCAATGAGAATGAAGTTCTGCATCATCTAAGATGTTTAACGTGAAAAGACATCTAAAAGTATTCTTGGGCAACAAGTTAAAGAAAAGCAACCAGAAAACTGACCAATTACATATTATTAGTATGCCCCAATATGCCCGAATTTGCACATGTAATACAAGTCAGTAGTTTGCTGTACAGGCACTTTGGAATGTACATATTGTATTATATATGTTGGGATGTATGTCTAACTACATGCAGGACAACACAAGAACTGTCTCATAGCTACTCCTGTTAGACCTTTTATTACTGTGTATACAAGCAGTGAAAGAAACACTCCAAACAGGTATTACAAGGTCTCTCAAATGCTAGCTTTCAATAATCGTACCACCTTTTATATGATTAACGGCTTTCATTAATAGGGTTGTTAGACCTTCAACATGCCCAACTATGGTTATCTACAGCATGAACACTTTTCATAAAACTGCAAAATGCAGCACATGTAATTATGATTACGTGTACGGGCTATAACAGAGCAATAATAATTAAATACTAATGTTAGACATCAATAAAATATAGAAAATTAACTGTACAAAGCTACAAATGACCGCACAGGGTCACCATAACAATATAAATATTTTGTTTCTCAAGGAACCACATAAGCATGGACATAAGTGAACTTGTAAAAAAATAAAGCTACAAAAATTAGATACACATTGATACATGTATGGAATAACTTTGGAATATGAAACCAGGGAGAGTTATCCTCCCCATCAGTTACATAGTTGTATGGTCACATTTTTTATACAAGAATCGCATACCACTTCACAGCACCAAACAAATTTACAACGACACTTCTCTCTTATTTGAAAGCTTTCTGTTCTATGCCCTCTACCACAACACATGATATCACAGCTATCCACATTCCCGGATGTGGCATTGCACACCCTTCCCACAGTTCCACCAGTCCCAAACTTTTTATTTGGTATGCAAAAGTTGGGTGATTCATCAGTATAGACAAGATCCATGTCACTGGGTGGTTTTATAGTCCTTCCTTCTGGTATGAGAGTCTTTCCATCGTTGTCTCCGGTAACTTTAGGCGCGCCGTCATATTTATCCTTTAGTGATGTACCGACGAAACTGAATAGTGGCATCGTCCTCCAACAAGTCTCGAGGGTACACGATCCAGACAAACCGTGACACTTGCAGCTCTTCCTCATATTCTTCGTAATCGCCTAAAACAAAAAAGTTGATATTTCAATGTCAATTTCTCTTAAAACAACTAAAAAATCTGAATTAAAAAATGTTTCACGATGTTCTATAGACATCACTAAAAACTGACAAATCAATTTTAAAATCTACATTTGTCTTATTAATTTAACAAAATTCTTTGTGCTTAATCAATCACGGTGGGTGTTACAAATTAAGGTGTGTCCTAGACATGTACATGTTATCATGTTAATTTTATTTAATTTTTGATTTATGTACATTTTTTATAAATCTGGTCCAGAATGAAATGTTTGCTCAGATTCAAGGGGTAGTGCTCTTCCATGACAAGCAATTAAACCCCAAATCCTACTGATTGCTTGTGAGAAGAAATCTAAAAATTGCTTCAAAGTTATTTACAGTTGTATATTTTTTCTGCTGTTTTTATAATTTGCTTATGCCCGAAGACGTCAGCCAAATTCTCTTCATCATTATTATGCAATGTTACCTATGACTTTTCAGTTGCAATTAAAATTATAATCCTACTTAGCATTGACTTAGCACTTTTCAAATAAAGTTCATCAATCACATAGATTTTTCACAATTTTCAAGTCTTTAATAAAAGACCTACATGTATTTACTAGTTGAACTCAAAGAAATACACTCTTAAGTAAAAGCGGTTAGTAAACAAGAATTTGAGATTGGTTCAGTCAGCAGTAACACTATACAATACACACAAACATACATGTAGTGGGGTCAGATCACCCTAGAATATTAATTCAATAAGAAATTATAGAATTGTGAAGGTTAATTTTTCTCAGCAATCGAACTATAATAGAGCCAGAAATACATGTACATCTGCCTAATATCATATACTAATATCCATTTTAGCAATATTATATTCTTTTGAACATTTGCACGTCTTGAGCACTAAATAGGGTTCATGTTATTTCATTCTGACTGGTAAAACACACGGCTACTTTTTTATCTGTAGAATGGTAAAGCATCAAAGGTGTTAACTACACCTTGACCCAGTGAATAAATTACAATGTATGGAAGAGGAAAGGCAACTCCAACCAGAACTTGAGTTCTTTTTTATTCTTATTAGCAGCTTAGTAGGCTACATAGTTTAACTATAGAACTGTTTTATATTTATACGCTTGTATGTGTTTCAGAAAAGTTTTGAATATACAATTTTTACATACATGTATCATATGTATAATGTATAATGCTGTACAGTAATATATCTTTGGTGGACTCGGATATTCATGTCTAGTGCAAGAACAGATGTTGACAACTCTCTCCCAGCTTTATTGCATCAAGACGGGGAGAGACAAGTCACATGTTTTTATGGGCTCGTTAAATGAGGGAGGGGGTAGAGCATCCCATGACAGCTATGGTTTTATTAATCAATCTTATTTTAATTACTTTCTCCACCAAAAATTGTGATTACATAAAGATCACGCAAAACAATTTCTGGTCGATAAATCTGTTTAGTTGTTTTGCAGTAAAGAATTAATTCAAGCCTAACACACAACACTCTACTTAAGCAAATTAACAATTTAAATATTGCAGTTTTTGTATTTATTCTCTCAGACCGGTGGTGAACTACATACGTATGTAAGTTTTGCTGTAACCTGCGGCTGCAATTGCTGATAAGGTGCCACTAGTAGGCTCGTTAAAATTTATGTCACTCAGTGCCTTACTAATAATTTTAATATTAATTAATTTCGAATGCTTCAAACAAATAAAAAAATTGTTTACAGGTACATATTTATTGAGAAGATACAACATATAAATTTAAATGGCATACTATAATGTCAGAGTTGCAATAATAGAGACTAGGCAACAGGTTGGTGTCACATGCCGCTGTGGTGTTGTTAGATTAAAAATAATAAAATATTTGTGTCATAATTTCTCAACAAATTCTGCACCTGTGAACTGGCAGCTATATTGAACAGCATATAAAGGTACACTGTATATAGTAACAGTATGCCACATAATGCAGACTGCACACATACCATCATGACTAAACCTACTTGATCAGCTACATGTTAGGCATCTTTATTTCAACACATCCCTAGCAACCAACTTCATTGATAAAACTTTGGTAAAAATACAGGCCGTAGCTTTGCCAAAAGCAATATATATAGGTTATATTATAGTACTAGCATATTATAAAATATGTGTAGTGATAAAATCTGTATTTACTGCTGTTGTTACAGATTTGTTTCATAGCACAGTTTACCAATTCTTAGACAGCAATGGTAACCCTATATAAAGGCATTGGAATATACACTTTTTTAGAACTTACATAAGTTTTATATTTTATACTATATGCAGTATATGATCAACTATGCCTTATGTGTAGCTACTGAGTTTTGTTCTGTGTAGCAATGGGATTCAGGTGTTTGGAGATGAGGTGTACCAGATGCCAGCCAGACACCCATCAACATATCACAAGTATCCACTATCCTGGTAACTGCTCCTTTTGCCTGTATTATCTCAAGGGGTAACCAAGATACTATTTACTGCCTATATACCCAACGTCATCGTCATCGTGCTACATAGCTGTCATTTCACTATGCTAATTGTTTTAATTGGCACCAATATTTTAAAGCTTCAACAAACTGAATTATATTTTGTATTGTTCAGCAATTATTCACTTTATTTGGCACCTCGATGGGCCTCTTATGTGAAGCTGGTATTGGTGACAGAATACAGGATTTGAGTGAAGAAACTCACCTGTGTAGCAGGTGTAGGTGAGCCTAGAATAAATGACCCAAAGGTCCTCGGATCAGCCAGTTAACTGTTTTATCTATCTACCTATTCTATATGAGGTCATAACAAAATTTATATAACTCTGGAAAGTGTGCCAAAACACGAGTTGAGTCAATTCATGAACCTCTGCACTGAAGTGGCGACTTTTTGCATTTAATAATTATCAGTTATTATGACATTATGACATATTATTGACAGAATAATATGTTTGACTATTGCAAAAGTTGACATATTTCTGTTGTCACATTCGCTCCCCTACCTCTTGCTCTTTTTGTCATATTATGACGGAAACAAACAATGTTGTGTATGATTACATAGCTGGTAGTGCACATCATAATTATATTAAACCTATTCTTAGTTGCTGTTATGGTTTCAATTTTATTCTCACGCATCAAGTTTTAAAACATAACTACGTATGTGTATCTAATATGTATATGTATGTATTAAACCTGACAATGTCTGCCATTTCCCTCACAAGGCTGGAGAAATAAAACATATTCCCCATATAGATTGTTCTGTCTAATTACTGTATTTATAATATGCATGTCAATAGATCATCTTCTGCAAAGAATATCAGTTTGATTTAGTACTACAACTTTCTAATATTATATTAATCAGTAATCTACAAGTATATAACTGATCACTTTCTATTATTTACTAATTAGTATTATTATTTTAATTACTCATTTCCCTTCTGTATCAGATGTTATATGAATCAGCCCAGAGTCAAAATGCTAATGGAATTATTATGTAATACATGGTGAATAATGCTGAATCAAAGGACAAGGTAGTGTGATTATCTTATAAGATTGTAAATTAAAATTGTATTAATAAAATATTATATTTAATGGTTACCTTTGGAGCGCAGACAGCTGTCTTCATGCCATTAAATCCTTTTACAACATTATATTTTTCATGACTTTTTCTTTTCCTATTTTGTCTATTATTTTATAATAATAAAAACTTGTTAATATAATTTTGTGATTTTTTATTCAAAATTGGGAAATTTGTTCCGCATGCATATCAAACGATAAATTGTAACACTAGTCTTGTACAGTGCAATAACATAGGTTGATTAGTTACATCTTGTAATACATCTCTAGATAGTTTTTATCTTTAGGCCCCTAAGTGCCATTTTAACAGACATTCTTAGTGAAGGTTGTGTAAGGTCTTCCCTCCTCCCAGCTATATCAATAGTTTAATTAGCCAATATGCTTTATCAATGCCAGGGGTAAGAGGTCTCAGGGTGAATGCACAAAAAATGTAAAATATATAGGCCTACTGTACAAATTAAGCATGCATACAAACATGGTTACTAATTAATTCATAAATCTTCTGTATTATACACTATGCGTACTATATAGTATGGTAGACACTTGTATGTTACCACTAGCTAGTAGCTATTAGCACCATATTTATGTACAGCGGAAGCTGTGTTCATGGCTGTGTCAATTTCCTTTCTGTCAGTTATATGGAAAAATTACATATCATAAAAGTTGAGTTTTGAATATTAAATATGGTAATTTTAGTGTTATTAGTACATAATATATTAAATTTTGTATCTAGTTTCAACTCAGGTATAATGTGGTACTAGCCTTTGCTTCATGGGTTTACAAGAAGGGGAGAAGTGTAGACTAACATACTAGGGAAAGCATGTTATTGTTGTTTGTGAAGTTACAACATAAATTCATTGGTTAGCTAGAGATGGAATCTAATTACTCTCATGGAAATGCATCGTAGGATGTAGTAAAGAAATTGTAAATTATAGGTATACCAGTGGTTTCATACATTAATAATGCAATAATAACAGATAAATTGCACATACAGTAGGCCTCCACAATACGTATATATACTAAAATTACTATCTTGTTATTTTTCCTTTTTTTTTTATAAAAAGTGAGCCTACCGATGCATAGATTGCACATGTTAAAGCTGATATAGAAGGGAAAACTGTATCACGGATCACTGTATAAAGTCAATGTGTTATAGTATCAACAAATAATTCTATCAAAAACAGTTTTTACTAGTCTAATCATGTTAATGAATAATAAAACTACATACGCCTACTCTAGTAAGAGTGCAACGTATCATTAATAGTAAGAGTATGAGTATATGATAGTAACAGTGCGAGTCACAGTATAATAGTACTAGTAATAGTTATATTGACTTATTGTATATCATGATAGTATGAGTATTAGTACGAGTATGAATGTTCGGATGAGTGCCAGTGTTAGTATTAGTATGAGTACAAGTGTTAGTATGAGTCCGAGTGGTAGTATTAGTATGAATACAAGTATAAGTAGTAATGCAAGTGTTAATAACTCACCAATCTACCAGCTTCATTATTGTGATTCCTCACCAGCTCCTTGATGTCGGTACTGATTCGTTTATTTTTGGTGAACTGTTTGGATTTATTATATCCATACACAATGTCATCACTACAGCCACCCCATGACCACAACTCACTGTCTGATACATCTCTCTTTGTACCATCGCAGTGGCACTGCCACAATAGTCCCATTGAGCATGCTCTAGTCACTGAGTACAATATACCGGCAGCAGTTATAGCATTTAAATAGGCTGCCTCACGAGTATCTGAAATGGAAAGGAACTCATTTTATATCATAGTTTATGTAAAGATTTGCTAAACCGTTGTCAGAAAAGAAATTGAATATTAAATACATTAATTAGTTTTTGGTTGACTATTTGCAGGCCTACTCAGTATACAGCATCTATGCATAAGTTTTAGGATTACTTTTGGAGACTTTAGAAATTGTGCATTACTTGCTTTGCTATGATATGTAGATCAACTTTATTCACGGAGATTATGTTATAAAGTCATTTACGAAACTTTTAAATATGTAAAATAGTAGAATGGGAACATAAACCATGACCAATAATAAATTCTTTTGACGGGTTTTATACACAATGTCATGAAACAGAAAAAAAACATGTTATATATGCTATATTTCACGCTATATTTATCTTTCAACAGCTACAGTGTGGGCTCCTTCTTGTAGTCAGTCATACAAATTACTACTAATACAGTCTGATCACCAATTTAACTAAAATTCACAAAGTTTCCTGATCTGGAAATAAGTACGTAAACATTTAGACTAGCCTGAAGTTTGAGCCGCACAAACTGCTCTGAACCAGGGGGTCGCAACTTTGCGCGACCTACAACAAAGAGGGTGTGAAGTTTGGAATTATCTTTTCTTTCTTACGGCCCCATCGATCCACAGTCATGAAGACACTTTATATTACTAAACTATATGTTATTCTCTGTAGGTCATTAATTCCAGCACTCCATCAGAATAATATACCCATGATACCATAACTACATATACATTTAAATTAATAATTAGTCAGTAAGCTTTATGCAAATTTTACAGATACCAAAACAATGTGTTAATTATACGGCCTTATCACTGGAATATATCACCTTTGAAGATTAGAGGGGTACATGTAAATATCATGTTGTTATACATAAAATTTTATTATCTAAACCAAATTGTCCAGTAGGTGCACCTAGATAATACCATATCACATTCCTCTTAATTGAATCAGACCAACCTTTTTAATTTTGAATACAAATTTTTGGTTTGGCAAAGGTGAGACTTTTTCAGATCTAAACAATATCAAAATTTAGGAACATGATCATCTATCATGCTAATGAAGTTGAGTTGACAAGCTTTAACCACCACGTCAAGTTGATACCCTTTGATCATGGCAGATCCAACTCACTGCCTTGATTAGTGTAATGATGATAATCTGAGGAAAATAGAACTTGAATAGTTAGCTTCAAGTATTTTAGGTGATTTACTAAAATAATTACAACTAAAACACCAGAAACTAGTTATGTCACCAAAGGCATACTCTCATTCCCACCACTCAAATCAACACCGTAAGTGCCATAACAACTGGTTCGTGTCAGAATAAAATGGCTGTCTGAAGTGTTATGACTAAATGGTTGTTTGACTGCCAAACCACTGTGAGTGTATGAATAAGGACTAAGTTCCTCTCAGAATGAACTTACACCCAAATCAGGAATTCCTTAGCAGCTCTTAATTTTTTGCGAGAGTACAATCACTCGCTGAGCTGAAGTCGAATAGACCATTAACACAGCCGAAAGTTCTATTAATTTAAATAAAATCATTTCACTTATCAACATTACCAATTTCGAGTAAAATTATATTTGAATTAATTAATGCCACCAACTCATTTATTCATTGGTTGTCAAAGGTTATTTTATAATCTGTAATTGTTTAAATATTAAAATCACATTAGCTGCAAAGACAGATACTATTACTTATTGCATCATTAATACAATTACTGAAATTTTAGTCGAGCCTAGGTCGTTGTTATCAGATATGATGTTGGATATTCCCCTCATCTTGTAAAACAATAGAGGTTTTTGCTTAACCTTCGCCAAGTTTTGACATGGTAGCTCTACCTGTTTTCATGATTCTCCTATGAGAGGAGTGGCTTGTAGTACAGTTCCATCTACTAGATATAAAGTTTTCCTGGCAGACGTCTATAGCTAACTGTTTACCGGCTTCCACTTGTTCTCTGAGTAGAGGCTGTTTTCTACATGCATTCTTTCTAGACATGTTGGCTTTCCGAGACTTCTGGCAAATCATATTTGTTTTGAGTTTATAATTATTAGCCGACATCAGGCCACTGCTAAAAAGACAAAAAGATAGAAATGATATACTAGTACTAACTAACTTTTTCAGGTGAGTCCAAACAGATCTGCGGGCAACTTCAGACTGTATTGACAGACTTTAGATCAAATCTCGGTTTATTATATAATATATCACCCAATATGCCTTCATCTTTGCTATTTTATTTACTAAAATACTAGTTAGACTTTTGCATATTTGCCTTTGTATGATATACATGACTGTATTTCATCATAATGTATGATAGATCATAGATATATTATTATTATACCATAATTCAAGAGATCAGTTATAGAATTGTAGGACTATATTGTTAACAATTAGGTTATGATGGAGTCGCCGAGGTCCTATTTTGAACTCTAATATCACGCTTTAAATTCTTGTAATATTTAGGTTCGGTGTCTGCGTTGGCGAGTTTTCAAAAGTGATTAATACGATTGGCTCAGATGATACTTGTCAGTTGGGTCTCTTTGCCAAATGGTCTGTAACAGAGCTTTTCATGTATTTTGGTGATTTTTCTAATAAATTGGACATGTAATTATTTTTGTGCATATTATTGCAATGGAGCTTGTAAAATTATAATTGGGCAGGAATTGATAGAGGAAGATTAATGTCCCAGATTCCTTAAAACAGTTACTTTTAGTTATAGCTCTGGCTGTATTGAACTGGTGGTGTTTGGGATGTTGCAAACCCACAAATATGTGCATCCCTGGCAAAGCAGTTGTGTTATTTGATAGAGTCTAATTTACCTCTAGCAACTTTATAAAAAAAGTGAAGGTAAACCGCTAATCGTAAAACAAGTACATGCACATCCATGACCTATATAGGAAGTTTTTGTCGGTAAGAAGGTACATGTAACATATTTACCATCTTCAAAGGTAGAGTGAACTCGGCAGCGTGTAATGTGTGACATTTTCATTATGTCATCAATCACAACATTTGCACATCCAAGACTCATACCAAGTCATGTTTAGTAGAGGAATTAAACACATTCAGCACACAGTAAACACACGCATAAAGTTTAATGCGTAGGTTTCATATCGATTCTATTACATAAAATTAGCATCTAGTTTATGTTTGCTGAAACATCCATACTATAATTATGTAACTTATTCCTTGGAACGCTTACGTATTACACATGTGCTGAATGTAATAATTATCATTGTCATATATAATTCTCCACAATCTACAAATTACCCAATGAAAGTGACTCACAAGTCCCTTGTATTACATGGCAGTCAATTTAAAGCTTTGTATAAGTGTTACCACGGTTACCATTCAGTTGTTGGTGACATGCTGCTGCTGTGTAATATTTAGAGTAGGGTAGCCTTTGGTTACCAGACCACAGGAAGGCCTATGTTATTACAAAACTGCCTATATTACACAGCACTGGTTAACCTGGGTTCCAGACTCTATGGCATGAAATCCTCAGAGCCACCAACACCTAAGAGAGTTTGGCGCCCAGGCTGGGGTGCCAATGGGTATAATATTATTATATCTCAGTGACATGTATATAGCTGCTGTACTATAAAGCATCTATTGATATATAATCATGTATCACATGTAATGCATGTAGACCAACAGTGTAGAATGCTTGGTAACATAATATGCTTATGTCGTGCCAACATCACACAAAAACCATCCTGTCAACCATTGGTCAGTAGTATTTGGTACATGTTTACTAGCAAACAAATCCTCAATTTTTGCCTAATGACTAATTATTCCATTACTTAATAGATACAGCCAGTATGAGATACAGCGTATAATGACTAGTACTGATGGTGAAAGCAAGTAGCACAAGGTCCTAAAGAGCAAAACTTTGGTAGGTAGAAGAGAGTATGTCTTTAGGCTATTATAGCGAAACCATTCTTGTGGAGGCGTGATAGACCTAGCGAAGAGATACGTGTAGGTACCTCGTTTTCACGTTGAATGTTACAATATTATCAGCGATTACATCATACATGAATTTATTTCCATATATGAATGTAGATATGAATATTATATACATGAGCTGAGTATTTACCCAGACGGAGTCTTTAGTATTTTACTATTTACTAGTTGGCTCATAGCACTATATTCTCGGTAATGGAAGCCATTAGTCTACTCACTCCAAACTTAAATACCTTCCGTACTGTTCCCCAACTCCTGCTTCTCTATCCCTCCCCCCCACTTCCCCTCTAAATACCTCCTCTCACCTCTGCTTCTTTACCCACACCATCTCTACCTGGTCACCAGGCTTGCTGAGTTCCACTGATGAAAATCAGAGAGATTCAGCATTTGGGTGGGGGGGGGGGTGACCAGCTGGGTGGGGTGGGGTACCAAAGTTTGGTTTGAAAATTCGGGAGTCTCCTGCAGAATCAGGGAGACTTAATAAACCTGCTGGTCAAACCTAGTCACAGTGTGGACCAGATCCACATGGGTCAAAAAATGCATACTAGGTGAGTTTGTATAACGACTAAACTTAGATGGCAGGACTATCGGCATCTCACCAAAGAGTGTCTAATATATTCAATCTCGACATGTAGCGGGAGATCCAGGTGCACATGCTGATGAAGTGTTATTATTGCTATATCATCATATTCCAACTTCTCAAACTGTTAGTTAATTAGTAAAATTGTAATATGAATGTCCTATTGGCCTTATGAGACCACCTCCCCCCTCCCCGAAGCTGACCTGGCAGCTTATAGAACCCACATCCTAGAGTATATTTGTAATTATATAATAATATCGTTATGTCATGCTATTATTTGTTTTACCTTTCCATGCCTCATGCTAAGGTTATATTGCACCCAGAGGCTCAATAAGTGATGCCCCAGGGGAGGTGTGACTGCAGCCAGCAGTCGACTGCTGCACCCTAATTTGCTAACATCCGTGTTCCGTCTCGGTGGGAGGACAGACAGGGCCCAAGGCCTTCTCTCAATACAGCAGGAGGTCAAATGTGTTCAAGCGTTACAAGTTGGCTTATTTTCACTTTTGACTCAAAGACTTTATATTTAATACAAAATTAAGCTTACTACAAAGACACTTCTCTCCTAACAAAATGTATTATCAAAAATGCTCCGATATTGTCAATCTAAAGTTATAGTATCACAGCGTGTGTGTATTGGGGTATTTTCATCCAAGTGTACAACAACCCACACAAATATGTGCTGTACCGTAAAACATGAACATGCTACTGTGCAAATACAAATAACACTTACAATCCTGCTATTGGCAGTGTGGAACTTTTGTATACCAAGCTGCTACACATAACAATAATATAGCTTTTTATTGTTTAATAGAATGCATTATTGGATAGTTATATAATAGTATTCAAAGCATGGAACGTACTACATTGAAAACAATCGTCTAATATATACAGTAACTGTTTAGCTTACCTGAAAAGGTTGAGCCCCATAAGCGTTACGAACACTAGTCGAACTGAGTCCTCTGATTTCATGCCTGGGTGCTGACTATGTGCTTTGTAACGTCAAACAAGTGGGATCGCTCGGAATACTGACAATAATGGTGGAATACCATTTCTTTTTACATGTGTCATTAGATTGGTGCTGCTGTTCGCTGACTGAGATCTACCAAAACCCGGACTTGTTTTATATCTGGAAAACATGGTAATCAATAGTCTGTATTGAGTTGTTTAATTGGTCGAATTATAAATAACTTCTTCAATATGTGCAGTAGGTATTATGGACGTAAATTAATAATAATTTTACCAGCTGTCCATACACTGCTTTGTCTAACACTATCATTCAAATGCCGTTTAAATAGTATAGTTGCATATTTTTCAAAACAACAACGTGAAGAACCAAAGCAATGCAGAAGAGAATTGCTTACAACATAGATTTTATACATTGGTAATTAATCATTTTATATAACGTTTGATAAATGTAAACTAAACTATATAAAAATATTAAAAATACCAACTCACCTGTTGTGTCGTGTATTTGTGACTGCCTCGTGATGTAGAATTCCTTTGATTCTCTCTACCTTGTAGGAAAGAACAAGTTGTGGTAATGTATCAGACAACCAACCTCACTCCCCTCTAATTACCTTATGTTAAGCTGTGTATACTTACACCACCTGACTTAATTACTCATGTGTGATTGACTTTTTTGATGTGTTTCAATCCGATTTCACTTGCTTGTTGCTTTAGTTTACAAATGTACAATAAAATTAATTCTACTCAGTAGAGAATAATACGACCAGTTACAATCAGCCAAATGCGGTCACGTGTTTCACAAAGTGACAAGCATAGAATTCAAATTGTTTCCTATGAATATAATTAATATAGAGGCTGATGCTCAACCACACCTTTTCGGCTGGCTTAATGATCATAAATCAGAGACTCAACATGTTAAAAAGGCCACATCAAAGGCTGAGTACAAATAAATAAATTGTAGGTAGATTACAGAGGCAAGTGATGGGTGATTATTGATATAGCCTTGCTATACATTCAACTCACAATGCTCTATGTCTGGCTGATATCATTAATTTAACAAACAAAAACAATATTATTCTTGCAATGACTAGAGACATGTTTGTTTAGATAATGTTATCTCAAATTAGAATGTTAAAATCTTTCAGTTTTGTGGTTTCATAGCATTTAACACTGCAGTGAATATTCGTCACTGATAATGTATAGCTATGCTTGTTACCTACTTCTCAACCTTGTGTCAAATCACATATTTATGATACACGCTGACACTAATAATACAAGTTGAATTTGCAATAAAACAACATAATACCTGCAATCGCACAAATTCCAAACTCATTTAAACATATAAAACAAGTAAGCCCCTATGCCAGGCCTGATATGCCTATATTAAGTGTAACATTGTTCTATCAGCTACTGTTAAGATAGAATTTAATATAGTTTAATAGAATTTAGAAATATGTGCTAATAGTTAATAAAGAAAGCCTTCTAATTAATCCTATAGATGCCTGCAGGGGAATTGATAATTTTAATTTATTATGTCACACCTCAAAAATGATAAGCTATAAAAGCAATTGACTTGTTTAATTTTATTATCATTGTATTTCACAACTGACTAATGCAAAGAAGATTACTTGTGAAAGTGAAATTAAGTTGGAATGCACTCTTTCCATATTGCAGTGAATTTCTTAGGAAATTAAGATGCATGTCTATTTATTCATTAGACTTGTAATTAGAATATTATAGGGGAAACTACCCTTTTTACATAGATCTTAGCCAGTTTTAGCTTATAGCCCTAATCTATAGCAATGCTTTTAATAACAGGGCTTATTAAAATCAAGTTTTGGGCTCATGGGAAATATTGGTGGTTTCCCAATACCATATAGAATGGAATGCTATACCTATGCTATACCATATGCGTGGACATCCATAAAGAAATAGGCAACAGGTAAATGCCATATTCCTGTTACATGGACTTTAGCCTGAGCACCATACCTACTAATCTAAACCAATCAGTAGGTAGTGGTCATGATGTCCAGCTACATGGAACGGGATAGTGAATAAGGAAACAGTATCAGATATGGCACCACTACCTAACTCTCTGGACAGATGGAGTACATCCAGTTTTCCATGTATCCTAGAAGGCGGATCTTTATCTCTGTCCCTCTTCAACTAGTAAACTGGTCAACTTTTGTCTAAAATTCCCAAAACAATGAAGTACTTCAGTACCATATGTCTGATAGAGCTCATGTACTTACTACGTAAACTAGCAATAAACATTTAAAAAGGAAGAAGAATTTTGAGTTTTTGACAAACTTGTTGGGATTCATTTGAATAACTTGAAATAAGCATCATGTAGTGTATACTGTAGTGTACACTGTAGTGTACACTGTAGTGCATACTGTATTGTATACTGTAGTGTATACTGTAGTGTATACAGTAGTGTATACTGTAGTGTATACTGTAGTGTATACTATAGTGTATACAGTAGTGTATACTGTAGTGTTACATGTAGTGTTTGATGTAGTGTTACATGTAGTGTATGCTGTAGTGTTACATGTAGTGTATGCTGTAGTGTTACATGTACTGTATGCTGCAGTATTACACGTAGTGTATTGTTACTATTCCCACTTCTTCATATATATCCATATATTCGTAAGTTCCAAGCTGTTCGATTAGTTTTGACTATTAAATGTCTGCCATTTCATTTTTCTAGTGTAAAAATACATGTAATATTCATTGTTAATTAAGCTTCATTCACTTTAGAAAGTCCATTTTCTTGACCTGTAGCCCTAAAAATATTTAATTACTGCATTTCTTCTGCTTGTTTTGTACGTGTTACTTTGAATCATACTTTCATGTTTTTTCTCTTTACATATTTAAAAATACTGAAAATCTGGAGCCTCGAAAGAGCTAAAGCAACAAAATAAGATGAACGGAATGCACTGTAGATAAAATACTTGCAAAATACAGAGTTCATTTTTATGTATATTATTTGTTACAGCCTACACTGTAATTATAATAATAGATATTTATTATTCATGACAATAATTTGGTAGTAAACAGTGTTGAAAGTCATAAATTATAATGACAGTGTATTAACAAAATTAATAACCTTTCGAAGTTTCCCTTCCATATAACCTTTAAGTGGGATAGAATTGTATACCTGTTATCAGCTAGTGGCAATATAAACAGCTATAAAACTTCTTATCTCATCACAAATTGCTGTTTCATTTTCCCTCAGTTGGGTGCGTAGGGGAAGTGAGTTACATCACCGTATCATTGGTGAAGGCTCCGGGGAACGCCAGTGCCCTCCTACCTCTGAATGTACTATCTAGTTACAGTCACACTAATATTATTATATTACTGTGGGGGTTGAGCACCAGGTAATGATTTCATTGGCGATGACAGATAGCTTTCCTATCCATCTGTAATGCTTCCCCTTCAGTTCCAGACACCTCAGCATTGCCAAAACCTGAATACAGTTAAGTGCATAAAGTGTCATTTCAATCAGTTTTGGATTTGATGTATAAAAGTGTTGAGTTATATTCTACAGTCTGTAATAGGAGATGTTAAGGTTGCTCCACACTGTAAACATTATCATTACCAACATGTAATATAAAGTTATTATACACTTTCATTATTATTCTAATGGCAAGGAAAGGGTGTCAGTAGGCTGCTAGCTAAACTGTTGTAGCTCACCACAGTGTATATTGTAGTGATGTTGAGGTCCACTACAAAGAACATAACACATGTATGACCAGGTGGTCTTTTGTTCTGGGGTTGATGGAAAAAGAGAAATAATTGCCTTGAGATGATCCTTCAGAAATAGATTTCTCTAGGGAGTTATTCAACCACAATACTATTGAGAGCAGACAACTCTACGTTATATAATGATTTATTGGCCTTGCTGTATGTAATTAGTGTGCATGTGCGAGTGATCATCATGTCCATATAAACTAGTGTTGGCAAGCGTTTAGATGATAACAAAAGACGAAATGAAGACAAGTATTCTTGAACATGCACGGTGTGCATTTATATCATTTATACAAGTTCCAATATACAATATGCATGTATTTACTGCAATGTATATTACAGTAGCCTAGTCTCAAGTGAGATATTTATTGCTACACATGTTAGTAGCAGGTAGTTGTAACCATTTAAGTTTAAAATTTTGCAAAGTGTTCTCACAAACATATCACTGAGTTCACCAAAAGCTCTGTCTGACATAATTAATTGTAGTAGAAATGCACAGGCAACGTAAAATATTAGACCCTAAAATCTATTAGACCTAACACATGTGTACATTCAATATATTATTGAAAGTCATGTTCATACTGGCATACAACATGTGAAGCAAATAATGCACAAGTATTATATAAGGTGATATCTATTTTGATAAAATTATATAACCGGTATTCAGGAAATGTTAGAAATGCAGTATATTATCCAACATATTTATTTTACATGTACATGTACATGTATGTCTTATATTAGCGTAAATTAGCACTAAGAAGGGCTTGGATAAAAATATATAATTTAGTTACAGTTCAATATCAAGTTTTTCTCTTTAAACAGCAAGAGTACAGATATAGATGAAGAAGTGACTAGTATACATAATTAAATTTTGTATAGCTTAGTACAGTGATTCAATTATACTGTATATATATACAGTAATGACTAGTATATCATGAAAAATATTGTATGTGCATAAATATAATGATCAACATGAGAACATGTTGAAAGGTGGCAAATTGATTGCTAATAATACAACACGTGTCCCTCATGTAGGCCTACATGTAAGTCCTCTAACAATACAGCACAGTGAGATACATTGTATATACAGTTTCCTATATAAAAACATCAGAGTTGCCAGACTTCAAGCTCACCGCTAAGATATTGGGACAGTTACAATCAAGTGCCGTTATTTTTTAATCTAGCAACTGCTATTTATAAAATTCAACTACAGGGAATAAGATGGAAACTTAAAAAAATATGATTGGCTATCAACTGAAGTTCATTTTTCTTATTTTGACAGTATCACAATTCGTGAAAAAGAACAGTTTTGGGAAATAAATAATAAGATATTTGTACATGTATATTTAATTCATTTGCAGGAATACTTAATTTCATGCGTTAAGCACTGTTCACATTTTACTTGGCAGCACCATTCAGCCTTGCATCGGCAGTCTTTTGCAACAGGCACCAGGACAGATGTGTATCCCCGCCCACAGCAGAGCTCTGAGCAGGTGCTGTTACTGCACTCTCTTCCTACTTTGTACCAGGGTACAGTACAGAAGTTAATGTCTGGTTCCGAATATACAAGGTCTAGAGAGCCAACAGCCCTGCTATTCTCTGATTGTAAAGTATCTGTACCGCTGTTTCTCTCGGTACGAGATCTCCAATTATTGTATCTAGTTCTATAGTCTACAACTTTAACAGCGTTGATATATTTGTTTTTTAAATAATCACCGACTACATCCATTGGCATGTTCTTGCCCCAGCATGTCTTTATAGCACATGATGTTGACATTCCATGGCATTTACACTCCTTTTTCAGTAGAACTTGTATAATCTAAAAAATTGTTCAATAGTATGCATTTACATTGTACATTGTACATGTACATTGTACAGTGTACATGTATGCAGAGCATCGTTATGAGCTTTTCAGCTAAAGCTTTCACTATGAGATCGATGCTGTGCACTACATGTATAATAGATTTAAAAAAACTCAATTCACTGTCAAAATATCAGCATAATTATTTCAAATTTAAATAATTCAACAACTGATTACAACCTCCAAGTTATGCACATTTTGTAAAATAAGAAAGAGACCTACACAGCAGTAATACTGTTATACAGTCACCGACCAAGTCCAAACCTAATTTGTACATGACAATATATACAAAGTTCATGTTGTCTATCTGTATATAAAATATATTCGCCTCGTGTACAGTAATACTTGTTCCTACTTTTTCATTTTTTCAAAAACAAATTTTTATAGCCGAGTACCAGGCACTGCTGGATTTACTATTATTAACCATAGAAAAAACTTTATGCATTCGGTTAATAATTTGGTAGATGACATTACAGCATACATACATGTACATGCATATACATGTATATACAATGTACATGTGCACGTCATTGTACCAGCGTTAGAAGTAATATCTCACCTTGATTCCAAGGTTCCTGTTGTGTGCGGTGATTGCGTCAGAATGTCTCTTTGAAAGCATGTTTGTTTTTTGAATTCTGAGAAATCTTCCGGCCGTTTTCTTAGCATAGCTTATTGAGTTACTGCAGACAAGACCTCCAGGGTAGGCATCTGAACAACCACAGGAAGGCATTTCTCCGGAATCGCAAGCTTTGGCAATAGAAACCACTAACGCTGCAGATGTAAGTGCATCCAAAAATCCTTTCTCCCTGTAATCTACAATCCAGAAGCATCATACATTATAAGAGTTGTCTACTGTTTGCTTCCTTTCACTGGAGTTATCAGCTCCATATTCTATAGAATTGAGTATTTGTTTAGAAGCAAGGTAACTTCTGGGTGAAACCAATATGGCTACCAGATATAAGACAATATGATTCAGGTTATTAATTACAAACTTCTAGTGATAAGTATTGTATTCATACTGTATTTATAAGTGCTGCCGATTTGGAACATTTCATCACACGATTCTTGGTATTTTGGCATTCAAAAAAGTTTTGTAGACTGTGGTCATGCTGAGGCTGAAATGATGTTAATCTAAAGTTTAGGGCTATAACTCTCAGTTACTCTCTGCAGTCCCCCCCCCCCTACAGCATATAAATTCTGCCTGAAAAAGGGTTTGTACAGCTGCTAAATTAAAGTACATTGTATAAGTAGCCTACCAAGTATTACATCTTCATGACCAGGTAAAAGTGCTTTATGGAGCAAGAGCAAGACAAGACATACATTGGAAGTTTCAAGTATAAATTAGGCCTATAAAGCACCAAGTACAAATGCATGATAATAAGAGTAGGCTATCTATAAAGCTGAAGTTTTCTTCTCTTGCTAGGCATTATAAGACAACTCTGACTGTACTTGGTACATTGTATGAGGTAACCGGTGAGGAAGCGGTATTGTATCATAATGGAAGTGGTGTTGTACTACACATTATAAGTTAGCAGCATGGCCTACAGTAAGTGTACTTATACCACCTGTATAAAATGATAGACCATAAAACTTGGGGAGAAAACAGTTACTGTGCCTCCTTCAGGGATAAGTATTAGTTTATGACTCAGTAGTAATGATAAGCTATTAGGTAAGGACCCCGGGGAACAGGTGAGGACCTGAGGGGGCAGGTGAGAACTTTAGGGGGACAGGTGAGGATTCCAGGGGAAAGGTGAGGAAAGAGTAAACGCTGTGTAATAGTAGTATACAGGTAGCTATAACATGTTCATGCAGGCATGTGCCAATGTATTTATATTTACAAGCCAACTGCCAAATATAACATAAAGCAAACAGGACTACTTGCAGTTAGCATTCTGTGGGTGTTATATCAATTGCTTGGTATCACATATTCTTTCAATACATTAACAGTGAGTTGAAATACTGAAAGCTTCATGAGATGTAGACTGTCTTGTTTTCATTCAGGTATCTAATATACAAATACCTATGCATTTTTGTGTAATTGTAGCAGTTAGACTTTGGACTAAGAGAAAGTACATATCTTGTGGTGCGCCAAGGAATATTCATGTCACTATCACCTGCTATCACCTACTACATTCTCTAACCACCACCATTAGTTAGTAGCACAGTGGAGTACTGAATGTGTAGCTTTAGTTCCAGGGATCCTCCTACACTACCCCCAACTACCCCCCTCCCCCTAGTATGTTTGTATGTATTTATGTAGCTGTCATGTGCATTAAAAATGTGTACCTGGAGCAGAGTGTTAATAGGCTTCTATGTTACATAGAGACCCGTTTCGACCACGGTTTGATACATACATATAGAATTGCATAAGCATACATGTAATACATACCGATAGGCCTGTCTATTTATTGTCATACAAGGATATTTTCCACATAAATATAGCACTATCTCTGCAATGTACACACATCTACATGAATATAACATATAATATGGTTGTAGTATGCAACTATAACCCACCTTTCTCCGCAATTCTCATCCGAGTTGCATCATCAGTACAATTCCACGGCTCATATCGGAAAGTCCGCTGACATTGTATAAACATCTGTCTATAAGCTGATACCAGAGTATGCGGAAACTCTGGAATTTTTTTACAGTACTTGTATTGCTTGTCAGTGAGGACATCTTCTGCCTTGAGTTGATGACATATAACTTTTGACTTCTTATGCCTAGCCTTAGCTTCCAGCTCTCTTGTAGTTCTGGCGTCGCTAGAGTGGGAATGGAAGACCTTATAATGATCAACGAATGTGAGTCGGTACAGCTCATCAGCAGCCTGTCTATCAGTAAGCAGCAGCCTACAAGCCATGCAAACACAATGCCATGCAAACAGGAAACAAGAGCAATGTTAGTGAAAGCAAAGCAGCTTAACCCCATATTTTGTATACCCTATAGTTTTTCTACCAGAGTTGTTGATCATCAATATTCCTCACAACGAGACAAATATTCAAGATTGTGGTAAAGGTATGGCCTTACTAAGCTACAGTACATACACACATACCACCAACATAAATACATTCCAGACTGATGGCTGATGATTTTGGCAAGCTCTGGCTGAAACCCTGTGTTGTTGAAGTTAGTAGGCACATTGTATAGTAGTAACAACCTTAATGCACAGTGCTTAGAGTTAGTCGGCAAAATATAGGATGCAGGATGTAGTTCAGTAAGCTGGTAATACAAATCCACATTCATTAATGTTTTATGTGCTGCCAACTTGTACCTTCTGTGCTGCCTGTATATGCAGTGAACATACATAAAGATGTACTCCCACGTTCATGTAGAGTAGAGGTGTACATCAGTAGTATAACCATTGTAAGGACTAAGGGTCCTATACCAGGAGTAAGAATGAAACTATACTGCTATACGTGTACATGTACATTGTACATGTATATAAATATACTATGCACAGTAGCAAGCTGTGTTAGTTGTATAATAACGGTTACAGACGTTAGTTATTATTGTACCAGGAGAGGTACATACATGTACCTTGACCAAGTAGAGGAATTTTTACTGTGAAACAGCAATAGAAAATGATGGTACATTCACATAATGGCTGAAAAGAATATTTATGATAGCAGGAGCAAGCAGGCAAGCATTATTACATGCAGCAGGGACTGTGTAATTCTGCTATATAAAGGCAGTTAAAATTTGGTAGAATATTTTATGGCCTTGAGGTCCATTTGTCATACTACTACTAGGTATATAGACGAATTGATTTACTGCTGCCCAATGTATGGAATAATCAACCAAGGTTTTGTATTTGGTGTTCATTAACAATTACAAATACATGTACAAGTACCGTGTATAATTATAGTGTATATATAGTATTGGTAACCCAGTTGCTATCAGCACACCAACCACTTCTCTCTACTTGTCTCTACAAGTTAGAAAGATGCTAGTTAGCCTGAGTTTCCAACTATTTCCAAAGAGAGTTCGGTTGAACGTTAGGCGCTAATCAGTTCTTAGGCTAAATTATTTTAAACTTCCAATAGTATTACATTTAACCAGGATGCAGTAGAAACTCAAACCATGCACATAGTAGGTAATTCTACGGTGTACCTACCAAGAACCACAGTAAGTAATGCTACCTACCAGCAACCAACAACAATATGCTATGGTAGGATTCCAAAGTACTTCTCGTTTCTCAACAAGAAGTATAGTTACTCTAACAAACAATTGACCAGCATACTTACCCAAAAGAGCTGTGCGCTGTGTTAAAAGCAGAGAATACCAGAAATGCAATGATTAATAATTTACTCATGGCTGCTTCACTTCTAGGTTCACCTTACTACCAGCTCCACATGTACAACTGTATCAATATTGTATATAATTTAGGGATAGGTGATGATTATTTGTACAGAAAACAAACACAATATTATCAACATTTTCCTCCAATGAGCTAGCAAGAAAAGTCATAATTTGGTGTTAACAAGCAATAAAACTGTCTTTTTATTTTTATACACTCTGAATGGGCAATGACAATAACTTGTGGTTGATTAATTGATAGAGTGACACATTGGCATGTGCCACATGAGGCCGGATGATAAAAAGACAGGTTTATATAACAACTACCTGCACATGCAGCAACCACAGTTGCACCTACATTGTATTTTTGAGACCATTATATATCTTCTTGTTTAGTAAATTAACAAGCCATTTTTTGTACACAATGATGTATTTTTCAGCAAGGAGTTAATTTTTGAGCAGTCAGAGACTGGTATTTGCATGGATTTAAAACAAGTCTCTGACTACTCAAAAATAAATTCCTTGCTGAAAAATACATCAAATATACAATTATTATTAAACTGGCTTTATTCAAATTCTACGAGACAAAGCATAATAAGGTTCATACAATGACCTACTTGTTGTATAATATTGTTATTTAATAATACAATGTAATTATATCCATGACAAACACACATATAGGCTATATAAAATTCTATGACTAAGTAGGGATTGACTAACTTATATCAGTATATATATAAGTAAATACCAGTGGTAGTCAGTTCAACCTCAGAGCAGCTGACACAGTACTATGACTACAGCTAGTTATACTGACTAAAGACTGAAATAGACTAGCAATTTTCAAGTGATCATTTGCTGCAAGACGGCGGTGAAGCAAGAGGGCGTCACAAAACTGGGCGGAAACGCCCTGGTCAGCCAAGATCAGGTGTATTTAATATTTTTCACGTCATTCTCAATGACGCTGGCTTCTGATTGGCCAGTAGAGTTTTACAGATCATTTCCGCACTTTTGTCTGTAAATAAAAATCACAAATTGAGTTGCTGTTATGTTGTTATGTACGAGTAGTTATATGTACATGTACATACATGTATATGTACATGTACATGTATGTGCATTGAGACTTATATAAAAATAATTGCTTGCCTTAGCACACACACTCAGACTGGAGATCGCTTTCGTGAAGGAAATATCGCTGATGTGCTTTGTCCATACTGGCAACGCTTGGCACCAGCACGGCAAAACTATACGCCAATCTCTTTTTCCCTAACAATCAATATAAAGTGTATAATAACAGATACATGTACTAACTCAGTCCACCTTTTATTTACACAGTTTAGTGAGTATAACATGGAGTTTTCCAGAAACAACAGTTAGTTAGCAAAAGGATGTTTAGTAAAAGTGCCACACTTTGGACTGTGTCAGTACACCACTAATTACACAACAAGTGAATACCAGAAAAATGCTGTTTGCTATGCAACTAATAATGGTAATACAAGCAACAGTTCAGAGTTTGCCTCATGGTGTAGGAATTCCTACATTGAATATCTTTCTGCATGCTGTCAGAACTCATCATCTCATTGCATGTCAAGCTGTCACCACACTAGCACATGTTAGAGCTTGCTAGCACTTGCTAGCACACGCCTGCACACGACAGTGCTCTTTATCCACACCCTTCTTTCATCACCAGTACCAACACTGCAAATAACATGTCAAAGTTTGATCCTTGCAGTGGATTGATCCTTGCAGTGGATTGATCTACAGTATTTTTGAATGAAAGGTATGATGTTGATGTTCAGCTGTGAAATATTTACTATACTCCAATGTTTAGTTCTATCACAATAACAAAAACAAACTTGCACACCATAATCATGTACAGTCTACACACTTGGAGACAGTATATTATTATTATATTAACTTCTTTGTATAGGGAATTGTCCTTCCTTTAAGCGTAAAGTGAGCTGAGAAGACAACTCTAAAACAAGAACGAATATTAAAAGATACATGTACTTGCTGCAACATGTGCTGAGAATAATATACTTTTGAGTATTCCAATTCTGGAATGATATATAGCTTCATCAGTGGCACAACTCACAAACTGATTGGTCAGTTAAGATGTACACGGTTACACTTTAGATATGTGGGTACGTGAGCTGATACACAGTTAGGTACAGTGTACACTCCTCATTTATAGTCGCACTTCTAACACTGGATTTACTCTACTTCACCCCACTCTCCCTGCTATAGATAAAAACATGCTAGTTTAGTAGCGAGCAGCACTAGAATATGGATAGACAGCAGGTAAACCCCCACACATAACAGCACAAATTGAGGCTGTTTTAGAAAGCAGTAGCACTGAATGTAGAGTTATTGGATATGATTGCCATAATGACAAGTAATAGACAAAGTATAGAATCTCTAGTTGTATTTTGGACCAATCAGGAGGTCAATGCAACGTAGAAAAACGTGGGATAAAATTACCCAGCACGCGCTGCGTTGTGCCTCAGTATACAGAGCGATGTCTCAACAGCCATAGCCAGGAGTTATTCTCCCCTGTTGGCTGGTCTTGAAACTAGCAGCAATAGCAAATGACCTGTTAACTAATTGCAGTTGGGAACCAATAAAAAATCCAGGTGCAACAGAATAATTCTGATAAAATAATGTACTAGAGTACTAGACTCTACCAAGGAACAAGATGCACATACCACATGAAATAACCATGCAGTATGGAGTTATGTATGGAGTTACGTCTGGAGTTATGTACGAAGTTACGTAGGAAGAATTACCAGTTGCACGTTTATCATAAATTTAGCACATTCCTGCTTTACAAACGGTTTTTTCTCTGCATGCAGAGAAAAAACCGTTTGTAGAGCAGGCCATTGGGGAATGAACAGAACCAGTATATCATTTCATAACACACAGATGTACATGTATTGTGCATAATAATTACCAAATTGTTACTGTTATACATGTAATGTACATCTTGTAGATGCAGTACAAATTTGTAAATTAATTTTCCAAATTACTCTATGTATAACCTCTCACAGTTAATGTCCCAAGATAGTAAACATTACTGAAGCTGCCACATTTTTACGCTGTCAATCTGGAATGAAGCATCATCGCCCTTCCACGTTGGGTACCACATGTCCTTGGCCTTCCAGAACTTCTCTGGGCCATTACTGTCTGTGTTCTTCCAAGGTTTGCTGTAACCAGCATTAGACACTCCATCTGGGAAGAACCCATTCGTGCCTCCAACAGCCAAGTTCATGATTAAGTAAAACTGCAAAATGAAAACTTGTCTCTTTATCATTATTAGGGAAATACAGTTCTACTCATCTGTATGTCTTACTCTAATAATATTTTACTTTCACTGTTTGTAGGATATTTAATATTTATACTAATTCTAATGACTGTTTACTAAATGTAACAAAGACTTTGGTTTATACTGCGTTTCACCATCAGTAGCATCAACCATGTTAATATTAGTAGTCTCTTATAATAATTACTAGTAATATCCTCGCATATTACCTCGTGGTCAAAGGGTGCATTATTAGCATGGGACCAGATATTCTTTCCTGGAAGATTTCCCCACCTAAAGAACCCTTGATTAGGAGTATTATATGTCGCCATTCTTTCATCATCCACAAAGAAGCTATCAGATAAAGAATTAATTATTGTAAAAATATTTGAAAATAAATATTTTACAGATTTATCTTCTCTCTGACTGCTTTAAGTGCTATGTGGAAGGACAAATTCAAAGTTACTTTATTATGTTGGCATGTGCACTTACTCCATGCCTGTCTGGTCCCAATGAAATGTATATTTGTGAAATCCGTCAGCAAATGTGTTCCTCCTTGCTTTTGTTTCCTTACTGGTCATACCATACTTATTGACGTACTGGGTACCCCAATGCAAAGTGGTGCCGATATACTCCACACCAAGATGGCCGTAATGTCTGTTACCCCGACTTTCCATGATGTCAATTTCTCCCGATCTAGGCCATCCACCGTATGTGTGAGACTTTGGGTACATCCAAAGAGCTGTAACACGAATGTTGTAAATTACAGCACAAGAAGTCTACATACGATACAATATAATGTTAGACTGTCACTTCAAAACACAGCATTATGCACAACATAGTATTACATACTCATATTTAAAATCAGCCCAGCTAAATATACTTTGAGAAATTAGAATTTGCTGCCTGCTACTTGTTTTCCAGCAGACCAACATTTCGTCATCTAACTATAAATAGGTAGGCAGTAGCAGCAATAGCAACAGCAGCAACCACAACAGAAAAAGTGTATCTACATGCTGCAGGCTATATTCTGGTTCTACACACTACATTATTGTAAACTACCTGTAGCACTACATGTGACTACCCTTTAAATCAAATACAAAAACATAATTATAATAATTTATTCTCATATTAATATCTCACCTGGCCACAGCCAATCTCCTCTTGGCAATTTAGCTACAATTTCCACCATGCCATACTTAATTGTAGCCTTGGAAGTAAGCCTTCCAGACATGATTGGATTGAGTACGCCATGCTTACCCTCCCTCAAGCACCCATAGCTAGACGCTTGAGTGCAAACACCATACATATCTACAACACATGAAATACAATCATTGATCTAACAACTAAAATTATCCAAGTCAGCAACCCTGAGAATTACTGAATTATTTGCAAGTTAGGAGTTTTCTGACCTTTCACATCCCAGCGTCCAGATGTCAGGAAATCTACTCCATACTTGTCCGCTGTCAGCGACTACCGGTTAAATGAAACATTGAAAGATATATACATGTATGTGTGTGTATATTGCAGATCACAGATTAGTTCAATGCATGCTCAGTTATACAAGATGTCCCTGGGCCTACGAGGGAACTATTTCCGCTTTGCAGTACAACAATATAATGATAAGAAGAGAGATGCGCTGTTAATATTATTCTATACATATCACCGCACACTCACATAGGCAGATGCATGAGTAAAAGTCTTACGGGTTTAATATAGAGTGTCCCATCCTTAGTGTACGTGTTATCAGGCAGATTCGTGTAAGCTTGAAATTCCCAATTCTACAAAATCCAGTGAATACAATAAAATACTTGAATAGTATAAAAAGTGAATTATACGATGACCATAACTACGTAATAGACATGAACTGCTATCCATTAACCTATTGTGTGTAAACATGCAGTGATCAGTAGTAATACATATTCTGTAGGTACGTCATGTAGTTGTAGGTATAACTTACTCCCCCACCCCACAGAGTTACTTCCTGATTCCACTTGCTTTTATCTAGCGGCCCATTGAAATTGTCTTCTAAAACCAGCTTCAAATCAGCACCTGCCAACCTGCTGTCCTTGCCAAATACTGGTTCTGCAGGTGAAAATGGTCGTGTAGTTCGAACTGGTGGTCTCCCTGTTGTTTTGGAAATAGCCTCAGTTGTTGGCAGAGTTACTGGTGATGACTTTGGTTGTGCTGTGCTTGTAGGCGAAGTCGTTGGTTGGGCTGTGCTTGTAGGCGGAGCAGTTGGTTGAGCTATGCTTATGGGCAGGGTTGAAGGCTTAGTAGTTTGATTGGGAGGTGTGACAAAACCTAGGTCCCCCACGATCCACCTGAAAAAGAATTATTCTACAGATGCTACATGTGGACACCAATATAATTACAGAAGATTACTTGGGCAACAAAAAACAGCCATATTAGTCAGTCCTATCTGACATAATATTATACTATACTGTGATTGTAATAGATTTTAGTAGTTATATATACACTACTTTTGCTCTGGAAGAGGTTTCCCCAGTCCATCTATTATCAAATACACCCAGTAGTACACCACATCTCCAGTCTTCAGTCTCACAGCTCTGTTTTCGTGAACCCATTTGCTACCTTGTCAAGTATTGGAGATAATGTGAAATTGATTCTAATATGAATATAATGAAATTTTATTCTACGAATAAATTAAAAGATTAAGAATTAAGTTTTTCACAAATAGAAACGAACCTGTCTTCTTTCTTATATCATAATTCCAATCTCCAGCCCGAGGGTAAGAGAAGTATTCATTAATGCTATAGTGAACTGCTGCTAAGGTTGCACCCTTGATGTCTACAGATAACATAGTTCACAATCATAGAGGTCAAGGCTTAGACCAGTGACTCAGATGAATTTGCAAACTCCTTAATATAAATTGAAAAGAGATAATAACTCCAATGACACATTCAATTTCCTAATTGATGTGTTCTAAGACCTTGTGACTAGCATGAAGTTATCAAACATTGCACAAGTTTAGTAAAATTTAGTAAAGAAATGAATGATCTCTGTAATACTAACTGAAAGTAATTTCATAGGGACTGAGCTCCTAGGCTACCCTACCATGGCTTCTATACATACTATTTACATAATGGTCATTGTGTATTGCATATACAGGTGTCCCATACTCGAGTAATAGTGAAGGTTGTGTCACTGTGTTTGAAGGGTAAACTAAACAGCTAGCAGCTGTTTATTAAACCTGGATTATGCTAATTGATCTTAATATTTTGACATACCGTCAACTTCAAACCTGATGCCTTGAGGCTGGATAGTCGAAGGACGAGCTATAATATTGACACACAGGCAGCCACTGACAGCCGTTGCTCTGCAACATGGCAAATGCTAACAATATTATGCACTCTAACCTGCTAAACATATAGATTTCATAAAACAGATGTCAAAATAGTTTCTACCAAAGTGATATGTTAGTAAGAAACTTACAAAGCTAGCAGACTCAGATACTGCATCCTTACATGTGGTGTAATTCGTGATGTAAACAGTATAGAAAGGTTTCCCTTTCGATTCATATGTTAACTTTTGCCATGATACACAGGCTACAGAAAGACACCAAGGTTATGTCATAATTATTAACCTAAGCTACAGCATCTGTGTCTTCCCACCAATCACAAATTTACCAGATAAGAACATTCCTTTACCCACCTCTACTATTATGGAACAGCACACAGTGAAAGCTCTAAACGTAGGTCATAATATATTACACTGCTATTCAACCAATCAGCTTCTTCGTCTACTATTCACATAATACACATGTACATAGGTTTCTACTGTCTAAATCAAACTTGTATAAGTTAAGTGTACATTATTACTCAGCAACAACTTAAAAGTTTTGAAATTTGGAATTATGCCATTCGTTTTCCTATCCTATCAATCAACCACCTGATTTTAAAGAGTAATTCTGTATGCTATACTATGACATTCACTGAAGTCTAAAGTGTATTCCTCATATGAATGTTCTATTAAAATTCAGAACAGGAAAGATTTCATTGGTCCCATTCACCAATTGCAAATAGACACACACGTGCAATGCTGATATTAGAACTGCTAATCTATTCTAGCCAGGTTGAAGTTTCCTTGGCACGCAGGCTAAGCATGATGGTCTACCAGCTCTTCTCAGTTATTGGTTCTAGTGTATATTCATGCTATTTACGCCCAAAAGATGGTACGATGAGTTTCAGGAAACTTGTCTCATACTTGAGAACTACCAGATGTTTCTAATCAATCCCAAACATAACCTGAGTTCCTAACAACATTCTACCTAAGAGATTGTACGAAAATGCCAGAATAGCTATGTATTACTACCTATAATTCTTACAGCCTACATTATATCCCACATCACATCTGTCATAGGATTATTTTTGGTGTACACTGCAGAGGTGGTGGCAGTGAACAAGATGGGTGTCTCCTCACTTTTAGTGCTTCTTAGTCTGTAAGTATAACCAATACCTGTAAGATAATATAACTAGTAGAAATTATATACTCATGTGAGTGTGAGTCCAGGGCAGTCAGCCAGTCTTAAGCTGAGTGTACATGGTTTGGAAGCCAATGCTCTATCGCTACCGAACTAGTGAAAGTCCTGTTGCTACATCGAAATGTGGTTTGGTGCGTGTTGAAAGGTTTTCTCTTTCTTATAGAGCTGCCTGCCTAACTGGAGGAAGCTCTTCTGGAGACCAGGTATGGAATGGAAGGAAGCTGAAACTGGTTGTAGAAGATACATTCGACGGTCAACTAGACACAGGCAAATGGGAGCATGAGGTGTCCCTCTGGGGTGGTGGGGTAAGTATATACTTGTAGTTATGTCTCTGGAGTGGTGGGGTAAGTATATACATGTAGTTATGTCTCTGGAGTGGTGAGGTAAGTATATACTTGTAGTTATGTCTCTGGAGTAGTGAGGTAAGTATATACATGTAGTTATGTCTCTGGGGTAGTGAGGCAAGTCATGACCATGGTTGATGAGTTTATTTAATGAATAAAGGTTCAAACACACGGAAGCGTTTTGGGGCGAGCGTGTTCTGAACAAGCGTCAAACGCTATGCCCTTGACAAATGAACGTTGAGCGCGGCGATTTAACAATTAGCCAATGACATGTCCGTATGTATTTACTCCGCGATAACCCACGTGTTTATGTTTACTAACTCTGTTCATCAACTAATCAGCGTCAAGCGAATCGCCTTACTACTTCAGCTGGCTCAGCTCAAGCGTTTTGAGAGTGTTGGCACTCTGGCGATTCGCAAGAGTTAAACTCGCTCCAAAACGCTCTCGTGTGTTTGCACCTTAATGGAACCCGTTCACTGCGAACCATTCAATAACGAATTCTAGTTTGCCAGGTCCATGTATGTCTACAGCTGCCATGGTTAATGGCTACGTGGTGAAATACATGATTGTATCACTATATTCTATTTCAATCATTACTACCAACAGCGTGGACTATTATTTTCTAACAAGTGAAATTCAATTTATACCACTGAATAAAAACCAATGTTTGAAAATGTCTGAGCCAATAATACAGACAGTCTCGCTGTGTCTCTAATGCCACAGACTGTATAGAAAGTTGCCTGCTTCATTCCATACTTCACTGTTTTAGAATTGGGAATTCCAAGCCTACACTAATCTCCCTGACAACACATTCACCAAGAATGGAGCTCTATATCTCAAGCCAGTAAGTATGTGTAATGTATAATATAATTATGTGTATGCTATCTATTTGACATAAAATAAAAGTTGCTGATTCAAAAATGCAGTTAAATTCTTTCTGGCCCATAATCCAGTGTTGTCTCTACTCTTTGTCTATATTATATACATTGCAGACAGCAACTGCTGACAAATACGGAGAATCATTTCTTACAACTGGTAGATGGGACGTGAAAAGTGAGTTAGTATCGTGTAGGGTGACTTTAGTACTGTTGAAATATTAGAGTACATTACTCATGCACAAGCACCTAATAAATCTAAAAGACAACAAGATCGTATTTATCCATTGCGTATATTTTTGTAAAGACAAAAGTGAAAATATAACATTTAACTGATCGATCAATACTTGATATTTCATAAAGATGAGTTTCTATAATTCAGCTGGTGACATACAATTAATTATAAGTTATAATTATAATTACATCGAAAGGCTGTATAGTGATTTTTGTAAAAAATAATAAATAATTTTAGCTTTCCTTATTTGGTGTATATACTCAAGTCTAAACTATTCCTTCAGAGATGTATGGCCAATGCACGATGTCAGCTGTTTATGGCTGCCTGAGAGAAGGAAAAAATGGATTCCTTAACCCAGTCCTGTCTTCCAAGCTAAGGTCTAGAAGGGGTATCAAATATGGAAAGGTCGAGATTGTAGCCAAGATGCCGCGAGGAGACTGGATCTGGCCAGGTTGGTGTAACTGTCACAAATTCTGAGCAATACATATAGACTCTTCTAACGTACTAGCCATATTGGCATAATGTAGGAATAAGAACATTTTGTTTGTATCCATGTTATAATAAAAGTACATAGTATACATTTATATTGATGTCATGCTAAGGGCAATAATGAGCCATACATTGTTTACAATGACATACCTTTATTACTAGTATAACTATAGGCTACTATTGCTATAATTATTGCGCAATATTGTTTACTACTACAATGTACTTGTATACTCTGGAATGTAGTAGAATATTCTTTCAGCTGATTATGACTAATTGTTGTTGTAATGATGTAATATTTTGGTGGAGAACTCACTAGAACATTCTTCTCACATATATAAGCAAGCCCAATTTTATAATTATCAGTTAACTTCTAGCAATAAACAAGGATATATTACACTACATACTACATCTTCTCTGCACTAGATAGACCAAGCTGTGTGTCACTTGTTTATCTCTGACTACAGTGACTTCACCGAACTCTCACAAGTACTACTATCTTGTGACAATTGGGGGCTGCTCCGGGAAGTCATCAGTCGCAGACAGGGAGATTAACAACGTCGGCATACACCGGATACTAATAACTGCAGGAAAAAGATGGCATTATTGGAAAAAGTAAGTCAAATGGGCAAGGATCTTGGACTTACAGATCAAAAGTTGGTAGAATTTATTGACAAGAATCTACCAATCATAGAAAAAGATATGGAACGGGAAGAGCGTAGACTGGAACGTGAAGCTAAGCTAGAATCTGAACGTCTGAAAATGGAAGCTGATAAGGAGAATGCTGAACGAGAGCGAGAAGCTGAGAAAGAGCGCCGAGAAGCTGAGAAAGAGCGCCGAGAAGCTGAGAAAGAGCGCCGAGAAGCTGAAATGGAAGCTGAGAGACAGCGCATGGCACACGAACTAGAGGTTAAGAAGATAGAAGCCAGCACAAGCCTAGAACAATCCAAGCACGAAAGTACAAGGCTGGAAATAAATAATCGACCCAAACCAAAACTTCCATTTTTCGATGAAAAAGTCGACAGCATGGATAGTTATCTGGAAAGATTTGAGTGGATTGCTGAGTGCTACAACTGGGAGGTGAGTGATTGGTCTTACCACTTAAGCCAATACTTACGAGGCAAAGCCACAGAAGCCTATACTCGACTAGCGCCAAGTGATAGGAAGATTTATGCTAAAGTCAAGGAAGCTTTATTAGAGCGATACAACCTGACAGAAGAAGGCTACCGGAAGAAATTTCGACAGTCTGAAGCACACGAGGATGAGACACCTCAACAATTCTATACAAGACTTGAAGACTACTGCAAAAAGTGGGTAGAGCTTTCACAGAGTCAAGATATTGCACAACTCATCGTCACAGAACAATTTATATCATCGTGTCCCTCCGACCTGGAAGTGCATATGAACCAGATGACCTTCACAAACAAAGAAGAGCTAACACATGCAGCATCCAAATATCTGCATGCAAGAGGGCGCAAGTTAGCAAGACACAAGAAAATTAACAAACCAGATAAAGCAGATACTACATCGAGCAACAACTTCCAAAGAAGTGAAGGTAGTTGTTATTTATGCTCAGAAAAGGGCCATGTAGCGAGAGATTGTTACAAAAGAGCTAAGAAGTTTTGCTCAAACTGCAACATGAACAATCATAACACCTCTGAGTGCAAGAGGAATGACAGAAGGACGATTAAACAGGTTGGTGCTGTCAAGCAGATGGTTCACACGAATGAGGAATCTAGAAGAGATGGAATCAACAAGGAGAAACCACCTAGAGAGATGATAGTTGATGGACAAAGGTACGTCAACGTCGCACAATGTGATTATGTAACAGCTTCTAATGAAAACAACATCAGCGTCTTTAAGGGTAAAGTGAATGGGTCAAAAGTGAATCTTATCCGTGATACTGGATGCAGTACTGTTGTCATAAAGAAAGAATTTGTCAACCCAGAAGACTATACTGGTGAGCATCTATACCTTCGCTTTGCAAATAGCAGTGTAGAAAAGGCGCCATGTGCCTATGTGAATATTCAGTCACCCTTCTATTGCGGACGTTACTGCGCAGCGGTGCTGGAGGATCCTTCACATGACTTATTGATTGGCAACATACCTGAAGCAAGATCAGCAGATGACCCACAATTAAATTGGGAGCAATGCTCAGTGACCACTAGAGCGCAAGCCAGTAAAGAAAAGACGGGGGAAAAACCTCTGTATGTTAATGACATAGAAAACACGGTAGTCGACAGAGAAGATTTTGAAAGAATGCAGAAGGAAGACGGTTCACTTAGAAGATTCTATGATGCAACTGAGATCAAAGACGGGAAAAACCAGTCGACCAGGTTTTATGTGAAAAAGGGACTCCTTTATCGTGAGTATACAAACAAGAAAGTCAACCATGGTCAACCAAATAGACAGTTATTGGTACCAACTAAGCTAAGGAAAGAAGTAATGCAGAAGGGGCATGACAGCATCATGAGTGGCCACCTCGGAGTGAAAAAGACATCAGATCGGATCTTATCTAACTTCTTTTGGCCTGGTCTCAACAGTGATGTCGTCCGATTCTGCCGATCATGTGATATATGCCAGAAGACAGTAAAGAAGGGTTCTGTAATGAAGGTGCCTGTCCAGGAGACCCCGCTTATCGACACCCCATTCAAGAGATGTGCTGTTGACCTGATTGGACCTATCAATCCTCCAAGTGAAAAAGGACACCGATACATTCTTACGCTTGTCGACTACGCCACTAGATACCCAGAAGCCATTCCACTCAAGAACATAGACTCTGTGTCTGTAGCCAAAGCTCTACTTGACATCTACAGCCGTGTTGGAGTTCCAGAAGAAGTAATTAGCGATCAGGGGACCCAGTTCATATCTGACTATATGAAGGAGTTTACTAGGCTGCTTGGAATCAGACAGTTACCAACAACACCCTATCATGCCATGGCAAATGGGCTGGTAGAGAGATTCAATGGAACACTCAAGAGCATTCTGAAAAGGATGTGTGCGAAAGAACCTCGGCAATGGCACCGACTGATTAATGCTGCTTTGTTTGCCTATCGAGAGGTTCCTCAGGAATCGACAGGATTTTCACCTTTCGAATTATTGTACGGACGGACTATCAGAGGACCTATGTATATTCTGAGACAACTCTGGACAAAAGAAGACGCAGATGAGGATGTGAAGACTAGTTACCAGCATGTTTTGGAGCTCAGAGAACGCCTTGATGACCTCATGGAAATAGCCCAGTCATCACTTAAGGACAGTCAGAAGAGGTACAAGAATTATTTTGACAGGAAGGCAAAACCAAGAGGATTCGCTACAGGTGACAAGGTGCTTATTCTTCTACCTACTAACAGTAATAAGCTACTAATGCATTGGCAAGGACCATTCACAGTAGAAGAGAAGATGGGATTAAATGACTACAGAGTCAATGTTAGAGGAAAGAAAAGGACATACCATGCCAATATGTTAAAGAAGTACTATGACAGGGAAGGAGAGGGTCAACCATCGACTGTAGGAGCCATTTCAACACTAAATGTTGCAAATGTTGGCATCATAACTCCTGACGACAATTTGGATCTGGATGAATATCAAGATGGACTCCTGGAGTTGTTTGAACCCAAAGTACAGAAGGAAACTATAGATGATGTCGCGGTAGGCAAAGGACTGGATAAGGCTAAGAAACAACAACTTAATGCTATAATAGAGAGGTATGATAAGCTGTTCAGTGATCTACCTGGAAATGCAAAGGGAATGGAGCACTCAATTCAACTCATCAGTAAAGAGCCAGTCAAGTCAAAGCCTTACAAACTACCATTTAAAGTGAGGGAAACATTAAAAGATGACATCAAGGAGATGCTGAGTATGGGAGTTATCAGGCCTTCGACCTCTCCTTACGCCTCACCAACTGTGATTGTCAAGAAGCCTGATGGCACAAATAGGATTTGCATAGATTACAGGAAATTGAATAAAATTACGGTCTTTGATCCGGAGCCAATGGTGACTGGTGATAGCCTCTTCCAGAAGTTGAATGGCGACAAGTTCTTCAGTAAGCTTGATTTATCCAAAGGATATTGGCAGATTCCAGTCAGACCAGAAGATGTTGCAAAAACCGCATTTGTTACTCCGGATGGACACTATGAATTTTTAAAGATGCCTTTCGGTATGGTCAACTCAGGTGCCACCCTTGTGCGAGCCATGAGAAAGCTAATTGGAGACTTAGGTGGTGTTGACAACTATATTGATGACGTCATCATTCACACGGCAACATGGGACGAACATATACAACTGCTTGATAAAGTATTTCGAATATTGAGCGAAGCAGGGCTCACACTGCGACCTAGCAAATGCAATATTGGGGAAGTAGATGTGGAATTCATCGGTCATCAGCTACAAGATGGACAGATCAGACCTATAGAAGACAACGTCGAGAAAATCAAATCTGCTCCACGCCCGACTGACAAGACCCAAGTTAGATCTTTCCTCGGTCTTACAGGATATTATAGAGAATTTATACCTCACTATTCTACAGTGGCCAGCCCACTGACAGATCTGACCAAGAAAGGCCAGCCAAAGATTGTCAACTGGGGAGACTCACAGGAGAAAGCTTATAGCAGACTGAAGTCTATGCTCACTAGCGCTCCAGTTCTACAACTACCTGACGTTAACAAACCATTTGTGCTGAGGACTGACGCATCAGATGTAGCTGTTGGAGCTGTCTTACTCCAAGAATTCAGCGGCAAGCTATTTCCGGTGAGTTATGCAAGCAGAAAACTTCTGGACCGTGAAAGGAACTACTCAGCCATAGAAAAGGAGTGCCTAGCAGTTGTATGGGCAGTGAAGAAGTATTTACAGTATCTGTATGGAGTAGAGTTCACACTACAGACTGACCATCAACCATTAGTATACATTAACCAAGCAAAGTTCGAGAACAGCAGAGTGATGAGATGGGCGATGTACTTACAGAACTTTAGAATTAAAGTAGAATCAATAAAAGGCAAAGACAATGTAGGTGCTGACTATCTGAGTAGAATTGACTCAGAATTTGGATAATAGTGCGCAATTATTAAAATAATTCCTCTCAAATGGGGGGTTGTCACAAATTCTGAGCAATACATATAGACTCTTCTAACGTACTAGCCATATTGGCATAATGTAGGAATAAGAACATTTTGTTTGTATCCATGTTATAATAAAAGTACATAGTATACATTTATATTGATGTCATGCTAAGGGCAATAATGAGCCATACATTGTTTACAATGACATACCTTTATTACTAGTATAACTATAGGCTACTATTGCTATAATTATTGCGCAATATTGTTTACTACTACAATGTACTTGTATACTCTGGAATGTAGTAGAATATTCTTTCAGCTGATTATGACTAATTGTTGTTGTAATGATGTAATATTTTGGTGGAGAACTCACTAGAACATTCTTCTCACATATATAAGCAAGCCCAATTTTATAATTATCAGTTAACTTCTAGCAATAAACAAGGATATATTACACTACATACTACATCTTCTCTGCACTAGATAGACCAAGCTGTGTGTCACTTGTTTATCTCTGACTACAGTGACTTCACCGAACTCTCACAAGTACTACTATCTTGTGACAGTAACATTGACTCATTGCAAGCTGTCATCTGGTCGTGTGGACAGTAGACTATTTGTTACCATCCAGTGCATAATATTATGCTATTCATTGTACACCAGTTTACAGCGGGTCGCATCATATAGCCAATCTGCTACAGGATCTGATAACTACAGAATGATCATATAATATATACATAAAGTAGGTGTGGATAACCAATAGTCTAAGAGCCATATTATCAATATCCCAACTTGTAATCCAACTCCCGTTATTATCATAACTATCTTGTAGCATTGTGGATGTTACCAAACCATGGTGATAGAAATGGTGGTGGTACATATGGTGGATGGCCAAGATCTGGAGAGATAGATATAATGGAGAGTAGAGGTAATAGGAACTATGGTAACCTTGGAGTAGAGTACATGGGTAGTACACTGCACTGGGGCACACAGCACGTTAATAAGTACGCACTTACTAATGCTCATAAGAAAGTACGTAGTGGTACCTTAGCTGATGGCTATCACAGATACACCCTCTACTGGGATCAGAATGGCATGGAGTAAGTACTGTATATTGTATTTAGTCTACTATTGTTACTAAAAGTTGTAATACGAACAGATATAGACCCTATACCAATATTACATGACTTGTATAAATACATTAATGTATAACATGACTGTAATATTGGTATTGCCGTTTTCTCAGCTTATTCTCAATAGTTACTCACATAGTTTATCTTTTAGCTTCTATCTGGATGATGAACACATCACTAAGTTTGCTACACCTAGCCAGGGATTCTTCAGATGGGGAAACCTTCCAGGGGATAACATCTGGTCACATGCTAATAATGCACCCTTTGACCAAGAGGTAAGTTGACCAGTAGCTCTACCACAGTGTAATATTCTCTCAGAGCTGTGACTGTGTTAGTACAATGGTCAGTGGTCATATCTCCTTCACCATGAAGTCTTTCTGGTTATGACTTTAAGTGGTAGACGTAGGACCGATTTATAAACAGGATTCTTGGTATATTTCTGTCAAAGTTGCTTTCTTTGATCATTTCTGGGTCACCCACCAACTCACGGCCCCAACAACAAGCAAAAATCTCAGTCTATGTAATAGTCACATTACTGAACCTAACTACAAGCTTCATGCAAACTATTCATCTAATGAACAATGATGTTGGTTACAGTTCTACCTGATTATGAACGTTGCAATTGGTGGAACTAATGGATTCTTCCCTGATAACGTTGCAAACGGAGGATACAACAAGCCCTGGTCGAACAGAGATACCAACGCTCCTGAGAAGTTCTGGAAGGCCAAACATCTCTGGCAGCCAACATGGAAGGGAGATGACGCTGCCATGCAGGTGGACAGCGTCAGGATGTGGCAGCTGCAGTAATTTAACCAATAATACAGTAATGCAGTAATACAGTAATGCAGTAATACAGTAATGCAGTAATACAGCAATACAGTATTGCAGTGTGCAGTAATACAGCAATACAGTAATACAGTGTGCAGTAATACAGCAATACAGTAATACAGTGTGCAGTAACACAGCAATACAGTAATACAGTGTGCAGTAATGCAGCAATACAGTAATACAGTGTGCAGTAATACAGCAATACAGTAATACAGTGTGCAGTAATACAGCAATACAGTAATACGGTATCTTCTGAGTTGATTAAAATAAATGCATGTATGACAAAAATACAACTCAATGGTAGTACATGTGTATAGCACTCTGAACAGTCGTGTGTGTAGCAAGGGAGTATACTAATTGTATCATTCTATTGTACATGTAAGTGTCAATGCATAAAACTTTAAATTGAACATTGGGCATCAACTTGGAATATTTTATTGATCTATAAGAGCATATTAATTTGCATATTTCTTTAGATCATTGCTTTCTTACCTGAGATTAATAGCTGAAGTGACACAGCTAGGTTTTTTATTAGAGCATAACAGTATTATGATACTCATGACATTTATTCTAAAAGCTTATTGTTGCATAAATAAAGCTCACCATTAGACAATAATCATCCATCCATCAGCAAGACTAATAATAGCAAGGTAACTGGTTTACTTCAAATGCATTGTACCTCAAGGATTGTGATCTTATATGTAACTAAATACTAAAATATAGAACCATTATATAATACTCCTGTAAGACACATTCTTCATGTAATAATGATGAAAAGTTGTAACAATAGTAACACCTTAGCCTTAGGCCTATAATACATACATGTTGCAAGTGGCACTGCTATGTTGGTAGCGAATAAGAGTATACGGACTCTCAGGATCCATTTTTGAGTGTCTGCTCCCCCCCCCCCACATACTGCACCGCTAGACACAGGCTACAGAAATACACCTAGGTGTATTTCTGTAATTATGTCATAATTATTAACCTAAGCTACAGCACCTGTATCTTCCCACCAATAACAAATTTACCAGATAATAATATTCTTTTACCCACCTCTTTTCCTAATATAGAACAGCGCACAGTGAACACTCCAAAAGACAGTCATAATATATTACACTGCTATTCAACCAATCAGCTTCTTCGTCTACTATTTACATAATACACATGTATATAGGGTTTCTACTTTCTAAATCAAAATTTGTATAAGTTATGTGTACATTATTACTCATCAACAACTTGAAAGTTTTGAAATTTGAAATTATGCCATTCGTTTTCCTATCCTATCAATCAACCACCTGATTTTGAAGAGTAATTCTGTATTCTATGCTATGACATTTACTGAAGTCTAAAGTGTACTCCTCATATGAATGTCCTATTAAAATTCAGAACAGGAAAGAGCAGGCTTACCAAGTCTCCCTGATTCCGCAGGAGACTCCCTGATTTTGAACTCAAATTTTGGTACCCCACCCAAAATGGACACCCCCACCCAAATGCTGAATCTCTCTAATTTTTATCAGTCGAACTTGGTAAGCCTGGGAAAGAGTACACTAGTCCCATCCACCAATAGCAAATAGACACACTTGTGCAATGCTGATATTGGAACTGCTAATCTATTCTATCCTGATTGAAGCCCCCTTGGCATGCAGGCTAAGCATGGTGACCTACCAGCCCTTCTCAGTCATTGGTTCTAGTTTATGTTCATGCTATTTAAGCCCAAAAGATGGTACGGTGAGTTTCAGGAGACTCGTCTCCTACTTGGGAACTACCAGGTGTTTTAATATCAATCCCAAACATAACCTCAGTTTCTAACAATTTTGTACTTATTTAGATGGAGATTGTACTGAGGCCCTCGAAAATACCTGAATAACTACAGTGTATGTATTGCTACCTATTCTTACAGTCTACATTATATCCCACATCACATCTGTATTGTCATAGAATTATTTTGGGTGTACACTGCAGAGGTGGTGGCAGTGAACAAGATGGGTGTCTCCTCACCTTTAGTGCTTCTTAGTCTGTAAGTATAACCAACACCTGTAAGATAATATAACTAGTAGAAATTATATACTCATGTGAGTGTGAGTCCAGGGCAGTCAGCCCTATTATTATAGTATTCTCAAGCTAAGTGGTTTAAGTCGAACTATCGAAACGGAATATTCTATCGCTACTGAACTAGTGTAAGGTCTGTTGCTACACTGAAATATAATTTGCTGCCTGTTTGCTGTGTTCTCTTTCTTATAGAGCTGCTTGCCTAACCGGATACAGCTATGGACTAAATGAGAGATCATTGTCATTGCTCAGTCCCAATGGTCTAAGGATTTCAATTGGTGGTATGTATGTACAATGCCTGAGATGCGTCTTCATACAAGACGCGAGACAAACGTAAAATTAGTAATGTAATTACAGCATGCAGTAAATTGTTTCTTAGTTCTATCACCACTTTACTGCAATGTATTTACGCATGGAATATGCATTTATACTGTGTGCATGTACTTACACATGGTACACGTACTATGTAGATGTTCCTGGAGCCAGCCTTGTTGGAGTCCACTACAGCATCAATTCACCTTTAACTGGAGTTAAAGCTGGCCGATATAACTATGACATCAGATCTAAGACAGGTACTTGTACTTAGGCCTGCACGGTGTTTCGGTTTCAAACGATGTAAACGATGTGTGAACCTTCGGTGTTACACATCGGCAAATTTTTTATGCACCGAATCGCACCGGCACCGTGCCCAAACGATATATCGATGGTTCGGTGTAGTTCGATGTTATCGAACCGGACCGCTATGCCAGTAGTCATTCAATATTCATGCGGTCTAATATCACGTGTTCTTGTTTACCTCACTTCAAACTAGGTTGCATACCTTCGCTAATCCGTTTCAACATTAACTGCCATCGTGGCTGTGATTGATTATCAATGTTGTGGAGGTAATAATTATTATTAAATTATACTAAATTGATTCATAATTACGTAACTTAGCAGATTCTGGTATATTATATTCTATCGTTTGCATATGATTGCTTTGTTCATGAATAGTGTGCTGAAATAGAATAGTAGTATACGATCGAATATAATAAAATAATGGATTATTTTATATTATTTTATAAATAATATAATTAAATTTAAACATACCATTGGATTAATTATTTCTATTATAATTAATCTACTACTAATGTTTAAGTTTGGTTATATTCGCTTGTAACTAAGAATAGCTACAATGCTTATAATAGTTAATCATTATAATTATGGCTTTTTAATTAAAAATCGTTGTGTAGTTATGCTTTTGGTAAGCACCAGCTCTTTATTTACTTAAAATAAGCTAATACTAATGTTCAATCAATATTTTGTAGGTAGAATTCATCGGACTGAGCCATCGTAATATCCCATCTGAAGACAAATCTGCTAGATTCAATCGGTGGACACACTGAATTATACCAAATCAGCAATCTATCAAGAAAGCTTGCAAGAAAGATTCCCTACATTATCATTACATCATGATCATATGCAACTATGCTAGCGTTTCTTCTTTCTCTTGTGATATGAAGTTAGCCCATGTCATTTTAAATTTGTTATCTTTTTGTGTCAGTGGTACGAGTGTGGTGGAAATGATGTTTGCTGTTTTTCTTTTGTAATTTGGTCACAATCAGTAATAAATCTAATAAATTATATGTAGTCGGTTGGGTGTGTGTCCAGCCTCATGTTTTTAAATTTTTTTAAATTACATAAAATAGGTGAAGTAAGACCCAATGCAACTTAAGACTCACTAGACTACATGGGCAAATACAAAATCTTGGGAGTAGGAGTAAGCACTGATTACTTTCATTAGCCCAATAGCTACTTAAATAAAATAATATACATATATCATGTTTTAATGAAGCCCTGTCTGCCTGCCATATCTGAAAATAAAATTAACAACGATTGGCATGAACTCATGTTGCAAGAAAGTGTTGAGGATTTTTGTTCCCTTGTATCGAACGGTCATGATGGGACAACTCTATTAGGCGAACTAGCTCCTGGACCAGTTCGATCCGGTATATCGAACCACAGTTGACACCGTCTAACACCGCTTGAGACCAGGATCAAGGGGTCCGGTGCGGTTCGGTATATCGATCCAAATTTGGCATCGGTTGACACCGAATGAGACTAGGCACAAGAGAACCGGTGTCAACCGGTGTTTGATTACCACCACCCAAAAAACCGAATATCAGTGGGGAGGCAACACCGGTGCAGGCCTACTTGTACTTTGTTTACATACATGTACACGATTGTACAGAAGACTACCGTGTGAGTTGTCCCCACCTTTTCCAAGGTATAACTTATAATATAAATATGACATACACATCTTTTCAATGTATAATTATACTTACATGTTGGTCTTTCTCATTGTACATAGACATTACTAAGTTCAGTAGTCAATAAGGAACTCACCAAAACTATATGAAAGTGCAAAAAAAAATGGGAACAGATAGAAAAGTTGTCCTCCCTTTTCAAGAGGGTCCATAATAGACAGGTAGACTATGTATGGGTAATAAAATATTCAGCGTTGAGGAGGGTCTGAAGTGTGCCCACACTGAAGTAATTTATTGACATGGGAACACTTCATTCTATTCTGTTAATGTTGGGCAGGAGGAAAGTGGGTACATGAGAACCGTAATGTTAGAGTAAACAATGGGGACACAGTCTACTACTGGATCTACATGGTGGTCAACGGTTTGGGAAGACAAATAACAAACCAGATGTACGTAATTCACAATTACAAGTATATATCATGTATAAGCTGAACGTAGGTACATGTGCATACAATATGTTTGCTTTTATATATTCCATATTCAATGTAACAGAAAAGGTTTATGGTAACAGGGCATTCAAAATCCCGTTTTTCCAATTTGGACTTTGAACCATTATATTTTTAACTGCACATAAATATTGGAGACATGTTTACAGATGGGTTGCAACAGGTGGTCAGAGTAATCCTGTGGAACCCGTCAATCCAGTGAAGCCTGTGGTTCAGCCACAGCAGCCTCCATCTGGAGGAAGCTCTTCTGGAGACCAGGTATGGAATGGAAGGAAGCTGAAACTGGTTGTAGAAGACACATTCGACGGTCAACTAGACACAGGCAAATGGGAGCATGAGGTGTCTCTTTGGGGTGGCGGGGTAAGTACATACTTGTAGCTATGTCTCTGGGGAGGTGGGACAAGTCATGACCATGGTTGATGAGTTTATATAATGAATAATGGAACCCATTCACTGCAGATCATTCAATAATGAATTCTAGTTTGCCAGGTCCATGTATGTCTACAGCTGCCATGGTTAATGGCTACATGGTGAAATACATGATTGTATCACTATATTCTATTTCAATCATTACTACCAACAGCGTGGACTATTTTTCTAACAGCTGAAATTCAATTTATACCACTGAATAAAAACCAATGTTTGAAAATGTCTGAGCCAATAATACAGACAGTCTTGCTGTGTCTCTAATGCCACATAACAGACTGTATAGAAAGTTGCCTGCTTCATTCCATACTTCACTGTTTTAGAATTGGGAATTCCAAGCCTACACTAATCTCCCTGACAACACATTCACCAAGAATGGAGCTCTATATCTCAAGCCAGTAAGTACATGTATGTGTAATGTATAATATAATTATGTGCATGCTATCTATTTGACAAAAAGTAAAAGTTGCTGATTCAAAAATGGAGTTAAATTCTTTCTACTCCATAATCCAGTGTTGTTCCTACTCACTGTCTATATAATATATATAATTGCAGACAGCAACTACTGACAAATACGGAGAATCGTTTCTTACAACCGGTAGATGGGACGTGAAAAGTGAGTTAATATCGTGTAGGGCGATTTTAGTACTGTTGAAATATTAGAGTACATTACTCATGCACAAGCACCTAATAAATCTAAAAGACAACAAGATCGTATTTATCCATTGCGTATATTTTTGTAAAGACAAAAGTGAAAATATAACATTTAACTGATCGATCAATACTTGATATTTCATAAAGATGAGTTTCTATAATTCAGTTGGTGACATACAATTAATTATAAGTTATAATTATAATTACATCGAAAGGCTGTATTTAGCTTTCCTTATTTGGTGTATATACTCAAGTCTAAACTATTCCCTCAGAGATGTATGGCCAATGCACGATGTCAGCTGTTTATGGCTGCCTGAGAGAAGGGAAAAATGGATTCCTTAACCCAGTCCTGTCTTCCAAGCTAAGGTCTAGAAGGGGTATCAAATATGGAAAGGTCGAGATTGTAGCCAAGATGCCGCGTGGAGACTGGATCTGGCCAGGTCGGTGTAACATTGACTGACTATAAACTGTCATCTGGTCGTGTGGACAGTGGACTATTTGTTACCATCCGGTGCATATATTATGCTAGTCAGTGTAAACCAGTTTACCACAGGTCACAGAATATAGCCAACCTGCGACAGGATCTGATACCAGAATGCCCAAAATTTGTTGCAAAGTCAATAACTACAGAATGATCATATAATATATACATAAAGTAGGTGTGGATAACTAATAGTTCAAGAGCCATATTATGAATATCCCAACTTGTAATCCAACGCCCACTACTATCATCATTATCTTGTAGCATTGTGGATGTTACCAAACCATGGTGGTAGAAATGGTGGTGGTACATATGGTGGATGGCCAAGATCTGGAGAGATCGATATAATGGAGAGCAGAGGTAACAGGAACTATGGTAACCTTGGAGTAGAGTACATGGGTAGCACACTGCACTGGGGCACACAACACGTTAATAAGTACGGACTTACTAGTGCCCATAAAAAAGTACGTAGTGGTACATTAGCTGATGGTTATCACAGATACACCTTCTATTGGGACCAGAATGGCATGGAGTAAGTACTGTATATTGTATTTAGTCTACCATTGTTACTAAAAGTTGTAAAACTAACAGATGTAGATCCTATACTAATATTACATGACTTGTATAAATACATTAATGTATAACATGTAATATTGTTGACAGTTTCACTGTTTTCTCAGTTTATTCTCAATAGTTACTCCCAGAGTTTACCTTGCAGCTTCTATCTGGATGATGAACACATCACTAAGTTTGCTACACCTAGCCAGGGATTCTTCAGATGGGGAAACCTTCCAGGAAATAACATCTGGTCACATGCTAATAATGCACCCTTTGACCAGGAGGTAAGTTGACCAATGGCTTTACCACATACCCTCAGATTCAGAGCTCAGTGACTGTATTTGTACAGCAGTCAGTGGTCATATCTGCTTTGTGGTTGCGACTTTCAGAGGTGCAATCTGTAAATATATATTTTCCATTTTTATTCTGGCAGAGAATAAGTCCAATGGACTTTTGTCCAGAAAACAAGACGCTAAAGTACAATAAGTAAATAAGATTACAGTATGAGAAAACAAAAAGAGAAAAGTAGAGAAAAAAAAAGCTAAAGTTTGAATTTTAAAAAGGTAAACAACTGCTGGTAAATTAGAGTACAAGACAGAGTGTTGGTAAAATGAGTTTTAATCAGGAAGCACAAGAATATGGTTTTGATGGCATTTTTGAAAGATTGCAAAGACTGACTCATCTTTATGTGGTTGGGGAGAACGTTAAACCTCCCGGCACCAAAACTGGCAATGGCAAATCTGAAATTCTCTCTGGAGAGTCTAAAATCTTGGCTCTATGCTAAGCGCGTTTCACTAGTTAATTTCACAGATAAAAGGTTATTATCGATAACTGGAATTAGGTGGTTAACGAGTTTATAAAAAGACAACAGATATAGATATCCAAATCGAAAAGTTAATTTTGTAATGTTGGATTCTCTGTATATTTCTGCTAAAATTGAATCAGGGGAGGTTGTTTTCTTTGATCATTTTTGGGTCACCAACCAACTCTTTGCCCCAACAGCAAACATGAATCTATTTTTCATTGAAATATTGTACACTGTACACATTGTACACATCGTACACATTGTACATGGACAACATGCGTGCATAGAATGTATCGTTGTTTCATTAGTTACCCGTACCTGATGATTTCTGACTTCATGCAAACTACTTATCTAATGAACAATGCTGTTGGTTACAGTTCTACCTGATTATGAACGTTGCAATTGGTGGAACTAATGGATTCTTCCCTGATAACGTTGCAAACGGAGGATACAACAAGCCCTGGTCGAACAGAGATACCAACGCTCCTGAGAAGTTCTGGAAGGCCAGACATCTCTGGCAGCCAACATGGAAGGGAGATGACGCTGCCATGCAGGTGGACAGCGTCAGGATGTGGCAGCTGCAGTAATTTAACCAATAATACAGGAATACAGGAATACAGTAATACAGTAATACAGTAAGGCAGTAATGCAGTATTGCAGTAATGCAGTTATATAGTATATTCTGAGTTGATTACAATAAATATGATAAAAATACAGCTTGATGGGAGTGTATAATAGCACTTGCACAGTTAGAGTTTAACATGTAAATTCACTACAAAAATTAGAGTTTATGGTATGTAATAACTCAGGGCTGATACATAGAACTATAAATTGATGATTGGGCATAAAGTTTAACATATTCCTATTGACAGTATTACAGCATGAGTAACATCATAACACACCCATAGAATTTATCTAATAAGTTTGTTATTGCATAAAGCACACCATTAGGCACTAATCGTCCATATTTACTAATCATCCATCCATCAACACGACTATAATAACAAGCTCTCAAATTTACTTCAAATGCCCCAAAGAGTGTAGTGATCCTACATGTATGTTAACCACATTTGGGGAAATAGAGCAACATTATATTGTATTCTGGTTAGTCACTTTGTAACATCCATGGTAAATTGTAATTGTAGAGGAGTTATTAGGCCTATACAGGCCCGCCATACATGACACCATTGTATCCATATACGATATAGCAAAAGAAATGTGATTACAGGTTGTCTACAGACTCTCGGCATCCATTTTTGTTACGTTACTGCTTCCTGCTACATATTTTATGCTAAACTGCCACATAATGACACACTAATATCAATACAGTCACACATAGCACATTATTGTAAGCCAGCAGCCATGGGTGGAGGGAGAGCACTTTTCTTGAGTGTTACCATATTCATAGGGTGTATTACAACTACATCTCTGGCAACCGATGCAGCTGTAAGTCAGCCTTTCAAATAAATTACTATAATTATTGTTAAACATAATTAAAGTAACTGGTAGCAATACCGATTTCTTGAGCATTCTACCTGGGAGATACACTAACCTGCTAGCCTCGTTCAATTCTAGCTGTTTCTGGCAGCTTGAGAACTCTGGTTCAAAATAATTTAGACATTTATACATGGTTTGTTGTAAACATGTGGTATTGCCAAGGTGTGTTGGGACAAACACTGAACCAGGACACTATTTGTATATTTAGTAAGCAGTATAATATGTATGCACATGATATACATGTAATAACTGGTTTGGGATGATAAACCATACTTTGGTTTCATATTATATCTACTATATCTACTATACTGTGTAAAGTAGCGTTTTCCATACTTAGTATTCATGTGACTCCATGCATTGGAGCTACATGTATGATCTCGTGTGTTACGACGGGAAGCTATTTATCACAGTACGGAGTTGTCCTCTTCCAATATTTTTTCATTACCTATATGTACTAGTGCAGGTGCACAGTGTGTATATCATGTACTTATTAGATTAGCATAACAACTATTATCTTGTATTATGAGAAGACAACTTTAAACTATTAGTAAAGATGACTAACACATAATTATGTAGCCTAAATGAACACAAACATGTTCTCTTAAGCATGGATTAGTTACTTTGTGTGTATTCGTTAGGAAGTAAAATGTCATAACGTAACGAGAATCACACATAGATTTCCAAGGGTCTCTCAGTATAGAGGTGTGTTTGAGCTTACAGTACCGAGAGACATCACTGGATGGGACGCAGTCATCAAATTTCCACACAAAACAAAAAAGCTCATCAAGGTAGGAAAAATGCTTTAGTATCGTACAGTTGACTAAGATTACATGATTACACTATTAAAATAACCTGTATTGTGGTGAATCAGCATTGCCTGCCACAGCATGAACTGTAACTTGTGCCATAAGCTTGTACATGCTTTAGTATCGTACAGTTGACTAAGATTACATGATTATACTATTAAATTTATCTCAAACAGTATTGCACTGTAGAGCTCATAAAAATACAAGCATAAAAAATGTAACATATTAAAAATATGGTTAGACCTCTTAGCACAAGGCCTTAGGAGTATCACGCAACAAGTCATGTACATGTACTACATATAGATCATCAGTCAATTGGTGAACTGATACTAGAGCTATCGGGCAATACCAATACTCTGGCATAGTTTCATTATTGCAGACTTTCCATCCTAACTAAGACTTGAAATAATGTGCTAATATGAGAGTAGCTGGTTTAGGTGCTTATATGGTATTAGGATGTGAAGTGTGTGTTATAGATCATATTCAATTAATCTCTAAAAAGTTCAGACTTTGTGAACTGATAACACGTTTAAGTAAAATTTGAAGTTGTCCTCTTCGAAATAGGTTTACCTTCATGTATTTTCCTGGAACGAGAGTGTACAACTAATAGGAAGAGACAACTTCAAATGATAATAAATGGCATTTTAAGAGCCCAATTTACTATGTTCTAGGTTTCCAAAAGCCAGACTGTGTGGAAAAAGAACAGAAGGGCCTACTTTGTGAGAGGAAAAGACATGGTTAAGGCTGCAGGGGATACACTGCGCATATCCTTTCAAGTAAAGTAAGATATCACCTTTAAGCTAATACATTATACTTTAAGTGTAATATCCGTGCACACATACAGCATGACTCCATGCAGATTTAATGCACATTTACAGTGTGTATTGCTGATGTATATTTGGTTCTTGCAAAAAATATGTTCTAAAGTCTCATTAGCAGCCTATTTTGTTATTTTTCAGACTATGAAGCAGAATTCTAAAGTTAACTGAGAGATGCTGTAGAGATTATAATAGCAGATATTATCATGAATAGACATTACACATGCATGTTATAGATTTCATAACTGGTGCATATTTTCGCTAGACTTGTAATGTTTGCATTGTATATTACACAAGTTGATATTATGCCTCCTTTAAAGGTACAAAGGTGAAGTAAACAATTACAAGCCTTGTATTAAAATGCTCTATAAGTATGTCCCAACAACAACTACCACAACAACCACACCAACAACCACAACCACACCAACAACCACGCCAACAGCCACAACCACAACCACACCAACGACCACAACCACACCAACGACCACAACCACACCAACGACCACAACCACACCAACAACCACACCAACATCTACAACCACACCAACAACCACAACCACGCCAACGACCACAACCACACCAACAACTACAACCACACCAACAACCACAACCACACCAACATCTACAACCACTGCTCCTGGTGTCCCTTCATTTACCTTAGTAATGGAAGACACTTTCAACAGTAGTGCAATAGATAGTTCGGAATGGGAACATGAAGTGTCTCTGTGGGGTGGAGGGGTAAGTAGCACACACATAGTCATGTACATGTACATTGTGAGATTGCACATGTTTTATATTATTTTGTGTTCAACGTAAACTTGAAACACACTGTGTACATAGAGTTAAAACCGCAAAATTGGACTCTCTGTTTATAAACTGTACACTAACCAACAGCTAGGAGTCAGGTGATCCTGGGACGGATGTCTGATAGAACTGATGACTATTGGACAAGCCTACCACATTATATCTACATGTACTTTCTACTCTGATACTGTCATTATACTATCTTTTAGGTAATATACCTTTTTACATAATATTATGCATTATAACATATCATTAAAATAATATGTTATGTACCAATCCTTTGCAGAACTGGGAATTTCAAGCATACGCAAATCTACAAGAAAACTCGTTCATAAAAGACGGAGCTTTATACATCAAGCCGGTGTGTACTATAATCATACTACTTATCTACACCAGTTGCTAATAATATCATTGATGATATATTGCAATATTTTTTAAAAACTGGTGAGAACACTTCTATTCTGTGCATATGCTCATTGCAAAGTTAGTATCATACAATGGTGGTAGCACATTTTCTTTAGCGGGTAATTGAGCTCTATCAAGGGATATGAGAAAATACTAACTGTATATCCCCTATATGTACATTTTACAGTAGAAATTACCAACAACAGTGCAAACATTCATTAAATGTATGATATAATATAATACAGTGTATGTTGTAATATAATTGCTATTGATTCTCTGTGTTGTATTGCATGTATTTGACTGCATTACATTAAAGACAAAATATTGGTACCAAATATGATTAATTCTACTGTTTACTCATTTCTGCAGACCTTGACAGCAGATAAATATGGAGAATCATTTCTCACAACAGGTGTTTGGGATGTAGTAGGTGAGTGCTTGATTTAGCTCATCATATAATTTAGCTTGTTCTAACGCTGGTCTGTATGTGGAAATTTCTTCTCTTGGTGGTGTATAGCACAAGCTGCAATGGTATTACTGCACTTACAGTGTTGGGATCAGTGGTAGAAATAATATTCAATTTCTAGAGTACTACGGGTACTGCACAATATCAACCTTCTACGGATGCAAGCGGGAGGGTCAATACGGATTGCTAAATCCAATTCTCTCCGCGAAGCTTCGATCAAAGAGAGGAATTAAATATGGTAAGGTTGAAGTGATTGCAAAAATGCCCAGAGGAGATTGGCTGTGGCCAGGTAAGAGTTTGAAGAATCTGTTAAACGTGAGCATAATATAGTAACAACGTAATTTCAATAAAACTTCCTCTGATAACCATATCCCAGACCAAATGTTACGCTTTTTGTGACAATAACTACATGTACATGTACTGTATGTTCTAAACATGAGCTGTGATTATAGACTGAAGTTGTTCTCTCTTGTTAGAATGAGATCTGAGAGAGGACAACTTTGTACTAAATTAATAGTTCTGGAAGTAGGTGTAGCTGTGATTGCAAATTACAAATTAATGCATATACATGCACTGTACATGTAGCTCTTTGGATGCTACCAAATCATGGTGATAGAAATGGTGGCGGTGTCTACGGTGGATGGCCAAGATCTGGAGAGATAGATATAATGGAGGCCAGAGGTAACAGAGACTATGGTAACTTGGGTATTGAGTACATGGGTAGTACACTGCACTGGGGTACTGATGGTAGAAATAATAGATACAGTATGACAGCAACAGATGTTCAAGTCACCACTGGCAACATTGCTGATGGATTTCACAATTACACGTTATATTGGGAGCAAACTGGAATGAGGTACAATACAATATATTTATTGTACAATACTACAAACTTGAATCATGGGCACTCATAGGCTATTGATCATAATTAGAAGTTGTCCTCTCTCAAGAGAAAAACAACTTGGGAGAGGACAACTTCTAATGGTAATCAATAGCTTATTAGTGCCCATATGTCACATACTTTTCTCAACTTTTGCTAGCCAAATATTTTTTGTGTAAAGCTATTAGCAAAGTTAGTAGGAATATTTTGACACAAGTTTTAATTTCCAATTCACCTTAATAAAGAAGAGAAACTCAGAGAGGACAACTTCTAATTATAGTCAATAGTTTATGTGTGCTCATGACTTGAATATTATTGTCTATTGGGGTTGTGATAATAATATAGTAGTTCAAAATCAACCACATTAGCATGACAGTTTCCATCATGCAACAAACAACATTGCTGAATAAACTTCCATTCTGCTTGTAGGTTTTACCTTGATGGTAACCTTATTGCCAATTATCCAACACCAAATGAAGGTTTCTTTGAATGGGGTGGTTTACCTGGTGAGAATATCTGGTCTAATGCCACTAACGCTCCCTTCAATCAAGAGGTAAATAAACACTGGTACACAGTTTAATAGAACAATGACAAGATCTGTATAATCATGAAGACTAAATTCTGCCCAAGTCGCTTGCACGGAGTTATGTTCTTCTGAGACTACATGTCAACAAATTACAGTAACTACTATGAGTAGCCCTGTGTGGAGCGGTTAGGTCTAAATTTGACCAGAGCTCATAAAAAAGTGGTAGCCTTACTGATGAACCTGGAGAGTATTAGTAGCTAAAGAAATCTATGTCATAGAGGATACAAAACAAATGAAATCATGAAATGGAATGAAGAACAGTCATGACTCTTTATTTTTAGTTCTACTTCACAATGAATGTGGCTGTTGGTGGTGTTAATGGATACTTCCCGGATAATGTGGCTAACGCTGGCTACAGTAAACCGTGGAGTAACTCTGGTGGTAAGGGAAAAGAGGATTTCTGGAAAGCTAAAGACTCGTGGCTACCAACTTGGGATGGAGACGATGCCGCTATGATTGTAGACAGTGTGAGAATGTGGCAACTAGACTACTAAATGACACAAATCACTGTTAATGGATAACAAGTATAACAATACATTGCAAGCACAAGTTCCCATGAGTTTAAGCTTTTGAAGTTATCTTCTCCACTTTTCTATAATTAAGGAACTACAACTCTGCATTATAAACCTATACCTTGTAATAACCATAGATGCATCTATAGCCATAACTCAACTGAAAAATCCCTTGTTAGGTCGAAGAATATTTAACATTGTGCACACATCAAGCTACCACTCACTGCTACAACAGCTACATCTGTTTTGATATAACATACATGTACATGTACATGTACATGCATGGAGAACGTAAATTGCCATTCAACACCTATCATCTAATGTGGATTCTTATTGTTTGCAGAATTTATTATCCATACACTTTTGCAGAATTTGTTTATAATAAAGAGCAGCCTGTAGCAATTTACCTATACTCAAAAGTATAGGTAAGAAGAAGTTGAATGGAACGTAAAGAAACTAAACCAACAGACATCGCAAATATAATCACATATTTGTATTCCAATAAAAAATATTTACCTATTTACTACAATGACTAGTTTGACATAGAAAAGAGAAATGGATAAAATTCTCAAAATAAAACATGACATACTTAAAAAGTCTCAACAATGTCAACGGATTTGCGTCGTTTTTTGTCGTTGAGTGCTTGTGTGTTGGATTCAGGCTGGATATCCTTGGACGGAGTTATGGTGAGAGAGTTACTAGAATGCAAAACATGTTTTTGTCGCATATTTGTAGGACTGACACTGCGCCGTCGGCAACGAATCAACCGCGTAACTTTGGGTTTATGTGCAGTCTGTGGAAAATCCTGTTGTGGTATAGTATAAACATCCTGTTTTGGAATTACATCTGGTCGTTTTGGGTCACACTTATTCCGATCTGGAATTTCCGTATCTGTACACAATATTGAATCTGATGATATTTTCTTAGTATTTGCATTTAAAGAGTCTGTGGAGATAACTCTACAAGATGAACAACTGGTGAGTAAGACCGGGTTATCATCAGGGTCAGTGTCTCTATACGTATGTTCAGAGATCTCCTCCATGTCTGCCACATCCGGCAGCTCAGTGAGTGTCACCAACAACTCGGCTAGATCCATTGGATACGGCATTAACAGTGGATCATTTCTAAGCGATAGCTGCAGTGTCAAATCCTCTGTATATGGAAAAGTGAAATATACAAAGTTTTCTCGGACGGAAACTGGAGTTTGGTTAAAGAGTTTGCTATAGAACTTGACCATTTCAGAATGGTTCCGAGTGAATATATTGAACCTGAGAAGTGCTTTCCCATAATGCACAGTAGAGGAAGAGAATAGAGGAACATTGGGTGCGAGTTCGTAATATTCCTGTCTTGCAGAACAAAAGCGTAGGCGAGATACACTGTTTGCTGAATTCAATTCAGTAACGTGGTGAAACTTCCATGGGCTCTTACCGAATATCTGTGAACAGGAATCAAACTTTGCACGTTTTGGATTCGTATCAAGTGTAAAATACACCACAGATATCGATTGAGTGAAGATAACGTGTGGTTTGACTTCAGACATGCGTTGTTGTTTCACTTTCTCTCCTCCAACCTAAAAGAGAATTAAACCTATTTTATATGATGAAGTGAAGTTGTCTAACTAATCTAACAGCAGCCAGTAACATGATACTGTAAACAAGCTCATAAAAATACTAGCATAGTATTGATTTTCATGTCATTATTGAGTAACTGCATGAGAGAGCAGTTCCACAGTGCACAAGTCATGAAGACCGTAAACATTAGGCCTACACAAAAACAGTCATGGGCAACTTGGAGGCTAATCAGAGAATGTACCATTAGTCTATTATATTTACACATAAGTATTGTATCTACATGTGTATTATATTTACACATACAGGTAAGTATTGTATCCACATGTGTATTATATCTACACCTAAGTATTGTATCTACATTATGTATCACGTGTATATACAGGTGTGTTATATCTACGGTCTACACAAGCATTGTATCTACATGTGAATTATTACATGGACATGTATATCTGCATGCATATGAAACATCTACATTGAATGAGGAAATCATTATATCGTACATGTACGGCCATCTTTGAATAGCCTACATTACCTTACTAAAGTTGTGCAGTCTGGGATCATTGCATTTAAGAACTAGACTGTGATCTGTAGGCTTGGGAATTAGACTATTTAAAACTTCTTGAAGGGACTTGAGATGTGCACCCTGTAGATGAAGGTGAAGTGCCACAGTAGGAACAGAGGCCAACGTACAATTCATCACCTCTACTGCCTACTCCAAACTACAATTGTCAATTATAGTGTAGGAAGAAATTAACGACTTTAAATTTGTGAATATGTAACTTGAGTGGAACAGCTAAACAGCAGGGGCTTTTAAGGCATCATGTTTAGCATTGATTCAGCAGTAAAGCTCCTCAGTTATACAAACAGCAATAAACAATACAAGTTGTATTGCTATTGCCTCTAGCTTACATTGTTATACAATGTAAGCTAGGGGCAGCAGAGATAATGAATGCTTGTTTATACCAGTTTATACCAACTACTCTATGATATTAAGTACACAGTGAAAAGTTAGCTTAGCGTTAAAAATTAGAAAATACAACCTACATGTTATGTGACTATGTTACACTAGTCACAACCATTTACCCAACAGAATTCAATAATCGTGTCTATTCCCTGTTCTGTTGTAGCAGATAATGGGGAGTTATTGGAATAACTTTCTAAAGCCACGTAATCAAGTGTATAGGGAATATTTAGAAAGATATCTTGGTGCAATTACTCCTCAACAATACCTTCAACTGGTTGACTTAATTGATGATCAAACAATAACAATTCATCATATTATGAATAAAGATTGATAAGCTAGCTTCAATTCCCTTAGGCAAACCATGCTATTCCTGATCCTTGCCAACAAAATGTACACAAGTTGAAGTCAAGGTTGAGTTACACATCTTACAACAGAGTGTTGTTGGTGTCAGCAGTTGAAATACATGTAGATGTACAAGCCCCACTGGCCACAAGCACCTTCTCTAATGAGGACTAGGATATTTAGGCCACAGTGATGTAATATATTAACCCAATAAAAATATTGCTATCAAGCAAAAATGTAACTACATGGACTGGTAGTCTGCACTATATCTCATACAGTTGTTGAGAGTGAATACCACAGACAAGCAGTAGCACTATGACAGACAGATTGGCTTACCTCATCAAATAATGTAAATTTTTAATAAATGGGTTAAAAGGATTCTACTGCAAAACAAAGGTTTCATGCTTCTTTCAACTATCAAGGGACCAACAAGGTGAATTTATTAGTCACTACCCAAGCTACCAGCTAAGCTACATGTATATACATATTAAAGGAACAAACAACCAAATCAAATTATAAGCAGCATGTTACACGTGCTTTTATAGTGTGTACATGTTACATGTACACTGTATTAAAACTCATACACTGTATGGTGATGCAGGCTAAGCTATATACTCATGTACCTTGCACATACATGCAATACTATATACCAGGGCTGGCCAAACCATGGCCACATGCGGAAGAGTACCCTCAGTTGAAAAGTGTGGAAAGATATCTACTCAAGTCTCACAGCGTTTGCAGTAAACTAACATTGCAAATCTGCTTTCTCAAACCAAGACTTCAAGGAGAGCAAATTCAGAACAAGTCTCAATCCACAGCCCTAGCATGAACTACTAAGGATGTCATGTACACACTCGGAGCCTAACTATGAGGCCACAATGACTAGTAAATCATCTACACCACATGCACACCTATAGCTGCTTGCACACTGTAGTATAATTCAGGGCTTAAAGTGTAAAATTTTTTTTACAGGAACGCATCAACATTACTTTTACAGGAACGCATCAACATTACTTTTACAGGAACGCATCAACATTACATGACTTTCACTATCAAACAGGAAGTCCGCTTATATCTGGCTAAATTCAAAGAAGTAGCACATCGATTAGATGTTTTTACAATAAATATTTTTTACCAACTCCTGTTCCCTGTGTGTAAACAAGCATTTAATAAATATAATAGTTATATCTACATTTCTGTTTAGAAGAGTGGTATTGAGCCAGTGTTGGAAAGTGCTTGCAGAAGATGTTTGAGAAGCTTAGATTTGTCTCCCTTGTTTTCCTGTCAATATTTAAAATATTATGTATTTTTGAGTAAACAGTAGTACTTTGGATCTTCTAATATAAATATGTTTGCCATACATATTGCCACCTAATTTTCATCTGTTAATGTGTAGGAGATATTAATATTAAAATGAAAAATACTTTAGACACCCATTAATGACCCTATTCAATTGAGTAAGTTAGCGACCTATCAACGGTTCGAGCGAGGGCGCTCTGACTGGCTGTAGTTAGTAAGGGAGCAATACCTTTACTAAAACAACTAGTAGATTAGCTAATGTACTGAAAATGCAACCGGAACCGCGTTCCTGTAAGAATAGCTCTAATAAATTCTTACCAGAACAGCGTTCCGTTCCGGTGCGTTCCGGTACACTTTAAGCCCTGGTATAATTTCGCATACACCTGTACATTTAAATTACACATAGCAGTAGGCCAAGACATCAAGTCAGAGGCTCTTCCTCAAGTAGAATATACTAACAGTGCTGCTAAAGCTATACTACCTAGGTATATCTCAACATGAAGATATATCATAATATACACATATATGCAGTAGGAACATACTTACTTGTGGGCATTGAGCTGGCAGTAGATTGGCTGTTAGCCTATAATGCTGTCTATCACTGAATGAGGTAACTGTACCTGTCAAGTGATAATTATAATGATTTATCCTTATACACTTACACCTGATTGAATCTGAAATTGCAATACTGCTGCCAGTTGCCAAGTAAATTGTAATCAAAATGTTACAAATGAATTGCAAGCCAGCAGTTCAAACATGGTACTGTTAAGTAGGTAAACAAAACTCACATAACATGATCCTTTATCAGTGCTGCCACTTGTTACTATTTTATTAAACCAAATGTTTTGTCAAACACTCAAAACTCTCACATAGTACCAAACGGATTAAATACTCTCACTTGGCAGTGAGAGGCTTGTATGATGTGTATTGCAATGAAAGAGTAACACTTACTGTAGTAAACATCCACAACATGTCTAGGACTACACAAAACATATGTTCAGGACTACATCCATACATCTACACAGATTGTAATAATTGTGTGTTCTACAAGTAATTATTTTTGTATTGCATATATCACAATAGAATGTATGAAATTTTTAAGTGGCCCCTCATTACTGCTGGTATTAAAAACTTGATATCATGTTTATAACAAATGTTTCTGGTTTACTTACCAGATGTACAGCAGATTCAGTCAAGCAGTGGATGAATAGCTAGATACTAGATAGCATGGACATGTTGTATATACAATATGATGGACTTCTGCACGTGCTCTTTGTGAACTAGTTTACTAGAGTCTCTATAGCCAAGTCTGGCTGTTGTGTCACTATATTGATTTACAAGCTTTACAATAAATGTGAGCACTCTTTTATAAACATATCATTACTTATAATCCAGTAGAATTATACTTGTGCACAGCCTTAGCTATAGTAAACAAAATGATAATGCAGTCTTAGTGGCCAACTAAACAAATCCATGTAATAAGAGAAATCCTTTATTTTACTTGCTTGTCATAATTACGCAACTAATACAGTGGACATAAAATGAACAAGCCCTGTAGGAGTGAACTAATAACTTAACATCTTTTCTCCAACCAACAGCCTTAGACAATATTATGTTATACATGTAGTTGGAGCTATGAATTTTCGTGTGGGAGATCATTGTTTGAGCCGTGGGAGATCATTGTTTGAGTCGTGCTGGAGGTCATTGGTGATGTCAGGAAGGGCATCCAACCTTACACGGCTTCTGAGCTATCATGGTGCAGTTATTGCACTCTGGTGTTTGAGTTAAAGACGGATAAAAGTATCAGAATTCCAGAGTGAGGCTAACGGGAGAATTAACTTACAGATGGCAGTGCCCAACTATAATGTGGGGAGGTGCACGACTCGGAATCCTACCCTTGCCAATAACTTAATTTATTTGGTCACAAATTGTAAATTTTGGGTATAGGACAAGCCGAGATTGTTTCAAGAGAATACATTAGCCAGAGTTGCGGGACCAGACTTGGTCAGCTATAGACTAGTCAGAGCTCCAAAAAAGTATAGTGAAGAGGGTGTGCTTTACCAAAATACATTGTAGAGTAAAAGGCACTGAGGCGGGCGATATACATTCACAACATTCCAAGGATGGACCCATTGTTTGCTAATCTTGAATGGGTCCAATAACCTAATACTTCACAACACATGGATGGTTTCACTGCAGCAATGCTGAGTGCAGTTTACAATCAATTAGGTATTATCAAAATATTATACCAATTGATTGAGTCTATAGTAATAACAAAAGAACTGGAGTAGGCAAATAGAGTAGTATAGCATGATGTAGTAATATTATATGTTATTAAACCCTTGACAAATGAGCCTTGCCTACACCTTAATCCAGTTGTGTCTATGTACCTGTTGTGTACAAGAGTTATCTGCTCTTTATGAAAAAAAGAAAACTCCCAGGGTTTGGTGTTGCAGGGCAGCATTTTGGCTGCTCAAAGGACCATAAAGTACATTACACTTTAATATCCATACCTCCTACTGTAGGTTCAACAATGCGAGCAACTGACAGGCCCTAGTCAAAATATTCAAATTCAAGAAGTAGTCTTGCCTTGAACACTTGCATTCAGTTACTGGCCAGCGTTGCTACTAGTTTTGCAAGATTTATAAACAATCCAAAACTTTAGGACTTAGGAGATTCTAGCCTAATGGAGAGCCAATAAAGAACCATTTCCATCTGTATATCTTTGGTATTTAGAGATGAAAACCAAATAAAACTGAACAACTATAGTTTTATGATATGAACGGTGGAAGAATTTTTCTTCATATTGTGGTAGACAACAGCCCAACTCATCCTACAACAGCCTGAATATTTGGGCAATGGCTTGAATCTGATAGTGACAGTCGGAACTATTATGTATGTTAATTCGGAACTATTATGTATGTTAAATTCGGAACTATTGTAATGGATCAGGACATTTGTACATACGACTCCAGTCACCCTGATGGACCTTATAGCACCATAAGTGCCTAGTAGTTGCCACAGCACTACTTATCTAACACTTGTTCTCTTGCATTTAGCTGTTTTGATACTCATACCTACATAGTTATGCATGTCTAACCATACACTGATAATTACATATCAATTATATACCCGCATATAGCATTACTGAGTCATTATACTGCTTTTATACCCATGTAAAAGGGCCCGACCTCTCAGAAATACTTGATATTTGCATATGATCTAGAAGATTTTAAGCATCTTTTGTCAAACCCGACCTATTTTGGGTCGGCCATTGGGCTTCCGGCCGCCATGTTGTTGCGCAATTTCCGGACGACCCTACGTCGTCTTTTTATGACACTACGTCGACCTTTTTACCGAAGTTCTATTACTATATAAAGGGCATTGCATTCATGTTTGTTGTCTTAGTTCATGCTTGGATCTCAATAAAGACACTTCTATACTTATATATTATAGAGACTCACTTCGTAGATAGGTCATTCTAGTTGTTAAGATCCATGACCTTGCAACACGAACTGCCTACTAGGTCGGATCACTCAGTATAGTGATCACTAGGTCGGATCACTCAGTATAGCAAACAATCATTGACTCGGGATCATATGGGTCGTTTTTGGTAGTTCTTTGACTACTAGTACCTGTTAATCTTTTCTGTAATGAGGAGGCCTAGCACCACTCATAGGCACTTCATTTTAGACTCGGGAGTCATCTCAGGACAACCACATCAAAACCCAAAAACCATTACATTGATGGCAGCGGAGCGATTCTAAAGGTCGTACTCTTAAACAGTACGAAGCAGAAGGAAGGTGACCTCGAACTCGGACCCAGGAGCATTAACCACACGAGACTCATCCAGAGTTTAAAGTGCATTCCCTCGTCGCTCCGCTGGATGTAGCCCGACCGACCTCACTCTTCAAGACTTCACCGGCGACATGACGAGAAGGTGACAGAAAGTTAAAGCGCACCAATAATTCTCGTGGTTCCGCTGGATGTAGCCCGACCTACGCCGGCTCTTCGACTAAAGACCGACCACGGATCCAGAATAGATTGGTACGTCGTGCTAAAGTAACTTATTCACTACTTAGACAAGACTACCAAGACGACACGTCTCACCCATAAGGAGGCTCAATCTACACTTGAACTATGGCAGGCGAGGTAGATAGGCTTGTGGAGGTCCTCGGGAGGTGCATAGAAGTAGCCCGACCCCTTCACCCCTCCTTCAAGACTCTACAGTTCGACGGACAATGAGATGTCGAATTCTTCATAGAACAATTCCTGACGGTAGCCAAGGCTAATGATTAGAGGCCGGCAGCCATGTACGTCCACCTGCGACAAGTTTTTAAAGGGTCGGCACATGAATGTGGTCGACCCAACACTACAGAGGGGATTTTCGAAGCCCTGCGCGCCCGATTCGGGTTGACAGCTAAAGAGGCCTGACTACAACTTATACAGTTGAAGAAAGACCCGGCGTGTCCCTTCAAGAACATGCTACTCTGGTGATGAAGCTAGTACATGTGGCCTACCAGGAACTACCCGAAGCGCACCGCTGGGTATTAGCTGTAGAAAACTTCAGCAACTCACTCGAGAACGGACACCTACAGAGACACTTGCTGGCGATCAACCCCAGGGATGTGGACTCGGCCGTCCGAGCCGGAAACGACTTCCTGCTCATCAAGGGACCTTCCCGTGGAATTAAAACACATCAGATAAGGGCCGTAACAGAACCCGAGCCGGAGTTACACCACGTCAATGCCGTGGATACCGACCTGACATGGATCAACGACCTGAAAGAGGCCATCCAGACTCAGCCAAGAAGTCAGACAACTCCAGGGTCTTCTAGACGCCCCTCAAACAAAAGGACCACGGAACAGACCCTCCTGGTGGATCAGCAAGAGACCTGGTCAGCATCCTCAGCATGCTAGCAGGGATAACCCCTCAACAGTACCTGCGTACCTGAGTCGGGAAAAGGCTCCAACCCGAGGCAGTAGAGGCTGACACTTGGGCCCCACAAGCTCCTCGCTCCTCTCACATTTCCATCGTAGAAGGTAGTCCGAAGAACCCGGTCGGCAAACTCGATCCCTTTTTTGACACAGTAACTCCAGTGACTTACAAGAAGCCACATGTACTCAGCTTGTACGTGCAAGGACGACTGTGTGGCCAAGAGGTAACCTTACTCTTGGACACAGGCTGTATGACCAACCTGATATCACCTCGCACCCTAATGAAGCTGCAGAGACCCGACAGAGGTCCTGCCAGTGCACCAGCCATACGGCAAGATGGCGGATGGGTCGACTCTTAAGTTCGAGGGATTGGTTAGAATACCCCATGGCAATTGGCCGTACTTTCAGCCAAGAATGGTTTCTTATCAGCTCTATACCAGAGGATGGCGTTGTAGGAATGCCATACCTGGTCAAGCACAGATGTTCTGTCAATTACAATACCGCTAAGGTATACACCAGCCGGGATCAATGGCTGTGTGTCAATAGAATGGGAGACGTCTATTGGTCTAGGACGATGCTCGAGATGAAGCTTAGTACACCTCCGCCTGACGTCGATGACCCATGCCGATGTCCTGGAAACCCAAACAGAGGACCAGGGGCCGAGGAAGGAAAGGAAATCTTAACACTTAGTACACCTCTGCCCGACATCGATGACCCATGCCGACGTCCTGGAAAGCCAAACAGAGAACCAGGGGCCGAGGAAGGAACAGGAATTACACTGTTTAGTATAAATCTGCCAGGCGTCGATGAACCATGCCGACGTCCTGGGAACCCGAGACGAGGATCAGAGGCCGAGGGAAGAACTGCAACCAAGAGGCAAGTGGGGGACCAGGGCCAACAGGCTAAGAAACCGCGCATCCAAGAACGGAGATTGGGTGTAAACCGCCTTGAGAAAGGTGTTGTCGACTTTTTCCAACCCCCTAATTTCCCACAGCCCGACTGGGGCAGAGGTTCGAAAGGAGGAGCCGTCTTCGTCAGGATGCTCACGGCCGATCCCAGGGGTAAAAGACCCTCAACATACAGGAGAGCCCGGTGGAAGCGAGGCCGACCTCCAGAGACCGTCACAGATGAACTTAACTCCGTAGTCACCCAAGGGACGACGGCCCATAGCAGGCCGACACGACACCGCCCGTGTTTACTCTCAGCACTAGCAGACTATTCCGGTGACCCAGACAACCTTGAGATGAAAATGGGGTCAGGGGTCAAATCAGTGCACTTTCGCCGCCATGAAGGTCAACAACATGACGAACAATTGACTAGTGCAAACGTTATGTCACCAGTTGCAGGGAGAACCAGGGCACCACCCACACAAATAAGAAGCCAGAATCCAACCAGATTCACCAGTCTTCCAGTCGCCATCTTCCACTCAGCATCCAGACAACCAGTCAGTCACTCTTTGTCAGCCTCATCTGTAGAGGGAACCTCCTCTACAGTCGGCCCACACATGAACCCGACAGGTGAGCCCTTCGACTTGGATGCTGCACTTTTATTTCTGGACGATGAGGACCTATACTCGGGTCTGGGGAACTCTTCGAGGAATGAGGTCGTACCTGTCATGTCGGATCTTGAGGAGGTGCCATCGGCACCTCGAGATGACGCCGTCCTGGCTGACCTAGACACACACCGCCTCTCCTCTGGGGCTACCTCGGCGGGCACGGGTGTCAGCCTCACTGACATTATTCATACTACACCCTCGGTTGAGTCGGGAGACCTAGATGGGTCGGCCCTGGCCTACGCAATTTTTTTAAATTTATCTAGTGACAATCCTCTTGTATCTACAGTGGTGTTCTTTGAAGTGAGACCGCCCCCAAAAAGAGCTATACTTTCTTGTTTATTTGAGTATATCATTTCTGGAAGCCATTTTAACCCTGACAAACCATATATTATAAGAATCCTTAAAATGTCAGGAGTGTTGTAAGCTCATCAAAAATTGAATGTTACAGCATAGCAGTGTTTTCTAGCCATTGCAATCCACCTACCATGATTTGCAAAATTTTGTGTCAGTAATGGGTGAGTTTATAATATTGTAATGGTACGCACAGTCGTCTCCTACACCTGACACTCATTATTGTGTGCACATACATGTATATATCTGCTTGTACTTTGCTCTATGTAACTCCTATATTATCTTATATACTTGTATAATTATTACTAAGTCTTTTAATGCCTTTAATACCCATGTACAGAGGCCCGACCTCTCAGAATCCAGTGATATTCATTTTGTACATGAATTGGACCATTATAAGCAACTTTTGTAGAACCCGACCTATTTTGGGTCGGCCGTCGGGCTTCCGGCGGCCATGTTGTTGCGCAACTTCCGGCCGACCTTACGTCGTCTTTTCCCGACACTACGTCTGGCGGAAGTCCTTATACTATATAAAGGGCATTGTTTCACTGTTCATTGTCTCAGTCTTCACTTGGCTTTCAATAAAGACACATCTATACTTGATACAGAGACTTTCACTTCCTTTTGTCAGGTCATTCGCTTAGCGAACCGCCTACTAGGTCGGATCACTCTCTTTCAACGTATAGTCTGAAGGTCAGACTTGGGACCAGATGGGTCGTCTCTGGTAGTTATTGGGCTACTGAGACCGCTCGATCTTTCAGGTAATGCGAAGTCCTAGCACCACTCATAGGCACTTCATTTCTGGGTCCAAGGACGACCGCACCAAATCACAGAAACCATTACAATATGGTCCTACCATGTTCTATTTTATGATAAAACATTTATTTTGATGGAAACTGAACAGCACACTCTTCGTTGTGCAAGTGGTTGCCCTAAAAAAGACAATTGAGGTTGGTGTTGTGTGAATATCTGATACTTGGTTGGTCCACCATTGCGGTCCATCACAGACTGACATCGACGAGGCATGCTCGGTACCAATTTAGTAAAAAGGGAAGAGTTATTCTCTGCAGTGCAAAGCCAAGACTGCACAATGGTCTCATTTAATATTTTGGTTCTAATTGGTTCCTCTTTGGGAAATCTTAGGGCAATATGTTCCCATAAATCTTCAATTGGGCTAGCATCGGAGACTGCACTGGCCATTTGAGGACAGTTACGCCGCTTCTCTGACACTAGTCTTGGGCATTTTTAGCAGTGTAGCTTCTTTTTGGCTATGCATCTTTTGGGCCATTAACAAGCAAATGCTTCCTAATTGTTGAGGATCCAAGTGGACTCCATTGCTCTCTCTCAACTCTTGACAGACCTGTGGACGGGTCAGCTTGCGATCAGTGAGTGAGAGATGAACTATGGCACAGTGCACTCCTTGGTTCACTAGTCAGTGTTTATTTATTTCTTCTCTTTTCTTTACATCTCCAATGATTTTTCAGACTCTCACTTTAGTTGAAACACAAGTATGAGTACACTTGGTTGCCTCTGAAGTCTTTTGTAGAGCCTCCCTTTCCTTGTATGGGTAGGTAATGCTGGCGCTGCCATGATCAGTTAAGTGATTTGGAATAGTGGTTAAAGTTTAACCAAACCCAGGCTCAACCAGCAAAAAAAAGGGCATCAAATCATACACCATATTTTGAAACATGAAATAGTGGGATTACACAAAGTCAGCACAATTAATTATTATTTTATAACCATTGTTTCAAGTAGCTTCATATCGGTAAAAATTGGCATATGACAACCTCCTACTAACATCTAATAGCTATGCTTGAAAATAGTTTTAAAGAGAGTGGCATATAATGATCTTATTCCTCTGAGTTTTCTCTATCATTTGATATATAGTTTCATAGGGTTTCTGATTATTTCTAAGCAACTAAAGCAGTCGTATGTACCTAAGGTGTGAAAACCTTAGAATTATGGGGCGGTCTCATTTCAAAGAACATCACTGTACACTTTCTCTTATAGAAACTGCACCTTCAGAAGCTATAGTACCAGTCTCAACTTAGCTGGATCTTTCTACAGACTAGTAGTGATATACGTCGGACAGCCCGATGTAAAGGAAGGAACTCCTATTGCCGATTATGCAAGTTTGAAGGGACAGAGAACGTCATCAAGGCTCATGTACGCCAACACTTTACCCGGTTCTTCTGTTCCTGTGGAGTTGGCGCCCGTGATGCAGATACTGTCTACCGGCACCAGAGCGAGACAGAACACAGAGCTATCCAATACGAAGTGGATCCCCACATGTTCCAGCCTTTCCTCAGAGCCATGAAGCTCGATAAGCGGGTCGCCTACCACTCCTGCATCCCGGCAGACGTTGGGCCCAAGCCTTTTGCCATACCAGCTCCTCCAGAAGCTGAATCCAGAGCAGCAGTAGTAAGGTTGACACCACCTACTGCCCCAAAAAAGGCAGCCAAATGGAAGTTGCCACGGGAGCGACTAGGGAGTCCAAAGAGGCCAGAGTATCCCAGGAACTCTTCGGCCTTGGACCATAGAGGGCCTGGACGGATACTTATGACATACCTAAACGTCGGCCCCGGCTGCCTCTGGCTAAAGCAAACTCAGAAAGGGCCTTTCCATCGTTGACCAGTCCTCCAGTTGGTAAACCTACCAAGAAGACTCTTGGCTATTCTATACCCACAGCAGAGTTCTCAAAGGAGCGAGAACGGTTGTCTTCGTCTTCGTCACCAGCTGCACATACTTCAACAAAGGCTCCTACATACTCGTACCCAAGACCGGCTTGCCATAGTCCAACAGACTGAAGCCGTCCAGAACGAAATCTCCCTCCATTAACGGCTCATGGAGCAGATCCTTAGACTCAGAAGAGATAATGCCAACGATCGGGGGTCTGTGTACTGGTTCAGGACATTTGTGCATACGACTCCAGTCGCCCTGATGGACCTCATAGCACCCCAAGTGCCTAGTAGTTGCCACAGCACTACTTATCTAACACTTGTTCTCTTGCATTTAGCTGTTTTGATACTCATACCTACATTGTTATGCATGTCTAACCATACACTGATAATTACATATCAATTATATACCTGTATATAGCGTTACTGAGTCATTATACTGCTTTTATACCCATGTAAAGAGGCCCGACCTCAGAAATACTTGATATTAATTTTGCATATGATCTAGATGGTTTTAAGCATCTTTTGTCAAACCCGATCTATTTTGGGTCGGCCATTGGGCTTCCGGCCGCCATGTTACTGCCCGATTTCTGGATGAGCCTACGTCGTCTTTTTACGACACTACGCCAGCCTTGTTACCGGAACATTCTCCGGAAGTTCTCTTACTATATAAAGGGCATTGTTTTCATGTTTGTTGTCTCAGTTCATGCTTGGATCTCAATAAAGACACTTCTATACTTATATACAGAGACTTTCACTTCGTAGATAGGTCATTCTAGTTGTTAAGGTTCTCGACCTTGCAACACGAACTGCCTACTAGGTCGGATCACTCTCTTTCTCAGTATAGCAAACAAGCATTGACTCGGGATCACATGGGTCGTCTTTGGTAGTTCTTTGACTACTAGTACCTGTTAATCTTTCATGTAATGAGAAGGCCTAGCACTACTCATAGGCACTTCATTTTGGATTCGAGAGTCGTCTCAGGACGACCACACCAAAACCCAGAAACCATTACACTATTATGTATGTTAAATTCGTATTAAGTCGTTATACAAGCATTAAAAAAACATGAGATTGAGCAGAATGTGTGATAAACATGCCGTACTGCAAGTGATTCACATGTGACAAGCAAGGCTTCTTGTGCATTCAAGCAAAACATCAGATTGGGATAGAATACATATTCGTTGTCAAGGTGATGGAAGAACAAAAATATGTATCTTCGAGTCTAGGCAAATACCACAAAACCGGAAATCTTGAGGCAAAGCTAGAAGCTCGGGCTCAACATAATGCAAACATGAATACAAAGGGACTTTGGCCGGCCCAATACAATGGAGGGAATCTCCTGGCGTCAAGAAACCAATATGGAATGACAGAACGGAAAGCCTGCTGGAGGATGAACAACCTCACCCAAAGAGGACGCATATGCCAACGTGATTATGCTGATATCGTCGGGTCGTGACAGCCGACGTACTGACTGGGCTTCAAGAAGAATGGACTGTGGAAAAGTACTGCAATGCCTTGCAAGAGAGCGCAATCCAAAGACACCTGTTGGCTTTAACCCTACTACCTTGAACGAAGCCGTGCAGAACAGATATGCATTCCTGCGCCACATCCATGACGATCAACCTGTAAGTACCAAACCGGTGGTTCCCAACATCATTGAGCAACCCAGTCACCCACCTCCAGGGCGACAAACTGAACCCTCTAGGTCGGCTCCACTGATCCGACCCAAAAAAAAATCCTTGCAGTCGACCCTCACATCAATGGAAAGGTACACCCTCTGTTGCTGACTGGGTCCCGGTATTGCACGGCATTCGAAGTAGCACCTATAAAGAGCCGTTGTCAGTACCACTCACAAATCGGTTCTAGACCCTAGAGGTTGACGAGCAGATACCCACGGGACACTATTTGGATGGGACGGTTGCAGGACGACCAACTCGGTTCCTTGTCGATACAGGCAGCAGCACGGACCTACTCAATAAGAGGGAGTCCATGACCAGCTCCTGCCTAAGAAGCAACTTCGTCAGACTAAATCACACAGGCTGATGGCCGACAGCTCCCCCTCCCTTTCCTAGACGAAACAACAATCCCAGTCAAGTTTCCTGGCCTCTACGGAAGACTTCCTGATCGGCAAAATCAATGAAGACGCCATTATGGGCCTCCCCTACTTGCACAAAAATAAGTGGACTCTGACCTTCCAGGAGCCACAGGTTCTCATGCATTGCAAGCAATTCAGCTGTCGGGACCGACACAGACGCCCTCTCCTAAATCGCGTACAATTGGTACAGACCAAGGTAATACTACAAAAGCGTATCACAACCTCCCCCATGGTCCAAAGCTGGGGATGGTGGAACCTACTCAAGATGGCTCCCTGATGGCCAGTAGTCTGGGACGACCCGACCAAGAAGGGCAGCTCCCAATCAGGTGTACGACCCTCCAGACACGCACTTCAGCTCAAGTTCGGCACCACTGTCGGGATCTTCTGTGAGGTGGAGGAGGCGGACATAGAGACAACCAAGACCCCTCCCGAGGAGTCGCCCCGCTTATACACCTGACAGACAGTACAAACTTTGTCGGAACCGCCCGACAAAGACTTGGAACACTGGGTCGTCCCATTTACAGGACCTATACCAGACAGCCCTCTCTCAGTGCAGCACACGCGCTGAACAGCAGAAGCTTGCTCAACCCCTTCACCAATACTTCAGTCTTCAACGTGGGTGAAGTCGACTAGGGACAGACTAATATACTCGAACACTCCATCCCTGTTCCACGAGGAACTAAGTCCATACGGCAAGCCCCCATCGCTTGGGGCCAGAGAAGAAAGCCGAAGCAGACCAACAAGTGGAAGAGTTGATCAAACGGGGACTTATCGAACCAGCCGAGGGAGCCTGGAGTTCTCCCATTGTTTTGGTACGCAAAATGGACGAGACATGGAGGTTTTGGATAGATTACCGCTTCTTCAGCTGGTCAGCGGATCCTGGCAGAGCCCATTAGACGCTAATGCTCAAGAAAAGGCAGCATTTGCCATCCGCTCTGGGTTCTGGAAATAGAAGGTACTCTCCTTCGGACTGATGGAGCGAGTGCTACACGGACTACATAGGAAAACCTTGCTCCTGTACTTTGACGACATCATTGTAATGGCCCCCAATTTTGATTCCCACCAAGGCTGACTCTAGGTCTCTTAATGCCTCCGAATGGCCGGCCTCAAAACTCAAGCCTGAAAAATGCGAGCTGTTCCAGACCAAGTGCACTACCTCAGACACATCGTCCATCAGGAAGGAGCTTGTTTTCTCTACTGAATCGACTAGCAGAGACCTGCTTTCTTCAGTGATTGCGGACTTTTCTGGGCAGCAAGCCTGATGCTGCCCATTCCGTTGCTCAATCTGTTCTGGTTATTGTTGTAGTATTGAATATACGACTAAATTGTAAAAGTGCAGAAGTATCCTCATAACATATGTAGTGTTGTTTACAGTATTCATGCATTTAATATTATCAAATAAGATATTGAGGTTTAGTCTAGTACAATTAGCATAGAACATAGCTTTGCATATAGGATGGCTTCAGCTGCAGAAGTCCATCTTTCTCATTACAAGCTCTCTCCTCCCTCAAAATTGTCAACATAGTTGAATGGTTAACCAGGCTTCGAAGCTTGCCTGATCACAACAGTAGGTCACAAGTTAAAAGTGAAATAATTGCTGGATATGCAGCTGTAGCAGAACCTACTAAAGCCATTTCTGGAAATTTGTCAGCTATCTGAGCACATAGTTCCTACATTCTACTTCAGTTGTAACGTGAGCCAGTGGTTGCTCTTCTTGAAAAAGTGAACCAAGCAGTACTTAGAAAACGCCAAGAAGCCCAAGATAGAGGAAAAGTGCTGGAAAGAGAAATCAAAAAGCTGAAAACTGAAAATAATGTTATCTAAGTATCTTTGACATATAACTAAGAATCTGGTAAATAGGACAGCTGAGGCAGCAAGGTCAAAAATTGCAATGTTTTGACATAGTTGGCAGATTATGACCTAACAATGTGAATTAAAACGGTGATTGGGTCAAATTTTGTCAGTATGAAGAACCTACTAAAGAACATGGCAAATACATTTCTAGTGTTAGGCAATCTCTACCTTGGTGCTCGTAGACAAGTGCCAATTCATAGTATTAGTGCAGTTACAGGGTAACAATAAATTCACGACTAAACAAGATCCACTTCCAGCCGTAGGTACTTATTAGTAGTGCTGCATGGTGTTTCGGTTTCATTCAGTTTTTCAGTTTTTTTTTCCTTCGGTTCAAGAACCGCCAAAATTTAAAATAAAAACCGACACCGAATGCGGCGGTGCGGTTTTATTCAGTTTTAAAAGTCGCACCGTGTTCAGTCCCACAATTCCGTTGACGCGTCCTTTTCCGGGCATGCCTCGTGTCGCATGTGCGTGCAGGTTAGTGGCGCCACTCTAATCACAATAGTATTGCGCCATCCTTAGTGCAGTTGGCTTAGGATTCGGGAATCTAGTCTTGCTATAGTCGTTCTTGACATTCGTTCGTATTTTTCTACAATCAATGGGCAATGTTTTGTTTTAGTTGTAATCTGTTGTCATGGCAAATATATATAAAATAATATTAGATATTAACTTCATTAGTGAATTTAATTTCTTCACATTAACAGATTAATAAAATACCGTACTCTGAACGTAAAAACCAGAAACTTTTCTTTGGATTTGATATTAAGCATAGAAAATTGCGTGGTTTTTATTTTAATGATATAATATATTTTCGAGTTATTTATTGATCTTTGCATAAAAAATCATAGAGAATAATCATTTCATAAGTCGGTAAGTCATAAGAAGTTATGAAATATAATTGATAATAATTACTTGAATTTTTTATTAGTTGTCGGATTGGACTAAACTTATTATATTTTTTGGTTAGTTAATACATGGACTTAGAGTAAGAGTCAAAGTTTTCTTCTTAAGTTCTTTGCTTGCTTTACAGCTTTGGATTGAGAAAACAGTACTTGTATATTAATATTATTTCAATATTTGTTTATGGTGAATTTCAATTTCAATTTGTACTACAACCATGTGATGTTATAATTCAATTCTTTTCTTCAATTCTTGTTTTTTTGACTAGCGTGGATCTTTTTTACATTATCTTCTATTGACGATAATCATTATAATTATTCATTGGGTTATTGTTCAGGGTTTGGTGTCAAATATCAAGCAGAATGTCACTGTTTTGGTGTAAAACGAATTATAATAATAATTGTGATCACAATTGCGGTTATAACCAGAAATGTGTGCAAGTTTTATTTTCATTTTGAAAACTTCGTTGAGTAAAAGATCAAAGCTTGCAAGTTACAAGTTAAATATTTACATGTCCCCATAAATTGAAGTTTATATCAAGTTGTCCAAGTTAACTACAAGCAAGTTTCAATTCTTTTCTTGTTCAAGAGTTATTGGTGAAATATTGTTAAGAAATAAAAATTCAAGTTTCAAAGCAAAATATCACTGTAAAATGTGTTATAACTGTGGTTATTTCCATTCATAGTAATTTAAAGCTCCCAATAAAAACTCGAATTATTAAATATTTCAACATAATGATGTGTGAGTTGAAAGTCTTTGATCATAGCCATGATTAAATTACAATTCAAGTCACAAATTTTTGATGGCTATGTATTCAAATTACGAGCCCTCATAAACCAAAAATGTTGCTTAAATTAACTGAGTCTGGCATCTCAGGAAATCAAACATCAGCATAGAGTTCGACTTGTGTTAATCATTAGCTTTAGGTGAACTACCTAGTTTCATCAGTTTGATGAAATGGATCTTGACTTTCTATCTACATGCATGATATGATGGTATTCTATTGCATTGTGATTGTGAATGAAGTTGAGCCATCTTTTGGGACATAAAACATGACAACCTCCTAGAAATTTAAACAATGCTTAAAGGCTCAAGTTAAGCTAAATGGGCTATTTATTGCCTGGATTCAAAGCACAGCTCAGTGTTACTGTAGCAAATAAACGAGTCCAACTTCCACAAAATGTGTCATGTGCGTCATGCATCCAGCTAGCAATTGTTTTTTTTAAAATATATCTGTCAACTTGTTATGCGTCCTAGTTGGTCAGTGTGTATATTATGGAAGATGTTATATTTTAATTTAACTATCACGATGGCATTTCACTCGGTTCCCAAGTTTAAATTGCATGGATGATATTGTTGACTTCAACTAGTTTGTTTCTTGAAACAGTCCAGTCGACTCGACTGATATATCAAATAGGCTAATCTTTCTTGCCTTCAATGATAAGTGACCATGACTTTTGTTGCCCACATCTAGTAAGTAAATTGATCAACTTTTATATTACTACAGAGTACAAATACTTCGATTTCATGTTGCAATACAATTTCCAAAATGAATATGCTATAGGCCTACTTGGTACTAACTTTGAACCCGCTCCATTACCATAGATGTTTCTTCATTTGTACAGCAATGAACTGGAATGCTCTATCTGTTTGTCGTTCGTTACTTATCCATTCATGTTTCTAGACCACTAAACTGGTTAATCGTCTCTTATTATTACAGACTGGAGACATTGAACAAGTTTCTCATGAAGAGTGGCTCTGGAAGCTAGAACAGCTCTAGGTATTAAGGTATATCTAACTTAACTAAGCAAGCTTGTACTGTCTTACCATAATCATATTGTGTGTTTCTCAAAGGGATTGTTGCTCAGCTCTGCGCTCGCAGATATACTACCATTTCTTGTAAGGATAATTGATGGCATTGGCTTTACCTTTTTTGCCCACATTCAGTAAATCTGACCAGTTTTGTACTACTTAACCAGCTTGTTTCTAAAACATAGTGGGTCGTCCTGAACGTATGAATATAAATTTGCTGACTTTTCTTGCTTTGAACAACTGCTGACCATCTCTTTATTGTACTCATTTAGTAACTGAACATGGCAATTTGTACTATCACTGCTAACAGATAATTTAGTTTTAATGTGATATTTAGCTCTATTGTTCCATTACCTGGCGTGATCGGCTTGAAATAACTAGTTTTGGTGAAATAGTCCGCTTGGTCCCCAACTACTAAATAAAAATATGCCAAAACTGGCCTTGTTTTATTGATCATCTACAGTTAATCATTGACTTGTAATATTTGCCAACTTTTTGAGTCGGTATCCTATGCAAGGTAATGATGTAATATTTTTTTAACATCTGTTGATTATTAATAGTGAAGTTCTGAGATTTTTGTTGACTTTTTACTTTTGATCGCTATATTTAGTAACTTTTGCAAAGATGGTCATCATGGTGCAGTCATCGGCTTCAATCTTTTCCAACATGTTGAGATGTATTTAACTTGTTTTTAAAAAAGTGGTTCACCACTCCACCCGTACCACATCATGTAGTAGACTTCAACCATTTTGATTCTCCTAAGAAAAATACGCTTGGGCAGTAGTGCATATAGGTACATGTACTTTGTTATTATTTCACACTTGTCATTAATTTTAACCTTTTCATTTCTGCACACATCCAGTAGCTAGTAGTTTACATTTTACAGTGGGGTCCTCTTACAATTTGTAGCCCGACCAATAAGAGTTTGGTCGGTTTTTTCTATTTCAAAATGACATTCACTGGAACTAATAAATCCAAGTATGTCAATGTCTCTTGCTTTGAAGACATTCAGCAACTAAACTTCAATTTGTGTTGTTGGTGCTAGCAAGATAATTGAATGGTTTCCAACCAAGTGTCTTGATGTGATTTCTTTCGAAACACGGTTGAATATGCTTGGTGGACTTGAATTATTCAGACGTAATTAGTCCTGCTACACAGATAACAGATGACTTATTTTTAGTTTCAAGTTCAAGATGGAACCTAATTTGGTGGCATCTTGCTTTTTCAGTTCGATGCCTTTTTCTCATTACCTTACATTTGTTTTCAAAAAGAGTAGTACCCGCTCACTCACACCTGAATCAATAAATAGAAATAGAGATTTGGAGTCTTAACTGCATACTCCTTCCCCACTGTGAGCAAGGCTTGAGTGGGTTTTGTTGATACAAACATGGTAGTTCACCTTTCTTTCGGTAACTAAACGCCATCAATTTGTCGTTGACTTTCATTTTTCCCACCGTCCCGAGGCATCGCCCCGAGCAGTATTCTTCAGTGGTTCTAACTCAACTCAGGGTGAAGACGCAGTAGTAGTGGCTTTCCATCCAAGGATCCATTATGTCATTCCTTTTGGCAAAAGAAGCATGCCCTGGTGACCTCTCCTTTTGGTTTTTTTTTTGCATTTGTATACCTATAATAGTGACTGAAGCAGGAGCTCGCTTCACCTGTCGCGGCTGGAATCAAAGACGCAGTTTGGGCTTATTACATATGTGCAAAGTAAGCAGCAATAGAATTCAACCTAAACTACCCAATGCCAATCTGGATTTGCAAACGCCTGTATCAGGAGGAAGTAAAACTAGGATCGTTATTCAATGAAGGAGAAATCCAAGCCCTTCGTATTCGGAGGAAACGGCCAAGCTCACTGAAACAACAATACGGACAAATCAGTTGAGAGCAATACATAGCCGTCACTGTTTTGTCGTGTTAACAGTGCCTCAGGTCTTTGCTGGCAGCTGGGTAGACAGAACTAAAGAGGCAGTTTGGGCTTGTTAGCAGTAAAATCTGCCATTCCAAGTCTAGTTGCACGTTCCTTCCCCACTGTGAGCAAGGCTTAAGTGGGCTTTTTTCTTTGCTAAAGGATTTAAACTTTTGACCAGTATTTTATATCTGTATTTAGTGACTTTTAGACTTGCATTAGTTATAAATAACATATTTCAAGTTCATTATGACACATTAATAAGAGAGAAAATAATTTTAATTTCTGGTTCGAAGTCTCTTCTTTATCTTGCATTAGTTTTGTAAAAAAGTAGTGACCACGCACATGGTGTAGCCCATCATAATTTGTCCCTTTTCACAACACAAAATAATGCTGTCCCTGTCAGTTATTAATGAGAAATTAGAACATCTTTATAAATTACATTTAGCGTTGTGCAGATTGATGCACCAAGTGGCATTTCCTTTCAGTCACAGATCTTTTCTCAAGTATTCAAATGTATTGGGATGTGTCCTTCGTCCTGCCTTGTTGTTTTGTAAAAGGTACTCGAAGGAGTATGGTTTACATCAGCAAAATATCATCTCGATTGCCGCGGAGCCGGCGGCCAACAATATACAAGAGTTGGTCGCTTTTTGAAACTAATAAAGCTCTTGAATGGAATAATACCCAGGTGCACAGTTTAAATACCAGTCGATTAATAAATATTAACCAACTTAGTATCATAAAACAAACTGGAACTAGTAACTTAGATGTGGTCCTGTCTCTGTCAACATTAATGTCGATGTTCTAGCAAGGTTACTATTAATTCTGAAGCGATCTCAACAGGTTTGAGCAATTTGAAGGAAGTCGCTAACTTGATCAAGTTTGTGCAAAGTATCGTCTCACTCCTTTCCTACTGGGGAAGCAAATACAAAATGTACTATCGCTTGGATTCACAGCTAGCAGCTATTGAGGTGCTTACTAACCAACTTAAATACATGGAAATGAAGTTGTCAGTTGAACAAACGACCTTTTAGAGACTCTTGTTGGCTGCCTCAAGCCATTCTCTTGCCTGACCGATCTGGCTGTCTCGGGATGATACGGTCACCATATCTTCACTAGTCCCCCATGATAATTCGTTTGTTGGTTCCCTCTAGCCAGTCTGTTGCATACCACACGTTTTCTTCAAATGTATAATAGATTGATTCTGATGAGAGAACAGAAATTACCTCATCTATAAAAAACCTTGAAATGGGAATGTACTGAAAGTCCAAATTTCTAACACTGCAACATCCAATATCGATCATGTAAAACGTGCGTTCATTGTGACACATTATTAAATGAAAATAATTTTAATTTCAAGTTCAATGTGGAGCCTAGCGTTATGGCATCTCGCTTCTTCAGTTCGAAGCCTCTTGTTCTTTATCATGCATTTGTTTTTTAAAAGAGTAGTAACCACTCACTCACCTGAATTAATAAATAAAAATAGGCCATTCGGAGTTTAACTGCGTACTCCTTCCCCTCTGTGTACAAGGCTTGGGTGGGTTTTGTTAATACAAACATGGGTAGTGCACCTTTCTTTCGGTAATTAGACGCCATCAGTTTGTCGTAGTAGTGGCTTCCTTCGAAGCATCCATTATGTCATTTCTTTTGACAAGAGGAGAAGCATACCGTCTTCAGGTCGTAGTTGTGATAGATATAGGCCTAGTCGGACACTCACCGGCCGCATACTTGAGTGGGTTTTGACCAGTATTTTATATCTGTATTTAGTGACTTTTAGACTTGCATTAGTTATAAATAACATATTTCAAGTTCATTATGACACATTAATAAGAGAGAAAATAATTTTAATTTCTGGTTCGAAGCCTCTTCTTTATCTTGCATTAGTTCTGTAAAAAAAGTAGTAACCACGCACATGGTGTAGCCCATCATAATTTGTCCCTTTTCACAACACAAAATAATGCTGTCCCTGTCAGTTATTAATGAGAAATTAGAACATCTTTATAAATTACATTTAGCGTTGTGCAGATTGATGCACCAAGTGGCATTTCCTTTCAGTCACAGATCTTTTCTCAAGTATTCAAATGTATTGGGATGTGTCCTTCGTCCTGCCTTGTTGTTTTGTATAAGGTACTCGAAGGAGTATGGTTTACATCAGCAAAATATCATCTCGATTGCCGCGGAGCCGGCGGCCAACAATATACAAGAGTTGGTCGCTTTTTGAAACTAATAAAGCTCTTGAATGGAATAATACCCAGGTGCACAGTTTAAATACCAGTCGATTAATAAATATTAACCAACTTAGTTTCATAAAATAAACTGGAACTAGTAACTTAGATGTGGTCCTGTCTCTGTCAACATTAATGTCGATGTTCTAGCAAGGTTACTATTAATTCTGAAGCGATCTCAACAGGTTTGAGCAATTTGAAGGAAGTCGCTAACTTGATCAAGTTTGTGCAAAGTATCGTCTCACTTCTTTCCTACTGGGGAAGCAAATACAAAATGTACTATCGCTTGGATTCACAGCTAGCAGCTATTGAGGTGCTTACTAACCAACTTAAATACATGGAAATGAAGTTGTCAGTTGAACAAACGACCTTTTAGAGACTCTTGTTGGCTGCCTCAAGCCATTCTCTTGCCTGACCGATCTGGATGTCTCGGGATGATACGGTCACCATATCTTCACTAGTCCCCCATGATAATTCTGATACAAGACATATTTAAGCCTACACCAGTACCTGAAGCAGGAGCTCGCTTCATCGGGGCGGAAATTAAAGACTCTGTTTGGGCATACATATGTGCTAAGTTAACAGCAATGGTATCCAATCTCAACTACTCAATGGTAACCATTCTGGATCAGCGATATTCTTACAGGCAAGTGTAAAACTTTTGCTTGCCTGCTGTTCTCTTACTACTGCTTGTGACTTCTATTGTTTATCCGTTATTGTCACTCCTTTATTTTACTTGGTTTTGAATTAATATCATCTTGCATCTGCTTTCAGAACTCCTGGGTTCACAGCTAGCAGCTATTGAGGTGCTTACTAACCAATTTAAATACATGGAAATAATGTTGTCAGTTGAACAAACGACCTTATAGAGACTCTTGTTGGCTACCTCAAGCCATTTTCTTGCCTGACCCATCTACTGTCTCGGGATGATGCGGTCACCATATCTTCACTAGTCCCCATGATAATTCGTTTGTTGGTTCCCTCTAGCCAGTCTGTTTGAAAAATGTTGCATACCACACGTTTTCTTTCAATGTGTAATAGATTTGATTCTGATGAGGAAACAGAAATTATCTCATCTATAAAAAACCTTGAAATGGGAATGTACTGCAAGTCCAAATTTCTAAAACTGCAATATCCAATATCAAGCATGTAAACTGTGCGTGCTTTTACTTTGCCTTCTTGTGTGTTATAAGTAATTGACACGCAATAATAGTGATAATTGTCATACAGGACATTTCTGAACCTCAGCCAGTGGCTGATCAATATCTCGTTTCCATACTTTCTTTCTCACCAAAGAAATTCAGAAAACGCTAGTCTATCTTCTTTAAATGACATCAGCTACATCACCATAGCATTGAGGATGATCATTTTTCTGCACACGTTTTCGCCTAGGCTTGTACACTATCATGTGGACGGTATGTCATGCGAGACTGTTCTTTCATGGGAAACCTGGTGAGGAGTAAACGGTAAGAGTGACACAATGAATTCTTGAATTATTGTTTGCTGCCCGGTGTTGGATGGTCGAGTGAGTAAGCACATTATATAAAATTGCTACTCTTAGCTAAGAATGAAAACCCTTTTTTGTTGTTTTAAAGCAGCATTATAAAAGGAACAAGTGTACAATCTGGATCGGGACTTCATTAATGAGTGGAATATTTGGCCAAAACCCAACAGAACAATGTAGAACTAGCAATGTTTCACACAATTTTTCATTGTTTTTCAGTTAATTTATACCATTGATCTCTGTCACAGTTACGGCATTCCGTTCTTCTGTCCGGTTTCACAGGCATGTAACAATAGCAATTATATCGGGGCTGTATAAGAATAGCAGCAATGTTTACTAGTCAACCTGAAAATTCATATACTAATATATACACACAAATTCAAACTTTTAATGGCCAACAATTAAACTAAAGTAACTAGTAATTGTAACAATGCAGTTGCATGTGCTATTCCTTGGTGACCTAACATAATAAATGGTATATTTAAATATTTCTACGTGGTCAAATCCTACAATGGAGTACCATGGTTTTAGGCAACTGTGAAACTTTTCTTGGCTGCTCTGTTCTTTTACTACTTTTTCCCATTATTGTCACTTTTCATTTGACTGTTCTAAGTCATCTTACATGTGCTTACAGAACTCTAGATATCGATGGAAGTGGAAGTCAAGGCTCACATGATTAGAGCATCCGTGTTAGCTGCTTACATGTTTTCTAAGTAAACTAGATATGTATTAATCCGCCCCTCTTTGCGACACTACAAAATGATGTTGCCAAATCAATGAGAAATAAGAAGATATTTATAAATTGTATTTTGGGAGTCTTTCTGCTTAGTTTCTCATTTCCACCCGCAGTCGTCCAGTAGTCCTCTCATTTGTTACATTAGTCCTTTAAATTTTGCCAGTCACAGATTTCCCACTTTTTGCAGCCCACTTTGGAAGAGAACACTAACACCTGCAAGTCCTTGGTGTTGGTGTTCATGCAAGCTTCTGCAATAAAGTGATGGCTCGGTGTGATTTTAACCACCAGTTAAATCAAAGGTAGTCGTTGATGTCATAAAGCAAATTTGTTGCGAGATTTTCCAGAACTGAACGAGCATGTGAACATTTGTCCCCTTTTTGCACTACACTCCACAAACAACGCAGCGTCTGGGAATCATTAGTGTTCTAGTTCTAGTGAGATACTTTTTCCATTAAAATATGGGAATGCTAATCAACAGTATTGTTCCCAAAACGTACAACCAATAAAGGTTGGGCTGGTACATAACTTTAGTCAACTAGTTCATTAGTTGTACCATAGATAGATGGAGTAGCATTGCTATTGGCCCTTTTCTTTGACTTAGATATTATCCCTCAGTGGAAGCTTGTAGTGAGGTCTCTCTACAATGCACACTCTACAGTCGCATACAAGTGCTGCCATGTGTGATTTTGTGAAAGAAACTCAAGGAGAATATGGCTTACATGAACGAAATATGACCCCCATTTCTACAGACTCTGCAGCCAATAATGTTGCACCATGTAAGACGCTACAGTAGATTCAGATGGTGTCTTCTGCTTTCAGCACATCCTGCACGTGCCCTTTCAACAGCCTTGAACAATTCCGAGGAAGTCACCACGTTAATTAAATCTGTCCGAAAAATAGTATCAATATTTTCTTACTCTCATGAAAGTAGAAGGAAGCTCGCTAAGGTTAAAAAGAGGATGGACATTGATGCCAAAGGCCTGACCCAGGATGTTTTTGCATGTTGGGGAAATGCAAATATAAACGCTTACAATTCACAGCTTGGTACGTTTCTGGTTTCTCTTGATTCTATTCCTGCTTGTTGCGGGTACTGCATTAAAATATTTTTCTAAAAGCAGCTAATTGTATGCAGTGTTGTCCTATTTGGGTCTAGAACCTAAACCGCAGTGTGCAATCATCTGGTATTATTTAAATACCAGTCTATTCAACAGTAAGAAATACTATTGACTATTAAATTTGTCGTGCTGACAGCAATATGTTCTTTCTCCAGTATGCTGCTATGCCTGCCAACAAATAATATGCAAGTTGTAACAAAGTTGTTATTAAAATAATATCTGTGTAGAATCGCTAAGTAATATTCGCTAAAGTTCGCTAAGTAATATTTGTGTATAAACTGGTTTCACCGCACACTATACAACATAATGCTGCCGACTCTGTCAATTATTGAGACATACAAAAATGTTACTCTTGCTTTTTTAAGTTGTGCAGAGCGATTCTCTAGATGGAGATGTTGATTATGAACTTTGGACTTTCTTCTTTCCTTTGCTGTCCGCATTCTCAGCCTCATCGTGTAGTACTCCCTCCATTATAAATAACCCAACGAATGAGAGTAGAATGGGGTTGCCTCTATCTAAAAGATTTTTGATTTATCAATACATTTGCATGCCTCTACAAGTTGATAATGCCGCGGGGTCAGTTGAAACACCAGTCGAATGAATAGTAACTACTAGTATCCTGAAATAATTTGCTAAACAGCGTACAATAAGTAGAATCTTGTAATAATCCTCCCTTCAGTCAAAAGTTGCCCTGTATAGTAAAGTACCACCATTAAAGTCAACACTAAGTTGGTTGTTAAGTACACTGTTTTAATTTGTCCCTCTTCGCAGCGCCCTAAAAATAATGGTCAAATCTGTCAATAAATAAATATTTATTGAATTGCAAATCAAAACCGCTCAGCACTACAATTAAAGATTTTGTCACAGTTTCAGTTTACTTGTGACCCGTGTCAGAAGGTGGTGAAGGTGGTTCAGCCGTCTCTTCCAGCACCTCAAACGTCACCACCCCAAACAATATTCCTCCATTATTCGGGTTTTGAAGTGTTGTTTAGTTGGTAACCTGCTTCTTATCATTTATTACCTGTAGATTCGTTTTCGACGTTCTTTAGCTAGTTGCTAATGACCTGCTTCTTGTACTGTTTTGATATGTTATTTAGCTGGTCGCTAGTAACCTACTTCCTGTCCTCATTTTACTGGTAACGACAGGTCTCTCAAGGCAGTGGTAATTTGTAACTCTTTTATTCATTGACCCAAATGGTGACCTGAAAAGTATATCTAGTTATCAACAATTACTATGCATGCAAACAATTTACAGTATTATTAAATGCTGTAGAAGGATCATAACGTAGAATGACTAATTGTTGAACAACTACAAAACATCAAAATTAAAACGTCAAGAATTACTATTCACTTAGAATTTATATTATAAGTGTCCTGTGTATAACATTGTTATGTTTAGATCTCACGGTAGAGTTACTGGTATTACTGTTCTCTAAAATTAACAGTTTTTGGTAAATCCATACATGTGCATGTAGTGGTAGGCATAAAAGTAACAAAACAATAATAATAAAAAAGTCCCAAAAGCAGCAACAAACGGTAATTAATTTTGCTGTAGGTGACTTGCCTAACAAGGTGCTTCAAATCTTATGATATCGTTTGCAGGAAGTTGTAACAGTTTACATTCTCTATGATAGGCATTCCAAGCGTTTACCAGGCATACCATAGGTGAGTGCCAAAATAGATGGAACTACCATCTCCGAATTTTCATTTGAAAACGAAACCTTGCTAGAAAACCATCCTTCAGATCAATTCCACCCATCTTTGACCACAGCTGGCATTTGGAGTTTTGGGACAGTCGCCTGTGACTTTTTCTTCTTGTCCCATCGCGTCGTCGTGCTTATTGGCTCAACGGCTACGACAGAAGACAGCAAAGAAACTGCTTTTTTATCAAACCACCGAACTGCAGCTATGTTACCTCCTACCTTGTGGTCATAGCTACTAGGACTCTTATTCATCTCTTTTTCTTCCTCGAGTTTGCAGCCATGCAACCGGTTTTGACGTACTGTGATAGTGTATTGCATGCCTCCTAGCAGCTTTTTTACTAGTGGTTTTATTGTTGCTAACTTCTGTTGGATAATGCATTGTTGTAGGCCTATAGTTAGAGTTGGCAAATACACATAGGTATCAGTGGCAAACTTCTCCTAGTTCCAAATTTAATGTTGAGTATCATTAAGTTTAGTATTTTTGAAAAATAGCAAAATGACCACCTAGTTACAAATCCTGCATAGTTGACTTAAACTGGGTTCACTCAGACCTAAACTGGTTAGTCAGCTATTCTGGCTCCCTTTCAATTCCTGATGACATCTACATTTTTACACATTTAGTAAATAAATGTACCGACATGAATTGTATTACTACAAAAATTTTGCTTCCAGCATGGTTTGTAACTCAGTTGCTAAACCCAAGTTAACTTGCATAGTTGAGTTCTACTACATTGTTTCCACCTCTCCTTAACCAAAACATACTTTCAATAACTGACAACAGTTTTGTGCGCATCCAGTAACTATGCTGGCTTGTCTTGCGTAGCATATTATGCCCTTTAATTTGACTGATCTGTGCATTTTCATACTGTAATACTAATAAATCCATTTTGACCATTCAATGTTAGGGGCACTTTACTGATAGCAGGCAACACCTGAACTTGTTTTAGTAAATCATAACTGAAGTTTGTTTCTATTGTTGTTTTGTCCTTGCAGTGAATCTCAGTAACTAGTAATATGGCGGCGGCTGAGCCGGAGATAATGGTTGTGGAACCACATGGTCCACTGAACAAAAGTGCTGATGAGGAGCAGAACCCGACAACTTCTAAGCAGATTGGCTACATTAGACACCATCGATCTGCAGTGTGGTCGTTTTTCTCAATAAATGACCTAACGAACAAGACTTTAGTAAGTATTATTATTGCAAACTGTAGAATCTTGTAGAACATTAATGATTAATGTGTTGTGGTGGCATGTATAATAATATATTTATACAATATATAAAATTATGTGTGTGTAATAATTCAAGGCATTCGTCAGGCTATTAGTATTTCCCCAGTCGTAACTGTTAGTATCATCATAAGGCTATTTTATACGATTAGTTCCTGTACAAATGACCACCAGCTATGAATAATATGAATAGTGAATAATAATTATTTTATTTGCCAGGCAATGAGGCTATGCAAATTACTTTGCAATAGGAGCCTTGCCTTGACATGGGCAAATAATAAATTGTTATACTGTAGATCTGCCTGCCTATTTTGCATGAATTACATAGGATATTGAATGTTGAGATGTGGTTAAAAACAACCCTGATTATACAGTATATCACTATATCATATGCTTCTTTATTACTAAACCTGACTAGCATCTGTGGGCTTCCTGCAAGTCCTACCACAGTTGAACTTCTGCAAATTCTAGCTTTTAGACTTCCGCTGTGGCCAGCTAATCCTGCAAGTGAAAGAGTTGTCTTTTCTATAGCGATTGGAATGAGGAGTGTGATAACTCCAAAATGCGTGATATAATTCGTACTGGAGTTGTCTGCTCTTTTCCGTATAGGATCAAGGGATGATAACTCCAAAAAAGTTTAAATTTTCCCGCCATAATTACGGTTCGGTTTTTTTTCATAAATAAAAAAAACCGAATGAAACCGAGGGTGAGAAGACAACTTCGGTTTCAATCAGTTTTTTGAAAAATCCTGCAAAAAAACTGAATGCACATGCAAATCAAAACCGCCCAGCACTACTTATTAGAGGACACGATCCCAATAGCGAGATGTGGAGGTCATGTTGAAGTCTAGTGATGCCAATTAAGTGCGAAACATCACTATCACTCGGCGGGCCTCTGCCAAGCTATGTAGTTCCCACCATGGCCTTTACTACTCGGATACTTTCTGACCAAAAAAAGTAAGATTACGTCTACACCGTTAGCGACAGCTGCTGTCGATCATTGCGTTTCTAGAGAGCAGTAAGAGTTCTTAGGTCATGATATTCTAGATTTAAATTGTAATATGCGTCTTCTTGATAATCCCTCGATAGCCTTCAGGAAGTTATGCAAGGTGGAGTAAAGAGCTGATAGCCCCCTGCTGGGAGCAGATTCCGCTCTGCAAAAGGTGATTATCAACATTTCAAAAATGCAGTATCAAGATGGAAAAGGGGACCTGCATCTATCAAGGCCTACTTCAAACTCCAGAACATCAGTAGCAAACTAATACCTAAATGTTTCATGTGCAATTCGAGCTATGTGGTAATATCAATTATTCACGAGAATCATTGCTTGATCATCTACATGTAAATACTGCTTGTGGAAAAGGTGCTGTCTATAGGCAGTAAACGGTACATGATTTGAAAGCTTGGAAGCCCCGGACAGAGCTCTGGTGTCTGGTGGGTCCAATTTAGCTAGCGGAGCACACCTCAGTTATATGCTAGTAAAGGTAGAGGCTCTTAAATCCAAACCTCAACACCTTTGGGGCCAATGATTCTGCTGTTTCAATACTTCAAATGTTACTGTCAGTAAACCTCTTTGCAAGAAACCAATGACAGACATGCTACAGATCTGGCTAAGCTTGCTAATCTTGAATCCTCAATGATGAATTTGGGCACAAATGCTCCTGCTGAAAACCTCACAACAGAGAGCATAAGTGCCATTTTACCATCAATATGACATACGAGTGGCTTCACTGTCTGACACCTGGGGGCAACGATCTGGGAAGGCAGCACATAACACCTGAATCCCTGGCAGACAGTCAAATAAATATAGAAATTATGCCCGAGAAGAAGTTAGTGTTTGGTGGTGAAAAGAGGCTATTCAATATACTGCAGCATCTCGGAGTTTGTGACTCTGGCTTTGTAGGGACAATAGAATCCCTTGCCCAATCATCCTTATTGGGTATGCGATTGTCTCCAAATTTGACTGGGAGTTAAAGTAAGAAAATTCTATACTTTGAGACACCTCAACAAGCAGTGGATCTGCTCATTGTCCATTGTCGGGGCAACAATCTGGGAAGGCGACACAACACCGGAATCCCTGGCAGACAGTCTAATACTTGAATGTAGAAATTATGTCCAGGAAGTTTTTATTCAGTGAAGAGACTCTTCAGAATACTGCAAACAGCCTAATATATTGTAACATAAAAATGGTGCCAACAAAGCGCTGTTTTGTTTGGTGGTGAAAAGAGGAATGCTGGTTTTTCGTTCAGCGATGAAAAGAGGATCTCCCAGATTCAGCAGCGTCTAAGAGTTTGTGAGTCTCACTTTGCAGTTTAATTCATGCTTGTAGGGACAGTTGAATTCCTTGACCAATCATCCTTATTGGGCATAGGATTGTCTGCATCACAAATTTGCATTCGATCCTGGGCACTCTAATACTGTTGGGCAAGGTAAACTCTTCCATTCGAGGAAGATCATCTTGAACCTGATCTTAAAACTGCAAAGCCTGAGGTAGTACTCGTTAGAAGGTAGTGAAATAGAAGAGGGTAAATTTATGTCAAGCAAGATCTAGGCATTTAGAGATTGTCAAAGGCTGTGTAATGCATCATTGTTCAATTGTGTTTATTTTTCCGTTGAATTTTCTCTTATTGATGTCAAGGCTTTGTTGTCTGAATTAATTTCGTTATAAAACCACAAATTTGAGCTGAGCTTGGCAAAAAATGACATGGAAACTTTGAAGGAAGGTAGTGAAATAAAAAATGGCCATATAATACAAGCTGTCAACACAAGGTCGAGGCGTCAAAAAAGTTAACAGTGTTAATTACTTTAAATTAAAATTTAATACTGCGGTCTCTTGCAAGTGTAGAACGAGTTCATGCAAAGTTTTTGCGAATACTCGAAGATAGAGGAACAGTCAATGAAATCAAAAATACTTCAGGCTACATATGCTGTATGCTCATCTCCACATGGAGCAGATCCCTTGTCAACTTGGTCTCATTGATTCTACTTTCTACATTGCATCTGCCCACGTGGCAAAAAAACATAGACCGTCTTGACTGCACATCATCTCATGGACAGAAAAGAAATTGAAGCGTAACAACAACAAAATGTGGATATGCAAGCAAAGATATACAATTTCAATACGCAAGTTGCGTTCTGGAAGAAAAGAAATGAAGCCTATAGACAGAGATGGATGCGTTCTTTTAAAACTACCACTAAACTAAGAAGGAAGGTGCACGAGCTAGAAAAAACAATAAAAAGTAGCCATCAACTCATTAAAACCCACCAAATACAAAGAGAAAATGCTGCTTTGAAAAATGCTAGGTGTGAGGATTTCCTTTTAGGTGAAACAAAGGTTCAATGGACAGCTGCTAGTTCTATTGATGATTCCATTTTTCATGATCATGTTTATGCTGATTTGGTTGTTGTGAATAATCCTTTAGTTGGAAAATATTTTGTTTGGCTTTGGAATGAGGATGGGGTGGATGTTTTGCATAATTATCGAGTTTAGAAAAAGCGGGATTCGAAGCTCCGTTATAAGGCGCTTTTTGGGTAGAACACTTCTAAGAGGCTGAGACTGTCAACTTTGAGCTTAAAGACTTTGTTGCTGATTTGCTTTGCAGAGATCTCTAGTTTGTGTAGGTTTTTCTTACATAAGTTTAGTAGGTCACTGTATGGGTTCTGTGTTAGTCTAGCATTTCAATTTTGTAGTGAGATATCAGATGAGATTTCTACTTTCTTGATTTGATTGTATTGTATTATAGCTTGTAGTTTGTTCACGGTACAGCTGTAAATTTTAATCATGCTTTTATGTAGTTGATCTGATGAATCAATTTAGACAGCAAAATTTAACTCCCATTATATACATATAGACATATACATATTATACATGTACAGTGTACACAAGCAGTGTTCACTTATGCACTATATGCGGGTCTGCTATGTGTGAGCACTGCTGATCGCCTTCTCTCCCCTATCTTGATATTCTCCTGGCCTACTCCCTCTCTTCTGTTCTGCTCCATGTGGTGCTTAGTATTTCTATTTCACTTTGTACATGTACATGTAAATATCCCAATTGATTTTCAATCTTTAATTATGATTGTATTTTCCCTATAATATTATAATTGAGTATACATTGTATTTTAAAGCCACTTTTGAAAAAAAACTTCAGAAATTTTACAATCTAATTTCTCTCATGAATATATTTATGATTATTTATCTTATACAACATGGAGAGGCAGAAAAGAAATTGAGGCGTTGCAACAACATGTGGGCATGCAGGCAAGGTTATACAATTTTAACACTCAAATTACGATCTGGAAGAAAAGTGAAGGCTGAGAAATGGATGGAGAGATGAATACATCCCTTTAAAACTACCACTAAACTAAGTTGGAAGGTGCACAAGTTAGAAAAAGCAGTAAAAATAGTCAGAAAGAAAATGCTGTTTTGATGATGAGATGAAGGTTCAACGGAAATACTGATAATAGAGTTCAAGAGCTTGAAAAAAAGCTGAAGCATGAGGATTTCATCAGTAGACTTTTAAGAAGAAAAACGTCATCATGCCAAAATATACTTTGGGCGTTAGAAAAAGCATAGAAGCCGGTCTTTGAAATTGTCTTTAGTGAGTTCAGGCAAAAAAATTGTTCAACTATGAATGATAGAGCAGCTGTGAACCACTGTTTATGCTGAGTTAGAGAAATATCTTGGCAATGACTGCAACGTACATCCACGTGATAGCCCCACTGCTTCTTTTATTAAAGTGTGTAACAGTTGAAAGTGAAAAAGGTGCAAAGATATTATGTGGTACCAACCCTGCATGGGTAAAGATTGCACTGAGTGTACATAAAATGTGTTATATACAGAAAAGAGATCGAATTGGCTTCAGCTAATTCTTGCACATGAAAGGTGTAATTCTGAAGTTGCTTCTGAGATATATTAGGTTTCATGCTTTATTTGAGTTAGGTGCTACTCTATACTACTTGTCCTGACTAAGTATTTTGTGAGTTTCTGTCCTTTGTAAAGAAAGCAATTGAGACATGATTTGAATATGGCAACAACACAGCTTTAATTGGTTGTATGTGGTCTCTTTGGTAAATGCCTTATTAGTCCGTGAATGGAGTGTTTATACAGGCGTTATGACTTGAAAAATCTTCAAAGCTGCCCAATTCTTGCTTACATGATTCAGAAGTTAAGAGAGCTAATTAGTAATCCGTTGCTTTAATCTTCCACTTGACAAATCAGCTTAGGCTGCTAAGTCGTATAACTTCTATCGGTGTTTAATGCTGACCTGCGATCAGTAAAGGTAACTAAACTCATAGCCGAATCTTTTCTAGAAGTCGTGGAGTGACAAGCAGCACGATATCTGCCAGGTGGGGATTTTTTCGACCTTCATCGAAACCTGGTGGTTGCAGGTGAGAATGCACTGGTTGAGAACATTACAGAACAATTTTAGGCCTCACTGATAACATCACGAGACGATGCCGTACTGCAAGTGATTCGCATGTTTCAAGCAAGACTTCCTATGCATTCAACAGAACAACAAATTGGATAGAACACATATCTGTTATCGAGTTGATGAAAGTAATTGGTCAGGCCCAAGAAAAAGTCTGTACAAACACCACCAAGCAGGATATTGCCGCACGGTTGAAAGCTCGGGGCCAACAGCGTGCCAACCTTAATAGAGAGAGTCTAACCAGAATGATTAATGCACTGCTGGGAGTCTTTTCTAGTTTTGCTCATGGTGTTCGTTCAGAGCGACAAGCAGCACGATATCTGCCGGTGGAGATTTTTTTGACATTCCTCGACAACTGATAACATCACGAGACGTTGCCGTCTTGCAAGTGATTCGCATGTTTCAAACAAGACTTCCTATGCATTCAACAGAACAACAAATTGGATAGAACACATCTCTGTTATCGAGTTGATGGAAGTAATTGGCCAGGCTGAAGAAAAAAGTCTGTGCAAATACCACTAAGCAGGATATTGTCGCACGGTTGAAAATTCGGGGCCAACAGCGTGCCAACCTTAATAGAGAGAGTCTAACCAGAATGATGAATGCACTGCTGGGAGTCCTTTCTAGTTTTGCTCATGGTGTTTGTTCAGTTGATGACTCCATCTCCCATGATCTTGTTGACATGACTTCGGTTATTGTGGATATTTCTTTTTCTTTGGTTAGCAAAGATTTCATTTGGCCTTGCATTTAGGATGGCGTGGATGTTTTGTATAATTGCTGTGTTGAGAAAAACTGATTCGAAGCTTCGTTATAACTTTTGGGTAGAAGACTTCTCAGATGCAAAGAGCAGATTTTGAGCTTAAAGACTTTATTGCTGATTGTCATTGCAGAGATCTCTGGTTTGTGTAACTTTTTTACATGTATGATCGGTTATTGCGGGGATTTGTGTTAGTTGAGCATTTCAATTTTGTAGTGAGGAGTCAGATAAGATTTTTCCTTTCTTCATCTAATGGACTTGGCTATCACCAGTCTTTGTGACGTTATAATTTGTAGTTTGTTCGTGGTACAGTTGAAAATTTGGCATTAAGCATGAATTTGTGTGTTTTTAGCTATCTATCCATCTCATTAGTAAAGTTGAGTTCAATAACCAATTTAAACAGTAAGATTTCACACCTAATAGATATGTGTACAATACAATACACAAGTTTTAAACTGAATATGGTTAGTTTTATTTCCAAAAGTGACGGCTATTATCATTTGGTAACTCTATACAAATTTGAAATATTACTCATAAATCAAACTATCCTTCAAATTACAGATTTTATTTCTACCCGTTTATGCAAGCTACGTGTATTTATTAGCAATGTGGGCACTGTGACAATTTTTATTTACAGCCGTAATAACACTATACACAAAATTTTCTCACTATAAGCATCAAATAGGTGTGGCATTACTGTACATATAATTGCTGCAGTGAATGCAGAGACATCTGTCACGAGTGAGGAGTTGCACTGTTTACGTCGTTGCTATAAGGAAATAGTTCGAGAGATATTTTCCTGTTCAATCAGGGTTAAATGAGAAAATGTCTTCTAATTTTTCTCTTAAACGATATATAGAATGAGATGTTGCTAGGATAAACAAGTTACAGCATTACAAGACTGCCGTCACAATTGATTGCTTCAAAAGCTAAGTAAACATTACTAGGAATGTCAACCATTAAATCTCAATAAATCAATACAAAGTCACCGACATTGAACTTATCTAAGCAGAGTGAAGTTGCAAAAAAATATTGTAATGATAAATAAAATATACTTGTAAATTTTTTTGGATGTGTATTGATGCTTTGAACTGTATGTGCACAAGCGTAGGGAGTCGGTGAGTGCAAAAGTGGCCCAGAACTCTCCATTTATAACTATTCTACCGGAAAAGATGTGCAAAATATTGCTACAAATATTACTATAACATGTCCCTATGAATGAATGTAAGGCACTCTACCACTACACTTTCAGGTCCATGGTAGCTGTATGGGGAAACTAGTTATTAAAATGAGGGCACACAGGCCATGCGACCACTAAAATTGAAGTGGGTACACACCATATAATCACACTTCGCACACTGTGTTAATCGAAAACCATTCTTTCATGCAGGCCATGTGCACCATGCAAGAATATGATAGGCATGTGCAATTCTTTTTGTTTCTGGGCTTTTTTTCAAGGACTGTGTAGTATATTATTGTTCAATTGTGTTCAGACTTAGTTGAATTTTCCTGTCTTAATTTAAAACTTTGTTTATTTCATGATGAAACCTGAAATTGTAGCTGAGCGTGGCAAATATGAATTTGAAACATTGGTAGGAGGTAGTAGAATAAAAAATGGTCACATAATACAATTTATCTCAAAGCAAGGTCGATGTGTCAAAAACATTATCAAATTCACTACTGCTGTGGACTACATGAAGTCAAAATTTAATATAACTGTTTCTCGTACAACTGTAGCACATGTTTATCTAAGATTTATGAAAATGCTCAAAAGTACTGGGAAGCAAAGCAGAATTAAAAAAACTTTCGACTACATCTCCATTCTATTTCATGTAGTTCCAAGCTCAGCTCCACATGGAGCAGATTCGCTGTCCACTTCTTCATCCCAATTACCTCACTCTTTGGCCACTACTTCCTCCATTGCATCCACCCACATAGCAACTAAACAGATATTGACAGTCTTACCTGCACACCATCTGGCTTACCGAAAAGAAATCGAGGTCTTGCAACAGAAAAATGTAGATATGCCGAACAGGCTAGATGACTTGAGCACCTTTCTTACATTTTGGAAGAAAAGAGGTGAATCCTATAGAAAAAAATGGAAGTATTCCTTAAAAACAACTACTAAACTAAAGCGTAAAATGCATGAGCTGGAAAAAGAAGTAAAAAATAGTTAAGACTCGCTGCTTTAAAGAATGCTGATGGTGAAAGGGTTCAAGAACTGAAGCTGAAGCACTACGAGGATTTAATATGCAGATCTGAAGAAAATTTTGCGACAAAAGAAAATGGGAAATATACTTTGGCTGTTAGAAAGAGTGTCTACATGTGTGTACAATATTCCTGCTGTATTGAAAGGTGTTTGTTTGAATATGCTCGATTCTGTCTGTCTGTCTGCAACATGGTTGATGATATGGGGTTGCTATCAAAATTGCAAGCAGCGGAAGCCATCATGGCAACCAACAATGTGAACCTGGCTTGGGATGCAACCTCTATCAATTCAGCTCATGTTAGCGAGGGTCATTGCCTGGAGGAACCACTAAGGATTATTTGGATCATATTACTAGTTCAATAGAACCTGTTGCTAAAGTGTATGCAAAGCATAAGTCTTGTCTTTGAGGCTGTCCTTGGTGAGTTCAAGCAAAAGATTTCTTCTACTATGAGTGATAGGGCTGCTGTGAATCAGTGTTTCTGCCGAGTTAGAAAAATATGTTGGCCATGAACTCCTTGATTTGAATTGTAATGTACATCCGCTTGACAGTCTTGCTACTTCGTTGATTTAAAGTGTGTAAACAGTTAGAAAGTGAAATAGATACAGAGACATTGTTATATGGTACCAACCCTGCTTGTGTAAAAATTATAAGTGTGCATAAGATGCGATACAAACAGAAAGGTGACCCAATTGGCTTCAGTAAATTCTTGCAAATGAAAGGTGTAAATTCCAAGTTGCTTCCCAGATATATAGCTAATAGGTTCCATGTTTTGTTCGAGTTAGCTGCAAATTTATATTACTTGAAAAATGTACTGAGTATTTTGTGAGTTTCTGCAATCAGAGTCCTTCATATAGAGAGCAAATGAGGCATGATTTAAATTTGCCATCAACGCAGCGTCAATTGGTTGCATGTGGTCTCTTTGGTAAGTGTCTTACTGGTCCTTGGATGAAGTGTTTGTACAGGCGTTCTGACTTGAAAAATTTAGAAAGTTGTCCAATTCTTGCTTACATGGTCCAACAGTTGAAACAGTTGATTATTAATCCTCATTTAATGTGGGACTTCGGTTTCTGTTGCTTTAATCTTCCTTTCGACCAATCAGCTCAGTCTGCTATAGTGCAGGTTCTATCGGAGTCTAATACTGACTAGCAATCACTAAAGCTGGCTAAGCTCACAGCCGAATCATTTCTTGAAGTTGTGGAGCGACAGGCAGCTCAATATCTGCCTGGTGGGGAGCTTTTCGACCTTCCTTCAACTCTTGTGGTTGCGGGAGAGAATGCACCGGTCGATAACATTACAGCAGAAACGATTTTAGGCGTTACTGACATCATGAGCATATGCCGTACAGCAAGTTATTCGCATGTGTCAAGCATGACTTCTTATGCATTCAACAGAACAACAGATTGGATAGAGCGCATATCTGTTACTGAGTTGATGAGAGTAATTTGTCAGACCCAAGAACAAAAAGTAGTCTCTAAAGTTCGCGCAAGTACCACCGAGCAGGAAATTGCAGCTCGGTTAACAGCTCGAGGCCAAAAGCGTGCCAACCTGGATAGAAAGGGTCCGACTAGGAAGATGAATACGCTCGATAGATGACTCCATCCCCCATGATCTTGTTGATGCTGCTTCGGTTATTGTGAATAACCCTTCTTCTCTAGTTGGCAAAGATATTGTTTGGCTTTGGAATGAGGAAGGTGTTTATGTTTTGTAAACTATTGTGATGAAAAAAGAGGGATTCGAAGCTTCGTTTTAGAGCACTTTTTTGGATAGAAGATTTTGCAGATGCGGAGACTGTAGATTTCGAACTTGAGGACTGTATTGCCGATTTGCTTTGTAGAGATCTGTGGTTTGTGTAGTAAATTCGTATTGGTTGAAGCTATTTCTATATTACTCAGCAGGTATCAATGATAATCGTTTGAAATAACCAAGTATTCGAATTAGGCGGGTTTCACTTTATTTATGTTTAGCTATCTATCCTTCTGATTAGAAGAGTTGATCTACAGTTTAAACAACTACATGTAATATAGATTTTACACTGAATAAATACAAAACACAGGCTTTATATCAAAAAACTAACCATATATGTGTGAAATATTGTTAGTTTGTTTCCGGCGCAGACAGCTATTATCATTTGATAAATTATGGCGGCTCCGATGAGCAAGCAGTGTTCACTAATGCACTATAAGCGGGTCTGCTGTATGTGCGAGCACTGCTGATCACCTCCCACCTATCTTGATATTCTCCCGTTCTACTCCCTCTCTCCTGTTTTACTCCATGTGGTGCCCAGTGTTTTAATTCAACTACATATTTATTATTAGTTATACCATTGACTTTGAAAATAAATATTAGAAATTTTACAATCAAAATTCTCCATTTTCTTTCATGAAAGTTCTGAATAATATATTTATGATCATTTAATTTGTTATACAATATGGAGAGGTAGACATTTTTATGCTGCCGGGTCAGAGGTTGGGTCTACTGTCCGACAACTGTAGACCCGGGGCTGGTACAGATAATAAAAACAAATTATTTACTGAATTTCTAAAGTTGATGTTTAAATGCCAGCTGGGTAATTTTTATGTTACAAATGTTGAAATGGATGTTTTATACCTGAATACTGCATTCTGAAACTTTCTAATTTTAGGACAAGTCATGAAAGTCGCCATCATAGGCCATTCCTACATAACGAGGCAGAAGAAAAAAAGAAAGGGGAGTTATATAAAGCAATTAGTTGACAGAAATAAATCTTCTCGTCTCTTGTAACAGAAACCTAGAGTGGCACATTCATCCTGCTTTTATAGTAATGTAAAAAAATTGGTTTATTGCGGAAAAACTCCTTAGAGTGGAGGCTGGCGAATCCGCCAACACTGCTAGGGCGACCAGAGGCCAAAATTAATAACTCACCTGTAAGTTAATACATTATAATGGAATACAATAGTTGTTTTTGAACTCTACTATTTACTAGTAGCACTGTCAAGCAGTCGGTGCTTGCATGATTTGAAAGTACAGAGTTAGTCTGGTAGTGACACTCTTACTCCTACTTCGCTTATTTAATTTCAGATTCCAAATTACTAGTGGTGCACTGTGGTGGTAATGATTTTCCACTTCATCCCCCTCTCCTAACACCAGAGCAGCTAGCAGATACTTATATTGAAAAATATCTGCCTTATGGGCGAATAGTAGTGTTTTGTGGGGTGGTATGCAGGGCTAAGCCGCGTGGTCGGTCTCCTTCCCAGTATAGACAGTTTGCTGAGCGGTTTAAGAGGGCAATCGCTTCTCAAATTCAGTATTGGGGGCACCGTCGCATTGGTCACTTTGGCCGTGACGATGTTCACCTTTATGAATTTGGGAAAAGCGGTCTTTCCTCTCTCTCTCTCTCAGAGCGCAATTATTCAGGCTCAGCGAGCTGTCAATCCAAGGAGGCAGGCTGAGCAGCTTTGATCTGCACACCATCATTAATATTATAATTTCAATAATAATATCTTTATATAACTTTTGTACACCCACACTAGTATGTATTTTATTTTTCAACTTTATGATACACGTACTAACTTTCTTTAACGCAAGTGGAACTTTTACTCTATAATGATACCATTAAACGTCCAACTATTTCTCACTACTTGTAAATATTGTGATGGGGCGGACATTTGATGCACTGACATTATCAGCTTCGACCCTCACCAGTCAGACGGCCCTCTTCAGTGCTAATTATTGTTATTTTCAAATTCATTATTCTCTACTATTATATTAAAAGATGCACTTGTACTGGATGTTGTTGTTATGCACATGTGTTTTACATGGTTATTGGGGGCCCACTAGTTATTTCATAGACAATTATCATTCTATAGTATTTATTATTAATAACGGTTTCTATTTCAATAAAATAAATTGAATTAAACAACTGTATATCAAGGGATACTTATGCAAGTGGAGAATTAGATTGATCCTGCAATGGATGTCTGTGTAATGCTGTAGAATTAACAGATATCTGAAACTTGGTTTGCTAAACACTCGGCCTACAGTAGTAATTGGCACCTACATCTACAACATGTACATGTGTAAATTATTCACTGAGAATATCCAACTACACTCTAATAAGCTAGACTACAGTATTAGTATTGCCAGTGTGTGCTGTATGTCTGCAGCAGTTGTACAGTAACAGTTGCTCAGCAATGACGTTATGTCTGACGTCTTAAACTATAGCGTCTTAAACTATAGCGTTACCTATAGCGCTACGTAGTGTCAAGGCATGCCACATGGTGATGTTGTGTGTGCACACGCCCTGGATTGTTAAGCATATTGCTCTTGAACGGACTTTTTCCCGCCTCTGGCCTTACCAAACCAGTGGTCTTAAAACTGCTATTACTCCTGAACCAGTGGTCTGAACAACTGTTATGAAGTATCAAATTACTCCTGAGTAACCAGTCTATGCACTTGTGCAACTTATTTTTACCAATTAGCTATTTTTTAAAAGTGTTTGAATACCTAGGAAGTGTTTATGCTCGTTTTGGTTATAAAATTTATAGCGTAATCCAATTGTAAATTATAATACCTAATTTGATGTTTTGTTTTCCAAATTATGCAATTTAGGATAGTTGGCCTGTTTATTGTTAACCAACCACTTGTGACTGTATGCGGCGGCATTTTAAGAACCAGTGCTCTTAAAACAGCAGAGCAATTACTGCTGAACCAGCAGTCTGATCAACTGTTATGAGTTATGGGTTATCAAACCGTCCGAGGAACCAATCTGTGCACTGCTTCAGCTGGTTTTTGGCCATTTATAAAATTCCATTTTAATACCTACTAAAATCACTTGATTAAAATTTTTATTAATATTTAATATTATTGATATTCCAATTTAGTGATTTCTAATCATTGTCGTTGTGCTACATGAACAACGATTACACATTTGAACTCCAGTCTATTCAACCACTGTGCAGACCTGCCAACCTAGGGGTGGGGCAATAGAGTGAGTTGCATAAAAGGGGCAAAAACTGTTTTGATTGGGGCACTCACAAAGCCTCTGAACTGATTATCATAATCATTATCTTATGATTATGAAAGATATTATTCTTACTATTAGTATAAAAATTTAATTAGTTGCTAGCTGCTAGCATCAGCATGCTTGTAAATTTGGCAGTAAACAAAAATGAAGATGTGATAGTTATAGTACTTGTAGGCCAATTAATAGTGATAGTGACTTGTTGTCACATGAAATTAAATTTAGTAGTAGTTAGTAATAATGGTAATGAGTACAAATATAGTTGTTTGGTAAAGCTTCTTTTGAATTGGTAACTTAGCAAGTTACTCAAATGTAGCCTTACAAGAGACCAGTAGGCCTATATATTTAGCCCCTTCTATTACTGTAATAACATCTGATAGAATTGTGTCATCAATGTAGCCTAATACAATTACATAAAATTCAGTTTCAGTGTGTTTAGTTGTAGTAAAAGCTTCGGTCCTTCAATGTGTTAGTAGATCATTTGTCTGCTTATGACGAGCTTACAGGTGGTACAAAGATCCAAATATCTTTTAAACATAGTATACAGTTTTATTTATATATTACCACAAAGTTTGTTGCTAGTGATTAGATGCACATTGGTAGAAAGTGGATAAAACAAGTTGTAGGCCTACATATTGTGATTAACTGTAAATGCAATCTCTACATCGAATAATTTAACCAACTGCAATTGCATGTATTATACTGTCTGTCAGGTGTATTAGTGCATAGTTTCATGCAGCCTTAGATCTTTGTTTGTGGTTGGGGTGACACCATACACCATATGTAACGGATAAGCCAACTTCTCCATCTGAAATTTCGCTGACAAACCCTGGGTCTGGCCAAAAAGTATCAAGTTGTACCTGCCTCTATACTGTAGGGCCCTACATCTATCGCTCAACCATATTTATTTGTATATTTATTTTTATGTGTATTTCTTGTTGAACCTTATTTTGTCGAGTTCGTTGCTGACTGAAATTGACTGTTATCTATTATGAGCCGGAAGCATATATTTATTAATCGATTAAGAGTAATTATTTACATACAGTAGATCGCAATACTCTACCTGACTTGTAAGAGCCGACATTTTATGTCGAATCACTCGGGTGTTTTTTATGTCCTAGTCGTCCCTCCCGATGGTGCATTGGCACTGAGGGTTTTGTGGAATAATTAATTGGGTATCGATGGCCCACCAGTCCCACAGACTCTAGATGGAGCCAGTTATATATAAAAAGTTCTACGTTTTTCTGTTTTGTTCAGTTGCTACTTGAATTACAATACAGTTTATCTCTATCTTCAGACATGCTCTGCATTCTTGGTAGAAACCTAAAGTGCTACCTAGGAGTCTTCCAGCCTATGGAATTGAGTACCCAGGGTAACCAGTGTTAGTTCATAACAAGTTATATAAGTTTGCATGCACAATAACGTACATGATAGGAGCATGTTAGACTTGTTGGTCAGTTGTATAAGGTTGCAATCCAGAGGTATCTATCAGTATCTAGCAGCTTTAGGTCGGCCCTAGGGTTTGATTAGGTGACTTCAGCACATGTGGTGTGTAGGGCAGTGTGCTAGCCACAGTTGAATATCAGAACATTACCGCACTTGAAGAAACAAGCTGTACCCAGTGCCAGACATTGCTGTTCTCTTAAGACTATCTCCTGATAGGTGAAAATCATTTGAGCGATGAGCACATTGGATGATAATTATATTCTTGAGCATCGTCTTTAGGGAGGCAGTTTGGCATGGTGTTGAACTATGTCTGATTACATTTGAATGGGGTATAAGGGCCAATGTGAGAGCCAGAGAGCTTATTAGCTTAAACTTTTTTGAAGTTTGCCCATCCTTACCCAAAACCTGATTATTGAGTTACACGACTTGTTTTTAAAATTGTCAAATAAAGTATGGTGGTAGCATTTTCTAATGCATTCGTTTACTCATCTGTATAATTCAGGATCTTTCCATGTCTATACAAAAAGATTTCAATGTGTAACAATAAGATTAACTACGTGTACATGCCATTTAGCCATACTATCAGATACAAAATAGTCTGCACCAGGACCAATTTACCCAGAGACGCTGGTGATTTGATTGTTAGAACAATATAAGTCGTTTTTATTGAATTTGATATACATTACTAATATTTCTCACCATTCCATTCTATCTCACTATCACTGTACAAATCTAGTAATGCAGGTACTAGTTAGGCTTAGGTCACCCATACAACTGATATTATAAAATAATGTCTAAATGAGTAGGCTATACTTTAGTTTCTTATGATTATCATTCGATACTATAGTTGAATTCAGATTATCATTATGGTAGGTGCCTAAGTGTTGTGGTAGGATCCTAGTTAGTAAGGGGCATCTCTGTATCCCAACATATAAATTGATGCACCATATGAATGAAATGAGGGCTATTGTGGCAATGTCAATAAACTGTACTGTGTACCCTTTGTTTGTATGAGTTTTGTGGCTTGAGGAAAGCATGCAAGTAGAGCAAAACGAGGCAAAAACAACATTTTTATTACTTTGTAATGGGGCAAAAAAATAATTTTTTATTGCTCTGATGGGGCAAATGAGTGAGAAGGGAGTGAGAGCTTGAGCTATGGGGCAATTGCTTGAATCTCACGCTCAATGCGTGAGAGTTGGCAGGTCTGCCACTGTGACTGTACCATACTTGCCAAGTGTCCAGATTTTGTCAGGACACCCCCTGGTTTTGGTGCCTGTCCCTACTAATTTTCCAGCTGTCCTGATTTTTTATGTATGGTGAAAATGTTCCCAAACCTCATAAAACACAAGATACAACCTAAAATAAGTCATTTACATTGAAGAAAATATCTTACAAGCCACTAAATAACACTAAAATTGATAATTTGATGCTTTTCAGTGATAAGTTTCCTTCAAATAATGTACACCCAAACTATGTCCAGGGATTCTGGTGCTTATCCAGGGATTTTGAGCTGAAAAGTCCAGATTTTTTGCTCCTGCTCCTTGGCAAGTATGGACTGTACTGCATTATAAATATTTTGGAAAATTGGTTTGCATTGCCGAAGTTTTACTCTTATTATAGAATAGTTGTAGTTAGTAATAATAATAAACAATAGAATATAGATATAACTGCTACTCCTACTGTATTGTAATTATTGTATATCACTATATATATATATGACATCAGAACAGGAATGCAGGTAAGGAGTAAGGATTCATGTAAAGTACGACACAGCCATAAAAGATTCCAATTATAAACAAATCGAAAGCACCATGATGCATTCGCAAGGTATTTCAATGCATAATAGTATAAGTAATACCAATATGCATTGATCAGCACATGTATTGTCACATACGAGGCGCGGAGCGTATTTATTTTCTTTTTTAATCTGCAACATCTTAGGAATTGGGCGATAGTCGCACCAAGTGTTAAACTAACTTTAAATTAAAATTTAGTTTTTTAATTACTGTTTCAAAAGACTACCCATCTTCACTACCTTATCCCTTGAAGTATTTGCATAAAAGGAATAAACGAAAACCTAATTGGTTTTCCAACGTTTCCAGTATCCCTTTCCCGCGTTGTCTGCGCGGTTAAGCCACGCATGCTCCCGCCAGGGTCTTCGCAAATAGTCCTATAAGTATGGGCTTTATATAGGGCTGCACTGACAACTAACAAATACACAGCACGGGGTCCATACAACTCGATTTGATCCAATTGTGCGTCGCTACAGTAGTAACAACAGCCAAGGAAGATGTTCTCTCGTTATATCGACGCAAAGGCTATACCAGAAGGAAGTAAACTTTATATCCGGTTAGAAGTTGCTGATTTAATTCCATGAATGATAGAATTTGCCCTTGTCCATGGTTGTATCATTGATAGTAACTTAACCGCACCTTAGTTTTTAAAAAAGTTACCCACGATAAATCCCTTTTTCTAGCATTTTAGTTAATTATATCATATCATAGAATGTCAGGACTAGCTTGGAGTGTCAAAAATGGCGAACTAAATGCTGTGAAGAACCTGGTGGAAAACGTGAGTGCTTGGGAGTGTCTGCCCAGTAGTGCCCATAGCAGCAGCAGTAGCTTTTCTAAATTTTCCCACAACGACTGGACATGTGTGCGTTTAATATCCGTGAACACAGTCTAGTTTAAATCAAATAAATGGCATAAAAAATATTTTTTATTCAATTTAAATGTATGTGATATCCAGTCCAGCAGGTATGGAAAGTTACCTGCTGGACTGGATACATGATTTCTTATGCAACAGATCACAAACTGTGGTGCTGAATGGTGTGAGATCTGACTCACTGCCAGTGACATCAGGAGTTCCGCAGGGCTCGGTGCTGGGCCCTGTGTTGTTTCTGGTGTATATTAATGACCTCCCCAGCCATGTTGATTGCTCTGTTGGCCTCTTTGCTGATGATACCCATATGTACCAAGATGTAAACAACACAACCGATGAGAGAAGATTTCAAACCAATCTTGAGTCACTGAACACCTGGGCTAAAACATGGGGAATGTGCTTCAATGCCAAAAAGTGTAAGATCATCGCCTTCCAGCCCCAAAGAGCAGTCCCTGAGTATACTATGGATAATCTAGTGCTGGAACACACAGATTACTGCAGAAACCTGGGAGTGATACTGCAGTCAGACTTGAAGTTCACCAACCATATAGCCGATACAATCTGCAAAGCCAGAAAGCAAGTTCCTGGGCCTTCTCTCTGTGCTCCTTTCATTTAATAAACTTTATTACCCTTTGGATTTTACAAATAAGACAGAGCGCTTTATATTATTTTGCACCTTTTTAAGTTCGTTTTAAGGCCGTTTGGTAGGGATCCCACAACTGAGAAGCAAATTCTAAAATTACAAATGAACGGTACAGTTAAAAATTTTAAATGTAAGGTTAGGGATACTGTTTTTTATAAACTTCGCCATTTATACCAAGATTTCTGCTTCATGTTACATGACAAATTATCTATTGAACACATATAAAAAGTAAGAAATTGCGCCAGTGGTCCATTGTCTGTGAGCGGTTTTATTTTCCTCATCCAGCAAAAAGTGTTTGAGAAAAGTTGCTAAGTAAATAAATACCTTAGTATGGAGAATTGTTAACCATCTAAAATCAGTATAATTTAGTACTTCAGTTTGAAAACATTGCAATGTCATATACATTAACCAACAAAGAGTGACCAGGGGTCAATGAAAGTGTCCAATCAGTCTTCCCAAGTTCCACTGATAACAATCAGGGGAATTCAGCATTTTGGTGGGGTGTCCATTTGGGATGGGGTGGGTACCAAATTTTAAGTTGAAAACCAGGGAGTCTCCCACGGAATCGGGGAGACTTGGTAAGCTTGGTCTCAATAACACATAATGAGCAACGCAGTGCCTGCGTGAAGTTTGCTATACTAATACTAGGCAGCCTAGCAACTTGTCTTGCTTTCTATGCTAGAATGTCCTACCACCATGTACTGGTCAAAGTTATCCAAACTGTGATGCTAATATTTTAGTGGGCAGATATTCAATTTTTGTTAATTTATTGAAGTTCATACAATTTACACATAGATTTTCCATTAGGCATAATGGCTAACTTTCTGCACAATGTAACCAATCTGCTAACTAGCTATCTGAAATAATCCAGTTAGTTAGGCAGTCTAAAATAAAACAAGATGGCCGAGTGATGCTCATAGTGATGGTTTTGTATTCTCTATTTCTCAACTAGTACTGAATGAATATCAGTAAAAATTCTTCTAGGTCACACAAACATCAAGCTAACTCAAAATTCAAAATAGTTTCATGGTTATCTGGCTGTAGTTTGGAAAAAGCTTTACCTCGCCTAGGGAATTTTCATTTCTAAACTGATCTTATATTTAGAAAACTACCTAGTTTAACTCTTTTTTTACAGAAAACTGTAAATTTTCTGTTTAAATCAGTAGTTCTTATTACTATTGTGGAGCAGTTAAATTTTATTACCACTCATTTCTCAACGCCACTTTCGTTTGACAGCTAATCCGTTAGTGACAATGGCCATGGCCAAAAGGCCATGTGCTATCCTTCTTATCAGGGCATCATCAAACTAGAGGATCCGCCAAATTCTTCTGGCTATGCATGCGCTCAGTCTACACTGGAAAATGTTTCAAGTGTGTGAGCCTAGTAGTCTTATTGTGAGTCAACACTAAATGCCATTCTATAAATAACTTTTTGTATGGCGATAAACAAGCAAGTTACAGTCAATGCCCGCAATAACAATGTAAGGAATTGCAAGTCGCTATGGCTTTCGAGATCCTAGCCCTAATTTGGGTCGGACCTCAGCCCTAGGTCTGACCTTGGTCTTGTATGCCATTTGACCACCATGATATTATTAATGATGTTAACATAATAAATACTTGGGTGTGGGGGCTACAGGTGATCTGCACAACTTAAAACACTAGAGCCACTCGCTAGTCTACACTCCTAGAATGTGTCGTGTTTGGCTTTGCTACTCAGTCAAGCATCGTCGTATTATTTACATATTCTAGATAATTATTTCAAATACACAGTAGCGTGCTACTGATGCTGATGTAGGTGTCTAAAAGTGTTTAGCCTCTTTATGACATGATCAACTCAACTGACTAATACTATGTTGACATGTTACTTAGAGTCTGTTATAAATTGCTTACAGGGTGCGGATGTGAATGAAATGCAAGATGGCCGTTACCCATTACACTTTGCTGCCGATTATGGTCAACTAGATGTCCTAAACTATTTAATATCTCAAGGTGCTAATGTTAATGTAAGTGAATGGTATCTAATATGTGGTTGTAAATATATATATTGCGTTTTGTATCTTGTGTTCTCCCGTTGTTTTGTGAGGTGTTGCCATATTGTATTTTGTTATATAAATTATATGATTTCAGGCTGAGGACAAATATGGTATTACACCACTGCTAAGTGCTATATATGAGGGCCATGAAAAGTGTGTGGCCGCTCTTCTAGACCAGGTAAGCTTCACACATTCAATGTATACTTTCATTGAAAATGCTCGGTCACTACAGTATATTATAAGGGTGTCTCTAGTATCAACAGTGCAACTGTCTTTAAGCCATAACCTACAATCTGGTACTATTTTCTACATTATCATACTTCTTGATTTGTTTTGACCTAGCGTTGTAAGTGTTCTCTACTCACATTTGCTTAAATCTGCCAAATGATTGTTTGTCCTGTTGCTGGACAGCGTTTGAAGTTTTTACTCTAACAATGCTATTGAAGTATCGCTTTCATTTGTATTGCTTTGAATATTATTAGTTCTGCATTGTACTTACCACTGAACTGCAAATACTATAGAAGTTGTCCTTTCATGTTTTCAAGAGAGGACAACTCTGGCTTGTGCAGTAGAGTCGACATGTTATTGCCAAGCTCAATAGTATACTACAATTGATAACCAACTCATATTATTACCAGTTATTGGTGTTGTTTTCAGGGCGCTGATAAAAATAAAACACACAATGGGAAAAGTTACTACGAATGTGCTGAAACTGACGCCGTGAAACTCCTTTTGAAGTAACATTATATCATCCAGGTACCTAACTATGTAGAGCATTTTTAATCTACCAATCAGATGTATCAGTTGGAAGTTACTACCTGATGAGTAGCGGTAGAACCTCCTTCTCTTGCCGATCACATTGGGCTCATACATGAACAATGCACTCAGATGAGCTCAGGTATTTCTCATGTTGATCATAACCGCATCAGTGGCTACCTATATACATGTAACAATCTGACTAGAACACTTTACTAGCTACATGTATATTCATTCCTTTATGGTTGGTAACATAGTTTTCACACAAGTTTATATATACATAATTATTGTAACCTCTTTTCTCGCTGTAGCTAGTCTGCATTTTCAACTTATTGTAATGTTCATATTTGACTATTTTCTCGAAAAGTGTATTATTTCTATTCGCAGGATTACAATATAGAAGTTATTTGAGCAAAATATCATTGATGGCCAAATACACTAACAACATGGAATAAACACCATAGACATAACTGCTTAAAAAGCCATTAGTATAAAAGTACATGCATATAAAATATATAGAAAAATACTATTCATAAAACATTATACACTTTACAACAGAACATTGAGCAAGATTTGTCACATTGAGCAAAACTATGATCATAACTTGACTGATTTCTTCGTCATAACAACATGGTAGAGTCGAAAGCTAATTGGCAAGGTCTCATGAAGTTTTGTTGGTTAGCACACTATTAGGCAACCACCTTCTTGCTTCTCTGTTTCCTTGGAAGAGGCGCGGAAAGTTCTTCGATGCGAGGCGTTATCTGAGCATATCTCGCTGCTTTTGATACAACATAAGGATCCCAGCCATCATCTCTTATTAGTGTTCTACTCCTCGGTCTCGCTAGCTGACACACCCTCAGTGAGGCATTTATTTTCAGGGCTTGCTCATCAATATCCCACCTGTAATAGATACATCATAGTATCAATAATTCATCATATTTCAAGCACTACAACACGTTGCAGGCCTATGCTGTAAACATTCCAAGAACTCCCCTCTATTTCACAAATAATGAAATAGTTAGTATAATGTACAGTGTATGATCTCTAGTTTCCTGAGCACACGTAAAAATCTTTGCCAGTTTCAAATTGTGGGTTGTCTGCTGATACCCAATGTAAAATATTTGAATGTTTTTAATTTTGGAGTTGTTTTCCCTTGTTCAACACTTCCTGTCCTAGTCCTGTACTACCTACATGTATCATATGAGTTGACCCCGTAGTTACCTGGCTAGAACACACTCTTACCTAACTGGTCGCTCGGGTTTAAATCCTGGCTGCACCTTCTTATGCTCAGCTAAGGCTTCTACTCGTGGTGTGGCAGTTGCTGTCCGAGCTGACTGACTAACAGGCTGTGGAAGCGTTTCATAGAACATTCTTGTGTTTGGCCACCCACCTTTCCTCTCCCACAGCTCAGTTTTGGATCTGTGAATGAAAGGAACATGATATTCGCTGAGCATACTATTGACTTGTGATCATGCCTATGATCTACATAGTAAATATATTAGATAGAATATGGAGTTGATGGGATCCTACATCACAGGGTTTGATCTATCAGCTGCCTGGAAGGAGATGTTTCCACCCGGTCTGTAATCATCTGGTCTGTTAAAGGGGAACAGTGTCCATCCATTCTTTGGGCACCACCACCGGCAAAGTTGAATTATTTAACTTGGTTGCACCAATCTTGCAGAGCATTGGTTACTACTCAGTAGGCATCTTTATACATGTAGATGTACATAAAAGTGTTGCAACCTGCTGAGTGCAAATCTGAACTGTTAGATACATGCACTGCTACTTCAAAGTCGTCTCACCTTGCTAGCTCCTGTACTCTTTCTGATGCATCATTTGGCTTTGCAACTAATGTAGGTAAATCTCTATCATATTGGTGATCCTTGCTTGCATTTTTGTGTGCAGAAAGTGCAACTACTCTTGGACTAGCCTCTGGAACATTTCCACTTGTTGGTTTAATTTCTTTATAGAATGGTTCATGTGGCATATCAAACGTTCTATCACTACAAAGCAAGGCAAGATAGTAACTAGCCAGCTCATTGGTTATTTCACTACTCACAAATCACAAGTAGATAGTACCATGTTACATTATATTATTATAAAATAGATATACACAAACGCTGTACAGTAAAGTGTGCTACATACATCGTACACACAGTACTAGGCTAGTAGGTCATAAGGTTAACTACTTCTTTTTGAGACAGGTGAAATTGTACACTATTTTAACATCACACACCTCTCTACATACGTCGCCACTGTAAAGGGTTTAGTGATACCAAGTTACTTGAAACTTTTTTCCAACTTTTCTAGCCATTGACCCTAACAATAGCACAGCGAATATGTATTCAAAGCCTTATCACTTTACTGGAACTTACCGATTAAATTTATACTCTCCGACCAGCTGTCTGTTCTTGGAGAGAATCTCTAGCCTTGGAGTCATTGCTAAATAAACATGGATATTTATAATACACATGTGTATTTAGTAATATCACCTATATCTATCTCTACCTGTAGATAGGTGTCACCTTGACACGCGATAATACAGCAGTAGTCCAAATGTCTTTCAACAGTAAAATCACTTATAAATTACCACAGCATGTAGCCTACATTTTATCTCAGCAACAGTACCAGCAATATTTTTCTCTGCTAACACCAAAAGGGAATAAAAATAGTTAATGGTATGCTAAGGCTATGCTTACCCATAATTGTGGGCGGTCCAAGTGGTTGCCTGTCCACCCAGTACACTGACCGTCTGCAATTATGGATTATATTTAAGTTACATGAAGGTCGCAGTCAATGAAACTATTCCCTGTCTAGCTGATAGATTTCATAATATGTTATGCAGTTGTTCAAACAAAAACAGTCACAACATTGAAGTGGTTCAAACCTTTCATTTAAGAATTTAATGAACTGAAAACCTCAAAGTCAAATCGATAACTTGTATTCTCCTAGTGCAATGAGATGTATAGAGCTCTCATGGTTGATGTGGGATTAAAAGGCCGCTGTCCTATTTATACCAGCACACTATTTTATTACTGTATTCAACAACTGCACTTGGTTAAAGTTGAAATATTATTATATCAGACATGCAAACAATATTGTATGTTATAAAGGAACAGAGAATTAGCACAATTAAGTGTGATGACCTATGAATTTAGTACCTGATCAATCGTCAAACATGATATTTATAATGTACTCTCAATCATGAAAGACTGCTTGTAGAAGCATAATCTACATTTTGTAAATTGGAGATGCTATATATTATAACATAGTCATCTAGTCATAGGTCATCTAAGTATTACAAAACATACAGGCTTATGTTCCTATATGTAGACTTGAATTTTTAAGTTTTGAAGTTGAAGGTTAGTTTGGGAAAAAAAGATAGGGCCTAATTCAACAGCATATATATAGGCCTATAAACTAATTACCTTATGGGTATTCAACAACACCAGATTTGCAAAATGTCAGTTGATAAGACTTTGCAGGCAAACACAGCATAGTTTTACCTGCGTTACAGGGCCTATTAGTAAGATAAGCATCATCTACTGTTTATTTAGCATCCTATAATGTTGTATGTCATTATTAGGAGGATGTCCTACTGCCTAGTACTTACCTGTCATCAACATGTCCCACTGGTATAGGTTTGTGTCTGGCTAAGATATCTATCCTCCTCTCTTGCTGCACACCTGAAATAGGAGGTAGGAAACGCGTTTCTGACATGTTAACACACTACAACGACAACTGTGTATACTATCAAGCGACGTAAGCAGTGCTTCATTTAGTCTTAAATGCTATAATAAATGCCTTCGTCTCATTGTATCACAAAAATCAAACCAAGTCAATTTAAGCACACAGAAATATTTTTAAATCAACTACGAAAAGTAAACCATTGTCAGCATTACACTAAGATAATATTATTACATAACACATAGTTATGTAGTGGAGAGGTTAGTTAGTATACTAAAGTTATTCTATGTATTCACTACCACCCAAACTGTTTTTAAAGTAAACAGCCATGTAAACCTCTTAATTCCTTCAAAGGTTCCGATAAAACAAGTGAAGTTAGCAGTATTTTTACTCTCATATGAAACTATTAACTTGATGATACTCAAATCATTCTAAACTATCATTTTGATGGCACTAAGGTAACTGCATACAATATTATGGCTATGAACTTGTTATGGAATGGTATAGACTTACCAACTGCCATACTTGAGCTGTCACATTCAACTGGTATAAAGTTAATAGCTGTTGCTATGCACTTTAATGTGGCGCACTTAATTCTCATCCGCTCGTATGGAGCACATGGTATTATATTGCTCCACTGAATATTATGTGACTCGGCATCTGCCTATAACACTATTGTTGTGTAGTAACAAGTGATATTATAGGCTCACTGTGTTTGCTTAAAAGACTAGCTATATCAGTTTCACAATAATTGTAAAACAAAATCAATGCTGACCAACGACCCACTGGCATTACAAAGGTAGATAGGCAGTATGTTAATATGTTACTACTCATTATATAATAGTAGTAGGCTTGCCGCTTAATTATGCCCCTTAACAATGCTACATACAAAAAGATGATTTTGAACCCAATAACTCACATAACTAGCCTGGGCCCCAAACTAGAATGCTAACATGTTTGATAAAGGAGCAAATAGGTAGGCCTACATTATTATATAAATTCATTTACAGTGTAAACATAGATCTTTGTTGGTGGTTGGGTTTATTCATGCATATTGGAGAAGACAACTGCTCTATGTGAAATGCACAGTGTACCTATCTAAATTTCCTCCGAAATTTCTATTAACTGCAATGTACATCCCAAATCAATCTGGTTGTCTTCAAACAGTGCAGACCTAAAGTATTCAATCCGACATAACACATTTTATTTATGAACAAATTGACATTTTATTTTTGTAGGACAAAAAATTCTTCACCATTTCATACAATCAACTAATAAATATAATACAGTGTATGTAGTTCTAATAAAAATCAGAAATAGGTAGTCCTTGGATCTTGATAGTAACAAGTGGTGTAGTAGACTTACACAAATCGACTAAAACAGAGTTACGGAAATTCACTGGATTTACTATAGTTCAACGAGAATATGTGTGCATATTCTCTGCAGTACATTATGTCTCTGAGAACTGGCTGGTTTCTCTGTTGAATGTGTCTTCTCTGTGCATTGCTATGGTGGCAGCAATATGCTTACTAGTGTCCCATCTACAATAGGCACATACAAGTATTACATTTATTCATGGCAGCAAAAGTTATCAAATCATGAAATAGACAGTTGCAATTAAAATAGTATTCCTAAAATTTACAATTAAGTTTGCAACACTTACATGTACATGTACAAAATCTCTAAGAAAGTATTAAAAATCTCAACATATACATGTAAGTATTACAAATTTGCATAAAATATTTTGATTTAACAGATAAAAACTAAATTAGTTAAAGGGTTTACATTCCAAATGAGCACCTGCAAGCTACTTATCATAACAAGATGTTGTCCTATCTCAATTTGTTTAACTTTTATAGAAAGTGAAGCACGGTGTGAGAGGACAACTCTTATTTAAAACAGTAGCTTATGAGTGCTTACCTCACTGAAGACAGGATAAGACTGATGTTTAGGTCTGTTATGAACTGACATACTGCTAAATTACATTGAGGTAACATAGTCATGCTGGGCATTTAGAACAAAAATAGCACAAAAAGCACTATGAGTATGCCCTATAAGGGACACAACTATTTACATGTCCGAGTCTAACTAATAATATTTGAATACATCTACAAATGTACTTTGCCAATGATAAATGGCTGCAGACCGTCTGAAACCAACTAATAGTGATAACAAGAAATATATTATATTAATATAATTTTAAATATCAAACTAATATTTTGAGATTTACAAAACGAATAACAATTGGGAGTTGAATTTCGCAAGCCTCATGATAACTTATGAAAATTTCTTGAAACCGAAATCAACATCAAATACTGATAATGTTTTTGGCATAAAAATATACTTGAACATTGCATACCTTGTCCAGTTGATCACTAAAAATATTATAAGTAAGATAATAATATTGATGTTTGTATATACTTGTAACTATGACAACAAAGACTGTGTGACAAAAGCTTACTACATGCATCTTACTATCATTGCCAATAAGACAAGTGTAGCACAGATTGTGGCAGCTTACAATAGAGAAGTAGGAAGAAGAGATAGGAAGAGAAGAAATAGGTCCAGAGTGGACTTAATTTGTCTTTTAGATGCCACACTTTGTGTACTTAGGGCAGTAGTGTGCTGCACATAGAGTGGGCTAGTTGAATGAAAGACCCCAGCTCTTACAGAAGAAGTAAGGTGGGGTTTGAACCTGCAATACTGTAATACAGAGCAGCTGTGGCAGCAGACCTTGAGTAGGACTAGATTTGTAAAATGAATACCCTTTTGTGCCTGTGCATTTCTTGGCGGAATATAGCTCAAGATTGAATCCATTTATATGTGAAATTCAGGGAACTCAGACTGTAGGAGAGCCAGGGCAGTCCAAGACAATATGGATAGCTAGGCTGGTAAGGTAAGTGATAGAAATATAAGACAACTCCAATCTATATCTGAATTATTGAGCACCAAACTTTACAGGATTGTTTTCTAGTGCTAAGGCTAATGCTAGTGTTAGATCCTTACCATTCCTTCTTTTTAGACACACTAACTAGCCTAGATAGTGTGCAACACAATGATATAATGTATTAATGTTAAGAATTGTGCTGGCATGCATGTAGAACATGGACAGCACAAGATGGTTACTGTCACCATTTTACTATCAATATCTGTACAGAACAGCAAAGTGCCAAGAGAGATACAAGCTAAAAAGTCTAATGGAACTCAACTTTGCATATCCTGAACTCATAGCTGGCGCTAAACACATGTACATGTACATTTGTATTGCAAAGAAGGAGTTGGCTAGCAGTCTATGCATTCAGTATGTGTCCATTTGTGTGGGATTAGAATACAACTACATCACTAACAAGATGGGCTGTGCTATGCCATGGCCTATTGCAATACTCTCACTACTAAAGCCTCGTTTATGCACCCATCTCGGTGCTCCCATGAGATCTCAAGACCATTTTAACTTAGCTCTATACTCTATCTCGCCTGGCTATTTTTTAAAATCATTGAGCATGAAGGTAGCTTGATAGATACTGTTTTGATGTCTCAATAGCCCATCAGCCAATAAGCTTTCATATTCTTTACCATTTTATTTAAAGTTTTCTTTCTATTTAAAACAAATTTTGATTAATATTGATAAAAAGTCTTTTAAATTTATCTTCAGAATATTATAAAATCTCGACGATATTGTCATGCTACGACACAGGAAGTGGAATTCTGTTCTTGGCAACTTTGGTTCAATTATAAACAGTACACTGAGGTCTTGATGGGGCACAGAGAACTGTATAAACGCACCTCCACTGACCAGGGTAGCTGAATAAGGTGAGCCGACTCATCCCACAAGTGAATCAAAGTTTCAGGTAAACTACATGAAATGCAAGTGAAAACCACAGCTCCCACTTTATATAATTTTAGATACATAGGTCTCTACCAATCAGCTACCGGTTCAGGATATGCAATTGCGAAAGAAGCCATGTACTAATATACATTCATGCTAGAAAATGAAGAAATACTGGAAGGCAGGAATACTTATGGAACTTACTTAGGGCCCTTATCTTTTATTATCGTGGGTTCTCGTCGTTTCCTCTTTACGGTAACTACTGTAAATAGCGTTGGCAAGCTTTCTCCTAGGAAGGGTGGATCAGTTACGTCCTCGATCATCAACACATAGCTTCCTAGTACACACCAATATGTAGACTTAGAATATGTATATCTTAAATGATTATACAGTAATAATGGCCATCATATTACATATGTGTACAGTGTATAGCGTCTTTGCGTTTGCTTTACATAATTATGATTTTGTGTACATATAGTGTATATAATACAAAATGTGCACACGTAGAAACAGGCTAGTCAATATAATTGTGATGCAGCTGCTGTGTTATTATTTTAAACCAACAACACAGGAATGACTTGGAGGTTGTCTATGTTTATAATAGATTGTGAAAATGGAAGACTATGATGTAATAACAACAGATTCATACAATGCAGCCTACATCATACAGTCATATTACTATGCAGTAAATGAGTATGTAATATTGATAGATACTTTGTAAGAGCAGACAATTCCATGAAAATAATGTTAGCCAATAATCAGTGATGTGTAATACATCATATATCCAGTGTATGTGGTGTTCTTACCCGTTCTACAAATAGTTTCTATTTCAACTTTAGTTGCGCTGGGCTTACTAGAACTAGCCTTAGAATCTGAAATGGTAAACGAAGGGTGCAGCAGTGCAAAAGGTACACAGGCTAACAAAGAAAGTGATTACAGATATGAACAGCCATAGAAACATGTAACAGATAAGCAAAGTAAAATTTCACACTCAAGCAAAGTAGATCTTGTGGGTGACCTAAAAGCTACACTGTATGTTCAAGTGAATATAGAATTGATAGGGTGCGAGTGTCAGAATGGTGACCTATATTTGGCTAAATACTATTACATTCCGCTGTATGCTATGTGCATACATATTGTACCCAATGATTATCTACTTTTATCAACTGCAACTTGTTGGCTTTCGGCTGTAGAACTTAGAACTGGAAATTTCTACACCAAATTCCAGATAGTCAACCCATCACAAAATGGATAGGATCCACATTCAGTGTTTTTGAATATGCAGTAAAAAACTGAAATCAAGTGCAAATCAAAACCTTTCAGTACTAGGTACATACATGTAGCTTATTTGGCATGAGCAAACCCAAACTTTTAGCAAATGAAGAAAGATAGGCAGAAAATGTAGCAATGAAACTTTAAAAGTAGTGCTATGGCAATATGTGGTAGTGATCGCATACCTGGCTTAGAAGTCGACTGCTTTTTAGATGGCTGCTTAGTTTTAGAATCTGCTCCAGCCTTCTCAGAAGGTTGTTGGAAAGGTCTGTAGAGAGGAGGGGGTGGGAGTAAAGCTAAGGAATTGAAGCTACACTGTCCTTTCTCAACCTTAACGTGAGCTGGAGCTCCATGGCTATTCAGCTCTTCCCCTTCTATGAAACATGGACGTCACTTTCACCTCATTATCAGTCATATAACTAGATCCGATTACAGTTCAATTTATAAAATTCCATGGCTCAACCATTAGCCTAAATTCTACTAAACCTACCAGGTGGAGGTGGTGAACTTGAGGTTACATGATCATCTAGTTTCTCAGCAGACTTATCAGCATCAGATCGAATATTGGTAGACGACACCTCTCCTATTGCAATACATGCTTAGAGAGACAGTATATAAACACAGTATCTGGCCTTCCCAGACAATGTGCATTATAAAATTAATGAAAGACTATTTTCATGTTTCAAAAGTCACATGTATATCAGCTATTACTAAAACATCACAGAGGACAGCTGGTAATGCACCCGAGTCAAGCAATAAGAAAACAACTCCCAATAGTGGTGAGACTGAACACATACCTGGACCTGTCTCATCATGTTCCACCAAAGTGTTAGCTCTAGACAGATCTGTGTCGGAGTGAGCTAGACTTAGGTCCAGTGGCTGGTCAGTCAAGGGGTAAGGAAGAACTGTGTAGCCGCTAGAACATTGGATATTATGTAATAAACGTGTTATAACAAAGCTTGAATGTCTAAACCCAACCCAAATGCAAAACTTGAGTGAGTCAGTGAGCTAAGGATAGTTCTCTGTGGCCAAGCGACTATCTTGCTAATTTTATTTCCGACCTGTACCAATACAAGAGGTCTCGAGGTGAAGATTTACACCTAGCCTACCGATTGGTCGATCACTGGGTGTACATGCATGCATTTTAATTTAAGTTCTTTTTATACCAATCTCTACTCACTATGGGGTTTCAATAAGATTTTCTTCAACATCTTCGATAGCCTCAAATAAATTACTTTCTTTGCTCTCTGTTGTTGGTACATACTTGTAGCCGGCTGACACTTTTAATTCTCTACCATTATCTAGCATAGGATACACAAAGATAATATAATTATGTAAAATATCCCATAGTTACCTAACCAATTGGGAGTAAAAAGTACCTCAGTGAAGAAACAACATCCAACAGGAAGTATGCATAAAATGGCTTGAAATTCATGTAGATTGATAGATATTGAAAATTCAAAATGGTACAATCAGGTACACATGCAAATGAATGATTATCTCATACCCTAAACGCAGAAAGTTTTGTGGGTCTTCTAATACTGAAGCATTTTTGATAGAAATTTCTAACAAAATTTGACTATTAGAATTTTTTAAAGTTCTAAAATTGATCATTAAGCTTAGTTCAGCTGAATGTTTATTCATTTACATACTGTATAAAATGGTACTAAATTCTCCACAAGCGCACTAGACCTACTACGCCTGGTATAGCAGATCCCAGCAATATGCACACCAATTATACCCGTGCTTATCATGAACCTGCTAGCATTCCTCGAGATTACGATTAAACAATCGTTTCAACGAACCTTCAATCAACTCCCCGTCCTCATCCACTGTTCTTACGTTCAGGTCAAACGTCTGACCTTGAGTTATAGTTATTCCAGCAGACAAATCAACATCAACTAACTCAATCTTAGCAGCCATCTGAGCTGGCTTTCCATTAACCCATAGCCCAGAATACGTGAAGCCTGATGAGTGTTTCATGAAGCCTTCTCCATTGAACACGTCGTTACTCCACTGACCCTACAGAACAAATTCATAAGACTGCATTGTGTTAAATATTCGTTAGTTGGTGTGAATGAGTTAATTACCATGACTGTACCAAGAATGTTTGCCACTCTGGTCAACTGTGAGGAATGTTTAGTAAAATAAAATGTAAAGTTCATACACTAAGAATAAAATCTTGAGCCTGAGACAGGAAGTGATAAATAATAGCTTACATCAAAAACAGTTCCATCTTGCAGTGTCAAAATCCCATGGCCATGGCGCTTTCCATTTATATAACCTCCCTGGTATATGGAGCCGTCACTATAAAATACAATGTGTATAGCAACATAATATATAGTAACGTCTGTAGTCTATGTTGTACTTAAGCTTGTCAAACTATTTGTCAATAGACAGCACCACTTTACTAAACCCCTTGGTACCAATTAGCTTTAGGAGATGAGTTGAATATCAGTATGTGATGGGACTTAAGATCTTACTCCACCCACTAACCTAAAGTACTAACAAACTTCTGCAACAAAGTGTGCACAAATTCATTATAGTACTGACTAATCAACTGACTGTCTATATCTGGGAACTGAGAATGAGAAACAGACGAGCAAACTTTGTGGGTGAGTAACTTGGCGAATCTACGTGTAGATCTACAAGGTACTAGGGATAAAGTAAACTCAATATTGGCTCTAAATAGTATAGTGTGACTGGTCAGCCTTTATAAGATTGCATAACAACCACAACATGTCTGATAAGTCGTAGATTTATTTTGTATTTACCGGATTTTAATATTTTGAGTAGCTATAATTGCCACCAAATTGATAGGTGCATAGTAGGTGCGTGCATGTACATTAAATGAATAACAATAAATTTATTACATTAAACTAATACTATATAGTTGATGTCTTGTAGATATTCATTATCTTGCAACATTGACTACTTTGCAGGTGAATAGTAATACATCTTTACTATGTACAATATACAAATTCACTATTTACATAAATACGTTGTAGACCTATGAATACAGGCACAGGCACCTATACAGGCATTACATGTACTGCACCAAGTAAAAAGCTTCTAAATAGGTATTCCCTTGTATAAAATAGACTCATTGAAAATAATCTAAATAAATTTAAACAATTTAAAATTTGATTAGTGAGTATTGTTGTGTTAGAATATAATTATATATAGTAGGTATAACTGTTAGCACATAATATATTTACATATTTGACTTCCACACTAGCCTCAGATTTCTCAGCAACCAACAGATGCAAACAATCTGATAACTACTATTATGTGATTTTGTTAATTTGACTCACCTGTAATACTTTGTGCCAACACCATGCGGTTTGTTGTTATGGAATTCTCCTTCATACTGTGTACCATCAGCATGGGTTAATCTACCATTACCTATGTGATAGGGAACATAGGCCAACTAAATACATACAGTAAATGTAGGCTACATAGACATATCACCACTCCATCTGTATTATCAACTATTCAGATTGATGAATAAAATTTCACGGATTGTCACATTGTGTCATGTTTGTGTTAATATAAGATATCTTCATGATGAGGGGTCAACGAGGTCACAAATAATAGAAAGTTATTTATTTTATGAATGGGTTGAGAAAGAATGCCTTTACGTGTTAGCAAGGAGGGTCGGTAAAAACCATTATATCTACAGGTTTACCTTCTCGCATACCATTACTCCACAGGCCTTCGTACATGGAACCATCATGATATCTCATAATTCCCGCTCCTTCCATCTCTCCCATGTAGAATTCTCCCGAGTACGTGTTCCGTGAGCTTGCCCAAAATTTGAAACCATGACCAGTTATTTCTCCATCTTTAAACTCTCCCTCGTAAAATGTTCCATCCTTCATTACCAACTTACCATGTCCTACATTGAATGCGTTTCTTAATCATTTGGTTCGTACCAAATAATAAATTATTTGTATCTTATAATTAAAATTATATCCAGTTAAGAAAATTTAACCAGTGATCAACTATTCTACATATACATTGTATGTATATTCTATGGCAAAATCAATGAGATACCGTACAAACACATGCTATTATATGATGGTGGTTGCAACAAAAACCGAATGATTTATCATACGTGTACTCACCATGTTTCTTTCCAGTTTTCCATTGACCTTCATATTTGAAAAATGCGTTATCATACTTGTAGACGCCATAGCCTACAAAGGCAACAACTAACGTTATGGTCATAGATTTGATCATCAGTTCATGTAGCAGTTGCACCAACCGCTAATGCCAACTATATTATATTTTATACGGTGATATGGCACTGTGAACTTTGATGCAATCTTGCAGAGAATGTCTTACATACTTCAACTGCTATGCTCATACAACTGAACAAAATTATCAGTGCAGTAGCTGTTAGGTTGCTTATCCCGGAGAAGGAGAACTAACCATAAACTAGGGACTGAAGAATAAAACTCTTGAGTGGAGTGCATACTGCTTTCAAGTGCCTAGTTACTTGCACTAGTAGAGGAATTTAAATGTTTTTGAGAGAATTGACAAATTTATTTTAAGTTATTGTTATTGTAGATGGAGTTTACTAACGTTGGAAAAGCCAAAATGGAGGTTTAATTGTATATCTCAAATGATTTTCATACCCTTCTACGCTGAAAGATTTGAAAATAAAAAAGTTTAAATGCCTATAGCAACACTTTCAAGATTTTAAATTTTAATTCCAACTTCTATAAAAAAATCTTCATGCATTCAAATCTAATTGCGAATAGATCCACAAAGAAGAAGAATATGAAGAAATGCTGCCTAGCGATGTAATAGGGGGTTATTACTGAGTTTCTAACTTAAAACTCACCATCACGTAGATGTTTTCTTTTTTCTCCAACGTATTTATCTCGACATTGGATAATCATTTGCATTTTCTTATCCACTTCATCAAAATCTGTCTTGTCGGTGGCCATGTTGTTTATAGGTTACCATGAGTGTGATTATTCAATATTCTACAAAGATTCACGCATAGAGGAGATAACTCTTGATTTAATGTGAAAAACCACCTTTCCTATCACAGTCGTATAGCCGTACGAACAGTATAAATATTGAATCCAGTTTTTAGCAGCTACAAAATTACAGTTTGTTATTGAATTTATGTTTTAAAATATTCTTCAGCACATGATTGTGAATTACTAGTTTACTAAAGCAAGACATAATTTCGCTAGCCATCTTTGCTCTCAGGAATCATAATATTTCCGGTTAGAATAGAATAATTTTTTCAAAGGCGTCCGTAATCACTGTAGGCTACACTGCTATCAATCAAGTTTATTTATTGCAGAGCTGGGTCCCAAGTCATAGATTGAATTGACTTGCCAAGTCAAGTCACAAGTCAACTTGACTTGGAATTGCCAACATGTTGACTTGACTTGGACACATGAATGATTTGTGACTTTGACTTGGTTTCTACCAAGTCAATATTAATATAAATATTGTAATGTTTTTGAGTGTGTTTACATACGAGGGCCGATAGACCGTTAGTATGGGAAGGGCTTGGAAGGTGGTAGAGGCCGACCAAGTAACCTTCTGCTCATTACATAAAGAGTGAACAGTTATTATATGTGCTCTTGTTGATATGTATCAGACGTAGGCCGATGCCGAGACTCAGTCTCATTAGAGAGCTCAGGACCGACGTAGGTCTTGTAGACTTTATACTTCAGAGGAGTGCAATGAAAGATCTGGTATTCTAGGATCTTAAGCCCAACGCTAGATTCATATAGAATCCGGGATCGACCTAAGTCGTAGAAGTGGTGTAGAGATATGCTTAAACGAGGATGGGGATGAACTCGAGCCGTATGGATCTATGGATCCGCCGGTAGAGTTACCCGCCCACAAGAGAAAGCCTCTATAGGTTTGAGTTAGAGTTAGGTGATGTTGTTTTATTAGAGCGCAATCAACAACTGATTTGATACAGATAATGTAGGCCTACTGCCTTTTATACTATATCTATTTCCGGCCAAAAGAGGCCGATAAGGTATCGGGTCCGGAACTGATGCAACAACATGGATGGTTCCGTCCGACGTCGGCCATAAAAAGGGTCGGACTTGGCACAAAAAATGCTTACAATAGTGTGAAGCATAAGATATATAATTATGAGCCTAATCCATAGCATCGGCCACAAGTGATACTTATAATATATGGCAAAAGACTCTATTTAATATAATCAGACAAGAGAAGGTAATTGCTAACAGTATATCGGAAGAACCAAGTTGTAATACAGTTGTAATTCCAATAGTCTGATTGACAGGTTATAATAGTAAGGCACACAATATACGTTGATTGGATATAAGTGGTATAACACGCATGAGTATAATTGCATAAGGTAAGACATCATGCATGAATGAATATGGATAACATGAATAATATGGATAACATGGATAATAATGTCAATGTTAATGTCAATATACAAAAAGAGTAAGAACTCAGTTTGTGTCCAGGCAGGCTGTTTCACCACAATATCATTCATATGGAGGATAAGAATTTTGTACAGACTCAGCCGTAGTGCCAATATGACCACACATAATAGGCTAGTTGCTATAATTGTATAACAACATGCATGCCAAGCTACACCTTGACATGGTTTTGCATGTATTGGAATGTCTCTTAAAAGAAAATGTGATGTTTTGGACAATGTAAAATTTTTGAAGTTGTCTCCCACTTGACTTGCATTTCAACTTGCAAGTAGACAAGTCGACTTGACTTGAATTGTGACTTGCATGACGGCTGACTTGACTTGACTTGAAGCAGCACTGACTTTACTTGGACTTGACTTGCCTCCAAAATTTTAGAAATGACATGACTTGTTGACTTGCAAGTCGACTTGGACCCAACTCTGGTTTATTGTTCTTCGCCATAGTTATTATTATTATCGGTAATATTGTTTTCATTTTAGCTCCTGCGTTCTGAAGCTGTTAAATGATTGATTATAGTTTTTATTTTGTAACGATCACGATGGAATAACATAATGGATTGAGTAACAGTAGAGTAATAGCAACGTTATCTGTTATGGTAATTGTATGGTTAAATATTTACGTTTAGTTAATCAATGCAGTAATTCATGGTTGGGTATATATACATTGTAAGTAGCAAAGCACAAAATAGAAACTGCAGAAATAACCAGGGATAAATAGATAAATAGAACTGAATAGTAATTACTTTTACCTTCAAGTTCAGTTAGATTGCTTTGCTGCAGAAACTGACTGAGTACAGCTGAGTTGTTGTATTCACATACGTGTAGCTTGGGTTTGTTAATCGGAGTTCAGTGTGACCCAGCTTAAAATCAGTTTTAAGGTTGAAAACAAATATTATGACATAAAATAATTACGTAGAAGTTAAGTAGAAGTAACACATTAAATTGACATGTCATCTGGCTTTGGGTAGCTCAAGTCTGGCAGGAGTTACAAGTCTAATTTTCCATTTTGTTATATTTCACACTTTGTAGCTCAATGAAATAATGATTACTCTTTCATATGATAATTAGTAGAAATGGAGTTCTCTAATCCTGTGCCACCTTCCAACTATACTCATCAGACTTCACAGGACGATGGTCAGCCATTGACCAATGATGACTTTAGGAAGCTGATGATGACCCCTCGGGTTGGAGGTTCCACTCAATCATCTAAAGTTTATCAAAAGCAAACGTGAGCATGATTTATCTCGCTGCTTATTCATTATGTGCCTGCTAGGCTTATTTTAAAGGCATTTTTAAAGCGCATATTTTTATGCATTGAGTTTATTTGTATGCACATATCAATTGTTGTTGATTTCAATCTATTACCTGTGTTCGAGTGAAACATTGTCAACTTATCTTGATGCTAAAGGGATAATTCTGCAACCTGGTATACCATTGCATTTCTAGGTCAGTAACTGAAGATGAAAACCAGAAATCAACTGCTGATGAGAGAAAGAAGAAAAAATTGTATGTATTAAACGTATAAATAGCCTCATTGTATTACGTCAACTAATGGTTGCTTAATAGTATTATGCTACTAACAAGTATGATATAAGCCCTCCACTTTTTACATCATTACACTTAGGCTTACTACTGTTTCAATGAGTGATGAATTTCATCAGGATTACATGTACGTATGTTAGATAAGCAATGGCGCTATGCTTATAGGTATTATGCAAAGTTAAAGAAGATGGAGGATGAGAAGAGAAAAGAGTTGGACAGTAAGTACAGAGACAGAGCTAAGGAGAGGAGAGATGGTAAAGCCAATGAGGATCCTAACGAGGCAAGCAGTACTACCGCTGACTACAGAGCTGTCGCTCCTGAACTTAAAGTGTAAGAATATAGTCTATGTTAACTACAGACCTATAGCTGGCTGTCTGGTGACCCGGTGTCAAGCGAAATTTCTGCGCTTTCAATATTAAATTCAAAATAGCTTCAGCTCCTTGATTAGTGGTTGGGGCAATTGGGTTGGGAGTGTCACCATTTTCACTGCAAGCTCAGTAATTTTGCCATGCTCAGAAATTTCCATTGACACCGGGACATATTCCGTAATATTCCGTAACTTCTCTGCACCTTCCAAACTAACTGGGTTCAGGGAATGTAAACCATCTTGCCCATATTTGAGTGCAGTAAATAGCACTATTATTGTGACTTCTGTAGCATTGATTTGCTGTTGCTGTGCCACAGGGGTGCGTGTCCAGAACCTAAATTATAGGTGTTAGTATCACAGTCATTAACTTGTAGACTCTTTCCTAGTAAATGTGTTTTGTTTTAGAGGATCAAGTCAGGCAGAGAAAAGGAAAAAAATAATAGAGGAGTCTAAGTTCTTGGGAGGTGACATGGAGCACACTCACTTGGTGAAAGGGCTCGACTACGCCCTCCTCGACAAGGTCAGGGCTGAGATAACCAGCAAGGAGACACATGATGAGGATCTGGAGGCTGCTATTGAGAACCCAGAGGATGTGGAACTGTATGTTTACTTGTATATCTGTTTAATAGGGTGCTTTAAGTCGTTATATTAGAATTGTAATCATATACGCATAGGCCTACATTGTATATGTGCATATGCAGTATAACTTGTTATTTACCGGAAATCTTCCAAAACATACAGTTGTATTCAAATGCTTAGGTACTGTTTAGGTAGTTGTTAGTAATAGCATGATTATATTGTTTTACAGAGATGAAGATGAGGGAGAGGAAGCCGAAATCAAAGGTAGATTAGGTAAGGGACTCCTTAAAATATCAATATTTAAGCTTATTTCCTATACCTTTTGAATAATCATGTAATAATAGTTGGAAACAATAATTTACACCAAACAAAAGAGAGGACGGCTGCAAGTTAGCGAATTATTTCTGTGATAGTCGACCATCGTATAAGGAGATGGATATTTGGAAATACTAGAAAAGTTTTACTTTGAGGTAATGCATGTATAATAATAACATCAAACAAGAAGAAGATAACTTTAAATTATTTCCAGCGTTTTGGGAACTATCTTTCACTGTTGTTATGGAACCGATGCTAATAGTGATATAATAATAATATGTCGGCAGAATTGAAATACGTTAAGATAATGGTGCTTTAGTTGAACCTTCAGCAAACATTTTGATCGTATCTCTTCATTGTAGCAAAGAACGTATACAGAGTACTGTTTAAGAACAAGTTGCCCCAGAAGAATGATATGTTTGCACCTGGGAGAATGGCTTATGTGGTAGACTTAGAGGATGACTATCCAGAAAGTGATATACCTACAACAGCTATCAGGTCAAAGGTCAATAGGCTCAAATATTCTATACTCCCACCTCGAGTAGCAAGGGACACAGGCTAATTCGCTGAATCATAAGCTTTGCTCACTGCCGTCATGTAACATTCATGGTAGATCTATAGAATTACATTTCTACTGTTAATAAATAGACATACTTGTATACATGTAGGCCTACACAGTACACATGTGTGACTATGTATATTGTATTTACCTAACAGGCAGACTGTCCCTCTCTACCGGAGACCACCACGCTCACCACTAATGATATCGTCATCAATAAACTAACACAGATTCTCTCCTACCTACGTCAAGGTCGGAGAGACAAGAAAAAGAGGAAAGAAAAAGGTGGGTTTGTATATTCAGTTTGCCTCGAGAGATCATTCTCAAGATAATCAATAGATCACGACATCCCTTGTTCTATAATGAACTCAGTGTGATCTGGGATTATCGTTAGATGCTAGTAGCTACATGTAGATACAGTCATGTGTATGTTTCATATTGACTATAGATGGCATTGTGGTAGATGAAAATAATATCGGTCATACCAGCTGAACTTTACACTGGTGTCATGTTGTTATACTACGTGTATAATATGTTTGCAGAGAAAGCAAATGAAGTAGCACCAAAGGAGCTTGTTAAACCCAGAGATGACGTAGAGTAAGTATCTAGTGCTAGACTTCTTGAACCAGGCGAGTCTGTAGGGATAAATGTAGCCTGTGTTTTAAAATTGGCCTTCCTATAACTCATCTCTCATATATATAGAGTAATGAGTGTAATACCCTGTATTACCCTGTATTATCACATAATGTCTTGTCAAATAAATATCCTTTTATCAGATTTATATCGAGGTTAGCAGACGTTAATGTGCAAGTGTCGCAATATCCCAATATTCTGGAGTAGTAGCAGGTGGAATTGCTTTCGGTGTTCATTTGTTTCTTTGTCTTGATATACCATTCAGGAGATGCTTGTAAATTATTTTTAAAATCTTGATCGTTGACATTCATTCGGCTCTGCGAGATCTCATGTTGGATATTTCAACAGTCTCTGTATGTTTGTAGCATATTTGGAGAGAAATACAGTTCACACTCATCGAGTGACAGAAATCGGGACAGGTCAGATAGGGACAGGGGAGATAAATACAAACATTCTTCAGACAGACATAGGAGTGACCACAGGGATAGAGATAGAGATCGACATGATAGGGGCCGTGATAGGTATGTGTGTGATATATATATATACTGTACGTATAAATACATTGTACAGTGTTGTATAGAGTATTTGTCATGTATTTAATACTATGTATGTATAAAGTATAGAAGTCATGTACTTAATACAATGTTGTGTAGAGGTGGGCGCGAGGAGAGGCATGAGAAGAAGCGCACTTCATACTTTGAGAAACCAGAAGAGAGATCAGAATTAGAGAGAGTTACAGATAAGGACAGGAAGGAGAGCACTAGTCAGTTTATAAAAGGACTTAGCAGACAGTATGCTGAGGTAAGGAAGATATACAGTAACAGTAGGGGATGCACTGTGTATCTGATGCATGACTTGGGTGTTTGCTGTATATGGGGCCAATATATGGGCTAAATTAGTTGTTCCATAGTGCAACTAGACTAGTAACATGGTAGGATAAATTCAATCTTTGGATTGGCTAACCATCTGTTGAAGGATATGGTTGATACAAGATATTAACTTATACTTAGAGTTGCTGGCACAATGGGAGTAAGACAATGTACATGTAAATAGTCACAGAGTGTCATTTTGTTAACTGCAGAAGTGGAATGAGATGGATGCAAAGAAGGCAAAGGAGGAGGGGAAACCAGCTAAAACATCCAAAGCTAGTAAGAGAAAGCAAGCAGTGGACAGCTATGCAGAGTGTTATCCTGGGTTAGTATGGTAGCGTGCTGAGACTGTAGTATAATTAACCATTGTGAATTCTGTCTACTCATTCTGTAGTGTAACTTATCTACCCATGTGCCTTGCATGCGTACAGTGTAGATTGTGCACCTCTAACCAGCATATTTATACATGTAGTATGGATGAGGCAGCTGATGCTATAGACGACTCGGATGATGAGGCTGACTACACTAAGATGGACATGGGTAATAAAAAAGGTCCAGTCAACAGATGGGATTTTGAAAATGATGAACAATATCAAGAATATATGTCTAAGAAGGAAGCATTACCAAAGTAAGCAATTGTAGGCCTATATATTACATGTAATATAAATGACCATGGTGTTTACAGGGTACCCATTGAAAAATTTAACCAATTTATGGAGTTGTGCTATCTCGTGTTTTATCTAGCATGGACAGACAACTTCCACCAAATCATACATTATTTTGTTGGTTGCAAGTTTGAAAACAATTTTGTATTCCCATATTATTATCAATAGGGTAAGACGTGTGCTATCAATTGTTGCACCTGATCTCATGTACTTGTATGCTGACTCCATTACCTTGCGTCACCACAGGGCAGCGTTCCAGTATGGAGTGAAGATGTCAGATGGTAGAAAGACCAGAAGAGCTGGGCCTAAAGATGAGAAGGCAGCACTTGACAGGGAATGGCAGCAGATACAAAACCTCATGTCCAAACGTTCTGGTGGCTCTTCATCTAAACGTGCTAAATATTGACTCTAACTCAATTGTCTGCTTAGATTTCTCAGAACCTGTTGTTTTTTCAGAAACTGTATATAGGCTATTATAGGCAGTTGTAGATGTACATGTACATACACTGGTGAATGATTTTATGCAATAAATATAACTGGTAAAAACTTTTCTATTCCACTTGTTTGGCTGTTGAATCTATGTGAAACTTGAGTTAGTCCGAGTCTATGTGAGACTTGACTTTGCCTTTGTGTTTCTGCGGCATGTTGCATAATTGCAAGGAACATGGGGAGAAGGCAAGATGCATACATCACACTAAGCTAGTAACCTGTTACTGCAGAATACAAAAATCTAGTAGAAGCAATAATTACATGCTGAAGATGTTGGTAGCGTATGGGAGTGTGATAGAAAATATGTTATTGTTTCACAAAACAATGCCTTTTGTATAAAGATGGCAGTGATATTTCTTATCACTGTTGGAGTTTTAGAATTCCTTCTTTTTCAGTTCAAATAGTAATATTATTATTACTACATAACAACATAATGACTCTTTAGGCTGTAAATATTATTTTACTCTATTAATGCTGTACAATAAACGTTAACTCTGTTGCTTCTATTTAATGATGAAACAAACCAATGGTTTTTCGTGCACAGATGGAGAACAGACAGAGTTGTGTAAACTCAAAGCTAACATGCCTCTTGGTGAGTTGAGTAAAAACTAGGCTGTTTATATGAAAGCAATGTGATCCTCTACAGCAGGAATCTCTGGAGGATTTTGGACCCGAACTGTAAATCTGAATAGTCTATTATACATCAAAAGCAAGTCAACTGGTCACAGACTTCTATGCATAATGATTAAATAAGCAAAAACAAACAAAAAATGTGGAAGATTTCATTTTGGTCTGTGCACACATAACATTCTTTTGTAAATTTTTGCACTGTACAATGTGTCCTTGTACATTGCATACCCCTACTATGGAGAACATGACTCCTCTCTTACACTATCTATCTCCAAAGAATAATTTAGAAAGTGTCATTTTTCCAGAAATTTTTAAAAGGATGTTTTACCAAAACCTATCCATGCACATTCAAGTAGCAAAAAATTGCCCTAAATGACTAGTAAATGCACAAGTCCATCTAGGAATTGTAACACATTAGTATACTTTTTTACTTGTAGCAGCAATTGCCGTTTTATCAGCTGCCGGAGTGGCTTTTATTATAGTCATATGTCTCAGGCCGGCCCAGCAAAGACAAAGTAAGGTATACGCAACTCAAAGGATTCTGCAAACACCTAATGATGGTTTTCCTAAAATTGAAAAAGCAGGCATGTACTATGACAGGTAAAGTCTAGTCTCTTTCTAATCTGCATACTGTGTACATGTAAGTTCTTAGGCTATTCACTTTAGCTATATTTAAGTACACTGTATACTCTCTCAATCACAACTTTATACAAGTACACTTCATAGGTACAACAACCCAAACCTATTTACTATCTACAATGTAGGTGCTACTGTTAAAATGAACAATTTTTTGTGGGAGAGGATAACTTCACATTCTAGGACTCATGTATAGGGAGGGAACAGGTTTTTCTGTCGAGTATATTATTATTTTGCAACTCAATCTAATTTCACAGACAGAGAAACACCTTATAGCATTATGTTTACATGTGCAACTTGTTTTGTGTCATTCATGTACACAATTACTATTTCTTACAATATTTTTCACAATGTGAGCAGTTATCTGTCTGGGAGATGAGATAAGATTTGTAATACATGTATAGCATATGTTTATTCTCAGGGTCATGGGCAAATGGGTGGAAGATGTAGACTTTTCACCCAGAGCAGATGGTAGAATATTACATGTCGTTATGCCAGATCCAGGAGGCAGACCTAATATACCATACGATGAATTAAACACCACTGATATACCCATGCCAGGTGAGGGATTGCTCCAATGTTGTTCTCTCTAGAACTTGTAGACTGCAAGAGAATAGCATGTTATTGCACAAAAATTTGGTGATTATTTATTCCAATGTGTTACATAATAAATATTAGTGTTGTATAAATATAACACCAAAATAAAACACACGTGTACTATCCTGGGATCAATTCAAATAGAGATGACAACTTCTGTTTAGGCGTTTACACCTGTTGTGCATAGTACTATAGTACCAAGGACTGCTTGATTGTACATGTACCTACACTGTAAATGGTATTACTACATTTTAAATGACTGATCTCAGATATTTTCATTGTTGGTTCAAGTTGGTCACAATAATATTATATTCATTATAAATGTTTCAGGGAGTCAACCTCAGCTATACAACTACAACCAGGCTAACACAATCATGATTCCACCACAGTTTTCCCACAGACGACAGTTAACTCCGTGGTATGGGAGACCTATGCCCCAACCTGGTCAACAAGGATTTCCAGGACACATGTACCCACCACCACCACCACCACCACAAGCCCAGAGAGGTTCTGGTATGATGGTACCTGCATTCTTTATAAACCCATATTGGCAAAACAATGGCGGTATGTCCAGTGTGTATACAGGGCTCACCACTATGGGAGTGTTCCCTGGTCAACAGCTGGAGATGATTCCAAGCATGTCTAGTGGGCTGCAGAATAAGAGGTTTTCCCAATAACAAAGTGGCGACCAAATCATATATAAAGCAGAACTATATTTGAACAGCTAGGGATACATTCTAACATATTTACTAAAAGGAAACCAAATTTATATTCATATTTGATCCAGCCCACTCATTAAATATTGTAATAATTGACAGTTTAGGTCAGTTTGGTATTAGTGTAAAATGCAATATCTGTATAATAAGAAAATAGATAAAAAACTTGCACATTCTTCTAGAAGCAACTTGGAGTACTCCTCTATCTTGATATAGACTAGTTTCCTCTAAATAAGCTGATAGATGACTACAACAACAGACAGATCTTCACCCATAAGGGAATTCCAGCAAATGTTACATAAGCCACAATGAGTCACTGCTGTTAGATATCTTGGTCAGGTGGTTCTTAACAAGCAGCCATTCTCTGTCGAGGGAAGGTACACCAACTCCTGCTTTACTTTCGGGAAGGTCACCTTTCTCTTCACCACACAACCAATCATCTTCAGGGTAGCCAGTAGACTTTTGTCGGCCATAAATCTGGCCATGGTCAGCCACCCACGACCCACTTTTCTCCCCAGCAGTATCCTGTAGCCAATAGCCTTCTGACAAACAGCAATAAGCCAGCTTCTTTGACAGCCACTCGTCCCTCTCACGATCCCCAAGTTTAGAAGAGGAATCACATTTCTCTTGCTGCCAATCTATACCTGACACCTCCCCACCCAACTTGTTCATCTTGACTAGCCACTCATCATTTGTAGGTGACAGAATTTGCTGCCCAGAGGTAAATGTAGTGTGGACAGAGTGGTAAGTCTCAGGTATGTGGTCTGAAGCTGACATCTGTGGACGACAGAGCCATTCGTCTATCACTTCATGTTCCTCATCTTCATCCATATAGGAATTTACAGCAGTAGCAACACGAGTACTGTCAGCTATCCAGGTGTTGTCATCAACATTAGGCTGGCAAGACGCCACCCACTCCGACACCTCCAATGGTGTAGCAGAGCGCGGAGGGGGCCGAGCAAGGTGTGACGAGAGATAAGTGAAGGAGCTGTTGCTGCTGTCGGAAGTTGCAGTACTTGGCAGTATGATACACGAGGATGAGAGGGAGGAAGTGCTGGTGACACTGCTCTCTGAGTCACTCTCGCTGCCAGAAGTTGAAGAGCAGCCCATTCCATCAGCCTGTGTCTGTAAAAGAATTCATCCGTAATACAAGTAGAGAAGAGGTTGATTGTCACAAAACACCAGCGCACATCCACAACATGTATTATAAGCATAGCTATTGTGCTGCAGTAAAGTACACAAATAGTTTTGACATGCGAGGTAGACCTATTTGCAAAAATTTCAATCATATTCACTACAATGAAAAGCATCACAATTATAGGCACCTGATATAGCCAATCCCGCTGGTCCTGTCCCATGATAGTGAAGAATCTCTTGAACACGTAGCCACAGAGAGAGTTAGTAGACTGTCCAGTGCTTCTTAGCCATTGGTCATCAGTCTGAGATCTAACGTGGGTGAAGTGTTGTCTAGCGTCCCCACCTGCTTAACAGTAGTATACCGTAATACAGACTACATCTACACTAGTATTACCCTTATATGACGGGAATAAATTGTGAGCAAGTCAAGTCACATGCATATAGGTGGTAGTGGTCAGTGGCATCGGCCAGTGAGAGCACACCATAATTTATAAGAATAACATATTATTATAATGCAGCAAGAGTGCATCATATAACTACACTGAAGTACAACATTATAGTAGGCTGCTACTAACCAGACATGCCTATTGTACATGTAGGTCACTAGAGGTCAGTGAGGGTCAATATCACATGTTATCAAATGTCATATTAGCTTAGCACACCCTTCATAGACCATAACATGACTACACTGTGATACACAACTAAGTTTATTTATTATGAGTGTATAGTGCATATCACATACATGTATCTATCCCCATAGAAGACAAGCACCTACCATCCCCTGCATGATGTTGTAGCAACCACTCTGTAGAGATGAACTCAGAACCATCTGGCTGTGTAGACTCAGTAGAGTGGTTACTAGGTGGTGTGACCAACCACTTGGTTGTACTGTGTCCATCCAGTTCCACCTAAACAACAAACAGTAACCAGTTAGTGTGGTGGATATGTAAATGTAATCTATCTGTGGGTTGCATACTATAACTTACTGATATGCTCAATGTAAACAACGTCCCAATACTGAAACATGACAGTTTATTATTTATATACTGGGTATCATCTGTCAGCTTTCTGGAATTGCAAATAAAATGATCTTTTATCAATCATTGTAGCCAAAGGGTTTCAAGTCAAATCTGTAAACAATTGTGTAAGAAGTGACTATTTGTCTCATTCATTATCATGGATTGATGAGAATTGAGGCACTGAGTGGCAAATGATGATAAATCAGTATATCTGTTGTATAAGACGTCACAAGAGAGGCTGTTTGTGGACCTGTGATGATGTAATCTGAATCTCACTGAGGCAACAGTAGGCCAATAATAACAGTGATAGCTACCAAGTAACATTATCTTTTATCCCTTTCATGATGCAACATTTTGTTTACCCTCCTATTTTATTGGGAAGTTGCTGGAACGTTTCAACTACTTGACAGTTGCTCATCAGGAAAGGAATTTACCATATCTTAGTCGGTGTGCTAGACTGCTAGAATATTATTGGCAACTGAGCTCATGGTTGCCAGAGGCTGCCTGATTAATGATACGCACACATTCTCAGAAACATTCTGTTGATGGCTGCAACTGGTCAGTGTCTACTCAGGAGGCTAATAGCTACTACACACAATTTCTTTAGTATCATGATATATTATACATAGTTGGTCATCACACACTTGTACTGCTACAGCAGCAGCTGTTGAGTGTATAAGCTCTCCAAGGGCCCATGGAAAGGTTATTTGTAACACTGAATTATTGATCTGTTATAGCCTATTGTTATGGAGTAGTCCTGCTTTACGTGTTGGGAATTACACCTGGTGATGACTAAACATTATTTCCTACTAGCTGTGGTGACCAAGTCAACAACTACATCAGTTGGATTCTGACTTAGCTGCTGCAAGCTAATAACAATGATTATAGGCCTGTATTACCATGCATGTAGCCCATAATTAATAGCATTTACAACTGCTATTGATATGCCTATAGCGATATAATTGTATAACCAATACCATTAATCAGGCATATTCATATTTGCCTACGTGACTGACTAGGCTAGACTGGGCATCAGGCCAACTAGTCAAAACCCGAGTTACCAAAGTAACTTCAGTCTAACCGAATGCCTACATGTATTGGTAAGGAGAGTTTATATTAGCTAGCTCAGCCAACTGACTCATTTGTTGATTGACTAGACTATTGAGCCATCTATAGGATATTTGACTGTGAGACCTACCCAGACCATATCTACACCAAATGCACAGCTACTAAACTAAAATACATTATATATATCTACGACTTTCAAAATTATGTTTTGTGACTGTCAGTTTCAAAACCAAAAACACAAATAAAGTTGTGAAACTGTCATTTGTGAATCAGCTCTTTACCAAACTGCAAACTGCTTGGCCATAAAGAACTTGAACGCGAGTATAACAACCTACCTCACGGCCGAAAGTTGAACTGGCTGGAAACTGTTTGTAGTTCTTCATGGTCTCTTTTAGCAGCTCATTAGCAGATGCCAAGTCTACAGTCACCTCTTGTACAGACAGCATGTCAATGTCATCAAACCTACACGATGTGTACCAGTATAACATATGCCTATGGTAGCCTATGAGCTTTACAGTAACATGCTATGTTATCTTCCAGGGGCTGGTTATATTGATAAAGGGTGTGAGAGAATAGCACAGTATATTATGATATAGTCATATAGATGTTGATTGAAATGCGAATACCTCACGCTCAGAATTCATGTCACTATTTGGCTTTATATCAAGAAAGACCTTGTTATATTATCAAAACAACTATAGATACAGTTGCAATCCTTCACTGTATCAGCAACATACATCCTAGCAACATAGTGTGACATAGTAGGCCTACAACTTGGGCTAAACATAAACATTCTACCATGAAATACACTCGCATTATGTACATACATCAAAAGCAGTTTTATCACCATAGCGACATTACATGATTTATTACATTTAGCATTGGATAATTGTACATTTTGCACATCCAATGGGGCCATACTGATAAGAAAACCAGTCTACATGTACTGTATATCAAGGTACAGCCTACTCACTTCTCCAAACAGTCTCCACATGGATGGGGACTTTCCAGACAGTTTCTCAGACAACCAAGCACTTGGTTGAGTTTGCTCAGCTGTGTAACAAGGGCATCATCCTTACTCTGTAGCAGATTGTCCACCTGAACTAACAGTCGCATCTCCTTCTTGTGCATCTCATCCCTCTCACTGATAAATGCATTCAGTATGCTCTGCTTTGCCTGAAACAGTCACAGACTCAATACATTAGTCAGTTGTCTTAGCGAGAACATGCTGAATAGAGCTGTTAACTCGATGCCGTGTTCTACTAAACCTAACGTACTGGTTTGGACACTACGATAGTCTTTAAACAGAGCTAGCGCCAAAGTTTTAACCCGATCACCACAATCAACCTTACAACACGCTAAGCCAACCACAAGCAACCTTGCAACATGGTCAACCAATCAGAGTAAACCTTGAAACAGGCTCAACCAATCACAATGAATTTTGCAACAGGTTACCGTAGCAATGGACACAGTTAGTAGTTATGTGCGCTTCAATTTCAGTGCACAAGTGGAGAAATTTGACATAGCTTTTGATCCTCGGCAAAATTAAAGTAGGAGAAGTTGTCTTCTCAATATTTCACTGGTTGACTGCCCTCACCCTAAACTCCAACTGCAGAAAAGGAACTAAGGCTATCCAGATTTCTCCACTACTGCCTCTAACAGAACCTTTCCATAGTGGCAAGACACGATGTGCTCATTTCGTAGACCTATATAATCATATGAAAGTTGCTTATAAATAGAATGGACTTTACATAGTAGCCTAAGCCTAAGCGATTCTGGGATAAATGGTTGAACCATAAGTGTAAGACGTGATAGAAGTTTCCTCACCTCATAAGCCTGATATAGCAGAGACTTTCTAGACCTTTGCAGTGACTTCACAGCATTTTCAACCTCACCAATACGTTGACAGACTAAGAGTCGAATGTCACCCGAGTCCTCCATGGTAGATTGTTCAACTATAAACATCAAAATATATTAGTGATGTTGATTAGCACAGTACTAGCAAAGTCATGTGCAGATACATATCTGGAGCTACATGTTATTCGATATATGCATGCCCTTCTGAGTACTGCGATATCCATGTCTAACATCTATTGGTATTGTACCAATTTAGCCTACTAGTAGGCCTATACCATCTGGATTTTCGTATCATTGCAATAAGATATCAAGAAAGAGTAAGACCAATACCATAAGATAGAAAATATATTGCCTCTAGTTTAATGATTTGATTTATGAAAGTCTCAGACAGATCGTTTCGGGCTAACTATACTCTAATAGTAATTCTATTCTGAAATAAACTAATAAAATTACTCTTGCAGGAACATCTGCATATAGGTCTTAAGGTCTGCAGACACTAACACGAGACAGGTAGCATTCAACACTCTGGTCAAACCTGTACTTGAGTGTGGATGCCAGGTCTGGGACCCGTATACTAAAACAATATCCAAAAATTAGAAAAAATACAAAGTTAAAATAAAGGACTGAGGTTTACAGTTCGTCTCGTCTATGAAAACCTGTATATATGTTACAATGGGCTTCCAGTGTTCGATGTGCGCCTCGGGTACTTGGTAAAGTCTGAAGAAAAGATGATGAATATTTTTAAAAATGTGAAATTCACACATTAACTAGAATTAAAATATAATCAATGTCACTAATTGGTAATAGCCTGGTGAACAGATTGACTATAAACACACTATTTATGTCACTGGGATACGAAAGATATAGCCGAGTAAAATCGCCATATTTGAAGAAAATTTCGTATCTCGATATAAAATGACACTTTTTGCAAATACCAACATGATCAACAATATAAGGAAAAATACCACTGATAGATTTAAGTTTGCTACAGTGAGTGAGCTTGAATTCCAAATTTAAACTTTGCTCCTTCATAATAAATAAAACGTACAAACACTTGAATCGCGGTTGAAATGAGTCAATTTGTGCAACACGTCTCTCAGACATCAGGACTCCATATACGTGGTCTGTTTTATGGCATATAGTTCAGATACCAGTTCAGTGAATAGGCTAGTTTGTGGGCCCTACAAGATGCCCAAACTAAATGAAAATAGTGCTCAAACTATTGGCTATCTCAATGAACGATTATGTTTATCTCTCTATAGAAATGATTTTGATTGGATGCTATAGCTGTGACGTAATAAGCGCCAGAGCCGTGCACATGTGCATTGCTTTTATACCTGTTTAACAATGAAGAAGCGCATCACGATTCAACGGAGTTGTCTACTCGCTTAATGCCAGCGACTCATGTGCTCATATTTTTAAACCGAGGAGCACATCGAACACAAAATTCTCATGGACGAGCCTCCTTCTCTCTCTTACTCCTTGGTTTTACTAAACTGCGAAATGATGCAGGTATCTCCACCCTAGCACAAGGATGAAAAGAATTATGTATAAAATTATTTTATAAATCACTAACATCTGATGTAATAACACCCTCCTATTATGCACCAAAAAAAAACTAGCATGCTCGACAACGACGACAGGCTGGCAATACTTTTTTTACCCTCTACAAGAACGAGTGTTTTTTTAATTCTTTTTGGCTAAGAACTATTAGAGATATTCGTGGTGAGACTAATAATACCCAGTAATGTTTAAGTTTTCCCTACTTACTAAAACTTGTTATTCTTATTGAATACTATACTTAATACTATTAAAAAAAATCTTACATACAATTACATGCACACATATACTTGACCTAAAAAAATAAAAAGGAATTGACTTATTATTATAAAAATATCAACAAAAAATAAAAAAATATATATATGTTTTTCTAATCATAGAGTTCCCACGTTTTTACCTCTTCCAAAGATCTCCTTCAAAATCCTTGGGGAATATCAATATTCAGTTTAAAAAAAATCTAAGGATTGGATAAGTATAAGTAGGCCTAAATGTTAAAGACTTTGACAAACCTTAAAACTTGGGAAGTGGTTTAAAGACTACAGGTCTTAGGTTAATTAAAAAAACGATATTGAATATAACACTATTGGCAAGAATAATAGTACAAATTCTAATGTTAGAATTATTTGTAACCAAGCTGAAGAACTGGTGAAAATTGATTAATTGAACTGGGTGTAGCGCAGAGTCCACAAATAGAAGTTGAACGACTAAAGTCTCTCAATCGACTATTGTAGGCAAGTAACTATATGGGTAAGATAGCAATGGGTCGCAGGCTTTTCCGCAAACGTTGAATAATACGGTCCCACACTGTTAACGTTCGACATGCATCTTCGGCGCATGGAACTCTAGACTTCCTCCGTAACGGCATTACTTCATTAATGTTTAGCATCCGGCATTTAGGAGCCGCTGGAAACTTTTCTGCACAGTGCAACAACGCGAAACCAACACATATCTAGGGATTTCACCATTCACTATACCAGCTGTGTATAGCATATTTCTAGATTCAAAAGTGTTTAGGTTGCCTATATGGGCGTAATTCTATTTCTGCACGGGAAACATCATTCAATGTCACTAACAAAGTAAAAGTTAAAAGAAAAGTTAGTTAGTAGCGTAGGCATTTCAAAAAACCGAAATTTTAATAGTGCGTAACCTAAATAATTTTGGTATGGTTATACAGAGAGTTGATCGCACTTACGTGATCTAAAAATTAAAAAAAAGATTGACTTATTGTTAGAAAAATATCAACAAATTATATATGTGATTACATTATTAATTATATTATACATTTGTATGTTGTATTTCACACGATTTGAATTGCATTATGATCATCATTATGATTATGTTAATAATTTTGTATTGCTTCAATGATAGCGAAGAATAACCTGTGGTTCACTACTGTGCACTATCTAGCATATATCTGAATGTTCTCCTACAGTCAAACATCAACATGAGATTTGACAAGCGCATAAAGTCCAAAATGCATCGAACTAATCAACTAGGGATAATCCATCAAAAAAGCTAAGCTCACAATCAGCACCAGGTCGGATATGTCTTCGTTGTGTGAGATCCATGTACGAAATAGACGCAATGGGACCTTGAAACAGTGCAGAGCATTGCTATTTGTTTCACCGGTAAGCTAAAAAGAAGAGTGTCGCTGCAAACCGGGATAGACTACAAGAGTAGTACAATCGTTTCGAGAGAGGCATAGCAACAGTGAGGGACTCTTCTTGTCCTCTGAAAAGAATCATAGGTCACTTATTAGGACTTGTGATGAAATGATGAACAATAGATTGAGAACAACCATTACACGAGCTCTTGGGAGAGGAGGTCCTCCCACTATATCTAGGCTACTAAAACATAAAACTGCATCACAAGAACTTTGTACTAAACATTGTTCATGAGTTTAAGACTAACTTAGAATGATACCCTAGAATGCTAAATAGCGAAAATCTGTATTGCTAGCTAACGAGGCATACCGCTTGCTGTAGGCTATCAGCTCGAGTTTTTAAAAGGTGCGAAATACACTGAACCAGAGTTACATATGGCTTATGCAAATCACAGAATATAAATAAGACTCATTGCACGGCAACAGTTGAAGCTGTTCTAAAGTTCTAAATATTTGTATAATTGATATAAAGTGTAAACAGACAATTTGGAAATTTGCATTAGTATAACTAGCCTTTGATCACTCACAGAAGTGGTTACGATAGGCCTACTTTCACTCGCCACTCCCACATAAATCTTGGGCTAATGATGTCACAAGTCCACCTGTCAGTCATAATCAAATCTGAGCATTCTGCATATAACATAAACTTTAACGCCGCGTTGCATCGACACTATATAGTTAATCAATTTAGACCAGTTCCACATAGACAAAATCATTGTACTCTTTACAAGTGTGAAAGTAGCAGCCACAGACACATAATGTACATGTACATACATAGTCCTATGTGATGTAACATGGTGGCAAATAAAGAATTATTTTTTCTCAAAATACAATATAATCAATGTAGCATTTATATACATATATGTATTTCATGTAAATCTTTTCAGGTGGCGTGTTGATGATGTCGTCCGAAGATACCGGTAGTGCTCCTTCAACAGGACCTTCGACTGGGCCATCGACAAGTGATCAGTCAAAGGGGTCTGTAGAATCTCAGGCCTCCACTTTTGACACACAGCCACCGTCCTCGCAGGATGTTTTGGACAACTCTGTACAGCCGTGGGGACAGTTGTCCGTTATTGGGACCAATATATGCCACGGTATATACAACTTCCAGTTCATATGAAATCTGGTTCTACTAGTTTAAATCTGAGATTGTCTTATTCACCCTAGATTTTAATGTGAAAAACTGAAGCACTATAGAAACGAGATCATTAATGTAGAAGCTGCAAAATATAAATATACATGTATCAGCCTATAGTGTATATTATAAATGTCTTTTAAAGTATTTTAGATTTGTATTATTGTTGATGATAATTTTTCAGCTACGAGTGCTTCAAATAATTAAAAATTAAAGATCGACTCATTACCAGACCAGAAGACCAAGATACAGATTTTAATTTCGAATGTGGGAACTTTATTTCAAGAGCAAATTTATTCACGATGCTCAGAATGATTGCTTGATCATTGCTCAAAATTGTACAATTTCAATTGACAACTTGTTCGGGTTATAGAGAGGAGCCTCCCTTATAATTTGCATACATGTAATAAATATTTAGGCTACATGTATATCTGCATGAGCTGAAATGTATGCATGATTTAGATGAAGGATATATAATTATGTTGCATAGTCATTCTTTCAGCGGTAGTTTTGCATTACCAACCCAAGATTCTTGTGGTCAATAAGATGTATATTATGTCTGGCTCTGCTCTAGATTTATAGTATTGACAAATACCTCATGGGCTAACCACCTCTTGGATAGCTAACTTCGATCCTCTTGTATTGATGTAATGATCAAGTGTGAAATGTTATGCGTTTTAGAGTTGGTCAAAGATCAATACATTATCGGAAGAGCAAAAGATTGTGATGTTGTGTTAAAAGACAAGGAAAAGCCAACAACATCAAGCCTACTATGGAAAGCGTGCTCAAAACAGCACTTCAGAATTTACATAGTGAGTTTATTTTAGACAAACGAAGTACAAATTATCAGTGTGTATTTATCACATGGGGTTATCTTTAGTTAAATTTTCTAGCAGCTAGTAGTCTAGAGCATTAGAGCGTTTAGGGTTGTGTGTTAACTGATGTCATTTTATTTTCATTGAAGGAAACAAAAAGTTCAGGGAGATTTATCTTCATTGAAGATTTAAGTGCAAACGGAACTATAGTCAATGAAAATGTTATAGGTGAGTCAGTGTTTACCTTCAACCTGCCTTTGTTGAAATTAAATAACTAGTATTTATACATATATTATAATTCTATGTAGGTATGTAGGTATTAACTGAAGTTGTCTCCCTCATTAGCCTGTGTTCTGTTTCCTCAGAGTTTAGTCACCGCATTCAATTAATGATGGTGGGTGGGGGAGGGGTCATATAGCAGGTCGGTGATCTACTTCACCAACTTGTATATCCATCGTATATCCGTAGGCTTTTCCATGGTTGAACTCAGCGGCTCAATCTAAGCTATTGAGTGACTCCGCTCCCCCTTATATAGTGAACACCTCCCCCTTATATGGTGAACACCTCCCCCTTTTATGGTGAACACGGTCGTAAATTAACCTTACTATTCACTCATGCGAGCTGGCTATATTGCAAATATTACTGCAAGTGATTTATAACTGATAGAATTGCTTGGCAGCATTGCTAACCACAGCTGTTATTAGGGTGAGTTATAAGCTGGTTCGAACGATGTAAAAGCTGTGTATAAGACTTCAGGCTACCACTCTGATTGTTTACTACTTTCAGGCAAAGGAAAGTTTAATGTGTTGGTCAGTGGTGATGTAATATCCTTAGTAAATAAAGCACACAGATGTGAGTATGCCACTATGCTCTGCACTTAGATGTATACCCTCTATTACTAGTCAGCTACAAACACTAACTTCCCAGTACTGGCGCTTCCCCGATACTGTTATCAAATGTACACTATTACCACATTATCTGTACCACTACTACTGTATTGGTATGTACTACATATAAGACAGCTTGGTTTAAAACGGAGCCTGCTTACCAGTGACCTGCATATCTGTATTACTCTCTCATATAACTGTGTGTCATAATGTATATTGTGCTATCATTGGTACTAATTGGAAACTATGTCACATCCTGACACACTGTCACTACACTCAATGAGTTGATCCTTTCTTTCTAGCTTTCATGTTTCTGGACTTTAACGGTAAGGCCCATGAGGACGGTAATGTGCCTAAGGAGGTTATGGCCAAGTATATGGTGCTATCAGATCTCGGCAGGTAAACATAATTTATACATTTCGGTGTATGATTGCTTGGCCTACGCAAGCAGTACATATACACATTGAGACTACACACTACCAGTCTGTACAGTAGGGTATCACTGGGTCACTGGGTCTTCTGTTATTAGTTATTTGCCTTCCACTCCACAACCTGCTTACTATGACTCTTTAGTATCTGTCAACGCACTTTATGTACCCATCTTTATGATTATAATACGCATGGATTACAGCGGAGCATGTGGATTGGTGAAGCTAGCTGTGCGTAAGAGTGACTGTCTCAGGGTGGCTTGTAAATGTATTGACAAGTCAAAATTTACATTCTCCAGCAGTACTTGTGAGGTAAGTTGTACTTTAACTCGATACTATATAGGATAGGTTCCAGGTTTGAATCCCGGTCGCGGTGATGTTAGGAAGAGCTTCCAGCCACAATTGCTCCTGTTCCTCATATAAAAGTCTTTGGGGTCATGCAAGCCAGCATGGCTTCAAGCCAATTCCTCTACTCCTGCCAAAAAAGGCCATGTTGTGTGGGCTCTTCTCACAGGGAGTTGGCCAGCACTGGCTCATAGCAGTGCAAGCTGCAAGGGGCTGGTCATGCCGAGGAGTATAAGCAGGTGTGAGATATGGGATAGGTTTAGTTTAAGCACATTGTGAGGAGCGTTGTCGTCTTGCTACTCAGGCATTACTTGTACCCATTCTCAAGAGGTAGTTCGCTTACTTACTGCTTGTACTGCTTGCATACTCTTCAAATATGCCGGAATGTATTTACAGTATGGAACACTGACTAGTTGATTACCTGTCGATAGATGTTAATTTTGGGCACAGACTGCATGCGAATGGGTAATATGATGCCTGTGATTTACTCCCCATGTGTGAAGTGTATGGTGGGGTGTGTGCATGCTGTATATACGCTGATATTATGGTACTACCCCTTGGGTGATATCCACGTATGCTCATCAATTTTCCCTTGTCGTTGTAGAAACAGTTGATGAAGGAAGTGTCAATAATAAAAGCGCTGAATCATGTAAGTAGTGTTAGTGGTGATGTTATCCAGCCTACACTGGGCGTCTTGGCAGTACACATTGCGACTCGGCTACACGAGAGGCCATGACCTTCGGCAGAGCGGCTTCATGTTCATTGGAACTACTCTATAGGCAATGCTTAGTACCAGTCCACGGGTGGCCTTGATTACTATCCAGCCAATAACCAAAGCTGATTTATAATTAATTAGATAATTGGAGTTATTGCATCTAATATTAACCAATCACAACAGCGCTTCATGACGCCGGAGACTGAAAAGACAAATAAATGGCGCTCCTATTTGCTCAAGAACGAAACTCCGAAGGCCGGAAAAGAACAATCGAACTCTTGTGTAGCTGAGCCATTATTGTGATATAGCACAAACTTTGACATAAAAATCGGTATAAAATGACATCAGTTTTTATGGTAAATCTGTAGTAATGTTCTACGTTGATGGTTTCCATGTTAAAATCAGAGAAAAAGACGCATTTTGCAAACTTTATTTTATACTTGATGTGGTAGAGGGCTAAGAATCCAAATTATTATACCTTGATGAGTGTAGTCTATAACAACTTGTGGATAGTTTATATAGACTGTACCTATAGACCTATTACCATGTGGTTTGTATATATCAATATTATGATATTTGTTACTATTATACACTTGATATTTGTTTGTATTCCAGCCATGTGTAATAAAGGTGGTGGATGTGATAGACACAGCGGAGATGTTCTGTATATTTATGGAATTGTAAGTATATTACAATATGTACAATGGATGTGGACATAATTATAATGTGCAATATTTTGTTTTTTCTGTAATGTGTGTAGAGTGTGTTAATGACTCTGTGCTGTTTATTATCCATACTAGTATTCTTCGGTAACAAAATGTAAGTCTGCATAATAATAGGTCAGATAGATGTTAGATGACTAAGATTCCCTCATTTTCACCATGTTTATCTTGCTTGCACATATTACAGCTGATTTAGAGCATCAGTCCATTTTTCATTTAACAAATAAGCCAAATAATAGGACTATATTTGTGTTCTGTCAGCCATAGCCAGTTTCTAAATAGACTGTGGTACTTTGTTGCTGTATTGATTTCCTTGGCTAACTGACTAGAGCCTGAGGGTCGTTACTTGCAGAACTATATTGTTTTGAAGTATATTCCAACACTTTCAGAGCAGAGGCTGGAGATTTGTTCAAGGAGATCAAGCTTTCAGGCAGACTGGATCCAGATCAGGCTAGAGCTATTTTCTACCAAACCTGTCTGGCTGTCAAGGTAAGTCAACCCATTAACTCATGGGGAACTCAGTTTGAAATATATCTACTTTGTATAAAATGGTTATGGTCTCCATTACAAGAATTGGTTTACGGCTGGGAGTTATATTCTCTTGTAGTTACCGATGCTGACCTCCAATCATCACTGTTCCGTTGTAATTAAGGTGTTACAGTTCTCAGTTGATTTGCTTCATGGGGGATCATCTTTAAAGCTTTTAGGGATCGTTAGGTGTAAACTATTTAGCATGAAGTCTATTTGTATTGAGTCATTACATCTCAGAGGTCAAACATTCCTTTGAAAGCTTTTACTTTAGTTACTCTGTGGGGAATATTCTAGAGGCTGGTGATAGATCAGGTGACTATCTGCCATATCTCATTGGTTGTTTAGTGACTGTGCAGCTGCATGTGCCTCTGGTTATACTGAGAACATGCTTTGTTACATACTATACTATACTATATCCCATGTATCTGTGTTTTAGCATCTTCATGATAATAACGTTGTGCACAGAGACCTGAAGCCAGAGAATATCCTACTCAGTAATTGTCTTCCCAATGAACGTGTAGTCAAGGTATTGTATTCCCATTGTCTATACCTCAGCCAGAAACCTGCAGCTATGAAAACAGTATTTCATGTTAGTCTACAGGAGACTTCAATAATATGCACTGTATGTAAGCACCCACATTCATGTGCATATACAAGACTGTTTAGCTATGAACTCCCATTTTTATAGGTCACAGACTTTGGCTACAGCTGTGTAATGGACACTTCTTCACTTCTTAAAACTTTATGTGGAACTCCACTGTATATAGCTCCAGAGATTGTGGCTACACACGGTATGGGTGGAGGCTATACCAAGGCTGTAGACTGCTGGTCTCTTGGTGTAATACTCTATGTTTGGTGAGTTACATTTAGTTTCTTCTTCTGTCCTGTCAGCTATATCAGATATGCATTATTTATTTCAATGTCTGTGATCACATATAGTTAGTGAATTGGTGTCAGAGTTCATATTATTAAGTGTATAAGCTGTCATCACAGATTAGGAAAGTGTTTCTTAGGATTTTCCTACTTTTTTGTCTGTGTTCATTGAAGTAGATTGTTGGCTGGTGTTGGACTAAATGTATAATAATCTATAGGTGGCATATAGTTACTCCTAGTAAACTTGTTATTTATACCCTTAGATTCAAGGAGAAGATGTAAGACTGTAGACATTGTCTACTCGTGTATTTACTAACCTCACTACATGTGTACTTGTTTATGTAATTTATCTCTACATGTATTAATGACTTTTGACCAAAAAGTAAATGTTGACCCCATGACCCAATTGGTTATTGAACTGGTCATTGGCTGGTCAAACCTACACTTAAATTAATCCAGTTTTTCCTTAAATTAGGGACAACACGTAGATGAGTTACATGTTCTCCTTCCTCTACTTGTGACCATTGTAGTAATCTCACTTGTGTGTTTAATAACTTCTGTTATACCTACACTGTAGTGAAAGACTATAATTTAATATATAACACCACACTTAGTAAAGTGTTTTATATTATATTACATCATATTAGATATTATATTTTATTACATGTATTACACTGATGTTATCACTTTGAGATTTTTTTACTCAGACCAATTACAGAAAGTTGGAGCTATTATTTGTATCAATTCTTGGAATTGTTTTCTCGAGGAGTGGTGGAAATCCTATTGGGAGAGATATCACAACTCAGAAATCACCAATACCTACAAATAATTTTCTCTGTGAAAAGACAACTCCCATAAACCACAAAACCTGAGCAATCCAAAATATTTTCTATTAATAAGAAGTAAACTGTATCATCATTCATGTTATGCTGTAAAGACCATAGCTACTAGATGCCATGCCTACGATTGTGCTATAATGCTAAATTCTACCTTATGGCTCTAGTATTACTGGACAGCCAGCTTTTACTGCACAGCGGACAGACATGCCAATGAGAGATCAAATACTGACAGGAAGTTACAAACTAAAAGATAAATACTGGGAATACATTCCGCAAGGTTAGTGTTCATATTTATTATTAGCTTCACCGCTAATGGGTTCCTCTTGTTCACTAGTCTCAAAGAAATTTGAAGGTTGGATACTATTGGCTTATACAAGTGCATTTATTGAGCCAGTATCCTATTTCAATGCAGTAACATACAGTATTCCTCTAATAGGGGTTTAGAATGCCTGTGGTCAATTATTTGATGTTCTTCTGTATATCTGTAGCCAAAGACTTGGTGAGCAAACTTTTAGTTGTTGACCCAAAACAACGTCTGACCTTAGATCAGGTTCTTAACCACCCATGGTTTCAGGTAAGCCTGTGATATGGGGCTATGTATCAACTCTGTATTTGAGCTGTATTCTGAGGCGTTTCTAAGTGAGCAGTTTAGATATTGTTATCGTTAGGTACAGCTCATGTAGGCAACTGTGGATGGATGTTCCTTCTACAGAGCTCTATAACAGTTCTTCTTGTTTATATTCCATTGACATGAGTTAAAGCTATATACATGTATTTGTATACGAGGGGAGATCAATAAGTAGGGAGACTTTTTTGGTAGAGATACTTAAATGCATTTACATACTTAAAGGAGAAATTCACAAATTGTGCCCTACTTTGAAGTTAGTTTTTGTACTGTTCTAAACAAGATATTCGAACAATTATTGTACAGTATACTAAATCAACATATGTTCTTTTATTAATAACAAAGGATTTGCATTTTATGACCATCCTTATGCCTCAATTAGTGAAATTAAAACTCCTTCTAAACGATTGAAAAATTAGGAGTTTTCTCCTTTTTGAGATTTCGCCATTCTATTTTGTGAGACTATGGTTTCCGGCGATCGACCATTCCTGGGGAGATAACTTTATACTATTATCCGTATAACATAATGCTATGCTAATTATACATGTATTTGTTTTCCTTACTTTCATTTCAATTTCTTGACTGCAGTTGTCAGTGCAGTGCAATCACATAGACCTTAGCATCTGCCAACAATGCAAATGCATTTATACCTGTACATGTATCAGTAATATAATATACATTTTATCATTATAAAACTTATATGTGACAAATAAACATGCATGTACATGCTGAAGGTACCATATTGCACAACACACTGTATTTGTATAAACATTATATGTAATCACGAATTCTTTATTATATCTACATATACATGCATGTATAAAAGGTTTACACAATATCATTGGAAATAATTTCTGACACTCTGCTACCCATGAAAAACATTGGTAATAGTATTATTAAAAGTACACATTAAAATATTATACTGCAGGTGGCTAGGCTCCTGTGGATTCTATGATAGCTTTAACTGCTGAATCTATGGCAAAGCACTAATGATTACCATCATGTAGCACTTATGTGCTACTATGGTTTTATAACATAGCCAACAGATTGTGCTAGAGAGTATTGAGCAGTCAGAGCAGAGGTGTACAAGTGGAGGAAGTTCCAGCAGAGTGCAGAGTGGACTGTGTTATGATCAAACTTCAACTTCACTGCCTGGGTTTCAACAGTTTAACACTTGCATAGTTGGTGAGGTAGAGGTCACTGGCAAGCCCTACAGTTATAGACTGACCTTGTTGACCATATTATGTTGACAGCTAACATAATGGCTGATAGCAAATGGTTGCAAGATTCAGGCCATGGAGGTCAATAATTGTTTAGATGCAGAAGTGGAGAAATTTGAGATAACCTCTGTTTTTCAGTAAAACTTAAACAGAAATCGCTTTTTCTAGATTTATTCTCCTTCTCCAAAACCCCAACTAAGGAGTAAGGAGGTCTATCTAGCTTTCACCACTACTGCACCTACATGCAAAAGCAATGGACAAATATTTAACCTCAAGGAGACTGCCAGTAAGGATACCAGACCAACTGCAATGATGAATGAGGTTTCTTCCTAAAGTTGTTCCTGTTGAACTGGATAGTTTACCCTCCATCGGTGTCTCTTGCGATATTCCAAGGCTATAACATTTTGTCTGGAACATCTTACCAGAATCTATCTGCAACCAAGAAATGACTGTCTTGTGAATTACTTTCATTTGCACATAGATCTGCCTACACACACAGTCTTTATGTGTAACAATGAATAATTCATGTAAGTGTAATTACTATAATAACCAAATTCAAAATTATCAGAGACTCTGAAGGAGTATCAGATTCTAAATCTTCTTTGCCGATAAAGCAACAATGTTTAAGATACAGGATTCCGAGTAGTTACTCATACAACTACCTACCTGAAGAGCTATATGGATATGAAACTGCATTTTCTTGAAAGCATCGGCTAGTGCATGGTAAAACTCATTAGTGCTTCAGTACTACAAACTCATAGAATAAAGTAAGAGAGCATATCAGCATCTGGTGGCCCAACTGCAGCAGGCACTGCAACATCCTACAACACAAGTCAACAAGCTGTATGTGTTAGTATCAGCTCAACATTGATAGTATGCCCACTATCGTCAGTATTAGTCGTCGCAGCAGCAGTTTACTAGCAAAATAAAAGAACCATTTGTGGTGTTAGCTGTAGTTCGTATTAGCAGTAGGAGTAGTTACTTATAGTAGTAGTTAGCAGTAAGTTAAAGTGATAGCAGTGTAGTAGCAGTAATATGGTGATTTCAGTAGTTAGTTATGGTTGCATTAGTAGTAATCATGCAAGTAGTTAAAATCAGCAGTAGTAATAGTAGTAGTTGGTTACAATAATAGTTAGTCGTAGAAAAGTGGTCAGTTGTCGCAGTAGTACCAGAGGGTTCAGTAGTAGCTACAGTATCAATAGAATCAACAGAAGTTGAATTATCAATAGTAATAGTAGTAGTTAGATATAGTAGTCACCAAGTCACCACAGTGTAGGCCCAATATTCTTAGTCACATAGGCCTATGCCATTATAGAGAATATTTAAGAGTATCAATAGGGTTTGTCACAGTCACTGAGGCTAAAGTAAATTTCTTAATGGTCAGCATTGTGGAACAGATTCATAATATTGCACAAACATACATAGGATACTAGTTTTTTTCCAGAGATGTTTGCAAGTTTAATTTTGGAAACGAGTCTTTTAATAGGCCATAAAATGTTGCTTGAATTAACGGAGTCTGGCATCTCTGTTTTTTTTCTTTCAGTCATTGGGCTTACTTACTGCTTATTTTAATTTTATTTATCTGAATGCACGCCATGGAATGAAAATTAGCAAGATTAAAATAAAATTAAAATAGGCAGTAAAGAAAGAAATAGAACACCAGGAAAGTATGGAGGTGAAGTGATGTACTGCAATCCAATACAATGGGAAAAAGACAGTTCCAAACTAAACCTCTCCGTGACAGTTTGAACCCCTAACCCCACCCATAAATTTTCCTTTTTAATATTAATTTTTTCATTTAATTAGACTTAATTATCGGTGAGTTGTATTCTAATAAATGTAATCTACACAGTTGAGAAACGTCCTGCTGGAACTGTCTTTTTTTGGAAATGTTGCTTTACCATTTCCAACTAACAGCTTTCATCATTTATATTTAGCCTGTTTTGGTAAAAGCAACACACTAAATAAATTGAATGATATATTATTATATTGATTTGCATTGCCTTCAATTGATTGTTTGACTTTTAATCATTAATTTACAGCGGCAAGTAAGCAGTAACTGGTGATTCATTTGTCTTGTGTCTAGTCAACAGCAATCTGATGCCAAAGAAATAAAAGTGATTTTATTGCAGCTTGAGTTCATGTTATATTTCCCACGGAAACTTACTGAGAGTCACTGCTAGCTGAATCTGACTGAGAGTCACTGCTAGCTCCGTATCTGACTGAGAGTCACTGCAAGCTCCGAATTTGACTGAGAGTCACTACTAGCTCCGAATCTGACTGAGAGTCACTGCTAGCTCCGCTGAACTACCAATGAAACCCATGGTAGAACAGTTATTAATTAATTACGTGCATAAGTAAATAAAAACAAACATAATTGATGATAAATAATTATTTTAAACAAATTGAAACTAGCGTTTTTTATAGTTCAGTGAAACTGCAGTGACTGTCAGTCAGAGTCGGTGGGAAATAATCTAGTAGGATTAGAAAAGAATGAACAAATACTTATTATAATATAACTTGATTTGATTTCATACCGGCGGATAAATATGCATTGTAGAATATGCCGTGAGCTATATTAGTCAGTATAAAAAACAAGCAAGTATAAGTAGCAGAAAACTTTGGAAATTACTAAAAAAACACAAGTGGCTGTCGCAAACCAGTAAACTGTGAATGCGCAAACTTACCGGAAACAGCACGGCTATAGCAATATAGTGGATTTAACGGGGCATATATTAATCACCTCGCATATCGGTGTAAGTCTGCAGATCTTAGACTACCAACAAGGATGCGCCCATGACCAATCAGATAAACCGATTTTTTGGATAAAAACGCGGATTTTGGTATTTGTGGAAATGACGTCTGGAACCGCCAGATTTCGAACTATCACTTTAGAATCACTTCAAAATTTGTGATTTTCCCCTTTAAATTTTTCTGTCACCTTCAAAATGCTCTCCCTGGCAGTCTATACACTGATTCCAGCTTCCTTGCCATGCTTCCAAGTACCTCAAAAACTCTGTCGTTGAAACCTCCTTTAATAATTTTGTTGCATTTTACTTTATCTTATTTGGATCATCAAAATTTTCACCTATCAAGGTCATTTTGACCCAAGACAGCATTTAGGAGTCACATGGTGCTAGGTATAAAGAATAAAGTGAATCTGGAAATATAGTGACACTGTGCTTGGCCAGGAATGACCTAACCGCCAATGCATTATGAGCAGGCTCGTTGACTGGTGGAGATGTCAGTTGTTAGTTGCTTACTTTTCTGGCCTTTTGTGCCTATAATGCATTATGTAACCTCTCCATAACTTCCAAATAGAATTCTATATTATAGTTTGCCCTTTAGGGGAAAATTCATACCTACATATTTTTTGTGGGTTGATTAATTGTTGAACAAGTTTGACATTATTGTTCATTTTACCAGTCACAGGGCAACCTGACCTTGCCTAATGTTTTACCTAAAATAACAAACCTTGAAATTTATCATACTACTTGAACGTAGCAGATCTTGATAGAGCAATATTTCCACAAACAGTTTGCACCATTTCATAGTATTTCGTTGGTTTTTTCAAAATTGTATCTGCTGCTCAATTTCCTCGTGATTTGCCATCTCATAAAGTGAGACAGTCGCACTAGATAGCCCTTTACATACTTCTAATTTTCTGATGTTAGGATGATGCAATTGCAGTGAAATCATGCACATGGCATCACAAGATGCTGCCAAATAACATATTCCAATAACAAAGGCACATGGCGATGCTAGATGTCTGTACTAAAAAAGTCTCCCTACTTATTGATCGCCCTCGTATGTATCTGTACTACCTGCAGCTGTGTCACTTATTATTATATTACTTGATTTAGGAAGACAAAGACATGCTATCAAATACTCACAAACTGCTCAATATAACAGACCCAACGGTTTCAACTACGACTCCACTTCCATCCACCCCTGAACAAGAGAGAAAGGTAAGCTAAGGAATGTGATGTTGTGTAATTCAGTTATTGCTGCTATCAATCAAGTAACTCCTAGGCTGGTTGCAGTCATGTTGCAAAGTTTACATACATGAACAAGTAGGGAGATACTATTAGCCGTGTAGTTCCATTACTTCCATTTGTACATATACTCTATTTGTATGCATGTATTGAGTTCAGTTGTGTGTTTTGTAGATATGTTTGTGTTGTATGTAAATGTACTATAAATACAAATGTAGATATATACATGTACATGTAAATGTATGTATTGAATAATGAATATATGATTTGGTATTAAATAACAGAGGCGACGAATTGGTGCTGGAGATGAGTTTCGTCAAGATAGCGCAACCCCTCTCTTAAGAATTCACCAGGGCGATCCACCAGCCATGTCTGTTGACGACAGTCTAACCCCCACGTTCTCTGACCCAAAGATGGACACCAACAGTTCCAAGCTTTCTGAAACAACCAATATGTCTACCTCCACAACCTAGGCGCAGAACAATGTCCATATTCTGTACAAAACTTTGTCTTGCTTCCAATACCGTTGACTCAATGACTCAATCACGTGTTTAGGTGTCCTAGTACTGTATTGACATTACTACAGTCTACTTATAACATATCAGTACCTAGTTGAGAATTACAGTATATTATGGTAATTAGAGGTTTCTTCATTCTCAGATCTTCCAAACAAGTTGATAGTCAACTTAGCTTTGTATTCTATTCTCAGGCTCCCACAGTAGTAATCTTTCTATTCAATATTTAGTTATTGAAGACCGCATAGCCAGACCAGACTCCTGGACTAGATTTATGCATTTCACTTGTATATATTTGCATGTATCACCAGGTGGGGGTTTGGCTTATCACTTCCCTATACCTACAGCACATTTTATATTTTTGTTAGAAACCAAGAGTTATTCTAATCACTTCTGTTAATCGCAATTACCTTATGGCTTGCTCTCCCAGATACCAGTGTAGTAATCATTTATATTCTGTTGTACTTTATATATTTTGTTAGCTAGTCTAGTTTCTAATAAACATTTGAGCTAAAACAGTAACAATGTATCAAATCTCTCTGCTAAATTATGGAGAAGTTGTTTTCCCTCCTCTTCTGGAGTGGCCAAAGATGGCCAACTATCTTTGCAGCAAAGCCATACAATAACACATACTTTTTGGATAGCTTCCCTTTGCAGTGGGCTGCAGCGTAGAGTTACCTACTCCCCGGGAGAACATAACTACGAAGCGAAGGAATATGAAAGGGGACACAACTCTACCTGAAGAAAAGTTAACTTTACTATTGGGGTATGTGGGCGTGTCAAAGGTGAGTCTCGGGCGGAGCTATGTATCCTCCGATCATATATGGACCAAAGAGGGTAAAACGCTCTTATGTATGGACGGAGAATGTAGGGTGTACGACTTATCGAGGAGCACATATCATAGGCTAAAGATACAGCTGCAAAAACTGACATATTTCTGACATGGCGAAGGTAAATTCACGGCGTGATAACAGTAGAAGTATGATTTATTGAAATTAAAATAAAAATTAGCTTCAAAATTATTTATTCATATTAAATATTACCACTCTTATTAGATATTAGGCTGTCTAAAAATTGGTTAATCTCGCTTGAATCTGGATTAAGCAAACCCACGCTACTTTAAAAATAAAATGATGTTCTAATTTAATTTTTTCTGATATGATTATGATTATGATTATCCGATTTCGATTATGATAATTTATTTTAAATTTGTTATAATAATAATTTATATTAATATTAATATATTATAATAATTATAAAATAATATAATAATAATTAATAATTATAATACAATAATAATGTTGTGGACTTTTTCCTGGGAGCAATGTGGTCTTGAACCGCCAACCTCCGGCACTGCGCCTAGCATGTGTCTGAAGCCGCTACCATCACGGCCATCTCGGCAACCCCGAAAAAGGAAGCTTCAACGACCGCATGTATAGCGGCAATCAGCCCACACACACGGTTGGACAGTTCCACCACATTCTCCCCACCACAACGAGCCATGGGTCTTTCAGCATCCCACTGCTGCCACCAATGTTGTGGACTTTTTCCTGGGAGCAATGTGGTCTTGAACCGCCAACCTCCGGCACTGCGCCTAGCATGTGTCTGAAGCCGCTACCATCACGGCCATCTCGGCAACCCCGAAAAAGGAAGCTTCAACGACCGCATGTATAGCGGCAATCAGCCCACACACACGGTTGGACAGTTCCACCACAATAATATAAGTATTATAATAATACTTATTAGTTATTATATTTTTATTCATAATAGAACAAGACGCACTTTTAGATTCCTAATATTCAAATATAAATATTTCAACACTTATCCAAGTGTCATCATGATCATCAGAGGAAAAGTATTGTATGTTTCACCTATAGGATTAACCATCAGGATGGAGAACAGGCTTCAGGTTTACTGCTTTCAGACACACCAATATATCCAAATGTGATAATCCTACTATTGGATTTGATGTTAAATACATAGCCCCCTAGGCTAATAATGAGAACCTTAACAGGCCTATTGGATATTGAAAAGCAATGGTTTCCACTAATTGTCAAATTTTCTTAGTGCTTTGTTTTAACATAAAAATAGCCTATTCATGAAGGAATTGTGACCTCTCATATGAAAGCCAACCGTAACGAGGCATTTACTATTGCTATTACTATTTGGAGTAGTGGACCAGAGAAACTGTAGTACATGATGTAGCTTCAATTTGGCTATTCACCTATTTAGACTGCTATCTTTACAAAGTAAATGTTGAGCAATTTATTGGTGATGCCTGCTAGTTTGGGTGAACTTGATCCTTACGGTAATAAACAGCATTTAGTATCTTACATTGTCTTTTTTGATATACATTATGTAGGCCCATAAGTTTGTCTCAACTTCAACTGTAATTTTCCCACAATGGCCGTTTCTTTGTGTTCAGAAAAGTGGCAGTAAAGGAAAGGCTAGTGGCTTCAAGCTCACAAATAAAAAGACGAACAAGCTAGCGAAGAGAGGACAACTCGATCATCAGAAGAAGAAACGAAAAGAATCATTAAAAAATAGAAAACAGGCTCAATTGAACAAAGGTATTTTTCATTGTGATCACTGATTTGTTTACCTGCGATGAAAAGTAGGCCTACTTAATGTGTTGGATTCATTGATATCTAAACTTGGCTTATGATTTCCTAGCTCAGCAAACAGCTACCCATGTTAAGCAGTTCCAGCAGCCTGAAGAGACTGCTATTGAGGATGAAGGCTACTTTGAGTGTGCAAATGTAGGATTTGCCAAGTCTCTTCTAAGGTAGGCATAGGTCAAGTGTCGTGGAAATTTATTGAAATCTTATTTTATCTGGAAATATATCCCATGTAAAAAGGAGCAATTATGCAGTCAACAGGAGATTATTATAGATAATGGTTGGTATTCTAGTTATATATAATTTTTGTAGAGATGGTCAACATAAACGAAAGCGTAAAAATAATGGTGAGGTGGAAGCATTGTTCACTGCCAACAGCAAGCGGGCTAGGCAGTGGACTGAAGAGGAATCTACCCCTTTACTCCCAATTAAAGACAAAAATAAACTCATCCAAAGGGCCTTAAAAGTACAGAATACAGAACCAACAGACGCAGGTATAAACTGTATAGCTGATATGCTGTCTCAATACGTCATAGCGACTTTTGAGTTAGTTTGTATTGGAACATTGATCCTGTTGTAGAGAGGTTCTCTTAGTAGATCAACACTTGACGAAGATTTAGTTATTATGATTGATTGTAATCATGTCTGTGAGTGAGCTATATTTCTCCTGGTTTTTCTTCATGACTGTAAGCCAGACTGCTGTTATCCTCTTCATCAATATTGTCTTGTGATGCCTAGCAGTAATAGAATAGAGTAGCTAATAGCTTCATGTTTTCCAGCCGTGGAGGGGGAAGAGGCCGAGGAAACTGTCACACAGGAGGAAACGGCACCGAAACCCTTACCTGAGGTGTCAGTGGTTGATCTGTATGCAATGAGAGTGCGTAAGCTACAGCAGCGACAAACAACTATTGCCAGCATGTCTTGTGCTATAGTGGAGAATCCAGAGGGAAATGTAAGACAATCTCTCTGTTACACCAAATAAGATATGCCATTGTATTATATTAATATAACCTGTAAGATAATGTGTGTAGTGTTTGGACAAAAAACAGTTGAGAGAAGAAGTTACAAATTTATAATTGTACAAATCCAATTGAATTCAAAATTGTTAAATAAAATTCCAATAGACTAGGACCAAACTAATAGACAAAAGCTCTGGTAGTTATTATTGTGGAAGCTAAAAGTCTAAAATTTGTATTGGTGTGGTCAGCAATCATATATTAGCTGCAAAACATGCATATGGGCACATTCACAGGTATTGCTCATGTCTTTATTCACTGAATATTTGAAGTTAAAGAAGTTGAGAGCTCTCAAGGAATTCTGGGATGAAAATGATCCTGATATAAAGACAGGAAACAGGAAGCTACTACTTCTATCCCTCACAGAGATATATAAAGATATTCTACCCGATTACAATATACGGTAATTTTAGTTCACATTGTGCTGTTTTATAAGGGAATCGTGATACTAAAGTTGTATTGAAATGATGCATTTGTCCATCTATCCTGCCATAGTGTTCCTAAAATACACTTAATTTGGAGCGGGGATTAATTCTCAAAAGAAACTAGTTTTGTTTACCATATCTATCAATGGTTTAATGACCTGCCATCATCGCTACTGAGTAGCATAGACTTCATTTGTTCAATTGCTCCGAAGTGTTCAGGTTACAAACTCAGAATATTATGCAATTTTTCTGATATAACTTTGTGATAGCCGGACTTGGATTTGCTTTATAACTATCCTTATGTACATACATCTTTTGCACTCAGTTCTTCCCAATAGCACCGTTATGTTAAATTTGTTACGATATATTTGACCTTTAATATAACTAATTATAGTAGCCAACCGTTTATTTTGCAGTGTTGCATCTCAGGCCGAGAAGCAGCAGGCTGCAGGTAAAGACACCAAACAGTTGAGACAGTTTGAGGAAAACCTGCTACACAACTATAAGTTATATCTGCAGATGCTGGAAGAGTGTATAGGTATGTATATGTAGTATGATTAGCTTATCTTTGGAATTACTAATTGTAATTAGGGTGGAAATATATGATACAAGGATGATACACAGGCTGTGAGTGTGATGGTGTTGCTGTACTAATCCATGGCTAAATCATGTGGAACTCAGCCAACAATAATCTGTAGACTGTAGTTTAAAGCCTAAGTACCTTCGTTGGTAGATGTGTTTACAATTTAGTTGTATACAGCGCATGCATCATCATAAATATTCCGACTAATTGTAATATACTGGAGTTATGTTCTGTGATTGCAATACATTTGAGTTGTGCTCTCACTTTCCTTTCTATACACTGGGTATAACACAGATTCAGCAACTAATAAAATACTTATTTTGATAAAAATTGCAGTCACAAGACAGAATCGTGTTTCAAATTAGTAATCTATAATAAATCTGTTATTCTAGGTAAATCTGGTGACAAGAAGCAACGGGAAACGGCTTGTGCTAAGAGTAAAGTAAGCTATGTGTTCGCATCACCTCATAGTACGCATATTTACTCACATAGTGCAGGTCATGTAGATAATAATGGTACACAAAAACATTATATATATATATATAAACTGCTATTACTTGTTTCTTATGTAGGAGTTCCGATTGCTAGCTGTTAGGTGCATGACCCAAGTGTTTGTGAAAAGACCCACATTCAATTTCTGCAAGAATATCATCAATGTCCTTGTCCCACTATTAGCTGTGCACAACCAACAGGTATGTAAGGAATGTCTACAGGGTATGTTCATACCTCATAAGAAGTGTATACTTGTATTTTGCTCTAGGCATCACAATCCTCTAAGCTGAGCATGAGGAATATTAGCGGGGTTTGGTGTCCATGTTTATGCAACAAATAATGTTAAGTTTTCTGGAAATGATGCAGCATGTGACATCACGCCCAGGGAAATATGAGGTGTCTTAGCTGAACCAATTTACTGGTTTTGTACTAATCAGTTTCTTCTATAAGCCGACTGTAATATCTAAAGTCACGTGTGTCTGACACCTGATGTATACATGGTGTCCTCAGACCAGTGGACATCAGAGTATATTAACAAGTTTTAATATACATCTAATTTAATCAAACAAAAGTATATATGCATGTAGTATACATAGCAAGTACACTGCGATGTGTATATTATTATCTACCATTGGTTATGTATAGGTTGTTGAGACGATATGCTCAGCTATAAAACAGATATTTAAAGATGACAAGAAAGGGGAGACAAGTCTGGAGGTTTGTAAATATCTCAATAGGAATGGGATTAGTGCTCTATAAAACTAGTTTAGAGCCATTGGCTCGTTGCACCATTAAAGTGGAAGTAGCGTTACATTCATCAGATGAAATATTTACTATGTTAGACTGTTCATTGGATATGCATTTCAGTGTGTAGTGCTAACTATTTTTCTTTGTTATACATGATTTCACATGTAAATAACGGTAAACCGTCTGTGGGACCCACCAATTTGGAATTGTCTTCACCTTTGTTTAGCCCGTACTTTACCAACAAGTGCATAGCTTTGTATGGTGCCATCATTGTTATATTGCATTACACAGTATGTAGTGTAATATGTATTACAGATAGTGAGGAGTATATGCAGAACAGTGAAGGCAAAGAACTTTCATATCAATCCCAAGGTATGCTATACTGGATATATAGTATGTATGTGTTCTCTCATTCTCTATTGGTTAATCCCAAGGTATGGTATACTGAATATACTATATATAGTGTGTCGTAGTATGTTCTCTCGTTGTCTATTGGTTAATCCCAAGGTATGGTATACTGAATATACTATATTATAGTACATGTTGTATGTTCTCTCATTGTCTATTGGTCAATCCCAAGGTGTGGTATACTGAATATACTATATATAGTGTGTTCTATAATAATTGTCTATTGGTTGATGAGTAGGTGTTATCCAGTATGTCGTCAGCATAATCTATAGTCTCAAAAACCCCCATCAAAGAGTTGATTTGGTGATTAACACTTATCTGTAGAATGCATTGCACTTGATTTGTTGCACTTTTATGTTATATTTACTTTCCTATGTTTATATAATACAATGGAGATGTACACATGTACATGTGGTGGTATATGATACCTGTAGATTATAGACATACATTGTACTTGTATGTAATGTGGTGATATATGGTACTTGTGGATTATAGACATACTTGTTTGTACATGTGGTGATATATGGTACTTGTAGGTTATAGACACATTCTTAGCTCTAAGGATTAAAGAGATCAACACAGAGGAGGAGAAACAGAAGAAACTGACCCACAAGGAGAAGATGAAACAGTGGTCAAGGAGAGAGAGGAAGGTAATGATCTAATGTGCACTCTAATATTATATAGTACACTGTGCTATAATATTATATAGTACACTGTGCTATAATATTATATAGTACACTAGGTAGAGATGAGTACAATCAGAGAAGTGTTACATGTTATATATTTATACATGTATATCACATGTTATATAGTATAACTTATGTATCGGCAGATGGACAAGAAGAGAAAAGAGCTGAACAAGCAGCTGGAGGAGGCAGCAGTCGAAGTTAATAAAAAGAAAATACTTCAGACTGTAAGTTTACTATGTATATACATGTACATGTATATTATAACATGATGTGTATTATAACATGATGTATATTATAACGTGATGTATATTATAGCATGATGTACATGTATATTATAACATGATGTATATTATAACATGATGTATAATATTATAACATGATGTATATTATAACATGATGTATACTATAACATGATGTATATTATAACATGGTGTATATTGTAACATGATGTATATTTAGTGCAGGGATGTACCCTACATGTATGTGTCCATTTACATTCAGTACACTGCCTGCTTGGGGATACTACCAGCTACTAGTCTACCAGCTACTAGTCTACTAGCTATCAGTCTACTAGCTACTAGTCTACTAGCTACTAGTCTACTAGCTACAAGTCTACTAGCTACAAGTCTACTAGCTACCAGTCTACTAGCTACTAGTCTACTAGCTACTAGTCTACTAGCTATCAGTCTACTAGCTACTAGTATACTAGCTACTAGTCTACTAGCTACTAGTCTACTAGCTACAAGTCTACAGTACTAGCTACTAGTCTACTAGCTACTAGTCTACTAGCTACTAGTCTACTAGCTACAAGTCTACAGTACTAGCTACTAGTCTACTGATATTGTATTCTGATTTCTTACAGAGAACTGACACAATATCAGCCATATTCACTCTCTACTTTATTATACTCAAGAAAGCTCAGGACTCTCAGCTCCTTTCTCCTGTCCTTGTAGGCCTCTCAAAGTAAGTACATTACACAACATCTGTTAGCACCTGTGCTTGTGTTATTAACACAACATGTGTGTGAGTTATTATTATGTTTATGCTGAGAGGAAGATAGGACAACTCCACCTGCCTTGGCTGGTTACACCCTGTGTTAATTTCTATTGCAGATTCGCCCACCTTATCAATGTAGATTTCTTTGATGATCTATTTAAAGTGTTCCGTGAGATTCTCAACTTGGAGGTGAGTAGATTGATAGCCGCACTGTTACTGCTGTGGATTTCACTTCGCATTGTGAACAATCTATCGTAATGTGAGGTACTATGTTACATCGTATAGTTGTTTACAGATCTTAACCCTGGCTGATGTACTGAATATAACACACACTGCCTTCACTATCCTCTCTGGACAAGGAGAGGCTCTGAATATAGATCCACAACACTTCTACACACATATGTACAGAGTAATCCCTCTACTCCCCACAGGTTAGTTGTAAATTAGAGTAGATTGCTGCTAAAATTCAATTGACGATGTCGATGGGATGTTGTTGTTGTTTGCAAACTATTGCGTCTCCTCCATACATGTATTCGTGCAAGAGTGTGTATAATTAACAATAACTTTTGGAATTGTCTCCTCTCTCTTGAAGATACAACTAAATTCTCTACCTCCTATTGTGAGCTGTACTTGTTGCTGGGAAAGAAACGCCTCTCGGCGTACCATGGTAACTTTTTCTTTAACCTGTGGGCTCACGATACTTGATTAGGCCTACTCAATTAATTTCCGCTTTTTGGGCAGTTAGGATTGGCACTTTGTACCTGTTGTAACATTTACTAATACAATCATGTGTTTGTATAGATGAGGGACAGAAGAGTATTCCAAAAATATCAGAGTTACTTAAACTCATGTTCCTAGACAGAAAGAAAAGAGTAAGTAATTCATACTAGACAGTATCATGTGATGTACGCCATAATTCTTATAATATACAATAACTAACCTTCATGTCCTGAGGGTAGCATACTTAATCATTTTAGATATATGTAGATGTTGAAGTTGGAACAGAAGTGTATATTATGTAATTGGCAATCACTTAAATCAATCATACAATGCCGTACATTCAGGTCTAGTATTCTAATTCAGTTAGCCAGAGTTAGTGGGGGTGTATGGGATAGCATCTATTCAGTGGTGAACCATGGGAAGGTGACTGACAATAAGCTTATTAGTAGTAACCCTTTAGAGATCACTGTACATACATATCTGGTAATTGATCTCTTCCTGTGTGTTTATCAGGTGACTAATGCTAGAGTGCTGGCCTACACCAAGAGGTTGGTGAACGTGTCTGTTCATCTAGAGGGAGAGAATGCTCTAGTTCTTCTAACAGCTGTACGAAGTCTCTTCAATGTAAGTATTCCTCATCAGTACATATACTATCTACAGTTGTGAAACACGTCACAGTGGGACACAACACAGTAGAACACGTCACAGTGGAACATGTGCTATTACTGTGGTTGACTTTTACACTAATTCTTTATAATTTGAACAGAAACTTCGTACTGGTTGGTTTGTACTGGTTTATGACTATAATAACTTGGACTTCCTGTGTGCAAATCAGTTGATTTGCCTGCTGGGGCCCGTAGCAATGGTGCATGTGTCTTTATGTGATTCCCATGACCCTGTCTGTTCGAAAGCTGGGTTTAGTTAGTTGCATGCATTATGTATACTCTATCAAGTAGTGAGCGCTCAGCTACCTACATGTATGTCCATACTAAATAACTGGTTATGTTGCAGACATTCTCGTATACAGATATACTACTCGACACAGAATGTGTCGGTAGTGGTATATACAGACCAGACCTAGATGAACCAGAGTACTGTAATGCTCACAATTCTTGCGTACTATATGAGCTTCACCTCCTGGCTGTAAGTATTAGTGTGTCAGTTCATGTTACTGTTTCATTGGAGTCGCTGCTCTGAATATCACCTTGCAGAAAAATTGATTTCCATGGACCACACACACACACATAGCCTAAGCGCAGGTGTGCTGTAGTAATGTGTGGGACATGTTGTCAGTATCCAGGTGCTATTCCTTAGTTGGATTTACCATGCTTTCCTTAGTCAAGGAATGACAACTCTGCCGACCACTGTTTGGTCACAGTAACTTTGGCTTGTTAGTGGGTGAGAGCCATTGATGTACTAGTATATGACTTATTATGATATGATAAGACAATTCCAGATTATTTCACTTCATTACGCTCTATGTTGCCTTGTTGTATCTTATGACATAATATGCTTTCCCTCACCTAATAAATTATACACATGTACTGTGTTGTTATTTTACAGCACCACTCTGAAGAGGCTGTGAGGCAATGTGCCAAACTCTTACTCAGGAATTCCCCAGATCACCAGAAAGATAGCAAGGCCAGATGTATGGTTTGTGTTCAGACAACTGATGAGCTCATAGACCTTATACAACAGCAGGACACGGTCACACCTCTCACAGATGGACACAAGGTGAAGCAGAAGGTAAGCACTTATTACAAATATACTTATGGTTCATTGAGTTAGAGGAATATAAAGCATTGTAGAAATGTAGTATAGTAAAGCATTGTACAATGTAGTTGGGTTAGTTCTATATTTTGCTATAATTTGTTTGTTAGGTTGGGAATACAGAGATGAACCAACTGAAGAAGAGCTATCAAACAGTGAAGTGACTCTACAGCCTATAAAGTGTATTTTATTAGCAAGCACCAACCAGAGTATATAATAATAATGTATAACATTGTACCTACCACCTGTGTATATAACATATACATTTACATGTAGGTAACAGCCTATTATTATGCTAAATAAATGTCAACTATCAAACAAATTGTTTTTCCATACACCCTGTTAAATATAATAGGATATAACATTAATACTTGGGCATAAAAAAATCATCCAAAAAGGGGTGAAGGTCTAATTTCTTGATTGAGGCTTCATAACAAAATTCATGGAAAGACAGTTTTGAGGTACTAGTACTAGTGACAATAATTAAGAGGAAAATTAACTTCTATACGTGTAAGAAATATTTTGTATATATGATGTAATACTATCAGATCTATGTCCAGCACTCGCAGATCTTGCACAAGGTTGCTCCAGCAAATGCACAGTTAATCATTTTCTCATGCCCAACTCTGCAACTTCTGCATCAGAATCATTGTCATCCTCATCATAAATACTTCTGGGACTCTCTGGTCTTGAGCTAGTTGGAGATGTCACACAACTCTGTGGTCTTGGATACTTGCTCACTTCCTGCTAAAAGAAACCCAAATTACATTCCATTGAATAGGAGCACCAAAACTTTTTACTATTTGATAGTTGTTTCCTGCCATCGATAGATTTGAACAAGAGGGGACAAGTCCTACTAACTTACCCCATCAGTGCCAGGGTTAATGGAGAGGTCTCTCATCATATTCCCAGTACTGGCTACATCTGGAAAGCATTTGTCTACAGCTCCTTGTCTAGCCTTTTTGTAGTACTAAAAATACAACCACATGTAAAGGCCTAGCCGCATTAGACAAAGACACTGCCTGTTTGACAGGCACTATATTTGGATGGGGAATAGCATTTTTAAATCGAAGCTGTGGGTACTGAATCAGACTTTTGAAAACCATGACATCCAATTGGCTAATGCATGGAAGAACAGCTCAACTTTTTCATTACAGTTATGGATCTTGTGGAATTAGTTACTAGTTCCAGAAGGCTTCAATTTCATTATCTTAGTTACAAAACAGTATTTTATAACTTTAAAATAAAAGCTTCAATGAATCTAATCTAATAATTTGTTTTAGAAAAAAAAACATTATTTTTTGGAATTGAAATTTAAATTTCATTTCCACAATGAAAATACAGCACTCAGATCTTACAACCATATAGATAGAGAATTGGTTACACTGACTACTAGACTAGTGATGTCATTCAAAACCAGCAGGTTTGTGAAGACTCATTATTTTGGTAGTTGACAGTCTTCAGTTCAATCGATAGTTAAACTGGTGGAAGGCCTTCAACACAATTCCTATTGGCTACAAAATGTGTTGTCTAGCAAAAGACTGGGTAATTTTTTGGCAAAAACACCAATAGAGAATTTGCCCACATCCCAATGTGGGACAGCTTCAGTAATAGGAAAATTCCGAAGTTGCCTCAAATGTCATCATAGAATTGTTGTGGCAAAGACGTTAATACAGTGATGGTACAATTTCCAATGATAAAATAACATGATATTATGACTATAGGTCGTAGGTAGGGTAGTTATATGACTATTGGCTATAGGTAAGGTACTAATATACATAACTATTGCTATTGGTAACAGGTAATGATATACATGGTAACTATTGCTATTGGTAGCAGGTAATGACATATAACTATTACTAGCAGGTAAAGAAGCATGTACAATGTATTAGGTCTACAAAGATACTTACCATGCCTAAGCTTCTCCAGTCAAGGAGATCACTGAGCCTCTCTGTTCTATTCCTCATTATGATTCGCTGTCTACGTGTCAGCTTAGTGAACTCGTGCATCATCTACAATAATGTACAGTGTATATACATAAGTGTGACTGTTGGAGTTGTGTGCTCTCGTCCACTAAAAATAGTACATTAGAAATTAACTGGACTAAGACAATTATGATGATTGTGTTGCAGACTTATCTCACTGTATACTACTGTGTTGTAGATATATCTCACTGTGTACTACTATGTTGTAGATATATCTCACTGTGTACTACTGTGTTGTAGATATATCTCACTGTATACTACTGTGTTGTAGATATATCTCACTGTATACTACTGTGTTGTAGATATATCTCACTGTGTTCTATTGTGTTGTAGATATATCTCACTGTGTACTACTGTGTTGTAGATATATCTCACTGTATACTACTGTGTTGTAGATATATCTCACTGTGTACTACTGTGTTGTAGATATATCTCACTGTGTACTACTGTGTTGTAGATATATCTCACTGTGCTGTAAAAGCATTCTATGTACCTGGGCCAGCTGATTGACGGATTCTTCAGGAGACTGGTTTCTCCTGTCCACTACGAATATACCGTACGATACTGGGTCCATTACGTGATCATTCATAAAACAACCAAACCCAGACAGATTGGTAGACACATTTGGTACACCCATCACTGTACACTCAGCTGTAACACATGGTAAATACAGCAATGTAATATACTGGTAGGGCTATTACAGTAAACAAAATATGACACCAGCTTACAAGGCCAAAAGATACAAAAAAGGCACTTTTTGTATAAATTGGAAACTGCCAATGAAATTCTACTGGTTCTACTAGTATTTAATTAATGTTAATAGAATGAATAACTAACATGGTAGCATTACATCATAAACAACTAACAGAAGTTCCACTAGCATCCAAATTAACACGCAGAAAACACTGCTCTCCGCATAAAAATACAATGAAACTTTTACAAACATTGCATCAGCCACTATTAGCTTCAACACAAAGAACAATAATTCACTAGCATAGGAGTTGCAGAAACACACCTGGTGTATAGCCCCATGGTTCATAGTATGAAGAGAATACTCCCAGGTGACAGCCTCTAACAAACTCCTCATAGTCCAAGCCCAGCAGGGGATTGGTGGAGGAAAGGAATTCTGGGTGAAACACCATCTAGAAATCATTATAAAGTAGCATTAGTTAAGTACCTCCCTTTAACCACCACCTAGTAGTACTACGTTACTGAACTTTGTACACAAGTTAAACATTCTGAAGCAAGAAGGTGCAGTGTGAGTCAAGGGCTCTTGATTGAAGAGCGTATATCTGCGTGTGAAACTATATTTTACAACGTACATGGATGCTCTATTCTAAACTTGCCCTGGTTTCCAATAACGAATACTTAGGTGAAACTATCAAACACGTACTTTAACTCGGTCATGTCTGTTGTTGAATAGCCCAACTTTGCGAATAGCATTCAGTATTTCATCTTTGTGGTCATCCACAATGTTGTGTGTGCATATCGGTGGCAGGCCAAACCTCTGTCAATAAAATGTGCTGAAATGTAATATTTGAGGAGACGGACATTATTTCTATCAAAATACATCCATGATTGTCATACTTCAACATTGTAAACTGTTTACTGCATAGTACTATAGAAAGAGAGGAAGCTCTACCACAAACCTGGGAGTTATACACACAGCCTTTCAGCTTGATGATATCCTCTCCAGACATCAGGTTATTGTTGGTAGGAATCTCTCCCCTGAAACATTCAAATACGTGAATATAAAAGTAAAGACAGCAGATTCATTTAAGTTCTCAAACTAACGATGCAGATCAATTATGATATTTTCTCCATGGATTAAAAGTGAAGAAAGTGGAATCACCTGAGAATCTGTTCCAGGATAACTTTGCCAACATTTTTCTGCACTTTTTCTACTGTGTCTCTCATCTGTTTAGCTATAGCCTGGCCTCTCAGTGACTCAACATTGAAGTTGTCAGTTTTACACGGGAATATGAGGAACACGACTACGGTGGTCTCAGTTTTTGATTGCTACAATAATGATAGTTTAGTAAAACCGTATTTCTCTGTGATTTGACACTAAAAATTTAATATAGTAAGATCATGGAAGCAGTACAAGTATTTCAATGATGAAAAGGAGATTTTAAAAATTTGGCAGCAAATCTAAAAAAAAAAACACTTATCGAACACAATGGAATTTGGGGCTTATTGCACTGATACCATATTGCTTCCCTGCGTCAATATTTCATCTGCACTGTACATGGAACAATAGCTGGCACCTGCTTGTTCAGCCAGATACTAGCGGTTCCAGCTCTATGAAATTTGATGGCAGAGACTAGGTTGAAGAGAGACTTACTTGCATGTTATAGTTGAGTCTGGCTAGAGATTCAATCAGCATATCTACACCCTTGTTCTTAAACTCATAGCGACCAGCCGAGAAAAAGTAGAGAGTTTTATCCAGATCAAAATCAAAATGTCTGAAAGGTTGAATAGTAGAGGTAGTAAAACAAATAAATACGGTGATATGTACACATCATACATAAGTAGCGCGATATTAAGTTTAGAAATCTATAATAATTAGATATTGAAAATAGCAAAATAATAATATCTGTTTCAAAATAAACGTGTGCAGCGTAAGTCCTCAAAGCAACAGGCATATACATTAGACACAAGTAGCTTTCAAAGAATAGGCTCTCCTGGCAAAGATAAAATATTTCCAGAACTACAAGAGTTGCACATATACGAGCAAAAGTAGAATGTCTACATACCCATGGAAATGTCCTTTAACAAACTCATTGATTTTCTCCTTGCTCTGGGCGTGAAGGTTCTGGAACTCGTGGAGAGCGCTATATCTAGTAACGTTCAGTCCATTGGGTGTGATACAGTCTGCACCAGAAATATCATCATAATATGCAATGCAGCGTCAATATGTACAGGCAATACTATAAGTTAGACCTCTTTCTATGAAAGTATGAAGGAAGTCGGCCATGTTGTTATGACACTCTGCATGAGAAAGAGAGATACAGGATCAGATCTTGCCTATGTACATGTAAATGCAATATATGCAAATTTAATGTATTCACGTCTCACCTGGTTTTCTTCCAATCAGATGCTCCGATTCGACTCCAGTGATATTTGAGACTGTAGTGAAGATATGTGCGCAGTGAGCCGCCGCCCTCTCCATACAGTACCTGTGATATATTCCCCTATCACCGGCCTCTTTATCCAGCTCAAACTATAACCCATTACCAATACGCATATAGTGAGAGAAGTGGTGACTGGTGTGTGGTAAAATAATTTACTTTTAATGAATCGTAGCCAAAATTGACTATCAATTTTCAAGGTGAGACAACTTTATGCAGATAATCATGATCTACATGTATGTACATGTATAACACACGTATGTGGCACTGTGGCAAGCCAGTTTATATACAAGTCAGCAGTAGGTCAGCAGAAGGTTAAGTACAATTTACAACAAATGATGCATACCTTGTCCAGGTAGTTGTAGAAATCTACATCACCAGCACACAGAAACCGTCCGAGTAATGTAGCATGAGTTGTGAAGATAGTGGCCACATCAACATGGGTCGTACGCAGAACAATCAACCCCACCCCGGCCATCCACTCATGGAAATGTGCTAACACCTGTGGTCTAGGAAAGTTAGTAACTCTTTGCCGAAACTACAATACATAGTGGATTGCATGCTTGGAGACCTAAAGAGTGAATTAATACTATACAATAGTAAAACTCATATGCAGTAAGTAGTGCCTAGCTAAACTAAACCAATGAACCACCTAAAATACCTGTTAAAACTAGAGTATGTTAGCACAACTATGTCAGGCTTTTTGTAGAAAAATGACATAATACATGTACTGTATATGCCTACAATTCATCTCCATAACACAAAAGACACTGTAGGCTAGCACTGTATATATTGTAACAGTAATCATATGCAGTACCAGGGTCTTAGGGTGGTTGGTATTTGTGCTGCGAATGGCTGTCAATCAGAACACATTGTTGTGCATAATTACTATATGCAAGTCAGGCCATGATAGTAACACAGCACGCATGTCACAGTGTTATCAACCTTGTGCAGTAGACCATTATTTTACAATGGGTTAAAATAGCCTGCCAGTCCTTATAATATATGCATGTATTTGAACACTCCATACATACATGAAAGATGCAATGTGATGCCTGATGTGTACTTGCATGTACATGCTAGTAGCACATGTATATGCATGCTAGTAGCACATGTGTGTACATGCTAGTAGTACATGTATATACATGTACATGCTAGTAGTGCATGCATTAATATGCATGCTAGTAGTACATGTGTGTACATGCTAATAGCACATGATTATGCATGCTAGGAGTAAATGTATAAGCATGCTAGTAGTACATGTATGTGCATGGCAGCATTACATGTAAGTACACGCTAGTAGCACATATAAGTACACACTAGTAGCACATGTACATGTGCACTGTATGTACACACTAGTAGCACATATAAGTACACAATAGTAGCACATGTACATGTGCACTGTATGTACACGCTAGTAGCACATGTAAGTACACACTAGTAGCATGTACATGTATGTAAATGCTAGTAGCACATGTATATGCATGCTAGTAGCACATGTATATGTATGTTAGTAGCACATGTACAAGTACATGCATGCTAGTAGTACATATAAAAGCATGCTAGTAGTACATGTACATACAATAACTAACCTCTGATATGAACCAGCAAGTAAGAAAACCAAATATCAGACAGTCGTTGCTCTCTGTGTCCTCCCATGGCAGACCAATGTGGCATTTCTCAAACAGTTCCTTCTTCCATTCTGCGAGTTTGTGTGAGGCTGAACCAATATCAAAGAGGATGACCTTTGGGTAACCTTCTATCAGCCATCTGCCATACACAACCTAATCAATGACCTCACACAGGGTAAAGGGGCAAATTTACAGTTATATTAAAATACATGTTGGTGAATGAGTTAATTGCAGGCTAATAATAAACATAGTAAGTATGGTGCACTGGTAGCTAGTACTTGTGTGACCCTAATGATAGCTATCATGGTTCTGTGCCAATACTGCAAACCATGAATCAAGTTCCAATATATATAATTATGTTGTAAAAAGAAAATAATAGATATCTTATCATAACAGATTAGGCTACTATTTTCGAAATGAACCCAGAATCTGATGTTAGAGAATAGAGAGTGGATAATCTCAATCTAACCTTGAGAAGACAATGGTTCACTTTATTCCATACTTGCTAACAACTTCATACAACTATCAGATAAATATTGAATATTTTATACATGTAACAGAGAAATAAATATTATTGAGAAATAAATGACTGTTGGAAAACATTGAAATGGTCTGAGAAGCTTAGATCATCAAGTTGGGTCATTGCCACTATTATTATATAAACTAAACCACCTTGCAGCCCAATTCAACAGTTAGCCAAGGTACCTATGGCAGCCCGACAAACCTTGATGTTGTGGGACCTCATCTGCTTTATAGTGTCAGCAATAGCATAGTTGGTTGGTTGGTCTATCACCTCAACTTCCAACTTAGCAAATTTCTCATTATATGGTCCGAGAAGAAAATAGTGCTCCCCATACTCAACTACAGTTTCGGGAGCTTTCGTCTTTATAACCGTGTAGATGCCACCAACTATAAAAATGGTTGAGAAAAACACATAGACTTCCGTGTACATCTGGTTAATGTTAACAGTTTCCAGTAGTTTGGCAATAAGAGTGAAGAGTTAAAGGGATCGAGATAGGCTGATATTACTAAACATGTAAGATGATTGTTTGCATTTGGAGTGTGCTCACAGGGGCGGATTTTCAACTTTCAGAAAGGGGGGTCTCTTGCCCACCAAGGAAATTTATTGAGGGTGCGCAGCACCCGAGACCAACAGCTGGGGGGTTTGGGGGGCGCTGTAAGCCCCCCCCAACGGGGTCCGGGGCAGAGCCCCGGCTGCTGAAGCTTTTTAGGCTTCATAGAGACCATGTAAACTTGAAACTAAGGACTAAAACATGAAGAGGATCCTTTGTGCTGGGGGATTTCAAGCCTTGGGAAAACTCTCACTCTTGGACGCTGGAGGCAGAAAGTTATGCTATGAAAAACTAAAAACTGCACTTGATAGTAATTTATAGATATGATATTAAATAAATTTTTATACAAAAATTCATACAACTAATAGTAATAACATCAACGATATTGTTTAGGCTGCATTACAAAACAATAAAATGACAACCTAAATGATTATAATTTTCAAATATCAAATTAATAAAATGTAAATAATTATTATTTATATTTTATTAATTTAATATTTTAAAGTTATAATAATTTATAAATTATATTTTAAAAAGAAAATCATTGTAAGCAACATTAGGATTATCATTCATAAGATAATCCTAATCATAATGTTCATGATGTTCTGTTGTTAAATAAAAACTAAATTGGAAATTCATATATTCATAACTCTGACTGCTAGTTCCTCTTTCCCCCAATCTGAATCTCGAATCTGGGATCTAAGAAAATTCAAATAATGTAATCATAATCTGATAATGAAATATTCTAATTCTATTGAATATTCGTAACTCTGAGTGATAGTATAGTTCCTCTTTTCTCCTAATCTAGGAAATTACCCAGGACAAAACAGGAAAAGAGAATTAACTTTGCTAAAATGCAAAGTGGTACAATAAACTCTTTCTGGAAAATGTAAAGGTGATATTATTAGAATTGTTTTGATTAATTTTTTAAGCAATCACCGATTCATTCAGTGAATTAGCCAAGCAAACTTTGACTGTACAGTAAACAAGAATGTCTGCAAGAAGTTTATTGATAGCACAATCAATTGACTTTGCTGATCTACCTGAGAGCTACTTGCAGGAATATGAAACTTAAGCTATATTTACTGCGACCCTAATAAGTAACTATGGGAATCATGGCGACCTCCATAGAAAAACTTTCTAAATGGGAAAATCTTTGAATATGGCCAAAAATCACTCAATTTCAATTTTTTTTTCAGCAAATAAAAGGGGGGTCGCGAGACCCTGGCGACCTACAGTAAATCCGCCCATGGCTCAGCTGGAGTCTTTAACAAGCAGGTGGCACCCAAAAAGGTCATATGTCGATACTGTACAGCAAGGTGCATTTTAAATTTTAATCAACTACTTGTTCTGGCTGGTATTAGGCAGCAGTTTATACATTAGAAGAGCTGCACTATAAACTAATAAAAGCCTATAAAACAGTACAGGTTGAGACATGAGTTAGGTCGGCCTACTGATAGACCCTACACTAGCTTTATCCCACTTATATTAGACTTGAACTAGCACCCTAAATAAAATTCACTATGGCATTTAATCCCACTGAGAGAGAGAGTTAACATGATATTACCTAATCTTAATCCCGTGTGTCCTATGAGATGCCTTATCGCCATAGCGATCTCAATGATTTTATTCTGCTACTATATTTCCTGAAATGTTTATTTTCAACTTTGATTGTAACCCGACTAGTTTATCATCAGTCCACCCTGTTTCGTGCCTGCTCATTTACATAAGCTAAATTAAAATCCAGCTCAAGTCAAAGTCAAGAAATTATGATATAATTAATTTAACAGTATAGTCACATGATAATACATAATTAATTAATTATTATTATAATATGTCATATGTTCTGTTGATACCCAAAATTAAATTCGAAATTGATACTATCCCTATGTATCATACTCGATACTGGGATAATTGTAGGCTATTACTAAAATAGCCAATAAACGGTAATTCTATGTAAACTTCCTAAACTTACCTTTGTTTGCAACCTCCCATGCTACTTCAAACAGCCATTTATTCTCTTCTGTTGGAGATGGAAAACTTATCGGTGAGATGGCTCCCGAAGCATCAGCAGTGTCAACACCTTTCAACAGTCGCAAATTTCTACCATAACTGTTACTCCGACTGCGAAGTCCGGAGCTAGACATGTTAGTTATTATTGCTATCTAATACCCACAAAATAATATGTAGATAGCAGTCGCTTTGATTTTAATTAATGGGACTTTTGTAATTCAACTGCATGTCATAGCATTATGATTGTTGCAAGGAGAGATTCCAAATACTAAAGTGAAAGTGCACCATCGACACCACGTGTTCAAAATAATTTTCTTATTAGTTTTCGCGGACACTAAATGTTACTTTTAATTGTCCTCCCCACGTGTTTTGTACCAGAAGAGGACAACTTTCTGTAACAATCCATTAAAGAGAAAGCAACTCTTAAGGTTTCTGTTCAAAATGTGATAAATTATATTACATTGTATATTTGTTTTATTTGTGTTGATTTTAGTGTGCAATGATTGTAAACTGTACAGTATTTGGGTTCCATAAAGTTTCATACTTTCTTGATGTATAGCTCTTTTTGTTCTCTTTTTTAAGTACCTGTACAACAGCATGAAAAACATGCAAAAGTTTTCAATATGAAAAACTAAAACATGATGCTGAGATTTATTTCATGTACACTATGTTATGTTATATAATTATACTGCAACATACTCCTTGATTCTATACAATGCACAAAATTGGTAGGACCTTCTAACAAGATCATAGGTCTGCCCTGACCTACTGTGAACTAGGTACTCCTGGAGCTACGTCACCAGATTTGTGTATTATCATCTACAAATATCAAGTTGTCCTCTCCTTGTTGCCTAGTAAACTCATGATGGGTTGATGTTTGTCAATATTGATGGCAAACACTGGTACAATATTATGATGTAGGAGTAAGACGTATTTAATTAATAATAACATAAATTATGTAATATTTCTACCAACCAAAATAAATTGACAACAATAGTATAATTATATTTAATATAATACAGTTATCCAGGAAAATAATGTTACATACATGTAGAAGATGCTGCATTATCATTGTATATGACAAGTTGAATACCTATCTAAACAAGTACACGTCCATCATTACTTTGAGCATGAACAAAATACTAAAAAGAGATGACTCTAAACGATGATATTATATTCACATCAAAATATATAATTGTAAAATGAGCTATCAGTAAAATAATATATAATCATTTCAAGAGAAAAGCTAGAAGCAAGAAGGTGCTATATTATAGGCATTAATTGTTTAGCTAAGGTTGAAAATGGAACAGTTGTACCAAAGGAATTTGACTAGCCACTCCCTGCAATATTGTTGGAGAGTTGCAGTTAAAAAAAGGGCATTGCACCAACAAGATCATCACCTATCACAACTAGATTTTTATATTTAACAACCAGACGTGTCTATTTATTAGGTCTCCAGAACCTGCTGGTATTTCAAGAGAGTACCTAAAGGGCTGCGGGACATTACTTATAGCCTTCACCCTTCTAGGGAACTCAACATACAATGTCATGTAGACTACTACTACTACTACACCAGAACCTTCTAGGATTACAGAACTAGTTACCAGCTGATGCCAGTCTATGCTGGTAGAAATACCCTACACCTTTGAATTATAGTATTAATTTATTCACTAGTACCAGCTGGAGATAACATACCACTAGAAGTTGTTTGTGGGGTACACTGAGCATATCAATGGAGTTTTAGAACAACTATATATATTTTATGAGGTACCAGAACCTGCTGGGAAGTTTAAAAATCCAGTTTGTAGGTATTCTACCCCAGAGTACAACGTAGGAGTGAAATCAAGTATATAATAAGTATATTATAACAAGTATAATAAATCATTGGAATAACTCCTTGTAAACGTTGCGCTTTATAAAAGCTCAATTGCATTCCTGTATCAGGTGAACATTTAAAGGTAAAATGGCACATAAGGAGTGGCTAGTCAAATTTCTTTGGTAGTTTTATGCTAGAGCAAGTATTATAGAGCCCGGAAAGTCTCAGCAAATTATAAATAAGAAGAAAAGATGTGAATTACTAAGATATACCTATGTACATTACTATCTCAGTAGAAATACAACATATTAATTATGTAACTAAGTAACACCGTGTGATTGCCTAAATGAATATAACATAGTTTATCAATAAATATAAATGTATACTTTGAGCAATGCTAGGCTGAGTTTGGTGTGCTCATATTTACCCAGAAACTAGAATCTGTGACATTTCCTCACTATAGACTGATAATTCCAATGCTTTCTGTTTAACGTGCCTCCCTCCGTGTTTAGTTTCTCTATCTGTCAAGATCTTCAACTCGACTCCCATGATGTATAGGAAGAGCCTCATCAGATGGAACTATAAATAGTTGGTGATAATTATACATGTACATGTACAGTGGAGAAGATACTGGGGTCTATCGCCCTCTGGGCCAGATAGCATTATGGTGGAAATTCTATCTTTTAGCAGTGACCAGCCAATAATATCTTTGGTAAACCTTTGGCAAGCATATGAGATGGCAAATACACTAATTATTGTAGCATCATTAATTTATGCTAACCTAGGAGCTGTGCATTGACATCATACTAGGGGTGTATACGTCTAAAGCTTTGGTGTAGTTTAAAGGTCTGATGTTGCATAGTACCACAATACATCACCTGTTCAGTGTATGTGTAACAGTATAATACTAAATAACTGTGATGTCATGAAGAGCTTGACACTTGACAGGACCAGTGTAGAAGCAGGGAAAATGAGCATAGTAACACGTCAAAGTCGTGTTGACAAATGAGATGCAGTACCAAACATCCTGCTGTCAGCCATAATACTTCTTGAGGTGGAACCACATTGGTTTAGAGCGCAAGGGAAGGTACCATCATTCACCATGACATGTTGGTCCTGCTGCCAAAGAGTGCAAACGGCTCACTCCGTGAACTGCACCAGTACTGTATAACAAGTTGCAGACAATCTGAGAGGGGAGAACGAGTTAACTTGTCATCAAGCTTCTATGATAACTATTCCAGGAAACATCAACCAATCAAGTTGGTCCTGCTGCTGCTTCATCTTCTTTAGCGGCAGCTTCCAGGTCAATGAAGCAGAAATACTTGAAGGAAATGCAAATCTTCAAGCCGAATCTGGTATGCAGTTGATGTAAGTAAATACACACACAAAGTGCAGTGATTAAAGACACTGGAATCTATCTGCCGTACATGATGTTGTACAACACACTGTGATAGACAAGGCAGTTGAGTTTGTTCACTCATAACTGTACGTGATCATCCGAGAACATATCGCAAAGTAGTACAGCTCGCTATTCTAGGGACAACTGATTGTAATAGTGTGATCAGCTAAACGGAGCTATCGTACCAAATACTATGATAGTCGAGACAGTTGAGGTTGTTTACTAATAACTGTAAGTGATCATTCGAGAACATGTCAGAAAGCAGTACGAGACCAGTGATTGTAAATGTGTTATCAGCAAAACGGAGCTATAAATTTGGAGACATTGCTCATATGATCAGAAGTGGCAAAACAATTTCACGTTGCGTGTGAAGTTGTCTCAAATGAAGTCTGAGTTCATGCACACATTCCCTGACGTTCCCGATGTACAATCAGTGTTCTACATAGAGACATTGTTAAGGCCAATATAGCACATGAAATGTCACCTTCACCTCTGGAGAGCTAGGTGAGTGTTCGTTGTCTAATACTATGCATTGTATAATGCTGGTCTAGTAGTGATCTCAGTTGAATTGTGATAGGAGTTCTGTTGTCAAAGTAAGTGCACTAACTGCTGCCTGACACGGTATAACAGTGATAGTCTAGTCTGTATGATTCATCAACCAGGAATAACTAGCCTGAAGTCTACGTTGGTTTCAGGGATGATACTCCATGAGACCATACAGTGAGCTGAGGCTATGTGTTGGAATAGCAGTCTGTTAGCTTTTAAATGAAACAACTAGAATACTGTGATTGAGAATGCCCTTCCAAGTCAAGCGATGATACACTTTCCTTGACCTTGCTGGCTGGGTAGACCACCAACAACTTCCACGCCACTGCAGATTCCTTTTCTACAACATGTGTGGAGAGATATCATAGTGTAAACCTGAATGTGACAAGGATTAGTAACTGACTATAGCAATATGAAACTGGAATATGGGCCCCAGTACTCACAGTCTATTCATGATAATAACACTTCAATCATGTCTGTACAGTGTGAATGTACCAATGCCACTCGAGATATGGAAAAAATACATATCTATTAACTCTTCACATGCCAACAGAGTAAATTACACTTTAGTTAAACCATGGGTCACATAGATCCACGGCATAATCAGTCAATGAGTCATTGCATGAGTCATAGCATGAGTCATAGCATGCATCCAGTAAAAGCTTACCTTCCAGCCGCTGTCGTTTGATCAGTATAGGACTAGCAGGCATTGGTATCTTCCTTTTCCTACTTGAACCACGGGGAGAACTGCTTTCTGATGGAGCTAGTAAGTAACACAAAACATCGAAGTGTCAACATGCAACAAGACAATATCTACACATGTACATGTTTGTCAATTGTTTATCACTCAATGTATACTATGGTGTTGTACAACATACTGTGATAGTTGAGGCAGTTGAATTTGTTCACTCATAACTGTACGTGATGATCCGAGAACATATCAGGAAGCAGTACAGCTCACTATTCTAGGGAGCGATGTACAAGATTAGTGATCGTAATTGTGTGATGAGCCAAGCGGAGCTATTGTGCGACAGACTCTGATAGTTAAGGCAGTTGAGTTTGTTCACTCATAAACTGTGCGTGATGATCCAAGAACATATCACGAAGCAGTACAGCTCGCTATTCTAGGGAGCGATGTACAAGACTACTGATCGCAATTGTGTGATCAGCCAAATGAAGCCATTTTACAACATACTCTGACTGTCGAGACAGTTGAGGTTCACTCATAACTGTAAGTGATGATTCGAGAACATGACAGAAAACAGTAGGAGACCAGTGATTGTGATTGCGTCATCAGGAAAACGGAGCTATGAATTTAGAGGCATTGCTCATATGATCAGATGTGGCAAAACAATTTCACGTTGCGTGTGAAGTTGTCTCAAGTGAAGTCTGAGTTCATGCACACATTCCCTGATGTTCCCAGTGTACAATCAGTGTTTTACATAGAGACATCGTTGAGGTCAATACAGCCCATGAAATGTCACCTTCACCTCTGGAGAGCGCGGTTAGTGTTCGTCATCTGATACTATGCATTGCTTGGTGCTGGTCCTGGTCTAGTAGTGATCTCAGTTGAATTGTGATAGGAGTTCTGTTGTCAGAGTAAGTGCACTAACTGTTGCCTGACAGGGTATAACAGTGATAGTCTAGTCTGTATGATTCATCAACCAGGAATAACTAGCCTGAAGTCTACGTTGGTTTCAGGGATGATACTCCATGAGACCATACGGTGAGCTGAAGGTATGTGTTGGAATGGCAGTCTGTGAAATAATTAAATGAAACAACTAGAATACTGTGATTGATAATGCCCTTCCAAGTCAAGTGATGACACACTGTCCTTGACCTTGCTGGCTGGGTAGACCGCTGGGCAACAACCTCCACGCCACTGCAGCTTTCTTTTCTACAACACGTGTGGAGAGATATCATAGTGTGAACCTAAATATGATAGGGATTAGTAACTGACTAAGTAATATGAAACTGGAATATGGGCCTCAGTACTCGCAGTCTATTCATGTCAATAACACTTCAATCATGACTGTACAGTTTGCATGTACCAATGCTACCCAATATACACAAAAATACATATCTATTAATTCTTCACATGCCAACAGAGTACATTGGACTTCCGTTAAACCATGGGTCACATAGATCCACGGCATAATCAGTGCATGAGTCACTGAATGAGTCATAGCACGAGTCATAGCATGAGTCATAACATGCGTCCAGTAAAAGCTTACCTTCCAGCCGCTGTCGTTTGATCAGTATAGGATTAGCAGGCATTGGTATCTTCCTTTTTCTACTTGAACCATGGGAAGAGCTGCTTTCTGATGGAGCTAGTAAGTAATACAAAACATCAAAGTGTCAACATGCAACAAGACAATATCTACACATGTACACGTTTGTCAATCGTTTATCACTCAATGTATACTATGGTGTTGTACAACATACTGTGATAGTTGAGGCAGTTGAATTTGTTCACCCATAACTGTACGTGATGATCCGAGAACATATCAGGAAGCAGTACAGCTCACTATTCTAGGGAGCGATGTACAAGACTTGTAATCATAGTTGCGTGATCAGCCAAACGGAGCTATTGTACAACATACCCTGGTAGTTGAGGGAGTTGAGTTTGTTCACTCATAACTGTACGCGATTATCCGAGAACATATCGCGAATCAGTACAGTTCGCTATACTAGGGAGCGATGTACAGAAGACATGTGATCGTAATTGCGTGATCAGCCAAACGGAGCTATTGTATGACATGCTGTGATAGATGGGGCAGTTGAGTTGGTGTAGTTTAAAGGTTTGATATTGCATAGTAGTGCAATGCATCACCTGTTCAGTAAATGGGTAACAGTTTAACACTAAATAACTGTGATGTCGTGAAGAACTTGACAGGCCTTGTGTAGAAGCAGGGAGAATTGGCATAGCAAAGTTTGCCCTCTACGAGGTCGACGAGGTGCACCAACATGTCAAAGTCGTGTCGGCATATAAGATGCAGCACCAAAAATCCTGCTGTCAGACATAATACGTTTGGAGATAGAACCACATTGGTATAGAGCACAAGGGAAAGCACCATCATTCGCCATGACATGTTGGTCCTTTTGCTAAAGAGTGCAAACGGCTCTCTCTCGTGAACTGCACCAGTACTGTATAACAAGTTGCAGACAATCTGAGAGGGGAGAACGAGTTAACTTTTCATCAAGCTTCTATGATAACTATTCCAGGATACCTCAACCAATCAGGTTGGTCCTGCTGCTGCTTCATCTTCTTTAGCAGCAGCTTCCAAGTAAATAAAACAGAAACATTTGAAAGAAATGCAAATCTTCAAGCCGAACCTAGCATGCAGTCGAAGTAGGTAACTACACACACAAAGTGCAGTGATTAAAGACACAGGAATCTATCTGCCGTACATGAAGTTGTACAACATACTGTGATAGTTGAAGCAGTTGAGTTTGTTCACTCATAACTGTACGAGAGAACATACCAGGAAGCAGTGCAGCTCGCTATTCTAGGAAGCGATGTACAATATTAGTGATCATAACTGTGTGATCACCCAAATGGAGCTATTGTACAACATACTCTGACAGTCGAGGCAGCTGGGTTTTTCACTCATAACCGTACATGATGATCCGAGAACATATCACGAAGCAGTACAGTTCGTTATTCTAAGGAGTGATGTAATAGACTAGTGATCATAATTGTGTGATCAGCCAAACGGAGCTATTGTAAAGCATACTGTGGTAGTCGAGACAGTTGAGGTTCACTCATAACTGTAAGTGATGATTCGAGAACATGTCAGAAAACAGTAGGAGACCAGTGATTGTGATTGCGTTATCAGGAAAACGGAGCTATAAATTTGGAGACATTGCTCATATGATCAGAAGTGGCAAAACAATTTCACGTTGCGTGTGAAGTTGTCTCAAATGAAGTCTGAGTTCATGCACACATTCCCTGACGTTCCCAGTGTTCGATCACTTTTTTTACATAGAGACATCGTTGAGGCCAATACAGCCCATGAAATGTCACCTTCACCTATGGAGAGCTCGGTGAGTGTTTGTCATCTGATACTATGCATTGCTTGGTGCTGGTCCTGGTCTAGTAGTGATCTTAGTTGAATTGTGATAGGAGTTCTGTTGTCAAAGTAAGTGCACTAACTTCTGCCTGACACGGTATAACAGTGATAGTCTAGTCTGTATGATTCATCAAACAGTAATAACTAGCCTGAAGTATATATACGTTGGTTTCAGGGATGATACTCCATGAGACCATACAGTGAGCTGAGGCTATGTGTTGGAATGGCAGTCTGTGAAATAATTAAATGAAACAACTAGAATACTGTGATTGATAATGCCCTTCCAAGTCAAGCGATGACACACTGTCCTTGACCTTGCTGGCTGGGTAGACCGCTGGACAACAACCTCCACGCTACGGCAGCTTTCTTTTCTACAACACGTGTGGAGAGATATCATAGTGTGAACCCGAATGTGATAAGGATTAGTAACTGACTATAGCAATATGATACTGGAATACGGGCCCCAGTACTCACAGTCTATTCATGACAATAACACTTCAATCATGTCTGTACAGTTGGAATGTACCAATACCACTGAGATACACAAAAAACACATATCTATTAACTCTTCACATGCCAACAGAGTAAATTACACTTCAGTTAAACCATGGGTCACAAAGAGCCAAGGCATAATCAGTGCATGAGTCATTGCATGAGTCATAGCATGCATCCAGTGAAAGCTTACCTTCCAGCCGCTGCCGTTTGATCAGTATAGGACTAGTAGGCATTGGTATCTTCCTTTTCCTACTTAAACCCCTAGAAGAACTGCTTTCTGATGGAGCTAATAAGTAATACAAAACATCAAAGTGTCAACATGCAACAAGACAATATCTACACATGTACATGTTTGTCAATCGTTTATCACTCAATGTATACTATGGTGTTGTACAACATACTGTGATAGTTGAGGCAGTTGAATTTGTTCACTCATAACTGTACGTGATGATCCGAGAACATATCAGGAAGCAGTGCAGCTCACTATTCTAGGGAGCGATGTACAAGACTTGTAATCATAGCTGTGTGATCAGCCAAACGGAGCTATTGTACAACATACCTTGGTAGTTGAGGGAGTTGAGTTTGTTCACTCATAACTGTACGCGATTATCCGAGAACATATCACGAATCAGTACAGTTCGCTATTCTAGGGAGCAATGTACACAAGACATGTGATCGTAATTGCGTGATCAGCCAAACGGAGCTATTGTATGACATGCTGTGATAGATGGGGCAGTTGAGTTGGTGTAGTTTAAAGGTTTGATATTGCATAGTAGTGCAATGCATCACCTGTTCAGTAAATGGGTAACAGTTTAACACTATATAACTGTGATGTCGTGAAGAACTTGACAGGCCTTGTGTAGAAGCAGGGAGAATTGGCATAGCAACGTTTGCCCTCTACGAGGTCGACGAGGTGCAACAACATGTCAAAGTCGTGTCGGCATATAAGATGCAGCACCAAAAATCCTGCTGTCAGCCATAATACGTTTGGAAGCGGAACCACATTGGTATAGAGCGCAAGGGAAAGCACCATCATTCGCCATGACATGTTGGTCCTTTTGCTAAAGAGTGCAAACGGCTCTCTCTCGTGAACTGCACCAGTACTGTATAACAAGTTGCAGACAATCTGAGAGGGGAGAATGAGTTAACTTTTCATCAAGCTTCTATGATAACTATTCCAGGATACATCAACCAATCAGGTTGGTCCTGCTGCTGCTTCATCTTCTTTAGCAGCAGCTTCCAAGTAAATAAAACATAAACACTTGAAAGAAATGCAAATCTTCAAGCCGAACCTAGCATGCAGTCGAAGTAGGTAACTACACACACAAAGTGCAGTGATTAAAGACACAGGAATCTATCTGCCGTACATGAAGTTGTACAACATACTGTGATAGTTGAAGCAGTTGAGTTTGTTCACTCATAACTGTACGTGATGATCCGAGAACATATCACGAAGCAGTACAGCTTGCTATTCTAAGGAGTGATGTACAAGACTCCTGATCGTAATTGTGTGATCAGCCAAACAGAGCTATTGTACAACATACTCTGACAGTCGAGGCAGCTGGGTTTTTCACTCATAGCCGTACATGATGATCCGAGAACATATTACGAAGCAGTACAGTTCGTTATTCTAAGGAGTGATGTAATAGACTAGTGATCATAATTGTGTGATCAGCCAAACGGAGCTATTGTAAAGCATACTGTGGTAGTCGAGACAGCTGAGGTTCACTCATAACTGTAAATGATGATTCGAGAACATGTCAGAAAACAGTAGGAGACCAGTGATTGTGATTGCGTTATCAGAAAAACGGAGCTATAAATTTGGAGACATTGCTCATATGATCAGAAGTGGCAAAACAATTTCACGTTGCGTGTGAAGTTGTCTCAAATGAAGTCTGAGTTCATGCACACATTCCCTGACGTTCCCAGTGTACGATCACTTTTTTTACATAGAGACATCGTTGAGGCCAATACAGCCCATGTAATGTCACCTTCACCTCTGGAGAGCTCGGTGAGTGTTCGTCATCTGATACTATGCATTGCTTGGTGCTGGTCCTGGTCTAGTAGTGATCTCAGTTGAATTGTGATAGGAGTTCTGTTGTCAAAGTAAGTGCACTAACGGTATAACAGTGATAGTCTAGTCTGTATGATTCATCAAACAGTAATAACTAGCCTGAAGTCTACATTGGTTTCAGGGATGATACTCCATGAGACCATACAGTGAGTGAGCTGAGGCTATGTGTTGGAATGGCAGTCTGTTAGCATTTTACTGTGAAATAATTAAATGAAACAACTAGAATACTGTGATTGAGAATGCCCTTCCAAGTCAAGCGATGATACACTGTCCTTGACCTTGCTGGCTGGGTAGACCGCTGGACAACAACCTCCACGCTACGGCAGCTTTCTTTTCTACAACATGTGTGGAGAGATATCATAGTGTGAACCCGAATGTGATAAGGATTAGCAACTGACTATAGCAATATGATACTGGAATATGGGCCCCAGTACTCACAGTCTACTCATGACAATAACACTTCAATCATGTCTGTACAGTTGGAATGTACCAATACCACTTGAGATACACAAAAAACACATATCTATTAACTCTTCACATGCCAACAGAGTAAATTACACTTCGGTTAAACCATGGGTCACAAAGAGCCAAGGCATAATCAGTGCATGAGTCATTGCATGAGTCATGGCATGCATTCAGTGAAAGCTCACCTTCCAGCCGCTGTCGTTTGATCAGTATAGGACTAGTAGGCATTGGCATCTTCCTTTTCCTACTTGAACCATGGGAAGAACTGCTTTCTGATGGAGCTAGTAAGTAATACAAAACATCAAAGTGTCAACATGCAACAAGACAATATCTACACATGTACATGTTTGTCAATCGTTTATCACTCAATGTATACTATGGTGTTGTACAACATACTGTGATAGTTGAGGCAGTTGAGTTTGTTCACTCATAACTGTACGTGATGATCCGAGAACATATCAGGAAGCAGTGCAGTTCGCTATTCTAGGGAGCGATGTACAAGATTAGTGATCATAGTTGTGTGATCAGCCAAACGAAGCTATTGTACAACATACTCTGATAGTTGAGGGAGTTGAGTTTGTTCACTCATAACTGTACGTGATGATCCGAGAACATATCAAGAAGCAGTACAGTTCGCTATTCTAGGGAGCGATGTACACAAGATATGTGATCGTAATTGCGTGATCAGCCAAACGGAGCTATTGTATGACATGCTGTGATAGACGGGGCAGTTGAGTTGGTGTAGTTTAAAGGTCTGATGTTGCATAGTAGTACAATACATCACTTGTTCAGTAAATGGGTAACAGTTTAACACCAAATAACTGTGATGTTGTGAAGAACTTGACAGGCCTTGTGTAGAAGCAGGGAGAATTGGCACAGCAAAGTTCGCCATCTACGATGTCGACGAGGTGCAACAACATGTCAAAGTCGTGTCGGCATATAAGATGCAGCACCAAACATCCTGCTGTCAGCCATAATACGTCTGGAGGCGGAATCACATTGGCCTAGAGCGTAAGGGAAAGCACCATCATTCACCATAACATGTTGGTCCTTTTCCTAAAGAGTGCAAACGGCTCTCTCTCGTGAACTGCACCAGTACTGTATAACAAGTTGCAGACAATCTGAGAGGGGAGAACGAGTCAACTTGTCATCAACCTTCTATGATAACTATTCCAGGATACATCAACCAATCAGGCTGGTCCTGCTGCTGCTTCATCTTCTTTAGCGGCAGCTTCCAGGTCAATAAAGCAGAAATACTTGAAGGAAATGCAAATCTTCAAGCCGAATCTGGTATGCAGTTGATGTAAGTAAATACACACACAAAGTGCAGTAATTAAAGACACTGGAATCTATCTGCCGTACATGATGTTGTACAACATACTGTGATAGACGAGGCAGTTGAGTTTGTTCACTCATAACTGTACGTGATGATCCGAGAACATATCACGAAGCAGTACAGCTTGCTATTCTAAGGAGTGATGTACAAGACTCCTGATCGTAATTGTGTGATCAGCCAAACAGAGCTATTGTACAACATACTCTGACAGTTGAGGCAGCTGGGTTTTTCACTCATAACCGTACATGATGATCTGAGAACATATCACGAAGCAGTACAGCTCGTTATTCTAAGGAGTGATGTACAAGACTCCTGATCGTAATTGTGTGATCAGCCAAACGGAGCTCTTGTACAACATACTCTGTGAGTCGAGGCAGCTGGGTTTTTCACTCATAACCGTATATGATGATCCAAGAACATATCACGAAGCAGTATAGCTCGTTATTCTAAGGAGGGATGTACAAGACTAGCGATCGTAATTGTGTGATCAGCCAAACGGAGCTATTGTACAACATACTGTGATAATCGAGACAGTTGAGGTTCACTCATAACCGTAAGTGATCATTCGTGAACATGTCAGAAAGCAATAGGAGACCAGTGATTGTGATTGCGTTATCAGGAAAACAGAGCTATAAATTTGGAGGCAGTGCTCATATCATCAGAAATGGTAAAACAATTTGACGTTGCGTGTGAAGTTGTCTCAAGTGAAGTCTGAGTTCATGCACACATTCCCTGACGTTCCCAGTGTACGATCACTTTTTTACATAGAGACATCGTTGAGGCCAATATAGCACGTGAAATGTCACCTTCACCTCTGGAGAGCTCGGTGAGTGTTCGTCATCTGATACTATGCATTGCTTGGTGCTGGTCCTGGTCTAGTAGTGATCTCAGTTGAATTGTGATAGGAGTTCTGTTGTCAAAGTAAGTGCACTAACTGCTGCCTGACACGGTATAACAGTGATAGTCTAGTCTGTATGATTCATCAACCAGGAATAACTAGCCTGAAGTCTACATTGGTTTCAGGGATGATACTCCATGAGACCATACGGTGAGCTGAAGGTATGTGTTGGAATAGCAGTCGGTTAGCATTTACTGTGAAATAATTAAATGAAACAACTAGAATACTGTGATTGAGAATGCCCTTCCAAGTTAAGCGATGACACACTGTCCTTGACCTTGCTGGCTGGGTAGACCGCTGGGCAACAATCTCCACGCCGCTGCAGGTTTCTTTTCTATAACACATGTGGAGAGATATCATAGTGTGAACCTGAATGTGATAAGGATTAGTAACTGACTGTAGCAATATGATACTGGAGTATGGGCCCCAGTACTCCCAGTCTATTCATGACAATAACACTTCAATCATGTCTGTACAGTGTGAATGTACCAATGCCACTCGAGATACACAAAAAATACAGCATTACAACAGAGTAAATTACACTTCAGTTAGACCATGGGTCACAGAGATCCTCGGCATAATCAGTGCATGAGTTATTGCATGAGTCATAGCATGCATCCAGTGAAAGCTCACCTTCCAGCCGCTGCCGTTTGATCAGTATAGGACTAGTAGGCTTTGGTATCTTCCTTTTCCTACTTGGACCACGGGAAGAACTGCTTTCTGCTGGAGCTAGTAAGTAATACAAAACGTCGAAGTGTCAACATGCAACAAGACAATATCTACACATGTACATGTCTGTCAATTGGTATATATTGTATGACCTCAAATCATGGCTAAATACATGTACATTTGTAAATACTCAGGAATTTTACACAGTTACACAATTTGACTATATACAGTACATTACTACATTTTGAGCCATATATAGAATTGAATACAATGTATCATAATAAAAGAGTTTGCTGATTAACATTTACCTTCCAGCCGCTGTCGTTTGACCGGTACTGGACAAGGAGGCATCGGAATTTTACCTTTCCGGCTTGAGCTAATGTAAGAGATATCTTCTCTTGGAGCTAGTAGCACAGAACAGTAATGTGTGAATGTGCAAGAAAATAGAATCTATACAATCTATATAAGTTACATGTAAATGGGGTATAGTGTACGATCTAAAATCATGGATAAATACATTTATAAATATTCGAAAATCATACAAAGTTACACAATTCAACTATATACAGTACATTACTACATTTTGAGCCATAGATATGTGGATATAATGCATCATAATGAAAGAATCTTTTGATTAACATTTACCTTCCAGCCGCTGTCGTTTGACCGGTACTGGACAGGAAGGCATCGGAATTTTACTTTTCGGGCTTGAGCTAATGTAAGAGATATCTTCTCTTGGAGCTAGTAGTACAGAATGGCAACCTGTCAATGTGCAAGAAAATAGAATCTATAAAATGTACTATGTAAGTTGAATGGTGTATACTGTACGATCTAAAATTATGGCTAAATACATTCATAATTATACGAAAATCATACATATCATATAACAAAAGACGAAATGGTCTGCGGTTAACGGTCTGCCATCCTCCAATCAGGTTTGGGGTCGAAAACTGGGACGACTCATATACGCTGCAATGCTGCCGGTCAGCATCTCGGCTCCAGGTGGCGCTAGGAATTTGGAACCGGGTCCCCCTGCATCACTGCCGAGACGGGTCCCTAGCCGTAGGCCCTCTGAACTGACTTAGGTTGGGGCGGTTGCTCGACCTACCCCGCCCAACGAATAATTGCTGGAGCTCGGGCTATGCTGGCAGCGAAGATCTCCTGGACCCGTGATTTATATACGTTACAATGCTGCTGGTCAGGGTCTCGGCTCCAGGTGATGCTAGGGCCTTGGGACCGGGTCCACCGACATCCCTGCCGGAGCGGGTCTGTAGCCTTAGGCCCTCATCCCCTACCAGGGCAGGGTGGGTACCCGACCCAACCCACCCGACACATTAGTGTTGGAATTCGCACTATCTACTTGGTGTTGTCCTCTTAATGCAGGGGAGCACAACTCCTCATGGAGTCACTGTGACATGCCTGTGCCACCAGAGGTCCTGTACATGCACGAACACAGTACATGAACACAGCACATGAACACAGTACATGAACACAGTACATGAACACAGTACATGAACACAGTACATGAACACAGTACATGAACACAGTACATGAACACAGTACATGAACACAGTACATGAACACAGTACATGAACACAAGCCATCATTACACGCGAGCGAAGCGAGCAACTAATGCAGTGAGACTTGTGTCGCAGATCAAGCACGGCGTGCTTGTTTACACAATTCAACTATATGCAGTACATTACTACATTTTGAGCCATAAATATGTGGATATAATGCATCATAATGAAGAATCTTTTGGTTAACATTTACCTTCCAGCCGCTGTCGTTTGACTGGTACTGGACAAGGAGGCATCGGAATTTTACCTTTCCGGCTTGAGCTAATGTAAAATATATCTTCTCTTGGAGCTAGTAGTACAGAACAGTAAGGTGTGAATGAGCAAGAAAATGGAATCTATACAATCTATATAAGTTACATGTAAATGGGGTATACTGTACAACCTAAAATCATTGCTAAATACATTTATAAATATTCGGAAATCATACAAAGTTACACAATTCAACTATATACAGTACATTACTACATTTTGAGCCATTGATATGTGGATATAATGCATCATAATGAAAGAATCTTTTGATTAACATTTACCTTCCAGCCGCTGTCGTTTGACTGGTACTGGACAAGGAGGCATCGGAATTTTACCTTTCCGGCTTGAGCTAATGTAAGAGATATCTTTTCTTGGAGCTAGCAATACAGGATAGCAAAGTGCAAGAAGAGAAAATTTATGCAATGTTTGTAAGTCAACTGGTGTATATCACAATCGAGTGAAATTATGGCTGTATTAATTTTAGACAGCTATACAATCCAACTAAACAGTATATTACTACAGTTACAACCTGCTATAATGATAAAAACTGGTTTATCTAACGTTTACCTTCCAGCTGCTGTGGTTTGAGGGGTACTGAACAAGCAGGCGCTGGCATCTTACACTTCAGACTTTGACCTTTGGAACCATTGTCTTCTCTTGGAGCTAGTAGTATGAAACGAACTGTATAGATGTAAATTAACCTAGTAGTGACTAAATCCATTTCATGGTGCTGATAAAGGTGATGCATTGTGTAATGATGCATTGCAGACTGATGCATTGAGGACTGGTTTATTTTGTGGACTGTTATGACAAACAAATAGAAGGAAAGAGCGAAGTTAGTTTGAGCTCAACATTTTTCCTTCGGTAGAAAAAACCGATGTGACCTCTTCCATCCAATTCAAATTCTGCAGAGGCAAATTTTTTATGTTTGTTAAATGATATGGATAATATTTTGCTCATGTTTATAGATGTTGCAGCAAATAATGACAATTAGATCAGGGCTGGGCAAAATTTCGTTCCTCAAAAGTTTAGTTGGCCCCACGAATGCTGTGATGACATTTTGGTTGTCAGAAATTACAGCATCAATATTAAAAGATGTATAAACCAAGCAATATTGACAAGGTTAGCAATCGGTAATAGAGCAAGACGCTCATGGTACTACATGTGTAGATTTCACTGAAACGCGGCATGATGGTAAAAACTAAAAAAGATGTTATTTTCCTTAGTAAGTAGGTGTTGGATCAATGCTATTTGGTGAAACATACATTGCTTACTACACCTTTAGATGTAGATCCTAAAAGCACAATATAAATTGCCGCGCTAAACTATAAATAGTGTATAAACATGTACTATGCTGTACCTTCAATGGAAGGTGCTCTCAGTTCAGGTGTATCCAATTGTGTCTGCTCACGACTGCCAGAGGTTGCACAGTTAGTGTCAACATCATACCACGCTGTTAAAACAAATCCAAATATTTCACCACATGAAAATATGGTGTTAACAAATATTTTAACACACAACTGCATGTAGAGAGAATAGAATTTGCCTTTGATAACTAAATGTTTCTACATGTTGAGAGAGAACGCAGCAAAATTAGCTAAACACACTCGTGAATACAGAGTACGTACGTCTTGGCAGGCTGAAGGCTGAATCCCCTCTCAGCTTGTTGACATTGTATGAGATGAGGTAGAGCTGCCCTGCAGTCAGCCTACGTTTTGGCCTCTCCATGAACAAAGATGACGCACTGCTAGCCACTTTTAACCGTGGGAAATGTCTGAAAATAAAGGAATCATGGACCGACTTGAAGCAATAGGAAAAATATTTAAAACAGCAATGGCTAGCTTAACTTAAATACTCACCTATGTGCGAGCTTATGTATGTAGAGAAAGCAAAATCAAGAAGTGCCTGTGAATATGAAATGAAGAGAAAAAGTTGGCATGTCTCAGATAAGACAGAGGTATGTTGATTAGTGAGTGGAAGACAGGAAGAGAAAAGACAAGGAGATACCTTGATGTGTGCATGAACCTCATGGCACGGTTCTTTCTATCTAATTTGTAGAAGAGTGTTTTCACTTCCATTGAGTGCAGCTTAACGACTGATAAGCAATCCAGAACCAGGTTATTTGACCTCATCATACATTTAATAAACCCATTGCCATAAGATGGTGGTCCCGTACTCTTAGATGACGTAGCAAGCTGCAAATGAAGTCCATGTTTGAATAATGAAACCGGCAGCTATACGGTGTATTTAACATAAGCTATACGTTAGTGTCGTACTTGATTTAACAAGATCATGAGCCGGAATGAACATTTACTGGCATGCACAGCTCACAGGACATTGAGGTAGATGTACATGAGTACATATATCAGGTTTCAATTTCATCAGAGATATGTTTAGAAATCATGGCATCACTCTACTACTGCTTCAAAACATCAAGGGGGCATTTTATCTGATTCTGATCCTAAATGAAGATGTGGGGTCGGGTGATTTGTCTACACTATACACATGCATGTCGCACCAACTATGTATAATACTGTAACAACTCACTTTTATAAACTGCAGAGCAAGTTTGATGGTCTCCAGACTAGCCTTGCGCATCCCGATGCCAGCCCGCTGGAAATATGGAATGAATTGCCTAACCAATTCGTCGTAGCAGTGCTGACCATTTTCTGACAACTACAAAATGAACACATCAACTACATGTAAAAGACTATCTGCGATGTTTACCTTGAACTTACCATTCGGCCAGAAACTCTGCTTGAACAACATATGCATTGAATATGTGTTACCTCTCTAAGTGTTACCAGGAAATCTGGACCCACTAGACTAGACATATCATAAATGAAACGATTTAAAAACTTACCAGAACCTTTCTGATAGTGGGTGGGATAAGTGCTTCTTGCAGCAACTGATGGCAACTGCTTTTGCTATGAAATTCTTCACTCTTGGAGTTACGCTTTATAAACAAAGGTGTAACAAATTTGTTACTTGATTACTATATTAGGTGTACCTTTTGGTCACTATGACACTATAACCCTTACAACAGGCTATACACCTAAAATGGTCGCTAGATAACTTTAGAGATGTATGAAAAAACATTCTGAGACGCTGCTGTGTAGTTCCAACTCAGGGCAAAATCTATCGTATTTTCATATTCCGGGCCTTATACGCTGCAAAGAGAGCTCTAGCTTGATCAGTGATCAAACACTACTTGACTAATGCTAACAACATGGGGAAATATAATAACAAGTAGTGCAGCAACAATATCAAGTATACAATGAGGTGAATATAAAAAGTGTCCATAGTAGAGGTTGAGCTAGATATAGGTAAAACATGAGCATTTTACATGTACACAGTACTGAAGTGAATACTGTTTATAAAGCTTATACCAGCAGCACAAGGTGACCATTACAATCAGCAGTGAAGGATCTGTTTAGTATATTTCAGATTTCACTTACTGGTGAAGCATGCCCCTTGAGTTTACAATCATACAAATGACTATCGCTCCTAGATCTTCGAGCCATCTAAAATCAATACAAAATTAGTACTAAATGCCTTTCCTTTCATACAGTCTTAACACTGGTTTCATATTGCTTAATTCAAACCAATAATGGGGTCCCTTGGAGTTTGAATTAGGCAAGATCTACTGTCAACAGTTAGGCATTCGATGTTCATGTAATGCGGATACGGGGGTGGATTTAGGGTTGGATGTGGAAGGTTGGTTTGGGCTACAGTAAAAAATAACATGATATATACATAATTATATACAATTTACATGTATATAAAATGTCTAATATGAATATATTTCTACCGCCTGTATATCCAGGAGCATAGTAAGATAAGGGTTAGCTCATGCAGTATCGTACACATTGATGCTCAGGCCACAGTGCTACTTTTTAATTTTAATATAAATATTGTCGTCATTATTGCGACTGTAAATTGTATAACTGTAAGTATTTATAATATTATTATATTATTAGTAAAGCAATTAATATTTATTTACTTTCAAATATTATATAATAATTATAGTATATAATAATAATATAATAATGTAATGTTTTTGAGTACTATTGCATACGAGAGCCGAGGGCTACAAGTATGGGAAGGACTTGGAAGGTGGCAGAGGCCGACCAAGCGTACCTTCTGCTCATTACATAAAAGAGTGAACAGTTATGGGTGCTCTTTATAGTGTAGACTGTAGATTATATCAGACGTAGGCCGATGCCGAGACTCATTGGAGCTCAGGACCGACGTAGGTCATGCAGCGTTTATCCTCCAAGGGAGTGTAGAGAAAAAGTGTCTAACCTTAAGAGCCTAAGTCCGACGCTAGGTTCATTAGAACCCGGGATCGGCCTAAGCCTAAGGGGTGGATAGAGATGTGCTTAGCCTAGGATGGGGTGAGCTCGAACTGTACTGAATCCACCCGCCTAAAGAGTAAGCCTCTGTAGGTTGAGTTAGGAGATTTTGCTTTATTCAAGCACAATCAACAACTGAAATACAACACAAAATGCACTGCCTTATATACATAACAAACTTCCGGCAAAAATGTACGACATCGTGTCGTCCAGCCGACATGGGGTCGGCTCCGGAACTGATGCAACAATATGTCTGGTTCCGCTCGACTCGGCCACATAAAAGGTCGGCCTTTGCACAAAATGTGCTTACAATAAGGAGAAACATGTCGTATATAATTATGAGCTAAATCAATAAGGTCGGCCACGAAGTTACTATGTAAAGTGGCAAAAAGACTCTAATAATGCACAATCAAGCAAGTACAGACAATTACTAAATAGGTATATAAGTGTGGGAAAAACCAAGTTGCAATAGAACGTAATCCCAAGGCTTGATTGCTAGTACAGATATATATAAGACACGCAGTATATAAGATAATAATGAATGCATAGATGAATATGGTTAACAATGCATGGATAAGATAATGTGATTAAATGTCAGCTATTATAATTGTCAGTGTGGCTGGCGTAAGTGCCATTATCACGGAGGCTGTTTCACCACAATAATACAATTAAATTATATTAATAAGAAATAGTAATAATAATAATATAATACTATTATATTAATATAAATGTTTATATTAGTGTTGAAATGAAATGTAAATATTTATATTATATTTACATTTCATTTCAACACTCTAATCTAAACATTAATATAATAGTATTTATATTATTATTATTGTAATGTTGATTTCCTCAGCTCTGCAGCTGGTGTGAATTGGTGTCTGGTTAGAACCCCTAACCTGAGACATCCAACACTTTCTTCAGTATAGTTGCCGTTCCTAGTAGAGCAGAAAATTGAATCCTGTCTACTTCCTTCCGCTGTATATCAATCATCCCCAGATATTCTTCTAACTTCACCACTGCTCCAAGTGCTCCTACGACAACAGGGATCAGATTTACAGATGTTTCCCAAAGTCTCTGTAACTCTCTCGCAAAATCTTGATATTTCTCAACTTTTTCTCTTTCCTTCTCTTCTACTCTAGCATCCCCAGGCACTGCGATGTCAATAATCCACGTGTGGTCCATATCCTTGTCTTTCACGACGATGTCTGGTCTGCGAGCTTGTATCACATGATCAGTCTGAATGTTGAAGTCCCACAAAATCTTTGCTTTGTCATTCTCTGTCACTTTTTCTGTATTATGCTCATACCAGTTCTTAGCATGCGGAAGTTCATATCTCCTGCACAGATTCCAATGCACTAATTGTGCGACCTTGTCATGTCTCTTTTTATAATCTGTTTGAGCAATCTTAGAACACTCGCTTAGAATGTGAAAAACTGTTTCATTTCTTTCATTGCACATTCTGCACAGAGGTGTTCCAGATTGCTTTTCTATATTCACTTTTCTCCATCGTGTTGGTAATGCCTGGTCTTGTGCTGCTGTGATCAGTCCTTCGGTCTCTTTTTTCATATATCCATTTTTCATCCACTTATATGTCTTCTTTCTGTCTGTCTTGTCTGCTATTTTTGTATACTGTCCGTGTAGTGCCTTCTCTTTCCATTCCTTCTCGCTGGTTTCTCTTTGACTGTCCTGGTATTCTCTCTTCGTTTTCTCCTTCATCAATTTCTTCAAAAATCTATTATATCCTTTCTCTTCACACCTGATGTAATCTGACAGTCCATGTTCCTCTGTCCTCACTGTTTCTTCCGCTGATCTTAGTCCTCTCCCACCCTCGTTCCTCGGTAGGTACAGTCTAGCCACATTAGCTCTTGGATGCAACGCTCTATTGATAGTCATAAGTTTCCGTGTCTTCCTGTCAATGCCTTTTAAGTCATCCTGCGTCCAATCTAGTGTCCCCCCAGAGTATCTGAGCACAACAACTGCCCATGTGTTGATTGCCCTGATAACATTTCCTCCATTCAGTTTAGATTCCAATAGCAGTTTTACTCTTCTTATGTACTCACTTCTCATTTTGTCTTTCATTCCCTTGGTCTTTATTTCACTAGCTTCTAGTACTCCTAGGTATTTGTAGCCTTCACCTCCTAGGTCTTTCATCATTTCTCCATCAGGTAACAGTATACCCTCATCCACCTCTCTCTTTCCCCTCTTCAAAACTATGCTGGCACACTTCTGAATTATTATTATTATTATTATTATTATTATTATTATTATTATTATTATTATTATTATTATTGTTATTATTATAGTATAGAACATGTATATTGGATATAAATAAATATTAATATTGTTATTTGTATTAACATTTATTTACCTTTGAATGAGAAAGCTCAACTTAGTTAGGACCACTTGACTTTCCTTAGAACCTCACGGCAAGCCTCAAGTAACAATCAGGTCTGGTGTCACTTCAACCCGGTGGAATGATGAGTGATCTGATACTGAATGACAGCACAAGTCAATCACAATGACTGTGACTGAAAGCCAATCAAGACTCAAGACAATCACAATGAAGCAAATGCCAATCCAATGGTTTGTCACTTTGTGGTTGTGGCTCAACTTTTAACTCAAGCTCCGGATAATCTGAATAGTGAACTTTTTATTCGCAAATTTATCATAGAAATATATTCGCCCAACATGAATATCGAACAATGAACAAGATTTGCAACAAACGACCAAACACAGACGTAGATACAATCATGTAATGATAATAACAACAACACAACAGCCGCTTGCCATTGTTATGCTCGATGCTCCAAATTACCCTCTATCAACATCACTACCGGTGCCTTTGACCAATCACCACGGTGCCAAAGACTATCTTTGACTGTGCCAAAGACTGCGCTACCAAACCCATAGAGGTATCAGGGGAGATAACTCTATGGTGCCCTATGGCGGTACCATAGGGTTTAAATTTAAATCATAGAGACTAGAGGTATCAGATAACTCTATGGTTTGAACATAGAGTTATCTCTCTAGGGTGATACCTCTATGGGTTGAATCCATAGAGATAACTCTATGGTTGAATCTATGGCAAAGAGGGTCTTTGTCTATGGTTTGAACAAAGATATCTTTGGTTTGAATTCCAACTCTATGGGCGGTACTTCGGGCTCTTGTTATATGATTGGTCCAATAGAGGGCGAAAGCTCGGCCACCATCTTGAATTGGGAAAGAACAGAGTCGTCTGCAGTGTGTTGTGTACACTTTTGAGTGTAAAACTGTGAATGTTATTTTTGTTTAACTCAATTCTAAGCAGTCTTGTGGTTGTAGCAATACTTGCAATTGAGGTTTCAGTATTGGAATCTGCCGCCAGTGTCTAATGACATCCTTAGCAGACATGAATTATAGATATATGTAATCAAGGATAATCAAGGATATAATCAATGTAAATGTTATGTTTATGTTATGTAAGGAATATTTATTTTTTGATTTTGATTTTTCATTTTAAAATAAAAATTAAATATTGTTGCTAAACTCTATGGTTGCCACCAGTCACGTGATTTTGCAGAATGATGACTAGGATTTTACTTTGATCTTTCTTTGATCAAGGCCGTAACTTTAGGGGCGGCAGAGCGGCATGGCCGCTCCTAAATTTCAAAATAAAGTGGCACAAAAATGGTGTTTTTGAATTCAGGGGTATCAATTCTACGGCGGCCATAGAGTTATCTTCTCCTATGGCCGCGGTAAAGTTTTCCTCAGGATGTAGTATAGAATATAGTTTATGCGACGCGCTACTTTTTGACAAACCAATCAAATAATCGGATTACTAGAAATAGCCAATCATTATTTACAATCAGGGTGATTAGCCCAAGGTTTGTAGCTACTTATAATTGCAGTTGCATAATATGTTGACTATATTGAATATAAAGCCAAACCGGCTCGATAAATTACTTTAATCTCAAGCTACATAACTTGGAATTTTCCGTACAGACCAAATAACTTGTTGCTACTTTTTAAGTTTTAACTGCTTCTTTACAACCTCCGTCCTCCAATAAAAAGATGAACATTGTATAGGCTTCCAAGTAGATTGTTAGCATGTATGTGAGCAAAACTTATTGCTGGATTTGGTGGCTACATGAGTGGGGTTTTGATATTGTTAAAAATCGATATTAATAAAATAATATAATAATAATAAATTAATATTATATTTTTATATTAATTAATATTTATATAATTATTATATAAATATTAATTTATTATTATTACATTTTATTAATATCTATTTTTAATAATATCAAAACCTCACTCATGTAGCCACCAATAATAATTATTATTATAATGAATTATAATAATAATATATATTGTATTATTTAATTAATTGATTCTATTCTTATTCTTGTCAGTGTAGGAAAAAATATTTTTTCTGGAGAATGAAAACGCAAAATCTTTTGGTGCTAGTGTTACCCGTTTATTATTTTTTTTGTTTCTGTATTTTTATTTTGTATCATGATAGTATCCTGGTCAGTAGTTTAAGTAGACTAGTCAGTACTAGTAATGCCAGATCTAGTGTGCTTAAGGTGGCCTAGTTGAGATAATATAGGTCTAATTTCTAGTGAAGCTTTAGTAGTGAGGAATAATTACTTAGAGAACCAATTTAGCCTATATTTTTTCGGCGCTCAAACTTATTCTATATCTGTTTATGAAAAGCTCAGTTTAATGTATCACAGCGTGAAAAATTTCAACTGTCTTGTGCTACTTTGATTTACTTGACTATACATATATAATATCCAATTATTTTAAGCAGTAATTTTACACCTTAAACGTCCCGAAATTGCATATCTAGGTAGTAATTTTCTAATTTTTTTCCGGGGGGGGGGGGAGACCCCCGGACCCCCCTTGCGGCAGGGCGCTCTTCGCTCGGGCAGGCCAATGGCCTGCATAAGCACCCGACATCTAGCCACCCCAAAAATTTTTCAAAAGTTACGCCCCTGATGATGATGATCATCATTCATGATGATCATCACAAATGATTACATTTTATTCCCAACGCTCCTGGAGAAAATCTCCATTGTTTTATCGTTAGTTATTTGTTTCCCCTCAACTACTTTGGACTAGGCCGTTTATTAGGTCAGATCTAAGCTGGTCCTATCGGTGCAGACCCGCCAGAAAAGTCTATAATACTGTAATGGCACGCACAGTCGTCTCCTACACCTGACACTCATTATTGTGTGCATATACATGTATATATCTGCTTGTACTTTACTATATGTTATTGTATATACCTGTATGATTATTACTAAGTCTTTTATGCTTTTTATACCCATGTACAGAGGCCCGACCTCTCAGAATCCATTGATATTCATTTTGTACATGAATTGGACCATTATAAGCAACTTTTGTATAACCCGACCTATTTTGGGTCGGCCGTCGGACTTCCGGCGCCCATCTTGTTGCGCAACTTCCGGACGACCACACGTCGTCTTTTCCCGACACTACGTCGGCCGGAAGTCCTTATACTATATAAAGGGCACTGTTTTACTGTTCATTGTCTCAGTCTTCACTTGGCTTTCAATAAAGACACATCTATACTTGATACAGAGACTTTCACTTCCTTTTGCCAGGTCATTCGCTTAGCGAACCGCCTACTAGGTCGGATCGCTCTCTTTCAGCGTATAGTCTGAAGGTCAGACTTGGGACCAGATGGGTCGTCTCTGGTAGTTATTGGGCTACTGAGACCGCTCGATCTTTCATGTAATGCGAAGTCCTATTACCACTCATAGGCACTTCATTTCTGGGTCGATGGTCGTCCAAGGACGACCGCACCAAATCACAGAAACCATTACAATACTTTACTAGTGACTTTGTTATTTGATTATCATAAGGATTATGATAATCAAATAACAAAGTCACTAGTAAAGTATTATAGACTTTTCTGGCGGGTCTGCACCGATAGGACCAGCCTAGATCTGACCTAATAAACGGCCTAGTCCAACGTAGTTGAGGGGAAACAAATAACTAACGATAAAACAATGGAGATTTTCTCCGGGAGCGTTGGGAATAAAATTTGTGACCCAGAAAAGGCATTGTAGTCATTTAATAATTATATTTAAATTAATTGACCGACCTTTATTTGCAATAACTTCCCGGTAATTTTGAGGTATATTGTTAACTAGTCTCAACAGGTGTGACCTTGCAGTTGCAGCACTGTGTCTCGATCAATGCTTTTCTCAATGTTAATTTCTATATAAATTTAAAATTAATAATATAAGTTCTATTTTGTTAGTATACAGTCCTAATTTTGACAGCAATAAGCAAGTTTTCTTTTAGAGTTGAGGTTTTGTGTCTGATCTTGCCAAAATGGCTCTATTCTATTGGTTCATCCCACTTTTGCCCCAAATCAATATCTGTTTTTTTTCTGAGGCTAAAAGTCGTACCAATGCGCTGCATGTTCATTTTTTTCAGCTGCCTTTTCTGCTAGCTGCAGAACTTCAATCTGCTGATAGTGCCAGTTCTACCTCGAATTGGGCATTTTATTTATTTAGAAAAATGCTTGATGGAGCTCCCTTAGTAATGCAAATGAATTATTACTGTTCTGTGATTGTTCGTCAGCCTCGTGACGTTAGCAAACTTTGTAAGCTTTTGTCTCGATTCGCGCTAGATTTATATAGGAAACTGACCATTCTATGGCTTCCTCTCAAAGTGTTTCTAGCATGTCGCCAAAGCTCATCAAGTCAGTCTTGACCATTTGGGACTATATTTTGACGCTCGGAGTAGACTGAGGTCTACATTCTTGTAAAGTTGTGACAACTGGTACATGTCCCCTCTGAGGGGCTCCCGCGAATCGCTCCGCCATGTCATCTTACCAGTTATGTTATTTCTAAGCATGAGGATGATCGAGTGTGCTATAGCCATTACCGCATGGAATTGTAGGGCTTCAATGTAGGTTCAAGATGCTCAACTGACACTGTTGTATAAAGCCGATCACCAGCTTATCAGCTGTATTCTTTGTGTGCTCACCCCAGTGTTGGTGCCTTATTTTTGGGTCACCAACCATCAGAAGGCCATCAGCATTTAGTCTATTTGTTTGGGTATTCAGTTTCCAATGACTTGGTGACCAGTGAGTATGCAGAGTACGGTATGTACTTCAGATTTTCGAGTATGATGGTACATGCGAGAGCAACCAGTGATGGAGGCTCAAAATCTCTGTCTGGTGATCTGAATGTTTTCTTTTGCTAACACTGCAACCCCTCTCTGTCTGTGGTTTGCAGTATTTGGTTTACTTATGCTGATCATGCCTGGGAATGCTGTTGGTTGCATGTGTCAGTTTTTTCAGATAAACAGGCAACGTCTGCTTTGTGTGAGTAGAAATATTTTTAAGGTCCATGCAGCAGTTATCAGTCATTCCAGGTGCATTCAGTTGCATTATGCAGTAGTTATTCCTGTGATCCCTAGCGACTCATCTAGTTGGCACTGTGATTTCCCCTGCTGTTGATACATGTTGGTTTCTCTATGCAGGTGAGGTGTCCATCGACATCTAACTTTCCCATACAATTTTCACAGTTTTGGGCTACTATAAGTGGGAATGAGGTGTTGTGCCTTCTAACAGTTTCTGCAGTGCCAGGCATTTAAATTCTTTTATCTGGACATGAAACTTGTAATCTTCAATTCTTTGTCGATTGCTTTTTTCACTGATTCTGGGTCTCCAAAGTCATTCTTGACTGCTCTTAAATTCTTGTATCCCTTGGTCAGTCTCTTGAATGTGGTGTTGGAATCCTATTTGTGTAGGTCCCGACAAAATGCTTTATCAGAAAGGTTGAGTGGTGCGACTTTAGCAATGCCACGCCTTGTGATTTAGTTTGTAGGGCTTCCTTATAGTTGGTCCACCAAGAAGTGCTTCGGTATTCCAACTGTCAATGAGTATTATTTTGTTTCATCTCTTCAGCAGTCATCTGTAACAGAACTTTACAGGTATCGTTTGCGTAGTGCTCTATTCGCTTTACAACAGAATTTTTGAAATTTCTGCCAATCTTTCTTTTGATGTTGTTGTCCCGAGTTCCTGTGTTTTTATTGAAAATTTTCTCTATTATACCTACCTTTTTCACATCATGTTATATTTTACAATTTTTCTATTAGGCAAAATTTCTCTGATGAATCAAGTTCATCTTTTTGGTTATCTTGTCTGCCTGAAGCCACGACCGCTGCTGATCAGCAGTAACATTGGCCATGTGATCACTGGTGTTTTACAGTGGTTTACCCAAGTGAGATTGAGATTCTTGTTGCATAAGAAATGAAAAATACACATGGGGAAATTACTGTATGGATAAATGAATCTGTATTTTCAATTTATGCAGCAAAACGTGCATAAAAATTCCGCTAGTTATAAGCCAAATTGTTTGAGCCAACAACATTATACCTGTATCTACAACATTTATATATATTTGTTATTCAGCAATTATAATTTTTTTGGAGGTCATATAATTTAACGCCATGTCTCATGAGAGGTGACAACTACGATCGCAAATCTGAGTTTACATATATACGATATTAAGCACAATTTACCTTGGAATCCCCAGTGTTTTACAGACTTATTCAGTGGTGTGGGTGCTGTTCTCTGGCAAGACCAGATGATTGAATTCAACGTTTAAATTTTTTTGTTGAATTGTCAAGTGTGTTTAAAATTCATCTATGTTGAATAAATGATGACTCTGAATGAACAAATAATGTATTATATTATTTGTATTATGTACTTCATGGATTCTGATAAACTGGAACCTCTGTTTCATTTGGTATGTTGTAAAAGCATCACTGAGGTTTTGGCTTGAGTGCCAGCTGAGGTGTTAACTGGGGTGCAAGCTGATTGTTCATCCGTTCTAAAACAACCTGGTGTATTCTCATCATGGCAAAGTTGTATATTGATCAAATCTGAGAAATTCATTCAATACTTTGAAAGCATTCTAGACAGATTCGAGCAACTGTTCTTGTGAGCTCTGTTTTCAATGTGTACTGCTACCACTACTAGTTGTTGCAGGTGAAATTGCTGAATCCAACAGTGCAGAAGATGGACGAGGCTCCTCTCCTAGATTACCAGGTTCATCATCTTTATCTAATTCCTGAAATAATATATTTTATGATGTAATGTATAATTAAAAACCATCAAAATGAGGAAAATGAACTGGAGTAGTCATTGAAAGGGTGAAGGGCTCGTTACCAGTGTATGTGTGTGTGTGCGTGCGTGTGCGTGCAGATTGTGTAATTGTGCAGGGACTGTCGAGTAATGTTTGAAACTGGTGTTGAGTAAATCATATTACTGATGATAGCCGTTGCTAACCTCTTTCTCTCAAATTGTGAAGCTAGTGTAATTGCTGTGTAATTGGTATACTTCAATAACTTAAGGTTTTTATACCACTTCCATTTTATCACAAACACTTCTGTGCCCACCCCTGTCTCCTTAGACGAATCCACTTTTTCCCTTTAACATGAGAATTTCACAGGCTACTGTGTCGCTGCTTTGCTAGTTTTATTGAAAGAAATAATTAGATCAGTGTATAAGTGGGTATGAGTTGTGCATTTAAAATTGTATATTCTAAAGAAGTCACTCTTTTAGTAAATTACTAGTAGCAGCTGTAGTAGTAGTAGTACTACCACTACCACCCATAACAATTATATTATGTACTATTATTACTACTAACACCACTAAGTATTACTACTACTACCACCACTACCACTCAGCACCACCTTCCACATAGTTTATTATTTATATGTAGTTCAATGTGTCTGGCTGCATCTTGAACCTCTAGTGTAGCTAGGGCATGTGAATAGATAATGGTGAACTAACTAATCTTTTAGCGTGCAGGAGTGGGTAGATGTGTGAAGTGGCCTTGCAGCTTGGCCTGCCCTGTAAGGACAATTTTAAAGTATCCTCTAAATTTTTCTGGGAGTGACATGGAGAATGGGTGTTCACTTATATGGTTTGTAGGGAGGTTCCCTAATAGACATTCCTCAGCGTATCCCTGTTGTAGATGAGTTTTCCGTATTGGACTTTATCCTTTTATAAGCAGTTTTTAACAATGTTCTTTTTGAAATATTTTGGTGTTAAAACTTGATCTAAGAATTCCATTCTAGTAAGTTAACTACACGGCGTCTGATCTTACTTTGTAGTTGATTTTGAGTAACCCATGATTAGAGTGAACGTATTATTTGTTGCAGCCAATCTACAGACACCCACTATGTTCCTTACTTGAAAAGGCCAAATGCCTGTCAACTTATGTGGTGTTTGTGTAGATGGGTTAAAAGGGGTTCTGGGGAGGTATTTAAGTATTTGTGTAATCACATGTCAGAGTGGGTGTTCCATATGTAGGAATTATGACACACTTGGGAGGATCACTGTATAATGAGTATGGCATGGGATAGCCCATTATTCTATTTCTTCAAAATGTTTTCTTTTACCATATCCCACTGCTGCCTGAAGGAGTTTGTGATCAAATATGAGTCCTGGTCCTCTTTTTATAGGCATAATTATATTGCCTGAAAAGCGATATTGGGCACTAGTGTTGCAAAAATGGTAATGTGGAAGGGAGGACACATCTTAATTGGTAATAAGGTAGACAAATCTAAGATCTTTGCTTGTGAGCATAGATGCTGCAGAGTAGACAATTCTAAATTAGTAATAAAAGGGTGAACCACGACTCAATCAAAGGTTTACAGGACATCCCACCTCTGATTACAATGCCGCCCCACTACATAATAATACTCAAAGCTCAAATATATATACAACCTAGACAACCTAAAAGAAAGCTCTGATTATCTCATTTAACAGAATTCAAGGTTCAAATTTACTGTAGTAGTCTGTAGAGTAAAACTTAGGATGTGCCTTGACAGCCTCTTTATTCCCCAACATCCTGGTGGATATGTGCAATACTGGATGTCTTGCAAAATATTGGAAGAGAAAACACTGTGAAATATGTCACTGTTCCATAACATTTCAGAATGATGTTATTGGAACTGCACAAAGTAGCTACAGGAGAGATAATCAAGTGAATACAATTACTTTTATTATTTCTCGAACCACAGATGAGTGTTTCACAGTTCCTTTGGGTAGTCAGTGATGTTGTCAGCATATTGCACAAGTGTGCTTGGTGTATTATCTGAGATATTCTGTATGTAAGTTGAAAAGAGAAAAGGGGAGAGTACACTAGCTGCTTTGAGAAATACCAATGTTACAAATGAGCGGGTAGATACATAATCATTTACCCTAATATGTATTTTTATGCCTTTGAGAAAGGACGCTAGTAATGTTACTGGACTGTTCACACCAAAGCATTTTAGCTTGTAGATGAGTGTTGTATTATTAATGTATTAAAGTGGGAGTAGCACCAAAGACTGGGTAGTCTTCCTGAGTTGTCCCCTCTTGTATGAGCAGAGAAATATAATTGGAAGCCATTTATGCTAAATTTGGTTATTCATTTCTCTTTCGGCGCTAATATTGTTTTACCATAAGTAGTTATGTGTATTTTGGAAAAATACTGGAAAATCGGACACCCACTACCTCTATTCACTCATGGCAGCTTTTAGAAAATATGAAGAAGTTGTCTTATCATTGTAGTATACCCTCAAATAAATGAGAAATTTCCTTGCTAATTGCACTTCCTTGATGTTTGAAATAAAAAAGACAAGTGAATATATGTGGTCAAGTATCATGTTATCAAAAGTGTAGAAGGAATTTATGAACTCTTGGTTAATAGAAAAGTTATTGAATAAAAGCTTTTCCATTTGCTTTATAACAAGGTTAACTGGGTTACTCAGATGACATAGACTGCCTTTGTTTGAGATCCATTTGTGGTTGATGACATCATCTGCTGTTGCACTAGCAGCCCTTTTTGAATAGCTCTAGGCAAGTACTATTCAACAAGCTATTCGGCCTTTTGATTGGTTTTGGTCAATTTTGGAAATACTCCCTCTTTAAGTTGTTTTCCCTTGTATAGCTAGAAAGCTTACCTTCTGAAAGCTATTTACATGTAAGATTCAGTTTTGAGATTGAGCTAGAATGTGAAGGTTGCAAATATAGAAGTCTTGCTAAATGATATAAATATACAACATGGTGGCAGCGGTACCCAGAGTGTAAAGATAATGGAAGGTATTCTACCCCCTGGCCAGCTCAATTTGAGGGCAGATGATTTGGCTGGAGAATGGAGAAGGTGGGTGAGAACTTTCAGTGATTATCTCCTAGCAATTGACTTGACTGCTATCACTAAGGCAGCAGAAAGGAGGAAATTGGCTTTGTTCAGACACGTTGGAGGTGAAGATGTGAGAGAGATCTACTCACAAATGGAATTCTTGTCTGAGCCTGATGAGACTACAGGTGTTAGAACTGAGATAGAGGAAGGGGCTACTGGCAGAAAGCTAACCAATGTGATAGCGAGATTCGCGGAGTATTGTAACCCTCGTTCAGGAATAGTAGTGAGTAGATTCCAGTTTCACAATTGTAAGCAAAATGGGGAGACCATTGATGTGTTCCTGATGAAATTGAGAAGATTATCTGAACAATGTGATTTCGGTAACCAGAAAGAGTCTCTAATAAGAGATAAACTGCTTTTTGGTCTGGATGATGAAAGAAAAAGAGAGAAGTTGATGTGTGAGTCAGATGAAAAGTTAACTCTAGATTTTGTGGTCAAGACATTGAGAAGAGCTGAGAAATCAGGTAGGCTGCAATCATCTAAACAAAGTGAGGTGAAGCGTGAAGAGATAGGTGCTGTTAGAGGTAGGATTTTAGAGAAGTCAGAGCATAGTGGAGATAGAATGTTAGAGAAGTCGGAGTATAGAGATGGGTATTTAGAGAAGTCAGAGTATAGAAATAATGAAGAAATAGGTGCGGTTAGAAATAGGATATTAGAGAAGACAGAATACAAAAATAAGCCAGGGCAGTCTCACACTAGATGTGATAATTGCGGGAAAAGGCACACCAAATTTCAAAGGTGTCCTGCATCAGGCACAGACTGTGCAAAATGTGGCAAGTCAAATCATTGGGCTAAGATGTGTAGAAGTAAGAGGCAGGTAGATGAGGTTACAAGATTGGAGGAAGTGCATAATGTGTATTTAGGAGAAGTTTTACATATTAAAACTGTTGAATCTCAATCCTGGTTTACTAACCTCACAGTAAGCACTAGTAGAAGTAAGAGTCAAAAAATTTGGTTCAAATTAGATACAGGGGCAGCCTTGACCATATGTGGCCCAGGACATTGCACAGGTAAAATCAAACCCACATCTAAAAAGCTTTTTGGACCTGGAAATACACCCCTGGTTTGCTATGGAGTGATTAAGTGTGAAATGAGAGCCAGAAATGTGAGCGTAGAAGATTTGTATGTAGTGAAAAACCAGAAAACTCCACTTTTGAGTCGATCAGCCTGTGAACGACTCAAGTTAGTGTCAGTTGATGACACTCAATGTCAAGTTGGCAGTGTGACTGTTAATGACTGACTGTTTAAAGGACTTGGAAAGATGAAAAATCCCCATACCATTACTCTAAAGGGAGATGTCAAACCATACGCTATTCATGTACCCCGACCCATTCCATTTCCACGAAGAAGAGCAACAGACGAGGCTTTACAGCAGATGGTCCAAGATAGAGTGATTGTCAAAGTAGAAGATGGGCCAACACCATGGGTAGCACCGATGGTTGTAGTACCGAAGTCAGATCCTAATAAAGTGAGAATATGCACAGACTACACAGAATGGAATAAATACATTTTGAGAGAGATTCACCGAATGTCTACCGTCTTGCTATGCTTGGCCAAGGGGTGTTGTTCTCAAAGATTGACGCCAATAGTGGGTTTTGGCAAATCCCTCTCACTGAAGAGTCAAGCAAACTGACCACGTTCCTCACCCACTCAGGAAGATACCGTTACCTGAGATTACCCCAAGGTTTATGCAGCTCACCAGAAATTTTTGTGGCCGAGATGAATACAATTCTTGAAGGGGTTGCAGGTGTTGTCATACATATGGATGACATATTAGTGTTTGGTAATAGCAAACAGCAACATGATGAGAGACTCCAGATTGTGTTAGACAGGTTATATAAAGCTGGCATGACTCTAAATAAAGCCAAGTGTAAGTTTGGTGTTCCTTCAGTAGAATTTCTTGGTTATGTTATTGATAAATCTGGAATTCGTGCAGGACCAAGATTACAAGGCATAGTTGACTTTCCAGTACCAAAGGATGTCCCAGCAGTCAGGAGCTTTCTGGGCTTTGCCAACCAATATGCTAAGTTCTCTAGTGAACTAGCAGATACCACAGCGCCCCTGAGGACGTTGTTAGGTAAAGATGTACCTTGGCTGTGGGGTACGGAGCAGGGAAAAGCATTTGCCAAAGTCAAGGAGATATTTAAAAACACTCCAGTGTTGGCCACATACAGTGTGGATAGAGAAACAATTGTTACAAGTGATGCCAGCAACTTTGGGCTGGGTGCAACACTGAGCCAGATTCAGCCAGATGGTACACGGCGCTTGGTAGCAGCTGCAAGTCGCTCACTGACCGAAACAGAGCAACGATATGCTGCTATAGAGAAGGAGAGTCTGGGAGTTTGCTGGGCTATGGAGAAGTTTTCCCAATATATATTAGGTATGAAGAATGTTCTAATAGAGACAGACCATAAACCTTTGGTAACACTCTTTGGAAATATGTTTCTAGACAAACTACCACCGCGAATCCAGGGCTTCAAGCTACGTCTTCAGAGATTCCAATATTCCATGCATCATGTGAGTGGCTCAAAGAATGTTTCTGCCGATGCACTGTCAAGATATACGGTTGGAGAACCGGAGAGAAGTGATATAGCAAGGATTGGAGAGATAGAGCATTATATGGAAGAGCTAGTAAAACCAAATGGTTCAGATAAACGCTTAGAATGTTTGAAAAGAGACCAAAGAGCAGATGAGGTATTGTCACGCGTGATTAAGTTTATCCTAATAGAATCAAAATATTTGTACATATCTACAACCCCCAACTTTATCTTTCCTTTTTATACTGTCTTGTACAAATAGATATCAACAGCCTACAGATATATGAAGTGATGCTTCTGCCTGATGTGAAGTCATGTGGGGAAAATGTGACAACATTATTCATGTTTACCAGCTTTCTCAGGAGTGGTTCCATTATTCTCTCAACTAACTTAGCCACATGCGAAGCAATTGTTGTCGATCTATAAGCAGAACTCGATTTATAACTTAGTTTTCCCTGCATATGAACGAACATCACTTGACATCCTGTCATGGCCAGATACCGGCTGACAGTGACGCATTGAACAAAAACTTCGGTTCAATGGTCTTTAACTTTTTGGGATAAATGCTCCCACAGCAATCTCCTTTGTTAGCACAATTTATCTTCTAAATAGCTTCCCATATCTAAAATTGTTACAGGTCAGTGCAGATATTCACTTTTATTTAGTGTCTGCGTGGTCTGTGTTGGCGAGTAGTCCATAGGAGGCCAGTGGTGTGTAAGCAGAGCAACGAAGTATGCTCTGTCCATTTATTGTGACTACTGCTAACAGTGCATCAATTCCTTGCATCTCAAATTGGCGTTCCCTTTCTACTAAGTGTCTTTGGTGTAAAAGCAGAACTATGCTTCCTTTTTGGAGAGAAGTTTGTGTGTTTACTTTGATAGTAAAAGTGAGGCATTCTTTTAATTTTGTCTCTGAATAACAATGTTTACATTTCTCTGATTTGTGCTATCTTTAGTTCTGTGGTACTGTCCCTATTAGCGAATTTTACTGGCTAATTTTGGTTTGTAGCTCTCAAATGTTTTACACATACCTCAGTCATCAGCTGAGTTATTCCCCCTCAAAAATATTTTTTTCTGATAGCTTTGAGTGGTTTTCCATCCTTTTCTAACCCTAGGCCCCATCCCTGTTGCACCAGGGTAAGCACTGGTGATATTTTCCGAATCTTGTGTCCCATTAATGTAACCTACAGTGATAGCTTTGATTCGACTTTTCTATGGGTTTGCGAACACCAGAGGAGACAAAAGTGGTAGGTACCCACTGTTGGATGGTTTTGTCTACCATGTTGATTTTAGATAACTGAATCATGTATTTAGTAGCACTATTCCCACAATGTGTTATTCTTTCGATTATGGCAGACTGATGTCTTCTCCCAATGGGCTTTTCTAATTTCTTCATCTTTTTATCTGAAGTTTTTATGTCATGTATAGTATAACTATACAATCTTCTGGTTTGAACTGTATTGGTGATTTAATTTGAAAAAAGTTGACAAGAAGTCGTTTGGCTTGTGGTTGATAGGGGACTGGCCGGGAGAGATTAGGCTAACTGGCACTGAAGAATACTAGGCCTCTTTCTCTCTTGTTGATTCACATTTTTGCACCTTTGCCGTCCAACTGGATATGCGAGTACCAATCATGCTCCATCTGAAACCCTTTGTCAGCATTAGAGAGAAATCTCACTTGCATCTCAAGTTGTTCAATTTTATCGATTGCTTTTTCTAGCTTTTCAGTTAAGCTGGTGACTTGGCTTTTAAGAATTTGCACAATTGCATAGTGCACTACTGTTATTGTGGTGATACAGCAGTTCTTATCATTAACAGCTTATTGGATACACTTACATAGACTCTTAAGGTCGAGACCTGTATCATTTATCATGATTTTTAGTCATATTTGTTTACATGTTTTGGATCATTTATAATTTAGCATAGGATTAATCCTGGAAGTTTTGTTTGCATAAAGGTTAAGATGGGTCTCGGTATGAGTCAGTTGTTCCTGAGCTGTCCATAGAGACATTTCTCTTACAGTTATACATTTCTACATGGTAGATTCTACCTAGTGGTCTCTTAGCTTAAGTTCCTACAGGAGCTGACAGCCAGAGCATCTAGGGAGGTATCGTACCTACTTACACATAAGTCAACAAGCGATAGATACTTGGATGCCACAGACCATGTAAACGCAACCAAGTGGCAAATCAGACTAGTCAACTATACCATTCATTCAGCACATGTAATAACTAATGGGATTCATTGAACACCTTGACCTCCGATACACTCCTTAGTATGCTGGGTCATTACACTGTTTGATGCTCCATCTAAAGAGGTGTTGTGAGAATTAAGTTTGATATTGCCATGCTCTGAGAGGGTTGACAATGTCCTATTCAGTGTAATATTTATAGTTCCTCTGCATTGCATATACAAAGAAGGCGAAATGAGAAATAAAGAAGTGGCTGTGAGTATGAAATGAAGAGAGAAAAAGTTGTCATGTTTTAGATAAGACAAAGGTACAGTGTATATGGATTAGTGAGCCAAAGACAAAAAGAGAGAAGGCAAGGAGACACCTTGATGTGTACATGAACTTTATGGTACGGTTCTTTTCTTTTTTCAGCGTCTTGGGGTGAATGGCTGGCAATGCCAGGCCATTTATATCTATGACTATTTTACAATAGTCATTATCTCTATGACTATTTCACAACAGTCATAAATCAAGCATATTTTGTATGTGATGGGCGACTAGGACGCCATTATCTTTTTTGTGATGGCGCCTAAGACGCGATTCTATTTTCTTTGTGTCGGCGCCTAGGACGCGATTCTCTTTTCTTGTGATGGCGCCTAGAACGCATTTTCTCCTACGCGTGTTTGCCCAAGGAAGCACCCATCTGCAGCAACCAACAATCGTTTCACGTGCAAACTTCTTTGATGCACTATCTTTCAACAGTGCTGGAGAAACTTTGTTTGGGGAAACCTGTCCACCGATGCAATCGTCAGACTAATGTTTCTGAAACATAGTGCATAGTAACAGACAGCAGTAACTGTATTAATTTCTATTTTTCATTCATAATTATTTTGCTTTTTGCCATAGGTTGGCTTTTTACAGAAAATTGGCATGTGCTAATATCAAACTTATTGCTAACCTATAAATACGAGTAGTACAAAATATAGTTACATACGCAATAGAAGACATCAAGACACTTTTCCATTGTTGTGGTATAAGTAAGATCTAGTAAACATTTTTAGCCAACTTCGGAACAAACAATGTAGTAATAACTGGTTAATACAGTTTTGCTCTCATAGATATTACAAGTTATAATGAAATTGCCGCTTTAAAAACACAAACTACTTTGTTCACCCTATTAAAGTTAAACAAAAGGGAACATCCTGGAGGTGAAGGTGGTGAGAAATATATAAAGGGGGTGGAGGTGGGTAAATTTTTGAAGATGATGACATCCTTCTTCTTGAAGGTGTGGAAGAGGAATGAACACTGTGGTGGTCTAGTTGTGAGCTAGCTAAGTACATGTACCTGTAAGCTAAGAAAAAAAAGCCTTGAAACAAGCTGTAGCCTACCCTATTGTTTTCTCATCCTCACAGATCAAGGAAACATAACTCCAAGACTAATCAAAGAAAATATAATTTTGGACAAAATTATGACATTTTTATCCAATTTGTAAGAGTGTTTTAACTTTCATTGAGTACAGCTTAACGACGGATAAGCAATCGAGAACAAAGCTATTTGACCTCATCACACACTGAAGAAACCCATTGCCATCAAATGGTGGTACCGTGCTCTTAGATGACATAGCAAGCTGTAAATAATGAGTTTCATGTGTGAATAATGAAACCAGTAGCTGTACGCTGTATTCAACATACCTATTATAGGTTAGTGTCGTTCTTGATTTGACAAGATCATTAGCCGGTTTCATCAGAAAGATGTTTAGAGATAGTAATATTACTCTAACACTGCTTTAGTACAGCAAGGAGACTCCTGGTCCTAAATGAAAGTGTAGGTCAGGGGAAATGTTTAAACTATACCCATGCATGTCACACCAACTATGTATAATATTGTCACAACTAACTACTATCAACTGCTGAGCAAGCTTGATAGTCTCTAAACTAGCTTTGCTTTGCTTCTCCCTGTTAACCCACTGGAAATGTGGGATAAATTGTCTAACCAATTCTCCATAGCAATGCTGACCGTCTTCTGATAAATACAATATAATGGAGACATTAATTACACGTAAAAGAATCTCTATGATAATTGCCTTGCACTTGTCGTTTGGCCATAAACTGCTTGAAAAATACTTGAATTGAATAATATGCAGCCTCTATATATTACCCCAAAATCCAAACACATTAGACTAATTTAGAGAGATAGGACGATACATCAACGGAAGTTACATTTATTTGCTTCCCTTAGCTGTTGGCCATCGTGGCCGACATGTAAAACTAACACATGATAAGATTTGGCAATAAAGCAGGTGATAAAATGACAGTGAACAATTACAAAAAGAAAATGCCTGATGGCAACATTACAAGTGCACCTTTGGTAAAAATAGGCTGGAGAGGGCATAACGTGTTATGCAGGATATGTCCAAAGCAGCTAATTTGAGCTATTTTCAGCTTTGTGCATGCCAACACCATATTGGCGAAAGAGTCCATAGTTAGAGTCACCATGTTCAGTATGCTGAGATCATGTTCACATAAAGTTCCTTTAATAAACTGACCAACCCTATCACTGGTATGACTTCCTGGTCAATACATTGTATGCAAACATTTAGTTGCTAGTTTCCAATTTTTGTGCAAAATGAACTGAACCCCTTTGTCGGCATGGCCTATTTGCTGTTTAAAGCCTTTTGAAGCCAATACTTACTGTATAAATCAAATGTAGACAAATCATAATATACCATTGTAATCTCCAATGGCTGCTAAATTGAAATATGTGAAATCTGAGCTTGTAAAAAAATTTCATAATGCTTTGTTAGCTATAAACTTTACTACCTCACATTTTGTTTATATATGGAATACTTGCTGTAATGGATTACTGCATCACAAGTACTTTAATCTACTATGTTAGCATGTTTTATTGGAAGAACTCTTTGAAAAAACATTGGGTGGCCCTGGGAAGGGCTGTTGGGTTTGATTTCAAAGGGGTTGCAGACTCGGTACTTGGTTGGCCAGCCTTTGTTCTTTGGACCCGCTTGGCGTCTTTTGGGCATGCTGGTAATCAGGTTCTAGAGCTCTTCTGGAAGGATAACCAAGTATTAATAACCTTCTCTATTACTGTTCTCTTGTCTCTGTGCTTGTCTCTGCAGATTTTCACACCAACTCTTTGCCACAGATTTTCAATTGGATCCAGATCAGGACCTTGAGTCGGTCACTCGAGCATGCTGATATTGTTTTCACTGATCCTTTTCTTGACTTTTTAGCACAATGACACTGCATTTTAATCTTGAAACAACCACTTACCTATCTGGAGTTTTCTAAAACTTGGCGGTAGCTAATGTTCTGGTACATTAATGCATTTGTCTCCATTTATCATGCCATTGACCACCATCATGCGCCCCACACCTTTTGCGGTCCTACATCTCCAAATAATTACTGAAGTGGGATACTTCATTCTTGGCATTCTTGGCATCCTATCTCTTCATATCAGTTCAGGGTTGTAGGAAAGGTGGTTTTTAACCATTTAACCTCTTTAGCTATTGCAGAGTTAGTCTTTTTTGCTGGTGCAGGTGTACTATGACATTTTGTTGCTGTTAACTGAGTCGGGCTATGTTTAAAACAGACAGCCATAAACTGAGAAGTTGCGCATTTCTGTAGGCTTAAATACCAAAGTTCACTTCCGTGTATGCCACTACACCAGACACGACATCTGCACATTGCTATCATGGCTAGATTTTTAGACAATCTGCGTCCAAACAAAGTATTACCCAGATAAGCCTTGTCGAAAATAGTGGATTTTGCCGCCAATTATCCTATATGGCTCTGGATGAGTAAATGGATTGTAATTCAATTTTGGTTAATTGAATGTAATATTTGAAACAGCTTGAAAATCCTGACAAGATTTCCATCCTGATTATAGAAAACTTTGAGATTGCTTCAAAGTTTAGTTAGCTACTTACTTACCTGAAACTTTTTGTTATCGCCATCAACAGATTTGAGAACCACCTGTACAAAGAGCAGTAGCGGTTTTGTAGTCTTATTGTTAAGAATTTTGCTAATATTCTTAACCTTTTCTTTTTTGTCAACATCGGGATGATTCAAGAAGTAAAGCTTCAGTAGCTCCAAGTGCTCTAACAACCTGGTGACACATGGGCTCATACTCAGCCATCTTGTTGGAGACTGCTTTATTATGTTGCTGTATTCCAGGTGCTCAAAGCTGCCAAAGTATGACTTAAACTCTTTTATCTGTTTGTGGCTGAAATTAAAATTTTGAATCTTATATATCACACCATTACACCATTCTGACATACAACTCCATGGCTATAGCTATTTTGAATAATCGACCCAAACAGTAGTAGCATAATTGCATTACAAAGTACTACAATTTGATGGCACTAAATAAATGTAAAACAAAAATCTTCTTGGGAAGAAAAATTTGAATGTGATGATTCAATTTGAAGTTTGACAATGTCAATAGTTGCATCGAATAAACACCACTGCAGTTTTACACTTTGCCTAAAGCATTATTTTCAGCGAAAGAAGCTTACCTTTTGTCAAAGTGGAAACATATCAACTAATAATTCATCAAAATCCAGATACTACTTGAAGGTTGCCTTACAGCAGATATTCATCAGGTGGCAAATACATCTCACGTCTATGACATCCAGGGCCCTCTGCTTTATCTTGGCTATCACACCCTTATTCTTTCCCTTCATCGTATTGCAATTATCGCTGAAAAGATATTATGTTTTCCCAAGGAATGCTGTGCTCACTGCAACAGAGTAATGCACCAAACAATTTATTGGGATTGTTATCTCATAATAACCAATATTGGCAAATCGTATCACAATACTAACTAATCTAATCACATGTAAAATCTAAAGATGACTGTTATATTGTTGATTTTAACCTAGATTTAGTGTCAGAATATTGCACAGCTGCCAGTTAGCAGAACCAGAGAGAGGACAACTTCAGTTAGCAATAAGTTGAGTGAACCAATATTATACTACAACATACTATTAATGCACATAATTGTTATGACCTTCTAACAAGTTCTATTATAATCCAGTTATTCTTGGAGCTACGTCACCAGATGCATGAACTATTATCTACAAATATCTAGTTGTCCTCTCCTTGTTGCATAGTAAGCTGATTATGGGTTTATTGATATTGATAACAAACACTGGTGTAACGAATGATGTAGGGGTATATAGTAAGGTATATTTAATTGATAATAATATGTACAGACATTTGCTACTGGAATTGTACACTGCAAGTATAATAGACTTGTGTGTATACCAACCAAAATAAAATGATAGTAATAGTTATATATGCATTTAAAGTACAATGTAGTGCAATAACTCAGGAGAAAAATGACTGTTAGACATACATGTAGAAGATACTTCATTATCATTGTATATGAAACGTTGTATTGCTACCTACACATGTATATGTACATGTACATAGCTACTTTGGTCATGCATCAAATATTCAAAAGCAAAATAAACTGACTCTAAAATAATGATATACAAAGTAGTAATATTCACATCAAAATCTATAATTGTAAAATAAGTCAACAGAAAAATAATATATAATGTTTTAAGAGAAAAGCTAGAAGACGCTATAATCATTAATTTTTTAGATAAAAGGTTGAAAATGGAACAGTTGTGCCCAAAGAATTTGACTAACCACTCCCTGCAATTGTTGGAGAGTTGAAGTTAAAGAAAGGCATCGTACCAACAAGACCATCACCTATCACAACTAGAGATTTATATTTAACAACCAGTGTTTATTTATAAAGTCGCCAGAACCTGCTGGTGTTTCAAGAGAGTATCTAAAGGGCTGTGGTACATTACTTATAGTCTTCGCCCTTCAAGGGAACTCGTACATGTAGACTACTACTACCAGTGCTTTTTGTAGGAGGCTCTCTGGGCTCCCAGGAGCCCCCTCAAAAAATCATGGTCTGTTGAAGGGTCTCCCCGGAGCCCCCTCAACAATTTTCCACCTTTCAGTTTAAAAAGTACCCATAGCCATAGCCAGGCATCATGCATGATGCATCCTGTTAGGGACATACATGTTACCTGGTACATGTATATCAATATGCTATAGTGAACCCCAATGTTGACTCATGATTCCAGACTATATGACATACAGCACATGTATATTTTGGAGTGAGGAGCCTTGCTAAGGAGAATAGCTAACCTTGCATGCAGTGTTCAAAGTGGAAAAAATGAGGTGGGTACACTGTGCATGCAATCATACAGATTAGTTTTGCATAGCTATAGCTATGGTTAAGGAATTTGTGAATTACTAAAATAAAAAAAATCATGTTCTATTCGAACCCACATCTTTATGAATGACAACCAAGCCTCCTACCTCTACACTATCATGTCCACAGTAAGTGTGTGGAAGAAAACTAGCTATTAAAGTGAGGGTACACACCTGCTGGCCATATAACTACTGAAATTGAGGTGGGTACACACCGTATACTCCCGTATAACGACACTTTGAACACTGCTTGCATGTATTACTAAACTGAATGTGCTATAAAGGGCCAACCCAATGTATTTATGAATAATATATATAACTATATGGACATAGAACCGACTGCTGTACTTTGACCCTCAGGTGCCCACAGTGATGTTCTAGTCATCCCTCTCACCACTTTGTCAGACTATGTATGTTATTAGGACCGATTGACAGCTATTTTACATATTTATTGTATTTTCCCTGGGCTACTATTATTATTTTTTATTATAATTATTATTGCAATCCATGTATCAGTTATCAACATATTTATTGTATTTTCCCTGGGCTACTATTATTATTTTTTATTATAATTATTATTGCAATCCATGTATCAGTTAGATAAAATTGGATTGTTACAATAAGACAGTAAAATAATGCATTATAATGTGTTAAGAGCAGACATATAGTGGATAAAAAAGCTCTTCAGGCGTTTCTGTGTCCTGCATTTAGGTGGGCGGTATACAGTATTTTGTCGGGAGGAGCCCTAGCTTGATTTAAAACAATGCGACTAAAAAGTGGATGAGTCGTATTAGATGCAATCTTCTTGAATGCTAACTTTGAAAAGCTATCAATAAAGCCACAAAGGGGTACTCCAAATCTGGTTCAATGATTTTAGTAGCAGATTCCTGTACTTACTCAAGCTTTGATTTAGAAGTGTTTGAAAGAAAGTGATAAAGACAGGTGATGCGTAAGCTAAAACAGATTTATTACGGTTTCTAATAACCTTTATTTGAGCATCCAACATTGTGTATAATTTTGTATCAGACCAAACCCTGGTCGCATCCTCCCCCCACCCTACAACCCCAAGACCCCTGGTAGCTCCCCCACCGAAAGTGAGTTCACTATATAAATGAGCACATTTTGCTGCAGTAGTCAGTTGTTCCCCGGACTGTAATGAAGACACTTCATGAGTTCTATAATAATGTCAAGCCAATGCGATAGAAATGGCATGTAGCATGTGTGAAGGTGAGAGCGGGAGGGAACCTGAAATTCTTAGGGAGCCCTCTCAACTGATCTTACAAAAAAGCACTGACTACTACTACACCAGAACCTTCTAGGATTACAGAACTACATTAGTTACTAGCTGGTGCCAGTCTATGCTGGTAGAAATATCCGTCATCGTTAAATTACAGTATTAATTCATTTATCAGTACCAGCTGGAGATTACAAAGGGTTAGAACTTGTTTGTGGGGTAGATTTAACTCGTACACTAAACACATTAGCAAATTTTTGATATTGGACAACTTGATATATTTTATGAAGAAGTGAAAAATTCCAGCTTGTGGGTTTTCTAACCCAGATTACAATGGAGGAGTGAAATCGGAGTATATAATGTTCATTGGAATAACTCAATTGCATTCCTGTATCAGTAAACTACAGAATTTGGTTAAAATAAAGGTGAAGGGTTAGAGGTCGAATGGCACATAGGGAGTGACTAGTCAAATTCCTTTAGCAGTTTTATGCAAAAGCAAGTATTACAGAGCCCTGGAAGTCTCAGCAAATTGTAAATAAGAAAATATGTGAATTACTAATATATACCTATGTACATTACTATCTTGGTGAAAGGACACCTTTTTATGTAGCTAGGTAACACCATGCATTTGTCTAAATGAATAATGAATACAAACATGTATGTGACGAGCTTTCCAATATCTTCATTAAATTTCAGTTATTGATGATAGCCTATAGTTCATGACTCAATGTATACTTTGGGCAATGCTAGACCGAGTTTGGTGCGCTCATATTTACCCAGAATCTTGACTCTGTGGCATTTTCTTACCATGGACTAGTCATTACAATGCGTCCTATTTAACGCACCTCCTACCGTGTACAGTTTCTCTAGTTGTCGAGATCTTCACCTAGATGCTCGTGGTGTACAGGAAGAGCCTCATCAAGTACAAGACAGAAAAAGAATCCATCAATTGTGAGTCCTGTCTAGGTTGTCTCTGAAACTAACAGTGCTGCTATCGATTCACAACTATTTGGAGTAAATCTTCATGTCACAGTAATCAGTTACATAATAGCCAGCAGCAAGACGAGAGTAAAACAGCCTAACCGTTTAAACAGCAACCAATATGTTAGTCAGACTCAACAACAGATGGAAATATCAGCTTAAATAAGGGGGCAGTGCAAGAGTAGTGTCACTGACGATGTTGAACTGAAGTGGGATGAGCCCTTGGGAGGCCATTGCCACGGAGGCTGTTTCACCACAATATTCTCCTGCAACAATCTTTTAACATAAACTCTACCTTCATAACAGTGCTTTTTTATTTCAGATTCGCCAGCACTAAAAGAGTATGCTCTCTTTCGACTCCATTCTGTCACATTGCAGGTAAGTGGCACTCTTTGGTTTTCTACTCCAGATTTTGTTGTATTATACTGGTTATGGTTTATTGTATACATAACATGTCAGTCCTAAAACAGGTCTGAAGCTCAACTGAACATACAACATGCTGCTACATATGCTATGCTTGCTAGAGGATAATCTTATAGCTATGTCAGTAGCAGTATTCATACAACATCTCCCTATTTTTAAGATGAACTATCAGTTAATCTAACCATCATAAAAAGAGAAATAATAATTACAATGTATGTTAACATAAATATACATAAAAAAATGCAAACTACACAAAAACAGATTAGTAAAATTTAGTGCAAACAAGTGTCATATTTCAAAGCTAGGTGTGAGGTTGACGCAAACTGTTTGCCAAAGGTTTGATCAATTACGCGGTATGACTACCCGACCTGACCGTAGTGTCATAGGAGCCGAAATGGGAGAGTTTACACAACGGCTGGAATTGTCAATTGGTTCTGGTCCTCCGCTACTACTTTCCATTGGCTCGGATTCTGGTACTACTGGGTTTGACTGTGAATCCCCATTTGGGCTAGATGAAGTTTCACTACTAATTAAGCTGGTGCGATTACGCCTCACAATACTACCATTGCTGTCTTTAACTGTATATGATCTAGGGTGACTTGGAACTGGTCCTACTACTTTGCCATCTCTCCTCGTGTCTCTCACATAAACTTGCTGATCCTCTAGCAATGAAGGTAGCTCTACTGCTCTGTGCCTTCTGTTAAACTGAGTTTGAGACTCTAAACGCTTCGTTGTTTCCTTCTCACGGATAACTGACTCACAAGGCACCCGAGGCTCAAGTGCCGATGGCAAGCTGGGTATGGTAGTGCGAAGCTTTCTATTCATCAGAATGACCATTCTCTAGAGGTGAAGAGCGATAGGCCAAAAGTGCCATATAAGGATCTGCTTCCTTTTTCAGAAGCCGTTTTACTGTTTGTACAGTACGTTCTGCTAAACCGTTAGCTTGAACATGCTTTGGCGAGCTAGTAACATGAATAAAAACATAATCAGCTGAAAATTTTCTAAACTCTTCTGAGGCGTACTGTGGACCATTGTCTGAAACCAAAATTTCTGGTATGCCATGACGGGCAAAAATACTCTTAAAACACCGAATGACAGATCGGCTGTTGAGTTCAACAGGCTTTGCTATTTCAATAAAACGAGAATAGTAATCTACAACTACCAAAAACCATTCATTGTTTAAGTAAAACATATCACTACCTACACGTTCTCAAGGACGTTGTAGAAACTCGCACCTCATCAAAGGTTATTTCACTACATTTGCGTGTCTTTGGCAGACTTTGCAGTTTCGCACCATTTCAGCTATCATCTGACTCATCCTTGGCCACCACATGGCTTGTCGAGCACGCTCACGACATTTTGTAATTCCTAAATGGCCTTTATGTACTCTGCGAATCATCTCCATTCTAGAGGACATTGGAATGACAATTCTCCCTTCGTACACCAAAAGTTCATCTACTAATGACAATTTGGAACGGTTTTCATAAAATGGAAGTAGAACAGAGTCTTCTGCTGCTAAGTAGAATGGCCACTCTGATTTAACAAATGATCTAACTCGTGCCAATACTTCATCTTCCAACTGTAACTGTTTCAGCTGGTTTAACCTTCTATCAGAAGCATTAGCTTTCAACATCTCTAGACTATAAACTTCCACCTCCTCAACAAAAGTAACATCATGAGGGCTAGGTTTTACATTAGATCTACTGAGGGCATCAGCTACTATGTTATCTTTCCCTGCAATGTGCTCTATGACATAATTGTATCTCATTAAGCGCATTCTAAACCTCTGAATTCGTATGGGAAGCTTATCTAATTCTATGTCATTTAGCAAGGGCACTAAAGGCTTATGGTCGGTTTGAACTACTACCTTGAGACCAATAATATAATCTTTAAACTTTTCTAATGCCCATACAATGCCGAGTGCCTCTTGTTCTATGGTTGCATAGCGTTTTTCTGTTTCAGTCAATGACCTAGAAGCAGCAGACACTACTCTGAAGATTCCTGAAGGTTGTTTTTGTAGCAACACTGCACCTAGGCTGCTACGGCAAGCATCTGTTTGAATCACAGTTTGAAAAGTAGGGTTGTAGGCTGCTAATTCCATGGAGCGACAAAGTTCAGTTTTGATTTGATTAAAAGCACTCTCTTGAGAGGTGCCCCAATACCACTGCGTACCTTTACACAGCAAAGTTCTTAAGGGGTTGCTCAAGCTCCCTAATACCGGAGTGAACTTACTAAGCTGATTTGCCATGCCAAGAAAACTGCGTACATCAGTTATGTTTTGGGGAGTTGGAAAATCCTGGATAGCTTGAACCGATTCTTTACTTGGCTTAATGCCATCACCAGATATGACATGGCCAAGAAATGTTATGCTTCTACACGAAAATTCACACTTGGACTCATTCAGCGTCATACCAGCATCTGAAATACGCCTTAATACCTCACAGACGCGTCTATCGTGCTCCTCTACAGGCTGCCCCCAAATACAAACGTCATCCATATGTACAACCACACCTTCCAATCCCCTCAAAACCTCTGATACAATCTTAGCATATATCTCTGGACTGGATGATAAACCAAATGGGAGTCTATTGTATGCAAATCTACCAAAAGGTGTAAGGAATGTGGTAAGAAGTTTTGACTTGTCAGATAATGGTATTTGGTAAAATCCAGAGTTAGCATCCAACTTAGTAAATATTTTGCCATTGCCCAGTTTTGCTAAACTTGCTTCAACATGAGACATCGGATACACCTCTCTGCGAACTACTTTATTTAGTTGTGTCTAATCGACACACACACACACTTGACCATTTGCTTTGGGAACAACCACCATAGGAGATACCCAATCAGTTGGTTGCTGTACTTCAAAGATAACACCTTCATCTACCATGGCTTGGAGCTCTGCTTTAACTTTGCTAAGCAAGGGATAGGCAACTGAACGCAGAGTATAGATGGCATATGGAGGACTATTGTCTTGCTTGATCTGAATGTCAACCTCACGATGTATTTTCCCTAAGCCCTTAAAAAGTGCACTGAATTCTTGTTTAAAAAACTTACTACTTTTGCCAACAATATTTATGTCCAATGAATCTGTTGCACATAACTTTATAAGACCTAACCTGACACATGCTGTCCTACCTAAAAGGGCTTTAGTGCCATCAACTTCATAAAACCTTTCAAAAATGGTATTTCTACCTACAATGATGTTGGACTCAAAATAGCCATGTACAGTAAGTTGGGTACCACTAGCTTGACATAAATGTTTATCAGTTGGATATAAAAACATCTTATTACAAAAGCTCTTAGGAATAACCGACACATCTGCTCCCGAGTCCAGTTTGAAATAAATGGGTGTGTTGAGCTTACTGACACGTACCTTTTTTACCCAAGGTTCTATCTGTCCTTTGGTATCATTGACTACTCCCATAAAGTTGTGTAAGGAGTCACATTCACTGTTTTCTGCATCTGTCACTTCCTGTATGATTTTGGAGTTGCAGCACCGTGCATAGTGTCCCGGTTTATGACATTTGTTGCATCTGCTGTCTGTAGCTGGGCACTTGCCCTTAGTATGTTTTCTGTATCCGCAGCGTTTGCATGGATCGCATGGAGAAGTAGCTTCTCTAGGTTTAGTTACCTCTGTTACCTTATCAGTATCTGAAACTGGAATTGATGAAGACAGTTTATTGTCATTTAGCTCTTTGATGTTGTTGTCAACTTGTTCAAATTGCCTGGCCATGTTTACAGCAACTGCTTCAGTTAGCTTCTCAACATCTATTTTCTGCATTTCTCTACTGCATGCAATGTCTTTTATGCCAACCACTATTCGATCTCGCATTTGCTCACTTCGGTTAGAAAACTCACATCGCTCAGCTAAATCATTTAAGATGCGTATGTACTGCTCGAGCATAATTTATGTTCTTGAATAGAAGCATGGAATCAAATGCAATGTATCCTCTTTGCATGCAGATACACCGGTCACGTGGTGCGAAGATAGACGATGTCAACAAAGTTTCTATTAATTTAATATTTTATCTATATAATAAATATAATATTTGTTATTTATACAGGAACTTTGATGTCAATGAAATGTGCGAATCGTACGTCCAAGATATTGTTGCATACATTTGATTAATGCATTATTCTGGAAGATATAGATACTGCACGTGATAATGCAGGCAGATTTCCAGCAAAGTGTCGAAGTTTATTAAATTATTAATATTAATAATATCACTAGGGACAGACACAGAAACCAGGCAGAGGATCAGGATGTATAAAAAGTTTATAATAACTATAAACTTTTTATACATCCTGATCCTCTTCCTGGTTTCTGTGTCTGTCCCTGGTGATTTGATTTTCTAGCCATCCTGACTTTTTGTCTATGACCAGATTGGGAGAGAAAGATCAGAGAGATGGAAATTGGATTATTAGTTATTATTAATTATACTTTAATTTTCATTTACCACGTTGAAGTTACATGCATAGGATAGTAAACTTCATTTAATTATAACACAATTATAATTATTATCTTTTAATAATTTATTGATCCATGGTGCAAGTTTTTTGTTAGCAAACCTCAAAAAAACTTAGAGACAAGTCATTTGATTTACATACATTGTTACATAACATTGAAGTAAATATTTTTATTTACCAAAGACACATAAATAGCTCTGAAATAAATAATTACAAATCACGAGCTGGAAATTCTCAACTATGTTCAACTAAATAAGTTGTAGTATAAGAAGTGGGCCTATACAATTGTAGTTGGTAATAGTAACAATAATTCAATCAATGGCGTTGTTGTATATGTGCAATGTAATTGCAGAACAAACAGTTACAGTAGTACATGTATAATAGAACGTGTAAATATAATTATAGTAACATAAATAATAATGCTCCTAGGGATAACCCTGACCTGCATTGATGAGGTGTAAAACACCGAAACAATATGCTGTCTGCAGATTGAGTATTAAGCTGGAAATTGGTAGCAATACCAACTTCTTGAGCACTCTACATGGGAGATATACCGAGTAGCTAGCCTTGTGCAATTCTTGTGTTTTTTGGCAGCTTAAGAACTCTGGTTCAGTATCTTTGACACATGCTTTGCTGTGAATACACGGTATTGCCGAGGGGTGCTCCCAGGATTAACTCTGATCTGCACTGATGAGATGTGAAACACCGAAACCGCATGCTGTCTGCGGATTGAGTAAATAGTAGTTGTACATAGTTTAGGTTTTGCTAAATATGAGGATATAGTAGCTCCCACTTCCAGTCACTATCAATGATCATGAGATAAGGTGGTTATTGTTATTGCAATAGTATATTATTATTTATCTAATTGATATCTAATTATTACCATCTCCATTTACATGTAAATTATAATAATAAATCATCATTATTGTAGTTCTTAATGCATTATTTTTGTGCCCGGCTAGGTAGCTGAGGCTCAGCTGCACAACATACAGGCCAGGAGCATCATGAGAGCGAATCAAAACCGGCTAACCAAGTAAAAACTAAGGTGCGAGTCCAACCGAGCAGTTCAACGCATTTTTAAGGATTGGGTGGCAACCACTGGAAAATAATTGTACAAATACTGGGAAGTAATTTACCAGGCAACAAGGAGGGAGGCTGTGGGGCTGTTTATCATGCACTGTACAAACTGCTTTTTATGCTCTGAGACCATTTTATTATATTATTGTAAGTTGGAACCTCTTTAGTCTGGGCCCGACTTTGAGTATTGGCAGCCTCGGTCCGGAAGTAGTTCGATATATATGAATAGCAAAATTTACACTATCGTTGGCTACTCTTATATAGCCGTCATTTACTGTTTTGCTTAACAGTGTATATACATGTACAAGCACTTATTTGGACTAGGGTTCCAAGAGCAGTGCTAGGGATCTACAGGACTAGAACCCAACGCTTCACTATATATAGCAAGCACCCGCATTCCTTACAGCTAAATCTTGGGGTCAAAAACACTCAGTCTGGTTGGAATTCTACCTCTACTCCCTTTCTTTTGTCAGAGGTACTCTCGCGCATTGAGTGAGGTGGTTGGGTCTGCCCTTCCAAACTTAACTAATGGTGTATTCATTATGAGACTCGAATACTACAAGATCAATAATCGCAAAATGAAACTAATAGTTGCATGTGGTTAGGACTTGGTGTTAGTCTTGGCACATAAAGGCTAAAATAAGAACGGATCAAGAAATTCTAAGTAGAATTATTATTTATGAATTAATTTAAAATTTAGCACTCTCTGTTAAGTTATGTGGTGTGAAGGATGACCACCCAAACAGAACTAAGATCACTTGGGTATAGAAGGGCCAGAATGTAGTAACAACATAAAATGGACTCAGTGGTGTTTAAGAAAGTATATCAGATGATACTACACCCATAAGGATGTAAGAACACTATTAGAGAAGGCATTATGCGAAATATCAGTTAGCACACATGGGTCATGTGGACAAGTTATAACACGGTACAGTTAGTTAAATTGTCTATGCTATTCATGTAGTAACATGTACATGGATCAATCAATTATTCCTAGATGGTGCGTCTTTAATATTATTCCTACTGTAATTACTCTGGTTCTTGCAGTTGATCCTGAAGGTTTTAATTTTTATCTCAGCTATTCTGTGTAGAGTATGAAATAATTATAGTAGTATGCAGTACAGTTACGTTTGCACGTACACGGTTGGTACTTGGTGGTCTGAATTGTCCAGTTGTCATATTGCGCCAACAGTCTTTTGATGGGAGTCGTCTGACCTGTATAAATACTTGTATTCTACTTGTATTCATTGGTGTTGCATTAGCCTGGTGGGCTATATATATAATGCAGTCTGTGGGATAGGATTTATTATTCAACAGCTACTTATTGGTGCTATAGGACTGTAGAACTATCCGTATCTTGGTCATGAGAAATTTAATAACACATCTTTTACTTTTAGGTTATTTGTTATTTTCATCAAATAATGCTCTTACATGTATTACTGATGAAGATGAAGCGTGGAAATGGCTTCTAGAATACGGTGAGGGAGACTCACAGATGTCTAACAAAGCATCAAAACTCGACTGGGCATATTATACTAATATTACAGAGCATAATGAGAACGAAGTGGTATGTATTCAATTCAAAAGATCCCATTTTCAATATACATGTATAATTGTGTGGTCTCTCTGCATACTTTATATCCATGGAAGTAAAGGTTTCCAAATCTACAGAAGTCAAGTAGTGTAACTGATATATTTGTTTATTGGAACCTTTTTGTTATGTTCAATTTTAAATTCACTTGAGTGTAAGATAAGAAAGGTATCGATGAGGAAGTCATATCCAAATTAACACTAACATTAATAGCCTCTATACTTTATTTCTCAGAGTATATTATTGTTACGATCACCATGGGAAATACAGTGTCTCAGCACTTTTGCTGTCAGTACTAATTGTTATTTATATTTCTTAGCTAGTCTAATTTTATTTCTTTGTTTACAGTTTAAAAGGCATTCTGAATCGATATGTGCACAATAAGTTCTTATTTTCTAGTGGAAGCATAATGAAGATTGGAGGGACTTCCATGAACAAGTGGCTGCCAATGCATCTCTCTTTGACTTCAACAATTTTCAAAACAAGACTTTAAAGAGAGAGTTGAAGTGGTTGGCACACAAGGGTGATGCTGCCTTGCCAGATGAAGAGTTCACTGAGGTTAGCGATGATCACCTCCTACATAATATTACACCATATTCGATGCTGGCTAAATATTTTTATGTGAAACGATGTCTTTCCAACAAAATAGTAAAATGTCAAGTCTAGATCATTCAGCATACACCATTGTAGAATGTCATAGAGTTGGGAGCCCTAGTAAATGCACTGCTGAGGCACCTGGTGTTACCAAGTCCCATGTTGATGAATTGATTTTCTATGAGTATATCCATGTACATATTATATACAGTACATGCAGTGTTCAACGTGGAACAAATGAGGTGGGTACACGGTGCATGCAATCTTACAGATTAGTATTGTATACTACCCACTTAATCATATATTAATAGTAGCTGAGAAAAATATTAGTCAATTACTAACATTAAAAAAGATATGCCCTGGTGAGATTTGAACTCAAGCCCGTATGAATGATAGTCAAGCACTACTACTATTACACTATCAGGTCCACAGTGTCTGTATGGGAGAAAACTAACTATTAAAGGGAGGGTACACTGGCCGTATAACCACTAAAATGAGGTTGGTACATACCGTATACTCAGTGTTCGAATTGTGGTTATACGGGAGTATACGGCGTGTACCCACCTCAATTTTGGTGGGTACACTGTCAGCAGGCGTGTACCCTCATGGTAATATTGACTAGTTTTGCTGAAGACACGGCAGTTTTCGCAATCGATATAGGTTTACTGGTTGCTGAGTGACTGCTGATCGTAAAATTTCCATCTAATCTAGCGATCGTTTGATTGATAACAGCGTGTTTAGTCAATCCCGAAATGTCAAAGTAAGTTTATAGTAGCTTGGACCAGCGACCTGCACACAAATAAATTCTTCTGCTTTACTAACAAAGTTAGTCATTGTATCAATGGTTTCATAGGACTTGAATATGGATTCCACTTTCTTTCCGAATGCGTTTGCAGAGCCATGAAAACTTTTTGATGAGGACAGTGGCCAAACAGTTGAATCTAAAAGTTTTTTTAGCTCTAAACCTAAATCTCAAAAGTAAATTGTTGTACTCTACTGGAATTTGACGTTTGACTGAGTGATAAATATCGGAGATAGTTGTATTTTTCTTACTTTGCTAATAAAATATGAAATACAAAAATTAAAAATAAATATTAATTTAATATGATCATCCATGATGTTGTATATAACAATAACATAAATATTCGTATTTGTTAGATTATCACTAGAGAAATAATCTGTATTCAATAATATAACATATAAATAATAAATCAAACATTATATTAATTATGTAAAAAAATAAATAATTATTTATTATTTATAGTGATTATTAATTATAAATAATAATAGAACTAGAAGTGAATCAATAGAATTAGATAATCAAATGCTAATCATATCATAATGATAACCATAATTGTTTATATTTTCATTAATTTTTATATGAAATAAATTATTTTGATAATAATTGTTGTAGCAATACGCCTGCATCAAGTATAAATAAAAATCTTGCTTACTGGATTGTTACAAGAACAAGAGTCGATATTCAATAAATAAAAATGAAAATATAAAATAGAAATAAATTGTTTTTAATAGAGCAGGGAATTAGATAATTAATTCATATTTAATGATCATTATTGTATCGAATATTTAATGCAAATGATATGATATAGCAATTGTTGTATTGTTTTATATAAAATATTTTGATCTCATGTTGATATTTTTATTTTAGAATAGGTAGGAATACTATTTGTTTTTGGACATAGTATTGAATTTCAACAGCTATAGGTGTTGCACTACTATTGCAAACTACTTCCAAGTTTAGTAAGTGAGGCAAAGAGTGAGATTATGACAAATTGGAATTCACAGAGAGCTAAGAAGAATCCTGTCACTGTTTAGTCTAGATGGTACTAGTAGAAACTATGTATTTGGATTGAGCTTGGTTTCACTGGTTGACTGCAATTAAAGTAATCGTTTTGTTTGTATCCTCTATTTTTGTTGTATTGAGGTGATTCATTGCTTTCAGAAGTCCACAAAAGACCACAGGTAATGAAGTTGTATGCTGCCTATTAGTGTTGTCAGATGCCACTCTGGACATAAACATTGTTACATAGATACAGGTATATATTAGCAAATTACAGCAAAACACAGCCATTATATTATTAGTACAGTTTTGTTTACACATGAATAGACTTAGTTCTTGGCTGTCATTAATAACAACCCCAGCCACAACATTTCTATTACCATTATTAGATGGCAATCTAACACATGGGTATTTATTTATATATATATATTATCAGCCAATCACAGCACAGCATAGCTGTCAGATGCCACTCTGGACATAAACATTGGGCAATATATTTGTATACATTTAACAACTACAGCTAAATACACACCCATTAATTGGTGCAATATTGAGTAAACATGTATATAGGCTCGGTTCTTAACTATCGTAATACCAGCAACCTCAGCCACAACATTTTAATTGCTATACTCTATATATACTGTATATATGGATAGGAGTTGGAACCCACACACACACTTATGGATACCAGAATAACTTATGCATATTCAATTATCACCAGATAGACATTGAATAATATTAATACTAATCTTTCCTTATGATGTGTCCAAAGATAACACAGATATACAATAAATAACATGAATATTAATTAGAATCCAGACACAGCATAATTATCTACAAAATTCCTTTCGTTTATATATTATAGGATACATACACAGATAAATATACATGTATATGCAGTGATCATGTATGAGCGTATGAGATTGAATTTACACAATACCACTTTTGATAAATAGAAATAGCCTAAATAACAAGTACATTATATATATAAATTTGGAACCCAGGCCTAATACACCTATCTGCCTGGTGAACAAGATATGGCTATTGATAAGTAGAAAATAATTGCTACAATGAGACGTGGTTATTTGTGTGACCTGCCGGTAGGCTTATGTGTTTGATGGACAGGGTGTGTCAGTGTATGGGCATAAAGAAAATGCTGAGGCTAAAAGGGAATACTAATGTTAAAGAAAGTTGACCATGGGTTGACACTTAATTACACCGGCCATATATATATATATATATTGATTGTAGGCAATCACATGAATTAGGAGAAAGACACGTCCACTACGCAATAAAAGTTTGGAAAAGAGAAAGTCCTAAAGATGACCATTGCTGACATAAACAAACAAACAACGTATGACAATAATTAACAGATTACAACATATGACAATAACTAACAGATTACAACACATTACATCACTAAGGATTACATATATATATATATATATATATTGGGATAGATAGCCATTGGTTAGCATAAACCAATCAACAAGACAGGAATAGTATACATCCTCCTATAAGATCAACTGTTGCTGACATGGAATCCCAAGAGAGGAGGATATAAGGAGGTGCATCCCAAGAGAGAGAGAGAGCAGAGAGGGGGAGAGGAGCAGCCCAGGAAGAACAGAAGAACCTACAACATGGAACAATAAGGATCTCTACTCTGCTATAAGTAAGTCAGAATATTATATTATTTTTTCCTGAATATTGGAAGTGGACCCTCTCCTACACACACACACAGACAGAGATACTGTAAGTTATTATACACTTTATTATTTTACTATTGAAATTTTTATTGAGGATAATATATCCCTGCTCCCTGAAAGGACTATTTTGCGATTTGAAATATTGTTGAATTTATGGGTAGAACCCAATCAGACAGATTATTATTGAATGATAATTATACTAGTCCCAATTAATTGGTTGACACTGTTCCTGGTTTTTGATCGCACATATTGGATTCATAATTTTATATTTTGAGGAACTGATTACATTTTGATTGATTGATAAATACATATCAGTATTGTCAGACATAACATTGACACACAGAATTGATTGATTGGTTGATAAACCCTTACCTGAATTATTGTACAGTACCAGAGATTGTCTGTACGGACCTTGATTGTCCTATTGTATGTCCTGCTTTGTCAGTAGACTTGTTATACATTTCCACGGGGGAGATAGTCCCAATTTGTCACTCGGATTTCATTTCTAAAATAGAGAGTGATTATTATTATATGTCCATGAGAGGAATCATAATTGAGTGCATATTGTCCTGAGTGCTACCATTACCATAATTGAACCACACACACACATACACAGAACCATTATTCATAGCCATCGGGCGAACATTGAATTGAGTACAGGAGGTTAAAGAATTTCAGATTATTGGATCGAAATTATTCATAGGGAGAAGTATCCCCTCTATCGCGATTATCAGAATTGGCAAATATCCAATTGAATAGATTACATGAGCATAGAAGTTATCTTCTCTATAAAAAGTTGAACAGGAGAAGACAACTACAAATTACACTGTCATTTACTCATTTACGAATTATACACAAATCAATTCATACATCCAAAAATAACTCAGTCATTTATATTACATTCATTTATAGTACATCAATTCACATACTACTTAAGTATAATTGTAATTAATCGTAATTGATTGATTATAATTATTTATACATCATTACTATACGTACATACACATCATTAAATAATTATTACAAATTCCCTCGTGACAGTGTACTTGCATGCCGCATATTAGTGTACTTGCATGCTGTCTATTAGTGTACTTGCATGCTGCCTAGTAACCTACATGCATGATAGTTTGTCGAGTATTTTAGGTAGTTGAATAGTCTTTTTAGGCAATACTATATTTTTAGTTTACATTGAATTTACTGTCAGTATGATTTGATATTTTTTGCTAAGGTTAAATTCGGCCATGGATTTAACTTTGAGGCCAGTTTTTACTAGTTCTGCCAATTTATAAAACATTTAGCATTTTTGGAAGATGTTGTCACAAGTGGTGAGGATACTTGTAATACAGTGTTTAGTGATCCAAAGGAAGCTGGTGAGGAATTTAATTTTGCAGAAATGATACCCTAATAGATATTTTTCATATCTACTGCTCGCTGGTGAAGCTGTCTTTTTCTAACATTGCTGTACTGGTGTTGTGGCAATGTCTTCTGTTCACTTTTCTAGGCGATTAGGCACTGTAGAGACCATTGGTTCAAACCCCAGTCAGGGCCTGGTGTTTTCATGGATTTGATGCAAGACCTGACAGCTCCCACAGATAAATTCCTTAAATTAACAAAATTATAATAATATTAGAGAAAACCCAATGAGTAGTACATGTATATATCCTAGATAAATTGGTGAAACTCCTTTACACAGGTATGTATGTTTTATAGGCTTCAACCTTTTAACTTTTCCTTATAGCTGTTGTTCAAATAACATTACTGGTGTTATATAATAAAGTCTACAGGTAGGTTGTGACAAGAGAAATACATGTATTTTATTGTTTAATACTTTTGTTCATTATAGTTTTGTTAATAAACTTCAACTCCTTCCCTTCTCTAATGTTGATGTCAATGTCATAGCTGTTTTGTTGAATTACTATAGTTTTCATACAGTTGCAGTTACATGCTGTTGTTGTTTGTGTTTATATACTTTTGACAAAATATACAATTGTAAAATGTTGTAGTTCAGCATTTTGTAATAAATAAAGAAGTTGTTCTCTCTTTGACTACATGTACTTTTATTACAGTGAAAGAAAGATAAGGGGAGTTGTCGTGTTTTAAATAGTATAGATCTATTCATTCTTACAATCAATGCAGCAGTAATACAAAATTGAAGGACACAAAGCACACTCAGTAGTTTAAAATATAAGGAATGGTCTACATTGGTACCATGTACTCTGTGTAATGAGGTAAAGGAGCTATCAACCATAATTAGAAATTGTCCTCCCTTGTTTTGTCTTGCTGAAATGGGAGAACAACTTCTAATTATGATCTGCAGCTTCTGAGTGACCAATGCACCCTTTAGGAAAGGTCCTAAGATTGCAGGTAGGAACCGTGTACCCACCTCATTTGTTCCACTTCGAACACTGCGTATACTCCTGTATAACCACACTTCGAACACTGTATACCTGAAGAGTTTTGGTCAAAAGTGTGACCCCTTCGTGTTCACTTACCGTTAGGCAAGGGGGACAACTCTCAATTTGTGGTAGAATTGAAATAGTAGCACAAGGCCAGAAGTCTAGCTTGAGGCTGTAGAGAGTGTTCCGTCAAGTTTTGGCAACCTCGAAAGCAGTATGAGACAGAGGTTTGTTACATGCTCCACTGCTCGTCCTACTCGTTCCCCCAGTTTAGCTTCAACTCCTGTTCAAAGCAGGAGTAGTAGTAAATATGTTGGCTCCTAGTATGAAGTATTACTTTTAGTTTAAAGACTGACAAGTCGAAGATTCTTATAATATTCAATACGTGTGCCTATACATGTGCTGCAGCTCTCAGTTGTCTGGTTCAGTGTATTTCACACCTTTTAAATATGCCTTGCTGTAAGTATGCTGTTTTGCTAAGGTGTGCTCTTAAGAATATCCATGAGCGGCACTAATGATGTGTCAAATACCTAGACAATACTGTACACTGCATGCAGAGTTAGTATGTTTACACAATGTGTATAATATGCATAAGTAAAAATGATATATTTGGTAGTCTTTTTATTTCTATGTCGTTTGTTTGGCAATGCAAAAACAATCAGCAGATTAGATTAGTGCAAGTTATAATAAGTTGGATTAGGTTAAACGCATGTACGAAGCAGTTTAGTGGCCACATTGTGTTTCCTCTTCTAGGTTACATTGCTATGTCTAGGACATGGTGACCAGTGCGTATTATGACTTATTATAACTTGCGCAAATCTAATCTGCTGATTGTTTTTGCATTGCCAAACAAATAAACTTTGTCAAAGATTCACATTACAAAATAAATATATTATGCGCTTAATAAGATTATTTAAATCATTTTCCACTAAGCTTAATTCTGGTGTTGCACTCCCCCATACCTTCGCATATTTTGTATCTGACAGTCTGACACCTTAGTCTGAACAATATAATATACAGCAAATAACATTTATAGTAAGATAGCATGCATGAGTTCTTCAAAAATGTCCACAGTGCAGGCCAGCATCCTAGCAATCTCAGACCCCACCCACAGCGAGTGTGACATTGATATGATGTCTAATTGCCATTACGTTTCAACTTACTCTAATTCAGCTGTGGGAGTTGAATTTCGGCCTACAAGACATCTATGACGAAGCAAAGATATGTAAAGAAGGAGGAAAGCCTTTAGCCTTAGAACCAGGTGGAATATTAATACAGTAGTCAGTGACAAGCATGTGTTGAGATACTTAAAATTAAAATTATATCTTCATAACATTGATCATACTTTTGTGTGCAATTTTTTTGCATGTAAATGCAATTGTAAGACCATTCACCAATTTTCATTGTCTACTGGAGGAAACCCAGTTCTTTACCAGGGTTTGAAACTGAGGGTCCACATAGCTTGTTTACTTGCGCAGTAGTGTACCCTGAGACAGGGATGGTTCACCCTATATGCCAACAGCATATGTTACACGATGGCCATAACACTTTTGTAAAACTAAATTAATTGCGGGTACTTTTTGGATGTGGTACAAGTATCTGACTGCTCAAAGAACAAAATCCATGCATAAAAACATTATAGATTAACTGCAATAAAAATGTAGAAATGTCTTGTGCACAGTGAAGTAGTATTCCGGTGTAGAGAGGGTAGCTCACTGTGATGATTAGGTAGTCTGACTCTTCTATTAGACATTTGGCGCTGCAGAACTTTGGGTTATTTTAGCAGTTTAGTGGGAACAGAAATGGGCAATTTACTGTCAACTCTTCATCTGACAATGTTAAAGCACCAAAACAAGTGAATAAGAAAGTTTATGGGATGATAGCTCCAAAATGAGATGTCTGTACAATTATCCTCTGTCTGCACTAGATATTCTAGCACATGGCAATGCAATATATTCAACTCCAGAACTGACTGAAGAGTTGGCAACTGGAAGAGATCATGATCGTCTTTGGAAGAACTGGAGAGACTCAACTGGAAAACTGATGAGAAAGGATTATATTACATCTGTTGAGCTGCAGAATAAGGCAGCCAGACTAAATGGTGAGTCTATAATATTAGGGGCAGTTGATCTTGCCGTTCACTTATCAAATACCATGGAACTTGCTTAATTCAAAATTCAAGGATCACCATAATTGGATTGAATTAGGCCTAGTTTGAATTACGTGGTCCTTTCATTTTATATAATGACTTGGATGCCTACTTGATAAATCATATTATCTAAAATGTAGTAGCACATAAACATGTATGCATGCATTAACTTTAATTTGCTTCAACTAGATCGACAACAATTTATGCATCACATGTACTGGAAAACAGTACAAAAACACATTTAGCTAAGGAACTGTAAAGCAATCAGTGGGTTTTCCAGGCTTAGCTTGAGCAAAAATAACTACTAACAACCACTAGATACTAGCAACTGTTATTAGGTGACTTATGCTTGCTGTAATAGTATTATCATCAATTATAGTATAGTAAAGTTAGAATTACAGATGATAAGTCCAAATTATTTGAAGCCATTTATATAGTGCTCAGCTGGGACCAAGGCTAGCAGTTTGAACTAACCAAGTGTTTGAATTATGTGAGGTTCTAATTAAGCAAATTCTACTGTACTCTGATAATTCCATAGAAGGTTTGTTAGATCAGCAGTAATAAAACACTACTAGTTGGTAACTGTAAGGCATTCTCTGTATTCTATAGGATATAAGGATGCTGGTGAGGAATGGCGTATCCTCTATGAGGCGGAGGACTATGACTTCAGAGCCGACTTAGAAAGACTCTACAATCAATTGAAGCCATTCTACAAACAGGTGAGGTTTACACTGGCTCTTCTTGTTGTAATAACTTTATAGCGTATTTAGAAGTATTTCAAAATACAATGTAATACCTATAAATATTGATAGAGTGCAGAAGCAGGAATATTATATATCCTATACAAGGTGTAATCGACTCAACTAAGAGCATAAATATATCATTATACATCTGTTGTTTTTGGAGCGTTATAATAATTCTATATAAGCCTATAGCAGCATAGTTAAATCATGGACCACAATATACATGTATAATATATTTTCTGTAATGTTGCAATGTCTCAGCTGCATACTTACGTAAAGAACAAGTTAAAGGAAAAGTATGGAGCAGATAAATTCCCTTCATCTGGACACATACCTGCCCACCTTCTAGGTAAAGATATTAATGTTACATGTGTACATGTATGTAGCAGCTACATCAAAAAAGAACATCTGTTCATCAATTTAGTAAAGGTTTGCCAGTTGTCATCATCTACATGTAATACCAAATAAAACAATATTTCAAGTGAGTGCCATGTCTGAATGCCTGGTTATCCCCCCTGCTTACAGGAAACATGTGGGCGCAGAGCTGGGCAAACATAGAAGATCTCGTTCTACCATTTGAAGCCTCTAAACCTGTAAATGCTACTCCCGCTATACAGAAGGTATGTCACAGTTTCCCATTGACATACATGTGTGTAGTAACACCTAGACAGTGAGGTATCTAATGAAGCATAAAATGGTCATATTATATTCATTCCACTGTGTTCGTATTTAAGCTGACGGTTCGTGAAATGTTTCACATGTCGGATGAATTCTTTACATCTCTTGGCCTGAAGCCAGTTACCCAGAAATTCTGGGACAATTCAATGTTGGAGAAACCTACAGATGGACGTGACGTGATTTGTCAGGCTATGTCATGGGATTTCAGTGATGGAGAAGACTTTAGGTACGACATATTGTTGGTAGGCCTACTGAGAGTTCTGCTTTTGTTTGAGAATACTGAATAGTATATACTCAGGTTGTTATTTATCTCCAAACTGCTTACATATTGACAGGTTCATATCTCAGCTCTTTTAGTACATTTTACTAATTAGTTATATAATTTCTCTGTATTATATTCAAGTGTTTTATTTCTCCAGGATTAGTCAATGCACACAACGTAACATGGATGATTTCATAACTGTGCACCATGAAATGGCGTATATGCAATATTTCATGCAATATAAACATCTCCCATTCTTCTTTCAAGAAGGTGCTAATCCAGGTTTGTACTCTATCAGTTTAATATGTGATTATCCACCAATGCACTAGTTGCTTGTACTAAGTCCTCATTTCATTCAGTTGGTGAAAATTTTGCACTTAACCTTGTAACCTTTTATTCTTACAATGGTTTCATGATGCTATTCACTGTAATTAAATGTAATTCTCTATAGATTGAATTACCTTGAATTCTGGTATTGAATAATGGATATTCTATGATTGCATGTACTATTTACGTTGCATCAATCCAATCTCAATCTCAATGCTGACATTTTAAAAATATTTTGCAGTTTCACAGATGTGTGACTTATTACATGTGAATGACTCCACCCTACTTACTTGTCATAAGTTATAATATACATGTACTTGTGAACACACCCCTACACACTCACCTATATTTCTCATTCTTCATGTGTTCTAAAACTGTACAATGTATATGATGTACGAGTAGTTGTCCTCACTATTTGTGCTGATATAGTCCTACTCTTGTATTGGACAATTTCCCCCAATTTACATTGTAGTTATGCTGGTGATGAATACACTAGTACATGATCTCACAGATACAATAAATACATTATCATATTATATGCATATAATTGCGTGTTATAATTATAGCTAGTATATAATCATAGCAGACGCATTTTGTGTTATCCTACATGACTGGATTATTGTTTCCACTTCTAGGCTTTAAAGAAGCAGTTGGAAATACTATAGCTCTGTCTGTGTCAACCCCAAAGCATCTTAAGGAAGTTGGATTAATAGATTCATATGAGGAAACAGAAGGTAGTTGATCATTTCACCATCATTGTTCAATTCATGTGATCCAAGTCTTGTGGATATTGGATAGTCAGTTTGATCATCACTGTCTTTAGTGGCCTGTATGTTACAAATGCACATGTGGTAATCAGCATCACTGTCAACAACTTTGCACTGTGGTTTGAAGAGCGGCATAATTCATTATTTTTTTATCTACCCAACTTACTTGTATGTGGAACATCTTTGCCCAAGTCTCCTTTCAGCTCAGTAGTAGTAACGGTGGTAAGTATAGTACACTACTGAAATGAAATACATTGTGTATTTTATTAAATGAATTTGGTAAATAAACTGAAACACATTGGGCATATTAATAAATAATAAACTATGTGTATATATTATGCAATATATACATGTATTATATACATATGTTATCTGAATGTTGGAATCCTTGGAATCTTAGATAACTATCTGTAACTTGATACCAGTGTTAATAAATTAACAGCGTAATAATAAATGTGTATATGCCTATATTACGCTACAATGTAAAGCTACCTCCATGTACATAGAGCTGATTTGGTATGAAACGCTTTTCTTTTGAATATGTCAGTTTGGAAAGGATATTTATTTACAATGCTATACACACCACTAGCTAATTTGAACTACATAAGAAACTAATAGTAGTACACTGTATCTGTCGGTTGGTTCATGCTGATATATGATTTTAGAAGCCAACATCAACAGCATGATGTCTATGGTGTTGAATAAGATTGTATTTCTACCGTTTGGTAAACTGATGGACGACTACAGATGGGCTATATTTGATGGTTCTATTACCAGCAATGAATTGAATGCCGAATGGTGGAAGAGAAGGTATGTATGTATCAAGTACGGAGACTGGTTTACCTGGATAGAATTAACTACTGAGCTAATAAAGGAAGTAATACATGAATATTGTGTGCCAGAATTTCTCCAATCATCTCCGATATACATGTTTATAACCATAAATCTTATCTTCCAGGTGTACATATCAGGGTGTATCCCCACCAGTAAAAAGAAGTGAGAAAGACTTTGATCCTGGGGCTAAATATCACATTGCTCATAACATTCCTTCTGTTGAGTATGTTCAACACAACTTCTATAATAAGACATTAATTGCTGAACTAACTTCTCCGCGTATTTTATATTTCATCTCTTACAATAGTGTGATAGGGTTTCCAAATTGATTTCAATGTTGTTATACTTGTGCAGTACCCAGGGTGTACCTTGCAAACAGTAAATATAGTATAATAAAATATTATTAGTTCTAGCCTATTCATGCGTTCACATAGGAGTTATCTGCCCGAGCAAGGCTAGCATGGATGGGCAACTCCTAAGATGTAGCAACCGAGCCTGCAAAGCATTGATTTGGATGTTTCCAACATGAAATTATGTAATATGTTTTCAGTATACATACCATTAATATCAAGTTGAATAAAAGATAGTTGTGTACCTAAGCTACATGTACATGTACATGTAGATCTACCATGTACATGCATTGATAGTATTTATGTAAGTTGGAAACCTTTGAAGAATCCAGATTGATTTAATTATTCTGTACCTCAGAGAAATTAACTTCAAGAGGCTACCAGAACCAATAGAATGTCTGACTCACTTGCACCAATGTCGCCATGTATTTCCTATTGTAGACCCTTCGTGAGTTTAATCCTCCCGTTTCAGTTCCTCAAAGCTCTGTGTACTGCAGCTGGACATACAGGTCCTCTACACACTTGTGACATCTACAGGTCTATAGAAGCAGGCAAGAAACTTGGGTGAGTTACAATTGACATAATACGACTCACTCCAAAATTTTCTTCCAAGCGTAGGCCATGTTTTCTACATGTGCCCGTTCATGTAAACATTTCCTCGTGACCAATGCACTGTGTCACATACAGGGTAACTGGTCAGTCAGGGGAATGCCTGTATAGGTCAGGAACACAGCAATGCTAGTAGATTATTAATTGTGCTCTTACACTTTCCAGAGATATGTTGAAGCTGGGCATGTCTAAGGAATGGCCAGTTGCATTGGAAGCCATCACAGGAAGCAGGGATATGTCAGCTGAACCTATTATTGAGTATTTCCAGCCTCTCGTTGATTGGTTGGAACAATATAATCGGGAGCATGGACAGGCCGATGAGGGGTGGACTGATGAATGTCCCACAGATCTCCCAGAGGTAGAGTAAAACTGTTTTACAGTACGCATATCATACACTTTGTGTGAATTTGTGGCTCTTTGTGTGTTGTAATCTACATGGCGTAAATGGATTTTCGTAATAATAACGTAGATCAACTAAAGGTCGATTATGAGTCTGTTATGCTTGCACCAGTGACATGCTGCATCAATTTGGTGCATTCCTAACTATGTGTGCACTTGTAGTATATCATAATGTATGTATGGTAGCATACCGAGTATACACAGGTGCTAATAGTTCTGTGCTGTCATGTAAGTTGTAGTTGTCGGCACCTGCATCTAGACTGACTACTGTACATAGAGATAGCTTATATTTGTGTTATAGGCAGAGACAGCTGGATCCAGTGACTGTACCCCAAGTGACACACCTTCAGCTGCCAGTACATCTACCAACCTCTCTCTATCTCTTCTAACTCTAGCATTAGCTGCTCTCCATCTATCTAAACAAATTCAAGCAGCTAGCAACTGACTGTATTTCAGTGAGCTACACAATGCAGTAGTTAGAATTATTCAATTAGCTGCTCACAGAAATACATACTACCAGTTACCAAGTTAAGTAAAGCTCCAAATGACTAGAGACAGCTTTCGCATCCATAGAATTTACTTTGTTTGAGATAGATAGATTCTAATAACAAATCTTACTTCTGGCATTTTTTTTTTGAAGGTGAATAGTAAGATATGGCTATAAATTTTCACAAATAAGCTGTTGCTAAAATAGCTTTGAACTAGTGAACAGCTAGTACACAGTCATAGTGATATACGAAATATTGCCATTATACGTAATATGGAAACTGTCAAGTATATTTATATTTTTCCAATTTCAATACAAGTAAAAACTGCTGTACTACATTTGGAACCATTGCGTCATTGTTGAACTATGGAATTGTCTTCTCGACATGGAGAGAAGATAATTTCTGTGAAAACATAGAGTTCTATGGGTGATAAAAGGCTCAATCCTGAGGCATGAGCTTAGAAAAATGGTAGAACTGCTACTTTCAGCAACTATCGGAAATCAAACTTGTTCAACATCAAGTTAGTACTAACAGTAAGAGCAGAAGACACCTAATTTTATTTGTTATGTTGTAAACGTTTGGTGCCTCATAATATCTGATGATAATAATATTTTATCTAAATATTATGAAGGAGTGACCTAACAACCCGTGAGTCGCTAAATTCCAGCCTTACTGTCATCTCAGTAATCCTTTGAACCTACATTTACACATGCTCCTAGAGCAGGGGTTCTCAACCTTTTTCATACCATGGCCCACTTTGCCCAATCTAAAATTCCTATGGCCCACATCAGAAATCAGTAATTTTTAGTATATTTAGATGACTGTATTGGAACGATTGCCATATTTGTATAAAGCCAGAAAAGGAAACAATTAATGAAAGTTAGCGAGAGCCTTGGCACTGATGTTTGCCTGCAAGTTCTTCCTATCGTGGTTCCACTTGAGATAAAGCACATCTGATGTCATGGGCTACTTCAAGGTGGTTCCTTGATTTAGTTTTCAACTGCACCATTGTAGAAAATCATGACTCACAGAGATATAGCCTATGTTGTTGCGCAGAGATATATATGTTGTTGCGAATGGCAGTAACATCCTTAGACATTCCTTGGCTACCGATGAATAGCTGGATGCCATTCTGGGCCAAAACTGGTTGAGGGATACTTCAGCAAATAAATCTTTCGCCCCGGAATCATTTTTTAGCTCTATAAGCTCATCTTGCAGATGATCGTCAATGTCCTCTACTTGTGTTTGGGATGGATTTCTCAGTAGTTTTAGAGATGTAGGTTCCAAGTTAGGGAAATATTGCTGAAACAGTTTCAGCGCCCTCAAAATGTGCGGTAATGTTCAACTTCAGCTTGGGATTTATTGGTTGAGCACTGATTAACTCAGACAGCTTCTGGAAGGAACTGAAGACTCCACCTTCTGTCTTGCGCTTCCAATTCTCCAGTTTCTGGGTAATGTGTTGATTGCATCTATCAACTGGATAACAGTAGTTTCTGGGCCTTGGAGTTTCAAATTCAAAGTATTCAGATTCAGTATTCAGATTTACTTGTACACTATGTACTATACTATGTATGCCCTGTGGCCCCTGAAAATCTCTGTTGTGGCTCCCCTTTGAGAACCCCTGTCCTAGAGTATTACAGTGAGTTATATATAGACAGACGTTACAAAAATAATGCACTTCATCAAATTAAAGACAATGATATTTTCAGTCATTATTTTAATTAACAAGATAGATAGCAAAAAGTTGCTTGTCATCATCTAGTTGGCTGTCTGATAATAATGAGCGTGGAGATAACTCTAAATAGCATTACTATGTTCATTCATGTTAAAAGGAGACAGAGCCTCTCTAGCTATGATATTTGACTACGACTTGGCCCAAAACATGAAAATATGTACAGCAGTTGAAAAACCTGAGATGGCCTTTACTGATGAATAACAAAATGAAACGGATTTTGTTGGTATGTTACATTCCTTATATTTCGACATCAATCCTGTTGTTATGATCAAGGTATTTGGATTCTGAATTTGTATAATACATATAATGTATAGAGAAAGGAAGTAAGTGTAATGTAAAACTACATGACTGTGTACATCATAAATCAAAGGGTTTGCTACTATAGTATAAGTCAGTCTTTCTTTTGATACTAAAGTAGTAATTCCTTTGATACAATATAGCTTCATATATATCATAGCTTTACGTTTTAGTACTTACTTTTATCACCTACACACAGATATTATTTATATAAATGTAGAATTCCATATTTCTATCATGTGTTTCCTCAGATGATGACAAAATTCATCTTATGTCATTCAACCTCTTAAATGTTTTCAGAGATATCCCTGAAGCAAAAGAAATTATTTTCTCCTTAAATTCTACATGTAGGTGTATCACCCGATATCAAACAGGGATCTAAGGCTATCCAAATTTCTGCACTGCTGCAACTAATAGAGAAATCAGTGCTTTTATCATTAATTTGTACCTGGTTGGCCTTTGGCTGGTTTACACTCTCAACTCTTCATAGTGATTACATACTTTTGAGCGTCCTAACTTAATTACTCAACTGCTGTCCACTAATAACTTTTCATTAATCCAGAAATGTGCTTTAACTGATTTCAACGATTAAAGTTGATTAAGATTGTTTTATTGGAAGCTAAAATTAATTAATGATTGGTTTCGTTCATTCTCTTCAAGATTAAGAATGAATTACGATTAGATAGAAGAATGTTGGAAAAAACTGATTAGAAATAGATTAAGTCATATTGCGTAATCTCCATTTAATATAAGATCAGGTTTCTGTGGTAAGTGTTCCTATGAATCTCATCTTTCTAACCAACTACAAGGTTGATTATGATAGTATACCAGCGAGCGCATTTTTATACAGTTTGCTGGTTACATAGCAGCTGGAAATATACATGTGCAATTAAAAGCAGCTGTCTGCTCACAGCATAGAGTTATCTTCTTATACTGTTTGCAGCAATCAAGCAAGGAAATTGTAGCAGTTTAAGGTAGATTTGAAAAGTCAAAAGCAAATAATTAGGATTAAGATTAACCTGAAAGCTACTAAGCTAGAAGATTAAATTAGGATTTAGATTTATAGCAAAATTTTGCTTAACTGATTAGGATTCCCAACTACTGGCAACCCATTGGAACTCTGTTAAATCTATTTTAAGATTAGCACAACTCTGCATTAATCCACAGTTGAATCCCATAATGATAATTTGTCAAACTGGTATCTATCCTGAAACACAGCTAGGCAGTTAGTGGTGATACAGTGTAGATTTGAATTCAGTCTTTACAAGCAAAGAATTCTTTGAGTGATTTGGAACAGTAATGTGGATAATAATAATAATAATAATAGCCTGCTGGAGTGCAAATTTCACAAATTCTTATGCATTCTGAACCTGAACTAAATAGTAATTGAGTGAACAATATCGTTGAATTTAACAACTGTTTTCACACCTTTTAATTCAATTACTAATGTGCTAAATTCATGTCATAAGTTTTTACACATGAATGTATACATGCAGTAGGAGAGACACCCAACAACTGTTAATATTGTGTTACACAGTAGTGGTAGACTGGATCTGAAATTAGGACAAATCTATTTTTGGTACTGTGAGAGATATTTTGCTGAGTCAAGAACTTTAGATTGTAATTCCAACATTTTATTTTATCAGTTCAAAATCAGTAATAGTTGACAGTTGAAATATTTTGTGGGCGTAAATAATCATTGATTTCCAGGGAATTTTTGTTCAAATACTTATTTATATAAATTAAGCTTTTGACAAGTCAAGGTCAATTATCACTTCATTGCTCTGTGATATTTTATGATTGATAGTTTGTTTCTTGGGAGTTGTCTGAACTTCATATACGTAGGTGGGCAGGTCCTAACTGAGCAATAATTTATTCAGTAATACATTCTTCATTGCCTATATAAATCAGTGTGTAACAGTAGGTCTTGCTATCAACAGGTTGCTGTCACATGTTCATGTGTTACAGTAACAAACAGCAGTACTAGTGATACAAGAAACATGGCTAAACTTACAGCACATTTCGTAGTTATAAGTTGTTTGCTATTTCTATCAAATGCTCTTATTACTGATGAAAATGAAGCGTGGAAATGGTTTCTAGAGTACAGCGATGCAGCTTCAGAGATGGGCAATAGAGGATCAAAGATTGGCTGGGCTTATGTTACCAATATTACTGACCATAACGAGAATGAGCAGGTACGTAGTAGGCTATGCTGTGTTATGCTAGTTGTACCCCCTGGACGCCACCGTCAATGGCTATCATTTCTAAGCTTATTGATGCTTTCAAAGTTATTCATGCTATCCAACTTGTGTTTCCTTTGTTGTTTAATGTTGACTGCTGGTATAACATTAATAAATAACATTATATTATATCAAAATATATTATATTATATCAAAATAGGAGCACAGTATTCACACTTAACACAAATAAAACTGCAAACTTCTAAGACAGACTGCTAACTGGAATTTGGTGTGCAAATAATTAGAAGTACGTGTAGCATTCTTATAACTACTGTAGTTTGGCATAATGTGCAATACATTAGCTGTACACATAATCAGAATGTTCACCTGTGCAGTAGGTGGGTGGGGGAAGGGGGTCTCGGCTAGCTATACACACACCATATATTATTTAAGTTCTGCCTCCGTTGCCAATACCCACAACTTATTCTCCTCTGTGTTTATCTGACATCCACAGCTTTGATAATGCTGAAATGATGCCACATGCAGCCTTGATGTTATATATGTACATGTATTTGTATATTATTCATATGACCTTATTCCATCTAATTAGTGTAATGTGTAGAGTTATGTGTGAATATATCATTATATAAATAATGTTCTAATTGTAAGCCATCTGGTGACCAGGCAAGAAATCGGAGGTTTTAAATTGATTCAATTTTGCACTTGAGCATTGCATGGGGTTTTAGAATAACTTATATAGTTGATCTTATAAGCTTTCATCTAACCTGAAATATGCGTTGTACATTCACAAGAAGATGTAGAAGATGTGATGTGATATGTTATGGAATAGACATGTAGATATGATGTGATATGTTATGAATTTACTTCAAATTACAAACTAATTTTCTTGCGCAGTTGAAAATATGATTAATTTGTCAATGTAAATGTAAATAGATAGAGGCCTGGTGCATGAACGCCTATATTTAACTTAGAACTGCTACTTTAGCTTGGGTATATATAGAAAAGCATGGCTAGCCTGTAACCCTTAGTCATACATTAAACAACTCATAGACATTGGTGGTAGGCTATAGACCATTTATTATCAAGTGTGAGATTATGCACTGTTTCCTACGTCCTCAATGCTACTATTGCAGTTAATTACTACTTGAGATAATAATGGATTATAATTAGAGTGAAATCTACATTCTATCAAGTATATACATGTACATGCTATGTACATATATTATACATGTATATACATGTACATGTTATGTACATATATTATACATGTATATACATGTACATGTTATGTACATATATTATACAAGTATATACATGTACATGTTATGTACATATATTATACAAGTATATATATGTACATGTTATGTACATATATTATACAAGTATATACATGTACATGTTATGTACATATATTATACAAGTATATATATGTACATGTTATGCACATATATTATACAAGTATATACATGTACATGTTATGTACATATATTATACAAGTATATATATGTACATGTTATGTACATATATTATACAAGTATATACATGTACATGCTATGTACATATATTATACATGTATAATTACCACTCTAATTATTATAGCCTTGTCTTACTGGTTATCATAACCATTTATCCCTTTTATTCTATTACCAATTAGTAAAGTGTAATGATAATAGTTTAGGTTTCAGGTTTTTATAGAAATGGCAATAGCATCTTACAGTACATAAAATAAACAGTGCCAAATACAAATAGGTGTTCTTGATGAAAATCTTGTTTCAACAAATGACTCATGGAAGTATAATTTACTTACATCATTGCTTTCTTGAATGCTATCACTAATAACAGTGTTCTTTTAAAATGATATGCAATAGGCCTAATCCTGAGCCGTTGTGCTTATAACTAATCACTAGTGTCATCCAGTTACCATAATCTACCTTGCTGATTATAATAAATTGTTATTGTATCTATATGATTCACCTGTTGTGTAATATTTGAAAGCAGATGAAATATGTTTGTAAAAATATAATGTACATTATTTTAAAATATCTGTAATTATTGCCATGCATGTATTAAAAATAGGCCTGTACTAGTATGCAAAGAGAAGTTGGCAGACATTTTCCTGTCAGCTATAATTAATTTATCATGGCAAGTTCAAGATAATATTGTATTTTGACAGATTTAAATTAATATTTCTACTGGGTCTGTTTCATCTATGAAAGCATGTCATGGTTTTTGTGGAGAACACAAAATATGCCCCCTATGACTTTCAGTAGGTTGCCTTGCGGTTATTTTGTAACAAAGTTTGAGAGAGCTCCCTGCTTTACTTGGTTTGGTGATGAAATACCAACACATAGATGTAGATGAGTGTTTTTGAAACAGTCCCAACACCTATTCGAAGCAGAAAATATTTTTGAAAGAATTTTAAAAAGTCATATGGCACTACAATAATTGGCATTCTACCATTCTACAAAATCTCAACTCAAGCAAACACAATAAATCACTTGAATATCTAATGTAATGTGTAAGTTGTTACTTTTCTCAACTCTAGAGAAGCACCAATATGAATACACAGTACAATATGGAAATAGCAAATCATGTGCTCATTTTAACCTGTGTTTGACTATTAGCTTTTTCCATCAAAGTTGACAGTAAATCCTACAGATGTTTGCATAAATTCATGTTTATGAAGTACAGTGGAACTTGCTTAATTCAACCTATGATAATTCAAAAACTTGGTTAGTTCAAACTGTTAGCCTTGATCTCTGATGAGCACTATATAATGATCGACTTCAATTAAAATGATCTTACAATTCAAACTCAGGCCTAATTCAAACCAACTATGGCGGTCCCTTGGAGTTTGAATTAAGAAAGTTCCTCTGCACATATACTAAAAAGCTTATTATTGTGTTCTTGGAAGGTAAACGTCACTTCCTATCACTTCCTATTACGTACTTTTAGCTGAAGTTCACTGAGGTTAGTAAAGACTTCACCAAGAAAGTGGCTGCCAATGCATCTCTCTTTGACTTCAACAATTTTCAAAACAAAACTTTGAAGAGAGAGTTCAAGTGGTTGGCAAACCGAGGTTCTGCTGCCTTGCCAGATGAAGAGTTTACTGAGGTTAGTGGTCCTTCTCTTTCTACCATTCCTATTTTGCAGCAAGTCAGCGCGTTGGAGTTTTGCTTGGATAGTTTCCTTTGCTGATCATATTTCACTTATTAGGTTATACATAAGCAGTGTGTAGTGTAATCTGGTAAAGAAGTGTTCACATGGCATTAATTTGAATTGCTACCGACGAAATATTACATAAGTCCCTTTACACTCTTTATTCTTCAACCCCAAGCACAGGCTAGTCTGTAGGAGTTGAATGCACATTGTAAAATTTTCGCAAATGAATTCCCTTGCAATAAAAAATTACAAACAAAAGGTATGGCCACACCTCTGATATACCATGGTGGCCATAGAGGAATGTCTCTTATGCAACTGGCTCAGAACTCAAGTACTGCTCACCAGTGAAGCGTCATTTTCTAAGAAAGCCAAGCTGGTGCACTGGATAATGTGTATGTCTACTGTGATAGTTGACTAGGTACTGCAGAGCCTCGTGTTCATACCCCAGTCACTGGTGGGGTATGTGAAACTCAGTCCTTCGCCATAAACTTTCTCGCAAGAAAGATGTCTTGCATAACTTTTCTTTCTTCGAATTCCAGCTGCGCAACCTAATTAAAAATAATGGCCAAACCCTTAGCATCCATGACAGGTAATGGTTGTAAAAATATCTAACATATTTTTTGATGTGATGAAGTGCGAAATACAGAGGCCTATTAGTTGCAATATTAATTTGTAGGCAAAGTTGCTCTGAATGCTAGAAAATAATAATGCCAAAGATATAGCTAGTAACCAATTTGAATTAGTGGCTGGTACCAATGAGGTTCTCCAGTTTGCTACTATTCCTCTTGCAAACCCTGTGGAATGCTTGTAATAACTTTCTAGGACTATAAAAATGGCTTCCAAATATGACACAGCAGATTCTGATTACATCTGCCAATGTCTGTACCATGCTAAACATATTTATTACAAAAAATATAGCTATAACCATAATGTTGTGACATTATTGTTAACATAAGCAGCTGACAACACCTGCTAGATCTCCTACACTCCTATGGCAGACATGATCTCAGATAAGGGGGACGGGCTACATACAGTGTCCTGTTAGCATGCTGCACAATAGCTGGTACAACCAGGAAATGGTTTCGGTTTCCATACACTGGTGAAGAGAATTTGTTTGTGTTCCATATTTGCATAACCCAACTTGGTGACCTAAATGGCTACTACTGCATAAGCATGGTTATAAACCAGTGTAGATTAGATACCAGCGTCATGTACTGTACCAGGTACAGCTGGTGGTAAGCGGCCACCAGATCATTAGGCCATTCCATTGAATCCACAGAACAACATCACAACTTAGATGGCATGCGAGTGCTGTCCTACTACAAATAAATCACAGGACATGGAAAACATTGGCATATGGGACTGTATCAAACCCCAATACAATTTTATTGCATACATGGTGACATTGTATCTCACGGAGAAATTTTAGTTTCCTTGTAACTTCCTACATAAAGATCTGAGAGTATCAGCCAGATCCAGGTGCCTTGGTTAATGACAATTATTCATATCCTGCTTCATTTGTGCCGCATTTTCACATCATCAGAGATGGTGAAATATGTATTGTTTGCTATAGTATAGCTTTCATGTGTTAAGCAAAAATGATTGATTATGTTTTGAAATCGAATGAGTTAGAATTCTCACCATAGTTCTAACCATTGTCTTGAGTGGAAAACTTGCATAATTAATGTGTTTTAGTTATTGGCAAACAGAGAAAGTTATGATAGGTAAAATTGTAGTAGCCTATCAGATTCAGTGCACATGTACATCCACTGACAACTACTATAATGTCAAACATTTTACTGCTTTGCATTACATTTACATGATTTTGGTCTTTAGATAAACAAGTTGAGTTTGGGCCTAGAGTCTATCTATGGTAAAGCTAAGATATGTAAAGAAGGAGAAAAGCCTTTATCCTTGGAACCAGGTGAACTAAATGTATTAATACATTGGTTGCAGTCAGCACTCAGTAACAGTCTGTATGAGGTGTTATCCTACCACAGTCTATCTATCCTACAAGTAGGCAATGGTTAACTCAATGGTGTTAACCTGTTCAAGTAAATGTGCCTAGCTTGAGGGTCCAGGCTTTCAGCGATTCATTTTCCGCTATCCTTTTTCCAAGTTTGATCAAGCCATTGGAATAACGCATAATTATCTGAATCATATGTTGTAATGCATGTGATTAGTTTACTTGGGCAGCAGTAATAAAGTGACGCTGAATGGTCTTATCGTAGGTTCCCCAATAGGAACAGCGCATTACAGCTCAAGGTAGCATTAGTCAGGACTGCGTTTTCTGACAGGAAGCGAATAATTTTTGGCTGAAGTGAACCATCTCTACTTCTACTATCATTTTAATAGGCATCCGAGCTAGCAGATTATTATACCATTTGTTACATGGTATAATAAATGAATGTAGGAAATGAGCATGCGGCTAAGTTATTCCTAATAAGAATGACAACTCCGGCATACCTACTCTAAACTATATTTGATATTTCCCTACAATACACAATATAATCCATTCCAGAACTGACTGAAGAGTTGGCAGCTGGAAGGGATCATGATCGTCTTCTCTGGATTTGGAAAAACTGGAGAGATTCAACTGGAAAGCTGATGAGAAAGGATTATATTAGATTCGTTGAGCTGCAGAATAAGGCAGCCAGACTTAATGGTAAGTTTATTATAATATTTACGTTGACCTAAATTATTTACCGCTTCTCATGAAGCACATATACATGTGAACACATTCGCATATTTATGCTTCACTGATATCTAAATAATGTACGCACAGGATATGCCGACGCGGGTGCTAGTTGGCGTGACGGGTATACCATAGAGGGCTACAACTTTAGGGAAAACTTAGAAAGACTCTATGATCAACTAAAGCCATTTTACAAGCAGGTGAGGTTTAAACTGGGTTTTTCTATCAGGAAATACGTTAAAGCATTTAAAGTCATATACATTTGTTAACTCACATACATGTAGATACATTCCAAACACCATGATTACCTACTTGTAGTAACTGTCTATATTATAATCGTATTTTAGCTACACACTTATGTAAAGAACAAGTTGAAAGAAAAGTATGGAGCAGATAAATTCCCTTCATCTGGACACATACCTGCCCACCTTCTAGGTAATGATGTCATCATACTCTGCTAATATCGTTCATATTTTATATAACCTTGACCTACTGATATAACCTGCTGTCAGCAACAAACTTTGTACATTGTAGATTATGAATTTAGCTGATATTTGTGAGTTATTTATAGCTTATTTGTGTGTAGTCACTCTCATGTCTATGCATTTTATATCTATATCAGTGGATGCATAAAGCAAGCAAGGCTAGTTTTGACCAAGTTGTGTTTTGCATGAGATACGACCAGTCCCTCTCTCATTGTCTTATACATGTCTGCAGTAAGATCACTGACTATGATGAGATCACTACCAAATTCTCTATTTTCATGCTATATTTTACAGGAAACATGTGGGCTCAGACGTGGTCAAATATAGAGAATCTTGTTCTCCCATATGAGTCTTCTAAGCCAGTTAACGCAACCCCTGCTATACAGAGGGTGAGTTACCTCAATGACTAGTCTCTAATGGAACACACAACATTTAAATTGTATTTTAATGTGTTGTGCTTATCATATTATTTGTGCTTTAGCTGACAGTGCATGAAATGTTCAATATTTCTGATGAATTCTTCACATCTCTTGGCTTGGAACCGGTGACACAGGAATTCTGGGATAATTCAATGTTGGTTAAACCTACAGATGGACGTGAGGTGATTTGTCATGCCTCAGCATGGGACTTCAATGATGGAAAGGACTTTAGGTACTTATATTGCCAGTACTAGCACACATACTATGCACATCGTCAGAACTAGCAAGGTGGCATCAACTCCAATGATGATGATTCATTATTTTGAATACTCCATCACCAGTGCCATGTTGGCCAATCAAACAATCTGTTTGAAGAATCATTTTGTAGTAGAACCTCTCAATATGACTTCCACAACTTGAATTGCTTATCCTGTGAGCTATGTACACTACATTTATTGTACCTATGTTTGTCTATAACAACTTGTAGCACCTAGTAACACCTACATTAATATATACCATCTACTCAGAAATTACATGTCATCTCATGTAGTCTGCTAACAAGAGTGGCTCTTGATGATAACTTAATATGAGATTTAAATCGTTTGGTGTAGACCACACCAAGTATCAAGGAGATCTTAACATGAACACATGAGGTGTATGCCACCTATACAACACTGGTACAGGCCCTTATAACAGCAGTATCCACAGCCTATGCCATGAAATACATGTACATATAACCTTGAGGGTTTTTACATTCTGTGAATCTTGAGCCTGGGAAATCGTTTCTCTTGTCTCCGAATGAGAACTGAAGCTCTTCAAGCACCTAATGTTCACATCTACATGTACGAATAGAGAGTTTTGGTGCTATTTTCTCGAAATTTTCTCTCGAACAGATATTTTACAGGTATTTTTAACCAATGTTATTATGTTCTGTTAACATACAATATTCTATTTGTTTAGAATCAAACAATGCACACGTCGAAACATGGAGGACTTCATCACTGTTCACCATGAGATGGGACACATCCAGTATTACCTGCAGTACAAGGATCTACCGTACTCTTTCAGAGGTGGTGCTAACCCAGGTGTGTTTATATTACACAGAGCTTAGATGTGGGTGGAGTGAATGTCTTTTCACTTTTATTGCAGCACCTGAGATTGTAACGCTGCCGAAGCAACAGGAACTGCTGGGTGCCATCATAGTTTAGTATCCTTTTGGTCAGTGTTAGAAGTGTGGGTAGCTATAATAGGCACTACACTGAAGTTACCCACTCAATTTGTACCAAAATTCCAACAAGATCGACCCTGCTACCCAAACCCTCAGTCAAATAGTTCATATATATAGACACTTTTTCATAGGCGATATTATAAAAGTCATCCATTGGTTGGTAAAGCTTTTTTTATTAGCCAATCATTGTACTATCAAATTGTTGGTGTCAGAGTTCAGTCCTGTGAACAATAATCAAAATTTTTATATATTAAAACAGGTCAACAAAACTATATAACTTAATTGTTCTAAATCCTTGATTGTTCCACAACGTCATGACTCCACTTTCAAAGCTATTCAGTTATCATAAGTAGGCTGAAGAGCTCACTTCTGTTTACATACCCGAGATAAGCTGTGCATATTACTGATAGTAAAGGGTTTTGGGCTGACCCTCTCGGAATATGTAAACGAGCTCTAAGATGACACTAACTGAGTTATCTGTCAACTCTTCTTCTTGGAGGTCAAGGAGAACACCCACCAACACTATTTCTGGCAGTTAGCAGCTTAGTGTTATCTTTAAGTGTCAACCTTTGACCCCTCAACTTGTTTTTGTTATGCCGCCACTTACAGATATCTTATCATATCTAGCGAATGCTAATCAAAAACTCTGAATTCAAAATATCCTACGATATTATTATCATTATTATTAAGTTATAATTCTACATTTATATTCTCATAAATATTATAGTACATGCATATTGTACTATAAATGTGCTAATCATGCCTGAAGCAAGAATTTGCATTAAAATGGGGAAATTGCATTAAAATAGGAGAATTTTTGGAAAGCAATTCTCACAGTTAAGAGTGGAACAAGTCTTAATGTGTGATGCGTGAACCGGCTTTCATTCAAACCTCAAAATAATATGATAACTGCAGGCATCTGGTCCATCTACTGTACATGTAAATACACATGTAATATTATGTGAACTTGCAGGCTTCCATGAAGCAGTTGGTGATGTTCTTGCTTTGTCCGTGTCAACCCCAAAGCATCTTAAGGAAGTTGGATTAATAGACTCATACGAGGAAAATGATGGTAATTATTAATTCATTATATTGTAGTTGTAGAAAGTTGACCTGAACAATCCTTACATGATTTGTACATGATTTGTACATGATTTGTACACGATTTGTACATTACCACAATTCTATGTTTGTAGAAGCCAACATCAACTACATGATGTCTATAGCGTTGGATAAGATTGTATTTCTACCATTTGGTAAACTGATGGACGACTACAGATGGGCTATATTTGATGGTTCCATTACCAATAATGAACTGAATGCCGAATGGTGGAAGAGAAGGTATGTATGTTGATTCATATTTATAGGGTTCTTGACTTGATGTGGAGTCCGAAGGAATGCTGTGATTAGCAGACAATAAAATAGAACGACTCTCCCTAAAGTTATATACACTGTTTTATTACAGAACTCTTATTTCTGTTGGCTAACTTTAGCTAAAAGTTCTCTCAATGCTGGTATAGTTCGTTCCATGTACTGCGGTCCCATTTACTACAGCCACTCCTTATCCGTATGCAGAAATAAATTCTGATAACAGCCATTCTAGTCGTTGTCAATCATTTCTTTGATTCATATAACCCCAAATCTTATCTCCCAGGTGTACATATCAAGGTGTATCCCCTCCAGTAAAACGAAGTGAGAATGACTTTGATCCTGGGGCTAAGTATCACATTGCTGGCAACGTTCCTTACGTCAGGTATGTTCACCTCTCTTTTCCAGTGTTAACTAATTTCTCAACAACTTTTGACCTCCACACAAATACATACATGTAATAATACAAGCCTATGTATACTTCTGCAGGCTACTCGTATGTTCACCTTGTATTTCCTATTGTAGGTACTTTGTGAGTTTTATCCTCCAGTTTCAGTTCCACAAAGCTCTGTGTACTGCTGCTGGACATACAGGTCCTCTACACACTTGTGACATCTACAGGTCTAAAGAAGCAGGAAAGAAACTCGGGTGAGTTCTCGCATTCTATGGTATGCATGTGTATGTACTGTATGCTGTATATACATGTATGTGTATCTGTTTACTACGTAGTGTAGGAGCATGTAATATTCAACAGTAAGCATACACTCGTACTAGTCTGTACGTGGCCGTGTGAGGATATTACATGCATATGAGGAGTTTGCAAAATATTTTCTGGAATTAGGTGGAATTTTTCGTACTGTATTATGTATTACTAAGTTCACAAATGTTTCAAGTAGTCTTTAAAGATGCGACAACTCCATACCTGCAGAGTTTTATATACCTAAATGTAGTTTTTCTCTGCTGAGAGACTTGATTTGTACTCAGTTAATAATATGCTAATACTTAATCTATAACGATATCATATACAGTGTGTATTCTCATATGACAGTAATACAATAGCACTATTTAGCTTTAATAAGTACATTAAACATTTACCTGTGGCATCAAGTAAAGTATTTATGCACATCTCTAGTTTACACAAAATATAGTTTCTGTTATGAATTGTATAATAATGAACCCTATAAGACTATTTACTGTAGGTATTGTTACTTCAATTACATTCAGTATAAATATTATGTTTCAAATGTAGTGGAGACTGTATAGCTTCTAGTGTCTGTTTTGTTTAGTTATTTACTTGTGATAATGGTATAATAATGGTATTAGATATGAGTCTGCAACCTATCAGATTCAAAGATGAAATGTTTAAATAAAATTTAAAACAATGCAATTTGGCCACAAACAAATAATACAAATTTAGACAATACAAGTCATAATAATATACCGATATGGAAAGGTATATTATGTGTTCGTCAGTAATAATTGGGGTCCAACTTTTAATTAAGTACCACGACTGGCAGGTGCCATCTCCTCTTATGGTTTGAGCCCCAGCCAGCCAATGCTAGGTACCTGTTTATGTGCACATTATTCTATAAAACTTCGCATTCTCTCTCAGGGGGAACGACTTTAAATCATTACAAATGGATTATATAGTTGTATTGATAACATAACCAGAATTCGTATTGGAGCAGCATGTTATTTCATCACTTTCCAGAGATATGTTGAAACTTGGCGCATCTAAGGAATGGACAGTGGCATTGGAAGCCATCACAGGAAGTAGGGAGATGTCCGCTGAACCAATACTGGAGTATTTCCGGCCACTTGGTGATTGGTTGGAACAATATAATCGAGAGCATGGACAGGCCGATGAGGAGTGGACTGATGAATGTCCCACCGACCTTCCAGAGGTAGAGTACAGTTTCAAGTCTGCTATTTCCACAGACCTGTTAATAGGTCACCTCTCCTCTTCTTTGCAGCCATATACAAGTAGTTTGTGTTATATACCTATACACAAGTGCATTCTGGGCATGTTAGCTGATATTGTAAACATTCTATGTGTACCAGTTTCTCCTCTACAATGCAGCATGAATATTGTTATTATAGCCAGAGACAGCTGGATCTAGTGACTGTACCCCAAGTGACACACCTTCAGCTGCCAGTACACCTACCAACCTCTCTCTATCTCTGCTAACTCTAGCATTAGCATTGGCTGCACTCCTATCTAATAAATAGTAAATACCATCAGAGCCAGCAGCGTAATATGCTAAACATACTTGTACATGTATGTGATTTGAAATTGGTCACAATACACTATAATCATTTTTAGAATAAATGTAATAATACACTTCTTTATTTACTGAACCTGACAGAAAACATTTTATATACATGTAAATCTTTCACACATATAATATATTTTCTTTTACTTGTTTGTTAGATACATTTAGATACCGAAAACTTTTCTAATCGTCAATATTATAGTATATTGAATTTATCTGTAGACCTGGTAATATACTGTATAATAAAACATCTACCAGCTTTCGGTTGCGAAACTAGAAAAAGAATAAAATTGCTCCTCAAAGAGGGCTATCTAGAGCACTCAGTGCAATGATGGAAACTCTATCATCAAACTCACTATGAGAATGATAAGATGAAACTATTGTATGACTAGCATCTGCTAGAAAACCTGATATTATAATAGTCATATAAGATAAATAATAAAATCACGAGTGCTGAAGACAACATTGAATGTCAAATAGTAACTAAAAAGTTAACGAAAGATGTTTAAACTTGAAATGAAGATTCTTATACTGAGATGATGTTTGGAATATGTAGGAGGAGCTACCAAAGCACCCTCTAGCTACTCTAACAATCCTACAAACGGCAATACTATGCAAGGTATTGCAACCATAAACCCCTATTACGAGGTGTCGTAACTGCAAGCCCTAGATGAGAGGTTGTGCATCCACTGTGAAATCCGAAAACAATTATAATATCCTAATAATGATGACAATAAGAGGAGAACATGACTTTAAATAACACATAAGAAACCTTCAACTTGTAGAATTTTTTAATTTTCAGTTTCATTTAAGATTGTTAGATAGCGTTGAAGTATGGTATTGTATCAAGATGCTTTTAGACTCATTCAGCCTTGTTGTTATCATATAAAACTACAATGTAGATAAGCAATATCTTAGACTCCGTCTCATGAAGGTTTGCTCACCTGCTTACAAAGATAGATAGGAATATACATGTACATGTAGAGTTGTCCTCCCTTAGTTTTACTGGTGATTCCCCATTCTTTTATACATGTACTGCGAGGTCTAACTAGGCCCCTCGGGGTAACCAGGGATAATTCAGTGATACTTACATGTAGAATACAGGTTAGCCATGAACATCTCACAAAATTTTCGCAATCAATTGTGCAATGTCAAATTATAGCAGGAATTCTATGGGCAAGGCTATTTGTTATATTATGTAATGTAGATTGCATAGATTCTAGTGCCTATTTTGTTTGGTGCATTTGTCCAACTACATTACCACAATGAATTAATAAAATAATGGTGCCATGATTAGATAATTATTATAATTGTAATATTTTAACAGGAGAGAACAACTTCAAACTGTCATCAATGCAGTATAACCAAGCTTTATAATAATCCAACATGTTATTCCACAGCTTTCTAGAGAAATTTTAAGACTGAGCGCATCTAACAAATAAACATCAGGATTGGAAGCCATAACAGGAAGTGAGGAAATGTCTACTGAACCTATTATTGAGTATTTTCAGCCTCTTGTTGATTAGTTGGAACGATAATCAGGAGTGTGGACAGCCAGATGAGGAGTGGACTGCTTCACTGACAGCGCATCAGTACTACTGTAATGCTGCTGGGCCTCCATCTGCTTATTGCATATTGACTGATCAAATATTGTACACGTACAATTAGTATTAGTAGTAAATACAGCTGGATCCAGTGACTGTACCCCAAGTGACACACCTTCAACTGCCAGTACACCTACCAACCTCTCTCTATCTCTTCTAACTCTAGCATCAGCATTAGCTGCTCTCCTTCTATCTAATAAATAGTGAAATCACGTTGGTTTGGACAGTTTATTATACTAAACATACAGTCATGTACATTATAATATCTAGGCTACTTCCTGGGCATGGCCGAGCAACACACTTCACATATCATGTCAACTATATATTATTACTTCCCCATATCCATCATATACATTTGAGTTAGAGAACATGTTTTCCCAGTCATCATAACATGCAGATAGTAAACTCATATCTCAACCTGACAGTATATAATACAACTTCTAGTAACTCTTGATCTTTGTTGTGTATAGACGACTCCAAGATGCTCTTGTGGTCTTGCTTAATGCCATTGAAATTCAGCATAATTATTACATAGTGCATGGTACCAAATCAAGGTATCTTTAGGTATTTTCAGCCGGGTCGCAATCACATACCAGATTTCAATCACCATTTAAACAAATATCTTCACCTTGAAAAGCTTTTTAGATATACATGTATCTATAGTGTGAGTTGATCACCTCTGCTCTACATGATGTATTAGCTAAAACTGCGGTGAAGTTGAATAGGCTACTCAATTGCTGTGTTACCAATACATCATAGTAAATATGTGCTGCGTAGTTTGAATATTTTTAAGTTATTTATACAAGAATTGTTATGAAAAGGTGTATTTGAAGTTGTTCTCTCTCTCTCATGGTATCTGTACATGTGCATGTAGGTGGGCAGGTCCTAAATGAGTATTAATTTATTCAATAATACATTCTTCATGGCCTATATAAATCAGTGTGTAACAGTAGTAGGTCTTGCTATCAACAGGTTGCTGTCACATGTTCATGTTTTATAGGAACAGGCAGCAGTAGGCTACTAGTTATACAAGAAACATGGCTAAACTTACAGCACATCTTTTAGTTATAAGTTGTTTGCTATTTCTATCTAATGCTCTTATTACTGATGAAGATGAAGCGTGGAAGTGGTTTCGAGAGTACAGTGATGCAGCATCAAAGATGAGCAACACAGCCAATACACTTAGCTGGGCTTATGCTACTAACATGACAGATCATAACTATAACCAACAGGTACTCTCATAACAGGTACTCTCATAACAGGTACTCTCATAACAGGTACTCCCTTGACAAGTACTCTCATAACAGGTACTCTCATAACAGGTACTCTCATAACAGGTACTCTCATAACAGGTACTCTCATAACAGGTACTCCCTTGACAAGTACTCTCATAACAGGTACACTCCCTCGACAGGTAGCCTACTCTCATACTATACACTATACACTGCATTCAGTCTACTTTGCTCTAGGGATGATAGTAACTAAAATTGCCGTCAGAGACAGGTTAATACTTTACTCATATTTCTGATAATCTTGTTGCCCATGTTGGAAACCGCAGAGTTATTGTAGTTCTATAATATTTCCCAAACATGTATTAAGCCAGTTTGTATCCACTAAATTTACAAATTATTTCATGCAGAAGCTTGATGAGAAGTGTATGCATGGAAACTGGTGGAAGCTATTCCATGTATCCCACAGTATGACACTGTATCACAAACTAAGCTACAGACTGTTGTTAATAGTTTACTTCCATAAAATGTTACAGCAGGTACACAGGGTGAGTTAGGGGACGGACTAAACTGAGTTTGACAAAGTAATATGATAACTTTGTGTTAGTGCCTCCATATTTTCAGGCCTTTTAGGGTGTACATGTATGTACATGTAGGTACTTTTATCAAAATTTTGCAACTGACACTTTGAAATAGTCACTAAATGGAGCAAAGTTACATATTGTATGACTTTGTAATAGTCTTGGTTCATCCACAGTCAATTCAGTAGCAAGCAGAGCATATTGCATGCAAATAATAGTTGTATATATTTACATTATGTGTATTTCAAAAGACATGTACAAGTGTATGTGTCTGCATGTGTGTGCAGGCAGGGTCTAATGTTAGTAGTAATATGTGAGTGAAACTGCACTGCATAGACCTAAATAATTATTAATTATGCAGTTATACACCTGCTGGATAAATTCACAGTAATATGTTACGCAGTAAGAGCGGCATGTGAGATGTACTGCTGTGATCTACATGTACATTGTATATTAGATAAGGTCCTAAGGTTATAACATACACTGCTACATACTGATATTCATAACATCGCTTACATTTGCATGTTCAAACACCTACACTGTAATTTATAGAGCCCTAGTTTCAGTGAATACAAAAGTATAGTATCATAACCTGAGCTGATCTGGAGTAATATAATTTGAGAAGCAATTCATAAAACTGCTGTAAAAGTAGACCTTGTCTAGATCCACTGAAGATATGCACAGTGTAACATAATGTATAGTTATAAATTAGATAGACCAGGGTACATGTAGTCATAGTACTTGAGGATAATAATTGTTCACAACAATAATTATAAAGTAGGGCTGCTGGTTATTATGGAAATTCGGAGCTAAAGCAACACAGCATTGTTAGGCCCAATATCAGGTATTGTGTAATAACAGAACATAATACTAATATAGAGCCAATGTTGTGACATTGCACATGTACATGTAATATCAGGTCCAAATATTGTACCACAGCACTCTAGTGCATTATGAGTGCCCAGATATTGGCCTCATATCCAATGTTGAGTGTCACCATTATAAGAACTAACCGTTGTATTATGCTGGTTAAGGTTTATTGCATACATAACATGTCGGTCCTAAACCAGGTCTGAAGCTCAACTGAACATACAACATGCTGCTACATATGCTATGCTTGCTAGAGGATAATCTTATAGCTATGTCAATAGCAGTAATAATACAACACTAACAGGGCTCAAAAATACACAGTAACTTTAGTACAAGTAAAGTCAAGTTGTAAATATTGGTGACAAGCCTGCTTCCTCAAAATATGGTTACTTAAAAAGTCTACAGGATTACTTGACTTTAGTGTAAAGTCTACAGTGTGACATAAATTGAGTGTAAAGTCTTGACTTCATTGCCTAGAGAACAATAGTGTTGGTCATGCTTGCATTTCAGGGTGATTGATATTATTGGATCTATTAGACAAATAATACTAAATGATTATAATTGTAACAGTTTCATCTACATATAAATTTCATTTACAGAATGAATTCATCAGTTCTAGAATCAATTATCCAACCCCACACTAGAGGGCAGTAATAAATCCAGATTTTTGTGCTTTTCAATTATTCGATTCAAAAACCTGCAATTACAAATGTAGGCCAGCACAACACAGAAATTACAGGTGACTCCCGACGATACTTATTCATTCCATGGTGTTCATTTTTGATATTTGGAAAATTCATGTAAATGTTCTAACTAAAGTTTGGTGAGATCTGGAATAAATTTGTGAAACAAGTCGCAGACAATGCATCCTTATTTGACTTTAACAACTTTGAAGACAGAACTTTAAAGAGAGAGTTTAAGTTGCTAGCGAGCAAGGGTATCGCCGCGTTGACAATTGCCGAGTTCACAGAGGTTGGTAGTGCATTACTACTCCTATCAGTGCTATAAAGGACAACTTAATGTCATGTTAATATGGAAATTGTCAAAATTTAGGAATGAATTATTGCCCAAAAGCTTTGAAAATTGATTAAAAAGTATTTTATGTGCCACTGTCTTGTGAATGGTCATATTTCATATCTGACTACATGCTGCTCTATCAATATACTATATTAATTTCTAATTAATTCAGCAATGTCGTCTGATAGCCTAGTGTTGCATTAGTGTGTGCACAGGCAATGCTCAGCCTATTATGTTTCATACTTTTCAGTTAAATAGGTTGAGTTTGGGATTAGAGAGCAATTTTAGTCAAGCAAAGATCTATGAAGATACAGGGGAATCGCTGTCTTTGTTTCCAGGTAGATTATTAGACATTATATAACAATGTAGCTTATTGTGCAGGAAAAGATGTAGCAGAGGGTTCAGTAATAGAGAGTAAAGTAAAGGGCATAGTTAGAGTGTGGGCCTATAGGTGGAGGGCACCGTGGCGGTATAGGAATACTGGCAGGCAAAGTTCTATAAGTCAAGTTTAGTTATTATGCTCTTGAAAGGCAGCAGAAAATTATAACTGTAATCAAGTTTCTAATAATCTTTATCAGTTACTCTCTCACCTATCCCTGATGCAATATACATGTAGCTTATGGATTGCAGACATAGGCAAGTATTAGAAAGAATGATTTTACACAAACCGCAGTTCCGCTATTACCCAACCAATGGTTTGTATTCTAATGTGGCTGTGCACCTTTTTTAGACATCATTGCAGAAATGGCAAGTGGAAGAGATTATGACCGGCTCCTCTGGGTTTGGAAGAACTGGAGAGATGTGACTGGAAAGCTAATGAGAGAGGACTACATTAAATTTGTTGAGCTCGAGAATAGGGCAGCTAATGCAAAGGGTTAGTTTGCAGTACTCTCTAACAATGGTAAAACGGTATTCACACACACACACATATATGGTATATGCACACATGCACATACATTTACATGCCTACCTGCACATGTACATATCCTACAGGGTATGATGATGCAGGAGACTTGTGGCGCCAAAGCTACATGGCCGAAGGATATGACTTCAAAGAAAATCTAGAGGAACTATACGACCAGATGAGACCATTCTATAAACAGGTAATTATGCAATGAAGACTACTGTACATGTATATTTATGTAATTTAAATGAAATTACATGTACCTACTGTGTTATAGGTACATGTATGTTTTATTTGTGCATTCCATGCATTTTATGGCAGTGCACAACACTGGTGATAAAAAGGATACAGATTATCTCATTTTTACAACGCGTTGTACACTGAAATGTATAACATATGCCTAGCGTATATTACCTAGTATATACCCAGTATATATGCAGGTCATGGCATATCATAATAACATCACTTTTATGCAGCAAAAATGTCTAAGTATGCATTGTAATGTCTCAGCTGCACACTTATGTGAAGAACAAGTTGAAGGAGAAGTATGGAGCAGATAAATTCCCTTCATCTGGACACATACCTGCCCATCTTCTAGGTAAAGATATTATGTTAGATCTATGACTAACAAGAGCATTGTACATGTACAAGATAGTATTACCTGAGAATAAAAATATACAATTACACGTACATGCACGTACATTTTGTGGTGATATCAGTGCTAAGAAACACATTCAAGGAGTATATTATTATCAGTCCGCACATTATTATTATCACAGACATTTTAATAATATTATTATGTTATGCTATGCATTGAGATATTATCATATACAGAAATTGCACTGAGACATCAATGCATCAAGTATTTACAACCTCTAAGACTTGTGTAATAATCCGTATAAATGATATAGAGTCTCGGCTTACAAACCTAATGGTCTACTTTGTGTATCTAACCCAGGAAACATGTGGGCTCAGGTCTGGAACAATATTGGGGACCTTGTACTGCCATATGAATCCTCTCCACCAGTTGATGCTACTCCTGCTATACAAAACGTAAGTCATCTACACTACATGCAGATCTGAACAGAAATAGTGCAGTGCTTAAGTAGTTGATCATTAAATCTCTTAGTCCCAGGTTCGAGTCATACACCCTAGTGGGTAGAGGAAGGTGAGCACTTCCCTTCAGTTGAATAGGATAGCTAAATATAGTAAGGAAACTTACAAACAGACAGACATTTGGGGTGGTAATCTCTCCTGGCAATATAGGAGTGGAATGGGTTTGACTACCTACAACTATTTGTTGTCTATGTGAGGGCTATGTACCTATGATGCTTTTAGCTGACGGTGCGTGAGATGTTCAATATGTCGGATGAATTCTTTACATCTCTTGGCTTGGAACCAGTGACACAGGAATTCTGGGATAATTCAATGTTGGAAAAACCCACAGATGGGCGTCAAGTAAACTGTCATCCAACGGCCTGGGACTTCAACGATGGGAAGGACTTTAGGTACGTGTTATTATTATTTGCAAATATGGTGGCACACAATAGGCGTATTCGGATATTGCACCGTGCAAGCTTATAAATAGCAATCTGCGGCAATAACAATATATTTTATTCAATAATATAGCGCTAGCTATAACGCAAGGCAAGGCGTGCCTGGCAATAATAATATAAAGTATATTCACTTAGCGAGGGGATTTCCCTTCAGAGCAAGCACTAGTCACGCCTGAACGCTCAAGTTGTATTCGGATAGTCAGACCAGTGCTATATGAACCAGTACAGTTTCCGAATACGCCTAATATGGACATTTTACACTAAAATAGTAATATATATTTTAAGCAAGCATATTACTGTGGGTGAAGTAGAGCAGGGTAGGTAAACTTCCCGGATTACTCATTATGAATACATTATTCCATATCTAGTGTCCAACACAATTCTGTTCCATTAGAATCGTGGTCAGTAGTTTGTCGAGTAGCACCATATACACAGTAGACCCTCACTTGCACGTGGAGTCTCTGGTAATGTGACTAAATGGCAGCATTAACCTGCCAGTGCATATTCCTTATCGCAGACTCATGAGCTATTAGGGCTAGCCTTTTTTGGCCGGCAAGGGTATCATCGTCTCACAGGCATACTCATAGTTAAGGTGATCTTGACCTTAATTTTTCTCCAGGATTAGTCAATGCACACAACGAAACATGGAGGATTTTATAACTGTGCACCATGAAATGGGACATGTACAATATTTCATGCAATATAAAGACTTACTGAAGCCCTTTAGAACTGGAGCCAATCCAGGTGTGTATATATCAAAATGATTACAGGTTAAACTCTATCAGGTTACGATAGACACAGTACTTCTGTCTTTATTTACCAAAAGCAAAGTATATAATACTCTTTTGCAGTGCTAAAATTGTTTCTGATTTCAATTTCACTGACTATTTTTGTGCGTTTTTTTATGTGAAATAGAAACTTAACAGCCTACTACTCAGCCACTCGCAGAATAGCATCGGCCACGAATTAGTTTTACCATGCCAAGAGCTCAAAGCTCATCTTGTTCAAAAAGGCAAAGACTTCTATGCAGATGAATAAGAAAAAAATTGTAGTACTGTTACTACAATTACCCCAGGAGCCTTGTATACAGTTTCAATGCACATGTATATCACCAGGTTTCCATGAAGCAGTTGGTGATGCTATAGCTCTGTCCGTGTCAACACCAAAGCATCTTAAGGAAGTTGGGTTGATCGACTCCTATGAAGAAGATGAAGGTAGAATGCCTGCTTGTATGCTGCCAAAACCGTTTTTGTGTTTGCCATCTATTAATTGTTGTAGAGCACCCATGTTATAACCTTGTAGCTAATATTATTTACTTAATAAAATAACCTCATAAAATTGCATATTTTGATTGAAAATTTTGTAGAAGCCAACATTAACTACATGATGTCTATAGCTTTGGTCAGAATTGTGTTTTTACCGTTTGGTAAACTGATAGACGACTACAGATGGGCTATATTTGATGGTTCCATTACCAGCAATAAGCTGAATTCAGAGTGGTGGAAGAAAAAGTATGTACATATTTTTGTAGTATAATATTTATGTATGAAATAATAAGACTATATACATGTACTTTAGACATTATTACCGGTGTGCAGGAAAAGATTCATGCACAGTTGTGAAAGGAGATTGTCTGATAGGATCGCTACAGAGCACAGCAGTGTTAAAGAACAAAATCATGAGTTATTTGAGCCAATGTGTCGTGTGCAATGTTCTCTCTGATTTATATAATAGCAAATCATATTTTCCAGATGCAAATATCAAGGTGTATCCCCTCCAGTAAAGAGAACTGAGGACGACTTTGATGCTGGAGCATTATATCATGTTCCTGCTAACGTCCCCTATGTTAGGTATGTGTTGGCTTTACTAGTAGTAGTATCAATGTGTTACACTTACTGTCTAACTGAAAACATTATATGTTAGATGTGTTAGATTTATTTCCACTTTCATACACTAACATAGACACATGTCTAAACACCAAGAAGAGCAACAACCAACAGAGGAAATACAGGGGCATTATGGGACGTGATAAACATTTGACTAAACAACATTGAGAGTTGTCTTCTCAAGAAGACAACTCTCAATGTTCTCAAGAAGACAACTCCTAACTAACTAACAAAAACTATAATAACCAACATTATATAGGTATCTGCATCCTCTTATCTCTGCAGAATCCAAACACAACTAAGTGTCAAAGTGTCAAGTCAAAATCCTGTTCTGTTCTGTTCTGTACCTCGAAGAAATTACCTTCAAGAGGTTGCCAGAACCAATAGGATGCTTGACCCACTAGTACCAAGGTCACCATGTCTTTCCTATTGCAGGTACTTTGTGAGTTTTATCCTCCAGTTTCAGTTCCATAAAGCTCTGTGTACTGCTGCTGGACATACAGGTCCTCTACACACTTGTGACATCTACAGGTCCAAAGAAGCAGGAAAGAAATTCAGGTGAGCTTTAATAGAAATTAAGTGATGTAATACACTTGATGACTGTATTCAGCAGGCTTCTTTCAATTACATAGAACCTGTGTCCTATACATACGGTTTTTTACGAACTCCATAGAAATCTTTAGAAACACAGTACAATATGTATGAAGTACATTAGGTAGAGCACATCCTAACTTGGTGTGCACTATTAGTACCATACCAGCTACGATTAGACATGTATATGGGGGACAACTCCTATGCAGTGAGATTGGCGTCTTAACTAGCACTGTAGTAGTAAGTAGTACTAAACTACTGATAGCAAAATCTATGCTAGAGCACTAGTTCAGTGTATATTCAAGATCACAGTGCTATTTCATCTAGAGCCTGTGTTCAATACATGTATATAAATATAGCTTTACAGTATAAATATTTACCCCCAAGGTCCCAGTAGTTATGTTTAGAATTCAGCATAGAGTGACGTGATAGTGTGATTACATTAGGCTGTTTACAGAGCGTATTATTCTGTTAGTAAAAGAATCGGCACACTCACACGTCTCCTGTTGCACTTGAAATGTGCATTTGTGTATGTAAAACATTGAGTTATAGAACAAAGATGTAATAATACAATATAGTAGTAGATGTATTCAGTGATTATATTAAATAACAAAACTAGCCCAATAAGTAGTAATGTAAAACTTATATAAACTTTTAACTTTGAGCACATCAAACAAACGACTCTGACAGAAAATGGGCTGCAAGAGAAGTTAATAGTTGACATAAGGCCAGAGGAATGTTGGCAGTGAAGGTGTTAGTTGACAGGATGTGTTGAAATTATAGATAAAATAGTTATAACGAATCACTGCACCATTATATGCAGACTCTGTGAATTGATGTCTTGTAAATTATATAAATTATCTATCATAAACTGTTAAATTATGCATTAATATTTCATGGTTTCGCACTGCATGAATTGATGAAATGATAAAACGGAAAATAATAAAATACAGTGCTCTGCCCATAGAGTGGGAAATTACTTGGTATTGAATTTTCAATAGTTTATATGTTAATACACTTTACAGTCATGAGCCTATCATATTTGATTATATAACTATTATTTATAACCCCTCTATGCCCACATAAAATTGTCCTATATTTTGCATAGGTCCTAGTAGATATAGTATTGTATTAGTTGAGTGTATAACATTACCCTTGTCAGAAATGTTAGTGTGAGCTAATATTTTTATTGTGAATTGTAAAGGAAGACGTTGAGATATAAGGAACAAATCAAAATAATAATGTCTTGCTATCCATTACCCTTGTCACTTGCACTGCATAGTATTGTTTCATTATATCACTTTCCAGAGATATGTTAAAGCTGGGGGCATCTAAGGAGTGGACGGTGGCATTGGAAGCAATAACAGGAAGTGAACAGTTGTCTGCCGAACCTATTATTGAGTATTTCCAGCCGCTTGTTGATTGGTTGGAACGATATAATCAGGAGCATGGACAGGCAGATGAGGAGTGGACTGATGACTGTCCTACTGACTTCCCAGAGGTAGGTTATATGAGATTACCCATGTCTATTCACTGTCTCGCCAATAATAGAAACAGGTTAGATATCCTTCCTTACACCACCGTGACATTCACCAAGTCTGAACCCTGGACTTTAGGTTAAACATGTAAGCTCAATGCTCCAACTAGGTCTGCAATTACAAACAGGAGTTATGTTCTCTATGTTATGTTTCTCTATTTTGCATCAGGTTGCTATTGACTAACTAAAGTCACAGCTACGGCTACACAAAAGGCCGTGTGCTCACTTTTTGCAGTTTGCTTGCTTTGTGTGCATGTCAGGTTTTCAGTCTGGAGCCCTGTTGTAACTGGGCAATACTAAATAGGCTAACAACCCTACTGGCTAGATATTAATGATCGAGACCACTGATGGGTTAGTACTCTGCCTTGCCCATAGAGTAAGGTGGACTAGAAATAGAGCCAGCCTGCCGAAGCTCATGACTTTGCGTGTAGCCGCGTCTTAATAGTCTAAGATCAAAGGTTAAAGTCGTTGATTTCTTGAAATGTACCATAATATATTAGACCAGAAAGACTTTCATACACATTAGTTGGTAGGGTCCAGGGTTGGTATGGTCCAAAGAAAAGAGGTTGACTCTTACAGTAGTTGATTTATTCCTGTATACCATCTAGCCACATTAACTTCATGACAGATAGTATGTGTATTGCTGTTACTGTGTACAAGCTGCATACACTATGTAGCAGCATGTACATTGCTAACATACATGTACGATATGTATGTATGATACATAACACAGTGCATTGTGGTATTGCAGGCGGAGACTGAAGAATCTGGTGAACGTGTAACTAGACGCCAGGTTGTTTATTCGACTGCCAGCCCAACTACACATTTCTATCCAATCACTCTAGTTCTAACATTGCCCACTCTCTGCATATTTAGAACAGACTAAATACAATGCATGTTCATTGGTTCACTTTGACTGTGACGGAAGTACTACTATGATGTCTACAAGTCCCGTACTTTGATTATGTGTGAAATGTGATATACACTAAGCATACTGTTGATGAGGCAAAGCTTTTCTATACTTGTGATATCTGTCACCGATAGACAGAAGCAGGAAAGAAAGGCTGCAGTTATCATTCACTACTCAGACTACATGTTTGTCTGCACAGGTGCTCTAAAGGCACACTATGCACATAATAGATTTTGTAAATCATTCATACTTGATTTACTAATAAATAACTGAGTATTTATATACTTGTACTGTTGTACTGTATTTGTAAAACAGCTATACCAGCTAAACCTATCTCCTGGTCTAGAAATACACATTGTATAATCCTTTTGGGTGTGGGTAAGGAATGATGAATTCTTACTGTATGTACATTGTATATTATTATTATCATACAGAAATAACCTACAGCAATGTCAGTTATATAATATGGAAATAGTGGACAACTCCATATGATTATGTGTATGATATGGATATACTACTTGTACATGCACATAATAGGCATACATTGTACCAGTTAGTACCAGACTTGACTTATAATTATCATAAAATCTGTTTGTTCTGTAATACACACAACATTGTACAATATCTGATGTCATTAATAAGTACATCAAACATTCACTAGTGAGGGCTGATGGAGTTTTGATGGTATTTATTGCTATATTTACAATAGTAGAGTGCACCAGTGCTAATAACAGCTGAAGATCTAGGTCCACATTTTTGTAAGATTCTGGAGCCACTGGATTGGATCTCCATCTGGTGGCTCTAACTGTATACACTACAGGTATCATGTACATCTCAAAACTACTTGCATACCACTTCTGGTCAATTCAAGTATGAACTGCTACAAATTTGTAGCAAAGTTCATATGGATCTGCTCTATATAAATCTGGAACTTTGGAGCTGTATTTTAGACTTGTTGACAAGTCTGGAATATGGCTCCAAAGTTACAGTAAGGCTAACCAGATTTATATAAAGCAGATCATGCATTTTATTTCTTGCTCCTGAGGACGGGTAAATAACAAAGAAAAGTGGAAATGAATATATTATAGTGTTACCAGCCATAGGCATTTAGAGGCTGTTGATTGCAGTCAGAAGTTATTCTCTCTCAACTATGAGAGCATAACTTCTTACTATGATTTACGCTGTATAGGGCTTTAGGCCTACTCGAATATACATGTAAAGTAATGTAATGACGTAATGTAACTATTTTCACCATTTATTATTCACTAAAATCACTGAGAAAGACCTGTAATAGAGATAACAGTTATTCAGTCATTCATAAATACAAATGATATATTAGTATAATAATATATTGATTATTATTATCAATTTACGTATGTATATTGATTATTATCAATTTACAGTTGCACTCTACATATAAACTAATGACCATGTGACAATAAATATGGAGATACCATTACTAATAATAAACATAATATTATTATTGGTATAAGATTGACCTAAGAGGACATATACATGTACATGCAGCTAGATGTAAACATAAATAGACCAAATCTACATGAGTTTTAAAGATAGGATGAGGTACCAGTAGACACCTGGTAACTGGGTTAAATAAAAGAGAATAATAATATTATTATACAATGTAATATCACACATTAATTCAAAATTACCTAGACAATAAAATGTAAAATGTATTAGATATATTTACAATTGAAAAGAAATATACATGCACGTGTTATACATGTGCATGTATATTTGGTACAGTGCCTACCAACTTACTACTAATACTCAGGTATATACTACCCAAATTATACATCATTGATAAAAAAAGTTATTTACATTCATACTATACACTAAAACTACGTGAGGTATTTTTAATTAAAGTTGATTGTTTAGCAGCTCAATGTAGCTGACTGACTGTTACTTTGTTTGCCGAGGTCGTAAGCCAATGCGTAGGTCTGGGGTCGACAAGGTAGCCATCTTAGTCAACTGGACTTGAGGTGGTACTACCTTCTGCTTTTTGCTATTAAACATGTCTATGGCTGTGCTATGCCGTTTCTTCTTTGCCGGGCTGCCCACAACAACTGTGGGTTTCTTAGCCTTACGTCTAAGAATCATAGATCTGCCATTACTCCTCTCTGCTGCTTTCTTCGAATCGTGTAGTGAAACGAGTGACTTTGCCACGCCTTTCAGACGCTTCATGATTGGGTGAGGCCTGGAGACGCCACCAGCTAGAGGGTGATCACCCTCATCTGACTGTGGACTGGGTACCTCCGGTGGGCTGAGCAAAGTCGAGTCACTTGTTGTGTCTGGAGATATTCTATTTGTTATCGGTACGGCCACCTGCTCTCCGGTACAGGATATAGATACTTCCTCTGAGCAATCCTGTATAGAAACCATATATTCATCTTGTGAGGTCATTATGAAATGTTTACACAATGTAGATTATGTTCTCCCCGACACACATGTATGGGAAAGGCAGATAACTCCTAACAACAGTCATTGCATGAGAAGAAGGGCAGTGGATAGTTACCAGGTAATATAGGGCAAGGCTATTTATACATACATGTACATACATGTACATGTATGTATATGTATGTACATACATGTAGATATCTACATAAAAGTGTCTATCAATGAATAAGGAATGGGAGGGTAGATACTGATGTAAACATTGATAGGAGGTATAATGTAGATTGCACAATGTACATGTATATGAAGGGCAGGGCTGGTCTAGTCCAATACATGTATTAGATACATGTATAACCCCAATGGGAGGAGATGACTCACCGGGGGAGAGCAGCTCAGCTGGTCTTCAGTGTTGAGAGCATCTACTGGTTTGGTGACTGGATTCTCCTCCCCATCTATGTAAACGGGCAGGTTGTCAGGATTGCCAGGGTCAAACTCCTCTGTCTCTGGCAGAGAGTCTCCCTCTGTGTCCTCATCCAGCCATGAACCGAACTTCATAGCTCCACTCTTTGGTCTGAATCGTTTCAAATCCTTGCTAGAGGTAGATTTCCTACAACATCAGAGTAATATTTGCGTGACCTACAAAGGAGTTACTATCGATCATCACTTACTGAATGTATACTAGATTTACACAGAGTAAGCCATTGAATATGCTCTGTAGGCCTATGTTACATTACAAGTCAAGAAAGTTCACAGTTACAGTGAAAAATGCACATGTATACCCATTTCCAACGATGTGTAATCTACCAATAATACAGTAACTTACCTAAGTGAGCTCAGTGTGTCTTTAGGTGAAGTTAGAGATGGTAGATTACTGGCACTCTTAGACGGTGTCATCACCTTATGTATGATAACGTCGTACATGGCTATGCTACTGTCTGCTTTACATGACGTCTTACTGCAGTCGGCAGACACTGCGTATCTTACTGCTGGTTTACCAAAGTGGAGTTCAAACCTGTCTCTATCGTCATAGTACTGAATGTTATAGGTGCCGGCCATACCGAGTACGTAACGTTCAGCATTGTTTATACCCCTCTCGTTATCCTGAACCAACACAAATACAGTGACTTAGCTAGATTCACTAGGGGTTTGATTTTCAATGGGACATAAATATAAAAATGACTTGACGTCCTTTAATGCTATAATGTTTCCAGAACACATATTCAACACATGCCCAGCCATAATGAGGCAGACAGCTCTGCAACCTGCTATGCAGCCAATAGGAGTACTGGATAATTACAGCATGATATCGAGGGGGCGCACTGTGGGCAAACTAAGGGAACGTCACTTCCTTTAGCCACAATGGCACAATTGTTAGTGAGTGATTATTGTAATGACAAGATAGACATTCTTGTAGTAGGCTACTGCGAACCGATTGGTAAGATAAGACAACTCCTAGCTGTATGCTTTCTACACCAGATATCAGGCATACAATGTATAAATACGTATAAATATCATTGCACTTACTTTGAGGTACGTTCGTGCACAGAACTTCTGTCCTCGATTCCTGGCCTGCGTGGCCATAACAGCTACTTTCTCTAAAGTATCTGGCACAGAGACTCCGGGTGGATCTATCATGACAACGATAGCACTGGTGTTGTCAGCCCTGAGGCGTCGTGTACGCCACCTTCTTAGTACTATGTTAACTAGACTGGATGCATGGTGATAGTAGGGATCTCCGGACTTGGGATGACCCTGCGTGTGCCAACATAATATAGTGTTATATAATCATATATTATCAACTACATGTACATGTACATACAATATTTATGGGTGGTCAGCCAGTCAGCCATAAACTAAACAATAACCAATGGTGACAGCGTTTAGTTACTACATCTGGTCACATTTATACACACCAACAGGCTGTAGGACTTTTTAAATTACAACTTGACTATTGACAACAAGGTTTGGAAGCTACACTCTACTGGCTGGGAAGACAATTCCACTAGCAGGCACTAGTTTGGGTTTGTACCATGATAGATGTCATATGATACAATGCATAATAATGTACTGCATCAAGCCACACACATCATTACTACAGTAACAGTATATGAGCTGGAGCAGTGACTGGGCAGGATAATACCACACTCTACATAGAGATGGGAGTATAATAAAAGCAGTGAAATACAATGATAAGAGAACTGCCAACACAACCATGTAAGTACAACTGATGCCCACTGGCTCGGCTATACATGTTCAACTCAAATAATTCTAAATAACAACAAACTGGTAAGATTATGTTCAATGCCTCACCTGCAGCATTGTGGACTGCTAAAAACAATATGGGTGCTATATCGAAGCCAGAAATGAATATTAAATCATATTATTGGAGATATTCTATAATGAGGGAAATAGATTGGATCTGTACTCTAGCGAGTAGAGGGAGTTGTGCTCTCGTTGTATATTTAGAGAGTGTAGTAGCATTTCAGTGAATACAATCGCACAGCCAATCAACTTGCATTAGTTAGTATCACACAATAAAGGTGCAAACCAGACTCACTAAATCTGCAGAAAAGTATAAGCCACAATCTAAAAGCAATACAATAAGAGCTATGCTACCAGCGTGTACATGTATGTACTAGTAAAGATACTTGCCACAATGCCATTCCCCTAGTAAACAGTATATAATAGTTATACAATGTGCATACACAGTGAGTAGACTATCATAGATAGAATATATGAGATCAACAATACTTATACTCCTGTCACAGTAACATGTCTCCCCCGATACTCTGTTACACATACAGAGTTATACATATTACACTAACTGAAGACATCATTAAGTGGTTCTAATGCCATGTGTCTATAAATACCTTCTCATAGATAGCCTCTCTAAACCATTTCCTGTCTGTCATCTCCACGGTGGTTACAGCTCCTTTGGCATCTAGAAGGTTCCACAGTCCATCAGTAGCTAATATTAGACACTTGTGTTCATGAGGATCGAGTGGTAGTACTTGTACATCAGGCTGAGGACTGATCGCATACTTCTGGTTGTCAAAGCTATAACTCCACAAGTCACCTGTAAACATAACACCTAGTAGAACACAACAACTAGAAGTGTATGCAAAACACTCCTGACAGAAGACAACTCCAAATTGGAGAAAGCCTTACTAGTAGAACAGACAACTCCTGATGTGTACTATAAACCTACATGTACATGTAGGTTTATAATGAGGTAGGAACAAGATGATAGACGTAGTGGTTGCTATGCTAGAGTCCACCACATGTGTGCTGAGGTTGTGAGCACTAAGTAACATAGAATCAACAATAGACATAATGTAGATGCATGGCATGCTGGGAAGGTGGATAGTGTCTTGGGCAAAAAACAGACAACTCCTGATGTGTACTATAAACCTACATGTATTACATGTAAGCCGATAATGAGGTAGGAACAAGACGGTAGATGTAGTGGGAAGGCAGGTAGTGCCGTAGGCATGCTTACCAAGTGATCTGGCCACGGCTAAGAATGGTATACTATCCACTTGGTTTGGTCTCCTAATGGGTCCTTTCTCTCTTGGTCTGTGCCACACAACTCTGGGTACACCAGCCTTAGGTATTACCTTACCACCCATTCTCTCTATACGTGACTTCTCTGCAGCAGAGTCGGGTTTGTGATCCTGTAAAGAATTTGAGAGTACATTGTATGTCTTGTGAAACTCACAGATGTATTGTATACAGACTTGACCATTGTAGCTGTATATTATGCACACTACAATGTATATACACACTCACAGGTATACAATAGGGTGATAATATGCACTGTTGATTGGACAAGGAGAGGGGAGGACATTTCACCCATTTGTTACTAGGCTACTATAAAAGCCAGCTGCCAATTTCTTTGTTTACTGATATATATATACATAGTCAACAATATCAGTGTGATTCCCTTATGGAAGGAAACAATAGCTGTAGGTCTGATACCAAAACCTCTACTGGATGCTGTTATTCTAAACAGGCTAACCAGCAGCAGCAGTAGTAGTATTAGCATTTAGCACTAGTAGTCTTAGTAGTAGTGGCAGTAGTAGTAGCCTATATGTAGGCAGGTAGGTAGTAAATATTCATGACAATTCTGTGCTGTTACAAACTACCATAGTAATAAATAAAGAAAATTAGACTGGGATAATTTTTATTCTTTTCACGTTCATCACCATAGCAACATACAAACAGAATATTTATACCTGATTGGTACCCCCATTGTATTGGAAAGCATCATGTTACTTGCCCTTCTGAATCCTCAATGTTCTACCTACTACCCACTCATCTACTCAAGATGCAGCAGCTGCTGTACAGGTTTGATAGTGAAATACTAACAGCCGATGTACTCGTACTTTACACACAATAGTTACTGGTTCACTTACCACAGTGAGATGGTCAGCTGTCCACTTTCCTTTGCCCAGTCCCTCTGACTGGGTACCCAGTGATATACCACTGTCACCCACATGTCCTGTGTATAACTTATTGTCCTTGATAAAAGCTACACTGGCGGTAGTCCCTGCTGTACTGGGCAACCCAGTAGCTGTGGGAGGCCATTCACCTGGTGAGAAATAATTATAGAGAATTATAGCCTACTAAATACTACACTAATACTGCATACTATACTATATTTATACTAAACCATAATACTGTATACTATGCAGGCAAGCAAAGTAATACTACAAGTATTAATCAATAACATAATATCATCTAGGGCAACTAGTGCTGTATAGTGATTGGAAAGTCAAATGACTGAATCATAACAAACACCTTGTCGAGCATTTATGGCATTCATAAACCGGAAAACAACAGTCTGAAAATACTTCATGCCGACACAATACATGTACGTAATCCAGTTTAGGCATGCTTGTACATGATTACCTGCGTTATCGTTACAATAATAACAATGGTATTTCCAAGCGCGTGATTGATTACATCATCAATACTACAACCACTCCTGTAGTAGTAGTACCACGTGAACTAAGCCGATTGTACTACCACAGACACTATTTTAGTAGTAGAATAGCCTAGTAAATTGTACTGGATATAAGTATACAAAGCTATGTAGATAACAACAACAAAGGTGTAGGGATTTTCACTACCTACACCTATAATACTGTCAGTCTATATATTATATGTACATGTATTATAGGTAGTAGTCATGGCAAGTTGAGAATTAGACCTAATGTACTGTTGAAATAACTACATGTACGTGTAGTTATGTCCAGATTCAATAAGTTCAAAAGCAAATGGAAATCCTTTTGTTCTGTGATACAATATAAATTACCATAATAAAGAACTGTTCACACAGACCACTAAATCATTGATAGGCAGCAGGTGCCTGCCTAAATACAACCTTCATACACCACATAACAATAGGCTACAACTTACATGTAGTAGCCTAATACAAGTATATAGGCCCAGAAACCTAATGTACAGTATATGCATCAGAACACATTATTAGCTTGGCTTGATATGTAAATATTATACAGAGCCTATTCAATAGCCTGCTCTTATTTATTTGCTGATAGAACTCATTTATCAGATAAACATTTACTGATCTCATTCTTATAAGTCACAATCACCTTATCACAATTTATTTATTACTAATTGTACACTAAATATATTATTATTATTATTATACTGATTTAAATTGTTTATTTTTGTTAGTTTCAGCATCTAGCCAGGCTATCAATTTTTGCCATGTGGCTACTTTGTTTCAAAATCAGTTTGCTAAACATTTAGGCCAAGTATTGGCTACATTAGGTAGACTCTGGTAAACTATGCTTTTGGTTTGTTCATTTCCTCTGTCTGAGGGTAAACTCAGGTACCCTTGGTATCACAAGTTTCTCTATAGTCTTTGTGATTGTGTTTTGGGTGCCACCATATTATACTCGTACAGTAATTATGACAAAGCTCAACTAGAACAGGCTATACCAATAGGCCTACCACATTCATGTTAATCTATCCATCACAGCATAGTGTGAGGTAGGTACAGGATAGAGCAGTCATGGAGATGGCCATTGCGTTTTTAAAAATGAATTGAACGCCGTCTTTTTCTTTATTTTTGGGTAAACCTGCAATAGATTGTCCCAACCGCAAACATAAGTAAATCTTGGTTTCTCACAATAGTGTAGGCTACAGTACTGCCCCTAACTAAGGGTAGTAGAGATACAACTTCATGTAGCAAGTCTATCGGTATTTTATTTTGACCTACTAAGGTATAACGTATTGCTGCAGGTGGCAACCGAACGTTCCGTTATGGACTATCGAGCTTCTATGTCATTTGAGGAAGGGGAGGCCTGAGCAAGCATAGTGCTTTTGAGTCATGCATATCTTCTGTTGAATCTGCCAAGCTGTCCTTAGATGTACCATATTGCGAAGTGGTTTATATCGAGTCTCGATAATAGAATAGGCCTACATTTTAATACAAATTGACCTGTTACATAAAATTAATGTTTGGAGTGTCGATTGATTGCAATAGGGTTAAACCTACTATTGGATGATTGGATAGTAGTAGTAGCCTCTTTAATCCAAAACGAAAAGTCAGTTTAATTGCCATCGGCACTTAAAATTAATAATCCAATAACAATCTAATCAAAATTAATTACTAATACTATCACTATGAATGATTATTATCATTCATACTTAGCATAATAATTATATAGGCCTAGTAATAATTTTATAGTTATTAATAGCCTACTATAGATAATACTATCAATTAATACCATAATTAACACAACTATCCGAAGTGACTATGACAATGATTACTATTATAATTATAAATAATATTATTTATAATAATAATCATTATTATTTTATTATAATAATTTAATAACAATTCATTAATTAATACGAAACAACAACAATAATAAGTTAAACAAATTATATCCAACTAACTGTAGCTGTTTGATAGTATGATATTTATACTTTATAGCAATATAGTTTCAGATTCAGATTGGCAAGTTGAAGTAAAAGTTAAAATTAAATATACTTTTTACCTATTTCTTTCCACATATCCTCGTGTGTCTTAAGAAAGCCATCTTCAATAGCCTTGATAACATCATTAGGATCTTTACTAAAGAATAGGATATTTGAAGTAATGTTTTTGTGCAAGTGACTTTTGGCAAACTTGGCAGCGTCTGCTCCACCGTGACCGTCAAAAATTCCAAAGTAGGCGTATAGAAATCTTCCTGTTTGTTTATCACACTCATAGTGGATGGCATATTGGTCTTCCATGTATTTTCTATCACCTTGATGAAGTGCTGCGGATACTCTTAAGTTCCATGCCATAACTGAATCTTCCAGCCGTAAAATTAATATATAAAACGTCTTTTTTGAGTTAAAATTCCATGGACTCAGCTGATTCCCTCCTTTTTTAGAAGTTTTGATTATCAGTCACTCTACTTCGGCTTGTTCTATTGGTTTAGGCAAAAGAACCACTGATGGAACACTGGATTTCATTGGGTACAATTCTGTACTCTTTGGTGTTTGGAGTTAGCATTACCATAGCTCCTCATAATTGGGTCAATTAATGCCATGCCCACTTTTTCTTCCAAAGTGGTGTGATATTCTCCGAATGGGTTGAATGGAGAGACGGGCATTAGGATTATAACCAACCGAACCTAAATAACAGAAGCAACATGGCTTCAGTAGATGAAGTGACAGGTGCATGGATGAAACAGACCGCTGATCCTGCGACGATAGATGAAAATTTTAAAGATGGTTACACCGACATGTTGGCTAAGAGAAGGAAACCTTTCAATGATTTGGTGTGGATAATGAAAAAGGTGAAAACTCCAGCCTACAAGTACAAGCATGAGCGAAATTATGTGCAGCTAAATCAGGATGTCTTACATAGTGACAGAGTTGCCTACACTATTGAACAGGTAAAATGTCGTTACCCTAGAATTGCATGTAGATTAGTAGATACTAGATAGACAGCGTATTGAATAGTGATATTCATATTGATATTCATTATTGATTATATCTTATGCATATGCAGTCTATGACATTGACTACTAAGATTGAGATTATATTTGCAAAGGATTCTTAGGCAAACTAATACATCACACTATCCGTGTTGCATGTGATTAATTTTCATTTATGAGGAATCCCTGCCATGTTCTTTCGAGTAGGGATGTTCATTAGCTTAATTTAATTAACACTTTTGGACTCTCTTCAATTTCCAATGGTCAGCAATGCAATACAATTAATAGTAGGAATTAATATAAATGCTTGTCTTTCAACTTTTATATTGCAGATAAGTAAAGAAACAAAGTGTTCTAAGACGGAAGTGATGAAAGAGGCTGAGCACATTCTAACTGAGATGGCACATAAATTTAATATGAACTCTGTTAGGATTCTTGGTTATGCTCTGATTAAAGTTCTAAAGCGCCTACATGATCATATATATGTGAATGTGGAGGGCTTGTCACTTGTCAATGGCCTAGTTCAAGAGTATCCTGTGTTGCTGGTACCCAGTCACAGAAGTTACTTTGACTTTCTCATATTTTCAATTCTGTGTTTCAACTATGACCTTCCTCTCCCGGCAATTGTCGCTGCTCAAGACTTCAAGGATATGGTTTTAATTGGCTCAATGTTGCGGAACAGTGGTGCATTCTATATCAAAAGAACATTCCGATCAGATAAATTGTACTGGTCTATCTTTACTGAGTATGTACAGACACAACTATACAACGGTGATCACCCTATCGAGTTCTTTGTAGAGGGAACACGGAGTAGGACTCAGAAATCATATACTCCAAAGTTAGGTTAGTAGGCTAAAGTAGAGTTGTGTGGTGCGATGACTCTGACGCGATTTGATTTACATTCGTATTTTTTAACTTATTTTCCATGGGAATTTGAACTAATTGACAAGATGTTGTACCTAATCTTATCATCATATACATGTAGTTTGCTTGGTGTCTAGTCATATCTCAGAGTGCGCATTGCTCTTGTGATATTTTAGGGATGCTTGCTGGGTCTTTAGAGGCATATTTCAAAGGACTTGTACCCGATATCATGATAGTCCCGGTCAGTATTAGCTATGACAGGGTGATCGAAGAAAATTTATTTGCTCAGGAACTGCTTGGGATACCTAAGCCTAAAGAATCTACCTCTAAACTCTTCAAGGTCTTCAACATCCTCAATGAAAATTACGGTACGTTGTACCTAATGTACTCACTGGATGTGAACGGTGCGAAACATTCACTTAGGTTAATGGAGAACGTAGATTACCGAACAGCTCAGGTGCATAGTGCAAACAGTCTGTGGACTAATTGAGGCATGAGTTAATGTTTTACCTACTCTAGATATCTAGATAACTTCACTCAGACAAACTTTTTACTTTATACATTTATATAATTAATATAATATTTTCTAGTGGCAGTAGGTAGAGGCCACATCTGCTGCTCTCCTTTGGCACATAGGTTTATGGTGCTGATCAGGGATTGCTTTATTGCATTACAGGTAGTATCCATGTGAATATCTCTTCTCCAATCAGTGTGAGGCAGATGGCTACAGGGACCATACATCGACCTTTACACAACCTTGAGCCAAGGTAACCACACATTTGGTGTTCTACTTTCTATTCACATTGCTTATTTGGTTTATTATGTCATACTAGATGGAGTTATATTCTCATTGCTATTACTAACTGCTAAGCGCAGGTATCATACCACAGTCATCATGTGATGTAGATGACTGTTCTTGTGTTCCTCACCAGTGATTTGACAGCTAATTGCATATTTAATAATCAATGCTATAAACTGTACCTACATTGTATATGGACGCAGAGGCAGTGCATCACTAACTGTTTCTATGGTAGATTCTTGGCTAACATTACTGCTGAAGAGGAAGCATTGGTAGAAGACATAGGGTATGCTATTGTCTGGCAGCAGCAGAAGAACATGGTGCTGTCTGTGTGGTGTCTGGTTGCTACTGTGCTACTACAGAACCACAAGGGTATAACAGTGTCTGACCTAACTACTACCATCAGATGGGTTAAGAGTCATGCTAACAATGTGGGTGCTTACATTGACTGGCCAGGTAAGTGCCCATTGTATCTATACATGTACACCATGTGTGACCTACATATTATACAACTATGGCCCCATTCACCTGTTTATACATTATAATCAATTGGTTCATACTGTATTTTGAATAACAATTGCTATGACGTAGTGGTAGTGTCAATTATACTTGTCTAATTGCTGGCTTTGGAGTTATCTGCTCTTAATATGTCACTGTAACGGCATGAGACCTGAGTTGATTCTATCCATTTCTTGATAATGTTAATATTATTATGCTCTGTACATAGATATTATGCTGATATACTATATGCCTATTTAATACTACTACTGATATGCTACTACATTTATATACTATAATCTGGAGGGAATTGTCTTCCCTCTGGTAGGCTATGATGCCACATTGGACATGTTTCATATGGCTGTAAATGATCACTTACTAGGTGGACTGACAGACGAGGAAGTTGTGCGTTCTTGCCTCACTTCGCACAAGAGTTATGTCAACGTAAATGATGACTACGTCACCATAGCTGATGCAGATCACGGAGACAGACTAGTCAAATCTAAACACTTAGCAGGGGAGACAATCGCTGATGCTGCTACACACATGGTGCTGGTGATATACAGGAATCAGCTTATACATGTCTTTGTACCTTACAGTATACTCTCTATGATAGTCATCAGAGCCAGTGCAACTTCAACAACTTTAACCAAAGGTGAAAGGATGGATAAAATCCTCTCACTTATTATGATTAAGCATCAGCTTCAGATTACATTGTAATATGGTTAATAGACTTTGAAGAGCTCTGCATTGCTGCAGTTGGTAGAAATTGCCACTAGTAATGTTTTATTATAGTTCTGGTCTAATTAATATTAATATTTGTTTATATAGAGGAAGCCCTAAGGTTGTTCACCTTTGCTGTCAAGTTGTTTGCTAAGGAGTTCGTTCTAGACATCAAATCTATACCGCAGGTAAAACTACTACTAGAGTACTGTTTTATTATACCGCGGGTAAAACTACTACTAGAGTACTGTTTTATTATACCGCAGGTAAAGATTTACTACTAGAGTACTGTTTACTACCAGAGTACTGTTTTATTGTTTATTTTCAGCAAATCTTCTCATTGTTTTGTGCTATACTGTAATCAAGTTCTGTTGGTGATGGTGTTGCCATATACTTACAGATATTTGACAACGCCGTGCAGGTGCTGACACACACCAGTGATGTTGTTGTTGATAGCAAGGGTACTATTCTGTTGACAGAAAGTGTGACCAGATTTACTAAATTCCTCAGTAACATTCTCCTGCCCTTTGTATCTGGCTACTGGGTAACTAACTATCTACGCTTTCTAGTTATTGTTGCCCTTCTTAATTTACTATTTATGAGTTGTCTTTTCTCGTTTGTTAGCTATGAAAGGGTGGACAACTCCTTTTATGTAATGATGTTCATATGCATTCATATATTGCCACTCCCTATCTCTATGTCAATTCCCATGGAGTATATACATGTACATTTATAGTCACATAATAGTACAGAGCCTCTATATACAATGTATGTGTCTATGTCCCTGAACTGCTGTTTTCATGCATGTGAAACAAGTCTGTGCATAATAAACATGGTATTATATACATTGTACATGCATGTTTATATGAGCATATTATGTAACTGTTCACAATTTACTAGACCATACTAAATATTTATTTGTGACTAATTATTAGCATATATCCTACAGATACTGTGTCAGTACATAGTACATACAACGGTAGACATGGGGATGGGTAAAGAGACTGTGGTACGACCTAAAGAATTGGTACAATCAACTCAGTACTTTATTCTCAGCCTACTGAATGAAGGACTTCTGAATGACTATGAGCTGCTCAATCTAGACATGCTACACAATGCTGTCGTCTCTTTGAAACATTTCAATGCAGTTTATTATGAGGTGGGTAGAGCTGAATGTTCCAGTATTCAGAGAGTCTTGACTTGTCCTAGAATGGTAATGAATTATGTAAAACCTGTTATGACTATAAATATGTTGTTCAGATAGACTACTTATTGTGGTAGAAGTTGTCCTCTCTGATCCAAGTTTCTCCACTGTTTGTATTTGTGTTCCTTACAAGCAATTTATGCACCGATACTCATATGTAAATGAGATCATATTGTATATATTACAGATGAGAAATGGTGAGAAGTTTGTAGCAGCTCGCATCCCAGTCATAAATCAGCTGATACAAGACATACAGAGTCTTGCCATACTACCAGATATTCCCAAGGAGCAGTTAGTACTGTCTGCTACCAGTTCCACACTCAAAGCTAAACTTTAGTGTCTATAATTGTATCTCTCACCATTATCACAACACTGTAATCATGAGGACTATAATATTGACTCTAGGGCTAAGTATATAGACATAGACAAGGTCAAGTAATGTTCACATCAGTTAGTAGTTATATTTTATCAATAATTATGCTAATTTGTAGCATTTTCATTGATTTTAAAATTTATTTTCAAGTTGTCAGCTCACTCACTGAGTAATACATGAACATCTCTATCATTGAATTGTAGTATTTAGGCTTGCAGTAGATTTATATTTAATTGTCCTATTAATAGATGGTGTATGTATTATATTTATGTATTATAATTCTACTGTTTTGATTTGTATATACGTAGTCATTTTCATTCATATGTGCAGCTACTTGTATGTATAATTGTGATTGTAGAATCATAGCAATCTAATAATAATATTAATCTGTAATTTTATGGTGAGTTCATCTTTGATTTCAATCAAACCTACCTTAATATACAACATCACTGAAACTGTTATCTTGTGAGAATTAAACTTTAGACTATATGATGAAGTTGGAGTTGTCTTCTTGATTGGACTACCAAATGGCTACAGAGAGAACAACTCCCGGTCACACACTAATAAGCCGATCTGAAACATGCTGAGAATAGCCAACAGGCTCCACTGTATGTAATAGTGGCAACTGTCTTCTGTTGGAGAGTTATTGGTGACAAAATTTGAAACCTGTGGCCTAAAACACCCTATTCATACAATGTGCACAAAATAATAGACCATGACTACCCTGCTCAAAGAATGCTGGCCTACTCTTTACTTTGCTTTTCTGTTATTATGCTCTTATGCAGATGTAGTAATAATCTTATTACTACATCTGCATTACTACTTCTGATTTGGCTGTATATACAACGGCTTATGAATTAGAATATTTTGAAGTTGTGCTACCTTTCCTAAGAAAGTGCAGAAGGAAACAACTCCCAAACATATGTATAACTGTAAGTGCAACTGGTATAAATCCACCCGATCCAGTCCCTTTAACTGGCTAATGGTGTTGTATTTGTTCGATGCGATTTTCAGTGCAGGTATCATGGGCTACATCTACATGGACTAGCAATTGAGCTACAGTGAAGATTTCCCCTGCCAGACATAATTCATAATTGAGAAAAAAATGTCTTGCTAAAAACAGTTGGTAAGGGAAATATTAATGCATGTAGGCTATCCCTCTGTCTCATCTTCTTCACAAAGATGTTCTCTTTTCCAAGATACACTCATTTATACCACCAAGATAATAGCCCATTACTTACTGAGCACACCATAGTGAGCTGCAGTTATTGCTAAAAATATGTACCATCTGGATGTAGTGAATTTCACTTTTCACCACTTATTCATAAGGTTCTATGATGGTTTATACATAAATATTATATTGGACTTGTAGAGCTACATGTACCTGTACAACTAATAGCAGCTAGAACTAATATTGTCCCCTTTGCCAGCAGACAGAAGAGTATAAATCTTTAACACTAACCATGACCAACCATGACTGTGAAGTTGTGGAGTTTAATAAATAAGTGTGGAATTGAGATTTCTAGCTCTAATTAATATTATTAGTATACATACATGTACATGTTATCGTGTGAGATTAATATTACCAATGCAAAAATCAGTGTGTCTGAAACTGTAATTACAACAAATTCATGTTGAAGAAATTACTGACATTGTGATACAACTGTATTACAGAAGAAATGGTGCACATTGTATACATTATGAGTGTTAGTTGACCTATATAAATATACAATGTGCATAAGTTTTGCATAAACGTCCTAATTTCTGTATTATTGTTTAAATTGTATTCTAAAGAAGGCCTCAGGGGACAGAAAAAGTATAAGGTACTTGTGGGTAATTATGCTGGAATATTTTTGTGAGACAAATAATCTAAATCCATGTGGGATAACCCCATGTCAATCAATGTGATAACATCAAATTTCAAACCTACTCAAATAGTAATAATATTGGTGTCAAAGCAATTATTGTTTACTGTCTAATTTATACACAATCTCTAGAAAACAGAGTTCGAAAACTATTATAGTGACGTGTAAGAGCCAGCAATAAAAACAGCAGTGCTTTCACTTTCTGAATTCAGAAAGACTGATAGGAGAATGGAAGTCTTATGAAACATAAAATTTAGGGACCCATCTTGAGTTCAAGCATAAGAGGCAGTGAACTCCCTTAATGTTATCATGAAAAAATGGTTCACATTTTTGCATAAAGGTTCAAAAGAGAAAAGATTACAATCTAGGAGCTACATACTATCATACCAATGAATACATTGCAAATGTGAAGTGCATACAAAAAGATAGAGAAAATTTCTACAAGCCTCGGTAAAAGATACAAGTTCAGTGACATACATGTACAGTACATGTATATAAGGAACATGTAACATGTAGTAAATAAATAACATGTAACATGTAGTGTATAAAGAACATGTAACATGTAGTATATAAATAACATGTAACATAAAGTGTATAATGAACATGTAACATGTAGTGTATAAAGAACATGTAACATGTAGTATATAAATAACATGTAACATAAAGTGTATAATGAACATGTAACATGTAGTGTATAAAGAACATGTAACATGTAGTATATAAAGAACATGTAACATGTAGTGTATAAAGAACATGTAACATGTAGTATATAAAAAACATGTAACATGTAGTATATAAATAACATGTAACGTGTAGTATATAAAGAACAAGTAACATGTAGTATATAAAGAACATGTAACATGCCGTGTATAAAGAACATGTAACATGCAACATGTAGTATATTAAGAACATGTAACATGTAGTGTATAAAGAACATGTAACATGTAGTATATAAATAACATGTAACATAAAGTGTATAATGAACATGTAACATGTAGTGTATAAAGAACATGTAACATGTAGTATATAAAGAACATGTAACATGTAGTGTATAAAGAACATGTAACATGTAGTATATAAAAAACATGTAACATGTAGTATATAAATAACATGTAACGTGTAGTATATAAAGAACAAGTAACATGTAGTATATAAAGAACATGTAACATGCCGTGTATAAAGAACATGTAACATGCCGTGTATAAAGAAAATGTAACATGTAGCATATAAAGAACATATAATATGTAGTATATAAGGAACATGTAACATGTAGTGTATAAAGAACATGTAACATGTAGTGTATAAAGAACATGTAACATGTAGTATATAAAAAACATGTAACATGTAGTGTATAATGAACATGTAACATGTAGTGTATAAAGAACATGTAAAATCACATTTATGAAAATGGATACTCCAGGAGGTGAATGTAGTGAAATATGTTTATACTATTACAAGTTTACATCTGGGATATAATACATGTATAATATATTCTCTCATAGGAGAGAGTTTTGGTTGAATGAAACTAATATCCTGGTCAAAAATGTTTGTTTTGTTTGTTTTGCCACTAAGTGAAAAAAATTTTTTGCCGTTGGTAACTTAAGAATTATTCTCAGCTGCTACTAAATTTTCTCTTAGGAGTTTCAACAGGTTTTTAATACAAGCCTACTTTATCGTATGAAAAAGCAAAACGTTCCACTCTCCATGTAAAAGTTTCAGGGCTAGGAAAAAGTGAGAAGATAGGCCACAGGCCACATATAAGGCCACATATACTTGCTATCGCTCATGCTGAAGGTAATCGATGTCAGTCAACCAAACCTGTAGCAGTTCATCCTTCACTAAAAATTTCATCATACCTATGAATTCCAATCTTACTTTCTTTCAGGGTTGGGATTATGCTAAGAGAAAAGATGAAAAAGGAGCTCACTAACCAGACTCAGTACAACAAAACAGCTAGAGACATGAAACCATTGTCTCTTAGCTTCATCGTATTTCTTTATAGCTTCAATATCTCCAAAGACAAATGAAATAAACAGCTGACTGGAAAGATAGTTGAACAGCTCTCAGATCTCTCATATGCCATACTAAATGAGGAAACGGGCAACATAATCAGGCGCAATAGTGGTAATCTGTGAAAACGTGTGGATGAGAAACAAGTTGAGTCTTCTCTGCAACCAATGACTTGCAGTTGGGATACACAGAGCAGCCCTGATGGCATCTCTCAAGAAAATGTGGAGGCAAACACAAATGGCTAGATCTTTAAGAATTGTGCTCTACCACCCACATGTACAAGGTGCATGTATTCAGTATGCCTGATGAATTATTCTAAAGTAGGTTTTATTCACAGAAAGTTTCTTCTCCCTTAGTTTAAAACCCGTTCCTCTTTCTTTCCAATATCCTCTATACTGGGGTTTAGAATATTCAGCAGGTGTTGCCAACCATGGTGCCAACAATAATGTTGCAATCTGCGAATGTTTGTGACAAAAAAAGGTGTTATAAAAAATACAGAGGGAATAAGTCATAGATCATGTGCCAAATTTAAAACCCATTTTATTCATTTCTAAGAAGATTTGACAAAAAATGATTGACAGTGGAGGAAACAAAGTGAAGAATATAGCAGTGACTCTCTTCACACAGCAAGTCTTAGGCCAATGAATAATTATAAAAAAATTTAATTTGTATGCATGATTTCTCATTGCATTACCTTGTTGGGTAATTTGTCTCAGAAAGAGTCCATAACATAATGCAACAATGTAAATTCTTAACAAACATATAATTATTGATATGATACATGTATGTTTAGAAGTTTTAGCAGGTGTTGCCAACCATCAGGCCAACAATAATGTTGTAATCTGCAAATTTTTGTGACGAAAAAAGCTGTTGTAAAAAATACAGAGGAAATAAGTCATAGATCATGTGCCAAATTTGAAAACCATTTTATTTATTCCTAAGAGGATTTGAGAAGAAAATGTTGGTAGATGAACATGGGCGTTTTTGGCGTCATCGCATTATAATCATTTAATAGGTTATACTGTAATGTTTTTAGTGTAGGTTTACGTAAGAGTGCCGATGTAGCACGAGTTACTCGTTGTAATAACTGTCTTTGTTATCAATGTACTAACTCAACTGACTTTGTTACCAATAGCCAATACCGAAAGCAATTGAAACCAGTACCATTGCTCTCTTCAGCCTATTAGACATTGATATTGTAGTGAATCAGCATAGCCTGCAACAGCATGGAGTATATCTTGTGCCAGTACTAATATCTTATATCTTATACATGCATTGACATTACACTATTATCTTACTATTATTATCAACTACTGCATGCATGATGGCTGTTATATTATTAGCCAATCAGGTCTAAGCATTCATTGTTCAATTATACTGTGTGTGCAATTACATATTGTCTTTTTACCTGTGTACTTTTGGGGCCGATGTCTCAGAACACGGCCATACTTATATATAATCTGTTTTGGTATATTGTAAGCGCTATTGTGCAAGGCCGACTCTTTTGGTGGTTGACCTCGGGAGGAACTCCACCATGTTGTTACGCAAGTTCCGGCCCGATAACTTATCGTACCAGGCCGATACCTTATCTTACCTTTTTCCGGAAGTATCTTGTGTATAAAAGCTCACGCATTTTGCTGTACAAATCAGTTGTTGACTGCACTCTAATAAAGCAACATCTCCTAACTCAACCTACAGAGTCTTACTCTTGCAGGCAGGTAGCTCCACCCCTGGTCTCTTCTTAGAGATCTCAGCGGCCGAGCTCGTCCTCATACTCGTCCTCATACTCGTCCTCATACTCGTCCTCATACTCGTCCTCATACTCGTTTAAGTACTCTTTCTACACTCCTGGCAAGTTCTACATCATCAGACTTTAGCCGATCTCGGAATCTTCATGAATCTAGCGTCGGGTCTAAGCCCTTAGATCAACATTACTTCTTTTTACACTCCTCTGGAGTATAAACTATAAGACCTACGCCGACCCTGGACTCTCTAATGAGTCTCAGCCTCGGCCTACGTCTTCATCAATAATCACAAAAGCTTAACTTAACTGTTCACTCTTTATGTAATGTGTGGAAGTTACCTTGGCAGCTCACTACCTACTAACAAGCACTTCTCCCACCCATGCTAAATCGGCACTCGTACTTAAACCTAGACTAAAAACATTACAATATTATGATCGATCAATAGGATAACAGATGTTAATGTGGTCGATGTACAATACTGTGCAGGTAACTTTGTTTGGATGAAGATTCATCCGCTTGATTTTTACTGCTGTATACAAATGTGCACTATTTACATGTGAACTGAATGTAACGTAACGACTTGCCTATCAAAGATTAATTTTGATAGGCAAGTGTTAATATCAACATGCTGCTATTATTCCTGTAATATTCAAATAGAATTTTAAAATACTGATTAGTGAGCTATGTAGGAGTATTTAAAAGTCTGTCCTCTAACTGATTGTAATCTAAAGTAATCTGACTCTATTATTTGAGCTTATTTGGAAATTAGGAGCCTTTCTCATAATTAAAAGGTGTTCAGCAATAATACGTGAAAAATAATAAAATCCGTCGCATTAATGCGTGACTTTTATCTAAATTTATGCGATGGAAATACAATAAATATTCAATAATGCGATATTATTTTTATTATTTTTTTATTATTATTATTATTGGAAAATTTATTCCGTCGTATTATTTGCTCTTTCATCGCATTGATGCCGAAAACGCTCTATGATTGGCAGTGTAGGAAACAAAGCAAAGAATATAATGATTTTGTCCACACAGTAAGCCTATGGTGAAAGTGTAACAGAACCTCATGTATCACAATCACTAGCACTGTTTTCATTAAATTATATGCATTTATTAGGCATCAAGATCGTGCATAGAACGGTAACTAATTTCCTCTGGCAGTAAATAGTGGTATTGTTTTATCAAATTAACTCGTGGAATTAAATATGTTGATGAATGTAGGATGTTAGAAAGTGTCAATTTGTAACGTGCATGTAAATGTCGACTTACATGTACATAAACTGAAGTATGCAAAAATCGTGAATCACAATAATAGCTATCAGTTGTATCTTCAATGTATTATGGATGCAATGTGCCACTAGAGGTATAATTTACATATCTTATCATTAACGCAAACAGCATACTCCAGGGTGTCTTCCCCCTTATTAACCGAGATTACATTCATTATAATTATGAAGAGTAAGGGGTTTAGGGCTGAACCTTGGTGTAGTCCAACTTCAACTTTTATTTCCTCCGTTTCTCCTGCGTTTGCGGCCACCTTGGTGGCACAATCCTTATACATATCCTTGATAATGTCAATGTAAGCCTCAGGAACAGGGCGTTTTCTCAGGCAGTGCCATATCAGCTCTCTTGGTATAGTATCATATGCCTTTTCCAGGTCAACGAACACCATACCATGCAGCTCCTCATTGAACTCTATGTATTTTTCCTGCAGCATACGTAGGCAACATATGGGTTCAGCAGTTGATTTTCCTCTCTGGAAGCCGTTCTGATTAACATCAAATTGAACAATGCATGGAAAAAGTGCTTATTTGAGCTGCTCAACTTTCACTCACCATCTTACTGTACAGGCTCCTTTTTAAACTAAACTTGGTTTTGAAATTTATTGTAGAATTTCATTAGTTGGAAAATCTTTAGTTGCAAAATTTTCAATCGTGTTCTTGTTGATGGTTGTATATTTTCTTGCTTGTAGTTTCTAAAAAAATTATTTATTATACTTTGTTAAGCTGGGGAATCTGTCCAACAAAGAGTGCATTGATTTACTTGAGTGATTTACACTGCCATACCATTAATCATACAAGTTATTTCTCAATTACATGGAGCACTTTTTTACTTTTCAACACAACTTTTTGCCACCATTGGTTACCACGGTTATCAGCTGATCAGTAAACATATTCTTCTATATTACACTAATATGCATCATGCTTTTTTACTGATTACAAATACATCGAAGTAAGTGGCCTACATGACCACCTCCCAGTCTAGGTTCTTGTGATGCAGGCAGGCTCACTCCCCGCTACCATAGGATCAATTCCTGGACATCGCCTCCACTTCTCAAAATACTGTATGCTGCTTAGTATGGAACAGCTCTGATGGACTAACAATTTTGCATGCTGCTCAAACGCTTATTATTACACAATCATCTCCTAGCTTGAGAAAATACTAAAACCCACATTTCCATTCCTTCCAACGTCTCATAAGCTGAAAGTCCTAATACGTTCAGAATTATAGTTCCCAGATGCAGCAATGCTGCCTTATATCAGCACATCCTTATATCCCTCTCCAAACAAATTTTAGCTCCTTGCCAATGCAACAGTTTATATTGTATAATAACAATGAATGTTCATTCACTGAGTTGACTGATTCACAATATACACATAGAGTACAAGCTCCATACAGTACTAATATAATGAGATTATGAAAACACTACATGCTAATACAATGGAATTGTAATACTGCAAAAATAAGAAGCAATGAGGTTGTGACATTGTCAGCAATGGCAGCATACTACATCCCTTTCTTTTTCCAAAATAAAAAGAAATTCTTTGAGCACAAGTAAAACACAAATAAGAATTTATTAAATGTAAAAATGCTTCATAAAGACTTCTCGAAACGTTTCTTAAAATTTCACCACACTATAATCATTGTTGGCACTTTCTCCTAAAAATATAATGCGAATAAAAGTATACCAACAATGACACTTCACATTATTTTGAACTACATTAGACTATACCGATAAATATACACCACAAGTTACATCATAATACATTACACAACTTGGATAAAAGTCAAACATGTCCTTATATTAAAAGTCACAGTTCATCAAAACACATCTACACAGCATCAAAGTCTATACCAGTTTGCCTGAGACATGCTTTTTGTTCAGCTTTTCAGACACATTCTGGGCTAAGTACAGAATTCTAGTCAGTATAATGATAGTTTGCACTTCACCCAGTCTACAACATAATATATATGTATATGAATGGGAGGGACGCATAGACTACTCTCGGGTCTCTCCGGTGTGCTTGGTCGTATATACACACAAATATATGCCACAGATAAAGGTAAATACAATTTATAAAGTAATTCGATATGAACCTTTCAAATTTGTCACTAAAAATAAAAAATACAACCTGCAAACACGCTTCTGAAGCAGTTTTTTTTGGAAAATATACACTGTGACATCACAGTGATATTCTGCAGTAGATGGCAATTAGAAACCTCCTTTCACCTGTCTAATAACAATGCTCGTAGCCGAAGCAAAATCGTCCGCAGTGATTGGATAATAAAGCCTATTGTTTATCTTATTGCTAAACAGTAATTATTAATTTTTATATTCTATTTATGCACAGGTTTACACTAATAATTAGACATGTGAAAGGAGGTTTCTAATTGCCATCTCTTGCAGAATAATCCACTGCTGAGTGGACAGTGGATGTTTTTAAAAACTGCATGTTGTGTTTTTTATTTTTAGTGACAAATTTGAAATGTTCATATAAAATTACCTTATAAATTGTATTTAGCTGTATTCGTGGCATGAATGATATGAATGATATATTACAGTCATTTTGCATACACAGAGTGTCTCTAAGACCCCTTAAAATTGATGAAGTTAGCCTTGCTGTGCTATATTAGTTTTGTAGTCATTAATTTAGTACCGAAAAGTGTCAACAGGGGTGAAACATATTACCTACGCACAAGAATGCAAAAAATCTAATTCCCCTTTGCCAACATAAATCTCTGTCAATGTAAAGTTTTAACTTTTTGTCTATAATAGAAATACATTGACTGCACTGAATAATATTCTAGGGATTCTAATGCAGGATTTTATTTTTACACTTTAATCAGCTACATGTACAGTGTAGGTATATTTATGACAAGCAGAAATGTCTCTCCACTGGTAGAAATTTAGAAAGGTTTGTTTGAGGATTTCCATTATTGGTATTATAGCCGAAAATAATAATATAACAAAAGAGACAATTTTTTTTGATTGCCTGTTTTTGGTGAAACTTGATTTAGTATATCCACCATGTAAGACCATGTGAAAATATAGCTACTTTACTACATAACTGCATACTGCAACAAAGCGTATATAGTACTGGGATAATTAATTTGTAATTCAAAGGATGGTCTTTGCTTTCAGGTTTCATGTTTATTTATAGTCAAGACTGCAACAAAATTAATTCCTTTTGTTTTCTCTTCTTGTTTTCAAGTCTTAATTTTTGCATGGGATAGAAATACACTAACTGAACTGAATATTAGACTAGGGATCCTAATGCAGGATCTTATTTTCTACTTTTTGATTAGCAATACATCTATCATCTATGACAAGCAAAAACATTGTCACTGTACCAGCCCTCCACCCGGCCCTTTAACCTGTCAATTAAAAGCAATGGCAATATCACAGTTTATAAGAATCTATGGTGTCACTATCACACCACTAACAATACCAGTTGTTTCTCAATTGGTGTTTTTTGCTTTTCACCACCACTATTGGTCACCAACTGGTAAACAAACACGTCCTTCATGATTAATTAATGTCCATTATACCATACATGTATCATACTCTTTGTGTTGATTAGAAATAACCACTTAGAGGAATAGTTAAAAACAAACCCAAGTAAATGGCCTACGTGACCACCTCCCAGTCTTGGTTCTTGATGCAGGCGGTTCTCTCTCCGTTACTATAGGGTCAATTCCTGGGCATCTCCTCTACTCCTCAAAATGCTCTATGATATTTATTATTATTATTATTATTACAGAATGATCCCTTAGCTTCAAGAGAATACTGAAACCCACATTTCCATCCCTTCCTTCTAATGTTACCATCAGCAGTAGCGGATCCAAGAATGGAGAGAGGATGGTGCAAAGTAGATCACACGCAGGGTTGGGAACTTTGATCTACTTTTGCATTCGATTTCCGATTTTCGATTATGCTGACTAAACCAAAGAATACAAGCATTCGATTGTTACTTTACCAAATCAATGATTGTACTTCAATCGATTTTACAATCGATGATGATTTTAGAAAATGCACATGTATATGGGTATAATTTTTGTAAAAATAGAGAAATTTATTGTCTTTACTAATTTTGTCTATTACTTTAAAATGTTATAACAACTGTGCCTAATATTACCAGTTTTATTTGCATTTTCTCATAGTTTAGAGTTATCTCCTCTACCTTTATGTTTCTTTTTAGCATTCAAATATTTATATGCACTGCAAATCTTAGCCAGAAATTCCAGGCTATTATTTCTTATTTGGTGCTAGCCACTCACATTTTATCCTAGCTTGCAAATAGAAACTATTATTTTGTTATTAAATAAAACAGCTCATCGTCATTTTTTTTGTTAAACAGATAAAAACTAAGCTACAAGGCTTTTCATTTATTTCCTGTACTAAACACTAGCAGATTAATTAGCAGCTTAGTGACAATCGAATGCAGCTGTAACCCTATAGAACCAACGAATACATGCATTTCGATGGCTTTGTTGGAAACCAAAGATTAGGTGGAATCGATGGTGAATAGACCAAAGAAAATCACCATCGAATATCGAATGCTATTGGCGATTCCCAACCCTGATCACACGTCATGTGTGGGGTGCTTCGCGCCCCATCACGCTGCATCGCAGTGTCCCTTTCAATTATGAGTTTGGAGATGCTGTATGGCCCCAAACCCAATGAGGTCCGGGGCAGTGCCCCGCCGTCAAGTTAAATCCTGGCATCTGTGGGTCCCAGAGGACCTAAGATCCAGTATTAGTTAAGTAATACAATTAGATGAGTTTGTGGCAAGTTGAGTTAAGTTGTAACCCAATAATTATTTTGTTTTAAAACAAAACATAAATAATAACAAATAATATAGTAGAACTTCCCCCTTACAGACATAATTCATAATAAATGGATATTAAAACTAATATTGCGATACAACTGCATTATTGAAGATATGGTAGACATGCTATGTATTATGACTGTCCGCCGATGACACCTGGACACGTACGAAGGAAGCACTCAGGGTATAAAGTGCAGAAGTAATTATGCTGGTACATGATGCTTGTAAAATAAATCCACGTGGTTTACACCTAAGAGGCAGTGAAGTCTCTTATTGTGAACATATAATTCAAATTTTGCACCAATGCTTTACAAGATCTAAAAAAAGAAAGATGGCATGGGAACTATATACTACCACATACTAATGGATTTTAAAAAAAGTAAATACGTTGTGAATGTGAACTCAGAAGTGCATACAAAAGACAGAGAAAAGTGCCACAAGCTTCTGCAAAAGATCCGAGTTCAGTAGCATGCAGTTCATGTATATAATAAATATATTATGTAGCATGCAGTTCATGTATATAATAGATATATTATGTAACGTGTAGTATATGTATATAATAGATATATTATGTAGCGTGTAGTATATGTATATAATAGATATATTATGTAGCGTGTAGTATATGTATATAATAAATATATTATGTAGCATGTAGTACATGTATATAATAGATATATTATGTAACGAGTAGTATATGTATATACAATAGATATATTATGTAACGAGTAGTATATGTATATAATAGATATATTATGTAGCGTGTAGTATATGTATATATAATAGATATATTATGTAGCGTGTAGTATATGTATATAGTAGATATATTATGTAGCATGTAGTACATGTATATAATAGAGATATTATGTAACGTGTAGTATATGTATATAATAGATATATTATGTAGCGTGTAGTATATGTATAAAATAAATATATTACGTAATGTGTAGCACATGTATAAAAAATTATAATAGATACATGTATATTTTGTCATGTGTAGTACATAGAGAAGATGCAAAATCAAGTTGATGAATGGGGATACTTCACATGATTGTAGTGAAACATGTTTATACTTGTGCATATTCTAAGTTTATGTGGTCCATATAGTTCATTACTACTTCAGATCTAGGATTGATAATCCCATGGGAGTTTTGGTTGAATGAACCCGGTATTCTGGCCAAAATACTCTGTTTTTGTTTGTTTTATTACAAAGTTAAAAAAGACTTCTATTGCTAGTCTGTAACTGAAGAACGCTGCTGCTGCTGCCGCTGCTAAATTTACACTGAGATTTTTAATACATGTACACATACAAATCTCCTTTATCATATAAAAAGGCAAAATGTTCCACTCAGCATGTAGAAGTTTCATGCCATTACAAGGTTTTTCTTATTTAAAAATGAAATATATTAAGCCTATCAACCAGGGCCAGTGCATTCACTAGTTTTATTATCAAACTGAGCACCCTTTTTTTGCATGTCATACTTGATGTTCAGCTCAGTTTTTATAATTGAAATATTGAATCAAATAATTATTAAATCATTGGAAAGCATTAGCAGCAATATTATCCATTGCAAGTTATTTCATCAATTATTGATTTTGAAATAATAGGTTAGTCTACTGATAATCAAGCAGTTGAGTGATTTGGCAAGGTTGCCTTTCATGTAGGAGAGAAAATGAATATAGTTTATGAAAGTCTGTGATTTTGCTGATAAACCATATAGTATAATAAAAATACAAGTGAAGAAACAAAAATAAAGTGAGAATCTGTGGCTACATGCAAATTGCAAAAAAATAATTATTTTGTAAATAGTGACAGCCTAAAAATGTTCTCTAGTAACAATCTACATTACATGTATATTTTTGATTGCAAAAACAAGCATTAGCTAGAGATACATTGATAGCTAAAACTACACAGGAGCCCCTCTAGGTCACCTATTATCTACTGGAGCTACATTGGAGTCAGTAGAACCAGATACTGCTTGTCAATCCAGCAGCTAGATTTATATGTAAATAATCTGATGAATTAAAAGTAAGTTTATTACTATAAATGTGAAATCTCAAAATGCTCCTGCTTTGACAATACGAACATGCAGATGAAATGAGTTTAACTTGTATTGTAATTAATAAGAGAAAAAATTCTCTAGATGTGCAGTATCCACTGAAGCCTGTCTTAAAGAATCAAATGATGGATGTGCATTACTCCATAATCTTTACAGTTGGTAAATTATATAGGCCTACAAAAATCTAAGGCATGAAAATTTGTAATGTTGTGCAAGTTTCACAAAGTTTCATAATTCCTTTGATTTTAAAATAAGTAGGGCTGATAGAACAAACATAAACTTTATGAATGCAGGATTAAAGAAAATTTGCTGAAACTCAAAAGTAAACTGGCAGGACTGAATGGCTAATACATAGTAAAGATTTGGTTAAAGCAGAAAGTCTTAGACTTAAATACAAAATTGCAAAATTCAAAACTTCCTCCTCAGTAATGCAAAGTTTAAAAAAAGGAAACGAGCGAGTGAGAAGTTAGGATTTTTTATACCTTGGTTAATCCTTATACCTTCTATGGTCAAGGCATATGTGCTGAATGTTAGAACACTTATAATCTTTAATTATGTAAACTTGTGTAGCTATTTTAACCTATTTTTAGTACACAGTACCTTAGGATTGCATCTCACAGCTGTTTTGGTAGTAATTTAGTAACAAGTCATTTCAAGACATCTTTTGGAGAATCTTTGGCTACAATGTAATGACTCAACTAAGTTATGCGACACACGCAATGTAATAGAATAAATAATATAAAATAGCAACATAATTATTATTGAATTTAAAGAAAATAATAACAAGTATAAATTTAATATGCAGCCAAGTCTTTGAATCTGCTACGACTAACTATGTTATTTAGAATGTTATTATAGAATGTTATTAGTTCTTACTGACAATTTTACAGAAAACCATCTCTAATTGTATTAGACAATGATTATCTGTAACTCATACAGAGAAGCATGAAACAGCTTAAAAAGCACTCAGGTTAATAATAATTAGATTAATAGCATTTTGTAATACAGGATTTGGCTACCAACTACATGTACGTGTAGTTACGATGGTTACCAGCTCCAACAGCTGCAGCAATCAGGAAACGGCGGTGTTGTAAAATAACTTTTATGGTATTAACCTAACCACAGCTGTCAGATTGTAAAAAACTTATAAAATGTGATATTTGGTCTTTGGGTTTGATTGGCAAGGATGTTAGGGATTCAGATGGGTGACCAGCATAAACGGAATGTTAACTACTCCTGAGCCAAAATTGTGGGTTGAGAAATGACTTTTTTGTTCAAGGTGTGAGATGTCGGCCTATATTTGAATTGGTATGGAATTTTCCAAATTAGCTCCAGGGTATTCTCCTACGTCATCCGCCGGGTAATTAGTAGTGTGTGGTAACATACTATGTAAAATAATATTGATGTCTGCAATTATATAATAACTAAATTTGTTGAATTTCAAGCGCATGATTACTATTAATTAGGACAAAAATTCAAAATAAAAAACAATTGTGATAGAAAACTTACACACGTGTAGTAGATCTAGTGCTAGAAATAATAACTTATCAGTGGAAAATGCATATAACGCATGTAGCTAAACTTGTTACACGGTGAGAATGGTAGCTTATATTATGACATCTTTCGCTGGTTAGAAAAACTGCCTTCTGAAACAGAGTGTGCATGTACCATAGCTATGGAAAGCTATTTCCTGTATACTAGTATATAAAAAGCGTTGTTCAACAACCCTCAATACTGATACAATATGTGATTGGCTATAAATCATATATTGTCATGCTGGTTAGAAGAAATTAATAAGTTTAACTTAAAACTAATGATCCTCAGATAAAACAGGTGACACAAAGAATAGTTGAACATATACATGTATTTAATGTATATATACATGTACATTTGTACATAAAAGCTATGACTGAAGCTGTAAAGGTTAAATAGATTAAAAGGCTAATGATAGAACTGAAAGTTCTGTTATAGTAAAAGTTTTCTGGAATGCCTTGATTTTTGTGGCTTCCTTGCCTGTTCAAATATGTACATTGCATAACATAGAATTTTTCTACATGCAAGGTCAGCACCTTGTAGTACTGTTAGTTGTCACCGTGAGCTGGTGTTCTTGATGATGAACCCATAAACTGGAGATTCGTGCTCATTGCTCATAGCATCAGTACATAGTTAATAGAGGCCATTGATCTTACAAACTCATCAGTGCCATACCAGAGGATTCCATAGCAGATAGATATAATATACATGTGATAGATTATAACTATGCTATAGCATGCTCTAGAAGTGTAGCATAGATGTTATAGTGTAGACTAGATACATCAAGGAGAAATAACTAAGCTCTCAATTTCAATGAGCTCTCACCCCTCACCAAAAGTTCTAGGATTGTACAAACAGTCATTCATTGTGTTGATGAGTGGAAATCAAACTGTGTAATGACATCATTAAAGCACACTTCTTCTTTTTGATGAACTAAATAATAACTGGGTAACACAGTTTTGTGTATTTAAACTTTATTTGTAACTTAAACGTAAACTGAGTGGCTTACAAATTGTATCATTCAGTAGAATTGATGAATTCTTTAATTTAATGGAACTATTTGCAGGTGTTTTCTACCATCCTCAGTGATTTAATGAATAAAATATATCTTCTCAACATGCACATGGAGAAACAAATTATGAGTTTTTTCTTTTGTTATAAATGACATCAGACTTTTTTACAATGTTACATTTTTTCCGAATAGCCTCTATGTTACAGGTGTTGCATCAACTGTCTAATCAAAACTGCATTTTTTTCTAAGCATCTGCCAGGAAGTTATCTGAGCTGTATGACAAGAAGGACTAAATAGTTTTGTTAAATTGATTTATTTATTATTTGTCAAATAATCCATTATTATAGTATTTATAAGGATATGGTGTACAGTCGTGCATTACATGTACATGTATGTAGCTTATCACTAACAAGCTACAGCAATAGATAATGCCACATACTTGTAAAAGAGGGCTACGTGAATGGTTGTACATCTGCACCACACACAGCACCTAAATCTTACAAAAAATGTAAAGATTGCAATATTAATGTTGGCATGAATACAACTGAGAACACCTGCCCACGTTTTAATCATCAGATGTACGTGTAGATATTGGAATTTGAGGAAGGAGTTATTTTCAGTGTAAGAAAGAAGAAACTCATTTTGGGTGCTTTTCCTAGAACTATCCATGAGAACTTCTGTTACATGTAGCTAAAGATTCCATGTGCCTTGTATTTTCACAGAGTTTCGTAGCACAATAACATTAAACAAATAGTTATGATTGCAATAATTTGTCTATTGAGCAATCAGAGACTTGGTTCATATTCATGGAAATACTGTAGCACAATACAACTACACCGGCTCACCAAACTTGAAAAAGAAACCTTTGCCAAAGAGCAGTAGATATGATAGTGGACAGCACACAAGGCACACCTTGCATCATGCCGACCCATTGCTATATAAGAGTTGCATGTTTAGGATATTATTTATGCAAATAATTTGTACATTGAACAGTTAGAGACAATAGAAAGGCTCCTTAGATAAATAATACTATAAAATTTATAACCTAAGTATTATAAAATTTTTCTAAGTAGTTATGCTTGTGAAAATTTCCTATTTTTTCATTTAAAAAGTTGCACATCATACACGTGCATGTTCAATGTATATCATGTGTGTAGTCAATATTCATATGTACATAATTATATATATCTACAAATTTATATTCATAATATGAATATGCTTAAACAGCGTCACTATATGTGCAGAATGGTGAAGACCTACATTACTTGTAATTACTAACTAATCTCACATATCCATGCATACAATAATGCAGTGTACCTGTGTTATTTAGTGGCATTCTAGAATAAAAATGTAGCATTAAACAATGCATAATGCAGCATCAGATGTTCTACTGATTTCCTGCATTGTTATTCCCAGAACTGCTGTCATATTTACATACGCGTATGTACGTACTTGTATATCATTGTTAGCCTATCACTGCATTAAGTCTCAATTTATCTTTTAGCTTGAACTAAAGGCACCTAAATTAAGACCAACCAGATTGGTATTCACTTTATATTAAGCTTTCTAATGATACTGTTGTCCCCCAACATTGCTATAATTAGTAAGACTTTCAGACATTTGGGTTTTTATGCTCAACTTAGTGCAGTACCAGTATCAGTGTCAGTAAGGTATTGATTTCTGAAGAGAACTGTCAGTCTGGTATTTTCATATTTTCCATAAACGTGTGAACGAAATAGTATATTAAAAGGTTTGTGTGCAGTCCATTAAGGGATTAATTGTCCTAAGACAGAAGTGGCTAAACTAAACTGAGGTCCCAGAGTCACATGTGATTCTTTGCCTATTTTTCCAGTGGCCCTCCCTTTCTAACAGAACCCACGTATTTAATGAACCTCATAAGCTGCAGCTTGCTTGAGGAACAGATGCTTGGCTCTGAGTAGAAAAGCTCACCTTCTACAACACAAGTGTGTGAGACTGAGACTGCTAGACTACTTCCTACCAAAACACTTATTGCCCACATCAGTATTTTATGGCTTTTTGGTTTTGCATGAAAAGGAATGTTCTCTTTACCTATGAGCTCACAGAAGTATTTAAATATTTTTAACCAATGTCTATTACTTTAATTTTCCAGCTCACTGTAAGAATAAAAATTGCTGTGAATAATTGAATTTAATAGATACAACCCATCTGCTGCACTAAGCTGCAGCAGCACCTGCGAGGCAGCAGCAGCAGTAGGCTACATGATAAGTTAGTGTGTAATTTCAAGGTAAAAGGATGATTCCAACGAAATTTTATTTTTAGTTGAAAAGTAGAAAGAGTGAACTGCAATATATAGTGGATTATATAATTTACTCCTGTCTGATTGCAACAAGCTTCAGTATGGTGTTGACTGTTGATATACTTTGTTAATAAACAGACTGTTTACTTTGGTTTGTTTTGTGTTTGGGGTGGTAGATGTTGGTGGAGAAAAACAACATGTTTATTTTAGTAGAAGTGGTAACAGATAACATAAGGTGGATTGACTTCTGGCTTTTCATTTAACCACATATTTTATATTTTACACTCACAAATAACATGCTCATCAATGGACACTCTCTAGAAAATTCTACCTACACTTTCAATACTGGGTACACATTTACCTGTGTTACAACTGGTGTAGGGATTACAACACTGTAACTGATAGAAGTAATCAACAATACAATCATCCTAACCTGTTGTTGTTGATTATTTTTGTTACCATTGGAATAGATGTGGAAACGTTGAGGTCCAGTTTGAACTAAAGGTTTTTGAACTTGCTTCTTTAGGTAGCAGTCATATCTTTTTAAGGATTGTATAGTAAATATGGGTATATAGTAAATATAGGTAAATATATTTTAAACAACAATGATTACCTTAATGATTAATCTATTTGATTGTACAACTGCTACCAGCTGCTGTGATTACTAAATAGCATGATTCTGGCAATACAAACCTCAGTTTCCCAGCGGAGTTCTCACAGAGAAAATACAACTCACAAAGAGTTTTGCATCTAAACCTACAGAACATAAAATGGAATGAGTGTACAATCACAGTTTGGACAACATTTTCAAAGCCCCAGTAAGAAAGAAAGCAGTTAAACACTTCCATAAAGCTACTGCTAGAGTAATTCTAAAGACAAGTGATTTGTGATGATGTAGAGGTCATGTTTCTAAATTAGCATGAGAATTTCACATCTAGAGGTGAAGGACATTTACATGTCTACCCTTGGATGGACCAGTGATAGAATATTCTTTTCTGAGTGCTTGTTGGTTGCCTGTTTGTCTTTTTGAGGTTATTATAATTTTAACTGACTCACTGTGCTATATTGGAGCATTATCCATTAAAATAAACCTGACAATTCCCATTGCACATTTATAACATACATGTACATAGACTTAGTCATAGTAGGTAGCAGCTACAGCTAGAGATCAGAGGAGGAACCACTCTGATTGGTTGACTGCAATAGACATATAAAACTATCCCTTAAACTAAGTAACAGTAGCCATAAGTGTGTCTATGTGGTCCTATAAAGGTATAAAAGTAAGTAGATCGACACAGAAATATCATTTCAAGTTGAAGGAGTGAAGAAGTGAACTACATGCACATTACAATGGCCTACATGCTTTTCTTCTGTCTGATTGTAGCAGGTTTTGGTATGTGTTGACTTCTACTTTGGCTATAGTAGTAGTGCTTGGCGTGGTAGAATTTGCTGTACTGTTCTTTTATATTTCAGGCACTATGGACAGCGTACCATTGGGATCGTCAGTTACTAGCATATCTGTCAAGATTCAGCCATCCTATCTAGGGACATCAGGTTATTTAATTCAGCAAGGAATGTTCAACAAGCTATCAATCAGTTCACTTCAACAGAATAACCGAGGCAGGTGTCACTATTTTGTGTTTGTTCGTTCGCAATAATACAATAGAGCTGAACTAGATGGCAAATATTTCTAATTTACAATCTTAGTGGAACAAAAAACTATATCGCATATTATTGAGATTATTGTTTCTCTTGGTTTAACTAGCTACTGACGTTGTGTCATTTATAAGACCAATCTGTAACATTTGCAGGTAGATACCGATTCACGCTTTGGGCCGCCGGAGGAAAGACCTATGTTATGATTACTGGACTACAAGACGGTCAGGTGAAGAGGGTTGGAAGTAATGTACAGCCAACAGTAAGTGAACAATTATCTTCCTCCAGCTATCATAGTTAGATTCAGTATAAATGTTCAGTATGCACTCTAATAGCCTATTTATAGTTAAAGAGGTTTAGTGTTTCTCTCATTTACTATTTTGGTGCTGCACTTGTTTCTGTTGTGTATGATCACACTGATGTGCTTCTAATGTTTAACATTAAACTGCTCACAGCTCTGGCATCACCTAAGATGTGAACCCTTTGTAATCTGGTGTCTTGGTTATTCAAACAGCATGCTTGAGAGATGTACAAAAATGGTACTGTTTTAGGGTTTTGGATCTTTACCTACAAATACTAATGACAACAGAGTCTGGGAGTGTATTTCTGTCTCCCCATGGCCAAATGCTTGCTCTAAGCTGTCAGGGGCTTCACCTTACGTAACCGTTCGATTCAGAAAGCCTAATGGTAAGCTATTGCAAATCTTCGCCATAATTCAAAATTTTTCATCACAAGTCACATAAAACTGGCGTTCTCCGTTAATACTTCTTGTCTTCTGATGTTGTAGGTTCCAATAATCTTTGTCATAGGACAACTTCTAACTTTCCCTACTTAGCCTCCTGTGGAACTAACAAACGACACTGGGAGATTTCTCCAATGTAGCTCGCCTCTGTACCAAAATGGAGAATAGCTAGAATTAAACACAGATCCAAAGAAATACTATTTTTACTAAGCAAATGAAAAACCCAAGTTAATTTAATGCAATAACTGATTCTAATTAAACAATTGCTGGTGTATATTGAAACTGTAGTCTAAATAAACAGCACCTAAACGTTAACTTTTTTCAAAGAATATTCCATTTTTTGTAAGAGTCAATACATTGTTTGTTCACTCGTTAGTACATGTACATGTGTATAAGTATGTAGGGCTTAGATACATAACATAATGTGTGTGTAATATTATGTTAGTCTTTTATAGCCTATGAACCCTATAACGATGTTGACTATGAAATAAATCATATCAGTTACTAGATTTACATGACACAGAAAGTACTGTATCACAGGCTGATAAGGAATTATCACTGTAAATTTAAATTTAAAATGCGTGTGTTTTTTACCAACAGTAGTGGACTCTGTGTTTTTTATTACCAACAGTAGTGGACTCGTGGTAGAGTGCATTATAATCATGCTAACCAACACTAACTATATCCACACAAAGAAACATAAAGGTATAAAAGTATCCTGTTAATGATTGATATTCTGATCTGTAAAATGTTTTATTAGAAGTTGCTTTCTTAAATTTAGATATTAAACAAAAGTAAGAAATAAGCCAGAGACAGCACTGCATACAGTACTATATGTATAATTACTACAGTTCAATGACCAACATAGACATTCAGTCTGGTTGCAGATTTGTTAACTCTATACTTGTGAAACTATTTGCGACGTCTCCAGTGATGCCATATCAGATTAATAAATCACATTGTTAGTGTAGAGAACTAATCCAGCAACATTTGACTTTTTAAGAAGTTAATTTGGTCCACTGGTATAAACTTTCATATATTATTATTGCCCAATACTTAGGGGCAACAGAAATGCAATACTATATAGAGCGATTGCTTTTCATATTGTAAATCAGCTATTGCTTGGACTTCAATAGAAGCACTCTGCTACAAAAAGCATTTGGAGTTGTCTTTTCTACAATGCATATTTTTGCTATAAAAGCACCATAAAAATCCACTCCTTGATTCATTAATACCATCTTTTTCTAATTTGAATAGTCCCGCTGTGTTCAGACTGCAGCCTTTAACCGACTACAAAAAATGTTGACAGTGGCTAACCGCAAGTTTAGTCTCCGTGGTACGCTCTAAGGTTGCTGAGCTGGTGTAGTGGTAGCATGTTCTGTTCACTGCGCTAGGCGATTAGGTACCGTAGAGGCCCCGGGTTCAAACCTGAGTCAGGGACTGGTACATTATATATATAGAAAATGGCCAAACCCCCTAACAATTTGATTATGCTAGTAAATAGAAATCGTGTATATTTTTGGAAAAATCCACAAGAGTGTATTACAAGATGGCAGGATGGTGTAGTGTGTAGGGTCACAGGTTCAAGTCTCGTGGCACTCCTGTCATGCAAAGCAAGCTTTTCTATTCAGAGCTCAGATCCTGTTACTAATATACTCTTTAGTTTTTGTAGTCTGCTACAATTAATCGGATGGCTAAATGAGTGTCCGTAACAAAAAATAAATGCACAAAACATTAAGGTTTTGTGTGATAGTTTTCTGTAGCAAGGATGTTTTGTCAAGGTTTTAGAATTATAGTCATTATAACAATATAATTGGTACGCAAAAAGACTTTTTGGAATTTCTCTGTGGTAGTATTGGTAATACCTCTCCTCTACAATATATTTACTAAAGATTTAAATATGTTGAATTTGTCTTGGGACAAGATATTGTCATGTTTCTGTGTATGAGGATCACACGAGTGCCGATGTTAGCACGGGTGTGGGAAGAGCTTGGTAGTGGTAGTGGGCTGCCAAGGTAAACTTCCACACATTACATAAAGAATGAACAGTTAAGTAAGCTTTTGTAGTTATTGTAGAGGAAGAGGACGTAGGCCAATGCTTGGACTCATTAAAGAGCCGACGTAGGTCTGATAGTTTAGACTCCGTAAGAGTGTAGAAAGTGTCTGTATTAGAGAATGTTAGATTCATTTAAGAATCAAGGATCAACTAAGGTCCAAGGTTTACACTCAGTAAGAAGTGTAGAAAGAGACTTATACGAGTATGAGGACGAGCTCGGGCACTAAAGGTTCAGGGGACCAAGGCTGGAGCTGCCTGCCTGCAAGAGTAAGACTCTGTAGGCTGAGTTAAAAGATGCTGCTTTATTGAAGCGCAATCAACAACTGATTTACACGTAGCATAGAAAATGTGCATGCTGGCTTTTATATGAATTGAACTTTCGACTAAAAGGACCGACAGGGGGTCGAGCTGTACGATAAGGTATCGTTCCCCGGAAATTGCATAACAAGATGGCTAAAAATGCTCGAGGTCTGACCATAAAAAGGGTCGGCCAAGCACAAAAAGTGCTTATAATAATAGGAAATGGATTATAATATGTAAATATGAGAAATATCCATGATATCGGCCATCAATTATAATAGGCAAAAGACTTAGAATACACTCAGATAATAAATGTACTTGCAGCTAAATATTCCACTTCCATTGTATGTTCAAAGAGTTTCGTAGCACAATAACATTAAACACATAGTATTATGATTGCAATGATTTGTCTATTGAGCAATCAGAGACTTGGTTCATATTCATGGAAATACCAGTCCTTAGCACAGTCTACGTAACACAATGTAACTACACACAGTCTACATAACACAGTACAACTACACACAGTCTACATAACACAGTACAACTACACACAGTCTACATAACACAGTACAACTACACACAGTCTACATAACACAGTACAACTACACACAGTCTACATAACACAGTACAACTACACACAGTCTACATAACACAGTACAACTACACACAGTCTACATAACACAGTACAACTACACACAGTCTACATAACACAGTACAACTACACACAGTCTACATAACACAGTACAACTACACACAGTCTACATAACACAGTACAACTACACACAGTCTACATAACACAGTACAACTACACACAGTCTACATAACACAGTACAACTACACACAGTCTACATAACACAGTACAACTACACACAGTCTACATAACACAGTACAACTACACACAGTCTACATAACACAGTACAACTACACACAGTCTAGATAACACAGTACAACTACACACAGTCTACATAACACAGTACAACTACACACAGTCTACGTAGCACAGTACAACTACACACAGTCTACACAGCAGCAGCACCAGCGAGGCAGCAGCGAGGTAGCAGCAGCAGTAGGCTACATGATAAGTTAGTGCGTAATTTCAAGGCAAAAAGAAGATTCCAACAAAATATCATTTTTAGTTGAAAAGTAGAAAGAGTGAACTGCATTATATAGTAGATTATATAAGTTACTCCTGTCTGATTGCAACAAGCTTCAGTATGGTGTTGACTGTTGATATACTTTGTTGATAAACAGACTGTTTACTTTGGTTTGTTTTGTGTTTGGGGTGGTAGATGTTGGTGGAGAAAAACAACATGTTTATTTTAGTAAAAGTGGTAACAGATAACATAAGGTGAATTGACTTCTGGCTTTTCATTTAACCACATATTTTATATTTTACACTCACAAATAACATGCTCATCAATGGACACTCTCTAGAAAATTCTACCTACACTTTCAATACTGGGTACACAGTTACCTGTGTTACAACTGGTGTAGGGATTGCAACACTGTAACTGGTAGAAGTGATCAACAATACAATCATCCTAACATGTTGTTGTTGATTAGTTTTGTTACCATTGGAGTAGATGTGGAATGGTCCAGGTCCAGTTTGAACTAAAGGTTTCGAACTTGTTCCTTTAGGTAACAGTTAAATTTTCATAATGTATAGGTCAATATATTTTAAACAACAATCACCATTACGATTAGCCTATTTGATTATACAACTGTTACCAGCTGCTGTGGTCACCAAATAACATGATTCTGGCAAAAAAAACCTTAGTTTTCCAGCGAAGTTCTCACAGAGGAAACACAATTGTCAAGCAATTTGACATCATTCTATACCTACAGAACGTAAAATGGAATGAGTGTGCAATCACAGTTTGGACAACATTTTCAAACCTCCAGTATGAAAGAAAGCAGTTAAACACTGCCATAAAGCTACTGCTAGAGTAATTCTAAAGACAAGAGATTTGTGATGATGTGGAGGTCATGTTTCTGAACTAGCATGAGGAATTCATATTCAGAGGTGAAGGATAAATATGGTGACATCACACGTCTACCCTTGGATGGACCAGTGATAGAATATCCTTTCCTGAGTGCTTGTTGGCTGTCTGTCTGTCTGTCTGTCTCTTTGAGTTTATTATATTTGTCACTGTGCTGTATGGGACCAGTATTCAATAAAAAAAGTTGACAATTCCCGCAATGCTTGTGCATTTATAACACATTATACATGTACATAGACTCGGTCATAATATATAGCAGCTACAGCTAGAGATGAGAGGAGGAACACTCTGATTGGTTGATTGCAATAGACATATATAACTATCCTTTAAATTAGGTAACAATAGCCATAAGTGTGTCTATGTGGTGCTATGTAAAGGTATAAAAGTAAGTAGATCACACAGAAATATCATTTCAAGTTGAAGGAGTGAAAGAGTGAACTACATGCACATTACAATGGACTACGTGCTTTACTTCTGTCTGATTGTAGCAGGTTTCGGTATGTGTTGACTGTTTACTCTTATTGACAAAACAGGCTCTTCTATTTTGGTTTTTTTAGTCACGCTTGGCGTGGTAGAATTTGATATGCTGCTTTTTTCTATTTCAGGCACTATGAACAGCGTCCCACTAGGACCCCATACTTCCAGTCCATCTGTCAAAATTCAGGCATCCTATATTGGGTCAGCAAGTTTTTTGCTGCAGCAAGGAATGTTCAACAAGCTATCAATCAGTTCACTTCAACAGACTGACCAAGGCAAGTTTCATCATTTTTTATAAGTGCGTTTGTTCACAATGACATATTTGAGGTGAACTACATGTAGATGGCAAATATTTCTAATTTACAACCTTAGTGGAGCAAAAAACAGCATTGGATATTATTGAGATTTTCGTCTCACTTCACTTGACTTAGTTAGTTAATATTAATGTTAATGTATAAAACCAAACTGTAACACTTGTAGCAAGATACCGATTCACGCTTTGGACCTATGGAATCAAGACCTATGTTATGATCACTGGACTACAGGACGGTCAGGTGAAGAGGGTTGGAAATTCGGTTGAGCCAACAGTAAGTGAACAATTTTCTTCTTCCAGTTATTGTAGTTAGATTCGGTATAAATGTGCAGTATGAGCTCTAAATATAGCCTATTTAATAGTCATTTGGGTTTAGTGTTTCCCTCATTTTACTATTTTGGTGAGGCACCTGTCTCTGTTTGGCATGATCGTACTGGTTTGCTCCTAATGTTACATTTGCTCGCAGCTCCGGCATATATGTAAGCAGGTGTATGAGTTGGGTATGAGTTGGTATAATGAGGCACTGTTCCATTTATCTGTCAAGTTGGCAAGCACTGACCGACTTACAATCTCACTGACTTATACTCCTTTGCGTGACCAGCCCCTAGCAGTTTGCACTGCCAGGTGCCCGTGCTAGCCAACTCCCTGTGAGAAAAGGCCCAGATGACATGGCCTTTTTTGGCAGGGGTAGAGGAGTTGCCTTGAAGCCATGCTTTGCATGACCCCAAGAACTATTGAGGCACAGGAGCAATTATGGCTGGATGCTCTTCCTAACACTACCGTGACCGGGATTCAACCTGGAACCTTCAGCATGCAAGCTCAGCATTCTAACCCCTAAGCCACGGCTGCTCCCTCAAGTTGGCAAGCACTGTTTATTCATTGGCCCTTTATTATATGTGATAAACCAACGTATAATTTCACTTGTGCAGTTTACAAAGAAAGCAAAGCAAAATACAGTCATGCTTTTATTATTTATTGCTAATGCTGCATGGCTAACAGTAAGTAAGCTATTCTAGTTTAAATGCAAAGTGACAGTTGAAAATGGGGTGAAAGTTGGAAGTTAGAATTGGAGATAGTGTCTGAATTAGTGTGAGTTGATGTAGTGTAAATGCACTACACTGTAAGAGAAAATTAAATGGTAGAATTTTCTCTTCTACTTAATATAGCAAGAGAAATCCTTTGATGATAATGCTTAGATTAGCACTGAAATATTAGGATTAAATCAAAATATAAAAAGGCTTCTTGTTTTGTTATTCATTATAAAAATATTCATTCACACCAATATTTTCCAAAAGTATTGAGTGTTAGTTTATTTTTAACATAGCTTTGTACTATTACAATGTATGTGAATCCTTTGCAATCTGGTTTCTGGGTTATTCAAACAGTATGTTTGATACATGTACAAACAATGGTGCTGTTTTAGGGTTTTGGACCTTTACCTACAGATACTAGTGACACCAGAGTCTGGGAGTGTGTTTCTATCTCCCCATGGCCAAATGCCTGCTCTAGGCTGTCAGCTGTTGCATCACCCGTAACTGTTCGATTCAGAAAGCCCAGTGGTAAGCTCTTGCAAATCTTCTCCATAATTCAGAATCTTTTATCACAGGTCACATCAGACTGGTGTCTTCCTTTAATTCTTCTTATTTTCTGATGTTGTAGGTTCCAATAATCTTTGTCATAGCATGACTTCCAACTTTCCCTACTTAGCCTCCTGTGGAAGTAACAACCGACACTGGGAGATTTCTCGAATGTAGTTAACCTCTGTATCAAGATGGAGAATAGCTAGAATTACGTAAAAATAAATCCAAAGAAACCCGAGTAAAGTTAATACAACCACTGGCTTTAATTAAATAATTGCTAGAGTATATTGAGATCGTAGTCTAAACAAGCAGCACCTAAATGTTAATTTGCTTGAAAGAATATCCTACTTTTTGTAATAGTCAATACATTGTTCATGCATTGTTATAAGCATGTTAGGCTTAGGTACATAACATATACATGTACATATACATGTATCCTTGCATATATATATATATAATATATACTTTAGTCTAACGTATTTGTGTATGTACATTGCATGTTAGTCTTGAACTTCTGATAAATGTTGTCTATGAAATAAATCACATCAGTTACTAGATTTACATGCTGATAAGAAATTCAACTTGTATACATGTAGTTCTGATAACTATTAAAAACAAGTTTTCAGTTCAACACACGATGGCACTAAATATGTGTGGTATTTTCCAATGGTAGCTGACTAGTGGTAGAGTACATTATAATAATTCTTGTTGCATTAAACCATATCCACACAAAGAGAGATAAAAGTATAAAAATATCCAATTGACCTGTTAATGAATGGATGGCAAACGATATTGTGATCTGCAAAATGTTTTATTTGAAGTTAATTTCTTAAATAAGCCCCAGGCAGCTCTGTATACAGTATTATAACTACTACAGTTCACTGACCTAAATAGACATTCAACTACTCAACACTGCACTGCCCGATATTCTCACCGATGGCAAAACTTTCCAGTATGCTGACTCCTGAGAGAGGTCATACAACCAGTAAACATTTTATAGTTGATATGGGCCACACCTGGTGGGTACCCTCCTGTATGTATACAAATATAGAAAGGGTGTAAGTAAAGGAATATAACAGAGCAATGCAGTCAGTTATGATACAATGATACATGTAGGCCTACCTATATTTATTATCCAACTAAGCAACAAATATCATAATTTAAAAGTATTCTGCTTATATTGCATAAATACAATTTCTAATTTCTTTAAATTTCATTCACAGAAATTCATACCTAGATATAAACCACTGTTAAAGAGGGAGTATTTCCAAAATTGACCAAAACCAATCAAAAGGCTGAATAGCTTGCTGAATAGTACGTGCCTAGAGCTATTCAAAAAGGTCTGCTAGTGCAACAGCAGATGATGTCATCAGCCACAAATGGATCTCAAACACAGGCAGTCTATGTCATCTGAGTAACCCAGTTAACCTTGTTATAAAGCATATGGAAAAGCTTTTATTCAATAACTTTTCTATTAACCAAGAGCTTATAAATTCTTTCTACAATTTTGATAACATGATACTTGGCCACATATATTCACTTGTCTTTTTTATTTCAAACATCAAGGAAGTGCAATTAGCAAGAAAACTTCTCATTTATTTCAGGGTATACTACAATGATAAGACAACTTCTTCATATTTTCTAAACACTCCCATGAGTGAATAGAGGTAGTAGGTGTCCGGTTTTCCAGTATTTTTCGAAAATACACATAACTACTTATGGTAAAACAATATTAGCGCCGAAAGAGAAAGGAATAACCAAATTTAGCATAAATGGTTTCCAACTATATTTCTCTGATCATACAAGAGGGGACAACTCAGGAAGACTACCCAGTCTTTGGTGCTACTCCCACTTTAACATTCAGCTCTGTACTGTACATCCTGATGTGCTCAGCTTCTTTTGTTTAAATAACATTGTCTTGTTTGTAAAATCATTGGAACGAGACCTACAATTCATATCAATAGCGTTACATAGGCTCATCGCAAAGAATTATCCAGTGCAGACAGTTAATACAAACTTTCAAACAAAGTATCTTGTAAACAGAGGTAAAGGAAAATAAACAGAAGATAGTGGGTACAGGACAGAGGGCGCTGCATTTGCTGTGTGTACATGTTACTTAATACAGAGATGGAAAAACTGCTGATAAAACAGCTAAGTTTGAAAATATGGTACCACTCCATTTGTGGGCAACTTAAAAATGAAATGCTTTTGCTCTATTTACAAACTATCTCGTTTGCTACAAGAATATTATAAAACCATTTATATCAATCAATGTACATACATGTATAATATACCATTATAAGATATTATATTCTATATTACATTAATATTATAATAATATATAATATGCATGTATATGTAAATATACAATGTAAATTCATTGTAATATAACATTATCTCAGTAAGTCAGGTTCATAGCGCATGCAAATGCAAGTAGCTACATGTAACTTATAAATACACCACTAGAAATATTTATTGACTTGAGACACTTCATTCTTACATGTTGACAATCAGGTGGATATATACAAGAGAATATAACAGCCTATTGATCCTTAACATATACCATTTGTTGTAACTCAGTCTATGTCTACTATCTGTGGGTGTGACCGCGCCTCCACCAAGGTCATAGCTAATGTAAGGGTAACTATTGTTGTTGATAGCTACGAGAAGGAAATCCCCCTTCAGCACATTCTTCTCCTGTCCAATCCACAAGATAACACTGTCTGTGCATTGAGGTCTTATCTTGAGGATTCAGAATATCAAAGAGAGATGACAGTGTTGTAAATCTCAATTTGAATAACATCAACTTCACTCCTCACTGAAGGTGAGAAAGTTCCTTACGCTAAACATTTCTGCTTTTAGGGTTGTAATTTATTTCATTGATCAATGAAATAAATTACAACCCTAAAAGCAGAAATGTTTAGCTTCAGTGAGGAGTGAGAGTTGATGTTATTGAAATTGAGAGTTACAACATCAATGACTGGAAATCAAACTGTGTAATAACAGCACTAGATCTAATATATCATAAAGTTCAAAGTACAATAACTTTCTGTTTTTATTGGATAAGTTAAATAATTATAGCTGACTGCAGATGTTATGTTATTTATCTGTTTTTTCATTTGTAACTTAAATTGACTGGATTAGCCAGCCAATCAACTTAATTAACAAATAAAAAATATTTGAACATCAAAATTTTAAAACTTTCATCAGTCTGACTGCTAAATTTGTTAACTCTTTAATTGTAGAACTATTTGCAACATCTCCTACTGTCTCCAGTGATGTCATATCATTTTTATGAACCATGTTGTTAATGTATCAAACTAATCAAGCAAATTTTGGCTTTTTTAGGAATTTATTTGGTCTACTGGTATAAACTACATCAGGTTTTATTTAAAATTTTACTATTTGGATGAATCCCTTTTATGTTGGCAGTGCAATCAATTGTGGGCCAATGTATTTAAAATGACAACACTTGAACTTGCCACAATCGATACAAAGCCATTAATAGGTTAATATGATCATACTTGTCAAGTGTCCAGATATTTTCAGGACACCTCCTGGTTTTTTGTGCCTGTCCCTACTAATTTTTCAGCTGTCCTGATTTTTTATGTATGGTGAAAATTTTACTAAACCTCATAAAACACAAGATACAACCTAAAAGAAGTCATTTACATTTACAAGCCACTAAACACCACTAAAATTGATAATTTGATACTTTTCAGTGATAAGTTTCCTTCAAATAATGTACACCCAAACTATGTCCAGGGATTCTGGTGCTTGTCCAGGGATTTTGAGCCAAAAAGTCCAGATTTTTTGCTTTTGCTTCTTGGCAAGTATGAATATGATGTATTCCAGTTACCTATTATCCATTGATCCAAGGCTTGCTGTGTGGACAGAGTCATTACTATGTTTCTGGCTTTGTTTCCACCACTGTCAGCCATAGGTGACGACCAGCACAGATGTTTTATAAGTTTTACTAGGTAATCTCTAAAGCCATGAACAATAACATAGCGGTGGTTTTCTGAATGGTCAAGTATTCATCTTGCACCGTTTTCCTCAAATGATTCGATTAACTATAGTTTCCAAGTTTGAATTGGGGTGTATAAATTATTAGCATTTATCAATGTGCTACTCAGTCTGACCATTACAGTAAATCTACTGATCAATCAAAATGGAAGGTGTATAATATGTACTTACTCTTAGTGAAGTGCTGCCTATTATCTCTATTCTTGTTTTTTAACACACAGTTATTAAAAAATAAGCATTTTTGCATCTAAATATAAATGTCACACTTAGAAAACATATTTTCTACACTCAAATTATGGTAGTTTTTCACCTCTACTCAAATGGAATTTTTACCTTTCAGTATTAAGTTTTTTTCCAATGTTTGTTACCTTCAAGTATCATTTTTTACATTTCAGTCGTTCTATTTTTTGCTGAAATAAGTTTTGCTATGTAGTAGCATCTTGGATGGTTTTACTAAGGCGAGCCTAAAAACTTTCAAAAGAATTGAAAATGAAGGAGGATTTTTATAAGCTATTCCTTTTAAATGTAGGCTTGGATGTAAATGCTGCTTTTGCTACTGTACAGTAGGTTAAGTTCTCTTTGTTACAATGCAATCATGAACGGCATTGTGTTACAAAAAACCATAATGCTTTAGGCATATTCGGATATTGCACCGTGAAGCTTTATAAATAGCAATATGCGGCAATAACAATTTATTTTATTCAATAATATAGCGCTAGCTATAACCCAAGGTTAGAGGTTAGGCTTGCCTGGTAATAATAATATTATATTAACAGGGGGATTCCCCTTCAGAGCAAGCATTAGTCAAGCCTTGTTCATTTGTTTTTATTACTGTCACTCATCTAGTCGACTGATTAACTTCAGTAGACTGCATAAGCTGAGGTTTGTGTTTGCAAGAGAAGCCGGGCTCTCAATAATAGAGTTGGCCTTCCATGAAAGAACTTGAACCTGGGACCCCAAAGTCTGCATATCAGTAGCTGAACCCTTGCACCATCCTACCACCATGTAATACTTTCTTGTACTTTTAGATTTCTTCATTACAACACACTATTTCAATTTACTCGTAGAAGTACACTCTTACCGTATTTTAATGAAATGGATTATTTGGTTTACATTAGGCTCAGTTCTTAGATTCTAATTGTAGTGTTCAACCAGCTACAAATGATGGCAATAGAGGCTATTCACGAGTTTATCACATCGTAGCGGTACCTTCAAATGAGTGACAGTGTTCGACGTTTAATTTGTTGGACACCATAGCTCGCTAGAGAGCACCACTATGTGCCTTTGTGTATTTACTTATGAAGTAGATACCATATCTTGATTGTACTAACAATTAATCTTATTTCTATGATCCTGTTAACAGACCAACTCCTGGTTGGCCGTTGTACTTCTACAAAATATGTTTTGTTTCTATTTGTGAGGCTAACCTACAATTATCCTTTTTGCCAGGTTTGTTTAAAGATATTTTACCATTTAGTTGAATTCACATTATTTTATTTTGGTTATTTTGTCACCAACAATGTCTTATCAAGAGAGTGCTTGTGTTTGTTAACCTTATAAGCAGTTCTCTGAACTGTATGGTCAGAAAGACTAAATTAATAATAATATATTGCAATATTTGTAAAATGATTCATCCCGCTGTAACATGAACATGGCGTGTGCATACACAGCAGTGCATAGGGTATAAGCTACCAGTTTATTACAAAACTGAAAATGTCATTTTACATATTTTTTGCTTTGTTTCCTCCACTGTCAACCATAGTTCCCATCCCACTGGGGGAAATTTCATTTCCCAGCTCTGAGCCAAGATCAAGACAAATATAGAAAGGGTGTAAGTAAAGGAATATAACAGAGCAATGCAGTCAGTTATGATACAATGATACATGTAGGCCTACCTATATTTATTATCCAACTAAGCAACAAATATCATAATTTAAAAGTATTCTGCTTATATTGCATAAATACAATTTCTAATTTCTTTAAATTTAATTCACAGAAATTCATACCTAGATATAAACCACTGTTAAAGAGGGAGTATTTCCAAAATTGACCAAAACCAATCAAAAGGCTGAATAGCTTGCTGAATAGTACGTGCCTAGAGCTATTCAAAAAGGTCTGCTAGTGCAACAGCAGATGATGTCATCAGCCACAAATGGATCTCAAACACAGGCAGTCTATGTCATCTGAGTAACCCAGTTAACCTTGTTATAAAGCATATGGAAAAGCTTTTATTCAATAACTTTTCTATTAACCAAGAGCTTATAAATTCTTTCTACAATTTTGATAACATGATACTTGGCCACATATATTCACTTGTCTTTTTTATTTCAAACATCAAGGAAGTGCAATTAGCAAGAAAACTTCTCATTTATTTCAGGGTATACTACAATGATAAGACAACTTCTTCATATTTTCTAAACACTCCCATGAGTGAATAGAGGTAGTAGGTGTCCGGTTTTCCAGTATTTTTCGAAAATACACATAACTACTTATGGTAAAACAATATTAGCGCCGAAAGAGAAAGGAATAACCAAATTTAGCATAAATGGTTTCCAACTATATTTCTCTGATCATACAAGAGGGGACAACTCAGGAAGACTACCCAGTCTTTGGTGCTACTCCCACTTTAACATTCAGCTCTGTACTGTACATCCTGATGTGCTCAGCTTCTTTTGTTTAAATAACATTGTCTTGTTTGTAAAATCATTGGAACGAGACCTACAATTCATATCAATAGCGTTACATAGGCTCATCGCAAAGAATTATCCAGTGCAGACAGTTAATACAAACTTTCAAACAAAGTATCTTGTAAACAGAGGTAAAGGAAAATAAACAGAAGATAGTGGGTACAGGACAGAGGGCGCTGCATTTGCTGTGTGTACATGTTACTTAATACAGAGATGGAAAAACTGCTGATAAAACAGCTAAGTTTGAAAATATGGTACCACTCCATTTGTGGGCAACTTAAAAATGAAATGCTTTTGCTCTATTTACAAACTATCTCGTTTGCTACAAGAATATTATAAAACCATTTATATCAATCAATGTACATACATGTATAATATACCATTATAAGATATTATATTCTATATTACATTAATATTATAATAATATATAATATGCATGTATATGTAAATATACAATGTAAATTCATTGTAATATAACATTATCTCAGTAAGTCAGGTTCATAGCGCATGCAAATGCAAGTAGCTACATGTAACTTATAAATACACCACTAGAAATATTTATTGACTTGAGACACTTCATTCTTACATGTTGACAATCAGGTGGATATATACAAGAGAATATAACAGCCTATTGATCCTTAACATATACCATTTGTTGTAACTCAGTCTATGTCTACTATCTGTGGGTGTGACCGCGCCTCCACCAAGGTCATAGCTAATGTAAGGGTAACTATTGTTGTTGATAGCTACGAGAAGGAAATCCCCCTTCAGCACATTCTTCTCCTGTCCAATCCACAAGATAACACTGTCTGTGCATTGAGGTCTTATCTTGAGGATTCAGAATATCAAAGAGAGATGACAGTGTTGTAAATCTCAATTTGAATAACATCAACTTCACTCCTCACTGAAGGTGAGAAAGTTCCTTACGCTAAACATTTCTGCTTTTAGGGTTGTAATTTATTTCATTGATCAATGAAATAAATTACAACCCTAAAAGCAGAAATGTTTAGCTTCAGTGAGGAGTGAGAGTTGATGTTATTGAAATTGAGAGTTACAACATCAATGACTGGAAATCAAACTGTGTAATAACAGCACTAGATCTAATATATCATAAAGTTCAAAGTACAATAACTTTCTGTTTTTATTGGATAAGTTAAATAATTATAGCTGACTGCAGATGTTATGTTATTTATCTGTTTTTTCATTTGTAACTTAAATTGACTGGATTAGCCAGCCAATCAACTTAATTAACAAATAAAAAATATTTGAACATCAAAATTTTAAAACTTTCATCAGTCTGACTGCTAAATTTGTTAACTCTTTAATTGTAGAACTATTTGCAACATCTCCTACTGTCTCCAGTGATGTCATATCATTTTTATGAACCATGTTGTTAATGTATCAAACTAATCAAGCAAATTTTGGCTTTTTTAGGAATTTATTTGGTCTACTGGTATAAACTACATCAGGTTTTATTTAAAATTTTACTATTTGGATGAATCCCTTTTATGTTGGCAGTGCAATCAATTGTGGGCCAATGTATTTAAAATGACAACACTTGAACTTGCCACAATCGATACAAAGCCATTAATAGGTTAATATGATCATACTTGTCAAGTGTCCAGATATTTTCAGGACACCTCCTGGTTTTTTGTGCCTGTCCCTACTAATTTTTCAGCTGTCCTGATTTTTTATGTATGGTGAAAATTTTACTAAACCTCATAAAACACAAGATACAACCTAAAAGAAGTCATTTACATTTACAAGCCACTAAACACCACTAAAATTGATAATTTGATACTTTTCAGTGATAAGTTTCCTTCAAATAATGTACACCCAAACTATGTCCAGGGATTCTGGTGCTTGTCCAGGGATTTTGAGCCAAAAAGTCCAGATTTTTTGCTTTTGCTTCTTGGCAAGTATGAATATGATGTATTCCAGTTACCTATTATCCATTGATCCAAGGCTTGCTGTGTGGACAGAGTCATTACTATGTTTCTGGCTTTGTTTCCACCACTGTCAGCCATAGGTGACGACCAGCACAGATGTTTTATAAGTTTTACTAGGTAATCTCTAAAGCCATGAACAATAACATAGCGGTGGTTTTCTGAATGGTCAAGTATTCATCTTGCACCGTTTTCCTCAAATGATTCGATTAACTATAGTTTCCAAGTTTGAATTGGGGTGTATAAATTATTAGCATTTATCAATGTGCTACTCAGTCTGACCATTACAGTAAATCTACTGATCAATCAAAATGGAAGGTGTATAATATGTACTTACTCTTAGTGAAGTGCTGCCTATTATCTCTATTCTTGTTTTTTAACACACAGTTATTAAAAAATAAGCATTTTTGCATCTAAATATAAATGTCACACTTAGAAAACATATTTTCTACACTCAAATTATGGTAGTTTTTCACCTCTACTCAAATGGAATTTTTACCTTTCAGTATTAAGTTTTTTTCCAATGTTTGTTACCTTCAAGTATCATTTTTTACATTTCAGTCGTTCTATTTTTTGCTGAAATAAGTTTTGCTATGTAGTAGCATCTTGGATGGTTTTACTAAGGCGAGCCTAAAAACTTTCAAAAGAATTGAAAATGAAGGAGGATTTTTATAAGCTATTCCTTTTAAATGTAGGCTTGGATGTAAATGCTGCTTTTGCTACTGTACAGTAGGTTAAGTTCTCTTTGTTACAATGCAATCATGAACGGCATTGTGTTACAAAAAACCATAATGCTTTAGGCATATTCGGATATTGCACCGTGAAGCTTTATAAATAGCAATATGCGGCAATAACAATTTATTTTATTCAATAATATAGCGCTAGCTATAACCCAAGGTTAGAGGTTAGGCTTGCCTGGTAATAATAATATTATATTAACAGGGGGATTCCCCTTCAGAGCAAGCATTAGTCAAGCCTTGTTCATTTGTTTTTATTACTGTCACTCATCTAGTCGACTGATTAACTTCAGTAGACTGCATAAGCTGAGGTTTGTGTTTGCAAGAGAAGCCGGGCTCTCAATAATAGAGTTGGCCTTCCATGAAAGAACTTGAACCTGGGACCCCAAAGTCTGCATATCAGTAGCTGAACCCTTGCACCATCCTACCACCATGTAATACTTTCTTGTACTTTTAGATTTCTTCATTACAACACACTATTTCAATTTACTCGTAGAAGTACACTCTTACCGTATTTTAATGAAATGGATTATTTGGTTTACATTAGGCTCAGTTCTTAGATTCTAATTGTAGTGTTCAACCAGCTACAAATGATGGCAATAGAGGCTATTCACGAGTTTATCACATCGTAGCGGTACCTTCAAATGAGTGACAGTGTTCGACGTTTAATTTGTTGGACACCATAGCTCGCTAGAGAGCACCACTATGTGCCTTTGTGTATTTACTTATGAAGTAGATACCATATCTTGATTGTACTAACAATTAATCTTATTTCTATGATCCTGTTAACAGACCAACTCCTGGTTGGCCGTTGTACTTCTACAAAATATGTTTTGTTTCTATTTGTGAGGCTAACCTACAATTATCCTTTTTGCCAGGTTTGTTTAAAGATATTTTACCATTTAGTTGAATTCACATTATTTTATTTTGGTTATTTTGTCACCAACAATGTCTTATCAAGAGAGTGCTTGTGTTTGTTAACCTTATAAGCAGTTCTCTGAACTGTATGGTCAGAAAGACTAAATTAATAATAATATATTGCAATATTTGTAAAATGATTCATCCCGCTGTAACATGAACATGGCGTGTGCATACACAGCAGTGCATAGGGTATAAGCTACCAGTTTATTACAAAACTGAAAATGTCATTTTACATATTTTTTGCTTTGTTTCCTCCACTGTCAACCATAGTTCCCATCCCACTGGGGGAAATTTCATTTCCCAGCTCTGAGCCAAGATCAAGACAGTGTGATGCACAGTGTATTTGTATGATCATCATGTATTGATCATCTTGCAATAGATTTTGTGACATACTTGACAGAACTTGACAGGCTATCAAAATGGTTTCATTTTTTGTCATTTGAAATATGCAAAATATTACCTCTGTACCAGGTCCCAGGACACTGTCTCATTTTTACAAAAAATGTGGAGATAACAATATTGTTTTTAGCACGAATACAGCTAACAACACCTGTCTAATCTTCCCATCACCAGAAGCAGATATTGGAAGGAGAGATGAGTTATTTTAAACTAAGGGAAGAAGCAACTCTTCCGAGAATAGTCCAACATGTCTACTATGCTGTAGATGGAAATGTTGCAATTTATGTACTGTAGTTTAAAATTTCAAGTGTTGAATGCTTGTAGCAGAATATTTTCAAAGTTATTATATTTTATTGAGACAAATGGCTGGTGTTGCGAAGACACCTTAGGCATCTTTCAGGTTGTTTTGAAGAATCAGCAATAAATCTGAAATGCAAGTGCAAATCAAAACTACCCAGAACTAGTTTAAATATACTATTAAATTAAAGTTGCCGATTTATCTCAAACACTTGTTGGTGAAAGTATTTAAAACTGCTTCTTTGCTAGTTGTGTAAGTGCTCACCTTATAATAATTGTGTCTCAATTCCAGCTCTTGAATATTCCCTAGGTGTTGTAGCAAACAAATGCTAGATTGAAACAAGCTGTTTACATCCCACACCCTCAGCAGAATTCGAATATCCCTCATTTTGGTCTGCTCTACATGAGCATGGGAAGTAGATTACATGCAATTAAATTATTACCAGAGAGAAAGTTAGTTTAACCAAGCAACCCCATCCCTCTGCTATTACCGTGTGCTTGCCAGCTTTACTGTGACAAATGTAAGCTACATGAAGGCATCTAATGAAGTGCACTGAAGAATAAAAAACTAGCACTAAACAATGCATAATATAACATTAGAGATTCTGTTGATTTCATACATTATTGTTCCCAGCACTACTGTCATAATTACTGTACATAACTGTATATCAATATGTATACAGTAGCTCCAAAGATTTTCCCTTAATTCTATTAATCAAGATTTCGGAAGGGGAGAGGTCAACTTGAGTTAGCCTATCACTGCAGGAAATTTTACTTAGTCTATTTAATTACCTTGAACCAGACACACCTAAATTAAGAACAGCCAAACTGGTGCCCTATGATGTTAAGCCTCTTAATATTATGGCTATTTCCGAAACATTGCTATAATTGGTAACGCTATGGGATATTTGCGTTTCAACCTCCAATTGAGTATACCATAATTTATTGATTTCTGCAAAGAAATTGCTGTCTAACTGTCTGGTATATAAATGTTTTCATACTTTCTATCAATGTGCAACCAAAACAGCACCTTAAAAATTTTATCTAGATTTGTGTGCATGCCATGAACGAATTGGTTGTTCTAAGATATATGTAGGAATGCCCAAACTACAGTCCCGGAGCCACATGCGACTCTTTGTCTATTTTTAGTGGCCTTCTGGTTCTAACAGAGAATAAAGTGCCTTGAATTGTATATTTTTCATTGTATAAAAGTAAAGTGTGAGGTGAGCAGTCAGCTGAACTTGTTGGTGAAGTGTGTGCAACTCTGTGTGACTACTTCCGTTCTAGGAGTATATCAGTGCTATAATTTCTAGGAGTATATCAGTGCTATCATCTCTAGGAGTATATCAGTGCTATCATTTCTAGGAGTATATCAGTGCTATAATTTCTAGGAGTATATCAGTGCTATAATTTCTAGGAGTATATCAGTGCTATCATCTCTAGGAGTATATCAGTGCTATCATTTCTAGGAGTATATCAGTGCTATCATCTCTAGGAGTATATCAGTGCTATCATCTCTAGGAGTATATCAGTGCTATCATTTCTAGGAGTATATCAGTGCTATCATCTCTAGGAGTATATCAGTGCTATCATCTCTAGGAGTATATCAGTGCTATCATCTCTAGGAGTATATCAGTGCTATAATTTCTAGGAGTATATCAGTGCTATCATTTCTAGGAGTATATCAGTGCTATCATCTCTAGGAGTATATCAGTGCTATCATCTCTAGGAGTATATCAGTGCTATCATTTCTAGGAGTATATCAGTGCTATCATCTCTAGGAGTATATCAGTGCTATCATCTCTAGGAGTATATCAGTGCTATCATCTCTAGGAGTATATCAGTGCTATCATTTCTAGGAGTATATCAGTGCTATCATCTCTAGGAGTATATCAGTGCTATCATCTCTAGGAGTATATCAGTGCTATCATTTCTAGGAGTATATCAGTGCTATCATCTCTAGGAGTATATCAGTGCTATCATTTCTAGGAGCACATCAGTTCTATTTTCATAAGGGGCTACCTGGGCTCCTGAGAGACTGTTCAAAAGTACAAGGGTTTTCGAGGGGAGGGGGTCTCTTGTAGCTCTCTCAATAAATTTTCTTCCATAATTTTCAGTTTCTATTGGAAGTTGCACGGCACCACTTACAGTATATGCAGGGCATATTGTAGACATTTTAAACTTTTAGAATTTCTGAGTTTTTTGCAGGCCTAGACTAAAATATAGATGTAGGCTTATGCAATAAAGGCCTGAATGTCATTACTACATCTTGATCGCAGAGCATACACGTACAATGCAAATTGATACACACCGTAAATAAGATGTACACTGCCAGCTGTGTAAATTCTCCTGCAGATATTCAATTCATATAAAAAATGTCTGTTAACCTAGAATCAACTTGGCGAATCCTTGTAGCTTTCAAGACACTACAAGCTACCCTGTGAATGGCGGAATTTTGTGTGCTCCAAAGCATGGCTAATTTTGAAAAAAGAGTTCTTAGAACAAGAGGTTTGGGCACCATGTTATAAGGAATAACTAACTTGCCTGTGTGACTACATGTAGAAGGCTGTGCTCGGTTAGCTCTGACTGCATGAAGTTACCATAGCAAAGATTGGAGAAAATTAGGGGAAAGATCGTAGATAGCATTTTACTTTATTTTCTCACCAACACAAAAAACCTTTGCCTGTCATTCATTTTTTCACAGACTTAATGAGCAAAAAGTTTTCAGGTCGCTCACTTTAGTAATCAATTATAACAAACCAAACAACTCGCTCAGGTGGAATAAAATCATGTACCAAGCTTGCTCTGAAAACATATTCTATACTAACTAGACTTAATATTGTGTGTCACAGGAAAGAGGATTACAAGCAAGCCAGCAATATTGCTACTGAACATTTCCGCCAGCACTGGAAAGCTAAAGAGAGAATGTCTTGTGGCTTAGGCAGCTCTATGACTGTAGAGTATGGACATAATATCTGTTATAGACTGTTTTACTTGCCTACATGATTAAGTTGACACAAACCTACTATGAAACTGCCTTACGGTTAGCCAAAAAATCATATCCCTGAATATATCACTAGTTAAAGCTCATACATGTACATGTAGGTAGACAATAGAGAAATCACAAAGAACAACAGCTTTTTGTCGTCCTAGTAGGCTGAGTTTCATGTTTTTAATTGATACATTCAATTGAGTAGGGCTCAGCTAAAAGTAGGCACCCGTTTCCAAAACTAGAATCTTTTATCTAGGATATTGTAATGGTAAATGCAACTCTATACACAGTTTCTCTTACTACATTGCGCTTATTATGAATAATCTTTACATAATTTGTGTATCTTTTATATACTTGTTATATGCATTACTAATCAATTATACCCTTTTCATACCTATGTGAAGAGAGCCAACCTCTCAGAATTAGCTGTAACTGATTTTGCACATGAATCTCATGATTTTCAGCACTTTTTGTTGTACCCGGCATGTTTTGGGTCAGCCTCGGGCTTCTGGCCGCCATTTTGTAGTGCAATTTCCGGACGACACTACGTCGGCCGAAGTTCTAACAGTATATAAAGCGCACTATTTCTATATTCATTGTCTCAGTTGATGCTTGGGTCTCAATAAAGACACTTTTATACTACTTATACAGAGTCTTCTCTCGTAGTATAGGTCATTCCAGTTGACAAGGTCCCCGACCTTGCTTCCCGAACTGCCTACTAGGACTGAACATACTCTTTCTCAGTATAGCAAGATAGCATTAACTCGGGACCCGATGGGTCGTTTTGAGTAGTCATTGGACTACTAGTACATGTTGATCTTTCATGTAATGAGAAGGCCTAGCACCGCTCATAGGTTCTTCATTTTTGGCAAGAGGTCGTCTTAGGATGACATACACACACTCAACCAGGAAACATAACAATATTTGGTAGCAATTAGCTAGATTCATAGTCTTAACCATGTCAAGTAGGGAATCATACCAAACACCACAACATGCAGTTCTTAAACCGAAAGAAAAAAAAACTGAAAAGCTGAATGATACCTAAACACTGTGTAGCACCAAACACAAAGCATCTATTATAGCACTAAGCAGCAGCAGTACATTATATCATAACTACTGTGTATATGTGGTGTCATATGAAAGTATAGTAAGGATATCACACAGAAATTTTATTTCTGGTTGAGAAGTGGAAAGAGTGAACCACATGTACATTACGATGGATTACATGCTTTACTTCTGTCTAATTGCAATTGTACATGGAACTGTCATGTATTTTTATTGATAAACAGAGTTTACTATTTTGGTTTGATTAGCATTCGGTGAGGTAGAATTTTGTGGAGAAAGACAACAAGAATATCTTTTTAGTAGAAGTTGGTGACTTCATACAGTGAACTGACTTCTGCCTTATCTTTTAACCACATGATTTCCATTTTTAAATTCTTATAAATAATAAGCTCATCTATACCTTCAATACTGGGTACACATTTACAGTTGTTATAACAGCATTACAATGCTACAACTAATAGAAATGGTCAACAGCACCTGCCAAATTCTGTTGGTGTGTATTATTTTTGTTGCCATAGAAATTCATGTAGATATAGAAATGTCTGGATAATTCTAGTGCTCCAGTCCACACTAAAGGTTTTCCAATTTATTCCTTTAGCTAGCAGTCATATTTTCGTATGTATTATGTGCATCTATCTTAAATAACCAATTACAATAATGTACCTTCATGCATGATTAATCTATGTGCTTATAGATCTTCTACCAGCTGCTGTGGTTGCCAAAAACATGATTCTGGCTAGGTTCTCATAGAGGAAATACAAGTTACAATACTGGTAAGCAGTTTGACATCTCTGCCTACAGAATGTAAATACATTGTAGAACGACTGTAAAACTAATGTTTGGACGAAAGAGAAAGAGAGCGTGGTAAACACTGTCATACAGGAAAGTAATTTACAATGATGTAGAGGTCATGTATCTGAAATAGTATGAGGACTTCAAATGTGGAGATGAAGGATAAATACGGTTACATTACATGTCTACCTTTGGAAAAACCAGCGATTGGCTTTCATTTACTGAGCACTTGTTGGCTGTCTGTCTGTTTCCTTTTGGTTACAATAATATATTACATTATATTTGACAATTGCCGGATATTATTTGTCATTTAAGCAGTCAGAGACATGTTTCACATCCACGAAAGCAGTGGTCCCTGACAGGGATTCGAGCCGGAGCCTCTAAAGCACCTAATTGCCTAGCACAGTGAACATAACACACCAAATTTGACAATTAGTATTAATTGACAAAAAGTTGACAATTCTCAAAATGCTAGTGCATTTATAACATATACATAGACTCACTAGTAATTGCTAGCAGCTGCAGCTAGCGATGGGAGGAAGAGCCACTCCGATTGGTTGACTGCAATAGACATATAAAACTATCCCTTAAACTAAGTAACAATAGCCATAAGTGTGTCTATGTGCTGCTATGTAAAGGTATAAAAGTAAGTAGATCACACAGAAATATCATTTCAAGTTGAAGAGTTGAAAGAGTGAACTATATGCACATTACGATGGACTACATGCTTTTCTTCTGTCTGATTGTAACAGGTTTTGGTATGTGCTGACTGTTGACGTATTCTTACTGACAAAGCTGGCGATTCTATTTTGGCTTTAGTCGTGTTTGGCGTGGTAGAATTTGTTATACTGCTTTTCTATTTCAGGGACTATGAACAGCGTCCCACTAGGATCCCATGATGTTAGTCCACCTGTCAGAATTCAGGCATCCTATCAGGGGTCGACCAGTTATTTACGGCAGCGAGGAAGTTTCACAAGGCTAGGGCTTCTTTCACTGGAGAATTCTGACCGAGGCAAGTTTGAATATTTTTACCAGTTTGTTTGTGCATAACAATAGGTTAAATAGAGGGTAAACATCTCCAATGTATAGCGTTACCGAGACTCTTGTTTCACTAGACTTAGCTAGTTAATGAAGTTGTGTCATGTTGATGTTTCCGCTGTATGAAACCAACCTGTAACATTTGCAGATACATACACATTCACCATTTGGACTAGAGGAAGCAAGACATATGTTATGATCACTGGGCTAAGCGATGGTCAGCTGGAAAGAGGTGGAAGTTCTTTTGTGCCAACTGTATGGAAACAATTATCTACCTCAATATGTTCTAGTTAGGTTTAGTGTAAATGTTCAGTTGACATTCTTTTTTAGCTAGAGATTTATGTTTGCTGTTGGAACCATTGGGTTTCATTGAGGAAAATGTTTTTTATATTCTCCTTGTGGTCTGGGATGACATTATGTGCAATCGAGAGGTCAAATTATCTATCTAGAATTTTACTGATGGACTCTCACAATGGTAAAGTCATTTGGATTTAGTGGTTCTCTCATTTGCTATTTGGTGCTGCACTCAGCTCGGTTGTGCACGATTGAATTCGCTGGTTAATACTGGTTGCCCATTCCAGCTATGAGGCAAGCATTGAACAATGTTAAATGTTGAACTCTTCCACTTTACTTGCCCACATTATAAAAAGATCAATTGAGTGTTAACTAATTTTAGCATTGCTTTGTACTACTCCAGCATGTGCTACTTTCCCTTTGAATCTTTGTAACCTGATTGCTTAGTTATTGAAACAGCATGGTTGATAAATGGGCCTACTATGGTGCTGTTTTAGGGTTTTGGACCTTTACCAACAGATACTAGTGACAACAGAGTCTGGGAGTGTTTTTCCATCTTTCCACTGACTGATGCTTGCTCTAGGCTGTCAGTGGTTGCATCACCTGTAACTGTTCGATTCAGTGAACCCAATGGTAAGCTATTGCAAATCTTCACTCATAACTCAGAATTTGTTACAACATGTCACTTAGAGTGATTTATTTTCTTCTGATATTGCAGGTCCCAAGCATATGTGTCAACGCAGTAATCGCCGCTTTACTAACTTAGCCCAATGTGGAAGTGACCGTCGACACTGGGAAGTTCGGCGAATTTAGTTAACTTCTGTATCAAGACTGAGAACAGCTAGAATTAAAAGACAAAGCCAGAGAAATACTATTTTCACTACAACATCTTAAAACCAGAGAAAATTTAATGCAATTACTGGTTTTTATTAAATAATTATTGGTTTAAATTTGAAACAAAATGAATAGCTCTGTGAGACTCATCATTCCTTGTCTTGTCACACATTTATGTAAATCTGATGAAAGAATATTCAATTTTTTGTAAAAAATGATATACAGATATAAAATATTTCACATAAAATTAACAACGAAAGCTACATATTTGCTGCAGTTTATTTTCAGCTAGGTTTGCAACATGAGAGATACTAAACTTATTCAAGAGTGAAATAACTTAGAGAGGACAGCTTATTACTATTGCCTGCCCACATTGTTATTACAATGTCTACTAGTTGGGCTAAAGCCCAAAATAAAATTGTCTGTAACCCAACTAGTACATGATAGTTGTGAATCTTTATAAAAGAGATTGTAATCTTTTTGTAGCAAACAATATACATGTATAAATATGAAGTATTCCACATCAAAAAAATTAAAAATGATGAAAGCTTCCTATAGACCAGTTTCTGCTAGGAGGTTCTGACCAATCCCTAGATTGAAACACAGCAGGAGAGGAAAACTTAGCATTCTTATTACTAAGTATACTAGTGTTGGATTAAAGCCAAAAATATAATTGGTTGGTAATGTGATAAAAGGAGACACTCTTGTACAGATGATAACAAAGGTGATTGTTGGATTGGTTAGGTCTGTCTGTCTGTCTGTCTGTCTGTCTGTCTATCCAAGGAGTCAACCTATCGATTTGATTGATCTCAGTACAAATTAAAGGGTTTTGAAGTGCATTGCTATAAATATTAGTATGAAAAGGGAAGCTTGCTGACTCGCAATGTTGAACAGTAGTCACCATGGTGTATAATATACATGTACATTACACATGATAATCTGGTAGTTCATTCTATTATATGCATGTAGCGCTATGGTACATACATGTAATATATTATGTATTACAGCATGTATGTATATCATATACACACATGATATGCTATTAATACATGTACATACAAGTACATGTATAATTGTTAGAGTGTCTTTGAGACCAAAAGTCCTGGAACAGGTCAACCTGCTCAAAAATTTTCTAACACATTTCTGTCACAGTGTAGAGAATGCACCAGCCTGAGTCAAATGCATAATCCTCATTGTCATGCGAGAAACCTGGGTGTACCGATAAGCTAGGGATGCTTTACTCTGACCAAGCAAAATCCCAGGTGAATAGCCCTTTCAGGCCAGCAGCCATATTGGGATTTTTATTTGCAACCCAAGTTGGTTCAAAAGTCATTTATAGCCTATGAACTCTCGTGTTAACTCCAGATAAATGTTGTCTACGGAATAAATCACATCAGTTACTAGATTTACAGGTATGTACAGGTGAGCTGGTGCAGATCTTGTTTATTTCCATACCTGTCAAGTTCCCAGGTTTCATTGGATGACTCCTAGTTTCTTAGGGCTCTGGTAAATACTAAAATTTGATATTTTGGTTCAACGAAAGGCCTGCAAACTATCACACTAAATGTGTGGTGTTTTACAATGGTAGTGGACTAGTGGTAGAGCACATTAAACCATATTATATTAACACAAAGTATCAGAAAAAAAGCAAGCACGACATCCCAATTGATATTCTGATCTGTAAAATAATGATTACTTGAAATTGTCTTCTTAAATTTCTTAAGTTCAACTATTTAAAAGAGAAAATAACTTCATAAGAAATTTGAACAAACAAATTGATATAGTATGAGTAGAGGATAAGCCCTAGAGAGTACTGTACATTGAGTATAATTACTATAGTTCAGTGAACTACATAAACAGTCAGCTACTCAACACTGCACTGCTCAATGTTCTCACCACTGGTAGCACTTCCCAATATATCGACTCTTTGGTTTCCCAACCTGAGAGAGGTCATGCACCCAGTAAACATTTTGTAGTTGGTATAGGCCAAACCTGGTGGGTACCCTCCTGTATATATACATATAGAAAGGGTGTAAGTGAAGGAATAATACATGCCCTTATTGTCAAACTAAACAAGAAATATAATAATTTACAAGCATTCTGTTGATATTGTACAAATGAAAATTTAAATTTCTTTAAATTTCATTCACAGTATTACTTAACTAGAAATTCATACCTAGATATAGTCCACTGTTAGCATTCAGTTCTGCATATCCTGATGTGCTCAGTGTATTTTGTTTGAATAACATTGTCATGTTTGTCTTCATTCCTACTTGGTTTTGGTATCTAAAATCATTGGAGCAGCATTTAAGAAATCATATCAATAACCATACATAGGTTCATTGCAAAGAGTTACTTAATACTGACTAAACCGCTGAATTTAAAGTCATGCCATTCCAGTCGCATGCAACTGAAAAACCAAATACTCTTACTCTATCTACAAACTATTTAGTTTGCTGCAAAGAATACTATAATACCGTAAATCAATCAATACAATACAATACAATACAATACAATACAATACAATACAATACAATACAATACAATACAATACAATACAGTACAGTGTTCTGTATAATATAGTATCATTATAATATATGGTGCATAACATACATGTAAATATGCATGTATATTATAATAGATGGATATACTGTATATATACATGTATATATATGTACGTAAATATAACATCTCAGTAGGACCATTTCATAGTGCATGTATATGCAAGCAGTTAACTGCAGACAAACTGATGTGTACATAGAATATAATAGCCTCATTACTTACCTATTAATCCTTAACATATACCATTTGTTGTAACTCAGTCTATGCCTGCTATCTGTGAGTGTAACCACGCCTCCACCAAGGTCATAGCTAATGTAGGGGTAACTATTGTTATTTATAGCTACGAGAAGAAAATCCCCCTTCAGCACATTCTTCTCCTGTCCAATCCACAAGATAACACAGTCTGTACATTGAGGTCTTATCTTGATTCTTATATCCCAGGTTTCACCTGTCACCCTGCAATCAAGGGCATGGAAAGGGGTAATTAAAAATTCCATTATAAACATATATGCTGTATACATGTAGGTATGAACAATTAGTCTGTGATGGCAAGTTATCTTCTCTCTGTTAGGTCACAATCAAACGACAACTCCCAAAACAACATAAAAAGAAATATAATATACATATTATGCAGAAATATGTACGGAGCCCAAAAACGTGAAAAATTGAAATTAACTAGCTGCAACTTAAATATTATGTGTATGATAACCATGTTTGTACCTAAGAAAATCTATTGCTGCACATTTTTGGCAGAATTTTAGATAAAATTATATCACTAGTCTGCAAAGCTAAAACTCCCAGTATCGGTTTTAAAGAACCGGACGAGCACTCATATACATGTATTAAGTATATTACTATTATTAAAAAGCTCAAATGGGAAACAATGATTATATACTCGTACGTGTGCTATATGGCGTGTGCTATATGGCGTGTGCTATATGGCAACTTTACCTAGATATAACGTTGTAGTTGTTTAGTAACAGGAAGCTAGAAGTGTTAAAATGTGGAACTGTTACTTCGCCGGCATCTGTAAATGTATAAAGTATAGAGAAACTGAGTACATGTATATAATGTAGTATTAAATTAACAGAACTTGTATACGTTTCCAAATAACTGTTATCAATCCGATACTTCTTAGTAAAACGTGCAGTATTTATCTACTAACTTGAAAATTCAGCTTAGTTTCCATAATTATTCAATAAAATCGGTGGAATAATCTCACCATCCTACATGTATAATAAGAAGATATCATTTGTAGCTAAACTGAGTGAAGCCGAATCTTTAGTTTGAGCTTCTGTGGTACTTTAGAGTAGCAAAGTTACCTTTCTCACATGAGTTTCCTGTCTGACCCATCGAGCACGCGCACTCAAACCCTTCTGCTTTGGGAACACATCTACCCCCCTTATGACCTCTTCCCCCACAAACTACATTCTGTTGGCATTGATGAGGACATGAGGCTATATTTGCTCCACTTATTGCATCTCTGACAAGCAGTTGTATACCGTTCACTGACACCTACAGCGACATCAACAGAAATTCAGAACAGATAGTGAAACAACATCTGACTATTTAATCTAACTTAAATAGTAATGTCACACCCATAACTTAGCCCTAGGTCTACTCCTACTACTGTTGAGAAGGACCCGATACTCAGAGCCCAACCTCTTCTCCCCATATAGGTTAGGGGAGCTAAAGGAGATGTATGCATTTATCCACAATCTATTGCTTGCTCATAACATTACTATACAAGGTGAATTACTAGATTTCAAAGTTGTGTTCTCTTTTTCTAAAACATACAAGAGAAAACAACTCCTAAATAATCATACTAAGTTCCTTGTGTATTTTGGTATTACTAAAATGATAGACTAATGGCTAAAGGGGTAAATGCCAATTTTTTAAGGTTCAAGAGGCATCATCCTCACAGAGAGTGAGAACTAAAACGTAAACCCAAAATGTAAAATACAATGTAATTGCTATGGATATTACTGAGAAATCTATCTACTCACCATCATAATACAGCCATCAAACATATTGGAAATGTTAACAGCAGAAGTTGTTCTGTCTAAGTCCATATGTCCCCCTACATAATATAGCAACACATACTGACACATAGTAGTGTAGGCCTACATGTATATAACTTACCAGTGGCAGATGGATACAAATTCTGTGGAAACATCCAAAACATTATGATGGAATAAAATACTTTTTGTTAAACAAATTTTCTATTTACATTCACTAATCACTAATCAGTGACGAGCTTACCAAATTTACACTATTATAATAGTATGGTCACTATCTCACCTATGTAAATATCTCCATCTGTGTTCAGTTGTGTGTATCTAGTCTGAGAAGTGTGTAGGTAGGTAACTGGAGACTGGTTAATGATACCAAGAGTTACCTGCTCCTTGTACCTACTGACTGTCACCTCACTCCAGACATCACGAGACAAAGGTTTGCTGGAGCTACAAATCCAGTGTGTATATGAATTAGTTACTGATGGAAAAGTTGAGACAAAGAAGTATTTACATCATACTAATGTGTACTTGAGTTTTAGTGTAAAATATTAAGGAAGAAACATGTCCTCATAAATCATACTCCACTACCTCTTACTATGTATACAGCAGGTAGTATTTTACTGCAGGTATCATACCCAGGCACCTGTGCAGACAATACAATCACAGACTATAATGTTAATTGGAAGAGAAAAGCTCTTTTAATTCCCAAAAGGTTTCTGATCCTGTTACCAGCTGACTGGTGTGTATTCCCATTATAATACTACAACACTACTATGTATAATAATGTAGTATGTACACATGGCATCACTTTACAATGTATATACTACATGTACATCTACACTGCAACATAATTAAAAATGTACATTAGACGTAACATTCGCCAATTAAAGACAATTGTATGTTAAGCTTTCTGTACAGCACTACCCAAATTCCACTATCTAATTTACATAAAAATATACAAACTGTTGCAAAGGTTTACATTTCATAAAGTCAGATTATCCCCCTTTATTGTACAAGTGCAAACACAGTTTGTTACGACAACCAGTAAACCTATTCACCTACCGAAGGAGGGCAGTTTCATCCCCAAGATTCATAGCAAGGATCATGTGACCTTCCTGTAGGTATAAAATGAGGAAGTCTGATTTTTCTGCATTGTGATTGGTTGGAAGAGAGCCCATATAAAGCAGCAACCCATTGTCTGTGTGAGGTTTGAACTGTATAATAATGTCTGTCGATATCTTTGTTGATCTCGGCAGAGTTCCGTACTGGAGGTACGAGTCACCAGAGAACCAGGGAATGTAGCTGACATCACTTATGTCCTCATCTGTGGTGGGAGAATAGACAGGGTCAAGGTCAAGAATATACATATTATGTATAGACATTGCATTTAGCCTGTGCTACTACTAAATAGCACTGGTACTGCCATAGTTGAAGTACACATCTCTAAGGCTTGTCATTTTAGACAATGAATAATATTAGTTATATCCAAATAAAATAACTAAATGCTTTCATAAAACACTGGTATTTCATGTGTGAAAATCTAGAAAAGCAAAAGTAACATCAAAACACATACTAGATCAAAACGTAATGATGTAAATGCATACATGTAGCTATGTGTGTAACCATTATTCAAATTTAGCGATGAAATTCACCCAGTAAAGTACATGACACAATACACATCACGGTACATGACACAATGCATAACACAGTGCACCATATAATATACGGTACAGCACTCAGTGCATATGCATGTACATGTATTTATTGTACGAGTGACAGGATATAGCTGACGTACCAGAGCAGGTCCCCCCAGATGTACCAAGAGGACAGACACACCTGTGTTGATTATAGGAAACAGGAATGCAAGCACCTGCACCACAATACACACCCCGGCACACACCTGCTGCGCAGTCACCTGTAAGTATGATACATCGCGTCCACATGAGTGTCAAACTCGGCACAATGTTGCTGCCCTTCACTTGCATAACTTACGATATCGGGTAGAATTAGAACATGAATTTTAATTTTTTGTAAAACCTCAAAAATTCACCAAAAAACAAGATTGTGTTCAATTCTGATCAAGATGATAAACTTACTGATATCAAGTCCAGCCACCACATTCCTGATACTCCTCTTGTAATACAAGTCTATCTTCCTGTTATTCAGTTTAACCAATCGGATGCAGCCAACAAATCCTGCACCAGAGTAAGTGAGCTGTTCGTAGCAGAATGAGCCGTTATACGAGTAACATCCACCAATCAGAAGGTTAGTTGAGAGATTCAGTAGTTTAGATGAACCCTGATGGTAAGATAATAACAAAAAGCTATAATAGCTACAGAGACTGAACACACCTGTTCTGGTGGAGAAATCAGACATGGCTACTGACAAAGATCACACACCATGTAGTGAATATTCTTTCAAGCATGTACAATTCACCATTATTGAATGGTTGTATTAAATTGGCCAGTATTCATATTGCCATGGTTATCCCAAGAGAATATTCCAGGACTTGTGGACTTCACAATTATATGCTGGTTGCTGATTGGTCAATAGCTGTGAGAATTAAAGGCTACTGAAAAGATTCCACTCAATACATACATGTAGGCCTACATGTACTTGTTGGCTGACATCCGAAATTTTTTAAGAGTTTTTGGTATATCAGTTTGAACAAAAATAGAGAGCATAAAAACTATTATCTTTGGTAATGATACAATGCAAGTATAGCTATTCCAGTGATTCTGTGAATAATTCAAACAATATTAGTCAATATTAGAGCAGATGTGACTAGTCTTGTTTCAATGATGCGGAAATATGAGACAAAACATATAGCCTCGGGTGATTTACCAGTGAATTGATACCTTAGGCTAAGTTGAACCCAACAGAGTACATCACGTGGAATAAAGAGTTTTGATTTTTCATCTAGAATACAATGAAACTAAAATAGGTCAATATACTCATGAATAATAAATATTAAAATGACTGGAGTAGCGTTTCCATAAAATGCTGCCTCAGGGGATGTCTGATGGTTATTGGTCTACAAGGGATAACAGGACATGTAAGTGTGTGAACTAGAGTGCCATGCAGTTTGGCTTTTGGTCCAATCAGCTTCACACAGTAATAGCTATTGAGTGCGTTCTACTTACCATCGAACACTAGGCATGTGGTCAGAACCGACTGAAGTGGCCAATGAGCGGCTACCACTGACCACTGGTGTCCACTGATGAGACGGTGATTTAACTTACGTACAGTCGTCAAAAAACTATTGTGCAATAGACTATGAAAAGGAATCAGCAATAATATTTCCAAATCGGTGGCCATTCAACGTTCACAGAAAATAATTACTGACCAGCACCAACAGTTCACATAAAGCAGGGATAGATAACTCCAGTACCTTAACTGCTCCGATTACTGATGACTCTTCATCTACCACCAGATATCCAGAGTTACCCTCTCTACCAAAGACAAGGAATGTGTCCTTCTTCAAACTGATAGGCTGCCGGGATTTCAACTCCACTGTACCACTTCCACAATTGAACCTGAATAACACCGTGCATGCTTGCTGTTAGCGCAGTAAGCTAGTAAATGCACATTTTGACATAATGTAATCTGTTCAAACAATCTAGAGGTGGAATATATATGTAACTACTGAGCAATAAGTTTGTCTTTCATAGCCTTTGTTAAATTTGGTAAATTTAAGGATTAAAAAATTTTAATTTTGGACAAGGTTTGAACTCTCAACACTAAAACTTGGTCATTTACATGTATATAATGGCAATTAACAACTTACCTGTATACAATATATCCATTAGATATCAATACTACCATGTAATCGGAGTGAGGATTTCCAGCAAATACTAAACAACCATCTAATTTCTCAGCAGAGAAGTAAATTTCAAACTTGAATCTTTGGAGCAGAAACTTGGAAGAAATGTCGATCTCTATGTAGCTCCTGCCTGAGAATCTGGGTATAACAGCTGCCAGTTCTAGAACCATAAATTTATAGACATTAATTTATGATAAAATAAGATAAAAACATAAGCCCTCCAGTGATAAAGCATTCTACCATACGTATCCTTACTCAAACAAATCATAAAAATTATGCTTGAAGAAAATTAAATTTAATATTTTCAGTCATAACACATAATATTAGGCTACATAAAAATCAAAAATACAATCAATACATTGAGTGACCAAAGTCATCTACAGCTGACACATAAATGTACATTGTTTCCACATAGATCCGAATGCGTATATACACTGTACATACAGTACATACTTTGCGAGCAGGTAGGCCCAGTGTAGCCAATAGAACAAAGACAGCGAGGCTTGCCGTCTTCCATCAAGCACTGACCCCCATTGTAGCAGATGGTACCATCAGATCCACACTGAATACTTCCAGGAGTCTGGTATCTCCTGCTTCTACCAACTCTGTGGTAATGTCTGGGAGTCTTCGCTGAAGAGCTGCTCAACCTTGCTATTGGAGTACAAGACAGACACGGTAGTAGTTATACAATGTATGACACATGCAAAGTAAGGCTTAGCTTTGTCTCAAAAGTTAAAACATGTAGTACCATGATTAAGTATACATGCATTTTTGAAAGTTTCGTCTAGCATAGCAAAGCCTTGCATTACATGTACATGTAAACGTTATGCTTTTATAATTATAATAAATGGCAATGTCTATTGTCACACATAAGAGACCCACCTGACAGGAGAATTAGAGCAGAGAAAACCCTCAGAAAGGCCCACATGGTTCGCTACCAACCGCTACTGTAGATTAGACTGTATATCACTGGGTTACTATGTAATGTACAACCTACCACAATATTACTACATGTATATAGAATATAAAGATAACCGCTATGTTACTATGTAATGTCATACCAAGGCAGCATCCCTACCTCTGGCAGCACCAGGCAGTAATTAACCTTATAAAATATGAGTTAGAATAGGATACCAGTATAGCATGGTCCCATGTTGACACAATACTATACTAATTGATACAATAACATGTCATAACGCAATAACATCAGCCTCTGTTCCTTCTTTTTAATCAAAGCATCCCTAATCAATAATAAATGAGTGTGGATGTACATGAGACCGATGTGGATCCTACGATACCTACACATACATGTATATCTACATTATTGTATGTATTGTAGTGTAATCCATTCAAGGACATGAGTATAACATCACATATGAGTAGAGTACATTTCACTTTGGATATACGAATGTATATTTGTGGAAATAAAACATACAAATAATAAAAATAAATAGACCTATCGAGCCAGTTTGACCCTGGATAAGTAAAAACAATTGGTAATATAATATAATCACTGACAGAGTCTAATTCACATGTCTAGTACAGAGACTAGGTTCTGCAGTCATACACGCTGGACGGAAATGAGATTATAAAGAAATATTCAGAGTAAAAACTAGATAAAATTAAAATATGCTTAGATTACGAGATTATTAGTTCCGGAATAAACACCTACTTCACCTCTTTGTCTCTTGAGAATGGATGGATTAGAAAAGTAATATAGTTAAGGTTTTGTACAGCAGTTATTTGGTTTGTCCAAGCAGGGAAAATTGTGTCACAGCCATTGATAAAATAAGTGGTGGAAAGTAGGGACATTGACATTAAGATCACCAGCTAATGAGTAGACACGAGATTTATATAATGTGAAGTTGTCTTCTCTCAAAAAGAGAAAGAAGAAGAAGATAACTCCCTGTTACAATCGATAGCCTATTGGTGGCTGGCTCAACAGGCAATGAGAAATGTCTTATTGCAATAAATGCATTTCCAAAGAATATTATTTGAGTTAATAGCTAATTTTAGTTTAAGGTAGATGATTGATACAACTGTCATCAACACTGAATCTGGTGAGGATGTAATTTTATATTGCTTACAACCTTGGCTGCTGCTGTTGACTTTGACCAAGGTCATTAAACATTGACCTGATAGCAAACATGGCATGCCTTCCCCTCATAGAGTACATGATCCTCAGTGGAATACCAGCGGTTAGCTACAGCAATGAGTAAACATGCATTACTATTACAGTATGTACTACAAACAGCAGTACATTAATTGGAAATCTACTGTAACTGGGAGTTGTGCTTCCTTGTATATTCAAGGTCAAAGAGGACACAAACACTAACTATTAATGAAAAAATGCCAGTAACTGGGAGTTGCGTTTCCTTACATGTTAAGTTCAAAGGAAACACAATTACTAATGGAACATTTAAAAGATTTCTTGAATATGGGTTTGATAAAAAATATATGAATATGGGTTTGCGATCAAATCAATTATATGAGATGATTCTAAACTAGTAATTCTCCCATAAAACATACATGAGGAAGAACTGACTGACCCATTTTTTAAAAATCGATGGCTGTTTTTGATGCTGACAAGTGATTCGCGGAGTCACTGTCCTTACACTTACTGCAACGGTGACTCATGCTCTATAATACTTCTACTCACATGGTACAGGTAGCTCGTTCTCTCACTGGCAGCAGAATACTGAAGGTGACAGCGTTGTGTCGTCTCCTGTTTCAACTCTACAGTTATCATAGTCTGACTGAGGTCTCGGTACTTGAACTGGAGTAACTTAGGTGGAGCATAACCAGTTACATATACTTCTCGGGAAATTGAACCTGCATCGTATAGCAATTCATTTTAATGTCAGTTAGAGGTCGAATAAACAGCACAGAGTAAATTTGTTGCAGTATAGAATACCACCACGTGGATTATAACTAGCTAGACATAGACTAATACACTGAATATACCAAATCCTCTGCTTTAGCTGTGGCAAATAGATGTTTCAAGCTTTCCAAATACATGAATGGGCCATAAATAGACACTGTCCTGACTCATAGCCTAAATTCTATAGCTCTTCATATTACCATAATAATGCATATACATATATAGTAAGTCACAGCTCTACAGAGTTCCAAGTCTTACCAAGTAAAGGAAACTGAACTATTTCCTCAAACTCTTTCCCGGTTCTCATGGGGCCAGGACTCAGAGCTGTCATGTTCTCTATTCCAGGAAACCACTACAACATAACGTCAGAGTTAATCAACTGCATTATGCTACATACTGGGGTAAAAACGACAGTATAATGAAGGTATACAGATGTACATTCACACTGCACCAGCTTCAATTTATTACCATTTTGTTAAAGTAGTACTGACTGCTATCTTTTATTACTACCCGGCAGCATTATAATTGGGTAAATAAACTTAGATATAAGGATCTAGTCTTATGTGATCCTGATCTGAAATTATTTGAATAAAAAACAATTATGAGTGGCTCAACTGTTAAAGTCAAGAGAGAAATACAATTTGTGTACCTGCCATCCAACAAATAAATATAGACTCAAAAATTGTTCTTATTCCTTATTGGGAATGAGAGCGACTATAACAACACAGTAGCTACATCATAGTAAAATATGTCTGCCTTAGCCTTACCAAAGCATAATTAGACAGATCGCCGACATACGAGAAGACTCGAGGACATTGTGTGATCATGATGACCTGCGTATTCCCAATTGGTACAGCCTCATCCTCACTATCTGGCGTCATCTCCATCATATACAGAGCAGCAACAAGTGCTACTAATCCTGCACCAGCAATCTGCCATATTGGAGGGATCATCTCAAATCAGCACACTGCCAAATGAACACACAGCGTTAGAGTAACAACACCCGGGCATCTCTAGTCTGTTCTATGATGAATTTGAGTAGGTAAACTTATTTTTCAACATAGCCCAAAATAATTGAGTGTAGCATTTAAACGAAGCTAAATAGTTTATTGTGGCTACATCTCATCTAATTCACGATTCACATATTAAGTGCCAGTTAAATCAATGAATCTAATTAACTAATCAGTAAAGCTAAATATACAAGCAATCCAGCAATCAACAAGATGTAAACAGATGAAAGTCAATTTTTGTCATTTATAGGTGCTGTATATTACAGCTAGGCTTACTCTAAAATGATATATATGTGCTGTAGTATAGGCCATACACATAAATTTGTGGAATAAGCAGCGTTGCCATTATTGATTAAACAGCATGCAAACATATGCTACATGTTGAGAAAATCAGCATGGCATGAAAGTCTAACCACATTCACAGAAAACTAAATTAAGTTTTAATTTAATCAATTTCATGTTATGATTATAATAATTATTATTATGCAGTTTATATAAGGAGCAACATACTAATAGGCTCCCTACTGATACAGGAAATGAATTATAGGTTAGACAACAGAATTCTATCTTTTATCGCCTCTCAACAAGTTTGTGATCTCGAACTTCTGTTTTATTATTGTTTGTTGAGTCTCAATCCAATAAAAAGAGATTTTTTTTAACACAATAACAATATTATTGTAACCCCAGTTGCACTTTTTAACCAATAAATGGCTGCGAAAACCCTGCAAACATTCTTATTAATCTTCTCTGTTATGCTTATTATAGTATTTTCATGTAATGATAGGCCTAACTGACAAGGAAATAACAGAAATACATAGCCATTGATCTTTTTTAGACGCCTTAGGTTTAAGCCTACATCAACATAGGCCTATCAAATTAAAATACAAAATTAAAAATTAAAATACAGCAATCATTATCCAATCTTTTGATTATACGTATTATTTTATGATTTTTGATACAATCATACGTGTAATTACGATAGGTAATAAAAAATTAATTAAAAATAGTAATATTTATATTTATCATTGATTAAATTAATATAAGTATGATAAATATGATTGATTGGTTATCGATGATAATAATAATGATAATGATTGATAATTGTTAGTAAGGTATTTATAATATCTAACAGCTATAATAAAAGTTGTCGACAATGTGTTTTTTAAAACATGATAATATGCTGATTGCCTGTGTCACCTTTCTATTACCTTATCTCAACCTTGGCTTCAACTAATAGCATTACAGCACGTGAAAGCCCAAGCGGGTCAATAAAATCAATAACTAACAATGTTTGAATCTTTTGTTACCGGAAATGGTATGGGCGCTGACATATTGGCCACAACTACTTTGCGATTGGCTTGCTTTCTCCCATTAAAACAATTTGGCGCTTAATAGCTCACGTGGCTCCTGTTAGTAGAGAACATAACTCCAAATCTGTATACCAACGCTACCCATCACGGAAAGTCAAAAGGGGGCAGGAATTTCACTAAAATTCAATTTTACAGCCTGGTTTATGAGAAAGATATTACATATAAATGCTTACTATATTATGTACTAAGTACTTGAGAGACAGCTAGAGTTGTTATGCTCATAATCCCATCACTTGCTTTTAATCCCATTACTTCGTACGTCTATCAAGACTTGCATTCAATCACATTTCCCATGCAATTCTATCATTGTACGTTTCCTAATGAATTCATTATAGACTAATAGAAGTAGTATAAATTATGTTTACCACTCCAGACTGTGGAGTATGAGAAGCAATCACTTTTAGTTATTTGATAAGCCAATTATAACATTAAAATGTGAATGGATGGATTGTGACCCTTCATTTGATAGATATATTGCAAACTAGAATTAATTCTGCATCAGTGAAATTTTGTTGCACTGATTACCTGATATCCTATTATAACCTTAGAAGTTGCAATGACTGCAATATTTTGGTTGAATGCATTTTATTTGATATTCTCAATTATTAGTACTTGATCAATCAATATTAGCCAATAGGAGCTCAGCAAGGTTGTAGCAACTTCTAGTATTTATTCTGGTCTACACAAGTGTCTGCAAGTGCTTGTGTTATAGCAGCAGTTTACTTTTGGAGGTGCTGCAGTATGTAAGTATTCTTATTTTAATATACTTGAACTGCACTAACAGCCGAAGGATGGGTAACCAACAAGGCAAAGTGTTGGTCAATGGTGAAACTTATGATGTAAATAAAGTACAACAAACTGTACTGCAGTTAAAGAACCAAGTAGACACATACAAGGTAAATATAACTTACATGTGGTGATAAATAGCAATATTGCATAATGGCTCAAATTGCATCTCTGTCAAATATGATTATAAAACATACTGGTATATACACAGACAACAAGTACAGAAGTACAGAATTAGCGTATTTTATAGAAATTCTAAGCTTGCATGTATCTGTTTGTTCCTTTCCTAGAACAGAGCCAGTGGCCTAGCAAAAGCAGGTATCCCATATATTTTGTCCACAAAGCAGGAGCAGTGATTGTGTAAACCACATTTCCAGTCTCTGCTATCATCCAACACCAAGTTGATTGTTGCAAACTGATGCCTTTGAAATCCGAAATATACCAAAGTGACCATTTACAGCTGTAAATAGTATAAACAATTAAATTATAAATATCATATTTAGCTAGTAATTCTGTACCAGTTACTTCAATTTATTTATTGGCTGTCCACTATTTACCAATGAAGATCTCAGGTGGGTCATCTCTTTTGCACTGACTAAATAAATACTGAATTTACACTGCAGTATGACACTGCCGATTAGTATAATCATGTAACACTACCACATCACACTACTGCTGTATGACTCTGTATGACTGTCTTTCTGTAGAAACAAAGTGAGGAGAACATGCGACAGCTAGAGGAATGCAAGGGACAGCTGCAGTCCAAGATAGCTGAGGTCAGCAAACTCCATGCAGAACTGGACAAAGTGAAGAGTGTTCTACAGCAGAAGGTAATGAAAGGCAAACCAGATATCTTGGCTACAGTTCAGGTGAGCCCAGTTTCCAGTATTCTATAGAGTATGTATATACAGCGTAGAATTATATTCATGTAGTTGTAGGTCTTACATTGTGTATGTGTAGTGGACTACATTGTAACATGTCCTTGCAGCACACATGGTCACAGAATTACAAAGCAGCAATATCACGGAGATTTTCAGTTACATCATTGTTTCATAAATTGTTCATAAATTTCGCCATAGGCCAAACTCGCTAAATATTTCTATTGCAAAATTCTCCAGGATTAGCAAACTCGCGAAACTTTCTTCCGCTAAAACTTTCTGCTTTTTAGGTAATATGGTTATCAACAAAAATCTAGTTTTTCATTATACATTGTATTGTTACTAGCGTGACTGTGGATATCATTTTGCAACAATATCTCAATACATGTAATAATATAGACGTACATGTACACTGTAGTTGTTTTCTCTAGTACTGTTACAATGTTAAAAATGTTGGAAATACGATATTTACTAGTGTGCTGCAACTGAAGTCTCCATATGTATCTCTCATAATATACATGTGCAGTGTTAATGCACATGGCTGTTCAAGTAGTAATACATTGCAATTGTATAGTGCATGTATTCAGATTACTACAATGTTATACATGTATATGCATGCGTATGAATTAGTATAAATGCATGTAAAAGGCGTCTGGGTTGGCAGCATATAATCACACATAATATTACAGCTTCTACCAAGGATTTTCATTCAGTTATACAGTGACATGTTCTCTAGCATTTTATGCTACTATAATACACATTGTAGTTATTAATAATAATATTTTTGTTGCACAGTGTGAACCATTGTAAGTTTGGTAACCCTAATTAATGAGATTATGAGATGGTCTTACAGGGGATTAGAGTCAGTGTTGCTTCACCTGACAATTGATAAATTATTATACTCTACATTGTACAAGGAATTAGTGTCAGTGCCAGGGCTATGCTAGTTGCAATAACACCAGCGATCCTTTAGCTATTGATTGAGAGATGTGGATATGCATCTACAGTAATAAGAATTTATATGCAGCAGCATATGCTACATGTAACATGTGTTTGCACTGTATTTGCATGGATAAATAATGCATAGTACTTCTATGTGTTTCTAGAGAAAATTACAACATATTGTGTAAGCCGACATGTAAATCGTAATGTAATAGAAAACTTCAGCAAGAGTTATAGCAAAAATCTAAATAATGCATTTTTCTCCTATCCTCTAGGGCAGACACGTTCATAAGATTTACATTGTATATGACTTGTAGTATTTATCCTAATATTATACATTCACAATGTATTATACAATGTACATGCACATATTATATGCTTACACTGTGATATCCTATAGGAGTAATACAGAATCTATGTCTTCTCTGTATGCCTTGGCCAAGAGATTATATTTTTTGGCCTAAATAGGATCGGTGCTGGAAAAACACCGAACCACCGAACAGCGGAATGGAAATTACCGAACAGTTCGAGCCAGTATAAAGACATGTCGACCTAACATAAAATCGCCCATCTTTCATAAAATTGATCAATAATAAACAATATTAATATATCAACTGTGTTAGACAATAACAATAATCATTATCACAACAAATCAAATACCAATTAAATAAAAATACCATGTGTATTGTACATGTATATAACAATACTTATCACATTGACATTATATTTATTTATTAATTTACATTAATTTATTTTATATCAATAGGTTCATATTCTACTGTGCAGAACTTCCATATGAATTTTCATAGTGCTGAAACAACAAATTAAAATAAAATAATCATTTCCTAACCTTCCAAACTACTACTAATTAGTATTATGGGTTTGTTCTACTAAAACTTAAAATAAAAATTAAAGTCAATAGCTCATTGATTGTAAATTACCATAACCATCTTTGCCATAATCACGGCACAGTTGGGAATTCCGAAAAGCGAAGTCACATTTTGCTACCATCCACACAAAAGAAAAGTCTGCCAAAATACAGTGTACAATATTCTCAGTAGAATCTACAAGTAGGATTACTAGTAGGAGAATTAGAGGGCATGTGTTATTTCTGTGGAGTTATCCCACACCGCTCACCACACCTGCAAAGATTCTATCACTAAAATTTTATAGGAAGAAGTAACACTGGCTAAACAGATTACAAAGAAAGAGGCTGTTTCAGGAGAGAGTGTATTCCACAGACCAACTGGCGTAGAAATCAAACATTACGACAAAGACCTCAGGTAAGCAGTATTTCACCTCCACTTGTACATGTATGTCTGTGTATGTACGCCTATATAAATATAGAACATTCCATAGAAGTGAAAATGTATAAAAGCCACCATATTATATTTACTGCTATTGGGCAGTTTCAACTGGGCTGTTGACATAATCGTTATACATATAATATACATGTATGTATATCTGTACTGTTATCAATCTGCTTCTATAGCCAGACTTGTTGAGACTGGTGACTGTGGCTAATATTAGGCCCAGGTCTAACATTCTATCTTGATACTTCACACATGTCAAATTAAAATCTCCAGGAATAGTATGAGCGCATGAGACAATCATAATTCCTACAGATTGCCAACCCTATAAAAAATTTCAACCCTTAATCCTATAGGTAAGAAAGCAATGATTTGAATAATAATCAACATTTTTGCTGCATTTGTTGGGGTGAGTAAGGCAAAGTAACTGATGTAGCCCTTCCTAACACTGCTCTTTTCAGGGAATCAACCTGGACCTCCCACTAGGCCTTGACTGGCCCCTCTATAAAGTCTGTGGTCACAGGCAAAATAGCTTATTTCTCCTCTAACACCAACTTTCAGTCAATAAGTAAATAATTTGTTATATAATAAGGGATTCTGTAATAATAACATTATATTGCTAATTATGGATATATACTCAATAATTACACCATAGGGTAATACACCCTCAGATAATTATGTCTCTGCCCCTGTAAGATATCACATATAATCTGATTACCGCAGTAATAGTGTTCAGGTGGGGGGACTGCTGTCCTAGATGGTAGTAGTTCAGCACTAACTGACAGCTGTCACAGCACCAGTCGAGCGCTGCAGCTGAAAAGCCTAGTTGTTACCTACTCTGCTAGCCATCCCACAAAGGGAGGTGATTATGGCTCTATCTTGATTGTTACTTACACCCTAGGTCTATATTATAATGATTGGTAGATAACAGGGACACAAGGGCTCTTATGAGGTTGAAACAGGTTTTGTCAAAAGGCTGGAACTACCAAAGTCTAAAGTGTGCTGCATGTAAATTTATGCACACTAGGCCCTACATAGTAACTAGTCATATACCAACTCATATCAATACATGTGCACTCAGATTAATCGTATAGGTAGTGAGCAGAAATTAGTTGATATTAGTTGGAGTAAATGAAAGTTTAGTAGGTGGATTGAAAAAACTATAATTGCGAAACATCAACCAAACATTTAGTGCTATTATTATATATGCCTGATGTGCGCATTGACTACTTTTATATATCTAACATTTGAAAATTGCCTCTGTTACGAATGTATGCTACACCTCCGAGGCACTTTCATTGTAAAACATTAATTTATGTAGTCTACAATACATGTTAAAAAATTGAAATTTTGCAATACTATTTTTTAAGTGATGAAAATTATAAATTTTCTTCTAAAACCCAAGGGATTTTACATGATTGTAGTGTTAGGAAAATGTTCTACTTAGGTTATAGTACAATACAGAGAGGCCTTGTTGTGAAGCCAGATTTTCTCAGAACATATTACATTGTAATAGCATAGCTCGTTTCACTGAGATTGCCTGCAGTAAGTAAACAGTGATACTTATCTACTACATCATAAGCATGATGTCAAGTACTAAACAGCATCACCCCCTTGAATATCAAACTATCTATTAGAGTCACCTACTAGAGATAGCACATGTTTTACTCATCGATAAGCAATTAACTAAATTCTATAATTATAGTCTTGTGTCAATAAATGTAAATGAATCTTCAATGTTAAACTACAACCTACATCATGTCAGTATTATTGTAGTAGATATCATGTCCTTCACTCGCAATCCTTTAATCATGTAGGCCTACATGTATAGACACACCTTCTTGGTCTATATCATATTTATATTATACAGTTGGAACGGCGGGCGATGGAATTTTTTAGTATAACTGGGCGGGTTCGCTAGAGAGCAGTGCATTGTTTCTTAAATATAGAAGGGCCAACATCGTATACTTAACTAGAGCACTGCTGGGTTGAGTTGGGATTGTGCTACACAGGTACCTGCTACCCGCGGACCTGCTGGTCCTTGTCTGCGTGGACACCACTGCCTGGCATTAGACCAGGTGACCTGGCTAGTATGAATACATGCAATAATTGACATATGACATCAGCTAGCTACATGTACATGTAGTATACAAGTGTACTTTCTGTGGGATCACATTATATAATCATGATGATAGATGAAGGAAGTGTTGCTAGCAAACCCTCTATGATAATAATTATTACATTAATTTAGTAAACAGAAAAAGAACAATTAGGTGCAGTAGTGGAGAAATTTAGATAGTCTTAGTTCCTTGTTTGAGGTTGGGGTTTGGGGTAAGGGCGGTTAACCAGCAAAATATAGAGAAGACAACTTCTCCTGCTTCAGTTTCGGCGAAGAGCAAAGGCTATCTCAAATTTCTCCACTTCTGCACCTAACTCAAAAAGAAAACTGTTAGCTCTTGTATTGTATTCAAACACAGTAGTGAGGACCAAAAACTAGCAGGACTGCTGCATTGAAGTTGTTACAAATTGTTTCGCCACAAGAACTACACAGTGGATTTATATCAGATTTCTGTTTAGTATATTTGCCAGATTCAACCCAATGCAGTGGAATGAATAATTAATTAATTTACACAGTTAGACATTGACTGGCGCTTTCACTGGATTTATTTGGAGTGTCACTTCACAGCTGAACATGTACATATACTGTAATAAAATGAGTTACAATGTGAACAGTATACATGTATCTTACATACATGGACATGTAATTAGCCTATTATAAAGCTATACACATCATGATAACATAATCATTGTTTATGCTGTACTGCTAACAACAACTACATGTGTATGTCTATTACCAAGCATGTATGTATAATAAACCATGCTATTAGGGAATAAATTATAACAAGCAGAGTGAGGCTTAGGTATCGAATATACTCTACAAGTAGAATGTAAATGTGTCTATAACCTCTGTAAATCTGTCAGGTTTACTGCTAGCTGATCCAGCTAATAATGATCTCAAGTGAAATAGAAAACTGTTCCATGCTCAAGCCCTACAGGTTACCATTCATCATTTACCCACCTAGTGTGAAGCTAGAGGCATCAATTTGAATCATTAAGCATATTGATTGAAGGGGGGTGCTGTTACATCTCCCATCTCACCTACACCTATCCTTATCGTAAGCAATTAACCAACTGACATCCAGTACTAATCACTCTCATTATGTCAAATTAGTAATTGTAATTTGTAATTAGTAATATTGTTGTTTCTTTCATTTTCTAACTAGTAGTGTAGATCTGTGCCTAGCCTTAGTGCCTAGGAGTCAGCCAATTATCTGAGGCTATGCCATACATATAATTATATATAACTTCATTCTTTGATTACAAAGGTTATTCACATTATGTTGTGCTGCTTCAAATCAGCTGCTCATTTAGGCCACCATTAAGTTATGCTCTCTGGTTTATACATGTATAAGTGAACATGGGACTAGAATTGAATTGTATATGTGTTTGCTTATTTGTAATGTCTCTTAAGATTTGAAGTGCTTCATGGCAATGAAAGTTAGGTACTGGTACACAAAACCTCATTCTAGTTTATGCAGCAGAGTAAAGTGATTCACTAGTGACCTTTTGTGTTGGAGTGTTCAAAATATTTGCTATTGGTGCAGAACCTCAATTTTTATACTTTTACTAGACAATAAATAATAGTGAATCCTAGAATTGCAGATTATTGTGAATGCATCAATATTATGTGGTTATAGAGCTCATCAGTTACAGACATAATGGCATGTTTGTCTTAGTGAATACTAAAGCCAGTGAGTTATTTACTACCATTTAAATTCCGGCCTTGGATACTAAAGATCAATCCAGTGATGCAAACCTTGATCTCATATTCATTCATAATTTGTCTAGTTCAAAGAATTTGATAAAAACAGCTTTGAAAGAGAATGACTTCCTCAAGAATTTAGACAAGAACCAGGTGCATGAGATTGTGAACTGCATGGAAGAGAAAAAGTTCAAAGAAGGAGAATACATTATCAGAGAAAATGAGCCTGGCGACCATTTCTTTGTGTCCGCAGGTAAAATCATCGAGTTAATTAAGACTTATCTGCTCTTGCATTGATAGAAGCTCCATGCAGATCATTACATGCATCAGTCCCCTAACCATTATAACTACATATACCACTACTCATTGCATTGTTATAACTAGCGTTTATGTGTCTATTTGTACTTGATGCAGATTTCTTACATCTGAGATAACAAAATCACTAGATTCATGAATTCAACGATTTATATACATGTAGTAGCTGAACCAACATAGTAAAATTTTGATAGCTACACTATTGACATGTCTGTATTAAGTTACACATAGTATGGTTTAAATAGAGGGAACCTTGGAAGTTCTGAAGAATGGTAGCCCTGTTGGTCAGATACTACCTGGAAAGGCATTTGGAGAATTAGCAATTCTATACGGCTGCAAAAGAACAGCCTCTATTAGAGGTAAGTCAAATACCCTCTGACTGGCATTTGTCACTAAGCCAGCTATGCAGCAAAATATCTGCAATGCAGAACAAAGGTTTAAATTTTGAACCTTTATGCATTCTTAGATAGTTACACTCAATTCAAAGCTCCGTTTTCTTGTTATGTGAGACTAAACCAGTTTCAATAGATGTACAGATTGCTGAAGCCACTGATATGTACATTGTACATAACTAAACTACATGTAGTCTTGAAAACATACTTAAACAGTACTACTACATGTATTAACATGCATTAGGTAAATGACTAGCTATTGAACCCAGCATGTTGGCTGATCCTGTCACTGGAGGTCTGGTCCAGGAAGGGTGCTGCCTACACATAGAGCTTGGTGAATGACACTGGGGTACTCTACTTTTATTATATTGCTGTATTGTTTTTGTAGCATTTAATGCTGCTAAGATATGGTCATTGGAAAGGAAGGTATTCCAGTCTATAATGGTTACCACGGGATTAGAACAACAACAGGAACGCAGAGAATTCTTAGCCAGGTTTGTTTTACCTAATGCCAGTGCCTTAGAGTAATAATGATGTTATAATATAGGGTGATAGTCAGTCTTATATATTACATTCGTGTTGTAGTGTGGAGTATTTTCAGATGCTCAGCTATGAAGAGCTGTCTAAAATAACAGACTCACTGGAAGTGGTAAGAAATCTATGCTTACTAGATATCATACAGAAAGTAATTTGTTATAGGATAAATTCCCCATTTGAGTTGTACATAGGGGCTATATTATAATCTCCAGCTGTTATATTTTAGGAGTTATTGCCACTCTATACAACCCTTACTTGATAATCAACCTCAAACACTTGATAGAGTTGTACCTTGCTGTGCTGCTAATGAAATGACAAGCAGTGTTGTCATGAGAAACAATATGTCAGTAGAATATTATTCCACAGTGTTTTTCCCATTTCCAACTGTTAATAATTTTCCCACACTTTGAGCCTTTATTTCTATTTGTGCTCTCTTTACAATTACAGGATTTCTTTGAATCAGGGGAGCATATAATAAGAGAAGGAGAGGTCGGAGACACGTTCTATATAATATCTGATGGCAAGGTGAAGATCACACAAAAGGTTGTAGGTAGAGCAGAGCCAAAAGAGATTAGGGAACTGGGCAGAGGAGAATACTTCGGGGAGAAAGCTCTGATTAACGAGGACAGGAGGACGGCTAATGTCATAGCCTGTGACCCAGGAGTAGAGCTTCTTACATTGAATAGAGAGTAAGCTATCTTGGAGTGCATATTATTTAAATCATAAATGCAATAGAAAGTTTTCCAAAAGCACCAGAAGACAACCCTCACTACTAATGAAAATTGTTTTCTAGTATGCAATGTTTAGTTGGAAAGCCTGAATTATCAAAGTTGGATCACGGCTCTGAATTATTGGGTTAGTAGAACTCTAACAGGATTGTTGGTACAGTGATCAATATTAGCAATGTAGTCTATTGACTCATGAGTTCCCACAATTGCCAATTTCAACATGTTCATAACGCAGTGATAGTGCCTAGTGGCAGGTAGTCCATACACAACTAGACAATATGAAAAGTGAACCCTTTATTGTATATCGACTCTCACAAACTGACTCTATGCTTATGTTTTGTAGACCATTTACTAAATTAATTGGAGGTCTGAAGGAGTTTAAAGAAAAGGACTATGGCGACTTTGAAAGGCAAGCAAAATGGTGAGAAACATTCAGTTGTAGCATTATGAGTTTAATCGGCTTTACTTGAAAGGCTTTCAAAATTTCATGAAATTTGCTTGACTGTCAACCTAAATGTACTTAATATTCTCAAACTTGCCTTCTCAATACCAAAAGCTTAATGGACCTAAATGTACATTGTATCTCTGAAACATTAATCATGCTGATTCTTTGGCCCAAGAAGTATAAATGAAACTTTCAAAATGATTTTTAATCTCACAAGCTGTGAAAGTAAACGTCGAAAGTGGAATCGCAAGCTGCAGTAGACCTGCATCTGTACATGCACAGTATATTTTTATATATTTAATCCTTCTGCACTTAGCCAGATTTTATGGTTTGTTCTTTGACATCAAATTTGCAACGTTTTAGCACTTATAAAAAGCAATGTATAGTTGTATGCTAAACAGGATTTCACTATCACTAGCTTACATGCGAATGCACTTGTAGCAGTAATACACACTACTTATTGAGAGATTCATGACTAGCAATAATTACTAATTGAAGAAAGTAGCCATATTATTTACTAGGCATGTGAAAAAGTTTCTATATCCATTTTATTATCCCCATAAAGCGATAAGTGTTACTATGAGTGGCATAACAAGTGCCACTAGACATGTATAACAGCGACCTCTTTGCAGGATCCATGAGCTTGCATCAACAGATAGAAGTAAACAGTAGGTTACTGTTGGCTAATATTACGGGCCAGGTTTAGTACACGGATATCTTTGTCTTGTGTGATACGAGAGTGTATACTAGTTTGTGTGAGGATGGCACCTGGCTCTTTCGTTAATCACCAATATTAGAACATTGAGTTCTTCAGTTCAGTCATTCTAGTTTGCTGGTTGAATCTAAAGAATAGAGCTCATTGTGGATAGGCTCTAAATGTTGTAAATTCCAAAACTTTGAAATTGTAATGCATTGCATAATTTACAAATCTATATAAAGTTGTGAGATATAATTTTAGAGAAATTATGCGTTTATAGGTTATCTGATATGGTCGGCGCTCTGGTTGAAGAGCCGAAGATTGCCCATACCTGATTGGTTGTGGTTTTTGCTCCTGGTGATTTGTATTTTATAATGCTAATCGTACTTCAACATACCCAGTTGTAAACCAGTGTTTAATATTCATGTACATTATAACAGTGTGTGATTTGAACCCATCCTTGAGAATTATAACGATTTTAAGAAAGGGCACAACTCCTAAAACATATCCTCATCGTAGTTCATTTACAGTATGTACATGTATGCATTTTTATTGAAAATGTCTTGGTATCAGAGTCACTATATACAAGCCAATTAAATACTTACACTGTATAGCTGAAGGGAAGATAGTAACATGTGAAGAATAGAATGGTAAATTGTTATACTACACATAAAATAATATATTATGATATTCTAGGCAACTAGTTGATATCTCAGATGTATGTGTGGAGACAACTCTAGATAACAGGCGGAGTCTCCCAGTTGACCCAGAGTACAGAGACATTGAACTGTTGGATTTGGGTGTCATTGCAACACTAGGCATTGGCGGGTTTGGTAGAGTCGAACTGGTGAGTCCCTACACAGCTTCAGGACACTCATGATGTGCTACGCATTATATACAATGTATTTGTATAGTGCATTTCATTTACACTGCATGTCATTGTTAACTACGATCAGAATTTTTGGTAGCCTACATGTATATAGTACTTGTATATGTACAGTGTGTATGTGGTGCCAGTGAGGAAAACTAGTAGTTTCACGTGTATATACAGAAAACAGTCACTCTGGGAATTGGGAAGTAGTAACAAGCGACTGGATGTAATAAAAATTTGTCCTCTCTCTTTTCAACAACAGAAGAAGAGAGGACAACTCTCAATCTCTAACAATGACTATAAAATACATGTAGATATGAAACCATAGGAATACAATGCACCATATGCACCAATGGCTGCAGCTATAGGATGTGAGTATGACTTGTGGTGTTGTTATAGGTTCAATACAAGAAAGATTCTTCAAAGACTTTTGCCTTGAAATGCCTCAAGAAACAGCACGTAGTGAACACCCGTCAACAAGACCACATATACAGTGAGAAACGAGTCATGATGACCTGTGACTCTGAGTACATAGTCAAGTAAGTCTGAACATAGTCAAGTAAGACTGAGCACATAGTCAAGTAAGACTGAGTACATAGTGAAGCAAGACTGAGTACATAGTCAAGTAAGACTGAGTACATAGTCAAGTAAGTCTGAGCATAGCCAAGTAAGACTGAGTACATAGTCAAGTAAGTCTGAACATAGTCAAGTAAGACTGAGCACATAGTCAAGTAAGTCTGAGCATAGCCAAGTAAGACTGAGTACATAGTCAAGTAAGTCTGAACATAGTCAAGTAAGACTGAGCACATAGTCAAGTAAGACTGAGTACATAGTCAAGTAAGACTGAGTACATAGTCAAGTAAGACTGAGTACATAGTGAAGCAAGACTGAGTACATAGTCAAGTAAGACTGAGTACATAGTCAAGTAAGTCTGAGCATAGCCAAGTAAGACTGAGTACATAGTCAAGTAAGTCTGAACATAGTCAAGTAAGACTGAGCACATAGTCAAGTAAGTCTGAGCATAGCCAAGTAAGACTGAGTACATAGTCAAGTAAGTCTGAACATAGTCAAGTAAGACTGAGCACATAGTCAAGTAAGACTGAGTACATAGTCAAGTAAGACTGAGTACATAGTGAAGCAAGACTGAGTACATAGTCAAGTAAGTCTGAACATAGTCAAGTAAGACTGAGTACATAGTCAAGTAAGACTGAGTACATAGTCAAGTAAGACTGAGTACATAGTCAAGTAAGTCTGAGCATAGCCAAGTAAGACTGAGTACATAGTCAAGTAAGTCTGAACATAGTCAAGTAAGACTGAGCACATAGTCAAGTAAGACTGAGTACATAGTCAAGTAAGACTGAGTACATAGTGAAGCAAGACTGAGTACATAGTCAAGTAAGACTGAGTACATAGTCAAGTAAGACTGAGCACATAGTCAAGTAAGACTGAGTACATAGTCAAGTAAGACTGAGCACATAGTCAAGCAAGACTGAGTACATAGTGAAGCAAGACTGAGTACATAGTCAAGTAAGACTGAGTACATAGTCAAGTAAGACTGAGAACATAGTCAAGTAAGACTGAGTACATAGTCAAGTAAGACTGAGTACATAGTCAAGTAAGACTGAGTACATAGTCAAGTAAGACTGAGTACATAGTAAGTAATAGAGGCGAGATTACACGGGGGGGGGGGGGGGGGAGCCTATTTGCTCTGGGTAAGCTATGGAGCCCAACAGTGCCAGTGCCAAATTGCGCTGGTTTAGTTAGCTAATACCAGATAATAGCAACTGATAAAACGAAAAATGGAGCCGTTTTGTCAGAGCTCATGGTATGTAGTCAGGCAAGTTCGAGTAATTGTCAAGTAAGTCTCCTTTTGTCACAAAAATAAATAATTGAGGTTGTGTTATTATTGTGTTATTTATTATACATGTACTTGACTGTAATATTTATTTACAGTTTGTATAATGCTACAATAACCCCAATCTACTTGAAGTTGTCACGCATATTGTTAATCTCATCACTCGAACTGTGATGTTCTTACTGTGGGCATAGCTGTGGGTTTTCATATTATTTGGCAAAGTAATGAAGGCTGAAAATCAGGGCTGACATGTACAATATACCATTCTTAAAATATAATATTCATGCTGCCAAAAGGTGACATTATTTGGGCAGCAGATGAGTAAACCATGACCTTGATTATCATTGTATTGAAGACTCTACAAGACGTTTAAAGACAAGAAGTTTGTGTACATGCTAATGGAAGCGTGTCTTGGTGGAGAACTTTGGACTATTCTAAGAGACAGGTCTGTAGAGAATATTCCATTAATTATCCATCTAGGAGTTACTCTCTCCTTAACACAAATCGGCTATGTACATAATTACCCGTAAATATTGCTTAATATTTCCATATATTTCAAACCTTCGCCACTTGGCTATGCTTATATGAACAGGTAGGGATCGGTTTTGGCCAACAGGTGAAGCATATTATTATTAATAGTGACAAAAATGCAGATCTCTTTAGATCATTGCTTTCTTACCTGGGATTAATAACTGGAAGTAAAATTGTAAGTAAGTAACAAAAATTCAGAAGTACGTACATGTATTACATATAGGGTATACAAGTACGTACATGTATTACATGTAGGGTATACAAGTACGTACATGTATTACATATAGAGTATACAAGTACGTACATGTATTACATATAGAGTATACAAGTACGTACATATATTACATATAGGGTATACAAGTACGTACATATATTACATATAGGGTATACAAGTACGTACATGTATTACATATAGAGTATACAAGTACGTACATGTATTACATATAGAGTATACAAGTACGTACATATATTACATATAGGGTATACAAGTACGTACATGTATTACATATAGGGTATACAAGTACGTACATGTATTACATATAGGGTATACAAGTACGTACATGTATTACATATAGGGTATACAAGTACGTACATGTATTACATATAGGGTATACAAGTACGTACATGTATTACATATAGGGTATACAAGTACGTACATGTATTACATATAGGATATACAAGTACGTACATGTATTACATATAGGGTATACAAGCACGTACATGTATTACATACAGGGTATACAAGTACGTACATGTATTACATATAGGGTATACAAGTATATGGATATTTTATAATATATATCCGTGGCGCCAAACACAATTCTTTAGCGTGGCTGCCCAGTAGCAGAGCTAGTCGAGGGGCCACCACGACTCCTAGAGCTGGATATTATTATAGTTCGATATGGCACAGAGGGAAAACCTTCTTCGGGACGAAAACCTCCAGGTCGTTGGTGGGACTCGAACCCACGTCCTTGCAGATAACTTGCGTCATTGCTGCAAGACCAGAGTGACTAGCGCTAGACCACTCAGCCACCAACACCTTTTTATAGAGGCCATTTTGACGACAACACGGCAAGGTTTGCGGTGGCATGTGTAATCAAAGGACTGCAGTACCTGCACTCAAAGGGCATTGTGTATCGAGACCTGAAACCAGAGAACCTATTGGTCACCAGCGATGGATACGTTAAGATGGTTCGTATTCACTGGTAATATTTCTAATGTTTCAGTAAGCATTTAGAATAAAGCTTGCTCTCAGCTCTTAGAGCTGCACATAAATACGTGTACATCTGTATGACAGAATCTAAAGTATAACATTGATTCAAGGGCAGGGGCCAAGGCCATCTTGTATATGAAAAACTCGAGTAATATTGTGATCAAGTCATATAGAGAGATTGTGTAGATATTTCAATGTAGCAATGTTGTAGACGGATGTTTGTTACAAAACATGCAGTATGTGTTAAAATAGCTGATGTACAATAATATTACTGCAATGCTACTGGTTTACTTGCGTAATGTATGTACAACTAAATGATTCCGCATGTATTTTTATGACATCAGAATAATTTTCGTAGGTGGACTTTGGTTTTGCAAAGTATTTACCAGCCGGCAAGAAAACGTGGACTTTTTGTGGAACTCCAGAATACGTGGCTCCAGAGATAATCTTAAACAAAGGTCACGACCATGCGGTGGATGTCTGGGCTATTGGTATACTTATATATGAGCTAACAACAGGAGTGTAAGTGCATATGCCTGCCTTTTCTACAAGCAAATCCGATTATGTAGCACAAGATGACATTATTTAGTCGATACTAGCTGACAAAACATGATGTTGGGCATTAATATAGATGAAGGCATTAGCATCTACAATGAGGTCGTCTTCTCTTGTCAATTAAACATGAAAGAGGAGACAATTTCTTGTCATGCGACATTAGGCAATTCATTTGATGTTATGATGGGGCTATTACGCCATGATGACCGCCGATAATAAACATTATTTAACATCAGTCAAGATTTAACAAAACTGATGCAATGATTTCATTTTATTGTACAAAAATGCAATCATGAGAATTACAGCTTTATCACTGTAACAGGCTAAAAGCTCCTTAAAAACTACATTTTTGTGCTATACAACAGCGACATCATTGATTCACATCTGACCCCTATGAGGTGTCTTACATGAATTGTAATTTCTCATTATAGTCTATATTTGGAGTTATCTAATCTTTGTAACCATTTATTTTAGGCCACCATTTGTTGCATCTGACCCTATGCAGACATACAATATTATACTAAAGGGAATAGACGCCTTGGACTTTCCTAAAAAAGTTAGTAAGAATGCGCAGAATATTATACGGAGACTCTGCAGATCTGTGCCAACAGAAAGGCTTGGCTACCAGAAAAATGGACTTTCTGACATCACAAAACACAAGTAAGTCTAAGCGTAGTTATCCTTGACCTTTCATATAATATGATATCCTAGGTAATAAAACTCACCCAGAACTTAACTCCTCAATTCAAGCTCTGGATAGTTGGGAGTTGTCTTCCCTTCGGTGTGGTATAAATAAACTCTAGGTAAAACTTAATGAAAACAAATTAATTGGTTCAACTCAAACTATATGACTGATCTCAAAATGGTGAGAGGAAAACTCCAAGTCAGTGACATCTTTCGGCCTGAGAGTAGAACAGGAAAAGTTTATTGACATGATAGATTGCTGCCAATTGTTCTGCAGGTGGTTCCAGGGTTTTGATTGGATAGGACTCAAATCTAGGTCAATAGTCTTCACTCCTTTACAGAGGAAAGTGCAGAGTAATACAGACACATCCAACTTTGACCACTACACTGGTGATGTGATTATGCCCCCTGATGAGCTGTCAGGGTGGGATGAAACCTTTTGAGACAATGAGTCATGTGGTGACAGAATAGCCAAAGGGACAGTTGCACCCCAATATAGACTATCACTTAGGGCAAAATGCTTATAGCATATTATTTAAATGCATGTTCGTGTTATTACCTCTCATACAAATTCTTGGTGCATATCAATTGTTTAATAGTTTAGTTAAAGAGTAAGTCATTCCATATTTATTTTAAATAATCACTAATTTACAATCAATAATATTTTTAGCAATTATTTCAACTAATCTGTATGTCTATATTATAAATTCTGTTACATATAAAAATAAAGATTTATAACAGTTCAATTGATAACCGTACCTCGGCTCAAGAGTGTCACTTTTTATTTACGGCAGCGGTTTTACGCTTAGGAGACCATTTCAAATAATCTGGGTCAACGGTTAGGGACGGGTCCTTGAACAGCCCATCCTTCATGAGGTCCTCTACAGTCTTGGAGGTTACACAGACCACATGCTGACCCTTCCAATACTTGACCATGTTAAGAGATTGCAGAGTGGTTACTACGTCGTTGTGCGTAATGCTCGTCCTCTGAGTCATTTCCTTTATAGACAGACTTCCTCTGGCTTCGCGTAGGATCTTGAGAAGCACATAGGACCAGTAACTACGGTAACTGAGCTTACCCAGATCAGATAGAGGCTTCTCGGGTGATCCAAGTACACCTTCGCACTTGGACAGTTCATAGGAGAACGCAATGAGAAACTTGCCGTAACCTTTACGTTGGTACGGCGGTAATATCATAATACAGGCAAGGTTGTTTCCTTCTGGAGATTCTTTTTCTTTAGAGAAATATCCAACAATATGGGCGCCGTGTCTGTCTACCTCCGTAAGTACGTAGAATAGGAACGGCTCTACATCAAAGTAAAGAGTCTTGTGATCTAGAAAGAGCTTAGCCAGGAGGCACAGGTTCTGACAATAGAGTTTATGTTCACTGCTCTCCACCTCATACACCGATATAGAACCATGTCTGTAGATCTCATTGCCGACAGGCTGCCGATGCTCACACTGTCCCTGGTGGTAGCGGAATGTTTTCTCTAGTTGCATGTATTTGAGGCAGTATTCACATATCCAAAGTTTAGGTACCTTCCCATACTCTTCTGGGTATGGGGAGAAATACCAAGTGTCTATTTCATATTTACCGATTTGTATGCGATCTATGTACTTGACTTTTGTGATAGCCTCGTGTTCCTTCTCCAATTCAGCTGTTGTCGGGTCCATGTCCGCATATGCTTTCTGTATGTGGTTAATCTCATCATGTTTCCTTTTCTGGTTTCTATAAGGTACACATGCTACGTGTATATAAGGTACACAGGATACATGCATCTAAGGTACACAGGATACATGTATAAAAGGTACACAGGATACATGTATAAAAGGTACACAGGGTAAAAATATTGTTGGGTGAAAAACATGTCTGTGTAGCCTATATACATGTATATTGCCTCCATAGTAGCACATTTCCAACAGTTATAAAGGGAAGTTGTCCTCTCCCAACCTGCCAACCTCTCTTTTCCATTCTGTTTCATTGTGCCAGCTAATAGGCCTACTTATCTAACTACCATACATCCTAAATCACTTTGCTTTACTTGCTAGGCTGAGTTGATATAAATGTTGGGTGCTGTAACTCACTGTAGGGGATAGCAACAGAAGCAATGTGAAATCTAAGTAAGCTGTTAAGAATCACTGCCCAAACATCGGATACAGTAAACTTATAACTTTTATATAATTTGCTGACAATGCTCACCACTCTGCAGACGACTTATGTTGCAGTACTATAAATCAACTATTAGCTTTGCGATAAATGGAGATCTCCTTGCCCATGTATTAGAGGTCAAACCAGCAGAGCATGGATTGTGCATCTCCGTGTTCAATGTAAAACAAGCAAGGTGTTCATGCAAGATCATACTTAGTAAGAGTGAAAGTTTGGGGAGTCGAGTAATTAAAACCTGAAGAGAGGTAGACAGTGATTTCAGAGTTCTACTGTGACAGCAATGAAAACTGCTTCATGCCCAGGAAGAAAGGGTGAGGAAACCTAATTGGGAGAAGATAACTTCTTATTATGATTAATTAGAAATTACAACTTGATCATGGCTGGTATTTTTCGCAGCAGCAGAAAAAAGTTAGTGAAGACTTCGGATAAGAACTTAGAACCAAAAATATATTAATGTAAGAAGCAGAGCACCTGGTCATTTTTCTATCAGCTTTCTCTGTGACGTCATCATATGTGGATATACTATCCTTTCTGCTGATTGCTTGAACTTTGCTCTCAAAGTCTACTCTATCTGCAGAGACCCATTCATCAAGTCTACGATCCAGTCCTTCATAGTGAACATAGAACTCCTGGTCTCCTGTATCAGACGTCCTCGTCTGCAGAACCTGCGTATGAGGGATGAGTGAATTTATTGTATAGTTAAAGGCTTACAGGAGAGTACCCAGTATGCTTCGCCCTCTTTAATTTCATTTTTATTATATTCATTATTTATCCATTCACAGCAGGCCAACAGTAATTGAAAGAAATGCTCTTTTTCATAAATATCTGGTTTGTAAATCGAAATGAAAAATGATTGATATTGACCATTTTAATTGAATATAATGGTTGATCAGTAAAACAATCTTATTTATAAAACTTACAATGTGGCTTATTTATGTGTTATTTTTATTTTGTATGGCTCTAATCTCGGCACAGTGGAAATGAAAACGCCCAAACAGAATATGATCATAATAGGTAGTTCAAACGCAAGGCATTTTAATTGTACAAAATTTGGCTACATTTCGCAGATCTTTTATTATTTCTGAACTTATAAAAGTTTTGAGTGTTGAACTCCTTTTCCTATCCTCCATTCAACTATTCCATTTGGCAGATTTTAAAATTTAGTATGAACAACCTAGATAACAATAGTAAATTATATATATATATATATATATAAAACTCCATCAGCCTAATGGCTAAATTATAATAATTCAAATAACATAATTTAATAGATAGCGATCAGATGGCACAATCCCTTGTCACAATGGCAATCTTATTTTTAGTAACATAGGAATGTTAGCTTTCCTTCAAATAACTGCTTTTGGGCAAGACAACCTTCCCTGCAATTTGTGGATATACTCTATTGTAAAGATTCATACATCACTGGTAAATATCCAGTTTGGAACGAGAAATGCTGTGCTTGCACGTTGAATTTATTTTAGTTTTAGCCTAAGTAATAGGCCACTTTGATGTGGCAGGATTAGCTCAACATGAGGAGAGAGCTACATTACAATTGTTAACATTGTCTCTAGTCCATGTTCTTGAACAGTCAAGAGTCTTCCAATTGCTCTGAAACATCAGATCATCAGCAGATAGCCAATGCTGCTATAAGCTACTCAGTCACATTATTAGTCCACCCGAAGACATTGCTGTTGATAGCTTCCAGCTTCCCTGTTTGTCTTCACATGATGACCATGTCCATAACATAAGCATAACACGCATACGATATTTGATATGGATCAAAGGCACTGACTTAAATGCACAAATCGCAATGGAAATCTAATGAAGTGGCAATAAATGATTGCCACTTCATTAGATTGCCATTGTGATTTGAAAATTAAAACTTACATGTCAACTCAGAACTGTACAATATTTACAGCATACCTGTCAACCCGGAGTGAAAAAATATACGTAGTTCCAACTTCAAAGTGCACAGGTGAAATTTGCAAAACCCTCACTTCCAACTGCAGAAAATAAATTTGGAGTTGGAACTGTGGGGGGAGTATGGGTGCCAAGCTTCACTGTTATCACAGCACTAATCATGATCTTTTAACATAATCAGTAATGCATGTAAATGAGCTACCATGCTTTTACTTTTAGCAAAGACTAAACTAAATCACAAAAAAGCTGAAAAGAAACTGGTGGTGAAAATAATTTATTCAAATATATTAGACTAAATACACATGCACAATATAAGCTACAAGGTAGCTGATAACTCCAAAGCTGTATCAAAATATAAGATAGAGTAAAATGAGACTGAACAAAGGTATTAACTTGATGCTATTTATTGAATAATCTTGGATATTGGCCCTTATGCCCTGGAATCGGGAGGATATAGGGAGCAGGTGGGAGTAAGAGTTTGAAATAGGGAGGGTCCCGCCTAAATCGGGATAGTTGACAGGTATGATTTACAGTTATATTAGTACTACATTGCAGTAACCATTCATTTCTTTTTAACCATTATGTTATAATCAGGATATAGGCTAATCACATTCATTAAATTTCTACTTACTTTTTATTATTATAAAAAGAAATATTTCTTTTTATAATAATAAAAAAATGAGTAGAAATTTAATGAACATGATATGATTAGCCTATATCCCAATTATAACATAGGGCCTAATTAACGATTAAAAAGAAACGAATGGCTAGTACAATGTAGTACAACTGTAGGCTAAATATTGCACAGTTTTGAGTCTAAGTTTCAAGTTTTAGTTTAATAGTTATAGTAGTAGGTAAATAATAATTATTATGATTAATAAATTATTTTATATAAATAATTGGATTGACCAAGGAGTAGAAAATAATTTTTTACTCTTTGATCAATCCAATTATATGCATGTAATTATGCATTATTATCTAGATGAAAAGAAAAAAACTAGTAAACTTAAAAATTAGAATTAGACACACCTAATTTGGTTAAAATTTAAATTATAAATCTTATCTAGGCCTAAATGAAAACAAAATAGAAAATAAAAATTTCATTTTTTCCTGCTTTTACTCATTACTGGCAATTATTTTCTTCATTTAGAATATTATATAACAATTTTAAGAATTTACACTGATGTCAAACACCGAAACAGTACGCTATATTCAGATTGAGTAACTATAGTGAATAGTTTAATAGAATTTAAATTGAATAAATTAAAATTTTAAATAAAAATTAAAATAAAAATTGAATAAATAAGAATTGATTGAAACAAGAATTGGAAATGAATAAATTTCTTCTTACCTCGGCAGTCTGCCAGCTATCATCTATTCTCAACACATAATACTTTCCGCCAATAAAAGAATCATGGTCTGCGTCCATCTCTGTTTGTTTATCTTGAGAGGGAATTGAAAATTTTTCTACAAACGACGCGGGTCGCGCTTTTTCAACATCTGCCATGTTTAAGTCATGTGACACCACAGGATGTTTCGTGACAAGAGAGGATAACTTGAATATGGATTGAGTGTTGTAAAACCGGTGGCAGACAACTCTGAAGATGGCAATGACAATGTAGTCATTGTAGTGTGCAATTTGTTTCTGCCCATTCTACCTTTGATGATTTTTAATTTTATTCCTGATCAGTTTCTTACCTTCAGCTTAGATTTCATGGAACCAGATTGTAATATTTTATGACATTTATGTAATTTATCAAGTTCAGGTAGGTAAACAGCTAAAATTTAGCCGAAATGTTCGGATTAATTATCCTCGCCAAGGAGTAAGAGCAAAAGGTAGCAACAAGTCTGATCATCTTTGCTCAAAATTTCTGGAGAAATACCCAAATACCTGAAAATAGCTTGAGTGCATATCATTTGAATATACTTTAGCTTTTATTTCTACAATGTATGAAATCATCTATTTTTGTTTTAGCACTATTATTTTAGTACTAGTAATGCATTACCAATGTACAGCACAACCAGGAATTATATGCTGTACATTGTATAAGTAGGAAATCAATATAACAATATAAAGTGGCATGCACAACAAGTAACAGATGTCAGATACCAATTATATTAATGTAATGCATGTATTGTATAAATGTATAGGAAGCCACATTGACACAATTATATTGCATGGCAAGGCAATGCCGCAAGTGTAATTATGTTTATGCCAGCTGGGAGGCAATGGGTCTCAGGATCCGTATGGCCATAGAGCTTGACCACTGTCAGCTACGCAGTCAGCCTGTTGATGCTGACCACCTCTAATGTAACAGACCCAATCCAAGGAAACAAGCAGCATGGCCGAGAGAGGACAACTTCACACAACTTATACATTATGTATAAGTGCATTAGTACCACCAGTGACATCATCATCTCCAGTGTTGAGGTTGGACAGTCATTTTTCCCATGCTAAAAATCATTTACATGCACATGTAGTTCTTATGTTATACAGAAATGTACTTGTAACACGTGTACTGTAGGTGTTAGTATTGTTGATGAAAAACAGCTACATGTAGGCTACATCGTGCTAATCGTGTTATATAGCTTGGCGGCTCCATTTTACATTATATTTGACTTCATTACATGTACATGTATTTATATTTCATATTTAGAGAGTTTCAGAACTGTCAAATTTGTTGTTTGATCAGATTATTTTAGAGAAACAAATAAATTTACAACTATTAAAACATGGAACAGTTAATGGTGTCAGAAAGCGGGTTGTCAACTGTAATCCAATGACTCTGTACCTAGATGTTTGCCTGGGGTGAGCTCATCATTCTCTAATCATACTTTTAATTGTCCAATTAGAACCTCTCTTTCAATTGACAATTGTATTAAGCAGTATTTAGATAATATACTGTTGTTCGTATAATAATGTAATGGTACGCCAAATCGTATCTTACATCTGACACTCATTCTTGTGTGCACATAATTGTATATATCTGCTTGTACTTTACTCCTATACTATTGTATATAGTTACATGATTATTACTAAGTCTTTTAATGCCTTTTATACCCATGTACAGAGGCCTGACCTCTCAGAATCCATTGATATTCATTTTGTACATGAATTGGACCATTATAAGCAACTTTTGTAGAACCCGACCTATTTTGGGTCGGCCGTCGGGCTTCCGGCGGCCATCTTGTTGCGCAACTTCCGGACGACCACAGGTCGTCTTTTCCCGACCTTACATCGGCCGGAAGTCCTTATACTATATAAAGGGTACTGTTTTACTGTTCGAACAGTAAAACAGTGCCCTCAGTCTTCAGTCTTCACTTGGCTTTCAATAAAGACACATCTATACTTGATACAGAGACTTTCACTTCCTTTTATCAGGTCATTCGCTTAGCGAACCGCCTACTAGGTCGGATCACTCTCTTTCATAGTATAGTCTGAAGGTCAGACTTGGGACCAGATGGGTCGTCTCTGGTAGTTATTGGGCTACTGAGACCGCTTGATCTTTCATGTAATGCGAAGTCCTATTACCACTCGTAGGCACTTCATTTCTGGGTCGATAGTCATCCAAGGACGACCGCACCAAATCACAGAAACCATTACAATAATATGCACACTATGCTGCCTCTGATATTGCTATGAATTTGCTGATTCCGTAAATCAAAACCATATACACTCTATGTGCCTTTAACATTATATAGAGCCTCCATTACAATTAGTGTCAATGTGTCGGTTCCCTTCTCTGAGATGAGAACTATTTATACATAGGTGCTGTTTCACCAAAGAATGGCACCGTTCCTATACTACAAATACTAAATACTAAATACAGTCTGAATACACATGTACACGCTTACCTGGAGCACTAGCTGTTAGCTTAAAAGCCCACATGTATGTTTACCACTTATCATTACAATAACTAAATCTAACAACAACAGGACCTGTGCTATACGGAACCTGCTCCCCCCCCCCCCCCCCCCCCCCAGATCACCAGTCTCTGTGACATATTACAAACATGCAGTCGTAGTAACTAAAACTGGGGTCAACCAGATGTGATTTGCCTCCTCTGAGGCTATAATAAGTATTTATGACAAGTTACTACCACCTGCATCACTGCATCACGTTTACCAAGCAGGTGAAAAATAGCAGCTTTCACAACTAAGAGGTAGTTGTCTTCTCCCTTTTATTGGTATAACAACTCCTCACAATAGTTTCAGCCATGGTAACACAACAACAGGGTTACAGGAAAACTATTTGCAGTTACATGCAAATCAAAGGAGACTTAGAAAATACACATAGACATGGAGATAAGTTGGTAATGCCATGGAATCCTTGTGTAGTGAATCTCTTGTAGCAATGCACAGATACTCACTACACACAGTAGAAGAAAAATACAGATTTAGACATTCATTGGGCTTCCTGAGATTACTGCAACTCTAATTAGCTGCCATTGCATTCTCTGAATAAGCTAGGAGAAGTCTACATGCTGATTATGATACAATTGGAGACTGGCTAGGTATGTGAGCCCATTACACAAAGTTTATTGTGTTGCACTTATTTTACACTGTAGATGGTTTGTAGATGCATTGTATAGAGGTTCATAAAATACATGCAGTAGGTTATAGTGTGGTATTAGAGAAGCATAGATAAGTTACGTGTCACATAGTGAGTCACAGATTTCTGCTAGGCCTACATGGTCTGCTGAACAGCAATAGCAATGGCGGATTTGTACACAAGCAATAAAGTGTATTATAGAGATGCATGGAAAAGTTACATGTAAGATGTAGCTACAATGTACATCATAGCCCTACTATGTAAATTTACAATCCCACAATTGACAATGGGAACACTGTAAATCTTAGAAAAAAAGATCTCCCAAAAAGCTGCTCCTGGACAAAATGGTAGATTTTCCAAGAATTTCGAAAATTGACCAAAGCCAATCAAAAATCTGAATAGCTTGTTGTATAGTGCTTAGTTAGAGCTAATCAAAAAGGTCTGCCAGTACAGGGGCAGATAACGTCATCTGCCACAGATTGATCTCAAACAAAGGCATTCTATATCATCTGAGTAACCCACATGGAAAGGTTTTTATTCATTAACTCTTTTATTAACCAAGAGTTTATAAATTCCTTTTACAATTTTAATAACACGACACTTAGCCACATATATTCACTTGTCTTTTTTATTTCAGACATCAAAGAAGTGCAATTAGCAAGAAAACTTTTCATTTATTTGAGGGTATAGTACAATGAGAAGACAACTTCTTCATATTTCTAAAAACTTCCATGAGTGAATAGAGGTAGTGGGCACCCTATTTTCCGTTATTTTTCCAAGATACACATAGCTACTTATGGTAAAACAATATTGGGAGATATACATAGGTAATTAACTAAATTTAGCATAAATCGTTTCCAATCATATTTCTTTGTTCAGGCAAGAGAGGACAACTCAGGAAGACTACTCACCACAGAAATAACAAATCAAAAGGAAGATAATTACAAGTGTAAGTATAGAGGCATTGATTTCAAGCCCCAGTCAGGGATTTATATTTTCATGTACCTAAAATTCAGCTACTAACTACTTTAATAGAGAAAGTTGATTAGAAAGAGATGTTATTGGTAATTTTCAATGTTCAACAACAACATTACTGAGAACAAAAGATTTACACTGCACCCTCTAACATTTTATTTAGCGCAAATAACAAATTTTAAAATGCTATTTTATTCATATTGCTTTTTATTAAACCTTATACAGTTAGCAGGTGAAATAAGCAGCAGCATATTTATATTACATTGTACTTGTAGCGTATGAAGCACTGTATTTTTATAAAATAATTAAACTGGATCATAACGAATGTGGTTGCATTTGGTTGTGGTCCATGCAGATGTGTTTGATTTTTGCGTACTTCTCGAACCAGAATTGTTACTAAAACTATGTGTCAGAAAAAATAATGTTGGGCATAGAAAGACAAAGATATTTAAGTACTTGGTAAGTGTTTGAGAACTCATAGAAACTGCTAAAATTATATAATAGAAATTGGTTGTAGGCAAGAATAATATTATATTTTAGCTAATTTTTAAACTGGAACTAAATTGTTTGTTTGCATTTTTTGATGCATAATATCATTGGTTATTAGGAGGAAAACAGTTGAGAATGCTGGATTGACATATATAGTACTGCACTGGTATATCCAAGTTACTGTTGCCTGGATTACATGTAAGTGCAAACAAACAAGACGAATACACAAAGTGTGATAATACAATATTATATTAACAAGATATGTACATGTAAATGTATTACTACACCTCATAGCAAAAATATCTTCATAAGACATCAGTAGAAATAAAGTGAGAAAATGACAATTTTATACATAGGAGGCGACTAACCATCTTCATGAACTGTAACATCAGCCAATCCAGGAGGCTGTTCATCTGTTGGCTCTGTACGAACTCTTCTTGCGGCTGGTAGCTCTGTGACAGCCATTTCTAGAAACAAAAGCCTGTACTAGTATATGTGACTCAGTGGGAAAGATTGCTGAAGTAAGTGACTTAGAAGATCTGTTGATCTAAACTCTGATCATAAGTATGTATATATTGTGGTAACCAGGCTACAACCAGAATCTATTGATATTTACCAAAACGCCGGACTCTCTGGAACTGGGTCATTGGTTCTTGGACAGGAGGATTCTGTGGAGGTGCATTCTGTTGGAATACTATGTTTGTAGAGACTCTTGTTCCTAAACCAGAATATTATGCGCTAGCTAATTTTTGAACTAGAGTTATATGTACATGTAGGTTGTTTATTTGACTGTCTGATGCATAGTATCATTGGTTATTAGGAGAAAACCAGTTGAGAATGCTGGATTAAAATAATATGTTAATCCAGCATTCTCAACTGGTTTCCATATTATGGTACTGCACTGGTATGTTCAAGCTAGTGTCCTGAATTAAATGCAAGCGAACACGATAAACACACAATGTAATAACATAATATATTAACCAGGTACTACATCACATAACGAAAAATATTTTCATAAGATCATATGAGACATCAGTGATGCTCTTTAATAGTAATACCAGAAAGATGTAAAACATGAATCAGTAGAAATCTTGTACTGATCCTAACAAACAAGTTCTATTACTACATACTGCATGATATTACTAACCTTGATGCATCAGTAGCCTAGTTGGCCTAGTTGGCCAAAGATTGGTAAAACCTGCAAGTAGATGTGCTAAGTTTTAGATTAATGGGATAATAACTAGGCCTACATGTGTACAGCGCATCTTGCTATCCAGAGGGGGGGGGGAGAGTTGATTCTCAGTAAAATTTTGAGGTGACTTCTAGAGGTAACATCTAAACAGTGACTTACTAACTAACAGTCATGATGAACAGAGGGCAAATGAAGGTGCTGTTGAGTTACTTACTCATTGCTGGTGGAATGTACCCTAGAAAAATAGGGACAGGTAGAGGTTGGCTGTAGCCAATGGGCATAACACTATGATCTGAAATTCAAAGAGAGTGGAAATTGGAATAAAATTGCATTCTGAGAAGAGGTGAATGGACAATACCGAGATTTTCCTTGAGCCTTATCCAGCTCTATGGAAGAACGACTTTCCAGGTATATAAACATATTTAATATCCACAACTAAATACCCTGTGCAATTAGTCTATTCACCAGTAAATACCAAGCATGAGGGTTAATTCTAGTGTTCATGGTACAATAACAGTATGAAAAACTGTTTAACAGAGTATTTTGGCAGCTATAACGAGTAGCCTACATTGTATATTGTCTGGGTTAACACATTTGATATCCACAATTAAATACTCACTAGCATTGGCCGAGTCTTTATTTGCGCTTCTAGTTTCTGGCTTCTGGTAATTTGAGAAATTATGCTCCTTGCGCTCATAGTCTTATAGATGATCAACGTAACTAAAATTATAATTATATCAACTTTGTATCTAAAATTAAAAGAGAGGTTATTTGCACCATTTTTCAAATACTCTAGCAGTAAGCTATATATGAAATCAGGCTATCTTGTGAAATATCATCTTTATGTAAATTTGGCCACTGTTTCATCACAAAAGATACATATTTGGATTGATTTGGTAAGTACTATTACTGTATGTAGAATTATACTGACAGCTCAAGACAAACGTTTATTATGATTTTATAATATTATTATGTTTCACTGTGGTTAGCATTGATAAGTGTCTTCACGACCTAAACTTCAGACCCAGGCCGATTTATCAAAATATTTTCCGGCACACATATGTCACAGGGTTGCGAACACACCGGCCTGGGCCAAAAGTAAAATCCTCGTTTTCGCACGAAGAAATCAGGTGTGCCGATGAGCTAGGGATGGTTTCGTCCGGCCAAGCAAAATTCCAGGCCAATAGCCCTTCTGACCTGAGTCGGACAGCCATCTTGTAATTTTTATTTGCGATCCGGGTCCGTCCAAGAGGTCGCGAAGACCCCTAAAGTCTCATTCAAAATTATTTGCTGTAAGATTCTGTGTATATAAACTGACCTAATTTTATTAAAAACTTACTATTTGCGTAGACTAAACGCTGCATTGGTGTTTGTTCCAGAGGATTTTAGCACTCTAACGAACTGTCTCCACTTGTTCCTAGATTTAACGACAGCCACACGTCCCCCTCTGGCCACAACCTCTTTATACAGTTTGTAGAGGTCTAGGTGCTTGCCGCCCATGGTTGGAACTTTAGCCAAAGTCTTTCCAACAAATAACAAAGATGATTATAATACATGTAACTCAATGACAATGTAGTTATGGTAAAGTCTACATTAGCATAATTCAAATAGTGTACATACATGCTAGATAAATAGCGATATGTACTGCGGCAATAGTAAGTTATTTCAGTATTGCACTGCGTGCTAGGACGCTGTGTTAGACTACTCTGATAGAATATTCTGTTAGGACACTCAGAGCATGCCTGGTAACATTATGTATTATAAGAAACGGGCTCCCCTTCAGAACAAGTATTAGCCACGGTTGAAAAATTCTGTTTGATGATTATAATATATACAATCATGTCTATGTATCTATACTATACTGAGATTACTTGAACAAATAATTATATACAAACCAATGGAGTGCAGGAACACAAGTATTCTGTCTAAGAACTCCTTCCTGTCTTCCTCTTCTCCCATGTCGTAAAGCTTCAAACAAACAGGGTCAGACAAAATCTGTTTATATTATGTTTATATATTATTGCTAGCAAGCAAGCAGATTAGCCAACACTACTCCAGTGCCTCCTAGGTTAGGCATGTAGCAGAATATTGCAGCTAGTAAATTGCAAACAACTCTTTGGTACTATTGAGCCAGTACTATGTTTGAAAAAACAAAAGTAAACATTGCAGTGATATCTCTCAATTGTTATGTTTTCCTCTGCTATTGATCTCTGAGGTACAGAAGGTGAAATGTAAAACATGTTAATGCACATTAGAAATTATCCAATATTTAATATTGTTTACTTCTGATATTAAATTCAACAGTTGATTATTTCTGACACTAAATTCAATCTAACTGCTACTAAATCAATTAAATAAATTGAGTCACCAATAATAGTCAATTTAGTCATTTAGTGACATCTGTTAAGGTAGAATAATATTATTCAATTCATCTCAGACAGTAACAAGACCAGATGAATGTCTGTCTGTCTTACAGCTACTTTATAGAAGTTTCTAGTCTCTACCACTGAGACCAAATTTAAATAATATTGGGATGTGGTAATTACAAGATTTAGATGGAACTGATATTCACTACATATTTTCATGATTACATTATTTAATATGTACATGCATAGTGTTCAACTAGCACCCTGGTTCTGCTGGTCAATGGAAGGAGGAAAATGTTACAATAAGTTATCTGGTTTATTTTGTGTAGTCTATAATATAGAAGTATTGTGCACTGCTGCTTATGTAAATCAACTCTACAAATTACATTAATTAGACTTTAAAAACCACATTAAAATAGTGTGATATAATTATGATGTCAACCTTACGTCAATGCACTGACACAAATTACTAGTCTTGAGAACTCTGACTATAATAAGTCTGTGTAATATTTTACAGCAGTAAGCTATGCAAGAACTCTGTCACTGCTGTGCTGTCTACATTTGACTAAAATTAATGGAGCCTTGAAAGTTTCGCAGGAATCTCTTCTCTGAGTTGTCTGGTCTAGGCTGGGCTGGGTCTAGAGTTGGGCTGGGTCTAGAGTTAGGCTGGTAGAAGGCTAATGCTTTACTCAGTACTCCCATGTTCCTCTATTCCTCTGGCAAATATAATTCAACATGGTGTATAAAATTGAAATATAATGTGGAATTGATGTGATGGAAATCTGGTTATAGATTAAAATAATACAACTTGGGGTTTTAATTTGATTTTAATTCTCAGCCTATTTTATTAGGCTCACCACACATGGGTGTAAGCTAGCATAGAAGCCTATGTACTATTGGTCATACTTTTTTAGAGATTTAACTGGGAATTATCCCCACTTTACCTTGATTTTCATGACAGGAAATAAGATATGTGGGTAATAAACAAGTGCTGACTTGAAGTGTGACTATCAAGTCAACTCCAAGCTCTAGTTTAAAATGGGTACCAATAATAGCTCTGATTTGAGCTCTAGTTTTACACAAGGAAAGATCGAGGATATCTAATTTGACTTCAGGTTTAGACTTTGGTCAGCTACAACAGGTTGATAGCAGGGCTCTAATGGATTATATCTACAAATTGGTTGAAAACCTATAACAAGATTTTTGGATAGCTAACACATACCCTGTTGAGTAGGCCTATCCTGTTTGGGCTCCTCAACATCTGGTTGGGTCGGCCAAACATCTGACTGGCTTGGTTGAACATCTGGCTGGCGTGACTGAAAATCTGTTTGGGTTGGCTGAAGTTCTGGTTGAGTTGGCTGGTGAAATGGCTGGCTTGGCTGATGATCAGACGTAGCAGACAGTGTAGACCCCGTAGCAGACAGTGTAGACCTCGTAGCAGACAGTGTAGACCCCGATTGTGGAAAGAGACCTTCTGCAGCTGGTAGAAAGTTAGGTAAACCTCCCATCAGCTTATAAGCTTCCATAAAATAAAAAAAACTGTTGATAGGCTTCTGTATACTAACGATAACCCGTTCTAGAAATTTGTGTCGATCTACATATACTTGTAAGTGTGTGATAGATCACTCTGTAATTTTAGTTGTTCAAATTAAGAAAAACAATCAATGTTATTAACCGCTTCGCTCACTAAGCTCATGGGCTAGTGTTCAGAGCTATTGTTTTACTTGTCAGAGATCCAAATTAATTCTCTGTGCAATTTTTGTGTGTTTGTAGAACGAGAACTGTTCTAGTAGTCACTTTCCCATTGGTAAATTTTACTTCATAAAGTGCTATAAATGCTGCATGAATGTTATGACAAAATATCTATACTTAACTCGCACCAAGTGGAAGTAGTTCAAGTAAAGGTGGTTGGAAAATCATCGATGGATTAAATGATGGATAGGATTCATAAGCAGCTCTTCTGCTGAGTTCTGAAATACATACATGTATGTACAAGTATAACAATGCTTGTGTATTATCAAGGAATATAGTTATTATGTACACTGATGCATGTACACCTAATCTCTCATTCTAAAATGCACATTATGTAAAACATGTCGCTACGTCTACCAGGTCCACTCACCTTGGAGAGCTGATGCATGGGCAGCCAGTTGGCTGGCAGTTGGCAAATATAGCAGGTTGGTTGGTAGCTGTCCTGGTAAACTGCCACTTTGTAAACTAGGTATTGGTACTCTAGAGGTCGGGTGGGTTGTCAGGTGTGTAAATGAACTAGCACTCGGTAGAGTGAAATTATGCAGATTAGGAGATAAGGAGGCATGTTGGTTTGTGGTAGGAAAGGGGAAAGGGAGAGGGTTGGTTAGGTTTGTAGGCAAATTCTCTGGCAGAAACCAAGTAGGGAAAGGTTTAGAATTAACCAAAGGCGGCTCAGTCAATAGATGATCTTGGATCCTCTTTTTGCTAGGAGCCTTGCTATAATTTTCTATGGCAGCTGAAGAATGAGTTAGCTGTGCATATCCATTTGGTAGCTTTCTGGCTGGTGGGAGCGCAGAAGCAGAAATACATGTAGCAGGAGTATTTCGCTGAGCATGACTGGCTTTCTCCATTTCATATTTTCCTCTCTTATTTTTGTTCATGGCAGTCAAAGGCTCAGTTGATAGTGGAAATTCAGAGACTTGAGTAACAACTTGTGACTGTTTACTCCGTTTTCTCTTTACACAGTGTTTAGATTTGTTGTTTTTCTTCATAAAATCCAAGGACTCAGTATGCTGTGACATTCCAAATGGTTGCGATTGAGCATAAGATGACTGGATAGAAGTATTAGAAGCCAGATTGCTGCCATCATCTGTTGGAGGGATTATTTTTCTCTTATCAGATTCTATAGCAGCCAAAAGTTCTGTCAGCTGTGAAAATCCATGCTCCACACATTCCAAAGTATACAAATACCTTTTGTATCTGCAACCAAATGATTCTGAATATAGTGCTAAGGTTCCTCACCATTTGGTGTGTAGACTTTTAGACAGAGTATGTTTTATAAGCAGTATTTGATCAGACTAAACTTTTGCACGCAAAAAATTAGATGTGGCAGAATTTGATCACATGGCTTTGGTGAGCAAATCACAAAATTATTACTTACGTCTGACAAAGGAAATCTGAGACATGGTCATGAGGAGAAGATACTTTTAACTCATTTTTTACAGCAGGCCAAAGGTTACACTGAATAACCCTTAGTATTCCCCCCTTAGCAACCACTGAGTGGTAAAACTGAAAGAGGTCCAATGGTAATCCACTAAGTACAGGTATTCTGGTGATTGGAGATCCTACAGAAATATTAGTGGTGATTGATGTATCAACACTGTGTAAGTGCATGTACTTGTAGCACTGTTCTATATAAATAATTGGTGTGAAGATCGAGAACTTTTAATAAGACACAAAAATATAACACAATGTAATATAATGCAGTAGGTCTACATGTACAGCTGTATGTTATTGAGAATATTCACTGTAGTTACCTATTGATTGTGAGAATCCAAGTAGCTGGTCTAGAAACTCCCTTTTCTCTGGTTCAGCGTAAGTTTCGTAAAGCTAAAAACATCATCGCTGTCAAATTATTTTTTATTTCATGAGGACATTATACGTTTCTTCAATGGTAGGTAGCTTATTTAAATGTCATCATAATTCCCATCGTACATTATCTGCAGATGAATATTCTTTTTAGCATAATATCTACCCAATACCACCAGCATGGTTACCGATGAAGAAAATGGACTTGAAGTACAATAAACTTACTACATACATGTAACATTACCAGTAACAACTCAGCTACAGAAATTACAACTGATTTTACATTTACAGAGGAATATTGGCCGATGGATTCCAAGTTATAACATGTACTCAACTGGTGCAGGTAAATACTACTCAGAGTTATGCTTGCAAGTTTAATATAATGTACATACATGTACATTTAAAAACACACCTGCTTAACTGTGTCTTTAACTTGAGCTGCCTAAAAAAAAAATCACAAATGACAGATATTTAATATGCTTTATACGAAATGTTTGTGAACAATAATATTGCTTTATGCTCATAAGCTAGTTGTTATCACCCCTTTTTCTATACTTACCATTTTAGTATAGAATAGTCCTATAGAAAAATTGCTTCTTGTTTATTTAATATTAAATCTTAGTGGGTAACATTAGGGTGGTATCTGTCAGTACACAGCTATAGAGAGTGATGGTGCTAAATCTTTATTGCCCCAGCTGATAGATAAAGCTAGTGGCTTGTATTCATAATGTTAGGAAAGCAGAACAGCAGGGTGTGTGGGTATCAACTCCTTGTTTTCACCTTCACTGGTTTGAGCCAACTGAGTATATTATATTTCACTCATAAGACAAAACCACACAGCACAATTACTCAGATAGTTATGCCAGATAATGATTATGTGTCTACAGTACAATTGTGGATAATAATAATATACTAAATAATAGACCAAATACCAACATAGGATAATACCATATAATTTGGATAATGATAAATCTGTTTCTTGCAAGTTCAGTAATGCTAGTCCTTGGAAACTAAGAATTCAAGACAGCTTTGACCTTTTGCTAATGACTATATATGGATGTTATTAATAAGTTGTCTACCAATTCTAGTGTACATAACATTATTATGTTTACCCTAAAATATGTTCATCATTGCAGGGATAATTTTAGGCTGACTGTATCATTTGTTGTACATTCTCTCCCTCTACCCAGCCTCTGCTACTGACACTGTTTACTGTAAAAGTTATTACCGTCAACTTTTACCTATATGCACATGTGAAATCAACAGGTAATGTTATATCTAAATATGTTTCTATTCTAATGTTATATAGTTATACGTTGGATAATTAATATACATTGAACTTCTTAGTTACATCCAGGGGCTTGTAAAGTGTTATTGAAATGTAGAAATGAAATTTGTAATCAAATTCATGATATTATTACCAATGTGTCACCATAATATTATTTACTTGAATTATTTGTCTTATCAAAATGAAATGTAATGAGAGGATAAGTCCTGGTAAGCTGGTGTATTTATTAGTTGAAGTAGAAAGGTTATGTGTTGATATTTCACCAATAAGACTGTTGTGGGCTGCATCATGTATAAATACAATATTTATCTGATCGAAATTAATATTTTGTCATTATAATATTTGAGCCATATGTCCATTAATCTCACTATACATGTATTTGCTCTTAGTATATACATATATAACATTGTTGCATTTTCTGTATGGAATCCCTAAATTTTAATACGATTGTTATATTCTACATCACAGATGATTGTTCTTTCTCATCAACACCTGTTAAGTAAACACATATGGCTACATCATAGTTATTATACATGTAGGGTATGACACCATACAATATCATGTACTTTGAGAGAATTAAAGAAGAGCTTGTTAAATTGATAGGTTTATATTACATAATACTTGACAATATTACATAGTTAATAATGACACCATTCAGGGTTTATGTGTGTGTTTAGCTATCTACAATGTAAATACAAGAGAGACAGTATAGAAGTTACAGGATAAATATTGTCATGGGGCACTAATACTGACTTCCTATATACAATGTACATTGCATATAACTATTATTATTGTAAGACCTTTGTAATGTGATACAGAATACAACTGATGTACTTGCTGACATTGACACCACACGGACAAAGGATTCCACAACACATGTACAATAGGGTAGAATAATACCTTCAGGGAGTTCAGTAAACTGGAGGTGATCAGTCTATTCAACAATAGCCTTAGAAATAGCCATGACTAGACAGCTATCACCATAAATCAAAGGAGCAGCAGAACCCCCCTCCCCCCAACCCAGAGCCCAATGAGTTAATTATTATAATTTTGTCATATTATTGAAGACATCAAAATAATTTTATTTTAGAATATCACACTTGCAAATCATTTTTAGCAACACCAGTAGGTTGCGCTTACATGTAAAGCAATACACACAGGCAGTTGTTGCAATTACAGTGATGTGGTCAGAGGGTAAATGTTTTGGGATGTTTCTGATTGGGCCTACACGGCACTGGAGTTCAACAACTGTATGGTATATCAGATACAATTTCTGGTCAAAGAAAGTACACTCACTAACTCAGTTCAAACTAAGTTCTGAAATGTAGCTGATAGCAAGTTGCTGTGTGTTACTTTAGTGACTTTACTCTCCTTATTTAAAACTTGCAGCTTAAAATACGTGTCTCAATACATGACAGTTTATTTAATTACCCGTCTTGTTTATTCCCGACTTGCTGCATAACTAAAATAGATGATCATATACATGTACAAGCATTATTTTACTCATTGATGTCTACAAAGCGTCAGTGATTGCCCTTTCATCACATTATAAATTATTCACTTAAGTTATTATAATATCAGTTAGTGTACTTCTTAAAGTATTTGCATAATTGGTTTGGATATAAGAATAATATTATTATTATATTACATATATACAGAATAAAGTGATTTAATTAACTTTGCAATGCTTGAGGTTAATACTGTGATGGTGATCCAATTTGTGTCAATCACTCTTAGTTGGGACTATGTACATAAACATATAAAGTAGCCTTTGGCTATTGCACATTGTCCGGTTTTATTACAGCTAAAATAGTTAAAACATGCTACAAAATTACTTCATACAATGTAATTCCGTTGGTAGAATTAGTTGAATATTTAAATATTTTATAAAAAATATGCCTTGTGTAGGTTTTTGAATTAAGAGGTTCCTTCGATTGACGACGTAAAAAAAATTAAAGTTACTAACTCAATACATGTAAATGACGCCTACAGAGTTAAGTAATTAACATTAATACTTAGGGTACATCTCATGACAACATTTGAAGATATGTTACTAATGTTTTCCATAATTTTTGCTAAATGTACAAATGATATTTAATGTCAAAGTGGTTCATTACACACAAGAATGAGAGCATAACCCATGGATTATTATGGTAATTGATTTGTAAATTAAAAACTCATCGCTTGCCAAATACCATCTGTGATACAATAAACCTACATGACTATATAATTCTGCTACATTTACTTTAATTTTTTTATTAAAATATAGTTTTAACTTTAAACATTTAAAGTTTACTTAGTGATTTTGTTATTTATTTCTTGAGTGGAGGGAGTTCGGGGATGTAAGAATCCTTCGTATATCTTTCCGTCATGCACTGTGCTAATGAACACTTTCTCTCCTCCGTCTTCCCCCACTACAGAGAAGAAAGTAAGAAGGTACAACACATGACTTAGCAGAATACAAGAGGGTTACTTTATTATAACAGTCTGAGTCAAACGTTGCTCTAACTGACAATCTGGAGTAGTGGGTTGGTACATAATACATCCCACCAAAGGGTCAGTTACTATATGGTTCATTACTAGCAATTCCATGATAATTTTGGATGCAAATACTAAAGTTTCCACATCGACATAATTATTATGAGCCTTAATTGGAGACGCTGGATTTTCCTGTAGAGAATTTACAATCATGGCATTTGTTGTATTTTGACTCTTCACAGTTGGTTGATGACATCTAGAAGTAGTTTTGTCATGCTTACCAATTTTTGAACTGGTGAGGTCCTGAAAGACTAGAGTTTGTGTTTCTGGTTTATTTATAAATAAAGACTTTGGAGGTGGTGACGGGGGTTTCTGGTCCTCTTCTTCTAATCTGAGCCTTTTGGAAGGTGCTCCAGGATACGTCTCTGCAGGTACATGTGACTCTCTCTTGGCCCCTCCTAAAAAGTAAACAAATGCACACTCAATAATACTTTTTACTGGTACTCGTATGGCAGCAGGGCCCAGATATATGCATGAAGAACTTTTACATATACATGTACATGTATGTTGTATAAATAAAAGCAACTGTTGACAACAATGACTTTTACAAAGGAAGTGGATAAATAATCAGTAGTTTTGTAGATCAAGGTAGCTTATCCTTCTATAAAAACTAGACCCACACTACATGTATACAACACTACTTTTTCTTTGGCAACTTTGACGATGTCAATCATGTGAACAATGACCATTATTTGTGCTGGAATCCCACTGCAATAGCACTTGATAGTAATTTCCCATCTCCGTATTTAATAGAGTTCAGTTGCGAAACTTAGCCAACTGACTTTGCTACTACATGTACTTTGTTGTTATTGGTACAGTGTAGCCTATTAACTAGTTATGTTACATAATATTCTTTACTTTGTAGTGGGTGGAATAAGTGAGTAATGAAATATATAAGTTTAGCACATTAGAGGAATTTGCTAGTTGAATTAAATGTGAATAGTAATAGTTGACATAGCTATGAAATTGATTTTATTACCACTCTCACTTAATAATATAGTCAGCGTATTACACTTATAATTTACTTAACAAGCTATAGAATTGATTTAATACTCATTTCTACACACATGTCAACTCCAATAAGTGTCATCTTCTGTGTAGAGTCTAGTTATTGAACATGATTTGTGTTGTTTACTCACCAACTACAGGAAGTAAATGTGTTGGACAGACTAGAGACGGTGGGGGTTGTGGAAACAGTCCAAATTGAGGCATTTGCTGCTGGAATGGAAAGGAAGTCCACTTCTTGTAATCTAAAAGAGTTAGAAAAAGACATTGTGCTTAAAATTCGATATTTGTAATGGAAATACCATATTAGGCTAATCATTACTTCAATTCACTCACCAAAAATGGGTGGATAACTGAACTCTTCCCTTTTTCCTTCTCTCTTGTTCCCGTCTATTGCGATTTTTAGCTCCTCATCTGTCGAGAAGTTGTGCTTCATCTTTTCAAATTCATACAAGAATCTTACATATCTGAAATCACAATTTACATTGTAGTCAGCAATAAACAATAGAAATTCTGACAAAATAGTTAAATTAACAGAGGTTGGATGTCATAATATATGTGATCATATTATGTTAGTGTCACAATATTCTAATCAGCCTAAGTAAATGTAGCCCATATTCATGAAGTAGAAAGTCTTTTGAAATGTAGAATTTTTAGAGTAAAATGGTGTAAGTAGTTTATTTGTCAACTTACTGAGATCGCAAAGTGAAAGCAGCACTGGTTATAGAGTTGGGTAGATCTAACCCCTTTGTGATGTCTTTCCAGGACTTTCTGTTTATCACTTCCACCACTCCACCCCTTTCCACCACCAGATGGAAGAGTTTGTATATATCCAAAGTTTTCTTGGCCATGATTGGCACCCTGTTCATTGGTGAACCTGTAACATTATTTTGATTATGCAGAAAGTCATCTTGAATATCCAAGCCTAAGGCCTAGACAACTAGTCTACTTTTTATATTCACTCACACGCTTACAGTCAGCTATGAGTAGGCCTAATTATTCATCAAAGACAAGCTATGTAAAATATACAATTAACAATAGCATGCTTTCCTTCACCTAGTACAGAAAATTAAATCAAACACTAATTACATTATTATGTAAGAAATATAAATATAATTACATCTTTATTAGTGCATAGTTTTACAATATGATGTTAATTTGATGAAGTAAGCAACTGTTATCCTGAATCTCCATTATTATTTTAGTAGCAGTGTTATATACTCTACCATTTGTGATAATTTATCAATATTAGCATTATTATGTGATTATTATATTACTTTATTTCAGCTAATAATAAAATATAGGCACCTACAAGCAGTCAAATTATATAATCAGCCCACATTCTAAGGTTGGATCTATCTCAGCTCTCGAAATTGCACAATAAAGTGCAAACATTTTAAATGGTACGCTCGAATTTTTAGGCTATTTATGTTTATATTCCGACACTTTTGCAGATCCGGATAAAACTAGTGCTACAGACAGGTTTAGCATTACTCAAGTTATAAGATCGAATCATTACCATCCATGTTGTCACACCTTGTGACGTAATTTAGTCTAATCAATCCATTATAACAAAAATTTGGCAACTGTAGCCCAATCCAGTATTTTAATCATCATTATTGCTATTATTATTCTGTGATACTATTATAATAAGTATACTACTGTTACCTTTAAAATGAAGGAATCTAAACAACTCATCAAGGAAATCCTTTCTGTTGGTCTCATTTCCCATCTCATACAACTAAAAGTAATTAACAATGTTTTGTATAATATACATAGTACAATATATTCGTGTTAGAGAGTAAGTCTTCATATAAAACAAGTAGCTGTAAATTTAGCTGTCTATACACTCTATTCTTACAATTTTTTTTTGTATTATTCCCGTCTACACTAAAGGTTTGTTCCCCTTCAAAGTTTGAAAACTGCCTCATCTCTACAATCTTACACCTTTTTTGAACTCTTTCACTCATTTGTCTGTCTTGGAGTAAGGAACCCTCAGAATGTATCTCAAACAGAAAATTTGCATGATATTTACATAATTAATTCTTGAAACCGCTTCATCACTAGATATAACTGTTTCTTATTCATAAAATAGCCTACGTCCAAAGATACTAACCGGTTTAAACTGCTCTTGATATGACCAAGGTTGGTCTCTCAGTCTAACTTTATCTTCTGGTGTAGATCTGGCAGATTCTACTGATTGACTGGTTGATGACACACTTACTGTCTCTATTGATTGGATATTATTGGGTCGTGGTGCTGCGGAGAGCTGATTTTTATCATTTAGTCCCATCCCTCTGCTTAAGGATCTCACTCTCTCACACTGCTGCACATTCTCCATATTTATATTATGCTGGAGAAATTGTGTTAAAAGAGGGGAAGGTAAAGAGATGCCCCCATACAGCACGGAGCTCAGAGCTTCATACACTGCTGGTAGGTAGGGTAGATTTGTTGCTGAATTTATGTTAAAATTTTGAAGGTCTTGTGTTGGTGGAGATGTAGAGTCTGAACCTGGTGGTGTTAGCAGGAGCTGAAAGTGTAAAATTAATTTGTTTTAGTTTTTAACTGGATAAAAAATCTACAAACAATAAAGTTCACTTATACAATCTATGTATGTTATAAAGGTAAGTATTTTAATAGTGAAGAAAAATACTTCTATTTCAAAAAATGGGTATGTTACTACGGTGAATAAAAGTATAAAAGAAATTACGCTGACCCAGGTTTCCTACTCTGAAGAGAGGTCATGTGTTTCCCTCACAGCAGGAAGAGAAATAAAATATCAGAAACTTCAAGACAATTTAAAAAGAATGTGCGAGATTCTAGAATTGGTGTACCAATCAAGCTTCTGTATAATATTGCAATGCGTTAGCACAGACATATAACATTATTACATGTAGCAGCAGATACAAAAGCCAGCATCATTAAAAATAGGCCTAATAATTTATGCTGCATGTATTATAGTAAAGCATTGTTTTTATAGTCACGCACCTTATTCATGTTGTTGATTGAAGAAATGTTGATACTAAACTGAATGGCTATGGTTAATGTAGTAAACAGCAACTTTTGTTTGTCCCCTTAGCTTCTGTGTACTGTAAACATACAAATGAGTAGTATAGGGTAATTATATCATATTTATACTAGTAGCAGTATTTAATTACATTATGAGTTAACCTAATTATTGGCAGACCAATCAAGTTAAGTATTAGAAGAGTTCCAACCAATCGCTTCAAACTTTCCTCACTGATTGCATTTACATAACATTAAAATTTCACAAGCTGTGGCCTTTAAATATTTATTTGAAGTAAATGTGGTGAGAAGTTTATATTTAAATTTTAGATGTATTATGACCAATAATTATATGGTACATAGTATAATAGTATATAGTATATAGTATATAGTATATAGTATATAGTATATAGTATATAGTAGAGTAGTTTCCAAGCCTCTCACAGCTGGAAAGCCAGATAGAGGAGTGCCTCATGTTCAGTTGGTTCAGTACACATGGACTACTTTCCAGGCATGCTTCCTTTTTCAAGGAAGCCACTCAGGTTTCATGGTCAATGTGTTGATCCGCTGTGTTGGGCCCTTAGGTACTGTACTGTAGATACATCTTAGGGTGCAAACCCCAGCACTAAATGTCTGGTTATTTTCACAGTTTTGGAACCTTAAGTCTGGCTGCTCACAAATAAACTCCTTGGACTACAGAAAATATTTTACATAGAAAATAGCCTAAGCACCTAAACTCTAAAAGCATCCATAAGATGATGGTAGAATTGATATTTAATTTATTATGCTTATTAATAGGAATTTAGTTTGACTGATTGTATTTAAATAGTTACAACGCTGTAACAGTGAGCTCTTATGCATAAGTATTGGTGTAAAGTATGACTTGTGGCAATGCTATTAGGATAATATGCATATTATCCTGTTTGACCATTTTAAGTTTTTCTGTTTAAAATGTAAGAATATAATATACAGTACAATGATACAAGGCACAGTAAATAGGCTAAGCTATATACAGGTGATGTTGTATAGAAAGCTGACAAATTTTCCTGTTTGACCATTTAAAGTTTTTCTGTTTAAAATGTAAGAATATAATATACAGTACAATGATACAAGGCACAGTAAATAGGCTAAGCTATATACAGGTGATGTTGTATAGAAAGCTGAGATGAATTCCACGCTTGAATGTGGGCTGATCATTTAATTCAATTATTCTTAGGTGCCTATATTTTATTATTAGTTATAATAAAGTAATATATAATCACATAGTAATTCTGCTAATATTGATGAATTATCACAAATGGCAGAGGATATAATAGTAACACTAAAATAATAATAGTGTAGACGTAGTAAGGCAGTTGCTTACAACATCAAATTAGCATCCTAACGTATCACATAACTATGCACTAATAAAGATGTAATTATATTTATATTTCTTACATAATAATGTAATTAGTGTTTGATTTAATTTTACACACTGAAGTCAATCAGAATTGAGAACACATGTTCCCAGTTTGTTAATTATATAATATACATGTATTTCTATACCCTGGTCGTGGATAAATAATTAGCTATGGATTAGCAGTTTGTAGCTCCCTGAAGTAAACAATAATACAAAAATCTAGCTTTCCATGTATAGCATATTAAATAAGAAATGCAACTGTAGGTATGCATAATATTATGCTGTAGGTTTACCAATCTACATCTACATTGTACATCCAAGGGAATGTAGATGTAGAATAACTCTTCCATCTGATTGTGGAAAGAGTCGGAGTGGTGGAAGTAATAAACAGAAAGTTCTAGATAGACATCACAAAGGGTTAGATCTACCCAATTCTATAACCAGTGCTGCTTTCACCTCATCTGCTCTACAACCTACCTATGTATATCATTTTTCCACTTTCATTTCTCAAAATAATAAATTACTTGCGTAAAAACATCATAAATATAGTAGAATTTTGCCAAATCTTCTGGTTTTCTGTTAGGTGCAGTAGTTCAGAAAATTATATAGACTTAGATCCTTATCTGTGGTTGGGGTTTGGGGTAAGGGCAGTCAACCAACAAAATATAGAGAAGACAACTTCTCCTGCTTCAGTTTTGGCAAAGAACAAAGGCTATCTCAAATTTCTTCACTTCTGCACCCAACTCCTAGTTTTATCCTTTTTAGACTACAACAAGTGAGCCCCCTTTTCATTCCTGCAGTATCTAATTTCAGTATCTACTTTCAGTATCTACTTTCAGTATTGTGCTTTCATTTGAACTGATGACTGAGTCCACAACTTCCAGTATATTCAACCACATGTACTTACTGTACAAATCATGTTCAATAACTAGACTCTACACAGAAGATGACAATTATATTGGAGTTGACATGTGTGTAGAAATGAGTATTAAATCAATTGTATAGCTTGTTAAGTAAATTATAAGTGCAATACGCTGACTACATTATTAAGTGAGAGTGGTAATAAAATCAATTTCTTACATATGTCAACTATTACTATTTAATTCAGCTAACAAATTACACACTGGCTTGGGCCAAAAGCAAAATCTTCATTTTTGTGCAAAGAAGTCAGGAATGTCAGGTGTGCCAATGAGCTAGGGATGGTTTGGTTCAACCAAGCTAATTTCCAGGTCAATAGCCCTTCTGACTCTATTTCAACCTGCGTTTGTTCAAGAGTTCGGACGCCAACAGACAGTTATCTGGACTTGTTATGGAGAGTCTACACAAGGCATTTATCACTTCAATTATAATCGTCCAATGAAATCGCAAGGTTAATCTCTGCAATTTTGTGATCAAGCTACAAAATCTCCAGATAGCTATATTTACACTAGGCGATTTATTCTGACGATAGATCACTTGAATGAATCATAGACCTGTTTAGGCAATTTATAGTTGAAGATTTATATGTACTTTGCATCTTGACCACAAAACTCCAAATAATTAATCCCGGCAATTTTGTGTTTAGCTGCAATAAATCTCCTAATCAGGCGATTTATCCAATGGCCTCCCGCCTCCCAGCCTCCCATAAACGCGACATTACTCTCTGACATTAGTTATTTTTCTACCAGATGCTGTTAGATGCTCTATACGTGCTGGCACGACAATGGATGTCTCTCTGTAAGGCTTTTATTTAATTAGGAAGCTGGCTATTAGTATCTCATGACTCCATTATTGTATCTTCACAATTGTATTATAGATAGCTCAGTACACTCCACTCAGTACACTGTATCATTTACAAGTATTATGTAATATAAACCTATAAATTTAATAGCTTTGCCCTTAAGTCCGTTTAAACCCATGTGACTGTATTGTATGGTGTCATAGCTTATATAACATTATGATGTATTCACATGTGTTTAGATAACAGGTGTTAAAAAGAAAGGAAAGGTACTGCAAGTGCATGTATATCTACATTATTGTACATTGCCTCATTCAAAACAGAATTTTGACTTAAAATATTTTATCCTTAAAGCATTAAGGAAACCAATGTATGACTCTGTATTTGCAATCTACAGCTGTTAAGCTTCAATTTGAGTTATTGTTTGTCTTTGTAGGTTCATTGTGTCCAGAGATACTGCTCTTCAAACATGACCATGCTAAAAAACGCTCGCTCGCATAAACTTGGCTAGATGAGAAACAATGGCGTGACCTTCGACCCCCTTACGGTGCTGCCAGGTCGCTTTTGGTCAGCGTGCTCCGCTAGTACTAGTAGTTATAGTAGCATTCACCTTGGCATATATTTTCTTCTATGGTAAAATATCCAATTATATTCCACTAAGATGTAGCCTTAGGTATCAAGTAGCTATTAGCAAATTATTGATGGGTTATTATCCACAGACTCTGAATAAATCATAAAAGAATACAATATATTAGCTGCTTTTAAAAGCAATCCATGAAAAAATGTTTTTATTGACCTGTTAACAGAACACAGACTTGTCCAGAGTAATATTTAGCAGGATAGAGGCCTTGGTACTCTGTGGTTATGTTTTATGTGGTACTAATGTATACATTGTATGTAGGCTACTCTTTATTTTAGAATGAATACAATGTTTAAACGAAATAATTAATAATACAGAAGACTAGCTATACCAAAGACATGCAAATGTCATCTACTGGCTATTTGCCCTGCAAACCAACAAAAAAAAATGATGATGAACCACGCTGACCAAAAATTTCCTCTCAATGTGAGGGCTAAATTAGTTCAACATTGATTATTGCTCCTATGTTCATATTTGATATGATATCAGTGGCATACATGTACACCTTGGTAAGACTTCAATGTACCAAGCCGTCAGTAAATCTTCTTCATAGCAACACTGAATTTTTCTGTTTTATATGTACCATCTGACACCTGGTCGCTTCAGTTATCATAGTACTGGATTTTATCAAGTTGACTGAAATATCAGTTGAACCAGTATATTAGATTATAAATAGTAGTACGAGACACGTTTTTATTTTGGACTTATTTCCTAATATTTCGATACTCGTTTGAGTATCATCATTATCATTATTATCCTCTGATGATGATACTCGGACGAGTATCAAAATATTAGGAAATAAATCAAAAATGAAAATGCGCCTCGCACCATTTATAATTTAAATACTATCCCACACCAACATTTTTCAATATAATAGATACTTGCTGTTCCAAAGGTACATGCTACTATCACTTTAACATTTAATACCGTGATACATATATCTGACTCTATCTGACTCTATAATGAACCAAAGCGACAATCTGTAAAGTATGAATATCAGATTATTTGGTACCACATTGACAGTAAATATTGAATCATATTTCTACTACAAGTACTGACACTGACCCTCATCTTTGAAAGTCACAATCAAGGGTGTGATTAGAAATTATTTTGTAACACAAACTTGAGCTGTAAAATGTGTGTATTCAGAAGTGCCCATTTGTATAAAATCTATTACCAGGCTATTTCATACCAAACCTTTTGACATCCAAATACTACTTGTATAAAGTACTAACTTTCTATATAAGTTATGTCAACTTAAATGATGTAGTTATTAGATAATATGGCTAGTTATTAAGTTTTGTTGGTAATATTATAATTCACACTCACAACCCTGCTATTAATTCTGTAAACAATGCAAATACATAATATGTACTTAAAATAAGGTCTAAGGCACTTTCACTTTCCTAGTCAATACAACTAACATTATGAGCAATTACCTCTTAATAAAATGGTCAGAGATATAGCTGGAAATTGAAGTGTCACTTCAAAGCACAGTTGAACATCTTGTAATTATAAAGTTAAGGGTGTTCATGTACCTGGCACACTTGATGGTATTATACCCATATTTATGATAACCATGGGCTCTTGAGATATATAATTAGTCTGGTGAATAATAAAACTTAAATACATCCATATATCAATACATTACTTTCTGCCCTAGAACTTTTTTGTTTACCATATTATAGTTTCACTTACCCTCAAAGTAGATACTCTTCCATAGCTATCAAATTCTGCTTTCAAAATGATTTAAATGAATCCTGCTATGTAAATGGGGTTTAATATCTGAGTAAACAGGCAGCATGCTTAGCTGAGCTCGTTTCTAATGCTGAAATTTGATTAAACATTAATTTTATGATTTGAAAAAATAGGTCATGGGCCATATGTCAAACTAGGCTAAATATTTCTTTCTTTCTATTGCAAAATGCTCCAGGATTAGCAAACCAGCAAAACCTTCCTCAACTAAAACTTTCTGCTTTTGGGGTACGTCATGTAGAAGAAAAATTTTCATAGAATTAATCAAAACCATAGCAGAAAGATGGAGGTACAATTTGTATAGGACAAACACTGATAGTGGCAGTGTCTAGGTAGGTGTATAACAATGTACAATATACAGTTTGTCTCGTCTTAATAACACATTCATTGTCTCCATGGCTAGGCGATTATTAAAGTATCTAAATCCACTGTCAATATATAATGCTGTAGACTATCCTAGCTTTTGTTGTATATAATTGTAGTTGACAATTTCACCCCATTAGTAGGCCTAATCTAGTGAACTTTGTGACATCTTTAAGAGACTTGTCACTATCCTGCATGGTGCTTCGGTTTCATTTAGTTTCTCAGTTCAAAAATCACCAAAAGTTAAGATGCAAACCGACACTGAATGCAGTGGTGCACTTCAACTCAGTTTTACAAGTCAAACAGCGCCTGCCTGCCCTCTTAGCCACCCACTTTTGATAATGTCTGGCCTTGAAAAACGTTATGTTATGTTATGCTTCTTTCAACCCTTGTAATTCGATGCCATTCTTGGAATTCAGACTTAGCTGCAGCCAAAATATTATCACCCAGTAGTTATTTATTGTAGTTTCACCCAGTCAGGTTTATAAAAAGCAGAGCCTGTCGAGAATGTTCAAGCAAGTATATACCAGTAGGCCTGCTTACATTGGTTCCAAACTTATATCAGGGTATGTATACCTGTTGCTTAGCATAACCAACAAAACAGCAATGAATAATTTTTTTCATCAACAAATTAATGTACTACTAACATATTTTTGAGACTTTTAAGTTGAAGCACTGAATATAAATATTCACTGCATTATACAAGTAGCCTTTACACTATGTACCATGGAGACATGGTGTGAATATTTTGTCATTTGTACGTTTTTCGATAATCTGATCTGGTCTCAGTTGTTAGATGTAGGGGCAAGGAACCTATTAGTTAGACAGACAGACATGTTGACTTGTTAGTCTCTGATATAAATTAAATGCTACAAGTGTACTATACCCTTGACAGATGTAGTTAGACACCATGTGATGAGGTACAACAATAGCAGAGTTTATATAGATGTGTATGACATAACATAATGCAAGAGCCATTGTCATTATAAGCTGAATCTTGGATTTATTTATGTACATTGTACTTTATTATTAATGACAATATTTATTTTATCTAACTCCTATGCCTTCTCACTTGTATAGATAGCTAAGTACATTACGTATACCCTGGATGGTATCATTACAAGTATTATGTAATATAAACCTATGGATTAGTAAGCTATCTCTTAATTCCCTCAAACTACATCTGACTGTGTTGTAATATGCTGTCAATAAAATATGTTGCTTAACAGGTGTTGATGGGAAAGGAAAGTTATGCATATCTATTACTATAATACTGATCTTAATCAAAATAGAATTTGAATTTGTAGGTTCTTGTTAAGTATGAAGACAATGGTTAAATGAATAATTTGGTGTCACATTGACAGTATTAATATTGAATCATAATAATCCAACATGATGATATATGACGAAATTAATTTACAAATATCTCTTCCTCATTGAAAGCAAGTCAGTTCTACATAAGAAACTTTTGCTTTTTCCAACATAGTACTCGTTCAATAGAGAGGAGGAGGACAGAAAAGAATTCATAGACAAACTAATTGTGTACCTGCCCTCCATTGGTGTGAGCGGTGCATGGGCACTATTTGAATGTTGCTAATGTTGGCCTACATGTAGACTTTACCATAACTACATGTACCATCGAGTTATTATAATCATTATTTTTACTTGTAGGAAAGACTTTGGCTGGAATTCTAACCATGAATGGCAAAGCAGTTGTAGTTGTTTACGTAGATCCTTAGACTTCTCCTTTATGCTCTAGGTTTCTAGTCATCACTGCTTTTGAATTACAGGCCATAATATTGTTGCTTAGACACAATCTGGGTCCATCTACAATCAACCTGTTCCTATGGTGGTAAGTCCAAGACTTGTCTACTCCTACAGCATAACGAGTATACATTCAATATTATGTACATGTATAACACCAATTGCTGTGTTTAGAAAGGCCTGGCACAGAGTTAGTAGCTGCTAAGAGATGTCGGTCTACTATAATTATATACAATAAAAACTAAGGTATTCTACAGCATTAAATTCATATTGACAGGAGAGGATGAAACAGTTGAACTACTCTGTAATATGAGTATCACCTAAATAATTCAAGTAAAGCACAGCACATCACAGAAATTAATACATACTACTTACCTGGCCTTATACAGAGTGTGGTCCTTTGTGTACTAAAGATGTGCCACCAACTTAGAGGAGTGTAGCAGCAGCAGGCAGCTGCCCCTCTAGCATATAGACTTCAATGCACAGCCTTTTATATAACTATAGATGCAAAGCCAAGCAGCTTGCTAGCTCAAAATGAATGTACCAGCTGGTTATGCTTTTTCTTCTAGCTAATTATTGCTTTACTATGAAGTTTATTTATATAGCTGACACATTATCAGGATATACAGCAATTTGCTAGCACCTGATGGGTCCATGCTTGTTGTTTCACTATTTTACAATTATTGTGTTATCTCCGCTTGTATCTTTGCTAACTGTAAGATAAGAGGTGCATTGGCAATATATATGTAGACAATACAGCATTATAGTTATCAATTATCTACATTTGTATAATATTCAATAACTTGGTACGAATAATAAAACTGAAAATAATAAATTCTTGTATATTATTATTTTTGTATATATATTACATAATGTAAAACTGACAATATAGCAAATGAAATCAGTAGCAGTACTTGAACAGGAGCATAACTTAAGAGGCATGGGTGAGCACTATAACATTATAAAATAATTAAACTGAATGTGTTTTCGTATTTCGCATGCTAATGTAATTGATTATGATCCGCATTACTAACAAGGAGTGCTACTAAATGTGTCAGGAAAAATGTCTACTGGGCATAGAAACAGCGTTATAGTGATGTTCTTTGTAAAAGTGAGTAAACCTATAGAACCATATAACATTGTAATAGAACCCAGCTGTCGCAGAAAGAATGAAACCTAGAATTAAGAAAGTTGATGTTAGATAGATATCATTCATCTATTACTCAGTTGTTTGTACCCGAGGAAGTCTCTCCTTAGTTTCCATCTACATCTATATCTACAAGTTGTAAGTTGCAAACAAGTGTAGGGTAAGCATTCGTTGTCCATTACATGAATCCTAAGATACACCAAGACTTGGAATAACCATAATGTAATCTACAGCTTGGGAAACTGTATTGCATGGAGTTTGTTGAGAGACTATCAAGAATTGTATAGACTTGGTTCCTTGATTGTGGTTTAGGTGGCAAACGAAAGCATAGTTATGTGAAAGGCAATCTTTTAGCTTTTGAATCAACACAGAACAAGTTTCTGTACCAAAGGTCTAATGACAGAGGTTGAGTACAGACATCAAGTGAGAAAATGACAATTTTACACATAGGAGGTGACTAACCATCTTCATGGACTGTGACATCAGCCAATCCAGAAGGTTGTTCATCTGTTGGCTCTGTACGAGTTCTTTTTGGAGCTGGTAGCTCTGTGACAGCCATTTCTAGAAACACAAGTTGATATTATTTTATATATATAAGTGGGAAAGATTGATGAAGTAAGTCAGTTAGAAAATCTGTTGGTTTAAACTCTGATCATAAGTATGTATATATTGTGGTAACCAGGCTACAACCAGTATCTATTGACATTTACCAGAACGCCGGACTCTCTGGATCTGGCTCTTTGGTTCTTGGACAGGAGGATTCTGCGGGAATGCATTTTGTTGGAACACTGTGTTTGTAGGGACTCTTATTCCTAAAACAGAATATTATGTGCTAAATAATTTTTGAACTGAAATTCCATCTAGATTGTTTATTTGACTGTCTAATGCATAATATCATTGGTTATTAGGAGGAAAACAGTTGAGAATGCTGGATTAACATAAGGTACCGCACTGGTATATCCAAGTTACTGTTGACTTAATTAAGCACAAAGAAACAAGATAAACACAACGTATGATGAGACATTAACATGGTGTGTGCATGTATATGCATATATATGTTACTACACCACACATCATGAATATATCTTCATAAGGTCACATGAGACATCAGTGGTGTTCTTTAATAGCAATACTAGAAAGATGTAAAACATGATACAGCAGAAATCTTGTACTGATCTTAACAAAACAAATTCTATCACTACATACTGCATGGTATTACTAACCTGGATGCATCAGTTGTGGATATAAAGGCTCAGACAGCCTAGTTGGCCAAAGATTGGTAAAACCTGCAAGTACATGTGCCAAGTTGTAGGTCAATGTGATAATAACTAGGCCTACATGTGTACAGCACATCTTGCTATCCACGGGGGGGGGGGGGGGGGGGGAGTTGATCCTCAGTAAAAATTTTGAGGTGACTTCTAGAGGTAACATCTAAACAGTAACTTACTAACTAACAGTCATGATGAACAGAGGGTAAATGAAGGTACTGTTGAGTTACTTACCTATTGCTGGTGGCATGTACCCCAAGAAAATAGGGACAGGTAGAGGTTGGCCATAGCCAATGGGCATAACACTATGATCTGAAATTCAAAGAGAGTGGAAATTAAAAGGAATTTGCATCATGGAAAGAGGTGAATGGACAATAGAGAGATTTTCCCTGAGCCTTGTCCAGCTCTATGGAAGAATGACTTTTTAGGTACATGTATATTAACATTTTTAATATCCAGGACTAAATACTCCACACAATTAGTGTATCCACCAGTAAATACCAAGCATGCGGATTAATTCTAGTGTTCATGTTACAATAATGGTATGAAAAACTGTTTAAAAGAGTATTTTGGCAGCTATAAAGAGTAGCCTACATTGTATATTGTCTGGGTTAACATATTTCATGTCCACAACTAAATACTCACTAGCATTGGCCGAGTCCTTATTTGCGCTTCTGGTTTTCTTGTTTGCTTGTATAGCTCTACTGAGCTCAGCGTAATTTGAGAAGTTATGCTCCTTGCACTCATAGCGGTACAGAAGATCAACGTAACTAAAATTATAAATATATCAACTTTGTATCTAAAATTATAAGAGATTTGACTTGAATCAATTTGCAAAAAGTCTAGCAGTAAGCTATCTATAAAATCAGGCTACCTTGTTAAATATCATCTTTATGTAAATTTGACCATTGCGTCATCAAATTTCGAAAAGATCTATTTTCTGATTGATTTTTTAAGTGCTATTACTGTATGTAGAATTATATTAATCTTTAAAGACGAATGTTTATCATCATCTAATAAGGTCATGTTTCACTGTGGTTATCATTGATGTCTCATTCAAAATTATTTCTTGTAAGATACTGTGTATAAAACTGACCCAATTTCATTAAACAACTTACTGTTTGCGTAGAGTAAATGCTGCACTTGTATTTGTTTTAGAGGATTTTAGAATTGTAGCGATTTCCCCCCAGTGTTTTTTGGATTTGATTACAGCTACAAGACCACCTCTGGTCACAACTTCTTTATACAGTTTGTAGAGGTCTAGCTGCTTGCCGTTCATTGTTGGCATTCTAGCCAAAGTCCTTCCTACAAACAAAAATAACAATTATAATAACTCGATGGTACATGTGGTTATGGTAAAGTAAAGTCTACATTAGCAACACTCAGATAGTGCCCATGCACTGCTATATGAATAGCAATATGTACTGCAGCAATAGTAAGTTATTTCAGTATTGCACTGCGTGCTAGGACGCTGTGTTAGACTACTCTGATAGGATACTCTATTAGGACACTCGGAGCATGGCTAGTAACATTATGTATTATAAGAAACGGACCACTCTTTAGAGCAAGCATTAGCCACGGTTGAAAAAGTCTGTTTGATGATTATAAAATATACAATCATGTCTATGTATCTATACTATACTGAGATAACATGAACAATTAATTATATACACACCAATGGAGTGCAGGAACACAAGTAATTTGTCTAAGAATTCTTTCCTGTCTTCCTCCTCTCCCATGTCGTAAAGCTTCAAGCAAACAAGGTCAGACATAATATCTGTTTATATGTTTATATCATATAGTTAGCAAGCAAGCCGATTAGCCTACACTACTCCAGTGCCTCCTAGGTTAGACATGTAGCAGAATATTGCAGCTAGTAAATTGCAAACACTTCTTTGGTACTATTGAACAAGTAGGCTACTATGTTTTTCCTATTGGAAAATAAAGTAAACATTGCAGATATATCTCAATTGTTATCTTTTCCTCTGCTAATGATCTCTCTGTTGAAGAAGGTGAAATGTAAAACATGGTAATAAACATTAGAAATTATCCAGTATTTAATATTGTTTAATTCTGATATTAAATTCAACAGATGATTATTTCTGATACTAAATTCAATCTAACTGCTACAAAATCAATTAAATAAATTGAGTCACCAATAACAGTCAGGAAAGAAACACCAAAACTCTTATGAAATCTTAAAAGTTCCTTTCCAAGTATTTTTTGACAAGCTAAGACTATGTCAACTATTCTTTTTTTTTCTATAAGTGTAAAACGATACCCGAGTAAACTGATTAAACTGTGAATGACTAATTCCTGCAACTATCTGTCTATCCTGTAATAAAATCTTCCCTCTCTGGATATTATTATCTGTTTAGCTCCTAATTTCTTAACAGAACTGATTTCCTTTCAATGAGGAAGGGATATTTGTAGGTTGATTTCCTTATACCATGTTGGGCTGTTATGTAATGTAATGTTATCCAATTGAATAAGTTTCTGCAATTAAGTCAATTCATGAACCAATAGCAGCACAGATAAGTGTAAGTCCAGCCTCTATTTGTTATTATTACTCCATATACAATGCAACTTAGGCCTCCACCAAAATCCACCTTCAAAAACCATTGAATTTAAACTAGAGACCCTAGAGACCATAGAACTGCAATTGTGATAATTAAAATTGTTACAACCAACAAGTTTAAAAAAATTATAAAATTTAAAAGTAAGATTCTGATGTGGTTGTATTTATGTATAATAAATTCATTTCATATTTTGTTCATTGGCTCTGATGGTACAACTTTGTACATTTAAATCAACTTAAGGTGACTGGTGTGTACAGCATAATACTACACCCTCCAATATTTTTTTATTTTGGGGGTAAATAAAGAAATAGCCCACTCACAACTTTCACTGAATAATTGTCTGCAATCCCTCAAAGTTTGTGTATAATCTATGCTTGCCCATGGTTTGTTCTCAGGTGGCTGGTTTAACACTATGTTTGAGTAAGGATCCTACAGCTGGTAAATATATTGTTGGTGTTGTCCATTATAATCTAATATTTAGTGTAAACTAACATGAACTCCTAAGCAGATGGGAGGATTATATAGCAAAGACTTATTGTAGTCTATTTATATTATACATAAACTAGTGTTTAACTTCTAGTGTATATAACATATATTATGTCTATAAATTTATTGTGTGATCATCACCATGGAGACAATGGATGTATTATTAAGATGGAGACTGACTGTACACATTGTTATACATCTACCCAGACACTGCCACTATCAGTGTTTACTATAACAATAATATTATTTCCATCTTCCTACTCTAAAGACCCGTTTTTGACTAGTTCCATACAGTTTTATAAACTAATATTAGTAAAATATTACAGCTATTTAGCTTCCAGTTTGCTTACATTACACTAACCACCATTTGCAAAAGAATTCAAGAATTTTTTCACTTTGTCTCTCTTTGAAAACCAAGAATTATATGCATATTGTTATTTTTCTGACTAGTTCCATACACAATCTCCTTTTAAGAGAAATCATACATGACATCTCAGGAAGTTATAGAGTAGCAAACACTGAATTAGTATATATGAAGGCCAATGGGTTCAACCAGTGAATGAAAGAATCCAGGATAAAATATAATCCAACTATTTTTGTATTTTATATGACCGACTTGTGAGCATATGTTTGTTATCTACAGTAATATTGGTAGATGGTCACAACTGTTACCCAAGTAGACCATTGCTTTAAGTTAATGACACATTGACAAAGTAAAATCAATATCAAATGTATACAGTATTACTTAGTGTTGATTACATCGGGTAGAGAAGTGTTCATGGATTCTTTTAGTACTAATCTATTAACCTGGTCTTATCAAATAGTAAATTAATATTTTTTTTTTATTTATTAATTTATGTCATCATTTTTAAACAGTGGTGATATTAAAATAAGGTAATAAAACATGGGGCTAATCAGATAGTTCGAAACTACAGTTGTGACAGACCCGTTCCAGAGGTTCGCCAGCCACAGAAGACCGACACACGCGTCCAGGGACACATGCTTCGCCCACGCACTATGCGCCAAGCTCCCAGAGACGAGCAGCCAGGCACCTCGCAAAGACCCCACCGGGGAGGCCCCGTAGGTCCCATGTATGCTCACCAAATAGGTTAGCGGCAGTAAAATAAATAGACCTCTTTCCCATTTCCGAATTAACTTTGATTGATTTCAGTGGATTTTTCAAAGTCTAACGCGTAGTCATGGGGTGTACAGTCTCGATTAAATTAAGATTATTTTTGTTGGGATAAATATGGTTTTTATAAAATATTATAAGCCTATATTTGAAGATCATAGAAATAGGCACAATTTTAAATTCTTTAAACCTGTGTGAAACATGTGAATTTGGCTGTTGACTTAAAATGATCCGCAATGATTTCTTCTGGCTGATTAAAATGCTGGATATTAAATAGTCTGGGGCATGTCCCCAAAATTCCACACCATATACAAGGTGTGGGTATATAAAAGTGTAATACAAATTTACCATTGTTTTCTGGTCTAGAAACTTTGTCAAATAGCGAAACAACATTAATAAAAAGGTGATTTTGTCTACAATGTTATTGATATGGAACTCAAAATTACAATGTTTATCCAAGGTCACACCAAGAAATTTTGTGTGATCAACAGTATTCAATTTTCCAACATCGAATTCATCAACGTCAATTTTTTTCTGTGGATTTCGAAATATAACTTGCATTGTTTTGCTAAAATTTATAACAAGTCTATTTGCCAAGCACCATTGTTCTATTTTTGAAAGCTCAAAAGGTGTTATCACAGGATTATCACAGATCAAATTGGTGTCATCAGCGAACAACATGTAGTTAAAAGCTGGAGAAACATTAACCAAGTCATTTATATATATTAAAAATAGCAAAGGTCCTAAAACAGATCCTTGTGGCACTCCCAATGTAATACTTCTTAATGACGATTTTTCAGTATTTATTTTCACAAACTGCTTCCGATTAAGTAAATAAGATTTAATAAGTTGAATGGCTGAGTCACTAAAGTTGTAAAAACGTAATTTAAATAAAAGAATACTATGGTTAATGGTATCGAATGCTTTTGAAAAATCTAAAAAAATTGTTTGGATAGCATTATGATTGTCTAAACGGTTATAAACAATCTCTAAAAAGTTGTTGATTGCTAAAGTTGTGTTCTTTTTTGAACGGAAGCCATACTGGTTTGGTGTTAAAAGGTCATGAAGCTCTAGATGTTCACGTATTTGAGAGGCTATGATTTTTTCCACAATTTTGGAAATAGCATTCAATACAGAAATTGGACGATAATTTGTCATTAAGTTCTTAGAGCCCTTCTTGAATAAAGGTGTTACTCGGGCTATCTTTAGGCTGTCAGGAAATTCACAGTTATGAATTATCAAATTGATTATGTCGACGAGAGCCGGTAACAAGGTTATAATGTTGTCTTTTATAGCTCTGGAGCTAATATTGTCATATCCCGCTGTTTTTTTCAGTTTCAGATCATTGATGATCGTTAAAATCTCATTTGGACCAGTTTCGTGGAAACAGAAAAAGCGATTTTCGGGCAGCCCAGTGAGATAGTCTTGGAAGCTCTGAGTAGAAGATGGAAGACTACGAGCTCTTCACCAACATTTATATTCATTGAATTTCTCACAACTTTCGGTGGGGTCTGAAATTTCATCTTCCCCAAGAGTTATAAAAGATGGTCCATTGTCAACATTCTTTTTGGTAATTAGAGATTTAATGAATTTTCACTTCTCAGAGGTGTTGTCCTTGCAGGCTTTAAACTTAGTTGAAAAATGTTCCTTTTTTGCAGATTTTATCACATTTGATTATTTGAAACATAGTTTCTAAATTTCTTATATTTAATTTGAACGTTATCATTGAAGGGCTCTGATTTGGATAACTTGTGAAGGGCTTTGCGTTTTCTTACCAAGGCATGTAATTTTTGGGTCATCCATGGTTGCTTAAAATTTTGTTTACGAGGCTTGTTTTTGACCTCTAAGCTAGATTTAGCTATCAGTTCAGTCGACAAAAACTTGTCCGTTGAATTAGTAGCACTGGTGGGGTCTACAAGTTCGTTCCAGCATTGACTCTCAATATTTTCTTTCAAAAGTTCATACTTTGTTACCAAGCTTACGGATGCTTGCAGAGTTGATAGTCTGTTGCTAATTTGAAATGAGCCTATGCACGGCTGATGATCAGCCAGCAGATAATCAACTGTGCACGTTCTTGTGCTGGTTTTCAACCTGTTAATTAATAAGTGGTCAAATAGGCTGTCTTTGCGATGTCCATATCGAGTGGGGCTCAGAATTATATTATAAAATTCATAATTATTTAAAATTTTCAAATAATTTTGAGTACCATAGCTTAAAAATTGAGGTCTACATTAATGTCGCCAACCACCAGCGAACACGCGGGGAGGGCCCCCAAAACCCTCAATTGTGAGATCTCTTCTCTAACTCTGGTAGCCTTACACAAACCAGATATATAAAATATACATTTTTCAAGCTACAGCTTTGATAGAAATTGCAAGAATTACACTTTCTTGTACTATTCAGTTTCTATTCATATCTGTAATTCAATTCAATTCTAAATAACACATGATTATTTTATGAGTACAATAACATAAAGTGTGTCAAATACATAATAAAATGTTGAGCAGTAATTAAAGTGGCACTTCAATTACCAGCCACATCCCTAACAATTATATTTACATCATAGTTACATAGACTAAGAAAGTACTGCATGCCAGCACCTACATTGTACTTGTATTGTTTACAGAATTAATAGCAGGTTTGTGAGTGTAAATTATAATATTACCAACAGAACTTAATAACTAGTCATATTATCTACTAACTACATCATTTAAGTTGACATAACTTATATAGAAAGTTAGTGCTTTATACTAGTAGTATTTGGTTGTCAAAAGGTTCGGGATGACGATATTCAATGATGAATTTTATACAAATGGGCACTTCTGAATACATACACCTTAGAGCTCAAGTTCATGTTACAAAATTATTTCTAATCATCCCCTTGATTGTGATTTTGAAAGAAGAGGGTTAGTGTCAGAACTTATAGTAGAGATATGATTCAATATTTACTGTCAATGCGGTATGAAATAATCTGATATTCATACTTTACAATAGAGTCAGCTGTCTATATAGCACTCAAGTATAAGTTAGATATCTACTCATAATGTTTAGCTCTGGAGCAGTAGGTGACAAGCATTGGTTTAGTATACATGTAACACTGTAATGGTTTTTAGGGTGTTCTGCTTGACGTCCTAAGATGACCCCTTGTCCAAAATAAATTTATTTTCCCATAGACACCTGTTAAGTAAACATATTGGACTTCATAATAATTGTATAAGTCATGACAGCATACAATAAAGTCAGATGCAGTCTGAGGGAATTAGGAGATAACTTACTAATCCATAGGTTTATATTACATAATACTTGTAATGATACCATCCAGGGTATACGTAATGTACTTTGCTATCTATACAAATGAGAAGGCATAGAAGCTAGATAAAATAAATATTGTCATTAATAATAAAGTACAATGTACATAAATAAATCCAAGATTCAGCTTATAATGACAATGGCTCTTGTATTATGCTATGTCATACACATCTATATAAACTCTGCTATTGTTGTACCTCATCACATGGTGTCTAACTACATCTGTCAAGGGTATAGTACATTTGTAGTATTTAATTCATATCAGAGACTAACAAGTCAACATGTCTGTCTGTCTAACTAATAGGTTACTTGCCCCTACATCTAACAGCTGATACCAGATCAGATTATCATGTAAAATGACAAAACATTCAAACTGATGTCTCCATGGTACATAGTGTATAGGCTACTTGTATAATGCAATGAATATCTATATTCAGTACATCAACTTAAAAGTCTCAGAAATATGTTAGTAGTAGCCTACAATAACTTGTAGATGACACAATTATCCATTACTGTTTTATTGGTGATGCTAAGTAAGTCTTTCCTTTATACACACCATGAACATAGATTGTTTCACCCTCTGTATTTCCATCTACATCTTAGTCTCCATCTACATCTACATGTATATCTATATCTACAAATAGCACATCTACATTTCCTTCTCCACCTACACTTACATCTGCAAATAGCACATCTCAAAAGTTGTAAGTTGCCAACAATATAGTGTAGGGTAAGTATTTGCTGTCCATTACATGAATCCTAAGATACACCAAGACTTGGAATAACTATAATGTAATCTACAGCTGGGGAAACTGTATTGCATGGAGTTCGTTGAGAGACTGGCAAGAGTTTTGTAGACTTGGTTCCTTGATTGTGGTTTCTGGTAAGTGCTGGCAAATAACAAGATAATTAGATTTTGGTTTATTTCTGAACTAAAATAATAGCTATTATATTTTAGCTAATTTTTAGACTGCACCTAAACTATTCATTTAAATTTTTGATGCATAATATCATTGGTTATTAGGAGGAAAGCAGTTGAGAACGCAGTATTAACATATGATACTGTGCAGGTATATCCAAGTTACTGTTGCCTAAATTAAGTGCAAGTGAACACGATAAACACACAATGTAATAACAAAATATATTAACAAGGAGTGTACATGCAAATGTATTACTAAACCACATAGCGCATTGTTGGCACACTCAGATCTCTCCCAGAAAAATCCCATCTCTGTCATTTTGTCCTCGACAACATCTTCCTTTCTGCTGGCAGAGATTCCGTCACTTGTCTACTCCTCTGCTGAAGAAGAGTTACAAACCTGTGCACCCCGCACAGTACTAGCTGGCATCTCACTAGCAAGCACCATTTTCTGCTGGACCTGTGGTTCTCTCTCCCCTGCTGCGGCAGAGTCACGAGCCTGTTCACCTTGCACAGTTATTGCTGGAAGCACCACAGGTGTTATGCTGGGAGACACCTCTTCTTGCACTACTGTGGTGTCTGCAGTTTTGGGCATCACAGCGTGTGTTGTCTCTTGGGGAGACACCACCTTACGCTGAGAGCTAGAAAGTTTCAAGGACTGTGAACTAGCACTGGGACGCACTGGTGTTACAGGAGCAGTAGTAACACCAGAGCCGAAACCTTCAGCATACTGGCTCTTGATGGCTTCTCTGACCAGTTTACCATCATCGTACTCTTTCTAGGCGTATTCGGATATTGCACCATGCAAGCTTATAAATAGCAATCTGCGGCAATAACAATATATTTTGTTCAATAATATAGCGCTAGCTATAACGCAAAGTAGTGCCTGGCAATAATAATATAAAGTATATTCACTTAGCGAGGGGATTTCCCTTCAGAGCAAGCACTAGTCACCCCTGAACGCTCAAGTTGTATTCTGATAGTTAGACCAGTGCTACATATGTATATGAACCAGTACAGTTTCCAAATACGCCTTCTGAAAAACAGCTCTTTCTCAAACTATCTCACTCAGGCCGAGTTCATACTGTCTCCTAATTGCCAATTCTCTCTCATTGAGAGTCGCACTTCTCTCCGAGAAGTCATCAGTAGTCATTGGTGAGCTACTATGTATTTCAATTAAGAAAGTGGAAACCTGAGCAAGGAGAGAAGAGTTTGAACCCATCTCATTGTCATGGGCTCTCTGTGCGCGAGACACAGAAGGGTCCATGTGACTGCGCTACTAATCTCTACACTCACGTATCGACGCTAAACTAGCGTGACCACGCAACGAAAAACACTGTACTCTTACATAGCCATTGTACACTCGTGTGGCTACACCACTAAAGGAAACTCTAACTCTCTACACTCGCGTAGTAACATTGCGTTCACATAACTACGCTACCACTCACATGGTGCAGTCAAGAACTAGTGAGTCACGAAGTCCTTAAGGCTACACTACGCTACTCGCTCAAATTCACTCCTTCTTGAGTGACTGCTACTCTTCCCTCGAAGGGTGCTCTTGATTATCACAGTTGTGACCAAGAATATCTTTTAGTTTAATAATAATAATAAAAAAAGTTATCATGCTAACTGTAACATGTTAAATAGTTAGGTTTGTATCGATATATAGAATTTTTCGCTCACCAAAGGTCATGAAGATAAGGTTGTAGTTCTTTATTCAAGCTTTCTCCGCTTTCAACCAACCGGTAATATCGCATAGTCTTTTCCGAGAAGAGTAGAATAGCAGTGATTACTGTATAAAAATATAGGTGGAGGAAAACTACAGATTAGGCATTTATTGAACTGCTGACTTTACTACAACTCTAGCTAGCTACTGTTGCCATATCTGAACAAGCTAGTAGAATTCTACATGCTGATTATGACACTGTCTAAATGTTGAGGTTGTAGTTTGTGGCAAAAGTGTACAACTTGCAGAAGAAAGAGAAGGCAACATTCATTTACAAAGTCCCTTGTTACCTACAGTGTTTAGTAAGTGTACACCATTGCATGAAGTTTAATATGTTTGAACACCTCCTGCAATACGGTCATTATTTTATGATTACTGATTCCTGTTTCCGTAGCAAAACCATAGAGTTATAATTATGTAGAGAGCTGAAACGCTTTGCAAGCAAATTGGAAATCAAGCAAATGTAAACGAAAAAAAATGCCTAGTTTTTAAAAATGGTGTTCTTAGACCAATTTGTTTTGGCAACAGAAATTGCAGTGCCTCCCTGCCGCCTCTTAAAATACAGCCCTGTATTGGCATCTACTGGTAGACACCAGTCCTGTTTCCTCATTTTACTACTGTGACGCGATGAACCAGTGTAGGGTTTGGTTTGTATGCACACTACCAACCACCTGCTACACTATGCATGAGATGTCATGAAAGTGAAATTGCAATGAAAAATGAGATTCTTATTTGCTAACGCTGTAGAGTGTTATCATTACTCTGTAACAATAATATGCAAACCTGAAGAGTCATTTACAAACCAACGATGTTGCTAGAGCTACGTGTGCATGTAGTGCAGCTCATAATAAACAAAAATTGTACATGTACGGTATATAACCAGCAGTGTGCACTATTTCTATTATAATAACTCTCTCCACCTTTGGTAATCATTAACTATAAGAACCAGAGTACTATTAATACCTGAACACTACACACATGAAATAATGTAGTCAATATTCATTATAATATATAGAACTTCCGACTTAAATTCTCCATAATGTGATTTTTGCTGTTTGAACTTTGTAATTAGTCATCACAATCTCATCACTTAAATCTGGTCTCAGTAATAGGGGTCGGAATTTGCTAAACTATTGATCACACTGACAGTCATCTGGACTTGTTAGTGTTTAATATGCTGTTAAATATTATTCTACAAGGTGCTGCGTGTGCTGGCACAATAATAGATGCCTATGTATGACTATCATGAATATTATAATGTACATACTGTGGCTATTAGTGTTCCATGACAATATTTATTTTATCTAACTCCTATGCCTTCTCACTGTATAAATAGCTAAGTACATTACATACAACCTGGATGGTGTCAGTACAAGTATTATGTAATATAAAACTATAAAATTAATAACTCTGTACAAGGTACATGTGACTGTATTGTATTGTGTCATAGCTTATAACATTATGATGTAGTTCCATGTGTTGACATTTACAGGTGTTGAAGATAAAGGAAATGCGCAGAGCTTACTTGCCTGAATTATGCATTTATGTGTATACTTTAATTCTTGCCTCATTCAAAACAGAATTTGGACAGCAGCTGCTTCTAAAAGCAATCCATAAGAAAACATTTTTATTGACTTGCTATTTCAAATTCAACACTAACCTAAACTAACCGATAAACATGAACATACCTGTACATTGTAGGCCTACACATAACATACATGATACTATCTGAGTAGACAGAACGCAGACTGGTCCAGGATAGAAGACTTGGCCCTCTGCGGTTTTGTTTTATTCAATATCAACATATATGTACTTTCTACTTTAGAATGAAGGCAATAGTTAAGTAAAATAATTAATGGTACGTAGGAAAAACAATACCAAATGCGTGTAAATGTCATCTACTGATTCGCCTTAGCATTTTTCGCCCTGCAAACATACATGTAACATACAAGGTACATGATACTGTCTCAGTAGACAGAACACAGACTTGCCACCTGCTGCCCTAGAGCTAAACATTATGAGTAGATATCTAACTTATACTTGAGTGTTATATAGACAGCTGACCCTATTGAGTAAGTGTCACCTTTCTATAATGAACCAAAGTGACAATCTGTAAAGTGTGAATATCTTATTATTTGGTACCACATTGACAGTAAATATTCAATCATATCTCTACTATATATTCTGACACGGAGTCTCATCTTTGAAAATCACAATCTACTGTGTGATTAGAAACTTGAGCTATAAGATGTAGTTTTAGAACTGCCCATTTCTATAAAATCTATTACCAGGCTATTTCATACCAAACCTTTTGACAACCAAATACTACTAGTATAAAGCACTAACTTTCTATATAAGTTATGTCAACTTAAATGATGTAGTTATTAGATAATATGGCTAGTTATTAAGTTTTGTTGGTAATATTATAATTTACACTCACAAACCTGCTATTAATTCTGTAAACAATACAAGTACAATGTAGGTGCTGGCTTGAAGTACTTCCTTAGTCTATGTAACTATGATGTAAATATAAGTGTTAGGGATGTGGCTGTTAATTGAAGTGCCACTTTAATTGCTGCTCAACATTTTATTATGAATTTGACACACTTCATGTTATTGTGCCCATATAATCATCATGTTGTATCATGATATATACATGTAATTAGAGGTCGGAATTGAACTTTAAAGAAGCAACGCTTAAATAAAATCCACATCTATATACTAATTCAGTGCCTACTGTGCTAGAACTTTTTTGTTTGTCATAATAATATTGAAATGGTCATGCATAGCCTCCCGACCACATGACATTAGATTATACACTTATACTTGCTTGTACCCATTGTCTATGCAGTAGGATGTTACCTGTACACTTCTTATATGCATTACTGAGCAATTATACCCTTTTTATACCCATGTAAAGAGGCCCGACCTCTCAGTAATACTTGATATTGGTTTTGAATATGATTTAGATGATTTTAAGCATCTTTTTTCATACCCGACCTATTTTGGGTCGGCCATCGGGCTTCCGGCCGCCATATTGTTGCGCAATTTCCGGACAAAACTACGTCGGCCTTTTTACCGAAACTTTCTCCGGAAGTTCTAATACTATATAAAGCACATTTTTTTATGTTTGTTGTCCCAGTTCATGCTTGGATCTCAATAAAGACACATCCATGCTTATATACAGAGACTTTCACTTCGTAGATAGGTCATTCCAGTTGTTAAGGTCCTCGACCTTGCAACCCAAACTCTGTCTAGCTCAGATCACTTTCTTTCTCAGTACAGCAAACAAGCATTGACTCGGGATCATATGGGTCGTCTTTGGTAGTTATTTAATTACTAGTACCATGTAATGAGAAGACCTAGTGCCACTCATAGGCTCTTCATTTGGAGTCGTCTTAGGACAACAGTACCAAAACCCAAGAACCATTACAATATTATACACAATATCATTCTAAATGCGATTATATTATAGTTTCATTTATATGGAAGTTGTGTATGGAAGAAATCAAAAATGTGGTTTTATAGTAGAAAGATGGATGTATTATTCTTATACTAAACACTGATAGTGGCAGTGTCTGGGTATATGTATAACAATGTGTACAGTCAGTCTCTATACGTCCATTGTCTTGATGGTGATGATCACACAATAAAGTAGACATAATATGTTATATACACTAGAATTAAACACCCGCTTATGTACAACTTCCATGGATAACTATAAGTTTTAGAAAATAAAGCTGCTATTTGTTTAGGATTTCATGGTAAATTTGTACTAAATATTACATAATATTGCACTCCACCAATATCAACAGTATTGGAGGTTTCTAGCAAGACAATAATAGAGTCCTTGGAATATCAATGAAGACTGTCAATGCTTGAGTTACTGTACATGTAGCTGGTTGTCCAAGTCAGCAAAACTGTGTTGTAGCTGTAAATGCTTTAGACACTTGATAATTTTACTATTTTTGCCCAGAAAGAACAAAACCTTAAACTGTCTGGTGCAATCCTGAGTTTCCAAAGTGAGGGCGTAGTGAGGTTCTTAGTTAATGCTGTAGTTTTCTATTCTATCTTGAGTTATCTTCTCAATATCATATGAGTTACATAGGCTATATTTACTTGGCTGTGAAACCTTAATCACATCTCAATCATCTGTCTAGAGCTGTGAGTAGCTACCAGGACCACTAGAGGCCTGCCAAAGAATTGGTATATATTCCTGTTTACTTGAAAGATATGCAAGGTTTAAGTCTTCTAATTTGAAATAATATGTTAGATAGCACAAGATCTTTCCTTAATTCTGTAACAAATAGTAGGCCTAGTAGAAATGACATTCTACTTCATGATAATATATTGTCTGTTCAAACACACAATTTAGCTGGACCTGATTAAGTTTTCTCGCCTTCCATATACTGCTATAAGATCTTGTTTACATGGACATTAATGGACGCTTCATACATGTACAGACATTTTATTATAAATATATTATAACATAGATATAAACAAACTATAATAGTTTGTAATGGCTAGTGTTAGTTAATTAGAGCGCCCTAAGATTTCTATTTAACAATACCATGATAATAACAATAATATATTATGTAGCCTATAAAATTATAATTCTTGGTTTTCAAAGAAAGACAAAGTGAAATAACTCTTGAATTCTTTTGCAAATGGTGGTTAGTGTAATGTAAATTTAATATTGTGTTCTCAAGAAATCACCTAACATACACATATTATACTTATTTATACCTACATAATATAAAGTTTCAACTGGGAACATGGGCGGAGTCTAAATTGGCATGACCTGTTAAATATTGGTGAAGGCTGGAGAGAAATAATTGTATCTGCGATGCTATTGGTTCATAAATTTACCAATGTTTTGATTGGATGACATTACACTGACAAGAGTATAAATGTTAATGTCTGATTGAAATTAAATCACTTCTATATAGGAAACTAGAAGCTAAAAAACTGAAATATTTTACTAATATTAGTTTATTAAACTATCACAAGCATGGCGTTTTTTTACAAAGAGAATCTTAAAGAGGTAATCGAAATAGATATATAACTAGAGAGAAAAGATTCTATTACAGGATAGAACAAAGAGTTACAGGAATTAGTAACTGACAGTTCCATTATTTATAATTTACTGAGTTATCTAAACAGCATTCTTCTCACAATTCAAGATTGCTTTACAATTATGAATAGAAGAAGAATAGTCAAGAATTGTCTTGGGCTGTTAAAAATACTTTTCAACGTGATCTCAAAAGTTCATAGGGATTTTTGTGTTGTCTTCTTGATTATTATTGCTGACTCAATTTAATTGATTGATTTAATACCAGTTGAATTTAGTACCAGAAATAATCAACTGTTGAATTTAATATCAGAAGTAAACAATATTAGCTTTAATATTAATTTTTGGGTAATGTCTAATGCGTAATTAGGTGTTTTATACTTTACCTTCTGCAACTGAGAAATCAATAGCAGAAAAAAAGATAACAATTGAGAGATATCACTGCAATGTTTACTTTTTTCTAATAGGAAAAACATAGTAGCCTACTTGTTCAGTAGTACCAAAGAATTGTTTGCAATTTACTCGCTGCAATATTCTGCTACATGCCTAACCTAGGAGGCACTGGAGTAGTGTTGGCTAATCGGCTTGCTTGCTAACTATATGATATAAACATATAAACAGATTTTATGTCTGACCTTGTTTGTTTGAAGCTTTACGATATGGGAGAGGAAGAAGACAGGAAAACCTTTTTAGACCGATTACTTGTGTTCCTGCACTCCATTGGTGTGTATATAATTAGGCCTATTTGTTCATGTAATCTCAGTAGTATAGATACATAGACATGATTGTATATTTTAATTATGAAACAGACTTTTTCAACCGTGGCTAATAGGCCTACCTGTTCTAAAGAGTGGTCCGTTTCTTATAATACATAATGTTACTAGTCATGCTCTGAGTGTCCTAATAGAGTATCCTATCAGAGTAGTCTAACACAGCGTCCTAGCACGCAGTGTAATACTGAAATAACTTACTATTGCTGCAGTACAATCATATTTCTATTTATTTAGCATATACAATGTGTGTACACTGTTTGATTTCTGCTAATGTAGACTTTACCATAACTACATTGTCATTGAGTTACGTGTATTATAATCATCATTGTTATTTGTAGGGAAGACTTTGGCAAGAATTCCGATTGTAGACCACAAGCGCCTTGACCTCTACAAACTGTATAAAGAGGTTGTGGCCAGAGGCGGCCTTGTAGCTGTAATCAAATCAAAAAAAAGTTGGAAAGCAATCGCTACAGTTTTAAAATCCTCTGAGACAAACACCAGTGCAGCGTTTAATCTACGCAAACAGTAAGTTTTTTAGTAAAAGTAGGTCAGTTTTTGTACACAGAATCATACAGCAAATAACCTTGAATGAGATACAATGATAGCCACAGTGAAACATGACATTATTAAATCAAAATAAATATTCATCTTGCACTATCAGTATAATTCTACATACAGTACTTACCAAATCAATCAGAAAATGGATTTTTCAAAATATGATGACGCAGTGGTCAAATTTACATAAAGATGATATCTCACAATATAGCCTGATTTCATAGATAGCTTCCTGCTAGAGTATTTGCAAATTGGTTCAAATTATATCTCTTTTAATTTTAGATACAAAGTTGATATAATTATAATTTTAGTTACGTTGATCTTCTGTACCGCTATGAGTGCATGGAGCATAACTTCTCAAGTGACGCTGAGCTCAGTAGAGCTATAGAAGCAAACAAGAAAACCAGAACCGCCAATGAAGACTCAGCTAATGCTAGTGAGTAAATACAATGTACTTGTGAAAAAATTCAAAAATGTTAACCCAGACAATATACTCTTAATAGCTGCCAAAATTTAGTTGTGGATATTAAATATCTTAATATACCTGGAAAGTCGTTCTGTCATAGAGCTGGACAAGGCACAGGAAAAACCTCGGTATTGATGCAAATTCCTTTCAATCTCCACTATCTTTGAATTTCAGATCATAGTGTTATGCCCATTGGCTACAGCCAACCTCTACCTGTTCCGATTTTTCCGTGGTACATTCTACCAGTAACAGGTAAGTGTCTAAACATTGCTTTCATTTACTCTCTGTTTGTCATGACTGTTAGTTAGTAAGTTATTGTGTAGATGTTACCATTAGATGTCACCTCAAGATTTAACTGATGACCAACCCCCCTCTTGTGGATTGTACAAAGTGCTGCATACACGTAGCCCTACTTTTCATCGCGGTAATCTAAAACTTAGCACATATACTTGCAGGTTTTACCAATCTTTGGCCAACTAGGCTATCGGAGCATTTATATCTGCAACAAATGCATCAAGGTTAGTAATACCATGCAGTATGTAGTAATAGAACCTGTTTACTGAGATTAGTACAAGATCTCTACTGTATCATGTTTTACATCTTTCTAGTATTTCTATTAGAGAGCATCATTGCTGTCTTGTGAAGGTAATTTTTGGTATGTGACGTAGTACCTTGTTAATATATCATGTTATTACATTGTGTGTTTATCTTGTTCGCTTGCAGACGTTATACTGTAATTCAGGCAACAGTAACTTGGATATACCAGTGCAGTACCATATGTTAATCCAGCGTTCTCAACCGGTTTCCTCCTAATAACCAATGATATTATGCATAAAAAATTCAGATAACTAGTTCAGGACTAGTCTAAAAATCGGCTAAAATATATTAGGCTATTGTTCTAGTTCGGGAAAAAAATCAGAATCATAATGAATATTTCAGTTCAAAAATTAGCTAGCACATAATATTGTAGTAAAACAGCATCCGTAATAGTCTCCCTTGGATAGCTACACACAGTCTTAACTAACTATATCTTAATCTTACATTATGCATGAATCCTTATACATGCTTGTCATTTACACTTACTATATTGTTATTACTCTTATTAACTACTGGCTTGCCTAATGTGTAGTATTGATATTATCAACCAATCAGGTCCTTGTATTGTTCTGTAGTCAACCCGATTACTGTCAGTCTTTTTACCTGTATAAATTTGTGCAAGGCCAACCTTTTGATGGTCGGACCTCGGGCATTTTTCCGCCATGTTGTTATGCAATTTTCGGTACGATACCTTGTCGTGCCGTTCCACGGGCGGATATAGGAAAATTTTCAACACCAGCCTATTCTCAAGAAGTCATGAATTTCACGTATCTGAGTGAGTTAATACAATGAGTACAGCCTACACAGATAACATGACTATTACAGCACTATACAATGACTGTGCTGCCTGAACAAGTAAATAGAAAATGAATTGAAGCCTGGACATGCATGCATGCATAGCATAGTTATGACATGTGGTATATATGTACATGTACATCTATGTTCAAAGCAGCATCTCTTACTTAGGTTTGTTGCATTTGTGCTACTGTAAGCAGAGTTGTGTTCTCTTTCCCATGTTTGACTCATTAGCACTATTCAATGCTTATTCAAACACAACTTTGTTATGAAGACTCAACTGCGTGCTTTATGTCATATAGAGAAAATTGTTGAATTCAAGCTGTTTGCATGGAAAAGGTACAGTAGTGAACAAATGATTTCTCAGGATTTAGCAGTATAGCAGTAGGATAACTTGTGCAAATTTTTGAATTTTTCTGGGCTTTCCTTTTGCTGGCAATAACTAGCTGCCTTTATTGGTAGATCCGGTATTTCATCTGGCCACACTATTCTATATGCCTATGCATTGTATTGTTGTCTAGTTGTTCTAAATATAGCCCGGAAGACACAAACATAGGATAACAAACAGTACTACAACAGTAAATATCTAGGCACTCAATATATTGTGCCACTAAATAGCTAAGTGGCTTAATGCTACCTTAAAACACATGGCATAACCCCTTTAATAGCTTACAGAGCACAGCTAGGATTGCATGTTTGATTGAACACACGCCTAGGATGGTGGCGTGGGTTCCTATAGCCGCCCCTGTACCGCCGATACCATATCGGCTTTTTCGTCGACCTTTGATTCTTCAATGAGTCTTGTTAATATATTATGTTATTGCATTGTGTGTTTATCTTGTTCGTTTGCACACGTTTTACTGTAATTCAGGCAACTGTAACTTGGATATACCAGTGCAGTACCTTATGTTAATCCAGCATTCTCCACCAGTTTCCTCCTAATAACCAGTGACACTATGTATCAAAAATAAGGTCTAGTCAATAAATTAGCTAAGATATATTAGGCTATTATTCTACATGCAGTTCGGAGAAAACCAAAATCATAAAATATATTTCAGTTCAAAAATTAACTAGTGCATAATATTCTGGTTTAGGAACAAGAGTCTCTACAAACACAGTAATTCCACAGAATACATTTCCACAGAATCCTCCTGTCCAAGAACCAAGGAGCCAGTTCAAGAGAGTCCGGCGTTCTGGTAAATATCAATAGACTCTGGTTGTAGCCTGGTTACCACAATATATACATACTTATGATTAGAGTTTAAACCAACAGATCTTTTAAGTCATTTACTTCAGCAGTATTTCCCACTCATATACATAAAATAATACCAACTTGTGTTTCTAGAAATGACTGTCACAGAGCTACCAGCTCCAAAAAGAACTCGTACAGAGCCAACAGATGAACAACCTTCTGGATTGGCTGATGCTACAGTTCATGTAGATGATTAGTTGTTATGCGTAAAATTGTCATTTTCTCACTTTATTTCTGTACTCAACCTCTGTCATTAGACTTTTGGTACAGAAACTTGTTCTGTGTTGAATCAAAGTTAACAGATTGCCTTTCATATAACTATCCTTTTGTTTGCCACCTCAGCCACAGTCAAGGAACCAAGTCTATATACAATTCTTGACGCTGTTTCTATCCACAGTAGACATTTTTTTTGACGCTGTTTCTATCCACAGTAGACATTTTTCCTGACAGTGTAAAGTGATAATATATCACTATGGTCTATTCACTTTACTATTCACTTTTACTATTCAACCAATATCTATTTCAAGACTATTGTAATTATGCACAATTGTAAACCACTGTTTACTTACACTATATTATCCACTGAATTATCCACAATATATTGCACCATACAATATCACCCAATGCATATCTGTATCCCAAGATCATTTCAATTATCGCAAGAAGTAATATACAGTTTGCCTCCAAGCATTCCAAGTTCATTTACTAGTGTTCCAAATTTATATCTAATCCACATGTGTGCTAATTATCACTTCAATTTATCTATATCAATATAACACTAGCTCAAACATCAATATATTACTTCGTGTTTCATGTTTATCTATGCCTTTATACATGTACACTTGTATGTCTACTCAATATAATCCACATTGACTTCCTTTCATATCTTTGTTCTATTTAATTACTCGACTCACAATCTATTCAACGGCAAAACAGGGATTACACATAAAAATACACACATTAAAAATACATAAAGATACTAGCTAAAATGTTGACGACTTACTATAAAAGACTACTAAACAGTAAGTAATTCAGTAACCAAATCAGTAAGGCTAATGTGATGTCCCTTCTTTTTATACTTTTTGTGATACTCTATTCCAATCTCAGATGTTTCTTGTTTCTTGTATTCGTATACTACAGCTATATCAATCTGTCATTAAGGAGCATGGTTGTCTATTTAATTTCTGTTGGCTAGCTAAGGAAAACACTGCAGGATACTAGATAATTGTTACTGTTAGTCCTGGCCTATCTGTATGAGCTATAATATAATGTAGATCTAGATATAGATGATAAAAAAGATCTTTGTTCATGATGTGTATAAAGGAAAGACTACTCTGTATCTCTTAACATGGTACAAATACCTGAGTAATAGAGGATGACTAATCAAGGTTGATAATTATCTGTTTAACATAATATGTTTTCTTCGTGCTAGGTTTTATTTTTTTATGTACAGCTGGGTTCTATTATAATGTAGTACGGTTCTATGGCTTTACACCATTTTGCAAGAAACACTACTATAACGCTGTTTTTATGCCTAGTAGAATTTTTTCAATTAATGGGCTACACTGTCAGGTAATACAATAATATTGATTAGCATCTAATATCAAACATGATGAAATTAACAAGTAGTTTGAATATTTTAAGAATTTAAATTTATTTGCAAACCAGAGTCAGAATCAGCATCTGTATGGGTTGCTGTCGTTTTATTCTTTATTTCTCTAGCTGGTTTCTCTGAAGGACTGCTTTCCGATAGCAGCTTCGTCAGTATTGGGCAATCAACGAACTCTTCCTTGCCTGTAGTATTTAGCAAGTTTTTCTCAATTATTTTATATGTCTTGTAACTAAATTTAATTTCAAAAAGCCAGCTTCTACGTACTTTCAACCATTTAGATGAAACAAGTTTAATTGTTACATTGAACTTGTCATCCAGACATAAAAGATAAAAATAGCCTACATTGCACTTATCCCTGTGACTTATGATTGAAGTGTCAATGTAGTTGCTACTATATTAATAGAAACGTATATATTATGTACATGTACTATCTTTCTCGGCCTCATAAACAAGCACTGAGCAATATTAGCATCTACACTACCACAGGCACTCTATAAGACTTAGCAAATACTTACTTTGTAATTGATGTTTAGGTTTTTGAACTTTTGGCATGGTCCAGCTATGTTCCTCAAACTCATACAAATATTCTCTGTATCTGCAAGTAAACTAGCATCACTTAAAAACGACTGCAGTCATTTGTATGGCAGAAGGAGATCTTTCGTCCAATCGGTCAAATGCAAGAAAAAACCGCAGAAAAGCAGAAAATTGCTCAACGCATTTCTATCAACACAGAATGTGTCTAATGACTTATATTTTATAAAGCTTACCACTACTGTTAAAAACTATTTATTCTTATGGCACTTGTTTGTGAGCCAGTACTTAACATTGATATAAGCACTTTTATACCCCTTTGCCCAATAGTACATGTAGTTATTATGATCTATTCTATCCAAAAACTGATTACTGCTACTTACACTTGTTGCAGAGTGTAGGAATAGCCTTTTATTGTAAAAGGTAAGTTTAGACTTGTTGCTATTTCTTCCCATTTTTGAGAGCTGGTTACCACCTCCATTCCGCCTTTTTCTTCCACACAGCAGTACAGTTTATACAGATCTATTGGAGCAGCTGCCACTACTGGTACACTGTTTATTTCTACACCTGTGGGCACATGCATGTAGTACATCAGTGTAAGTACAGATAAACAACGTATTTGAATGGGTATTATTGTTAGCCAGTTGACGCACACTAATGAGACTTCTACTCTGAATAATACTATAATAATTCTGTTGGTTCTTAGTCAACCTAATTATTTACATGTGCAAGACTGAACAGAATATTTCATTACAATATTATATTAAGTTCTAACTTTGCTGCAACAGGCGAATCACACTTAAGATTCCAAATGTAGAAACCCACCAGTGCTGTGGGCAACTGTTTTTATAGGCAGAGTTCATCAAACCAGATTTGTAAGGAAGTTAAACTGTAATTAGCCACCTTTTAGAGTCATAACTCTCTGTAACTCATCAAGAAACATCTCTCTGCGTGGTTCCACTCCCATCTCATAGAGCTAAAGGAAGTATAAGAATGTGTCATATACAAATGTACATGTTTACACCTAGTGGTATTCCATTCTCAAACTTCAACCAATTGAACTCCCACCACCCATTTAGGTTATGAACTTATTTCTTTTTTGTTAGAGAATATTGACAAGTGTAGCAGACAGGTGGCCAGAGCGTAAGTTTAAAGTCAAACATAGATTTCTTACCTGCTTGAAGGAAACTAGAGGTAGCTTGTCCTGGGGTTTCAATCTATTTGTTAATATGGACATCAATGAAGGTCTTCTCATCATATGTACATCATTTGATTCATACCCACTTTGGGAGTTGTCCCCTCTATCAAAGGTCGCCCTCACAGGAATTCCATCCTGGTCTACCTCTAGTTTGACCCTGTTACTGTTCTTATTGCAAGAATCTACTGCTTCTAGTGACTCTTCCTTTGTTACTTCTTTTATAACTTTAGTTCTACCAGATATTTCTAGTTTTAAACAAAATTGACACAAAACTAGTTATTAGTGTGACTCTCCAAATAGGTACAGGTCTGTATCAGATTATATTGCTCATATGTGTAAGAAGGCAAATGCAAATACAGTGTTTTACAATAGCTTCTGCAACAAAACTTATTTATGTGAGCAGCAATAAGATAAGGTATCACAAACCTTTAGTTTCAAGCTCCAATCAGAGATTGACTTATATTAGAGTGGCGAATCTAAACACATAGCTATTCATAAACAAGTTCCTTGCTAATGGGCATAGCCAGTGTCAAAATGGAACAAATGAGGTGGGTACATGGTGCATGTAGAAAATGTTTAACAGATTTACACGCCTTATACTCCCGTATAACCACACTTCAAACACTGGGTATAGTCAAAGTTCTACCACCACAAAATGTTAACTATTTAACTCGCGCCACGACAAATTATAAGTAACTCGAACCTGCAGTAAGTTACTATCTGGTAAAAGATCATCGGTCTACATACCTTGAGTTCTTGTTAAAGAAGCTGATTCTAGCTCTTCATTTCTTGACATGAACATATGACCATTTCTCTCGTACTCATATAGGTACCTAGTATATCTACAAGATAACAGGCAGACTAGAACTTCCTCATACATGTATATCAGGTTTCACCACAGTGAGCACAGAAGGTCAAGACTAGAAGCACTTAATAATTATTCTCTAGGTTGTCTTCAGGATCTCATGCTAGAGTTTCTATGTGGTTCTTGCACTTCCATCCAATAGCCATGAGATGTGATGAAACCTAGGCTATCATGTAGCAAGGTTGTTGTATAAAAGAATATAATATTTTCCCTGAAGTGAATGTATAATATGTAGGCCTCGGGGAATCAATATCACTGTTTATGTAACACCAGTATTACTGTGATTGACAATCCAATGTTATCCTAGTCATGTAGTATTCACAGTCATGTAGTACTTACAGTAATGTAGTATTTACAGTCATGTAGTAGGCCTATTCACAGTCACATAGTACTTACTGTCATGTAGTATTTATAGTCAGTTAATACTTACAGCTATGCAATACTTACAGTTATGCAATACTTACAGTTATGCAATACTTACAGTTATATGGTACTTACATATGTTTTACGATGCTCTCGTGGCCAAGTTCTGTTATAGGTAGATTCAGTCTTGGAGTTATCTTCTTCCAAAGCCTTCCCTGTACCACTTCAAACAGTCCACCTTCTGCTACTACTAAGCAGTAGAGCTTATAGAGGTCCAGTGGCACCTTGCCAACTCTTGGTATTTGTTTCACATGTGTCCCTATATTAAATAGCATGCAGGTTAAAGGTTGAAGTTAAAGGTTGAACTATGTTTATCCAAGCAACTAACTAGTGTTACTAATAGTAAAAATATTGTAGATCTTCAAGGTGGGACACTGTAGCAATTGCTTTTACCATATAAAACCCACTAGCTTATACTCCTCGGTGTGACCAGCCCATTCTATCTTGCACTGCCAGGTGGCAGTGCTGGCAAACTCCCTGTAAGAAAGGCCCAGATGACATGGCCTCTTTTTGGCAGGGGTAGAGGAGTTGCCTTGAAGCCATACTGGCTTGCATGACTCCAAGGACTTTTATATGAGACACAGGAGCAATTGTGGCTGGATGCTCTTTCTAACACCACCATGACTGGGATTCGAACCTGGAACCTTCAGCAAGAAAGCTCAGCACTCTAACCCCTAAGCTATGGCTGCTCCCTATTGCTTTTACCATATGATAGAAGTAAAATAAAATCGGCAAATTAAAGAAATTTAGTTATACAGAATCACCAAGGGGAAATATCACACGAGTATTATTATATTTTTGTTATTAACTTTCATAATTGAACTGTGTTTAGGATAACAAAATATTAAATCCATTGATTCAAAGGAGGAAAAGCACCTTTAGTAATAAACTTACCTGTGAACTTGTAAAACTGCAACAATCTATCCAGGAAATTCCCTCTCTCTGTCTCTGTGCCCATCTCATAGAGCTACATTTACATAGATATGCAAAATTCTAGAAAGTGTCAGCAAAGAAGACAACTAATATATCTTTTTAGAATTAGTAACAACATCCTTGCTTGGCTTTGATGTACATTGTAGAGGTTAGTAGAGTATAGCCTAAATGTCAAACCTGAGAAATATAGTCGTTTCTCACTCTGGAGATATTCTAAATAATCTGATAAAATTTAGATTCAATAGACATGGTGTTACCAAAGTCTTAGACTAATTGTAGTACAGCAGTCTATATACTATGTAATTCTCCAAGTCAACAGTCAGCAAAAAAATCTATAAATAAACTGACCTCCTCAAACTGAGCCGGCTCAAACATCAGATTATTGTCTTTAGTTTGTTCTTCTGTATGGTGTCTCTCCTTTCCATCACCAGGATTTCTCTTACCTTGTAATTCTTGATCTCTCTGACTGGACGCCATCTAGAATATGATCCTGTGAGAGAAAGCTTAGCAAGTGTTTGCTAGTGTTTGTTTTATATATTATGCTAGAGAAAAGCTTCCAAAGCAATAATTAAAATTAGCACCCATTCCCCATCTAGATGTACTAAGCACAATCAGGATGATATATAATTTAGATTAATTCCTAGCTTCTGGGCTATATAAGAAACATGGGAATTACACTAGCACCACCATAAATGGGATTTGAACCTGGACCCTTCAGCATTTTAATCTCTATAATAACTAGTGACCCCTATAATAACTTAAATTAAAACTCACTTAACTTTACAACCATAAGTTATGTTGATACTATATAATTATGGAGTGTAAATAATGTGAACAACAAGGTTTCGGGGAGTTGTCAACTGTAAACACAATAATTATTCAAGTTCAAGGTGAATGCAGCAGTCACTGTAATCAAGGAGTACAAGAGGTTACTCTTTACTATAACTCATACTTAGTAATGCATAAAGTATCATAACGTACGGGATATTGTAACAACTAGACAATCAAGTTATGAATTATTCAAGTTATGAACTATTCTTATAAAGCTACATTATACCAAGGAGTAAAATTATGCTTACCATAATGTGGGCTAAGTAGCATGGGACACATCCCCTGGATAAACGAAATGATTCGCCAATTTTAGAAGAATCCTGGAGAGATAGGCCTACTCCTCTTTCAGTGATGGTCGCTACATGAAATCAATATGAATACATAAATGTCACTTTGCCTACATGTTGCCTACATGTACATGTTACGTGTACGTAAGAGATACATTGTAGTTATTCAATGTATTCAGTAAAACTGGCATAGTGTTTAATATATCAGGCTGCTTACCTCTTTAAACTGTTCTTCAAATGTTTGATCTTTCCTCCATTCCGGTTGCTGTGTATTTGGTGCTTTCTGTTGCACCACTCCATTCAATTTGTATCCCTACCAGATAACTAAATAATGTACCTTATCACTAAGCTGTATTCTCCCCCTTATAAGATATTTAGTTAATTCAATCCTACCCAATGGGATGCTTAGTTGCATTCTTCACATCCAATAGGGTCGGTCTTTAGTTTTATAACTCCAACATAATGAGGTTCATTAACAGTTGCATCTTGCCCAGCCCATGGTTTATAGAACACATACGTATGCTAGTAGTCGTGGAGATTTTGCAAGTTAGATACTACCACATACCCGTATATTACATTGTACAATGTTTTGGATTTTTCTTTCTCCCTAATGAGTATTTAGCCTACACAGTAGTCCTTCCTCCTTCCACCCCCCCCCCCCCCTTTCTCCCAATTCAATGAAGCCACCTGCACTGTCTTTCAGTTAACAATAACAGTTTGATAACCCACGGTAGCGACTGGAAACTTCACAACTGTCACAACACCGACAAACGTTACAAAAAAGTTTTTACGATTGTCAAAGCACCAAGAGATGCTATAGAGTTGCTTCTAACAAATGTCACAAGAGTCGACAACAAATGTCACAACACCGACAACTGTCGCAACTGTTAAAAAAAGACCGAGAAATAGTGTTCGGGGAGTTTTATTTGCACTTGAATTCGATCATCTTTGTTGTGCTTTACAAGCTGAAGCCAAAAATGTTTGTTCCTGTTTGGTTGTCTTGTCTTTTGGGAACAAATATGATTTGCTAAACTCATGCCCTCTGTCGGGAGTTGTCACACTCTGCTTTTAGCTAGACGGCCTACATGATGATTTCACTTAGAAAATAATTATAATATACCATAATACCATAATACCATATACCATATACCATATAGCCTACCATATACCATATACCAGATACCATATACCATATTATACCATATTATACCATATACCATATTATACCATATTATACCATATACCATATTATACCATATTATACCATATTGTAATGGTACGCCAAGTCGTATCTTACATCTGACACTCATTCTTGTGTGCACATAATTGTATATATCTGCTTGTACTTCACTCCTATATTATTGTATATAGTTACATGTTTATTACTAAGTCTTTTACGCCTTTTATACCCATGTAAAGAGGCCCGACCTCTCAGAATCCATTGATATTCATTTTGTACATGAATTGGACCATTATAAGCAACTTTTGTAGAACCCGACCTATTTTGGGTCGAATGTGAAGACGGGTGATCTCTTCTGCCTATTCACCACTATTATAACCGAGCATCTAAAATTTAAAAGTTGCTCTACTATTCTAGACTAAGTCTTGTTGTGGCATGTGTTGGTAGCGCAATGCTTTTATATCATTTCCTGCTTTAGAAATTATCCTCTTTTAATTCAAAATTAACAAAGTCGTATGGAAAATCACAACGTGATTTAATGTGACTTTCATATACATGTAGATAAATAACCTCTATCCCATAATCTGTATGGCTTAGCCTTATCAATTTTAGGCAATAGCTGGTGTTGCAAATGTATACAATGCACTCCCTAGACGAGAGATGTTGCGTTTTTATATTATGCTTGAGAATTGTATTTTTACCACAACAGGAGAGACACAATTACTCTGTATACTATATTCAAGCTGTCTGCTTTATAAAGTAGATATACAAAGCTGCTGCATGTGAGTTTTTAAGCATTTCAAAAGAAGTAATCATATTTATATTCCAACTAAAAACGAGAAAAATACTTATTTATTATTCAACCAGAGTGAAAATTGTAAAATCTGTTACATTTGTATCAGAAAAAGTTTCATATTATGAGACTTAAACATGACAAATGAACAAATGAAGCAGGTGGCAGAAAGGTACAGACTATCATATGGATTCCTGTAAAACTTGGACTAAGAAACAATATTACTATATTAACAATTCTAACAACATACAGAGTACACCGACATAAAACCTTTTAACTACATGCCAAGTTGTCATGTTAGCTACTATAAGACACAACATGCACTAATATTTGAAGTACACTTTGTGAAATAAATGACCAAAACATCATGGTCAGAATAGTTGAGTATTTGATGAATAAAAAGTTTCATATTTCCACCTACATATAGATAAATTTCTGTACCAGAGAAAACATGCAACTTTTTGCAATAACATAATTATCACTAAGTCACAATATTATAGCCTACCATCTTATATAATTTACAGAAGGATCTTAACCTTATCTGGCTAGCTTGCAGGAGACAATCTTTTCAATACCCATTGATTGAAAAACAGTAATCTGCAAAGGAGATTAAAATAACAGTTTTATCAAGCTTGCATTTCTCAAGTATATTTGTAATTAATTCATATCAGTCCCCACTAGTTTCTTTAGCTGCTAACATAATAATTATGATCTGGCAAGCCATCCCAGCTTGAAATTTGTGCACAGTAAAACTATTATCACCTTACATGCTAAATCCTACATGCTAAATCCGACATCGCTTGATACTTTTGAGACCAACAGTTTCGATTTTTACCAAAAATTGTTAGTTTTTTAGCACACCTGGTTTATCTGACGGCTGTTCAAATTATAGCTGGGGATGAGAAACAGAGGGCTGAAAGCTAAGCTCAATTGAAAGCGACAATGAGAAGGAAATATGAGATGTAGACAACTTTAACGGGACCAAAGTTTTTATTAATAGTTTTAGAGTAAACGAATGTCAAGGTTGTGAGGGATGTCCATACCGTAGTTAACAAATGAATGTGTTTGCTGGGAATTCTCAGCTCTCATGTAATGTGATTTCTATTCTGATTTACTTTTTATTGATATTCAAATGATCAGCGTTTGCAGGTTTAATATCAAGTCTTTAAACCATAATTAACACAGTCAACACATGCCGAGTTATTGTGGTGTTTCCAGCTCACATAACATACAGACTGCATAAAACTGACTCTATACTCACTTAATTACCGCAGGTATAACTTCTCTAAACTTTTCTGTTGTTATTGTCTATTATTATTATTATCCAATCATGTAAGCTCACATATTAGCATTGTAAATTACTAAGTCTTTTCTACTACTGTAATTTATGGTCGATGGTCAGAACATGAGTTGACCTAAACAGTGACTGAATGTAATGCTCCACTCTCAACTGTTTCCAATTGGGAACACTAACAGCAAGAGTTGAAAATGCTTACCATGATTGATTCGTCACCAACAAGTGCATGAAATTTTTCTTTAATTTTCTTGCCAACTTCGCCTTCTAGTTTTAGATCCGCTTGTACAGTGTATCTCACCACCATCATTCATTACCATAACATAGCCATCTTTGCTGAGATCATTAAGTAGGAGCTCTTTACTATTTACATGAGGTACAGAAACATTGTCCGTAGAAGGAAAGATATCTTCATACTTTTTGCCAGTGAAAATGTCGATTCCAACCAGATGCATCTGGGAGGGAAAGAAAGAACATAATGTGGGTAATATGTCTTACTATTGGGCACTGTAGCTGGCCATGACCCATGTCTACAAAATGACCACAAGTATAGTAGGGGAATATAAAACGGTGAGTTTGTTATACTCTAAAACAGCATCTTCTTTTAGGGTATACATGTATATTCGGAGCAATAAAGTCTCCTATTATTTGAATCCAATTTTTTATTCTATTAACTCTAAAAGAATGCATTATCGAGTGGTCAGAGTAACTTAAAAACCTGGTTAAATATAATTGGAAAGTTATACATACATGTAGATAAACAGGTAAATATCCCTCTCAGCTGAAATGAAGTTATTCTCAACTAGTAGAATCTGTTCCTTTGAAAGACCTATAAGATTACTAATTGTAAGCAATACGAATATCTTGTAAATGGGTGAGGAATTAAATTGCTATTGAAAAATACGGAAATACAGTTGGATATAGAAATATAGTCATAACTATCATCACAATTTAAATGCGAGTGAAATCAAAAATATTGATTCAAGTAGCTGTAGATGGTTATAAACCTTATTCTATTCTATTTTATTTAGAGAATTTAAAGTGAATGAGTAATCAGTCCCGTGAATTCAAATTCAACGGAGTGCAGGGCCCATGAAGGTGTGGGTCAAAGTTACTGGCATAACATTGATTTAGGAATATGACAATTTGAGTAATTGTTAGTGCACTAAACCTTACAAATTCTACTGTGCAAATGTATTGTATTGACTCACAAAAATTTTATTTATGCTTTCAGAGAAAAATATTACATTTTAATTGATCATATTGCTTCCACATGTAGATCGATGACTACGATTGATAACACAAACCTTTGTATGACCATGTTTTCCAGTTTTAGAAGTTGATATTTCCACTATCTGGCACGGTTTACCCATGATAAGCACATGTCCATATATTCTAAGATCAGAACATTTCATTGGGTACGAGTCTGGAGAACCAGCAGATGCACCCTGAACGGCTTCTTGGTTATCTGCCATATTAAATTAGGTCACTAAAATAGACAAATCAACCAATTAGGTACATAACGTAACAAGACTCTTGTATATATATGGCAATACTATTGCAAACGATTGAATAGATTACAATGTAAATATCTCCAGTATATGTTGCTGATAATAAGTTTATTACGTAAAAGATCCTGCACCAGTAACAAATAATTTAACATTGAGTTACAATATGATGTCAGTCTGCTTATGTACATGTAGGTATATAGATTAAATGCTGATTGGCTGGCCGTCCAACTGAATAACACCCAACTGAATAACGACCAACTGAATAACGACCAATGATAGATATCGACAGCCCAAATATGAAAAGATATAAGTTAGCACTATAATTCAGTATAATATAAATATTGTAAAAGTAGATAAAAATAGTTAGCAAATATACTGTATATACATGTTTATGTAAATTAATTAGGCTAATACCAGTGATTGACGATGTAGACGACGTAGATTACTTTCTGTCATCAGAAAACAACCGAATTAGCATTTACTGGGTTAGAAGTGTCGTCAGGTGTCTGACGACTACACTATCAACACAATGATATTAAACTATATTACATTACATGGCAGAACCAACCAACCAATGGCTGAAGAGCTTCAGATTGTAAATGCAGTTATTGATTTCTTTGTCGATTTAGTATTCTATTCTTCTTCTCACTCCAGATACAGTTTCATTATTCAAGTGTAATGAAGTGCTACATAACACATGCATCCTAATAAGTCCTGCAAGGACTCTATATCATGGGATGCACAAGATTAAAGTGGCCATGACACCAGCTATAATGTACAATGTAGTTTGTAACTTGATGATATTGAAGCTACATGACATAGGTTTACATCTACACTGTAGTTAGTGAATGCACTAAAAACCTCCAAAGAAAATTGAAAATCTTGCGAAAGTACTGGTTTACTGTAAACCATGACCTGGTGAACTGGTGACTTTTTATTTTGTGCACTCATTCAAATGAGACAGCTAGAACTCTGAAGTAGCTTGTATAATGTGAGATGGTGTGTCTTTTTTTTAATGTACCCTTGAATCACTATCCAATAATGATTTCTTCTGTAAGCCAGACTTTGATTTGTTGGTAATTTGATCCCAATACATCCATCCCTTTATAATGCTCTATGTGTAGTTGTCTACCCTTAGCTAAGAAAGTATAATTGCTAGCATGCTATTGAAAGCTGCTACAGCTTTATAGCTGCTATAGCACTTGTTAGAGAATACAACAAGAACAAATAACTGATCTATCTGTTCCTCCTGCTCTCTCCAGACCATGCAGTCCAAGGTTGGTAAGTGTCCCTTTACTGCTAATTATTTTGTGACTAGCATCTCACTTTAAACTAAAAGAGGTGTCACTCTGTTTAAATCAAAAAAATAGTCCAATGTAATTAGGCCTTAAAATGTACAAGCTTACCAGAACTACTCGCAGTATTCCATTGCTTTCCAATGTAATTCCAATGTTACCCAGAAGTCGTTCTCTTTACTCACTATCAGGGCTTAAAATAATTGGGGTCCCCTGTTTGTATTTCATCTGCATGTAGAATAAATATCCACCACTGCCCTCATCGATACAAGAGCTGCCACATCACGGCGATTGCACTGATTGGTGCTGCCAACAGACGCTATGGTTTTGTTCCTTTTTTTTTTTTACAGTTAACACTCAGTTTACCATACCACTTTGAAACCCACAGGTCTGGTGGGGCCCACATGTCTATCCTTACCAACTAGTCTAAACTCTCTATATGCCGGTCTGAGTAATTAATCATTACATTTTGTAGTACTCTATACTATTAGCTTTGTTTAAGTTAAAAGGTTCCTGAAGTGTATTCACTTTTTGCTTGCTCAATGCTAACTTATATGTTACAGGCTGCAAAGAACTGGTGTCCCAGTTGAAGACTTGCCAAGCTAGTCTATAGGGATCGATGACAAAAGGACAGAATACTACAATGTAGATCCAGTCTACATGCACATGTATATACAGATACAATGGAGTGGTAGCCTTTACTGGTTCAAGTGGCTCGACAGAAACAGAAACAGAAACAGATACAGGTCTTGAGTGACCAAAGAACCAACTACTCTAATATTAGCACTTTGATATAACTTCAAGTATTCAGCACACTAGAAAGCTTTTATCTACACAAAAGTTTGTTATTTAAAAACTGGTAGTCAGTTTAGTGAGGAAATTATCTTACTTTTTGATGAGGGTGGCATCTCTAACTGTTGGAGGCAGCCCTAAGACTCTTCTAACTTCTCCCAGCTTATCCTTGTTAAGGACTTGTGTGATACCACCCATAGGTATGACTTTATAAAAGACTCTAAACAGATCCAGGACTTTCCCAATCTCCACACCTGCAGTTAAAACAAATTCAAGGCTGATCACAACAATAATATTGTAAAGAACAGAATGATTGACTAATTTAGCCAGTAATGTGCATTACATAGTATTATTGAAACAGTCGAGCGGTTTGTTTGAGTTAAGAGTACATTATAGGTGACCTTCTTTAAAGTAGAATAAAACAAGTTTGTTGAGGAAAGGGATTCTTTGTAGCTCAGCACCCATCTCGTATATCTACATGTACAAAAAATGATAAGATAAGAAGTAGCAATATAATTATTCTAAGTACTACAAGCAAATACATGAGTTGTCCTAACTATTCTTGTGTTAAAACAAAAAATGCTGCCGGTCTGTTAATTAGTTTTTTTACTTTGTCCCAACATAAACAGACTCTTTCAATTATTTGGAGAAATTTATTTGGTCAGATAATAAACACATGCATATCGTCTGAAATATTATCCTTTCTGATGGGTTCCACTTCCAGCTATAACTACCTCCCTTTCAAATATCTTATTTTAGCTATATTATACATGTATATCTCTTAGTATTGCTGCATTGTACAAATTACCCATAGTCACATCAGAAGTAATCGCAATGAAAGTTTCAGGACGTCAATATTGGGTTGCTCTTTGGTCTGCTGTTGGTAACATAATAGTAATCTGTTTTGATTTTCTTTGTGATCTACATGTACATGTATTTTCCTTAGTTGGTGTAGTCATGTGTAGAATACCTTAAGCTGTTGATAGCTGTAGGAACAACAGTCTTATGTCAAACAACATCATCTCCCATTGAAAAACTGTATATAAATGTACATGTATATGCACTTGTCTGTGTGCAGATACTGCACTCAACTATTTTAAAGATAGTATAGAGGAAAAGACAAATAAATTATAATAAGTGTACCATCAAATATATCAGCAAACTCACTCAACTCTAATATAGTAATGTTTGACTCTCTGTTAGTAACCAGATAATAAGAGTTTCCCCAATGCAAAACTTGACTATAATAACACTAGGGGGAGAAGTGTACATATAGCCTACCAAAACATAATTATACCAAATTAGTAGAATTTTCCAAACTGTATAAGGTAGATCTAACTTCATACTTTGTGACATTATAGGAAGAATATGTCACTTCTCATATAGCCAACCTGTATTTAAGTGGCATTATGTATATTTTAAGAGAGGGATTACAACAGCTATTCTAATACCTGTTGGAGATACAAGTAAATTCACAGGGTGTGAACTTAGGCCTACAGCACCTGACAGGGAGAAACATTTCCCTTCTGTCTTTTATTCTGACTTCTCAATGCAGTAGATTCCCTAAACTGTCAGATATCCACATTATGGTGACACATACAGTATGTCTACAGTGTATTTTATGATAGCATTCCAATGTCCTTCTTTTCTCTATCTACCATAATTTACACATAGGCCAACATTACTACAGCTTTCAAATATAATAACATTCTGCTCTTTGTCATAAAACCTCATAGCTTGGCAGTTGCAGTCACCAGAGGTGATTACATCTACAGGGAAAGGCCAATACATGTACTACATGAAATGAGAGAAATAGATCAAAGAATGTACATCAAAGGGGATTATTGTTATGATAGCAGCAAAAGAGTAAAGAGCTAAAGTACATGAAGTAGCTCCATATGGCCTAGGAACATTATTATATGCATGTGTAACTAAAAATTAAAGCTACTACAGGTAGGTCATCATTATTTTAAACTAGTGAGCATTAAAGTCATTTAAGCATTTAACACACTTTGTAGAAGTTAGTTATCAAAGCACTGATCTCTGCTGCTCTTATTGTATAATGTTCAATACTTTTATTGTTCTTTTATTCTGGAGGTTCTACTATCATTGGTTAGCACAGCAAACATTGAAATGTAACAATTGCTGTAATATCTAGCTGTAATAAGAATATACACGTACATACAAGAATGAATAAACCCAACAGAAAGAATCCATGACTGCTACTTCAGACAATCTATGTGTTTTTACCTCAACAAATAACTCTGTCCATGTGGTGGAAGATTTCTGTTTATGTTGTGAAGAAGTAAAATATAAACAAAAATATAGTGTTTGATGAGTTCATACAACATCACAATAATATGAAAATTTTAAATATCTCAAACAAGGTATCAAGATATCACTAGATAGTTATAGCTAATCGCAGTCCAAAGTCACAATATCTCTACCTGACAGCCTAATAGAGTCTCAATTCTACGGTTCTTATCGGCAGTTTAAAATTAATGGCCGCCTTGTAAAACCCTGACAGGGTGAGTGACAACGATAAAATACTACAACAAGGAACAATTGCTATGACTGTTATCTTATACTTGACCGTATTAAAGACAGATGTTCTAAAGATGTGCTAGCTTTCCTGTGTTAACTATAAATGAATACAAAGTCATAGTAACCAGTACCTAGTAAAGTCTAAGTTAAATCTAATACAGGTTTAAATTTGGGGAAGGCAACTTGTGGCAGTTACATGTATTATTAGTAACTACATACACCTGCTAGTTCTCTGATACTGTAAAAGTTATTTTGTTGCAAAGGACACCCTTGCATATGATTGGGTAGTGTCATGATTAGACAACCTCATTGGCTAGGAGATCAACTGGTAAAGGTCATAGTGCACTAAGATGTATAAATACCCTTGTCCTTCACTAAGTTGACAGTTCTTGAGAAATGATAGAGAGAGCGAACACAAAAGATTATTTATCAGCTACATCACTGAATACATGAAGATCAGCATAACTGGAATAAGATGCCATTGTTTGGAATAAGTGCCCAACTTCAGCTCCACTGGGTAAGTTAAAGTAGGTAATTCATATGAGGAATATCAAATACTAATAGTAGAGATTACAGATACTCAACTATTTTACATGTATATAAACAAACTATTACACATAGACTTTGAATTTAAAGATAGTCCGTAAAGCTACTCATACTGGTCCAGCAGATAGTTATGATTATATTTGCTTATCTATAACATTGTGTAGAATGAAGCATTATGTAAATAGAAACAATAATTAATTGAATCCTTAAAAACAACTCACTGGCAATTTTGTTGACCAGCTCCTTGCAGCTTGCACTGCCAGGTGCCAGTACTGTGAGGAGAGCGGAGGAGTTTCCTTGAAGCCAAGTACTTTATCTCAGGCTGGATGTTCTGAGTTGCACCACCCTGACTGGGATTTTAGCCTGGAACCCTCAGCAACCCAGCATTCTAACCGATGGGCCACAGCTACTAAATGAACCATAAAAACTGATTTAGACATCTACTTTGTATTATTCAGCTAAGAACAAGAGAGGGTCAACCTCGAAATATAAGAAGAAGAGTTATCCCGATAGAGTATATTGAAGTTGTGGAGGAAGTCAACTCCGCCATAATACGAAACACCAGGCCGAAAAATATAGCGAAGCTAAACGCTGTTTCTATGGCTGGTGAGCATGATTATTATAGGTTTATAGTATTGTACATGCAAACTGTTTTATATCATGCAGTGTGGGAAAAGAGTTCTGGACTTTTTACAATGTATTTAGATCTACACCACAGTTGTAAGAAATGGGTAACATATAGTAAAACTATTATAGTAATAGAAATATTGAACATCAAGACTTGCAGTGGCTAACTTAGCTACTTCTTCAATGTAAAATATTAGGTCATCTAATACGTGATGTCTAACTACTGTTACACACTGCTATATGTTTGATTTAGGAACCAACATATTACATTTCGAGACAGTAGAACCAGAGCCACAGAAACGAGTCCCTGGTAGGTATCTTACTGAAATATTCTATTATGTTATGGCAATGTTTCATAAATGTTTACAAGGAAATGTATTTCTGTGCAGCCAGAGCTGTGGTTCCCACTATTGGTTGATAATATTATGTTGTTGCATCTCTATATTCATTCTTTGACTGGTACAGCATTAAGTCTTTAGAATAGTTGAAGCTCCATGTTTTATTACAATGATGTACTACATAGTGGCTGCTTACATGCTTAATGAAGAGTTTTGCACTGGTTCTACACACTAGTTGTCACAGTTTCTGACACTCTTGAAGTTTATCTAATTATGTTAACTATAAACCTGATGACCATATAAGGCATGATTGTGTTTTGTGTAGATATGACTGATGAAAAAGAGGATTGTCCCCCTCCTGCCAAGAGAATAAGAAAGGGTCAATCAAGTGAGGAATAACTTACTATACTATTTATTGAGTTGTCTAACGTGTCCTTTCTTACTACAAACTGTATAACTGTGGTTTTTATAGTAAGGTATAAATTATATAACTGTGATTTTATAGTAAGGTATAAATTATACAGCTGCTATGTAAATATTAACTACCCTCATTGTTTTTATGTATGTAATATATTTGCAGTGCATAAATTCTTATAATTTGTATCCTTCTTTCTGGAGAAGGTCTATCCTTTCTGACTACAAACTGTATAGCGTCTATATTTACAATAATATAATGGTTTTATTCATCTCCTGTGATTTTGCTGAATAATTATTAATTTATTAGTCAAGTAAAAATTATGTAGCTACTGTGTATATTAGCTTTCCATGGTTTTTTTATGTATGCATTACGTTAGTACATACAGTAATGATTATTTTCTATTCTATCTACAAGTGCTAAAACAACATAATTGTACATAATATAGCAGTATTGTAAGAAAATCACACTAATGGACTTATTGCTTTGAATACACACATGAAGCATGATGCTCCCTACATTATAGAATTAAAGTGTCACTTCTCATGTAGCCAACCAGTATTCAAGTGTCATTCTGTGTATTCTACATGAGAGAGACAGTTGACAACTGTTCTTATAACTATGATATCTACCATAGGGTTAGCTTTCTCTGTTCAATAAGAGCTTATGAGTCGCTAAGAATTACTAAATAATGTTGCTCTACTGTCAAAGGATAGAATAATCATAATACATGCAGTGTACTTCTCCACTAGTCTCAACATCTGGTGATCCATCAGCCAAACATTAGTCACAAAAACTCAGTTCTCTCCCATCGTTCAACTCTCATAGGTCCATGGTTTTGATGTCTACTAATTCTATAATGATTGTTGTTATATTAACTATGAGCAAACCAGTAAAGGCACATTTCGAAAAAGACAGTTTGAAGTTGGACCTTTCTCAACTGGACAGTTTGAAACTGTGTAGAATACATTTAGAAGAAAATAACTTGCAGATAAAAAATTTTTATTAATCAATTTAATGAATTAAACATAAAATTTAACATTAAAAATTAAAATTTGTTGAAATCAGAAATTTTGAAATGTCCACTAGTCGCACATTCGAGCAAACCAATATGCATAATATACAGTCATGTACTATGCACAATTGTATCTGTCCATCACACTTTGATGTGCACTTTCCTGCAGCCAATAATGGGTAGCTCTTTGGTCTTCTGGTGGTAACATAAAATAATCTCTTTTGTTTTGTTTTCTTTGGTCTGTTTCCCTTAGTTTAGCCATGTGTAGAATACCCTCTACTGATGACATCTGCCGAAACAATAATTTTATGTTACACAGCAACGTCTCTCACGGAAGGGCTGAGTGTACATGTCCCTGTATGTGTAGATACTGTCCTCGACTATATAGTTGTGTAAATAGAATAGAGTAAAAGAAGAATATTGTAATGGTTATGCACAGTCTTCCTCAACCACCTGACATTAACTACAATGTGTACCCATATGTATATCTGCCTGTATTCATTACTACTTAGTCGAATATTGCTTGCATACCTGATATGGCATTACTGAGTCATTGTACTGCTTTTTATACCCTTGTAAAAAGGCCCGACCTCTTGGAATTACCTGAGATTCATTTTGTATATGATTTGGATGATTCTAAGCATCTTTTGTATTAACCCAACCCATTTTGGGTCGGCCATCGGGCTTCCAGCCGCCATATTGTTGCGCAATTTCCGGACGACCCTATGTCGTCTTTTCCCGACACTACGTTCGCCTTTTTACCGGAACATCTTCCGGAAGTTTTCTTACTATATAAAGGGTATTGCTTTTACGTTTGTCGTCTCGGTTCTTGCTTGGATCTCAATAAAGACACATCTATACTTATATACAGCGACTTTCACTTCGTACATAGGTCATTCTAGTTTTTAAGGTTCTCGACCTTGCAATACGAACTGCCTACTAGGTCGGATCACTCTCTTTCTCAGTATAGTAAACAAGCATAACTCAGGATCACATAGGTCGTCTTTGGTAGTTATTTGACTACTGACGCCGGTCAATCTTTCATGTAATGAGAAGGCCTAGCACCACTCATAGGCACTTCACTTTGGACTCGGAAGTCATCTTAGGACGACCATACCAGAAACCAAAAACCATTACCATATTATAATAATATTATCAAACATATTTATATCTCATTGTTATGTTAAAATGGCAGTTCTGTAAAACATACTCAACTCTAATATAGTAGTGTTTGACCTTCAGTTGATACACTGAGAAACAAGGGTTACCCAATGTAAAACCTGATTAGTTATAACAATATTGGGGGAGGAGGGTATCCCATGAACGAGAAACCATGACTCAAAAGGAAAATGTCTTAAGCTGTAAGGTAGATCTAACTTTATACTTTGTCACATTATAGGATTAATGTGTCACTTCTCATATAGCCAACTGTTAGATTCAATGTCAGATCTAACAGCAATCTAATTGCAAGGTTATGTTAAGCTATACAGTAAAGCTGTTCATAAGTAGGATCAACTGTCATGGTAAACAATAATTATATTACATGTGACTACTCAGGTCTTGTATGTGTAGTTACTGTCTTCAAATACTGTATAAATAATATTGAGGAATAGAAGAATATTATAATAATATCATCCTATATCTCAGTTCAGTGAGATATGTCAGCAAACTCACTCAACTCTAACATACAATGTAGTGTTTGACTCTCTGTTAGTAAACAGAGAAACAAGAGTTACCCAATGTAAAACCTGATTAATTATAACAATACTGGGAGGACGGGTGTACATGTATTCCATGAATTACAAAATATGCCAAATTAGTAAAATTTTCAAGAAAGTTCTAAGTTAGCACATGTTGCATTATAGAATCAAATATCACTTCTCATGTAGCTGACATGTATGTAAATATCATCATGTGCGAATACAACAGCTGTTCTGATGCCGGTGACATCTTGTACATGGATGACTTTTTTAACCCAAACAACAAACAGACCTAGCAACCAGTTATCGATGTTGAATGCAATTAAGACTGTTGACAACTATTCTGAGCATCTATTTACCAGGCTGTACTGACACTTCAGCTTTATTGATTGCAGTAAATGAACCCTATGCAGAAGATCAGAAGTATCAGAGCAGCTGGGGTAGTAATCTTTGCATATTAGATTTAAAATAAGCCTATATTGAATGACACCTTCATACAGGTTGGCTATATGAGAAGTGACACTTAAATCCTATAATGTGACAGAGTGTGGATTTAGGCCTGAGTGTACCTGACAGTAAGGAACATTTCCCTTCTGTCTCTTATTCTGATTTCTCAATGTGGTAGAATTCCAAAACTGTCAGATATCAACATGATGGTCAGACATAGAGTAGATCAACAGTGTGTTTGATGACATCATTCCAATGTCCTTCTTTTCTCTATCTACCTAATGGCTGAGTCTACACATAGGCCAACATTACATACAGCTTTTAAATTTAATAATATTCTGCTTTTTATCACAAAACTTCATAATGTAAAGTGGCAGTCTGTAGTCATCAGAGGTGATTATATCTACAGGTAAAGGCCAATACATGTACTACATGAAATGAGGGAAATAGATCAAAGAATATACATCAAAGGGGATTATTGTTAGGATAGCATCAAAAGAGTAAAGAGCTACAGTACATGTAGCAACTCTCAATTGTGTAGGACCATTATTACATCTATCTGCAATAAAAGACTAAAGCTAGTTCATCATTATTTTAAAGCTCGTAGTCATCAAAGTCACATACCATTAAACACACTTTGTAGAAGTTAGTGGTCAAAACACTGACCTCTGCTGCTGCTCTTGTATAATATTTGATACTTAATTTTTTCTTTTATTCTGGAGGTTCTACTACCATTGGTTAATATATCAAACACTGAAGTAGAAAAATTTCTGTAATATATAGCTGTAAAAAGAATATATACTAGAATGAACTAGTCATAAATAGAACCCAACAGAAAGAATCTATAACTGCTACTTCAGACAACCAATGTGTTTTTACCTCAACAAATAACTCTGTCAATGTTGTGGAAAATTTCTGTTTATGTTGTGAAGAAGTAAAATATAAACAAAAATATAGTGTTTGATGAGTTCATACCACATCAAAATAATATGAAAATTTTAAATATCCCAAACAAGGTATCAAGATATCACTAGATAGTTATAGCTAATCGTAGTCCAAAGTCACAATATCTCTACCTGACGGTCTAACAGAGTCTCAATTTTACAGTTCTTATTGGTAGTTTAAAATTAATGGCCACCTTGTAAAACCCTGACTGGGTGAGTGACAACTATAAAATACTACAACAAGGAACAACTGCTATGACTGTTATCTTATACTTGACCGTATTAAAGACAGATGTTCTAAAGATGTGCTAGCTTTCCTGTGTTAAATATAACTGTATACTGAAAGAGGAGTTGGCCTATATGGTATATGGTATATGGTGTTATGGTATTATGGTATTATGGTATTATGGTATATTATAATTATTTACTAAGTGAAATCATCACGGCCGTCTAGCTAAAAGCAGAGTGTAACAACTCCCGACAGAGGGCATGAGTTTAGCAAATCATATTTGTTCCCAAAAGACAAGACAACCAAACAGGAACAAACAGTTCTACGGGTGAATCACACCTGTAGCTATATGTTATAATGCATTTCTTCAGTTCTACGGGTAGATTTCAAGCAGATCTTTTTTTCAGTTCTACAGGTGAATCACACCTGTAGCTATATGTTATAAAGGCTGTATATTTTGAACATGTGGATGGGAGTTTATGTAGAGAGAAATTCTGAAAAGTACAAAGTTGCTGATTACGTAATTGAAAAACATGCTAGGCAAGTAGATAGGTATGTGTCCAATACAATAGCAGTAAACCAGTACCACAATATGATTGGAGGCTGTAATGTCAGTGTTCAATGTTATGGACCTTGAGACTCTGGGAGTTGAAGGCCCACTACACCAGTGTGGTTCGTTTCACTACAATATTATACATTCACTTCAGGGAAAAGATTATATTCTTTTATATAACAACCTTGCTACATAATAGCCTAGGTTTCATCGCATCTCATGGCTATTGGATGGAAGTGCAAGAACCTCATAGGAACTCTAGCATGAGATCCTGAAAACAACCTAGAGAATAATTATAAAGTGCTTCTAGTCTTGACCTTCTGCGCTCACTGTGGTGAAACCTGATATATGAGGAAGTGCTAGTCCGTCTGTTATCTTGTAGATATACTAGGTACCTATATGAGTACGAGAGAAATGGTCATATGTTCATATTAAGAGATGAAGGGCTAGAATCAGCTTCTTTAAAAAGAACTCAATGTTTGTAGACTGATGATCTTACACCAGATAGTAACTTACTGCAGGTTTGAGTCACTTATAATTTGCTGTGGCCGAGTTAAATTTTGTGGTGGTGGAACTTTGACTATACACAGTGTTTGAAGTGTGGTTATACGGGAGTATAAGGCGTATAAGGCTTGTAAATTTGTCAAACATTTCCTACATGCACCGCGTACCCACCTCATTTGTTCCATTTTGACACTGGCTATACCCATTAGCAAGGAACTTGTTTATGAATAGCTACGTGTTTAGATTCGCAGCTCTAATATAAGTCAATCTCTGATTGGAGCTTGAAACTAAAGGTTTGTGATACCTTATCCTATTGCTGCTCACATAAATAAGTTTTGTTGCAGAAGCTATAGTAAAAACACTGTATTTGCATTATTTTGCCCTCTTACACATATGAGCAATATAATCTGATACAGACCTGTAGGCCCTACTTATGTGGAGAGTCACACTAATAACTAGTTTTATGTCATTTATGTTTAAAACTAGAAGTATCTAGTAGAACTAAAGTCATAAAAGAAGTTACAAAGGAAGTGTCACTAGAAGCAGTAGATTCTTGCAATAAGAACAGTAACAGGGTCAAACTACAGGTAGATCAGGATGGAATTCCTGTGAGGGCGACCTTTGATAGAGGGGACAACTCCCAAAGCGGGTCTGAAACAAATGATGTACATATGATGAGAAAACCTTCATTGATGTCCATATTAACAAATAGATTGAAACCCCAGGACAAGCTACCTCTAGTTTCCTTCAAGCAGGTAAGAAATCTATGTTTGACTTTAAACTTACGCTCTGGCCACCTGTCTGCTACACTTGTCAATATTCTCTAACAAAAAAGAAATAAATTCATACCCTAAATAGGTGGTGGGAGTTCAATTTGTTGAAGTTTGAGAATGGAATACCACTAGGTGTAAACATGTACAGTTGTATAGGACACATCCCTATACTTCCTTTAGCTCTATGAGATGGGAGTGGAACCACACAGAGAGATGTTTCTTGATGAGTTGCAGAGAGTTATGACTCTAAAAGGTGGAGAATTACAGTTTAAAGGTGGACTGTACTGAAATAACTGAATGCACCATTAGAAAGCCTAGTAGCAGCTGAACCAGTTAGCACAATACCAGCTGGGCTCTATGATGTCATCATGGTACCCAGCTCTGCTAAAACTAGTGAAATACATCATTGCAAGGAGTGAATGCCAGACCAGGCATTGTGTTATTATAAACAGAAAGTTTTAATTGAGATTTTATCCTTGTTGCACTAGGCATATCACAAAACGAAAAAATGGGTATGTAGAACAAATGCTAGTTAATATTCCTAGAGAATAAAAAGTACAACTTGTTGCAAAAAATTATCAAATGACTTTTGAGTTTGCAATTTGATTGGTCAATAGGCTACTTGTTTATCTCATGAATAACATGCGTACCTATTAGACTGGTGTGTTGAACACGTAGAACGTAGTACTAATAATTGCTAGCATCTGTTTTATTGAAGGAACACTGTATTTCTTATAAAACATTTGTGAGAACTCAATATTGCTTCTATATAGTGTGTCAGAGTTGAGATAATCAAAGAAGAAGTTTTGAGAATTGACATAAAACTAGGTGGAGATAACTCCTAATGCTGACATCACTATGGTTATTGTAGAAATTCTGGGGTTACTTTTTTGCAGTTTAGCATCTATTAGCTACTACTAAAACAGTTTAGATATGTTTGTATAGGTATCAGGTAATACTAATATAGTTAATTTGGTGACAAACATTCTGAAATTTTCAGTACAGTCCACCTTTAACTTCCTTACAAATCGGGTTTGATGAACTCTGCCTGTAAAAACAGTTGCCCACAGTACTGGTGGGTTTCTACGTTTGGAATCTTAAGTGTGATTCGCCTGTTGCAGCAAAGTTAGAACCTTATATTGTAATGAAATATTCTGTTCAGTCTTGTACATGTAAATAATTAGATAGACTAAGAACCAGCAGAATTATTATCATATTATTTAGCGTAGGAGTCTCATTAGTGTGTGTCAACTGGCTAACAATAATACCCATTCAAATACGTTTTTTATATGTACTTACACTGATGTACTACATGCATGTGCCCACAGGTGTAGAAATAAACAGTGTACCAGTAGTGGCAGCTGCTCCAATAGATCTGTATAAACTATACTGCTGTGTGGAAGAAGAAAGTGGAATGGAGGTGGTAACCAGCTACCAAAAATGGGAAGAAATAGCAACAAGTCTAAACTTACTTTTACAATAAAAGGCTATTCCTACACTCTGCAACAAGTGTAAGTGCCAGTAATCCGTTTTTGGATAGAATAGATTATAATAACTACTATTTGGCAAAGGGGTATAAAAGTGCTTATATCAATGTTAAGTACTGGCTCACAAACAAGGGCCATAAGAATAAATAGTTTTTAACAGTAGTGGTAAGCTTAACAAAATATAAGTCATTGGACACATTCTGTGTTGATAGAAATGCTTGAGCAATTTTTTGCTCTTCTGCGTTTTTCTTGCATTTGACTGAGTGGACAAAAGATTTCCTTATGTCATACAAATGACTGCAGTCATTTCTAATTCTAAGTGATGCTAGTTTACTTGCAGATACAGAGAATATTTGTATGAGTTTGAGAACCATAGCTGGACCATGCCAAAAGTTCAAAAACCTGAACATCAACCACAAAGTAAATATTTGCTAAGTCTTATAGAGTGCATGTAGTAGTGTAGATGCTAATATTGCTCAGTGCTTGTTTATGAGGCTGAGAAAGACAGTAGATGTACATAATATATACGTTTCTATTAATATAGTAGCAACTACATGTACATTGACACTTCAATCATAAGTCACAGGGATAAGTGCAATGTAGGCTACTTTTATCTTTTATGTCTGGATGACAGGTTCAATGTAACAATTGAACTTGTTTTAGCTGAATGGTTGAAAGTAGAAGCTGGCTTTTTGAAATTAAATTTAGTTACAAGACATATAAAATAATTGACAAAAACTTGCTAAATACTACAGGTAAGGAAGATTTTATTGATTGCCCAATACTGACAAAGCTGCTATCTAAAAGCAGTCCTTCAGAGAAACCAGCTGAAGAAATAGAGAATAAAATGACAGCAACCACTGATTCAGCAACCACTGATTCGGATTCTGACTCTGGTTTGCAAATAAATTTAGATTCTTAAAATATTCAAACCACTTGTTAATTTCATCATGTTTGATATTAGGTGCTAATCAATATTATATTATAGATCTTTTTATCATCTATATCTAGATCTACATTATATTATAGCTCATACAGATAGGCTGGGGCCAACAGTAACAATTATCTAGTATCCTGCAGTGTTTTCCGTAGCTAGCCAACAGAAATTAAATAAAAAACCACGCTCCTTCATGACAGATTGATATAACTGTAGTATATGAATACAAGAAACGTTTGAGATTGGAATAGAGTATCACAAAAAGTATAAAAAGAAAGGACATCACATTCCTGCTTACTGATTTAGTTACTGAGTTACTTACTGCTTAGTAGTCTTTTATAGTAAGTCGTTAGCAAGTACCTTTGTGTATTTTTAACGCGTGTGATGCTCTTTAATAGTAATACCAGAAAGATGTAAAACATGATACAGTAGAAATCTTGTACTGATCTCAATAAACAAGTTCTATTACTGCATACTGCATGGTATTACTAACCTTGATGCATCAGTTGTGCATATAAAAGCTCAGACAGGCCAGTTGGCCAAAGATTGGCAGAACCTGCAAGTATGTAGGCCTACAGAGTTTTAGGCTAATGCTATAAAAAGTGCAGTACATGGTGCCTTGACTATCCACTGGAGGGGAGTTGATCCTAAGTAAAATGTTGAGGTAACTTCTAATGGTTATGCTTTTTCCTTCTAGCTAATTATTGCTTTACTATAAAATTTATTTATATAGCTGATACATTATCAGGGTGTATAGCAATTTGCTAGCACCTGATGGGTCCATGCTTTTCGTTTTACTATTTTACTATTAATGCGTGTGTTATCTCCACTTGTATCTTTGCTAACTCTAAGATAAGAGGTACACTGACAATATATATGTAGACAATACAGCAATATAGTAATCAATTATCTACATTTCATGTATTGTCAATAAAATATAATACACTGGTTTAAGCAATAGTAGGCACACTTGACTGCGGTTTCTGGTAAGTGCTGGTAAATAGCAATATAATTACATTATACAAGGAAGCAGCAATCTTATAGCTTTTGATTTGACCGGAAATAAAAGATATCCCGAAATTTTTCAGGACAGAGATTGGGCATAGAAAAAAAGTGAAGAAAATTAAAATTTTACACACAACGACTAATCATCTACATGAACTGTAACATCAGCCAATCCAGAAGGTTGTTCATCTGTTGGCTCTGTACGAGTTCTTTTTGGCGCTGGTAGCTCTGTGACAGTTATTTCTAGAAACACAAGTTGGTATTATTTTATGTATATAAGTGGGAAAGATTGCTGAAGTAAATGACTTAAAAGATCTGTATGTTAGAACACTGATCATAAGTATGTATATATTGTGGTAACCAGGCTACAACCAGTATCTATTGATATTTACCAGAACGCCGGACTCTCTTGAACTGGCTTCTTGGTTCTTGGACAGGAGGATTCTGTTGAAATGCATTCTGTTGGAATACTGTGTTTGTAGGGACTCTTATTCCTAAAACAGAATATTGTAATGGATTTGTGTTCGGTCAACACATGAGTGCCGATATTAACATGGGTGCGGGAAGTGCTTGGTAGTGGTAGTGGGCTGCCAAGATAAACTTCCAGACATTACATAAAGAGTGAACAGCTAAGTAAAGCTCTTGTAGTTATTGGAGAGGATGTAGGCCAATGCTTAGACTCATTGAAGAATAAAGGGTCGACGAAAAAGCCGAAAAGGCCGATATGGTATCGGGCGGTACAGAGGCGGCTATAGGAAACCACGCCACCATCCTAGGCATGTGTTTAATCAAGCATGCAATACTAGCTGTGCTCTGTAAGGGGTTATGCCATGTGTTATAAGGTAGCATTAAGACGCACTTAGCTATTTAGTGGCACAATATATTGAATGCCTAGATATTTGCTGTTGTAGTACTGTTAGTTATCCTATGTTTGTGTCTTCCGGGCTATATTTAGAAAATACAATGCATAGGCATATAGAATAGTGTGGTCAGATGAAATACCGGACCTACCAATAAAGACAGCTAGTTATTGCCAGCAAAAGGAAAGCCCAAAAAAATTTAAAAATTTGCACAAGTTAACCCACCGCTATGCTGGTAAATCCTGAGAAATCATTTGTTCACTACTGTACCTTTTCTATGCAAACAGCTTGAATTCAACAATTTTCTCTATATGATATAAAGCACGCAGTTGAGTCTTCATAACAAAGTTGTGTTTGAATCAGCTTTGAATAGTGCTAATGAGTCAAACATGGGAAAGAGGACACAACTCTGCTTACAGTAGCACATATGCAACAAACCTAAGTAAGAGATACTGCTTTGAACATATATGTATACCACATGTCATAACCGTTTTAATATACTGTGCTATGCATGCATGTCCAGGCTTCAATTCATTTTCTATTTACTTGTTCAGGCAGCACAGTCATTGTATAGTGCTGTAATAGTCATGTTATCTGTGTAGGCTGTACTCATTGTATTAACTCACTCAGATACGTGAAATTCATGACTTTTTTTTCTTGAAAATAGGCTGGTGTTGAAAGTTTTTGTACCGAAAATCGCATAACAACATGGCGGAAAAATGCCCGAGGTCCGACCATCAAAAGGTTGGCCTTGCACAAATGTATACAGGTAAAAAGACTGCCAGTCATCGGGTTGACTACAGAACAATACAAGGACCTGATTGGTTGATAATATCAATAATACAATACACATTAGGCAAGCAGTACTGTAGTTAATAAGAGTAATAACAATATGGGCATATCCATAATTAGTCGCGGGACATTCAGAGGATATACATTATATGTGGATTTCTCCAAAAGTTTTCATGTTAAGGACACAAAATTTGCCCAAATACTTGATAAGAGTATGTTATTATATGTTATGAAACCAATTTGTGTTTAACTCCAATTAGTTGGCAAAAAAATATGGCTATATGCGTCAGTCGTGGGACATCACACAAATGTAAAAATTCCACCCAACAATATACTGTTACATTTTTCTCTGATTTGACTGCTTTAACTAGATTGATTTTCGTCTTATCAGAGAGTTAAGAGAATGCCTCATGTTATGAACTATTTTTCTAGTTGTGCTATCTTTATTAAGGCCCATACTCATGATCTGGAATTGTTAGTCGCGGGACGTGTAAATGTTAGTCGTGGGACGTGTGTGAATAATCATTAGATTAACTTAGTGCGGGTGGTTTTATTTAATCCAAACAAAGTTTTTATTAACATAAAGAAGTTAGAATATCCATAAACTGCTAAACATAAACTATAGAAGAGCTTACGAAGCTGTTATGCGATTCAATCTGCTGTAACATGTAAACGGTCAAACTTTGGTAAATGGCTAAATATGAACTAAGGTTTATGGAATAGTTCACATGTGCAGCTCTTCCAAGATGTCTTCTGCAGCCACTCTGGCTGTTCTTACATGTGTATCATGAAAAATGTGCCTCTTTGTTGGAAGTTTTGCAACTACAGAGATCTCTATTGCACCCGAAGTAAGCGATGCAACGTGATGAATCTTTTGAAGAGCGGGTATAGATCGAACATTCTCCCACCTTTGGTTCAAGAAATCCCTGTTCCCATTTATCTTGGCTGTAGCTACATGGATGATCTTTGTGCTCTTGCTGTACTTGTGGGCTGCGTTGTAAAAGTCTTCAGCATTTGAGACAATCTCTTTTCTTGATCTAACAAGGCGCCACACCAGAGGTTTTACCGATCCACCAATCCCATCTACCGCATCCTTTCCATGGGATGTCGCAAAATAGTTCCACTCTAAATGTTCAAAGTCGTGGGTCACTTTGAAGTAGTTGAGGTTTGAGAGTAGAAATCTCTGTTTAAATTGCGATGCAGCACCATCTGAGAAAATGGACACCGAGTTGAGATGAGGGCAACATTCCTTTAGATCAGTGAATAATGTGTCCATAAAAGCGTGTACAGCATACTTATCATGCTGCAAATAATCGCTAGTGATGCAATATGATTGGTGAAAATCTTTGGCCCAAATACAGCATGTGAATACAGTAACCTGTCTGTATGTGAAGTGTGCGGCTTGAATTTCATGCTGGAAAGCAGTCTGGTAATTTTCAGCAAAGTCGACTTGAATAACGCATTCTTTGTTGTTGAGATTTTGGCGCTTCTTTTCAAAATAACAAGCTTGCTGATTTTTGCAATATACATGGGCTAAGTATTGAGGCCAGAGATCCATTAGTTTGTTTAGAGCTTCTTCTGCTGATCCTTAACCTTAACCTCGAGCTTTTGTGACTATGCATCCCGCTGTTTCTGTTTTCTTTGACGTTCATATTCTCTATAGCGCTGTAGTTCATCTTCTGACATGTCTTGCTTTCTCTTTGCTCTGGAAACCTTAGATTGTTCTGCCTTGGTTTGTTTGTACAATTCATATTTTGCTGTATCTAGTTTTATTCAGTTTTTATAGTTTCTTTGTCGATCAGCTCCTGCTTTAGGTCTTGCCATGTTGACAACAGAACTACTTGTGAGCAACTAAGTGATATGTTGCGTTATGCTCAATGTAATGAATTGATGTTCTAAAATTGTCTTTAAACCATTGCATCCTATTTGTAAAATGTCATGAACATGATATGATTCAACAGGAAGTATATTTTGTCCATGCTTAGAGCAATCATTGACAATCCTAGTAGACTCTAGGGGTGTCCCGCGACTGACATGTCCCACGACTAACCGCACAATGTAAGAAATTTTCATGTCTGAAAAAAAATATTTCTAACCATCAATTGTTGCAAGTAGAACCAAGTAAAAACAGATTATTGTCTAAATTGGTTTGGTAGTAAAAGCATTAGAAACTTTTTTGTACATATTATGTTAGTCGTGGGACACTGAGTGAGGCTTGACCTATGAGGAGCACACAGACCTCATTATTTGCTGTGGTGATTGCAAGGTGGGGGAATCTCAAGAAGACATAGGTAGCTTTTGTTGTGATGCATGTATGAAAATGTATCATTCTACGAAGTCAAGCTATCACCCATTTAATAATTACCCAAATTACATGCATATTTTTACTTGTAAACTATCTAAGGGTTGACACACCACGCATGAAAATTGAGAGGATATAGAATGTTTGGCTATGAAAATTTGGTAAATATAGGATATTGTTAGTACATCCAGAGCATTGTATTTGGATAGAAATGAAAATATAGTTTTGCTGTATTTTTCATTTATTTATGGACATGCCCATATAGTAAGTGTAAATGACAAGCATGTATAAGGATTCATGCATAATGTAAGATTAAGATATAGTTAGTTAAGTGTGTAGCTATCCAAGGGAGACTATTACAGATGCTGTTTTACTACAATATTATGTGCTAGCTAATTTTTGAACTGAAATATTTATTATGATTCTGATTTTTTCCCGAACTAGAACAATAGCCTAATATATTTTAGCCAATTTTTAGACTAGTCCTAAACTAGTTATCTGAATTTTTTATGCATTGTATCATTGGTTATTGGGAGGGAAACCGGTTGAGAACGCTGGATTAACATATGGTACTGCACTGGTATATCCAAGTTACAGTTGCCTGAATTACAGTAAAACGTGTGCAAGCGAACAAGATAAACACACAATGTAATAACATAATATATTAACAAGGTACTACATCACATACCAAAAATTACCTTCACAAGACAGCAATGATGCTCTCTAATAGAAATACTAGAAAGATGTAAAACATGATACAGTAGAAATCTTGTACTGATCTCAGTAAACAGGTTCTATTACTACATACTGCATGGTATTACTAACCTTGATGCATCAGTTGTGCATAGAAAAGCTCAGACAGCCTAGTTGGCCAAAGATTAGCAGGACCTGCAAGTATGTACAGAATTTTAGGCTAATGCTATAAAAAGTAAATGTACAGCACATCTTGCTATCTACAGGAGGGGAGTTAATCCTCAGTAAAATGTTGCGGTAACTTCTAATGGTAACATCTACACAGTAACACCACATATCATGAATATAATATCTTCATAAGGCCATGTGAGACATCAGTGATGTTCTTTAATAGTAATACCAGAAAGATGTAAAACATGATACAGTAGAAATCTTTTACTGATCACAACAAACAAGTTCTATTACTACATACTGCATGGTATTACTGACCTTGATGCATCAGGTGCGGATATAAAGGCTCAGACAGCCTAGTTGGCCAAAGATTCGTAAAACCTGCAAGTACATGTGCCAAGTTGTAGATCAATGTGATAATAAGTAGGCCTACATGTGTACAGCACATAGTGCAATCCACAATAGGGGAGTTGATCCTCAGTAAAATTTTGAGGTGACTTCTAATGGTAACATCTAAACAATAACTTACTAACTAATAGTCATGACAAACAGAGAGTAAATGAAAGCAATGTTGAGATACTTACCCATTGCTGGTGGAATGTACCCCGGAAAAATCGGGACAGGTAGAGGTTGGCTGTAGCCAATGGGCATAACACTATGATCTGAAATTTAAAGAGAGTGGAAATTGAAAGGATTTTGCATCATGGAAAGAGGTGAATAGACAATACCGAGACTTTCCATGTGCCTTGCCTGGCTCTATGACAGAACAGCTTTCCAGGTTTATTAACATATTTGACATGGAGAACTAAATACTCTGTGCAATAGTTCATCCACCAGTAAATATCAAGCATGCGGATTAATTCTAGTGTTCATGGTACAATAATGGCATGAGAAATTAGCAGAAAATTTCGGCAGTTATTAAGATTATTTTGTCTGGGTTAACATTTTTGAATTTTTCCACAAGTACATTATATACACTCACTAGCATTAGCCGAGTCTTCATTGGTGTTTCCGGTTTTCTTGTTTGCTTCTATAGCTCTACTGAGCTCAGCGTCACTTGAGAAGTTATGCTCCTTGCACTCATAGCGGTACAGAAGATCAACGTAACTAAAATTATAATTATATCAACTTTGTATCTAAAATTAAAAGAGATATGATTTGAACCAATTTGCAAGTACTCTAGCAGTAAGCTATCTATGAAATCAGGCTATATTGTGAGATATCATCTTTATGTAAATTTGACCACTGCATCATCACATTTTCTGATCGGTTTGGTAAGTACCATTACTGTATGTAGAATTATACTGATAGTGCAAGGCGAATATTTATTATGATTTAATAGTGCCATGTTTCACTGTGGTTATCATTGTATCTCATTCAAGGTTATTTGCTGTATGATTCTGTGTACAAAAACTGACCTACTTTTACTAAAAAACTTACTGTTTGCGTAGATTAAACGCTGCACTGGTGTTTGTCTCAGAGGATTTTAAAACTGTAGCGATTGCTTTCCAACTTTTTTTTGATTTGATTACAGCTACAAGGCCGCCTCTGGCCACAACCTCTTTATAAAGTTTGTAGAGGTCAAGGCGCTTGTGGTCTACAATCGGAATTCTCGCCAAAGTCTTCCCTACAAATAACAATGATGATTATAATACACGCAACTCAATGACAATGTAGTTATGGTAAAGTCTACATTAGCAGAAATCAAACAGTGTACATACATTGTATATGCTAAATAAATAGAAATATGATTGTACTGCAGCAATAGTAAGTTATTTCAGTATTACTCAGTGTGCTAGGACGCTGTGTTAGACTACTCTGATAGGATATTCTATTAGGACACTCAGACCATGCCTGGTAACATTATGTATTGCAAGAAACGGGCTCCTCTTCAGAACAAGTATTAGCCACGGTTGAAAAAGTCTGTTTCATAATTAAAATATACAATAATGTCTATGTATCTATACTACTGAGATTACATGAACAAATAGGCATAATTATATACACACCAATGGAGTGCAGGAACACAAGTAATCGGTCTAAAAAGGTTTTCCTGTCTTCTTCCTCTCCCATATCGTAAAGCTTCAAACAAACAAGGTCAGACATAAAATCTGTTTATATGTTTATATCATATAGTTAGCAAGCAAGCCGATTAGCCAACACTACTCCAGTGCCTCCTAGGTTAGGCATGTAGCAGAATATTGCAGCTAGTAAATTGCAAACAATTCTTTGGTATTACTGAACAAGTAGGCTACTATGTTTTTCCTATTAGAAAAAAAAGTATACATTGCAGTGATATCTCTCAATTGTTATCTTTTCTTCTGCTATTGATCTCTCAGTTGCAGAAGGTAAAGTATAAAACACCTAATTACGCATTAGACATTACCCAAAAAATAATATTAAAGCTAATATTGTTTACTTCTGATATTAAATTCAACAGTTGTTTATTGCTGATATTAAATTCAACTGGTATTAAATCAATTAATTAAATTGAGTCAGCAATAATAATCAAGAACACAACACAAAAATCCCTATGAACTTTTGAGATCACGTTGAAAAGTATTTTTAACAAGCCCAAGACTATTCTTGACTATTCTTCTTCTTTCCATAATTGTAAAGCAATCTTGAATTGTGAGAAGAATGCTGTTTAGATAACTCAGTAAATTATAAACAATGGAACTGTCAGTTACTAATTCCTGTAACTCTTTGTTCTATCCTGTAATAGAATCTTTTCTCTCTAGTTATATTATATCTATTTCGATTACCTCTTTAAGATTCTCTTTGTAGAAAAACGCCATGCTTGTGATAGTGTAATAAACTAATATTAGTAAAATATTTCAGTTTTTTAGCTTCCAGTTTCCTATATAGAAGTGATTTAATTTCAATCAGACATTAACATTTATACTCTTGTCAGTGTAATGTCATCCAATCAAAACATTGGTAAATTTATGAACCAATAGCATCGCAGATACAATTATTTCTCTCCAGCCTTCACCAATATTTAACAGGTTATGCCAATTTAGACTCCGCCCATGTTCCCAGTCAAAACTTTATATTATGTAGGTATAAATAAGTATAATATGTGTATGTTAGGTGATTTCTTGAGAACACAATATTAAATTTACATTACACTAACCACCATTTGCAAAAGAATTCAAGAATTATTTCACTTTGTCTTTCTTTGAAAACCAAGAATTATATAGGCTACATAATATATTATTATTGTTATTATCATGGTATTGTTAAATAGAAATCTTAGGGCGCTCTAATTAACTAACACTAGCCATTACAAACTATTATAGTTTGTTTATATCTATGTTATAATATATTTATAATAAAATGTCTGTACATGTATGAAGCGTCCATTAATGTCCATGTAAACGAGATCTTATAGCAGTATATGGAAGGCGAGAAAACTTAATCAGGTCCAGCTAAATTGTGTGTTTGAACAGACAATATATTATCATGAAGTAGAATGTCATTTCTACTAGGCCTACTATTTGTTACAGAATTAAGGAAAGATCTTGTGCTATCTAACATATTATTTCAATTTAGAAGACTTAAACCTTGCATATCTTTCAAGTAAACAGGAATATATACCAATTCTTTGGCAGGCCTCTAGTGGTCCTGGTAGCTACTCACAGCTCTTGTCAGATGATTGAGATGTGATTAAGGTTTCACGGCCAAGTAAATATAGCCTATATAACTCATATGATATTGAGAAGATAACTCAGGATAGAATAGAAAACTGCAGCATTAACGAAGAACCTCACTACGCCCTCACTTTGGAAACTCAGGATTGCACCAGACAGTTTAAGGTTTTGTTCTTTCTGGGCAAAAATAGTAAAATTATTAAGTGTCTAAAGCATTTACAGCTACAACACAGTTTTGCTGACTTGGACAACCAGCTACATGTAAAGTAACTCAAGCATTGGCAGTCTTCATTGATATTCCAACAGACTCTATTGTCTTGCTAGAAACCTCCAATACTGTTGATATTGGTGGAGTGCAATATTATGTAATATTTAGTACAAATTTACCATGAAATCCTAAACAAATAGCAGCTTTATTTTCTAAAACTTATAGTTATCCATGGAAGTTGTGTAATGGTTTCTGTGATTTGGTGCGGTCGTCCTTGGACGACTATCGACCCAGAAATGAAGTGCCTATGAGTGGTAATAGGACTTCGCATTACATGAAAGATCGAGCGGTCTCAGTAGCCCAAATACTACCAAAGACGACCCATCTGATCTCAAGTCCGACCTTCAGACTATACAGTGAAAGAGAGTAATTCAACCTAGTAGGCGGTTCGCAAAGCGAATGACCTAGTAAAAGGAAGAGAAAGTCCCTGTATCAAGTATAGATGTGTCTTTATTGAAAGCCAAGTGTAGACTGAGACAATGAACAGTAAAACAGTGCCCTTTATATAGTATAAGGACTTCCGGCCGACGTGACGTCGGGAAAAGACGACGTGTGGTCGTCCGGAAGTTGCGCAACAAGATGGCCGCCGGAAGCCCGACGGCCGACCCAAAATAGGTCGGGTTCTACAAAAGTTGCTTATAATGGTCCAATTCATGTACAAAATGAATATCAATGGATTCTGAGAGGTCGGGCCTCTGTACATGGGTATAAAAGGCATAAAAAAGGACTTAGTGACATTCATGTGACTATGTACAACAACATATAGTAAGATACATGAATAAGGAATGAGCATAAACACATGGAGACATGTATATAGACGGTAATTAAGTACTTTGAACATGCAATGCAGTTAAAGGTAAGTATACGAGCACTAATTGTGAGAATGTTAGTGTCAGGTGAGTAGCGCTGTAACAACTACTAGGCACTTAGGGTGCGGTGGAGCTTCGTCCAGGAGTTGGGGTCGTATACAAATGTCCTGTACCATCACATAGCCCCCCGATCCTTGGCACTATCTCTTCGAGTATGTCTAAGGATCTGCTCCGTGAGCCGTTGGTGGAGGGATATTTCGTCCTGTACGGCTTCCGTCTGCTGGACTATAGTAAGCCGGTCTCTAACATGTGAGTGAAGAAGTCTCTGCTGGAGTATGTGCAGTTGGTGCCTGAGGCGTCCGAGACGATTGTTTAAAGTGGCACACAATCGTTCTCTCTCCTTCTGGAATTCTGCTGTAGGGGTGCGGGACTCAAGAGATTTCTTTGTGTTTTTAGTATCTGGAGGGCTGGTCGACAATGGGACGGCCTTGTCTGATCCGGTTCTAGCCTTAGGCGGCCGGGGCCGACGTTTGGGTATGTCGTAAGTATCAGTCCCTCTGTGGTCCAAGGCTGGAGGGTCCATACGAGTCTGTGGTCGCTTTGGACTGCCTAGTCGCTCCCAGGGCGACTTTCTTTTACTTGTTTTCTTTGGGGCAGGAGGAGGTGTCAGTCGCACCACTGCTGCTCTGGCTTCAGCTTCTGGAGGAGCTGGTATAGTGAAAGGTTTCGGTCCTACGTCTGCTGGGATACATGAGGGGTAAGCGACCCTCTTGTCGAGCTTCATCGCCTTGAGGAAAAGCTGGAACATGTGGGAATCCACTTCATACTGGATGGCTCCGTGGCCTGTCTGGCTTTGGTGCCGATAGACAGTCTCTGCATCACGGGCGCTGACTCCACAGGAACAGAAGAACTGGGTAAAGTGTTGGCGTGTGTGAGCCTTGATGGTGTTCTCCGTCCCTTCTAGCTTACATAGTCGACAATAGGAGTTCCTTCCTTTACATCGGGCTGTCCGACGTATATCACTACTGGTCCGTGGAGAGATCCAGCAAAGTTGAGACTGCGGCATAGGCGTCTCTGGAGAGGTCTCTATAAGAGAAAGTGTAGATACAAGAGGTTGATCATTTAGATTATCAATGTTTGCGTAGGCCGAGTCGTCTTCGTCACCCGACTCAGTCATACTGTGTACAATATCATTGGAGTACATATGCGTGTCCGAGGTCGTTCCGGAGGGGAGGCAGTGCATGTCCGAGTCGGCTAGGACGGTATCGTCCCGAAGTACCGAAGGCACTTCAGCATGACCCGACTCGACTGGCACGACCTCATCCCTCGAGGAGTTCCCGAGATCAGCATATAAGTCGTCGTCGTCCAAAAGCAACAGTACCTCGTCCAAGTCTATTGGCTCACCTGGCAAGTCCATGAGTAGGCCGACTAGGGAGGGCACCGTCCTTGTTAATGAGTCTTGAATAGAGTGCTCGGTTGTCCGACTAGGTGTTGACTGAGTGGTGGTGTTGAAGGTACTGGGGGATCCATCTGGATCCTGGCCTTTTATAGGTGTGGGGGCTGCCCTGGTTCTCCTTCTGGTGTGCGACGTTATGTCTGCAACAGCTGGCTTCTCACCATGTAGTAGGGCTACGTTGCGGCGGAAGTGCACTTGTCTGACCCCGGTTGTTAGATCTATTTTGATCTCAAGGTTGTCTGGGTCACCGGATCTGTCTGTTGAATTGGGGAGTAAACACGGGCCTGGCCGTGTCGGCCTACGACAGGTAGTCGTCTGGGCAGCCCATTTGTGATGAATTCTTTCTAGTATAACCTCTGGGGGTCGGCCTCGCTTCCACCGGGCCTTCCTCCTGTATGATAGGGGTCTGTGTTCCCTAGTGTAGGGCGTAAGCATCCGGACGTAGGAGGGTCTACCTTTTGAACCTCTGCCCCAGTCGGGCGGCGGGAATATCGGGTGCTGGAAATAGTCGACAGCACCTTCCTCGAGGCGGTTTGCGCCTTGTCTACGCTCCTGGATGCGCGGCTTTTTAGCCTGTCGGCCCTGGTCCTCTACTTGCCTCTTCTTCTTCGCTGTTCCTCCCTCGGCTTCTAGCCCCCCTATCGGGTGGCCAGGACGTCGGCATTGTACATCGACGCCAGGCGGAGTTGTACTGGGCGGTAATGATCCTTTTCCTCCCTCGGCCCTGGATCCTCTGTGGGGGTGTCCTTGACGTCGGCATTGATCATCGACGTCGGGCGCAGGTGTACTAAGTGATGAGCTTCCCGTTCCTCCCTCGGCCCTGGATCCTCTGTGGGGGTGTCCTTGACGTCGGCATTGATCATCAACGTCGGGCGCAGGTGTACTAGGTACTGAATTATCCGTTCCTCCCTCGGCCCTGGATCCTCTGGTGGGGTGTCCTTGGCGTCGGCATGAGTCATCGACGTCGGGCGGAGGCGTACTAGGCTTCATCTCAGGCATCGTCCTCAATGTATAAGGGCTTCCCGTTCTATTGACACACGGCCATTGATCTCGGCTGGTGTATACCTTAGCGGTATGGCAGTTTACAGAGCACTTGTGTTTAGTCAGGTAGGGCATCCCTAGGACGCCATCTTCTGGTATGGAGCCGATGAGGAACAGTTCTTGGCTAAAGGTACGACCGACTACCATAGGTAGCCTTACCATTCCCTCGAACCTGAGAGTCGAGCCGTCGGCCATCTTGCCATATGGCTGACTTACTGGTAGGACCTCTAGGTCGGGTCTCTGCAGCTTCTTCAGGATGCGGGGTGATATTAGGTTGGTCGTACAGCCCGTGTCCAAGAGTAGGGTTACATCTTGGCTACATAGTCGTCCTTGTATGTACAGGCTAGGTACATGCGGCTTCACATACGTCACTTGAGTCACTGTTTTAGAAGGGGGGTCGGCCTTGCCGACCGGATACTTGGGACGGTCTTCCGAGATGGAAATGTGAGAGGTGCGAGGAACTTGTAGGGCCCGAGTGCCAGCCTCTACTGTCTCGGGCCGGAGCCTTTTCCCGACTCGGGTACTGGCGGCTTAGGATATGTGGGGGGAGTGTTCCCATTGGTCCGTTGAGGAGGGGGACCAGGCTTTTTGCTGGTCTGCCAGGAGGGTCTGTTCCGAGGTCCTGGCGCTCTGGGGGCGTCTAGTAGTCCTCGAAGTCGTCTGACTTCTTGGCTGAGTGTCTGGATGGCCTCTTTCAGGTCGTTGATCCAGGTCAGGTCGGAGTCCACTGTATTTATTTGGAGTGTCTCCGGCTCGGGTTCTGTGACTGCCCTGATTTGGTGTGCTTTACTTCCACGGGAAGGTCCCTTGACGAGCAGGAAGTCATTTCCGGCTCGGACGGCCGAGTCCACGTCTCTGGGGTTTATTGCCAAGAGGTGTCTCTGTAGGTGTCCGTCCTCAAGAGAGTTACTGAAGTTTTCCACAGCCAATACCCGGCGGTGCGCTTCGGGTAGTTCCTGGAAAGCCACATGTACAAGTTTCTTGACTAAGGTGGCATGTTCTTGTAATGACATGCCGGGATCTTTCCGCAGCTGTATGAGCTGGAGTCTAGCTTCTTTATCAGTTAACCCGTATCGGGCGCGTAGAGCTTCGAAGATCCCTTCTGAGGTGCCGGGTCGGCCACATTCTTGTGCCGGTCCCTTGAGGGCCTCTCTTAGGTGAAGGTACATGGCTGCCGGGCTCCAGTCGTTTGCCTCGGCTATGGTCAGGAACTGTTCTATAAAGAACTCGACGTCTCCTTGTCCGTCGAACTGTGGTGTCTTGAAAGAGGGTTGAGGCGGCTGAGGTCGAGCTACTTCTATGTACTGTCCGATTACCTCTACTAGCCTGTCTATATCGCTAGCCATTGCTGAGTATAGATGAAGCCTCTTTGGTGAAGGGGACGTGTCGTTCTCGGTTGGATGTCTGTATGGTGTCGGGTAGTTAGTTAACTACCGTAGTTTGCTAGGCCGGGTCGGCCTGATGGTCGTACTGAGTACCGTCAATCTATTCTGGATCCGAGGTCGGTCTTTGATTGAAGATCCGGCGTAGGTCGGGCTACATCCAGCGGAACCACGAGAATTATGGGTGCACTTTAGCGTTTGTCACCTTCTCGTATCCAAGGTTCCCGGGTCCGAGTCCTAAATCGCCGTAGAAGTATTGAAGAATGAGGTCGGTCGGTCACCCGAGGCCGAGGTCACCTTCCTTCTCTTCGTATCGTAAGAGTACGACCTTAGAATCCCACCGCTGCCACCAATGTAATGGTTTCTGTGATTTGGTGCGGTCGTCCTTGGACGACTATCGACCCAGAAATGAAGTGCCTATGAGTGGTAATAGGACTTCGCATTACATGAAAGATCGAGCGGTCTCAGTAGCCCAAATACTACCAAAGACGACCCATCTGATCTCAAGTCCGACCTTCAGACTATACAGTGAAAGAGAGTAATTCAACCTAGTAGGCGGTTCGCAAAGCGAATGACCTAGTAAAAGGAAGAGAAAGTCCCTGTATCAAGTATAGATGTGTCTTTATTGAAAGCCAAGTGTAGACTGAGACAATGAACAGTAAAACAGTGCCCTTTATATAGTATAAGGACTTCCGGCCGACGTGACGTCGGGAAAAGACGACGTGTGGTCGTCCGGAAGTTGCGCAACAAGATGGCCGCCGGAAGCCCGACGGCCGACCCAAAATAGGTCGGGTTCTACAAAAGTTGCTTATAATGGTCCAATTCATGTACAAAATGAATATCAATGGATTCTGAGAGGTCGGGCCTCTGTACATGGGTATAAAAGGCATAAAAAAGGACTTAGTGACATTCATGTGACTATGTACAACAACATATAGTAAGATACATGAATAAGGAATGAGCATAAACACATGGAGACATGTATATAGACGGTAATTAAGTACTTTGAACATGCAATGCAGTTAAAGGTAAGTATACGAGCACTAATTGTGAGAATGTTAGTGTCAGGTGAGTAGCGCTGTAACAACTACTAGGCACTTAGGGTGCGGTGGAGCTTCGTCCAGGAGTTGGGGTCGTATACAAATGTCCTGTACCATCACAGTTGTACATAAGCTGGTGTTTAATTCTAGTGTATATAACATATTATGTCTACTTTATTGTGTGATTATCACCACCAAGACAATGGACGTATTATTAAGATGTAGACTAACTGTACACATTGTTATACATCTACCCAGACACTGCCACTTCAATGTTTACTATACCAATAATTCCTCCATCTTTCTGCTATAAAACCACATTTTTGATTTCTTCCATACACAACTTCCATCTAAATGAAACTATAATATGATTGCATTTAGAATGATATTGTGTATAATATTGTAATGGTTCTTGGGTTTTGGTACTGTTGTCCTAAGACGACTCCAAATGAAGAGCCTATGAGTGGCTCTAGGTCTTCTCATTACATGAAAGGTTAACAGGTACTAGTAGTCAAATAACTACCAAAGACGACCCATATGATCCCGAGTCAATGCTTGTTTGCTTGTTTGCTTGTTTGAGAGAGAGAGTGATCTGACCTATACAGAAGTTTGGGTTGCAAGGTTGAGGACCTTAACAACTGGAATGACCTATCTACGAAGTGAAAGTCTCTGTATATAAGCATAGCTGTGTCTTTATTGAGATCCAAGCATGAACTGAGACAGTAAACATAAAAAATAATGTGTTTTATATAGTATTAGAACTAAAATTATCTAAATCATATTCAAAATCAATATCAACTATTTCTGAGAGATCGGGCCTCTTTACATGAGTATAAAAAGGGTATAATTGCTCAGTAATGCATATAAGAAGTGTACAGGTAACACCCTACTATATAGACAATGGGTACAAGCAAGTATAAGTGTATAATCTAATGTCATGTAGTCGGGAGGCTATGCATGACCATTTCAATATTATTATGACAAACAAACAAGTTCTAGCACAGTAGGCACTGAATTAGTATAGATTTGGATTTTATTTTAAGTGTTACTTCTTTAAAGTTCAATTCCGACCTCTAATTACATGTATATTATCATGATACAACATGATGATTATATGAGTACAATAACATCAAGTGTGTCAAATCCATAATAAAATGTTGAGTAGTAATTAAAGTGGCACTTCAATTAACAGCCACATCCCTAACACTTATATTTACATCATAGTTACATAGACTAAGGAAGTACTTCAAGCCAGCACCTACATTGTACTTGTATTGTTTACAGAATTAATAGCAGGTTTGTGAGTGTAAATTATAATATTACCAACAAAACTTAATAACTAGTCATATTATCTACTAACTACATCATTTAAGTTGACATAACTTATATAGAAAGTTAGTGCTTTATACTAGTAGTATTTGGTTGTCAAAAGGTTTGGTATGAAATAGCCTGGTAATAGATTTTATAGAAATGGGGAGTTCTGAAACTACATCTTATAGCTCAAGTTTCTAATCACACAGTAGATTGTGATTTTCAAAGATGAGACTCCGTGTCAGAATTTATAGTAAAGACTGATATGATTGAATATTTACTGTCAATGTGGTACCAAATAATAAGATATTCACACTTTACAGATTGTCACTTTGGTTCATTATAGAAAGGTGGCACTTACTCAATAGGGTCAGCTATCTATATAACACTCAAGTATAAGTTAGATATCTACTCCTAATGTTTAGCTCTAGGGCAGCAGGTGGCAAGTCTGTGTTCTTTCTACTCAGACAGTATCATATACCTTGTATATTACATGTATGTTTGCAGGGCGAAAAATGCTAAGGCGAATCAGTAGATGACATTTACACGCATTTGGTATTGTTTTTCCTACGTACCATTAATTATTTTGCTTAACTATTGCCTTCATTCTAAAGAAAAAAGTACATATTATGTTTATACTGCATAAAATAAAACCGCAGAGGGCCAAGTCTTCTATCCTGGACCAGTCTGCGTTCTGTCTACTCAGATAGTATCATGTATGTTATGTGTAGGCCTACAATGTATGTTCATGTTTATTGGTTAGTTTAGGTTAGTGTTGAATTTGAAATAGTAAGTCAATAAAAATGTTTTCTCATGGATTGCCTTTAGAAGCAGCTGCTGTCAAGAATAACATCTTTCAAGTTCAATTTCTGTTTTGAATGAGGCAAGAATTAAAGTATACACATAAATGCATAATTGAGGCAAGTATGCTCTACGCATTTCCTTTATCTTTAACACCTGTAAATGTCAACACATGGAACTACATCATAATGTTATAAGCTCTGACACAATACAATACAGTCACATGTACCTTGTACAGAGTTATTAATTTTATAGTTTTATATTACATAATACTTGTACTGACACCACCCAGGTTGTATGTAATGTACTTAGCTATCTATACAAGTGAGAAGGCATAGGAGTTAAATAAAATAAAATATTGTCATGGAACACTAATAGCCAGTATGTACATTATAACATCCATAGTCATACATAGGCATCTATTATTGTGCCAGCACACACAGCACCTTGTAGAATAATATTTAACAGCATATTAAACAGTAACAAGTCCAGATGACTGTCAGTGTGATCAATAGTTTAGCGAATTCCGACCCCTATTACTGAGACCAGATTTAAGTGATGAAACCAAGATAAACCCTACACTGGTTCATCGCGTCACAGTTGTAAAAGGAGGGAACAGGACTGGTGTCTACCAGTAGATGCCAATGCAGGGCTGTATTTTAAGAGGCGATAGGGAGGCTCTGCAACTTCTGTTGCCAAAATAAATTGGTCTAAAAACACTATTTTTAAAAATTTTTTCCGTTTATATTTGCTTGATTTCCAATTTGCTTGCAAAGCGTTTCAGCTCTCTACATAATTATAATTATGGTTTTGCTACGGAAACAGGAATCAGTAATCCTAAAATAATGACCGTATTGCAGGAGGTATTCAAACATATTAAACTTTATGCAATGGTGTACACTTACCAAATACTGTAGGTAACAAGGGACTTTGTAAATGAATGTTGCCTTCTCTTTCATCTGCAAGTTGCCCACTTTACCATAAACTACAATCTCAACATTTAGACAGTGTCATAATCAGCGTGTATATTTCTTCTAGCTTGTTCAGATATGGCAACAGTAGCTAACTAGAGTTGTAGTAAAGTCAGCAGTTCAATAAATGCCTAATCTGTAGTTTTCCTCCACTTGTATTTTTATATAGTCATCACTGCTATTCTACTCTTCTCGGAAGAGACTATGCGATATTACCGGTAGGTTGAAAGCGGAGAAAGCTTGAATAAAGAACTAAAACCTTATCTTCATGACCTTTGGTGAGCGAAAAATTCTATATATCGATACAAACCTAACTATTTAACATGGTACAGTTAGCAAGATAATTTTTTTTATTATTATTATTAAACTAAAAGATATTATTGGTCACATCTGTGATAATCAAGAGCACCCTTTGAGGGAAGAGTAGCAGTCACTCAAGGAAGAGTGAATTTGAGCGAGTAGCGTAGTGTAGCCTTAAGGACTCACTAGTTCTTGACTGCACTATGTGAGTGGTAGCGTAGTTATGTGAACGCAATGTTACTACGCGAGTGTAGAGAGTTAGAGTTTCCTTTAGTAGTGTAGCCACACGAGTGTACCATGGCTATGTGAGAGTACAGTGTTTTTCGTTGCGTGGTCACGCTGGTTTAGCGTGGATACGTGAGTGTAGAGATTAGTAGCGCAGTCACGTGGACCCTTCTGCGTCTTGCGCACAGAGAGCCCATGACAACGAGATGGGTTCAAACTCTTCTCTCCTTGCTCAGGTTTCCACTTTCTTAACTGAAATACATAGTAGCTCACCAATGAATACTGACGACTTCTCGGAGAGAAGTACGACTCTCAATGAGAGAGAATTGGCAATTAGGAGCCAGTATAAACTCGGCCTGAGTGAGATAGTTTGAGAAAGAGCTGTTCTTCAGAAAGAGTACGATGATGGTAAACTGGTCAGAGAAACCATCAAGAGCCAGTATGCTGAAGGTTCCGGCTCTGGTGTTACTACTGCTCCTGTAACACCAGTGCGTCCCAGTGCTAGTTCACGATCCTTGAAACTTTCTAGCTCTCCGCATAAGGTGGTGTCTCCCCATGAGATAACACACGCTGTCATGCCCAAAACTGCAGACACCACAGTAGTGCAAGAAGAGGTGTCTCCCAGCGTAACACCTGTGGTGCTTCCAGCAATGACTGTGCAGAGTGAACAGGCTAGTGACTCTGCCGCAGCAGGGGAGAGGGAGCCACAGGTCCAGCAGAAAATGGTGCTAGCTAGTGAGATGCCAGCTAGTACTGTGCGGGGTGCACAGGTTTGTAACTCTTCTTCAGCAGAGGAGTGGACAAGTGACGGAATCTCTGCCAGCAGAAAGAAAGATGTTGTCGAGGACAAAATGGCAGAGATGGGATTTCTCTGGGAGAGATCTGAGTGTGTCAACAATGCGCTATGTGGTTTAGTAATACATTTACATGTACACTCCTTGTTAATATATTTTGTTATTACATTGTGTGTTTATCGTGTTCACTTGCACTTAATTTAGGCAACAGTAACTTGGATATACCTGCACAGTATCATATGTTAATACTGTGTTCTCAACTGCTTTCCTCCTAATAACCAATGATATTATGCATCAAAAATTCAAATGAATAGTTTAGGTCCAGTCTAAAAATTAGCTAAAATATAATGGGTTATTATTTTAGTTCAGAAATAAACCAAAATCTAATTATCTTGTTGTTTGCCAGCACTCACCAGAAACCACAATCAAGGAACCAAGTCTACAAAACTCTTGCCAGTCTCTCAACAAACTCCAATGCAATACAGTTTCCCCAGCTGTAGATTACATTATAGTTATTCCAAGTCTTGGTGTATCTTAGGATTCATGTAATGGACAGCAAATACTTACCCTACACTACATTGTTGGAAACTTACAACTTTTGAGATGTGCTATTTGCAGATGTAGGCCTAAGTGTAGGTGGAGAAGAAAATGTAGATGTGCTATTTGTAGATTATAAATATACATGTAGATGTAGATGGAGACTAAGATGTAGATGGAAATACAGAGGGTGAAACAATCTATGTTCATGGTGTGTATAAAGGAAAGACTTACTTAGCATCACCAATAAAACAGTAATGGATAATTGTGTCATCTACAAATTAATGTAGGCTACTACTAACATATTTGTGAGACTTTTAAGTTGATGTACTGAATATAGATATTCATTGCATTATACAAGTAGCCTATACACTATGTACCATGGAGACATCAGTTTGAATATTTTGTCATTTTACATGATAATCTGATCTGGTATCAGTTGTTAGATGTAGGGGCAAGGAACCTATTAGTTAGACAGACAGACATGTTGACTTGTTAGTCTCTGATATGAATTAAATGCTACAAATGTACTATACCCTTGACAGATGTAGTTAGACACCATGAGAGTAGGTACAACAATAGCAAAGTTTATATAGATGTGTATGACATAACATAATACAAGAGCCATTGTCATTATAAGCTGAATCTTGGATTTATTTATGTACATTATACTTTATTATTAATGACAATATTTATTTTATCTAAATTCTATGCCTTCTCACTTGTATAGATAGCTAAGTAGTTACATATACCCTGGATGGTATCATTACAAGTATTATGTAATATAAACCTATGAATTTGTAAGCTATCTCCTAATTCCCTCAAACTACATCTGACTGAATTGTATGCTGTCATGACTTATACAATTATTATGGAGTCCAATATGTTTACTTAACAGGTGTTGATGGGAAAATAAATTTATTTTGGACAAGGGTGCCATCTTAGGACGACAAGCGGAGCACCCCAAAAACCATTACAGTGTTATATTAAGCCAATGATTGCCACCTACTGCCTCTCTTACAATTTTAGATACAAAGTTGATATATTTAAAATTTTAGTTACGTTGATCTTCTCTACCGCTATGAGTGCAAGGAGCATAACTTCTCAAATTATGCTGAGCTCAGTAGAGCTATACAAGCTAACAAGAAAACCAGAAGCGCAAAAAAGGACTCGGCCAATGCTAGTGAGTATTTAGTTGTGGACATGAAATATGTTAACCCAGACAATATACAATGTACTCCTTATAGCTGCCAAAATACTCTGTTAAACAGCTTTTCATACGATTATTGTAACATGAACACTAGAACTAACCAGCATGCTTGGTAGTTACTGGTGAATAGACTAATTGCGTGGAGTATTTAGTCCTGGATATTAAAAATGTTAATATACATGTACCTAGAAAGTCATTCTTCCATAGAGCTGGACAAGGCTCAGGGAAAATCTCGCTATTGTCCATTCACCTCTTTCCATGATGCAAACTCCTTTTAATTTCCACTCTCTTTGAATTTCAGATCATAGTGTTATGCCCATTGGCTATGGCCAACCTCTACCTGTCCCTATTTTTTTGGGGTACATGCCACCAGCAATAGGTAAGTAACTCAACAGTACCTTCATTTGCCCTCTGTTCATCATGACTGTTAGTTAGTAAGTTACTGTTTAGATGTTACCTCTAGAAGTCACCTCAAAATTTTACTGAGGATCAACTCCCCCGCCCCCTCCCCCGTGGATAGCAAGATGTGCTGTACACATGTAGGCCTAGTTATTATCCCATTAATCTAAAACTTAGCACATCTACTTGCAGGTTTTACCAATCTTTGGCCAACTAGGCTGTCGGAGTATTTATATCCGCAACTAATGCATTAAGGTTAGTAATACCATGCAGTATGTAGTAATAGAACTTGTTTATTAAGATTAGTACAAGATTTCTACTGTATCATGTTTTACATCTTTATGGTATTTCTATTAAAGAACATCACTGATGTCTCATGTGACCTTATGAAGATACATTCATGATATGTGGTGTAGTAACATATATATGCATTTACATGCACACACCATGTTAATATCTCATCGCACTTTGTGTTTATCTTGTTTCTTTGTGCTTAATTAAGTCAACAGTAAATTGGATATACCAGTGCCGTACCTTATGTTAATCTAACATTCTCAACTGTTTTCCTCCTAATAACCAATGATACGATGCATCAGACAGTCAACTAAACAATCTAAATGGAATTCCAGTTAAAAACTTAGCTAGCACATAATATTCTGATTTAGGAACAAGAGTCCCTACAAACACAGTATTCCAACAGAATGCATTCCCACAGAATCCTCCTGTCCAAGAACCAAGGACCCAGTTCAAGAGAGTTCAATGTTCTGGTAAATATCAATAGATTCTGGTTGTAGCCTGGTTACCACAATATATACATACTTATGATTAGAGTTTAAACCAACAGATCTTCTAAGTCATTTACTTCAGCAATATTTCCCACTCATATACATAAAATTATACAAACTTGTGTTTCTAGAAATAACTGTCACAGAGCTACCAGCTCCAAAAAGAACTCGTACAGAGCCAACAGATGAACAACCTTCTGGATTGGCTGATGTTACAGTCCATGAAGATGGTTAGTCGCCTCCTATGTGTAAAATTGTCATATTCTCACTTTATTTCTGTACTCAACCTCTGTCATAAGACCTTTGGTACAGAAACTTGCTCTGTGTTGAATCAAAAGCTAAAAGATTGCCTTTCACATGACTATACTTTGATTTGTCACCTCAACCACAATCAAGGAACCAAGTCTATACAATTCTTGATAGTCTCTCAACAAACTCCATGCAATACAGTTTCTCCAGCTGTAGTGTACATTATGGTTATTACAAGTCTTGGTGTATTTTAGGATTTGTGTAATAGACAACGAATACTTAAGTTACACTTGTTGGCAACTTACAACTTGTCAGATGTGCTATTTGTAGATATAGATGTAGATGGAGACTAAGGAAAGACTTCCTCGGGTACAAACAACTGAGTAATAGACCGATGATATCTGTCTAACATCAACTTTCTCAATTCTAGGTTCCGTTCTTTCTTTGTACAGCTGGGTTCTATTACAATGTTATATGGTTCTATAGGTTTGCTCACTTTTACAAAGAACATCACTATAACGCTGTTTCTATGCCCAGTAGACATTTTTCCTGACACATTTAGTAGCACTCCTTGTTAGTGATGCGAGCCATAATCAATTACATTAGCATGGGCCACAGTCAAATACAAACACATTCAGTTTAATCATTTTATAATGTTATAGTGCTCCCCCATGCCTCTTAAGTTATGCTCCTGTTCAAGTACTGCTACTGATTTAATTTGCTATATTGTCAGTTTTACATTATGTAATATATATACAAAAATAATGATATACAATAATTTATTATTTTCAGTTTTATTATTCGTACCAAGTAACGTAACATTATAGCCTGATGTGCCCACTATTACGTATTACGTTTTATTGAATATACAAATGTAGATAATTAATAACTACTGCTGCTGTATTGTCTACATTATAATATATTGCCAATGCACCTCTTATCTTAGAGTTAGCAGAGATGCAAGTGGAGATAGCACACGCAATAATAGTGAAACAACAAGCATGGGCCCATCAGGTGCTAGCAAATTGCTGTATATCCTGATAATGTGTCAGCTGTATAAATAAATTTTGTAGTGAAGCAATAATTAGCTAGAAGAAAAAGCATAACCAGCTGGTATATTCATTTTGAGCTAGCAAGCTGCTTGGCTTTGCATCTATAGTTATATAAAAGGCTGTGCATTGAAGTCTATATGCTAGAGGGGCAGCTGCCTGCTGCTGCTACACTCCTCTAAGTTGGTGGCACATCTTTAGTACACAAAGGACCATACTCTGTATAAGGCCAGGTAAGTAGTATGTATTAATTTCTGTGATGTGCGTGCTTTACTTGAATTAGTTAGGTGATACTCATATTACAGAGTAGTTCAACTGCTTCATCCTCTCCTGTCAATATAAATGTAATGCTATAGAATACCTTAGTTTTTATTGTATATAATTATAGTAGACTGACATCTCTTAGCAGCTACTAACTCTGTGCCAGCACTTTCTAAACACAGCAATTGGTGTTATACATAATATTGAATGTTTACTCATTATGCTGTAGGAGTAGACAAGTCTTGGACTTGCCACCATAGGATCAACATAAACAACTACAACTGCTTTGCCATTCATGGTTGGAATTCCAGCCAAAGTCTTTCCTACAAGTAATGTAGTTATGGTAAAGTAAAGTCTACATTAGCAACATAAGTGTTTAAGCCTATAGAATCATATAACATTGTAATAGAACCCAGCTGTACACAGAACGAAACCTAGAATTACGAAAGTTGATGTTAGACAGATATCATCCGTCTATTACTCAGTGTTTGTACCATGTTCAGATATCCAGAGTGAGTCTTTCCTTAGTCTCCATCTACATCTATATCTACAACTAGCACATCTGACAAGTTGTAAGTTGCCAACAATTGCAGGGTACGTATTCATTGCCGTTACACAAATCCTTTGATTTTATGATGCTAATTTTGATGAAAAGTAATATAATATATGAACTGTTGTCCACACCAACTTCCATTAACACACAGTTGACTATCATCGTGTGAAATGCATTATGTGTTCTATAATTCATACTGTTGATTGTATTTGATAGGATTTGTCATCAAGCATGAAGTCTAGGAGAAAGTGCACCATTTTGTGGAAGGAAGATGCTATTAAAGTTGCATAGTATAAGATTTTAAGGCTTTTATGGTGAATTATTGTTAGCTATAGTTAGAGATTGTACATTAATTCAGAAGATAATTTTTTGCCCTGTCATCTTTTAAATTATTTTATAATATGCAATTTTGTATAAATAAATCTTCTGTGTACAAGTAAGTTTCAAGTCAGCCATCATCTGGACAGTCTACAATACATTTACTGGTGATAGTTCAGCTTTATTGAACAGAGTAAACTGTACGAGGTGTCACAGGTATTGCTACAGCTGTAATCCTTCTTTTAAAATACACATAATTACATTCACAGTATACTGACAGGTTGGCTATAGGAGAATTGCGTCTTTAATTCTACAATGTAGAGATCATGTACTTTGTTTATAGATATTTTGGTTAAAGTCAAAACAATACATGTAGGTCAGCTAAAAATGAGAAAGAAAGACAAATAAAGGAAAGAAAAATAAAATCACTGGATTACATGATAGATCATTACATATTACTACATGTACATTGCACCATTACATGTATATTAAACTTTATTATAAATATATACACATTGTTATTCAGTTTGTAGTAGGAAAGGACATGTTAGACACCAACTCAATAAACAGTATAGTAAGTTATTCCTCACTTGATTGACCTTTTCTCTTTCTCTTGGCAGGAGGGGACAATCCTCCTTTTCATCAGTCATATCTACACAAAACACAATCATGCCCTTATATGGTCATCAGGTGCATAGTCAACATAATTAGATAAACTTCAGGAGTGTCAGAAACTGTGACAACTAGTGTGTAGAACCAATGTAAAACTCTTCATTAAGCATGTAAGCTGCTACTATGTAGTACAGGATTGTAATAATACGTGGAGCTTCAACTATTCTAAAGACTTAATGCTGTACCAGTTAAAGGATGAATATAGAGATGCAACAACATAATATTATCAACCAATAGTGGGAACCACAGTTCTGGCTGCACAGAAATACATTTCCTTGTAAACATTTATCAAACATTGCCATAACATAATAAAATATTTCAGTAAGATACCTACCAGGGACTCGTTTCTGTGGCTCTGGTTCTACTGTCTCGAAATGTAATATGTTGGTTCCTAAATCAAGCATATAGCAGTGTGTAACAGTAGTTAGACATGCATTAGATAACCTATTATTTTACATTGAAAAAGTAGCTAAGCTAGTCACTGAAAGTTCGGATGTCTTTGTTCAATATTTCTATTACTATAATAGTTTTACTATATATGTTACCCATTTCTTATAAATGTGGTGTAGATCTAAATACATTGTAAAAAGTCCAGAACTCTTTTCCCACACTGCATGATATAAAACAGTGTACATGTACAATACTATAAAACTATAATAATCATGCTTACCAGCCACAGAAACAGCGTTTAGCTTTGGTGTATTCTTTGGTCTAGTGTTTCGTATTATGGCGGAATTGACTTCCTCCACAACTTCTATATACTCCATCGGGATAACTCTTCTTCTTATATGTCGAGGTTGACCCTCTCTTGCTCTTAGCTGAATAATACAAAGTAGATGTCTAAATCAGCTTTCATGATTCATTTAAGTGAGTAGCTGTGGCCCATTGGATAGAATGCTGGGCTGCTGAGGGTTCCAGGCTAAAATCCCAGTCAGGGTGGTGCAACTCAGAACATCCAGCCTGAGATAAAGTACTTGGCTTCAAGGAAACTCCTCCACCCTCCTCACAGTACTGACACCTGGCAGTGCCAGCTGCAAAGAGCTCGTTAACAAAATTGTTAGTGGGGATTTAGTTAATTTGTGTTTCTACATGTATTTACACAATGCTTCATTGTACACAATGTGATAGATAAGCAAATATAATCATAGTTATCTGTTGTACCAGTATGAGTGTTAGTGCTTTACAGACTTTCTTTAAATTCAAAGTCCATGTATAATAGTTTGTTTATATACATGTACATGTATAATATAGTTAAGTATCTGTATTCTCTACTATTTAGTATTTGATATTCCTCATATGCATTACCTACTTTAACTTACCCAGTGGAGCTGAAGTTGGGCACTTATTCCAAACAATGACATCTTATTCCAGTTATGCTGATCTTCAGGTATTCAGTGATGTAGCTGATAAATAATCTCTTGTGTTCACTCTCTCTATCATTTCTCAAGAACTGTCAACTTAGTGTAGGACAAGGGTATTTATAGATCTTAGTGCACTATGACCTTTACCAGTTGATCTCCTAGCCAATGAGGTTGTCTAATCATGACACTACCCAATCATATGCAAGCGCATCCTTTGCAACAAAATAACTTTTACAGTATCAGAGGACTAATAGGTGTATGTAGTTACCAACAATAACTGCCACAAGTTGCACGGAGAAATTTATTTGTTGAGGTAAAATCACATGGGTTGTCTCAAGTAGCAGTCATGGATTTTTTCTGCTGGGTTCTATTTATGGCTAGTTCATTGCAGGCTCACCAAGTCTCCCTGATTCCGCAGGAGACTCCCTGATTTTCAACTCAAATTTTGGTACCCCACCCCACCCAAAATGAACACACTCACTCAAATACTGAATCTCCCCCATTTTCACCAGTGGAACTTGGCAAGCCTGGTTCAGTCTAGTATATATTCTTCTTACACCTAAATGTTACAGGAATTTTTCTATTTCGATCTTTGATGTACTAACCAATAGTAGTAGAACTTCCAGAATAAAACAAACAATGAAAGTATCGAAAATTATACAAGAAGAGCAGCAGAGGTCAGTGTTTTGACCACTAACTTCTACAAATTGTGTGTATGTGACTTAGATGTCTTCTAGGTTTAAAATAATGCTGAAATATCCTTAATCTTTAATTACATATAATTATGTTTCTAGACCACAGAGAGTTATTACTGTAGCTCTTTACTCTTTTGATGCTATCATAACAATAATCCCCTTTGATGTACATTCTTTGATCTATATCCCTTATTTCATGTAGTACATGTATTGGCTTTTACCTGTAGATGTGCCTACAAACTGCCACATTACGTATATGAAGTTTTATGATAAAAAGCAGAATATTATTATATTTGAAAGCTGTATGTAATGTTGGCCTATGTGTAGACTCAGCCATTAGATAGATAGAGAAAAGAAGGACATTGGATTGATATCATCAAACACACCATTGATCTACTCTGTCTGGCCATCATGTCGATATCTGACAGTTTTGGAAATCTACCACATTGAGAAATCAGAATAAGATACAGAAGGGAAATGTTCCTTACTGTCAGGTACACTCAGGCCTAAATCCACACCCTGTCACATTATAGGATTTAAGTGTCACTTCTCATATAGCCAACCTGTATGATAGTGTCATTCAATATAGGCTTATTTTAAATCTAATATGCAGAGATTACTACCACACCTGCTCTGATACTTCTGATCTTCTTCATAGGGTTCATTTACTGTAATCAATAAAGCTGAAGTGTCAGTACGGCCTGGTAAATAGATGCTCAGAATAGATGCCAACAGTCTTAATTGCATTCAACATTGATAACTAGTTGCTAGGTCTGTTAAAAAAGCCACTATGTACAAGATGTCACAGGCATCAGAATAGCCGTTGTAATCCCTCTCTTAAAAGACACATAATAATATTTACATACAGGCTGGCTATATGAGAAGTGATATTTAATTCTATAAACACATGTGCTTACTTAGAACTTTTTTACGGTTTGGAAATTTTTTACTAATTTGGCATATTTTGTAGTTCATGGAATACACGTGTTGTTATAATTAATCAGGTTTTGATGATATTCACATACGGGTCAGCTACATGAGAAGTGATATTTGATTCTATAATGCAACATGTGCTAACCTAGAACTTTCTTGAAAATTTTACTAATTTGGCATATTTTGTAGTTCATGGAATACATGTACACCCCTCTTCCCAGTATTGTTATAATTAATCAGGTTTTACATTGGGTAACTCTTGTTTCTCTGTTTACTAACAGAGATTCAAACACTACATTGTATGTTAGAGTTGAGTGAGTTTGCTGATATATCTCACTGAACTGAGATATAGGATGATATTATTATAATATTCATTATTATCTTCAAGCATTTCAGCACACTGCAAAATTTTTAATCTACACAAAATTTGTTATTTAACAACTAGTAGTCAGTTTAGTATGGAAATGTTGGGTCCGCTGTCATGCCCAGGTCGCAGTTCAACCAGATCAACGAGGACAGAAAAAGCTAGGCATCAACCCTCTACATAAAACTATTGAATCACACATTAGATCCTAGCATCCAAGCATCTCACACTACCGGCGAGAACATGCACCAAACAGACTCTACCTGACTCATGAGTTGACAATAACGGAAATGTACAATAATTTCCTTTCTTGCCATCCACAATTGCAAATTAATTACACAACTTGCATGCACAGAATGAAAAGTTTGAACATCTCCTTCGCCAAACTAGGAGAAAAAGAGTGCGAGATGTGTTCACAATTAAAGTTGTCCGAAGAACACACAATGTCTGGTGGCACATGCCAAAAGCGCGAATGCACTGCCTGCTTACAACTTTCGAAGCACATCAGGCTCGTAGACGAAGCTCGCCAGTCATATAAAGAAGACGGAGTTGTCGTTAAACCAGGGAGAATAGTAAGAAGCGTGGATTTGCAGAAGGTTGTAATGCTACCACGTCTTATATCATTATATCGTTATATTACGCTGTATGTGAGGACTGGCATGTGTTGAGATTAACTATTGAGTTTGGCACTTTCATGAACTCCTCTTGCATCATGTCTAACTTGTTCTAGTTTTAGTTTATTGTAAAATACTTTTAATCATATCATATACATGTTATAATACATGTATGTGATATGCACCTACATGTATACGTAAGTGCAAACCATTTGGCCTTGAGACTTTAAATTCTCATTCCAAGCCACTTGCCACTGTGAACTCTGTCTGTGTGCTGAATTTAGTCATACAGTTCAGTTGTAAACAACATAATTGAAGCTCAAACAGAAGTTGTTGAGGTGCAAACTAGTTCTGTTCACAGTATATGCCATCCTATTGTTAGGTAATCTGTTGTCATAACTCACTAGCACTTGCTAACAGAATATTATAATAATATCATCCTATATCTCAGTTCAGTGAGATATATCAGCAAACTCACTTAACTCTAACATACAATGTAGTGTTTGAATCTCTGTTAGTAAACAGATAAACAAGAGTTACCCAATGTAAAACCTGATTAATTATAACAATACTGGGAGGAGGGGTGTACATGTATTCCATGAACTACAAAATATGCCAAATTAGTAAAATTTTCAAGAAAGTTCTAAGTTAGCACATGTTGCATTATAGAATCAAATATCACTTCTCATGTAGCTGACCTGTATGTGAATATCATCATGTGCGATTACAACAGCTATTCTGATGCCTGTGACATCTTGTACATGAATGACTTTTTTAACCCAAACAACAAACAGACCTGGCAACTAGTTGTCAACGTCAAATGCAATTAAGACTGTTGGCAACTATTCTGAGCATCTATTTACCAGGCTGTACTGACACTTCAGCTTTATTGATTACAGTAAATGCACCCTATGCAGAAGACCAGAAGTATCAGAGCAGCTGGGGTAGTAATCTCTGCATATTAGATTTAAAATAAGCCTATATTGAATGACACTTTCATACAGGTTAGCTATATGATAAGTGACACTTAAATCCTATAATGTGACAGGGTGTGAATTTAGGCCTGAATGTACCTGACAGCAAGGAACATTTCCCTTCTGTCTCTTATTCTGATTTCTCAATGTGGTAGATTCCCAAAACTGTCAGATATCTACATGATGGTCAGACATAGAGTAGATCAACAGTGTGTTTGATGACATCATTCCAATGTCCTTCTTTTCTCTATCTACCTAATGGCTGAGTCTACACATAGGCCAACATTACATACAGCTTTTAAATTTAATAATATTCTGCTTTTTATCACAAAACTTCATATATGTAATGTGGCAGTTTGTAGTCACCAGAGGTGATTATATCTACAGGTAAAGGCCAATACATGTACTACATGAAATGAGGTAAATAGATCAAAGAATATGCATCAAAGGGGATTATTGTTATGATAGCATCAAAAGAGTAAAGAGTTACAGTACATGTAGCAACTCTCAATTGTGTAGGAACATTATTACATCTATCTGCAATAAAAGACTAAAGCTAGTTCATCATTATTTTAAAGCTCGTAGTCATCAAAGTCACATACCACTAAACACACTTTGTAGAAGTTAGTGGTCAAAACACTGACCTCTGCTGCTCTTCTTGTATAATATTCGATACTTAAATTTTTCTTTTATTCTGGAGGTTCTACTACCATTGGTTAATACATCAGACATTGAAATAAAAAAATTTCTGTAATATATAGCTGTAAGAAGAATATATACTAGAATGAACTAGTCATAAATAGAACCCAACAGAAAGAATCTATAACTGCTACTTCAGACAATCAATGTGTTTTTGCCTCAACAAATAACTCTGTCCATGTGGTGGAAAATTTCTGTTTATGTTGTGAAGAAGTAAAATATAAACAAAAATATATTGTTTGATGAGTTCATACCACATCACAATAATATGAAAATTTTAAATATCTCAAACAAGGTATCAAGATGTCACTAGATAGTTATAGCTAATCGTAGTCCAAAGTCCCAATCTCTCTACCTGACAGTCTAACAGAGTCTCAATTCTGCAGTTCTTATTGGTACTTTAAAATTAATGGCGGCCTTGTAAAACCCTGACTGGGTGAGTGACAACTATAAAATACTACAACAAGGAACAATTGCTATGACTGTTATCTTATACTTGGTTGTAATAAAAACAGATGTTCTGAAGATGTGCTAGCTTTCCTGTGTTAAATATAAATGGATACAAAGTTAGAGTAACCACTACCTAGTAAAGTTAAATCTAATACATGTTTTAAGTTGGGGAGGGCAACTTGTGGCAGTTATTATTGGTAACTACATACACCTGCTAGTTCTCTGATACTGTAAAAGTTATTTTGTTGCAAAGGACACCCTTGCATATGATTGGGTAGTGTCATGATTAGACAACCTCATTGGCTAGGAGATCAACTGGTAAAGGTCATAGTGCATTAAGATGTATAAATACCCTTGTCCTACACTAAGTAGACAGTTCTTGAGAAATGATAGAGAGAGCGAACACAAAAGATTATTTATCAGCTACATCACTGAATACCTGAAGATCAGCATAACTGGAATAAGATGCCATTGTTTGAAATAAGTGCCCAACTTCAGCTCCACTGGGTAAGTTAAAGTAGGTAATGCATATGAGAAATATCAAATACCAATAGTAGAGAATACAGATACTTAACTATTTTACATGTACATGTATATAAACAAACTATTATACATGGACTTTGAATTCAAAGAAAGTCTGTAAAGCACTAACACTCATACTGGTACAACAGATAACTATGATTATATTTGCTTATCTATCACATTGTGTACAATGAAGCATTGTGTAAATAGAAACACAAATTAACTGAATCCTTAAAAAAAACTCACTGGCAACTTTGTTAACTAGCTCTTTGCAGCTTGCACTGCCAGGTGCCAGTACTGTGAGGAGAGTGGAGGAGTTTCCTTGAAGCCAAGTACTTTATCTCAGGCTGGATGTTCTGAGTTGCACCACCCTGACTGGGATTTTAGCCTGGAACCCTCAGCAGCCCAGCATTCTAACAAATGGGCCACAGCTACTCACTTAAATGAATCATGAAAGCTGATTTAGATATCTACTTTGTATTATTCAGCTAAGAGCAAGAGAGGGTCAACCTCGACATATAAGAAGAAGAGTTATCCCGATAGAGTATATAGAAGTTGTGGAGGAAGTCAATTCCGCCATAATACGAAACACTAGGCCGAAAAATATAGCAAAGCTAAACGCTGTTTCTGTGGCTGGTAAGCATGATTATTATAGTTTTATAGTATTGTACATGTACACTGTTTTATATCATGCAGTATGGGAAAAGAGTTCTGGACTTTTTACAGTGTATTTAGATCTACACCACAGTTGTAAGAAATGGGTAGCATATAGTAAAACTATTATAGTAATAGAATTATTGAACAAAGACATCCGAACTTTCAGTGACTAGCTTAGCTACTTTTTCAATGTAAAGTAATAGGCTACCTAATGCATGTCTAACGGCTGTTACACACTGCTATATGTTTGATTTAGGAACCAACATAATACATTTCGAGACAGTAGAACCAGAGCCACAGAAACGAGTCCCTGGTAGGTATCTTAGTGAGATATTCTATTATGTTATGGCAATGTTTGATAAATGTTTGCAAGGAAATGTATTTTAGGTATCTTACTGAAATATGTTATAATATTATAGCAATGTTTGACGTTATTTGAAAGGAAATTTATTTCTGTGCAGCCAGCACTGTGGTTCCCACTATTGGTTGATAATACAGGGGCGTATTTTAAGGGGCGGCAGGGAGGCACTGCCGCCCCTGTTGCCAAAATAAAGTGGCCTAAAAACACTACTTTTGAAAATTCAGCACTTTTTCCCCTAATATTTGCTTCATTTCCGGTTTGCGACAAAAGCGTTATCACTCTAGTTATAACTCTATGGCGTTATCACTTTACTTATAACTCTATGGTGTTGCTGCGCAACAATAACCAGTAATCCTGGAATAATGACTACATTGCAAGTGGTACACAACGGGGCCCATAAAACTGTGTACTCTGCTAAAAGGCTCTATGGCTATGCCAAGGTTAATAACTTGCGGTCTTGTGAATGAATGAATAAATTATTTTTATGGATAGTTATTTATACCAAGGAAAAAATAATGAGTGCAAAAGTAAAAGTAGTGAACAGTTGAATCAGTTGAATCAATTTTTAAGTCACTGCTATCCATGAGGTTGTTCCTTTCTTGTCACTGACTACGAGCAGATGCATGAAATTTAATTCCAATATTATTTTGGCTTCTTTCAAAAATAAATATTTGTAATTTATTCTTTTAATATAATTAAAAGTTTTTGCATTCATTTTATTTATTCATTCCAGCCATTGCCACTCCACTGACAGTTACCACTCTACTGCTACATTCACTACTAACATCTAAATATGTATTGTAAAGAAAAACCACTAATTTAAAAATAAAATAATATAACAATAATTAAATATTTTAATTTAAAATTTTAAATTCATGTAATAATTCTACTATTAATATTATCTTAGCTTTAACAGGCTACTACACTTTTCTTACAAAGATACATTATTTATTTTAAATGCAATTTATTTTAAATAATTAATTTATAATGACAATAGTTGTTGATCAGCTATTAAAAGTTGAAAATTTTAATTTATAAAATACACTTGCGCCTATAGACTCTTTGTAAAAAGATACAATCATGCAGTATTGTAGTTATTATAAAATTCTACTAGCTAGTAATAGTACTGTAACACCTTCACTCCTGTTGCAAGTAGTTGTTAGTTACTGTATTTTTAAGCAGAAACAGTAATGTAGTGATGCTAGAACTAGCATGCTGGTATGTCTAATTTTTGCACTTCAGACAGTGAGATTTAAAAATTTTCCGCTGCGCGTGCACTTGCGGGGGGTGCTCGCACCCCACCCCCCGCACCCCCCTCCCACCCAACTTTCTGCCTCCCCACTTAATATTTCTAACCTACGCCCCTGTAATATTATGTTGTTGCATTTCTATACTCATTCTTTAACTGGTACAGCATTAAGTCTTTAGAATAGTTGAAGCTCCACGTATTATTATAATTATGTACTACATAGTAGCAGCTTACATCCTTAATGAAGAGTTTTGCAGTGGTTCTACACACTAGTTGTCACAGTTTCTGGCACTCCTGAAGTTTATCTAATTATGTTAACTATGCACCTGATGACCATATAAGGGTATGATTGTGTTTTGTGTAGATATGACTGATGATAAAGAGGATTGTCCCCCTCCTGCCAAGAGAATGAGAAAAGGTCAATCAAGTGAGGAATAACTTACTATACTGTTTATTGAGGTGTCTAATGTGTCCTTTCTTTCTCCAAACTGTACAATGATGTTTCATATTTATAATAGACTTTAATATACATGTAATGGTGCAATGTGCATGTAATATATAATGGTCTGTGGTGCTATCCAGTGATTTTATTTTCCTCCCATTATTATACTGTATAATTATTTTATTGTAAATTATACATTGTATAGCTACTGTGTTTATAAACTATCCATAGTATTTTTATGTGTCACTATGTAATATATTAGTACATAAATTCTTATGACTTACCTGGATTTAATGCTTCTATTCACTATAACTTTGTAATTGTACATCATATAGCAATACAAGAACATTACGCTAGCTGACCTATTGTTTTGGATTATCAATAATACACTAAGCATAGGAAAATGCCCTCGCCCTCAGCAGCATTATAGAATTGAAATGTCACAGTAAAGTTTGCAAGTAGAACCAACTGTCACTGGAAATAGTAATTATAATACTTGCAGTATGTATCTTCTCTCGTGTCTCAATGTCTGGTGTTTCACAAAACTTCATTAGCAGCGAGAACTCTCTTCTAACTTGATCATTGAACTGAATGAGTGATGTTTTGTGTCCTATTGAGACATACAATGTACATATTTCCATGTAGATGGAGTGTATGTATGTAATAGACTTCGCACCTAATGATTTGCAAGTTGGGGAGCTCATCATCCATTTCATTAAAGCTAAACCATGCCTTGTCAATATTCAATATAAATATTAAGGAACCAGATAATACATAATATCTTCTAGCCTTGTAACTCATTTGATGCATGTAATTTCGAAATCAAGTCATGTGCTTAATAAATAATGATTTACGTCAAACTATCAACCACCAACATGCAAGAGTTGGTAAGACCAATGCGACTTGTCAGGATGCTGGTAACCAGTGGCAGGAACTGGTAATTGCATACGCAACGGAAGCTATTAGTTGCGTACAACCAGTCGGATGGTTTGTTCTGTAACACATAACCAGAATTTGTCTTCTGTGCAGTTTTCAGCAAACACTAAAGAGGGTTGATAATGAGGCAATGGTAGATTAATAATGAATATCTGTGCATAAATAATAAAATTCATCATAGTTTTGTGTTTGATGAATTATAAAAGAGGATGGTGACAAGGAAACCAGCTTCTATTTCAGAAAGCTGCGGCTTATTTACGGGAGGCAAGCAGAAAATTGTATTGTATATTCACAACAGCAGCTATGGACAGCATGCTACTGTAGCTTTAGAGCTACATGTCTCTATAGCTTCTGCTTTGTATATAAACTCTCTCCTGTCCTGGTAACAACCAGAGAACTATCGCCAGTGCAGTTAGATGCTCTCCCCTAGTCTCAGTAGTCATGGTGATTACTAGGTAAGTGATTTAATTTATTGTTCTATTTTATTTTATTGAACTGCTGGACTACTGTAATAATAAAAAGAATTTCCTTGTTGAATTTAAAGAAAGTTTTGTACTATCCTTTAAGCAATTTTTAATTGTATTGGTATTTGGTATATTGTTTGGTATATTATTTTATCCATCATTGTACTGTTCCGTATCTTGTAATTCTCCACTTTTCTGTTTTCAAGACAGTTAAGAATTTTCTAAAGGAACTTATGAGAACTGATATCTGTAGGCTGTCCTACGAACAAGTGATAAAGGAGGATACCAAGTTAGACTCCAGTATAACACTCCTTGTTTGTTTGTTTACAGAGAGCAGACAGACACTTGGTAGCTCACATCCAATACTTAGAGACAAGCATGAACATCAATATTAATGTTTCCTCAAAGGCATGACAACATTTGCTACTTCCAACAGATTGTTTGCCAAGTTGATAGAGAGTTAAAGGCATAAAAAAACTAGAACAATGACATTTCAGCTTCTTCTTGAAATCCTTTCTGTGTTACTCAAAGACAGCAAAATATTGATGCTCAACTGGGTAATCTCATACTTTTATAACGTTTAAGTGATTACTTTGGATTGAAACAATTCTTACAGTCACATACATGTACAGTGTATAATAATCATGCTCACCAGCTACTGTAACAGCGTTTAGTTTTGGTATATTCTTTGGCCGAGTGTTTCTTATGATTCTAGTGTTTACTTCATTAACAACCTCTATATGTTCAGCAGGAATCACTGATTGGTGAAAATTTCCCTCTGTAGGTTAATCATGTAGCTGCTTTGTCTTCTTATGACATCATAACAGTGAGTTTTATAATAAACTAAATTGTGTCTCCTTCAAAATCTGTGTGTCTAAGTTCTTTTATTGGAGGGATAAAGGAAAGCACACACATTAATCACCCAATTCTAAAATGAAGATATGCAGTCTAGCATCTAGCAGCAGATTACAGAAAATTATGTTTACATGAAAAAACATGTTCACAAAAGATCTGATGAAAATATTGCAGTTTACTGAATATCACGCCATCCATATTAATGTAAAACTTACAATATGTATAATGAGTGGTTCTCAGATAACACGTAAAATTTCACAGCGAAATATTTCCCTTTTTATGGGTTGATGATACCTGAATTCTTCTGTTACCTTTAGACAATGTACAAACAGACAAGGGCACCTAGTTTTAGTCTTTGTTAGAGCTTCATAATCCATTTAAAGTTAATTAATAGGTCGATTTGAGGAGGAATTTGCTCAAAATTCAATGTCGCAATGACTGAGTACTGAACTTGCAGCCTAGATTGGGCTGCTTCGGCTGCACTCAGTATGTTATACAGCCACTTTTTGGCATTTAAAGTCGACCTCCGTTTAACTTTTTGGTTACATCCATTTATTATCTTTGCCTGCACCAAATTATCAAAGAAAATTTCAGTTGTCAGCTATGGCCTTCGGATAATTCAACGCAAAGTGAATGCGCCTTTTTGGATTGTCAACTCCATAACATTATTTTGCCGGAAATGTAGATTTTGTACAACATTGATTTTTATCATGATTCTTCTCAACAGAGAGCCTACTTCATGGTAGCTTTGTTTACTTTTCACGTCCAGCCAAATTGAAAAAAATTGGGTGTATAGTCATTGGTTGTCCACCCCGTTACATGTCCACTCCGTAACACAGTCTTAAATGGTTTTGCTTAATTTACTAGTTTATAGTTTATAGTAACGAATATAATTTTTTTTGTGTTGCCAGACATACAAACTTGCAACATGCACAGAAAAATCTTCGAATTTTTAAAGATTAGTGTGTAAACTGTAATGTATTATAGGTATGTTACGGATTTGACATTCTGGACATTTCGTCTATTGTTTATATGCAATTTTGTAACAAAATCAGAGAAAAAATTAAATTGGATTTTGAATCCCAATTTAACATATAATTTGAGAATCACTCATTATACAAATGTACATGCAGTGTAGTATTATTATGGTGAAACAGTCTCCGTGGCGATAGTCTTGCAGCCGTTATGGTTACACCAGGCTAGCCACGCACTGACATTATCCATATTACTCATTCATGCATTATTGTCTTACCTTGTACATTTATTATAGTACATGCATGATCATACTCTTATAATCAGCTACTTATCGTGTGCTCTATTATTGTTATCCACCAATCAGATTATTGTAATTGCACTTGGTTTTTCCCACATTATATAAGCAATTATCTTCTCTTATCTGTTTGTACAAGACTAAGTCTTTTACCATGTACTTTTGAAGGCCGATATCTTGGAATAGGCCCATATTTATACACTTTCTATTTTAGGCTATTGTAAGCATTTTTTGTGCAAAGGCCGACTCTTTTGGTGGCCGACGTCGAGCGGAACCATCCATGTTGTTGCATCAATTCCGGCCCGATACCTTATCGGCCATGCCCGATACCTTATCGTACCTTTTACCGGAAGCATATTTAGTATCTAAGTCAGCACATTTTCTGTATGAAATCAGTTGTTGATTGCGCTCTAATAAAGCAACATCTCCTAACTCAAACCTAGAGGCTTACCCTTGTAGGCGGGTAACTCCACCGGCGGCTCCTTAGATCCATACGGCTCGAGTTCATCCCTATCCTCATTTAAGCATATCTCTATACCACTTCTACGACTTAGGTCGATCCCGGATTCTATATGAATCTAGCGTCTATATGAATTCATATGGCCGAGTCGGGCAAAACCAGACATATTGTTGCATAAGTTCCAGAGCCGACCCCATGTCGGATAACCGACACCATGTCGTCCCTTTTTACCGGAAGTTTGTTATGTATAATTATAAGGCAGTGCATTTTCTGTTGTGAATCAGTTGTTGATTGCGCTTGAATAAAGCAACATCTCCTAACTCAACCTACAGAGGCTTACTCTTTAGGCGGGTAACTCCACCTGAGAATCCTTTAGATTCAGTACGGCTCGAGTTCACCTCATCCTAGGCTAAGCACATCTCTATCCACCCCTTAGGCCGATCCCGGGTTCTAATGAACCTAGTGTCGGACTTAGGCTCTCAAGGTTAGATCTTCTTTCTCTGCACTCCCTCGGAGTATAAACTCTACAAGACCTACGTCGGTCCTGGGCTCCAATGAGTCTCGGCATCGGCCTACGTCTGATATAATCTACAATCTACACTATAAAGAGCACCCATAACTGTTCACTCTTTTATGTAATGAGCAGAAGGTACACTTGGTCAGCCTCTACCACCTTCTAAGCCCTTCACATACTTGTAGCCCTCGGCTCTCGTATGCAATAGTACTCAAAAACATTACAGTCCTCTACCAACTTCCAAGCCCTTTGCGTACTCATGCCATATCGGCACCCGTATGTAAACAAGCACTAAAACATTACATTATTATAGATAACAGAAAGTATCAACACAGTATCTTGTATTATGTATAAGGTGATCGTGGTTCAGTCACTTCTAGATCTGTTAGCTTCAGACGCTAGGAAGGTTTCTCACAGGCTTGCTGTCACGTGACTCGCCACGTGACCCGTATCAACAACTCCACATGCAGTTATATAATCTTTTATGGATGCCTATTGCAATAATACATATTTTATATTTCATTTCCTTCTTCTGGTAGCTGGCGGTACCACCACTGATACCACCACTCCGTTATCTCCTTCAAACAAGATTTGTATTTAGTTAAACTCTGATGTATGCTACTATAAAAAGTTACACATAGAAGTCACATAGACTTTCTTTAGTGTAGGCCTACAGTATATTGCCTACCTGTGTCACTAGTCACAATGTCTACTTCAGTCTCTGTGTCTATTTCAGTCTCTGTGCTGGTCTCCTCTACTGATCTTTCTGTTATGACATCTACAAAGAGAAACAGGAAATATGAATATCGTTTGCTGCTGTGTTATATTTAACAAACATGCTTACAAAAGCGTATTTGCTGAATATGGATCAAAAGTGGAGAAATTAAATAAAATAAGTAGCATTAAATATGGAATAAATCATAATCACAGTCTGATACAATACCCAACATCATGGTGTTGTAATATACTCACTATAAATGGGTGTCTGAGGAACTGCATTTAGCTGACTTTGAAAGGCCAACAATCTGTAGTACAAAAACTCTATCTGCTGAGTCCAAATCATGTTCGTTGCTAAAACATAATAATAGTATCATTGTCTAGACTCTAGAGGCTAGATCTATTATCTCAACAATTACTTTAAAAACATTTGAACAAAGAGCATAGTATAGGTTCACAGTTTTCTAATAAAATGTTCTGAAACACATGATTCATACTGTATTTTAGGCATACATAACTCACCCAATGGAGAAATTAAGTTAAGATTTGGCAAGTATATTGGTACAATGGGTAGAGAGAGATCTCTGGTCTGCAGTGAACATTCCTAGACCACAGTACGAATATGCAATGTGAATGCTTATACTAAGCAATGACAATATTATGTATAGTTTTTAGATATACTTATATGTGGTATCATGTTTGGAAATGTTTTCAACTCTATATTTGCAAACTGATAAATGGATATGTCTGTAATCCACCGAAATTGTCTTTTCCTAACTGAATTATAGCACAAATTGTCACCCTTGGCATGCATTTGATGGCTCAAGATATTTACTCTATCCTGTATATATAATTATTCTCCCCAATAAGTCAGCACTGTTATCTTCAAGATTTGAAGCTTTTATTAATAACAGGATATAATATAAGTACATGTAACTTTTAAACATTTTTTAATACTAAACTAATACAGCACTATACCTCTTGAGGCTGTCCATCTACATATAGAAACCTGATATCTGTACGTTGGCTTTTATTGCAATTTTATCTGGATGTTTGCAGATACTAATTATGTCTGTTATGTGCATGTACATGTATATTGTTAATTTATTTTGTTAGTGTTATACTCCCAGAAAGTTCATGTAAATACATAGAGGTTTTACATTGATCTCTGTCATAGTTTTATTTTGAGTTGTCTGTTCTTGATAATTAGATCATACATATAGACGACAACTCCAAGTTTATGTTAGTTTCACTTTTGAAAGATACTACACATGCTCAAGGCAGTTTCCTGTTTCTTTTTGTTCTAGACACTACTTGTTCAAAATATGATCCTTACAAATTAACCTAAGTAATAAGTAGACTCTGAATGTACATCTCACTGATATAAACATACAACAATCCCAATGTTTATTTTATACCTGCTGGTACAAATGTAAAGAACACAGTCTTATTTTACCTTATATCTTTTAACCTGTTGAATGCCATGTTCAAAATTTCTAGCTCTTACTCTAGGTCTTGCTCCTTCTAGTTATTGGTTCTCCATAATAGTAACTGGGTACTTGGATATAAGTATTACTGGATATGTGTGATATAATCAGGTCTTTGTATAATATGTAACTGGTAATTGGCCTTATTCTCTCTAGTATAACATAATTTATACCATAATTATATCAGTTAGTATGTCAACCAATCAGCTTGCACCATCCAATACCAGTAGCGTCATAGATTGAATTACATATGTTTTCTGGATGAGGAACCAAACTCCCTTGTATGAAAACTACCACAAAGCCTACAGCCCTAGTTTTAGAATCACTAGGCATTTCCCTCTTTTGAATGTCACAATACACTGTAGTGACACCTCTAGAGTTGATAATTATTGAGTCAGTGACATCACATTCTAGAATATAGTATGGTTGTATATTGTAGTTATATTATGTGGAGTATAGACCATTCTAGCAGATTATGAGTCAGTATTTACCATGCTAACAGTATTACTGTAAATAATCTATGTATAACAAATAAAACTGATAGAACAGCCCTCTAACCATCTCCAATTAACCAACATAAGATTGTTCTGTTTTTAAGATGCCTCAAAACGTACAGCGTTGCATGCTGCTGCACATAGTGGAGTAGCTGACCTGGTCCAATACTTACTTTACTTCTCTAATGATACTCGGTTTCTACTTGCAAAAGAAATCCAAGGTAAAACTGCTTTACATTACGCTAAGAACGCTAGAACAGCAGAGCTGCTGGCGAAAGCTGATAGTTTTGTTATTTCAACATGCTTTTATAGTGACAATTATGGCTGTACGCCGCTACATCTAGCTGCTTATGAAGGTAGAACAGATGTAGTAGAATATATGTGTGGAATTCCTGAGGATTGCTGTGAAATGATACAGAAGAGGGATAAGTATGGAAGATCCCCTCTATATTTTGCGAGAGATGGCAAGATAGCAGAACTTATCATAGAGTCAGTAACAGAGTGTTTTAGACAGCAGTACCTACTAGCTACCGATTATCGTAACTGCACAGCATTGCATGCAGCAGCTTATCTTGGTAGAACATCTGTAGTGAAACTCTTATGCAGTAAATACATCCGCCATGACCATGAATTGCTGTCAGCACGTGATTATAGCGGTAGAACAGCGCTACACTACGCCAATACTAGGGAGATAGCAGAACTTATAGTCGGAGCAGTAGAATTCACCAGACAGCAAGAATATATAATCTCAAATAATAATAAAGAGATGTGTACTGCATTACATGTCGCAACCCGTGAAGGAAAAACTGACATTGTAAGATATCTCTGTAGGGTATTCCATCCAGATGATCAACTGGTACTAAAAACAGATATATATGGGCACACAGCTCTACACTATGCTAGAAGTGGAGAAGTAGCACAACTCCTTATAGAATCTGTACAACCAAGTAAACAGAGAAGATATATACTAGCTTCAAATGGAAACACCATGTGTACCGCATTACACGCTGCAGTTAATGCTGATCTTATTCCTGTAGCAGAACTTCTGTGTGGCTGGGAGCCATATGCTGACGAACTGCTACACAAGGTGGATATAGATGGACAAATGCTGCTACCTTATGCTAAGAGTAAAGAGATGGCACAACTCCTTATTGAATCTGTAGACCTATCAAAGAGGCAGAAATATATATCTTTTTTTGATATTGACAAATGTACAGCATTGCATTGTGCAGCTTTTTCTGGCCAAACTGAGGTAGTCGAATATCTTTGTAGTCTTGAACCAGGTATTAGAGATCTTTTGCTTTGGAAGGACAATATGTTTGGCAGAACAGTGTAAAGAATGACAAACATAACTTCATAAACATTATCATACAGGAGAGAATAACTTCAAAGTAACACTTCAGAACAGACAAAAGATCTTACAGGAGAGAATAATTCCAAAGTAACACTCTAGAAGAAACAACTATAAAACTTAAGAATAGACAACTCCAAACCAAAGTGAAAGCAACGTCTACATGAAAGAAACACCCAACAAGAAGCAACTCTTCAACTACCAGTACAACAGTACAGACTATAACCACAGACCAATAGACCATAAGTCACGCCCCTACCATATAATATAGCCATAAAGATGTACCAGAACTAACAGTAGCTATTATCCAGTAAACTGCAGTGTTTTCCTTAGCTAGCCAATAGAAATTAAATAGACAACAAGCTCCCTATGACAGACTGATATAACTGATGTTTTATTGTGTATGAGTATTTTAGCCAATTAGAAATAAGTTTGATATTGTAATATAGTATCACAAAAAGTATAAAAAGAAAGGACATCATATTATTAGATGCTTACTGAGTCACTTACTTACTTAACTTGTTTATTGAGCGGTGAGCGCTTAACGCTTACTGATTTTGTATTTTACTCTAGTAAGTCATGAATATTTTACCTAGTTAACTTTGTATTTTAATGTGTGTATTTTTATGTATAATCCCTGTTGTTGTTAAATAGATTGTGATTTGAGTAATTAAATAGAATAAGGGATATGAAAGGAAATCAAAGTGGATTTATATTGAGTATACATATATAAGGTATAGATAAACGTGAAACGTGAAGTAGTATATTGATGCTTGAGCTAGCGATACATTGATATAGATAAATTGAAGTGGTAATTAGTATATTGTGAATTAGATATACAAGTGGATAATTAGTAATTGAACTTGGAATTCTTGGAAGCGAATTGTGTAATACTTGTTGAAGTAATTGTGGTAACCTTGGATATTGATATGCCTTAAGCGACATTGTAATGTGTAATATATTGTGGATAATTCAGTGGATAGTTTACGGACAGTGATTTGTGAATTGCGTATAATTGAAATAATCTTGAGATAGATATTGGTTAATAATATATGGTGAATAGTACAGTGAGATTTACAGGAATAGTGCATATAATCATATTGTGATGGTACGCCCAGTCGTATCTTACATCTGACACTCATTATTGCGTGCATACATGTATATATCTGCTTGTACTTTACTCTTATATTGTTATATATGATTGTATGATTATTTCTAAGTCTTTTAATGCCTTTTATACCCATGTACAGAGGCCCGACCTCTCAGAATCCATTGATATTCATTTTGTACATGAATTGGACCATTATAAGCAACTTTTGTAGAACCCGACCTATTTTGGGTCGGCCGTCGGGCTTCCGGCGGCCATCTTGTTGCGCAACTTCCGGACGACCACACGTCGTCTTTTCCCGACGTCATGTCGGCCGGAAGTCCTTATACTATATAAAGGGCACTGTTTTACTGTTCATTGTCTCAGTCTACGCTTGGCTTTCAATAAAGACACATCTATACTTGATACAGGGACTTTCTCTTCCTTTTACTAGGTCATTCGCTCTGCGAACCGCCTACTAGGTTGAATTACTCTCTTTCACTGTATAGTCTGAAGGTCGGACTTGAGATCAGATGGGTCGTCTTTGGTAGTATTTGGGCTACTGAGACCGCTCGATCTTTCATGTAATGCGAAGTCCTATTACCACTCATAGGCACTTCATTTCTGGGTCGATAGTCGTCCAAGGACGACCGCACCAAAACACAGAAACCATTACATTGGTGGCAGCAGTGGGATTCTAAGGTCGTACTCTTACGATACGAAGAGAAGGAAGGTGACCTCGGCCTCGGGTGACCGACCGACCTCATTCTTCAATACTTCTACGGCGATTTAGGACTCGGACCCGGGAACCTTGGATACGAGAAGGTGACAAACGCTAAAGTGCACCCATAATTCTCGTGGTTCCGCTGGATGTAGCCCGACCTACGCCGGATCTTCAATCAAAGACCGACCTCGGATCCAGAACAGATTGACGGTACTCAGTACGACCATTAGGCCGACACGGCCTAACAAACCAAAGCAGTTTTACTCACTACCCGACACCCTACCGACATGGACCGAATAAGGAACCTGCTTCAGCAGGTAATGTACCAGGCCGAGCAGGACCTCAAAACACTCAGCTACAACGGACAAGAGGACGTCGAACTCTTCATAGAAGACTTCACCGCTATGGCAGAGCGTTGCAACTGGAATGACAGAGCACGCCTCATACGGCTTAGAGCCGCCCTACACGGGCCCGCACAAGAATGCGGCCGACCCCGATCAGTCGAAGAGATATTTTCCCGACTGAGGGAACAGTATGGACTATCTGCCAGAGAAGCCCGATGGAAGCTGTCCACCCTGGAACAGCCAGCCCACACGTCACTCAGAGACTATGCAGCTCTCATCCGCAGACTGATGGCAACAGCCTTTGAAGGAGCACCCCCTGCATCTTTGGAAGAGTGGGCTGTAGAGAAGTTCTGCCTCTCAGTCCACGACCGTGGCCTACGCTGGTACTACACATGGTTACAGCCCGACGATATGGAGGAAGCCCTGGAAACCGGAACGGCCTTCCAGAGTAACAAGGGTGGCAAGGCCAACCCTCCAAAGCCACAAGAGGAGCTTCCCGCCGACCTCCTACGGAAAGCCCTACATACCCTCCTACAGAAATGTCAAGGCACAGATGACGGGCCGACGGACACACTAGAACCCGTCCCAGTAGACGAACCCATTCCTACTGGAGCCCAGCAAGGAGAAGGTGGACCACCCCACATTGGTCGTCCACAAAGGCCGACGGATACATCAGAACCCGTCCCAGTAGATGAACCCATTCCTACTGAGGCCAAACCCAAGAAGAGTGGACCGAACCACAATGGCCGTCCACAAAGGCCGACGGATATACCAGAACCCGTCCCAGTAGATGAACCCATTCCTACTGCGGCCAAACCCAAGAAGAGTGGACCGAACCACAATGGTTGTCCACTGAGGCCGACGGACACATCAGAACCCGTCCTAGTGGAAGAACCTATACCCACTAAGCCTAAAGTCAAGAGTAGCCACTCCAAACAGAAAACCCCACGGGTAACTAGCCCATCACACTCCAGGCCGACGGCGTCACCTACACCCGTCACAGTGGATGAACCTAAACCCACTAGGCCAACACCAGGCAAGAAACGACCCCACTCAAAGCCGAACACATCCGAAGTGACCACAGATCACCCCCCAAGGCTGAAAGGACGACTCATATGTCCCGCCCCGTCGGACCAAACCTCACAAGGTAAACCCGACCTATCCTCAACTCAGAAGGATCAACAGGATCTGGCCACGTCCAGACCCGACACTAATCAGCAATTGATTCCCGCCCAAATTCAGTATGCCCCGACGGACGACTTATCGTGTGTAGAACTGCCAGACACTACAGTCCAAGTCCGCGGCCTGAGGATCGACACGGAGCAAACCGTGCTGGACCAAACCAGAGAGCTACCTCTGAACCTCTCGAAGAATGTTCAAGTTTCAACAGCCCGACCTGATCCAGAGGACGCGAAATGTCGCGTAGCCGAACCTCAAGACATAATCCCAACGACGGAGATACAGTCTATACTGCCAGCAGTTCAAGTACACAAAGCAAAACGCTCTTGTACGGAATCTAGCATTGCCGAACAGTTTCAGCCGAAGATACAGATTGCCGAACTCTCGAAGTCCCCTAAAGCGGATAAGAAGCAATCGAAGGCAACTATTGCCGTGTTCCCGCGCTTATTTGACGAGTCGAACAAAGAAAATGTGCCTGAGGCATTGCCTACAATTGAGCCAATTGCTCATCCCTCGGCTAGTATAAATACGACAGCTCACAGACGAGTAGTCCTTTCTCGTCCAGCACTTCACCGAAGCACATGTATCCCTACATGTAGCAACTCCTGCACTCCTCGTGTCACTGGTGAAGTTAATAGCAGCACTCGTATCCTTTCTCATTCTCGTGCAGACGAGACGGCTACTCCTCCTAGTATGGATCACTCCAATCAGCCTGTCTTCACGGCTGAAGGTAAGCAAATCTCAGTGTTACCAGTAAGGACCGAATCAGAATTAGAGGTACAATCAACACCTGTGAGACTGTCAGGCATGAATTCTCTCTCCCTCCCCACTCGGCATAGACCAGTCGGGACAGAGGAGAATTCCCCTGAACATTCTCACAGGAAAGAGCATGAGTTAGAAGGCGGAGGTTACACATCAGATGAATTATGTGTTGTAGATGCATCTCCTCTACGGAAGACACTCACGCCAGACGGCACGCCTCCACCCACTCCACCTCCTGTTACCTCTACCCTGAAGTTAGCTACAATTAAGCTGCACAAACTCACTGACAAGCTGCCCATCGAGTCGTCCCAGCATTCCGGAGCCACTAAGCCATGGATTAGTACCTTCACTCAACAAGCCCGAGACGACTTGGCTAGAAGGAGTCAACCTAACCTCAAATGTGCAAAGTTTGGCTTCTCCGGCACCCTCAAGAGACTGAACATTCACATTTGGCAGCACTTTGCCCGCTTCTACTGTCGCTGCGGACGCAGCTCAGTTAGCCGTGATGCTCTAGGCCATCACTTCAGTCGGAGATCCAGTATCTGTGGGAAACGTCTCTTCCTCACGGACGGGCCCAGCTATGGGGCCCTCATGGAATGGTGGGGCGTAAAGGATCCCCCACCATTTCTACCATGTCGTCCTACTATGGACGGACAGTCGGGGACAAATAAACCAGTTTATTTGCCCAGCTCCTCCTCCACAAGGAAGCGACCTCCCAAGAGACGGCACAGCCCATCTCCAGAACAGACCCCCGACTCCGCACCTTCTGATGCTACCTCCTCCTCTTCCTCGTCGCCTACCACTCCTGCTGGACCTTCTCTCTGGCGACCTCCTGCTAGTACCTCCGCAGTAAGTGTCGGCCCCCCTGGCCGACGCGGACGTCTACCCTCTTGGAAGACAAGGCCTGCTCCACGGAAGAGTATGCCTGCTCCTCAGTCAGGCCCTCTCTACGAAGGCTCTCCACCCAAGGTCTCATGTGCAGCTTCTTGTACAGCTTCTCCGACTCTACTGATCGAGCCACTGCAGTCCAGGCCCACACTAGAGGTCTCACCGCACCGCTCTCCTTATACACCTGCCAGGGACCTACTCCGAGCCACTCCAGACTCTCCTGCCGTCCAGTCCCCACCTCCTGCATCTCCTGTACTAACTCAGCCGAATGCCACACGTCCTGCATCTCCGGATCCGTCGTTCATGCAACAACTTGCTGAACTCAAGCCACGGATTCACTACCTTGCCAGCCGTCAACAGGTGGGGGACACTCTACGCCAACGTCTGGAACCTCTCTATGCTCGAGAAATAGCTCTTCGTGAACTAGCCAACCAGCATCTAAACCACCCCCGACAACTCCAGCTTGTACAAGCAGACTTGGATATAGTATCCAGAGAATCTACACTGTACCGTACCCTTCTTAACTTGACACTAGAGACACCCATGACCTAGTGTGAGGGGGCTATGTGATGGTACGCCCAGTCGTATCTTACATCTGACACTCATTATTGCGTGCATACATGTATATATCTGCTTGTACTTTACTCTTATATTGTTATATATGATTGTATGATTATTTCTAAGTCTTTTAATGCCTTTTATACCCATGTACAGAGGCCCGACCTCTCAGAATCCATTGATATTCATTTTGTACATGAATTGGACCATTATAAGCAACTTTTGTAGAACCCGACCTATTTTGGGTCGGCCGTCGGGCTTCCGGCGGCCATCTTGTTGCGCAACTTCCGGACGACCACACGTCGTCTTTTCCCGACGTCATGTCGGCCGGAAGTCCTTATACTATATAAAGGGCACTGTTTTACTGTTCATTGTCTCAGTCTACGCTTGGCTTTCAATAAAGACACATCTATACTTGATACAGGGACTTTCTCTTCCTTTTACTAGGTCATTCGCTCTGCGAACCGCCTACTAGGTTGAATTACTCTCTTTCACTGTATAGTCTGAAGGTCGGACTTGAGATCAGATGGGTCGTCTTTGGTAGTATTTGGGCTACTGAGACCGCTCGATCTTTCATGTAATGCGAAGTCCTATTACCACTCATAGGCACTTCATTTCTGGGTCGATAGTCGTCCAAGGACGACCGCACCAAAACACAGAAACCATTACAATATCATAGCTGTACACTCTTTAGTAACTTGTCCGTCTGGCCAGTGAGCCGCCATTGCATTATTTAGAATTACTTATTTAGTCGTACAGGTTGCTGGTCGTCCTTTAGTTGCCCCATCTTATCATATACACACAGTGTTGTTTGCATATATATATATCCTGACTTATTCGACCGCTCGGACCTCCTAGAGAACCCACGCCATTACCTCCCTTGACAAATAGTTGATGGAGTGAGAGTGGTGTGTCACATCAGACCTACAACAACCCATATACATATTACCTACATACATGTAATACATCCTACACATACCCTCATCATACACCCACCGGGGTTCCATCACAACAGCATTGCATTATGCCTCCAAGACAGTTGTGGCGCAGCTACTCGTTGAATGCGCAGGACGTAGTAACCGCAATGGCTACATCTCTGCCACTGATAGTGTTGAGAAAACAGCATTACATCTGGCAGCTGAAGACGGTAAGCAGGATGTAGTAAGATACTTTGGTAATGTTTTAAAAATGCATTCGCAGAGCGATGAACTGATTGCTATGAAAGATAGCTTCGGTAGGACAGCCTTTCATTATGCCATGAATAAGCAAACGTGTAGGTCATTGATGAGTGCTGTCTCAAAAGAAATGCGCAGGGAATCGTTCTGGTACGTGGACAATAGTGAAAAGACTAGCTTACATGCCGCTGCAGGTGATGGTAGAACTGATGTAGTGGATTATATTTGTAAAATTTATCGAATGCGCCGAAGTGGAGGTGAGGAACTAATGCATTTGAGGGATAAACGTGGTAGAACAGCATTACATTATGCCTCCAATAAAGGTACAGCACTGATGTTAATCGAGTCTACTTTAGTGCAAACACGCAAAGAGCTTATCTTGACTGTAGATCTGTACTAGATCATCATAGAAAGACAGCATTGCACTTGGCAGCAGTTAGTGGTAGATCTGACGTAGTTGAATATCTCTGCAGTATTTCTAGGTGGCAGTCAAGTGGAAGTGCATTAACACGTTTAAAAGATAAATTTGGCAGAACAGCTTTGCACTACGCTAATAATAAAGAAACGGCACTGCTGCTGAAGAATTCTGTCACAGCTCGATGTTGCGATGGGCTGACCTCAATGGTAGATAATCATGGTAAAACCGCATTGCAGGTGGCAACTGAAGAGGGCAGAACTGATGTAGTAGATTGTTTGCGTAACATCCATATGTACCGTAAGTGAGAGACGAGACCGGATACTTGGATTGACCTTGATATGAATTGAACTGGGAATACAACTTTCTCAGCGTTTTATTATAAAGTAAAATAGTCAATATATTGGCAAATTATGAACATGTTTATTTCATATGTATGTACATGTAATTTGCTAAAAGCTTATTTCATATTTTAAATTCCGTTTTCTGTGCTGCCTAGATATTACTATAGGAGTGGGCAGCCTCCCATGTGTACAAACAGTCTAATATTATTGTTATTGGTTTGAACTAGCGATTTGATTTAATTCCCCCAGAAACATGATCTTAACATTAAAAATACGTACAAGTGTAACTATTATAAGAAAATAATAAAAGAAAGCTGTAGACTAAGTTCTTAATGAAAAAGCTAACATTTACTTTTGGAGGCCCCTGTAGGGACACGATAACAAAATTTGGAACTGTTTAAAACACACTCTAAGCTACATCTAGAAATTTTCCAAGGGTTGCCCAGTGATGGTGCAGTTTGGAATTTGGATCCCAGCCTCCAATTACCCCCAGAAACATGATTTTGACAATTTAAAAATACATAACTATAAGGAAATAATGAAGTAAAGCTGTAGACTAAGTTTTTAGCGAAAAACGTTTAGTTTTGGAGGTCCCTATGGGGACACAGTAATAAAATTTGAAACTCTTTGAAACCGACTCTAAGCTATATCTACAACTTTTCAAGGAGGCTATGATATTAAAATATTGGGTGATCCAAGATGTTAGAAAGTATGTAGTTCATATCTCTTTAGCACGAGGCAGATTATTAGTATTGTACTGTTCCATATTGTGTCACACTTTAACTGTGCCATGCTAACTGTTCCATACTGGGTCATGCTCACTGGGTCATACTGGGTCATATTATATCTTTAGGCCTAATAAGATTAGGTTATAGGTTGCAGGCTGGTGTTAATATTTTTTATGGTAAGCAACAGAGGAACAATATTTTTATAAAGGTCATTTAGGTATAACATTTTTGGTTGTCACTCTGCTTCACCAATCCTCCCTATTTAGAGCAGCAGTAACTTGACAAGTATGGCACTGTGCATGTACATGACTGTATATGCCAATACTTCTAGCTTCTGTTAGTTGATGTGTAAAACTTGATTGCAGTAAAAGCACATACATGTAGTAGACTTGGAGCATATCGACATGCAATGTACACAGCCACTAATAGCAAATTGGTATCTGTTTGGGTTCCTCTATATTTATATTAAAAATACTGAATAACTCATAGAATCTATATTCTCATCACATATTATGCATTTACAAATTTTACTCCTATTTCACTCTATAGGGAGGAAGTAAATGTGTGAAATCAAAAGCTTTCAAAACTTACAAATATGGAAACAGCCAGATTGAAAACTATGCAGTACTAAATAATTAAGTCGCAATATACAAGTAAAAGTTTTATTTGCTAGAATTATTCTAAAATGGCAGTTTGAGTTTCCACTTAGTCTGCGGAGAAATTGGGATTTTCTAGGCCGACATGCACTGAGTCATTAGATCTGCTATACGATGCGTTCTCAAACCCTATTCCTTTACTAAATGAACTGTCGGTAGAGTCCTGTTTCACCTTACGTACATACAGGAATATGAATACACCAGCTACCACCAGGGCTAAACAGGCTATCACTATAGCAGTTATCCCCCCTGCTCCTAGGCTGCTGTTCGAACCTAAAAGAATATTATATAACCATATTATAACAGCTAATAAGGTACTATTGTAATTTCTGTACTAAATACCCCATAGTGTGATCCAACAAAATCACAACTGTTTGTTCACCAAGCTAATGAAGGGCCTATACTGTATTACTGCACTACTGTATTACTGTATTCCTGCACTATAGCAGTTATCCCCCCTGCTCCTAGGCTGCTGTTCGAACCTAAAAGAATATTATATAACCATATTATAACAGCTAATAAGGTACTATTGTAATTTCTGTACTAAATACCCCATAGTGTGATCCAACAAAATCACAACTGTTTGTTCACCAAGCTAATGAAGGGCCTATACTGTATTACTGCACTACTTTATTACTGCACTATTGTATTACTGTGTTACTCAGAGTTAGTTTCTTGTCATAAGTCTGATAATATAGAGCTACATATTTACCAGTAGGAGCGGCAGATGCTGCAACTTGTTGCTGTGCTCCACCTACATCCCCACCCTTAGTTGACAGAACCGTCGTTTGGTTGACAGTTGAAGCCGTGATAGGAGCTGTGGTAGTAGTGGTAGTGGGGGTAGTAGTGGTGGTAGTTGGTGTGGTGGTGGTGCTGGTGGTTGTAGTGGTAGTCGATGGAGCTAATGTATACGCTAAACAACAACAAGTTAGGATTAGAGTGACCTCAATGACTATACTAGCAGGTTGTCGCTACACGTAAATAGTTTCACGCTTAGGTCTCTAAGCTCCTGCCCTTCTGGGTGAATAACATTCAAAAGTAACATTAACATGTTCATCACCAGCATGGTCTATTTGGAGTTGTCACACTTCCAATCCCAAACTTTGTAACAATCAACAATCATACTAATGAAGATAACACCATTGCATAATATAATATTAAAAAGCTATGTCGATTTACACAAGTTAATAGCTATTACATAGCAAGAGGGGAGGGAATACAACTCCGAAATATTATTCTAGACACTTACTTGCTTCCTTCATACAGATGTATCTCCTGGAGAGGACACAGTTGGAGGTCAGCCATTCCCCTGGTCTACCATCTGAGTGAGGGCCATTTACTATCTGTACACAATCCTCTGTACCAAACCCTTTTCTTGGCTCATTAATAGCCCAGTTGGAGAAACCACGAACCTACATGTATGTGTATATACGTAGTGAACCAGCATGTAAACCCATGAACATACACGTACAAAGCAAATGGTTACATATTCCAGCAATCACATGCAACCACATGACTTGTCACTTTTCAAGCTAATAATCAAACAGTGCTTGTCGCCCATCTACAGTATCTGTCAGAGAAATATCTGGTAGCAAGTATTTAGATTCTGTATCATATGGAAGGACAGCAAAGTCACTGGCCAATCTTCATTCATGGCCATTATTACCATGAGATCTTACATGTGAAGGGGGGTTAGTAGAGCCCCCAAGCTAACAGACATGACATCACCAGAAACTAAGCTAATACATAGTAACTCACCACTACCATGTTTGGCCTGTGATCCCACTGGAATCTTCCTTCAATACGCCTGTCATTCATACCGACCCAGAAGTACTCATTTATATTATCTAAAGAAATGCAGCGTATTCATGTATACATTTACATGTAGCCTACAAGTATTACTCCCTTACAGAATCAAAGAGTATCAAAACAGAGTGAACAAGTTCTAGGCTACAGATGAGAAGTCAATGTTGAAAATATAATTTTCAGGAGAATCAAACAGAAGTTAGAATCTAGAGGCTAGTTTGAGTTCAGCAAACAGTTGTTATACAAACTTGATTGAGTTGAAATGTTAGAAACAACCAACAGCAGCTACTCTACTGCAGAACTTCTAGTAGACGTTGTAATTACCAAATCTCACCAGTATGAAGCATGTGTTATGGTTGATAGACATACTACTATGTGGACATGTATGTCACTACTGCATATGCATTAGTACCGTATGGTCACTGACCTGTAATAAAGCTCTGCACAGCAGAGTTTCCGATGAAAGCGAGGTCCGCCTTCATGTTAGCACATTTCTTCTCAGCATCCTCCCACGTCTGCTTGTCATAACTCTCAGAGAAATAGTAACAGAGTCTCTCGTGCCTCAGCCAACCAGGAGGGCAGCTGAATGGGTCTACAGTAACATGTGTATATATACAGTAGATGGTACAGTTGTGTATATACAGTACATGATATAGTTGTGTATATACAGTAGATGGTACAGTTGTGTATATACAGTACATGATATAGTTGTGTATATACAGTAGATGGTACAGTTGTGTATATACAGTACATGGTATAGTTGTATATATAAAGTAGATGGTACAGTTGTGTATATACAGTACATGGTATAGTTGTATATATACAGTAGATGGTACAGTTGTGTATATACAGTACATGGTATAGTTGTATATATACAGTAGATGGTACAGTTGTGTATATACAGTACATGGTATAGTTGTATATATACAGTAGATGGTACAGTTGTGTATATACAGTACATGGTATAGTTGTATATATACAGTAGATGGTACAGTTGTGTATATACAGTACATGGTATAGTTGTATATATAAAGTAGATGGTATCCATATGTGTAAAAAGTATGCAGCATACGCTATTTATAAATTACTTACTACTCTATAATAATTCACAATATGCCTCTCTATAAGTTCAGCTCACTTCACCCCAAGACTAAGGAAGTAAATTCTTACCGCAGATGGCAAACTTCTTGTCCTGTTCGTAATGGTCAGTAGTGGCACACCAGAGATATGAGGAGCCGTAGGTAGTACAGGTGCTGAATTCCTGCCCTCGGTACTTGAAGGGGAAGTGGCAGAGCCTTCCATCTGTGATTGGAGTTGCTACTGTTGCCTGCACTTTTTTGTTCACATCCATCTTGCATATAAATGCCTTCCTAGCAAAACAGTACTCAGTAGACCATTTCCCAGAGGCTCCATTCCCACTAGCTGTAAGTAAAGGTGAACTCTGAATAAAAGTATTCTAATTGACAATATTTCAAATGCATAATATGGTTACCTAAATGTAAGAGAAACACATGTAGGTAGATATGTTGACATCTTTTCACAACAAACAGCAAATCAAAATACTATATTTATCATCTTTATTGAATTACATAGGTGAAATTAGAATGTGTTCTTACAAATAGACATGGCCACACACTCCATAGAGCCTCTGTTAGTCTTAGGCTGAGAGATAAGGTTGTTGTAGGTAATAGGGCTATTATCAATCCATCTCAAACTGTTGTCTGTGTATAGTTCAGCTAATCCAATCCATGCATCTCCTTCTACGTTAGTGGGGAGTAGATTCTCTACTATCCATTGATTCTCTGAAGGGCTAGATGCAGAGACAAAGTAGAGATGAGAATATAATATGTAAACAAACAACAGAACCCACTGAGTAACCTACATGTACATATTCATAGTATATTATACCCTAAAAGCAGATACATTTTGCGAGTTTTAACTTTTGCGAATTTTGCGAGTGACAAACTCGCAAATAATTTCCATCGCTATTAATATCTGCTTTCAAACTGATTTAAATAATTTCTGGTTTCAACAGACCATACATGCAGCTATATAGCTACATGTATATGACACATAGTTTAATATTTTACAAAGCAGCAAGTATTTGCTATAACATAATTGGTAAGTAGCCTAGAGTAGGAGCTTAATCAGAGGATTTTTTAGCAAGCTATGGTAATTACTTTACCTCACAGGTGGGCTTACTGCACTATATAGGAGTCAGCTGTAGTTTTGTACTGTATGTAAGTGGGGTTTAAATCTGAGTAAACATAGAGCTTAGCTAAGCTTGGTTTTAATGCTGAAATATGCTTAAACATCAATTTTGGGACTTAAACAAATTTCGCGATAGGCCAAACTCGCTAAATATTTCTATCGCAAATTGCTCCAGGATTAGCAAACTCGCGAAACTTTCTTCCGCAAAATATTTCTCCTTTTAGGGTAGTAAAATATACTATGAATATGTAGAGTTATCTGCTCACGCATATAAGCTGTAAAGATAGAGCAACTCCAATTTCACATGACACTTCTAGGCAAGACATGACATCACATTGTATTCAAGGCATGTCAATTGTACATTTCATTAGCTTGCTGAGAATAGAGTCAAGTGTGTAATTTGAACAGGAGCACACCCAGTATCACTCAATAATGTAGCAAACACCAATATATTATCTGAAACTATATCATCATAATACTATGATAGTTAGACCTGTGGGTCTGAGGCTAGCCACTGTATATATCAAACTTACCTCTGTACAGATACAAGATTAGCCTCTCTTCCAGGAGCCTTACAGTAATCACTAGCTTCATTCCACCTAAGGAACTCATTAGACTGAGAGACCATAAGGTAGCAACTGCCATTATAATACTTCCAGCCTCTCAGTTGACATGGTCCAGCTGTAAACATATAGTACAGGAGTGTACATGTAATAACAAGTAGTAGTCTAGTACATGTGTACTGCTACAATCGAGCCATGAAAACATATAATTTATATATAACACTGTACAAAATATTAGACATATTAGTTGATACAGGAAGTACAAGAATGCACATACTGTGAGGTGCTTCCGTGGTTGGTGTCGTAGTGGGAGGTTCATTTATTGGAGTCTTGAACGTCGATGGTTGCTTTCCTAAAACAGTCAACAAATTAAACCATAAGAAGCCATGTACTAAGCATCACTCTGCTCTAAATTCTTATAAATCAACTGAATGCCAACACATTGACGCTGTGTCACCGACAGTATGTCATTGCACGTACCTTGCTTTATCTTACAGATGAAGCCTCGTTTAGACTGACAGTCCACATCATTCCAGTCAGAGTTGGGGGAGTAGAGCTCTGTACATTTCTCATTGCTCTCTACAGAGTTTGGTTCATTATCTGCCCAGTTGGCATAAAAGACGCCAGAGTTGTCTGTCCATGTGAAGGAACCTGAAACCGCAACATAAGTGGTTGGCACGTAAATACATCATGACTAAATTACACCAAATCATTTCATAATAACCAACTACATGTACTTTATATAACACTATCACTCATAAGATTTTAAGACAGTTTACTATTCAATAAAGTGTAACACACTAGAACCTTCCGTAACAACTCTGTTGTCTCGGGAGACTCACCAGAATCTGATTTCCTGAGTCCAATCCATACATGTTTGGTTCCACCGTTACCACCTACAACATCAAGGTGCTCCATCTGTGTGGTCACAAAGCTAGTGTCAGTGTCAGAGTGAAGTGACGCAAGGTTAGCACCGGCAGACCTACAGGCTCTCTCCGCATCCTCAAATGTGTATCGTGGGTCAACATTGAACAGGTAGCAATAGCCGTCACTGTTGGGAACCCAGTTTTCTCCAGCAGCAGACCTACATACTCCTGTTACTGCGGGTGGGTATGGGATACCTCCTAAAATTATATCATTATAATATGTAAGAACCAAGGCAGTAACTATGCTCTACAGTTTTAACAAACAGATGTTTAGCTTCAACAATAGAATTTGACTAGTGTTCTGTAGTCGGGCCTCAATTCAGATCCCACAGGTAATTATTATACTAATCTTCAAAATGATCATTAGCAATAATAGAACAGCATAACTATAGCTAAGAGAAGGGTCAAGGTCACATTGTACATGTACACAGATTCAGCCATACTCACCTAGTGGTTTCTTACATACAGCTGTATGCATCTCATTACATGTAGTGTGTTTCCATTTCCCATCATCCTCGCCATAACCTGTGTTCATAAGCACACAGCCTTCCTGATTTCTAAAGTTAGCTGGCTCATTCTCACCCCAGTAAGTGACAACCACAGGCCAAGTGTTAGACCAAGTAAATGAGTTTGAATTCTGCAACGAATAATGACGGTATAATGCAACATTCCAAAACAAGGAGCAGCCATGAGAATATGGAGGAATTCTATGTGTTTCATCCACAGATCATAGCATTATTAATACATTTAGGAGAACATGCAAGGAAATAATACAGTTGCTAATGTCAAACAAAACTATGTCCAGTCACTGACCAATGGAGAGTTAAGTCCAATCCACACGTCTTCTGTCAGCTTGTTTTTCCACATAAAGGTTTTAACAAAGGCATACTCGTAAGGGTCTTGTATAGACAGGAGATTAGCATCAGGACCACACACGTTGGAATCAAGATAGTTCCATGTACCCTTTGAACTACAACAAAAAAATATATGTCGAGCTCACAAGCTACAATAAATGTATGGATGTCAAGGGGGTTTCTACTGATTGGCTGATGACCAGTATGGTTCTGTGGCATACTCTGATTGATTAACAGAATCGTATCAATTCTTTATCATGTTTGCATCTTCTACAGATGTCCCTTATACATACATGTACATACAGACACCACAGAGAAGGATAAAAGTGGATACAACAATTGCCACATCATCACTTACTTGACGTATTTATAGCATGAATCCTCCCACTTAGTATAACCTGAGGGGCAGCCTGAATTGTCTTGTGAGGGTGGGGTCTTTACTGTTCCATCCTTTGGTTTACGACAGATATAACCTCTCTCTGAGTCACAGCTGACATCATTCCACCTTCCAGCAGGATTGAACAACATCTCAGTACAGGCCTCCTACGACAAACAACATGGCAATTTGTAGCACAAGTACGTCTGCTTCTACACTACTTCTGCTTCAGCGCAGACAACATGGCAATGTGTAGTACAAGCACGTCTGCTTCTATACTACTTCTGCTTTAGCACAGACAATATGGGGTATTATAATACCCAAACAACAGGTGATTATAAAGTGTGCTAGCTATTCCATTAATACCTGATCACGGCCGTTAGGTTCTCCGTGGTTCCAGTTGGTGTATGTCACATCCTCATTTGACGTCCAGACGTAAGAGTCGGCGTGTTTAAAGAATGCCACTTTAGTTAAGCTGCCATGTTTTAGACCGAGCCATAACGCTGCGCCAGCTTTCTTGGCCGTGTTAAGTTGACTGGTGAGGAAAGCTGTAGAAAACAGCAGCATACACAACAGACTGTCTAACCAATCAGCAAGGTCTAACATTTGTCACAGCAACCAGTAACCACTACGCAAACCATATACGTGTAGACTTTGAACATGAGTGTATAAACTGTATGTATGACTCACTCTGCTCTCGACTGTTACGAATGAATGCCAAGTGTCCTCCTTCTGTGCCGCAGGTAAACTCAGCACTAGTCCAGTTCATCCTCTTATCTGTGACTATCTTATAGCAGTCATTCTCAAATCCCATGTAACCTGTGTCAGTGTTATTATGTAGAAACATACATGTATACTCTACACACAGTATGTACTCTATGCTCAGTATGTACTCTATACACAGTATGCTTTATACACAGTATATAATGTATAATATAACCTGGAGTTATCTTCCCTCACTATATGGACAGCAAGTATATGGAGTCACCTTAACTTACCATATGGACTGTAAATATATGGAGTTATCCTTACTTACCATATAAACAGTAGGCATATAGAGTTATCTTCACTTACCACATGGACAGTAGGCACCAGGAGTTATCTTTACTTACCATATGGACAGTAAGCATATGGAGTTATTTTCACTTACCATATGGACAGTAGGCATATGGAGTTATCTTCACTTACCATATGGACAGTAGGCATCTAATAGTGTAGGCACAGTAGGAGTGACAGGTGTGACTGTCTTAGGATTCTTCTCACAGACTGAAGGAATTCTTACAGAGCAATGGACGTCATTCCAGTCACCTGAGGCATGTGAAGGGGTATATTAGTACAGACAATGAATACAACATGATGGTATATCATGTTCATCACATAACAGAAAGTGTATTGTCTTACCATTAGAGGCGTACATAGCTACACAGTACTCCCCTCCATTGTAGTCATTAGGCTCATTGTCTGCCCAATTAGAGAACTTGTACCCAGACCCATCTGACCATCTACAAATAGATGAAAGCTGCAGGTTATTCTCATGGTTCCACTCTCACCTCTCGTTGGTTAGTATGTGCATGGAGAATATGCCATAAATACATCAGACTACGTGTGAGTTCTAAACCAATCAGAATGGCAGATCAATATTAGTTTAGTTTCAGCGTAAGCCAAGAAGCCATCTTCAAAGTTTAGGCGGTGATTTGTATTTGGTTACGAGGTAACATATGAAACACATATGTGTACACAGAAGAGTAGTATTGATTGCTTGTCAGTGTTATATCTGGAGAGAGGAGAGACTAGACTAGGATGTCCCTTCACTCTGTTCTCAGTCTATATACACTGCATGGCCTACCTATGACCTTTAGAGCGATCCAACTCATTCAGGCCGGTCCAGACTTGAGTGAAAATACCACCAATGTTATCCCTCTTGCTAGTCCTGTGAGTAAGGTCGGTGATCAAGCTCTTTGACTACAAATTAGACATAAACGATTAATACCTCCACCGGAGAAGTCACATGGCACAGAGGTCACATGACACCGAGGTTACGTCATCAACCAGAGGTATATCTATACTCTATCACTTGGTTAGTATTACAACAACCTGGATGCTGGTGACTGGCTCACAGAAAGTATTACAATTTTAGAACCCAATTTCATATAATTCCCCCTTCCCTTCCTTCCCCTTCCTTCGGCCTTCCTTTACTTGCACATTGTAAGGTTTGATAGCATTTCATGAGTTAGAAAGACTCCAGTAATAGACTTACAACAACTCTGACGAATCTGTTCTCTATCGATGACTGTATGGATACGAGATGAGCACCAAAACCGTTACAGAGGGCGGTGGCCTCTCTGTACGTCTGCAGTTTGTTGTTGAGGTAGTAGCAGCTGCCTTGGAAGAATTTCCAGTCGTCACCATCAGGACAGGAACCAGCTAGAAAGGAGAATGAAGAGAGACTTGTATAACAGATATTATAGTGATCAACAGGTACAACAAGAAACGAATGGGTGCGAAATAAAACAGCAGAAATTGAGCAGTATCAAGCAACCAATTGTATGTAAGGACAGAATTAAGTTCTATTGCACACTGTCAATGGTTTATATACCAATATAATACAAACACAGGCATGCCTCATATAAACAGTTAAATGTAAGATCACAAGTTTGGTATCACAAATTTCTGAGCACCAAACACCCCATTTACATGAATATACAACAATATGATAAACATACTCGGTCCAGGAGTAGGCTCTACCGTTGTTCGGATCTGTTTAATGTTGTCTACATTAGCTACAAAGCAAAGAGTATATATATATACATGTACAATGTCTACATTAGCTACAAAACAAATAGTGTATTCTTATATATATACATGTACGTGTACATGTATATAATGTAGACAATTCACAGAGTAAATATAATTTGCATAATATAGTATATAGAGTGCATTTTACATGTAGGCTGTTCACAAGGAGTAATATACACTTACATGTAAATAGTATAAAGATAGCACATATCTACACGGCTATGTAGAATCAATAGTAAAAAGTATAAGTGTAACAGACGTACATGTAAATTACATAAAGTCTATATAAACAGACTTACTTCTACTAGTACTGCAGATCCAGTTCAACAGAAGGTGACATTTCTCGTCATTCCATTTGCCGTCTGCACCGTCAAGCATAACACAAGGTTCCAGCCCGTCCCAATCGTTAGGCTCCCCATCCTTCCAATTGGTAAATGAGAAGGCATCACCGCTCACCCAGTTGTATCCTACGGCAGCACATGTAGCATTATTAACTATCAACTTTATAAAACAAACATCTAATGGGTTGCTTATAACACAAAAAATCCCCTTTCCTATATACATGTACTTACAGTAAAATCACTTAACCCACATACATATTCGTAGTACTTACAATAGCAAAACAGATGCTATTTATACGACGTAATGTGATGAGAGACTTACCTTGGTTAGATGCTCTGTCATTAAGACCAATCCAGTATCTGCTACTTTCACTGTCTGGGTTTCTGTAAATACATAATATGTATATCTACATGTACACTGTACAGTATACTAGAGTATGATATCGCCATATATCACTGTGTTCACCAGATATGGCATATATGAGTCACCAGTACTGTATTAGTTGGAGTTATTATCTCCTCATTTCAAACAGCGTATCCAACCAAGGCTTTCAATCAACAGCCAATGGCAACGGTGATAACAACAGCAGGGTTTCAAACAAATACCGCCAATGATACAAAAGTATTAGCAATCAATGTCTGGTAATTCAAGCAAAGGGAGACATTTTCGAAATGTTAAAACGTGTTAATTCGTATGATTCCCTGTGATGGCATATCCACCAACGCTCCCTTCAACAAGCAAGAGTGAATTGATCACTTGAAATACATCAACATTATAATACTATATTCCATCTACTACACACTATAGGCTACACCCAGAGAACATACAGGATATAGTTACGCCACAAGAACTCATTCTCCGTGCCGTTGTTGAGATAGGCGAGGTGTGCTCCCTGTGCCACACAGTGTTTCTCTGCATCTGTCCACATTTTACGCTCTAGTGGATCAGTTGGCTGGTTCATCTAATAATAACACATAAGATTAATGCTAAACATAACTTATACACATATGCACACTTTCCATTTGGATAGAACGCTAAGGTTTCAAACCACAAAATAAACTATTCAAAATCCGGGAAACTTTATTCAAAATTTAAATTTAGTGAAACTAAGAATAAAGAAACTGAAAAGTGGGTTATACAGTGATCGCTAGCCCAATAAATGTTACCATGTGCATACATTATACTAGCACATTAGTATACCTACACATAGCACAGTGTATGTGCTTATATACAGTGTATATCTACAAGTTCAAAGACAAAACCTCTCAGCTAACTAGTAGAATGTAAACCAACTACCTCAGACCTACCTGGTAGCAATTGGGACCAATAGGTATCCAGCCAGTAGGGCAGGGTATATCCTCTGGAGCCAGTGTGGGCAGAGGTGGCTGCTTAAAGCCCAGTCTTGGTCTCTCGCATAGAATGAAGGCCCCATCAGAACATGACTTGGTCACCCACCTGCCAGGATTACCTTCACCCTTTCCATTCATTGCAACACAAGTGGTCCTGGAGGCCCAAGATGGAAACAGGATGCGTGGGTTGGGAGCTGCAACATAGCACATGCACACACATGTCACGTTGCGGAATAACAACATCATAAAATCACATGTCATATAGCAGAGAGATGTCATATAGCTGAACAACAACATAGCACATGCACACACGCACGCAGGCACATGTCATATAGCTGAATAACGACCATAACATATGCACATGTATATCACTGAACATATACATCTGTAAGTGTAAGATGTTTTCTGATAGAAATAATGAACACCGAATTAGGGTTGCAGGAGAGGTCCATTACTTACTAGTGTTGCCTCCATCTAGTTTTGGTTGGTTTTTAGTCCAGAAGGTGAAAGGTATAACATCCCAGTCATTAGACCAAACAAACTCTTTGGTTGTTGATTTATATCTCAGGTCAGTCCAGTACCTGGTCGCTGACTTTTCGTACCTGTAGCCGTCTCTTGCATACAACTGCTTCGTTAGGAAGTTCTGTTCAAATCTAGAAAATAATAGAACTACTACACTGTATGTTTGATAGGGGATAACACAGCCCATAAGTGCACTAGCACATAGGCCTACACAAATATTATAAAATTATTAATAAAAATTTAATTGACAAGAACATTCAACTCAACATCATCATGGTGGGATAACTCCATAAGACAACACTCATTATAAATATCAGTAGTAAGTGTGAGCATCAAGGATATAGTGCAGACAACTCACTCATCATTCACTCTGACTAAGGTACCGCCTTCCTTTTGACAAGTATCACTAGCTAGTCCCCATGTTACTCTGTGCTCCAACAACAGATAGCAGGAGGATTGTCGACCTTTCCATCCCTACAAATATGCCAATTTAGAACTTGGCTACAGAAATTTAATCTGTTGTTCTGCTGCAGTGAGCATAAGTCCATATTAAACAAACATTAAAAGCTGAAGTTATCTTCTCATGCAACATACTAATATAAGAAAGATGTGATAAATGAATAATGTCAATGGTTTTAGCCGAGCAGATTATCTTTAAATACTTTCAAGAAAGCACATAAAAATATCGAAGTAATTTACTTGGATAGAAAACTAACCTTTACAAAACTGTTCACTAAGGCAAGAGTTTGTAGAACATCTGTATTTTTGCACTCTATCTCTAGACATCACTGGTAGTATGATTATCATATACGCGGACATGTGACTCATACTTACAAAAGGACAGCCATCAGGGGTGGCGGCAGTGGTGGGTGGAGTATCCATCTTAACTTTCTTCCTCTGGCAGATTGAGTATCGAGACTCCTCACACTTCCTGTCATTCCACCAACCGTTCCTGGAGGCAAGTTTAGCTCCTTTGTAGCCAGCGCCCATCTGTGTTTATAGAGTAGGATATAGTAATATAGAGTGGTGCGTAGTAATATAGAGTGGTGCGTAGTAATATAGAGTAGTACAGAGTAATATAGAGTAGTACATAATAATATAGAGTAGTACATAGTAATATAGAGTAGTACATAGTAACATAGAGTAGTACATAGTACTGTAATATAGAGTAGTACATAGTAATGTAGAGTAGTACATACATGTAGTGATACAGTACAGTAACACAGACAAGCACATGGTAACACAGCGTAGTGTACATGGTGTATAGTTGCACACCTCTTTGAAAGAAATTGCCTCCACACAGTCCTCCCTTTTTCCAAGGAAATTGTTTGGCTCAGAATGCTGCCAGAATGTCTTCAACACTGGAGTACCGTCGGCCCATTCAAACGACATCTGGTCTTGCAGATCGTTCAAACCAATCCACGCTCCAATAGGTACTAAAATAATAATAATGTAATGTAGCAGACTCTCTTTATCGAGCATACCGGTGGTATTTTTTATGTACCACAGCTCAGGTGTGATTGTTTTTATAGTGGTGTGTGAGCTTACCAAGTTCTCACCACCACTCTTCAGTCACTGCCTGTTAAGAACCCAGCATGAAGCATTGTGCTACAAGGCTGGAACAGACAGTGCTGGTGCTGCCAGTTTCACCTGCCCCGCCATGATGTGGCTGCTCTTGTTTCGAAGAGGGCAGAGGTGAATCTTTATCCTGCATGCAGATGAAATACACACAGGGGACCTCCATTATTTTAAGTCTTGATCCGCAGGGACTGTGTGGTCAGCCTAAGCCTGAAAAGCTTGTCACTGCTGGGAATCGAACCCAGGCTGTTTGGACTAGAGGCAAGCATCTTAACCCCTAGGCCAGACCGATTAAAATAGTACCACGAAATCAGAACAGGTAAAAATAGTTTAGAAAAAAAGTAATATACCACATTTGTGCTGCCATTCGCTATGCACCTCAAAACATGTTCAAACTGAACAAGTTTTGGTAACCAATGATTCACCATCTCTGTACAGATCATCAAAATCTCTATATAAGAATAAAGAGTGAAGTGTGTAGTAACTAACATCTGGCCAGTTTATTTCTCACATAAGCCTGGTCAGCGTCTGTGTTAATGGTCGCTAGATCTCCACCATCCATCAGACAAGAAGCCCTGGCATCTTGCCAACTCTGTTTAGCTGTCGACACCTTGAAGCAGTGCCCATTGTATGTTTCATAATCTACAGGGCATCTCTCGTCGTCTGGGCCTGTCATGGATAACAAGAATCAGTCAAACACAGTTGTGTGAGATTGTACGCAGGTAACAATGACTTCTATCCATTGGATGTTCATCTTATGTACAGTTTCTCATACGCAGGTAAACCAAATATAAAATACATTGGCACCAAAACGTGAAAATAGGTAACTAAACCCACGTTTAGTTGTATACATGTACATAGACATAACTGAATAGTAACAACAGCTTAAGATTTTTAAACAAGTATAAGCATTCCAACTAATTTGGAGTTGCCCTCTCATATACATGTATAATGAGGAATACTATGGGAAACAACAAACCTATTCCAGTCTCATAGACAGAGACAAGACCACTTGAATATCCTCCACAGAAGAATTGATTGTCTCCCCTACATTTATAGTTACATCTCTTACTCTCTCCTCCAATGGGCAGCTACAAAACATAATATATTATATATATACATGTAATGGTGATGTAATAGCGATGTAATAACGATGTTATAACGATGTAATAATACTAGAGCATGACAGAATCATGGTTGCTGCTACAGTTGCGACTCGGCATCATCTAAATATACCGGTGCAGCTCAATATACAAACAAGGTTACAGTACAATTGGAGGGTTGCCAATCAAGTTGCACTGCTTTCTTGTTATACACAGCTGCATGACAGGTACAACATGTAGATACCAGACCAATATAGTGTATAGAACAACAATATGTTCTCCATTGACAAATAGACTGAGAAAAGGCTATACTACGTAGGTAAGCTACTTACAGCACTGCCACATTTACATGTAGAACGACTCAGACCTGCATACATGTAACCATCTTTAAAACAGCTGGCAGCGCATTTACTCGGGCTATTGTAAGAGAAGTATGAGGTGGGTCCTTCGAATGAGTCAGCATGACTTCCTTCAGTGTAACAACCAACACTCTTGGCAGCTGATCCTGAAGATATACATATAAGGGAGTAATAATAATGAATATGCTATATACAATATACTACACATACATGTCCATATATGTATGTATAGTATTATAATGTAACTAACAAGTGCATGCATACGCTGCACTTAGAATGAAAATGATGCACATGAAATCAGTATATTAGGAAATAAGCCTTGTGTGTCCAGAGGTTGTGTGTGTGCTCAGGATATACCAAACAGTTCAACTACATCCAGTCTACCAATGCTATGATATCCTGTGAACTAAACACCCAAAAGGGGGTGTGTACTGACCCACCTGCACAACCGTAGAGTTCAAGGCGCATAGCCGGTCTACCCTTCCACTGGAGGGGATGTACCCTGATAGCTCTGGCCACAATCTGCATGGGTAAATAATTCTTCTTCTTTGTGTTTCTGTCAGCATTGGCTTTGAATCTCTAGCAAATACAGAACGTCACAGTTACCATTACAGTTGCCTGCACAGAGCTAAAGCAATGCATCTTTGATCTAAGAGTGGGCCTGTGATTGGTCACCACTCTTACATGACAGTACGCTTACTAAACAATAAAATGAGTCATTCCTTTGGAGTTGTCACCTCTTTTGTTTGGAGTAAATGACCACTCATCGAAGTGACAGGTTTATACGGTCGTTGACTTAAACCCAATAGTTGTTTTTTCTCATTGGTAGAGTCCTCTATACACTATAATGAGGGAATGATAACTGTGTTGGTGAGGCATTACTATCAATGAGTGGACTGAATCACAATATGTGGTGGCTACGCATAAATCCACTCTTTGCAAATGTAGTGGTCACTTACCTGTCCACCCCTTGTAAATGTAGTGGTCACTTACCTGTCCACCCCTTACAAATGTAGTAGTCACTTACCTGTCCACCCCTGTATCTGTAAAAGGTCTTTCCATCCAGACTGTAGGAGAAGCTGTAAGCTGTGACCCACTGATCCTCATCTCCACGACCTTGAGTTGTAATGGCCGATATCCTCTCTGTGATCCCGAAATCAACCTAGAATAATAACAGAATAACAGTAATAGAATACATGCAAACACTACTGTACAATTGTACATACATTGTATATAAATGAATGTGGAGGGTAACTGTGAGATTTTATGCTGTTATACAATACCTGGATAAAAGGCCTGCCATTGGCTACTTTATGTACTTTAGGTACCCAGGCACTACCAAAGCCTGTGGTATCTAAGCGAGCTCGAGCTGGGCCAAGTTGAGAGGAGAGTGATCCACTAACAGTTATTCTGTCATTAGAGAGAGGATTTGGTCCATTCAACATGGGAGATAGTGAGCAGCCTGAAACAGATAGCATGTAATTACTAGTTTAACATGTAACATATAGTGTGACGTGTAACAGTTGGTGGAACATGTAACAGTTAGTGTAACATGCAACTACTAGTGTAACATGTAACAGTTAGTGCAACATTCAACAGTTAGAGTAATGTGTAACAGTTCGTGTAACATGTAGCAGTTCGTGTAACATGTAACTACTAGTGTAACATGCAACAGTTAGTACAACATGCAACAGTTAGAGTAATATGTAACAGTTCGTGTAACATGTAACAGTTTGTGTAACATGTAACTACTAATGTAGCACATACCAGCCAGACAGCCCAATATGTCCATCCTCATAGCTATGTTGACGTTGTATTCTTTGGGGATTATCCTAACATAGGAGGCGATCACAGGGTTACCCAACATGTTGGTCACTTCGGTATCTTGGTCAGTATTAGCCGTGAAAGTCTATTATGTAAATATACGTAGATCAACAGTTGTGTAGGTCTAGCTACACTTGCACGAACATAATACATTGCAAATATATAAATAGATGAGTTTGTACATAATATATTGTCCTGTATATAAGCTCATGAGCTTACCTTAATAGTCCCGTAGGGTTCCTGGTAGTTGTAGAATCTGTATCCACCAACTGTAGACCTGGTCTGGATCTGGTAAGATTTGACCCAGTATGCCTGTAGTCTGTGACCCTTTGTCACTACTCCTTGCACCAACATCTCCCTTCCCAGGTACACCTACAGATGGAAGTGGAGATGAGTAACTTAAAACAGCAACTCGGCTGAATAAGACACCCGAACAGTGACCCAATTCTGGTTCCTACATGGACCTGTATCCACTGCACTGATTGGTTGAGCTACACCTACCTTTATCGACTGCTCTGATTGGTTGCGCTACACTTACCTGTATCCACTGCTCTGATAGGGTGTTGGCCACAGAGTTTGGTAGAGCAGCTAGCCATCCGTTAGGAGCATTCTTGTACCCTGGCAGTGCTACCAGTCTGGTATCGTACACAGAGCCATCTTTCAGTGAACTGGTCTTGATTGTCCAATCAGCTAACTGAGATTCTCCTGTGACCAATCTCTCCGGCTCACAGTATTCTACAGAAAGTAGTTATGATTTCCAAAGTAGTACGAGATTTAATATAGGAACGAGTATGTGTAGAGAACAGAAGTAGTCAGTGTAACAGTATAGAGAGCAGAGTAACTAATACAAGACCAAATACACAATTCAGCATACTTCATAATCCCATACGCTGAGAAATACAATCAATCAAATGAATGTACGTCAACTAGTACATGCACATCTGTGTTGATTTTGCTGCACAAATACTATAGCTCAAAGCTCGATAGGACTTACTAGGAGGTGGACATCCATTGAGACCCCATCTTATAGATGGATATGATATGTATTTCCTGGGCCTCAGTCTAACATACTGAGCTTCGAAAGGCATCTCTAATGTATTGGTGACGGCTCCTGCAGCATTCTTGTTTCCAGGGAAATACTGTAACCAAAACAACATTATATTCTAGTTAAATCTGTTTCTATTGGCACTCAGGATTGTTCTAATAAGTATACATGGTTCTCATTTCCACGATTCTTGTTTTAAACAGCTCAGCTCAAAAGACCCAAGAGTCAACAAAAGAGTAATTACCAATTTTTATAACTTATTGCCAGACTGATTTGTTACCTAATAAAACCCCAACACTTATTGTAGGCAGCACTGGAAAATTTGATAGACGCATTTTAATTTGTGCTGCTAAAGCGTATGTAACACAAAAACGTGTTTGCTACAAAGAGCAGCCATAGGGTTTGCTTTCACAGTTCAAGATTTTGCATTGCAAATTTGGAACTGGAATAGATGGCTACTCATATAAAAGTTTTCTTACCAACAAATATCAGGTAAAAAAGTCTAGACAAACTAGATTTCAGATATCAAATAGTAAAATGTGTATGAAAAACATCTCTAATCCTTACAACAGGAGTGTTGGTTCCAGGCTTAGTGTAAATTTCAAAACTCTTGACGTTATCATAAGAGTATTCCAGGTAGTATTCCGTGACAAATTCATTAGCAGTTGCTGATCCCTTAGTCGTCACAGATTGAATTAAAGTCGGCTTGGCAAAGTCTACTTGAATCCACTGGCCGTAGATAAACTGTTCTGTACCAATAGGCACATTACGTACAGAATATTTTGGGCTCCAGGCTCCTTTCCTACTACCTAATAAATAAATATTTACTTGTGATTTAGTCAGTAATAAGTAACAAATTATGGGTGTGTAAATTTCGCCTCACTTCCTGTGTGTGGATACAACCTCGGCCATTACCCAGAGTTCTTTGCACAGATCTTAGACAATAAGTAACATACGTCATACACAGGGGGCACGCTACAGCCGACTGAGGTCACCTCTTACTCTCTACATTTCATAGTATGGGAATCAGAGAGGACTTCATCTGATCTCACATTGACACAAGCTAAGAAGCTAAGATCGTAGTACGTACCATGTGGATTAGTGATAATCCATTCTCCACTGGAACCCCAGCCAGTAGTGACTGCCATGCCAGAGATAGTAAGAGAGTCCGCAACAGCATATTCCATGAACTTTGTAGAACCTAAGACTCTGTTTCCTGTACCAACCTGGATCTTACCCGTGCTCCAGGAAATCCAGAAAGATCTACAAACAGTTAGCAGTGCAACTGAAGGATCACTGTAATGGATAGAATAATATGACACTAGCTCATATGCATGTAAATGTCACCATACAGTAGTGCATTCATTATATGTTAGATAATATGCTGTGTGTTAAAAGATAATAACATACTTTGGTGAATTGCAGTCTAGAAGTTTATCTTTCTTGTATGTGGTCTGTGCAGCCCTCTGGTGCTCATTTCTAATAACTGACTGTGTGTTACCCCACCCACCGATGACTACCTCATATGCTTGACTGTAACATACAGTAAATACATGTAATTCAAATTTTGAGACACCCCTAAAAATGAACAATGTCTAACAAAAATTGTGTTCGACCATAACATACATGTATATCCATTCCTCAATTAGATTTAAAGCTACAATGCCATAACAAAGCCAGACACATTTACTTCAATACATGCAAATCCAATGCGTAACAAAAGTTTAACTCATCGACACAATAATCTCAATCAGCCAATGAGATGACAGAGTATACCAGTTTCCTTGCAATGCTAATAAAGAGTAAAGACAACTCCCGCTATACCTGGTTATGTTGTTAACTGCAGGCTGTAGACTGATATGGGCGTCATTACAAGCCTGGACTGTGAACGTTACAAACTTGGTGTTCTTCAGATTGAGATTGGCTGCGGGTCGGTACTTATACTGCTTATCGGTAGATATCTTTATCTTAACGTCTGCAAGAAAAGCAACATAAAAGTATAAAATTGTGTGAAACTATTTATTAGGCGATTCAAGTTAGGCCTTGATCAATACAACTTGCCAGATAACATAAAGTGAATGGGCTAAGTGCATATAGACTATGATCCTACAAGTGTTACAAGCGGTAGGAGACGGTGCACACAGCGTCCACTTACTTACCAGCAGCTGTCCAGTCAAGTCTGGAATTTTCTGGTCCAGAGTTTGCATCTCTGTCAGAGGAGGTAGAGAAAGCACTGTCTGGTACCCAGTGAGTTCCAGATATCAGTTCAACACTCGTACAGTTCTCGTTGACTGTAAATATAGTACAACCACACATGTAGCAAACATGGACCTACACTAGCTAGGCAATTAGTGATCAATAGATGCTAGTACTAATATGTATTGTACAGTGTACATGATGTATAACCAAAGGGCTAGAAATACTCACTTGTAGGAAGTGGTGTAGTGTTGGAGAGAGCCGAGTTGGTCTTCACTGGAGCTAAAAAAAGAAGAAAAAACTATATGTAATGCAATATTATAGGAAATTTGCATGCTGACAAACAGACAGACAGATGCACTGCTGACATAACGCTATATTACAATTCACAACTGATGGCATCACTAAAATGCTAACTTAATGTTTTGTAGATTGCATACAGCTGCACAATGTCTAGTCCTGGTGACCACACAATGCAATTTACTGATAACAGATTACCTAACAGCAGACAAAGCTATAAGAAAATATGAGGGAGAGTATTCGAAAATACTACAAGAAACTTGTTTGGAGTTGTCTTCTCATTGGATTCTGTTGTGTAAGATAAGACAATTTCAGACTCAAAACTACTTAGCATATGTACAAACATTGTCTGCTGTAGGGGAAATCTAGTTACCCACAAAATAAAATGCCAATAGTAGAATTCTGTGCACATAAGAGAGTAGATGAAGGAGGTAGGTACTTACAGGGTCTCTCACAGATATACTGTCTTAAACTGGCGCATTTATTATCATTCCATCTACCAGTAAGCTGCACTATCTCTATACAATCCTCATCACCAGCACTGTTGGGCTCTCCTACAGCCAATCAAGTTAAACTTTAACTTGTATAATAGAGGTATACATGTAAATACTCAATATAACCTTCGACCACAGAGAGCTCGCGATATCAAGAGTATATTTTTTAATAATAACCGTGCCAAAGTATAAGTATGAACTCCTATGCTTCCTATGTATATATGTATATCTAGCAATTGTACAATATAAGAAGAGAACATGTTGTTTGGGGCTCAATTCCCAATACACACTTATACACTAATATACCCAATACACATCCATACACTAATATACCCAATACACACTCATACACTAATATACCCAATACACACTCATACACTAATATACCCAATACACACTCATACACTACTACCTGAGCAACTGGCACATGAAAGTCAATCATTTCATGTCTAAAAGATCAGGCAGAACTATTCTACAAACGTAACCTAGCTCTTTCAACACCACCTTGATATAATTTTAGCAAAAAGGTTTGGCACTGGATTATATATGGCCACAACCAGTTACTAAAGCATGGAGCGAGTTGGTGCAAGGCTAGGCAGCCAGCTTACTGTTCTATTTAGCGCTAGACTTAGCCTCAGAGGTATATAAACTTAGCCTATGAGCTGGCAGTCACTACAATTACTATTAAGCCTTACCTCTGTCTGTTCAAATACAAATCCCAGATTATTAAAACTGCTCGAAATCTAGCTTTTGGGTAAATTTATGATATGCTGTATAAAAGGGATTTCTGGCCACCCAGCCTTGACACACTAGTATGATAAAGAGGGTTAAACGACAGCAATATGTTTACCTATAGGTTAATTAATAGACTTTCTCGTCAGACTAAAGAACATATCCACACCTTGAGTATGTATCACACTAGCACAAATATAAATAGTAAATAAATAGTAATATAGTTGGGTACCATCATTCCAGTTAAGAAACTTGAACGGTTTTCCATCGGTCCATCTCCAACCTTCCTCAGCAGAACGATCATTTCCCCCTGACCAGTAGGCTATAGCCCCAGACCTGTCTCCCCTAAGTATACCTACAATGTATTAAGTCATAATATACCTGCGATACTTGACTATGAAAACATCGAGTAATATAGAAACACGGAACGTATCGTGACCCATGCCTATTAACAGCTGTAGACTGTTATTTGAAAGCTGAATATCTTAGTAACACTCAAAATCTAACATGTAGAGAAACAACAAAAATTTAAATTTGCCTTCTCCTTATTTGCTGAAAGAGAGAGAATACATCTCTTAATACATAACAATACCTTAAATAAATCTAGTACAGCCTTACATGCCCACGGCTGTACATTACCTACCTTGAATAAACGACTGCTCATACTTGGAATCTACGCTCACCAAATCCGATTTCATCTTTTTACAATCCGCTCTGGCCTGCAGCCAACTCTTAGATTCGAGACTGAAGAAGTAGCAGTTACCAGACAGATGGTCAACTGTCCACCCTTGTCCACACTCTTGAGACCAGGGACCTGAAACAAGTGTCACTAGCACTGTAAGCCATGCTATTCTCAAGTATGTGTAGTATAGCAGGTGAGAATTATCCATTGAATATAGTGTACATTCTAATTGTTAGACTAAGTAACATACGGGTAGGCTGAGGGGTGGTAGTACGGTGTCCCTCAACAGCTTGTGTCTCACAGATATAGGATCTGCTCAAACTACAGGGAATATCATTCCATCCAGCAGGTTTGTAAAATGATTTACTTTGCATCTGTAAATGTAAACAATACACATGAGTATTACGTACATATAATTACAGCGAGGTACATGTGTAAAACAATACCCTCGTTATAGCAAGTATTCATTTAGTGTACACAATACAAGAACCCAAGTATTAGCTCACACTTATATCTAAACTAAAAGAGACATAACATACCTCAGCACAATGCTCATTGTTTTGATCATTATTTGGCTCTCCTTTGCTCCAATAAGTAAACTGTGCAGGGCTTCCGTCAACCCACTGGAACTTTCCATTTACTTTAAGGTCATCAAAACCAATCCATACGATGCTGTTGAGGAGCAGGCTATCAGCTGTAACATGTATAGGCAGAGGAATATTGAAGTAATATACACACCCATAAAGCGGCCAACGCACAGCACTATGTGTGCATACAATATCTAAGCTAGTCGGATCATGTGCAGAGACACTGATGTCTGGACTTGCTGTTGCCATTGAACATCCAGTTAGCCTGAACATTTTTTCAATTATCTATTAAAACTAACAAAGCACTACATGCCATCGTAATAGTTTGCATTTTGCTTTGAATCACAGGTATCATGATTAACAAACATCTTTATCTACATGTACATTCTATGTGCAATATAAGATTCTATACAGTTTGTACATATTTATCCATAAGAAGTGGATGAACAGATGGTGTAGGGCAGACATAAATTAAAGTAACAACGTACAAGCAAGGAAGTCCATCTCTTCTTGATCGTTAACTACGAGTAAAGTAGCCTGGTTTGCCTTGCAGTCAGCGCTGGCGGCAGCGTAGTTCAGTCCTTGTGAGAATCTCTTATAGCAGTTACCTTTGTACTTAGTCCAGCCAGAGTAACACACCAGGTTGTCTATTATAATAATAAATATAACATTAGTAAAATATAAATTGTATAGTTACACCAGCAAATTAAAATAGATAAAAATCAAAGTTGAATAAATTTGATTATATTAATCAAAACATTCTGTGCATGACTAATACGACACAAGATGATACAATGCAATAAAAAGTAACGACATAATTCGATAATACAAACCATAATATAATTAATTATCTAATGTACACTGAATGTGTATATGCTAGTGATAGAATGCTTCGCTCTTCACATTAAAATATTATTCTCACATTCAAGTATAGCTTTTACATACAAATATAATTTCATCAGTAATTTTTTTGGTCATCTGAGACCATAGTAGTGTGATGAGTTAGAACCATAACTACGTGAGTATTTCAATTTATTACAATCAGGTGCTTGTGATTCTTACTAATGTCAGGCAGAGTTGTACACACAGCTAGTCTATGAGGTACAATAGACACGAAAATAGAGCAGATCTTACCCAATGGAGCACTAGTTGGGGTGGCTATCACGGCACCCTGACTCGCAGCGCATGTATAGTAGTTTCTTGAATAGCAAGAGTCAAACGTCATTCTACTACCCTTGTCTGTAAAAGGTAAAGGTAATATACAAATGTAATGAGTGTTAAGATGACAGACAGCATAGCAGGTGTTGAACATAGGAACAATGTAATATGGCACAACAAACCTCCGACATAGCTACAACTATGTGCACTACAATCTAAGTTCTTCTGCAATGACTCAACCATGACTATCTCATTAGGAGTTGTCAACCCTCTAGTTTGCAGTAAATAACATCAGTTTTTAGAGTGTCAAAAACATTAAATATCCTGTCATATTATAGCCTTGGATCTAAAACTGGAATATGTTATCTTCATTGCTATAGGCTGGAATATGTTATCTTCATTGCTATAGGCTGCTCAATGGTACCCTAAATCTGATTCCCTTTGAAGTGTTTACTCAGCACTAAAGGTAAGACAACTCCACTCAAATTATACCATGCTAATGACACAGTATGCTAGGGCCACACTGACGCGAATTTTCTTGCGAATAGCGAATTTTGGCCAAAGGCGAATTCGCAAATTATAATCGAGCGTGCCACACTGCAAAAGCTATAAGCGAATTCGCATTGATTTCACCCAATGAGGGATCAAAAATTATTATCCCCGGTCACGTTTCTCATTCACTGCAGAACTAGAACTCCGAAAAATGTAAAATAAAAATATAATAATTATTTTATTCTTACTTTCATTCGTTTTACACAATTCTTGCAAACGGAAGTAGTCATTTTATTCATCAGTTAAAATAAATATTTTAATATAATAATTTAAACTCATGATTGATTGAAAATCCGTGGCTCTGAACACGTGACAGTAACGTGACAAGTAAAAATTGGCCAATCACAAATTAGCGAGTTGCGAATTAGCTGATTGATATCAGCGAGTGCGAAATCGCTAATTTATCGCGATTTCGCACAAAATTTGCGATTTGCGAATTCGCCTTTGGCCAAAATTCGCTATTCGCACAAAAAATCGCGTCAGTGTGGCCCTAGCATTACTATAATAAGCGAATAGTCTTTCTAGAGTTGTTCTCTCCTGTGACAGCCAATGACAGCCACATTGAGGCTATTGCTCACCATATGTAACGAATATGGATGTAATTTAGGTCAAGTGATACTTACAGACGACACACTCCACCTCTCCGTTGCTCTTTTGACCTTGATTGGCAGGCAGTATTGTACCGTCTCCCTTCACATACGTGCCGTCAGTGGTACGATCTGAAACACATTCAGGTACATCACACTCATATATGTACAATGTAGGTACAACATACTCATAGGTATGATATTATCAGAGTATCAACTAGTCACATATCAGCATGTGCATGCATATCGATATATATATATTACAAACTTACTATACCATGTTATATAATCTATCACATGTGACATATACATTTGCATGTCCTATTAAAAGATATACAGTGCTGACAGGTAATGTGTTTGCAGGTGGCATGTCAGTATATGATATCACCAAGATACCAAGACACTGGGTATACTGATGCTCCCAATGTGCCATGTCACATCACATATCTCCATAAAATATAAATAATAGGAAGCGTACCTGAGATGTCAAGCCAGTTCCCCCAAAATGCACTTATAGTTATAGTTTTAAGCTCTTCGACTGTAGCCAGGGCTCCACCATACCCAGCGCATGCTGCCTTAGCCTCCGACCATGTGGTTCTCAGGTAAAAGGTTCGTATACAGGTGCCCTGCTTATTGCTCCAGCCAGTTGGACATTGGCCTATACAGAGTGACGGACAAACAAGTATAAACATACATAAAGACAGTATATACAGTGTGTCTGTTTATAGAATATTACAGTATACATCAAAGACAATCATTTGTACAAATAAATTACAGGAATTCATCAATTATCAGTCGCCCATCTACAGGTATAAAGTATGTATATTTACATGTATATATCATACGATATAAACAAATATAAAGTATGTGTAAATGCATGTGTATATCTTATGATATGAACAGGTATCAGGCTCAAATACATGTACAAAATGTATGTACAAAAACAATGAAATCCATTCTTGAGATCCCGAGTCGACCACTGAATATATAGTCCCACTGAATATTTAGTCCCACTGAATATATAGTCCCACTGAATATATAGTCCCACTGAATATATAGTCCCACTGAATATTTAGTACTACTATTACCTTTAGGTTTCTCACAGACAAATGACATGTCATTTCCATCACAGTTAACCAACTCCCACAGATTCTTGTTCAGTGTGATGGATGCAGCACAGTTCTTTCCTTTAGCGTAGCTGAAGTATAATAAGATTATAATAGCAAGTCTAGTCAAAGATATGAGTGAATATCTTGAATTAAATTTGATCACAGAATGCATACGTGTATTATACATAAGTGCCTTAAAAAATGTTGGCATCAGAAGTAATCGAGTAGCTCATACTAGTGTCAGAATAATATACAAATCATGTAGTTTTAAAAATACCTCAATTTGCACTCCAAGGAAGTATTTGGTAGTTGAATACATAAGAGGGAAGACAAATCCTTAAAACCCTCTTTAAACCCTGCACCTTACATATTACATTACCATATTGGTCACATGTACCCACACGCACTATCAAGTTATATAACATACTTCTTAGCATTAGGTTCCCCATTTTTCTTATCCCATTTAGCGAGAGCAGCGCTGGGCTTTGATCCATCGACCCATTGCAAAGTCTTAGCTGCATTATTCTACAGAGATAAGAGTACTGCACACGTAATCTCGTGTAAGTATGTGATAGGTGATACAGCAGATGATATCAGATGCCTTAGACACATGACTGTTAGCAGATGGTACAGCATTAGATACAATAAATAACAATAATATGCCAATTGATAAGACGAAGGAGAGGGAGGGGATAGATATACATGTATATGTAGAATAGGTGTATATACCTGAATCATGCTGGACTTTGCTGATCATGGTGATAAAGAAAAGTGTGTGAATATTACTTTAATACTGATAAGCTAAATCTTAGGAGGAAATTCTCACTTCACTTCACACATATTACACAAACAGAATAACAAGTCTGTATAACATAAAGTACTACTACGTCTGTGTGACTGCATACAATGCATATAACTACTAATCTACAGTGCATATTATATTATTATATCTTAAAGTCGGTATATTATACATAAATGTACATAGAATATATATATTACAATACCTACGTATACGGTATACGGTACATACGTGTATATACATGTACACTGCAATATCTATGTATACAGTATACAGCAGTACATAAATGTATACAGGCTGAAATGCCTACATATACAGTATACAGTACATACATGTATATACACTGCACTGTCTACATATACAGTATACAGTACATACGTCGGAGTAGCCGAGCCACAATGAAGTTATGGCATCGCAGGAGACAGACTCGCTGACAAGGCCAAGCTCCTCATTACTGTTCACCGACAGCAGATCACCTTCATTGTCCTGGCAGGTCTTTCTGGCTTCTGGCCAAGTAGTTGGTTCCTTAAAGAATTTATAACATTTATCCTTGACCAGGTGCCATCCGTTTGCTGAGTCACATGGATCTTTATAATCTACAATTAATACGCATAATATATTACTTTTAGCATCGCATATTTATACGTTATTAATACATATTATGTACTTCCCATAAAATGAACCATCTGGTCACATGCTTTCCTCCTAGTAATATCACACATACTCTTTTATAAAGAGACGTCAATGATAAACAAAAACCATATAAAAGCTTTAAACAAGCATCCAATTAAATCTCAGTAGGATTGCTATTTTCTAAACAGTGGTAGGTGAGCATATAGATTATATCTGGTTACTAACCAATGCCCCGTTCACATAGAAAGTTGGCGGTGCTACCACATGGAGAATCATTTAGTTTATACTGGAAGTGTGAAGATATTTGGCCGCAATGTTCAGCTTTACGACTGTTGTCTGGCTGTCTTGCACCCCATACCCTAAAATTACACGTGATCCATCAACTAATGCGTTATACCAGAGCATGCAAGCACAAAAGAGCATAAAGACACCAAAGATTGAAAATTTTAAATTAAATATTGAGAAAATATCATGCAATATAATGTTAAAATTACAACGGTGTCTGGTTCAAACAAACTCTATATGAGAGGTTGTATTGCATATCAATTTAAACTCAGTGCAGGTACAGTGAATACTTACAATTTGAAGTTGAACATATACTATTTAAAACATGTCTACATACCCTTTTAAATTTTTTGGCATTGGAGTTTTATCAACATTCCTCCATTTACCTTCAGAGCCACTGTCTGTGATGCCAATGTGGTAATTCTTTCGACCGCCAATAGCCTTGGCTTGTTTTATTAGGAAATTCTACAACAAGCAAAATTATTAACATTTTACAAAATATGTTAGCGGATGTATTAACAATAATATGCAAACTTCCTGTAAACTAGCATGACATCAGCTACAGTAAGGGGTGAAGTACAAACCGCCTCATTGACAGAGCCGATGGTTGCGAGAACACCCCCTCTGGTGGCACAGATGTCTCTGGCCGTATTCCATTTTGCTGTCGACTGTGAATAGAAATAGCATTTCGTCTGGTAGCTAAACCATCCTTGTGGACATTGTTTACCAGCGGATACTAAAACAAGAAAATCATAGTATACATACATGTAGACAGCAATGATAGTATACACATACATGTAGACAGCAATGATAGTATACACATACATGTAGACATCAATGATAGTATACACATACATGTAGACATCAATGATAGTATAAACATACATGTAGACATCAATGATAGTATGCACATACATGTAGACATCAATGACGAATATTGCAAATTAAAACAAGGCCGGTGATTCTACCGTGTTGGAGTCATCACTTTGTGAAAAGTGCACATCCAACAAGACATGTAACACATTAATACAGACTTAGCCGTAATAGCTACACATGTGAATACAGGTACATGGGAAGCACAAAGCAAATCTGGATAAAACCATCTAGAAGGACTATAAGGAAAGAGAGACCAGATCCATCTCCATGTAAAGAAGCTACCAATGAAATATGCTCTCACTAGCTAAAGTTGTAAATGCTTTGAGTTGAACAGTGTTGATAAATACCCCAAAAGTACCAAAACACCCAATCAATGAAGCGCAATATAAGGTATCATCATCAGAGATTGATAGATAGGCTAAGTAAACAAAGCAGACTTTACTAAGATAACGCGGAGGTGATAATGAAACGCCCCTATTCTTGTTGGTGAATAAATAACAGTTATGCAAGCTCTGGATAAACCAAAAATCAGTTTTACTATTGCTTTTGGAGAACTATCGCACCACAAATTCAATGAACAGCTGTCATTGAATGAAATGTACACTGTATGCAACAAATTAATATCTTAATAAATCAAAATTCACAATTTGATAAAAGCCAAACTGTAACATACCAGAGTGATTAAAAAAGCATTGTACTAGTCAGTACAACCACCGGCTGTTTTTAAAAACTGATTTGATCAAATCGGTAGCTTCCAAATATCCCTATTATTGGTTACATACAATAATCAAATAGATATACAAGAAAAAACCGAATAAATCTTTCTACATCAGTGAAACATTTTTTTATTTACTCCAAAGACCAAAAGTACCACTACTCATGAGGAAAATGAGTAAGAATAAATTAGTCTAGCTTCTAGCATGAGCATTTAATCTGATCATTATTGATTAACGCCATTCAATAGATAATTCCTTGATATAAATAGCTACAATGTATAAACCTGCTAGAATACCGTTGGTAATTACACAATAATGAACTGAATAATGTAAAATATATATATTTTACATATCCATATTCAATCAAATAGGCTCAATATTAATCTAGCCATTCATATGAAAGTAAAAACGCATCACTACCATCATATAATGTTATAGTATCAGATGCTATAACATTATACATTATGGTAATTTTTTTATTACTCAATATTTTATATTAATTTTATAAACAAACCTTGAGATAAAGAGACAAGCACTGCAAAAGCCGCGACAAAACATAAGTTTTTCCTCGGCTGCAGCATTCTGTCTGTTGTGTGTGTACAATATGTAAGAGCAGCAAACCTCCCTCTTCCAAATTCTGAACACCACTAGCCAAGCCATCTTATCTTCTAAGATTATGCATGTCTTATTTTTCTTATCAGCCATTTTGGTATCTCTTAAAGCAAACAGTATGTACCAAGAGGTTCATAGTGCAATCTTAAGACTGGCATGTTTCACAATCGCCCCTTACCGTCGTTATCTCACACAGTTCTACTGAGTGACAACAATATCACTGGTTCGTAAATATTGCTTATATGTAGCATACAATGGATTGCAATAACGCAGCTCAGATGCAATTGAACAGATAAATTACTCCCACTTTCCAACCCAGTGAACCAACTATCTTTGATAACATATTGCTGTCACTCACTTCCTGTTAATTTAAGTGAGTTCTAAATAGAAGGTACCTGCTGACTAAAAAACTTGGCATTATGCCAAGTTTAATTCTATATAAAATTAAAATATCTGAATAAACATCAGTTTGGTAATGAAAGAAGCAAGGAAAAATTAAAAACTTTATTCTGATGCTATGTTAGTATCTGATTAGCGTTGGGCATTGGGGATGACTTGGGATATTTGAGTCTTGTGTAATGATCAAGGTACACTGATTTCCAGAAATTAGTGACTTTAATACAAGCACTATCTCCTGTCTATTCTCATTATCTGTATCTTAGCTGAATACGTAATACAATACATTCTTTTACTTGCTAGATGGGTTGTTAGGCCCCACATATTTCTATTACAATATTCAAATCCCAAATGGTGTATGACCAGCCTGGTTAATCCGCTGGCTTGAGAGAGTTGTGTGCCTATGCATATAAAACAAGGCTTCAAGTTCAGTCCAGGCATTTCAAATCAATTAAAATTGAATGTGATGAGCATCCTACCTTGAACTAAAGTGACTGTCTTTAAATCTCCTCTGTAAGTAGGTCTTACCTTGCACAAGCAGCAGCAGTTGTACAAAATAGACACGAGGATTGGCTGTTCGAAGTCAGACACTCTGACTAAGCTCAGATCCCACCCAGTAGCCAGAGCAAACACCTAGTTATGATCTAGCAAGAAAAATAATCCCTCTAATTCTAATTCTTAGTAGTTAAGCCGCTAGCAGAAACCTGGCCAACCCCTGCAGAGGCACATGCAAGAGTTGGCATGGGCATCGCAATAATGTACGTACAAATTATGGTTAATTTTCCGTCATCTAGAGATCAAAGAATCTGTTGTAACTATATTTTTTTTATTTTCACCACTGTTGAAATGCATACTGGGCATCATATAAACAGCTGGTTTAATAGAAGTTGCCTTGAGGGTGCGGCAGCAGCGGGAAACTGAATCGAGTCAGATGCATGTTGTTGAACTGTGAAGTCAATTACACTAAACATGAGCTGAAACACAAACAACTTTGTTCACCTGAATCTGCAGCTCAAAAAATCACTGATTGTATCGAATCCAGAATACTGTGAACTCATCAGCCTCAGACAAGGCTGTTAACCCTATTCCCAGTCGGGATTAAAACAGTGGTATGGTAGGTTAGCTGTCCGCAGATGAAAGTTTTCCAACTGTATGCTTAGGAAATTATTTAGCATTTGGCCATGGTAAGTATTGTTTAAATACACTCATTTTTCAAGAGCAATTTCTAAAATTCAACTCAAAAACTAAAATTGTAGTTTCATTAGCTTTGAATGGCTGAATCTGGGCTCGATTGCTAATACTAAACGAAAAATCAAAGAACTTGTCGTAGACCGACACCCACACCCATCAGATAATCAAACTTGTACATACATGTATAGGCCTATATTGTATTTTATATAATGTTACTCTCCCATTTACAATGTGTACCTATCTAAACTTACACAATTGTCCATGACCATGTCCATGATCTTTCATCTAGTAAGCTGACTGCCTAACTCATCTATCTACATGTACATGTATATTACCTTCTGTCTTAGCAGGCTTTAGTTCGATCTATGGATCGACTTATTTTGCAGTACCCTACTTTTTCTACAGTTTGTTATAATTTTATTATAACAATTCTGTATTTATTACATTAATTTTCATTCTATACGTAATATTGCATATTCTAGCGATTCCAAGCAGGTCCAAGCCTATTTTGCAATGGTAATATAACCCACTCTGCCCATGACTGACTGGTCAGACTTTGAATCAGAAACGGAGTTAAATTTATGGCAAATAGAGCTTCATTTTATGCGTTAAGCAGTCCACTCAAAAATTAAAATTAAGCAACATCTGTCATTTATATACACACATTGATCGGACTGGCCTAGAATTCTGTCGCGTTCGGTCATATGTGGAACTCTGGAAGCAGGGCACCAGATAATAGTAAGAAATCGTAAATGTCACTTTTATTATGATCTAGTGCACTTGCACCGAATAGCACTTGTTAATCTGCTAATCCTAACTACAGAGGTCAGCTCTCACACAGCTACAAGTAAAGTTGAATTAAATCTCTCATCCTTGAATAATATCGAGTCAGTCCCAGTGAATCTGTATAATGATGGTGGTTACCTGTGCCCGTTTACTGTAAATCAGTCAAACAAAATTAATATTCAACTGAAACAAGGAAAAGTACCTAATGAAAATTTAAAACAAGCCGAAGGTGGTATAAATATTAAATAACTTATTAAAAACTAACGACATTCTATGCATATTAATATATCAAATTATCATGTTTATATTTCATTGATTATTAATATTAATAATGATATTTATCACCAATAGAATAAAAATATTAAACAAAATTCAACTAGTTAATAATTATATTATAATTATAATATAAATATATTCTGCAATACATTATGGTATGTCATATGGCCCATAGCAAATCATGAAACATGTAGAAACAAAACGTCACACCATGCAATAGTCATAGTGTATAGCTGTGTTATGTGCTCATCACCACCAGGTAATAATCAAGAAGACTCATCTTATCTTGTCTCTCTTGAACATAATCTCCCTTGTAACTCAACTTCAACTTCACAACTTACTTAGTACATTCAAAATGAAAATCTAGAGTTGGTCATGAATATTTTGGTCTCAAAAATGTTGTAAACACCACTGTCTCAACGTATGTAAAATGATAATAATAAAGGACTTCGACACTACCCAACATATTTGGAAAATTGAAAAATAATATTAGAGATACAAGCACATGTGGAATCCCATTCTATAAAGCACTGAATATGTAAAGGCGCTTGGCGGGTAAATCAGTTCACTCTATTCGTAAACAAACATCCTACTGACCAATTAAAATGCTAATCACATTTTTCGATCTTGTTGGTTAAATGTCAACCAATGATCGGGGCCGAAATGTTAATGTTTCCGGTTGTAGTCAAGTGGTATTGCAAGGTAACAATAGAAGCCATCATGGCGGTTGGAACGAATTCCGTATTTTTGGTTATGCTTGGTGGGCAAATCGAAACTGCTGAGGTATGAGTATGACCTCATAATTTTGAGCATTATCTTAGACATTATTTAGTCACATTTTATTTACATTCGCTAGAACGTGTGAATACAGACAAAGAGGAGGAAGGCATAATTGATTTCCTTCTTCGTAAGAACCGAATTATTTATTTTATATTTGTAAAATGTTTAGTCGAGGAGTGAAAGAAGAAGGGGCTCGTCTGTTAAAACTCGAATGAAAGAGCCAGCTCTAAGTCAAGTTAATTTAGGCTAGCATAGGTTTGAGCTATACCTGCATTTGTATTGTGGTTACCTGTGCCACAATTTAACACAATACTAATTTTACTATATTTTAGTTTCCAGAGTTTGATGACATATACTGCAAATATTGCTTCACATATGGACAAGATTGGGTTATTACTACTGTAAGTAGGCTGCTTCATTACTATAGTTACAATGCTTCTTATGATATACTAAACTAGTACTTGCTCCTTTTGAATTATTCATCATGGGCTAATAGTATATGAGCTGGTGACATCACGGTCACCAGCTCAAACCATCTATTGATAGAATTAACCTTGGGCCTACTATAGTGAGCGTAAGTTATAAAAGCTGATGAGTCAATCAGGCGGAGTTGCATACATTTGATCTTTGATCTAGCAAGATATCCATCGTTTAAATTTGTTCCTAAATCTAACACATCATCATCGCCATTAATACATGTATATATAAATGGTAATTTAATGAAGCATTCCATATAGCTTGTAAAGTGCATGATGGATAGAGTAAATAAGCTATGTAAGTTAACATTGCTTGCTAATGGTGTTGGAAAAGGGACGTCTGTTCATATGTGACATGCTACAATGTGTGCAAGTATATATAATGTATTGTGAAGTATACATTCTATGTGTATTTTAGGGTCTTGAAGAAGGATTTACACAAGCGGCAAAACGTAGTACAGATGATCGTCAAATATTTGTCTGGAATTTCCCACTAGATGTAACTTTTAAAAGCACTAATCCTTATGGCTGTAAGTAAAACTGTTTATCAAGTCGAGACTGCTGTTAGACCTGGTAATCAATAAATGCTGAATAATCATCACCTGATATTGTGTTATAGGGCCGCAGTTGGTACTAAGTGTGTATGGGTTGGACTTATTTGGTAAAGGTGTTGTTAGAGGATATGGCGCCTGTCACTTACCCACTACACCCGGGAGGTTAGTATTTATTAACTTGTTCAACACATGAAACATGCAATTTTATACCTGTACCTATTCATCCTGTTTTAATGCACCACTACTCTGTTCACTAGACATACCAGAAGGATACCTATGTTTGTACCAGAATCTACATCAAAGTTCCAGAAGTTCATCGGCTGGGTGATTGGAAGACGTCCTGAATATGTGGATCAGAAGGTGGTGGCTCAAGGCGAGGGGAGAGAAGGTTTGTAGTTGTCAATTGTGCCAAACAAACGTGAAATGTACATATACAGTGTAGACACTGTGAAAGAGAATAGTTGCGAAACACTCCAATTTACTTGGAAATTAACAATTATATGTAGGATATACCGTCATTAGAATAATAACTACCTATACGTTATCTGCAGTAGGTAATAGCGTAGCCTATGTGACCTTTGTTGATTTATACACCTGAGATGGCTATTGCTAACATGGGTACTTGTGCACTGGTATCTTGTATTATGATTTGAAGTTATTTTCTCTTAATCTTGGACAATGGTTTATAAAATGTCCTGAAAATGTACCCACATGATTCTGATGAAGAAATTTTAACTCATTTCTTTCAATAATGCTGTTCTGGTGAAGGTTTCTGAAGAACACAATGTGGATAGCATGCATCATAAATACATGTAGAGCAAGCATAAGGTTTTCTTTAAAAATGAGAGTATATACAATGTAGATAATGATTTTTATGCCAACAATACCAACAAATGTTGTAAATTTGAATGAATTTTATTTTTTAGTCACCCGAGTCAGATCACAGGGCTATGTTACAGTGACATTTAATATTGTGGCAAAAGATATGAAAAAGTTAGGGTACGACTGCACCCCTTCTGATGTAGCCAATCCACAGTCAGCAGAAACTGCGGGATTGTCGATGCCTGTAACACCAAGAACGATGGGCACAGCTGAAGCCACTTGATCGACTTCTTTTATCACTCAGTATATTTCATAAACTTTAGATTATGACGAATAACTTAAACGTAGTGTAGCATAAAATGTACGAATATTCTTCCATGCTTTTATGTACATCCACTAGTATCTTCTGTATTTATAATAATATATCATTATTATTTTGCTGCTCCTTGCAAGTTCGACTAATTTTTCAACTCTCGGAAAATTAGTGTTAGGTACAACTGTTTTTATGTTTGTTTATCCTTGTTACTGTTGCCGTGGTAGTCAGTGAGTTATTTTAGTCATATAAATTACAGTATATTTATAGCTAATAATGTTAATAAATGATGTTGAATACTATATTGTAATTGTGTTTAATATTCTATGGTCTTTTAATAGCACATTTTTTCTTTTTGAAAATTTTTGCAGCATGCCATTGAGAATCTTTGGTAGATACAATGTACGTGTATATCTACATGTATTGTTCTTCAGTTGTTCTCAGTAAATTGCAATATAATATATATATAATGTAATAGGTTGATTTTGCCAAGTGAGTGCAAGTGAATACATTTCCAAAGCAGAGCACAAGCAAATAATTTAAGATGATTTGCCAATTCATAATCATAATATAGTTTTACTTTGAGAATTTAATCTACATGTAAATATGAGAAGGAAAAACTCATGTAGAGCTAGTACAACAGTCCATATACACTGCATGTAGTATCTACATGGTGATTGGTGTTAAGTCACTACAAGTACACCCACATTATAGACTAGTGTTAAGTCAGTACTTTTACATGCATAAGTATACATTTAGTGACTAGGTTCAGTCACAACATAATAGACTTAGAGTTATTTCCTTCTGGCTCAAGATAAAAATTATGTGAATGTTTGGCCATCCTCAAGGTGAGTAGAAGTTGTCCTTCCTTTTTGTGCAAACTAGAGAGAGAGAGGACAACTTTGGATCATACAGGCATTCGAGTAGTAGCTGCATGTGTGCATATGGTATTGTATGCAATGCTTCAAATGTTTTTCTACTCTGCTACCCGGTCCTGCTTTTTTATGATTTCTCATCTTCCAACCTGTCTAATGTTTGTCAATGTAGAGCAGTGCTGAGCTACGATCAGTGAAGACAAACTGATTATACCCCTTTGGTCTGAATAATAATATGTATAACATCCCTTTCATAATTCATTGGATTCATCATAAGAACTCAAATATGATTGTCAGGTTGGCTAACAGATAGCATTGCTGGGTGATAATACAACATAAAAATAAATTATAAAAATATAATGTCGAAAATGAAGATAACTACTTGTACATGACAAAAAAAATCTGACTAAATAACACAAAATATGATGCTTGTGTGCTGAATGGTAACATGTCTAGAATGTAGCATATTCATTGGTTAACACAGATTAGCTGTTGGTAATAAATACACTTGTATAGTATTTCAATATGCTGGAAATTTCAAGTCTTACTGCCTACACCATAAGAGGGCCTACAATGTATTATGTATGTATATTATGGTTTCTATTATACTATATTTACATGATATTCTAACTCCCAAGTAGCTATCTCACACCATTGGTTAGAAATACATTTCATTATCATATATGTGCATGTGTAGTTGTCTCCTCATGTACTCAGTCCACTGTTTATTTTATGTAAATCACCACAATAAAGCACCGACAATGCACCATACAAGTATGGCAGCTGAGTGGAGACTAGAGGCATGGGATTTCTCTGTTGAAGTTGTGCCATCAACTACCTTCAATATGATGCTTTTCGTCACGCCAGCTATAAATGGTAACAGTACCAATTATAAGTCAAATGGTAACAGTACCAAGTATGAGTCAAATAGTGACAGTATCAAGTATGAGTCAAATAGTGACAGTACCAAGTATAATTCAAATGGTGACAGTATCAAGTATAAGTCAAATAGTGACAGTACCAAGTATAAGTCAAATGGTAACAGTATCAAGTATAAGTCAAATAGTGACAGTATCAAGTATAGGTCAAATGGTAACAGTACCAAGTATGAGTCAAATGGTAACAGTACCAAGTATGAGTCAAATAGTGACAGTACCAAGTATAAGTCAAATGGTAACAGTACCAAGTATGAGTCAAATGGTGACAGTACCAAGTATGAGTCAAATAGTAACAGTACCAAGTATGAGTCAAATAGGAGTTAGGTGCAGAAGTGGAGAAATTTGAGATAGCCTTTGTTCTTCGCCAAAACTGAAGTAGGAGAAGTTGTCTTCTCTATATTTTGCTGGTTGACCGCCCTTACCCCAAACCCCAACCACAAACAAGGAACTAAGACTATCTAAATTTCTCCACTACTGCGCTTAATTGTCAAATAGTGACAGTATCAAGTATGAGTCAAATGGTAACAGTATCAAGTATGAGTCAAATGATACCATATCAACAGTTAGTACAGCCAAAAAGTTAAAGGACCTCGAATAGCCACAATGGTTTAGGTTAGACCTACATGTATATAACGATACGATATAATATGATGTAATGGTATACGATACAGTGTAATATGATAAAATGTAAAGATACGATGCATCATTGTGATATGAAATGGTGTGATGTGATGTGATATGATATGACAAAAAGAGAAATACATCAATCCTTACCATCGGCTGAGGTGACATTGATAGCTGAAGATACAGCTTCACCGTGTTTGTTGGTTGCCTCCAGTGTTATTGTATACACAGTGTTGGGGTATGGTAGCTCTATAGTATGAGCATACCTTATGTTAGGAATAGATTCCTCAATATCAGCTATTACTCTCTTACTTTTACTAACACCCACCTCCTGTACATATATAGAACATAGTTATACATGTGTACCTTACTACGTTCCTACATTATTGTAGCAGACTACAGTAATGATTGTCTTTACAATTTGTGATGATGGGGGAACAATTCCCAAGTATTCTTTCAACAGGGGAAGATAATCGCAATAATTTCAACTACAGAAACGAGTACAAGATTCGTAGTATGATCCGTCATATAAAGAAACAATGTAGCTAGTTCATACTAATGGGGAGGTTGCCCTCTTTTTATTTTATAAGTTGTCCGACCTTACCCCAAATTCCAACCACAATATAGAGAAGGATCTTGTCACAATTCAGTACTCGTCCCTTATTGAACATACTGGTATTCAATACAGCAGTAAAACCACTACTACAGCATTCACTACTAACTGATTAGTGACAATGCTTAGCCAGCAAAAGTGAATATTCTGAATAAGCAGGTGGGGAGAATTTGGATAAAAAACAACACACAGCTAGAACATCTATAGCACAATCTAAACCCTTACCTTATCGGTATAGTTCATTACTATGTTGAATGTCACTGGTGCAGAAGAGAAAGCTTGTAGGTTCAATTCTGCACTATCACCGTATACGTCACCCAAATATATGCCCACATCCTTTGGTTTCCCTAAATATTAAAGATGGATTATACCATATAATTCACAAGGAATAGTCAAAGACGATGACCGTGCTAACAACCCTTGCAGAGTGTGTATGTGCATTCACGAATACAGTCTGTCAGAAGGTTCATCTCGACATATCTATACTCAACATGTAATATATCTACTCACCATGCACTTGGATTTGTCCCATAGCAGTTCCATATTCATTCTCTCCAATACATCTATACATACCGACATGTCTATCCAAATCCACTGAACTGATATAAAGCCCCATGTTCTACAGATTTGTATATAATATTAGTTATAGAGAGTGCTTCACATGTTTGTACATGTATAATTACAATCATGCAAGAAATAAGTGAAAATGTGACAGGTTTTCTTCAGTAGTAGATACTCCATGCTATTACACAGTATATACATATATGTACAATGTACATAAGATGATTTAATATCATACATCTAGGCCTTTGTGTGCACTATCCATGTATTTAAAGCAACCAAACAGAGGTTAGCACTAGAACATTCTGTTAATACGTAATTCTCACATTGTGTGAAGAGTTGAGTCTTGTCCAATCATTGGTGTTTAGATTTTCCTTAGCGTACCAAACAGTAGCCGGTGGTTTGGCATCAAACTCACACTGCAGTGACAATGGTTTGCTCTGCTCTGGGTACACTTCTGGGTCACTCACCGCTGGTGGCCGTGGCTTGTCTACAACAAAATAGACATATTGGAGGATGCTGGTGTGAGCTAATTAGTTTAATGATAAATAATGATGCAAGACACATTCTGGTAGTTTTTTATTGTATTCCTAATATCTTGATGCTTATCCAAGCACCATCTTCAGTTGATATTATTTTCCTCTGACGATGATACTTGGACAAGCATCGAAATATTAGGAATAAAATAAAAAATTATCAGAATGCCTCTTGCTTTATTATTTATCAACAGAAGAGACAACTCTAGACGCACTGCCAATGTACTTCACACTATCAGCTGTTTAAAGGAAACTTGTATTAGTTGCATATATAAAATGATGATCAATTATAAAATACTCACAGCCTATAACTATCAGCACGGTAGCCGTATATGTGCCATATGAGTTGGTAGCTCTGCATATAAACTGGCTGTTGTCTAGCGAGTTCTCGGTACGGTCTATAATTATTTCTTTTGTCCTTGATAACACTGTCTCTTCCTGTAAGTGTATATAAGTAGACACACATGTATATATTGAGACCAGAAGCAGTTGTTCACCCATAAACATTCTCAACCTGAAGAAGGGAAATCTCAGGAGTTGTCCACCCAAAAATACTCTTGAACTGACTGACTTACCCCGGTTTGTGTAACCTTGTGCCAGGTCACACTTGATGTTGGTTCAGACGTAACATTGACATCTAGATCGAAGTCACCAGACATGTCTAAATTTACTTCTACTTTCCATAATGCATCACTGTCCGGATATCTATTCTTATCATATGTTATTTGTTTGAATGTTTTGACTCCCTGAAGAGGGTCTGATTTGACCATCAGATCACTTGGAGGTCCTAAAAATTTAAACCAATAATATAGTAGAAACAGAAGCATTGGTTTAAACCAGTAATAGTACAATGTGGGTGTGATTATAAATGAACTCAACTCATTGATATACCAGTGGAAAATAACCCTCCCTGTTATATAATATGTAGGCGCAATATTAACTCTATACTACAACTTTGAGAACCTACCATGGATCGAGTTAAAACAAGATGGAGTACGTAAAAGTCAACAGGAACAATTGTACAAACTTACCAACCACTTGAAGGGTAAATACTGCCGACTCTTTTTGGTACTGACATTTATAAGTTCCAGCACTTTCAGCTTCTACACTGTTTATGGTGTATGTCATTGATACATTGACATATGGTGGGTCAGTTGCGCTGATAGAGCTAACATCTGCAGAACAAAATAGAACAATAATCAATCAGTATTTTTAATTCCAAGCAAAGGTATCACGTGAACCATTTACTCTGGTAACAAATAGCACACCATTCATCAATGATAGGTTAAGTGGCTCCGGTAACCGTTGAACACTTGCATCTTAATCTCATGGCAGCCTCGTAGGTTATATAGGCCTACACAACACAGATTTGTCCCACTTTACCTTTTATTTATATAGTTTCCCTCCCAGGATGTGACATGTTTTTTTTCAATCCTTTTAGTCAAATCATTATTCTATTACAATCTTATTAAACTACCCATCTAGTATTGATGTCTACATGGATATTACCATCTAGTATTGATGTCTACGTGGATATTACCATCTAGTATTGATGTCTACATGGATATTACCATCTAGTATTGATGTCTACATGGACATTACCATCTAGTATTGATGTCTACATGGATATTACCATCTAGTATTGATGTCTACATGGATATTACCATCTAGTATTGATGTCTACATGGATATTACCATCTAGTATTGATGTCTACATGGATATTACCATCTAGTATTGATGTCTACATGGACATTACCATCTAGTATTGATGTCTACATGGACATTACCATCTAGTATTGATGTCTACATGGACACTACCATCTTGTATTGATGTCTACATGGATATTACCATCTAGTATTGATGTATACATGGACATTACCATCTAGTATTGATGTCTACATGGACATTACCATCTAGTATTGATGTCTACATGGATATTACTTTCCTTGGGCTTTTGCATGGTGAAGCCTGGCAAGCGGATTGCTCAATGAGACTTTACTTTCAACGAAAATTCGCAGGTCAGACACTAGAGTTATCTCCCTTTACTGCATGTCAGGGTTCATCTCTCTATTGCGAGCCACAAAACAATTGACTCTGACAGGTGAGCTATTTTAAATCCAACAGTTTTAAATCACTGGTCAGTTTCACTAAAACTTTGGTAAAATGTTTATTTGCTTAGGAAAAACTGATGGTGAACAGTGAGAGAGGGTAACTCCTTATCATATAATCAATAGCTAATGGATACCAATATTGGTGGTAGCACTAAGTTAGGCTATTTTAATCTAGTGCTTTATAAATATTGCATGCTGATTACAATCATGTACACACAAATGTAGTGTTTTTCTCCCAGTGGCAAGTAACCTACAAATTATATGTATTTTTAGTACTTTTGACCGAAGAGAGGAAGAGAGATAGTCGACCAGTTGAATTGAAATAGAAATTTATTTATTCACAATAAAATAGTTCTAATTAGCACGAGTGTGTAGCTCTATTACCAGAAGCATAGCTTACACACTTCCAGCAAGTAAGTCAGTTATTTATTACTAGTGTCATTATTACTTACCATAAGATATATCATCTCTGAGATCACTATTCAACAAGATTTCTTGGATGTTGTCGAGAGAGTTTCCAAATATAACATAAGTTGGTGATCCTCTAATCTGGAAGGCCAATGCATCTAAAACAGCAAGAATACGAGTATTTAATCTGAATTATTAGTATAAATCTTTAGTATGGGCATAACCAATCATACAGTAACTCAGTCTAATGATAATCCTCTCCAGTGTCTTACTATAATCTAACAGTTTTCACCAGCACATCCTCTTAAGAAAGCCGTCATGTCATGAGGAAGAAGAAGACAACTTCAACATCATAGTACATTTGTATGTCTTACCTCCAGGCTTTATAGAAGTTGCACAAAAGATAGTTGCCGATTCCCCAACTTGATGAACTAAGTTTCTAGATTCTGTGTATAATGTAGCATCTGTAACACATAATGTATATTTGTAAACCATACAATCTGTGTCCCAAGTCACAAGCCGATAAAATAGTAGCAAATATTTATCTATAATACATGTAAATGGTAGCAAATGAATACAGCAAATATATATAAAATGAAATTTAATTTTGTCTAAAGATTATTCCGTTGTTGAGTAAAACACTGATGTCTCATGGCATGCATGTTGTAGCCTATTATGTAGCTTCTCCCCAGTCACAATTCATTCACAACATTCAAAGATGTGTTAGGGGGTTTGGCCGTTTTGTATTTGATAGGCCTACTTTTTATGAAAAATATCTTTCAAAGATGTCTAGTTTAGAATCAGAATGAGTTAATGTTGAGGAAATGTGGTCTAACTTTGCAGTAAATTAATATGTGAATATCCAAACAAAATTTAAATTTACATATGTGTGAAAAGATAATAACACCTAACATTGATCCTGTAGAAATGTACTGGAAATTGAATAGAAACAATAATGTTGTTAGGACACTAGTGATTTGAAGAGGCCATTCAGAAATGTGAAGACAGGCTTCACTTATAGACATCACACATGCGCTATACAATAGGTGGAATAAATTGTCTGTAAAATAGTCAATATTTGGAATAACAAAGCGGCCCTTTGATTTGCCAAGCCCTAAATTCATACACAACTTGAGTAACAATTGAATTACATTGAGTTGATTGACTAACAACACTCAGACTTAAAGCATTGATAGTCTAACAGGAATTGTATTTTTTCAAATGACTCTTTTCATGCAAGTTGAGTTATTGGAACTTAAAACAATTGCTATAGATTACAGAAACTAAACAATTATATTTACCTGTCATTAAAATCAAGTACATGATTTGTATAGCCACTTACTGTTTATATAACACATACTCACTTTGTCAGATTTTCAACAGTGCAAACATTCATATAAAGTGTTTTATACTTTGTTTAAAAACAGTAAATTAATATAATAGAAATAAAGTGGTCAATCACACTAGGTTCTCCAGAAGCACATACTAGTAGGCCTATATAATACTATAATATAAGATCATAATATACTATACTATATTATAGTATAGTATTATATAATATGAAGGGATACATGACTTTATTATCGGTCCAAAGTTAACTGTATACAACTCTACTAACATAAAACCTCCTGCCTGATCATAACATCATCAAAGCCCATGATGTCTAATGAGAGAATAATTTGCCCTAATAGGATGAGAAGTATGCCTGTTGGTTAGAGATCACAGCTGGCAGCTAATGTGTTGTTAATTGGATTCAGGTAACACTAACCTCTGTCATAATGGTTAAAATATTTGTTCAAGTATTCACTGTACAAAATTCCATTTCTGCTCCCAACTACTCACTAAGTAGATTTTCTAAAATGTCATTTGTAAGCAGACCTATAGGAGTTGCACCCTGTATATACTACATTAGCTGACTTACATTACTTACCTGTAAATAATGTCAGATAGAGTAGAGGCAGCATTACAAGCCATAGATGTGTGGGACAGGAGGTGGGCTGAGCCATATTGTTAGCTGTTATATTATAATCCAATAGTATCTACTGTCTAGACTTCTTTCTATTTATATATGCAGTAGAGTTCTTCACTTGTCCGATTATTCAACCAAGGGAGATAATGACCAACTAGACACTTAGGATGCTACAACATAACAACACTACAAATAACACAAGGCAAAAACTTGTTTACACTTTTTGACAACAGCAAACAAGTAAATAGATGTATCAGACAGCATTGGAAAAGTGCCCTAACTGCAAGGCTGCAGCACTTTCTAATTATAAACCAGATATCTTAGAAATAGTCTTATCTCAACACTAGTTTCCTGTAGCTGCCCAGTGCAAGTATACATCTATACCAGATTACATAAACTCATCCACTGATCCCAAAAAGTGTGTAATACTGCAACAGCTATTAGCACATGATAACATCTCCCCAGACTACAGCACTGGATAAACCAGAGGAAATGACAACTTCCATTATCAAATCCATGTACCTACATGTACAATGTATGTCTGTATTTGTTGTTACAAAACCACTCTTTATATAAAACCCATTATACTTATTAGGGATGCTATTATACTATTGGTTGTATACTAGCATCTACATGTATATTGTACACTATTACATATTATATAGCCTGGACATGCTGACATCAGGAAGAATGCAGTTTTTCATTAAAATATAGACACTTTAATATAATTGAAATACATGATTTAGCCTATCAATACTATAGAGTACTAAATGTACATTGTACATGTACATATCTATACACATTGTATAGGCTACAGCTGAAAATCATACTTACATTATGTGGCATACTTGTTAATACTGACTACTACTATTACTATTGTATATTCAGTGAAATAAATAAATGGATTAAATACTAAATAAATATACATGTAGACCTACCAGTATCTTGTAATGCTATTTGTTTATTCAATTAGTTAGAGTAGTTAATCTTATGACTGATTATGTAATGCAGAGACTAGATGTGGCATGTTCATGATTGTACTGTATCCCTAGCCACAATACAACAGAGCTTTGATCTAAGCCAGTATGCAGTATGCAGTGGTCGTATTTAGTAGTTGGTAACCAACATGTAATTGTGGTCCTAGTGGATGCCACTCAACCATAGACTAATACAGTACAATGTACATCCCGTGGAGAGAAGTCAGATTTCCAAGCTGACTCCATGCATTTGGTGCAGAAATAGAGATATTTGAGTCAGAATATTATGTCCATTGCCAAATTAAGTGCATGCTGTCCTCCCCAGTCCTAAAGTTTTTCCACAGCTGCACTTATCAGCCAGCAGAACAAAGTGACAAACTGGAGGTGTTAGGTAAACTAGATTTGATCGACAAGGTAGATAACATACTGTACATGTAAATAAATAAGCTTGATAAATTGCAATTAACTAATAAAGAAATTTAAATATAATATAACAATAATAGTTTAAATAATATAATTTATATAATATTATATTATATTAAATATAATGATTACATTGTATTATTATGATTATTCAGATAGCATTATAATATACATGTAAGTCATCATAAATGGTAATGGTTATATCAAACCATTCATACAACCATCATTAACTCATGGTAACATACACTAAAATAAACATTTTGCTCAAATGAAAATTTCACAACCAACAACTTGCAGTGTACATGTACATGTACTTTTTACCATCCAACCAAAGAGAGAGCCACTGGATATTCAGTGGTTCTCATCAAAAGGAAAAAAGGTAGACACGATAAGTGTGAATATAGGACCAGCAGAAGTACATGTAAGTCAGTAACTAGGGAAGTTGAACGTAGTACCAAAAGTTAAAGTAATAGTTGAGTAGCTAGTCCCATGCACTCACACATTACCATTGTTATTATAAGATTAGGTCTTACCTTTCCTTCAATCAAAACTATAAGCATCAATACATGTGTGTAATGCCTTCTATAATCCTTCTGGGTCTGGACTGTTGATAGCCAAGTGGGCCAAGCTAAGTGTTGGACAGAAAAAAAGCTGCACGGCAGGTGCCTTCTGCTATTTGTTTATAATATTTACTGTCCAATCAGAACTGTCTATTCAAACATTAGCCGATGCGTTATACCAAAGGTTCATGAAAACTAAAGAACGCTCATAATTGTGTTCGCATCACCTGTACCAAAGGTTTTGTAAGAAGCTTAGTCTATCTGAATTTGCATGCCCTGCATAATATCGAGATCGCACTAATGAATCACGTTTATATTATGGAGGTAGGTACCTATTCATTCGTTATCAGAGTTTTCTAGATACATACCCAAATAGAAAATAGTAGGCAACTCCCCCCATAAACAGCAGCACATCCGCTGCTCAGTACATACATGTACAACTCATGTGTACCAAGCTTGCAAGTGTGCAGGGCTCTCAACTACTCGGATTAAATCCAAATTGTTCGGATTTGTCCTTCCCTTTTGGGCATTCGGACGGATTTCTATATTTTCCACTCACTGTTCGGATTTTGCTATTGGGTTAGGATTTGTTACTAGTAGCAAAGAGAGTACTCCCTTTGCTAGTAGGCTAACTAGCACCATAGAGGTAACTCTATGACTAGCACCAAAGCCATACACAAACAAAGTCTGTCCAATGGAATCAATAGGGGTTGAGAGGTCGCTAACCTAATCAATTTAATATTTGAATCAAATGGATGTCTAATGTATTTTCCAGTTTGATATTAATAGGTTTTACAAAATAACACATAAGAGATATGTGATTGTATATGTTGCAAATATTTTTGTGTTGGAAAGTCCCAAGTACTACTGTTTACCCACAAATATATAAGATTTTAGATAGTGACAAGAAAACAAGGGAGACAAGTCAAAACGTCTCAAACATTTTGCATGCACTGTGTACCCACCTCATTTGTTCCACTTCCACTTGGAGCCATACAGATATAGGCTATATCTGTATTTTGTTTAAATCTGTATTATGGGGTCATATAGTTACCTGTTATTGTATATATACACAATACTTTCCACTATCTCCACCACCTACATCTACTCTGTACATAAATATATTGTATGCCCTATTTGCATCTTTGTTTGTTCTACCAAATAAATACACACAAGTTGCATGTTCCAACCTCTACCAAGCACAGCACATTTTAAGTAAAATATGACTAGAATTGCATGAACTGGTGCCATTTTAGATGACACGGTTAAAAAATTTTCAAACGCGGGAGGGCGCTCCGCAGTGGCATCTTTTTCCTCAATTCAACATTTTATTAGGATTTTTCACTTTATCAAGTTGAGAGCCCTGAGTGTGTAGTGTATTTTATTTGTGCAGATACATGTATGAAGATTGAAATTTAGGCATCTTATTTCAGATAATAATAGCCAAAATTAAAGAGCAAAAATCGTCTTTTAGTACAGTTGGGTTACCATGAAAAGTTGCATGCAAGTTGACCTGGCAATATTAGGTACATAAACATTGTATTGGAAAAATTCTTTATCACCGCAACGCAGCACTCCGCACACTAAAGGTTAAAATTATTTTGGGAGAAATTCAAGGTATAAAATAATTTGCTGCGCTATTAACAAAAACTTTTATTCAAGAAATAAACAATAATTTCTTATAATTTGAAGTAGCCGTGTACTTACTACTAAACACTTTCACAGCATAGTATAACAAAGTTTTATATTTTGCCTTAAATTATTTTGAGATAAAATAAAAAGTTTATAATATTCATAAAATATGTATCATAGCATAGAACAATTTCATTGTAAGGATTCATATTACGATGTATGTAAGTCTAGACTATTTTATAAATTAGCTGGAAGTAAAATATAGTGAAGAACTGATACCACTTAGAACATATTATAGATACTAAAATATACTAAATGTGATTTAAATAACCTTGTAGCTTGCTCAGTCACTACGTGAAAAGAAACCAATCAAATCCGACCAAACTAGAGATAACAGGAAGTTAAACAGCATCAAACTGTTTAATATAGTAGCCTACAATGCAAGTTATATTTAATTTACAACAAAATTGTTATAAACACAAAACTGTGTACATTTAAAATAACAAACATAGAATGATCCTACTTCCTGTCTTATCAGTAGTAACAACTTGAATGAATTGAGGAGGTACGAAGTGTAGATGCCCCAGAGATGGTAAAGGTACATTTACTATGTGTCGCACAATCCTACATTAGTACAACCATGTAGGCTGTAATCGAAACTGCTATTGGTGTGTATTGTTAGATGAATATGTCTGTAAGATGAGGCAAGATGCAAGAACATATCTTGGCAGCACGAGTCTACGTGACTGCAGGTAGTTAACTCTGTGCTAGTTCAATAGTAGTCACCGCCTCGTCACTGGCTGCCGAGTCCTTCCTCTTGCCTGGTTTCGGACGTCTCGGCCGATGTTTCTTCATGTGTTCCTTGTAAGCTGTAAACGGAGCGATATACATGTACATAAGTGCAAATAACATAAAATAAGTGTAGATCTGTTGATGATTTCTGAGCTGAAACTCAAGTTACTGGCTTGAAATTACTTCTAACTAACTACACATATACAATGTAAGTTACATTTGACACGTAAGAGTTAAACGGAGTAGGTCAACATAATAATATAATGATGATACGTATATTCAATCTAATGATGATTATAGGTGTATCATAGGTTCATACAGTTTAATTAAGGAATCACACAATCAGGTTAGAGAGAGTTAAATGACCACATCGTCCACCTAGGTTATGTATTAAGGCACGCACGGCCAGCAATTCCTGAATTAATCCCACAGCAGCAAATAAATCCCTCCATGTCAGATTAGTTAGCTGCATAGTATCCATGTGCAACGCAGTTTGGCGCCTATGGTCTATGGGATATTTTAGTCTGGATTTGTGCATGTTTTAGAAATACATAACATAAAGGAAATTTTAGTAAGTAATTACACCACTCTGATGAGAGTCAGGTGGATCTTCTACATGTAAATAAATAGCTGCTAGTTTTAATAGCTATCAGACAGGCAAAACAGACAGGCACTATAGCTGCCTTGCTGTGCAGTAGTAGTAGTAGCATCAGCAGCAGCAGTGGCATACCTATGTGGTCTATGTGCATGTGGTCTATGTGCATGTGGTCTATGTGCATGTGGTCTATGTGCATGTGGTCTATGTGCATGTGGTCTATGTGCATGTGGTCTATGTGCATGTGGTCTATGTGCATGTGGTCTATGTGCATGTGATCTATGTGCATGTGGTCTATGTGCATGTGGTCTATGTGCATATGGTGCATGTGGTCTATGTGCATATGGTCTATGTGCATGTGGTCTATGTGCATGTGGTCTATGTGCATGTGGTCTATGTGCATGTGGTCTATGTGCATGTGGTCTATGTGCATGTAGTCTATGGGATATTTTAGTCTGGATTTGTGCATGTTTTAGAAATACATAACATAAAGGAAATTTTAGTAAGTAATTACACCACTCTGATGAGAGTCAGGTGGATCTTCTACATGTAAATAAATAGCTGCTAGTTTTAATAGCTAGCAGACAGGCAAACAGACAGACACTATAGCTGCCTTGCTGTGCAGTAGTAGTAGCAGCAGCAGCAGCAGCAGTGGCATACCTATCACACACTAGGCTAGTTTTATCAGGTCAGGAGTCCAGTCTAACTAGCCTAGTAGACTGCTGCAGCTACGGCTCATGCTACCCTGCCTGCTATTTTATATTTGCAGAAACAACAGTTTTGCAGATACTGAGTTTGACTGAAGAGTAACCAAATGAAGTAATATCTCCTCAAGATGAGCCTTTCATCTGAAGGAAATGATGAATTCTGGACACTTTTATTGAACCTGAGTACAATATTTTATCTGTTTTATGGTGTAAGATACAGTCTGTATTCCCAAACAGACAATGAATGTGCCCAATGTAATGATTTACAACAACTTCTGTTGTTTATGCAAACATTAATGTATATAAACATACTATACATGGGGTGAAGACCCTGTACATCCCTTCGTAAAATTGCGTGTGTAGAAATAAAGAAACCAGGCTATAAACAGTAAATGTTGCCATAAATGTCATTCAAAAGCAATTTTAATGGTGTTTAGAAATCAAATACTACTTTTGTGTATGAGAGAGTATGCTAGTTGTATTATATTTATACTACATAGGGATATGATGATATTGTAATTATATCCATCTTAGCTTGTGTTTTCACAGCTCTGCCCTGCCCAACACCTTACTATTATCATTATAAACTGTTTGAAAGTGATATACATACTTATGTCAGCAGTGTAATGTATATGAAGATGGAGTCTACATGACTCTAATCACTGTAATGTATATCATTAGTCTACAAGCCTGGGCATAGCTGCTAAGTGCTGACTCCATACCAGTGCTGCCACAGAAACCTGTGAGCTGTAGTAGACCATTTGTACATATTAGTAGACAAGTTTAGCTAACAGTTAATTAAAATAAGCTCTGTTTAAAAGCACACGGGTCTATATAGGCTTACATAGAATTTAGTAAACTCTTAATTAAATATATTAACATAATTACTGCAATAAGTGAGATTATTTATTAATAACTACATGTATAAATTATTAATTTCTATTTATATGTAGCCTACATGTACGTGTATAATGTGTTATTACTGTATGCTATACTTTAATAAGAAGTACATGTATCACGCACATGGTACCCCACCGGCCCCATTCTTGGTTGTCTGATTCTAAGGACAAGTTAAGAAGGTTGATTGCTGAATACATGTGATACATTACTACTACCCCAGTTCTACTGAGGCAGCAGCGGCAACAGTGGGATGTGGGAGAAGCTGGTCTTGTACTGATAATCGGTGCAAACTGCTGTGATAAATTAAAACATAGCATGGGCATGGAATGGCCTAATCACATACAGACGTTTTATGATTTCACTGCACATCATGTAAATTCAACACTGCAGAGCAGGGCAGAGCACACAACATGGCAGATGGTGCCTTCAGCACTAATCTCTTTATTGTGATAATTTTTTATGAGCATCGTTTCATAGTTAGAGGCAGTCAGTTGTATAATAAATATTGAACAGTATAATGAATACAGTTTATATACCCCTGTGTAATATTGTATATCATTAAACATGTAAATATATTACACCATGAGCTTTACATGAATATTATAGCCTCTAACCAACAAATTGATCTGGAAAATCTCAGTTGTATGCATTGAAGTGACATGCTCTGCCAATTACTATAAGGGTTGCCGTAAACCCCTGCAGCAAAGACTCTATATAGCACTGTTATTACATTAGTGACTGTTGAATAAGGCAGTGGCATGGATCCCAGTCGGTCACAATGCTATATGATCTCTATAGAATTAACTCAGGTTATGGAATAATAGGATACGCTATATTTTACAATAAATGGCTAATTTACAATTCCCACTGACTCAATCAGTCATCCTTAATTACTAAAAAGTGACAATGACATGGGAGTAGTCTGCTAACACGAGTGCCTTAAAACATGTCTGTCTGCTCAACAGTTAGAGGTCTTGACATTATCCGTATCAGCCAATTATTATCTTAACATTTCGCATGCATATTACTGCTTCAACTGCTTCGTATAATTTACTTGGAAAAGGCAAACAACTGACAAATGAATGTATGGCTTGTGTTTATATTATTAATATCCAGTTTCAGTGGCTTCACACCCACTCTATTTGTAGATCACTATAATTATAGTAGAGTATGTACCTGTATGTTGTAGACCCTGCAAGTATATAATTGTATGCCTGCATTATAATAATATTATTGTGGTTTCTGGATTCTAGACTATGTTATGTAGGACTTCCAGCAGCTGATTAACCTTGCAAAATCAATGGTGAATATATAGACAGCTTTGACTTCATACATTAATACATCTGGTAAAAGACCTCCCCACTCTGTAGACGTAGTTCTTGTTATTATTATTACCAAAGACTATAAGCAAAATATGCCTGTATAAGAAAGGATAACTCCCAGATCTAACCTATAATATGATCTGCAAGGTGTTTGACAGGTAAGAAGTACTCATGGAAGTTTGTGGCAGGTAGGTGTCAGGTGAAGGTTTGGTTACACCTTGTATTGAGTATATGGTTAGATGCATACCAATATTTGAATTAGTCATAACAAAGAGCCCTTGTGCTGCTGCTGCCCCAGTCAGCAGCCACATTCACAGAATAAGGTCACTGCAGCTATCTATTACAAGTGTTATAAATTAAGAGTCACATGGCTGACTAAGCTATTAGTAACAAGCAGTGACATCTGCTGCCAGGTGCCCTTTTCAAAGCATGGTATGCTACCCACCACCCAGCATGTTGAAGGACGGGAATATAAATAATATATATAGTGATATGTGTAGGTCACAACTAAATTATGTACATGGAAAGGTGTGTATGTGTGCTAGGCCGAGGTAAAGTGTGTAGCCTAAAGTGTGTGTGTGATTCAGGCGTGAGAATCATCTCAGAGCTGATTCTCAAGCCTGACCTTGACCTTCAAAGAGATCAATTTTAAGTAACGTACAACGTAACGTAGGTTTCAACTTAGTAGCAATGCTTCGAGAAGAGAATTATCTTCAGTAAATGTTTAGATGTGAAAGTGCTAAATGTAAGAAGACTAAGGGAAGAGCTACCACCACCACTACCACCAACGACTAGCTTACAACATAGAGGGGGCCTGCCTTACCTCGCCTCACCGTCATATATCTCCCAATCTGAATCACAGTCTATATAATCAAATCACAAATTTAATTATATTAATTACATACAAGCATATTTACAGAAAAGTCATAATAAGCTAACAACATATTGGAAAGATTGCTACTATATACATGTAATACCCCAGGGGGCCTATATTGTATACTCTACATACACATACTATACAGTCATACACATACGGTATATACACATACTGTACATACATGCTGACTTTCTGATTGAATTGTAAACTGAAGGGTGAGCTCACAGCAGCATGTTACAACAACCCTTCAACTAAAGTTAATAGACTATCAGTAACCATATGGTTTGTACTTTATACAAAATCGCACGATATAGGCCTACTCGTAACGAAACTACGATTTATGAGAGGATATGTATATTGTATATCCAATGTCAAACCATAGAAGTAGACTGGATAGGCTCGAGGGCTCACTGTGGGAATAAGTGACACCATAGTAGGCAATAGAGTAAAATCGTCCAATTATGGAAGACATTGTTTGTCTACTTGGCTATCACTTAGTTTACTAATTTGGATTTTAAAATGGGCTGAGTAGTTTGCATGCTACGAATTTCATTATTCCATTGTGATGGTTTTGTCTAAGATATTCAGTTTGCATGCCACATATAAACCATGCTATATACAAACCATGAGTAAATTATCCCATAATAGCAGTAAATGAGCAGTTACAGCCCCCAGTCATCATGTGTTGGAGTTGCATCACTTGCCAATCACTAGCTTATCCATCAAGTTTCTGAGGGTTTTATACCCAGACTAGGTTGAATAAGTTGAAATAAGAGTAAGTAGCCTAATGGTAGGGCAACTCCAACTGTGATAAAAAGGGGAAATATGAGTAACGTTCATTTGTCTCACCGCTTATTTCGGCCTCCAAGTCGATTGGCTTAGGGGTCTCTTTAGGCTCCTCCTTTTCTTGCTCACCCTGTTCAAACTTTGATTTGATACTAGCGGTATTTTTAGGCCACATCTGTTCTTTCAGCTGATTGGCTTCTTGCTCGCTGGGTACATCTCCATTCAGCTCCTGAAATTCATCCATGATATATGTACATATACACAACTCTGCTTGCAATGCTACACGTATAGTATACCCATGCAGGTACATGTTCCTTGACCAATGTGTCCGACCATTGAGCTAGGGCACCACAACCACTGTCTCCATATCAAACCCCAGTCTCCGCAGGAATTTTATCATACAGTGGCAAAGAAATCTATGGCTGCTGTCCATATAATATAAATTATTCAATAAAAGTGTACAAACATATTTAGAACAAATATAAATATTGTTTCTGACAGCACAGTTATAAGCCTACTGTTAACTGGGGTTGTCACCAGCAGCATCAGTAGATTATTTAGTTTAATGCGTGGAACCCATGCTAGTACTTGGACAGAGACACCTACAACACTATAGAGTATGTGTGAGAACTACCTACATTATGTATTATACATGTACTGCATACTGTCTGAGCCAAGTGTTTGCTGACTGGCATAAAACAACAAACCTTTGGTATAATAAATAACATACCAATATTACAAAGTACATTATTCATAGGTATAAGTCTATTATGATTAGCAATGAACTGTGGAACTGCAATCTGTTGACACAAGACATGCTGTGGAATGTTTGGCAAGGTAAGTATGTAGTCAGCCATTCACCAGTTCAGCTGATTATCCGCATCCCAGTATTATAGAGACTCTGTGACTCACAGCTACTCTGTTAGAATACATGACACATACTCTCTAGTGTATGTATATTGTATTATTATGTAATAGGATAACATATGAACATTGCTTTTGGTAGCTCTGTGATTCAAACATATTTAATGGATATTGAATATGGTCAAAGGTGGTGTGTCTCTCCAAGACTACAGGAAGTGGATGATTGTGTCCCAACTTTAGTGCTCCTCCCTAACGTGTCCTTACTTATTCTATTATACGATGAATATTTTTCAACCGTACCAAATACATATAATAGCCATAGATCTTATTATAGTGTTTGAGAATGGGGGTGTATGTGTCAACACCTATTCTTGAGAAAACAGCTTCTTTCAGCTTAATAAAGAATTCTTGAAATCCAATAATTTTCATGATTACTGCCACGTATTTACCCGACCTATCTAGCTGACCTCAGCAGTCAGTTATCAATACGGTTCTACGCATACGCACTACGGAAATATATGTGTTACCTCATCGCTGCTAGCCTCTTTCTCATATGTCGGTATCTTCAGTTTATTCACATTAGGTGCTGGTTTCTCGACCTCTGGCTTCTTAAATCTCTCCTCAATGTTGGTCATCTTCTTAGGTTCCACCGGAGCCACATACTGTATAACATACATGCTACCATGGTATATCCACATATTATATACTATATAAGTGTAACTCAGTACTGACTGTATGGTGTATGAGAAACATTAAGCTGTTACAACACAGTGCGCCATGCAATGGGTTGCCACCTCCACCACACATCTGAGTGGAACTGATCTTCCGTATGTACTCAAAGAACTATGATGGAATACGTGACTTTTTGTTAGCCAATAGGGCATCATGAAGGGTTAATTTTGTTACTAAGGTCTATCATGTTTATTACTACAAATTAAAACTATTTATTTCTTTAATCACTCGCTGGAGTCTTATTTTCTGTGATAAAACTGCATGTCATACTCTGTATATGACTTACAAATTTGTCCAACATCAATGTTGGGAGTTGTCTTCCCATCCACAAGAAAAGTACATGAATGCACAACTCCACTATGGAAGTACTTAGGGGTATTAGAGAATGGGAATTGTACACTAATAGCAATAAACTACAACAGAGTAACACGTGCAACAAGAATATCACCAAATATATTAATAACCCAATTCAAACAAATTGAAAAAATGATTTTCTTGATGATATCCAATTTTCAGTGTCAACTCCATATCAAAATGTATTCACATGTTAAATATGAGAATTCAGAGTTTTTTCCTGGGAAAAGTATAAATAGGCAGACAACTCCATAAGAATTACACATTTTCAGAACAGGTTTAGTATTAATATTAGTATTACCTCGTAATCAGAGCCCTGACTGTTAGTATCTGACTGGGAATCACACTCTGGGTTAGCATCTTCATTCTAATAAAATAATGCACTCACTCACTAAGGGCATGCATCAACTACTGGGACAAACCTAGCCTCAGTTCTAAGCCTTCCTAAGAATAGGTGAGTATGTTAGTAGTTGACTGTAGAACCTGGGCAACATCAGCCCAAATTCTATAATAAATTATCAACAAACCACCCAGTCTTTTGGATGGTTGAAGATCAAGTTAGCAGAAATTTAAATAATAGAAAATAAGAAGTACGGTGGTCATGCAGTAGCAGTAGCTACATTATTAGCAGTAGCAGTTAACAGAACCAAGAATTGAGAGGCTGGTATTAACCATATTACCCAAAAGCAGAAAATTTAAATCATTCCATTTTTCAAAAGCTTTTCTTATGAGAGAGATAATCCCATCATCTAAAATTCCTTTGCGGTGTTGAAGTTGTGAAGGGGTTCAATAAGAAGATTCTAAACAGCTTGGTCATACGATGTTATAAGTAATACTTTCAAATACGTTTCTATTTGATTCATTTTGTCACTTTGGAGAAGTAATATACATTTGTAATTCAATAATCGACCATCATCACACATCGTTACGTTTCAGAGTATACAACTACAACTCCAGTTGATTATTACAGTATAGTTACAATATCATTATAATGTAAATGTTTCCATATAATTTACTACTTGTAATACACGCCTAATTATATTAAATATAGCCATTCACTGTTGCATAATTCATCAGTAACGTAATTCCATAAACTATTTAACATTTTAGAAACATCCAACAACAGCTGTTTGTAAACAACAAGCTCCTACTGAATAATTGTAGGATTCACGAAAGGGTGAAGGAGCAATTAACCACTATTTACAGGAAGTGCATGCAAATCAATTCTGAAGCAAACATCAACGGGTAAAATAAAGTTCCAAACTCACCGTGACTTTAAAGTCTTCATCATCTGATCGGTTGAGGAATGGATCTTCACCAGGGGGAGCTTTCTCAATCGTTACAGGCTTTGATGTAATCACTTTATTACCTTCTTCCACGGCTTCCCTGTACTTGCTCTTGATACTGGCTGACGCTGCCAATTTCTTCACTTCCTCGGCTTCCTGCCTGGCCTGGATAATGATGTATGCTTGATAAAAGGAGGTAAGCGATAATGAACACATAGCACAAGTGTTGTACCAGTTCTCCTATCTCCCCTACAGTACAGCAATAGCCCATTTTTCAATAATTTCAATTTAATTATTTGGCTTGGTTGATACTTGAATAACATATGAAAACCTCTTTTTTGAACTAGTATCAAGCCCTAAATTCATAACTTTCTGTGTCAACTACAGCAAAATAAGGCACCATTTACAAGTGTAATTAATCAAATTCATTCTCATCAAGTTTTCAACATGTCTACTACATACGAGTATAAATAATTCCCAGCGTGTTCAACACTTCACTTCCCTTCTTTTATACAATATGCAGCAATATATAAACCAAATAGCCATCCATCATTATGAGCATACAAGCTATTGCTCCAGAAACCCTCGACTTTCTTATCTCTACCATGTAGGTATATCTCACTCTACTTACCATAGAATCATACTGTCTCTGCTCCAAACCTCCACTCTCATATTTGTTTTTCTTATCCATTGCTCCAGAAGAAATTGTTTCCAATTCCTTCTTGGCTTCGGAATCAAATTCTGTGCGAATGTATTCTCCACTCTCATATTTAGATTTAAAATCTGAAGTGTCAGTTTTAATTGTCTCTATTTCCTTTCTAACATCAGAGTCAAACTCCGTCCTTACCAGTTCACCGGATTCAAATTTACTTTTCTTATCACCAGCGGCGCTTACCATTCGTATCTGCTGCAACTCGTCTACTCTCTCTTCGTTCTGAGAGCGCTGACTCAACAGCTCTCCCGACTCAAACTTGTTTCTCGTCTCACCAGCAGCGACTGCAATAGTCTCCAACTCTTTCTTTGCTTCAGACTCATACTCTCGTTGTACTTGTCCTTGACCTTCATACAGATTTTTCTTAGTGCTAGTGTCAGCTTTAATTGTACCTAGTTCCTGTTTAACAGGCGATGAATACTCTTTCTTTTCGTAATCACCACTCTCGTACATTTTTAAGGTGTTCGCAGCTTTTCCAGATCCTAGAATCGTCTCCACTTCCTTCCGAGTTTCAATCTCAGATTTTTCAACATTGGAAAATGCGCCGCTCTCAAATTTGCTGAGGTTCTGTTTGGCAGCAGCAGCCATCTTGAACTGCTCAAGCTCCTTGTAACGATTATTTTCCTCTTCGGCTCTACTGTCTATGGATTCTTCTTCCTCTTCTTCGGGTTTAGCATTAGCTGCCAAGGTTCTGGCTATTTTCAGAGCTTCAAGTTCTTTGTTTTTGGTCGAACTATATTCCTTTTCCTTCCTGTTTTCAAACTGATCTTTTGTAGACAGTGCCTTACCCTGAATAACTTCGGGGATCTTACTACGGATCTCGGATTTGACTTCCTTTTTACCAATGTCACCGGATTCAAACTTCGTCTTGACATCTCCCATATCAGTAAATTTGAGCTAAAAACGTACCAGCAGAAGACATTTAATACCATGATCTCTAACTAGAGTCAAATAAGCACATAGATCCCACTTCCATAAACACTGCTTACACCTTATTGACATTAATAGAAGGGTAAGGAGAAAATAACTTCTGTTGTAACATAACAGATTAACAGAAGGAGTGACAGTGGAAGCCTAACATTATTACAGTGTGTTAGTAAAGGAGAACCCGGGACCGTATTATAAACATATTCAAACGTTGTTACTTTGTAGTAACAGGCTTTACATGTAAACTTACTGCTTGTCGCTTTCTCACTAATTTTACCCATTCCTAGGTTTAAGAAAAGAAAATAATCAAAACATTCACTTGCTAATTGCAGATTAGCAAATTAACGGATTAGCTGGAGTGAGAGGAAATTAATCACATGGTGTTATAAATCGCAAGGAAATTAGCGAATACACAATCAGGATTAATTAGAAGCATGTAGGGAGAAGTGCTTGTAGAGTTGATGTTAACACACTATTCAACTTTCAATCTGCCATTCAGTCACACTACATATGAGTACAGCAAAATCGACATACATGTATTTCTTATTATACAATAACATCAAAATTTTTAATGCTATGAAAATCAAATCTGACTTCTACTATTAACAGCTTCAAACAGGCAATCAGAATTTTAACAGAGACTATACTAGTATAGCAGCATATTGGACATGAGAAACAACTCCAGAGATTAATTGTTGCTAAATTGCACAATTGTCAACGAATTAACTTCAAAGGCTTAAGCGATATTGTAATGTACATGTATGTTTCCCGAATAATTATAGCAATTACAATATTTATACTCAGAGGTAAAAATACATTAGCATTTCATCAGAACTATATTGTAAATCTAATAATATAATCATAAACATAAATATGTTTGTCTGTGATATTCAAGATGGAAGAACAGAAGTTAAAGGTGAATGCATTTATCACATGCTTATGTTGAAATACAACATACATAGACTCACTCTACAGCAATAAAACTAGCTCTGATGAAGAGTAAATGTTAGCAGTGAGCAAGATAGCAATCACGCCATATATAATGTTCATTACGACAACGCTATGTGTAGGACACACTCTGTGATGTTAAAACTAATACTAGCGAATTATTTGTGCACATTGGTAGCATAGCTAGTTGCACGTACTGACTCGGCCCCACGACGTCGTTCTCTCACAAGACGAACCCATTCCTAGCCGTAAAACAAACGCATACCAATATACAGCATCATCATGGCACTCAAACAAAGAACATAACATGATAACAGAGCCTCTATATGCTAATGAAACACCTACGATAGATATACTCTTCTACAAATAAGAACAAAGCAGGAGGAATGTTAATGTTAATGTATTGTTGGGTAAGAATGAAATGCTAATGAATTACAATATCTACCATACTCTGATGATGCGTTTACTCTTATTAACTTGGATAGCATCATAGTTACTTAACCATCTACAGACTTATCACTGCTAATTGACTAATACTGACTTGCCTAGTCTGAGATAACATCCTATATTAACCCTAAGTTAGATGTAATCTGTAACATGCCCAGGGCTATCAAACTTAACATATAAATATACTCTTGAAAGTCAACGTGCTCCACACTCCTGAAGACTTTACAAGTAGCCTACAAACTTTCATAATCCTTGTTCGGTTAGTTATCTCTTCTGTCACTGGGTCTGTTTTTGAACTAATATTCGACATATTACGTCACAGAGTTAAGTTGATGTCAATAAAAGTTGTACTTACCGGCTCGGTGTCGCCCCGATCAGCCGCACGTTCCTGTGTTCTGGCTGTCCAATTAATGTTGAGCTTTTTGGGGGCGGGCCTAGGCTTCTCACTTCCATTCTCGTCAGTCCTATCAAACACAATAGATACGGACAGCGTGCACATGTTCATATGATGTTTAGCATATAATATTAGTTATGGAGATACAAGTTCTGAGATATATCCTTATATGATATAAAATTCACACAAGGTACACCAACACGTTAGCCAACTGGACAACTGGACAAGGCTAAGAAGCGGGAGGGGTGGACACCACAAGCTTCTTTACCATGTTACACTTATGAGAGATTGAGATCCTCGACTAACCAGTTGTACATAACTCTTTAGAAGTAACTGTGATCCAGTCTGTGGAGAGATAATACAGTTGAATAGTGGCCAATAGTTGGAGTTTTATACCTTTTGAGGCGGTGGATAGGTATATTGAGTGCCTTGAAATAGTCCTTATCCTATGATATTTAATCTATCGCTAACACACTGACTAATTCTGGAGGGCGTGGCAAATTATCATCCTACCCAATTCCTGATCTTACAATTTAGCTACAACCAAACCTTCCCCCTCCCCAACTTGTGTAGAAATATATTATGCAACCAAACACATCTAACGTGTTCGCGATCTAGCTTTTAGGCACAGGCCAACCTGCTCAAGAATTTTCCGGCCCATTTCCATTACATGGTCACCAACATACCACTTTGGGCCCAAAGCAAATCCTCATATTCATGCGAGGATGTAATGATGAGCTAGAGATGGTTTCCTCTAACCAAGTGAAATCCCAAGCCGAGAGCCTTTTCGGCCTAGGCTTAGCGGCCACCTGGTGATTTTTAATTGCTAGTCAGACCGGTCCAAGATATCATGAAGACACTAATTAACACGTTATAATCTACAATCCTCCAGCAAATGTGCCTGTTGTACCACAGGATACATACCTGGTAGAGACGGGCTGCCAGCTCTTTAGTTTGCCTGGTGTGTTCTGCTTAGCATGTGGCTCTTGACTAGATTTCTGGAATAGTTTAGTTTTCTTGTATTCTAGAGATATTGGGGTGGTCCCCTCATCCACACCACCATCGGTGGAATCTGAAGAATATTCATCATCAGACATAACGTAGTGTCCAAGGTTATGTAGGAAAAGGAAGGTCTAGTAGACAGTGCGATAGGGTAGGTACGCTAGTTATGTATGAGTAACAGCAGGGTAATGAGGGGGAGCAACATCAGCAATGATCATAAGCATCAGAGCGGTGACCTTTAGCTGCCAGTATGACCTTGCATCCTCTCTCCTATTTGATAGGCTGTATTGTAGCTCTAATGAGAACGGCCTTGCTATGTAAGATACTAATGCATCATCTAATTAAGGCATGCTTACAGTCAATAACATCTACAAGTTATCAAGTAAATTAGCAGCATACATAAATATTGTATATTATATATATTTAGGCATGCATTTAAAACCTTCCATTTTGGTTATTAACCTCAACTACATGAAACGGTGGGCTAAACGCACTACACCATGTGCATGTAGATATAAGTTAAATAACAGAAGATCCAGTATTTCTCTTAGCCCAGCAGTGCTCAATGGTGGTTCGTCAGGTCTAAGCCTAACATGATCGTCAATACTACATGGGTGGAGGAAACAACTTCTAAAGAAATTTCAACTTGTGACAAACAACTCGACCTCATCAATTATGGACAATTACTGCCACTCTATGATAGATAAAATAATTAAGAATGGTAGGTATTCCTATTTCAGACGTTCCTGATCAAACTATTGTCACTAACAGCTTATAGAAATGGGGTCCAGGAGTGGACAGCAGGTCATTAGGCTATACTAAAATGATGCTAGAAAACTGAGCTTTGCATAGCCTACATAATATATGTACATGTACGTGTAATATACTCAAAGTATTGCAATATTGTTGTAGTGCTAATACAGCATCTTGTTGGCACAAATACAGGCTATGGTTATACTTGAACGCAGATCTGGACAGTGGAGTTGATTTCTGATAAACTTGGTGACCTGCTGTTGTGGATCTATGACCTGTTTTAATAAGCATCTCTTCAAACGCATGCAAAGATAGCCTAAATAAAATTGATACAGTGATATCATTCATTTGAGAACTTCTCCCTGCAACTAATAGCTGTCACTAGCAACATCAGCATGCCCATCCATGCGATCCTAAGATCTACAGGACATACACATAGCTACAGTCATACTATAATCTTAATTTTCAGCCAACTAGGTAGGATATTCAATATAATCTAATATAATTATACTCTATACTGGACTAAGCCGGCCCCTAATGGTCTATCATGCAGCACCAACTTTAATGATAAGAGTATTAGCTAGTCAAGTCATTTGTTGAGTCAACCTCATCTGTAATATTAGACTAAACAAGTATCATGCTGGCATTGCACAGTGAGGACACAACTACTAGGCATACTACTTACCCAGCAGGCCAGCTTATCAATCCCTTCACCTGGTTGTCAACAGATTTAGCTTTAGCAAACTGTGTCTGATTTTATAATACTATTGAGTTGAGTTGTAAGACCCTGATAGAATAGTACAAATGGAAAGACAAATCCCAATGAACACAAGGTACCGTCAGTAAACAGGATAAATGCTGTTGAGAATGAAGGAACTGCATATAATAATGGAAAGCTCAGGAACCACCAAAGATGGAAATTGTGTGATCAGGGAGGGTGAAAACTCACCCTCCCTGTTGTGATCAAAGATATAAAGATTTGTAGAACTCACAGTTAACTTGGACTATGGAGCAACATATCAATTGGGAACATCCTCGTATATCATTGAATCAATGGGTTCTTATAAGTTATTGATCATAATAAGAAGTTGCCCCTCTTTTAAGATTGGCTCTCTTTTTGGGAGAGGCCAAGTGCTTATTGAGATCAACAGCAACTTCAATCACATTATGATGAAGTTGCCCTCTCTCTATTATTTCAATGCAGGATGTTAAATGAGAGAGGACAACTTCCTATTATGATCAACATGTTTCCAGTACCAATGGTGTTATATTATTTATACAGAAGAAGTAAACACCAAATTATGTGTTGGTCTATAATCTGAAAGGCACAATCAGAATAAGAGAATCAAGTTGGTCTTAAAAGTCCCAGAATTGGATGCCACTCCTTTTCTGTAGAAATGTGAGGTAACCACACAGAAACAGCTGTCTACCCTTTCATTAGGTATAAGTAGTCAACCACTACATCTCTGGGGATACCACACAAATAATATATGTAGGGTATATTATACACGTACTACCATCACCCCTAAAACCTAAACCAGGGAACCTGCGTTTCCACATGAAAGCTGGGACTATACAGCTACCACCCATCTACAGTTCCTTGGTTAGGGTAGAGGAAACATACAATCTGCATCAGGTGATTTTGCATTAAAGCTAATCAACTCCAGCATGAAGTCAGACTTTTAGAAAGCATATACTGAAAGCTGAAACACCCTCACCAATATTATGTACATTAAGATCCTAATTTTTGTCAATTCTGTAAATTTTTCAAAGTGAATGTTATTACATGTACTTGGTCTTTCTATACTTGGACTGAAAAAAAACAATGTTAAAAACAATATTAAAAGAACTCGAACTGCCCAGAGTTAGAAAACAAGTGTAGTAACGGCAATTTACAGCAAGTAGTTAGATTGCCAAATTGTCAAATCATATTGTTCATTGTAGAAAGACCCAAGTATAACCACATTCACATTAACATAAAAGAGCAGATAAATCCATAGTTTGGTGCTGATACAAAGAGATGAAGTTAGGAGTGGTGCAGAGTAGAGGTAAAGCATTATAAAGCTGAGAGGAGAGATGTTACCTAGCAATACTAATTATACTTGCCTTCTATTGGGTCAGCCACCCCATGATTTAGGTCACTAGTGTGACCTTGACCTTTAGATAGAGAGCGCTCACTATCTAATCTAACTGAACCCACTGTTACACTAATATTCTCTTTATCTTCTAAAACAGCAACAAAGATAAACAGATTGATTAGCAATGCTCGAATGTTAGTTGCCATATAGAAAAAAGAAAATGCAGGTGAAGATAATTATTATTTGCAAAAAGGAATGCTTTAACAATCTGTCTCAAGATTATTTTATTTAGAACACGGTAAGAAGATATGTAGCAACTAAAAAGAAGTATATTATTATATTACTACAGGAAGATGGCGGCTTCAGTTTATTCAATAGTAATACAAGTTTGATCAATGAAACCTATTTGCTTGATTGAATGTTTAAATCTGAATGAAGGTATATAAAACATTGAGTATATTATCCTACAAAAACACAATGTACATGCAAAATAAATAAGCCATAATATTATACAAAGTCAGATAAATGCCATGAACACTTCATACATAAAGATAATATCTTAAACCAGTGAGAAAATGAAAAAAAACAGAGTAGCTGTCATCCAGTGACTAAATGTATATCATTGCAACTTTAAGCAGAAAATGTAATAAATTATATACAACTAAAACCTACCTAAGATGTGTATAATGCTGCTACTACTAGGAGAAATGAGATGTTTAGAAAAGAAGAATGATACAAATATTTGACTATAGAAGAAAGTCGTTGAAAAACTAAGTAAGCAATGTCTCGCTGTTGGCAGCAGAAACCGCATAACTAAGCGTGCTATTTCATCATCACACATTGAGACAGCTGTCAGTTGATAGAATGAATTGATGTATGTATATTGCACTGATATGTAGGAACATTATGTACTAAAAGGTGTAGCAAGTACATTATATACACACAGTCATGTATGATAATAGAGTCAGTCTATAGTAGAGAGCTTAGCACTAGCCTAGCCTAGGGGGAGCTTTTACCTGATTGATATAGTTTACCAGTGGATGGTGGAGCACCCTCCGTATCCTTCACTACTACAGTCTGTCCACTACTAGTAATCTCCAGCTTGGCTGATGGGTCATTCCACTTATTCTTGTATCTCTCCTTACCAAACCCCTCCTCGTAGTTACCTGTAAACAGACATACATGTAGTTACCTGTAAGCACACATAGTTACCTGTAAACAGACATACAACACTCTCCTTCTACTGTAGAGTTACACGGAATAAAGTCCAAAAACTCATTGGGGGAAACCCAAAGATCGAGCCAACCTAGGTGTAAACACTACAACATCATAAGATATTCGTAGCCTACGACTCAAACTGTGTGTATGAGGGGAAGGGACGAACAAACTGTTCATAATTGCGGTCAGAAGATTTTAGCTATATGTTGGGCCTGCAGTAGGCTAGCTTAAGCTAAGTCCCTCAACCTAGACTGGGTCCCACAAACTCTCTTCATGGACATTTTAATTTACTAGAGTCATTTAAAGAGAGGACAACTTCTGAGCATTCAGTATAATGCTACACTATGCATTAGGTGATGATTGCATTGTTGTATGATCTAATTGTGTTATAAGGTGTCAGCTTCAGACCCAGGCCGATTTACAAAAATATTTTCAGGTGTGCCGATGAGCTAGGGATGGTTTCGTCCGGCCAAGCAAAATCCTAGGCCAATAGCCCTTCTGGCCTTGGTCGGACGGCCATCTTGTAAATTTTATTTGCCACCGTCCAAGAGGTCGCGAAGACACCTATAATATCACAATAATCAGGTGATAATACTAACATAATAGCTGTCATCAGCCCAGAGGGTTGGAGCTAATCTCAATAGTAAACAAAGTTGAATTGATAAACTATAACACAATCAATTGATAAAGGGTAGGACTGTAGGTAGGGGTGTGAAGCAATGGACGTGCTGCCTGGTATACTATTAGCAGACAATGGTAGTACTAATTAACAGACAACAACACCCTTTGTACACTGTTCTTCATGACCCCATAAATTCATCAGTGGTATAATATACTCTATAATATCATGAGCTGTGTTCGTAGAGTAACATATCATATAGTGATTGAGGAAGTGGGGAGTAGTGACTGTAGTGACAAAGAGTGGGAAATTTTAAAGAACCAGCAGAAGTTATCCTCCCTTTAAATGACAGTTGAGCAACAGTGCTACAGCTTTCTGTACAATACAAGTGTTTACGTCTACATGTATTTTGTGTTCTAGTACAGAGAAACGTTGTAAAAATACCTTTCTGTTTAAAGAGCTGAAGGAAATGGGGTTTACAGAATATAGCACCATCTAATGAGGCATAGGATCCAGTGCTGTAAGGAGATAAACATAGACTAATTATAACATTACAAAAAGGAGTATAAACAGGTCAGACAAGAGTGCAAGGCCCAGCAATATATTCATGCCGTTACCTTTATACTGCAATCAAACTGTGATCAACTGTCTACCTGTAATTTATGCAAATTACTTAGAGAAATATTGTTTATATACCATAAATAAAGCTCAAGTGACAGTTGATGTATAAATATAGTAAATGTCCATTATGTATCATCTAGTAGTTTGACAAGTAGCAGGACATGGCCTGTTGAAAGTAGATGTTACATACAGGTAGTAGGTAGTCTTTACATCTTCACACTTCATGTAAATGTACTGGCATACCAACCTGTACCTCAGCAAAGCCCTACCTAGCTATCAGTTATCAAGTAGAAGACATTAACCTAACAATGCAGGTAGTAATTTACTCTTTATAGCATCATTATTAGATCAGCAAAACCTGATTCACTAACACTGAACAAACACCAACTAAATCATTTGAGAGTACCCAGTACACACCCTAAATAACTGGTAGGTAAGGCCAAGTCCTACCCTCATATTGTAGTATGTATTATATTTATGCAGCCAGTGTGTAACAACCCATGGAATGGTTTTACTCCACTATTTCCATTACTGAGAGAGAAGAAATGGTTGGTCAACTAACCTGAGTGTTCTATTGCATTTATTGCACCTAAAGCAGGGTTTATGGTAGTGATCATTGTCAGCTATCAACTCTTCCATGGGGTAGACTGTCTTCTCACATACCTTACACTTGTTCACTTGCACCTGATCAGAGCAATAAACATGTCATTATAATAACATCACATGTACATGTACATCTCTGTAGCTATCAACCTATAAAACACCTCACAGTGCTAATATCACAGGGAAACCCTAGACCACATTTAAAATAACTAGTGTACCAAACCACAGTCATACAGTTTTATAACCTTATATGGGAGTGATTGCTGACTGTCTACTCACAGACAAAAATCCCATCCTTGATTCACAAGAGTATTGCACATGTATTGTATATATCCAGGGCTTTATCAGCAATTAGTTCAGTCTATTCAATATGACAGATGACTACATATTTTACTACATTATTACAAGAGTAATATATAACATTATTTTGTGCTATTACACATGTACATCAAACATAATATATGTAATCACAGAAAGAGTTCATTCACCATATTATTACTGAAGGTAATACTACATAACACACAGCAGTGCAGAGGTTGTTGGCCTCTGTGACCAGCAAGTGCTGGAGCTAATGAGGACAGATTTATCCTCATAACACATGAGGACGGATATTGATTTTCAAATGAAGCTAAGCAGCTTTAGTCAGATTTAAACATTGCTACTCTCTTGATAATAAAGTGTGTTTGCTCCAGAGCACTACAGCTAGCCCACTGGATTATCTTTATAACTGAACAGATAGGCACCAGGCAGTTTTATTCCTTAGTAGGTAGTAGGCACTAGATACTGCTGACAAAGCCTTGAAATTTCATGTACATGTACATTGTTATACCTGTATTAGGCCTACACAATATATTGTATATTGTTACATGTACTTGCCATTATTACACTAAATATGTGCATTATCTAATACTACAGGCTCTCCATTACTAGTGTTCAAACAAAACAACTGATTATTAATATTTCTATACAACCAGTATGAACCATATACTACATCAACAAACATCAGCTGGAGCAGCTGTTGTCCAACCATTTACTGTTTCATAGAAAAGGTATTGACACATCAATATCTCCCATTGAAACGACATTGTACAAGAGTGCACAAGTGCTGAACATAAATATACCTCAGTAGGTAAGGTTCAGGTTGAACTGAGTTCAGTAAAATTTAGAGTACATGTAAAAGTTGAAATTAATACTGAAGTAGAAGTACAAGTATAATTATAGATGCCACACAGATGATTAGCTAACAGTAGTGTTATTGGGATTAAATGTAGACCACATAACACAAGATGAGATTAACAGGGTCCTAGAGCTACCATGGTTCAGGAGCATTTACATTGTACATTATAATGTTCTGAGCTTAGATGAATGATGCCCTCAATAGCACACTATCAGTACTGCAGTACTAGATTGCCAGCAGGCCTACATTGAGTGCAGTAACAGGCTGTCAGCCCAGTGAGGAAGTCAGCTACATATTAGCTAATGTAGCTTTCCCAGTACATAATCAATGCATGTCAGCATGGAAGAGTTTTAATCGCCCAAATGGGTTGAGAAGAGTGGGTTAGGGTCACCGAAATACTATCTATAGCCCTATTATAGGTCAGGCAATGTAACGATGGCGGATCTAGATGATGTGTCACTACAAATTCACACACCCTTATGATTCTACAATAAACATAGTAGTAACACGGGCCTACAATAGACATGGTAGCAACATGGGCCAACATTCAGCTCTTACCTGAAACCGAGGCATTGCTATGTCTCACTGCTTCAACAAATCTCCGACTACAAAACAATGCAACACAATGTTATACACAGAGACAATGTACATGAGGAAGCTGTTAAATGGGTGTCGAAATGCCTTTCCTCACACACACATTGGCATTTAATTAGTTCCCAGTAACATTATATTATATGTTGCAATGCTGACTTGAGCTGCCATGTTCATAATGAAGTCCAGCTTAGTATTTAACAGATATGCTGACTAGTGAATAATGAGTACGTTTTACGCTGTAAGCCATCGACAATTTCCATTTATCGAGTGAAAAAACACCAAAAGCTCAGTGAAAAAGTGTAATAGGATGGGTTAATTATGTTAGAAAAATGACTTTGGCTTATTTTCCAGATTTTCATCAATATGCAGTTGATAGCTTCGGCTTTATCCGAGAACTAAGTTGCCGCAATATGTCTACTTTATTGTAGATTCAAGTCAGTTCATGTAAAAGTCAAAATACAGCTCCAGCTACCATCATGAGATGACATTCTGGTAAATTACTTAATGATCGGATCGTACCGATAGCAGAGAAGCGCTCTTCCACCCTTTTTTTGGCAGGGGTAGAGGAGTTGCCTTGAAGCCATGCTGGCTTGCATGACCCCGAAGCCATGCTGGCTTGTATGACCCCAAGGATTTTTATATGAGGCACAGGAGCAATTGTGGCTGGATGCTCTTTAGTCTTTCTAACACCAACTTGACCAGGATTCGAACCTGGAACCTTCAGCTTGACAGTTCAGCATTCCAACCACTAGGCCACAGCTGCTCCCTAACAGTATTTCGACTATGATATCAGGATATTACTTGTAGACCTTATATTTTCATATGAGTTTTACACTAGCCCACCCAGAGATGGAAGGGGTGTGTCTTATGGGGGTGTTCAGTAATTTCAAAAATGATCTGATGTAGCTATTATCTTTTATATGACTATTTTTAAAAATAAATTCCTTCAGAAGTCTGTAGCTGCTAGGTTTCATTAACAGATTTCCTCAAATTCAGTATCAGCACATGACTAAAAAAAATAAATAAAACTAGCAGATGAAAATAAAAATATATCAACTACAATAGCTATAGAAAGAATAGTAATTAACTAGCTATACTATATCATTTAACTCAATTTAAATATAACATCGTTATTAATTATAATTGGTGTATGAGCTCTTCTCTATTATAAAATATATAAATAATTATAACAATCCAATCATACACACGAACATACTAAAAAAAATACTGAACAGGCCAGTGCTCAGTAAACTGACCGTGATTATCATTATACTATAACTATTAGGTTTTGATTAGGGAAAATCCTACAGTATCCCAGAAAGAATGGAATCACATAGGCAGGTAGAGATAGGAAGAGTACGAGTATCCGAGTACGAGAAATATAATATAATAATTGTTATTTAAGAATTATTATTTATTTTATACAACAATTACAATAACAATTACAATCAACAATCAAATAACAATCAATACTTTACTTTTCGACTTATTGCAGTCTAGTGACTTGGTCATATTGACACTGATATATGAATAGTTGAATACCAAGATTATAACAACTACAATACCTTTTGCTTTTAACGTTTACACTAAACTTCACTTGGGCCAATGTTACTCTACAATCAGAGTGGGCAGTAATTGACCACTACAACAAATGTCAATCTAATCTCTATGCACAGCCTACGATACAATAATAGTCACAGAAGCGTATCAACAAGCATGGAGAAGCTATAGTCTACTTTTGTATACCCTATATATAATAAACCGCGGTTGTTCGCACTATCTTTGTAGGTCAAGATTGCTGTGTTCGCTGTTATATTTACTAATCTGTGTTTTCACCATGTGAACCTTAGACCGGGAATATGCTTACTTCCTATAAAACACTGACCTGTATGTCATTGAAAAAGAAAATTTTACCAAGGCCATATGATTGAGGAGCTCGACGAATAGTACAATATCAATGTCTATGAAATTTTCATATCCTATTCGCGTGGCAGTCACGGTAGGGCTATTGAATAACCAATTAAACTTTGGTATATTCGCCAATGCGGACCACTTCTTCTTTATGAATCAACTTTTACATGCGTAAAAGTCATGACAAATGATAATAAATTTGCTCAATCTAATCTGCCCTGTAATTAAAGTAAATTCACCCCCAGCTGTTCGATACATCATTATATTGACATATCGGGCATTCTATTTGAGTAGTAAAATAACCATAATCTAGTAGAGGCTTAATAAAAGGCGATGCTTTCAATTTTATTTTAGTCAAAATGAAAATGAAAATTGATTTTATTATTCTTTTTTTATTTTTAAAATTAAATTTTAATATATTCTAGTTCCAATCAAATTAAAATAAAAACAATAATTATGATAATTGTGGTTGAAAAACTCTTGGAATTACTTATTGCAGCTATATCAAAATTTTTAATACTACAGTTTACTCAAATGAGGCACGTCCCTTCCACTCACCCTAGTGGTCTAACGTGATGACTACTCTAAGTATGCTAAGTAAGTAAGTATGGCCACATGACATTTTATTATCTCATCGATCTTTCTACGTTACGACATGCCTCGTCTTTGAACTGTGTGAATTGTTCTTAGAATTCGGTTCGTCTCTATACTAGTAATGGTGACCATTAGTTAAACCGTTAAAATAAATTAGCATCATTTGATGCAAAATAGTTTTCTTACAGAACAGTTGTATTACTATTTTCACGTTAATATTTAAAATGATCAAACGTTTTGACATTGTGGATTTCTGTTTCTCAGCATATGTAAAACTCAGTGTCGGCCCTACGATATATTTCTAGGCCTACTAATATTCTACTATATAGTGAAGGCAGACATTCATTATGCTGTGTTGTTGTGACAAAGCTGTGTGTTGTGTACTAGCCCCCTTAACAGTTGATATAAAGTAATGGGTTTATTTTATGGTAGATGGTAGAACATAAGATGGACAGGTTCACTCAAACAGACCATGAAGTCCACGATGTATTTTATTACAAAAACAGAGCTTATAAAGCAGAGGTATGTGTTATCTATTATATCCTATCTCAGAAATGCATACAAATTTATAATGCTGCAATTTCGTTTTTAATCATTTATCTATTGATAAAACAAAATATTTGACCTGGTTATCACTAGAGATGTGTAGCAGATGTTGCAGTGGGCATATAATCAGTCCAAGGAACCTTGTTTAATTGAATCACCATGTCCGACTACCGATATACTCTATATCTGTATGTAGCGAGTGTTATTGTCTATTCGTGCGGTATATTTATTTAGCGAGCATTATTGGCTCTAAGGAGAGACCAATATTTACATCACCTGCAATCCAAACTGAAGGAAATGGAAAAGGAGACAAGTAGTAAACTCATTTTATACAGCTATGATCCAGATAAGTGCAGACAACTGCAAATGGATTTTCAAACGCAAACTATGATGACTGAACAACTTCAAAAGAAAGCTCAGGTAAATTTTTGACTCATTTCGCTTTACGTACATTTATTGTACTTGTAAGGAAGTAGACATACATGTATAGCATGTATTCTACAAGCGTTGTTTTTGAACAGGCTGCTTTCGTTTATTTACCTTCAAATTGATTTATTATTGTAGGATATTTTTAATTTCAACTTACATGCCCTCAATGATGGGCACGAATTGAATGAGTTACCATTCATAGAGGATAAAGATGTAGACTTAAGTACATTTAGACTGGGACCAGTGACGCCCACCATACCTAATGGTAGTCGTCACCCTCTGCTTATGCCATCTTTAACTCCCAGTGCTGATAGTATTCAAGATTATTCCTCATCTATATTTGGTGCTGCTGGTGAGTCTCTTAATACATTTTCCCAAGTGCTTGCTGAATATATACATTGCATTGTAGGTGTCGCCATCTTACTTATTGAACATGGCACACTGATGGTTAATGTGAAAATGAAAAGCATTTGGATGGGTTTATAAAACAGCATTTGACAATATCTTGAGAGTATTCCTCCAACTGTATATGTTTGTTTCAATATCTAACTTGGGCACCTCATGGATCTACTGTGAAATGATATCATTGCGTTCACTTTAGTGATTATAATATTGATGCATGACATGATAATGTGTTTTCATTTGACTGGCTCGTGTCTTTCTGACGTTGTTCAGCACCCATTCATATAGATACAGTTTGAACGGTAATTGTTTACAGGTTCCACTCAAGGAGTGATGATGTCAAATGGTAATGGTGCAATGCTGAATGGGTTTGCACCACCTACCCCTGGGGGCTATATCTTTCCCAAACCTGGTGAGGTGAGTTTCACTTGACTTACTTGCTGCCTAGCTTCATAAACATTGGTCTTAGAGTTTGAGTTTTTAACAAGCAGTGCATCATGGGAAAACTCATCCAGTTTATATGAATATAGAAATTAATTAACATTACGTTTAATGATGTGTCGGTTTATGCCCTGTTACAAATGATTGTGTGTTCTATATACAGGTGGACCAGCCCACATTTGGCCAGGCTGTTGGTCAAGGTATATCTTTTAACACGAATCCCTCCAACATCCACCACACTGGCCACTATGACCTGGATTTGAACGGCTCATCACGGGATGAGGAAATATTTAGACTCCTTAATCTGGATGGCTTATCCACTCATGAACAGTCCAACCATTCCTTAAACTCCAGTACAACACTTCCCCAAGCTAATTCCACCAATAATCTCACCACATCTTCTACCACGAGGCCACCTGATGTTGTACCCAGAACAGCACTATTAACTTCTAATCCGTCTCCAAATTCTTCACATGGTAAGTGCGCCTATCCTACTGGCTGCATTCCATTGTTGGTACTACATGTAGGATCTTGCTACTTAACACTTAGCTTGGATTTCTATTCACTTAGTAGATCAGTCCCATGTATTAGTCATAGCCAAACATACATTCCTTCCTTCCTCAGGGTCAATGGGATTAGACAGTTTAGACTACGACTATTCTGCTCCAGTACAGAAGAAATCTCAACAGAAGTGGTCACAAATAGGTGAGTGCTAGCTACATCAGTGAGACGTCATTGTAGTTCATTCAATTATGTATGTATTGATAGGGAACCATCCCTCACTCTGTCTCTCTACCATACACCAACCAGTTAACTACCCGATACCGGCCATTTTGATTTTTGTCCAAAAGAATCCACTAATACTATGATAGTGGTATGAGAGCGGCTGTAAATGTTATAACTGGACCACTTGTATTATTTCAGCTGCCGGAGGTACCGAGAGCTCTGTGGGAGATGGAGACTGGCAGGCTGTGGGTAGTAAAAAGGCCCGACCTCACTCTCAAACTAAACCTCAGTCTATGTATGCTTCCCATCCTGCCCCATCAGTGTCTACCTCCAACTTCTACCCCGCTGCAGCCGATGCTGGTGCAGCCAGTGCCGGTGCTAATTTTGAAGCTATGGTGTGTGCTTTGCAGGAAAAGTACTTTCTCTCCAGGTAATATTAACTTAGGAGGAGTAATAAGGTAGAATGAAGACCACTACTCTCCTTAGTAAATAAGATGCAGTACAAGGCTTAGTTACATAAGGCGAAATATTCTTTGCAAATCAACTCAATGTGTTACTCATTTTCTTGTCCCACAAATGATTGCCCTGGGATAGACTTAGGTTAGTTGTAGTTATAATAGGAAGAACGAATGAGTTTGTTTTTGCTCATAATATTTTTCCCTTGACACTTGAGGAACATAATATTCAGATTTCATTGGACTATTGTTTAGATTTGTCCTCTCCACGATTAATCCTAACAAGAGTGGGCAACTGTCAACAACAAATCATACTTGCATAGTGCAAGTAGATATTATGTGGTCTGTACAGGGGTCACTATCCTTGATGGGACATACCATATATCATAAATACATGTGTATGTTGCAGGCCAGAAGTCATAGCCGTACTACAGGTGGTTAGAAATGAACGGAATGGAGACATGAATATTTCGCTCCCAGAGCTAATGAAGGTCGCAGAGAGGTTATTATCCAAGAACAAGAATGTGCTGAAACCAGCCAGTTTAACAGCCAGAGCAAAGGTGAGTGGGTTTATTGTTCTACTGTGTTAGTTCACCCTACATGTGAACCACCTATATTGTGTAGATGTATCTGTGGGCTGCTCACTATACTCCAGTCACAGCAAGTTGGAATTATCTGGCCTACAGTTAAGTGCAAGTCATGCCAAATTCCGTACAATCACTGGCCTTTAAAATTATAGTCATTGAACATTTAGCAATATAAACTCTGGTTTGTCTTTCCTTCAATGGCTATGAAACTGAAGGAAAGACAACTTCAAAGAGATGGGAATTTTAGTGGGAACGGAAAACCTTGGAGTCGTTGATCGTAATTAAAACATGTAGGAATTCATGCTATCATTATTGCCATAATATCATAATTGGGGCCAATACTCTTGTCAATTAACTTGATACCAAAAAATATCCAAAAGCCTGATTCACTCAATGCTAATTCCGAGGTTTTCAATACTATAACTCAATATAATGCCACGTTTTATATTGCCTGAGTAGTAGCAACCAACTTTTGGTCATCTGTACAAAATATGCATTGTTATGTATATCTGTTATTGCAGGCAGTACCAGACCACGCTGAACCATGTGACAACCAGCTATGTCCTGCCAGACTGAAGTTGCTCAAGTATCGCACAGAGCTGTGTCTTTCTTTTCAGACCACTGGTAAATGTCACATGAAGCCAGGCAGTTGTGTGTATGCCCACGGCGCATCTGAGCAGCGCCCCCTACCCAAGGAGGAACTGTGTGAGAGATACTTGGATGGGAAGTGCAATAATAAGAGGGTAAGTGTTGCCAGCAAATGCACATGAATATGGAGTATGTCATGCTAGGTTGTGTTCTTCAGTCACGCAGTACTTCAGTCACGCAGGTTGTGTACTTGCTTGTGTAGTATTGCCTAGTGGTTCTTGTTGCCTTGGCATATGTGAGACTGGTTGTATATGACTTGTATTCAGTGCTGAAATAGGTAGTTCTCACAACCAATATCAAAAAAATTCGTTTGCATGCAGTATACTGTGCACACTGCACAGTACATCTATGCAGTACATTGTACTTTACACAGTGTTTACGACGTGTTTTGAACTGTACACAGTGTGTCTACATACTACATTGTACATGTGTATTGTACTGTACACAGTGTGTCTACGCACATGGTGCATCAGAGCTAAAGAACAGGCCCATAGTCAACACTGTAGAGTATCTCAAGTCTAAACAGAAGAAATCGTCTCAGGAAGCTAAGAAGGCAACTCCAGATGATCTCAATCTGACTGAAGGTGACTTGGATGTGAGTAAATCAGCGTCTTTGACCACTAACTGCTACTTAGTGTCTATACCAAGAGTTACCATGACTTCTAAACCATTAACTTAGTCTAGATGTAGTAGCGGTCATGCTGTAACATGCTGTTTACATTAGTTACCATTATACATGTATTTGTGTATAATATTATAAATAGTTTTTAAGACTCCATTGTCTGAAGCTATAATTAGTTTAACTTGCTTTGCTTGTATAGTCTAACATTAATTACCAGTTTGTTTAGAGCTGCTTTTACAGAGTTGTCCTGCATTCTGCAAAAACAGGCACTATGCTTATTTATATTTAATTGTCAAACCAGTGATTTAACATAAAGCACCCTGTATCTCCAGGTACATATACATACTGTGATGGGAATCCCAAGTCAATACTGGGGATATAAAACAAAAATTTTCAACTAATGCTTTATCAGGCATATAGCTTTTATATCCATCCTTTTCTGTGCCTCAATGGAATAGATAGGATGTAAACAGCTATTAATAGGATGTTTAAACAGGCAACATGATCCTATCCAATACTGTGGTTATATCCTCCATCATTATATTAATGCATTATAATAGGAGGATGGCCTTCCACTACTTTCTCTTTATGATTTAGTAATTATGTCAACCTTTGTATGCTTTACTACTGTTGTTTTTACCGAGTTTTACTGATTCCAGCCTCGTGGGGATGAGTGTTCTATTTGCCTGGAGAAGATGTCAAAGAAATCTCGTAAGAAGTTAGACTGTGGACACGATGCATTCCACTACAAGGTGGGTAGTTATATCAGCCCGCAGTGTCACTGTTTACATGTACACCAGCTGCACTAGGCAAGTAGTCTTCTAGCCCTTCTTAGTTCAATCTGGTGCCTAGGTCTAACTCTCCTTCCACTCATCTCAGTACCCATGTCGTGTTACACAGCAATGATGTATTTCTCTATTGATGAGCTAACTTATACGTCATTGTGGTCTCATATTATGTTTGTTTAGACAGTGGGATGATATTATCTAATAGGCCTAAATTTATTATCTTATTAGTGCATTATCCTATTTCGTCTAATACGAACTATAATCAATATAGATAAATATGTATTATGTGTTTTTATGTATGTATTATATTATGTAATGGTATTATGTTTTTAGTGTTTAAAAAAGTGGGTAGCTGGAGAAGGGGATAGAAGTTGTCCTCTCTGTCGATCTAATACACTTTTACCTGAGGAATACCCACGCCTAGGATCTCACGGAGTGTGACTTAGTCTATTATATTCCTCCAGTTAAGGCTTCTCTGCCTCACAGTCAACTTATATTTGCTGCAATTCTAGTTTTCTCTTTACTTTTTCATTCTTTATATTTTTACAGTTAATTTGTATAAAACTGAATTCCTTGGGAGATACGATCTCAACAAATTTTATTAGTTCATCCATTTTGAAATCTTATTGGCCATTCGTAATGGCTGGTATTTGCTTTTTCCACTAGATTTTTATGCATAACAGCAATTATATTATATCATTTTATCACACAAAATTGTTTTCAATAAACAATTTGAATACATGAATACATGTAATATTCCATATTGCTATAATATATATTCTGTGATGTTATCTGGCAGTATATACTAAATGATTAATGTGAGTAAGTAGTCTGATAGGTAATGTGGGTAAACGGGTAACTATCTGGTTTTCATCAAATAGCTATCGAAATAGTAGGAAACGAATAAAATGTGTCTAGTACTGCTTTTATCACCTTGTGATTGAGTTTATTCCAGGGACAATGCATTGTAAAGTATATTATAACTTCAAGATTGATGCATGGGATATAATTGAAAATCAATACATTACCTGAAGTATATTTTCAATGTATTAGCACTTGGCTCCTGGAAACTGGCGCTGTAGGGAGGCTGTCTGCTGCAGAATTTGTGATGTAATACATGGTGTAACTCCTCAACTTTAGCATGCACAAGTGTATGATATTATCAGCAATATTTCTCTTGCATGTAAGTATATGCTGCCTGGCTGACTTTCACTGAGATATTCTAACCTATTATAATATTATAACAATCAGTCCGCGTGTTTTGTGTTGATATTTAGACTTTCTTCTGTGAATTTAGCCATGTCTTTGCTTTGTGGGCTGCACAATGTACTTGCTTTGTCCTTGTAGATTGCAGACGGATGGCATGACCTATCAAATGTGGAGTTTCATTGCTGGCCATTTGGAGCTAATGACAATAACCCGACGACATTTGCTGTTTGCAATGGTATGCAATTCTGAATAGAGTCATAACTTTGCTAATTATTCTTCATTTGTAGAAAAGTGCATTGTGGAAGTATTCATTACACTATTGCACTTCGAATATTTACACTACTGGTGTATGAAAGCGGTATAATTATATGACACTATATTGATTGTGTTTTATTTCCTTCCTGTAATCACACCACTGTTTAGAGGCGGATCCATTTCGACTGCAAATGTATGTGATTTTGGAAGTTTCCAATTTAAAGCTAATTTTCAGTGAAGTGAAAGTGTTTCATTTGATAGATTCTACTGTAGCAGTACACACATGCTGTATATACATGTAATTCATAGCTAAACCAAGTAGGTAAAATATAATCTCGTAGCTAGGCGTCATTTCTATTAATGTCATCTTTTTCCATGCTAGGAGTTGACCTTGACTGGATGGTACCGCCTCCAAAGCAGATTACTGAGAATACAGATTTCACTGCGTCATTCTCTCTCATTCTAAAGCCAGAATTCTACTTTTGGGCGGTTCAAGATGCTCAAGATAATTTTAAAACCAACTTCTTCAAGAGATTAGATGGCAGTGTCATTGCAAAGTGAGCAGTATTTATACTATACATTATTACTAATATTAGTATGATCGCAAAGGTTAGGTAAGATACATGTGAGTTCAAAGAGTCAGTAGCTGTGACGGAGTTTTACTGTGAGCTATTGAACTAGTCCCAAGTGAGGTACACCCAAATACTAGTCCCAATGCGTTGGAGTCCAGTGACTGCGGGGTTATGACAACTTTTCTGGGACTATGCCATGTTTTCACACCGGGCAAGGAAATCCCACTCAGCGAGACGACAAAACCTACACAGGTTTCTCTCAACTAGTATAGTTCTTATTTCCAACAAAATCATTGGAATCTAATTTCCACAGTTGTTTGATTTTTTTAAAAAGAGAATTTAATGTGTGGACATACGTGTAACTGTCATCAGAAAAGTGTTCAGACGAATTTTAAAATGGGTGCACATCAAGCATGCAAGAGCCTACACATGCACACTGTAAAGGCTTGACCACACAAGAGGCTATAAAATTCGACATGCTGACTACCATTGCTCACCTGGCCTGGCATTTGTTAGCAACAATGGACTTACGGCACCAATCCGTTTGCGCCAACATTTGTTATGGAAAGGGATGTCAATAGAGCCAACTGCCTCTCGAGTAGCTGTGAGCTAATACTTGGTAATGTTAGAGAATACTAGTGGATAGTGAACCAGTATTTCTGTTATTAGTTATTAGTATTGTGTATATGCATGTATTATGTGACAAGTATAAGCTATAATCATGTCTATATTTAGTGTACCTTGCAAGAGATGATAAAATACCAACTAATTAGTGATTGAATATCAGGACTTATAACAAAAAGATGACCATTACTAATAATTACTGTGCAGTGTACAGTCATGATATATATACACACATTACATAATCTTGAATTATTTATTAGCAATCACTTATCCCATTTACTTATTTAAAGATAGTAAGTAATGCATAATATATAATTTGCACCCATCTCAGGATGAGGACAGTTTTTATTTCAACTTGTAATTATAATTACCTCGTTGCCCAGTAGTATAACATTACAGTTTATCAATATTATTCATAGTGTGATGGGATGAGAGAAAGAAGTAGGAATAGCATTGATGCAAATGTATATTCCCTGTGTTATATTATTTTTGTGTTAGATGTACTGAGGATAAATGTTTTATGGCTAAATAAAGTCATTTTTGAATACTAATATCATAAAGATCAAAAAAAAATTGATATAAATATGACCAGAGTTTGGTCCAAGTCGACTTGCAAGTCAACATGTCGAGTCATTTCTAAAATTTTGGAGGCAAGTCAAGTCCAAGTCAAGTCCAAGTCAAGTCCAAGTCAAGTCAGTGCTACCTCAAGTCAAGTTAGCCGTCATGCGAGTCACAAGTCAAGTCGAAGTCGACTTGTCTACTTGCAAGTCGAAATGCAAGTTAAGTGGGGGACAACTTCAAAAATTTTTCGCTTTCCAAAACATCACTATTTTAATAAACATTCCAATGCATGAAAAACCATGCCAAGGTGTAGCTTGGCATGCATGTTGTTATATAATTATGGCAACTAGTCTATATGTGTAGTAATATTGGCACTACGGTTGAGACTGTACAAAATTTTTATCCTCAATGTTGACTTGGCAGAAACCAAGTCAAAGTCACAAGTCATTCATGTGTCCAAGTCAAGCCACATTGACGTGCAAGTCCAAGTCAAGTCAAGTCAACATGTTGGCAAGTCCAAATCAATTCGACTTGTGACTTAAATTGACTTGGCAAGTCAAGTCGAATTCATGACTTGGACCCAGCTCTGGATATAACTACCACAGTTAAAAACAATGTTTGGTAAAAGTATATTACAAAACCCTCCATAAACAAACGTTTGCGAAACAGTCAGTTTTTAAATGCTATTTGTGAACTTTCAGCATACCAATGGAACCTATATTTATCTCTCCACATGTCAAACTACATGTGTTTGCCAATCAAGTGCTGCACATGTACATGTATGTACCTGATTATTTAACAGCACCTCAGCTGCCTCCCAGGCATGGTGTGAAAACACCATCTGCCCTGAGAAATGTTCCCAAGCCAATCAGGATAACTGCTGTCTTCACCATGTCAATGTTCACAGCTGTCCAGTAGATGAGGTCAAGTTTGGACTGTGTCCACCCTGGATTCCCTCTGATGGAGCGTTCTATACCCATTCACCTGTTAACTGTGGCCATGCTCTAGTTACTAACTGGACAGCTCAGGTATCCATAGAGACAGTGTATTTGTATCCATAGAAACAGTGCATAGGTGTTCATGTAAACAGAGTATAGGTGTGTAGTGACGACAAACGTCACAACTGTCACAACACCGACAAACGTCGCAACAATTTTTCGACAAACGTCACAACACCGACAAACGTCACCAAGGTTCAACGACAAACGTCACAATGCCAACAAATATCACAAATTTTCAATAAAATAACACCATAACACCAAAAAATGATGAGTTTTGCTTTGATTTACCCTTCAATTTGATTATCGTTTGCTGTGTTTTAAAAACTGAAGAAAACCGAAGATAGTTAAAAGCAGAGTGTGACAACTCTCAATTGAGAACATGGAATTAAGGATTCAATTTTTTCGCTAAAAATCAAGACAGCTGAGCAGAAACAGATCTACTTCTGCACAGTTGTCTTGGTTTTTAGCAAAAGAATTGAATCGATAATTTTATGTCTTCTATGTGGAGTTGACATACTCTGCAGTCTATATAGTAATTATAATCATTTAATAATAGCTACATGTATATACTCGTATAATAACACACACGCATATAACATATTGATTAAAACTGAAACAAGTCTTTACTGGATGTCAACAATGATTGTAGCAAAATACGAATAGCTAGGATCACTCAGGTAAGATAAAAACACCAGTTGTTGCAGGGAATGTCAGGCTAAACAAATTATGGGATAGAGGTTACTTCCCAATATGATAATCGCATCGAGTTGCATCTCAGTTTTTGATACGATTTTTTATTGGATAATTTTGTCGATTTTGAATTGAGAGCGAATAATTTCCAAAAAAACAAATTATATTAAACATTGTGTAGCACTATGTCTAGTAGTAGAGTAGCATATATTTTTAGTTTTATGAAAATCCTTGCATTTAGTTATACAGTGATGTACTTTGTTAGCAACGAATTTATAATTATAGAATATACATTATATTAATAGTGATAAATAGGCAGGAGAGTTCTACCTGTCTTCATATTCTAGAAGCAGATGGTTCTCGGACTAAGGTGTCATAACATATTCCCTTTAGATCAGTTGCCTGCAGCTGCATGGTATTTTTAATTTAGAGAAGTGGTGGTGTATGTGAGACCTAGGCTATGTGTACAAATGTGATGCAAAACTTCGGCCCTTTGACCAGAATGCGATTCAAAGCAATTTTCAAGTACACTGTACATGTACGTAGTTCAATGGCCATTAAAAAATATTTCGTTTAGATTGTCCATATCTGGTAATAGCTGGTGTTTTCATCTTTATTGAGTGATCCTTGCCATTCATATTTTGCTACAATCATTGTTGCCATTCAGTAATGACTTGTTTCAGTCCTAATTACCATGTTATACTTACATGTATATCATGCATGTACATGCATATTATCAAAATACGTGTGGTTACAGTCGTATTGAATGATTATAATTTATTAAATGAATTCATTATATAGGCTGCATAGTTAACAGCAGAGTGTGACAACTCCCAATAAAGGATACTAAATTAACAATTCAATTTTTTCGCTAAAAATCAAGATGGTTGGGCAGAAGCAGATCTACTTTTGCTCAGTTGTATTGGTTTTTAGCGAAAAAATTGAATTGCTAATTTCATGTCCTCTATTGGGAGTTGTCCCACTCTGCTTTTAACCATCTTCGGTTTTATTCAGTTTTGAGAACACAACAAACAAAAATAATCCAATTGAAGGGTAAATCAAGGCAAAAAGTATCATTTTTGGTGTTATGGCGTTATTTTATTGAAAATTTGTGATATTTGTTAGCATTGTGACGTTTGTCGTTGAACCTTTGTGACATTTGTCGGTGTTGTGACGTTTGTCGAAAAATTGTTGTGACGTTTGTCGGTGTTGTGACAGTTGTGACGTTTGTCGTCGCTACATAGGTGTATTAGGTATTCATAGAGACAGTGATGTATCCATGGAAACGGATTTTTCGTCTACAGAGTTGCTATCAGAAGCTAGTGTCAGCTTCGTGGAAACTTAGGCGCTGTATATTTTGCACTTGTGTAGTAGGACTTCATATATGATATAGAAATGTATAATATTATTGTAATATAATTTATGCTGCACTGCAACTAATATAATGCTAAATTAATTAATTGAATAATAGGATACATGTAATTCACAAGTTTGAGTACATTTGAGTAATATGGTTATATTATGGTAGATATGTTACACACATTGTATTATTAATGCTGTAAGACTGTAACAATTTTGCGGAACATTTCTATATTAATTAACAATATTAATGTATATCACATACATGTATGTCATATCTGTTTTTTACATCAAGTTGTTGATCAAAATATAATATCATAATATAATATTATCTTGTTGACAGTTTACTGGGCTACATCTGAAGGGAGGGAAGACAACTTCTACCGCTCTGATTGCCCATTTCAAGGTGGCCACTATGCATATAGCGTTAAACTGGATGATAGACGTACTGCCACGCTCTGGTCAGTCTCTCTTTAGAGTTACACTTTACTATATCATAGTAATCATTTGTTGAACTCACTGGATTAGCCACCGCCCATGACACTTTAGTTTCTCCCCAACACAAGTATTTCTTTGCCTGAACTATGGTAACTTTTTTCTACCAGATGTTCTGGAATATGTTGTGTGCAAATCTTGTTTCCACAAGAAGTTAAATATTATAATTATTTATATTACTTTCACAGGCCTACTCAGAATATTTTTTTCAACAGTACATAATGTACGGATAGCACACAGTCAGATAAGTACATTTATGTACCATTTTACTGTATTTGCTGTATTTAGTCTGTGGGGATGGAAGCTGTGACGAAGTAGACGGGGAGGACTGCATGACATGCCCGAGTGACTGTAACAGGTGCCCTCTGTCCACTGGGGCTACTGCTGCCATCATAGTTACAGCATCAATTCTTGTTGTTCTTCTCATCACTGCATTACTGGTTCGTATCTCGTGTAAATAGCATAGCAAAGTATACAGGTAGCACAATGTATATGTAGAAAAGCATTAGTTAAGATATAATAGCACATCATAACATTGTAAAGTATATCATATAGAATGGAAGCTGCTTTTAAAATGAGGGTTATTGGACCCAAAGGGAAAATATGTATTTGATGAGTATGTGCTTTGGTTCTTTATTATTAGTATGTTAGATTGTAGACAAACACAATGACATTTTACATACTGAAATATACAACTTACATACTTACTGAATCACTGAAACTTCGGTTGCAGTTAGTTTGTTACATAATATTTTATTTTCGGCCCTATATAGATTGTAATACAATATAATCTAATGCATATTGTCATGTAATTGTTACGGAAATATGTAGGAATATGTAAGCTAACAATACTATGGTTAGATAACGTGTGTATAAAATGCTCATACATGTGCATGTACAAGTATATACGTAGATGTGTATATACATGTACATGTATAATATGAACATACGCATGCGTGAAAATGACAAATACAAGTACATACGTAGCATAGTTGTAGAATAGTCTATCTATATTGATGTGCATTAAATACAAAGTATGTAGAATTAGATATTAAAGTATTACCTACTACTTTTTCTCAAGCAGCAAGTACTGCTGGAAAAGATGAGTCATACCATACAGCATAATATTCTGATTAATGCAGTATGTCGAGTATAGATCTTATATTATGTTATATCTTATATGCCCATATTTGGTAAAGAAAAAATACAATATGCGTATTATGTAACATTGATAGCAGATTTTTATTCTGCCTCAGCATTTGGTTGGGTTGAATTAAAAATATTTGTAAAAGTATAAAGTACTGAAGTTATTAACTTTATACTAAGCCATAGAAGCAGTAGTAATACCCCTATACTGGAGTGCCTGTTTGTCCTCCTATGTGTAGCATATAGATTTCCTGGTCTTATAATGCATGCATTTATTTTAGTTGTTGTTATAGTCGTATCATTCTCTAGGGTTAATCATCCCACGATACTTATCAAGCTGTTTTTTATCTTCCAGTTTGTCAGACGAGCCAATCAGAAGCTTCTGTGGGATGAAAGTTGGATCGTAAACTACTCGGATATACTACCGCCAACTGGTCAGTAGAATAAATACATCTCCATGTTATGGACATTGAGTATATCCGCTCATTTTGAGTCCTAGTTGGCTAAACTATTGTACATAAACTATACGAGTGTATGCAAACAATATACTATAGTTACTGCATGTACATGTGCTATATCTCAAATATGACTGAATAAAATATTTTACAAAATTAAATGGATAATATACATCATATCATCAAAGTTTCTATATACCAAGTTTATCCAGTAAACGATGAGCATACTCATTTGCCGTAGTTCTCTCGCCAAAATGGGCAAACCGTTGCTCTTTAACGAGCGCCCAGCCTGTGGTCAAACGCTTAGGTTATAGAAATATAGGTCGGCAATAGTAGTTGACAGTCTGCACAAAGAGCGTATTTTTACCATCTTTGGTCTACATGAGACATAAATAGTCCAGACCACGTGATCAGTAGGATGGCTCGAACTTTTTGAGCCTTTTTCCTTTATTTATGCTTTTCTAAATGCTTGCATTTTCTATTGATGCTATCGGTATAAATATCATGTATTCTGAAAATAATGCGCTAGCATTAGAGGTACTTTGAGCCAATCTCAGGGCAGTTTTTTCGCCAATCTTGAGAAGACCCCATTGTTTCATCGGTAATTTTTCGTTGCCACTCAACTACTTTGAACTAGGCCGCTTATTAGGTCAGATTTCGCGCGATCCTATTGGTGCATAGAGCCGTGGAACAACTTATTAATTCTATAAACTTTGATATCATACTTGGTAATAGTTTTCGATATGTTGGTAAGCTAGGCTATATTTGTGTTAAACGTGTGAACACATACTTTTACTGTTTATATAGTTAATCGTATGAAGTTAAATTACTACTTTATAATATACACGTAGAGCAATGTTTTAGGCTTGAACAATCCATGTGTGTATTTGAATCTATCTGTTATTGTAGAGCAAACCGAGTTAAACGTCAGTTCACTTAACATTATGGCCGCCGTTGGTAAGACTTTAGCCAACACACTGGCTAATAAAGATACGCCGGAACTTGGGATTTAGTGAGTCATCATTACGCTGTTAGGGAAAGGTCAAAGTTCGCATTTCATTTTCACCCAAGACTAAAATCTCACTTATAGAGTAACTATGTATGTTATTACCTAGTGTGTTTGTCAGTTACCAGCGTGATGAATGCTCTACCAATTGACTATGTGATGGGCAGTGATAATACAGTGTATAATGACAGGAAGCTAGCCAGGGAGGCCAGCAGGAAATGTGCAGTGTGACCTACGACAGTTAACACGCGGTCAATGACCATGTACAATCAACTCAATGTACATGTCAAATGAATTCATACTTATACTCATTGCTTTACAGAACTTCATTTTGTGTTTTAGTAATAAAGAGCTCGTTGCCTTGAGAAGAGTGCAGAAGAAAGCTTTTAAGTTGACTAAACAAGTGCGGATTGAAGTCAGGCAGATCAGGTGTAGTGTATTTTAGTGCCTCCAGTAACTATGACGCGAGTGCGGTAGTACATATTATTATTAATTAAATATAAAATGCCTTCACATGGCCCCACTTCCAAGCACATGAAGGATATTATTATATCTACACTGGAAGTTTTATTGTACAGATGTTGGTTGCATTATTTTGGAAATTCTCTCTTGTAGTATCTACTGCAACTCTGCCATGTCTTCTGTTGACAAATTCTGGCCGGCGCGTGCAGCAATGTATCGCTTGGTTACTTCCGCACGTCACGCTGTTGATCTACTTAAATCTTCCCATATACAATGAATACAATGAGATATTGATACCCTCGATATACAAGGAGAAACAAAATTCACAAGAGAGTACTTTTGAATTTGACTTATTGATTTTTATTCTAATGAGTGCAGTATTGCAATTGTAAATATTTTGTATTACCTGTATTAAAGTTTGTAAATAACTTTGTTTCTAGGCGACTGGACCACTCAAATCTTGTTTCTTTTGTTGGCTCAAGTGTGAGAGCTCCAAATATAGTGATACTGTCCAAGTACTACTCCAAAGGGAACTTAGCTAACGCACTACAGGCAAAGAATATACCAATTAGTTGGCCATTCAAGTTCTCATTTGCTCATGATATCATATCAGGCCTGAGTTTTCTCCACACGCATGAGATTATACATGGCAATTTGAAAATTCAGAATTGCCTAGTCGATGACCGGTGGTCAATTAAAATTAGTGGTGAGTCCATTTAGTGCTACAAATTATTATAGGCGTATACAGGCATTCGTAAATAGCAGTTGACAACTGAATGTTTCACAACAGATTTTCAAATTAGAGCATTGAGAGTTTTTCACATGAATTTTCCAATTGTATACTTTGACTAAGCATTTTTGACCAGCTACATGTTCACTGTCGTGCTGAATATTTGTGAGACAGAATATAGCCAGCATATAAGAACTGATGTTACCTATACATGTATGATAGCATATAACAGTCTTAGAGTAATACAACATAATAGAGTATAATAACATTAGCACATGTATGCTTGTCTAGTCATGGTGCATTATAGCAGCTAGAATTTGTCTCTTACACAAAGTTTTATCATCTTTAGATTTTGGCATGCCTAGCCTAAGGTCCAATGATATAGAGATGGTAATTGAAGACAACATCTACAAGAAGTATGAAGTATGGAGGGCCCCTGAGGGTGGGCTGCCAACTGCAGCAGCTGATGTATTTTCCTACGGAGTCTTAATTATTCAAATAGCTACTCGATGTGACCTGGCAATGGATGAGGTTTGTTTGAATATAAAAATCATACATCAAACAAGTATGTGTAGAGATGTCTATTGCTACCACTAACCATGTAGTATATTATAAGCAACAGTTGTTTTAGCTCATATAGTTGTTTTTCGAATACAAACCGAATGTGAAAGAGTGGCTGGTAACAGAGGAAACCCCGACAGGTCTCAATTGGAATCGAAGCTATTCGGTAATCTACAGTGTAATATCAATTACTCCAAACAAGTGTTGCAAGGTTACAGTAGCACTATAATCTATTGCTATACCGATAATTGATTACTACTATTGCCACCTACTTGAACGTATTGTTGCAGACCGATAGTTTGGCCGTCATCAAGATGGAATGGAAGAACATGTTAATGAGGAATGGGCTTGGTACTGTTGAGGACAGATGCCCTTGTCCTGGTGCCATTGCAGCGGTGCGTCAACTCTAGTATGCCACTATATACATGTACATGTAGGTATCCTTGATAGGGATTCAGGTTAAACTTCGACATGAGCACACAACTTCATATGCCAATATTGTACCATTGTGTTATGTACATGTATATGCACTGCAGATGGTAGAATGGTGTATGGCCGAAGAACCTGCCTCCAGACCATCAACAGTTGCCGTCAAAAAACAAGTTAGGCAACTCAACCCAGACAAGCTGAATGCTGTGGACCTCATGATGGCAATGGTAATAATAGTCTGTATTATAACAATGAAGTTGTCCTCTCACTCTCTTCAACATGAGATTATAACCCTTCACAATAATTTGTATTGTATGTAATATATATGTTCTATATGTGTCATTTTTGTACATGAAATCAATGGAACATGTACAGCCACCTTGGAACACAGTAGCTGCTGTATTGTTTACAGAGAATTAGAGACATACTTTATGTGTATCGCATATTTTATAATGTGATGCAGGTGAGTGCATTATATGAGGCCCCATTAGTTGAACGAAAATACATGCTGATTATTTCCAACAGTCGTTAACTGTACTATAGCCTAATAATTTTTATTGCTTTCGTACCATAGTGTTATGGGAAGATAACTACATGCTTACGTACACATATCCATCAATGTATACTTCATAGTTAATAATTGTAGATGGAGAAATATTCCAAGACTCTAGAGGTCATGGTGGCTGATAAGACTCAAGATTTGATTGCTGAGAAGCAGCGAACAGACGAGTTATTACATGGTTAGTTACTCTATGTATTCAATGTAACAATAATAACAATACCCCTGTATAAATTATGCTATAAGACAAGAGCATTCAATGGGCCATTGGCTGTAATGTGAAGTTGTTCTCTCTCTTTTTATCTTGTTTTATTAGCTTTTATTTCACAAAAGCTATTTTGTTGCATCCTAGAATAATGTTCATGCTGCATATATTATAACATATCTCAATATTGATTTCTTGTTACTGTTTTAACTTTCTATTGTAAATTAAAGCAATGCTGCCGAAGCAAGTTGCTGATGATCTAAGAATGGGTAGACCTGTGAACGCTGACAGCTTTGAGAGCTGCACTGTGTATTTCAGTGACATCGTAGGATTTACTGTTATATCAGGTATGTACGTTGTTATATTCTTGCATTACCCCCTTTATTAGATTGTCTGTAAAAACAATACTGTCAGCCTGCATATTCTGGCCTAGTCCATCATTATCACTATTCTACAAAACCCAAACCAGAACCAAACAGCTATTTATAGTAATTGCCAACAAAGGCAGCTACTCATAGCAACTTCCAATATAGCTATTGGTGTCAGTGAATAATATATATAAGCCGACTCGAGTGATGAACACTTTTTCTTGTTTTACAGTAAAAACCAGTATTTTGTATGCTTCCATCTACATGTATATGTTGATGATTGACACTTACATGCAGGTAAACTGTCAGCTATGGAAGTGGTGGTTCTACTCAACAAGCTCTACAGCTGCTTTGACAGAGTTATTGATAAACATGATGTATACAAAGTAGAGACCATCGGAGATGCCTGTAAGTAAAGAAAACTTGCTACAGAAAAGAGAATGTCCTCTGCGATATTTGCTTTGTTATATGCTTTCATTGATAATGTAGAACTTCAAACTTTTGAACATTTTACATATTTACATGTGGTGTGAAGTTATGGGTGGTGATCTATTAATCACAAAGAGAAATTGTCTTCTCTGAATTTGGTTACCTAGTTGTGAGAAGACAACTTTCTACCAAAAAGAGATGATCAGAACTTGAAATATACACACTGGTTCCTTTACAATTAGTTCCTATTCTTAGATGAGTCTACATCGCATGGTATGCCTGTGCTGTACAGTGATCAGCTAACTGTAGTACTTAGTAACACACAGCTCTGTTGTCCATCTGCAGATATGGTGGTTAGTGGTGTGCCTATTAGAAATGGAAACAAGCATGCTGTAAACATTGCCAATATGGCCATTGACTTGATGAAGGAAAGCAAGACATTCAAGATCCCTAATATGCCGAATGAGCCTCTAAAAATAAGAATTGGACTCCATACAGGTGTTCTTCCTACTTGGTTGTTTTTATATAATATTATAATTATATACGTACATGTACCATGTATAGTGTAGCATGGGTCCTTCATATACATGCGTATTAAATAATGTTACCATGTATAGATTGTGTGTATATGTATATTACACTTGTATGTACATGTACATGTATATAGTGTAGCATGTGTCCTTCACATTCATGGTTCAGGGTAGAGCTAAGGAACTGCTCCTGCTTGTCTTATTCAAGCTCTGCAATCAAATTGCCTGCCACTCAATGACAATTTGGAAAAGCCTAGAACACGTGTTGCTTACGCAGCTACTTCAATAGGTGGGGGTGAGGTCTGAGAAAAAACACAGGGAACATAGTTTTATGTGTACTTTCGAGCTAAGGTCATTGTAGCTTTGAGTTTATACTGCAGGACCTGTATGCGCTGGAGTTGTTGGTCTAAAGATGCCAAGATATTGCTTATTTGGTGACACAGTAAACACAGCAAGCAGAATGGAATCAACTGGTGAAGGTAATCATGTGGGTTTTTCCCCCGACACATGTAAACCGTGTATACAACATTGCAGCATATTGAAGATAAACTTGATGCTGTTTTGATTAAACCTTCTTGATACAATTGTTGAGTTGATCCCTTATTGAGGTAGATGCAAGCGATTTAATGTTCAACTGATTGTGTTCATACAGCCTACAGGATACACATGAGTAACGAGACTAAAGAGTGTCTAGAAAGGGAAAGTGATACAGACTACTACAGAATAGTAGAGAGAGGAACTATTGCTGTCAAGGTTAGCCTCAGTTGCCCTGCAACTTGATATTCTGTGTTTATGTAGCTCTAAATCCTAAATCCATTTCTTACGGTCTTCCCAAAAGATGTACTCATAGTCTCATAGGCTTTTGGCTTAGCTAAATCAAGTATTGCACATGCATATCTACATGTGCTTGTATTGACTTTCTTGTGTGCTGTTTACCTATTCTTGTGTAAGTAAGAGAAACAACCAATGTATTATCTTTGTTAGAATCAGTACATGTAACTAAATACTATAACTATAAATTGTGCCCTTTCACATAATTATACATTTTGGAAATCTATCTCATAACAGGTGGGGACTGGATAATTATTATATACATTATTTATTCATGCTACTATGGTTAATATATGAGACTAGTGGACGGTATCATCTTACTATTAGGGAAAGGGAGATTTAAAAACATGGTGGCTGGAAGGGAAGACACATGATAAAGATACTAATCTTCTTCCTGGTGCTGTGTCTCTATGAGGATAGATACTGACATGGTGACAGCGACACTGTGAGACAGAGTGTGGCACTGTGTGAAATGGCAGAAATACATTGGATATACATGTTGTATATTATACAGAGGTGGCTTGAAACCTCTGTTATCAATTATTATAGCGATGGGTAGTTGTAAACAATAGTTCTGTTCTGAGTGCATTATTCACATGTATGTACTAGCAGCTGGAGCTACATGTGGATAACCAACATTTAACACGATTAACCTTTGTATTTTTATGGAACAACTGTATAATAGCCTTTCACTTCTACTATATATATGTGTAGAAAACTGCAATAGTTTTAGCAATGATTATAGTAAACGCTATTTTTGATACTGTTGAGTATTTGAGATTTGATATCTTATTGTTTTATAATGTTTATTTTACTAGAGAAAATCTTACCATTGATTTAAGGATTCTCTAACCAATCAGCCATATTTTAACAAAAAATAATAAAAATATATGGTTAGACAAAGTTGATAAGAATTCCTGTATAATTAAACAATAACTATTCATGATAATACTAGTAGCTAGCTATCAGTAGTCATAACTTGTACAAAATAACTTAATGACTGAAAATAATGAGTGCTATCAGTGTTCCACCTTTACGACTTTGTGTATTCAATCCTTTCCACTTGTACCTCATCTTTCTGTAGTTTATATACATAGGCTACTACTGATGATTGCTGGATATCAAGAAGAACAAATGATGGAGTTATGTCCCTGTAAAAGAGTAACATTAAAGTAGAACAATAATTAGAGAAATTTGGGCTGCAATCTTTGTGACTTGTATAATCAAACTGTGTGAACTGTTAGATCTATTGTACTGGTCAGTCCACCCTGCCGACTATCATGGGATGGGTGAACCATTAGCAAGCTATTTTGTTCCAAGCAAGCTTTAGTCTATGAAGTACAACTGGTAGCCCACTAATTATGTAAATCTTGCAACTACTACCGACTCTGAATAAAAACTATATAGAAATCTTACGTGTCAAGTGGATGATAAGCACCAGTAGCAGAACCTGGGTTTATGTAGAATTTGTGTTCATGCTCAAAAGCATCAAACTTGTGAGTATGTCCAGAGATGAGAATGTCTACATCCAACTGACGTTGTAGCATTGCTAAGCTTTCAGTGTCACCCCATGGGACAACTTGGTGACCGTGACATAGTCCAATACGGAACTGACCAACAGTTACCACCTTCTGTTCTGGCCAATTGTTGTTCTGAAAGTAATGCAGATAATCAGTAAATCCTTGGACTAGTATCCTTTGTACAGCTGTGAATGAATGAGTTGGCAGTAGAATATACACTACATAATGTGATACTATTGTTTAGTATCTTATGTAATCATATGTGGTGGATACTCAACCACTACATGTATCTACCAATTCTACAAGTCAAACCCTCTTACTTACATGTAGACACAAGCAATTGTTGTCAAGACATTTTACATAGTAAGTAAGTAATACGTACATAGCAAGTAAGTAATACGTACATAGTAAGTAAGTAATATCTACATAGTAAGTAAGTAATTGGTACATAGTAAGTAATGGATAGGTACATAGTAAGTAAGTAATACGTACATAGTAAGTAAGTAATACGTACATAGTAAGTAAGTAATACGTACATAGTAAGTAAGTAATACGTACATAGTAAGTAAGTAATACGTACATAGTAAGTAATACGTACATAGTAAGTAATACATACATAGTAAGTAAGTAATAGGTACATAGTAAGTAATGGATAGGTACATAGTAAGTGAGTAATACATACATAGTAAGTAAGTAATACGTACATAGTAAGTAAGTAATACGTACATAGTAAGTAAGTAATACGTACATAGTAAGTAATACGTACATAGTAAGTAAGTAATAGATACATAGTAAGTAATGGATAGGTACATAGTAAGTAAGTAATACGTACTATAGTAAGTAAGTAATACGTTCATAGTAAGTAAGTAATACGTTCATAGTAAGTAAGTAATACGTACATAGTAAGTAAGTAATACTTACCTCGTCAAAATCTCCTCTTACTATGTGCACATCATTGGCAATAGAGCGTAGGTAATCATAAGTCTCCTTAGTGCATAGATTACCAGTGCAAAGAATATGTTGAATTTTTCCAGGAACCAGCAGCTTCTTAAACTTGGCTGGTATGCTGTTGGTGCGATGAGGAATATGCAGATCACCTATTACTAAGACCAACTGTAAAATAACAAATCTCACCAATTAAATAATGTTTACTTATATCAACCACATGTGGTGGCGATTGCGGACAACTGTTTGTTCCACGTGTCTGTACAAATTGTGTAATTAGAGTATCAATTGCATCATTTTATCGAGTTATTGTACAATTTTTAAAAGAGCGCATCCTTTTATATCAACATCGTAATTCTTCGCCTGATCTAGGGGGCCGACATTTTTGCATCGGCCCTCGGGTGCCTACTGTTATGTCCTAGTCGTTCCTCCAGGTGCCGAGTTGCACCTTGTAATAATTTTATACTATTATCTTTCTGGGCTACCGGAAGTAACTGGAAGTCGCTTTTGTGTATAGGTGAAACAATTTACTGTGCTAGTCAGTTGTCTCTGAAGACTCAATAAAGACACTTCACTTTACTTTAGTGTATATATAATTTCTTTGTGCTGTAATCTACTCTATGAATCTCTTAGCATAGGTTCCTTCACAGAACTGAAAGCCAGAGCAACTAGGGCAATGCTCCAAGTGAAAAAAATGAGGTGGATACATGGTGCATGCAATCTTGCAGCTTAGTATTGTATAGCCATCCACTCAATCTTATAATAGCTAAGAAATTGGTGAATTACTTAACAAGGAAAAAATGTGCTCTGGTGAGATTCGAGCTTGAGACCCTATGGATGATAGTCAAGCACTCTACCACTACACTATCAGGTCTAGAGAGACTGCATGAGGAAAACTAGCTATTAAAGATGAGGTTACACACCTGCTGGCGGTATAACCACTAAAAATGAGGTGGGTACACGTCGTATACTCTCGTGTAACCACACTTCGAACATTGAACTAGGGTAATTAACTAGGTCGTACCTATGCACACATACAGCACAGATAGCAACTCGGGCCAGTTGTTCATCATAATCACAAGTTGATACAGAGGCCTGCCTAGTCACTCGCATCTCTTACTCAGTGTATGTATCTCCTGTGTACTAACAACCAGAACAAAATCTTTACAACACCCATCAGAGCACACTTGATCAGTGTTTCAGTGAGCATTCATAGTTTTGTAGAAGTTCTGTTGATAAACAAAAATTTATTGTGAAACAACACCAAACTATATTGGGCTACTAAGCCTTGTGAGTGTTAGAACTTGTGACTTGTGACCTAGCTTAATTCGCTATGGCTTACAATTATGACATGCTCATGCTGTTGAGAAACTATCTGTGTTTTAGCGATCCTTTTCCTATCGACCTATGTCGGCTATAAATTCACAATTTTAAACTGGTCATTGCTTCTGTTTGTTGTTTTAATTTTTATTTTAAACATTAGAAAGCTGCCCACAAATGAACAAGGAATATACAACTGCCAAAACCTCTTAAATGATGATAAAAATCCACACCTTCATTTATTCTTTACTAGTTTTGAATTAAATTGAAATTCGAAATTGTCGAATTTTATTGAATTTAAATTCAAATTTCTTGTTTTCTATGCCAATTTAATCTAGGAAGCTTCCTAAAATATATAATAATAACCAATAACCCGAAATAAGGTAAGAGTAAGTAGAAAATAATAACTGGGTATTTAGAACTTTTTCCATTTTTAAAACAAGAAATATTAATAATATTATGATAATATTTTTATTTAAAATTAAAAACGCCTACCATTTTTAGGCTTCCTGTTCCACTGTGAGTGCTCCTCTGTGTGAAAGGTTATAATTGCATAACAAATATTTAGCCAGCCAATTAGACGGCAATTTTCAAGCTTGGCTAAGCACATACTAGTTTGCTCGCTACTTTTAACTTGATCTCTCTGTGACTATTATATGATACTTCAATTATATTTCATAAATATCAACAGATATCACTTTGAAACAGAAGTGGTTGGTTTGATGAATTAAATACAAAATTTGAATTTTGTGAATGATGAGTGATGACACCCATGCAATAATCTTTGCACAGATGGCAAATATCTCTGCCTGCTGAAGTCTGTTTACGATGGCTTTTCAATGGTAAATAATTATTAGAATAGTACAATAACAACTCATAAAAAGGTATTTCCTGTTTCTGTTGAGTCAAATGAGTGCAGTGGAATGCTGCCTCAATGTCAGTGTGTTCGCAGGATAAAAGAATAAGAATTTATATATAATGGAGTCTAAAGCTGATTGATAGTTCTATTCAAAATCATACGCTGGTTTTTGCTCAATGAATTTCTTGCACACTTATAATTTAATTTAGAACCAGAGACGAGTGAAGAGGTCCTTCAGCAGATATGAAGTGTGTGATTCCAGCTGTAAACATTAAAAGTAAGTTGGTTTTTGTTTAAATATCATCATCTGCATAATGTAGATCAGCCTATGCAATCTTGTCTTCTCCTGTATGCTCTTTAGCATTTATGGGGATTCAAAGGTATTGCAGACAAAAAGTAGGGTAAACAAGCATGTGATGTTCACTAACTACTGCAATCACTTCTTTTGAATTTGATGTAGGCCTCCACAATTTATGTTATTTATGACCGCATTTTCATTTTGGGCTATTTATAGTTTTCGGAAAGGCTATTCAGTCTTTAGCCAAGATTGGGGATGAGATTAGCATTGAACCAACGTTGGAAGGGGTAAGTGAATACGCCCTCTCAGTAGGTGCGGTGCAGCTAAATAACACTTTCAAAATATTTTGTATTTCGGCAAATATAGAGAATGGAACTATTAATAAAGATAGAATATATTTAGTCTGATTGAAACAGCAGCTCCTTCTTTTTAAAGAGTTTTCTGCTCCAATTATGAGATAGGACTTATTTATATAAAGTCAAGCCTGTACACACACAGTTTTTGCTATTCCTGTTTGTGTCCTACTTTGGTACCATCAACTCTAGCCATATTGTGCGCTTTGGAGTGCTTTACTGTGCTCTGTATTTACATCCATTCCAGATATTACAAGTAGGCATTGATTGTATGGAATATGAAGGCAGCATATTGTTCAAGCTCTCATATTCCTTGCAGTTGTTACTGAAAGCTGTTAATACAACAAGAAGCTGCATGGCATGGTACTCTTTTCTACCCAGATTCTTCCAGCAATATGATGATGGGTCGCCTCGTCCTCTTGGTCAAAACTCTTCACCCAGATACAGGCTTGCAGCAAAGGTATGCAGTTTAGTATTTGAGAAATTATTTTTCCACCAATGACAAATAACTTGGCATATTAATACTATTCACTTGTGTGTAAGTTTGGCTATGCTGAGTAACTAATTTTGGTTTATATATTTTAGTGCTGTCTGAATGTGTTCAAATCACTGAACAACATGGACAAACTTGTGGAGCACTGTCAGATTAGGCTTAATGAGACTGGTTCTCGTATTGTCTTTGCATTGCATTGTAAGCATGGTAAGTGACTGTAAGTACATGGTAAGTAACTGTAAGTACAGGGTAAGTAACTGTAAGTACATGGTAAGTAACTGTAGGGTTATTAATGGTAAGTAACTATAGATATATGGTAAATAACTGTAAGTACATTGTGTTAAATCTAGCAGTAATTGTGTGATCATTTACAGTTACAAATCTGTTTTATTTCTTCATAATAATATGTGTATATGTGTATTAGTGAAGCAATACAATCTAACAATGTATGTATGTACATGTACATGTAGGTATAGTGAAGCAATACAATCTAACAATGTATGTATGTACATGCACATGTACATGTAGGTGTAGTGAAGCAGTACAATCTAACAATGTATGTATGTACATGTACAAATGTACATGTAGGTATAGTGAAACAGTACAATCTAACAATGTATATATGTACATGCACATGTAGGTATAGTGAAGCAGTACAATCTAACTTATATCGAAGGAGATCCACTCAACTGTTCATTATCCAAAGGTTCCTGTTCTAATCTGGTGAAAGCTGAGCATAGGTATGTCTTTGAAGTTATATTGTACAGTACAGACCTACAATATACAAATGTCAATGCATAATACTCCTCGAATGTTCTCTTGCTTGCTCTGTAAGCTAGCTGCTACTACCACATTCTGTGTGGCAAAGAAGAAACGCATAGAAGTGATTATGGAAATTTTCATTCTGAAATTTAGCTTCTTGCTGTATTCTGTTGTAACTGTGAATTTTTATGTTTGGTTTGCATGAACTCTATTTACTCATATAGTAACATGCTGGCTGTTGCTGTAGGTTATACTTAGATATTGTATCTAGTTTTCCTAACAATCTCGCTGAGCTAACGCTGTCCGCTAATCAACGGAGCATGTCGGTTAGGAACTATGTCGACAGAGATGTAGGTATGGTTCTCTATCATATTGATTATCATGTTGACTTCAAGGATGGCTATTTGTATAGGCCTACACATGTAAATTGCATGTATATAATAGGCCTATGTACAATATAAACTCTTTGCTTTGTTTGTTTTATTATCATTAATACCCGTCATTTGGAAACTGTATATTATGTAGTATATTATATAGTATATACTATGTAAGCATGTAATGTTAGTAGGACTATCTATGCTAACATGTATTGTCCTTATAAGACAGGGGCGTAGGTTAGAAATATTTAGTGGGGAGGCAGAAAGTTGGGTGGGAGGGGGGTGCGGGCACCCCCCGCAAATGCACGCGCAGCGGAAAATTTTTAAATCTCACTGTCTGAAATGCAAAAATTAGACATACTAGCATCACTACAACAAGTACTCATTACTACTTCTGCTTAAAAATACAGTTACTACTACTTGCAACAGGAGTGAAAGTGTTACAGTACTATTACTAGCTAGTAGAATTTTATAATAACTACAATACTGCATGATTGTATCTTTTTACAAAGAGTCCACCGGCGCAAGTGTATTTTATAAATTAAAATTTTCAACTTTTAATAGCTGATTAACAACTATTGTCATTATAAATTAATTTTTTAAAATAAATTCAAATTACATTTAAAATAAATATCTTCGTAAGAAAAGTGTAGTAGCCTATTAAAGCTAAGATTAATAGTGTAATTATATCATATATAAATTTAAAATAAAAATATTTAATTATTGTTATATTATTTTATTTTTAAATTAGTGTTTTTTCTTTACAATACATATTTAGATGTTAGTAGTGAATGTAGCAGTAGAGTGGTAGCTGTCAGTGGAGTGGCAATGGCTAGAATGAATAACTAAAATGAATGCAAAAACTTTTAATTATATTAAAAGAATAAATTACAAATGTTTTTAAAAGAAGCCAAAATAATATTGGAATTAAATTTCATGCATCTGCTCGTAGTCAGTGACAGGAAAGGAACAACCTCATGGATAGCAGTGACTTAAAAATTGATTCAATTGATTCAACTGTTCACCACTTTTACTTTTGCATTTATTATTTTTTCCTTGGTATAAATAACTATCCATAAAAAATATTTATTCATTCATTCACAAGACCGCAAGTTATTACCTTGGCATAGCCATAGAGCCTTTTAGCAGAATACACTGTTCTGTGGGCCCCTTTGTGTACCACTTGCAATGTAGTTATTATTCCAGGATTACTGGTTATTGTTGCGCAGCAACACCATAGAGTTATAAGTAGAGTGATAATGCCATAGATTTATAACTAGAGTGATAACGCTTCGGTCGCAAACCGGAAATGAAGCAAATATTAAGGGAAAAGTGCTGAATTTTCAAAAGTAGTGTTTTTAGGCCACTTTAATTTGGCAACAGGGGCGGGAGTGCCTCCCTGCCGCCCCTTAAAATACGCCCCTGTAAGATAAAGTGCTATTTGAATTGATAATGGAATTGTATTAGTTATCTCCCCTTGTTTATATATTACATGTACATGGTATTAGTTATATTTCCTTGTTTATATATTACATGTACATGGCATTAGTTATGTTTTGCTGGCTTGTAGCTGACCCTCTCCAAAACATCAACACAACAATAAACCTGGACCTTGGAGAGTTTGAAGAGTTCAGAATTAACACTGAGACATCGGTGTCCTTCAACTTGCGGGAGGTGAAGGTTAGTTTTAAGTCCCTGACAACGACTTTACTGATACTATTCGTTCAATGATAACTCTCAGCACTAGTTTTCGACAAATTGGAATAGTCTTACCTGCGGTTTGGGCGAGAAAAATTCAATGACTCAAGATGACATCGTTACATTCTTATATGGTTTCAGTAGTTTGCCACTAAACATTTGGAGTTGTCTTATTTTGTTTGGACTAACACCGCAACATAACCATGTAAAGACCCAACAGTCTCTGTTGGTGTTAGAAATTGTTCAGTCCATATCTACAGCGAGATAACTCCTGATGAGTTATGCATTTCACCCGGCATACGCAGCCTTAGTAAAGTCGTTACCCCAGCTCCTTTTTAGAAAGACTCACTCACTCATAGCCCAGTGTCATCAGTCGGTAGCTCTATATAATTGAAGTTCCATTTCCTTCTATTGGATGAATATGAAATATCTGGGTTTAATCCAAAACCAACACAATTGAACTGAACTGGTATAAATATCCTGTTCTTATCCTGGCCATAATATGCAACCTTTAAATGAAGGAGATATCGCAGTGGTGAAGCTCATAATAATGCTGTGTATTTTATTCAACAGGATGCAGTCTAGATTAAGCATAGAACTACATTACCTTGCTCACTACTAGTTGAGACTCTCACTAAACCGTAGAGTAAGATTATTCACTATCCAAAGAGGTTTAGTCTTCTGATGAACTGTCACTCGTGTTCGACTATTCCGTTACCAATGCAATTATTTCTACTTTCAGGCGGCTTTAGCATTTGCCGAGTTTGCATCAATGAGTGTCTCTCTGCATTTCGAAGAAGCAGGAAAGTGAGTTGTCATTTACATCGCTGTAATTTAGTTATTGTGATACTATTCTCTTATGCTGGTGCATTGTGAATATTTTGCTTGTACCACATGACCAACTTTAGGTGTTGCCTCATTCTATGCATATTATTATATAGTATCATTGCTGTGTACTGTTTGCAGGCCTATGTTTATTAGTATGGACAGTGACTCAACATTTGAGATGACTTTTATCGTGTCTACCATATCAGAGAGTTTGTCCCAATCCAGTGCGGGTAGCCAGGCTGCTGCCAATACGTCTACACTCTCCAATATTTCACATCGTGATGACCGAAGCAAACCGTCCACATCACATCCCAGGAATCAGCGGTCTGCTACTGGGTGTATTGGTAAAACTTCTACAAGTGCAAATCCAATGAGACCACCTCCACCATATAAGTTAGTCTAGACTATATTCTCCCATTTGCTTAAAGGTGGACTGCACTGACAATTTCAGAATGTTTGTCACCAAATTAACTATGTTAGTATTACTTGATGCCTATACAAATATATCTAAACTGTTTTAGTAGTAGCTAATAGATGCTAAACTGCAAAAAGTAACCCCAAAATTTCTAAATTAACCATAGTGATGTCAGCTTGAGGAGTTATCTCCACCTAGTTTTATGTCAGTTCTCAAAACTTCTTCTTTGATTATCTCAACTCTGACACACTATATAGCTGAAATATTCAGTTGTCACAACTGCTTTAGAAGAAATACAGTGTTCATTCAATAAAACAGATATTAGCAATTAGAGTACTACATACTACAGGTTCAACACACCAGTCTAGTGCATTGGCTTGTTATTCATGAGATAAACACGTAACCTATATTGACCAATCAAATTGGGAACTCAAAAGTCATTTGATATTTTTTTGCAACAAATTGTACTTTTTATTGCCTAGGAATATTAACTAGCATTTGTTCTACATACCCATTTTTTCGTTTTGTGATATTCCTAGTACAACAAAGATAAAATCTCAATTAAAATTTTCGGTTTATAATGATACCATGCATGGTCTGGCATTCACTCCCTGCAATGATGTATTTCACTAGTTTTAACAGAGCTGGGTACCATGATGACATCATATAGCCCAGCTGGTATTGTGCTAACTGGTTCAGCTGCTACTAGGCTTTCTAATGGAGTATTCAACTCATAACGCCAAAATTTCAGTACAGTCCACCTTTAATACACATGTTGATAGTGTATGTTGTATAAAGTATAATGAGTTATATTGGTATTAACTTTGTCTGAGTTGTCTCTGTACCATTATTCATGCTATTCCGTAGAGTTGGTGATAAGAAAGGTAGTACTTCCACCGCCGCTGCCGCCTCTAAACCTAAGTCAACCTCCGTAAAGCCCACGGGTACATCCACAACGCCAGAGTCTACCTCTGCAGTGGAGGTAAAACCCAGACTTGAATCTCTGATGAATGATACATCTATGACTCTACTAGTGACAAACAACCACACTACAGCAGCAGAGAAGGTGAGAGAGAGAGTACATTATTGTACTATTATGTTGTTATACTACACTGTACAGTGGTACATGTAGGTGTTGGCATACTGACTGGTATTGTAGACTGTATGTATACATGTACGCTATGGTTGATATTACAACAGCCATCGTGATTTTATTCTATTAATGGAAAAGATAGAGGATTTATATTTCTTATTTTCTCTCCTACGCTGTATACACATGTACAATGTACTTGGATGACTGTAGCCTAAGGATGATATTGACGAGCTACTGAGGGAGATAGATAATGACAGCCGTAGTAAAGAGCCCCTCAGTAAGAAGGTGGGTAACCTACCTAGTGGTAAATAGTACTATTCCCAAGTTATATTCATATGACTCAAAACTAGCATATTGCTGTATATATATAAACATGTATAATATGCATTATATATACATGTGGCTACAGAGTTTCCAGCTGTTCTTTATTGCTTTGCACTTTTATCTAAAATGCATGAGCTAGTAAAAAAGTACTTACAAATCAGGGAGTTGCCTGCTCATGTTTTACTTGTATACAACCCTAGAATGTGTTTTGGCAATTATCCAAATTTGAATTATTTATTGGCACTAAATTCAAGTGTTGAAATGTGGAAATGAAGTAATTATTGTGGTGATAAACAACTTTTAATTATCTTATACCCAGGCCAAGTTGTTATTCTTCAACAAGAAACCTCCAGCCAAGGCTCCATCTAAATCACAAGCTTTCCTGGATGAGATTCTAGCAGAGGACAGTGATGATGGTGACTGAGATAGCAGTTAATGCATGTGGCTCATTGTGATTAACTACTTAGACTCCAGTACTATGTTATCCTTTCAGTTCTGTACATAATACTTGTATACTCTGGTACATGATGTACATGTGTATATTTTACCCGTAAAGATACATTTTTTATTTTTATACAAATATTCAGTTTATTTTAGTTAAAACATTTAATAAACAGGCATATCACTCTCTTTGGTGCAAGATAGTAGAGAATATTGCAGTCAACAAAGTATCAATAATGAACACGGTAACAGTACAGTAATCATAATAACAATGGTAATAATGAATGAAATAAAAAACTATTGGCACAAAATTGAGGTTGATAATTCCAGTGTGGATTATAGATAATATACATGTATAATCTAGTAGTAAAGTAAGAATGAGGGGCACATACAGCGTATGATATAGTATTTCACTCTATAACAATATGTACATACTGTCTAGTACCAGTTGAGCTATCCTATGTGTGGAGTTGTGTACACATGAGCTAACAATCTTACACATCCTATCCTATACAGTATTTGCATCTAATTTGTGTAACACATAGTAGATAGCAGTTTCCATGAACCACAGAACTGAAAGCTGCATACCATTATAATATCTAACTGATGAGAATGATACATAGAACCGAGATATGGAGATAACTAATGTGGCTAATGGAAACATAGTAAGATCCTGTTTATAGAATAGAGTTTACTTTCCAGCCTAATATATCCAGTTGAGCATAAATAACATAAAAACTTTGTAAACAATAGAATATAGAACACTGAACTAAATAATGCATACTGTATATTATATATACATGTCTAGTATATACATAGTATGCCTATATAGGATGTATAAATGCATAAATAAAGTGTAACAACAACAATAACTAGATTATGCTCTAAGAAGTGGCTAGTGTAGGCCTATATGGTTCAATCATAACCAACGCCACACCCCATCTGATCTGTTAACATCCACTCCTTGACTGTATTTACATGTCTTGTAGAGGTTGAAATAAGGTGTCCCCATGTAATAGCTTTCCTATACTTGCTGGACAGTGTCCCCTTGTAGTAGCTGACCGATTATTGCTGGGCAGTGTGCCTATGCAATAGCTTACCTATACTCACTGGACATTGTCCCCATGTAATAGCTGACCTACACTCACTGTATTAAGTGTCAGAATGGGCCCGAGAACTCACCCAGCTCCCCACTATTCACAGTAGCTATCAGCACTGTGATGTCATCTGGCTTACCACCTACAAACAGTGTTTATATCTATCAGGACTGACTGACTGACTTGGTGTATAAATGTAAAGTACATGTATAACACGTATAATATGCAATAGGAAGAATAGAGGATTGACAAGTAAAGGCTGTATTATAGTAAAACTACACTAGGACAAACAGGACTGCACCAAACCCTACAAAGGAAACTGGACTTACTTGAGTGTCCCCCCCTTCTCCATACTCCTGGTACCAACTCAACACTCCCCCCCCCCCCCCCACAACCACACACACACAGTCGATGTAGGTAATTCTAAATAGAAAGGGAGGCAGACAATCCCCTGCTATGTACAGGCATCAATGGAGATTAGACTTGTTATGGTAGGCTAGTATAAGCTAATATACTACATACCATGAAATCACTACTTGACTTGAACATTATCCTACCCGGTATGCTGGTAATTATGATGATACTGAAGTCTCTTACAAGTCAACAACCTCTTCAGCTGTCCAATCACTAGTATCATAGTGTTAATACACCATATTTCATTGACTAAACTTTCACTATATACTCTTACATACAGCAACTTGTAGAACTGATTGACTAACCTTTCACTACGTATCCGTTGTTGGCAGCGGCCCTGGCGAATGGGGACACATAGTCTGGGTCGTTAGACAGTTTCCTAGCCTCATTGGCGATGGTGTTGGCAGCTGATTGGATGGTTTCACGTTGCCGGTGCTGCAATTGTAAAGTTAACACTGATAGGGTAGCGATATGAAGGAAACCGTCAGCTTTTTTGCAGAGAACATTATATTCCCAATCCTATAGTACATGTACTGTATATCACACTATATATACACGTATATTATAAAGTACTGTATACAGAGTAGACAGAGGGTCCTGTATGTACATGGTGATTGCCAACAATAGAGCAAGGGGTAATAGAGCTACCAATCAATCAAAAGGCAAATGTCCAAGTCATATCTTTTGACCTGTTTATTACTTGACAATTTCCTGTCATAGTGGTGTCAATATACATACATGTAACTATGTATATGGTAAATATTAGTAGCTACATCTACCAGTGTATCAAAATATTATAGAGTAGAACTGAACACTACTAGTAGCAATTATAGATTATAATATATTATACAGCTCTAGAGAGATCAACTACACACCTATAAGAGAGTGGGTTTACACTCTATAGGCTACTGGCTACTTATTATGAATGTCAATTAGGGTACTAAGGCTAACTGCATACTTACCTTCACTGCTTGTAGGTGCCTTAATATCATAGAGTCAGTCATGTTATCAAATAGCCCATCAGTTGCCAGTAAGATTATGTCCCCTTCTAACACATCTAATGAGTACTTCACTGCATCTGATGCACTACAGTACAAAGTTCACTATTACTACTAGTAGTTCAAATACATGTACAATGGATAACAGGGTTGAATCATACACTTCAGTTCAAATAATACTTATACTGCGATTTGTGGTCCCTTATTACTACATACATGTAACTACTTGTACATTGCACATTACTGTATAATATGTACATAATGTAAGCTCTTGCTGATTCTAATGTAAATATGCATCAACACAATAGAATGGGAACAAATGTTGACAATGTGGGGTTATAAACCATAGAAATAACACTGGTATATTGTTAGTTCTGTTCCACACATTATACCCCAACACATAGGCTACATTCATGAAATAAATACATGTAATAAGAATATTACCAACAATTACTTTATGTTATACTAATAATAACATACAATGTATTCTTCAGAGAATAACTTCCTAATATCTGGTTCAAGTTACCTTACCAGTGTTTGTTATGTAATAGTTGAAGGTCAGAGTAGGCTATGTATATTAATTACTTTCCCTAATGTAGATACAGTATGTAACTTATCTAGACATAACTAATTACACGCAAGTAAGCAATAATTAAATCAGAGTAATAGCCTCAGAGTCTTCCTTCTAGTACCACAGTACCAAGATAATACATGTAATATTATAATATTGTATGTACTATTACACTTGTTGATGCAAAAGTCGGGCGCAGACTGGAAGCGAATGAGGCGAAATCCGCTAGAGAAATTTCGAGAAACGAGCGAGACTCTGCCGCGTTGGGCTAAATTTTCGAATTCGTTCGGATTAAACATTTTTGATATTTTCCCTCTAAAAATTTCAATATTTGTAAGGGCAGGACATGCTCAAGTCATAGTCTAACACGAATGTTTAGCGCCAAGTGTGCTTGGAAGGGCAAAGCGAAACAATATGACCCCACTTGCCGCGCGACTGATTTTGCCTCCAGTTTGCTCCAGCGTATACTAATTTAGACAGACAGACAGACAGGAAAGAGTAAATGTCACCAACAGCTATATACCCCAACCATACTCTGTTCCCCACTGTCTGTCAGCAGTATATATCTACATGTATGTTGGATATACACCCATCCACAAGGCAGCATATCTAATACACATACAAGGTGAGCCCACTACTAAATAACACCTACATGTAGTACTTTATACAGACTGTAAATCTGTCAAACCTGTCTTCATAAATCTACATCATACTCTGTTACTTATTCACCATCTTTACAACAACATTAATTATGGATAAACATTTCCTGTGATTGAAAGACAATGTAGGTGATTTCATGGGTCATCAGCCAAACTGCCAACATGTACCACATCTAAACAGAGAGCAGCGGTATATTTCTAAACAATACTGAGATTTCTAAATGTATCAGAAAAAGTTGATTCTATCTTTCCTTGTCTTGATAGAAGCATATAATTATATACAAGTACATGTATATAGGGTATAGGAAAAAACCGCAAAAGACAGAAAAATTGATTACACAACTTTATATCTTATGCGTTTACAGCAGCGGTGTAATGGGAGCTAAGAGACCGTCTAAGCGCAGAAAAGCCTACACACTCTACATACAGCGTAATACATGTATGTGCTTTTTAAGTTGTAACAAGAATTGAAAAAAATGGAAGGCAATTTATTGAGAAGGCCCCATGGAGTACTTTCAGCAGGCCCTGCATTTTTTAACAGGCTCCTGGAACCCAGAAAGACCCTTATAAAAACAATAGTGACTACATTGTAGCAGTACTACTACAGTTAGTGACAGTAGTGACTACATTGTAGCAGTACTACTACAGTTAGGATGATGTAATAGTGACAGAGCTGACTAACCTATCACTAATGACACGACCTCTGTAAGCAGGTGGTACCATGGTCAGCTGGAATGGAGAGTTGAAATAGTGCTGCTGTTCCTGAGACCGAGCCAGTATCTTACCATTACGTATCACCATGTACCCGCTGTCTCCTAAGTTGGCTGTGTATAGCTTCCTATCTCCTACGTCCAGTGAAACAATACAGGCTGTTGTACTACCTGCAAACAAGGAACACAGGCTAATAAATAACTGAAAACAAACAGGAATACTTTGCTGTTCTATACTAACAGCTACAGAATGTATTTATATAGAGGAGGGTGACATGATTACACAGTCCTACAGGTAATAAAGCAGTTTAGGTAAGTGGCCCAGCCTGTTATGTCAGCACTCAATGTTTACGTTACAGCAGACTAGCAGCCAATGTAATTAAAAGTTGATGCAATCAGAACTTAGAAAAACCATAGGCCTAGGGCTATATATTATATTAGCTACATTATGTCTGATGGTGTTTATATTGGGTTGGAAGTGACATGTTGGTCACACTGTTCGGTGGTCACACTGTTTGGTGGTCACATACCTATTACTGCCTCTTTATGCAGAGTTGCCTCCTCATAGGAACGTTCCAGTAGAATATCCGGTGAGCAAGGTTTGAACCTCCCACTATCTACAAGTCTAGCACATATGGACATAATAGCCTGTGGTACCTGCGAAGGGTCTACACCATACTCCCTCCAACCACCGACTCCATCAGCCACCCCTACAGTAACAATTATTTAACTATTATCCATGACATGTACAGAATGCACTAGGCCTACACAGAAAAGTAAAAGGAGTGAAGATTACAGGTCTGTAATGTTGTGTTCAATCATATAAAAACCTCTGATAGACTGTAGACTTACGTCTTGTCTAACACTTTCAATATACAAAGGACGAAATTGAATTTTTAAACTATATGATGTAGGCTATATAGATGCACGTATACATGTATATAGGCCTACACACTCTATGTCCACAGTTCTTCATCTTAGACACACTCTTAACCCATATCACTACATGTAGGTCTACTATCATGGTACCTTCTACATTCTCCTCTAACTAGTGGACAAGTGGCAGTATGAATGATCAACAATATCTTCAGTTCTATTATACAATGTAGTAGGGCTATACCATTTTCTTTATTGATTCATTAATTAATATCAAATATGCCTTAATCTGTCTCTAACTACATTAGGCACTATGGCACCATGGCTACCTACAACTATTACTTATAACAAATTGTATATATAGGGCCTATACTATAGGCATATATAGGCCTAATCATGATAATCATGTATTTCATCAACTTAAGTTTTGTTCTAATCACTAACAGACATGACCATTGAATTGGCATTCAGATTCTGTTGACAAAGAATTTCAAGACAGTCAGTTAGGAACTGTCCGGACTCACACAGTTAGAGTTACCTACAGTAAAACAAAACAAACAATTACAATATCGAATACAATTTATTTTATTACATACCCATAACACATGCTGTTTGGTGATCAGCTAAGAAATATGCGTCTTCTCCATAGCTCCATTTAGATGTGTGGGTACCTTTATCATTTGAACTGTTGGGATTTAATCGCTTAGAAAACCCCGCAACAGCAGATAGAAGGTGAACGTTCTGCTGTTGGTTTGCTTTTTGATGCAACGTTGAGAACCGTTGGTTTTCTGAGGATATGAATGCTCTTACAATTGATCTACCACATGCAAGCACAGAGTGGAGCATAGTTTCCAGCCCTTAAAACACCTTACCGGTTCATTCACCAGATGTGAATCAGTATTGTCACGCTACTCGATATGGAAAGGGTTGAGTAAATGTCAGGGTACAATGTGATTGAATCTCTATGGAGGACTAGCGAAATCGGAAGTTTACTCAGCACGACAACATCTTGGCGATATAACACTTTGCCGGCGAGATTAGGTTTGGCGACTAATAAAGGAAAGATAACTCTTGAAGTGGAAATGTTAATAACTGCAAGAGAACACAACTTTGCTAATCTAGTAATAATATTGTGAATAAAATTTCTGCAGATTCCTCCCCCAGAGCCATTTCATTATGGTTTTGATAACTCCTAGCATAATGATAATATACATTGGCATGAGTTCCAACCTACGACCCATAGGAGTGTAACTTCGGTCCCTAGTGGCTGAAAGAAGGTTAGGGTTACTGGTTATGGCATATAAGCTTTACTAACTTTAGTAAAAGGTGGAAATAGTACTAGTGGTGGTGGTACAGCAGCTGTACTAGCACGATTGAAGCCTAAAACAGACCAAAGCAACATGGAAAGTACCTCACATATAAAGACTGGTTTTATTATAGCAATTGTTTTTGTATCAATCTCAGCGATTTAATCAATTCAGCAGTAATACTATGAACAATGAATTTAGTCTGCCATTAATAAATTATTTTAAAAAGCATAAAATTATGGTTTACTGGATGAACATTGGCATGCAGGGCTGTGTGACTGATTTTCTGGTGAATTACCAGAAACTGGAATGGAAAAATATTCTAATGGCCTGTAAATTCAAAATATAATGTACCACAATTATTTTAATTTCACCGAATAAAAATAATAGTTTTGTTATAAAAATCTGCTTTGACTCTTATAATATATTATAATATACTACAGGCATAATAGATACCAAAAATAATCCACACTTATGCATACAATACAGACTAAGTAGTGCAGGAGTCTCATGAGAGAGAAAAAAGGAATATATACCGAAACCATAGTACAGCAGTAGATATAGAACACGCATTAGATTGCACCAAATAAATTAACACGAACAATTTTTAGATTTACTGCTACTTTTGTCTAACCTAATGCCATCCATTCCTGTTTCTAGAGTCATAGGCATCTTCTGACCAGGTAACCTCTCACCTAAAACATGTAATAATAAACTAGAGCAAGATGGTCGACAGCTAACCCATTGTAGGTATGGGAGTCAGTTAACCCACTGTAAGTATGGGAGACAGTTAACCCATTGTAGGTATGGGAGACAGTTATGTGCATATTCTTCCTGACATTACTCAGTTTATATGGGAGACAAGATACATTCAGTTATGAGCTTAGTCTAGACTCTAGAAGTTAACTGCCATGATGATGAAGCAGTTGAGGTCAGACAACTCCAAGAAAAAACATTATGAAAGGAGTTTTAGTAGACTGTAGAAAGATAACCCTAGTTTTAATAGTGCACTCATTGTAAGCAATATGTGATGGTGTTGCTGCCTTAGTACGAATATACACAATATACACAACATATACGTAATATTAGAACAATACTGGTAACTATGATACTTCATACTGAACTTACTAATATTGGTGAAAAGTTCATTGACACCTGTGGCTGTTAGAGCACTGGTCTCTATAAATATAGCACCTATTTGATTACAGTATTCCTCAGCATCTATAAATAACACATGACATACATAAATGTTGTAGTATGCAGTGTACATTATGACATATAAATGTACATACATATTATATTATATACATGTACATATTCTATATACTAGGTCTGTGTTGTTTAGAGTGTTGTGCGGATATAACAAGATATGCATCATCCAACCAACTAGAGTACAGCTATGACAATCATGTCTGTGTTGAATGAAGGCATGTGTTGTTATCTAAACAGAGAGTCTAGTGTCACACTGAATAGATGTGCACTGTATTTCATAAGTTCAGTAATGAATCACAGTATTTTGATCTATAATATCAAAATAAACAAAATTTTTATCAGATTGCCTATTTAGTGATTTCTGTTCTTTAGGACTGTGTAACCCTTCCTTTTGAATAGAATTGTAACTTTATGAGATGGTCTAACCTGCTGTCGTGACCTCTCTTTCATCCTCAAGGTCAACTTTATTCCCTGCTATTGCTAATACTATGTTCTTTGGGCCTCTTTCTTTCAATTCCTTTATCCAACCTTTTAAACCTTTAAATGTTTCCTAAACATAGACAAAGATAATAATTATATCCGTTATTTTCCAGGCCTACTGTAACACAACATTGCCATCACCAAATATACAATGAATCTGTAAAGTGCTTGGGGCCATCTACTTAGAGGATGTCAACATAAACTCATAAGATTGAACATAAAGATAGCTCTATGCTAACTTTGGGTTTCCATACAATGCATACAGGGATTTCCTGATAACTACAAACATGGTTAGACACTTTAGTTAGCCTCTGATATAGAGTGAATAACTCCATAGTGAATCTAACATAATGCTACACAAGAGTTGTAACAATATTCATTTAGTAAGGAAAAGAATGATTTACCTCTTTGGTGATATCATACATTATAATGGCAGCTGCTGACCCTCTGTAATACATCGGGGCTAAGGACCGGTACTAAAAGTATACATAGATGCATTCTTCAAAAAACGACCTTGAAATATTAGAATGCATCAACATGGGGTTGGCAATCACCAAACTAGAGCAACCAAAGTATACTCCTAGTCTATCTTAGCAGCAACAGGCCAGTGGGAAGATGTGACACGCGGTATGTCATACAGTGATGAGTCATCATCTAATGTGCACTGACTGGCCAATGAAGGGGTATAATACGATACCTACATGCAGTTTAGAGAAATAAGAATTACCTTCTCTTGGCCAGCTGTGTCCCATATCTGGAATCTATATGATCTTCCGTCTACCAGAAGGGTCTTGGACATAAACGAAGCACTGAAATACCACAACCATGACATAATTAGTACTTAGTAAATCTGCCAATATAAACATATATATGGTGATCACACAATATCAGTTAGACTCCATATACATGTATATAATACATTGTTCTCAAAGTTGCATATTTCCTTGTGACATATGCTGCTGATGAGTGCTCGCCGATAATGTAGGCATAAGCAGTCATCAATAAACTATCAATTTGGTTACAAACAGAAAATTGCATAGTAGGCTGTATGTTAAATGCTGGTTACTAATTGGTTTGAAGAGAAAGGATGTCATTATAACAAACAGTGATCTAACAAGGATGTTTGTGTATTAGTACCACCAAGTGATTGATGTACACCATAATTATAGGCCTATCAAAAACGGTATCTTTTTTACATTATCAGGCACAAAGAAGTTAACTAGACTCGTACCATATGCCCATAAACATAGAATAAACTTACCCAATAGTGGTCTCCGTACCTGGTTTGAAACTGTCTAAGACAAACCTCTGTACAACACTCGTTTTACCGACGCATGTGTCCTACAAATAGAAGGAAACCTCACAACTTAGCGATGCATACGATTGATCAAAGAGTTAAATGGCTGGCATCATTCTTCCATCAGTCTAAACTATACATAAGGAAGCATTGATGAAGGCTCCCCCATGCATTTATTACCAATCTGTGGGAATTCCCCTGCATAATTAACAGTTTTTCAGGAATAATTTTCATGGATCAAAATGCAAAAATACACTTCCTTGTGAACTAAGCCAATAGATGTACACGTACAGCGCAGGTTGGAAATTTTGACGTAGTAAATCATGCTATATGATAAAATATGTATAAATTAGCACGGTCGGCTACATACAATATAGAAATACTTACACCCAAGAGACAAAGTTTTATTTCCTGTGTGGTTGACATGGTCTAGTCTGGTCTATAACCATGTAGTATCAACTATCCATAGTATAGGATGTTAGTATGTACAGAGTGACTTCAAATCTAGGTTGACCACTACAACATGATCAGAAATAGTTGTGCTCCTTACCAGTGAATGGGTATACTAAGTCAGGGGTGCCCAAACTATGGTCCTAGGGCCACATGTGGTTCTTAATTTTCAATAGCCCTCCTGCCCAACAGAAGACCATGCATTGCAAGTTGTATATTTTTCATTTCATAAATGTAAAGCGTGCAATATAATGTCTTGTAAAAGGAAAGAGCAGTCAGCAGTTTATTGGTGAAGTGTGTACGACTCCATATGACTACTTCCTTTCTAGGAGCATATCAGTGCGATTTCTGGAAGGGGCTACCAAGAGCCTGTTCAAAAATATATGGTTTGTTGAGAAGGCTCAAATTTCTTGCTGAAAATTGCAAAGCACCATACACATATACATGCCTGTATATTGTAGACCTATTGCACTTGCATGTACTCCTAACTCCAAGCATACTCACTTTACATGCAGATTATACAAAATCCTTTTGTCAATTTATCTGCCTTTTCATTTTTCTTTCCTATGGCTCATATACCCTAAAAGCAGAGACTGTTTGCGAGTTTGAACTTTTGCGAATTCAGCGAGTGACAAATTCATGAATAATTTCCATTGCTATCAAATTCTGCTTTCAAAATTATTTATATTATTATTGGTTTAAACAGATCATACATGCAGCTATTTAGCTATATGGTTGGACACTTAAAAAAGCAGCAAACATTGCTGTAACGTAATTGCCAAGAAGTAGGCTATAACATAAGAATTTAATCAGAGGAGTTTTGAATTACTTTCCCCCACAGGTGAGCTTACTGCACTATATAGAAGTCCGGTGCAATTTTGCACTGTATGTAAAATCTGAGCAAAGAGACAGCCTAGCTATGCTTGTTTCTAATACTTACGATGTAATTTTGCTTTAACATTTATTTTGGGACTTGAATAAATTTCGCAATAGGCCAAACTAGCTAAATATTTCTATCCCAAAATGCCCCAGGATTAGCAAACTCGCGAAACTTTCTTCCGCTAAAAATTTCTGCTTTTAGGGTATGTGCTTATATCGAGAAAAGTACTGTTAGAATCAACTTTTACTGAGGTTTTTGAGAATCTCAGTTTTATTCCAACTCTTGAATACAGGTATGATGTAAATCTTTGCAGGTCTATGCAAAATATAGTTGTAAGGTAACAAAATAAAGGTCTACTTGCCGTTACTACTACTTGATCGCAGAGCATAGATGTACACTGTAAATAAATAAACATGTTTACTGTATACATTTTGCTAGCAAATATGCCTTTTATTTTATTTTAACCTTGAATTAAAACCTTTTAAGTAGTCATTTAGCATTAGCATAGTTAATATTTATGTTTTAATGATTTGTAAAATTATTATTATATCTAGACTTTAGGCCTTTGTTTAATTGTTTAACTTAAAATAAAATATCACTTTCATTTTGAAGTTTACATCATTGTTGGTTGATGTTTATAAATAATTTAATATAGATAATAATAATTTGAAAATTTTAATGATTCTGATTCTCATCTGGTTATTACCTTAATTTTAAATTCAGATGTAAATAAATTTAATCAAAATGAAATAAAATTAATATTAATCTATATCCATATTCATATTGCATCTTGTATATTTATTATATTAATGTAAAATAAATATTTAATATTAATTCTATTTAATATCAATCCTGGCTCACGCACAGGTGGTTATACTTATTATTAATTGTCACTTATAAATCGTTTAGAGCAAGAATAGAAATGAATAGAAATAGAATACACTAAAAGATAGCTAAGCTAAATAGCCAATACTGAGGTAATAAGCTAATAACTAATAAATAAAATAATTGTAACCATCGAATTACCATGCATTTATTTTATGATCATAAACACCATAATTATTATGATAAAGACAAAAATCAACCCCACAATTTTACTATTGATAACTCGAGGTCAGTCTAATTTGTGCAATGAATTAGCATTGATGGCAATGGAAGACATCAAGTATTACTCTTACGTAAAATTGGCTTCTATTGGTTCATAATAGTCTTGTAATTGAGAAACAGATAAAACGATTGGCTCAACTGGACAATGACAACGGAAACCGCAACAAGTAGTTTCACTTTAGTAATTGAAAGGTTTGGCTGTGAATATTGCACATTCTATGTGAAGAACAATAGGAGAATACAATACTGCATCGGTGCAAATACCAATGTAGAATGAGGGTCACGTTTGTAGATTTTTGGTCACGCACAGCATAATTGCAGTATTGCACAAAGGCTGGGTAAGGCACTTAGCAAGTAACTAGTGACTAACACTAACAGTACACTGAGTACAGTAGAGTTAAGAGTATGTATGACTATCACTATCAAATGCAAATCATTATCATTATGATTATATTATTACTATATTATAATAATAATTACTAATCTTAAATATATAAAATAAATGTGGGTAAGGGCAAATTGCTAACTCCGTAATTGTAGGCCATACCTGAGTAGTTTTAGTTTACTTCAACAGGTTTACTTAGTTTAGTTTGTTCACAGTGACAGTAGCCTATTGAAGCAATTTATTGCTGATTGTAATTGTTTCTCTTTTTATAATAATTGACTATTCTTTCTCACCCTTACATTTACTATACATCGGTTGGGCCATGACTTCGTAGAGTATCAGTAGGATTGACTGGCTATTAATATGAATACCGTAATCATTTTGCTCGACTAAGGTAGGTTAGGCTAATTTGTATTCCATTACCCAAGCTGCTATCATCCTCTATGGGATGTGGGCCGTTATTTTGTCTGATGCTTCAATTCGGTTCCCAGCAGGTGAACCGGCTTCACTAAAAGAGCTAGACATGTAGGCAGTAGGCCTACTTTATGCTGGTCTAATGACTAGTTCAAGCTAAACAACAACAAGCTAAACAAAGGTGGTTGCAAACTGTTACAAACTGTTACAAACCGCTAAACTAGTGAAATTTTGCTATTATGAATCATCATAAGCATGTTATTAGTATATATACTCGTACATATACTTTGGGCTATGCAGGGCATGGTAGAGGTTTGAGAGAGCAGAATATTGCAGTATAGTTAATATATTATGTGTATGACAACATACTTGCCAAGTGTCCCGGGTTTCTCGGGACACCCCCGGGATTTGAAAATTGTCCCTACACTGTCCCAATGTCCTGATTTATACCCCGGGAATTAGGAAATTGCTGCTCCAAAAAATTTTATTTATTATTTCCTTTGGATTTTCCAAAACACTGGCTGAAAAAGGGTTGAGCGTCGCAAATCCTGGGGAATTTTGCTAAATATAATGCTACACACCGTTTATTTTTAAAGTAGTTCGATGTCTACTGACTGTCGTGTCTATGCCAATTGCCACTAGTGATAGCCCAAACTCTGACTAATTCCTGAGCTATATTGGCAGTGTACTAAAGCCTCCCCAACAGTGGATAGCTATTTTATATAAACGCTCTAATGTCAATGACAACCACCGCGCAAATGAAAATTCACTCATTAATTATTTGCTTGTACAAATAATGTTTCCATTATTAGTCTATTGGATGTTAATTTAGCTGTTAAGCCAAACAATTCTCACAGTACAGACAAGCAAAAGACTCGGCAACTTTCAAAATTAAAATCAATGGGTCAAGTTTATTTATTTTATTGCTAAAAGTAAATTAGGTTTTTAATATCAATATTATAATTATGCCTTCTGCACCCTCTAGTATTACTGATGGTGGTACCAATGACATAGCCAGGCACACGCTGACCCGGAAGCATATCAAAGCTGTTGTCTAAAAGCTGTCACGTCACTTAAAAGCTTAGAAGATTTGTTTATTCTCAATGATTCTGAAGTTCAAAAGACAGGCTTACATTATGATTATAATTTTTAATATAATAATTATAAACTTAACTTATAAAAATACTGAATTATTAATATTGTTATTATAATTCAGTGTTTTCATAAATAAAGCTATTTATATGTTTATAATTTAATAAAATAAAACAAAAATTTGGTTTCTAATAAATTTTTATGTTGTAGCAAGTTTTATAGGTCTTCTTTAGATAATCCAACCTGAAGCACTCTTTGCAATTTCATTCCTATTCTAATTCTTCCCACCATTTTAAAACCATTCCAATATGCATGTAATATGAACATATTTTTGACCACTAGAGCAGCATACAAATACAAGTGAAATTGCCCTAACTACTGTCATTTTAGTGGCTCACAAAAAATATTTTGAATGCGGGAGAGTGCTCCTCTACCCCTCCCGCACCCTTTCTGGCAGCCCGCTACGCGGGCTGGCATGGCCTGCGGCCATGTCACCCGTCTTCCCTCTGGTCGGCGCATGTGTCCAGATTTTTTACCCAGGTTACTTGGCAAGTATGCTTGCCAAATACTTCACTGAATGATCAACCTATGCTGTCATATTGATAATCTAGTTGGTGCTCCATTGCTCAGTTCCAAGTATTGCATTTACGTGTATATATAATAGTGCACACTACTCCAGTTGAGTGGACTATCTGCCACTGCACATGATGCATGCTCACCATTACATGTGAATAATATATATACCTATTATATCTGCAATGAACCTACGTATATCAATGAATTTTTAATTGAATTAGAATACTGATAATATAGGCTTTATCAATGCATATGCGCATTAAAAACCTTTAAATAAATGAAAAGATTTCTGGAAATCTTGTTTTCTTATGAGATTATGACTGTGATGTTCTAGAATGATTTGTATACCCAATGTTTATGGTGTAGTATAGACTGTGATATGATCCCTGCTTCTATTACCAAATGTAAACTTGCTAATATGTATATTGTTTTAAATGACCATTTTATTATAACAACCAATAATACGTTCACCTACATGGGTAATAGATATCCACCTTGTACAACAATACTGGAATTATTAACATATTTAATCTACAGGTACATTCTAATGTAAATGTACATGTTATATAGTATAATAACATTCTTTGTAATCGCAAATCTATAGCTTGCATTGGATCAGGTATATAACTGACTACTGTCATTAATTTCAGGTGATATAATCTCTATCAACTAATGAAGATGATGCAATATGCAAAGATATAGAGTCATGATTTGTCTGATTTCATATCAAGTAAGTCTCATATGCTAGTACATGTACATGAACTACTACTACTGCTAGTGCTACTGCTGCTAGTGCTACTACTACTACTACTACTACTACCACTACTACTATTCCCACTACTACTACTACCACTGCCTCTACTACTACCACAACTACTACTACCAGCTTACCACTACTACTGCCACTACTACCACTACTACTACTACTAGTGCTAAGTACTATATTTAGATTACTGGGAGTTTAACGGCCTGCAGAGAATAATGCGTAGGCCACACTGCAGCGAATTTTTAGCGAAAAGCGAATTTTGGCCAGTGACGAATTCGCAGATTCGCAAAATATGTGCGAATTCGCGGAAAACATGCGATTTCGCATTAGCTGGGTTGAATCAGCTAATTCGCAACTCGCTAATTTGTGATTGGCCAATTTTTACTTGTCACGTTACTGTCACGTGTTCAGAGCCACGGATTTTCAATCAATCATGAGTTTAAATTATTATATTAAAATATTTATTTTAACTGATGAATAAAATGAATACTTCCGTTTGCAAGAACTGTGTAAAACGAATAAAAGTAAGAATAAAATAATTATTTTATTTTAATCTATTTTAATTATAATTTTATTTTACATTTTTAGGAGTTCTAGTTCTGCAGTGAATGAGAAACGTGACCGAGGATAATAATTTTTGATCCCTCATTGGGTGAAATCAAATCGTCCACAATGCGAATTTGCTTTATAGCTTTTGCAGTGTGGCACGCTCGATTCTAATTTGCGAATTCGCCTTTGGCCAAAATTCGCTATTCGCAAGAAAATTCGCTGTAGTGTGGCCTAAGCTTAACCAAACAGTTTACATTATTCATGGGAGTTTACTTCCCGATGTCTATAGCCATTGACCAGAATAAGAAGTTGTCTTCCTCCAACTGTAGGAGAGGACAACTTCTTACTAGGGTCAACTGCTGAAGGAGGAGTATCCATGCCACTGTGTTGGTATTTTAACATATATTTTCCATGCATTAAAATTCTCCTTATCTCTACAATATATTGCTTATCATTGCAAAACACGGAAAACACACTTATGGTAGTAGAATAGGAAATTGATGTTCGGCATGTAAACTAATTTTTTTTAAAGTTTTGTCGTATATTTCTATCCTCAAGAATAATTGAAATTAATAGTCATAAATCACTGATCATTATTCTATATTGTTGACTTTTATATTTTATGATAGTGAGATTAGTTAAGAATGTTTGAATATTGCATTGTAGTCGGCCCAGGAGTAAAGATGTCATAGATCTTCGGGAAATATAGACAAAGGGGACGAATCTCAATACACCACAATCTTCAAATTATACCACTTTATTTTTTATACTTATTTAATACTTTCTATTGAAAGGTTGTTGTAAATCTCAAAGATTATTTATTTACAAAATTCAAATTTATATGGTAATCCGAAAATCTACTGGACAATCACCAATACTCAATCTTTGATATTTGGAGAAAGAGAAGACAACTTATACAATATTACCTGAGGTGAGTTATGGCTATATTACCCATATCTTTATTATTCAGTAAAATTACAAACTTTAAACTTAAGCCATAACAATGATTGTGTAAGGTAACTTTATGTTTATTAATAAACTAGCAGGGTATTGTTTCTCTAGTAGTACAATTATGTAGGAGAGATATTTCTGGTATCTGATTGTTGAGACGAACAATCAGATAATTCATATCTCCTCTAGTCTCCACTCTGTTTACTACTCTAGTTTACTGATATACGATGTGGGCTAATGGTAAGTTAATATTAGTACTGTTGCTAGATAGATCTGTTATATTATAGAGTCAACAAAATATCTACATACATGGCTGTAATATAGTGGTGCTATGAGGTAGGTGTCGAACCAAACAGCAAAAGAGATAGCTTTTGCTCTTTGTTGAGATCTGAGCTGGCGAAGCTGTCCTCTACGTTTAGTTTTGGGTAACCCTCAACCCAATCTCTTCGGTTTTGGTTGGGCAACATATTATATACTTGCACGTAGTATTATACATAGGTCTACTCTACAGTATAGTATTAATTGAATATTATATGCAATAGCCTACGTATGCATGGCGCATGGGCACAGTTTGTGTACAACCTACATATTATTCTAAACTCACCATAGCAGTGTGCAGTCTACACTCTTAGCTGTAGTAGTAGAGAAATTGTGATAGTATTAAATCTCTGCATGTGAGTTGGTGGCCACTTAGGTTGGGGGGGGGGGGGGGGGTTCGTGAAGAATAAATAGAGAAGACAACTTTTTCCTTTTCCTATACTAAACACAGCATATATAGCTAGGGCTTAAGTTCTCCAAAATAATTTTGGTAAATTTTTCCAAACTGGTTGGAAACCAAAACCCATCACATAGGAAATAGTAGAGGTAGGTGAAGTGCACCAAAACTAATAGTTTGGCAAGTACAATACCTCCTATGTATGTTTATACTTGGACTTACAGTCATACTAGTCTAACTCACTGTCTCATTATGTAATACCATTATGATTGCATAAGGATCAATGTATTATTTTCTTAAATGAGTGCAAAAATGTGTTATGTGAAAACATGGAAGGCTTTGTTAGTGTAGATTTGGTTTACAAGATGTACCTTGTAAATATTGTTACTTTAAGTACAGATGCCAATTATATTGTTATAGTATTATTTACTTAATCGGTGACATAAACATTGCGGATAGTTACACTGTTGGATTAAATAATACCAAACATTAGGGAACATCTACTCATCTTATACTGATTTATGGTCAAACTACTTAAGCTGCCTGAAATCCCAACATCCTGTAGTGTGTTTTATTACTCAGACTAATATCTTTACTTATTGCTGCTACAGACTAGTGGCAGACTATCTGGGTGCAAGGGTTACTTATCTGCTGGATTATCACCTCCCATGGAATGTTAGACTGTGTTTCCAGTCACTGGCATAACATCCTCTGCTCACAAGTTGCTCAACTATTCTACGTGTTTATATAATCTGTTGGAAGTTTAACCAAGTTATTAGTTAGTGCTCTGCGCTCTACCAAGCTGTATACCAAACTATCAGGTGAGTGTATCAGTAATACACTGTACATGTAATATGTTAGACTTGTCTTCCCTTGTCAATTTGGACCATTTAAAAATATTAATAGAATGTAATTAAATTATTTACCTTTTTTGTACTATGTTAGTTTTACCAGTAAACGGGAAGAAGATATTTTAGTATACAGGTATCTAATGACTAATATATCTATAGCGTAGAAATAGAAAGCCCCACTTCATGGTGATGTACAGACAATTCCAGTCAATAGAAACAGTTGAAAGGGAAGACCAAACCTAAGCATAGTTTCTGTGGCAGTGTCCTATAACAGTGCAAAAGTGATACATTGTATTTAGTACACTAGAAATATTGTTATTATCAGAACACTACATTATTATCATTTTAGCAATAATGAATGTACATGCATATGACTATGCAATAGATATGAGCAACTGAAATATACCGTATTATAGAACTAGTGAGTCTAACTGTTATAAACTAATAATATACATTATTTGTATTATTATTTTTCTTAGAAATTAAAATACTTTTATTCAACAACTCAAAAGTACAGTATAAGTGCATGTATTTAAGTACATATTGACTTTGTGTCACCAAAGTCTATGATTCTAATTCATTTGACTTGCTGCACAGACATTGAACTTGGAAACAAACATACTATTATATGGTATCTTACCAGTCATATCTTATTCATGCGTCTCTAACACTGCTGCAATGAACTAACTAATAGCGTAATGTATCTTATCACAATGATATCTCTAACTAGATATCTCCATTGAGTAATACCGAATATCTTATAGAATTACTGCAGATTAGCCTATCTTAAATAAGGGCTTGCTACAGAATGGAATGTCGTCAGGTTTGAACAGTTTAGCCTGATTTCTATTCTTCTATCAGTTGAGTTTCTATTCTATAGGGAGCTGCACCTACAGAACATCTCCAGAGGGCTAGGCTACGTAAGTGATTCTTCAGTTTTGTTGTGGTTTTTTTATTCATGTATACTTACTTACATTTCTGATAGTATCTGATATTTTTATTTATTGTTTTACATAAACTTGAGCTCTCTTTTGTTCTGGAAACCATTGTTTCACATTTAACTTATCCGTGTCATTTTCAAAGGAGAAACTCGACCACATGGTTAGTATATGAGACCATATTTGTCTGGGCCGTAGTGTAGTTTTATAGACTGCCTTATGGATTATCTATGGTGTTAATCCCTCTTTAATCCATCTTGGGATTTTGTCTCCCTGTCTGTCTGTTACACAGGCTGAGCGTAATTCTACGAGTATGATCATATAACTCCATCACAGTGATTTATCACTTTTAGTTGTCTAGCAATACTCGTGTGTAATGACGTTGTGACGTATAGCTTTAACTGGAGTGCGTGTGCTTTCACTTTCTCATTTAGTGTTTGGACACGGGTCCCTGCAGACGTATATCAATCTCTTCTGCAGCCGTTCTTATCCTGACGCTGACTGCTGTAACTCAGTTCTCCTTATATTGGTAAGTTATCATGTCACACTGCTCAATAAAATTATAAATCCTGCATGTTTTATCATTTAATTTATGGAGATCTTTGTTGATTTATACTTTAAATTAAATGTCTGTAAAAGTTTTTGTTTTTAGATTTTATTCTTGTGATTTACTACTGAAAAATCAGCTTTGTGAATCTCACCCTGTACTAATTGTATATTTACCATGTTGAAATTTGTACTTTGGCTACGGAGATAAGTTGCCCTTTTAACCCTATATCTATCTGAAAGCTCACAACCAATTTACGTTATGTTACGTTAAATATTTCATTCTACCAAGTTACCATAAGATAGCTTTATCACAAGAATTTTATCTTTGCAGTTGGTAAGCAAAGTAGCGTAGATTATACGGAGATTACGTCTGAAGTAAAGTATTTACACTCACAATCATCCTTCTTGCTTTCTCACTTCAATATATGAAACATCTGACACGTCTAAAACTATGAGCAAAGCGCTCAACTGTTGTACATGTAGTGCATGGTTTTTCTTCTTGAGTTTATTACAAATATGGTGAGAAATGTTTCTTGCGATAAAAACACTTTGAAACAAGAGAAAATGAATCCTTATAGCCATGTGATTACATCTACATGTGTGTGTATGTGTGATCTATATATTATTGCGATCCAAGGCTAAGATGGACCATTGAACTTCACATGACGGTATCTAGGACATGGTGTATTACTGGTTATTCACCAAATGAATATATTCAGTAGCATTAGTGGTATTTCCACCTCGATTAGCTTGTAGGACAGGCTGTGTCTAATTATATAATCTACATCCTATCAATTAATATAAATAAGGTGGCCATCAAGTTTATCACCAGGAAATCAGATGCAAATCCTCCATCCGAAAGATGTGGAAATGCACGGTTAGGGGTTTAGACATATTATACACTACTTAGAACATGATATTAAACATAACACCACTCTTTAACGGAAATTATGTGCCGAGGAAACTTTAATAATCCGGCATCTCTGTTGTTTTTATACACGCATGTATACTGTATACAATGTATGTATATTATACATGCATGTAGCGCATATATATAATACATACATGATGCATGTATACATTGTAATACAGGCCTATGCTATTATATGTACATGTACATTTGTATATAGCCTAAGTATTGCTGAGCAGCATTTTTTAGTAATTTATTCTTGAAATGTTGAACTTCAACTTATTTTAACAATAATGAAGTAACCTATTATTTACATCAACTTGTACATAAATGCCACTGATGTCTAAAGTGTATTTTATTAATTTGACTCTTTTCATACTGTACATTCAACTGTGGGAGTAATCAATGTCTATAGTATTTACTGTATAGTCAATAATTACTGATACAAAGTTGACTACATTCACATTTACTATCACAGATGAAATACAACATTAAATTATATCACCAGATAGTAGTAGCAGTTTGGGAACAGTTGGTATAGTTCCCATCACCTTCTGTAGTAAAACTCGTAACGTCTTCCACTCTCTTATCTTTTAGGTAGCATCAGGTAGAAGCAGAGACTAGTTTGCTCATCTACAACAAGGTAATGCAAGCTAATGCTTCTATTTTATTATGTTATAAACGCATGTAGAATATTATGTGCATGTGTAATATGCATGCAGGTGTATATGCGCGAATGGCATGCCATTGCCTCAATCATTTACTCTTACAATTTTACTATACAATCAACATTACTACATAGTTACCTGCGATACTACACAGGTCATGTATCGCTATGGTACTGCAGCAGTACAGTACTACATACAACAGCTTACTGATGAAGTTACACCATCATAATATTATAGTAAAAGGATATTGTTGTAATAATAACGAATGCTGAATATTCCCACACTTATCTCTTGCTCAACCCTGCGGCAGGATTAGAATAATAGAATGGTGGAATGATTCAAAGCATCAGCTGGTAGACCTGTGACTTTCTCTCCTCCTTCTTGCCCATCACTGTCACCTGTCACCAAAAATATTATAATAAATTTTCTTTCGGGATTACGAAATGCATAGTTATTATATAAACTGATCTGTTAGTAAGTCACATTACATTTGTAAACACCTCAATTGGCTCTATGGGAGATTGGTGTCACTTGAGGTGAATAAATTTAAATTGGAATGGTTATGTGCTAATATTGCCTATGGAGGGAATGATTATGTCACAATTTATTTTGAAACGATCAGCATGATTGACATTGTTTGCCTGGTGATCTGTAGGTATACGAATGCTGCAAGCATTTTAGTTTAGCATACCTTGCAGATGTACAATCTAAATTACCAAACATGTAATTTATTCTCAGGTAAAATGAGTGAATTTAGAGACTTGCGGAAGCCTCGGTCCGCTACGGCCTCAAACATTGATGAGACGATATTTGAGGTGCCGGGTGGGCGGACCCATCGAGACCGAGCCAGCAGTGTCATGCACTCACCGACTGAGACTCACGGCTCCACCAGGAAGTTGTCCAATCCCTTCACATGGAGGTTCAGAAAACGGAAATCACAAGATTATTCTACTACTTCTCTTGCCGTGGCGCAGAAGAACAACACGGTGAACGTGGCTCGACCAGTGTACACACAGGAGCATTTTGACACCGGCTTTGACATGCAGGGACAAGAAGATTTTAATTTCAAAGAAAGAGTTAGAAAATGTTTCACCTGTGACTGCTCAAAGAAGTGCTGGAAGGATTTCATATATAAAAGTTTTCCATTTATCAACATAATGAAGAACTACAGTCCGAGAGAGGACCTGCCAGGAGATGTCATAGCTGGGCTTACTGTTGGTATCATGAACATACCCCAAGGTATATAATAGCAGTCTGTCTTGTATCTCCATCTTCTAATTGTTTGATGATACATTCTCATTCTCTTTTGTTCCGAAACACTTAAAATTTCATCAAATGCTGGTATATGCCTGATACTAATACATAATATACCGATACTGATACTTATACACTTGGGACCTCAACTGGGTCACTTCAATGTCTGTTTTGGGTCGTTCAACTGGAAGAGGTTGTAGTTTTTCTCCAGTAGCAATTATTACTCTGTAAAACGTCCTGTTATTACGTCGTGTTATTACGTCCTGTTATTTCACTTGTTTTACTGATTGGTTAATCTCAGCAAACGAAGATATCATAAAGATAATCCTTTTTTATGAAGTGGATTACTGGAACTTTGTGGTATTAATATTTCCTGTAGGTTTAGTGAATTTTAATTATTATCAGTGGTTTATTTGTAAGAAAGGCTTCACTTCACCAGTTGCTGAGTAGGTCAATAACGTTGAAAAAATTGGCATATTGAAATTAATCTTGACTAATTGTTTCATAATGGCAGCTGCTCAAAGACTTGTCTGACGAATTTTTCCACTTCTTATGTCTTTGACTGCATGTCTTTAGCTCTTATAAACCCTGCTGGGTGATTGCTATCTAGGTCAATGTGAACTAGACACTGTTGGGAGCCTGTATGTATTTTGCTAAATACTTTCATTATCATCACACGTAAAAAATGAGGTCATTTTAAACTATAGTGTCTTTTACTGCTATTAACTGGGTTCCGAGGTTGATAATTGAAGTATTTATAAGACCTGTAGCACTTTGAAAATGTGTTTTTATCAAAATTTATGTTGTTGTATGTTTATGTAACATTCATCAGCTTCCAAGAGAAACTCTTGTCAACTTATAAAATCCATATTACTGTTGTAGGAATGGCGTATGCCCTGTTAGCCTCGATGCCACCAATATTCGGTCTCTACGTCTCCTTCTTCCCTGTTCTAATATATTTCTTCTTTGGTGGTTCTCGTCACATTTCTGTTGGTAAGTATAACTAGTTAGTCAGCTGACCTGTTGGTCAGCACTACACTGGATATGACAGACATGCCTGCGTATCTAGTATGAATTATATAATGATTATTACATTTGTACATTCATTTTATGTTCTTAGGTACTTTTGCGGTTGTGAGCCTGATGGTAGGGGGCGCTGTCGAAAGTCAGATGGATTTGTGTAACCTTGACGACGGCGGTTCGGCGGAGAGTAGCTTATCATCTAATTCTACGGGACTGAATGACACAATGACTACTTTGGGTACGACAGACATACCAGATGATGGAGGCATGAGTGAGGCAGAGGTGACTTGTAGGCTGGCCACTGCTACCACCCTCACCCTATTGGTGGGCGTCTGTCAGGTAGGCTACAGTGCCAGAACAGTAGCTCAGGTCCATGTACATGTACATACAGTGTATATATTTGGACTGCTATTTAATTGGTGGCCTGCTCGACCAATCAAATTTTTGCAATGTTGGATTTTCATTCTAAACTGTCAGATAGCTGCAAGATTATTAACTAATCTATAGATCCCATTCTCATGTTTATTAGTGTCATTTGATGAGCGGATATCACAGTTCATCTTGTTAATATTCTTCCCTGATTACCCCCATCAAAACACAAATAAGCAGGATGAGATAGATGTCTACAATTTTAATAATCACACTACAGTGGGGGTATTATTGTTCAATACTACGTATTCGTTTACTTGTTTAGATTCTGATGGGTGTGCTGAAGCTCGGCTTTGTTACCATCTACCTGGCTGACCCCCTGATCAGTGGTTTCACCACCGGAGCTGCATGTCACGTCTTCACTAGTCAAGTCAAATATATCTTCGGCATTAAAGTTGAGAGATACAACGGAGCTCTTAAACTTATCAAGGTTGGTATTGTATTGTTCTGTCACTCTAGTCTCTAGCTGTGGTTATATTACATATGTATCGGGTACAATATTATTTATATGCTGTTCTATAAGCTCTGTTATGACAAGATAAAGTATTGTCCTCAAACCCAATATTGTTCCTTTATTTACCACAATGTTCATATATTAAAGGCATTGGAGGGGCTATTTTCTCAGTCGTAGTGCAATTTTCGGAAGGCATCGCTACCCTACCTAGCATAATCTAAACATACTCTGATGAAAATGATGCTATAATGATGAATAATATACCAAAAGATAGCTTAGGAACTGAGCTTTCCTCCTATTCAGTTTATAATAAGGGTATTCCAATACCCCACCCACTATTGGCAGTTTTCTCTGATTTTTATTTGCCAGGAAAATAGATTATACTAATTACTTTACAATGAGTGGAGTTTGCTGGAGTATTTGTGACCACAGTAAATGTTATTACCAGTTATAATAACAAAATGATGACTGCTGTCAATGGGATGATGCTATTTATGAGTAACATTCTTTGTCACCTGAATAACAATATTCTAATGAACATGCTAATCAGTGTCAGTATTATTTTTGAAAAAGATACATCTGAAATTTCAAAAACTAATTTTTATCATGTACACATGCCCTCAAACATTACAAGGCAGACAGGGCATAGCAATATGTTTCAATACTAGATGTTATGTGAAAAATTGTCGATGGTTGCTCGTTTCAGAGTTTTGGAAGCCCAAGAATACTACTTTCCATCTTTATTCACCAATTTAATTCAGCATTATCTGCCCTCTTAGACGTGTATGTACATTTGTACATGTACAGGACTACGATAGCTCATTTATCATGGGCTACATTATATTTATAAACAAGCATGAATCTGTATTTTGCCATCCTGGCACAGCATCCTTGTTAGTAAAGATATTCCCCTATAGCCATAGTAATAAACAAGCTAATCTCAAGTTTCTATTTCCAATACACAATCAAATATGGATATGCAAAGTAGCCCTTGCAATGTACTCTGACAGTGACCATGAGAGCCCTAGGGCAAACTTTACAGAATTTTTAAATAGCAGAACTCTTTATACATACCTAGGCCCTATATTAATAGCAAAAATAACTTTCTCAAAAAACTCAAAATTGTATTTTTTTATTTTATTATTTACATATTTGCATTATCTCAATATTCTACCTTCTAAAATTCCAATGAGGCTGGACTTCCACTTGAAGTTGTTATTCTAACACTCGCTCAAGTTATACTACTGTAAGCCCTCAAATGCTTGCCTTGCACAATTTAGGGTAGATTCTGGTGTCAGGGAAACAGTATACCAACAGGATAATAACAAAAAATAATTTTCTTGCATTAATAGATAATGTGTTCTGTCATTTACAGAAGTAATCAACTATTTTTAAAGTATATGGAATTATACTATATCGTGTCATTTGGAATTTTACAGTAACTATTGCGCAATCTATATAGAGCATCATTGCTAGGTGAAAACTAAAATTAATTGCATTTTAAGGTTTGGCAGCTAAAATAATGAGGGGTGAAAAAAGTCATCAAATGTACCCATGGGTAAAATGAGTGCAAACTCCAATGCCTTTAACCACTTTTTCTGATGCATGAGGATTGAATAATATTGTTGCATTGTGTATCCTATATTCATAGCATGTTGCCTAGGTTCCCCATTCATGTAACCAGCCCCTGCTAGCAGATAGTCCTAAGGCTAGTAACCTGCAACACACCCTTTGCCTTGCCAGGGTACACATCCAGTCCCTTAGATAGAGGCTCTTTCCTTACTGATAAGATAAGAACACTGGGATAGATTGTACTGTTGATTTTGGATATTGAACTAATAAAGATATTGTGCACTGCCCTACTCGACTATCCTCATAAGATACTTTAGCCTATGGTCCATGGTTTAACTCCCCCTTCCCCACTCTATATCATGGTTACCTATGTTCTTGAACAGAAGAAGCATTAGTGCCTATCTCCTACGCTTGTTTTCTTATTCTCATCCTGTTAAATAGTTCTATGACTACCCATCACTACATAGCTGCCTGTAGTTTATGGCTGCCTTCATTAGTAAACTACTGTGTGTCGTTGCAGACGTATATAAACCTGTTTGAGAATATTGCCACAATCAACTGGGCAGAGTTGATCATAGCCGTCATCTGCATCATCTGCCTCGTTTTGGTGAAAGAATGTATCAACGACAGATTCAAGAGTAAAATGAAGATGCCGGTTCCCATTGATTTGATTGTGGTGAGTACTTAGTGGCTACAGTTATTGTACGTCTGCTACATTAGAACGTCTGCTACATTAGAACGCCAAAGTTTGTGCAAATTTGGACACAGTTTAAAAACTAATAGTCAACATCAAGAAGCATGCCAACACTAAAGTGTGGCAAATGTCTTTCAAAGGGATGAAAATCCAATTTATTATTATTGGGATATAATTTATTATTTACGCAACCAGGCTTTTAGGTATGAATAAATTAATCATTGTTATCTACAGTTTTTTGTGGGTGAGATATTTAGCAAATTGTTGTTGTTTATTTTCTTAAGGCTTAGCAGTGAATAAAAATTTTATGCACTCACTCAGGAAATGGTCATTAGTTTCACCAGAATTAGCGTCTAATCTGCTGCAGACCCTCCTTAATCTTCGCTATCCGACTGTCATGTTTTGTTTTTAAGGTTGTACTGGGTACCGTCATATCCTACCTGGCCGACCTCAAGGGTAACTTTAAGGTGCTCACACTCGGCTATATCCCAGTTGGGTGAGTCATACGGTATTATGTGTATTATGGTATTATGTGTTATTTAATTAATATTATTGATAATTAGGGTATGACTCAGTTAATATACGATAATTAATAGCTTCTGTCTCATGGTGGACAAACAGACAATGAGTATTAATTGACAGTAATATTTGTAGTACTAGACGCATTTATTCGTATCAACATCAGAGAGAAATCAAACTTTCTTCTGGCAATAATATGGTATCGAATTTTCACGAATAAAAGTTCAAAAAATGCATTTAGTACTACTATATGTCGTAAAACTTCTTACCCAAACCAACATTTTCTAGCAATATATAATTATGTGTTTTACATAACATTTACAGTATAGCATATTATCTAGAAAAGGCAATGTTAGGAGGCACAATTACACAAATACAACTTGTTGTCAAGATATAAGCTATTTATCACCCACATACTATTTGCACTCAGCTGGAAGTAAGTGTATGTATATGTAATATGTAGCCCTAGAGCTTGTATGAGGAGGAGTTGGTAAGGTTTACTCTCTAAATGTCCACTAAGTTCACTCTCATTCACTCCAACTATATGATTCATTGATCAGAGAGAGTCATGATAATATTTACTATTCCAGGATTTTACAAATGAGGCTATTATAGTTAATATTGTAATTAACACATGGCCAACTTTCCATTCTGTGAATGACGAATGTTTTGAATCGAAAGCCAGCATTAGAATGTCATCAAACGATATTCCTGATTTATGGGAAAATGTGATTCTCCTGGTTAATATTTTTGATATCGTCCTTAATGTTTGCAGAAGACTTTGAGATGACGTATTAGCAGTGTTATGTTTTGTTAATGGGAAACATTCCTAGACATATTTGGATAACGACACAGTTGTTTACAAATAAGGGATGCAAATAAGTTAGGTGTTGATGCTGTGTTGTAACCACCAGTCTAAATTATGTAATATTATTCAAATAATGACACAGAAATGGTGTTTAGTATCAGAATTATAGTCCAAGTCCAATATCATACATGTACATGTAGGCCCTATATGTATACACTTATCTAATGCATCAACTGTGTACTACATGCATGTTTGTATTGATTGGTTCTTAGATAATATTCACTGGGAGATAATTCTTTTATAAAAAGTACGAAGAGATTATCACATTACATTACTTGAAAATTATAATAATCTCTACAGTCTCATGCTTCGTTCCTACAAAAAGTAAAAGTATGTTATTCATGTTATCCATTTAAGTTGTTTATTTTTACCATATAGAATTTAACAAACATAAATTATGGGTAAAATTGATCAAAAACGCTTTTTTAACTTTTTTTAGCATAGTACATTGAAGGCACGCCCCCTTATCCATGTTATATTTTACACTATATGCTTCTGTCTACAGGTTCCGTGAGCCAAGGGTGCCTGATCTAAACAGCTCAGTTGCAGGGTTGTTACCGAACGCCTTTACTATAGCAGTCGTAGCATTCGCCGTCTCAGTCTCCATGTCTAAGATATTTGCCAAGAAACACAACTACGAGATTGACTCTGACCAGGTAAGTGAACCAATTATATCAATTATTTGTTGACTGACTGCTCGGTGTTGGTTCATTCGGCTCTAAATTATCATAATATGGTCCAATCACCTATAATGGGAATAGAAGCTCTGTATAGCAGAGACTTGAGCTAGTTTTTCAAGTCTACCAATACTGTGACTGGTTATAGTGACAATAATTTACCGAACCTTGAGTGAGGTTTTGTGTTGCCAGAGACCCACATGTTACCAATTTACATGTACATGTATATTACTCTATCGTAAGTTCTTCATTGATTGTAGGAGTTACTGGCCCATGGCTTATCCAATGTTTTTAGTTCCTTCTTCAACTGTTTCACGTCATGTGCGTCGCTGAGTCGTAGCGCTGTGCAGGACAATCAAGGAGGAAAGTCACAGATTGCTGGTCTCATATCTAGCTCCCTTATCCTTATCGTTTTAGTAGCTATTGGACCATATTTTGGCACTCTACCAAATGTAAGTAACTTCATTGCTAGTAACAGTCATCGACAACTGATAGATTTGTAAAATATTTGTCAGATTATGAATGTATGTAGTATTGTAGTATCAGTTCCTTTTTTATATTTTAGCATGTTTTTATTTTTGGCTTATCTCTATCTGAGAGATGACACAAAACTGAACAGCTACAGTTGACAACTGATTACTGAATTAAGTGACAACCTTGAAGTATAATAATGCATTATTTCTAAAATTTACATTTATCCTTAGCAGTCATCTCACCACGCAGTATGTAGGTGGAATTTACTCTCTGTAACAGGAAGTGTACACTATCCAGCTGTATGAAGCTAACACCGCTATTATCTGTCGTTGTAGAGTGTGTTGGCGGCCATTATTCTGGTAGCCCTGAAGGGAATGTTCAAACAATTCCTAGAGCTGAAGAGGTTGTGGTACATCTCTTACTATGACTTTGTAAGTAGGGTTCAGCCTTAGTCTATATGTTTATTATCAAAATGTGTATGTACTTTCTCTGATAAAAAAACATCTGGCAATGTGAGGCAATGCCAACAACATTTAAGGCTCACTTTCAATAGACAAAAGTATGGGAACTATTTGTTGTGATAATTTATTATAAATAATTCTCCAATGAATTATTATGCTATAAATTATTTTACTGACATTGTTATATCTTTCTGTCACAACAATTTAGTGATTGATTAGACCCTAGCTATGCAATTTTCTACCACCTACATACCACCATGTAGTAATATTTTATTCTAAATATGTAGTAATATATCACCTGCTGTCTCTCATTATTTTAGTCTATATGGCTGGTAACGTGGCTTGCAGTAGTTGTACTGGATGTGGACTTGGGTCTAGCTGTAGGTGTGGTGTTTGGCCTCCTTACTGTTGTATTCAGAACCCAGTAGTAAGTTACTCAGGACTTGCACTAAGTAATGTGAACTGAGTACACCATTTATCAATGTAGCATTAATCAGCTGCTAGATGCTCCATCATCTCACAATCATTTATTATTCTCTCACAATCATAAATCAAATTCCTGGAAACTTAAGAAAATGTAATTGTTTTTCTAGTGTTAATAATATTAATCATCGGTAATGTGTAGGTCTGCACTTGTACATGTAGCTCTTATGCAGTATGTGTATGCATGTAGTATTGTATATCAATTAAAATAAACAAGAGTTATCCTCTCTTCTTTTTATTGCATAAAAAGAGGATAACTCTAAGTCATTCAGTAACCCTCTGCTTTTTATCTACATTAGTAACTACTAGTATATATTTTATAGTCCAAACACAACTATCTTAGCTCGAGTTCCACACACAGACTTGTACAAAGATAAGGCTATCTACCCAACCGTCCAGGAGGTGCCCGGCATCAAGATATTTAGAATTGACGCCTCGTTGTACTATGCTAATGTGGAGCACTTTAGAAAGAAACTTTATAAGCTGACTGCTGGTAGGTTGACGATACATTTGATTTTGTTAGCAATAGCGTATGCACAATACAGTTATACAGTGTACAACATAGTAGTGTATCGTACTGTGGTGTATATCGTACTGTAGTGTATATCGTACTGTGGTGGCTATCGTACTGTGGTGTATATCATACTGTGGTGTATATTGTACTGTAGTGTATATTGTACTGTAGTGTATATCGTACTGTAGTGTATATTATATGATATCACATGTGCTTCTCAGTGAATCCCAGAACCATCAAGCTGATCAGAGCTAAGATCCAGTCCAAGGTAGACAAGGAGATCAAGCAAGAAGAGAAGGAACAGGCAGCAAGAAGGAAGCGAGCTGAGAAATATAAGACTGATGTTGAAGAAGAGGTAATACACTGAATTATCACAAACACCTAACAGGTTGTGTTCGTCCCTAACTAGCTGTGTATGTACATGTATATGTAGCCGTGTTTGTTCAATGTTCCATAGATATAGTGTTTAGTCAGTGTTCCCATTCCCAAATATCCTTGCACTACACATGTTTGATATTTACATACATAATCATGTAGCTAATGTGATACGTTTGATTAAATGGAATTGCTTTCCTACATTAGTTTGGTTCCAAAACACGCATGGAAGCGTGGATATCAGGATCTCACCAGGTACTACATTCTAGTATAATATACTCTTTGGGGATCCCATTGCACTGTTAGTTAACATTAGTATATACTCTTTGGGACTCTCATTACACTGTTAGTTAACATTAGTATATACTCTTTGGGACTCTCATTACACTGTTAGTTAACATTAGTATTTATACTCTTTGAGTTGTAATACTACCACTTATTCACCCTCTCTCTCTGTCTATTTCTTTCTGATAACTAACTCATACTGATTCTATCTTTGATATTTCACTCGGGGGTATCTGCGACGTAACTCACAGTATCACCTGCAACTAAACACAGGAATTAATAATAAATAGTAAATACAATCATGTAGTATACCCTGTTGGTTGCACACATACCTCTACATGAGCACATGTCCTTTTTAAATTACTATATTACATATATGTAAAGATAAAACACATACATGTACATGTGTATCACATGTGTGTTAATCCTTAGATCTCCATATTTTGGAATTGTGTCCCTTTGAATAGTTGATAAATTCATCTCTACTAGATAAGTACACTGTGATGTAATAGGATTCGCACCATGTAAAGTTAAATATTTGGTATATACACATTATTGTGTATACTGTAGGTGTACATGTATGCAAAAGGTAGCTGTGAAACAAAGAGCTCATAACTCCAAGTTCATGTACTATGTTGTATATTGATGCGTGTACCCTGGGTATATAGCTCATAACACTGTGGTGTATGGCTTATATCTACATGTATTGTACATTGTTAGAGAGCTCTTGAGAACCAAGTGGATCTGGTAGGCAAGGAATCGGACAGTGTGGATGTCGTACCAGCTAACAAGAGGGAGGGCTGGCCCAAGTCAGAAGTACACCACATTATCATAGACTGTAGTATGATGAGCTATGTAGACTCAGTCGGTGTTAACATGCTCAGATCTGTAAGTATAGCATAATTTAGTGTAGAATAGTTAATAGTGTAGTATAGCATAGCATTGTATAGCGTAATACCATAGCATTGTGTAGTGTGATAGCAGAGCACTGTATGGCATTATTAGTTATAGCATACATGTAGCATAGTGTAGTGTAATAGCATAGCATAGTGTAGTGTGATAGCAGAGCACTGTATGGCATTATTAGTTATAGCATACAAGTCATGTAGCATAGTGTAGTGTAATAGCATAGCATAGTGTAGTGTTATCGCATAGCATCGTAGTATTGTAGCATACAGTCATTATCCAGGTCACTATTATTTATGAAGTATAGTACATACCACTGTTTGTACATGTTCTTTCAGGTATACCAGGAATACCATGATGTTGATATAGATGTGTTCCTCGTCAACTGTAAAGGTAATTGCAATACATCATGTAGTTTCTCTTGTCTGTCAAATACTACTAGTTTGGTTTTTCCGTAATGCGTTTTACTGGTTTTGTAGCACTGTAGACTGTGACAATATCTTCTGTTGTTGTCTATTTGTTGTTGTCATCTTTTTTTCTTTTTCTTCCGATTATTGCGATGCTCTTGCGTATTATAGGTGGCTAACAAACAACTTAGCAATTTGAAAAAATATATATTTCTCTTGCTTTTTTATTTTGACATCTTATTGGAAGAAACAGAAGGTTTCACAATATGCCATACCTAAATGACTCGATTGAACAATATCCCAATGCTCTCTACGAATCATAATTCTTATTTTTTTGTTTGTGGTCCTATTTCTTTTTTATGTTGTCTTCCCATGATGTTGAAACCAGCAAAAAGAGGTAAGACCCACTAGTTTCTACTCTTTTCAGCATTCTTTCAGACTGAACGTAATGGTTGGTATTTGGTTGTTTGTAGCCGCTGTTAGAGACATGTTCAGAAGATGTAGTTTCTATGAGAAGGTTCCACAGGACACAATCTACCTCACTATACACGATGCAGTCATTGCTGCCTTGGCTAAGAAGAGAGAGCTTCTCGATGAAGTAAGACATATATCTCTAGCCTATATCTATACCTACATGTACAATGTATATTTGACCTGCATGTATATATACATGTCCATGACTGTATGTTTAGCACATAATTACTTTTTATTTCGTTTAGATAACTTTAGGTACCGCTACACTACTGGTTGGTTATTTTATTTATATTTGAGTGATAGCTAAAAATTTGTTAGAGGAGTCACTAAATTCATTTTTTTAATTTGCTACTACAAACTTTATGCTACACTGCGTCACGTCACCTAAATCATAAATTAGGAAATAAAGTTGAGTCTGTCTAGACTGTCTAAATATAATATAACATAAATGTACTTATGATTTGTATGGTTAGTTTGATGTTGTGAAGTAACAGACTTGCATGTCATGTTTCAGTCAGTAGATAGTCTATATTATGACCCGCTTACGACGTCAGACGAGGTATTAACGTTTTCCCTGAGTTGATGTTTTAGCTGCGGTATATTGCTGTAATAGTTTAACTCGCTTTGCACGCTATTGAGTGGAAATAATGCTTCATGGTTGATCTACACAATTTTTGTTTGTGAATGCCGTTTCCCCATATGTATTGTAATATTCTATTTTCATGCAAATTTTAAATTTCAGTAAGTTTAAATATATTTTTCAAAAGTGGTTAAGGCATGCTGTTGCACACTATGTTCATTGTTTATATCAGCATAATGCATGTTTATTTTCAATGTGATATTTTGCATCCTACAATATTGTTTAGTTTTATATAAGTATTATTTCTATATAGTGGGAAGCCGAGACTCAGTTCCATAGAGTATGTATCTGAAGTTGCTATATTGTTTTATAGACCTTTTCTATGGGTGCACTTGCCGACTATATTCACATGCCTCACCTCAACCTGTGAGACAGACATCAACACTTTCATCTGCATAACACTAGTTATCCCTTCACTCAGCTTCATTTCACATGAATTAGTAAACACCTGATAATAGTACATAAACCATGTATATGTATGATAATATGGTTTAGATTGCTTAATGGAACAGGGATTTTCTCTTTTTCTATACCCCAAATTTCTACCTGCAGACTGTAGCATCTTGCACTGAATATTCTGCTTGTGTTTTGTGGAGTTGTGTGACCATGGTTTGTGTGTTTAACTCCAGGTAAATAGAGATACAAAGATCGTGTCTCGGCCCAGCTCCATATATAATGGCAATGAAAGGAACCCATCTCTAGCAAATATATTATTGAACAGACGAGCATCACAGCCTCTCACTACACCCGGTCACTTGAGATCACGGGGCTCTATAGCACCCAACCTTCCTCCTCAGGTCTGTTAGACTCTGCTCCATGGCTAAATATTGGTCTAAAATCACCAACATTGTTATAACGGACTGTGTTGTGTTGATAATGCCAATATAGTGTGATACAGCTTATTGCTTTTCATTTTCATTTCTTGATATATGAGCTAGTGTATTTCAGTGTGGTTACCATAGTTAGTCCTTGTTCAGGATGAAGATGCTGACACAGCAGAGCAACATTACAATAAGGTTAAAGTCAATGGTGATATAAATAGCTGCTCACTGTCGATTATTCTATTTTAATTTCTTTTTAATGTTATTTATGTATTCTTGCTTGTTTATGTATTTCTATGTGCATCCATCCATCTGCAACTGTTTGGCATGACTTCAAGTATCCTTGTTACTGATAAGTTATTGATCAATTATGCTACGTTATCTCTGCAGAAATAGATTTACTTGTTGGCTATAGCTGCTTTAGTGGTTCTAATATTTCCTCTCTACCTTTTTAAGGGCGAAGATATTGAGATAGCAGAGCAAGACGATGAGAAAGTCAATGACCCAGTTAACGAGGAGGTCAGTAAAAACCATCTACAGTTACCAGATGGACGTAACAAGTCCAACTTTTGGCTCCGCAAGCAGTCTTGTCATATGTAGATGTTCACATGCCACCAGAATATATGCTTTATACTTTACTTAATGTTCTTTGTTGTTATCTAGCGGAAAGGATTCCATACATACTCATGACATCATATCCTCATCAAATATATACTGTACTTACATGTACTTATGCATACTTACATATTGGTTATTTGTGTTTCTAGGCTTTTGATCTGACTGTCGTTGTATTCAATGCTGTTGTTACTTGTTGTATATATGCTGCATATAAATGTCTTGGTGTGGGTATTCGTGAGCTATAAATGTCATTTAGAAGTTATTCTCTCCTGCGTAGAGAACATAACTTCAATATTGTTGTTATATTGTTGTTCACTGGTAATACCAGGATAGTACAATGTTGTACATGCATTTACAGGCTCACTCTGAGTATGTGTGATCCCATTGTGATGGTGCAGGGCAGCCATACTCTGATCATGTGATCCCAACCACTGCTTCTCATGTTCCTGTATATACATACTGTTTGACTCCATGTTGAAATAAATGTACCACTGTGCCCTCTGTACTTCTTCTTCCATCTGTAACCCTGACGGGTTGGTCTACCAACCCACCCTCTTCTAACCCAACTCTACATTATTGCTACTTACTATTTTAATTTCATGAGCATTTCTGTAATCTTAGGCAAATGTATTATTATATAGTCATGTAAATGTAATTTAATATTCATAACTCCACTTCCTTTTAAATTTATTCCTGAATATTCTAATATAATTTTATAACATGCCTTAATAGTACATTATATTTTGTGACACCTTTAGGCACTTGTAGTTGCTATTACTAAATATTATCTTACAGTAACTGTTTTTCTTTAATATATCAACTAACAGAGGCCTTTAGCATTCTGCATTTTATTCTTCTATTGTATAAAACCAAATTTTATTGCTTGACTATATTATTTTCTGTTTAATTTGCATTTATCTAGTTTTAGTTTCATCATATTTTGCTAGAGGACTAATTCTTAGGGCTAGTGACTTTTTATTACTGGTGTTATTATAATTATAAGTGGCTAGTCTCTTCTAATAGCAGGGTTACCTTGTATACTATATTCTATGGTTGTGTAATTATTATAATATAATATGTATTACCAAATAAAAGCTTCATGTATTCCATTCCACTGTCTAGCACTACACTATTGTTAGTCTCTCAGGGTTCCACTGGGGTTGGTACTAGTACTACACTCCACTACTGTCTAGTTGGCTACACTATTGTTAGTCTCTCAGTTTCATCTAAAGAGCAGAGCGTATGAATATGTTATTATAATCAGCATGTAGAATTAAAACAAGTATGAAGTTAGTTTGAAGTTTAGTTTGATTCCAGGTGACAATGAAGTTGTCCTCTCTTGCTTAATACTAGCCTCTCTTATAAGGGAATAACTTCACCTTGGGTTCAACAGAAACCTGTATTTTGAGCAAGTTGGGAAAGGACAACTCTACATTGTAATCATTAGCCTGACTTGTATCAGTATAGGCCTTAGAAAGCCATGCAGCTGCATGCGCCATTTCATCCTCCCAATGGCTGGAGCTGGAGTCAGAGTATTGTGTTAATTTATAGTGAATTAGAACTACAATGTATGTAATAATAAACTTCAATTAATTATATTTTGCTGATTGCATATCCATCGAAAATGTAGGCACAGCTCAAAGCCCATATTGGACACCAATTATCCAATACAACAATATTTTGGATGTCGGATATTACCAGTGCTCAAAGTGTATGGCAGTTCTTACAGGCTCTGAGATAGGGTGGGAGGTGGGTGTGGTGCAGTGGTGGGTTGGGGTGTGGGCATGATGATTTCTTACAGGCTCGCCGAGCCTGTACACTTTGAGCACTGGATATTACCATATTGCATATTAGTATTGAGTATTTGGAATGGTGTATGGTATTTTGACATTGGTATTGAATCATTTTCTTCATACTAGTCCCAAAGTCTAGCCTGTAGCAGATATATCTTGCAGCAAACCAAAATTTAACAACTTTGTGTTTAATTTATACAGCAAGTGGTTTTGGTGTATTGTGAAAAGTAATGCATATGTTCCTATCCTAGATATACCAAATTTCATAATTACCTGTAAAATGATGCCCCATCAGTCACAGCGGAGTTGTAGGTACCTTCATTAGCTTTAGCAAGCTGGTAGAGATGTGGCATTGTTAACCAGATACTGGCTATATGTCGGGTCTACAGACAGAGTCATGTATATTGAGAGAACACAACTTTTAACCAGTTATGGTTTAATGAATTTAAAAGTTGTATGCTCAGACACCTAGAGTTATCTTCTCCGACATGTAAATAGTAACTTTGCAGGTTAAAGTCTTCATGAAGTATAACTTAAGGAGAACTACCTACTCTCTACTCTTTACCTACCTAATCTTAGAGGTAGGATTAATTCAAGCCTACCTTCGGACTATTTTCTACACATAGCCTGGGTACATAGTTTTTAAAGAGTTTGTACACGGCAATATCGTAAATCATGAAGCACTAGTCGGTGTGTAGATTCTTGGCTATGTCCCCTACCACTAAACAATTCCAACGAGTGAGTGGGGTATTGAAATTCGGTTAGAAGCTGGAATTATCGCTCAATTCTGTGCAGGGAACAAGGCCAGCGTGACCAAAGCACATTTGCAGTAATCGTTTAAAACTGATTTGAATAGTATAAAATTTAAATGTTTTCAAAATTGTTTTAAATAGTAGTTATTTACCAATAATAATTATTAAATTCTAAAATTAAAATATCTATTACATGTCCAGTTGTCATGTATGTTAATAACCAGAATTGGTGGATAAAACCAAACTAACGGGATGGTTCGTCATCATCTTTGTATGAATCCGCTTCCCCTACTAGTACGTCTACTATTACATCCACTGTAAAACTTGAAGCTGCAGCTAAAATCTTAATCTGAATAGAGTAAGTATCTGTTTAGTAAGTAGCTGAATTAAGTGGTGGTATATGGTATATTGTACTGTCACTCACTGTAGTGTATAGCGTGGTTGACTAGCCTAGCCTGTGTTAGAGCTGCCCACGCTTGGGCTTGCTTTTTGAATCTCGAGACTCAAATGCTGATGTTCAGGCTGGTACGAGGCCTGATGACCTTAATTAATAGTACTATATAGTCATTGTGTTCTCTTGTTCTGGACTTGCGGTTATTTATCCTATTGTGTGGATTCTCGATTGGATTTAGGTCAGAACTTTGAGTTGACTTTCACTGGGACTATGCCATCTGAATATATAGATGTTGCAGTTACTGACTTATTAATTCAAATGTATTATTTTGGAAAAGCATCTACTCGTGCATCTGAAGTCCTTTGAAACCTATTTTATAAGCCTACACGGCTCTTTCTTCGCTTCAGTGACTGAGATGTGGGTCACCAAACGAAGTTATAACACGTTTTTTATTATCTCTCATCGCTAGCGGTTATCTTTTTATGTTTCCTATTCTCGTCATAATTCAAGCAATGGTGTATTTTAGCTCATTTTCTCCGGCACTATAATGGCGGTACTATGGCTGCATTCGTTTCCTTGCAAGCCACCCGATCAACCCTTGTTAGAATTTAGATGGAGAATGTTGTCCTTAGTAGGCCTACTCTTTTGTACCAATGGCCGTTATTTGTATATGGCATTACGGAAGCCGTAATGCAACACTGTATGCTGCCATTGTTGTACTGATCAACAATCACACAGAATATGAGGCACAAGATAAGCGTTTGCAGACCTTGATTTCTATCCTATATTGGATTATCATTTGTACATGTGGATTATAAGGGTAGGATAGTTGAAAACATCAACCAATGATGATGATAAAATGTGATTTAGCCAATATTATATAGCAGGAGACAAATATTAGGTAAAACAGTCAGGCCTACTGTATACACCACTTCATTTACTCTGTTTTATTCAGTGTGTATCATTATTTAGCTATTCATCTACTATTATGTTTTTGCACTAATATTTTAGCATACATGGTATAGTAGTTTACACTTATACTAGCTCATCCGTTAAATCAGATTAATATAGTGATTAGTGAAACTAGTTCATTCATATCTTAGCAAAGCCTATCTGAGGCCTACAACTGATGCAAACACTGTAATGTATGAACAGGACAATGTCAACAATGGTGAGATTGGAGACAGCCTGTGGTTACTGGTTATTTTTAATTATAAGAAATATTTTGCACTATTTTATGACTTTGACTGATAACAAGCTAGTTAGGGAAACTAGTTTAGTAATAGTGTGTATAGTGTACAAGTAGATGAGACTGTGTTGTTGATTCCAGAGTAGATGCCACGGATACTAGTGATTATTAGCCACCAGTAGGGGACATTCCCCTGTACTAGCAGATTTCAAGGTTATTTGTTATATTTTAGTTGTCAAATATAATACACCTGTTATATAAGAGTAAGTTTAATAACAAGCAACAAATTCTCTTTTCAATCACTAAATAATAGGCTAAGCCTACCTATCAAACAGGTGTGAGAATGAGGTGGTTTGTATGCTTTACAATCATTTAGTACCAATACATGTCTTTGTTTTTTAACCTGATGGGGAAATGTTACTGTTGAACTGACTGACTATTGAATAATTATTATTATCCTAGAGAAAAGGCTCTCAATATGTAATATTATATGCAGTATTCAGTATTTCCACTAACAATTTGATTGTACACAATGGCTGGCTGTAAACTGAGTGCTGTTAAGAGGTAGAGAGGTAATTACTTTTGCCTCAAGTGTGAATAGTAACCTGAACCTACTATACTATAGATAGGTGTGTTTTGTTTTCATTTTGTATTAGTTTATGGGAATGTATTTGATTGCTTTCCTTTACTAGCTGTGACTGGGATAAACAAACACAATACTGTCTATTCTGGTATTGTGTGCAGTGGCTCATTTTATAGTTCATTTAACTAGTTGAATGTTAGATACACTGAGGTGGGATAATTACATTCATCCTCTTTCTGCAGATCACCACCTAACAGGACAAAACTGTATTATTCTTATAACTCCTATAGCCATTCTCTAGGTTCAGTGGGCTGTGATTTATCCGAGGGTCTTTTATATGTGGCACCTACATGTATTTCCACGATGTTCTAGTTTTTCACTTTATGTCAAACCCAATGGAGATTATTTACTGCTTCAAAATACTGTAACTGAGCTAAAATGTATCTCTGTCGGTAGCAATGCGATACAAGTGAAGCTGTACAACATGTAATCTTATCATTGTATGTATTTGTATCACAGGAGCTGCCGACATGCTAGAAGGGACTAGAGCTGGACACCTAGTGGCGCTGCTTACCCTCCTAGCCCTAGCACACACCCAGGCTGCAGAGGATGGCCCTACATGTCCCAGTGTGTGTACATGTCAGGGTAGACCTGATGGGTCACGCTACAAAGTGGAGTGTATTAGTCAGGGTATTCAGGATATTAGCACCTTAGGAATACCTTCTGACACGACTCAGCTGTAAGTACATGTATATTGTATCTACCCTGTCTGTCTGATATAACCTACAACATGTATGCGCTATAGTAGTCTACTGTCCCCACTGTCCTGGTGACATAGGTGAAGGTAGATAGATTCCACTTGTCAGCTAATGGGGTCAAAATAATGATTGATTACTTTCAACTCTGCTCTAAATCGTTTGGAAGTAGTTGGGACAACAGCCAGGTACAACTAATACCACGCTGCAGCATGGTGACACACATACCTTGGAAGTTCTGCTCTCTCAGGGCTGATTGATAACATGAGCAGACATGTATATCTGCTGGTAGAGCACACGCTGGCCATCTCTGGGTAGGAATTCAGGGTGTCAGCTGACGATAATCCTTTTGTCCCCTGTGCTCAAGATCCTCAGTGGATAAGCTGTCATACAATGTTTTACAACCAGATTTTGCTTTTTAAACTGAATATCTATCAAGTAGCCTATTTGTTAGGAAACCAGGTTTTAGTTAATGTTTGTACAGGCGTGCCTCACACTATGTCTGTCTCATTGTAGTGGCATAATAAATCTACTTTTAATGATGACTTGACTGCTATAGTGCTGCAGCAGTCAGAGTAAGATAAAAGTGTGTGATGTGGTTGACATGTGAATTTATGACTGATTGTAGATCAATCACTGGCAACTCTATGCTCACCAGAATTGGAAAGGATGATTTATCTTCATTGGATAAGCTGGACAGACTGTAAGTAGAGCAATAGTTAGTAGCAGTGGTGGTAGTAGTGGTAGTAGTAGTAGTAGTAGTAGTAGTAGTAGTAGTAGTAGTAGTGGTAGTAGTGGTAGTGGTGGTAGTAGTGGTAGTGGTGGTAGTAGTGGTAGTAGTAGTAGTAGTGGTAGTAGTAGTGGTAGTAGTAGTAGTAGTGGTAGTAGTAGTAGTAGTGGTAGTAGTAGTAGTGGTAGTAGTAGTAGTAGTAGTAGTAGTAGTGGTAGTAGTAGTAGTAGTGGTAGTAGTAGTGGTAGTAGTAGTAGTAGTAGTAGTAGTAGTAGTAGTAGTAGTGGTCGTGGTAGTGGTAGTGGTAGTAGTAGTAGTAGTCGTAGTAGCGGTAGCGGTAGTAGTAGTGGTCGTGGTAGTGGTAGTGGTAGTGGTAGTAGTAGTAGTAGTAGTAGTCGTAGTAGTAGTAGTAGTCGTGGTAGTGGTAGTAGTAGTAGTAGTGGTAGTATTAGTAGTAGTGGTGGTAGTAGTAGTAGTAGTAGTAGTAGTAGTGGTAGTAGTAGTAGTGGTAGTAGTAGTGGTAGTAGTAGTAGTAGTGGTAGTAGTGGTAGTAGTAGTAGTAGTAGTAGTAGTAGTGGTAGTGGTAGTAGCAGCACAATAAAGAAGTTGTTGTAGTAGATAGGTAGTTGCTCACTTGTAAAGGTAATGCAGCTGCCCAGTCACTCAAAAATAGTAACCTAATATTTCGCTGCCAATGACTCTGGATGCCTCTTTCTTTTTGAATGAGTTTCCTATAAAACTACTCAATGAGGCTTGTCAGCTTGACACTTTAATAGCTACTCTCGTCAGGTGCCCTAAAACTTCTCTCTGACAGCTAATGTGTCAATAATTGTAATTATCTGATTTAATGACACATTCATCAGCTCAGTTTCCACAGACATAATACATTATAATATTATGTACTATATTAGTGAAATAGCGAGTCTGTCTGTGTGTCTGCCTGGCAGCAGATGTTCAAGTAGCAGTGGTGAGAGGCATGTGGGTTACTGTAACACACTCAAGTACAATCCACTGCACGGCTCCTGTACTTTTTCTGCCTCCTGTAGCATTTCTATGTTTTATTTTTTATTTTAGAGATCTCAGTGGGAATTCAATCTCAGTAATAGAACCTGGTGCTTTCTCCAACATTCCAAAACTGACCAAACTGTAAGTAGAGTCTAACAGTAATGTCCAGTTGGTATGCTAAGAATTTCCAACCTTTTGTGGCCAGGCCTAACTGACACCACTAGCTGAGAAATAAGTCAAACCAAAATTCCCTCAAGCCTGTGTTCATGTCATATTGGCCCCCTAACTGGCCTGGAACCAAAGAGCAGATTCTATTTCAGTACCAACTTCACCTCTGCTAGTAGTACTAGGACTACATCATTGTACAATAATATAGCTACATGGAGATATTATTATTTTCTTGTCTGATTGGATTTGTGGAACAGAGTACATGTTGATGTACTGGTTGACTTCCAACAGAGAAAGTAGTTAAACATCAAAGAGTCCCTACTAATTAATTAATGAATTTGTCATGGAGTTTGTAATACTCTACTGACTGTCTTTAATTACCTTAGCAGCATATACATGGTATATACATATTATCTTGTTGTGTATGTACAGTGTATGTACAGTGTATGTACAGTGTATGTACAGTGTATGTACAGTGTATGTACAGTGTATGTACAGTGTATGTACAGTGTATGTACAGTGTATGTACAGTGTATGTACAGTGTATGTACAGTGTATATACTATATATACATGTATATACAGCGTATATACTATATATACATGTACATAGGCTATACTGGACATGTAGCCTTCTATATAGCCTACTATATAACAAATCACACTGGCCTGCCAATCAATGCTAGCTAATAGTACTGTATTTAGTACTGTATATATTATACATGTATGTTGTAGTGATCTATCAGACAATAAGTTATCTGCAATCAATAACAGTATGTTTACTGGATTAGAACAACTTAAGAGATTGTAAGTATATACTTGACCAAGTGTCCTAACTTCATTACCATATTAGTGTATTACTATGTACATCTACATACAGTACTGGTAATATCTACATACAGTATGGTGAGGGTATAGGCTTAGTCTCAAGTACCCTTCATCATTGTCTTCTCCTGTCACAATAACAAATCCCACTAATAATATTTACAGTGTTTTTCCTTACTCTTGTCTGCTATAATACTAATATACAAGCTGTAACATCTACTACTCTGACTATGTAACTATGTAGCAGATGTTGATATTAGAATACATTGGAACTGTATTGCAACTTTTATTTTATGCACATACTAGAGGGTGATATCCCCACAGTGGTTAATTCTCTTCAGGGACCACCCACCCAATTATAATGAAGTCTTCAGTTTGATATAAACACAGGAGAGCAATTTTTAGCTTATTCGGATCTACATTAAAGCCTTGATATGATATTTACAGTAGTTTAGAGGTGATAACTCCTGTTGATGATATATTCTTCATGGAGTAAATACTGAATAGTCACAGAAAGACATTTCTGTGGTTGTAGTATTATTTTATGATGTAATAATATAAAGGGTTTCCTTCTCTCTGCTTTTCTCTCTTTATCTATCAGTATGCCTGTCTGTACTCCAGTATGATTTGCGCAGGTTCATTACTAACAATCTTGTTCAAGTAATAGAACAAGGCAGTTTCAGCTCCCTAACTAACATACAGAGGCTGTAAGTAAACCTATCAATGTACACCCCTTCCCTACTGCATGCCTGCCATTGCTTACCACTACCTCCACCACCACATATTATAGTCCATCACCTTTATATAGTGTACCACCAGTAGCCTGTGTACCACCAATAGCCTGTGTACCACCAGTAGCCTGTGTACCACCAGTAGCCTGTGTACCACCAGTAGCCTGTGTACCACCAGTAGCCTGTGTACCACCAGTAGTCTGTGTACCACCAGTAGCCTGTGTACCACCAGTAGCCTGTGTACCATCAGTAGCCTGTGTAGTTGTACCACCGTTATATAGTGTACCACTAGTAGCCTGTGTACCACCGTTGGGCTATATAGTGTAGCACCAGTAGCCTGTGTACCACCAATAGCCTGTGTACCACCGTTAGGCTATATAGTGTAGCACCAGTAGCCTGTGTACCACTAACATAATTATAGTCCGAGTAGGTTGATATGTTATTTGAGTAGACCAAAGCCCTTCAAGGGAAAGTAACATCAAGTTTCATTTAATGAGATTTGTAATGTACCAGCAAGTCATTATGGGTAATACTAACATCTCATTTTCGAAACCAAATTTTGCAAAATCCCATAATAACAAGAGGCTGTAAGTAAACCTGTCTATATCCTAAACACCTTGGGTAAAGCTAGACTGATAGTAAACAGAGAGTAGATAACTAGAGGAATGGTTGACAATGCTTTCCCTGTAGTCCTTAGCTTAGACCAATATTATACTTCCTTTGGAGTGTAGGTGCATGTAGATTCCCTTGCTGACTTAATACAGCTAGTGCATGTCTGGTTAGGTATATCATAAATGTTTGTATAATCTCACTATTTCAGATCCCTGTCAGGGAATACGTTCTCTACTCTACCAGAGAGAGTGTTCAGCCAGCTCACACAGTTAAGTAGAATGTAAGTACCCTGTATACATATCTACATGTGTATGTGCATAATATGATACTGTAGGCTATATATATACCGTTGCAATCATGTAACTATATGCATATGTATAATGCATACACCAACTCGTTCTCCCTCCTTTCTCTATGTCTATAACTGTGTGTACAAACGTAACACTAAACACACTGCAGTACTATATTATGCTGTAGAATATATTCACTAACAGTATAACAATTACATGGATCTAGTTTCACTATTATAGTGTAAGTGTAAAGTATTTCTATTGGTTATTGTATACATTGCATATAGGCCTAGGAGTTGGTTTATGTTCACACCAGTAAAAGGTGCATCAGCACACCCTGACATTTATATATATTATATAATAGTGTTATTGCTCTAATTATAATCATCATCATGGATGCTATCGGAAGATAAAGGTGTATAACCAGACTGTGTTAACAGTTTTGATTACTTAGTGTGCTGGCATCCGATATTGTAATGATGTCCATAGACTGTCAGTAGGTAGGCCTACTTATATATAAGATTGTATCATAATCAGTAGAGGAAGACAATTCCTATGTCATTGTACTAAATAATGAAGTATGCATGACTGATTACTAAACTCTAGACTGGCACGTTATCCTGTATGCTATATGCAGGTGTATGTGCAGCGCTCCATATAGTAAAGTAATACATGTTCTAACTTCTGTTTCAAGTGACTTTGATTCGGAGAACCTGGAGTGTGATTGTCGTCTAGAGTGGCTGATCAACTGGATTGGTGAGAGGGGTGTGAACGTCCTTGACACCAAATGTGCTCAGCCCACCTCTCTAGCTGGCTCTCAAGTTAAGGCCCTCACGCTAGAAACTCTACAATGTGGTAAGTGGTATAGTGTGTGCTGTTACAGTGCATAGTGTGTGCTGTTACAGTGCATAGTGTGTGCTGTTACAGTGCATAGTGTGTGCTGTTACAGTGCATAGTGTGTGCTGTTACAGTGTATAGTATGTGCTGTTACAGTGTACTATAGTGTGTGCTGTTACAGTGCATAGTGTGTGCTGTTACAGTGCATAGAGTGTGCTGTTACAGTGCATAGTGTGTGCTGTTACAGTGCATAGTGTGTGCTGTTACAGTGCATAGTGTGTGCTGTTACAGTGCATAGTTGAATATTATACCTGCGCATACATTCACACTGTTATGTAATGTGTCATTCTGTATTAGAGGTACTTACTGTTAGTCAGTTCAACTCTCTGAGACGTTTATATACAATCATAGTAGTGTGATATCTCTACAACATGCTGCTGTTAGCCTGTTTTTTATATTTCTACTATACAGAAAGACCAGTTAATCTGCGGGTGTTTGAACTGGATCCCCCAGGCTCTCAGCTGGTGTTCATAGATGACACGCTTCCTATAGAGTGTAAAGTCTCCACAGACAATGTGCTCAGTGTCAACTGGTACAGGAACGATAAGAGGGTGGTGACCAACACGTCCGCTAAGATACAGGTGGACGTTAAGAGGACAGCACCTGGACTGGTCACCAACACACTCATGTAAGTACACCAAGTAGTAGTCTTATGCAATGTACATGTACAATTTGTGCATGTATGTATGTACATGTATGTACATGTATGTACATGTACAACTAGAATTTAATAGCAGTACATGTACGATGACCTCATGTTTTATTCTATACGCAAACTACAAGTAGATTGTTGAATAAACTTACTCTGTTTGGAAGACTGCACTGGTTGGTTCTACAACATACATATTGCACTGTACATGTATATATGGTCAGCTGTATAATTATAATGTCTGTTATTAGATACATGTTGTACTATGGGTATGGAATGGCTGATTGACTGCATGCTTGTTATAATATTATGTTTTAGACTTAGGCAGCTGACCAAAGAGAGGACAGGTCTGTGGACATGTGTAGTGGACGTTGGAAAGACTAACAAAACCAAATCCATCAGCATATTCACAGCCCCTGGTTAGTAGTTCCCTGCGGACTCTATAGTCTATACACATGGTTGGGGTGGGGGTATATATTATACTTGTGCTTGTAGAACTAAGGGTATAGTTCACATTACAGAGTCTAGTGCAGTCACCAAACAAGGGACATCAACTCCCAATTTACGAGGAGAGTCTTGTAGTTGTTATTCACTAAGCTCTACCTCATTCTTTACATTGTAACAATCAGGTTAGGTATCGCACATGTACAGTACTTTGTATTGTACACTCTCTGTACATATACCTGTATATACCTGTATAAGGAGTACAAGACTGTATAACACCACGCAAGTCAATTACTGCTGCTATACATATATGATCTGGGTGTTGAAGTCATTGCATAATAATATATATCACCATCAAAAGTTGTTTATTTTAACATATAGTCATATTGATCTGATTATACATGTATATGTGTATATATGGAGAACAGCCAATGTGAATCAGTGATATAGAATATGATATCCCTTTCTAGTTTGACACATGATAAAATATTAATAGCGGAGATGTCAGTTTTAATGTGAAATGAGATGTGGGATATCTTGTATAGTCCTCTTTGATTTGTCAAGTGGAATTGGCTCGGAGGTAGCCAGTACACTTTACTCAAAACAACAGCAGTGTGTATACAAATTTATTATATTTACTTGTATTATAAATATTATAATTTAGATGTGTGTTTATGTTTCTGCTGTTCCAAAAGGTCTATAACTATACCTAGTGCCTGCCCCAAGTGTAAAAATAATGTAATTTACTTCTAGACCTTTGTTTTCCCAGCAAGGGAAGCATGTACACCACCCTACTTATTTGTCATTTATACAGAAAGCACTAATGCTATTTATTAGTTATTAGGTATTGGAGAACCCTTTCAAGTCAAACTCAAAGCAGCTTCTCTCTAATGGCTACATCACCATTTCCCTTATAGGCCCATTAATTCTATTTATGCACCATTTTACCTAAATTGAACGGATTGAAAGAGTATCACACCAACTGTTACTGTGGCCATTAGTATAATAATTATAATAAGTTTAGCCCATTTATTAAATGCGAAGGCCTAATGAAAGGACCTGTACACTACCAGCGGTCTCTGGAATACGCTACCAGCGGTCTCTGGAATACGCTACCAGCGGTCTCTGGAATACGCTACCAGAAAGATGTGTTCTGTGAGAGATTACTTTGGTGATTGTTATAAGAAAATGCTTAAAATTCCTTCACTCATGAGTAGGCCAAACTAACTAGTAAGGGTAATTATATATTACCTTGTTTTTGCAGTATTGTATGTTTTACTCTGATTGAACTCTGGGTAATGTTTCAGCTTCCTGTCCAGAGGTCACAGTAGAGACCAACAAAGGGAAGTATAAATGGCCCCGTACTGGCTTCAAGTCGAGAGCCGAACTCGCCTGCAAGTTCGGCACGAAAGCCTACTACACTTGTAATGCAGACGCACAGTGGGTTGACCTTGACCTCAAGGGCTGTAAATATTCCAGCGAAATTACACAGCAACTCTACGAATTTTCATTGGTAAGCTAGTATTAGCCCCGTTACTGTTGGGTCACACATGTTTTGGATCACACATGTTTTGGTAGCAGTTGATTTACTCTTGTGTCATACATGGTTTGGTAGTGTAATGGTCTGTAGTCAATGCTATGGTAACTAGTAACAGTTTATGATTGTGTACTCACTGATTAGGGTTGTTCTGAGAAAACTAAGAGCTGATGGTCTACTCTACCCCATTGTTTAGCGTTCCATCACGTACCCCTGTCTATCGTTAATCACCGCTCCCTCACTAAATACTTGGAACACATTAATTACCTTCTATGATCTTGGTGAATTAATTTCCTTTTATTTTTAGAGCTCTCTGTTCCATCAAGTAATGTACTGTATAATTTATACTTAGCCCTACGGAATCTGTTTACTGTTTATACTGTATGATGAGGAATCTAGTTAATTGGTTCATATTGTAGTCTAACTTCAATAACTCTCTGGAGATGGTGAAGATGAAGGTGCTGATGACAACGCTGATGCAGTCTAATAACATAATAGCTGATAAGATGGATATTATATTTGTATCCCGAATCTTACGTAAAATCAGCTCTTCGTACGGACTGTATGAGAAGGACAAGGTAGGCTGTACATGGTGATGTGTATACATAACCTCAGTTCTATGCTAATAGTTGAGGTAGTAACTGGTGATATATGTAGCTCTCCTCTACTTCCTACTGGAATGCAAATTGTGAGGAGTAGATATGTTTTTGAGATAAAAATAACTTTTCCACCTTAACTGTGCCATATAATAACAAGCATATATTTGGTAGATGCTATTCTATGGTATGTGCAAGTATAATAATGCTAGCCTGTGTTCTGTGATATAATATAATAGTACTAGCCTGTGTTCTATGATATAGTATAATAATACTAGCCTGTGTTTTTCAGATTCCAGAGGTGGTATATAACATCACCAGTCTTATGATGAAGGTGAACAATACCTTGTTACTTGAGGCGGAAATGGAGGAAGGAGCATGCACGAGGTAATAACTCCCAACTCATTTGAACTTGGCTCATTATGACACAGGTGTTCATACAGTAGGATGAGAGTTATCTGCCCTCTACCATAGGGAGCATAACTCCCTCACCATGTCCTACCTTAATATGACCTTGTGTGGTGACTATGGCAACTGGTGAATACCAGCATGGTAACATTATACTGAATAATCAGTCCATAATTATAGAGTATTGTATTACAGTATGAGAGCAAACCTAGAGACTGTGGTCAGTTATACACTGGAGCACAGGACCGAGTATAGTCTGTATATGGATAATATAGCTATGCAAGCACGCAAGTTTGTTCCTACGTCTTCATTTGTTGGTCTCATGTGTACGGCTCTACAGAACTCCAAAACTAAGAAAACTTACCTCTCCAACAACTTCTACTGTGTAGACAAGGCAACCACTCCAGACTTTGCCAGACCCAAGAATCAGGTAAATTATTGCAGCTAAATTAGATGTACGAATATGTATTTAGGATGACATAGTGATTACAGTTTGACTTACTTTCTACAGTAGGGGTCCAGGTAGAGCATTAACTGTAACTTTGTGTAATGCATTATGCTTTGCTTGGTGTCAACAATACCAGCAGTCTTTGTGCTATATAATATTGATGATTAAATTATTATAATAATGAGATGTCTTGTTTATATAAGGCAGCATTAGTATAAAGTAAAATATGACTTTGTATGCTGTCATATTATAATATATGTATTATTATTGCAATACCTTTACTGTATAATCGCAATATGATAATATGACATAACAGTTATAGTAGCATGTACATGTCTATACCTACTATACAACATAATACATGTAATTACAATATGCACTATATTATTATGCTAATGTACTGCATGTTATACTACTGTATGTATATTGTACTACTGTATATTGTACTAGTGTATATTGTACTGTATGTGTATAATTGTACTGTATGTATATAATTGTACTGTATGTATATTGTGCTACTGTATATTCTACTGTATGTATATTCTACTGTATATATATTGCACTAACGTACTTTTACTGTATGTATATTGTAGAAGGTAGATGCACTCATACACATACCTGCTGATGCTGTCAACACTGTAGCCAATCCAAGAGCCCTGAAACTTGTGACTATCATATACAGAGACGATACACTGTATCAGTCTAACATCACTGGTACACCTTCTCCTACATCTAAATACTTTGTACCCAGCCCTGTCATCTCTGTTAAAATAAGTAAGTACTTTACTGTGTATCGCCTACTTGTGCTTTATCAGATTGTGAACTTTAACAGGCCGACTCCGTTGTTCGTAGGCCTGGCTCCATGCTCATGGGAGTCTTTGCCATTTGCCCGAGAATGAGGCTTCGTCAGCTGAAAATGAACAGATGACATCTAGTGTAGCTGAATCATATGTTAGTCTCACTGCAGCTGTGTGTAATTACTTGCACGTATTGTTGCCCTTCATAAGGCAATTGTCCTTTCCTGGTGCTAAAATGTCTAATATTTCAAAATATTTGTTGTAATATAGACATGTACGTACTGGTATTCTAATCAGTATTCCAGTTAGCTTGCTGCTGGGAGAGAGATGACAACTCTCACCATATTATTCAGCAACAGTAACACTTGACATTACAGTTGACGCTAAGGACACTGACCTGACCCCTTCACTTGTAACAGTAGCTCTACCCAGACAGGACTATGTCAATGTGGTACCCAATGTTAAGGCCGTTTACTGGGACAAACCAACACTCTCCTGGAAGAATAAAGGGTGCCGTATATCTAACACTGTGGGGCTTATTAACCACAATCTCTCTATTATAGAATGTGGTCACATGGCTACATACGCTCTCCTGCAGGTAAGAATATCACTAAATACTTTACCTGCTTGTTGGTCTCTGTTAGCCAAGTCATGAAAATTCTATTCATAATAGTGTAGTTTGCATTCATTATCAGTTAAGTAGAGTCAGCTGTAATCAAGTATGATTCGAAATAGTAAAGTTGAAAGTAAAACATATCAATGACAAGAGTGGATGTTAGACTAAGTAGTATTCACTATGTAATGTACATGTATGCTATGTATGTATGCTATGTACGTATACTATGTACTATGCTGGTAGGAGAGACTAGTGGCTAAACCAGAAAAGGAATATGTGGAGGAAGACGAGTGGTTTGTAGTGCAGAGACCTCAGTTCTATGTTGGTGCAGTATTCCTCTGCATGTGTCTACTAGCTGTCATACTGACATATACCTGCTCATACAGGTAACACCTTACCACGCTTGTAGTCGGGGTGGTTGTAGTCAGGGTGGTTGGGTTTAGGTTGGTTGTGATTCGAGTGATTGAGAGTGATTGGAACCAGGTGACTGTAGTGAGTGTGACTGTAGTTACAGCTCGATGATTGCAATCGGTGTGAATGTCATTCTGATCCAATAGGGTTATCTTAAACTGACACTTTTTTAGATTCTTACAAACTCGCAGAATCAACTGTGATTCAGAGGAGGTAGAGTGAACTGAATTTGTCTTTTAAAATTCCTTGTTATCCTTTACTTTTGTTCAACAGTTGCACCTTTTTTTAGGTTTTATCTCCCTTTTATAGACATGGTTATTTGTTCAAAGGCTAAACAAGGTTGTACATCGTCATGCTAGCTGAACTAACTCACTGTTTCTAATTTCTCTTTCAGTACGATAGGTCTATCTAAGAAATTGAAGCACTCTCTTATCAACACATGTTTAAGCGTGCTTTTCCTCAAGCTAATGCTCATCCTGGGAGTGAAGACTCACCATGACATTGGCTGCAAGGTGCTTGGCATGTCCATTCACTACTTCTCTCTTACCACCATATTCTGGATGACTGTCACCACTTGGTAAGCCTGATACGCTATATTTACTGTATCTGTGTACCTACCTGTTGTGCAGTATCAAAATGGTTTGTTTGTTGAAGACTGTCGAGTGATTCCTGACGCTACGGTTTGTCCATACTCTATGCTATAGCTATGCTAGTCCTTTAGCTATCCCAGTCCGTGTTAGTATCCTCTGTCTTCTGATAACTACCAGTTACGGTATATGGGAATGAAACCACACAATGACTCGATTGTTATTTACTATTATCATGGCTGGTTTCATACTAAATACTGTGTCTTCGCGAACTCTTGGACCGACCTGGATCGCAAATAAAAATCCAAAGATGGCCCTCCAGCCAAGGCCCAAACAGCAATTGGTCTGGGATTTTGCTTTGCCGAGAAAACCATCTCTAGCTCATCGGCACAGCTGGGTTTTTCGCACGAAAATGAGAATTTTGCTTTCGGTCAAGGCCGGTGTGTTCACGATTCTGTGACGGATGTATGCCGGAAAATCTTTTAGCAAGTTGGCCTGTGCCTGAAATTTAGGTCACGAAGACACTTATACATGTAATAACAAATTTCTCGTCATTTTCTAACATACAAAGCACACTTCATGTTTCTGTTCCTTGATATTACATAATCCCACTCATTAGAGTTGTACTGAATACACCAAGTGTTTTACTGAGTTGTAGCAGTGTCCATGTGGTATAATGCTAGCATACGGTATTTCAGGAATATATATAAGAAAATCTGCGGGCGGAGTCACAGACCTGTACCTACGGAAGAGAATACCGCTCCACTTCCACCCAATCCTATGCTCAAGTTCCACTTGTTTGCCTGGGGAGTACCCATTATCGTCTGTGGTATCACCGGTGCCGTCAACATTGAGTTCTACAATAATAAATATTAGTAAGTACATCACTTTTAAGAAACTTCACTGCAGCTAGACTCCTTGTTATTAATTATATGCGTTCATTATTTTATGTTATAGTAATATTATACTATCATAAATTCTACCAATATAATAATTTTTGCTATTTATCAACAATACCTTCCCTAGTTGGAGACAAAAGAAATAATCATAAAATATGATGACTTCCGTCAATCATAACAATAAAACGGCTGGTGATGCATAATGGGAGTTATCTACCCCATCTCCATAATGTACAGTATATAGAAGGGATGCAACTCCCGTATACACTCAGTGTTACACTCAGTGTTTTGCTAGTAAGTCGACTCTGATTCACTACTATGCATATATTATATTTATTTTGTATATTTGCAGTTGCTTTGTGTCACTGGAGCCTGGATTCTTGGCTTTCTATGGAGTGGTTGGTCTGTTCATTCTAGTAAACTGTATCCTGTATATATGTATATGCTCGTCTAAGCGACAGCAGCATACAAAGGTATACATGGACGAGATGATGGAGATGAGTACAGACGGCTGCCTTGATAGTCAGCGAACGGATGACAACGTTTCTCACAGCGATTCCATCAAATCTTCAGTAGCAGATAGCGAGTACAAACCTCTAGCCCAGCTAACGGGAATCATATTATTTCTGCTCCTCTACCTGATGATGTGGGCAAGTCGGGCATCCAGTATCGCCCTCCTTACTCAAACAAACATGGAGCAAATGGAAGTCATACTAAGCTACCTATACATGATACTGTGTATCATACTCGGTATATTTCTTGTCGTATTCTACTGTCTGGCTCGTAACGATACCAGGTCTATATGGCAACTCTGCTGCAAGTCCGATACTGACCCAAGCACACCACCCCCAAGATCTAACACCAATATTAACGTTATAAGTCACGCTAATGCTCATAACAACATGAAACAGGATGATGACTCTTGCAGCTCTCTGAAAGCCTCCAGCGCAAACCATCAATCTAATCCTCTGTTGCAAATAATGCAGTATCATAAGAAATCAGCAGCAATGATGTCACAATCGATGGCAGGCTCACAAAGAGCCGATTCCTCCATACACGGGGGCATTGAAGACGGCCCAGTATTTTTCAATGCTCACCAGAACGGTGTAGCTAAGAGGTACTGGGAGCGTAAGAGGACCAGTAGAGACAGAGGTCTGGATAGTTCTATGGCGTCTGTACCAGAGACAAGTAGACTACACACCCATAGCCCCACCAACACGGAGCCCACTCAGCACATGAGTATAGAAATACAAATAAAAAGTCACAACTCAAAGCAGGCACGCCGTCACAGGCTGGGCAGTACAAACTCTGAACCCGCTGATGTTAGGAATAATATATACCATTCTATGCCTAAGTCACCACACCAACTACGCACCTCTACCCTCTCGGCCCACAATAGCCGACTGAGAGAACCAACAATTGGACAGTCCAAGACTCCCTCTGAGGGAAGTAGGGACACACCTCAGTTTTACAAATACCCACCCGACATGTGGCAAAATAGTGTTCCCAGGAACTACAATCACATGGTTCATAGATCAGCATCCCCTCATGTGGCCCCGGGTGGCTACATGAAACCCCCCTCCCTACAGTATGAACGAGGTGATGGCCACAGGAGGCAGTACAATGAACAGGCATACGTACACAGCGGCTACATGAAGTCAATGAGAGATATGGAGGATAACTCTGATGACGAAAGTCACTACAGCCACAGGTCACGGCGCAGTTCACATCGCAGCAGCAGACATCGCCATCACCGACAACGGCAGCACCTAGAAGCAGAGGGGAGACAACCAACACCTTCAGCTCTAAATGAGTCGCACACGAGTTTACAGAGCCACGGTACTGCTAGGTCACACCATTCATCTCGATCTAATAGATCAGGTGCACACAAGTATAAGGGATATAGAGGGGGGCTGGAGGAGCGTCCCCTCCTGCAAATGTCTCAGTCAGTAGAAAATGATGCTGACGATGAGGAAGGTGAAAAATTGAATATAAATCACAGTTCCTCAGACAATAACTCTAGCCACTACGCATGTACACCAGTACAGGAAAGCAAACAGCTCAATAACACTGATATACAGGTATCTGCTAACACTGCCTTCAGTGTACCACAGTCTCACAAGTCTGCCCCCTCTGCACAGTTAAATATCGACCTTCCAGAGGCAACAGCAGAGCAGCTCAATTTACCAGAACTGGCTATACCCGAAGAGAGAATATATGAGAATGCTCATAAAATAATGCAGCATGAGAGACCGGTGTACACTAACCTAGAGGAACTGAGGCAGAGGGTCGCAGCTAAGCACAGTCCCAAATCACCGGAAGTTCCGCCTCCCGATTCTTATGAACTTCCTGTGTATGAAAACTTGTTCAGTTTAAATGAGTACGACACTCTGAGGAAGCAGAAGCATCATGTTAATAAAGGTCTACCCAATTTATACAAATCTACTTCGCGGGATACGGCAATGTCACCAAAGGATATGACATCTCCAAACCAGTCTCGCCCAGATGCAGACGCTTTAAACTGTGATTCTAGTCTGTAACGCTTCCCTAAACTCATCACTGATGAGGTTTAATTGTGCAAACGCCAAATATTACGTAAATTATATTTTAAACCTACATAATTATATATGTATTATATATATATATTATATATACAATGTATATGTAGATATTATATTTTAAATGTATTTCCCCATTTTTGTTTTCTCTGAGTAGAGTAACACATTTTTGCTTTTGAATCTTGAACCATCATAATATTTTTATAGCTTATTGTAAGTCTTTTACAACAACAATGTACAACTTTTTGTGAGATACAATTAGTTTGCCCATAACTATATCATTACAGATAGAATATCTTTGTACAGACATTAAAGTTTTTGGTGTGAAAGGTAGGTATTGTGTAATTCTAGCAACTGCATCTAATTATAATGTATTTTATTGTTAATCCTATGGGATGGCTGCTTATACATTTTGAGATTATTTTAAAAAAAGAATATTCTTTCAAAGTCATTTTCCAAAGAACGTTGTTAGTTTGTAAATAATGTATAAATTATATAATACACCAGTGTTGCTGTAGTCACAGATAGTTCTGTTGTCGTTTGTTTGGGGTATGATAGAGGACTGTGTTTTAGTTATTGTATCATGATTCAAGGGGGAAAGTGGTTGGCTGGGAAGACAATGTAACGATGTTTTGTACTGGAATTGCATTTGACACACTTTTAGGGTTTCACTGTGTAAACTTGGAAGCAATAGAAACCCAATGTTTTTGTTCATGTTTAGATGAAGAGGATTTTTGAGAATTCAAGCTTTGATTAGTCATGTCATTGTTAATCTAAACACGGCCAGCCATTATGGTTCAAGTGTCAATATGATAGTAGTGTGTTGTGGTCTTCAGGAGATGGAGGTTGCATGATGAGAGTCACCAGGGTAAGTTTTTCAAAGCACCATTTATAACATTGTTAGAATACTAAATTATGAGGAGTATTATTTAGGCCAAATGTGGGTGACTGTTTTTCTTTTAATATAACATCTTAGGAAACCTACCAGATGTGTTGAATGTAATAATATCATAATATGTACATGTGTCGCTATTTACAATGATTTTACATTAACATTATGAATTTTATATTATTGTGTTACAGTGTACAGAGTTGGTATGAGAATAATAGAAAGGCTGGAATAACGCAGTAGCTAATAAACTCTGGAATATGAATTGGACTCTGTATTTAGGAGTAGCACATTTTGGTGGGTTGGTACAATTCATTTTTCTCAACTATGTGTGTGGCATATAGGACAATAGGGGATATTCCACAATAAAAGTTCATGCAAATGTGATTTCCATGTGACAAACATCAATGGCGACTATTACATACATCAGATACCATTCATATAGCAGATAGACTACATCAAGTCACAACTCCAAACTATCCAGAGTATAATTTTTGTCATATACATTGTACATTCATTATTCCAAATAAAATATTTTAAGCTTGTATAATATTTTAACATGTTTTCTATTTAGTTGCTAGTAACCATATTTTCTCTCCTTTTTAGCTGTGTCAATGGTGACCGCAGGAGATTTCAGACTAACTTTGAACAGAAATGTTCATTATAAATATAAGCATAACAACAAGCAGCTAAAGAGAGTTTTCACAGTTCATTCCCAGCAGAATGCAGACAATACATCCACCCCTTGTAGCGCCACCTCTGTATTGGCAATTAACCTCAAGTATTTCTCTTTGGTGAAGTTCAAGTTGAAATTTTCATCAAATCCACCAAAACTTTGGACAGTGAATATTGGCAATTCCATCAACAATATGGGTAAGTTAAGCCAGTATATTGATACCAAACACGCGCTGCCAAATAGAAATACAAAATTTAGTTCAAGTCAAAAGTACAAAGAGCTTAAGGTTGGGTCAAACTACTCAAAGAGACCACATCTACACATACATAATATTATATCTATTCCATAGTGCACTACAGTGGCAGCTAGTCTGGCAGCATTCATTAATTATATATAGTTAATGTGTTATGTTCACTTAATTACCAGGCATGTCCTTCACACAAAGACAAGTTATACACCTGATTGTGACATGCTGGAAGACACTGAAAGTACTTTTGCTATCTACTGCAGGTAGTGGAACATACAACAGTATTGCAACCAATCATAGTGCAGAGCTGCAGATTCACAACCGCCAACTGAGAATATACTCCAACACGCTGCCAGGATATGAACAGATTGCAATTAATGGGGGAGGAAACTTAGTCACTGTGGCTGACAACTACATAACTGGAGGGTCAGAGGTGGGTGATGGGTTGGCCCAGTCTACAAACTTTTATAATTCAATATAAGCAACTATAAGTGGGGAATAACACAAAGGCCTTGTCGATAGGTTCTGGAAAGGCTGAGTTTTAGAGTATATAATATATCTGACAATATTTCCTCACCGAATCATTGGTCTAATAGGCTATTAGGTGCCATAGAGCCTCGGTTTCAAACCCCAGTCAGGGATGTGGTACCAAGTCCCTGGCTGGGCAAACATAAATTTTCTTACAAGAAGAACATAACATAAATAAGTAAATAAGTACTGAATACAGAACTCAATTCTTTCTGGCGGCAGTCAAACTAATAAGAAGCTACTGCTATGATTTATTACATGTTATACTATGATGTTATATTTTAGGTCACAGTGGAAATTAGAGAGGGATACCTGTCCGTTAGCACAAAGGGGAGAAAAACTCCTACTGTGGTTCGATCTAAATATGTGTATAAACTAACAGGTTAGTGCATTATAATGTATATACTATACTTGCAAGGCATCAACAATTTTAAATAAAACACAATATACTGCTTTGACTCTCCGAATGCATTATATTTTAATGGCCTCGTTTCACCCCCCCCCCCCCCCCCCTCCCTACTCATACCAACAAGAAGACAATAATATTATCTATCGGCCTAATTACAAAAAATGCAAATTAAACCAAAGTGTATCAAGGCACAATACTGCATTGCAATGTGTAGTGTAATTTCTCATTAGGGAGTCCATTAATATACGCTGCCTTCAACAGAGCAATTGGGTCAGCAGCTCGCTCTGGGACAGGACTGTGTGCAGTCAGCATCTCTGTAGACCAAAGTAAGTTAACCTAACCTTGAGTATATAATATTTTCCATTCAATACACTATTGACAGAACATGGCCAGTCATAAACAGCTATTGACTATAATTAAAAGTTGTCCTCTCTCAATTTGTCTTGTATCTTTTCTGAGAGAGGACAACTTCTAATCATGATCAAAAGCTCATGAGTGCCAATGTAGCCGAAGCTCGCAACCTTTCCCTGTCAGTCTATTACAATATACTGCATTGCATTCATTGGATTTTGAACTCAAGGTTCTAAAGCACATATGACTTGACACAGACAAACAACTCAGCAACCAATGCACCATGGTGTTACACCATGAGTGCGGTTATGAATTCTTTTGACCTCTATACTAGATGAATTGTAGATGTCTATAATGCAGAAATCCAATAATGTATCATGATTCTTATGAAAGATGCATGTAGGGCCTACATTACATTTCAATGCATGTATATTTTATGATATAAGTGTAGCTGCTATATTTGTGCAATGTCAATGTAAGATAGGTGTGGCTTGGTAAAATAATATTCACTGTGATGCATGGTGTAATAATGTATAATGCAATGTATATAATAGGGTGGATATTACTTTATCTAGTAGGCCTACCTTATACATGTTCACCAACACGCACACGCAACACACGCACACCCACACACACGCACACGCACACCCATGCACACACACACCCACACATGCACACACACATGCACATTATCTAATGCATGTAAGAATTACATTATAACGTGAGACCTATATAATACACATGTATATAATACACATGTACGTAATACACATGTACGTAATACACATGTACGTAATACACATGTACGTAATACACATGTATATAATACACATGTATATAATACACATGTACGTAATACACATGTATATAATACACATGTATATAATACACATGTATATAATACACATGTATATAATACACATGTACGTAATACACATGTATATAATACACATGTACGTAATACACATGTATATAATACACATGTATATAATACACATGTATATAATACACATGTACGTAATACACATGTACGTAATACACATGTATATAATACACATGTATATAATACACATGTATATAATAATATTAAATTGAGGAAGATCTGACACCTAAACTGCACTGTCTATATAAATAGAGGTGTTGACCACATAATTATTCTATTCCTACCCTATCAACACAAACACAGGTATGAATACGTTGAACCAGTAATTAACAAACAAACAATACAAACACAGTTCTATGGTATTCTATGATATTCTGTGTTCACAATAGACCAGCACACCATTCTAATCAACTCTCTGTTATTTACTCAATCCAAAAAATCCTGTTTTAATTAAACCTTTCCTGATGGAAACAAACAAAAAAATTTATCAAAATTTTACTAAGTTGAATCTTAGTGCAATAGATGCACTGCACTGATATTACTACTGTGGTCTAGTTATAGACAGAGTTACTACTTGTAAAGTGAAAGTCTAGCTCTACATGTATACCTGCTAGTAGAGGTAACATGTATACCCCATATACACTGGGTATTGTACTTATTATATTACTGATAAATATTCACTTGGGGGATCTACACTTCAGTAGAAGGAACAGAGGTAAGTACATTTACTGGTCCTATAATAGAGGTAAGTATGTTACTGGCCATATAATAGAGTATATTGCTGGTCATATAATAGTGGTAAGTATGTTACTAGTCATATAACAGAAGTAAATATATTGATTACTGGTCATATAGAGGGACATGTACACCCATCTGCCTAGTATAACATACCACACCCTATATAGGTTACATCTTACTTGGCACATATTATTATAACAGTATATATGATTATTATTATCATTTTTACAGTTGATAAATGTAAACTGGGACACAACTGCCATGCTAATGCTAAGTGTATAAACACTAAGAAATCAGTTAAGTGTCGATGTGTAGCTGGCTATACTGGAAATGGTACATACTGTCAAGGTAGGACAACTCTCTTTATTGATAACACTTTAGTGGTACATGTGTTATGGCTCGGCGACACGAGAGGTCGTTTGTTCAACACGTTGGTCTTTTCATCACGGAGTTCTGTTGTAACTAGTCAATATTAGATACAACCACTCCAATTGTAGAATTTATTTTTAAAAATTTGACTAGATGTTGGTTGGGCTGACACTTTGCCTAGTACATGAAGCCAGGCTGACTTACAACTGAGCCAGCCTGTTATAGCTCATGGCCTCTCGTGTAGCCAAGCCTTTATACCTATATGTATGTACACTGTATTACAGCTACTGCATCACATAGACATAATTGTTTACATGTTGTATGCTATATACAAACATGCTGTATGTCTATGTTCATGTCTATTATAATTGTATGAAAATAAAAATAATAAAATAAAACACAAATTAAAGATAATGGTATAGTAATAGTAAGTAGTAATAACAAATCAGATACAAGAAACTACCAAGTATGCCATACACAATCAACTCTTCATGCAATGATTTACTGACTATAACTTTACAGACAAGAATGAATGTGCATATCAGAATGGATTCTGCACTCAGATCTGTCACAACACTGTTGGCTCAAGCTACTGTACCTGTCTACCAGGGTTCACACTGGCACATGATAGATATAATTGTATTGGTAGGTTAAAGAGTGCTTAGTGCTACTAAAGTCTTAAATCCCAAATATTAAAGTACTTTACTATAAATTAGTCACTGCAAACCTTTTACAGTTGAGAATTTAATTTTGCATTAAACTCTAGTGTCTAGTGAGTTATATACTTTGTTTTGCATGCAGATGCACATATACATATGTATTGTAACCTAATGTGTTGTATGTTTAATATTAACTACAGATGTTGATGAATGTTCGGACAATAACGGCGGGTGTGACCACATCTGTCACAATACAATAGGGTCAAGGTCATGCAACTGTAGGTCAGGGTACCTCCTCCTACCAGATGGTAGATCTTGCCAAAGTAAGTTTATCGGTTTATACTCTTATCTTCCTTCACATAACAATATTCATTTTTCTACTAAATATGTATTGACTTACATACTACATAACATGAATTTACTTATACATGTAGATATGTACGTTACATATATACAGGTGGAAGTACATGTGCACATAGGCTACGCATACATGACTGTACGTATAAAATGCTTCCAGCATACCATATTACTTACACATAATAGTGTAGTCGTATCATCACTATATAAATGTTATAATAATGTAATCTGTCATATTTCTACACGTTATATATCTGGTATAGTTATACACATAAACATAATAATATTGTAGTTCACCGTGTAACATAATTTTATTCTTTCAATAGAAGTTAAGAGTATGAAGCTAAGAGGATGCTGTGAGAGATGTGAACACCACTGTGAGTTACCGGTGTTACCAGGTAACACTGGTAACTGCTCTTGTAGATCAGGGTATCAGTTGAAAGCAGATGGTAGACAATGTAAAAGTACGTATAGCAGTAATATACACTACACTGTATACCTACACCGTATACCTACACCGAATACCTACACCGTATACCTACACCGTATGCCTACACCGTATACCTACACCGAATACCTACACCGTATACCTACACTGTATACTTACACCGTATACCTACACTGTATATTGAAGGTTTCACCAACACACATGCCTCTACCAATATACCATACTACATGTACATGTATGATAGATGCTAGTGGTTCTGTATTTTACAGTCACTAGTTGCAGTGTTGGTAATGGAGGCTGCCAGCATAGATGTCTAGAGAGAAGGAATAAAGTACAGTGTACATGTTCACCAGGCTATAGGCTATCTATGAGAAGAGGGCAAGGCAGGTGCATACGTAAGTATACTGTCAATGTGGGATTACTATGTATAATGTAGATTTCCAAGATTCCTTCAATTAACTTGCTGCTTTTAACTCAAATTATATTTCACTAATCCTACTAATAAAATGTTGCTTTCCTCATTTCTGTTAAGCAAAACTTGGAAAATTTATTATTAGGCATACGTGTACATGTATATATCAATAGATATACATGTACATGGTGCAACATAAGTATAGATATTAACACATTTTAGTCTGCAGAAACAAGTGGCTCCAAGAGAATGTATAATATTTTTTCACATTATGCCAAGTTTAATTTGTTGCATTATGCCATTAATACATGTAGTTATATAATACATACATCTACACAAAGTCATAATGATGTACATGTATTTTTGAGCAAGGAATTTATTTTGAGCAGTCACTGTGCTAGGCGATTAGGTGCCGTAGAGGCCCGAGTTCAAACCCCAGTCAGGGACTGGTATTTTCATGGATTTGAAACAAGTCTCTGACTGTTCAAAATAAATTCCTTGCTTAAAAATACATGATTATATATAAAAAAAATGCCCAAACCTTCTAGTATACATCTATAGTATTACAGTACAACCCTTACCATGCAGTTACTATAATGCAGTTATTATATAATGTTGTTCTCTCTTTTCTGAGAGAGGACAACTTCACTATGAATACCCATGAGTGTGACAAGTTGCTACACTAACTTTAGCTCAGTGCAAACTAGACAATGGTGGATGTGAATACGAATGTGAAGATACTGAACATGGACCCAAATGTCAATGCCCTCCTGGATACAGAGTGGGCTCAGACACTAAGAGCTGTGTTGGTGGGTCTAACAACTCTTCTAATGCTTTACATACAGATAGAATAAATAATTCTGTTCCGTTTTGATTTCGATTCAGGTGACAGAATACCAATATTTTGTCAAATTTCTCGCACAAACACATGCACAAACAGAATTATGTACACACATTATTATAGTATGTGATGTGTTACTATAAATAACAGCATGCGTCCATGATTACAAGTTGATTCCTTTAATGTAATACTAGTAGATGACATGCACTTTTATTTATATTTTAAGATATCGATGAATGCACAGCTGGAACTAACCTCTGCTCTAATAATTCCTGCGTAAACACTTTGGGGAGCTATGAGTGCGAGTGCCCTAATGGTTACAAGGTGGATAGAGATAAAAGGCTATGCATAGACATAGATGAGTGCCAGTATAATGATACTTGTGACCATACATGTGTGAACACTGAGGGATCATATCAATGTCTATGTGACACAGGTTATTCTCTATATGGAGTGAGTCACTGTGCAGGTAAACATCCCTGTATCTCTACAGATTTCTAAAACTACATGTACATACCGTAGTATGTTACTATACTAGGTAGCTACATCGTATATTACTAATACCAGGTAGCTACACTGTATGTTACTGTAGCTACTACTGGCACATAGTTGGTGGCAGTGACTACATAACAACATTAGGAACTGAATTTACTACCTCTAGGTACATAGTATTATATATTCTGTACATAATCTTATGCCAATGTAAATAAGATATACATTGTACATACATGTATTATTTTACAAGCATGAGAGCCACTAGATAGAAGTTGTCCTCTCTCATATTGAGAGAGGACAACTTCTTATTATGATCAGTGGTTTATGGTTATGAGTACATGTAAAAGGGAGCAAATGTTTCAATTATGTAACCTGATGATAACCTGATGATACAGCACTTTATTAACACTTGCCAAGGAGATACACACACCATACATGTGTAATAGATAAATACAGAGTGTAATAGCATTATATTGTCAAGCTGAACCATAATAATAATAATTGTATAGAAACTACTGTCATAATTAAATAATGTAGCAAAATAATTATTTCAAGTGTTATTAGTATGCTCTACATTAGCATTGAACATTCTGGGTTAGGAAGGACAATTCCAAATTATAGAGGCCACCTAGTAATAACTATACAGCACATACATGCATGTTATAATGTAAGTATGCATATACATTTGTATATACATAATTATGTTACACTGTACTTACATATGAAAGAATTATAAGCATCACTGATGTTTTCTAAATTGGTGCTAGTGCCATGTTGTAATATTCTAAATTCTAACACTACAGTATAACGTGTAGTTGACATCATCATTAATATTATTTTGTGCAGAGTTTAATGAATGCTCAACGGATAACGGAGGGTGTGATCAAGGCTGTATGAACACAGTAGGAAGTTACGTATGTACGTGTGAGGAAGGCTATGTACTACATATAAACAATCACAGTTGCGTGCGTAAGTACTTCTATAGTTATGAATACATGATTATTTATAGAGTACATAATTGAGTTAAATACCTAAAATGTGCTGTGAAAGGAATATGTGATATACTAACTTCGTCATAAATGTAGTGTATAAATGGAAGGTGTGTAGATGTAAAATAATGTGTATGTTCACATTGAATATAGAGTAATGTATAATATAATATAATTTCCAGTGCAACTGCATGCATGATATTGGAATAATTTTAGATGGTAGTTTATGGCAGGAAGCTTACCAAGGAAATCTGACAGTAGAGCTACCTCTATTACCTCGTAAGTGCATTAGTAATAGTGGAGAATAGTAAACATCACAATAAATAGATTACATTGCAAATATTATAACATATTTTATTACTAATATTATAACATTAATAGGATCGATGATGTAAAAACTAAGTTAGCCCTACTGGAATGAAAGTAATGCCTGAAACCACTCATGCTACACATAACTTGGCCATAGTTTACATTTCATTCTTTATTTTTTTTTCAAGAATGTAACTAGCTACTAGCTAATATTTTAATGATATATTAATTAGTCTTATTATAATATTATTATTATTATGGTATTGTAAAATATTATATAAGCAAATTTATTGTATTTGACAGCCAGTGTTATTGCGCCCACTGTAACCAAGTATATTCAGTACGCAGTGGGGTTGCAGCAAGACTGTGATGTTAGTGATGCCAACCTGTATCAGCAGCTCTACAATGCTCTCAACTACTCTGTACAAAGTAAGGGATACATTAGCCCTGATATTAAACCTACTTGTAGCAGTTGATATTAAACCTACTTGTAGCAGTTGATATTAGCCTAAACATTTTTTACTAGAAAGCTTGCGATGCTATGCTACAAAATTGATTTGATGTTTATTACAAAAAGTTATGTTAAAATATTGTTAATTCTTAGTCAGTTAAAGCTTTATGTTTAATTATATAGACTCTAGAATTAAAGGTGTGACTATTGGCGAGATGGACTTAAAGTGTGAGACTAGCAGGAGAAGATATCAGCAAGAGATAGGAGTTATCAACTCAATACTCTTCATCAATACTAGCCTTAGCATCACTAACAACAGTAAGTCCACGGTTAAAATAACAGCTAACAAGTAGAGAAAGGAATCTAACAGAACAAACAACCAATAAACTAGTTATTACTCATTGTGTACTACTTTCATATTTACAGACAAATGCAATTCGCTAAACTGTAAGCCAATGAAACGACTAGTTAGATCACTACGTAAAAAGGAGAGAGGCGGAACTATACATGGACACAACCATTTAGTGCTATCAAGGAAGACATTCAGTGGAACAGAGGGTAAATGGACATGTGGAGATAACTACCACCTTGTCAGCTCTAATCACCCATATTGCAGTAAGAAACTAATGGTTCACTAACAACAGTAGCATCATTGAAACAAGTTTTGTGCGTTTACTTCTGAAGACATAAGTTTTCGCCGATTTAAATTTTTCTGACTGTAATGGTATAAAAAGAATTTTCAGCAATTTTGGTGTTGCTCTGGTATCATTTGGTTAAAATTGTTCGTTTTAAGCTAGTATTGACAAATAACTGAAATAAGTTCAACTCAAGGCTATAAAGATTTGTGTTCTTTAAGTAAACTCAACAAATCAGTCCCATAACTATAAGTATATCCAATGATATACTAAAATGACAAACTATGGGGCAAAAGATATAACTTATATGACTGTGATACATACATAATATATTAGTCACATTGTACATGAATATTATAATAATATATGCTATAAGCCTACATGTATATACATCTACATGTACATTAACCCTTTAGTCACACATTATATTACGGAGTTACCTACTCTGTTAATACCTCAAAGTTGTGCAAAATAATACAACTAGTAATTATAGTCTAGAAGTCTACTTACGATGACTTCCAGGTGGAGATTGCGTCATCATGTTTTGAGTAGTCTAGAGAAGTTTCTTGTACAGATAAATGGTCTCCAATCCTGATCAGCTTTGCTATATAACACATCCTTTAGTTCACTTGTCTAAACTTGTGGATGAGAAGCAATAACTTGGACTAACCCGCACCAATCATTAAGATAGATAAAAATAATTTGCAATTATGTGTTTGCAATATTAGTTTCCCATTTTTGATGAGCTCATCAATCTAATAAAATATGCTAAAAATTTGTGCAAAATATGGAAAAAAATAAAATCTTCTATTCCTGAAAATGTGATAAATAAAATGTCTTTGTTTTCTGCTAGATGATGGTTTTAAAAAGACGTCTTTCTTTTGGCAATGTTGGAATAGAATGACCTCATTGCTTCATAAAACATCAAGCTAGCTAGTTAGCTATCTGCCAGAGATTTAGACCACCTAAATTGTCAATGTATTTTCTCATCATTTTTACAGTAAACATAACTTTCTAGACTCTAGAGTCATGCATTTATTATCACACTGCACATATCATAATACTATCATAGTACATTACAACATTTTACTATGTTGTGTACATACTGATATTTTGAATGAGGTGAAATCTGTTGTATAATAATGAATGCACTACAAATGCCAGATGTCAGGCAAAATTCCAATTTGAAAATTAATCTTTAAACTCTACCTAAAATTAATATCCAACCTCATAGTCAGTTACACAGAATCTCACGTTTAAGCAATATTTGACAAAAAGTGATCCCTTACACTCCATAGCAGTATTGATTAATAATTTTTATACTTTTTCTGAGAACATAAAGCATATTTTTATCAACAGTTAAAATATATACATGTACATGTTGTTGGGTTCCAATAAAACATGTAGATTTATAAAGAATGTACTGAATTCCTAGGTATATTATATGTATATTTATTATGATGTGCATCATCCTATTGAATTCGTGTTGTAGATTTGAATCATGTGTATTGTTATTGAGAGATAGAAACTAATCCGTTATATTCTAGTAAGATGTAGACCTGGCTCCTACTTTATTACTGGAAACTCTACCTGTGCTCCATGTCCTCCTGGTACGTATCAGCATTTGGAAGGACAGCTAGAGTGCATTGCATGTCCTTTCAAAGGTCAAACTGTAGGAGCTAGGGGACTCTTGGACTGTGGAGGTTAGTAATATGGCTACTCGTTCTACTTGTATCTATATTGATATATACATCTGAAAATTTGCTCAGGATATTGAGTCATATCGGAAACATGTTACATAATTATACATTGTATAATATGCATTGCAATAAAACTTAATTTTTGTTGAGCAACAGGCCTGCGGCTTTGATGCCTTCTTGATGGCATGTTGCAATTTTACATTGACTAATTACAGAACTGGAGTCATTTCAGCCTACTGTTGAGACATGTGCTATTCCTAGCATACACAGTCATGTATACATTATAGGTGCTGACTTTTGGTTTCAGGTATGTGTGATGCTGGTAGTACTTCTAAAACAGGTTTCAAGCCATGCACTCTCTGTAGCAAGGGAACCTACCAGCCTTATAGGGGTAGGCTGGGCTGTGTTGGATGCCCCAATAATGCAGATACTAACAGATCTTGCTCAAAGTCTTTTAGTGAATGCATGCTAGGTAAGTACTACAATGCCAATTACAATAATGGCACACCAGAAGATGTATTGAAATATAAGGCTGTGCTGTCGTATGTATTCAGTGAAATAGCTGGAAATCTTTGGTAATTGCATCAAAACATTTTAGGCCACAGTGTGTAGTTATGTATATGTACATTATATGTACAATGTATGGATTACAATGATGTCTCCAGTACATTATTTGATCAGATAGGTGTGAGGCTGGATATTACTATGATGTCATCAGCTTGACCTGCAACCCGTGTTCAGCTAATAGTTACCAGCCTGACCCTGGGATGAATTACTGTATTCAATGCCCTGCAGACACCTATACTGATAGCACAGCATCATCAGCAGCGAGCCAATGCAAAGGTATGCTATTCTATTAGTGTTACATTTATAATAGAAAGTTATCCTCTCTGTCAATGTCAAAAAGAGAGAGGATAACTTTAACTTGCAACTACACTCTATAATAATAATTATGATTATCAACACAGACTTCTATTTTCTATAATTATTATTAGCCTAATGTATTTATTATAGGGTATACTATTTATTTCTATACTATTGCTTCTACAATTTGTAAGACAATATGTATAATTGTTCAATGTGTATTTTTACAAAGTGTCAAATTAATGCATTGTATTAGTTTATACATGGAGTTCATATAAAATCTATAGTTTGCAACAAGTTGCATGGCAGAACAAAATGGGCTGCTCTTTTAATTCAGATAGAAGATGTGGAGGTATATTCAATGGCACTATACAAGGGTCTATTACTAGTCCCAACTGGCCAGGACAATACCCTACTGATGTGAACTGTGTGTGGGAAATTATACCTACTAGGGGCAGACGAATCCTAGTAGTGATACCAGAAGTGGATTTAGAAGAAAGTGAACAGCTGATGTGTGGAGATGTGCTTGTACTCAGACGATCATGTTAGTTTATATTATTATGTACTATCCCTAGTTGTACAATAGTAGTATTATTGTAGCCTCAGTTCAAAGCGTTGACTAGATCCCAATATCTACATGTACAACCAACCACAGCAAATATACTCAGTAACCACACATTCATTTAGGATAGTGGGAGCACAAGCTATAACATTACTAGTTCAACTGTACATACTGCTTAAAAAAGAAATATGGAGAGAAAAACCTTGTTAATAATACTAAAATTTGTAACCAAATGCTAATATCAGTATGCTACCATTGGAGTTTTACCATATTGATCGAAGCATGGAAACACAGTTGTGTTATCATTATAGTGAAATAGATGACGACTAATGCTACTGACTAGAATTATGACTGTGATTGTGTGTATGTACCAGTTAATGTACAACTGGAGGTAAATCCATATTTGGTGGGTTGTGTGGATAACAGATACTAGTCACTACATTATAGATTCACCTTATTCTCCACTAACCTACGAGACTTGTAACTCTGTCAGCCAGCCGCAAGCCTTCGTTGTCAAATCTAAAAGTTTATGGATAAACTTCAGATCAAACAGTAAAACTACTGGGAACGGTTTCAACCTCCAGTTTGTCACTTTTGAAGGTCAGTAGACATTACACAATACCTTCACTCCATTCTCTAGCTTAGATATCAACCCATATTGCAGTTTAAGGAGAGGGGGAGGTAATTTTCACAACCCTTCCCTTTTCTAATGGTGGGTAATTGGTTCCAAAACCTACTCATTTATATTTATGTTTCAGAAAGATACACAAGCCTGGTAGAGGAAGTGGTGCGGGAGGGACAACTCTACAACACAGTCAAACATCAACAAGTGTTCAAAGTATGTACAAGTAAATGTACAATTGCTTCATTTTCTTGCAATTAAGTATGGTATGGATGCCCATAAACTATTGATCATAATAAGAAGCTATCCTCCCCAAGAGAGAAAAAACTTTGGGAGGAGTACCAGGAAGGAGCCTTCAATTCCTACTTGAAGTATTGACCCATTACACATGCACTATCAGCAATGGCATTAAACATGACTTGTGCACAAGACTTTCAGTATTTTCAAGTCCTGATTTAACCAGACTCAAACCCCACAACCTCAGGAATGAATGCTGCTGCCATCATGATACCCGTATGCAGTACAATATAAATATATTACAATATTTACAGTGTATAATGACTGTTATAGGATAAGAATCTGCTAAAGATACTGCTCAGGGTAACAGCTGACCCATCACAATACTACGAGTATGAGCAGCAAAAGTATGAAGTTCTACCTCCATCCTTTATTAAAATATTAACGGACAAGATAAGACAATTCTACCATATAATGCGTTTTAGCCAGCGACATTACTATTAATAGTGGAGAACTGTAATCCAGATAATCTGTAGTGTATGTACTGTGTGTTTGCACAATGCGATTATAATACTATATTTTAGTATATGTTATACCAAATTATATTTCACTTTATCAATGTACACATAGTGTAATGCAACATTCACACTGCCGTTTATACCAACTACTAGCGGCGAGCGGCCAACGCTAACCACAATGTGGTTAACTATTACTATACTATAGCTGGCACGTGTTAGTTAGCGGCGAGGTTTAAAGTTCAGCATGTTGAACCCTTACCGCTCACTGGAGCATGTCACTATATAATGTGTTAGGTGGTTAGCGTTAGCCGCTCGCCGCTAGTAATTAGTATAAACGGCAGTGTGAATGTAGCATAAAGATTAAAATTTAAATAACCAATATGATTTACAATAGCAATATATACACGTATATAACATTCATTCCATACACGCTATATTCACCAGAGGCTAAGGTCATGGTCTCTTATATGGCTTCCTGTCTGTCGATGACTTCAAGTGATGCCTGTTAGCTTTAGCTGCCTTCTGCCTGGAAGGAGATTCCTTGACCACCTCGGCTGGTTTCCAGCAGCACAGCAGGGCATCTTCACCAACCGTGTACAGAGTCCGAGACTAAAGGGAATATATGAGGGAATAGGTGACTCCTACATACTGAATGAGAGTATGTCTGCATATTGGTGGGACCAAAGATGGAGAGGACAGACATAAAACTGTTGAAAAGGGGAGCGATTGAACCAGGTCACAGATTTCCTTTCATACACACACGTTTCTCTCATAGATAATAGAGGTACACACCATGTATAGTGATATCAACTAACTGTATAGACTAGAGAAAAGCTGGTATCTTACATGTTTGTTATAACAGCAGGCTCTCATCCATTCAGAATGTGCTGCAGACAGAGTTCCTAAGTGAGATGAGGGTTCCTCAGTGAGGGTGAAGAACAGACCATCACATCTAGAAATACATGTGTATTAGCTAGTGCCCAAGACTATATTGCTATGTAAATCTAAACCAATTAGTATGAAGCTGGGAGTGTTACCCCACAAGAAAGGCTTATATACCAATAGTAAGTGTGAAGATAAAATATTATACCTGTCATTTCCTGCTAGCACTGTGGGACTGTTCTTGCTGTCCATAAAACAATCTACCAAATAATTGACTTTGTTGTTCTTTAGTTGATCCTGTTGAAATAGATTGAAATAATACTAAATCATACAATTATAACAGTAAATGAATAGGTCATTGGGCTGTTAGCTCCAGGATGAGTTGGTTGGTCTGTTTAGCTAACTGACTACACATCAATGCAAGCTACTGATAGCACCTGTTGTAAACTACTACATCAGTATAGTTCGTTAGAGTCAGATTACACACATTATAACAGGTAATCATGTGGCATGCAATCAAATACTCACCTGAAAGTGAGCGAGTTCTCTTTTCACAAGTTCATCTCCCTGAAACAGCAATTCAAGACATGTTTGAATCCCGCACTGATTGGTGGCCGCATTGTTTTATATAATATTGTATGCAAATCTATTTATGATACTATGTATGGTATACATGTAGATGAATACACATGGGCTGTAATGCTGGGTTATTCCCTACAAGTGCTTCCTGCAACAGATACAGGTAATGTGTCCATCATGTCAACATATGTATGTGCTAAGTACACAGTATATACATTGTAAGTATAATTTATGTACCTACAGAGTGAGTGTCCCAGATATAAGCTGTATTACAGAATGTGGATATAAAGGCTCTGTTATCATCCAACCAAGATAGTTTGTCCTGCAACACATAAATAGTAGCATAGTAATCATAACATAGCACTTCAGTAGGTAGGTAGGTAGGTAGGTAGGTAGGTAGGTAGGTAGGTAGGTAGGTAGGTAGGTAGGTAGGTAGGTAGGTAGGTAGGTAGAGTAGCTAGGTAGGTAAGTAGGTACGTAGGTATGTAGGCAGGTAAGTACTAACTGGTGTAGATGAAGTGTCTAGAGTGAACTGCAAGGCATCCTCCTCAGACAGTTCACTGATATCTAGATAGTTGACTAGACCATCATCACTGGCTGTTAGCAGACTGTCCTGCTTAGTCGTGTGAAACTTTACCTAAAAATCACAATGTAATAAAGCATGATGTATATATACTTGAAGTGATGTCCTATGGAGAATTATTACATGGAACAAATGGCATTTCTATATTATAAATATGGGATGTTAGGAGAATATGTACACTGGTGACTACGACTAGCTGCTAGGTGACCACTACTGCCCAGTAGATGACCTACCTGAGTGATGTCATCACTGTGTAGATCCTCATAACAGCCAACAGAGTCTGTCTGTCTGTGATCCCTACATCATTCTCATTCCATTACACACAGCATACATGTAGGTTATATGAAATAGAGATACACGTGTATATCACAGATCCCAAGAAGATAATAATCTACTGTTAGGCTACTTACCAGAAATATAGAAAAGCATCCTCCTTATGAAGTTTGGTTCCAGCACAGAGAAACTTGTCATTATGTGTCATATCAAAGGAGAGGAAGGGGGCAATAGCTCGACCTTCGGCTGTTTAATACAGGGGGATAGTATAAATACTGTAGACTGAAATTCAAATTTTGTTGATGTTCAGAATGATTATTGAAATGCATGCATTGCAACTCAAATAAATAATGATTTCAATTTCTGTAACTTAGTAACAAGCCTACCTTTAAATTTGGAAGCCGGTTTCTCCAAGTTTGTACGTAAATCCCAGCTTCTAAAAGGTAATTAGAAATCGAATGCTTGCTGGTAAACAGATATACAGTGTGCATAACCCAGTATCAATTTTCATGAACTTCTATTAGGTTGTTACCATTTATTGCTGCAAATAAACAGCAAGATACACACGTAGATATTTTATGCAGTAGAAGAACAAGACAGCATTTGCAGTCTAATATTACCTTATCATAGAGTCAAGAGAGCAAGTGTATACTAAGTCCGGAGAATTATGTCCGAACCTTACTTTAGTTACCTGCGCCTCAGATCCTACAATATTAAATACAGGCTGGTCAATAATAATAGTGGACCTGCTGTATCAATCGAGTAGAGCGTCTGGTGATGAAGACCACAGACTGTTGTAGACTGTATGAACAACCCCTTATTGATTTACCGTTAATTGTTGAAGTTCTGATCATCCTCTCAGAGTCAAATACTCTAACATTGTGTGTAGAGCATAAAACTGCCAGTTTACCGTCAGCCACCGACTCTTCTGCATTCCTAGAAAACGTACAAATAAGTCATCCTCTAAATTCACGTGAAGATCAGTCGAAAGTCTTGCCAGATTCTTTATACAGAGTAAACCAACATACCCAGTGTACTGATGTACTTGAAGGTAATATATGTCAACATCAGCATCAGAGGCACCTTTTTTACTACTTGCTTTATTGTCTGCAGGACTTGTTAGTTCCACAGCAGATTTTCCATGCAGCGACATCTCATTGAATGCATCTTCTATATTTGCCATTATCACCCTGTATGTCCGTTAAGTTAAAATTTTATGAAAGGAATAAAATCACAGAAGCCATAATCAGTTAAAATTTTATGAAAGGAATAAAATTATAGAAGCACACTGCACTTTCAGCCATACACATACATGTATGTAATAATTGTAACAATGGATGTTGCATAACAAATTGACAAATTTAAACTCCTTGCATAAACTAACACCAAATATTCTACAAGCTATTTCATGAACTCTTCAAATTCACAGTTTATTTAATATAATCACTATTAGGCCTACATTTTTATAAAATTAGATTTCTATAATTTTATATTGGATAATCTCTTCTTCTTTTGCCAAAAACTTTAGAAGTAAACAGACACGCCGGGTTTTTCTCCTTTGCTCGAGTGTTTGCGAGCAAACTCTTCCATGGTTTTTCTACAGTGAGTGTGGACCAAAACAGAAGTGTGAGTAGAGGATTTGCTACATATCCTCTACCCTTGATTTTAGAGATGAATTGCATGGTGTCCACTTGAACTTTCCCCATCTTACCAAAATCCCCTTTACTTGTTGGGTCCAGACGCTGACACTGCGCTCTGAAGGCAATCATCCACGCTTGTTCAGTGGCCTAGGAGAGAGCTTGCCCTAGTATACCTAATTTGCCCTACTGGCATTCAGCACCTTCCTTGATATGGGGTTATCAAATCTACAGCCTGATTGTAGTGCCACACTCAGGAATTTTCAGTTTATTTTGTTGAATCCACAGTCTTCTCTTGAATTTATCTTTACCAATGGTACAAGCTATAATTTTAGTACTAATTGGTAACTGTAAAAGATCAGAGCTGTATCTGTATCCATGCATACGGCCAGCAGGCCTGACTGTGCCAACTTTGAAGAGTACAAATGACAGTTGACTGACTTCAAACAGCAGTGCTTCAGCTCTCAGCTTTTGATCATGAGAAAACAAGAGTAAAACCTCCCCCCACCAGTATGACCTTTAGCCTAACAAACAGATTGTTAAATTAATAGATAAACTCTTGTATGACAGTGAGTGTTTATAAGTAGCTGGAGGCTGCTATAAACAAAACAACTATGTCATTACTCATCTAAACAGCTTGAGGTCATCTCTAGTCATACGAGGAGACATCAAGACATTGCTGTGAAGAAATAGAATATGCAACTGTTCGAAACAGGACGCTTCGAAAGTGGACAGCTCAACACCGGACAATTCGAAACCTCAAACCCCAAATTTCAACTAATTTTTTATTTTAAGTACTATTTTTTACTTAATTAATTAAAAACTAATTATCTGTAAGTTGTGTTCTTCGAAATGTAATCTACACAGTTTCTAACTGTCCTGTTTCGAACTGTCCGGTTGTGAAACGTCCTGTTTCTAACTGTCTTTTTCGAAATGTGCCTTTACCGATGAAATAAGCTGTGATTCATCAAAATGTTGCACAGATGGGTGAACATGTGTAGGCAGAATTTAAACCATGATATTCATATTAAATATTTAATGATTTAGTTTTGTAACATTTTTTTTTTTTTTTTTTTTTTTTTGCATTTTCTCACAGAGACCGCACTTAAAAGTGCGTAAAGTCGTGAGAACTCGATTGTTTTTTTTTTCAATTTTATGTTAAAAGTGCTATTTTTGTAATCTTTTTCTTTGTTATATGATATTTATATATATATGTATTTTTTTTTTATGTTTTGTGATATATGTGTTATTATTAGTCTCAGTCATTCATTCAGACCGTAGCTCTCTCAGGGTTCTGGGCCAAAATGAGGAATAAAAGATATTTGTTCTGATGTGTGGTGTATATGTATTAACGGCCTGTCTTGTTTTGTGTATCTTATCTAAATTATAATTAAAAGTTGGCTCAATACCTTCAGCCAGGCACCTTGAAAAAAGTGACAATCTTGCCTCCTTCCTCCGTTCTTGTAAAGACTTTATGCCTACCTTTTCCCTCAGCTGTTTAAAACTAACTTGCCCTCTAATTTTATAAATAAATCTTAGACCTTTATTTTGTACCTTTTCAATTTGTTTAATTAGAGTTTTTTGATGAGGGTCCCACACTTGGCTTGCAAACTCTAGCAAAGGTCTTACTAATGTTAAATATGCTACTCTGCGTGTTGGCATATTTGCATACTTTAAAATTCTGCGCAGTTGAGCTAGCCTTAGTGTTGCAGTGTGGGTAATTTTGTTAATATGGCGATCCCATTTTAAATTTGACTGCAGACAGACTCCGAGATACATGTGAAATTCAACTTGTTTTAAAATTTGGTGGTGTAAAAAATAGTCTTGTTTATCACTTCGTCCTTCCCGTCCAATTTGTAAAAAACTACACTTTGAGACATTAAAACTCAATTGCCACTTCTCCGACCACATTTCTAGCTTATTTAGATCTTGTTGTAAGATTGATGCATTTTTAACGGTATTATAAATGATCACATCATCTGCAAATAACCTACATGGAGACTTTAATTGTAAAGGCAGATCATTGATAAAAATTAAAAAGAGAAGTGGCCCTAAAACTGAACCCTGAGGAACTCCTGATGTTACAGGTCGACAGCTGGAGTTTTGACCTTCTACCATGACATATTGTCTTCGATCATTCAAAAATTTTGAAATCCAGCTGACAATAGTACTGTTGATACCAATATGTGTTAATTTGAAAATCAGCTTCCTATGATTTACTGTATCAAATGCTTTCGAAAAATCTAAAATAAGTAAGTTTATGGTGTTACCTAAATCATACAAATGGGAAACATGTCCAAGAGTATGGACGAGTTGTGTATCACAGGATCTGTGTGGACGAAAACCATGTTGACCATCAGCAAAAAAGTCTACTTCTTGTAAAACACGGTGTAAATGGGAGGAAATAATGTGCTCAAGAAGCTTGCATGTTATACAAGTCAAAGAGACTGGGCGATAGTTTTTAGGTAGCTGTTTACTTCCCTTTTTATGGACTGGCTGAACTCTGGCCAGCCTCCAAACTGAAGGAAGTACTCCTGATGAAAGTGAATATGAAAATATATCTTTAAGAGAAATGTTGATGACAGGAGCAAAAACTTTCAACACAACACCTGAGATGTTATCAGGTCCACCTGCTTTGTTGGTATCAATGTCGCTTAATAACTTTAAAACTCCTTTGGCAGTCACAGTAATCTCTTGACTGACAATTGTATTGTCATATGAAGTACCAAGAGTTTGACAAACAGACGCATCATCCACTGTGAACACAGACTCAAAATATTCATTGAAACAGTTGGCTTTAGATTCTGGTGTTTTGAAAATTTGGTTAGTATATTTCAAGTGTGGAATAATATTGGAGTCATTACTTCTGCATGCTCGAAGATACTTATAAAATGATTTTGAATTACCTTCCATGAGAGGTTTGTATAACCTTCGGTTCATGAAGCTTTTTTTAGCATATTTTACTAAAATCTTGTTCTTTTTTCTACACATCTTATATTGTTTGATGTTATAGTCTGATGGAAATATTTTCATTTTATTATAAAGTGTGCGCTGATGGCTAATAGAACTTTTGAGTCTTTTTGTCATCCATTCTGGACTATTAGGAATTGTAGTAATAGTTTTGGTTTTTATACACTTGTTCTTTAAATCTTGTATCGATTGAATAAACATATCATAAATAGAGTCTATGTGTTCCTTCTTCTCAATAGCTTGCCTTATCGCTTCCTCCCATGGACCAAAAGTTTCCTTTGCCCGTTTGGTGTCTACTTGGTCATAATTATATATTATTCGACTACTCAAATCCTTGGTTAGCTCTGCACATAAATTTAGAGATATTATTATTATTGAGTGATCACTTATTACAGGAGTATGCACGGTTATATCATGTACTATCATCATACATTTATGCATTTAAATGTATATGCAATGATTATGCATATCTAAAATAAGTATTTAACATATCTGGAGGATGTGATTTTTGTACATATTAGCCGCATGTACATAAATGAGATGTTTGTTTTCCATGACCATCACCATGTTTTGCGCTGCCATGTTTGGTCACCTTGTCCCTCCCTCCCTTCTCACAACCATATTGGCCCCACCAACTTTGAAACGGTGGGTACATCACTAGTAGAACTACAGCGTAAAATCCATTTAATCACATTGTGTTAACAACTAACATGAATAATAACAATATAATATACAATTTGCAAATACTTTTGTGGGTGAAATTTAATTTTCATGTGATGAAGTTTTTTTACAAAATAAAGTATTATCCTTGACCTTAAGCCAATCCTTAATTTTTAGTGCAAAGACACGGAAGTATTTTGTTGATAATAATGGTGATAAATGCAGGCCGGGTGTAAATATATCTACGCCCAGTCTTCTGACCTCGTCCTTGAGCGTACATAGTTTGCATTAACACTCTAAAATGTCTTTCACACACTATCATTCATGTTCCACTTCAAAACTATGGGGCGAACAAGAGGGCTACTATAAACTTTGAAGGTATTCCCAAATCCACAGTTATTGAAAATGCAAAGTTGCAAGTATGTTTTCCTGAGTGAGCTTTCCTAATACAGTGTACATAAGTAACATGGAATGGTGAATAAAACCGTGCAAATTATTTCCTGGTTATAATAAAAAATAGCTTATTAAATCAAAGAGGTGCTTCAATAAAGTAAGTAACAACACGACATTATCTTTATGATAAATGATTATCATCATTGATCATAAGCCTAAGGATCATACTAAACAATAGCAATATATATTAGTAATAGTTGTTTAGTAAATAGTTATCCTTGTCTGTCTGTGGCTATCACTGACTATGCCAGTCACTCACTCATTTGATCGAATGACTGACTCAGTTGGCTCAGAATGGAAGAGGCAGAAGTCACAGTGGGTGTGATATTGAAATTAATATCAATATGAATATGGAATATGATATGTACATGTAGGTGTCATAATGATAATCATCATAAAGACTTTAACTGAAGTGATATCATTATGTAATTGAGTATTGGTATTCTATTTCATGTGATGTTTATCAAAAGAGAATGGATATCGATTCTTTTCCAATGCAGAAAGTGAATAATGATATGAATGTAATCTTAATAATTATAATTAATATGTCAGTATATTTTAATAACTATATGTACCGTAATAATAACATTATTAGGGTCTATCTATAGTTTAACTAATTGCTTATACAGAGTTAACAGCTATTCTAGTCAATGTTCCTCTAGTAGACTAATGTTCATGATCATGCATGTTCGTCAGGGAGAACAACGCTAATCGCTCCCAATATTAATATTTCTCATTCCCTGGAATCAGCTACACAAACCCAAAAATCAATTCATATTTGTTGGAATTCTAAAGGAATGTGACAATTAAATTGAAAGTAAAAGAAACAGCCTTAAATTGGTACTCATTTACGGAGCACTCTAAAGCCTGACATTTACCAGAATATTTTTATGAATAAAATCTCTCCTTGAACTTCATAAAATCCAGATTGCTGTTTCAGCTCAGATTTTTTGCAACAGATGGGCTCTCACACAAGTGAGCAGTTACTTGTACTCAACTCGGCCCCTTTCACTTTCCACCTACATTTGACAGCGTGTTAGATTGATTACTGGAAGTAAACTTATAGGAAACTAATCAACTATGCCACACATTGTACCATTTTTAACTAATAGTCTCTGGGCTACTCAATATAGACATCTTTAGTTTCATCATTTTGAAAATTTCTACCTTGATTCGGTGATAATAATTGTAAATGTATGTAAATCAACATAGTGTAAATTATTGCAGTAACATGGATTGTCTCGGTGTAAAGACATTGACATGTAGCCAAGTGTAGGCTACTACACAGTGAATTTTATTCTTCAAACAATAGCCTGCAGATAGGCAATACCGATGTCATAACATAATAGTGGTGATCGGAGCCTGCACATTTGTTGTTTGTTTGTGGCTGCATGTAGATAGTTAAGCTATTTATTCCATCTAGTATATTCTATTTATAGAACATGAGTTTCCCGGAGTATAGACAGAAGCCTGAGGATCACCGCTCTTGTATTATCCTGGTGTGTCCCATTGGTCCATTTATCTCCAAAGAAAAATTCACCCAACTCTGGGATCAAGTAAATCGGATAGGTTTAGTCTCTGTAACTAAAGATGGCCGAAGTCTGTCTCCCAAGTTTGTACTGAATTACCCTGTAGAGAACAGCGAGTGGGGTGACTTTCAGTACCATCGTAAAGTACTGGGGCTTATCTGCATCGCCCAGTACAATGAGGATGTGATGGGAGAAGATCTGGAGAAACAGTACACGGATCTGAAAAACCTGTATGACAGCACACTGGTTGACACACGTCTCATTGTGCTGGGTCTACCTCATAAAACTTCTCTCGTTGACAAGGGAGACAACAGCTACAGTGAACCGATGAATGGTTCACCAACTACCGATAACTCTCTGGTTATTGAGCCAAACCACTATGATGAGCTACCGGATAAGGCTATACTAGAATATTCTGAGGAAGAAGGCCACCAAGTCATGTCTGAGATGTCAGATGTGACGAGAAGGCGAATACTGGGTTATATGGACTGTGATGAGGCTTGCTCCTACATGAACATTGATGTAGAGTATATGTGCAAGTCTATGTTCTATGTGCTAGAGTCCAAGAGGTTGACAGCTACGAATGTGCATCTCAAGCAACCGTCTATTCTAACTGCACCATTTGAGAAACCGGGTGTGATCAGCATGGACATTGAATCTAAGTAAGATTACTATTTTAGCTAAGATCTACCATGAAAGAAATAGTTTTGGAAGCATCAACACTTTTGAGATAATACACCATTTGTGATGTTTCAAGTCCGAATGTGAAAAAGAGCCCATCACTGTTCTGGCACTCCATGATCTAAAGTTTTTGTTTTTGCTCCTAAACAAAATATCAGATATTTGGTGGAAATATTCTTCAAGTGCATCAGAATCCCTTCGAATTTTATCTACATGTAGTTCAATTGTTGATTTTGATGTGATAAGTTGTTGACCTTCTTGTAGTTTCATGGAAGTTATATGCCACTACACAAAACTAGCCCCATATGTATTTATTTACTGAACAATATTATTTACTTGTCTTCCGTGGTCATGTCATATTCATAGTACGGATACTTATTATCTTACTCATCCTGCAGGAATGTGAGGAACAGATTTGTTGCGAGGTGTCGTAAACGAGTGGGTGACCTTTGTCTACTAGTGGATATGCCTAACGAGGCTGTGGTGCAGTACCAGGCAGCCATGGAGCTGCTCAAGGCAGCAGGGGACGACCTCTGGGTTGGATGTAAGTGGCGGTTATTGTTATATTATACTCAAAGGCTCCAACGAATAAGTGAATAGTGATGTTATATAATAAGGTGTTATCCTCTCTTGTTACCCATACTCTTGGCATGGTTGTGTATAAATAAGTTGTACATGTATAATGCACATGATATAAACATGTTTGTACATGTGCGAGTTAGCTATAGTCCATCAGCCAAGCAGCAAAATTATGACTTTTCGCTCCTGACCTCTCCAATCTACACAATTTTTTGTGTACAGATAGATTAAAACATGGGCAATTCAAATCCACTTACTAACCCCTCGAAATCACTTGACAAAGGGGTGAAAATTTAATTTTTTCGAAATTTTTAAAATTAGAGTTGTCTGCTCCTTACTTGCTGTTAGAAACTATTAGAATCCCCCTACGCCAACTTTCATTGGTCAGTTGCATGCACTTCCTGTCATTTTGATAAATTATCTAAGAAAGTGAGTAGCAGGAAACCTACTGGATAGGCTACTAGATTTGGCAACTTTTGTAGCAAATGTGTAATGATAAATTCATTCAGTTCTCCATATTGGTTATCTTGAGAGTTGAATGGAGCATCCAAAGACCGACAAACTGTTCTCTAAATAAATATTGACATAGATATTCATTGAATTATGGAAACAGACAGCTAGACATTAGACAAGGAGTTAGTTTGAGCTGAGAGTTAACTCACTCTGACTCTAGGGTTCACAACACATAATAGAGGTCTATCATGAGAATCACTAGTAACCAAAGGCTAAATATGACATCAGTTTCTCTGGAAAAGGTATGTGACTGACTAGGAAAAAGATTATATTCAATAGTTATAGTAATAGTTAGTAGGCCTAGCTAGTTGGTTGAAAAATTTGAACTTCATTTTGTGACATGGATAAAAATTTAAGTTTACCTAATTTAATTATTTATGGCAATTACTTTTTAGTGGAAACATGTATTTATCCATAATTATAATTAATAATAATTATCATTTCATAAAATTCTTATTACTTATTCCATTGCCATGTGAATTATGCTCATACCTCGTCACAAATCTGTTATAATTACTCAATATGAATATAATATTTTTATAATAATATAATTAAATGTGATGAAGTTGATCGCAATCAGCAAAATTTTTTGCATGATCTTGATCCACAAGAAATTTATAAAATAGCCTAAATGTAGTTTTAAATACACATGTATAATTATTTGTTATGGTTATAGACACTTATACAAAATTATACTAAATGTAGTCTTGTATTGTGTTATTCTGTTATTCTCATTATGTTATAGTGTAGCAAGACTGCTATAGTAGGCCTATGTTTTACCTAGCAATGCAATATGGATTTCGATTTCATTTTGATTTTAATGTATATAATTAAGGGTAATGTTCAAGTAGTCTAATCTAGGTTGTAGTTATGTTCCATGTTTACTAGATATTTTCTGGAGGAGACTTGCATTAAAACTGTGGCATTAATTTCACGGCGAAGGCTGCAGTTATGTTTGCCCTTCTGTTATTTCACATGCACACAGCCCTTCCACTCCTATTATTGTTCTACAAATATTTTTCCATCTACACCCTAGAATAATTCTTTGTTTCTGGACCAGCACATTTATATTTTATTACCTACAGTTGTAAAACCCTTGCTGTTTTAGGTGCAAGTTGCATTGCTGAAAAGAAGCCTTGAAGATGTGGTTGGTGGGTGATAAGGCATGCGTATTCGTACCAACGTTACAAGATATACACAGCAAGCATGCGGACAGACCTTGCCTTAGTAGGTATGTTCTTACTGCCGATGCAAGGGGCTATATCAGAAAATATTTTTGATGGATGATATATACATGTAAGAATTCCTTGAAGCAGAACTCTTCACTTTTCTCCCTTATGTTCAAACATGCATAAATTTAAATTATGAGCTCGCGCACATACGTTTACATTATGAAGGGTAAAAAAAGATCTAATTTGTTGTTTAGCAAATCATACTCTTGAGAACATCTTTTAGAAAAATTAGATGAGTTTGTGTATTTTTGTCTTTTGCTAGGGCGGACTGGCTAGAAACAATGTTGCCGTGTTACTACCTCAACTAAATTACGATCAACCTCAGCAGCATACAGTACCATCGACGGTGATGATGACAGCTATGATGGTGATTCTTGAAGGACGCAGAGCTATCATTGAAGTAGGCTAGTATAGGTATTTCAAATGCTATCAACCAAACGAAATCAAGTACCACATGGCCACTGAACACCCGAAGACTAAACTATTAATAGTACTGAACAAAACGGTACCACAATTGCTGTATAACCTTGTATTCCTAGTGTGCAGTATGACACTCCATGTACCTAGTGAAACAAAGTTTCAAATTATTAATCGTTATTTGCATTCGAAGAAGTTACCCTAATCATCTACCTGAGCACAGAAAATCTGTCAATGCACTTGGATTTACACGTTTCATAACTAGTGGTGGGACAAGTCACCTTTCCCCACCACGTAAGTCGTTACTGAAGATTCGTGCTACCCATGCCAATTATGTTGCTGCAATTTGTACAAGAGTCTATAAACTGAGGATGGAAGTACCTCGCCCTGGATGAGGGGTATTAGATCTCACCTACAAAGTTATTTAGTGGTGAAACTATTTAAACTGACATGTTACATACTGTCTGTTGCTCCTGTAAGAAAACAAATATGCAAGTACACAGTACCAGATGATATATAGATACTTGTATGCCTGTATATTAATTGTAAGTTTAGCCTAAATTCTAATTTGTAAATTTATATGCATGTCATATTTTGTGTCTGTGTTAGGTTGTCTGTATCTTACTGAATCAAATTATAACTAATTTTTTAGTTTCATGGTACAGCACATGTTCCTTCGAACTCACTCTATTAGCTCTAGTTCTTATTGTCCCTGCAAGTGGGTAATATACGTAGAGGTCATGTCATGTTATGGGTTTTTGCATATATTTTATGCTTAGTCACTAAATATAATATACTAACTAACCTGTATCTTTAATTGTAATAAAGTACATCAATATCATCTTACAATCGCTGGGCTGATGCTGAAACTACATTACAAGATACACTAATGGCTCATAAGTTCTCAAGTAGATACAGTAGAACAGCACTAGAGTATACTTGGAAGGTCAGCAAATAACAGTAAATGTTTATCAAATTCTAAAATTTTCATGAGTGATTATTTTACGTGTTATTTCCACTGTAACAAAAGAGACGTTGCTCTCCGTAGAAAGTCTGCGCAGGTTATCATGTTATTATGCACAGATTATTGCACTGAATGTAGTAACAGCATCCTTAAATACGAAGAAGGTCATTGTCAAACTATTCTAGAATCATAAAATTGGGGCCTTGTTTACGATAACACCAAAAATCTCTGCAGTTTGTGGAAATTTCAATGATTTGCTGTTTTTTAGGAATTATCCCCCTCCGTAACGAAATCATTTATCTTTTAATCATAGAGCTTTTAGACTGACACTCATGAAATTTGACATGGAGCACTAGACTGCTTGTGGTAGCATCATAGTTGAATATGAAGAGCCTATGTGTTATGGATTTGGTGCCAGAAGGTTTTCTATTATAGGGAATTATCCCCTCTGTAACGAAGGAATTTTCCCTGTAATTATAAGACCTTTGAACTGACACTTATGAATTTTGACACAGACCACTAGACTACTTGTAGTAACATTATGTTGAGATATGAAGAGCTCATGCATTATGGATTTTGTGTCAGAAGGTTTGCAAACCACAAAAAATGGCAAATATTGGCAATTTTTGCTGAGGGGGTGAACTTTGACCTAAAATTTGAGGTCTCCGTCAACATATTTCAGAGGGTTAGTTTCCAGAATCATAAAATTCAGGTCTTGTTTACTTTGGAGCCAAAAATTTGTGTAGATTGGAGAGGTCAGGAGCGAACTTCAAAAACTAAGCCACTTTTTGATGGTTGGCTGATGGACTACTAGTCTGAAAATCCAGTTAATTATATTGTGTCAGTTTGAGTAGCTATATGTACAATGTATTTGGGCTAAATTACTATACTGTATTCTTGCTGAGAAATCAGGAGTTGTCTTCTTTGCGACTTCTTTTCTATTCAATGGAGAAGTTGTCTTCTCTTCACAATTTGATTTCAGTACCACTGATAAATCTGCTAAGTACAGCTCGTTGTACATAGTTACTTACTGTAAAGTTATTATATGTTTTCTGGTATTTAGGTGCCTTGGAAGGAGTTGCTGTATCCTCTAGTCTTGTGTTAATGAATCAGGCAGTAGGTGACGTGAATATGAAGAGAACCTCCTCCTACACTGGTAGATCATCACCTGGTCTTCTCCTAGGTTTGTCTACCCCTGCATTCAGTGTGCACTGAGTAGTACTTGTACTTCACATTGGTGTAGCAATGTCACAGGATATTTTCTAAGCGAGATATCCAGCTTCAATCTATTATAGTTACATTGTATTCATAGTAACTACTGAGGCTTTAATCATAGCACTGGATAGCAATTTTATCATCCATTGAACACGTATTCAATTAGTATTATATGCATTGTGTACATGTGCAATGACTATCATGCGTGGTTAAGCCTAGGTTAGCATATTCTTGGAAGTTATCTCCTTTATTTGCGAATCTGTGGGTGAAGTAACTCCTAAGGCATCATGTTGTAAATTCTATATTTGAGCTACATTTATTACTAGTTAATATTATACAACCAACATCAAAGGGTAGTGAAATCCTAATTTAGTAAAGTCATCAGTGTGAGAGTGAATGGTGGGCTATGTTTTACATTTTTTGAACACCCTGTATTTATTTGTATTTTAGATCCTTCTCTATCTTTACAAAACAGTTTCAGCCATCTGGACCTGGCCTCTACTAAATCTAAGCTGAACGTTACGGCTGATGATATTATAGATCAGTATCGGGAAGCCATTTCCTTTTACAGCAAGGTATATGTAGTCGTACGGTGCAGTGAGAAATAATACTTCATGATTATATTGATATTCAAATTAAATTTATACGTTGTCATGAATAATAATATTTTCCCTTGACATATGTAGGTACATATGTTTAGTTGGATTGACGGAGTTAGAAGGTCGCATATCGCACAGTTCTGTTTAATTATGTTTATGAATATTATCAAAGTACTTGTTCTCACACCAATGTCCTCTGACCACCACTATTCATGTTTTAAGCCTCTTAATCAGGTTGACACCCATGGCAGTGCAAAAACAATTTGTTATTTTGAGATATTGCAAATAAGCAACGTAATAGGATATGCCACGCAGTTACTTCAAATTTTTTTAATAAAGTCTGCATGATTATCTTTCCGCTGGGACCCATATACCCGACTATAGATCATGTGACCCATATACCCGACTGTAGACCATGTGACACCTCTCCAGTCATCATTGCACCACATCAAGGATGTTGATAGTACATGTCATCTTCACAACAGTAAATATTTCTACTGGAAATGTTGTCTGCAAGATGAGAGAGACAAAAGTTGCTTGCATAGCTGCTCACCATTAATCGGCTGTATAAATTATTCCGTTTCGCAAGCACCTGTCAAGTCCTGCTATAATCTTGATGAAGTGGCAGTTCAGACTCATTAGCTATTCTCCCCTGACATGTGACGATGGATATGACTAATTCTATGACCTCACGGATTAGTCCAGCCTATCATATGCCTAGCTTAACATTCTCTGCAGAAGACACTCAACAGGCTCTTTAGTTGATCTTGCATACTTTATAGTGGGTGGAAGAGGTGCCACTTGACTGGACCAAGCTGCCCTCCTCAGTATCATCCTCCCTCAAATATCTTTACCACATCGTTCCACCACTCCCATTGTTTGAATGTTGCCATGAAAGTTATTTTTTCAATCAAGTTTTGCAAGAAAGTTCTCTTTTAAATTTCTCGCAGTTATTCTTTCTTGTATCCTGTTGTCTTTATCTATGAGGAAATGAGCTTTTGTGAACGATGTTTGAACCTATATGGTCACGTAATGATAAAGTGAACAATTTTCACTCTTTGGGGGCATCATTGAGTGAAATCGTTCACTTTGATCTGTTGTAACGGGTAAAAACTGGGTCGTATCTGTAAAAACTGGGTCACATGGCCCTGGTTCTTCTAAATGAGCATAAACAGACAAATTCTAATTGTGTAAGATGCCAGTGCCTGTTTAATTTTCTGGTTTAAAATGGAAAGCGTCTTCTTCCTTTTCATATGACTTGCAACAAGAATGAAATATTCGTACAGTCTACACCAAGTGTAACGTTGAATTCGCAATTGCCAGCGCTTATTAATAAAAAATGTGCACAAGCTGGGAATTTCCGTGATGAATTTTGTGTTCATGATCGTAGAATTGTTGTTACTATTCAGATGATACAATAAATTATTACAATATTTGCTTGTTGAGTTAATGTTACCTGCAGTGATATACGCCTACATATTGTTACCTGCAATGATATACGCCTACATGTCGTCAACACAACAGGAATATTAAACTCTTTCAAATTTAGCTTCTACCATCAAATGTACAACATTAATTATATACAGTATAAACATGGCAATGCTATAAACGACTAGATATATAGTATAAGTAGGCAGGCCTAAATGTGTATACGTGCATGGGTGGGCGAACTTTGTCATATGTCTTATGGATGCCCATTCAATGTGCATCGATATAAATAATGATAAGTGTCAGAATTGTTCGATAGAAATATTTTATAAAATGTAATATTTAGTTATAATTTTTGTATTGTTTTACCTCCGCCATCTTTGCTCAATAAAGGATATTATAACGTTTGACACTTCACCTCCTCGCTTGTATCCAACTAATAAAGACACTGCGTGGGCTTGAAAATCTTAAATTATACACAATCCGTATGTTGCAACGATATTGAAATGTTAACAAAAATGTTTATGGACAGACACCAAGTTAAAAATGGACAGACAGACATCAGGATCTTTCTTCCTTAATATTAACAGCGTTTTTTGCAATCAAAGATTTCACTCCATTGATTATTTATGAGTTTGGTTGTCCTGTTTTATGTGAAGGATATTCTGGAAGACTGTATATAAATTAGCATTCCTTTCATATTAAAAAGCTGTTAATTGTATGTGACATGTATTTACTTCAGGATATATCGTGTTAATGTGGTGGGGCACCGCTGTCTGTCATTAAATATAGGTGGTACTTTGTATCCCCAAGTCTCCAGTTTTGGCGCCTTGAGCAATCAATTGGTAAATATTGGAAATTAACTTTGGGCTATTATATGGAATTGAATGCCTGTCATGCATATATTTTCATGTTTTAAAACAACTTTTGTTAATAAATACATGCAGTTTACATGTATAAAAAAATCTACAAATGTTGTGTTGCAACATATTCTTATGTTCATATTATATTTTATGGAAAATAACTCCATAGTAGTATCCTGTTGTATATTTTATAATGTACACGTATCTTCTATGCTCTACTGTATGTTATATCTGTTATAAATACAAATCATATTACGTTTTTTGTTCTATTAGTTTGTCGGCATGATTATTATGATTTTTATATTTTTAAACCTTCATATTATTTGAGACTTGATAGTACCAAGCAACGAATGTATCACAGCATGACAAATTTGCTAAATGTATAGCCGATTTATTTCATAAATAAGAAGTATATTGTCCAAAATTAATTTGTTACTATGTACATTTTTGAGTACAGTGAACTAGCAGAAAGGGAATTATAATATTAGTCCATGTTTTGCACAGAAAATTATTTGGAAACTTTTGTCACGTTTTTGAATGTTTTTAATTATAATCAATGGTATTTTGAGCATTATATTTTTTTATTTCTCTAATCGCTAGACATGGTGAAACATACTGTACTTGACGATGTGTAATGTGTATGAAGCCTGTGCCAATGTCATGAAGTTATGTACGCGCAAAGTTATGTGCACGATCATGGTCAACAAGTAAAGATGGAATTAATGTACGTTTTCAAATCTGATTAGTAGAAGGGAATCTGGTCATGTGTTGAGCTCGTGAACAGCTGTTATTTACTGATTTTAGTTTCCTGCCGCGGCCATCGTGGAAATGGAGGCGAGTCTGAAGGCTACCAGATTGCTCATTGCTCACAAGGTTAGTAAATGTTATTCTTCATCTATTATAAAAATGTTTTCCCTGATTTGTTTCTGACCACAAAAGATTTTGCAATCTCTTATTTTACATATGTAGATGTATTCCTCTGTCAGTCTGTTCTTGGCCCTAGGTCACTCTCCCTAACTTAAACTTGAATATAACAATTTTGTAAAAAGAGGAACACATTATTCAAACATACTGGTCCAAGAAATTGAATGGGGGAAACAAAGTTCTAGGCCCTACTTTTTATTGGAAATACAGATACACATATATGTTATGTTGTATTACACTCATTATGTACGTGTACGACCAAAACGTTTTATGTTGTTTAACATAAACAACCAATAATACTGTATGTGCTATATAAGCAATTGCAGCGTTGTGTACTACAATATTTTGTTCAGCTCTAATGCTGTCTTTGGCATAATATTATACATTGCATAATATGTACATGTAAATTAATTATAGCGTACATAATATACACTAATATAGTTGTATTATATAACAGGAACAAACATTGTCATATCTCTATTAGAAAGAGGTATGTGTTCGTTTTGCCAATTAATGATATTGAAAGGTATATAAACCATTAAATTTTTAAATGACATGTGGATGTAATTAACGAATTGATACACAAGGGTACACTATATAACATTATCCATATTACCGAAGAGGGTTATCAGACAAACTTGAATTAAGCCGAAATAGCCTATGGTTAGCAGTATTGGTGAGGGCCGGTGATATCGCGTCGTGACACGTTCGGCTTCTCTATCCAGATCTAAAGCTTGTTACAGTAGAGATCAGTGCTCCAGCCATACAGTGACATCCTTTTCAAGTGCACTCATGAAACTGATCTGCTTTATAGCTTAGTACAAAGGTATTCACAAAACAATTGACTTGGCATGCATTGGCATTGCCAAGCTTAACTGATGCAAGCACTTCTCATATTCTCCATGAGGGGCACGCAGGGTTGTGTAATGAAACCATTACCTGAATTGAATTAGCATGTGTTAGCATAATACAATATTGGTGTGGTGTGTCACATTTAATTCATTTTAATGAAAATGCTGTTGACCATCTGTAATTAACTGCTGAATATTCCATTAATTAGCTAAAATATAAATGTCATTAGGCAATTTAAACACCTTTGACATGTACACTCCAGCCTTCACTCACCCACTAATAACAATAATAATAATAATAAATAAATGTTATTATATGTTATTTACAATAATACTTTTGCTTCGAGACTGGGCGAAATGTCCGTGTAGATTTTTTGTGATAAAATTGGAATGAAGATTATGCTGTTACCACCTTGTGCAACGTACAAAAAATATTATTTTACCGAACAGCCGAAACCCAACTGAAACCTGTTAAGTTAGGGTTGACATCTCATAATTTTTTTTTTAAATTTGCAAAAAAAGTTTATATTATCTTTTTATATTAATAGTCTGTACAGTAAAATGCCATTTCCTTAATTTAGGCGTTGACCGCAACTTGTTATACACAATAATGAAATATATTCCGAGTTATAGATTTTTAGGCTAATTGTTTTGAGAAATATCTTAAAACTTGTGGATTTAAATGTTTTAATTTGTGTGAACAGCTTTGAATTGTGGCTAGTTGTTAAATGGTAGGCCTACTTGTGAAAGATAATATTCTAAAATTAAACATTGTTATAAATTTGCCGGAATTTTTTAATAGTTGAACATATGGGCAGTCCCATAACAGCCTAGTAATCATTGACACACTATTATAATAATTTTCATAATGGAATGGTGGTTAGGTTTTGTGACAAGAATGTGTTAAAAACATATTTTTGGTTCTGTGGCAAATAATGATAATAATAAAATAATAATAATAATAATAATAATAATAATAATAGTCTGAAGGTGTGGGATTACTCAAATAATAATAATAATAATAATAATAATAATATCCGTGGTGCCAAACATAATTCTTTAGCGGTGGCTGCTAATTCTTTGGACGGCTTGGTTATAATAGCCTATTGATCTTATACAGGAATCTTTTTCTGCGATACTTTTTTATTCTGGTGGCCGCTCCTAATCTTGGTTATTCCAATTTATTAAACTACTCAAAGGCTCAACGTGGTACAAGATGGTAATTACTCTGTTTCTATTCATCGGTAGCTTACCACCATTCTTGCATGGATCCTATGGTGTTATTCTATTTCATACTTGACGCAAATCATCATATTTTTATACCGTTTTAAGTGACAATAAATTATATTGAGTGGGTGAGTGTGGGGGAGGGTGAGCCGTTCTCAGGTTAAAGTAATATTGTATTCCACGCAGGTGAAGAAATGCAGGTAAGTTTCATGCACAGTAGAAAATTGTTTTAGTTTTGAGAAGTTGTTCCATGATTTATTAGGCTGTTAAAAAGAATTGACACTGCAACTGTCTTTTTTTTACTAGTTTTGGTTGTTTTTTATAATTTTGGTAGTTTTGTCACCAAAATTTTGGTTGACCAGCAGCGCTTAATAGCAGTTGTAGGCCTACTATAGGGCGATCTATTTCATCATATTAAATTTTGAACTTGTGTAATTTGCATAACCACTGGATGCTGTATATAACCATGGCTGTGGATGTTGCAGTAGGAACCTGATGGCCACATTTAATACGTCCTTGACAGAATTTTTTATTGCAGCATAACCCTACCAGCTGGGTATTTCAGATTTAGGTCTTCTTTCCTGAAACTGTGAATATTTTATCTTTTTCCCAATGCAGTTATCACACGCTATGGTAACCTGTAGGTTTTTTCATTCTTTCTTCGAACAAATATTTCATAATTATTGTATTCTGATGGAAAATTCAGCAAGGGTCAATCAGTCACATGCCAATGAATTGCACCCAACAAGGTATAAAAAGCTAATCAGGCTCTTCTTCATGATTGCATGAGAGGTGTTTCAGTATTACTTGATCCTGCTATAGACAGGGGTGGATATATAACCAACTGCTAGAGATAGGGGTGCCTCTATAGCTAACTGTTGATAAAAAGCAAAAATATATGTTAGTGCTCTGCTCAGTGTTTCAAAACTTAGGCATCGCATTTTATAAAACTTTAAACTGCAATTTCAACTGCTAGATATTGGCATAAAAATATGAGATGGAATGTAGATTTTAGCTCTTGATATTCTTTCATATGTAAATTGTATCCACTCTTAAGCGGAGTAGAGTGTGTGACAGGCTAGTTATAATATGACATGTTTATTATTGCTGACAAATGACACTCACAATAATGCTCATCGTGACTTGATTGGCATGCAGACAAACACCAATTGTTAGGTATAGCCTATTGGCATTCTTTTCCTGTTACCATTTTCATGCTACTTATGATGCAAAGAAGTGACAGAGTCAGTTGAGATAAGCACTACACAAGTATCAAGTCTCACATTTATTGCAGCTCTGTGTAATTCTACAGCTATTATATTGATACAATAAATGAGCTACTTCTGATTGGTTACTTTCCAATCACATAGAAATTGAGCAGTAGAGTTCCAGCTCTGTCAATTGCCAACATGTCGGAAAAGGGGCTGGTTGGAGAAAATGTACTAAATAAAATGTTATCACCAGCATTCAAAGCTGCTTCGAAAAAAAATGGAGAGCATGTTGTCGATAACGATCATCGTGTAAGATTGGAGCAACTGAAAAGTCATCCGCTGTTTAATGATTTACAAGTAACATTAGCACTAGATTGTGTTCAATCTAAGGTGCCTTACTCTCTACTCGGCGATCTGAGCAGTACAGGTAGTTCTCCAGTTGGCTTTGATACATCTTTTTCTACCGTTAGCGATGTTGTGGCGAAGGAGCACGCGAACATGCAAATGATGCTGCAAGTATATTTCCCTTCGTTACTCGCTTCCTACCAACAACTTACCGATCAGTTTGAGATTCAACGGTATAAGGCTCTGGCCTTCAACTGTCACAGCTCTGATGCTAATCAACTCATAAACTGGTTTTATAATCGAGAAAGAGAAAACCTCATAAAAGGTATGAAGCTAACTCTGGACGCAGTCACCAAAAAGACGAAAGCTTTAATTCCTGATCCTATGAAAATGAACGGTAAGAATTTTAATTTTAACTTAAATTAATTGTTGCTTTGTTCTGTGTAACTTTGGTATAACCAATTCCAAAATACATTTTAAAATATATCTTATCTGTAGCTGATCTTTAAAATGCACACATATTTTCACAATTGATGTAATTGCGAAAATACTTGTGTTAATATTCAAATATTCACTATTATACATGTAATTAATATAACACGTGGTTAGAATTTTAAATGAAATGAAAATGTTGTCTTCTAAAATTTTATCATAAATTTGATGTTCTTTTGTGTGAAAATCTTAGAACAGTGAAGAATAGAAAAATATTAGGTGTAAAACCTTCAGTGCGACTATCTTAAAATATTTTTCAACTTCTGAATCTGAATATTAAATTGCATGGTTAGAATGAAATGTTCATAATCCTACATTTTATAGTTTTATTAAAATAATATGTTAAAAGTACATGTAGATTTTTGCTAAACTGTTACCAGTTGGCCTCCAGGTTGTTATGGTCTTGAGTGAATAAAAACATCATTGCAGACTGTTAATGCTAAAACTACATTGGTAAATACATGTAATAATTATTAGAACACAATTAACTCTTTTAAAAATAATCTTGTGATATTTTAACATGTGCTCTGAAATGACTATTTGTAGATTGCCACTGGTTTATGCGATTTTCATAGATTCTAGTATATAGCAAATAATTGCTGATTCCATGAAATAATTAGGCCTTTTCAAAATTTTTAAACTTTTCTTTTGTTTTAGCTGGTAAGTTTTAAATTTTCTCAGGTTTAATTTGGTGAAATAATAGGATATAGATTATTATCTAGCAGGTGTAACTCTAGCTCTTCAATCATAACTTCTCAAGTTGAAATACTCTAGCTGTGAGTGACACTTGGACAGATTGCCTCTGGCTGTTATTTATAGGATATGTTTACATTATGCAAACTTGTCTAATATCCAGTATTCATCAGTGTGTATTAACTGTCAAATTGGAGGAACATAATAGTGATTTAAATACTTGGTCATATTTTACTGTAAAAACCATATGTGCCAGATTTAAGTATATTGAATCGTTTTTTTAGTGGATATTTGGAATAACTTGGCAAGTAACATTGGTCTGCCTCCTCCTGTGGTACCGCCAGCACCCACCGTTACTGAGCACGGCGAAACACCGTTGGACCTGAGTGGGTCCCAAAATAAGCAAAGTACTACCTCAACTACTGGGCAGAAGAAGAGCAGGTTCTTATCTAAAAAGGCAGTTAGTATACTACAGAGATGGTACCAACAGCATCGAGAACACCCATACGCCACGGATGAGGAGGTTAAGGAATTAGCTGCAGCAGGCGGAATTTCTCATAATCAGGTATGGTGATACTTTTATGGCTTCAAAATATTACATGCGGTTTTCACACCAGCTCATCAAATTATTGTCGGTCAGATTACATTGTGTCACAATTGCACCATCTTTTGAGGCAGGACTAACTTTTTTTTACCCACCAAATTACGCCACACAGTTTTTTTTACATTTTTGTATCTTGTATGTTCATAATAATATAATTAATGGTACTGATATGAAGTAATAGATATCCATGTATGATATACCACACTTGGTGGCTCCACATCATCTTAGATCTCCTAAAACAATTAACAGCTAATTGGTTGTTGTTATTGACTTGGGTAAAGCCTGTGCTGTTCTAAATTTGATGCTCTATAAAAGTTGTTAACCCAGTAATATAATCATAAACCCATAATGATTATTGAGTAGTGCTGAGAGATGATGGGTGCTATTAGAAATTGATAGCCCTTCAACAGATAAGTCTGCTTTCAGATCTTTGGTGTCATATTCATTGGCTGCTAGAAAGTGTCAACGTTTGACATCCTAACAGGCAGTCAGTGTCAATGGATGAGTGGCATGGACTTTACATACTTACTTATCATTATCTCATGGTGCTTATACATGGGAATGGCACTCGCTCAGCTTGATTTCACATAAATAAGAGCTAATTTTGTTGCCAATACTGCTGCCACTATGTCCACATCATATTGTATTTTGGTAAGATTTATTTGGTATTAATTGGGATGTGACATGTCATCTTGATAGCCAGCCTATATAGGCTAATATTTTACATATATTATTCTGTAGGTAAAGAAATGGATGGCAAACACAAGAGCTAGATCCTATAATACTCTAACTTATAATGGAGGCAAACACATGCTAAACAGTAAGCTAGCAATGAAAAAGAGACTATTTCACAAATATAGAATAGAGCCCCTGACCTCTTCTAGCAGTGCAGCAGAAAACAAGCCGACTACTGCCAAGTCAAAAGTTTCTTCTGAGATTGTTGAAGGTAAAGAAGAGGTCATTGATGTTGAAACCGTTTGCAGGCAATCTCCTGATTTGGAAGCCATGTCTGCCAACGTCTCTTCTGAAAGCCTCAGTGAAGGAAATGCAAAAGTAGCACTAGAATCTGATAAGCAGAGTTTACCAACTTCCAAACCGAGTTTAGAGCAAGTTATAGCCAGATGTCATCTCAAGTCCAGCGAGATGGCTGTTGAGCCTTCACAAAATAAATCTGTTATTGAAAGCTTACAGGATGTCGTGAAAAATGTTACATCAATCGACAGCTCCGAAACAGAAAGCAATGTTGATAACTCCCCTGACCAAACTTCAAATAGCAAGCGTTACTTGAGTTCAAAGGCCAAAGCTATTCTCAGTGATTGGTTTAGAAAGCACTTGTATAGACCATATCCTACATATGAAGAGAAGAAAGAATTGGCTGCTCTCTGTGGAATTTCTTCTGCAAAGGTTGACACTTGGTTCGCTAATAAAAGAAATAGGACACAAAACACTAAAAAATTACCTCCTAAATATTCACACCTCCTAAGATAGTGAGTAAATAGATTAGTCCTACTTTATTCTACCATTGACCACTTGTATGGGGAGTGGTCCCATTACCATCACTCAGTTCAAGTGTTGAGTACATTATGTTAATTGCTTCCTTGTTGATTTATTTATGATTTATATTGTGATTTGTTAAAAGTCCAAGGGTACCTGACCCTTGTGGTTACTTATCACCTAATGCCATAACCAGCTATGGCTATGCTTATGATAATTTATGGATTAAAGGGAAGGAGATAATGAGTGTGACGAGCTGTTTGACAAACTAACAAAATGTTGTGCATTTTATTTCTTGTTAGTCAATTTATATTTTCTTTGCATAGTACTATATTTTTCTGAAATCTGTTATTAATTTCCGTTTTTTCTTATTTGTTTTTACTGTAGATTTGTGTGCTTCAAATATGCCTAATTATAATAATAACAATAGTAATGCAATTCTAATGTTAAAATTCTCTCACTCCATTTTTCTGCTATGTTAGAATAATATAATCCAAGAATAATTTAGCAGATAAAAGTAATGGTTGCTGGTTTCTACAAGACTATTTGAATTACATTATAATTATTTTAGAGAGGTGTAGACTTATTACAGCAAAAGATGTTTTATCTAAAAATAGTCTGTGCTACAAGGGGTTTGGTATTGGAAGCTTGGAATTATCTATGCATGTATAACCAAGAGCACCCAACCTTTCCAGAAGGTGGACCACTCAATGAAGTTGGGGCTCAAATAACAATTACAGCTGATATTCCATCTGTAGTAATGAGATTGTTAAACCGCCAATAATATTTCATAGGATTGTAAATCACTATAAGGCGCAGTTGAATGCTAATATGCTGAAAAATACATCATTATGTAAAAAATGGCCAAACCCCTTAATATGATATAATTTATTTTAAAAATAAAATCTACAGTAACCAGTACCACTAACTGTTAACTAGTAAAATATGGTAAGAAGTTATAACACCTCTACAGGGTTTATAGAAGCTATCAGACTGGTTTACTTGTTGCACACGGTAGCACAGGTACACCTAGTCTCAAGATTAAGAAACATTTGTTAAATTTCTAGTCATAATTATTGTGCTAATGCATAACTTTGCTTGCTATTGCTGTAATAACAAGCAGGCCGTTGCTGGCATATACTCCTCTAGATGAATAGAATATGGTAAAACAAAGGTCTGGCTAAGTGCTACCTATAGGTAGCCTAATTACGTTGACATGCACCTTCTTACCAATATGGAGGGCCAATTAACCAGTCTATACCTACAGAAGTTGTCACAAGTATTTGTCAGTATTCTACTAAACACCAAACTGACATCTCAATATGAATGATACATATTACTGGCAAGATTATGGAGAACCCTGCATTAGTGTAATTGTAAGGGACTCTCAATAAAATATACACAGTTGTGCACCTTAGCATTATGTTTGGGTACCAGATGAGGGATTGAGAAGTAAATAATGGTGTACTATAATTCATGATTATAGTCCATTGAGTAACTCACACATCTGACATCTGACTCTACATGTCACAAGTGTATCATACTCTATGCTTATCAAATAGTACAATAAGCTAATCTCCCCATTATCCTCTCCTTCCCTCTTATTTCAATATAATATGAAAATGTCAAAATTTAAGAAGTTGACTAAGTGTTGTGTCCTTGTTGAGTTGCATATTTCCAGTACTTTGTATAGCTAAGTTCCCTTGTTCAGTGTGACATATTGACAGAAGACCTTGAAGTAGGATCTAGAGAAAGAGAGTGTATAATGCATGTAGTTTGTATGCAACTGTTGCAGTATTATATACAATATACAAAGTAGAGTATAAACAACAAGTGCTATATAGCTATTATTGGTTCAGGTGGAGACCGCCTATACACGAATTTTAGAACAATTTCTACTCCCAAAACAAAATACACGACTGCATTTTATCATATTTTATCCAATTCAATAAAAAGAAAAACAGTATGAATGGAACAGCTTATGTTAACATATTAATCAGAGAACAGAGAGGTGGTAATAAGTATTATTCGCTTAAAATCATATTTATTATAATGATTTTAACTAAGCTGGTATGTCAGTGGTTCTGTATATTATATCATTTGTTACTGTTAGTAAAAATATAGTTGTACTACCTTATTGTGTAGGTCAATGTGTTACTGATGATAAAATAATTATATTATTTCCTTACAGTTTTATGAGCCTAATCTGAGGGCAAGACATGTTTATGACTTATAATATTTATAAACAATGTAAGCTGAACTCCTTGCACTCTAGACAATATGTGCCATTCTAATACATAAATTATAATAAAGCTTGAATAATTGTGTTTTTTTATAGAAAATCAAAACTGCAGCAGAATTTCTTCACCATGTTGCCTACGTCATACTGGATGACTTCACGCACAAAGAAAGGGTAAGAAATCTTTTTCCCTATTTTGATGTAAATAATCATGAGAAATAACATTTTATGAATTTATTAGTCTATTTTGTTAATTTATTTACTAGAGTAGTTATTAGCTGATTATGAAATAAAAAGTGGTTATGGTGTCACCAAATGTTGATATGGAGGATTGATTAAAATGGACTCTAATTACTCATTAATACATGTTTTTACCATTTTTATACTAATTAGTGACAAGTTATATTATTACATTATTCTTGCAAATGTGCTCTTTTTTACATATGAACCACTCAATACCAAATTGTTTATACCAGCAGGGCTAACATGATATAGCCCCAATTACGTGAAGTAGTAAAGTCTAATGCCATAGTAATTAATATTTCCTTTTTTTCAAGATTATTATAGCCTCAAAGCTCACGAAATGGGCAATTATTGCCTATTGCAGTACAAAATTATATCTGTTGACCTCTGCTATTAGCCTGTGTTCTATCTGTATCTGTTTGTGTGCTAATAGCCCGTGTTCTGTCTATTTGTTTACCCAGGTAGAGAGGTACGATGTCATGGGTGATCTTTACCATCAGCTCAAGTTTGACAGGAAGGCTTCATTCTTCAAGAGAGTGGCAGCAATGCATTGTGTGAGCCCACTGCTGCCGTCTCCTGCCTGGTCCGAGTGCTACAAACTGATTCTACAAGCCTTCCCAGGGTTCAACATGTCATTTGACCCGCTACACTACCACAGATCAAGTATGCTATGTAATAGCCTCCAATCACCCATGTGCAACATGGTCTCCATTTATCATGGCGCTTTGTTTCCCCAGCATTGTCTTAGTTGGGGGGGGGGGGGGGTTGGTATGCCTACTATGTAGATTAGCTACACTCTCCATGTGGGAAAGTAAAGGTGTCTGCTGGGAGCATAGCATTGGGTATATGGTTGAGGGTATTGAACACTTGAGGAATGCCATTGAGCTTTATATACTGTAATATCCAGTTCTAAACTTAGACTGCTTGCTGCCTTTCCTCTCAGCAGCTGCTGACCTCAGCCCAGTAACTGCCTCACCAAATAACAATCTCATGCTGCTGTCCACTTCTACTCACGGCACAATTATGCTGAAAATGTCTCTGTGGAAAACAAATGCTTTTTGCTTCTTGTATGAGATTTGCCTCGCCCAAAAGATCTGACATAATTATGCCAGTGGCAGAGTGTAATTAGTTTTCTGACACATTCCGGGTGTTGGTATTATCTTGTGTGTTGGTAGAGTAACTGCAGGCCAGTAGCCTTAGAACCTTGGTCCATGTATGAAGTCATCTCCCTTGTTTAATGGCTGCCAGTAGATGATAAACTTGTTCTGTTTAGAACTTTCTGGTCTGTGGAGTCTGATTTCGGTCTCAGGAATAAAAATTAATATTGTGTACAGTTTCCAGTCAAAATACACTTTTGGCGTAAACAGTTTGGTAAAAATTTTTGTGAGTCAATGTATTCAATTAGTACATGACCACATGGAGTGTAAAATATGTTATTCCTACACTGCTTGATAATGTCCGGAATTGGTGCTAATTGGCTGAGTAAAGATGGTAATTTGGCAACTCAATTATTTTTTTACATTGACCTGATCATTTTTGATTTTTTTACTCCCATCTGACTGCCAACCTTTGTGACTTCACTTCCTCACAGTATTTGCTCATTGGTTCATGTTTTATCCAGTGTGCACCATAAGGTTTCATCAGCCCAAAAGTATAGTGAATTTTTCATCAACATAATTAATGAAGCAACTTGAAGAAAATAAACTATTTCAATTGTAGCAGAGTTGTTCTATAGCAGAAAAATGATCAATTCACTTCCTCGCTTTCACAGCTCTGCCAAAGATAGCTTGACAAATAGCAAGTTACACCTACTGGACAAATAGCAATAGAAAATTGAGACCTCTAAACTCCACCAAATTACACTTTGATAGTTGATTTATAAAATTCGCTTAAACATGTTCAATATCAGTGTTTGGAAAATCAAAATATTATTGACATGTCGAATTACCCAGCTGTTACACGAAAGTGTATTATCAGGAGTTATCTGCACTATAATATATTTGCTGATACACTGACAGAGTGATCAAAGCCTACCTTACAGGCTGTCAGCTTCTTAACTGACCATAGACATCTATGTTTTGTGCTGTATAACATGACTAAATATGCATGTATGTATAATTACATGACATACTTTATATTTACTATTATCTGTCCAAGCTTTGACCTTTAAACAGTACAACTGATCTCTTCTGTTGTTCAGAAGTAGACACTGGTTGGCCAGGAATCAGAGCTCGAGTCTTCCATGAATTGGTGTATGCTTCCAGACAGCTGGGTGATAGAGCCACTATAGTCAGGTAAATAAATACATGTACATGTGCTATAGTGAGGTAAGTACATGTGTTATAGTAGGGTAAGTACATGTGTTATAGTGAGTTAAGTACATGTGTTATAGTAAGTTAAGTACATGTACATGATTGTATTGTAGTGAGGTAAATACATGTGATATAGTGAGTTAAGTACATGATTGTGCTATAGTGCGGTAAGTACATGTACATGATTGTATTGTAGTGAGGTAAGTACATGTGCTATAGTGAGGTAAGTACATGTGTTATAGTGAGGTAAGTACATGTGTTATAGTGAGGTAAGTACATGTGCTATAGTAAGGTAAGCACATGTGTTATAGTAAGTTAAGTACATGTACATGATTGTATTGTAGTGAGGTAAATACATGTGATGTAGCGTTGTAATTAGGGAGGTAAGTAGTGTACAAAGTATACACTATAGTAAAGTAAAATATACTTATACAGTTATTATTGCACCTATATCTTAGCTATTTATATTTACTCAAATATTGGCCAACCATTAGCTGCCCTACTAACTTTAGGTGCTCACTAATAAACAACCTGTGATTTCATATTTTAAATGCGTAACTGCGGTAATTTTTTTACTACATAGTTACATCGATTATATATTTCAATAAACCGCAGAATATTTATCGTGTTTTTTTCCGGCACTGGATCAAATACTAAATCTGTTTGATACGACCAAGGTGAGTAGTTGTTTTGTAATGCCACACACATTGATGCAACTTTGGCATACGGGACCTTTTAACCTTGCTACCCTGCAGCCATCTTTAATACACAACCTTGAGAGACAAGTTCCAGGATGTTTGTGAGGCGCCACAGAAATTCAGTTTGTTGAACCACACAAGTTGAATATATTGGTATATGGTAAGAACGCATAATTTGTGTTTACTAGTATATACCCCTAGGACCACACAAGTGGGTTATAAATATGTACATGTAATTATATATTTCAGGCACGCATCTCTAAGTCTTCACGCTCTCTATGACTGGATGCAGGAGAAAGAGGTTGTAGACGTAGTGCAGCTGTTAGAGTCGTGTACCAAGGTGGAGGTGGATCAGGGGCTACCCCTAACCACCCTCACTGGAGAAGTCATACCCCCAGTCTCATTCTCTTCCTTTCCCTTGCTCAGGTAGGGAGATAATTTCTTTCGTTGTAGTGAGATATTTTATTATATTTAGACTATAATAACATGATGTCAGTATTTCTTACATCAGCAATAAAGCTAGACAATGGATTAATGTTCCAGGTTCGTTTTAGCAACAAAAACCGAATATAAATTACTTAAATATTTTCTCACTGAAACAACAACTTAATTTTGCAAGTCATCTAGATATGACGTAGCGTCATCTAGATATGACGTAGCCATGTTTTATGAGCCTCAGTCAGCCTCAGTCATTCTAAGAATGGTATCAGCTGTTTGGTGACTCAAATGGTAAGGATGGATAGTGTGAGTGAAGGAGTTATTCCAGTAGCTCCACCCACTCTCATATCAAGTTTCTAGCTCTATCCACCATTCTATATTCTGGAAGTAGTGGGTGAATACTGCTAATTAATTATTGTTCAAAAGCTAGCAGCGCTGATTTGTTTGCCAGAATTTTTACTGTGCACCTTTTCAATTTGAATTCGTTTTTGATTTGAACGTTTTTTTATTTTTTTTTTATTTTGATTTAGATTTGAACTAACTAATATGTATTCTAGAATTGCATCACGCTGTACAGGTTCTACAGCAGTAATAGGCTGCAAACTGGAAGCATTTGCAATACATCGCAATACAATACAATCCAACATAATCCCATGGCCAGTACAATACAATACAGTACAATACTATACAAAACAATACAATACAATACAATACAGTATAATACTATACAATACAAGGCAATACAATACAATGCACTACAACACAATGAAATACAATACAATAAAATACAATACAATATACTAATAGATATAACTTGTTTGAGGATACTGAAGAATATACAATAATATAAACATTGTAATAATTTGTTCCAATTGGTTTCAATAACATGTGATGATGGCTAACAAAGTTCTACCGTTTTATTCTGCTTATTAGAACTTGTTGGTCTATTAAAATTCAACTTTTTATACATTGTACAACACGATAAATAAAAATTAGACTCAACTCAATTTTCTAGTACATTGTTTACTATATAGCATATATGCTAAATGTTCACTAATGCTATAATATTACAGTTCCTCAGGTCCACCTCTACATGTACACACGTTAATAAATAGATAAGTTTTTATCAGACATGGTTTTACAGAGCTTGACCAACTTGTTGCTGCTGGGTGCTGGAGGCTGCGTTGTTGAGTGACGTAGTAGGATGTTCAGGCATATTTTGGATTGTGTTGAGGCTAGAGATTTGTTTTTCGCTCAGCCATGATCAATAAGTAATCAGATGCCAAAATATCCTAGTTTTAGCCATTGACACTTGATTATGTTCTATTACATCTCATGTCTGGCTGTCAGATGTGGAATCTCTGGGATTCCTTTCCATCAGTTGACCGCACACTACTGATAGAGCCTTCCTTATCTCCTCTCCCTCCGCCAGCTCAACTGTCTCGACACCAGTGTAATACTCATAATCACTGTCCTGTCTTGGCTCACCCTTTGCTAAAGGACATACCCACTAGTGTCATCAGTATAATCCATTACCAGTGTCTCCTCATCCAGTACAATCATATCTAATCATAAATGTGCAATTATATTAGCTATTATACATTCATAATAATAATACACTTTCATCATCATGAGCTGAGGTGTTGTTTACAGAGAATCTGATTCAGGATATTATAATACCTCAATATTAATATTCTCTGTACAACCCAATATTCTACAATATTCTACAATATTCTACAACCTACAGTATGGTATTAATTGGCTATACTTACTCTCCACATATCTGCTGAGTAAAGGATATAGATATACACATTGCACAATTACACACAAGTACATGTACATACCACATGAAAACGGATTAATACACATGCCTATATCTGTCAGAGACCAGGTGCACCTTGCATAACTTGCCAATTCACACACTCACAGAAACTGCTCTGTTTCAGTTATTGAGTAACGTCTCTATCTAATAATACGCTTCTCTTTCTCCGATCTCTTTCGATAGGTCACCCAATGTAACCTTCACTACTGACTTTATTATTCAGTAGATACCTTGTAGTATTGTAGGACAGTCTTTTGACATTTTGAATATCGCCAATTAAATCCTTGTGCAATATTTGTGTATAAATTGTAGTATTAGGGCAAGAGACGAATCTCGTATACGTACCTATTGTGAATAGTACATAATATACTGTTCTACTATATGCAATAACAATATGTGCACCCGACCTGGGAGGGCCAACCTTTTTATTGCACCTCATACCCTAAGTAATGATAGAGCTGGTAGGTAGTCATTTTGTCTTAAATATAATTATAATTACATGTACTTAATTGTAATATTTTAGGCAAGGAATTTATTTTTTTGAGCAGTCAGAGACTTGTTTCAAACCCATAAAAATACCAGTCCCTGAATGGGGTTTGAACCCAGGGCCTCGGCGGCACCTAGCACCTAACATCTAGCACCGTGAACGAAACATTTGTATTTCTGAAACATTGCATAAAGTACCTTTTTGTGTCGAGGCATGTTGCCATTCATTATCACTATTTTTTCCGGACTGCAATAAAGACGCATGGTACCTTCTAGCTAGAACTGAAGCCGAAGTACCTAGGATAGGTCGTACCCATGATGACATAGAATAAATAGATGGTTACTCGGACCTATATGGTCATTTCTGATAAGAACAAGTTATAAGTGCTAGTCAACCCTTGCAACTTCTAGTCGTGCATGTAATAGGAAGGGTTGATAGACCACTCTCGACTTTCCAGCGGTGTACACTGCTGGTGTACACTGCGCCGAAAACATCACAGTATTTAAATACAGATAACGATAACATTATTATAATCAACGCGGTGAATAATACACTAAGAGATGAGATATAACACTCCCAGAAAATGTACAACTAATTGTGACACGATTATTATGTTCACTACTGAATGCTAATTCTTCCCAAACCAGTCACAGCTGTGAAAAGATGTTAATTGGAATTCTTCGTCAAGTTTTGAAAAACCTCTAAAATTGTTATTTCTGAACTGCAATAAACTATAGCAGTTTTTGGTTTATTTTATGATTTACACTTACTACACTGTACATTGTTGTACCTGCTACACTGTACATTGTTGGAGTTATTGCACTTTACATGATTGTAGTTATTACACTATACATTGTTGTAGCTATTACACTGCACATTGTTGCAGTTATTACAATGTACATTGTTGTAGTTATTACATTGTACATTATTGTAGTTGTTACACTGTACATTATTGTAGTTATTACATTATAATAGTTATTACACTGTACATTGTTGTGTTGTAGTTATTTTGAAGTGCTGAAGTTGCCTCCCCAGCTCGAGCCACACAAACTAAAGCAGGTGTTACCAAGTAATAGTGTCTTTATATACTCCCCTATGAGCTTCTCACGGCAGGTCAGCAAGTCGGAATCCATCACTGAATATGGTATGTCTAACCTTGCAGTGATTGTCATGCTATGTTCTGCATATCATAAAATGGAAGGTATATTCGGTATCACACAGTGTTCCTGACATACTTTCCAAGTGTCCAGATTTTGCCAGGAAGCCCTCTGGATTTTGTGCCGGTCCCTAATAATTTCTAACCGTCCTGATTTTGTGTCAATGGTGTAAATGTTATCTAACCTCATAAAACATGGCATACAACATAAATAAGTTAGTTGCATTGAAGAAAATGTTTTAGAAATCAACAGATAGCTCTAAATTGGATAATTCAATATTTTATTAGAGAGAGAATCTTTATTCAAATAATATGCACCCAAACTATGTCCAGGGATTCTGGTACTTGCCCAGGGTTTTTGAGCAGACGAGACCAGATGTTTTACTTTTGCTCCTTGGCAAGCATGGTTTCTGGTGCAGTTAATCTCCTCTCTCCTACCATCAGCATCGTACTCAGCATCGTACTTAGATCGTGTACCTGATTATACAGTAACAGGAACTCTAATAATACAGTGGTATACTCAGACTGAGAGAGAGAGAGCACAACTCCAGTATGAAGATCAAATCACTACATTACAACATGTTGGCTCATTTGGTAACTCTACTTATAGATGATTGGATTGTCCTGGCCAGTATATCATCTATCGCCAACACTAGCACCCACACTCTAGACGAATTGCATGTAATTGTCTGATCATTAACAGTTAATACTGAATTGAGGATATTATATCAATTTTGTTCGTAGTTCTCAGTGAAGGTAGAAATTAACACTCTTATCAGCTGCAGTTACAAGGTTCTTATGTTAAAGCTACTAACACTTATATCGGGTAGTGCTGTAACTCGTGGGGTACATGAATATCTCACCATTAATAGCCCATTAGTAGCGATACAGGTCAATGATACGTACATTATTTTCGTCTTGTTTGTCAGATTGTCTCTAAAATTAGCTCCTTTGATACAGGAGAATTTGATTCTCCTGTATCAGTATTTGGAATAATAAAAAACTTATAATTTTTGGATATAAATGGTAATATCAATTGGATTGCCATGTCCCAGGTCATAATTTATTCACAACTGCCAAATGTTCTCTCCTCAGTGAGTAGACGTCACGATCATGTGACTTTAATCTTTAGGTGGAAATATTCCGGTGTGAGGCAATATATCCGCATTACGAGGAATTGCTTGAGTTTCCTGCTGCACCGCTCACCAAACGGCACACAGACAACATCTACATATACTTCCTGGTCTGGCAACTAGCAGCTTTTTCTAACCTAACAGGCTTTTGGTCCTGGACAGGTAGCTGGTTTATAGACCTTTCCATGCCATCAGATCGCCATCCCTCCCTGTTCTCCTCCTTGCTCTGTAAAGGCCAGTGCATTATAACATCATTAGTGGTGTTAAGCCACCTTTACTTTGGCCTCTCTCTTTTAGACATCTCTTACCCTTACCCGTATGCTCCTGGTACATATGCGGAAACACTATTGGCTCATCTCTCACCTCTAAACATACTAAATAAAAAAACTGGTATTTGTATTTTTTTTGTTACTGAGTGGATGTTGAAGGGTTTTCTAATAACCACACGACAGCTTTGAGCCTGATGCTCTGGAACAGAAGTGGTATGGAGTGCATAATACACCTGTTGTAGCATGTGATATTCACTGTCTAACCTCACAGAGGCGGTCAGGTTGAAAATGAGTTGATTGATGCACATGCATTCTATATTTTCTGCAAAAAATCGCTTTTAGAACTGTGACAGATAACGCTGTTATCTGCTGAGCAGACGGCTCTCTGCTTCCATATCGATCACTCGAATTTACCGTTTCTTCAGAAACCAAAAGTGTCAGTTGCTACTCACTGGTGTTTTATTCAGGTTTCAGAGAGACACGCAGTTGAGCATTCCGAGAGAGAGCATTGAGCATCTTTTTATGATTTACCTGTCAGAATAGTGTTACCACAGCTTTTATGAGCAATTTGATTTTTTTTAACATTTCATTGAGGCTTGTGAAACCACTCTCACAGTGATACTCTTTCCTGTATGCTCTTACTTTAATAGTGACGCACACCCGCGTAGTAGTAACCATTTACCGACACCCAAACAGCACTGAACTATAGTGTAGATGTGATTGGCACGCTGGTCATCCTTGACATTGTTTAGCTCTATATACTAAGTGTCTCTACCTCTCCTGTAACTGGACACACTGTGTATGGTATAGCTTACCATGGCCCGCTGACTTGATGGTAAATGTGTGTATAAAACATGCCCACGATGCTATCCTGGCTAATATACATTAGCGGTTCCTTGTTTCCTGTATTACTCACACTCACACTTACCTATAGAAAAGTTATGTATATAACTGTTGCAGAGTTTTGCTGGGTACAGGGCAATGCAGGAAGTGTGGAGGTACAGTTACATAACCCTCTCCCTATTCCACTCAAGATTACCGACTTTGTAAGTCAGACAATACTTTACCTCGTCACAATATTATATATTCTGTTGTGATGTAGCCTATTGTACATGTGGGGATATGTGGTGTGAAATAAAAATTTTCTTTTATGACAAAATTTTTTCCTGAAATATATCTACATATATGTATGGATACATGTACAATGTATAATATTCTATTCAATTATAGAAACGCTTTTTCGAAATTATTATTCGGTTGGACTTGTGAGTCTCAAAGCCAATAAATAATAATTTACAACAAGACTTGGTGTTTTATTGCAAGCCCAATAAATGTAGGGCATATATGCAGTGAGCTATCTTTTTGACTCATCCACTTTGCGGTGATGTTAGACGAGGGCGTAGTCATGAGGGCTGCATGGATAGAATAGGATATGTGACATACCATACCTAATTTAGATTTTCCATTCACTTCCACATTACTGAGATATTTGATACCCAGCAGTGATAGAATTATATTATACCGAGTTCTTTTTCTTTTGCAGAGTCTAATTGTGGAGGGTGTTAAGTTCCAGTCGTACCCGTCTAGTCACTCTTTACCTTCCAAGTCAGGACCTCACTCTATCCACATTGTGGGCACTCCCCGACATCATGGCACTCTCAAGATCACTGGTAACTGATAGCTGCTCACCCATTGGTTATATTTCATTGTTTGGCCGCGGTGTTATAATCATTCAATGTCAAGTATCACACAGCTTCCTGAGTCTTGCTGTGGGCCTGTATAATTGTACGTATTGAGCCCAGTGTCAACTTTGGGGCACATGAAATTGTTGGCAGCTTACAGCGCAGTTGACTTACAAATGATAGAGCAAATCACCCACCACCCTAAACTGTCAGTTTCATAAAGCTTGTTCTGGCAACGATTGGCATGTGTTTGTGACACTGAAACTCCATACTGTATGATAATGCAGAGGTGACAAGAACTAATAATCATATTTCGAAAGAGATAAACATATTCAGTTGTATAAGCATTGCTATACCCTAATGCCTTTATGGTGATCACCCGAGCCATTAGAAATGAATATATCAATCTATATAATGAGGCTTATTTATAAATGACATGAATATAATGAGTGAAGGTGTCAAGACTGAATGTGAATTATAAATTCTTATTTGTAGGCACATTGGATCTATATTAATCACATTCGTATACCAAAATTATATGAAACCAAATCAAAGCTTTGAGCTGGCATCTGTGATGCAATTTTGATTTATTTTTTGCTTTATAAGTATGTTTCTATTGCATATAAAATAGACATATTAGAGAAACAAAACAGAATGCATAAACAATTTTTTTTCTGTTTTATACACCCCACTTCATCTATAGAACCTCTTTCATAGGAAACAGTGTTTACAATCATGTACTTCTACATTCAATTGCTTTATGTTCTCTTTTTTCACTCAACTTCTGAGAGTGTATTATATAGTGGCTAGTGCTGCCTGAATTACTCTAACATCTTATATGACTGTTTCCCAGGCTACCAGATGACACTGTTTGGCGTGGTGAGCAGGTGTCTGTTTTCTCAGCTCCTTCACCTCAAGCAGAACCTGTTCACAGTAGACGTGGCACCTGTCCTGCCTAGTCTACACACCTCATCCGACCTTCCCAAGAGTCCCTACATGGTCACAGGGGGAGACAATCAGATACTAACCAGTGCCATTCTACAGATATACATCGGCGAACAGTGAGTCAGCATTCATCATGTCTGCCTATCATCGCTCCGACACATGGCCTATACCCATCACATGATTTGTCGTATCTTCACTATTTTAAGGTCGTAATGTCATGCTCACTGTTGTCATTCATTGTGAATCATAATCTCACAGAGTATGAGCTGTAATATCCCAGTGCTTTGGTTTATATCGATATTCGGTTGCCACAGTGGCGTTGCGGTATTGTTGACACTGGTATTAGACCTTGCTACTCCTTATTAAATAGTGTCATACCAGAAATATGCCCTACTCTCAATGTCAACAGTTGCACATGTCAACATCGGCTTTACCCTGCACATCTGGCTGAAAGAGACACCATCTGGATAATCTACGGTGTGTCTCTAATCTTTACCCAGATCTGTGTTGCTTGCGTGTTGACTGAGGAGTTTAGGTCCTGTTATAGGGTGAACATACTGTATGACACATGTCATAGCATATCTCTCTCTCCCCTCTACACTCTACACTCAGCTCTATGTATTCATATCATCTGTCATATGATTAATATAGTAATATAGCACATGTATTACCTGCCGTCCATACTTCCTCTGCAATGCAGGTGCTCATACACAGCTGAGGCGCTTCTCTCCTCTGATTTCATTCACGTATTCATGCAGCTCAGTGTTTAGTTCTGCATATTGCCTCTGTATCCTGCTTGTACAAATCTCTTCCACGCGAACTTATCTACCACACCATGTAGCAATGATACACTCCTGTTTTGGGGAATTACTCTCCATATATGGTCGTTGATCGCTGATTATCTGATTGACACTTCTTAGTTATTTTTAATTGGATTTAAAGAAAAAACTGGAGTGTCAGTAAGATATGTCGCTACATTCAGCTGTTAAAGCTTTAGGCTACTCTTATTGTACCTTGTTACCCACTATACACAAGACAAACTGCGTATTCTGGCATTTATATTTGTTTTTGTATCAAAATTATTGTTAAATTGTCTAATAAATTGAAATAATCGCGTGTTTGGTGTTAGTTTTAGTGAAAGACTCTTTTAGTGTAAAGATAATCTTGATAGCTATAAGACAGATAACAAGACAGTTAGGCCTATTCTATTTCTTACATTCTTGTTGGCCATAACCAAAGGCTGTGTGTGTAAAGATAGGATATGGGCTGCTGGTTTGTGGAGCTTCACCCTGTTACTGTCTTTAGATCAGAAAGTTGGTAACGGAACTATCTGTGCTATAATACTCGTGTTCTATAAATAAAGATCATCCTACATCGATGTAGTATGGTTTCTAACAACTATGATATTAATTTAGACGAGAGTGTAGCATAAAGTTAAAGAACACAGGCAATGTTACTATTACCAAGATACAGGCTACATTAGAGAGTGAGAAGTATAGAGGTAGGACACCTATATTATATTACATTATGTGATGTTACGTTATGTTGCTGTTATATGTATACTGATGAAATGTATTTTGTATAAAAGTATTATCACATTATTTATCTTAGGAAGTATTATGTTATTATGTTACAGATATACTAGAGCGTATACTGGTGCTAGACATGTGCAGTATACAGAGTAATCTACCACTACTTCCTGACCAAGAGGCAGTGGTCGTAATCAAGACTGTGGGAACCATGAAACTCTCAGACCTCCCAGATGCCACTCTCATGTCACCCAGCCAATCAGGAGAGAGTAAACAAAGAGCATCGTCAGCGGTGAGTCTCTGTTGTACTATACTGTACGTACTATACACATAGCTCGTACATGCACATGTAGGTAAATTATGTGGGTGTATATTGTGCACTAGCCCATTGTAATTAACTATCCTGCATGTTTTTAATAACGTTATGTTATGTGGAATACGTAATATAATATTATTACTATTGTCTCAGAAAATCCAATTCTTATTGAATACCAAATATTATGTCTTGTGAAATTGTCTTCTCTCCTTGATGTTGTCACTCACTGTTACGTGCAGTTTCTGCTTTCACTGTTTTACTATGAATGGTATGATCTAACACTCTAGCAATTTACTAGTAAATAATGTTGAGGTAATATTATAGTTTTGGAGTTGTCTACTCTCTTTCCTGTTTGTTGAGATAAGGAGAAGACAACTTTAACATGATGTATTGATTTAGTGTGGTTGCCTTATTACTCTGTACGTTGTTGTCTTGACGTTAGGCCATGAACAAAGTCAAGGTAATGATACCAGAGAGATCTGCATGTAGAATGTTCTAGATTACCTTATGAGATTATATGTATGCCCTATTCCCTTACCCTAGAAGCTGTCTATATACCCCAATTTATTTATGTAATCACAGGTTATCATTCAGTCATATACAGTAGGCATGTTAGTGCATGCACCTTGCATTACCTGCCAGTATATCAGTGAGCGATCTAGTGCTTTGTATCTACGTCGTGTGCTACGTCGTGTGCCATAGAGAGACTGATTGGATCTGCCAGGCTGGTTGCTTACAGTCTGTAATTATTTTACTACAGATAGTAAATTATTTGTTGTTGGTTTATTATAACCGTGTACTGGAAAAGCTTGTATAGTTATTGTGTTTCATTAATTTACATGTCGGCCTATACTATGATAGCATGGTTTTTGTGGCCTATATTCTCTATGTTATGCTATATAGTACAGTGTACATCACTTGAAATTATAACGTTACTATATACTACATATACATTGTATAAATTATATTATGTTATAGAGCAGTATACTAATAATATAATATGCTATGATATACTGTTTCCTGCTATACTATATTTAGGTGTGATAGACAAGTGTAGACTGTGCGTGTGCTAAACACCATAAGTAATAAATACTTATACTTTATTTACTATATTTATAAGATCCAATTGTGTGAAGTTGGCTGCTCCTGAAAGATATTACTGCAGCATATTAAATCTTGTACATGATATGCTGTGTTACATGCATATCATGTTTCTTGCATCTCATTGGCTATCCACTGACCAATCAACCTTGCTCTTGCTTTGCTATAGTTTGGTACAATTCTACCATGTGTTATCTGCTACATCACAATGTACATGACTTGTATAATACGTAATATATTATGTACGTGTAATATTATGATATTAATGCAGTTGATAGAGTCGCTACTGAAGATCACATATACGGGAGAAGAGGGAGACAATATGAACTACTACAGGGAGAGTTTCATGGCCATAGACACTGTGCTTATACCCTCAATTAACATTATATCACAGCACATTCATACGTATGTCTATAATTGCTGTTATCGCTTGTAGTTTTACCTACTTATAAGAGCTCACAACTCCAACATTGATATTTGTATAATATTATTCAGAATAACCCATTGTGTAGTGAGACAACTTCTAATTGGTGACCATATCACTTGTAATTACAATACTGTGGTTTTCCATGTAATAGGGTAGACGCAGACAGCTGTAAGATATCATACAAAGTCTTCAATGAGAGTAACATGGCTCTAGATATCAAGTCTAAAGATAGCACAGTCTCTCTGAAACCCATGCAGTCCGACTGGTAAGTAGAGGGCAGACAACTCATGTTTATATGTACATGTAGTTAGTGATAGAGACCTACAATGTACCTTATATGTACATGTACTGTAGTTGTACAAGTAAGTAGTGTAGGGAAGAAGTATACCCATGAGTGTAGTTAGCAATACCCAGGGGTGTAGCTAGGAGTACCCAGGGGTGTAGCTAGGAGTACCCAGGGGCGTAGCAAGGAATACCCAGGAGTGTAGCTAGGAGTACCCATGAGTGTAGCTAGCAATACCCAGGGGTGTAGTTAGGAATACCCAGGGATGTAAATAGGGGGATGCTAGTAGTAATATTGTCAGTGTGAAGCGATGGATATAAGCAGACATTCGCCTCTGTCACACTATTGGTAGGCACTGGTGTATTGCGCAAGGAAATAAGCTGATGGCAATATTATTGTACTATGGTGCGCTATGGTGTTGGAGTATTGTGATATTTACTTTTTATTTTGTTGTCAAGCTGTTGTATCTGTACTTTTACGTCATGTAGTTGATACATATTGTTTATTATTATATTTCAGCATTGCTTATAAGGGGTTGGTAGTTTACACAGACTCTCTACCCTGTATTAGCAGACGCTTGCACTGCCCTCTAGTGCTCTTGCTATTGTATTGACTGTGTAGTAGATGAGCACTAGATCCATGTAAATGTTTGGAGTTATCTCCTCCCTTAGGTCACTAATAATATAGAAATATTAATATTGCATGCTTATGTAGATATTATGATATATGTATGTTATTCAATACATCTCCTGCATGATACTATAATACTTTATGTTATCACCATTGTTTGTTTGTTTGTTTTTGTTTACCTTCCTCCACCTTCAGTAAAATTGGGAGAAACATCATGTCACCTTAGCATGTCTCTATGATCTTGGTACAAAAGAGGTAGAGTTACATGACGGTCACATGAAGGTCGCATGATGCTGTCCCAAATACTCACCTTACTGTCACTAATTCATTCTAAATTGAAAGTCCGAGCACAGCACACATACTAAGTTACTGACATTCAATTATAACTAACTCTGTAGATATACTATTATCTTACTGTAACACTATTAATTGTTGTAATAGTTGTAATACTGTCCCATTGTAATATTGTCCCACGGTACAACTACTCCAGTTGATCCACTTGTTCACTAAAATAGCACTCACCAATTATACTGTCCAAGTAGAAGACTGTCCCACTGTCATGCTGTCCAACTGTAGCACTGTCCCTTTGTAATACTGTCCTGTTGTAGTGCTGCCCAGCTGTAGCGCTGTCCCATTATATAATTGTAATATTGTCCCATTGTAATACTGTCCCCATTGTAATATTGTCCCATTGTAATACTGTCCCCATTGTAATACTGTCCCGTTGTAATACTGTCCTATTGTAACCTTTGCTTTACCAACACACTGTATTATTGTCTCACCTTTGTCTATAACACTGTAGTACCATCAACCAGTGGAAGGAGTTATTTGCTCTCTATTTAGTGTTCACCCGTTGGCCTGTTACTTCATATTTGTAGGATTCACTCATCAATATTCAAGTGTGACAGCTCCGCCTCCCTAGAGCAGTGTAAACAGGCTATCAGTGCTAATACTCACATGAAATGGTGCTCAGAAGAGAGACAGAAAGTCGGTCTAGTACCGTCAGACAGACTACAGTGGCAGGATGTCGATTTAGACAAGTTGAGGAAAAGACCCTTTTCAGTTAATGGTATCTACTGAGTTGATTTACTAAACAGTTATCTAAGTCTAATTTTCAGTGTCTTCACGACCTTTAGGACCAGCCTAGTTTGCAAATAAAAGTGAAGATTTTGCCCAGGCTGGAACTGAATCGGAAAGTTCTATGCAAGTCTGTCTGTGCCCACCTCACCAATAATATTATTGTATTGCATGTACTTACGAGTGCTTGGGTACATATGTATTTGTTTGGGTACATATGCATGTGTTTGGGTACATATGTATGTGTTTGGGTACATATGTATGTGTTTGGGTACATGTGCATGTGTTTGGGTACATATGCATGTGTTTGGGTACATATGCATGTGTTTGGGTACATATGCATGTGTTTGGGTACATATGCATGTGTTTGGGTACATATGCATGTGTTTGGGTACATATGCATGTGTTTGGGTACATATGCATGTGTTTGGGTACATATGCATGTGTTTGGGTACATATGCATGTGTTTGGGTACATATGCACGTGTTTGGGTACATATGCACGTGTTTGGGTACATATGCATGTGTTTGGGTACATATGCATGTGTTTGGGTACATATGCATGTGTTTGGGTACATATGCATGTGTTTGGGTACATATGTATGTGTTTGGGTACATATGCATGTGTTTGGGTACATATGCATGTGTTTGGGTACATATGTATGTGTTTGGGTACATGTTATGTATGTGTTTGGGTACATGTTATGTATGTGTTTGGGTACATATGTATGTGTTTGAGTACATATGCATGTGTTTGGGTACATGTGTATGTGTTTGGGTACATATACATGTGTTTGGGTACATATGTATGTGTTTGGGTAGATATGTATGTGTTTGGGTACATATGCATGTGTTTGGGTACATATGTATGTGTTTGGGTACATATGCATGTGTTTGGGTACATATGTATGTACTTTTACTTCCTATTGGTTTATTCTAGGACAAGTCACTAAGAATTCATGCTCAAGATATATGGTTGGTGAACCAATCAAATTCTCATACGAGATATCAAACACTTCAGGTATAAACTACAGCACTTGTGCTTTTGTCTTTCTTCCACACAACTAACCATAATATGGCCCCTGCCTGCTAAACATGGATAATGATTCTTGTGCAATGTATATAAAGTAAGCAGTACATACATGTACATGTACAGTATGGTGTATGTGTATATTCTCTGGAATAGACAGTTTGTCACTGTATTTAGGGCTGGACTATGAAGACGTCTCCTTCCACATAACAGTACTGCAGGATATTGCCTCCGGGAGAGTAGAGATCCAGGCTAACACATGCTTCGTACATATCGGCCAATCAACACACTCCGTATCCAAGGTAACGAAATTACACAATCACATGCTATAGTTATTTATATCTCTAGTATGGCTGCTACAAGTATATAACCATTATGGAGATACTGACGTCATGTACATGTAGATACTGACGTTATGTACATGTAGATACTGACGTTATGTAGATACTGACGTCATGTACATGTAGATACTGACGTTATGTAGATACTGACGTTATGTAGATACTGGTGTTATGTAGATACTGATGGAGAATTTTTCTGTTGTTTTTGTAGTTTAGAAGTGGAGAGAGCCAGAAAATAGATCACATGATCACATTACTCTATAGTGGAATGTATATTATTGAGTGCCAATGCATGTCTAACGGTTTACCTATACACAACATAGACCCTGGTATCTCTATACAAGTGTCATAACATTCAACTGGTAGTTAGCCTCTAGCATAATTAGTAATACTCTCTTGAGTTATATCAACCAATAGTCAACTAACTTATATATCTTCAGAGAATTGCTGGTTGACCTTTTATAGAAACTAGTGAATAGACATTGTCATCATACTTCCTGAGAATTGATGAGATGACATTATTCCATTATATTTAACACTATATTATATTATATTATATTATATTGCTTATAGCTATTCAAGACACTGAATGAATTTATCTATATATACGTATTTATTTTATCTGTAAATTATTGATATATTGTACTTGAACTGAAGCTATGCCTTGTAGAGTGCTTGTATTTTATTGCATGAATCTATTCATTTGACCTCAACATTCCAACACAACCTCCTCTCTTACTTTTTATAATCAATAATAACAATGTGAACGCTTATTTTTAGCAATACTAAATAAATTAGTGGAGTAGCTGTATAGTTCAGGCATTTTTATTTTTAAATGTCTATCGTTGTTTTTATGCTAATATAAAACACTGACTGTTAACATTGGGAAATAGAAAGTGTAAAAATATATTATCATGTGCAAAGTTTTGAGCAGAAAAAAACCAATAACAAAAATATACTTATTGCACTGCAAACATGGATGTTATTATGGATTGAAGTTGTAGCCATAGGCTGGCTTGGTTAGTTGGTTTACTGGTACAGGTAAATTTTACTATCACAAATATACATGTACATGGTCACACCGTAAATAGGAGATCAAAATAGTCAAGTAATATTCCACCTTATAAGTGGACGCTTGCACATTTGATACAATCAATAGGAAACTGAATTATATTATCTCTTCAACCAATAGAATATCCTGTTACGTTCATGATTAGAAGGCAGAGCCCTGAGGGGCTCCCCACCAATCATCTTCGACCTTGCCCTTAAGCTCCTCCGGCATGTCATACTTTTCTGGAGGTGCGTACTCGTCTTCATCAGGTTCTCTCAAGTAGTTCTCATTCTGGATCCCTATCTTCTTGATGTCTTCGGTCAGGTCTGTCATCTCTCCACTAAACTCATTGGTACCTCTTTGGCAGCACTTGCATCTACAGTATAGAGTACACAGTGTGTAACAGAGTGATATGCATAAAACACTGTTAGTAGTTAATAACTGGTTGCATTGGCAATAAATGTACAAGCTGGCTGTTCTGGGGCCATTCAATGGTTCAGTCCATCTCTACAATGAATACAAGTGTGGTCCTTGAAATATTGTTTGTCACAATTAAAGGTAAAGCAGCTCCCAGCTACAAAATACTGATACTCCCCCCTGTGTTAGAGGTGAAAGTATGTAGGAGTATGGTATGTAGGAGTACAGTATACACTCACTTCTGGGTCTTTAAACCCAAATACTATCCTGAGTATTTAAAACTGATTTCAATTCGAACCAAAAGATTTGTTTGTGGAGAACCAAGAATGATGCCATGATACTGGCGCATTGCTAGCATCTCTTATTAGCTACAACGTCATGTTATAACACTGCTGCTTGTACACACTTTTCAATAAAAAAAAACTGATGCACATATAATAAGCGTAAATGACCACTTTTTTTAAAACAATAATATAATTTGGGAAATAACTCTGTCCATTTATATCAGTAGATGTACATGTACTACTATTGGGGCTATCAGGTTGGTAAGTTCATATACAAATGGTGAATAGAATACTCACGGGCATCTCTTCAAGCAGGGAATGGTGTCAGGGTTGCACCAGAACACAACAAAACAAGCGGTGCCAATAGCGAGGGTCACCATTCCAATTGATGTACCGATAGCTATCATCTTGTTGGCCCTGTAAGGAGTGCATATTGAGGAGTAGAGGTTATCAGAGTTTATAATATATGCAACATTTCAGTCTATAAAATGATGTCCGAGTACATATAAGATGCACACATGTCAGATAACTTATGTAGTTATTACACTCAGTAGGCGTATTCTATACAAGTCATGTGGCATAGAAGATTAGGCTGTCTCATAATACGATCAAAAATTTTCAGTTTGTAGCACATTGTATCAAGTTGTAGAAACTTGGAAAATGTACTAAAACAGGTTGAGTTTCCCTTTCCATATAATACACTTTCAGAGCTATCTTTAAGGAAGTAGGGGTACCAACATGATCAATGTATAATTTCAAAGCTAAGATTTTAGAGTATTTGACTATTACACGTACAGTACACTACTTACGATGTCTCATTGGTGCAACATCCCACAGAACCCTCTATTTGACAGCACCTGGTCTTGTTCTCAGCCAGAGACTCGGGTGTGTTACAGTCAACATAGTTACCTTCTTCCTCTGAAGGTATCGATTTGTCTACTATGCAGTCTTCATTGTCATAGTTCAGGATTTCACTGTGAGCTGTAACAGTTTATACTCACCATGGGAACATCAAAAATAGGCAAAATTACCACCTAGACTACCAAAACTGTAAATAATTAGACACCAATTATACCCATACCTGTCCAGTATCCAGATTTAAAGGCACCAACAGAGTACTTTTAAACCTTCCTATCACTAAAGATGTGTTGATAGAAGTAAGTAGTAACCTTCACTACATGCTACATTATTGCTATACTTCATAAATCCAAAGCTAAATATTAAAGTTAGTGGCAATTCCAGTTAGAATAATAATTATGGTAAATTCAGTGGGAAAGTTGGTATCGTGGTCAAATCATATTTTACTATCGCATTGGTATCTCACCAGGAGTCTGTGAGGAAATTAACCGAGTAACATCCAGGTATTTTTTGTTTACTTGACAAGTAAAGACAATGCTTTTAAAGTTAGAATGTGAAATCAAAAGCGGTGGTAAACAGTCGATATTTAAATAAATTTGTGAACACACCTACCTGTTTTGCTAAGAAAAAGTGTAAAGAGAAGAATGAATGAGGTAAAGAGTTTAGCTGACATTGTGCTGTGTGTGATCACCAGGAGGTAGTCAGCTCTGCTCTGCCTTCCCTCCCCAACAACAATACTTAGACATCAATAATTTCAACAAAGCATGGATCAATACCTTCAGGTTATTCAGTCATGATTTGCATTTATTTAATGGCTGACTATTGATTTATATTCCACATTCTGTCAAAGAAACTTGATACCATTGTTATATTTATTCCTTCAATATGTACAAGTATTACACAATATGGACACTGTATTTATCTGTAAATATATGTATGGATTTATTACAGGAAACATGTCACTATCACTTTTCTATATGGTTTAGTTTTTTATTCTAAAATAATACAAGCTTACTTGTATATTGTGACGTCAGGCTTACATTTTTATACCAGCACAGTATAATGTATAACACATACAGGATACATCTGTTTTTTATTTAGACGTGCGAAGCCCTTGAGTGGAAGATCTCTCAAGTTCCACTACAGGAGAGAGCTAATTTTGAGACTCTAAGGGTTATGAAGTAATGAATTAGCCATTACACCATATTATATGCCAACAGAGCACATGCCTGTACTGTGTGTAACTGTAATAACTGTGGTATAACTACACGTATGTTACAGTTGGATCCTAATATACTCCTATTTAGTCAAAGTCATTAGACAGGTTCTGGAACATGTCTAGTATAAGAGATGAAGATAATCATTAGTGACAGAATAATATACAAGTATATTTAATTGCATAACTAATATTGCTAAATTTACAAAATGGAAACCACAGCTATTTACAGTTTAGTAACATAACAACATACAGGGTACTTTATATATGTTCAAAATACTAAATACTTACACCAAGTAATATAAAATAAAAGTAAGATATAATATTGCTATATAATAATTAAAATACTTGGTGGGTTAACTAAAATACGCAACATAAAGGCAATGTTATACTTGTAGTGTATATTGTACAAGGGGGGATAACTCATGCATAAGATTATTACTATAATATAAGTACATTTACATCTGATAAGACCGTTTTAGTCTGAGTGTATCTTGTACCATGAGATCTCGAAGTGAATGGAGAGCAGATAGGACATCTCCATGAGCCCCCGCACCATTAGCTAACCAGTGAGAGGGTAGACGGCTGGGATTAGGTTGAGGTAACATCTCTGTACTCACCTCCCTCTCCCAGTTACTTATCTTCACTGGGTTGTCGCCCCTTAGCCCTCCAATGTACCTAGTAGTCAAAGAATATACACTTACAGTGAACAGACAACTCCACATACAACTATATACATCTATACTACTAATATCACTATGACTATTTAACAATGTACATGTATATACAGCATGTTATAGTATTTACTGGTATAACAGAATTGTAGTAACACTTACTTCATGTAAACACTGGAGTGTGAGAGCTTCTGAGGTGGCATGTCAACACTGACAAACTTGGGACTGGGAGGTCTGGGTGGTTGAGGAGGAGTGGGTGCAGGTACTTGCTGACCAGCGAGAGCAGGTGCTTGGGTGACAGGTGCCATCTGAAACACCTGCATAGGCTGCTGTACCATCTGCTGAGGAACATTAGGGTCGGGTGTCTGCACTGGGCTGGGCCTGTGCATAGGGGACCCTATAAGTAAAATACAGATTTCCTAACCTCACGGGCTACTGTTGTATATCATATCTGCATTCCTGGTGTTAGATGTCCTAAAAGTGTTAGATCATAGCCTAATTTCTCACCTCCCATGTTCTGTTGAGGGTGGAACTGCTGCATGCCCGCATGTGGAGGCATGGGATTCTGGTTAGTATAAACTGGTTGGGGCTGGCCAGGGTGGACACCAGGTGGTCCTGCCAACCATTGCTGACCATCTGAAGAAACCATTGGACGAGGAGCATAGTTCTGCTGCATTCCCATTGGCTGAGCTTGCATTATCATTGCTCCTATTGTAGAAGACAGCAATTTTCATTGAATCATTACTACATGTATTATACTCTCAGAAATTGGAGAACAAATTACCTGCTGGTAGATCTTTATAAACTGCACTGGGTCTAACAATACCTGCTGTCTAACAACACAACGCTATAAAATGTCTGTAGTAGAACATCATAGCATTGTGATTACTGAAAGCCGAGACTAAGTAGAGAGTGCTGACCTGGCATCATACGCTGCTGTTGTTGTTGAGGGGGGTACTGTTGGAACTGAGGCTGTTGTGGGGACTGGAAGGTCTGAGGCTGGGGTAGGATAGGCTGATGGTTTGGCTGTTGAAATGGTACGTTTTGTTTAAACATTTCCTTGTTGAACTGAGTGGGTGGGCCAGCTTTGGCAGCCTCTAAAGCCTCAGCCCTCTCTTTAGCCTTAGCTTCATTTTGTAGCTTAACAGACTTCTCTTTATACCTTTGTATCTCCTCATCAGGTAGGCTTCTCCACTGTAAATCACAAGCCATTTTTAATATACCCAGTATGGGAGCAGTGTGTATGCTGGCAGTCTATACAGTAATAATACATGTATAAGTAAGAGCATGGGTAGACGCTGACCTTGGCAGCAACTAGTTGGCTCACTTCACCGAAGGATGCTCCTGGGTTAGCGGCTTGAATACCTCTTCTAACGTCGTTAGCAAACAACTGGAAGCTTGTTATGTGGTGCTTCTTTTTCTTCTACAAAGTACAAGCATGGGGAGAAGCAGGGTTAGATGTGTACATAATGTAAATGTAAGTAAGTATAAGTACATGTATATAAATGCACGTGTTGATGTTATATTGTAGTAAGACTGTCTACTAAGTGCACCTTAGCAAAGTCAAGGTGAAGGTTGATATGAGTACTAACAGATGAAGCATTGCCCGAGTGAATCACCACTAAGACTACTGAGTACTACTGTTATATAGACTGAGTACTACTATTATATAGACTGAGTACTACTATTATTATATAGACTGACATACTACTATTATATAGACTGAGTACTACTATTATATAGACTGTGTACTACTATTATATAGACTGAGTACTACTGTTATATAGACTGAGTACTACTATTATATAAACTGAGTACTACTATTTTATAGACTGACATACCTTCTTGCCAGACTTGTCTAGACCAGCTCCAGGTGATGCTGCATTCCTGGAGTTCTCGTTGATAGCGAAGGGGTCATTAGAGTGACCCGGGGTCATTGACTGCTCTCTACTGTCCTCGTCTTCGTGGTCTTGAATATAAGATTCAGCACAGAGCTTGGACAACTGATGAGATGCTATCTGAGAAACAGCAATAAAATATACAGCTGACCGCAGAGTACTGACTACAGAGTACTGACTACAGAGTATTGACTACAGAGTACTGACTACAGAGCACTGACTACAGAGTACTGACTACAGAGTACTGACTACAGAGTACTGAGTGACTACACAGTACTACTGCGATAGAATGCAGAGTACTTACTTTCTTAAGAGAGAGCTTCTTAGGAAAGTAGAATATTTCGTCATCACAGACAGCCGGGGAGACTTGAGGAGTTTTAAATCCTTTACTGATCTTCCTGGTTACATTTTCTGATTCTCCCTCCACGTACTTCCACTCGCACACGTAGACATGCTCCTCTGGATACTCCGTCAGACGATCTATGGGTAGAAGATTAGGTGAAGTTTGCACTATGACAGGGTGTATCTAACATCAATTCTATCAATTTATTTAAACTACAATACGAAACCAAGCATGAATACAATCTATGTAAGCATAGCTGATGTTGTTCACTCACAGTTACAGTAGTCCTTTATAAATAGTACGGAACATTTGCCAACTACAGAGGCTAGATTGAACTTCCTGTCTTCACCAGCCGAGAGGAAAACTTCTCTCTGGTAGAAGAGCCTAGCTGGGGTGTGGTCTATGAACTCTGGTTTCAGGAACAGTGAGCCCATAAATATCAGCCAGCCGCTAAATCATATGAGTTAGAATCATTTACTTACTGACAACAAAATAACATAACACACAATTAAGGAAGTAGACAGGGTACTACAGTTTCTCCACGGTAGATTAACATTTATGATTCTAGCAACAATATCCATCTGTTACAACGTTGAACTTGTGTGGAGAACTAAGAGATTATTAGACATCTACGAGCTGTGTGAAATTTTTCATGTTGAATGGCATCAATTCTCACTCTAAGCTGCGGTCCACTGAGACACAAAGGCAGCATGATTGGGCAGACCCCTTACTATTGAGACTGCGCGTGGACCTACCCTAACACCGACATGTAGATTATCTGATACCACATACCGTTCATCCTTGTACAGCTTCTCAATCCTGGCAATAGACTGAGGACCTGATGAGGTTACATTGGGCAGGTGCGCCATAGCTGATGCATTAAGATATACAAAGTCTCCAACTTTATAAGCCATGCCATTCTCAGCTACGAACTGCTCATAGTATATACAGCCAGCCTCTCCTTCATTCACATTAGCTGTGACTGACTGTAAATAGAGTATTCACATTAGCCTATCAATTCACATATTTGCTATCCGTATTCACGAATGACTACCGGAAATATTGCTTTATTTAAAAATGGCTTTGGCAAAACTACAGTCTAGACCCGGCAATGTGGGGTACTAGTAGTGAGTTAACCATACAATCCACAATGCGATATCTAAGGAGCTGTTGCTGACATGTGCCTGTAAGTGGTACATACCTTTCTCTCCTTGTTGATAGGCTTAGTAGGCGTGGCTATGGGCACAGGCTTTTCTTCAGGCTTAGTCTTTGCAGTAGCCACTGTTGATGGAGTGCGAGGTGTTAACATGGGTAAGGTGCGCTGTTTCACAACTACTTTAGCATTTACAGGTACAGTACTAAATGACTTCATCTTTCGGAATGAGTGAGATTTCTTGGTGTAGGCGGATTCACATACAAATACATCTTTCTCTTCAAACCCCTGAAAGAGCAGTATACAGTGATAGAGTACTGATAGTAGAATAGGCGGTGAATACATCACAGAGAATCACACGAGGAAAACATTATTAAGTGCTTACCTCAGGCTGACTACGCACATAATCCCTAATGTACATGATATAGCATCTGCCTAGGACCGCAGTGAATGGTACGCTGTCAAATACGTCAGTACAAAATAATTCCTACAAACACAACATAAACTTGGATTAGCATTTGATACAGAATCTTTCTACTAGTAGATGCACAGTGTAATAAACTCACAAAAAAGTATCATCATAATTATAGTCTTCATCATATACTACATGTAGACATACCTGGTTGAGAAGGCGCCTGGCAGAGGTGTGCACAGTCTCAGATGGTCTGTAGAACCACCTACCATACAGCCAGGCAGAGCCATTAGAGTCCTTCCACATCCTCTCAATGTTTATTATATGAGCCAGTCCAGTGACTTCTCTGCAGAGAAACATGTATTCACTGATATACACATGTACATATACTTACTTGGGTGATATATACATGCACATATACTTACTTGGGTGATATATACCATGTACATATACTTACTTGGGTGATATACACATGTACATATATATACTTGGGTGATATATACATGTACATATACTTACTTGGGTGATATATACATGTACATATACTTACTTGGGTGATATACACATGTATATATATACTTGGGTGATATACACATGTACATATACTTACTTGGGTGATATACACATGTACATATACTTACTCCAGTAATATATACACATGTACATATATATACTTGGGTGATATATACATGTACATATACTTACTTGGGTGATATATACATGTACATATACTTACTTGGGTGATATACACATGTATATATATACTTGGGTGATATACACATGTACATATACTTACTTGGGTGATATACACATGTACATATACTTACTCCAGTAATATATACACATATATATGGACATACATACATGTGCATACATTCCTTGCACAGAAAAACATCATGTATTATACATGTAAATTGACTACACCGATATTGTACTACTGCATTATGTATACAATATAAGGATTAATATACTTACTTAGCGGCTATGTATACAAAATCACCAACGGCAAATGTCTTTCCACCCTTATCAATTTCATCTTCTTTATTAAATTTATCTGGTACCTAGAAATGTATACGTGTGATACAGCATAATTATTTATAGACTAACCAGAATATACTGTAGTAGTCTTAAATACCTAGAGGTGTTATACCACACACTGAGGGTATCATGCCGCACACTGAGGGTGTCATACCGCACACAAAGAGGTGTCATACTACACACTGAGAGGTGTCGTACCGCACACTGAGAGGTGTCATACCTCACACTAAGAGGTGACATACCTCACACTAAGAGGTGTCATACCTCACACTAAGAGGTGTCATACCTTCTGCTTAGAACTTTCATCAGTGGTGTCGGCACTCTCGCTGCTACTTTTTTCAGCAGTCAACTCCTCTACAGATTTAGTCAGGTGTCTGAGAGTGTACGATATGGCAGGAGAAGAGAAACCAGACCCCTCACCGTTCCTGCAGATGTTGTCTCGAGCAGCAATAAAGATCTTCTGAATTTCAACCGAGTCTTCAAAAGCCTAATGATAAACAACAATTACCCAAATAAAAAATAATCGCAGCTGGCAGGATTCGAACCTGCGCGGGCAGAGCCCAATTGATTTCAAGTCAATCGCCTTAACCACTCGGCCACAACTGCTTGGTGTGCACATAATCAGTCTCCTAAATCTATGATTATTGGTTCGTCAATGACAATTTTAGCTAAAACTTTTTTGATATTACTGGTTGATACAATTCAGTATTTTAAGTTTCTAGGTCAAACCTGCGAGTCTGTTCTAGACATCTTCCTAGCGTTCTCACATACAGAGAAGATATCTTCCTGAAATGTATCCAGCCTTTTGTATCGCTTGTTCTTCAAATTCAGTCCAATGGTCATAAACGACAGGCTGGAATAAGTGCATTATATAATATGATGATATATGATGTATGCTACTGAGTAATGAGTAGCTATCCAACCACAAAACGTAACATAATAAAACCTTAAACTATAGTTGATGAGTAGGTCATGCTTAAATATTCATTTCGATGTCACGAAGCAATGTTTAGGCAGTGAAGTGTTACCTAAATATAGTGAACTTGGTAAAGCTTCACCCACCTGTTAGTTGGGACATTGAGTTCATTTATTGAGTCAGCATAACACCTCCCATCTTCATCCTGTCAACAAATGATACCCTCAGTCTAACTGGAACACTTATTGTTACATCAAGAATAAATGACCATTAATCTACCCCAGTGACCTTAAGTATTGACGGCACAAAGTATTCGCTGACATTGTTACACACATATGAGCCATTTTGGAATTCCAGACTAAATGAATATTACCGTACTTTGTCAATGAGTGCATATGATCGCTATTGTGAATCATTGCTGACTTATCATGATAGCGAGAGTGCAGTCTGTCAATATACATATAGTTACTATAAAGGCTTACAGCGTGGTTGATGGCGGTAGAGTAGAGAGAGTTGAGCATCTTCTGTACCTCTACTGGTACATCAAGCACTATGTACTGTGAATGTTCATCCAGACACTCATACCTCTTTAAAAACTCATTTAACAGCACAGCAGCATCCTACAAAAACAAGTAAAACATTAGTTGATAGTTGATTGGCCATACGACCTCGGCATATATGCACAACACTTGATAACAAAATAGAGAACTCAAGCTAACTGTAGAAGTGACTCCTCCATTGTCAGCTTGGAATTTTGAATACAAATTGTTATCTCATTGGAGTGGATGCCTCCATACTCTAGAGGAAATAAAAGGAAGGAAAATCATTCGGCCATTTGAAAGAATGAAAAAAATCAGGTTCCACCGAGACTTGAACTCGGATCGCAGGATTCAGAGTCCTGAGTGCTAACCATTACACCATGGAACCCTTATATATCCACTCACTTTGTATAAAATAGACTCTGGTTCATTGAATGTCATGGCGTTGTCGAACATCAGTGCGACATCTTGCAGAAGAGCCTCCAAGGAGTCGTAGCTACTGGAGACTATCTTCTGGTGAATCTTATTCAGATCCATTGGTTTCTTGATGACATCATAATATTCTGCGTATTCCTGTAAGTCAGTCATATGGAGGCGCTCATTACATAATACTTGTATAATATCAATGACTCGAATATCAACCAAAATGGATGGCAAGCTATCTAAAGAGCAGATGTGGCATCTCAAGGTTTGCTTGTCACATTAGAACAAGTAGCCTGACCCTATGCTATAGAACAAGTAGCCTGACCCTATGCTATAGAACAAGTAGCCTGGCCCTATGCTATAGACAGAGCCTTTAGGATGACTATAACTCATTGCCACCTGCAACTAATCATGTTGATATAGCAGACATTTTGTCTGTAAAGATGAAGAATATATATATAGAGAGAACATTGCATGTACTCACTAGCTTAGTTGGTAGCTTCACAAAGGGAGTAGACAGCACTCTGTTATGTTGATCTTTGAAAACTTTCATTGTTTCATACAAATCTATTAACTTTTCCGTGAGACTGGAATGGATGGTAGCAAACGTTCTAAAAACAATAAAAAAACCAATAAAATGAAAAGTAGCAGAAATGGGGGCAAATACAGTGCACATATTTGATTCAGTTGTATAACCAATGACGAGTTAAACCACTATGTAATAATTAAATAAATATAGCGCTGCAATAATATTATATAAAATGATTGCCATGTACGAGCACATAAAACCACACCATTTTATGTTGTAAATCATACATACTGCATGCTCTAATCCACCTCAGACGTATACCAGGAACTAAGGCTACACATGTACACTATATATATATAATATGTAGCTTAGCCTGCCTCCCATACCTCTTACTAAAGGTTTCCACAGGCTCATCGGCAATACTGAGTTCCATGACTTTCTTCTTCATGGCCTTCTCCATGGTCGTGGCATCGTTATATATCTGAGAGCCATCCTCATTGTACTGTCTAGCATTATTAAACATTAGCTTCAGGTCCATTATCAGCTCCTTCTCGCTATTGTACTAAAGCAAAGTGGGTTAAAAACATTAGAATCCCAGTCTGTATGATAATTATATATTAGCAACAACCCTTCAAGGACTATCCTGCATTGTCAGTGTGAAGCAGTTGGAACTGTCTTGCCTTTAATTCAGTTTAAATTGACAACAAATAACAAGGCAGATAACCAGCAGTCATACAATGTAGTACTGAAGGGAATATAACTCCCAACAGAAACTGTAACATGGATACTGGTATCGGTATATCACCTAACTGTCCCAATGAAAGCTGAGTGGAGTAGAAAGAAGTTTATGAAATTGTGCATCACATAAGAAAGATAACAAACTAACCAAAGAACTAAACTAGCCCGTGTACCAACAGATAATATAACGAGTAAGGTGGGTGGTTTACTATGGGCACCCGACTGTGTGTAACATGCATGTAAACCACTGAGCTAGTCGATAGCAAGAGATAACATATAATAAATGTAACCCAGTAAACCAACTACCCTCCATTCAGCAGATTTCTTCTCTCTCTGGAATGAACATAATATTGTAATATGACAAGCGTCAACTAGAATATTAGTATAATTATTGTGTATATACAATACATTAGCCTGTGTACCAACACACATATACATGTACACCTATACCTAATTGGTGCTGTTCTCATTAGTCTAGGAGTTGAAACTTTATATGTTTATCTAATAATATATACCAATCTCCCTTCCACCAATAAAGATATTAGTCAAGAGAAGAATTCAATCACACACATATTCCACAATCAAACATGCTAGATAATCCACACACATCTGTACCATTGACTAAGGTGTCCCCTGACAATGGCAAAGGCACATGGCTGAAATAGCCTACACCTGTAATTACCAATAAATCTGTTCAACATTGACCAGAACTTATCCACCTCGATGTGCCCTAAGAACTGTCAGTATGTGAAGAACTAGCCTCAATAGCATGTGGTATGGCTCAGTTGACGAATAAACACACAATGAAAATGTGTTGTATAAGGTGCTACGTAGGATAGCCCACTCGATCAAATGTGTCATATAACAATACTTACGCTATCAAATGCATCATATAACAATACTTGCTCTATAAAATGTGTCATATAACAATACTTACTCTATCAGCCGTAATCTTCTGCTCTATCATGGTCATATCTATGGGTTCAGCTGTATAATCATAGTAGTCTGGATACTCTTCCTTTGAAGGGAGATCAATGAATGGACCAATCAGAGAGCGGCCATCTTTGTCCTTAATACATTATTTAAAATAATCATTAGAAAATCATCAAACAAAATGGATTTGTTCAAATGTAATTTACAACCAGAAAATGTAGACATGGGAAATTGTACATCTCAAATGCTCAGGAAGGTGATAATGTTGTATATCGTACCGTGTACAAGTAATTTAGTTGGTCTGTGACTGCATAATATAACTACATTGTATGCATAGGTAAAATAATGGACCAAAAGGAGGTTTCTGACGTAAGTAAAGCTGTCACTAGTAAGAGCACCATATTGTATCTCAAAACTGACCTCACAGTCATAGACTGAACTAAATATATCCATAAGCCTGTTCTTCAACGAATGCTCAGCAGGGTCAGTTGGGAACACACGAGCGCGCCCCTTGCCACCTTTAGCCCGTTTGGAAGCTGCAGAGGACTGTAGTGAGACTACTGTACCGTCATCCCCTGGCGTGTCAGCTAAACACAATACGCATGAATAAATGGGCATTAACAAACTATAGCGGACCAAAAGAACTAATTCATTTATTTTCTAATAAGTAATAACTGAATGCGAAAAAAATTTAAAGTAAAAAATATTATTTAAAAGTGAAAAAATAATATTTGAAAGTGAAAACAGTATCGCGAAAAAAAAAATTTCACTTTTAAATATCATTGTCCATTTAAAAATATTGTTTTTCACTTCTAGATATTATTTTTTGGCAAAATGCATGTCTAGGAGTATGACATTGGACACACATTGTGTTGAATATATCTATGCTAGAGACTAGCAGCATCATAGTAAGAGCTCCTACATGGTGCTGCACTCACCTGCCCCTTTTCCACCTCGACCACCTTTAGGTTTAGCTGGACGGCGACTGCTGCTTGGTTTAGGGGGAGGAGCATTTACATCCACCCCTTCCAACTAAAACATGAGAGAAAAGTCTATGTCATTATTCTTCATTTCTTTCAAGGAAAATAGATCAAAGTTTATAATTCAAAAAATGACTAAGAATTAGCATGTCAATACTAGATTGCTATTATTCAAACAGTTATGAACTGTATAGAGTAGGAGTTGGTCTCCCCTGCTCCTGTTGTGTCGTGCTATAGATAGCACTCACACTGCAGATACATTCATATCACGTTTGATCGTAGTTCATGCGGATGTTGGAATGGGAACATAACTACTAATTCGTATATCTGAGTAAAGCAAAACTAGACCAAGGAAGAGTATTCTAATAAAAATCAGCAATCTGATTCTGCAGCAATATTGACTATAATTCGTAGGGCAATGGAAAGCCAGAACCAGTGACTAACTCATCCTGTGAGATCTAAAAAGCATGAAGTTAACTTCCGCTGTTCTTACAACGGCTGATAAACTAAATAACAAAATCAAAGGGATCACCAAAGGGTGGTGAGGATAGATAGTTTTGAAGGAAGTGGTGAAATCAATCAGGTAGTTGAAAACAACCAATTTCTAATCTAGAAGGAGTTGTCTACACTGGCAGATGGGGAAAACAGGTAGGAAATCAAGTAATCACAGCAAACATATATTACCCTCGTCACACAGGAAGGTATGATGTCTGCCTGCATATCTACATTCTCAGACTAAAACAACAACATACCTACAGTATACACAATCCAAGACATGGTATTCATTACAGAGCAAAGAACTATCAGACTATATACATTTAACTAGCCAGTACTACACTATAACTGTAACTATGCATTCATATAGATACCTTCATTCCTTCTTCTATCTGTTTCTTCTTGTTCCACATGACGGACTGCATCTCTATTGCATTCTGGGATATACATAATAATATTTATGATGTAACTCAACGTGCTGTAAGTCCTGAACAAACATAAAATACAAATTTGGAACAAAAACGGAAGCACAAATCCTTGGTATACGGTTACATGTAGCTGTGAACTATATATGCTGGAGAGACTTACCTGAAATATCTTAGATTCATCAGCATTGTACTCCTTGGCATTCTCAAACATGAGGTTCATATCGGCGGCCATTTCATTGAGGGAATTGTATTTCCTCTTCTTGATCTTCTGCTTTATTTGTGTCATTGAGATGGGATTTGCAATATCATCATAGTAGTCGGGGAACCACCTATATATATAGTGGACCATCTACACATAACCACCTACATACATAGTGAACCATCTACATATAACCACCTATATATATAGTGAACCACCCACACATAACCACCTATATACATATAACCACCTACATACATAGTGAACCACCTACATATAACCACCTATATATATAGTGAACCACCCACACATAACTACCTGTATGCATAGTGAACCACCCACACATAACCACCTATATACATAGTGAACCACCTATATACATAACCACCAGTATACATAGTGAACTACTTGCACATAACCAGCAATATAATAGAGTGAACCACCTGCACATAACCAACAATATAATAGAGTGAACCACCTGCACATAACCAACAATATAATAGAGTGAACCACCTCATATTCAGAACATAACATAAATATTAGAGGTGCAATAATGCAATACGGTGAATGTGGTGAATTAGTGTAATCACATCATGTGTCAATCTGTATCTTTTTTTCCATAAATTTTATATGGAGGAGCAGAGAGGGAGAGAGAGATGGAGGGTGACATCTGGAACACTGACCTCTTGTTGGGTAGCTTAAGAAAGGGTTTAGATGTAGACTTTCCAGTCTCATCCTTGTGTGTGGCTATGGACATGAAGAGTAGCCAAAACGGGTCCCCAGTTGTGACATCATCGTCGCCAATAGACAGCATGCTGTTGTCTTCGTCCACATCATTGTCTGCATCTGTGTCAGTGTCCTCGTCCATCGGGTCAGCAGGGGTGGTGGCTGCCACCGAACTCCTGCGGGACCTACACACAGATTCATACATTACTTATCCGTGGCCGCACCAAATACGCGCTATATAATATAATACTCGCTACATGTAGCATACAACATAACTGATTATCAAGCTGGTTCAAATCGGCAAACTAAGTGAAGACCCCCAATGAGAATGAGACCATATATACTACAATAGTCAGTAGGCCAAACACACTGCATGCCCACAATATCAACATAAAACATGCAGTGATAAATTATTAGTGCTCTGAGCAGAGCTTGTATTCCACATATACACACCAACATGTGTGCACACACATTTAAATAACATAAATAATATATACAATGTAGGCCTACATGTAATATGTGACTATTATATATAGACCTACTTCTTATCGGACTTGGAGAGGCTGGCACCAGGACTAGCCAGCATTATATCACTCATGACGGCGCGCATCATCAGCTGCAGTGTCTCAGCGTCCTTGTATATGGTAGAGCCGGGTTCATTGTATACCATAGCGTTACTCAGCATGAGGTTAAGATCCTGTTCTAACACTGCCACAGACTCATAAGCCCCGTTTGTCAGCTTATCACTGATTGTATCCAGGTCTATGGGATCTTTGATTGTCTGGTAATAGTCTGGTAACGCCTACAACAATATCCAAAATATTATCTTCATTGTGACTGAATGATATTACATGTATGTCACCTCTAGGGTGAGCATAAGCATGTCATGTACTTATTGGTTAAATATTTGCTGATATTATAACAATCAAATTATCACTCAATACATTCAAATCAATCGCTCCAAGCATTCAGTAAGGGCTAACCTTCTTGTTTGGCAGTGTCATGAACACCTCACACAGCAGTCTGTCACCATTCTTGAGCTTCTTGAATGCATCTAGTAATTGCTGACACTTTGCTTGTATAACAGGGTCCACAGGCTTATGGGTGGCAAGGGTTGAGCTCTCACCAAAAGCGGCAGCTATTAGTTCTGACTTAGTAGACTGATACAGTTCCCACAGCTGTATAGCATCCTGGTGCTCCTGTGCTGATACCTGTATATCAAAGACTATTACATGATAGGATATATAACCTACCTCGTAGCGTGTGTAAGTTACCCTACCTGATAGTAAGTCATACCTGGCGATACTAGTAGTAGATTATAACCTACCTAATAATAAGTAATAATATACCTGACAGTAAGTACAATCTACCTGGTAGTAGGTCTTGGCATTCCTAACTAGTAGCTGTATGTCTTCTGTGAACTGCTCGATCTCTTCATATTCGTCAGTTTTGAGTTTCTGTTGAATCTTTAGGAGGTCAATTGGTTCACTTATAGTCTCATAATAGTCAGGTGTGGTCCTATAATAATACATGGTGCTAGTGATATTTCCTTCAGCGGCACAAATAACTTGAGAAGTAACCTACAGGTACCAACATCTTAGCACTACATAGATATGTAATGGAATGTATCAGCTTACCTGCGTTTAGGAGCTCTGATGACAGACTCGCAGAGGAGTCTTCCGTCAGCTAGCTTATGATTACGTATCTTATCAAACAACTCCTGACAAATTGCAGCCTGTAAGAAAGGAACAAATAACTGAGTATTTATATAGTCATGCATACAATGATATAATTCACACAATAATTAACATCAGTAAGCATGACATAAAATAATACGCCTAATGGGTTCATAATAACACATATGGGCCTATAGTAATATTAAGAATGTTATACACATGTATGTAGGCCTATATTATGTAGGTCTAATTAGTGTTACTAAAAATACCATATAAATTATGATGATAGTTTCTTAACCCTAGAAAATTACCCAGATATTTTATATTTTTATTAAGCAATTTCTTTAATTGGTGTACGATGAAATTTCACCAGGTTGATCAAACTAAAAATACCCAAGCTGCGACTTGTCATTGCTGTAACAGCACAAGTTCTAGTCTTGCCAACAGTTAGAAAATACACAGTATTTGTGGGAATCAAAGAAGTTTCTTACCTGATTATATGTGACTGTCTTTGGCTTTTTAGTCTTTCTTGTAGATGCAGGAACACTATCATCAGTGCTAGTTGATGCTCTGCGCTTAGCTGGCATATTAGCAGAGACTAGGTTAACATAGGTTCATTGAAGCCTTTCCTTGATCTAAAAACAATTTTGAAAAACTTGCTTGTCACCTGACCTTCAATGACAAAGTTTGCCTGACAAGCTCAATAATTATTATTATACCTGTTTATCTCTTCTTCTTCGCATATAACAAATATCAACCCTTAGCCACCATGTAATTTAGTAGTGTTGCCTTGTGACTATTCTACTTTGAGTTCACAACTGCCTTTGGTAGAAAGCTGTTGTGGTCGATTGATTTTTAAAGTTTTTGGAGAGTCACAACAAGATGCTGCCCTAGTGACTGCCATATTATTAGGTCTACAATTCATGAGTTCATCACATGTGTATTTCAAATTCGGTATGCAACATTGCAACGCAACCGTTGTAATGCAAGTGGTTTAGTGTCATTCCATTATCAAATCATGATGAATCGCTATATCATAATAACTTTAACGATAATGATTATACTATTAATTATACTATTTATATTACTTTTACTACAATAACAATAGGCTATTTTTTTGCATTTTCTCACACAGACCACACTTATGTGTGTAAAGTCGTGAGAACTCAATCTGTTTTCTTATATTTTATGCTACATAGGCCTACATGTACTGTTTTTGTATTTTTTGTGTTATGTGTTATTTACATATTTTTTTATGTTTTGTGATATATGTGCTACTATTCGTCTCAGTCATCATCCAGATCGTAGCTCTCTCAAAAATACCTTTGAATACCTTTGAAATCATCGTACACTCTGGAACACTAAATTTATAAAGGAGTGCCTTATTTGGATAACATAATAGTGTGCGATGCCTCAGTAACACAAAAATGAGCAATAAAAAATATTTGTGGAGTATTTATTATCATTACATAAAATTAAAATAACAATTTATAATAATAGTTACCATAACTATTACTGTTACTAACTTATTACTGTTATAGTGTAGTGTAGTCAATTATAACATTAATTATATTATAATTATTATAATTATAATAATTATTATTAATTATAATTATTAAATTATTATTATTATTATAATTAAAATATGCTCACATCCCATGGTTGTATTTCTTGTTTTGTCGCTAGTCATTAACTAATGCAACACCACAGAATTTATTGTAATAATTATAATACATTTACATTATACAATATACAGGTATTTCACTATTTGTTAGGCCTTTTATTAACTTTGTTCGAAATGAAAAATTCTTTTGTAGAAATAATTTTGTCCTTGACCTTTGTTTAGAAAATAGTTCGGGCAGTCCACCTTTATGATACTATACAGTTGAAGGTTGATTGATGCGTATATCGTGTGCAAAATGTCGTTGCCGGACTAGGTTTGACACATGGGATTGAACCATTCTCAAGCTCGACATCATACATAATACAATCACAATACAATGGCAGTGAGAGGATTTAAAAGTAAGTGTTTTTTTTTGTTCTGAAGACACTGATACACAAGAAACGTCTGCTGAATTCACGAGCTTGTGTTTTGCAGACGATGTAATGCGATGTTTAGGTTGTTTGTTATTTTAGAGTTATAGTTTAAAAGGTATCCAAATACCAGGGATAAATGGATACCTTTTAAACTGGATACATGATTTTCTCTCTGAAAGACAGCAATCCGTTGTGCTCAAAGGAACTAACTCACAAAAGTGCACAGTAACCTCAGGAGTGCCACAGGGTTCTGTACTTGGACCAACTTTGTTTTTGTGCTATATTAATGACCTTCCAGACCTGCTGTCATGTAGGGGAGAGCGGGGTAAGTTGGGACAATTTTTGATTTTTTGGGAATAATACAGAGTCTAGAGGTCATAGCACTATTATTTTTTGAATGGAGGTACTTTAATATGTTGTCTAACTATAGCCTGAAGCACACACATTGATAAGTCAGCATAGTGTGGTAATCCATGATTTGGCAGCGCATGTCAAGCGTCCCAACTTACCCCACTCACGGGGTAAGTTGGAACAGGTGTGGGGCAAGTTGGGACACCATTGAAAATATAGATTTTAGATATAGATTAGTCGCATTTTTCCATCATGAACAGGTAGAATTGAAATGTTAAAATAATATTACATATTTAAAATTATTGCCAAATGTATATAATATGTTAAAAAACATGTCTGTGAAAAACTGCTGATCGTAATTTAGTTCAGCCTCTAAGTGTTTCATTTTTTTTAATACAAGATAGTCTAGGGAAGGTATGAAAACTGTTTTGATGTAAAAGAGAATATTAATTTTGTTAAAATAGCAGGATACCAGCTTGAACATGAAAAACCCTTAATTCGTTTGACGTCTTATAGGTGTAATAATTTATAATAGCTCTATTAGCTGTAATAATTTGTAAAGCTATTTTTGACTAAGTTCCAGTCTACTTGTGCATAATAGACTTAAAACTATAAAAAAAAACTAGCGCATCGTAGGTGACCATTTTTCTAATTTTACTACAGCAAAATTTCCCTAAGCTTTAGGTTTGTTGCTTAAAATAAATAGACTATAAAACCAAAACACCAGAAATAAACGAATACTAGGAAATATAAGCAAAATCGTTGATTTTTATTATAATAGTTATTAGAGTTTGATGCAAAATTGAACAACTAACACTCTACATAAAATGAAATCATGGAGCAGAAAAACGATTGTTGAATTGTAATTCCACTTGGCAGCCCAACCCAGAGTTCACGGCAGCATTTATGACACAGGCGATAGTAGTCAATCCGCCTCATTCATGCAATGGAGTCGATCCACCCTGTTTCTTTCTCTTGGTACTAATTACTTTTCCTGGGTCTTGGACAGTGGTAAATTGAATATTTACAGATGGAAAACCTATAATTTTGTAAATAGATTATCGTTGATGTTTGATTAAACTATTCCTTGGTACTCTCACGGAAGATGGTAGTTCAACTGGGGTTGGGTAACAATAAGTGTGAAGAGACATTGAGTGTATATAGCCTACTTGTCCAGATTGAACAACAAAGAGTGAATCCCCCAAACTTTATAACTAAATTATACCTAATAATCTATTGGATTATTAGCTTGGTGCTGATTGATGGTGTTAGTTGGTCTGGTGGGGGTTTCACAAGGCTCACAGATGGTGTTCAAAGTGTAGGTATGAGTAAGAAAGGGATGTAGTTCATACAATGTGTTGGTGCTACTGCTGTCAGGGTCATGAGTCAAAAGCTGTTATAGCAATGAGTCAAGTTTGATCTGTTTCACAGTTTCTACTACGAGTAATATCAATACTACTTATAATGCCATCCCCACACAGGATCTGAGTTTTTTGCCAAAGTCAAATGCTATCCAAGATTCATCAAACAACTTTTAGTTAGAGAAAAGGTGAAATTACAGTGTCATCTTGGGTTCATATCATTCCGCAAACATAATTTATTATGACAAATGGTGTTCCAACTTACCCCACTTCCAGCGTCCCAACTTGCCCCACACTCCCAATTTTTTGTAAAACACAATTTTTTACTAAGGTTTTTGACTTGAGCTAATTTTAAATTTAGTCAGTCTAACTAGATACTATAGAGTCTCTATCTGCAAATTTTCAAAACTATTGAGCCATTCTTTCTTTAAAAAAATTAGAAACTCGTCAAATAAAAAAAATTTACCCAAACATGCAAATATTACATTTTTGCAAATTGCAAAAAATATATTTATTCAACTTGAAAAACAAAATAGTGGGTTATGTTTATTTATGTTGATCTAACCTTTGGTTCATACCATAAAAATGTAATGGGTCTCATAATACTCAAAACAGCCCTGTCCCAACTTACCCCGCTCTCCCCTAAAGTTAGCCTTTATGCTAATGACACTCTACTTTACCAAACTGTAAATACAAATGAGGACGCAAAAATGTTCCAAAATAACATCAACGCTGTACACGAGAAATGTACAAAGTCTCGTAAAATACTTGGAGGAATCAAACATTTAATGTACCATGCTCCAAAAGAGGCCAAGCTACTGGCTTACACAAGTATATGCAGACCTATACTTGAGTATGCAGATGTAGTATGGGACCCTTCAACTAAGAACAAGATCCATAATATAGAACTCATCCAGAACAGTGCCATACGATTTATAGCAAACCTAAGGGGGCGTACTGACAGTGTATCAGAGGCGAGAGATCAGTTAGAGATCCACACCCTTGAAAATAGAAGAAAAAACCATCGCCTGTGTCTACTGACCAGGATTCTTCAGAATGAAGAACAACATTCCACTCTATCCAGAGCATATGATGATATTGTGGGTGACAGAGAGATGGTAACAATGACCACTAGAGCAGCTGCCAGAGGAGAGCCAACCTCAATATCAGCCAAAAAATGCATTTACCACTCTAGTTTCCTGCCACGAACAATTCGTGAGATAAGATGAGAAACCAACTTCCAATCCTAAACAGTGATATACTGTAAATATTGCAGACCCCCTAGTCCAAAAAATAGTTAAAACTAGAGGCTCCCTTATAGATTTGCATGAAATTGATGGTGGAGTCCTACCTCATCTGAGGTAAATTCTGAGCTTTTACATGTGGGATTGTTTTGTAGCGCTTAGCCTTACAATTTCTTCCATGATAAGATAATAATTTCCTACCCAGGACTACCCGAGAGCTAAGACAAAAGTTTAATTTGAGTGTATAATTTTGACACACTGACACTAAGGTAATAGTCCCCACTAGGCACTTCCTCTGAGGTCTAGGGACTCTGCTGTCTCTGCACCAGAACTGCTGAGCAAAACAGAACAAAAATATAAAATAATAATGACAATCACAATGACAATGTGAATATTAATGTATAGGCCTAAATCAAATGCGTCTCTGCGACACTCACAAAGTCACACTGACAGATTGAGATTCAGACATCTGATTGAATGCGACTCTCAGTCTCACTAGCAGTTGCTTTTATGTTCGTAGCCTCAGGTTTTAGTGACTTAAGTTCATGAAATTCCACTTGATTTTGTTTTTCAGAAAAGGCTAGTAAACGTCAAACTACCAGACATCGGGCCAAGGTTGAGCGAAAGGTAATAATTGGGTTATCATACATGTTGTTTCACAGCAATACAAATCCTAAGAGAATAATTCTATAATGCTATTTTTCCATACCTAACTAGAATGTTTTAGGTCTACACATAGGCCTTATGATATCATCCATGCAATTTTTCATTCTATACTACCGTCTTGCATCTATATTTCAATTCTATAACATACATGTATGTAGATTGTCGTTTGTTGTTGATCAAATACACTAAGAGGCCTATTCTACAGGTGAGAGAACACAACAGAAAGTTGAAAAAGGAGGCTAAGAAAACTCCCAACAACCACAGTAAGTTGTTGTACGAAGTAACATACTGTCAACTAATACGTTCTTGGTATCCTATGTCTTGCCTTTTGGCAATGTTATTCTGGTTGAGCTGTCATTGTATGCCGATGGAAGAGCTTATCTTTGTGAACATAGAATTGTCAGGCATATATTTTCTCATGCTAAACCTGGTAGTATGATGATATATTGTAGAATTAAAAAGAAAAGACCCTGGTGTTCCCAACAGTTTGCCTTTCAAGGATGATATATTAAAAGAGGCCAAACGTCGAAGGGACTTGGTACGTATTACTGCCGCCTACTCACTCCCTTTTCTATTTCTTATTGCATTATGTTATCAGCTTTGACATACGTACAGCGTGGTGATATGTTAGTATTTACTCTGTACGGTTAGAAAGAGCAGCAAAAAGAAGAAAATAAACAGAAACGAAAGGAGGCACGGGCTAAACTAAGGGAGGAGAGGCGACTTGGGGGTGCCTCTCAAAGTCTTACAGACCTTGTAAAGAACGCTGAGGCTAAGGCAGCAGAGTTTGAGAGTAATGAGGAGTTTGTGTCAGCAGAGAAGGAGAGGTTTGGTTCTGGTAAAGCTGTAGAGAGTTCTCTAAAGGCTTACTATAAAGAGTTCAGGAAAGTAAGTAAGCTCTTATAATAGCGAATGAATAATAGTAGCTAGAATACAGCTCCAGATTTTACATTTTATCTTTTTCTCAGTGGAAACCACACATGTTCACACTCTGTAGTTAATAATGTAAATGTCTGCAAATAGTCTCGTTTCCTACCCAACCTCACAGGTTATAGAAGCTGCTGATGTCATCCTGGAAGTACTCGATGCCAGGGATCCAATCGGTAGTCGGTGTCCCCAGGTAGAACAAGCCGTCATCAGTGCTGGGGCTAATAAAAAACTAGTGTTGGTCCTCAACAAAATAGACTTGGTACCTAAAGGTAAAGTTATTGAATTACTTTGGGTAACTAACAAGATAAAACTGGCATAAAATCGTTATTCCTAATATGCTCTCAGATCTACCGACATTAACTCTAAACTCTGTGCCTTTAGAGAATGTACAAGCATGGCTGAAGTACCTAAGGAATGAACTACCCACCATAGCCTTCAAATGCAGCACACAGACCCAGAGTGATAACCTTTCTCGTAGTAACGTGCCCGTAAGTAACGCCTCACAGGGCTTGCTCAAGACCTCAGTCTGTCTCGGTGCAGATGTCCTCCTCAAATTACTGGCCAACTACAGCAGAAACAGAGATCTTAAGACAGCCATTAGAGTCGGAGTTGTTGGTACGTGAACCAGCTATTCTCCCTTTTATATCCGAGTCGGCTCAATGGTATATTTTATTCATTATATATAATACATGAGTAATAAGTTTTGGTTCTTTGTAATTGGAAGTGCTACTCATGTTTCCAGCTGTCAGCAGACAAAGCCATTATAATTGTTTCCTTTCAGGGTTTCCAAACACAGGTAAAAGCAGTCTTATCAACAGTTTGAAGAGAAGTAAAGCCTGTTCAGTTGGTAATACACCAGGAGTAACCAAGTGAGTTGTCCTGACATACATTGCACATGTACGTGTGTTACATGGAACGGTATGCGAGTAATGGTTGTAATTGAATTACTCTTAAACCTAATACTTTATGTTCCAAGGTCAATGCAAGAGGTACAGCTGGATAAGAACGTTCGGCTGCTGGACTGTCCCGGTATCGTCATGGCAACAGGTGATGAGGCATCTGCACACACAATACTGCGTAATGCTGTGAAGGTGGAACAGATAGAGGACCCTACAGCCCCTGTAGAGATTATACTGAGTAGATGTAAGAAGGATCAGATGATGTTACAATACAAAGTAAGAGTTGTGCTCTCGTTGTTAATACCATATTGTCTATCAGTGTTCGGATTCACTCCATTGGGCAGTGTAGATACTTTTAATATACCGATATTAAATGGCATACAGTGTAACATGTTTTTTATGATGAAGTACCATGGGTGAATGTTGTTTGGCATAGAGGTTTCCTCTTTAGGACGACCTCCATAATCACTGTTGGAACTCTAACCCATGTTCCTTGCAGGTAACTTGTGTCATTCCTGCAAACACTTACCTGCTGTGCCACCAAAACTTGTTTGTTTAAAGATTCCCTGGAATAGGTGTAGCTTGCACTTGTATATTGCATGTAACATGTTTTATAAAAAGCACAATATTTAGTTTGATATATTTACAGATACCAATGTATACAGACTGTGCTAACTTCTTGGTATTGCTAACTAAAAGATATGGTATGTTGAAAAAAGGAGGTGTACCTGATATCAACAAAGCTGCCAGACTCGTACTCCAAGATTGGAACCTGTAAGTTCTCACATTGTTGTTTCCCTATTGTTGTTGCTAAAAGTTTTTGTAAATTATTTGGCAGTGCTTTCACCTTTTGATTTCAATTAGAGATGACTATCCAAATCAGATAGGTCAATAGCCTGTGCTCTCTATGTGTATATGTGTGTGTATATCTATTGTTACTTTTGGCTCGTAGAGGGAAGATCACATACTACACACAACCACCAGAGCAGCACACACTACCCACACATCTCAGTGCACAAATAGTCACCAACCTGGCAGCAGAGTTTGACATTGATGCCCTAACTAAGGATGAGAAAGACGATATCAAAGGTATGGAGACTACAATCCGTATAATGCGTGGAAACTGAAGATTGTTACAATGTAAATGCTTCATGTATCATTCATTGTTCAGGGCGCTGAAATTGAGATGGTTAACAATATATGCAACTGTATGGAGTAGCCAAGTATAAGCATAATGTAGTATCCCGGTACATAAAGGTGAGGTGATTGATTCATGTAGTGCTATACATGTATATATTCACTTAGTGCTATACATGTATACATTCAGTTAGTGCTATACATGTATATATTCACTTAGTGCTATACATGTATACATTCACTTAGTGCTATACATGTATACATTCAGTTAGTGCTATACATGTATACATTCACTTAGTGCTATACATGTATATATTCACTTAGTGCTATACATGTATACATTCACTTAGTGCTATACATGTATACATTCACTTAGTGCTATACATGTATACATTCACTTAGTGCTATACATGTATACATTCAGTTAGTGCTATACATGTATACATTCACTTAGTGCTATACATGTATACATTCAGTTAGTGCTATACATGTATACATTCACTTAGTGCTATACATGTATACATTCACTTAGTGCTATACATGTATACATTCACTTAGTGCTATACATGTATACATTCAGTTAGTGCTATACATGTATACATTCATGTAGTGCTATACATGTATACATTCACTTAGTGCTATACATGTATACATTCAGTTAGTGCTATACATGTATACATTCAGTTAGTGCTATACATGTATACATTCAGTTAGTGCTATACATGTATACATTCAGTTAGTGCTATACATGTATACATTCAGTTAGTGCTATACATGTATACATTCAGTTAGTGCTATACATGTATACATTCAGTTAGTGCTATACATGTATACATTCAGTTAGTGCTATACATGTATACATTCACTTAGTGCTATACATGTATACATTCACTTAGTGCTATACATGTATACATTCACTTAGTGCTATACATGTATACATTCAGTTAGTGCTATACATGTATACATTCATGTAGTGCTATACATGTATACATTCACTTAGTGCTATACATGTATACATTCAGTTAGTGCTATACATGTATACATTCAGTTAGTGCTATACATGTATACATTCAGTTAGTGCTATACATGTATACATTCAGTTAGTGCTATACATGTATACATTCAGTTAGTGCTATACATGACTACATTCAGTTAGTCTGTCATGTGAATATTTGCAGGTCTGAGGTCTCACATTAGCAATGCTATGGTAATAGATAGCGAAGGGTTTACTCAAGGTGTGGAAGAGTCGTCAGCCCCTGAGGATGACATGGCATCTGATGAGGAAAGTATGGTCACAGATGACACCGGAGCTACCGTTAAATCAAAGGTGATTGTCACTCAGTTAAACTGAGTTGCTCTATATAAGGATCTATATCTCAAAAGACTCTGTGTCTGTATGTCAGGAAAAGGCAGTTTATTTATATTTTCTAGTTCTGTACATTTACTGGTTTTTAGGGCAAGAAAGGTGTTCTAGAAAACGTGGTGATGCCAGACCCGACACCGCGTAGGAAAACAAGGCTAAATGTAGCCCTAGCTGCTCGCTCTCCAGTTACTCCAGATGAGCTTCAGATGAACAAGACCATGAAGAAGGCTTACAAGAAGATGAAGAAGGACAGGAAGCGTGCAGGTTGGTAACTAGACTGAGGTAGTAGTGTGCTGTGTGGGGGGGGGTAGATAGACTGAGATAGTAGTGTACTGTATGGAGGGGTGGGGTGGGGGGTAGATAGACTGAGATAGTAGTGTACTGTATGGAGGGGTGGGGTGGGGGGTAGATAGACTGAGATAGTAGTGTACTGTATGGAGGGGTGGGGTGGGGGTAGATAGACTGAGATAGTAGTGTACTGTATGGAGGGGTGGGGTGGGGGTAGATAGACTGAGATAGTAGTGTACTGTATGGAGGGGTGGGGTAGATAGACTGAGGTAGTAGTGTACTGTATGGAGGGGTGGGGTGGGGTAGATAGACTGAGGTTGTAGTGTACTGTATGGAGGGGTGGGGGCTAACATGGTATTGTATACACTGTATGGAGGGGTGAGGCTAACATGGTATTATATACACTGTATGGAGGGGTGAGGCTAGCATGGTATTATATACATGTACACTGTATGGAGGGGTGAGGCTAGCATGGTATTATGTACACTGTATGAAGGGGTGAGGCTAGCATGGTATTATATACACTGTATGAAGGGGTGAGGCTAGCATGGTATTATATACACTGTATGAAGGGGTGAGGCTAGCATGGTATTATATACATGTACACTGTATGTTGGTATTTGTTGTAGACAAACTGTCTGATGATCTAACGTCTGCCCTGGAATCAGGATTGGGAGGTTTGGGAAGTTTATGATTTTATGATTTATTTGATTACAAACTTTATGTAGATAATAATATTATGCTGACAATAAATGTAACAACATTGTTAAAAATATGTAATACAAAATAAAATGAAATGGCTGGAATTGTTACTCTCCATAATAAAACATAATAATATGGTTATTGAAATAATTCTTGTATTAGACGAGACCCGTGGCAGGACTAGGCAAACTGATATACGAGTATTCTCAAAAATATACACAAAATAATATAAAAATATAATAAATGTAATATTATCATGATAAACAACTTGATTTCCCAGTAGCACCAAAGAAGAAGGTGGTCTATTTGATATTGAGTTTTGTCAACCAGTTACAAGTCTTTTTACTCACTTTTTCCTTTCTGGAGCCAAAATTTCTGACTTCCTCCCACACTGCGGCTGTAAAATTAACAGTTGTGCACATTGGTGTACAGCTATTCCTAAGGCTGATATATAACCTACTGTATCAAACAAGTCATGCAAGCCCATTACACAAATACAATGTATATTGTATTTGCATCCAGTCCAAAAATGGACCCAGAACTCATGACCCTGAATAAGAGTAGGTAGTGTGCCATGAACTGGTTACAAGTTGGTTAGCTGCAAGACGCTCCCAATACCAAACTGGCACTGCAGTAGGTTTCCATCATGAAGGTAAAAATGCCCGCCTTTGGCATTGGTAATGAATGGGGAGTTGTCCCTTCATTTAAAACTGCTCTTTCTGTATTGGTGCAGCAAACTACATGTTGTTGTCTCCTTGCTTATATATCCTATATTAGCAACATCCACTATGTGTAACTACTTCCACAATTGTACCTGTACATGGCTGTGTGGTCCATAGTTGCTAACTTACCTTTTAGGTCAGCAACAGTACTCTCTGCCTTCTCAAATGAGTCGTCAAAGGGCTCACCTTCTGGTTCATCAGACAAATCGCGATATTCTCCAAAGAAAGGGTGAGCTAGACCCTCAGTTGCTGTGATTCTTTTCTCTGGGTCTAAGCATAACATCTTCTCCAACAAGTCTATGGCTATAAATGATATACTAGTCCGTTATTAGTATTATGTATTCAGATTTTGCCTATGTTCATTTGTTCTGAAGTTATAACACCAAGCGTGAGCAACACTTGGTTTAGAAACGTGATGAGATATTGGGGAAATACAGTATATCCCGTAAATGCCATGCTGTCTATTTCGTATGTAGACCAATGGCAACAGGTGGCCATGTTGTTGGTGTTGGGAATTTTCAATTTCCTTTGCAATCATGCGTGTAAGAAACAAATTGCAATAATGTATTCTTAGGCAGCTAATATAAAACATGACCAGACTAGTAATAGTAACCCTTGGGTGGTAGAAAATAGATTGCACATATACATATAGCTCACCATCTGCGTTCTCATGGGGAAAATACTTTGGGAAGTCTCGTTTACCCTCTACTTGGAGAGAGGCAATGTATTCTCTAGCCTTAGAGTTTGGGATCCTCTGCAGTAGCTCCTGTTCTGGAGTGCCAACTAACTTCATTGTCTTATGTAACTGATCAAAGTAGTCCACACCAGGGAACAGAGTTTCTCCAGTCATCAGCTCCGCCATGATACAACCCACTCCCCAGATATCAACTGTAGACAAAACAGTACAACTAATGTTCTAAACTGAAATTCTAAGAAATGCATGAATCTTTCTTACTGATACCGGTCCCAATTGTAATATTACTGCTGATTGGTTGTTAGTGAGCTGTAGAATCTAGTAGAACCCTGGAATCAATACCCTTACCCCCAAAAGGCTGTGGCCTAATAGCCCTAATCCCTCCAGATAAGCAATTGTTTATATGGAGGGATTTAAATCTTTGTTGGTGATTTATAGATAGTGATTTCGGTTCTTATTACAAGTGTTCAACATCTATCCACTCAGCAACTCAAACCAAGATACAAATAATGTTGCAGTTCGCTCTGTCCCAATAGTTCACTGCACTCTCAGAGTGATATTGTAACTGGCTATCGAACCTGCGCTGCTGTGGTCTGTCCAGTTTAACAGGGTCTCTGGAGCTCTGTACCATCTACACAACATATCGTCTGGTGAGGAGTCATCTGCCCACTGCTGAGTCAGACCAAAATTCAGTATCTGAATGAGAAAAGTGAAATATGTACTGCTAGACAAACCGTACCGTGTTAGTATGATGATAGACTACAGCTACAGTTTGTATGAGTAGCTGACTTGTTCTGCATATCCTACACATCAGGTATCACCAATATCTGGCAACTATTACTATACGATGGACATGGGTTGGGATTTACCTTGACGTCACATTCTGTATTTACAGCAATATTGCTTGGTCTCAAATCCTACAAAATAAACATCAATAATAGTCCATAGTAGTAGTAGTAGTGGCAATGAAGTGATGGTAGCATCACATCCTTATGAAATAGCACCTGCAATGCATGTATCTTTGTTTAGTTTATTTCCCATAAGCAATGTAAGCTGGTGGCTACACCATGCTGACTGGTAATATGTGGTACAGATAGTAGGTACTGACTGCAAAGAGCAGCAAAGAGCTGTTGTACAAAATCTGATTTAGAATTTGGGCCACAAAACAAACGAAGTAATGTCTCTGAAGTCACCAACATCTTTCGTTTGCATGTTCAATACAATAATCATGGAAATACTCATGTTAACAGCCGCATGTCTACAGTTAAAATGATAATGATAGTTCTAGTAGTAATATAACTAGACATACTTACGGTTACTTACCATGTGTACAATTCCAGCTGAATGAGCATACTAGAAATAAACAAAATAAAACACAATATTACAAACTAGAACCACTGAGTTTTGAGATAAACCCAGATTCCTATATCAGCACAACTCTCTGTTATCCTACATGTCTATCTTTACAGACTCAGTTCTTGAAGGTGGAGCTCAAGACGCTTAATACTATCATGATAATATGTACAATGGTGATCACTGAAGTTTTATTCATGTTTTGCTGAAGTGACTATAAAAGGTGGACAAGTTAGTTAGCCTTTCAGTTGATTAAGATTGAGCATTCTACAGTTGATGTACATTTATATGTATAAACAAGGCAGGTCTTGGATATTTTTAGCTACCAGTCTCTGTTTGGATTACAGCTTTCATATTTCATACTTGTTTCGGTTATTCCAGTGGAATTACAGGTATTTAGGCTACTGACCTTCAATCCCCGCAGTAGCAAATAGGTGAAGTACTGTACATAGTCGTGTCCTGCTGGCCCATTCTTGGTTATTCTTTGTAGAGTAATTGGCATCAAAGTCGTTACCATGCATCTGTGGAACACGGGCTCATAACTAACTTTCAATCCAATAATATTACCATCACCATATACATATACATACAATGTACATGTACATAGCATGGGCAAGCATAAGCTATTCATTATAGTTAGAAGTTGTCCTCTCTCAATTGAGAGAGGACAATTTCTAATTATAGTTAATAGCTTATGAGTGTTCATGATACGTAGGCCAGGAGCAGGGTAGGTTAATAGCTGTCATTGTGCGCCAACATTTAGATGGATGAATAAAGAACTTACAAAACATATTAGTATTGCATTTGATGCATAGTGTACATCTATAGTGGCCTGACTATCTTCCTGGTCATCGTAATATACGTAGGTTTAGGCAAATATTATACTTACACAGTGTTCGAATTGTGGTTATACGGGAGTATACGGCGTGTACCCACCTCAATTTTGGTGGGTACACTGTCAGCAGGCGTGTACCCTCATGGTAATTGACTAGTTTTGCTGAAGACACGGCAGTTTTCGCAATCGAAATAGCTTTACTGGTTGCTGAGTGACTGCTGATCGTAAAATTTCCCTCTAATCTAGCGATCGTTTGATTGATAACAGCGTGTTAAGTCAATCCCGAAATGTCAAAGTAGGTTTATAGTAGCTTGGACCAGCAACCTGCACACAAATAAATCCTTGTGCTTTACTAAAAAAGTTAGTCATTGTATCAATGGTTTCATAGGACTTGAATATTGGTTCCACTTTATTTAGTATTTTCAGTTATCCGAATGCTTTTGCAGAGCCATGAAAACTTTTTGATAAGGACAGTGGCCAAACAGTTGAATCTAAAAGTTTTTTAGCTCTAAACCTAAATCTCAAAAGTAAATTGTTGTACTCTATTGGAATTTGACGTTTGACTGAGTGATAAATATCGGAGATAGTTGTACTTTTCTTACTTTGCTAATAAAATATAAAATACAAAAATTAAAAATAAATAATAATATTAATTTAATATGATCATCCATGATGTTGTATATAACAATAACATAAATATTCGTATTTGTTAGATTATCACTAGAGAAAGAATCTGTATTCAATAATATAACATATAAATAATAAATCAAGCATTATATTAATTAAATATATAAAAAAATAAATAATTAATTATTATAGTGATTATTATAAATAATAGAACTAGAAGTGAATCAATAGAATTAGATAATCAAATGGTAATCATATCATAATGATAACCATAATTATTTATATTTTTATTAATTTTTATATGAAATAAATTATTTTGATAATAATTGTTGTAGCAATACGCCTACATCAAGTATAAATAAAAATATTGCTTACTGGATTGTCACAAGAACAAGAGTCGATATTCAATAAATAAAAATTAAAATATAAAATAAAAATAAATTGTTTTTAATAGAACAGGGAATTAGATAATTAATTTATATTTAATGATCATTATTGTATCGAATATTTAATGTAAATAATATAGCAATCGTTGTATTGTTCTATATAAAATATTTTAATCTAACGTTGATATTTTTATTCTAGAATAGGTAAGAATACTATATGTTTTTGCACATAGTATTGAATTTCAACAGCTATAGGTATTGCGCTACTATTGCAAACTACTTCCAAGTTTAGTAAGTGAGGCAAAGAGTGAGGTTATGACAAATTGAAATTCACAGAGAGCTAAGAAGAATCCTGTCACTGTTTAGTCTAGATGGTACTAGTAGAAACTATGTATTTGGATTGAGCTTGGTTTCACTGGTTGACTGCAATTAAAGTAATCATTTTGTTTGTATTCTCTATTTTTGTTGTACTGAGGTGATTCATTGCTTTCAGAAGTCCACAAAAGACCACAGGTAATGAAGTTGTATGCTGCCTATTAGTGTACTTGCATGCCGCATATTAGTGTACTTGCATGCTGTCTATTAGTGTACTTGCATGCTGCCTAGTAACCTACATGCATGATAGTTTGTCGAGTATTTTAGGTAGCTGAATAGTCTTTTTAGGCAATACTATATTTTTAGTTTACATTGAATTTACTGTCAGTATGATTTGATATTTCTTGCTAAGGTTATATTCGGTCATGGATTTAACTTTGAGGCCAGTTTTTACTAGTGCTGCCAATTTATAAAACATTTAGCATTTTTGGAAGATGTTGTCACAAGTGGTGAGTATACTTGTAATACAGTGTTTAGTGATCCAAAGGAAGCTGGTGAGGAATTTAATTTTGCAGAAATAATACCCTAATTTATATTTTAATATCTACTGCTCACTGGTGAAGCTGTCTTTTTCTAACATTGCTGTACTGGTGTTGTGGCAATGTCTTCTGTTCACTTTTCTAGGCGATTAGGCACTGTAGAGACCATTGGTTCAAAACCCAGTCAGGGCCTGGTGTTTTCATGGATTTGATGCAAGACCTGACAGCTCCCACAGATAAATTCCTTAAATTAACAAAATTATAATAATATTAGAGAAAACCCAGTGAGTAGTACATGTATATATCCTAGATAAATTGGTGAAACTCCTTTACACAGGTATGTATGTTTTATAGGCTTCAACCTTTTACCTTTTCCTTATAGCTGTTGTTCAAATAACGTTACTGGTGTTATATATTAAAGTCTACAGGTAGGTTGTGACAAGGGAAATACATGTATTTCATTGTATAATACTTTTGTTCATTATAATTTTGTTGATAAACTTCAACTCCTTCCCTTCTCTAACGTTGATGTCAATGTCATAGCTGTTTTGTTGAATTACTATAGTTTTCATACAGTTGCAGTTACATGCTGCTGTTGTTTGTGTTTATATACTTTTGACAAAATATACAACTGTAAAATGTTGTAGTTCAGCATTTTGTAATAAATAAAGAAGTTGTTTTCTCTTTGACTACATGTACTTTTATTACAGTGAAAGAAAGATAAGGGGAGTTGTCGTGTTTTAAATAGTATAGATCTATTCATTCTTACAATCAATGCAGCAAAATTGAAGGACACAAAGCACACTCAGTAGTTTAAAATATAAGGAATGGTCTACATTGGTACCATGTACTCTGTGTAATGAGGTTACTCATTAGCTATTAACCATAATTAGAAATTGTCCTCCCTTGTTTTGTCTTGCTGAAATGGGAGAACAACTTCTAATTATGATCTGCAGCTTCCGAGTGACCAATGCACCCTTTAGGAAAGGTCCTAAGATTGCAGGTAAGTACCGTGTACCCACCTCATTTGTTCCACTTCGAACACTGTACTTACATGTCAGAAAACTTTTCAATATCAATAGCTGGTGAGAATATATTCAGTAACCCCATTATCTAAAACAATACAAATGGTCTCAACAATGTAGTCAAATCAGAAATCTTATTACATCAGAGCCCTGCAGACCATCACCTTGCATGTGATCCAGTATAAAAAGTACATTAGGGGATGCTAAGATATTGTGGTGGTCCGGAAAGTTCTAACCATATGTGTATTTGTCTATAAATTGCTCAGCATGTTTTTCATGTTTTTATAGTAGTCTGAGGGCCGAGTGGACATGTTGTTGTAATTATAGTATTGTATAACTATTTTTCTGCATCAAAATACCTACATGTCGTTTTGCACCCGACCTAGGGGGCCGATCTTTTTGCTATCGGCCCCCGGGTGCCTGCTGTTATGTCCTAGCCGTTTCTCATCAATATCTAGTTGGGCAACTTTTTATCCTGTTATTTGATTACTTATGTAGACTGACCTCTGGTCGGCCCCTCACCGGAAATGGCCGGAAGTGCTTTTGGTATAAAATCTGAGATTATTTTTATACCAATAAGTTGTTCCTGAGCATTCAATAAAGTCACTTCTATTACACTTATGCAATTCTGTGTGGGAAATTCTAGCTAGTAGCCTCTTAGCCTAAGTTTCTGCGGGAACTGAGAGCCATACAGGAACACTGGGACCCACGACCCACGGTGCTTGAATCGTTACAATATTTTCTAGTAAAATAATTAAAACCAGTTATCAGAAATTTGATGTCCAATATTTTAGATATATTCAGCTCTGAATTTCTCGAACATGAACCGTAGTTATCAACATGAATGGAAGTTGGTGAACACAGGTATAGTACCCGATACAATAAATTCAATAGTTGACTGATACCCGGGCTTTAATGCCTGTTTGAACTCTGAGAATAATCCGTAGAATAATCACTTATAATTTTAGGGGGTTTGGCCACTGTTTTATATACTGTATACATGTATGATGTATTTTTATAAATTCCTAACTTAAAAATACGTCATAATCACTTATAATTTTGCACAGGACAATACTAGTCATGGACCCAGTTCCAACTTACTACAGATTTGGTACCTACGAAATGGATGAAAACTAAACTAGCCTTTATTAATCCATACACAAAATGAACAAATTAAAATTGCTGCCTGCTAAAACAACTTTGACCTTAGCAATTTTTCTTATACACAGTAGACTGGGTTTGCTATTTTTCAACATTATTTATACTGTAGGTCACTCACATTATCATGGTGCATGTGCTTCAACATCTTGATCTCTCGTAAAGTTCTTCTGGCATCTGCAGCTGATTCAAACGACTTGGTCAGCTTCTTGACAGCAACGTTTTCATTTGTCTCAGTGTCCAATGCAGAACTGTAGTATAGTAAACATACATGTATACATATACATGTAGTAAGCAAACCTAGCTATGATGAGCACCGGATCCCTAGTGCCCAAGTCATGGTATTTTATGTATTTATGAGTTGTCTTTTCATGAGACACTTCACTTTTACTCTTTCTCACACATGTATTGTGTAGTCTGTTCAAAGGACAATCAAAAACAATATCGGGAAAATCTGTTATTTCAAATATCTTTCATTGTGTTTTTCACCTAGTAATCTAAAATCGAGAGAACTTACATTTTTAAATTGTAGGTGTATAAATAAAAACAGCTTGCAAAAGGAGTTACAACAAACCTAAAGATAACAGATTTAAAAGTGTGGCTTTAAACCTGAAATCTCAAACCTAACAACTACAACAAGCAAATGGACTAGAAAACTCCTACAAAATGGAATTTGCATGTGTGAGTATCCTAATATCATCAGCAACTAAAGTAAAAATTGAGTTTTTACTCACCAAACATGGCCAGAGCCATCATCATCTAGAGGAGTGAGCACTTGATATCTCTCAGGGACTTCCCATACTGCTTTATTTACTTCACTTCTGTAATAACCTTCCTTCAAACCTGCCACCAAGTTTGAATCCCCGGACATGTTGCTGGAACAAAATCAACGGCCAATATCACATCAAATTGAAAATCTATGTTGGACGATTACCATGTAAAGTTGCAAAAACTAGCTAAAGAAGTTTCTGAAAACATAAAATACACCCCTATTTGCTACCATCAACATTGGACTGTCTTTTTGCTTTAAATTTGATTAAAATTTGGTGTTGTAGTCAACAGACTTGCATGCATCAATCCGAAGTAAAAATCATCTACACAGCTTGTGCTACCTCAGTCAAACCTGCAAGTTTCTACTTTGTATTTTGAAAACCTCCTAATGTTAATTCACACCCTTCACTATAATGCGGCCTTAAAGCTTTTTGCTGGATTTCTCAGTGGGTGTGGCGTTGTATACATAATGGGGGTAAATTCTGGTTCAGCGTGTTTTATCTGTACTTGCAGCCTGCAGGTATACATTTAATCCTATCAATGCAGACCTACATGCGTTTAATCTCCATAGACTACATCACAGTATGATCATGAGCATGATCAAACTATTGCATAATATACAATGTATGTACATTTTACTGTCCAGTGGTACATTGCCTCCCAAGAGACGATAACTCTTAACGTTAAGTCACACGCTTCACTATAATGCGTATTCTTGACTGCTTAATCTTGTAACTTCATAATTATATGGTATTGACATTTATGTGACTGTTTGTACCCTGTGCTTACATCAATGTTTTGAAAGTTACACTTGTGTACTGTACTAGTCATTACCGAACTACTTATTGCACTTTGTATGCATTTATGCCTTTTTCTTCTATTACGATCCAAGTCTATTATACCGATTGCAACTCAGACCCCTTCGGTCCGAGACTGACCTAAATGCACTGGCTAACCTTTTGACCTCAGACAAGAACCATATTTTCTATATAAGGAGAGCAGCTTTCGTTGTCTGTAGCCTGTTGTTCAATAAAGTTATCTCACTGAACTGAACTTATGAAGCCTCTTAATGTTCAAACAGTGCGGTACTCTTCTCTTCCCACAGCTGTTATTAGGTACATGAGTCGATAATTCCTATTCCAAGCTATTATTATTATTGCACCAGGACACGACAAGATGCTCTAGTTTGGTCACTTGTTTAAATTACATGTATATGATTGTATTATTTATTACATTTGTAATATTGATTATTATTCGTCGCTACCCATGTTTTTATTTCAAATAAAGCAGCAGTTGTCACTCATTCATTGTCAGTGTTTAATCATCCAGTAGATTCAAGATTGGCTGCCCTAACTTCAGTCCACTTAGCAGCTAGATTATCAAGTGTTTAGAATGACCCAGTAGGAAATAGAGTTGCGTGCCCTTGCCTTGCGATATTGTGGTGCAAAAGAGCACAGGCTCTCACAATAAAAAGATTATAAGTTATTTCAATCAATGATCATAGTAAATAACTAAATACAAAATTGATCTTACATTACATTTTTATTTCAATTTTCTATATAAAGCTAGGAGCGCTTTTCATATATTTTTTGCTGACACAAAAAGGTTAGGACCCCCATATTTTCTACTATTAGTGAAATGGGATGTGGTGCTATGTAAATAAAGATATCGGTCGAATTGCATACTTTTTTTATAAGGCGGAAGCAACAACAGTTAGACCAAGATTTGTTTGATGGGTAACTGTGTGGTTGCCGCATAATTATACACAACAGGAGAGCAATAACCAGCCACCAGACGAACTCTCGGACTATTTAGTAACTATAGCGACCAGGCAGCGTCGAGAAGCATCTCAATGAGTAGACAACTCTCGTTGGCTCATTGGTTGACTTTTATTGTACCACTTTGGTTCACCCATACTGTAGATGTAATGTATTATATCTATGGGTTCACCCGACACCGAACAGGAATAATAAAATGAGAGGACAACTACTAACTAGGATCAGTAGTCAATGAGTACTGAAGGCTTCGACTTCTTGAAATCGCAACTTATAGAAATCAAATGTGATTGCTTATTAGAATAGATGGTTCACCAGCCAGCAACTTTGCTGGCTATTCTGAGAGTCTGTATGTTTTGAGTTCATATACCAAATAAAAAGTTCAAGTCAGATGTAAGTGCAATAGTGCATGTACTGTTTATCATACCCCCTAGCTGTCCCTCTCCCCATGACTTAGCTTTCAAAAAGCCTCACACCCAACTCACTTGAGCCAGACAGCCCACCCTGGTAAAAGTAGAGATTATACATTATTATGTGAGTGATGGAATATAATCATTGTTTAAATGACAACGTTAATATAGTAAGTTAATATAGTAAGTTAATATAGTAAGTTAATATAGTAAGTTAATATAGTAAGTTAATATAGTAAGTCTAACAAAAGCATACAAATACAACTACAAATGTACATAACAACAGCATAGAATACATCAGTGTAATAATTCAAATTGAAATGTAATTTGTAGACTAAACTGCACTCAATTGCATTGATATCAACTAATATATCAAACAATAAGTGGTATCTGTTACCAGTAATACAATAATACAGTAATACATGTACAATAATACAGTAATACAACAATACAGTAATCACAGTAATTCAATAGTCACAGTAATTCAGTAGTCACAGTAATTCATATGTGGAAATTTAATAAATTGCAAAACAAAGACACATCTTAGATGTAATTCATATTATTGCATACGGTCAGGGCTGTAACAACCAGGGGGGCAAGGTGGGCATTTGCCACCCCAGAAATCTGTCCAAAAAACTTGTTTGTTGGTGTTGATTTTCAAAATTGAACTTCGTACACATTGATCACAAATTTATGGTCAGCGTTATAGTCTGAAAGACAGTATTAGCAGCCTGTGATTCTATCTATTTGACTGGAATTTGATACAGACCATTTTAAGATATTTTTAGTATCGGTCTGGGCAGCCCGATACTCCGGCTTGGGCATTTTGCCCCCTCAGCCAAGAATAGTTGTTACAGCCCTGCATACGGTTAATACAAAAATACATAAATAAAAAACGATTGTGTTCAATAGCAGTACTAAAGATAAAACTGAAAAATTAATTAGCGTTTATTTTTACTAAAAAACCAGTTACATGTCCTTTTTCTTACTTTTTCCTTTCTTGGTACAAAATTGCTGATTTCCTCCCACACTGCTTCTGTAATATTCATTATTAGGTTTATTATTATTAAATATTATTGCCATAAAATTGAGTTGTAACAGAAAAAAGTCATCATTATTTGTTAAGAGCCAACATGCAGTGAGAAAAAGCTCTTTAGGCGTTTCTGTGTCCTGTACTTAGGTGGGCGGCATACAGTGTTTAAGTGAGAGGAGGCCCTGACTTGATTTAAAACAATCCAACTAAAATTTGGATGCTTTTCCTTAGATGCGATCTTCCTAAATACTGACTCTGAAAAACTATTAATAAGATTACAGGGAGAACACAACTCTAAAAATTTCAGTCTAGCTCAAGCTCAAGCTGGGAGTCATTGCAAGTCCCAGGTGTCAAATAGCTCGTATCAGATACAACGACTCAAATTATATAACTTATTAGAAATCAGCTTTGGTTACTTGCTGGATAGTAATCAAAGCTACCGGCCAAGGCCATCACAGTACTTCAGCGCTCAGATGCATAGAGTTGCGTGATCTAGCGTCACCACAGTACAGTTACGACAAACACAATAATAACCACAGTACAGTTACGATAAGTACATTACTAACCACAGTACAGTTACGATAAGTACAATAACAACCACAGTACAGTTACGATAAGTACAATAATAACCACAGTACAGTTACAATAAGTACAATAATAACCACAGCACAGTTACGATAAGTACAATAATAACCACAGTATAACAATAACTACATTTTGGCAATAGGCATCTATAGCCACGTGATCCACATAGTTGAGAGTTCTAACTCAACATCAACACCCACAATAAATAGCACATCCTGTCGGCCAGTAATGGTAACTCAAGGACACTAAGCTACCCGTCAGCACAAAACAATGTTTATCCAAATGACTATGAAATTGTAAAAAGTGGTCCAACGCGATTAATTTACCTTTTAGGTCAGCAACAGTACTCTCTGCCTTCTCAAAGGAGTTGTCGAAGGGCTCACCTTCTGGTTCATCAGATAAATCACGGTATTCTCCAAAGTAAGGATGAGCTAGACCTTCAGTTGCTGTGATTCTCTTCTCTGGGTCTAAGTGTAACATCTTCTCCAACAAGTCTATGGCTATAAATGATATACTAGTCCATTATTAGTATTATGTATTCAGATTTTGCTTGAATTACTCTGGCCTGAAGTCATTTGGGATGTGTGAGTAACACTTGGGCTGGAAAATTGATGAAAAATTAACACCATAAACACCATTCTATATATTTTGTAAGTGAATCAACCCTCACAGATAATCATGTTGTGAAAGTTTGGGATTTCCAATTTTCTTTGCAATCATAGGCAGGTAAAAGTGTATTTATATACAACTGATGCAAAACATGATCTTGCATCTTCTAGAAAGTAGCTAGTAGTAACAACTCTTATGTGTTAGAGAACACATTACAAATGACTTACCATCCGCATTTGCAGTAGGAAAGTATTTCCTGAAGTCCTGTTTCGGCATAACTTCTAGTGACGCAACATATTTTATAACATTTGGGTTAGTGAATCTCTGAATGAGCTCCTGTTCTGGAGTGCCAACTAACTTCATTATCTTTTGTTGCTGATCAACATAATCCCGACCAGGGAACAGAGGTTCTCCAGTCATCAGCTCCGCCATGATGCAACCCGCTCCCCAAATATCAACTGCACACAAAACAGCAGCCATTGCTATAAACTGTAATTCTAAGAATCGGTGCAAGAATTTTATGACGTAATCACAATAGGTCTGATTGTATTACTACTGGTGAATGTAATGATCAACTTGATTGACTATCATTGAATCGTTGCACCAATCATTCTACCTCAAATACATACATCTATGATTGATTGTGAGTTGTGACTTACACACAACTGTTTAATCGCTCCTCCACATAAACGCACTCTTGTAGGTAAACTTCATTCATAATTTGTTAATCTTATTAATTTCCCTAACAAATCAGCTTCAATATATTATACCCATGAGTAAAACCAGTTCAAGAAAAAAGTCAAATATTTACCCGCTCCATGAAGTTGTAAATAACTCAAGCCTATTAAAGCATTAAGGAAACTACTTCACATATTGTGTATATTCACAATTTAGAGGTATTGAGCTTCAATTTGAGCTATTGGTTGTCTTCGTGGGCCTAGTATATTCAGAGATATAGTCCCCAGAAATCTACCCTGTAGAAAAACGCTCGTACAAACTTAGCTAGATGAGAAACCATTGTGGTGACCTTTGACCTGTGATGTTGATGCCAGACCGCCGCACCACTGTAGTAGTAATTATATAGTAACCTTCACTAATAAATATTGTAATGGTTTCTGTGATTTGGTGCGGTCGTCCTTGGACGACTATCGACCCAGAAATGAAGTGCCTATGAGTGGTAATAGGACTTCGCATTACATGAAAGATCGAGCGGTCTCAGTAGCCCAAATACTACCAAAGACGACCCATCTGATCTCAAGTCCGACCTTCAGACTATACAATGAAAGAGAGTAGTTCAACCTAGTAGGCGGTTCGCTAAGCGAATGACCTAGTAAAAGGAAGAGAAAGTCCCTGTATCAAGTATAGATGTGTCTTTATTGAAAGCCAAGTGTAGACTGAGACAATGAACAGTAAAACAGTGCCCTTTATATAGTATAAGGACTTCCGGCCGACGTGACGTCGGGAAAAGACGACGTGTGGTCGTCCGGAAGTTGCGCAACAAGATGGCCGCCGGAAGCCCGACGGCCGACCCAAAATAGGTCGGGTTCTACAAAAGTTGCTTATAATGGTCCAATTCATGTACAAAATGAATATCAATGGATTCTGAGAGGTCGGGCCTCTGTACATGGGTATAAAAGGCATTAAAAGACTTAGATATAATCATATAATCATATATAACAATATAAGAGTAAAGTACAAGCAGATATATACATGTATGCACACAATAATGAGTGTCAGATGTAAGATACGACTGGGCGTACCATCACAATATATTTTAATCTATGGTAAAATATCCAATAATATTTCAGCAATTTATAGCCTGGGGTACGTTCTAGTCACTGCCAAATTATTTATGGGAAGCTACCCACAGGTTCCAAGCAAATAATAAAAATGATTGTGACACAGTCAATGCTGTTGAACAGTGTGCAGCGATGTTTTCATTGGCGTGCATTGCATGGAAAACATCCAAGCATGTGTTCCTATTCCTAATTACAAAACCAGTTGTGGGTCTTAAATATGCTGACACTTTTATTGTAACTGAGTTATTCACTTTTGGATCAAATGCTATTATTGGTGATTAATCACTTTATCATAAATGCAATGTAAACAAATAGTTATAGCGATTCAGTAAATGTTTGGCTTTATTTTCGCATGGCACCTACGGCATAGCCTACAACTGCAAGCGTTTTTGGAGATAGTCCAGTTTGACAACTCATATTTCTTGAACCCCCGGGTCTAGGAAGTCAAACAAATACTCAAATGGAAGCTCAATACCTTTAGATTTTGAATATCAACATCAAAACGTGATTTCCTTAATGCTTTAGTTCACCCAACCAATGACATCCAAGGACACGCAAAAGGGGTTCATCACACAATCAGCTAATTGTCTTACTAGCGTACCTGCACTGCTGCGTTCCAGCCAGCTGAGCATGATCTCGGGAGCTTGGTACCATCTACACATTGTCCTCATCACTTTGTCTGAATAGTCCTCTGGCCGCCGCGGAGCCAGGCCAAAGTCAAGTATCTGACAGAATAAGGTGACAGATGTACTAAACAGGCATATGCTAGTATAATAATAAGTAATATACATAATATGGAGTACCAATACTGTCCAACATTCACATGCTGTGGTCAGATTTAACATACCCAATACTACTACTGAGTACCTCACGTTTTCAGTATACCAGTACAACACTGATATGCTCAATATCCAATAGTATCACATCGCATATTGATATCCAAGAGTATAATTGGACCCCAAACCTCTGTTTTGTATATGCAGCTCTTGTTCTGCATGCACTAAAATGGTTGAGCCTTTTACATGTTATACAAACATAAATATAATACTTGTATACCCACATTCACATATTGGGATAAACACTTACCTTGAGGTCGCAGTCTTCATTTACAACTACATTATTAGGTCTCAAATCCTACAAAATAAGTATGATCAATAAAAATAGCAGCAGCTACTAAATGATGGTAGCAATCTTATGAGATAGCAATGTCTATATTATCTGTTTTACCTTCCATATCAGTGCAAGCTAGGAGTTAGTTACATGGTTACATGATTGCATGGTTACATGGTTACATGGTACTGTGTGTCCATATCTAACAGATGTGCGACAATGTGGGCTACCCTCATCCTTCTGTCAGAGAGCTGTTGCACAAAACCATCAAGGGTTAGGAGTTAGAAAATTAAAAATATGATGAGATGAAGTTTATGATAACACGCCATTTCTTCTCAACTAGACATACTTACGGTCACTTACCACACTTACGGTCACTTACCACACTTACGGTCACTTACCATACTTACGGTCACTTACCATACTTACGGTCACTTACCATACTTACGGTCACTTACCATACTTACGGTCACTTACCATACTTACGGTCACTTACCATACTTACGGTCGCTTACCATACTTACAGTTACTTACCATACTTACGGTCACTTACCACACTTACGGTCACTTACCATGTGTACAATTCCAGCTGAGTGAGCATACTAGAAATAAACAAAATAAGACACAATATTACAAACTAGAACCACAGAGTTTTAAGATAAACACAGATTCCTATATCAGCACAACTCTCTGTTATCCTACATGCCTATCTTTACAGACTCAGTTCTTGAAGGTGGAGCTCAAGACATTTTAATAGCGGATGTCGTATGCCAATATGCATGCATTGCATCACACTCTAGCAAGGAAGCGCACGTCATGTTGTGCAAGTATTTGGAACCCTAAAAAATCATTCAATATTACATGTACTTTTCACAGAAACAGTAAGAAATTGGGTAAATAAGCTGGTGGCTTTTTGATTAAACTTGACATTTCCCTGACAAACATTAAGCAAGGCTGGCTTTTAACATCAGGACCAGCCTGTTTATCTATCATAATAGCCGTGTATATAATGGCTCTGTTATCACTATAAACTTGTACAGTGAGGAACTGCAGGCATTTTGGCCACCAACCTTCAATCCGCGCAGCAGCTGGTAGGTCAGGTATTGCACATGTTCGTCTGTTACCTGCCCGCTCTTTATTATTGGCTCCAAAGTGGTGGGCATCAAACTTGTCGCAATGTATCTGTAGAACGCATACTAAACCATGTATCTGTAGAGCACAGGCCAATGTGCAATTTTCCATCCAAATTATTGCATAGTGTTTAAAATTTGATGGATGGATGGATGGATAAAACTTCCAAATTATACATGTACTCGCATGAGCATAAACATGTATACACACAGCGTATACTGACAGCGGACATGTATATTGACAGTGAGTACTGACAGCGCAGACTGTCAGTGTGTACTCACAGCGCATATACCAACAGCGCGTACTGACAGTGTCCCTAGTTTTTGCAGCATGTATATGTGACAATATAACTATATTTTGTGGTACACTGTAGAACTAGCTGTAGAACTACTAGTAAATGCTTATAAGTCTTATAGGCCTATCATGTTATATCTGTCAAGGCTATACTTTACACTGTTCTCTACTTTATATCTGTATCTGCATATAAACAAACAAAATAACATGTGCACGCTTACACACTATACTTACATATCAGAAAACTTTTCAATATCAGTAGCTGGTGAGAATATGTTCAGTAACCCCATAATCTAAAACAATACAAATGGTCTCAACAATGTAGTCAAATCAGAAATCTTATTACATCAGAGCCCTGCACATTCTGAGTAAAATCATTTTAATTCAATTCAATCAGAAAAATAAATATTTTCGTATAAGTATAATGATATCAAATCACCAATAACTTGTTACGTATATCGAAACTTAATAGATGATTCAAACTAAATTCCAAAAGAATCAGATGGTGTTAAAAGATCCCAATTAAATTAAATCCTGGCATTAGTTTGGTCTCATTCTAAATTTTCATTAGGGTTTCAAGCTCTAGCAGACCTTTCTTGAACTTCTACAAACTGATTTTATTACATTATAATAACTGATATCATGTTAGGGGGTTTGGCCATTTTTTATATATTGATGTATTTTAAGCAAGGAAATTTCCTTGCTAAAAATGCATCAAGTTATAAATCTACATAAACTTTACCTGGGAGATACACTGAACTGGTGGCATTACGCAATTCTCGCTGTCTCTGGCAGCTTGAGAACTTTGGTTCAGTGGATTTCACACCTTTTAAATACGCTTTGCTGTAAATATACAGTATTGCTAAGGTGTGCTCCCAGGCATATCTCTGAGCTGCACTGATGAGGTGTTAAACACCGAAACAGTACACTGTATGCAGATTGAGCAAACTTAGTCTCCTAAACACAGTAGACTGAGTCCTCTATTTACTGCAACTAGTCATTTATGGTTGTAGGTTACTCACATTCTCATGATCCATGTGCTTCAACATCTTAATCTCTCTTAAAGTTCTCCAGGCAACTGCAACTGACCCAAATGGCCTACTCAGCTTTTTAATGGCTATATCAACGTTTGTCTCAGTATCCAATGAAGAACTGTAATAGATTGTGTGAAGGTATCCTATAATAACAATGTTTGAATCCAATCTCAGCTACTGGAGTAAAAGTTGAGTTTTTCACTTACCAAATATCGCAAAATCTAGTAATTTCAACAGCAGTGAGCACTTGATATCTCTCAGGAATTTCCCACACCGCTTGATTTACTTCACTTCTGTAATAACCTTCCTTCAAAGCTGCTTTCAAATTTGAATCCCCAGACATATTGCTGGAACAAAATAAACAACACGGTCAACCAACATCAGGTTGCAGAAGTTTGCTCAGGAATCGTCTGCATCGAACATGTATTGAACCAACCGCTTGTTTTTCAAAATATGGCATGATTCCAACTTATTAGTTATTGTCACCACTCTATTAACTACTATGATAGTCTACTATTGCATCAACACATCAGTACATTATAAAATATATCTGATTTAAATAGCCATTAGTGAACTCATGTTTTTTGAGAAAGGTGGAGTGTATTATATAAAATAACAAAAGCTTCAAGATAGTAAATCACTGCTTCTGGCTTCCTCCTATAGAGCCTACAATGTCTGTGACCCATTGAGGCTTTGCACTCCCTTGGAACTGCGTTCTACCCTCTATGCAGTAAGTTTATCCAACGAGAGATATATAAAAAAAATTCACAGCACTTCAGAGTAGCCATAGTCTCCATGAAAAGAGAAGGCGGTGAATAATTGCTGTAAAAACAGCAGGTAAACTAGAGCACATCATTTTATTATGTAATGTAATGTTCACCTGTTGGTAGCACATAGAACGACACACTACATGCTCTGGGAACTGAGCCAATAAAGCCAAAGACTGACGCAACAACACCATAGAGTACTAGGATCCAACTTATACAACTGACCAACAGTTGTGAAGTGCTCCTAACATGTAATGGAGTATGTATGCCATGTCTAGGACCAACCCTGCTCCAGGTCAAGCATGTGTATAAGTTTACGCACAACTACATTACACTACTTTATTACGTCTTGCCATCTATGTTTAGAATGCACCCTACTTGACTTGGCTCGACTCGAACATTTCATTCAGACTCCACGCTCGGCGTGCTACATTCTTGCTCAACCCATCCCTAGTTCCCAGTCATTTGCCAGGGCTATCCTGATGTTTCTGCCACCCATTCACTACGTTTAATTGACATATGCTCCACGGCAGCCTGGTTACTCTTCCCAGAGAAGCAAAAGTGAATCTTATGCACGTCAGTTAGAATTCGTACACCGGACCTCCACTATGAATGAGTATTTTAGGTCATGGCCAGAACCAATCCAAGTGAATAGGATGCAAAACTTGATGAATGATTTTTGCCAAAAACAGCTCACTTGGGACTTGAACACACAGCCTTCAGAACTTAACTATCAGTATGATTGAGATCAAATGTGAAGTAAAAGTGAAACAGCAACAAATACCTAAACACTCGTCTTCCTCCTAAGGAGTCACTAACTATACTTAGCATACTTAGCATACTTAGAGTAGTCATCACGTTAGACCACTAGGGTGAGTGGAAGGGACGTGCCTCATTTGAGTAAACTGTAGTAACAAAATTTGTGTTAGCTTTTGCTAAATATGATTAAGTGTCAATTTTTATGCTGTAGTGGCCTCAGCACAGGTCCTGTGACGGCCCTGTTTTTATGTATTGGCATTGTTGGCAGTGTATGTTGCAGAATTATTTTTCTCCCTTAAGATCTCGAATGGTTCGCGGCAGAAAGCTATTGTGGAATAATGAGCCGTTTGTACGGAATGTGGCAGGGAGCCCACGAGTCTGGGTTCTGGTGGCCATTGTGGTGATTGGCTTGTTGATGATGTTATCATAGGAAGCTGACAGAGAAGGGTGGTGCTCTTCCTTCGAGAGGATGCGCATCAGAAGATTCACTCTTTGGTCTTTTCTTCTCTTAAGCAGTGGAATCAGACCAAGTTTGGTTTTCGCTTCTTCCACTCCAAACCTCCCTTTGATATTTGCAATGAATCTCACCGCTTGGTCCTGCAGCAGCTCAATACTGGAGATTTCTTGTTTGCAACAAGGATCCCAAGCAGCCGCTGCATACTCCAGATGTGGGAGGCAAAGCGCTTTGTAAGCTTGTAATTTAGCCTTCTTGGGAGCCCAGAAAAGTGCCCTCTTCACCATTCCCAGTTGTTGTTTTGCGGTTATAACTTTCCTCTGAATGTGTGCGGTAAACTTCATGTCAGCTTGGATTTGGACCCCCAGATATCGGACTTCGTCAACAGTGTCTAGTAACTGCCCATCAAGTGAGTAGCTTGGGGAGAGGCCCTTGTTGTTGAACTGAATAATTTTACTCTTTTTTATGTTGAAGTCCATTCCCCATCTAACAGCCCAGCCGCTCAATGCTTCCAGGTTTTTCTGGAATCTCAAGGTGTCCTCATGGCAAGTGATAGCTTGGTACATTAGTGTGTCATCAGCAAATAGTGCGACTTCACAGTCTAATTCTTTTGGAAGATCATTTATGAAAATAAGGAACAATACAGGGCCGAGAACCGAGCCCTGGGGTACGCCGGAGGTAACTGGTAGTTTATCTGATTTTTTGCCATTGAGGATTACAAATTGGGTCCTTCCTAACAAGAAATCATATATCCATCGCTCTATGTAATCATCTAGGTTATCAATACTAAACAGCTTCTCGATAAGTAGGGCATGAGGTACTCTGTCAAATGCCTTCTTGAAATCAAGCACAGCTGCGTGAATACTGTGATTTTTGTCTGTTGCGCTAAGAATGTCGTGCATGGTGGCGCAAAGCTGGGTTTCACAAGAAAGGCCTTTTCGAAAGCCATGTTGGCGGTTATGTAGAAAACCATCTATTTTCTCAAGGAGGTCCCCAAGGATTATGTGCTCCAGTAGTTTGCATGGAATACTAGTTAGTGAGATAGGCCTGTAATTATTTGCATCATCTTGCACTCCTGATTTGTGTATTGGGGTCACATGTGCGGTTTTCCACTCAGTCGGCAATCTCCCCTGCTCAATTGATTTGTTGTAAATGTGTGTAAGGCACTCAGCTGTTTGGTTTACGTCTATGGTGAGGTCAGCCTTTCGAAGCATATCTGGTCCCGGGGCTTTACCATTCTTGAGTCCAACAAGGAGTTTGGCAACTCCATTGGCTTCAATGTTATGTGTACGATCAGCAATTGACTTTTCTGGCAGTGGGCTGAGCTGGTGGTCTTTGTGGAATTGGTGATGGAAGTGGTAATTAAGAATGTTTGCACACTCCACAGCATCATCTGTTTTGGTTGCATCTGACTTAGTCAGACGGATAGCTTGTTTTTTACCACTTGGCCCTTTGAGGTGTTTGTAAAATGGCTTACTATTCTATAACAAACATCAAATTTAATATAATTATAAGGGATATGATGTGAGGGTTACACCCAACCAAAGAGTACACCCACCCTCAAAATATTAGTCTTTCTAGTTTCGCTAGAAAAGCTTTAGCGATTATTTGAAGATGATTTAATTGTCAAAGCTATAAATTCAAAGTTGTGATCTAATGAATACAAGCGATTTCTAATTTTTAAACATAGCCCAAGATCTATTTGGTTGGTAGCAGCATTAATAAGATGCAAACAAGAGCAATAACCGACTAAAGTAGCCTACATCCATTAGTTGATCAATTCTCGGACTGCTATGCAACTATAGCAACCAGTAAACTGCGAGTTATCTTCTCGCCTTAAGCAAAGACCAGACAACTCTCATACTGCTCCATCTGCATTGCATGTACTGTAAGTAAAATGATAAAATGGAGCAATTCAAATTATTTTGAGTTTTCGTCTGCTAGATAACAAGTGTATACATCAGAGAAAGGGCTGCTCAAATTCGTAACAGGTGCAATTATGCACCCAACCTAGCATGGCAATGAGCATAAACCCTCTTGATGATCAACAGCTTGGAGCACCCATGATTCTCAGCTCTCATAAGGCCCAATCCTGAGTAATGGCTAGAGTGGTAAAGACAATATCATTTGAACAATATCTGGATACAAACTTTATTAAGATAATAATATTAATATGCTTGCAATAAATGCAACAAAAATCTACAAATATGCAAATAAAAGTGCCCAGAAATAACAACCAAGTGGTCAGCCACCTCAGTAAACTAAGTATTCATATATACAGACTATGATATGGAATTATTCCTTTGCCAAGGATCATAATAAAAATATACAATCATTTCATCATGCCATCATTATAGTTAGGGACAATCTAAAACATTTTTTTATTAAAAGCTGTGGTCAGCATAGACTAGAAAAATACACAGCTATATTTTACAATCATCACTCTAAGAATGTTATCTGATATTATTTACAATCATAGAATATGAAAGCACTTGCCAATATGCCACCATGTTACAAGTTAAAACATTAAGTAATAATCCATATTTACCAGCAGCTATAGCAACAAAGAATAAAAAGCAATATTTCTAATCATGTGTAGTGAGTTTAAATCACAATGGTTAACTGCATTATTTTCCCTTATCATGGTCTTAGTTGAACACACAACTACAATGTATAACCCTTGTTTGGAGTTGTCAACTCTCTATACATTACACGTAGGTAAATATTGCAAAGAGAATCCACACAGGCACACACTTGCTTACACGCCTACAAAATATAGGCATGGTGAAACAATGTCCTTCTCTGCGTTTATAAAAGTGATTATAGCTTTCTTGAGAATCATGTAGTCGGGCTTAGAGTTGCTCCTGTCTTGGTGTGAAATTATTAGTTTCTTCCCAGACCGCTCCTGCAACATTATGATAGTAGTTACACATAGAGTTACAGTACTAGTAGATATCTAGTTATAGTCAGTACCAGTTACACATAGAGTTACAGTACTAGTAGATATCTAGTTGTAGTCAGTACCAGTTACACATAGAGTTACAGTACTAGTAGATATCTAGTTGTAGTCAGTACCAGTTACACATAGAGTCACAGTACTAGTACATATCTAGTTGTAGCTAGTACCAGTTACACATAGAGTTACAGTACTAGTAGATATCTAGTTGTAGCCAGTACCAGTTACACATAGAGTTACAGTACTAGTAGATATCTAGTTGTAGTCAGTACCAGTTACACATAGAGTTACAGTACTAGTAGATATCTAGTTGTAGTCAGTACCAGTTACTGAGGCCTATCGATTTACTGAGAGTTGAGTTCCTTGACAGCACAAGAATATTCTGTTCAGATGCTACATGTGTGATTTGATTTACCAGCCCATGCCATGACACATTATCTAAACACTTTTTGCATTAATTAAAAAGTCATAGCAAGAATCAAGTTAAACTTTGGCCTGAATGATAAAGTTGATTCAGGCGTGTGAAGTTCTTTTGAATAAATCTTTGTATCTGGAGGGGGGGGGGGGTGGCAATCCGGTAAGAATAAGATATCCTTGTACCTTCAAGCCATTCATCGGTTCATAGAGAGTTGGAAATCGAGAATTTTATGTTGACCCAAATCTTGAAGTTATATCGATAAATGACATTCAGCTTAAACTAGTTTGATAAGTCGCTGATAGTAAACTAGCACTTTATTTGAGCTGAAGCATTTTATGAGAAAACTTGAGTCCGAGTGTATATTTCTATCATTTTGTAATTCGCTTCAATACTCATCTACTTCATATGGAGACGTGCTGTCGTAAAGGAAAGCACATATAGATTAACCCTTTCAGATTTATAAGCACAAACAGTAGAGAACATGACTCACTTCTCCAGTCTGCGACAGTGTTCTCTGCATTTTCAAATGAGTCGTCGAAGGGCTCAGCCTCAGGTTCGTCGGACTCATCGTGATAATTTGCGAGGTAGGGGTGGGCAAGTGCCTCAGGTGCGGTGATTCTCTTGTCTGCATCTAAATCTAGCATTCTCTCCAGCAAGTCCAGTGCTATAAACAGATATTGGTACTAGCTAATGTATACTGTAGATAATATAATATATATAATATAATGTATGTGTAGGCTACGTGTACGTCACAGTCGCTGAAAGTATTGATGTAGACAGTATTTCGATGCTATAAATACGGTGTGAGTTACAGTTCATTTTACACATGCATACCATGTGATTAGATATTCCAGTTACATCCAGGCATCAGAGCCAGCTATGCTCTAACATCTTCTAGAAGCTACCTAGTAATAGTAACTCTTGAGTGGTAGAGAACATGTAACATGAAACTTACCCTCTGCGTTTGCACCGAGGAAGTACTCCCTGAAGTCACGCTTAGGCATAACCTGAAGAGAAGCAATGTATCTTCTAGCCTCTTCGCTAGTGATCCTCATCAGGAACTCCGGTCCAGGGGTACCAACTAACTTCATTATTTTATGCAGCTGGTCAATGTGATCATTGCCAGGGAACAGCGTCTTGCCGGTCATTAACTCGGCCATAATGCAGCCTACACTCCAGATGTCAACTGTAGAAAACGGGAGCTATTAATACAAACTGAGACATCTATAAGAGGAACTTAATATTTATACATTTTATGAAACTCCACATGATATGACAGCCATGATACCTTATGTCTTGCACGGATACAGGTGTGGGAGAGTATAGCTGATTAGCTGACATACCTGTTCTGTTATAATGCATCCAGTTAAGCATTATCTCTGGAGCTCTGTACCACCTGGTGGCTACATAGCCGGTCATCGAGTCATCAGCTTGTCGTGCCAAACCAAAGTCCAATATCTGAGAGGAGAAGGAGAATAGCAGAGTAATTGACCGTATAACAATGTATACAACACAGGAATATGATACACAGCTGTTATAAAATGTTATAAAGTGGTGATGGAGGGGTACAAATGTTATAAAATATAAAAAATACACTGAGAAGGCATATTTCATTGTTACAATCAATGAAAAACCTAAATCCACCCAGCACAACATTCAGTAAAAGAAACTGGCTTTCAAATGACAAGTTGTAAATCGTGGTCATCACACTGCACAGTATAAAACTTGTATGGATTGTTTTCACTGGACATGTGGCCCTTTGCCTTTGCGTGTTACATGTACATGTATTATATTATATGGTTAACAAGCTATCAGCCGTTCACATAGCATATGACATTTTGATACCAGATGGCCTTCCAATAGAGAATGTGCTAGCGTCAGCAAGTGTGTATTAATAGCGTTTCATATTAAAGTTAATCTAATAAATACTAGTAGAATATAAACATGCATCGGATGTGTTCCATTTGAATATGCGGACAGTAGAATACCAACAGCAGGAATAAAAACTTTCCCTTATATAATATGTCCTGGATGTGGAACTAGTTAGATAAATAGTCTATTTGAGATGAAATTTACCTTCAATTCGCAGTCTTCATTCACAGCTATGTTACTTGGTTTCAAATCCTACAACATACAAATGCACATGACAGCTAATTCTACAGTATAAGAATGATGGTAATATCATCAATGTTTAGTAAATATATAACATTTAGGAAGTGGTGATAGAGACTACATTTCCTGTACTTGTGGTACGGACAATCATGGTAGTATTTTATTGTATAGTGATATTATGTCATAATGCGTTGATGAAGAGCCCCATATTACTCTTGCTATTGCGACAGATTTGAACTGCAACTAGATTGACAGATAACACACAGTAAATGGTGGAGAGTAACCTGATAGAGGTATGTACAATGTATGTAACTATGCATGTATGCTCTACCATGCACATCAACCCCTACAATAATAACAACCGAGATAATGATTATTGGCCTTTGCAGTAGTAGTAGCAGTAGTAGCAGTAGTAGTAGCAGCAGTAGTAGCAGTAGTAGTAGTAGCAGTAGTAGTAGTAGCAGTAGTAGTAGTAGTGGTAGTAGTAGTAGTAATAGTGGTAGTGGTAGTAGTAGTAGTAGTAGTAGTAGTAGTAGTAGTAGTAGTAGTAGTAGTAGTAGTAGTAGTAGTAGTAGTAGTAGAAGCAGTGAGAATATCAGCAGTAGGCTACAGTAGCTAACCTGTGTCCAAGTGTAATATACATGTACATGTAGTACAGTGCTTACCCTGTGAATAATTCCAGCTGAGTGAACATACTACAAATAAACAAAACATGGTTTGAATAGAACACATGAGAGTGTACATTCCAACACCAACACTCCCTATCAATCTTCACCTCTCACATAACCATACATGTCTCCATAAACTGGGTGTACATGTACATACGATGTACATGTAACATCAGTGGTGAAATATTGAATAGAAAACATCAGCTTGATCTGAATATAGGATGGGCATGTAATGTAATTAGATCTACTTCTACGTATTTGTCTATGTACAGGTACATGACAGTAGGATATACCCTGTATGTACAGGTACACGACTGTGGGATATACCCAGTATGTACAGGTACACGACTGTAGGATATTCACTGTATGTATAGGTACATGACTGTAGGATATACCCAGTATGTACAGGTACATGGCTGTAGGATATACACTGTATGTATAGGTACATGACTGTAGGATATACACTGTATGTACAGGTACATGACTGTGGGATATACCCTGTATACATGGATCTACATGTTGTATGGAAAGGGATGTGTCCTGGACTCCACATCCATCATACATAAGCGTCTACCTGCATATTACATAGTCAAGTTATATTACAAAGTAGTCTTGCAACTCCTTAGCTAGTCCCTGGCTAACAACACATCAATAACCATAAAATAATTACACACTATCCCACTACTGTTAGTGTAGCAAGTACTATACTACATCATGGTACTCTGTATGTTATCAACTGGTGTACATAAACTATACACACATGCCTCACCTATAGATTCACTATCTAGGGTCTAGGATGTGTTGTGTGATAGAAAGTGTGACAATGACTGCCATTCTGAGATGCAATGAAATATAATTAGAGTTTCAGGATGGCTGGAACATAGTCAATGGCAGGTAGTTTATGTTACTAAGCCCCATATTCTCCATATACACTTTCAGCTGCAGGTAGCAAGTCAAGTATCGCTTTGGAGGAGTTGGAGGAGTGTTATTATGGAACTAAAAGCTGTTTAGAGGCTTTGATAGACCAATAGAAGTACTTAATTCTATTTCACCAACTCAAAGACCCAGAAAAATAATTAGATACAATATGTATATCCAACACTTCTTAGGATTAAAATATAGTATTGGGATGCGGGGAGACCCAACAGCAGTACAGGTCTGTATCCAGTAATTACACATGTAGCTAGTAAACTGTATACATGCCGCATATAGAGGTACATGTTGACCAACCTTCAGGCCTCTGAGTATCTGGTATATGAGGAACTGTACATGTTCATCTGTTAGCTTTTGTGTCCTCACTATATTGTTCAGATCAGCCCCCATCAAATGCGTCACCAGGTATCTGTAGAACACAGGCTAACATACATGCATGTATAACACTATATTCACTGTACATACACTGTACATACACACCATGTGTACTTATTACTGTTACCGGGTATTACACTAGTGCCCATAGGTCATTGATCACAGGAAGAAGTTGTCCTCTCCCAAGTTTTCTTTTTCCCTTTTTCCCCCAGGAAATCTACTTTTTGCAACTTTCTGCCAATCAAACAAATTTTAAAAAAAACTACATCCCTTCTTCTCTAATTCCATTTTCTAAGTTTTTATCCTGGCTAAACTAAACTAAACCAAAACAGACATGACACAAATCACAGTAACCAAACAGTGTGTCATAACATCTATTCTGTGACTGGAGCTTTTCACATAGAGTCAACTATGATCCAAGTTCTATTATCAGCCGCTAACATACATGTACATGCAGTTATTATCTCTTGCCACACATGGTATGGGAGGGCTTTGAACCCAGACTAATGTATATGTATCTACAGAGGCCAAAGCACACAAAAATACAGAGTAGTTTGGTTCATTGTACTGCAGTAGATAGTCATGTAGCTGTAGAAATAGCAGTACAAGTTGTAGTCTACTGCTGCTAATAGCTGTAACGGCATAGCTACCTGTAGTGCACACACAACTAATAACATAGTTCATGATTGTCCAGGGCTGCATATCTTACATCTAGTGTGATTATCCAGTTAAGTTAATGATACTAATGATACAAAATTAACTAATCAATATATTTGCTAAACCTACTAAAGTGTAACACCATGTAGGAAATCTATACTATGGGAATTATCTTCTACTATTAATACATTTAACTACAATATGCTGTCCTATTAGACCTAGAACATGCTCACCACATGTAACTTACACAACATAGTACTGTTGCCAGCTGGTAATATCAGTATTTTATAACCTGAAGCCAAAATTGAAGACTTGTAAGGCACTGTCACTATATTATAGATTATATTACTATGTGTTGTACTGATGTACCAAAGTTGTTTGTTATTACATGTATGTTTGTTCCATGTTTACTAGTATAGTTTAGTAAATACAGTTGACCTGTGAATGGTGTATACTAACTGAATTAGGAAACATTACAGCGCTGTCAACAAGATAATATAGTGAGGTGATTAATGACAGGAATATCATAATCAGCGTCAATAGGCTACAGTTTCGCTAGACTGGGGATTGTGTAATACCTTAGGCTAAAGGGTGACTGGGAACTACATGAAACTATATAATGTAATAACAAGAGAGATTTGGTGTTATTGTGTCAAGCTGGAGAATAATATGGTAGTAATGGAATGGTGTCAAACCTGAGTATGAAAACCATGCTCTACTATTTATCTTCCTACACATGGGCAGTGGATGAGGTTAGTAGTAGATGGCCACACTTACAAATGATGTAGGAAGTTTGCACCAGCGAGAGTTCCCTACTTTGCAACAAAACTTAGCGCATCAATACATTATATCAGCAGGTAGTGTATGCTACAGTTTGTAGCCCCTGCCTATCTGCTAACCTTAGAGGCTATCAGTCTATTCGTAAACCATACCAACTCCCCGTAGATCCACACTCTGGTTATACATGTACAGTACCATATACCACATGAATAGCTGAATGGTTTAGTACTCTACATCTGGTACCAGGAAGACAGAGCGTGCCAACATATCTAGGCCTACCACCTAATCTCTACTAGTGTTTATGGCAATTAGCTGATAATACAGTTTAATCAACATAAGCAATGGTTACTCTATCATACACATACTTATGAACCAACACTCTAGTATTTTTAATGCATACTTACACATCAGAAAACTTTTCAATACATGTCGCTGGTGAAAATATGGCCAATAATCCAATAATCTAAAACAATCAAATGCTCTGGACAATCATGACAGTAATTTTAGTTCAAGCAAACAACATGCTAGTACAAGTAGGCCTACACTTCCTAATAAAACCATCAAATCTCAAGTCTTGCTCTCCACAGACTCGCATCTTCTAGGTATGACAGACAGAGATACGCTGGTATGTAGTTACAGGAATATGCTAGTAGGCTATATACTTACAGAGATACACTGGTATGTAGGCCTACTTACATTTTCATGGTTCATGTGCTTCAACATTTTTACCTCACGAAAGGTTCTTCTGGCATGTATAGCTGACTGGAATGGTCTAGTCAGTTTCTTGATGGCAACTTTAATATTTTTTTCTGTATCCAATGCAGAACTGTAATATATCGATGGTGAGTATACTGCCTCTCATGCAGATTCTTGTTGTGACAGAATATAAATGCAGTGATATTTTCTAGTCTGTCTATTCCATACAGGATACTAACGTAAAAAGAGAAATAATAATTCAATAATGGAAAATTTCATGTAGGATATAGCCTACACAACACTAGCCTATCTGAATAAATAAATAATATTATGGATACCAATAATCTATATTACAACTAAAAAGAAGTGTGTGAGTAGCAACAATCTATTTTAATCCTATCTAGCTTCATCCTCACAACTGCCCAAGGTTTTCTATTCAAAGTTAAAATAATATAATTATTAATAATGATAAAATAATTAGAATAGGCCTAAGAATGAATGAATTTACTATTACTAGTAGAGTAGGCCTAGCCTACTATAACTATTACTATATACAATGTCAGGCATGATACTAGTCTAATAGACCTACAAAGAGACAGACTACTATCACACGGCAATATGGCATGTATTGTGTGACAGGTTTACATTACTTACCAAACTTGTCCATAGGCACCAGTGCCAACAGGACTGAGCATTTGATATCTTTTAGGGACTTCCCACACTGTTTTATTCAGTTCAATTCTGTAATAGCCATCCTTCACGCCAGTCATCAAATCTTGATCTCCTGACATGCTGGTTTATAAAAAACAACACTAATTTGAATGATCAATCGGCAATTTCATTCACTAATTCAATATTTACTAATTATTAGAGTTGCAGAAAATTATTATAATTATGCTGATTTCTTGAACAGGAACTTTCACGGGAACTGACGTTTTGCATGTCAACCAATCAGCTTGCACATTACTACTACGAATGTGGCGATCAAGAGAAGACAACAACATTGTTAAAAACACGTAGAGAGCAGACAATTCTATTTGGTCAGCTTTCTATTAGAAAGCTGACCGAATAGCATCGCCGGCTCTCCATAAATAATTTATTTATGGATGCTAGGTTGTAAATATGTAGCCTGGCTATACAGTGGGGTAAAATAGTAGGTCATGCAATTGTAGTAAAATGTGTTTGACTACAATTAACTGGATCTTTGAGTATTGTTTGCTGAAAAGGCCCTGGATGCAATAAAAAAGTACTGAACAACATGCATTGTAGATTGCCTCATAGGCAAGACAAGTCTGCAAAATATATTGTTGCATAGACTGTATTTGAGCAGGCACCCCAATAAAACCAATTGCCTAGATGTAGTTTTAGGTTTTATGTGCAGAATCCTACAACAATTATGTATATTTACGGTGTATATGCCATAATGGTCCTTCCTGATTGGATTTGTTGACTGACAGGTAACACAGTGATAAAAGCTGACATTACACATAGCAAATAGGGAATTGTCCTGCCCCTACACTTCTACAATAAATTTGGATTACTATTAAATTTCCCCCAGGTACCTGATTACCGTGTCATCTTGGTAGTCTTATATTATAACTAGCAAACAAATTTACACAATAAAAATTTCAAAGTAGAAAGAGCTAAATAAAATCTATAACCAATCGATCTTTGTAATTCTAACGTCAGGTTACAATATCATTCACTATTTTGATTAAAATACATGTATAAATGTAGTAAAACAAGAACAAGGATGGAATAATAGATCCAGCATGGAATGGTTATAATGAGTCATATGAGCATTTTGATTACGAAACCTACCTATCCCAATGTATTACAGCAGCAGATCAAGTCAAGTACTACTATATGTACAAACTACTAAAAACTTGCAAGACATGAACACCAACTTGTTGCCCAAATTAAATTATGGCGCTCAGTAAAAGATATAAATTAAATAAATTATTGCAAAAAATTTATTTCTATTCGGAGTAAAAAGACATTCATTTCAGGTTCATAAATATGGGCAACATCCAGCGCTACACCACACTACACATAACCAGAGGATGGGGAAGACTTGGTGGCAAGTTACTGTAGGTGCTTAGAGGTGACACCAGTCGCTCTGTTAGGGTAGACAAGATAGAAGAAGACTTGAGAAAGTATGGCTATATCCACACCTATCTGTATTGCTCCACATAGCCAGAATTGTATGGGTGCTGCTCTCATTATAAAATACCCAGTCTTGAAGGTATCCCCACATAGCCACATCACTACCATGGAAATACTGCAATATATAACATAATATTGTGCTACATGTGCAACAGCTGTTATTGCGTAATGGCTTACAAAGCTCAAAAAATGTTACGACCAAACAGCAAACACTGCAATATATGTGACATTTAGCACACGATGTTATACACATAATACTGCTTATAAAAGATAATTATAATGAACATTATTATACTATTATTTTTGGTTGAGAACCGAAATACAAGATAGGCCTGCATCTCACAATGTTCAAAATTCCAAACATTACAGGTTATTTGCCTTGTGAAAAAACTCCGCCTGCCAACCCCATTCAATTGCAAAATACCACACACTATATATAAATAATAATTGGATGTTAACTGACCTCATACCAGCTGTAGATTTATTAGTGTAATTTTTATACAGTTGAGGTGTGCCAAGCATTGCCTCTATGAACACAGCAAGGAAGCCTATAGTCTCCACATATGCATCATAGTCAATAAATAGGTAGGTAGAGACACTAAGCAGTGCTGTTACTACTAGTATGAATTCTACGTAGCTAAGAAAGTCTGTCCACTTCCAAAAGTAACTCCAATCCATATCTAAAACAAGAAACACTGATTGTTAGCCACAGAACACCTCGAAGTCAAATCAGTTGAGAGTTGATAACTCCAAAATTGAGTTCTGTACAAAAATGAGCTTTATATGGGAATTCAAATTAGAGGTAGCGTACTTATGCATCCATAAAGATGTTTTAGGTAGATTATATTACGTTCCTGTGAATCAGACTGGTCTGACAAATAATTAGTTATTGAGTCAGAGATAGTATATCGGTAATTAATATATTTCCAGGAATGAGCAGCATATTGCTAAAGCCATAGACATAATTACATGTTGTTCACTTCATGCATTCAATAACATCATGCAGTCTGTATCTTAAACTAATGAATTAGAATTACATGTACACCAGCCCACATTATACTCTGGGAGACATCAATTCAAGGATATCAGGCTACCAGAACCCAGGCCATTGTGACATTCATTGCATGCATACTGCATAGCAAAGGCACCATTGATCTAGCCCGAGGCCCAAGTTTGTGAACTCAAATTTGCAAACAGCAGGTGGATGGCAGTACACTAAAGGTAGAATAAAGATTCTTTAGTTAGATGAAGAGATGGGCCAAAAATTTCTAATTTTACTGTATGGGCAGTAATAAGCCACTAATCTTTATAAGAAGTCGTCTTCTCTCAAGATCATTTATTTTAAGAGAGGAAAACTTTGAATTATGATAAATAACTAGAAAGTGTCCATACTTTGCAGGCATTGGTCGAAGAGACAGAACATGAGCGTACATGAAATATTTCACAAATGGACTAAAGACCCAATGAATAAACATAATGTATATATATCCAGAGATTGGGTTTAGAGAGTGATTGTGGATATTATATCGACGTATTCATGATGTAGATTGTAGACTATAATATAGATGAGTGACTGATTCGACGTTCAGAGACTGTATATATAGAAAAGTTGGGCTGATGGCGCGAGAAAAAGACTCTACTCCATAGAACAGCTTCAAGAGCTTCTAGAGGACAGTTGTAGTACAGGAAAGCAGTAGTAGACAGTACCTAGTGAACACTACTCCTACAATATAGTAATGGACATTATTCAGTGGACAACAGTAGTGGACAGCAGTAGTGGAAAACTGTAGTGGACAGTAGTAGTGGACAGCAGCAGTGAACAGCAGTTATAGTGGACAGCAGCATCGACTGTAACAGTGGACACTAAAATATCGTGGTGAGAAGTATTCAGAGGACAGTAGTAATGGACATGACTAGAGGATAGTAGTAGCGGACATGACTAGAGGATAGTAGTAGTGGACATGACTAGAGGGTAGGAGTAGTGGACATCACTAAAGGGTAGTAGTAGTGGACATCACTAAAGGGTAGTAATAGTGGACATCACTAGAGTGTAGGCAGCAGTTGCAGACGATAGTAATGGTAGTAATGACAGTACAGTAGTAGACAGGATGCAATATTATGGATTAGCGAGTACAGGGTATAAAGTTAATACTCAGGTCTCAACCTGTGATAGACAGACAACAGGTGCGCTTCTACCTTCACAAACCTCTCCAAGGCTCAATCATGATACGTGATATTGAGATGAGTTTTATTAGTTGTTTTTGTAACATGAATGAATGAACAACACTCAGTCCCTGAATGATAGAGAGAGATAAACAAAATAACACAAACTACGCAAAGCCCTCAAGTCCAACGCAACAGAAAGTCCCTGAACAAAATAAAGATATACACATGTATTTAGAGTTGAGCCTGTCAACTGGGCACTTGGGCCTGAGGCTACAGACTCAGAGCTAATAATCAAAGGTATGGAATGAATCAGAGAGCCTTACATACCAACCACACACTGGTAGAATGTTGGGCTAGTAGTACTACTAGCTGGAAATCCTGCTACAGAGAAACATTGTAATGTATTAGTAAGTTATCTAATACTTAATCAAGCGCATTGGCATACTTCAGTTACTATTATTTCCAGAAAATAAAAATTCTGGCAAGATAAGACAACTGTGGTAAGAGACTGTACGGCATGTATGAATTTCATTACATATGTGGGACCAGCATTGTGATACATGTATAGCATTTGGTATTGTCTTAAAATAAAGCAATAATACATGAGTTTATTCATAACACACATCTACATGTACACGTACACGTATGCACTATTAATACACATAAGTATATGTATATAGGCCTATTATAAAAAAGTAAGTCGGCACTAAATTAGCAGCTTCATATGATAAGAAAACACTAGGTGACCAATAGATGGCCACACACTGTAATAGTGAACCCAATGATTCATTGTACAGTAACCATACCTCTGATGGAGTGCTGTTTACTTTGTATTATCTCAGCCTTATTTCGAACTCGCACACATACCTCAACCATGGCCATCATTGCCACGATCATCAGCAAGCTCTGCGCTAATAACGGAAGTTCAAAATGCCTGCCAAACCTAGAGACGAATGAAATAATATGATCAACAAAATATCACAATTCATATCATGAAATCTGTCAATGATAATAATTTCTATTGCACACACCTATCCGACCTGTAACAACAGCCTACAAGCTGATTCTTATGAATACAAACTCTAGTTATCTCATCGAAAATGGGGAATTATAGGTAGTATAATTACCAAAACATGACTCGGAGAATGTTAGCAATAAGTAGAACAAAGCAAACAAATGGAGAGAAGCCTTCACAACTGAGTGTACGACGGATAGTTCGGTATTGAGGCAAATATGGCACAACCCCACCAAATATCATTGCACCAGAAGCAATAGGGGTTACAACATCAGCTAGTGTCATCTTTGACAAATCTATCTCAGATAGAAATGCTTTAACATCCATTTGTCAGCCTACTTTCCAGAAGTAATCACAAAACCATATTCAGGAGCATTTCTACAAAGAAAATAAGCTTTTAAAATATCATTTTAAAGATCCGATGCAAGTGACCACCTTACCAAAAATCACGTATGATAAGCAGCATAATTTCTACTTTGCTATTCAACCAACCCAAACGATTAGCATAAGCAAAGCTAAATAGAGCAGTCACTGCTTTTTATCAAATTAATGTCAATATGCTTATCTTCTAGTAAGCAGTAAAAGTCCCGCGGTATATTTTTACACCCATGGATGGCTAACTGCGGTGCTAAACTCCAATTAAAACTAATGTCTATGAATTGCTGGTCAGCCATTCCACTCAACCTTATCGCTTATGTATATTCAAACCGTTTTCCTGCCAACTGTATCTCTTCATCTGGTACTACATTGAAACTACATCTTTCCAAAACAGTATGGTATCACTGGAGTGAATAGGTAAACCAGACTGGTTTTAGAAAATAATAAATAAGCCCAAGAGTTAAAAGGGCAAAACAAAGAAAAATGCAATGCATATCTCAATTAAAACGAAAATACAAATTCACTGAAAGAAACTGAAATTATATCTTTTTAATTTTATATTTCAAAAATATATATTTTAAATTTCATTTACTCCTTGCTAATATTATATATATGCATGCAATATAATAAATATAGTATTTTAACTAATATTAATATAATTACAATAGAATATAATATTCACATCCCACATCATACTCATTGACATTGAATACAATTACAATACAAATGATAAATATAATAATTCCATAACATAATACAAATAACAATATATCAATTATTACTATCTATATAATTGTAATAGATTTGATTGCTGCCATTTTTTTTCTTTAATCTCAAAGATACAAGACCTTATTTTTTTTATATATCATAACCCTTTATTATTATTATCTTCGAGATTATAAATATCTCTATCTTCTTATTGGTCATAACATGGACCAATAAGATTGTCCTAATTTGCATAACTACATGTATATAAAGAGGTGATTTGTTCTGTTGATCAGTTTTGAGTTTATCGCTCATACTCATTTTTTGCTTTCCAGGTTACAAATAAAATATCATTAAAAGCCCTAAATCACTCAATACTGATATTTAGGCCGAACCTCAAGAGCAAGAACACCACAGATGGCGACTCCGGTGGGACTGCTTCAAGAGCAGACAACTTTGGACAGAGTTCCTACTATACTGAGCGGTAGGACTGCTTCAAGAGCAGACAACTTTGGACAGAGTTTCTACTATACTGAGCGGTAGGACTGCTTCAAGAGCAGACAACTTTGGTGAATCAGAAGTTATCCCTGCTATACTTAGCGGTAGGGACAGGTTAATACCTTTAATCCCTAGGTACACTGGGCTTTGGTACAACCTTGAGTTGTATATCGGCTACAGAAAACCGTATTGGGTGTTCCCTGGCAACCCTCACTTGCCTGTTGGAACTACTGGTATTAACTCACTCAGAGTGAGGGGGTTGGTAGTTTAAGGAACACCATACCTATCAGCAAAAACTGCTTCAAGAGCAGACAACCTTGGACAGAGTTCCTACTATACTGAGCGGTAGGACTGCTTCAAGAGCAGACAACTTTGGTGAACCAGAAGTTATCCCTGCTATACTTAGCGGTAGGGACAGGTTAATACCTTTAATCTCTAGGTACACTGGGCTTTGGTACAACCTTGAGTTGTATATCGGCTACAGAAAACCGTATTGGGTGTTCCCTGGCAACCCTCACTTGCCTGTTGGAACTACTGGTATTAACTCACTCAGAGTGAGGGGGTTGGTAGTTCAAGGAACACCATACCTATCAGCAAAAACTGCTTCAAGAGCAGACAACCTTGGACAGAGCTCCTACTATACTGAGCGGTAGGACTGCTTCAAGAGCAGACAACTTCGGTGAATTAGAAGTTATCCCTGCTATACTTAGCGGTAGGGACAGGTTAATACCTTTAATCCCTAGGTACACTGGGCTTTGGTACAACCTTGAGTTGTATATCGGCTTCAGAAAACCGTATTGGGTGTTCCCTGGCAACCCTCACTTGCCTGTTGGAATTACTGGTATTAACTCACTCAGAGTGAGGGGGTTGGTAGTTTAAGGAACACCATACCTATCAGCAAAAACTGCTTCAAGAGCAGACAACCTTGGACAGAGTTCCTACTATACTGAGCGGTAGGACTGCTTCAAGAGCAGACAACTTTGGTGAACCAGAAGTTATCCCTGCTATACTTAGCGGTAGGGACAGGTTAATACCTTTAATCTCTAGGTACACTGGGCTTTGGTACAACCTTGAGTTGTATATCGGCTACAGAAAACCGTATTGGGTGTTCCCTGGCAACCCTCACTTGCCTGTTGGAACTACTGGTATTAACTCACTCAGAGTGAGGGGGTTGGTAGTTCAAGGAACACCATACCTATCAGCAAAAACTGCTTCAAGAGCAGACAACCTTGGACAGAGCTCCTACTATACTGAGCGGTAGGACTGCTTCAAGAGCAGACAACTTCGGTGAATTAGAAGTTATCCCTGCTATACTTAGCGGTAGGGACAGGTTAATACCTTTAATCCCTAGGTACACTGGGCTTTGGTACAACCTTGAGTTGTATATCGGCTTCAGAAAACCGTATTGGGTGTTCCCTGGCAACCCTCACTTGCCTGTTGGAATTACTGGTATTAACTCACTCAGAGTGAGGGGGTTGGTAGTTCAAGGAACACCATACCTATCAGCAAAAAACTGCTAGAAGAGCAGATAAATACAACTTACAATGCCGAAGACTAGGAAAAACAAGAATATGGTGGATACAGAGACCCCGAATCGACACTGCTACTTGAAGAATTGAAAAAAAATCGCCAGGACTTGACCACGATACAGTTGGAACAAAAAAATCTCAGGAAAATAGTAAATGACACAGTTAATGAAAACCATAACACTCCAAATTCTACTCTTAACACAAATATGAATGCCAACATGAGTTCTACAAGTCCAGCTCATGAAGTAGAATACGCAGATCCGGTATTCCAAACATCCGCCGCTTCAGCTCCAACATACAAATATAAGGCATCTATCTGTCCTTTACCCTCTTTTCATGGCAGCGATGGTCTGAAGAAGTTCCTTAGTAACTTCAATGACGTGTGTAGACTAAATGGTTGGCATCTACAAAATGAACAAGGACTATGGTTGAAAATGTGCTTACAAGGTAAAGCAAGGGATGTATTATACGATGATACAAACGATCCTGGTGTCATTAGCAATAGGCTACAGGCTCGATTCGGCGAACAGTTATTAAAGAAACGATATGAGCTTGCTCTACCCAGAAGGAAACGAAGACCTGAGACACTGGCGGATTTAGCCAGTGACATTAGAAACATGGTAAACATGGTTTGTGAAGAGCTAGATTTTGACACAAGGGAAAAGATGGCAGTAAAACATTTCATAATGGCTCTGGAATCTCCAACTGCACAATACGAGTTATCAATAAGGATGGAACTAACCTTAGAAGGAGTTTTAGATGCTGCTCAACTCAGAGAGGTCTATATTGGCAAGGAGACCCCTTGGAATAATCCTTCACCTCAACACTCTCAGCCGACTGAAATTTAACTAGCACATATGGAAAGTACAATTATCAAGCATTGAATTTCCTGAAGACAAAAATTGTTATATACGCATAGGTTATAGAATTGGAATCCCCACTTACACATTTTTTTATATAACACGATGGTGATTCACCCTGATCTTCAGCCAATGAAGATAATGCACATGGAATCTTCATCTATGCTCAGTTTTTATATACCGATGGCGATTCACCCTGATCTTCAGCTGATGAAGATAATGCAACTGGAATCTTCATCTATGCTCTGTTTTTATAACCCGATGGCGATTCACCCTGATCTTCAGCTGATGAGGATAATGCACCTGGAATCTTCATCTATGCTCTGCTTTTATATACCGATGACGATTCACCCTGATCTTCAGCTGTTGAAGATAACGAACCTGGAATCTTCATCTAATGCTCAGTTTTTATAACACGATGGCGATTCACCCTGATCTTCAGCTGATGAGGATAATGCACCTGGAATCTTCATCTATGCTCTGCTTTTATATACAGATGACGATTGACCCTGATCTTCAGCTGTTGAAGATAACGAACCTGGAATCTTCATCTAATGTTCAGTTTTTATAACACGATGGCGATTCACCCTGATCTTCAGCTAATGAAGATAACAAACCTGGAATCTTCATCTAATGCTCAGTTTTTATAACACGATGGCGATTCACCCTGATCTTCAGCTAATGAAGATAACAAACCTGGAATCTTCATCTAATGCTCAGTTTTTATAACACGATGGCGATTCACCCTGATCTTCAGCTGATGAGGATAATGCACCTGGAATCTTCATCTATGCTCTGCTTTTATATACCGATGACGATTCACCCTGATCTTCAGCTGATGAAGATAATGCACCTGGAATCTTCATCTATGCTTAGTTTTTATATACCGATGACGATTCACCCTGATCTTCAGCTGATAAAGATAATGCACCTGGAATCTTCATCTATGCTATGCTTTTATATACCGATGACGATTCACCCTGATCTTCAGCTGATAAAGATAATGCACCTGGAATCTTCATCTATGCTTAGTTTTTATAAACCGATGACGATTCACCCCGATCTTCAACTGATGAAGACAATGTATCTATAATCTTCATCGATCATGTATAACCTTGATGGCGATTACTTACAGCAAACAGAAACACTAGAATAAGTCTACAAAAGAAAAGAAGATCGATATATACAAAATAGAATACCTGACAATAGATTTATTTGTACCATGATTGCGAATATTGTCACATGCTGTTCACTTCGTCAAATCTATGAGATGTACTTTAAAAAAAAAAAAAAAAAAATGTATATATATTCTACTTATGTATTCGTGTTTTTTTTTAAAGTGGGGGCAACTGTAATAGATTTGATTGCTGCCATTTTTTTTCTTTAATCTCAAAGATACAAGACCTTATTTTTTTTATATATCATAACCCTTTATTATTATTATCTTCGAGATTATAAATATCTCTATCTTCTTATTGGTCATAACATGGACCAATAAGATTGTCCTAATTTGCATAACTACATGTATATAAAGAGGTGATTTTTGTTCTGTTGATCAGTTTTGAGTTTATCGCTCATACTCATTTTTTGCTTTCCAGGTTACAAATAATTATAAAATATCATTAAAAGCCCTAAATCACTCAATACTGATATTTAGGCCGAACCTCAAGAGCAAGAACACCACAATAATAATTTAATAATAAAATCAGCACTATACTTATATTATTCAATTTCAATTTGAATTTCTTCTATTTTTACCACACAACGACTAACAACACAATGACAATGCAATCAGTTAGGTAGAGGGACTAAATCAGACCCTGCAGTATAAGAGCTGTAGAGAAAAGAGTTTAATGGGACCATAGGGCAAACTCTATGATTGGGACGATGGGACCCTGAAAGAGAAATTATCAATTCAAAACAAAAGCGAAGGCTTATCCTTTTTATTTTATCTTTTGTCTTGGTTCACCGACAACTTGACCATTGCAAACCTGACCATGACAATATTGACCACCGTAAACTTGACCGTTACAATCCTGACCACCGTGAACTTGACCGTTACAATCCTGACCACCGTAAACTTGACCGTTACAATCCTGACCACCGTAAACTTGACCGTTACAAACCTGACCATCGTAAACTTGACCGGTACAGTCCTGACCACCGTAAACTTGACCATGGCAATAAACTTGACCACTTGCATATATTCATTCAATTCTGATATAACCCGAAATTTTATTGTGAAATATGATTAAATAAGAGGTATTCCACAATATTACATTACAAATTCTACAACAATAATATTTAAGTAGATTTTAGAACACTTGAAAATATTCTGGTGCGACATATTTTCTACAAACTTGACCACCTCTATACAAATCTATGTATCTTCACTTGATCAAGATATTTATTGCTACATTTGCTCAACAGTCATCAATCTTCATTTTCAAAGTAGAAATAACTTTCTCAGTTTTGGGATTTGTGATCAATTTTCTATTTTCAGCCATTGACAATTTGCCACAGAACTGGACCGGAAATGGATCACTGGCGATCAAGTGCAACATGTCTTATCAAAACTTGACCACTCTCTCAAACATCCTATTTTTTGAATAGATGTCCATTGTTTTGTTCGGAATTGTGTAGAAAGTATTTTCTCACAGTTATTCAACAACTAATTTTCCAAAAAACGTTCGAGCTATAATTAAATTTTTGTTATAATCTATCTTTAGTCATTGTCAACTTGCCCACACATTTCAAGCTTTTTCAAAGTAATGGTACAAGTTGTCTTTATAAAATTTGACCACTTGATATAACCCCTTAGTAAACAAGTAAATTTTTAAATTTATTGTTAAAATACTTGGGATATTTAGTTTTCTAGGTTCCTATAGCAAAAGTTTTATTGTAGCATCCACCTTCGAATTTATAAGAGCATTTTACTAGTTTCTGGCAATGTCATCTTGTCCAAGACACTGGACCCCCTTGAATAACTTCAGCTGACATGTTAGATACATTAGAGTTATCCTCTTTTAATACAATTAGAGCAGACAACTTCTAAATGCTATGTATTATTATTCAGTCAATGTTACTTGTATTGAACAATATTGCAAAAATATTATTTATTGTGGATACAATAGACCTCAACATCCAACATTCATTCACTTTTCTAAGCTCATATTCCCTCTCCTGTGTATCTTTTATAGTGAAATTATAACTTAGTTTACCATCTTTCCTTAATTATTACTCCTGTACTGTTACCTAATGCATCTTTACTCTGTTATAATATTTTAGCCCACAGCATTATTTCATAACATTTGTTAGGCTTATTACCAAATAAGTAATGTCAATTTTTATAGTACCATGTCGGTGTTATTGAACAATAATATGGATATAAAATTTCCAAAGTTGTCCTAAGATGAACACATTTATTTACCACTATCTGTACTAAATACAACATTTGGTTTGTTTCATATAATTTTGTAGTGTTTGTGCGTGCGTGTACGAGGTACGAGCATGGGAGAGAATTAACAGTGGTCTATAATATTGATCTCCCCTTTATTACGTCATGCACTGAGTGTGAGATAACCTAATGTGCTGATTAGAATGCTGTACATAAGTGCTGACCCATAGACCCGAGTTAACCTAGCATGTACATCATGTATTGTATTCAACATGTATGTACTTAGCTTATCCTAACACCCTGGCTGTTAGTCTCGATGGACCTTGGCTATGAGGCTACTAGTTTAGAAGAGATCACTCCAGTGTCTTTATTATAGAATATAGATGAGACTTTATTGAGCTCCAGCAGACAACTGATCTGCATACAAAAATACCGCTTCTTATATACAAAAACAACTTCCGGTGACTTAATTCCGGCAAAGGATGACCAGCAGAAGTTCTCACAAATAATAGAACAATTGCATCAAACCGGTATAATATCAAATGTCCAACGACCAACCTATCCATGCAACGAGATACAATTTACACAAATATCAGCAATGTTAGTGATGAAATATCCAACTTCACAATATTAGCATTGTCTTAGTAAATAACATCATTGCTTAAAATTTAAGCTATGAAGTTATTACCTCATAAATAATTTATTAATTTCACTTACAAATATAGTTCGTACATATACTGTATCCATGTAGTCACACATTCAGAAGTTATCCTCTCTTTTCAAATTATAGTGATATGATACATCCTCAGCCTATACTATCACAAAACTATTTCAGCAGCAATGACTTGATCATTATCAGCACAGCAATAATAGCCTAGAATATCGATTACATACATGTACATGCTGCTTGCTGCGCAGTGTGCTATATGAACATTAAATATACATAGACACATAGACAAGTCGCATAATATACAGGTGCACTATATTATAGGATATCGTTACTGTAACTGCAAAAGATATGCGCACTGCAGACTTTTTTATTTTGTCTCATTTGGCCAACGCTGTCATCTGGCACTGCAAGCTGCAAGAGGCTGATCACTCCTAGGAGTATAAGCCAGTGAGTTTATTTGAGCTAGCTAAAATATACAATGTACATGTACATGTAGGAGTATATACTGGAATATATTCCTGCTGGATGGCAATTAAAATATTAGTCAGTGAACTGACTCTATGTCATAGATATAATATAAATGTAACTGTGCTCTACATGTATGTCATGTGCATGTAAATGTAAAGTAAGCACTTATTTATTGTATGAAAGCTACTTGTTTCTTGTATCTGTTGCAACACCAGAAACAAATTAGCCAATGTGGCACGCCTGATTTCATAATCAATAAAAAATCTCGTTCCTTCTCAGCAGAGAGAAAACAGCTTCTTATTACCTTCAATAGGTTGTGGATGTCCATAAGCTTGAAAATAAAAATTTGAATATTCCATAGCTTACAAGCATGACTTTGGATCTGAGAACGTAAATAGTATAAAATATTCTCTCTCTCCCAATACACCATAACCGAATGCATATATGAGTATGTTGCTGCTACTGAAATATATGGCTATTTCTAATGCATTGCAGGAATAATTGTAGTGATCATTACATAACCCATACGATGCAATACTGTAATGGTTTCTGGTATTTCGTGCGGTCGTCCTTGGATGACTACCGACCCAAAACTGAAGTGCCTATGAATGGTGCTAGGCCTTCTCATTACATGAAAGATCGAGCGGTCTCAGTAGCCCAATAACTACCAGAGACGACCCATCTGGTCCCGAGTCTGACCTTCAAACTATACGTTGAAAGAGAGTGATCCGACCTAGTAGGCGGTTCGCTAAGCGAATGACCTGACAAAAGGAAGTGAAAGTCTCTGTATCAAGTATAGATGTGTCTTTATTGAAAGCCAAGTGAAGACTGAGACAATGAACAGTGAAACAATGCCTTTTATATAGTATAAGAACTTCCGCCCGACGTAGTGTCGGGAAAAGACGACATAGGGTCGTCCGGAAGTTGCGCAACAACATGGCCACCGGAAGCCCGACGGCCGACCCAAAATGGGTCGGTTTATACAAAAGTTGCTTATAATGATCCGATTCATGTACAAAATGAATATCAGGTAATTCTGAGAGGTCGGGCCTCTGTACATGGGTATAAAAGGCACTAAAAGACTTGGTAATAATCATACATGAACGACATCAGTATGTAATTAAGTAGAGTGAATATAAACACATAGATACACGTATATAGACAGTAACTGGATGGTTTAGACATGTAATGCAGTTAAGTATAAGTATACGAACAGTTAGTTATGAGAGTACGAGTGTTAGCTGAGTAGTGCTGTGACAACTACTAGGCACTTAAGGTGCTGCAGGGTTTATTCCGGTAGCTGGAGTCGTATACAAATGTCCTGTACCATCACAATACTACAAAGGTAATCACAATAATATTATAATCATCTTACCAATTGAGTACCAACACCTACCTTGAACTGCAAATATCTATCTATAATTATTTTTGCAGTATGTAGTGACCCAACTTACATGTATCTCGTAAACACTTGTAACGATGCATATTGTATTGACGTACTATGTCATAATAACTGCATTATATACGATAGTTCATATTTATATAGACACCAATTTAGAAATTTTACCTCCCACCTAACTTTTATCTAGTAAATTAGCTACAGTACTCAGCTTGGCTTAGCACTTTCATTTTTACAATATTTTCAGTTGTAATTTACAATTATAACCGTACTTGTACTCTTACAGGTACTTGTACTTAATGATTGTACTTTCTTTTACTCTACTTTTACTTGATCTCAAAGTGAAAAATAACTTTTACTTGTACACCTCTCAGCGCAGAACATCTTGGTATCTTGGTACTTTACTTGTACTTAGCAAAAACTCTGGTATTAGAATGATTTTGTGTTATGGAATCACTAACTTGCATTGGGAAAGAGAGGATAACTTTAGAATGTGTGACTTCATCAATACTGTGTGCCTATATACCGTAACTTTTGGCCCTCCTATTACATACACTGAGTGAATGTAAGTACGGACTTTCTTTTGTAACTTGTTGCTTATATTTGTATGATCCCAAGGTCCCAGTGTCCCTGCTTGTATTATTATAATCTCATGGGTACTACCTTAGTCTAGACACTAGATGCTTTGGCTGTCAGGGACCGAGAGGTGATCGTCCTGCAATACCCCCAACAGAACTATAATACAAAGGTACACAGTGTATGTTGTACAGCTGTTTCTGTTCTTGCACAAAAACGACAAATAGAACTAACTGGGTGCAATCATATATAACGTGAGAACCTTAATTACTTGCACCTTGTATATTATGACAGATACATGTTTTTACTAATTATGTAAATGATATTTGGAGTAATGCCTACTTTACTAAGTAGTGTTCCTACACATTCCTCGATTATTATACCACGTTGTATACTCATTCGTTGTTTCATATAGCATTTTTATGCGTGTCTCTATTACTAACAGGCAGCTACGTGTATATCCGAAGACCGAATCTACCTGGACACAACCTCGGTACTGGGGTAGAATCAAATTAGTATAAAAGAACTCCAATTTTCTGTGCTTCTCATTTGTTTTGGATCCTAATAAAGTAATATTTTTCCTTATATGCAGATTTTTATATTGTTTACTCAAATACATAGCATGTAGTGCGGCCCGATCTACATGTAACTTATCTTGGACACCTGTTATATTGCATAACCATGCATATCACAACAACATACATTGCATATTATGTCAACATCATTCTGCTATCATTACGATAAATTCCAAGCTGAATAATTTTCATTTACTGATTTAATTCTATGTGAGACAAAACTCCATATTTCAGGTACTTTAACAGGTACAATGATTATTGTCTTGTCTCCAGATAGAAAGAAATGTCTAATTAAGTGTACACATGTACATTTTGCATGTGATATACACGCTTGTACATCTACACGATGTTCTAGAAGCAACAGTCACTGAAAAAGTTGCATAAAGTCAATACTTTGTGTTTCCTGGTAGTATATGCTGCTGATGTATCATCTTACTATTATTTAAAAAGAGAGCATAACTTCTGAATGTGTGACTACATGAATACAGTAACATGTGTACACAAACTACATATCTGCTGGTGTAATTAATAATGACTTCACAAAACTAAAATTTTAGGCAATGATATTATATTACTAGGACAATGCTAAATATTGTGGTGAAGTGGACATTTCATCACTGACATTGCTTATATTTGTGTAAAATGTATCTCATTGTATGGATGTAACAGGCCAAGTGCCTTCTTCATTGTACATGTAAACATTTTTGTATTATGTGAATTGCAAATCTTCTATAATGTTTCCTACTGTACCCGACCTAGGAGGCCAACCTGATACCTACTAAATGCAATGTTTTATTATTTACAAGACCGACTGCTGGCCGTCCTTTTGCTGGACTTAAGTTACTGGAAGTAGTTTTCTGTACATAATTGGTGATATTTTTGCAGTATGCAGATCAGTTGTTTGCTCGAGCTCAATGAAGTCTCATCTATATTCTGTCATAAAGACACTGGAGTGATCTCTTCTAAACTGGTAGCCTCTTAGCCAAGGTCCTTCGGGACTAACAGCTAGGGTGCTAGGATAAGCTAGGTACGTACATGTTGACTGCAATACATGATGTGCATGCTAGGTTAACTCGGACCTATGGGTCAGCACATAATGTACAGCATTCCAGTCAGCACATTAGGTTATCTCACACTCAGTAAATGTAATAAAAAGGAGATCAATATTATAGACCACTGGCAATTCTCTCCCATGCTCGTACCTCGTACACGCACGCACAAACACTACAAAATTATATGGAACAAACCAAATGTTGTATTTGGTACAGATAGTGGTAAATAAATGCGTTCATCTAAGGACAAGTTTGGAAATTTTATATCCATATTATTGTTCAATGACACAGACATGATACTATAAAAATTGATATTACTTTTTTGATAATAAGCCTAACAGATGTTATGAAATAATGCTGTGGGCTGAAACATTATTATAGACATTAGGAAACAGTACAGGAGTGATAGTTATAAGAAAAGATGGTAAACAAAGTTATAATTTCACTATAAAAAGATACACAGGAGAGGGAAGATGGGCTTAGAAAAGTGTTTCCTATGAATGAATCTTGGATGCTGAAGCATATTGTATCCACAATATATAATATTTTTGTAATATTGTTCAATACAAGTAACACTGACTGAACAATAATACATAGTATTTAGAAGTTGTCTGCTCTAATTGTATTAAGAGAGGATAACTCTAATGAATCTAACATGTCTGTTGGAGGTATTCAATGGGGTCAAGGGGGTATTATGCAAGTCGGCACTCCTCTATAATGTTTCCGTTTGCACCCGAACTTGGGTTTGGGGTTTGGTGTTTGTTTGGTCCTTGAACATTCAATATTATACCTACTTAATGCAATTGTTTTATTATTATTGTAAGAACTACTGCTGGTCGTTCTTTGGCGGAATCAAGTTACCGGAAGCCCATGTAGTTGTTGCATATACGTTGTAAGTAGCGATATTTTTGTATGCAGATCAGTTGTTTGCTGGAGCTCAATAAATCCCATCTATATTCTATAATGAAGACACTTGAGTGATCTCTTCTAAACTAGTAGCCTCCTAACCATGGTCCATCAAGACTAACAGCTAGGGTGTTAGAATAAGCTAAGTACATACATGTTGACTACAACACATAGGTCAGCACTTATGTACAGCATTCCAGTCAGCACATTAGGTTATCTTACACGTTCAGTACATGTAACAAAGGGGAGATCAATTATAGACCATTGGTATTTCTCTCCCATGCTCGTACCTCGTACACGCACGCACAAACATCACAAAATTATATGGAACAAACCAAATGCCACATTTATAAACAAAAGAGGAAACAGTCTACGGTTTACAGTCTGTGGTCTGCCGTCCTCCAATCAGATTTGGGGTCGAAAACCGAGACGACTTATATACGTTGCAATACTGTCAGTCATGATCTCGGCTCCGGGTGGCGCTAGGACCTTGGGACCGGGTCCTCCTGCGTCGCTGCCGGGGCGGGTCCCTAGCCATAGTCCCTCAGACCCGAACAAGGGTGGAGTGGGTGCTCGACCCACCCCACCCGCCGAATAAGTTTTGGAACTCGGGCTATGCCTGCAGCAAAGATCTCCTGGACCCATGATTTATACATGTTACGATGCTGCTGGTCAGGATCTCGGCTCCGGGTAGTTCAGTGAGGCTTGTTAGTACAAATAGTGGTAAGGATATACTATCAAATAAATACGATTACCTAAGGACAATTTCTGAAATTTTATATCCATATGAGTGTTCAATAGCACCGACACGGTACTATAAAAATTGATATTACTTATCATATAACAAAAGACGAAACGGTCTGCAGTCTATGGTTAACGGACTACAGCTAACGGTCTACGGTTTACGGTCTACCATCTTCCAATCAGATTTGGGGTCAAAAATTGGAACGATTGATATACGATGCAATGCTGCCGGTCAGGATCTTGGCTCTGGGTGGTGCTGGGACCTTAGGACCGGGTCTCCTGGTATTGCTGCCGGGGTGGGTCTCTAGCCTTAGGCTCTTGAACCCGACCCAAGGTGGGGAAGGTCCTCAACCCACCCCACCTGCCGAATAGGTGTTGGAACTCGGGCTATGCCGGCAGCAATTATTCTCCTGAACCTGTCATTCATATATGTTGCAATGCTGTCGGTGAGGATCTCGGCTCTGGATGGTACTAGGACCTTGCCGGAGCGGGTCCTTAGGCTTAGGCCCTCAATCACGACCCAGGGCGGGGTCGGTACCTGACCCACTCCAGCTACTATATTTGTGTTGGAACTCGGGCTATGTACTTGGAGATGTCAATTCTTAATGCAAGCGAGCACAACTGTTCATGAGGTCACGATGACATGCCTGCACCAACAGAGGTCATGCACAATGCATGACCACAGTACATGAACATAGCCATCATTGCAAGAGAGCGTAGCAAACAAATTTTGCAGTGAGACTTGCGTCGCAGACCAAACACGAAGTGCTTGTTTGGTAAAAAGTCTAACAGATGTTATGAATTAATGCTGTAGGTTGAAATATTATAACAGAGTAAAAATACATGAGGTAACAGTACAGGAGTAATAATTAAGGAAGGATGGTAAACTAAGTTATATTTTCACTATAAAATATACACAGGAAAGGTAATATGAGCGTGGAAAAGTGTTTCCTATGAACGAATCTTGGATGTTGAAGCCCATTGTATCCACAATAAATAACATATTTATTTGCAATATTGTTCAATACAAGTAACATTGACTGAATAATAATACATAGTATTTAGAAGTTGTCTGCTCTAATTGTATTAAGAGAGGATAACTCTAACGAATCTAACATATCGGCTGAAGTTATTCAATGGGGTCCAGTGTCTTGGGCAAGATGACATTGCCAGAAACAAATAAAATGCTCTTATAAATTCGAATACGGATGTTACAATAAAACTTTTGCTATAGGAACCTAGAAAATTAAATATCCCAAGTATTTCAACAAGGAATTTAAAAATTTACTTGTTTACTGAAGGGTTATATCAAGTGGTCAAATTTTATAAAGACAACTTGTACCATTACTTTGAAAAAGCTTGAAATGTGTGGGCAAGTTGACAATGACTAAAGATAGATTATAACAAAAATTTAATTATATCTCGAACGTTTTTTGGAAAATTATTTGTTGAATAACTGTGAGAAAATACTGTGATGGTCATCCTCATAGACTTTATGCTACTTTATTATTTAGCCTCCTATATTATTACCTATAGCTATAAAACAGCGTGTGTATAACCATGTTATAACTAAAATTGGGGGTTTTGGTATTGTCAGTTATAACATTTAATTGGAGCCAAAGTACTTAGGACTCACCAGCTGTACGTAGTATGTAGTAGTAGTAGTACGCTGTATGTAGGTCCTTTTGTCAGCACCTTGATCTCCAATGTAGTAAGCTGTGTGGCGTAGGTTCTGGTTCTGTGGTCTAGGATGTGGCGGTGTCGACTCTATTCCAAGGTCTACAACGAGATAGTTGTTCCGCATATATCCTTACTCCTTAGTACGCATTGATATGAGTTACTGTGTAGCCTACGATCCGCCTACACTCCACACGCTCCACACTATTGTAGTTTAGTTTAGTTTTTAGTGTTTTTGTTTTAGTGTTTTATTGGTTTTTATTTGGTTTTCTATTTTGTAGTTTTTCTTCCATTTTCGTGTTTTCTACTAGCTTATACATTTGTATAATATATATGTGTAACGTCTATGTAGTCGTCCACTCTTGTCACTGTGTGACTTATCTACAGGTATGTCGACAGTCTATACTGCTGTCTCTCCATGCCTCATTTTCACAGTCTACTCTAGGTATCTGTAAATCTATCTCTCTACTGAGACTACTCTACTGTGTAGGTACTCCTCTCCTATATATACCTGTCCTATCTACAGTCAGCCAATCAGTTTTAGTGAGGAGTTACATTCTCTCAAGTGCGCAAGAGTGGACAACTCTTAAATATACTAATTGTCACTATTTATATGCAACATCCTGCCCGAATACAGAAGGATATGTCCACATATCAGTCACGCTTTTAACGAGCAGATATTTTTAGTGGATCTATTTTCTTCCCATCTTTTTGTACGTCCATTAGGCTAGTACTACCTATGCCTTGTATACTGACAGGTGTATGACATTGAGTGATTATCTACTACCCTTCACCAGAGTTATTACTCTACTATAATACATATGCAATGTGTTACTATAATATTATTCTATCATTATTATACTGTGCAGCTATTGCATATACATAATTTATATGGTTTAGAATATCTAGTACCATTGGGTACTATGTTCTGTCTACTAAAACTGGCTATTAATTCTAGACTAAGAATGTTAATTAACCACTAGATAATAGGGTCAGCTGGTTGCTGGCTCCAGCCAGTCTAGCATAAACACTCTCTTCTATGCTAATGTTATTGCATTTCCCTTATTATACTTCCCTTATTATATGTAGGGCTATCTTTTAGCTCCTGATTAATGCTGCACAGACACCTAGTTATTGCTCCTAGTATTTGACTAGGTATGCAGCTAATGCTTTTTTTTGTGATATGTGATTACCTGACTTATTAATTAGCTATACGTCTGCACAAAACCTATTAGTTTACAGACATTCACTGTTTGATAGATATTTTATGATGATTTATAGCAGGCTCCTTGAGGCCTGCACAATATGCAATACATTACCAGCTAGCTGCTCTTCTTTGGGTTGACCCACTTTTTGTCTTGTATGCTACAGGGTACTGTCTTCATGGCTTTTCTTTGCTAATGCTCCTCCATTCAACTGGTTGGCACCAATACATTTGCTGCAACTATACTACATGCAGACATGCACATTTCTGGGTGTCCCAGAAAACAAATACCAATCACAGTTTTAAACTAGGACTTGGGGGGGGGGGAGTTTGGGTTGGACGTCATGCGTCCATACTACTGCCATAAGATCTTTTCATGTATTTGTACATTACCAGTTATACGTTACCAGCACTGTATACTGTGTCTTGATTGTGTTTGTCTCCAGCTGTACATCTATCCAGCTGTATTTCTGTGTTTCTTTGATGACCATATTGGATTCCTCACATGTGAGTTCCTGTCTGGCTAAAGGTCATTAGTTATCATGCACATACATGTATATGCATAATTGTATATTGTAGATTCACATCTACTGTACCTATATATCGTCCAATACTTCACTTAACACTTTGTATCTATTAGGCACCTGTGTATATATTATGTTAGTGGTTAGTAGAGGGTATCTCACCACCACCACATTCGGTCTAGTTGTCGTAAATATTGATCCATTCGAACCCGCTCATGTATGTGTGGGTGACGGACATCGATATCGTTCAGCGGTTACTTTAGTATCTACGTACTAATTATACTACTTAGTTACTTGACGATAGATATAATAACTTACATAGTTATATTACATACAGAATACTACATAACGTATTCCTATTTATTACTATTACTGTACTCTATAAATATTCCCCAATATAATATGTTAAGTGCTATGCGTTTGCTTGGCGCTGGTTGGCTCTGCTTAGCGCTGTTCAGCTGCGCATTTATAACATGATATATACATGTATAATAGATGGTGATATTTTCACCTTGTACTAACTATTTAGGTAATACTCTCAACACACATTTTCACACTTTCATTCACTCAGGGTTTCATTGTATTCAAGATACATTGTACGTGTATGTACTGTACAGTCAGTCAGATAGTTATAGTGTTAGTTCCACTTTTTGTCACAGCCCAGTTGGGGTTGTTAGTTTGGCCAGTAGATTTGTTTATACACCAGGTGTCAGAGATCTCTGAGTCTAGACATGGGGCCCATAGTTTGGTTTGACTTGTGTTTTGGTTTCACATAGCCTTATTTTTTCCCAGGCATTAGCTCTGTGGAAAGTAGATGGGTGTGCCAAGCTTGTGCCGTGCTACACTCCAATCAAAAAGTTGTTTATAGCCATCCCAAGTTTTTGTTCCTTGACTACAGATAGCATTAGGCCTATATAGATAATTGCCAGGTGGTCAAACTGTTGATTTTTAGGGAGAGCACAACCCCAACAGTATGCCATTTCCATAACAAAATATTATGCTCATTGTGTGTCACACTAAATGGCTTATAGCCTTATTCATTCCAGGCTTTGAGCTCTGAAGAAAATAAATGGGTGTGCCCGCTTGTGCTGTGCTACACTCCATTCAAAATGTATAGAGATTTACTCCTTGTTGCTGAGGCCTACTGGTATGGTATGTTTTAACCATCCATAAATTGAGCTACACGCCTTCGAGTTGACGTTTTGTAGCAAAAACTATTTCCCTTTAGAAATGATGTCTCTCTCTTTGTTAGAGCAGATTAAAAGACATTTTTTAATGCCGTTTTGAGTGTTGCTTAGCAACGCTAGTCCATAAGAACTTCTTAGCTAGCTTAATTATTCTAGAATTATGTTAACCTAGATTTCAGGCTATAAAAAAACGTTTATGTTAACCTCCCTTTATTATCTCAGTGATAACCCTTTTATGTGTAGGACCCTAGCCTACAATTGTGCTAACTGGATGGAGTTGCATATACTTGTTACTGGACAGATTTACATGTTATTTCTCCTAGGTAAAGAGAATTTGTACAGCTCTATGCTGTTATATAGGACTCTTGGAATGGACACTTCATTGGAGTCTATGGACATGGACTACTACAATTGAAGTTGTCATCTACTCTACAAGGTCTTACTATATTATATTTCTGTCAGCTACTTGGTTAGTAGCAGCAGAAAATTGTTAGTGTTAGTCTAGCCAACAGGAATACAAAACTGCCCTAAATAGTACTATAACCAATTCACCAAGTCATGTACTTTTACTGTATATCATAATATTCCATTTACATAGAATACTAATTCATATTTCTTACACTCTCATACTGTTCCCATATGGTGTGTATATGTCAGATTCGTGTCTGACTTAAAGAGTACAGTCGCTGTGGTAACCTTGATCTGAGTCGAGGTCGGCGCTGTCTGAGTTATTTTTGGTTTGTGTGTGGACTCTGTACCTGTCATTTCGCAGGTCCTTGAGTGACGGCTTGGTCTGTTCCACTTTGCTTCCAAAAATACAGATTGTGAGGTCTAGAGCGGTAGTGTTGTCTGTCCTAAATTTCTCAGTAGCTACAGGTATTTCCAGCTCAGGTTGAGTGTTAACCGCAGTATTATCTACTGGAACAATGTCAAGGTCAGTGTTAGTTGACACACTAGCAAGTTTTACCTCGGTGGCTGGTTCTGCATTTAGTATTAACTGTGAGTTAGTTGTCAACGCTTCAGTTGTAGAGCTGTTGGCGGTTTCTCTTGCAGTTGCAGGTACAGTACAATCTGTTTCATTTATTAAGGCACTCCTTTGTGGTTGGCCACTGGTAGTCCTCTTGCGTCTATTGCGACGTCTTCTTTTCCTCATTGGTGTTTGTGGCACTTTCACCTCACTGGTTGTCAGATCAGGCTGGCCGCGTTTTCTGAGTTGCTCTCTGGCATTTTCTAGGTTTCTCAGAAATTGGTACGCACCGACTACAGTGCAGTTGTCTGTTGACAACATGTAGTCCACCCAGAATGAGTTTAAAAATGACTCTAATAGCCCTAGACTTAGTGTGTCTAAAACTAACTGGTCAATAAAATATTGGGGGAAGTCAGTACCTTTGAACAAGTCGAGTACTCTGCTAAAGAACTCAGATATAGGTTCTCCAGCTTGCTGCCTTATTGTTTTCATGCCAGGGAAGTATTTATTCCTGACACTCAACTTGTTTATAGGTAAGAAGATGCTGTCTAGTAGTTGGAAGCCCTCATGGATATCTGCTACATTACTACTTTGTACTATGTTTAAAGGAAATTCAGCTAAAAATATAGGGAGGATTTTTGCCTGCTGTACAGGGTCTATTTGTAATGCATTCATTACTAGCTGAAATCTCTCTTTGAAAAATATGTAGCTATTTTCCTTGCTACTATTGACAGCATCACTAAAAGTTGGGATATGCAGTATATGCTTATTATCACCCAACATTGAGAACTGATATATTTTATTTGCCACTTGCTCCATGGCTAAGATGGTACCTTATGACTTCTCCCCGAATTAAAACAGCTCGACCCGAGCTAACAGGTAAAACACATGGCAGCGAGAGAGGATTCGACCTCTTTGACCTCCACCATTCTGTTATAACTAAAATTGGGGGTTTTGGTATTGTCAGTTATAACATTTAATTGGAGCCAAAGTACTTAGGACTCACCAGCTGTACGTAGTATGTAGTAGTAGTAGTACGCTGTATGTAGGTCCTTTTGTCAGCACCTTGATCTCCAATGTAGTAAGCTGTGTGGCGTAGGTTCTGGTTCTGTGGTCTAGGATGTGGCGGTGTCGACTCTATTCCAAGGTCTACAACGAGATAGTTGTTCCGCATATATCCTTACTCCTTAGTACGCATTGATATGAGTTACTGTGTAGCCTACGATCCGCCTACACTCCACACGCTCCACACTATTGTAGTTTAGTTTAGTTTTTAGTGTTTTTGTTTTAGTGTTTTATTGGTTTTTATTTGGTTTTCTATTTTGTAGTTTTTCTTCCATTTTCGTGTTTTCTACTAGCTTATACATTTGTATAATATATATGTGTAACGTCTATGTAGTCGTCCACTCTTGTCACTGTGTGACTTATCTACAGGTATGTCGACAGTCTATACTGCTGTCTCTCCATGCCTCATTTTCACAGTCTACTCTAGGTATCTGTAAATCTATCTCTCTACTGAGACTACTCTACTGTGTAGGTACTCCTCTCCTATATATACCTGTCCTATCTACAGTCAGCCAATCAGTTTTAGTGAGGAGTTACATTCTCTCAAGTGCGCAAGAGTGGACAACTCTTAAATATACTAATTGTCACTATTTATATGCAACAACCATTTATGTAAACCTAAGTTCCGAACCAGTAATAAGACTGTTGTTATACTAATTTTTATATACATATTTTATTATGTCGTCTATAGCATTGTGCAGACAACTTCCCTCGTGGATACGGTTTATTTACATAGTATACACATTTCGCAATCATTCACTAATTATATTTCCGACGACTGGTATTACATCATTGTTAAGTCATTCTTCGCCGTTATGGCGTAATCTTTTATATGATTGGTCTCCGGCCCTCCGTCGGAAATACTTCTACTTCTTATTGGTGCGTCTAAAATCAAACACAAGTATATAAGGTGTGTGATTTCTATTATACTTTGCATTATAATTCAGTCTAGTCTACTGCTGTAATCTTTTACTCTTATACCTTTTTCTACATTGGAACTTTAAATATACTGTCTACCACGCTACCAAGAATCTGATCTAAGTTCTGCACAAGGTATGTTATAATAATATACAGCGACGGCCGTTGCCGAGTGTTCATACAACTCTAGGGAGTTGTCGGGGAACACGGTGGGATACTTTCCTCACTAAAATCCATTACAATACTTCCTACACAATTCCGAACAAAACAATGGACATCTATTCAAAAAATAGGATGTTTGAGAGAGTGGTCAAGTTTTGATAAGACATGTTGCACTTTATCGCCAGTGATCCAGTTCCGGTCCAGTTCTGTGGCAAATTGTCAATGGCTGAAAATAGAAAATTAATTGATCATAAATCCCAAAATTGAGAAAGTTATTTCTACTTTGAAAATGAAGATTGATGACTGTTGAGCAAATGTAGCAATAAATATCTTGATCAAGTGAAGATACATAGATTTGTATAGAGGTGGTCAAGTTTGTAAAAAATATGTCGCACCAGAATATTTTCAAGTGTTCTAAAATCTACTTAAATATTATTGTTGTAGAATTTGTAATGTAATATTGTGGAATACCTCTTATTTAATCATATTTCACAATAAAATTTCGGGTTATATCAGAATTGAATGAGTATATGCAAGTGGTCAAGTTTATTGCCATGGTCAAGTTTACGGTGGTCAGGACTGTACGGGTCAAGTTTACGGTGGTCAGGATTGTAACGGTCAAGTTCACGGTGGTCAGGATTGTAATGGTCAAGTCTACGGTGGTCAGGATTGTAATTGTCAAGTTTGCGGTGGTCAAGATGTCGCCCTCCCTTTGTCTTATGTGGCCAATATCACAGTGTTAGTCTTGGATTCTAAAATCTATTCAGTCCAATTCACTTCATACCCTAAATATATATTTCGGGCTGCAGCAAAAGGAGGAATAGTTGTTCACTCAAAGGCTATATAATATAAGTATGGTCGTTGTTTTCATCATAGAGCCTCTATGGTTTTCATAGAGTTGTCTTTTTTCTGTATATGAGTTATCTTCACTGGTATTGAAAGGAAAGACAACCCTTATGATAAGTATTACGTTGGTACTATTATGGAGTTGTCGTCTCCCAAAATGAAATAGATCAGAGAACAGACAACTCAAGAATTATTTTGGTTTCTTGAGGTTATTGGTTAATCTTACCAGGATGTGGATTGGTCAATAATCTTACAAACTGTATCTGGATTGGTCAGGTAGAAAACCGGTTTTTAACGATTTCCATGCAGGAAATGAATGCAAAAGTGGAACGAGCTGAAATATAATATTATAATTCAATAGATTGGCACAACCAACTCTCCAGTTTCTTCAGGTTTACAGACGCTGACCACAATATTAGGCAATAAATTGGCTGCTATTTCACCTATTTCATTGTTTATAAATTGTCGCCGTAAGTACTGCCAATAAGTTTTAGTTCAATGTATTTAATTGAATTTTTATTTAAATTAAAACTGATTAACATTTGAACATTTACACTAACATTAGATTAGGATTAGTTTAGTCACCAGTTTAGTTAGAGAAATCTTAATGAAAATATTCAATGATATTTATATTAACTTATAGTAGATCAAAATGATATGAATTTAAATTTAAATTTGAATGATTATGACATCGCTTCATTTTTATTTCCAATTTATTTTTGTTTTTCAAATAAATTGTTATTGCAATTGTTTGTAATTTTTATTTTATTTGTGTTTTAAGCTTATATTTTAATATTATTTTCTTATTGTTTTCATCTTCTGTTTTTAGTCATTTTGATAAAAAATAGAAATTGAGATAACAATAATTATTTAAAAATAATAATATAAATATGATACATAATAATTGTAATAATAATAAAAATTTAATGTAATGCTAATTAGCCTATATTTTTATAACATTTATTAATAGCATTTATTCATAGCCCTATCAATTATATTAATGTACTGTTGTTATGCGAGAGCATCGTCATTATTAGCCTATTTTGGTATATGTAGCCTAACCTAGATAGACTATTGAATATTCAGTATAATTGTTTCCATGGAAGGTTATATGAGCGCAGAACAGGGGAAGTGATTGTGGAAAATTAATTTAATATGATATTCCACAATCAGTTCCTCCATTCTGCATTCATCCTTAAAGCTTTAGTGTGAACTTTATAGAAAGAGTTTTAAATGTTGTGTCATTGTATCATTGATCCGGGCGATCAAATTTTACCGTGGGTTGAACCAAAATTTATATTATTACTATGGTAGGCATAGATAGTGGGGTTTGGCCTCACTTTTACTACAATTCAGTTTACCCTGTATATAAAACTTATTATATGGAATTGCATGTAAAGTGTTGCCCCACTCTTTATTCACCCTATAGGCCTAATACTTTTATAGCGAGGTGGTTATAGAGCAGTGTGTCCATAGGCTTCTGGGAGTCATTTACTACTGCAGCAGTATTACCAGCTCCAGTGTTCCAATATCAAAAGACTGTCATTGCTGGCATTCGTACTGTTGCAGTATTAGATAACTCCCGCCAGCTTATGAGTGTGTTGTGTGCAATTGGTTCAATTGGTATGGTTCACCACTGAGCTGGTCAATGTATCTGTTTACTGTGTTGAGTGTTTATGTGCTGTAGAACCTCAGGTTCGAACCCCAGTCATGGATGGGTTATTCTCCCAGTCATGGTAGCGAAATGCTTTATTGCTCATATAAATGAAATCCTTGCAATGAAAATTTTGTATGAGTTACTAAAACATAGAGCCGAATACCTTTTAAATCACCATTTGCTATCCCAGGATTCATTACTGACACTCAACGTATCATATGAATAATCTATTAACGTACTCTATTAAGTCCTAGGACAGAGAAGCTTAATGATAATATATATGAAGTGACTGGAGAAGCCTTGAAACGCTAATGGCAACTAATGACAAGTCTTCCACACTACAAAACATATACATTTACATATATGATATCTAAAATTACAAACAGTGAAACAAGGGAAATAGAAATATCAAATTATTTTTCTAATTGTCTAGATCAATGCAACTGACTATGCACTATAGCCCTTATATACGTATGTGTATGACATATTCTGCTTTAGATGATGAGGGCGCCAGATAATTTCCAGCCACAGCTGGTTAACACCTCGTCAATGCCCTATGCTGCAGCACCAGCATGGCTCAGGTCTCAAAGATACCCAGGAGCTCAGACATTTGCCCAAGCTGACCAGCACGCTATGCAGGCTAGTGAACCATATACATATATCTAGAGTGTCTAGGCTGTATTCTGTATGGATTGTAATTTTTTAGTATCAAGTGCGAATTGATAATATTCCATTGGCTACTTCAGGTAGCTACGAGGGAGCATTACTGCTTCAAAGACTTGCTTTACCATCTTATGTATTGTAAAAAGTGGAAAAATAACATGGTTAAAGCTCGGTAAGATGCTCTACTATCTACTAGTAGTGTACTGTACAAATCCTGCAGCTTTTATCCACTGTCCAGTGTCTATGTACACACCTTGGGTACTCTACACTTTTTACTATCTTACCAAATACTGCAATGATGCTATTGCTTGTATTATATCTTTTGCAAAGCTTCTAGCAATAGCAACGGAGGTTGTCTTGCAGAATCGTGGCCAACCTTCAGCTTGTTCCTTATAAACGCCAACCTACTGGAAAATATGTGTAGCCCATAGCCATTGGCAACTTGAGCATGCAATACGAGTTAGCCATGTACATGTATATGTGTTGAGATAGTGAATAGTAAATACTACCATAACTGAGAAATCTCTTATCACATGACTTGGTGGTTCACATGAGTTGCCGGTTCCCATATAACATGGTGGTTCACACATGACTTGAGGGTTCAGATACCACAGACTCTTTCCACTGTCTCATTTTGTCTATGCTGACCAGCTAGCGGCTTCTCTCTGTCCTCCCTTGCACCCCGTGTATGTAGCCTCTGTCTATACTACGTTTACCCGCTTTAGGTGGCCCAAGAACAGCATGATTCATTCAAAGACCTGCTATTTCACCTTGTGTACACCGAGAGATGGAGCGATGTTGAAGCGGCGAGGTATTCTCCCTTTTGTATATAAAGCTAAACTAGGCCAGACTATTTTGTGCTACCAGCAGCATGTTGAATGCGTCTGCCAAACATCTCTTCTATCAGGCCTTACTATGCTCCATTATAAGACATTCAATATCTAATCTAGGTGTGATAAAACTATGTAGGTGTATAGTATAAATAGCATTTATTTTTCTGACTTTCTTATGATCGGTTTTCTGTGTTTTGTAAATCTACCATATGTCAGAAGATGGACATATCAGAATTCAAGTAATTTCAGTTTCATAATTATTTGCGTCATTAGAAACTCTTTTGAGGAGTAGGGACACTCGATAAAATATAATTTCATTAACTTTATTACTGTCGTAGGTCAATTATTTATACTATGTATAATTGTATATCATTGCTTGGTGTTTTGATATTAATGAATGTGAGCCAATGAGCTGGTGTTACTTTGTTAGAGTACTGTTTCGCTGGATGACATGCAAGCACATGTACAGTATAGAGTTTGCTGGAGCACCACCAGGATCTCCAGAGGAGCTTCTCATGGGTTTTAGAGACAACAAGACTACATACTGTAGAATCTATGAGCTTCTGTGCCTGTAAGTGGTTATACAAGCACATGCCAACCAACTGCTGGTATTAGTCAGTCAGTAGTGATACAGCAGTGACATTACCCTAATCTAAATTGACATTTAGTAGCCATTCATAGAGTTTTGCCACGAAAAGAGGTCATTGTATACAATTGATATACAATGTAGTATGATTGCTGATAACGATGTGTTGTGGCATACATGGCATTGTGATACCCCATCAACTGTATAATATGTCAACATCCTTAGCTTTGATCTACTGATGTATATGCACTGCTATGCACACACACTGTAATATCAAATCCAATCAGTGGAACTAAATTACACAATTGGGTAGTTATACAATCAGCTGACCCCAACTGAACTTGTACTGACCTACTATTGAGTGGTTGGTCCCATTGTCTGAGTAGTTGAACTGCATAATATTTGGGAATTCTACATCGTGGTTTTATTCTATACATGTATAGTTGTAGGCAGTAGGTAAAAAGGGTTGTTTTCAAATGGGCTAATACCTAAATGGAACACAAAAGTTGCATTGCATTGTGTATTATATGACGTAGAAGCTTAGATACATGTATGCTATATTATATATTATAGTACACTTGAGCCAGTCTCTAAACCCAATAATTTAAGAGTAATATCAGGTCTGTTCACCTTTTTTCAATCCCTTGACTTCATTATTTTAATGTTTCAATCTGTTGACTATAAATTACAGATACTCCGGTATTCCATGTATCACTGTGGTGGGCTATGCTAAGGGTATAGAGGTGAGGCCTGGTTCCTCTCTCCAGGACCAGAAGTTCAACCACAGCTGGAACGTTATCTTTGTGGATGATTCGTGGCAGCTGGTGGACTGTCACTGGGCCACTAGGTGTGTATGTGTGTACTGTCTAGTCACTCTAGTGCAGGGATGCCCAAATGTGTCCCTAAGGGACACAGTGTCCCTTTGCATGGATTTTGGTGTCCCTTCATCACTTCTCAAATTTTACATGCAAACATGTCTTTTTGTGTCTGAGCAGTGAAAGCAGTTGCGCTACATTACACTCAAAAATACATCACAATGTTAAAAAATCCCCGCATTTGAACATGTTAAAATATTCTTAGCTGACACACAAGTAGATTTCTGTCAATGATTTAAAACCTACAATAAATTGATGGCCTGATTGACCTAACCACAGTGCCAAGAGCTGAAGACAGAATAAGGTGAAAAGCACAGCTAGCCCAAGTTATCTAAAATTACTGTCAAACTGATGACACTCTTTGGTAACACATTCTTGTGTGAGAGTTTGTTCAGTCATCTGAACTATATCAAAAGCAAAAATCAGACAAGACTGACTGACAAAGATACCAGGCAGCTACTAAAAGAGAGACAGATTTTGAGGATGATACAAGAATAAGGACAACTCCATGTCACCCACTAATAATATTGTATCCACAAGTGAACCATGGAGCACGCTTTGACTATTCATTACAATTTTCATATAATTTGCTTAAACCACTACTGTCGCACCATTCAATATTTTCAAATAATCTTGTTCATCCTTTTTCAGTAAGATTGGTGTGTTGCTTGTCTTTGGTAACCTAGCAGCTGCCAAGAAAACCCTATTTTAATATTGGCTGATTTCACCTTCAATCAGCCTATGCTGGGAATTTTGGAAGCACTCAAGCAGTTAATATAAAACTGTGCTACAGAGATAGCCATAGGACCTGCAATGCATTGCATTGTTTTTTGTGGGCATGACTCTAACTTACTTATTCATCACTGTGCACAAGAGTTATTTATAGAATGACAGTTAGTGTTGGCTCAATAAGATTACTGGGCTATTTGATGTTAGTAGCTTACCTATGTACATAAGTTACAAGTATAGACTTAGAACAGGCATAGCCATAGGAACTTAACAGGCCTCAATGCTGAATGGAGGTCATAATAGCCAATATTCAAATGAGTTTATCTTGGCTGCCACTAGGTTTACAAAGACAAACAGCACATCAATCTTCATAAAATAAGATGACCAGTATTCTTTGCAAATATTGAATGGTGAGACAGTAGTGGTTTAAGGCCGAATCAGACTAGCAAATATCTTCGCCGCGTTTCATCACGTTTTGCCAGCATAACGACTTTTTTCTGCTGAACAACACACTGGCGATGCTTCCTCCATGAATTCACATTTTCTAGTCTGAACATGTGCGCCAAGGCAGGCAATTATTGTTATATGTCATGATTTCTACATGCACATTACATTATGACAGCGACTCAATTTGGAATTTTTGTCTACAGACACAAGTGTAGAATGGAGCCCATAAAATATTGCTGTCCTATCAGAAATCAGTGTTATTGAAAATTAAACGTAAAATATTAAACACGCTTGATATTTGGCGAACAGGGCGTTTGTGTTAATTTTGTGACGCCCTGTCCCTCCACCATCATTTACCAGCTAATAATGGCTTGAAATTCGCTAGTCTGTTTCTACTTTTATTCTGTTTTCGTGCACTTCAAAAGTAGATGACTAAATTGCTATTATACATGTACTTGAGTTAAAACAAAATCAATAAATAACTATAAAATAACTCATTTTGTATCATAATCAAATTGTCCATTTAATAATCGCAATAATGCAGCAGCAAAAACTAAGTGTCCCTTGCTCTGATGCCCTTTTAGAATTTGTCCCTTTCCACCAAAAAGTTTGGGCATCCCTGCTCTAGTGTATTGTGTTATTGTAGGCCTAACTGTGAACAATATACTATAGTACTGTAATCATATTATCATATACAATGTATTCAGTTTAACAGATCAAAGTCAGCAAAGCTGATGTGTTTGTAAGAGGAATTCAATCCAATACAGACACACAATGTGTTTGCTAGTAGTAGTAGTAGTAGTGGTAGTGGTAGTGGTAGTGGTAGTGGTGGTGGTGGTGGTGGTGGTGGTGGTGGTGGTGGTGGTGGTGGTGGTGGTGGTGGTGGTGGTGGTGGTGGTGGTGGTGGTGGTGGTGGTGGTGGTGGTGGTGGTGGTGGTGGTGGTGGTGGTGGTGGTGGTGGTGGTGGTGGTGGTGGTGGTGGTGGTGGTGGTGGTGGTGGTGGTGGTGGTGGTGGTGGTGGTGGTGGTGGTGGTGGTGGTGGTGGTGGTGGTGGTGGTGGTGGTGGTGGTGGTGGTGGTGGTGGTGGTGGTGGTGGTGGTGGTGGTGGTGGTGGTGGTGGTGGTGGTGGTGGTGGTGGTGGTGGTGGTGGTGGTGGTGGTGGTGGTGGTGGTGGTGGTGGTGGTGGTGGTGGTGGTGGTGGTGGTGGTGGTGGTGGTGGTGGTGGTGGTGGTACTATATGCTACTAAATAGTGCATATAGAGTGTCATACTGCGTATCATACTACTGTGGTGTGACTACTATGTTTACAGATACCTACAGTCCAATGACAGCAATGTACCAGAGAACATGGTATACGAGTATGATGACTTTTACTTCTGCCCCGACCCTGAAGCTCTTGTCTACTCCCACTTCCCTGAGGATCCCAAGTGGCAGCTTCTTAGGCAGCCCCTCAGGTGTGTATATAGGGCCACAGGCTAAGCTGCAGTGTTGGTGTTATGCATAGAAACACAGGTTACTAGGACTAGTAGCACTGTGGTACACATACATGTATATGGCCACAGGCTATGCTGTACTAGCATTGAATGTTTATATATCCATCTTATTGTTGGTATGAATCAAGTGGGTTAATCACAGATATCAGTGGGCAAGGGGAAGTATTACATACTATACATAGTGTAAACAACTAGTGTGTAAACTGAGCTGTTGTGACACACAAGTATATCCTTACAGCAAGCTTACAATAGTATAACATGGGCTATATAGGATTAGTGACATAACTTGGTCATGATGTCAAATTCTATAATTATTAGTCAGTGTACTGATACAGTCATGTACATCACATTTGTACAACCAGTCTAACATCACACTATATTATATAAGGTTTATATTACACAGTGACAGTACTAACAGTACTTATAATACTTGTAATGCTAGTAGTCATACATTACATACTGATAATGATGGTATAGTGTTATAGATTGGTGTAAATGACTCCAATATAGTACAGACAACTCCATCCACTTGTTACACTACATTAGTACATATGCACATACTACATACTATGCACTGTTTGTGGTAGCATGTCTATATACATTGTATGTATCTCTACTTTGCACAGCATGTACGACTTTGAAGACTTGCCTGTTGCTAAGAGCGCCTTTTTCAAGAATGACTTGAGATTCCTAAGTCATCACAGCGGAGTCATTCCTGCACAGAACGGCTGTGTCAGCCTCTCTCTGGGTAACTTCAACCCTTTGGCCTTCACCTTTAAGCTGCTGTATGGGGAGAGTTGTAAGGACGAACTAGGAGGTGAGTATCAGCCAATAAGAACTGTGTCTCTCTCTCTGTAAGTATGAGTTGCTTTCCCTTGTCTAAGTTAACTTAGTTCCCATAATAGAGTTATCCTCTCCTAGCCTGTGAATTGTCAAAGAGGGTTTTGAGTCTCACATATGGTTGTTGTGCTTTATGTACCATGTCACAACATACCAACATGTTTATACATATACATGCAGTGTATGCATGCAATATCTACATGTATGTTTAATATATACATACATCTGTATATCTACTGTACAATTGTATTTATAGGAGTTAAACTGACTAGATACGGCATACAGGAGACCAAAGATGGGCAAGTTAACCTATTTGTAAGAGCACCTGTTAAAGGCTTTTACTACCTCACCATATACTCTACCCAGGTAGGTCAATACCATCATGTGCTCGGCTATGCTATGCTATGTATAATCTACGCCCACTCATGTGTGTATATGTTTGGAGTCATCTGTCCTCCTTATCATATCTACTGACCAATGGAGTTGTCTTCCCCTCATGTGTATTTCATGAAGTATGCTACAATCATCACCAGACTTGCCTCTCCCATGGTAGTGACTATATACTACCTGCCCCATTGGTAATATGATATGCTGTGTACAGTGAATATGTCCACCTAACGTTACGTAGCAAGTGTCACCTCTGCTACACTGACTCCTCAAATGACACTTTGGTGTGCTCCACTGGTTAGTTATCTGGCAGCATAACTAATTAGTACAGAGTGTATCATATTCCCTATCTAGCTATGTATGACACTCGGTAGTGCATGTAGTATTTTTATATACAGTAGGTACTGTATATGTTTACATAGTGTATACCTGCATATACTATGGTATTGTATGACTGAAGGAATAATCAGTGCCTTGTTGATTGTGGAACACTAGCAGAGTATAGCCATGTCGAATCAACTTTTCAAAACTGTATCAAAATGTTTTGTGGGGAGTCGAAGTACAGGAAGTTAGCTTTTACCAATACGATTAATAAAACCTTCTGTCTCATTGATTATTTAGAATAATACGATGTTCTATGTATAACTCTGTGGGTCACCCTAATAATAATATGCTGTGTATTTATATCTTAGATAAAGAGGAGGTTCCAGGATGAGAGTATATACAATGCTGTGTGTGAATACAAGATCATATGTGACACTCCATACCCCAACGCTGAGCCGTACCCCTTCGTATCAGACACCAACTGGGGCCCAGGTACATGCTGGCCTCCTTTCATACTGTACTAAATGCAATCCTTAGTTTGTGGGTGTATAAACAATGTGCATCATAATTGTGTTCTTCACATAGCCAGTAACGCAGTGCCTGTTCTACATTGTATGTTATACACGACTGTATCATCTGCAATGAGCTCTCGGCTGCTATAGCTCCACATTGTTGTCCATGTGTATTAAGATATATTTGTGTGTTACTATGAATACAATGACGTCTACTGCAGGTGCTGATGTGTACCAGGCTGGTCTCATACCTAGCAACAGGAACGCTGTCATAGTGTCCCCTGATGGACACATTGAACTGGACTTTGAGAAGGTGAAGCCAATGAGAGTACTGCCCAAGCTGACCAGTGCCTATGCTAATGAGAAGCAGTGTGAGCAAGCCATTAAACAGGACGACAACGAGGTCCTTAGCAGGTCTGTATCAGGGGACATAACTCTATATCATACTGTATCAGGGGACATATCTTTATATCATACTGTATCAGGGGACATGACTCTATATCATACTGTATCAGGGGGACATAACTCTATATCACATTGTATCAGGGGGACATAACTCTATATCACATTATATCAGGGGGACATAACTCTGTATCACATTATATCAGAGGGACATAACTTGTAAATCACTTACTGCTGTAGAGTTGACATTGATCTCCCAGTTAATGGAGAGTATGCTCTAGAGATCTATGCTAATGATCCAGCACGTGACGGGAACACCTACACCCATGTTTGTCAGTATCTGCTCGTCAAGCCTAACAAGGGGGATAACTCTGCTAGTCTGTTCTACCAGTCACCCGAGTACAGGGAGTGTTACAATGTACACGGTCTAAAGGAGCCGTTCAACTCTCCTAACATGTCCCTTGAACAGCTGGCTAGAGGTAAGTGTATCCTAACATGTACCTTGAACAGCTGTCTAGAGGTAAGTGTATCCTAACATGTCCCTTGAACAGCTGGCTAGAGGTAAGAGTGTATCCAACTAGAGGTGAAGGTTGGTGTACTAGTGCTGATGTATGAGACTATAGCATACCCTCAGTACAATATGACTACTGAGGCAGCCATGTGTAGAGTATCAGTCTTATGACTGGCCTCACGCATCACAGCATGTGTATAACATTGGAGTGAATATTTTCTCAACAATACAAGTGTTGACATGTGCATGTAAATAAAGCATGTCTGCCTATGCCGTACTGTACAGTGTATACTGTATATACTATACATGCTATGCTATACATTGTATAGACTGAGTACCTACACACTACTTTATTACTATGCATCAGGTGTGGGTGATGTCCGACTCACAGACCCTGCGATGTCAGCAGAACCAAGACCCTCAGCTAAGCAGGCCGCCATGACCGGAGTAGAGATCGAGCAGGTCACTATACCATCTAAGCCCAAGCCCTCTGTGGCTGCTAAACCTAAAGGTACACAGGCTACACTATACTCTAGCTACATGCTAATGTACATATACTACATAGTTTATAAATACCAGAGTAATTAGTACAGGAATATTAATTTCCTTTCCAGGTGCTATATAACAATTTAATTGTGATTTATTAGATAGTAACAATACAGAGTATGATTAGCACACGACCCTATTTAGGGAGTGGTTTACTGGCTGCACTAACTCCTGTTACCATGTAACAACGTAACTACACATAACCATGTAATAGTCATCCGCTATCATCAATATATAGTCACACTTCTTCTAAACTCTTAATTTATTCATAAGGCGTGCCAACGTTCAGTTTCACTCACTTCTGTTTAATAACATTGTATCACTCAGCAATCAAGTGGTATGCACTGTGGCCTGTGCCGAGTTGGGCTCCTCCTTTCCCTGCCCTAATGTCCTCCACCACAGGAGACTAAGGCTACAGTTTTGCGTACCAAACACTCCCATGGTGAGGACACTGTGCTACTTGCCTAGCTAGTTTCCTCCTGTCGGACGTGTTATATACCTATACCTACCGCTGTATATGCACGCTATGCACTGACTTCAGATAAGTGGAGGTGTACTAAGATGGCCAACAGTTGAACAAACTCCACCCAAACTTGCAGTAATATATATACAATATGGAACACCGGGCCTATGCGTATTGATGTTCATGTGAATTTGTCAGATTTGAAAGTTCTACTTGTTTCGAAGTTACGCCCTGATCACAGAGTAATAACCTACCCTGATTTAGAGGGTATAACGTGTTGGTGATAACCTACCCTGATTTAGAGGGTATAACGTGTTGGTGATAACCTACCCTGATTTAGAGGGTATAACATGTTGGTGATAACCTACCCTGATTTAGAGGGTATAACATGTTGGTAATAACCTACCCTGATTTAGAGGGTATAACATGTTGGTAATAACCTACCCTGATTTAGAGGGTATAACATGTTGGTGATAACCTACCCTGATTTAGAGGGTATAACGTGTTGGTGATAACCTACCCTGATTTAGAGGGTATAACATGTTGGTGATAACCTACCCTGATTTAGAGGGTATAACATGTTGGTAATAACCTACCCTGATTTAGAGGGTATAACATGTTGGTAATAACCTACCCTGATTTAGAGGGTATAACATGTTGGTAATAACCTACCCTGATTTAGAGGGTATGACGTGTTGGTAATAACCTACCCTGATTTAGAGGGTATAATGTGTTGGTAATAACCTACCCTGATTTAGAGGGTATAGCGTGTTGGTAATAACCTACCCTGATTTAGAGGGTATAGCGTGTTGGTAATAACCTACCCTGATTTAGAGGGTATAACATGTTGGTAATAACCTACCCTGATTTAGAGGGAATAACATGTTTATAGACTGATCTTCAGTTCATCTAATATGTTGTTACTAGGTTTATGTATGTATTGTTACTATGTAATGATGCATGGAATTTCTCTCCTATCTATATATAATATACATTGCATATCATGGTACACTTGCCATGTCTGCAATATATCACGGGCTGACATAGATAATGATAGTGCTGATATAAATAGCAATCACCTCCCCTACATTGCCACCTGTTTACATGCTTATGTGTATTTACCTGACAGGACAGAGTGGCTATATATAACAGTAATATATGTATGTCTTTATATACCTGTCATATTATATTCTCCTTATCTGCTAGACTCAGTTTTGTATCTAATTAATACTAATTAACAGGGGATAAGCCTGCCGTGCCCAGCAAGCCTACCCCTAAACCCAAACCTAAGCCAGGAGCTGCAGCCGCTGGCAGAGTTGGTGATGGTATGCAGCATGGTAGTGAGGACTATGCTAATCTACCTGCTAGTGGTGTACAAGGAGCGTATCCAGGGGATGAGGTGGGTGAGCAGGGGGAAGTTGTTAGCATGGTTACTGGGGTATTGTAGTATGTGTGTGAACTGTTGGCAATAGACTGGCCATTGATACCACGCGTACAGTAGAGTTATACAGTAGTTTAGTCACAACTTGTGTAGTTAGTTGGTCTGCCCATTCCCCCACATTGTTATGAGATGCTGTATCCACCCATTTATCTTCCAGGAGTGTTTGGAAGTGACACTCTGTGGATGTGTTAGATAGAGCATACTCTGGATTACCTATCCACGTTCCTAGTTAATTGCATTCCACATAAATTAATAGAGAATAATATATTATATGTATGGAGTAAATGTATGTGGTATGTATTACTGTGTAGTACAATGCTGCTCCTGGCACCGCTGGCTATGGTAGTAGAGGGGGGCCACATGACCCCTACCAGCAACCATTTGAGTATATGGATCAGCAGGCTCAGAGTGCCGCCACCTCCCAACAAGGAGCTCCTGGCGCCAAGTTCTCTGATGTCGGCTATGGAGCTCAACCCTATAAGGTACTGTCTATTACACGTTCTACCTACTCTGTATATAGACTAGGTACATCTCACTCTCTACCTACTCTGTATATAGACTAGGTACACGTATAAGTAGATCTCATCTCAATGTCTTACCACAACTACTATACATTAATGTAGGATAATGCTCTGAAATATTGTAGCCATTAATGTTTCAAATCAATATTAATTGTCAGTGGTAAGTGATTTACATGTAGTTATGTTAATGGTAGTTTGTGTATTCAATGCATATCCTATGGCTACCTGGTAGTATTCCTCATTTGTAAAGTTTCTGTGAAAAACATGTTTGTGGCTGGCGCTTTCCTCCACCTTTGATCTGCCAATGTAATGTGTATGTGATGTGTATGTGTGTGTTCGATAGGGTTCCTCTGGTAATGATGGATATGATGGATCAGAACTGGATCCACAGGGCAGATATACCTCAGAGATGAATGTTCCTGGATACGGGCAGAAAGGAGATCCAAGGTATGTGTCCGAGTTGGCAGTTCCATATGGTAAAGAAGGTGATCCCCGATATGGTCAAGGCGACCCCAGGTATGGTCAGGAAGGTGACCCCCGATACGGTCAAGGCGACCCCAGATATGGTCAAGAGGGTGATCCCCGATATGGCCAAGGTGACCCTCGATATGGTCAAGAGGGTGATCCCCGATATGGCCAGGGTGATTCCCGGTATGGTCAGGAAGGGGAACCCCAGTATGCTCAGCTGGGAGATCCACGATATGCCCAGCAAGGAGAAGCAAGGTACGGACGTTCTGGCGACCTCGGATATCCTGGCATGGGAGGAGCTGCGTATGCAGGCAGAGAGGGATATGATGAGTACGGTAGACCTCTGGCAGGGTTTGGACACGGCCAGAGTCAGGAGGACATGGAGAGGCACGGTAGACAGAGGAGTGCAGATGATGATGTGATGGGTAGTGGAGAATACGGGGGTCGTGGTGCTGGAGGTAGAGGGTACAGCCAGTCTGGCGTGGTGAGTAACCTCTATATATACATACGTGTTATATTAAATTATGTTATGTTATATTGTATTGTAGTAGGTTATATTATATTATCCGGTAAATATTGCATTGTATGATAGGTACACCAAAGGAACTCCCACCAGATATATTACGTATGTATGTATGTATGGTGGGTGCACCAGATACTGGTCTCTGTAATTCTCTTTTTTTATAGCAGTTATAAAAAAAAACTATTTGTTGCAAACTTTTTGCAACTCCTTTCACTTTATGTCACATCTTGCTAGTATGATATTGTGATTTATTGCTGGTATACCGTAGCCTCCTTGTAGTGAGTAATTTACCCAGTATGCAATAATAACTTGATAGTATCGATAGTGATATATGATTCAATAGGCACCAATATTAAATTATGACGAAATATATAAATTGCTGATTAATCCCTTGTACATGTACATTCATGGCCGATACCCTATTAGCTGCTATGTGTTATATTTAGCTACACAGTCAGGGGTTCATGTAATATTGTTATTGACTGGGGCATAGAAGGGATGGTAGCCATGGTAACAGGAGAGAATGGTCATGCTACACGCACCATTAATCACTCTCACAACTTGCCATTGAATATTTAAAAAACTTTCTGACATTCAGTGAAGTGAGCGAGAGCATAGTGCCTGTGATTATAGCCAGTAGCTGGCACATCTCCTCTATACTACTTGTTCATGTCGTCTGCATCATGAAGTCGGATAAAAAGAACAAGTTTCTCTCAATATTCTCAACTTCTAAAGACAAGAAAGATAAATCTGACAGTAAAAGTGATAAAAGCCGAGACAAGAAGGATAAGTCGAGTAAAGCGGAGAAACCAGATAGGAAACAGAAACATAAGACTGAGTCTCTAGAGCAGGTCAATGACCTCCCACCTCCAGTAATAAGACACTTAAATGCGTTCCACAGCTACCTACCGAATACGTTCGGCAAGTATCCGGTGGACTATGTACCTGTAAACATTTCACAACTTAATTTATTGTCATTACAATCAACCATATTATCTAAATCGTCATTGCCATCTAAATATTGGACCCCTAACTCCCCGACGTCTATATCATCGACGTTGTCTAAAGGATCTAATGCTTCAAAGACATCTTCTAAAGTATCAACTGCATCTTCTAAAAGTAAATTGGAATCCCGTAAACAATCCGTACAGGTAATGTTGCGTCGTCGGATCAGCCGTACGGTGGATGTAGTTTTTCTACCAACAACCAATATCCTTCTTCTATCTATTATAGCTTTATCTAGTCACTTATGTAGATGTATATGTGTGTGTATGTGTATGTGTATGTGTATGTTCATGTGTATGTGTATGTGTATGTGTATGTGTATGTGTATGTACATGTGTATGTGTATGTACATGTGTATGTGTATGTGTATGTATATGTACATGTGTATGTATATGTGTATGTATATGTATATGTACAGTGGTGTGCGAAATAAACTGGACCCCTATGTTGGCATGGCATATTTGCTGCTTAAAGCCTTCTGGAGTCATGCATTTGCATAAAATATAGACAAACTATATATCATTGTAATCCCCAAAGGCTTCTGAACTGAAATATGTGAAGTATGAGTTTGTAAAAAGTGTTTTACTAACACTTTATTAGCTCTAAACCTTACTACCTCCCATTTTGCTTATTGACGAAATATTCTTTGTAATGAATTAGTGCATTACGAGTGCTTTAATCTGCTGAGTTAGCATGTTTTATTAGAACAACTCTGAGAAAAATCATTGAGTGGTCCTGAAAGGTGCCATTGGGTGCTATTTGAAAGGTATTGCAGACCCAGTACTTAGTTGGCCAGCCTTTGGTCTTCGGAACCGCTCGGCTTCTTCTGGGCACACCGGTAACCAGGTTCTGGAATGATAATGTAGTGCCAGGCATAAATAATTCCTTCTAGTGGTGTTGTGTTGTCTCTGCTGAATTGCACACCAACTCTGTGCCAAAGATTTTCAATTGGATTCAGATCAGGACTTTGAGCCGGCCACTCGAACATTCTAGCACTGCTGTTATTGATGCATTTCCTGACTTTGTAGCACGATGACAAGGCACATTGTCATCCTGAATCAACCATTCATAAATCTAGAGTTCCCTGGCACATGGCAGTAGCTTATTCTCTAGCGCATTAATGTATTTGTCTCCGTTAATCATGCCATCGGTCACCGTTAAGCGTCCGACACTTTTGCGGATATGCATTCCCAAATTGTTACCGAAGTGGGACTCTTTATTATTGGCAGGAGGCAGCATTCTGTCTCTTTATATCGGTTCAAAGTTGTAGCAATAGTATTCTTGACCATTTAACCTTTTTAGCTATTGCAGAGTTAGACTTTCCTTGGTTGTGCAGGTGTACTATTACACTTTGTTGCTGTCAACTGAGTCGAGCCATGATTAAAACAGACTACCGAGAACTGAGTAGTTGGGCACTTTAGGATACCAAAAGTTAACTTTTGTGTATCACACTACATCAAACACAACATCCACAGAGTGTTATCGTGATTTGCGTCTAGGCAATATGTGTCCAAACACAAATTATTGTCCAGATAAGCCCTGCCGAAAATAATACACTTTGCAGCCAATTTTCCGACATGGGTTTGGATGAGTAATTGCATTACAATTTAATTTGGGTTAGGTGAATGCAATATTTGAAGACAGATTCAGAATCCTGAGAAGATTTCCATTCTAATGATATATAAATTGTACCTGTTATTCACATAGAATGCTGGGAATTTAGTAAGAAACAAAAAGCATATAAAACACATTCAATAAGGAAAGGGGTCCAGTTTATTTCGCACACCACTGTATATGTGTATGTGTATGTGTATGTGTATGTACATGTGTATGTATATGTGTATGTACATGTGTATGTGTATGTGTATGTACATGTGTATGTGTATGTTCTGTAGAGTGATGAAGACTTCCCTGCACCTCCGCCAGCCAGTGACATGTTGAACATGGAGTTTGCACCCGAGCGTAGTCGTGCTGAAGTACCTATTGCCCCAACTACATTTGAGCCTATACACATAGCTGTAAGTGACTCGATATACAAGTATTTATACTTGACTTGTATGTGTTTACTGTTGAGTCTATCTTTCTTGATCTCTTATACCTGCAGCGGTAACTCTCTGTCTAGACATTCTGGTGTCATGTATATCCTTCAAAGGTTTTATAATGTATGTAAAATATTTTAGCAATTGGGAAGTAGTGCAAGGGTAAGTATTCGTGACATGCATATGTGACTACTACACAGATGTTGTTTCTTACCAAATTGCTTGGTTACTGTGATTTTACTATCTCTACCCTTGAGAAATGCCTTGTACCAACAGCAGATACCTGTCATAGCATGTCTACTGCATATAAATGTCCATCTATCAGCAGCTACCTGCTATAGCATGTCTACTGTATACAGGCTACTTCTACCAGCAGATACCTGCCATAGCATGTCTATTATATACCAATATACATCTGTCAGCATACAGTTACCCACTATCATAGGCGTTATCTACCTGCCAAATGCTGTCATACTGAAGTCCAGTTAGGTGTGTGCATGTATAGACATGGGTGGAGCACCTTTTCCTTGCTAAATAATTCCCACGAATTTCTCTAGGGATAGTAATTATACAACCAATAGTACAATACAGTCTACTCCACAGTCTATAATTCACAGTCTGTGTTCTACAGTCTATACTCTACAGTCTATACTCTACAGTCTATACTCTACAGCCTATACTCTACATGTACAATCTCTACTTCACAGTCTATACCTATTTTGACTATGACAATAGCTGAGAGTACTGAAGTAATTTACACCAAAACATTGAGATAAGGGCGCCGTATCTCCTCCTCTCTCTACGCTATATATCAGACTACCTCTCCATCTCCTACTGGTGCACACCACAGTATTATATTATACACTCTGTGCCTATATACAGATGTAATGCATGCTACCAAACCTCACATCTCTTATCAATAAATCACTAGTTTACTGCTTCCTATAATGTATGAAGTACTGTGTTAGACACCCAGTGAATACAATGCACATGTATATCATAGTACGATATTCTCCTCTGTTCTCTAAGTTACTATACATCATTGTTGATTGCCTTCCCTCATTTCCTTTCTTACTCGTGTCAAATTAATTTTATGTTAAATTTCTAAGTAGTCTGTGCCAGGCTCATGCCTCTATGTCTAATAGATTGTTTAATTTACATATCTGTCTAATTACCTCACGGAATATGATATTTCTGTGTCTGTAAGCTAGTCGAATGTCATTTGGAACTGTTTGCATACTTTCAATTGCCTCGGTGATGGTGAGATGTAGCTGTATATGCATGACGGTTGGATACTATATCAAGGTGTGCATGTTTACAGGAAGTAGACACTCAGTTGTCGCACGTGCCCAAACCCGTACCTCCGCAGCTGGAGGAGAACCTGGTGTTCAGTGCAGAGAGATCACAGCAGTTCAAGACGGTGGATACTCACGCTGTACAGGTGGCCAAGACAGAGCACAACTCATTCAGAGACCTCATCTGGGATCTCATATACGATAAGAACATCACTGATGATCTGGAGAAAGCTAGGTAAGTGCTGTACATACACATCTACCTATTGCACACTGTACACTGTGCAGTGTAAACTGTACACTGTACACTGTACACTGTACACGGTACACGGTACACTGTACACTGTAAACTGTACACTGTACACGGTACACGTTACACTGTACACTGTAAACTGTACACTGCACACTGTACACTGCACACTGTACACTGTACACGGTACACTGTACGCGGTGCGCGGTACGCTGTACGCGGTACACTGTACACTGTACACACTTACTTACACTACTGAATATAGGGGGAGAGTGATAGGCTGCCACAATCACTCGGACAATTTCACTAACTTTCCATCTCTGGAGTATTAAAAGTATTTAGTATGAAATAATGTGATAAATTATGTACCTTTCCTCTGAGTTTAATGAGTCAAGTTGTGAGATGATACATTGTCTACATGATACTGTGTGCTGGATAGACTAATCACTGAGTGTATAGCCTACAGATGACCTTGGGTTAACCTTTCAGAGTTATATTCCTATGGCTATGTACGAAGGACTTGGGTAGTATGCAGTTCCGTAACGTCATGGCCGGCAGTCCCGAGGAGATACTGCTCAATGTGAAGCAGGGTAAGGCAAGCTACGCCCAGATATACGAGACTCTGTGTAGCTATGCAGGACTTCACTGTCGAGTAATCAGAGGATATGCTAAAGGTGCTGACTATAAGCCAGGTGAGTGGTGGCTATATACTCTTACCTTTGTCACATGTAGATGCACATACATATGGCGCAGCCCACTTTATATTATATACAAAAATATGTCTTCTCTCTATTTAGGTATGCGATTCCGTGGAACCCAAGCTTTCCATGCCTGGAACTCTGTACTAATACACGGTCACTGGAGACTGATAGACTGTCACTGGGCCTCCAGGAGAATGTTTGGAAAGAAGGGAACAGAACACATCAGGTGAGTCTAGCTGATAGTTCCACATGTAGTCCTTTACAGGTATACATGTGTGTACCATGCACTATACATACTCTATACATACTCTATACATACTCTATACACACTCTATACATACTCTATACACACTCTATACACACTCTATACATACTCTATACATACTCTATACACACTCTATACATACTCTATACATACTCTATACATACTCTATACATACTCTATACATACTCTATACATACTCTATACATACTCTATACATACTCTATACATACTCTATACATACTCTGTACATACTCTGTACATTGTGAGGTGACACGTTATACACTTGCAGGTACGAACTGGATGACTACTACTTCTGTGTGGATCCCCGTCAACTCATCTACACTCACTTCCCCGAGGATAAGCAGTGGCAGCTGCTTGAACAGCCCTACGAGCTGGATGAGTTTGAGGACCTGCCACTAGTCAAGAGCCTCTTCTTCAGATACTGTCTGCAGCTGGAGAGCCACACCTATGCCACCATTGTAGCCGACGATGAGTTCAAGGTCACGGTAGGTTCATTGACTCCTTCATAACTCGTTGAATATTGATGTACTGTATGTTGTGTTATGTTACTAATAGCTAGGGTGCGACTAGCATATCCACTGCTTGCTCACTGACTGCAGGTGAACTACCAGTACTACAGAGGTCCAGGGCTGGAGTTTACCTTCAGTCTGCACACAGATGAGGGAGAGGAAGTGGTGTCTGGGGTACCTCTCAGCAGGTTTGGTGTGCAGGAAACCACCAACGATGGTAAGGCCAACTTCAGGATCAGACCTCCAGCAGTTGGAGTCTACAAGCTGGCAGTCTATGCTAAGGAGGTGCAGGTCGGAGAGAAAGTCAACAGGATGTACTGTGCTGTCGTGGAATACAGGGTAAGTAGGGTATGTACAGGGTAAGTGAGGTATTTGGAGGGTAAGTAGGGTATGTATAGGGCAAAGCAGGGTAGGGTAACCTACTACAGGTAGGAAATGAGCACCACACTATCTCATTAATACACAATGTTATACATACACTGAATGATTAATGTGGGTGTTGTACTGTCATAGTGTAAACATCACTTGCCAATAGGTGACTAACATACATTATACATGTATGTAGTATGGTTACTATGGGGTAATGTCAGGTACATGCGTTTTGCATTGTCTATCTATAAATAAGTCATATTACATCATGCTTGACATCTGTATTGTATACCATCTAGTGACTAACATTGTATGTGTTGTAATATTTAGCTGGAGGTTGGGGGTGTACCACCTCACATTGTACCGTACCCACCCTGCTCAGGGACTACATGGGGTATCAGTCCAGCTACTGCGAAGAAGAATGGACTCTCTACTAAGTTCACATCTGGTGTCCTCTACACTAAGAGTGGACAGAGCGAGGTGTGTGGTTACTGTATGCTACCATGTATAATGGATACACATTACAGCGTCTGCTGCTCCTTTAACTGACTACCATGTGTACACATTACAACGTCTACTGCTCCTTTAACTGACTACCATGCGTACACATTGCAATGTCTACTGCTCCTTTAACTGACTGCCATGTGTACATATTACACTGTTGTGTTCAGATAAGGTTCAAGCTGCACAGACAGCTCCTCTTCTCTGGTAAACTGAGGAGTAACGTCTACTCCGAAGATGAACTCAAGAGTTGCATCCTCTACCGAACTGTCGGGGAGACGGCCATATTCTCCGTCTCTGTACCCGCTCCTGGAGAGTATGGTCTGGAGGTGTTTGTCAATGACCCAACCGTGGACGGGAAGAGCCTGAGGCACATGTGTCAATATCTACTACTCTGTGATGAGCCACAGGTATGGAACTAGGGCTAGATTATCTTATTACTGTATGGGGACCTTGTCTATTATCAAAGAGTGCAGATTTGTGTTTCCTACTAACTAGTCCAGTCCTGTTATGTCCATATCCTGAGCTCATTCTATCTAGAGGAGAGGTTAATAATGATGTTCTTTACTGTATCTTCCCCACTTTGTTTTCCAATTGCAGAGGGCCTCATGCTAAGATATATCTCCCACCCCTTACATCATGTTCTTACAGAATACTAAATTATTATTTGTATACATTACTAATTTTGTCGTGAATAACATTGTGTGCTTTCTGCTAACTTCTACCTTTTGTTTGATTCTTGCAGGAAATGGTAATTATAAATATATGTTTTATTTTAATTTATTTAGGCTTTGTGATTTCCTAATGGCTGGCTTGCTTCCTCATTCATAACGAATAATATAGACTAGAACTAAACATAAAATTTAAATATATCAGGGGTGGTTCATGCTCTGCCCGATATTTTGTGTATGAGTTGTGGAGTGTTTGGTTTACAGCTATTAGTTGTTGTAACTGTAAGCTATAGACTTAGAATCATGATTTCCCCTTCCCCCTCCAACTGTTCTAACATCTGGTTACATGTGTGTCTAACAATACAGTACGGAGTCTAGAATAGTTTGTACTGCAGAATTATCTTCGCCACACAACTGTAATAGCTGAGACTTTACCAATGTTTGTCTACTTGATTTCATTATAAATCATACATGCACTGGGAAAGGTAGTGGTAATTGCAGATTACATCACTTAGCTGTGTGTTTCTGTAGATATCACTCTGTTTTGTGTCCCTCCCTTCTTCTAGCAGTGCACTTACATGGTGATAGTAGAGTATACTACTATACATTGTGTATATTAATTATTATATAGGTTAGTGGTATCAGGTTCCCACAACTCCCACCAGCATATCTGGGACCACAGCAGGCGTACACCCGTCTTGGTATGAACACAATCAGTAACAAGGATCCACTGATACACTGCACCAGTGGAGCTATAGAGGTCAGTTTGTCTATTATAGCATTAAGTATCACCCTAGTATGTTATAAAATCTGTATGTTGTATGATAATTATATTTGTAGATAATAATTGTTATGTACATCACACTGTATAATTTTCGATGTTGTGTATATAATATGCATGCACATTGTCTCTTTTATGGTAACACAACCATTGTATTTTGTAATAAAGCTTTAATGTACAGTTATATAATACTAGCCTTTGGTTCTGCAGGTTAGTTTCTCTACTACGATGCCTCTGAGAGCCACCTCCAACCTGATCCTGACAGCCGGTAACCAGGACCTCACTGAGTACATTCTACAGCAGTTTAGAGACAATACTCTCACCTTTCAGATCCGTCTGCCTCGTGCTGGTATCTACAAGTTCCAGGTAAGGGCAGGGGTTGGTTGTAGCGCCACACCCACCCGTCTTGCGGTTCATATCATGCTAGTATGATCACTAAGGGAATAGTAGTACCACACTGTCTCCCTGGGGTAGTAATTGTTCTACCCATGAGTTGTAACACAGCAAAACACTGTCACCAACTCCACTGCATTGCTTTTATAAATTTTTGTTATAGTGGATCATTGATATAATGTTGAGAATATACATGTACATCCATTCCATGCACTGTGTCTGTTGTAGATATTTGCACAGCCTTTAGATGACACTAGTGACTCCCTACCAGGAGTATATAACTACCTGATCAACTGCTCCAATGTACCAGCACCTCCACTCCCATTCCCTAAACAGTTCTCTCAGTGGAAGGAGGGCTGTTTCCTGCTGACCCCTGTAGATGGCGACCTCGCTGCCTCTCAGCCCCAGCATGACCCTCGACCCGACTACATATTCTACCAGGTAAGTGGTAGCAGGTGCTACTATTTGGACAATACATCACCGTTAAATGTATGTGTTGTACCCCAGTACGACCAGTACCCCAGTACACTGGTTACTGTGTGTCGTAGGTAGAGGTACCCCAGCACACTGGTTACTGTATGTTGTAGGTAGCGGTACCGAATGCCTCCAGAGTGGCTGTGGTGGTTGGTACAGAGTGGACTCATCTGGAACTCAATGCTGATGGTGTCTGGGAAGGTGCTGCCTTCTTCCAGGCTGGTTGGGGACAAGAGAACACAGCTGCCCTCACAGCTAACTATGGATCTAACTCTGCCAGCTACAACACTTTACTGGAGTTCAGGATGTAAGCTACTGGGGTGTTTGTGTGTGATATACACTATAATGACTAACTGCCCTACATACTGGGTGATCTATCTGTTACACGTAAAGAGTTTCTGAATTTCCATATTTCTTTAGTTTTATATAATTGGTTAGTTACTAAGAAAATAATATTGCAGTAGAAGTGGTGGGGCTAGTCACTCTATTACTATACAACATTTCTATATTGTTAATCTTGTTAGTTACTCTGCTAGGCAGCTTGTAGCAATTTTTATTCACACACTTGTAGTATGAATGTAGTAGTCTATATTCAGCATTATAGCAAAAGCACATATCAAACAATAAATCGTATGAGAACATAAGCAATGGAGGTTTTTATTCTGATATATTTTAACAATACTGAAAACAGGTAAACAAGGTCCACATTTTGCTGAAAAAAATCATTGGCAGTAACAATGATCCAGAAAATACATTATATTTGGGTACATAATAATTATAATAAATAATTATAATGAATAATAAGCACTATTTAAGAGTTTTAATGGTTTTGAGCAACAAGGAGAAACCTCACAACAAACAAGTACCCCAAAATTTCCAACATCTTGTACAAACAACTACACAATGTACTAACTAGAAGTCCTTGTACATGCACCAGCTATCTGGGGTGTATTTTGGGGTTGTCTACTCTACCACTGGTGGAAAGACAACTCCATTATTAGGTGTTCTAATAGGTTCAACTCAGTGGACTTCTGCAGCTCCTCCAATAATCCAATAGAAACTACAGATCTAGAAAGTTATGGTGTGACATCTAAAAGTGTATAGTGTTTGGTAGCCTGGGAATATGGGTTTTGGCTCTTTCAGGAGGGCCACGTTCCTCCCATCTGGTGCTGTAATGGTGTTCCATCAACTGCCTTTGTAGTTTCCCAAGGCTACAATTAGAGTAGTTTATCAACAACAACATTACATAAACCACAAAATACTATCATCTAGCAATATTTCTACTGTGTATATACATTCATATCCCTCCCTAACAACATCTCAGATACTAGGTCTATAGAACATAGCTTGGAATAGAAGGAACCCAAATGTTTACTGTGGTACAAGGATTAAAAGAGAAATTGGAATACATACAAGATACAATATCTACTATCAAAAAAGAAGGGATGTCAAATTAACATTCTGGTATATCAAAACTTTCAAAAAAGATCCATTTTTAAATTAAAAGTCCAAAGCTCTTTTGTAAAGATGTTGCCTTTGTACAAATAATGATGCATCAAGAATGCAACAGAATTTGTTATTAATAATCTGGCATTAGTTCTATTTAATTAAAAGCAGACAAGTTGGTGACAGGTGATTGCGAAACAGTGAGAGGTTAGCTGCACAACCATGATGAATTGCAATGTTATAAAGATGTTGAATAAGTACAAAATAGAGTGTTCAATGGTCGGTAATAAATTATTATAAACTGGACAATACACCAGTAGACTAATTTTGTCGGTTTGCAACCAAAAATCCCCTCCCTCTAGTTATGCCAAGTCTAGAATTTGCAAGTTATATCCTATCACTCCAGTTTGAATATAGAAAAACACGATATTTTGTACTTGTCAACAGCCTTATAATATTATTCTACATGATTGTATATATACATCTGGAAAAAAGGAGTGAGCCATTGTGATAACTATTACAGCATCTATTAAATATGGGTGTAAATAGAACGGGTGCAAATTGAGATAATTCAGCGTGAGGTTGCTTACGGTCTGTTCATTTGTATCGGCTCAATGGGTCAAAATCTATGACATTGGCCCTGTGTTGTCTGTACCAGAGAAAACATAAATATATTATAGTAAGGTATGCATGTATATAATATGAACTAGATAAAAGCAAACAGTGAAGAGAGCTGGTCTCAGTACTTACACCTGATACATCACAACTAGTAGTAGTTCATCCATTCAAGTTATAAGTTATAATACAGGTACAGGCATTCATGTACAGGCTATACTATATGTTCCACAGTGCCATATCTGTGTTGTACACTAAAAGCTATTGAGCTATATTTGATCACAACCCTAAACTGTCCTTGAACAAATTGTGAGAGGGCAACTCCTTACTATGGTCAATAGCTTATGAATGCTCATTGCTTAGCAACTAACAACCATTGCAATAAATTCATGTTTAATTTCTATTGGATATCAATTCCAATCTGCATTTAAATGCCTCTATCTATCTATACAAAGTCATGCTGCTGGCAGCTAGACGGGTTTTTCTAGACTGAATGTGGTGTAAGGTTGGCTGTATAGTTACTGTGTAACTAACATTAATGTTATATACATTTAGTGATGTAAGGGATGTAGTACTAGTAGTGTACTGTGGGGGAAAAGCAAATTTTGTCCACAACTGGAAATGTTAGCAGTAAAAGATTGGAATTAAAAGCTCACTTTTACAATCTGCTTTTAGCCACAGCGTGTTCCAGAAGCTACTCTATTCTAACCTTTGCTACTTATTTTTACAGTCTATTTTCTATAGTGTATGTTCTACATTACATACTACGTTTTCTAGAGTGCAAGTTCTATAATCTATACTACATACTCTATATCTATCTTCTATACTCTACCTCTGACAATCTTAGGTCTAACAATCAAAAATAGAGAGAATATTCAACAGAACACATATACTAGAACACACATATAAATATACACATACAATATATAATTGCATGTTGGTTAACGCAAACAGATTCTGATTATAAATTGAAATATAAACGTTAAAGAGAAAGATGGTGGTTAACCACAGCAGCAGCGGTAGCGGCAGCAGCAGCAGGGTCATTCCTTATATTATATGTATATAGAAGGGCCTACCAGATTGAATAGTTATACATGGACTACAAATTATAAAGTTATCAGATGTAGTCAATTATGAATAGTAAACATTTATACAGAGTTAAAAAATTATAGATATCCTCTATAATGTAAAACTTGTTGGCTGATGAATTGTATAAAACTATGAGTAGAAAGATATCTACTGAGCTGCTAAACATCTACAAGTTTAAATAATAGAAACAATGGACAATAGACAACGGGACACTGAGCATTTCCTGGTTTGACAACATTAGATATCCCCAAGTGTCTAGTATAATAGAATGAATTAATATAGTGCAATACAGCTACCTACGACATTGATAGCCAAAAGATTGCTAGCCTGTACTATTGGGGGGCCTGAGGCTATGACATATAGAAAACTGTAGAAGATACTACAAAGGTTCATCACCCATTATGATGCTACATTTATAGCTGGCTCATGCATACCTAGAGAACCTATACAGGAAAGTAAAAAAGTATATTTTATGGAGATATTTCAGCGAACAGGCAAAAAGTAAACAAGGCTCAGAATATACAGCCATGAGATTTCCTCCTAACATCTCAGAATTGCATGTACAAATGTGTAAATTTATAGAAACCAAGTCATAAGCTAACTACCTGCACTCATAAATGAGACAGTTCACTGTAGTATAGTGTTTATAGTCTGTGTTTACAGGTCAAGGATATCTACCTATTGGCTACAGGTCAAGGATAGTGGACATATATCTACCTGTTAGGAGAGCTAACAAAGTTATTCTTTCCATTCTGTAACCTGAGATTGCTGGCTGTATGGGAGGCCGAACTGGGTACATTAGCAGATGACTTGGCTAGTACCTCCTCAAATTGCCTCCTGGGTAAACCTTTAAAGTAATTGACAACTTGTAGTTGAAGATGAGCAACGCTAAAGGAATAATATACTGAAATGTTCTAGAAGTGGGCATTTATATGTACGGTAGAGGGACTTTATGTAACTATATTCCTGTGTTTATTTCATCCTACAGACTGACTTCATAACAATACTAACCTGGCATCACATAGGAGGAGATTTTATTTAGCTGAGTCCTACCAGTTGGGTCTGCACTACCTGCAACAGCATACAGTATATACCCATGTACACTGTAACAAGTTTTAATATTCTAGTAACAAATTGATAATATATTCACTATTAAGGCGTTGCAAAGAAAAATAAATTGTACATCTTAATTTCTGTAGCGCATGTATAACCTATGGCTGAAATATCCTAAAAGCCAAAATTATTTGCATCATTTAATCCCAAGGTGATAGAAGGGGCTAGTAGTGACAGATTACCACAAACTCGTTTGGAGTTGTCCTCTTGGTTAAATGGTATGAAAGGAAAGACAACTCCCAATGTATACTATTATTGTATCTTACCGAAACCGTTATAGCTGGGATAATGAGAGCCGATCTCACCACCACCTCCAACATCTATTTCCTCTCTCCTCTTCTTCTGTGCATCCTTCGAAGCCTTCCAGTTCTGCAAGAATTGTCTGGCAGTTTGGGAAATTTCTTTACCATCGAGTGTATCTATATAACAGAATTACAGGGCTACATTATACCCAATGTCCTCTTGTGTACATATTTAAAATCAAATATATAAGAGGTGCAATGGAATAGGTGTAGATAATACCATAGTAGGCGGCAGCAACTTCAACAAGCTAATTTATTGGCAGCAGAACAATAGAAAGTCTGGCAGGATGCTAGGTTTGTTTGCATAATTTATTATATTCCAAAAAATCAATGTTTGTCTCAAGCACACCATTTTATGTATTAGGTTTGTCAATAATATACCTTGTATATGTACTAAACTTTCACTGTTACAGGCCTACTTGATGGGAAACATAATATAATAATTTCTATACATGTTATTTATCAGTAAAGCATGCTAGATTAGCCCCAACTCATTATTATTGTATATCAATAAAATCAAAGCCTAACTAAATTGTTTAAGAACAAAGCCCACCCTGCATGGTAGAGAAATGCTTCTACCTAATGCATAATGTGTGAGATTCTTAGCAAAGTTTCAATACGTTGTAAAAGGATTATGTTATCAAATACAGAAATTAATAATTTAATATATCAACTTTCAGAGGAATTGATTAAACTTGTAATAGGAACCAATTGAACATAAAAATTCATTAGAAAATTGAGGACTTCAGTCCAATGAGCTAATAAATACAATACTTAGACCACTACTGCTGGCATGACAACATCAAAGTCTTGGACAATAACAATCTATGATAATTGACTGTAGAACTTAGACTAGAAACTCTCTACAGCTCATTAGCAATCAACACAAAAGATTAGTCAAAAATTGAATTTCTCTGTCATAGCCATATCACACTATATTTTAGATAGATTGGTACACAGGCTACCACACAAGGAGGTACAGAGAGAGCTTTGTAAGCAGGCTAGCACATGAGGAGGTACTCACGTAATGAATTTGACATGATGATGATCCTGTCTCTATATTTAGCCTTGTGACAGATGGGGTTACTATCTAGGTCTAGCCTAGTGAGTTGTCTCCACTGACACAAGAGGGTTGCTATCTCCTTCATGTCACTCAGGCTATTGTCTGACGCCATGAATTGGTGGAGGTCCAAAAGAGCTGTGAATTCTTTTATCGAGTCTAACCTATTCCCTGATACGTTCAGTACTTTGAGAGATCTCTACAGCATTTCGAGCAAACTTTATAAGAGTTCATGGCAATATTACAGATATGCTATATTGTACATCACTACCTCACATACACTGCATATACTTAGTCACTTAGGTCTACAGATAATGCATTTCGTCACTCACAGATATTGCATTTAGTGATCGGGGATCAAAGAGTAGTTTTTCGCCAGGCGGCAGACACTGATTCTCTATATGTAACTCTTCTAGGTGCTGCAGTTTATCAATTCCTTCCACAACAGTAATACTGTTTCCTCCAAGATATCTACAGGGTACATAGCATACCATATTAACATGTCATTTAGTCATACTGGACAAGACACAATGCATTAGTATCATGTACACAGTCCCTACCGCCATCTTTGCATATAATGACTCTTACATGGTTCTAGTTTTGAGATAAGCAGATCACTATGCACCCATAGAACTCTGTAGCTTAAACTGATATACCCTACAATACAGAACCCGAGATGTCTTACTCACAGTTTACTGAGCTTCTTAAGTAGATTGAGGTTAGACATCTCTGTTATTTGGTTGTTTTGCAAGTAGAGATGTGTGAGACAATAGTTCTGTGTAAGGTCAGGAATTCTATCTATTCTGTTATCATATAAATATAGTACTGAAAGGTTCTTGCATAGTGACAGGTCTTCACCCTAAAATACAAGAAATTTGAACCAGTAGCAAAACAAACAAATGTATATATTTACTTGTGATTGGGCTGGGGGTGTTACTAAAGAATAAATAGAGGATACAACTTCTCCAGCCTTAGTCTATGAGAAGAACCAAGACTATCCCAAATTCATTCACTTCTGAACCTACAGTAAATCAAATAGGTCAGATACTATTAAACCTGTGTACAAAGTGTTTAAATATTTAACTGGTAGGCCCCCTTATTTATACAGTTTCGGACAATAGCAGCCAAAGCCTACACCATGTACCATTCACCACATCATTATGTTAGTATTTTCAGCTCACCAGAATATCAACTGAAAAGTAGAAATGTCATAACTGATTTAAAAGTCAACTTACCACATCATCGATACATTTATCTTCTAAGTACAAGTGGGTGAGTCTGCTCAAGTAATGATCCATTTCCTCATTTTTCTTCTTCTTTGTATAACCAGAAGTGCCTCTGGCAATCAGGTCGACGCTTAACTTCACCATGGTTGGTGTCCGAAGGCTAGTGAATCACTAGCAGGCCAGTCACTAGACCTAGACAAGTTTAGTGAACCACGCTTCCAGAGAAATTGGCAAATTGCAGTCAATTTCAATAACTTCAAAGTCTATGTGAAAATATTTTCCTTCAATCAATACTATGACAGAGCGAGAGTGATATCCATGTGTAATGAATAAAATTAAATAATAATATTATATATAATACTTTATAATTTTATATTTCAGTCCCAAGGCCAAGGTCAAGCAAAGTTTGCAGACAGAAAGCGACTATAATAAGCTAGCTGTGTATACATTGATCACCTTCTATTGAATGGTTTATTTATTGTCACACAGATAGAAAAGTCTCAATGTCTCTATTGTCTAAGCAAATTAAATGAATACAAATCAGTGCAAAAAGAAAATATTCATTGCAGTCATGCCTTTTCAACATCATCTATTGGCTGCGTTCTAGCAAGCTTGGTCATGTGACTTTGCCGCCATGGCAACCGCCAAAACGGTTGAGCACACAACTCTGTGCAATAAGGCATTTTACCATGGGACTCTGTAGAACAACAAGAGCATAACTCCTTATGAGCCTATGGGCTCAAGACTGCCCATTCTCCATTCCAGTTCAGTGGATGACTGGCAAATAATCATGACTTTTAGCAGCTCTATACCATTATGTACTTCAGAAGACTAGTACCAGGGCACTAATAAGCTATTAGTTGCAAGAGGAATAGAAATTGAGAGAGAACAATTCCTTGTGATAGATAGCTCCTATCTAACTTGACGCGTGCACTTTGAACCAGCATAGCCAGTTGCCCAACACCTTCAGCTTTCAATGCTTATTTTAATAGAAGCATTCCTCAACACTTGCTCAATATGACCTTCCACTATCTGCATATTAAAGTTATTCTCTACATAAATATAATAATATAATATGTTAAATCACTACAAAATGTTCTTAGAGGAGAAAATTAATGTTTTATTGAGAGGAAATGTTAAATAAAATAATTCTACACTGCTCTATAATCTATACTCCATAAATACACATCAACCTTTGAGGAGTCTGTGGAGAAAGCACCAATCTTATTCTAATTCCCATCTCTAATCATGCACCTGGAACACAATGTAACCCTTGGTTAGTATTTAGTATCAATGAATCTTTTTACCATGGAATAAGGAACATTAATTCAAATACTAGCAGCAGTAAATAATCACCATAAATAGTTGATGCCACACCATATTATTTTATTATCATTTTATTCCCTTTTCAAACCAGTGAATAACAATCCACCAATCAGGAACAAGTAAAGCATGAATAAAATTATTCTCTCATCTCACCATATATTTCTCGTCCTAACAGCTTCCTTTCTAACCATTCGTTTCCTATCGTCAAGAGCGGGCAGTAGATTCTTAATAACAGAGTTCATGTGGGGCACTATCAGAGGAGTGCTTAGCTTAGACATACTTGACAGGCACTTGAGGGAGGCGATACGCACTTGCTGCAATCAAAGTAACAGAGTTCAAGTCAAGTACCATAGTGAATAAATACTGACCAAATGAGATGAGTTTCATGACATGGTTTAAGCAGGGTAACAACTACACATGAGTCTACACAGATTAATAAAAAGGTTAAATACATATACTAATACTCACCATGCTAGCCGAGTAAGTACTGAGTTTAAGGAGAATAGGTAGCAGAGTGTCTACATGCTGCTCCAGTAGAGTAACTCCAGAATCATCATCTAGTAGGTCTAGAGTTCTATGTAGCACCTCAGTATCTTCAGACTGGAGTAACTTGATGAGCACTTCTACGAGCTATAGAGGTCAATGTATGATAATAATAATTATTGATGTCATATATGTATGCACATTTGTACAAAGAAATGGAGCAGAGCGACCTCTACCTTACCCCTATACAGTTATATAGCTACTTGCCCATATAATATAGCGCTAGTCACTATTGCTTGATATCTCTGCCTAATAAACATGGTATAATGTATGCGATAAAGGGTAAATACACGTACATGATTGTATAAACACTACATCATGTACGTTGTAAACCCAACCCTGAGTATAGTATTAAACACATGTACATACCTTTTGTTTATCACTAGATATAACTTGTCTAGGTACATATCTCACTAGACTGGTCACAGCAATGTGTACATTAGCAAGTAACTCTACAACACAATCCAATAACATAAAGCATAGTATGTGGTAACTTAACTAGCTTGCACTGATGACATAGGCCCTACGCTTCAAAACTTTTGACATAATGATGATGGGTAGTAAGAGACTAGTCTACTGTACAGGTACTATATCTATATATTTATATAGTAAAAGTACAGCATGCTATACACACTGTATACATGCTGGTATGTACCAAGTAAGGTTACTACCTGGTGATATAGAGTATGTACCAAGTAAGGTTACTACCTGGTGATATAGAGTGTGTACCAAGTAAGGTTACTACCTGGTGATATAGAGGTGAGCATCTCGTGGAGTACAGGGAACACAGTCAAGAATAGTCTCTGTTTGTACATGAGTCTAATATTGGGTTTCTGTTTAACACTCAGCACATCTGTATATTCCTTGAGTATGACTTCGAACCCTGAGGCAGCGCCATGAGATAGACTGGGATCTCGTAGCCAGTCCAATACCTGCAATAGTAGCATAGTCTCTATGTGTGTAGTATGCTGTACACATGCTATATGCTGAGTATAACATACGGCAAGTATAAAGTACATGCAGTGACTTATATAACTTATTGAGCTTACATGACTGATTGAAAATTGTCTTCTCATGTTAACTATAATATCACTCGCATACACACATATACATGTTATGATGAGATATTGTAGAGTCGAGCTTAGCCAAGGGATAAATAATATTATACTTACACTAGACACACATTGCTGTGATAGTGGATGATTACGTAGCACCAAAGCCTTAGTGATCCAAACACATAGCGTGAGATCAGTAGGGGTGGGGGTGTTGAATAGAGGGATTACGCTACCTAATAGTCCATCATCTGTAATTCATACACACAGTCTACATGTTCATACAAGACAGAAAGTGTATTCTTTCGGTAATTTTCAGGAATGATCTTCCAATCGAAAATGTTTAAAATTAAGTTTTGATTTTGAGCCTGGGGTCTCTCCATCATGCTATAATTAGGTGTTTGTAGAGGTAAATATGTGAGAATTATACAGTTACAGGCTGATACATGATATGATTTCAGTAGCACATTATAATACTTACCAGCTGCAGTGCTCTTGTTGGCTATGGAAGAACATATCTTGCAGGCAGACAGGCGGGTGTGAGATGAGAGGCTGACATCTCTGGATATCGGTAGAAATATAGAAAGAACACGACTCCCGTCGATCACCTGCATATATAGCATACTGTGTGCATCTACATGTATAGTGTACATAGTATGTGTGCACAGCGTCAGACTGACATTTGATTATTGGTGATACAAAGTATCAGTACATTAGAATAAATAGTACATACAAACTAATAACAGACTGATACTTATAGTAGCCTGTGGGTTATAAATAATGGTTACCTGGGAGGGGAGGGAGCATAGCAGTGACTGTACAGCACACATACTGAAGGGTAGATTACTGTGCCCCTCTAGGGCTATCTCAGCCACGCTCTGTAGAGCACTACAAACAGTGACGTATGACAATGTCACATACAGTGCATACACGGTGCCAGTATTTGTACAGGAACTAACACTACATGATGTTACTTACATTATTCTTGTATATCCTTCAATTATTATACTAATCCACAGATAATCCTTAATTTTAGTTCCACAGAAGTTCTACTTGCCTACTAGTGTGTGCCTACATAAACTACTAGTGTGTGCCAACATAGACTGTTAGTGTGTGCCAACATACACTACTAGTGTGTGCCTACATAGACTACTAGTGTGTGCCTACATAGACTACTAGTGTGTGCCTACATAGACTACTAGTGTGTGCCAACATACACTACTAGTGTGTGCCTACATAGACTACTAGTGTGTGCCAACATACACTGTTAGATTGCAAATCTAACCTAAAATATTGTGGTAGAAAGTCTTTTACATTTAGCAGCAGTTCACCTATACACATACAGCCAGACACGTCCACACACAGAGACGCCCACACACAGACACGCCCACACACAGACACGCCCACACACACATGTACCTGGTGTCTGTGTAGTTGACTAGCTGTATGATGATGTCACTGATGAGCTGTGAGCTAGTATCAGACATCTCTGTCTCACTGAGGTCTACGCAGCATTGAATGAAGTGTGTAATGTACTTAGAGTGTAGCTGGGGTGGAGAGCTCACTGTACATAGTATACTAGATAGTATAGCATCCAGTAACACTCTGTTATCTGTGACAACATAATAAATATAAAATAGTAAATCTTTACTGTCACACATTTAGTAGAGCAGTGTATCTATTTGAGTATTGACAGACTAGACCAGTTAAACTAAACATGCTGATAAAACACGATTGTAACAGCACCACTGCAAACCTTTAAGACTGTCTGTGCATACTTTTAGGGTGGTGTGTGCAGTGTGAGCACACCTTTAGGACAGTGTGAGTACACCCTTAGGACAGTGTGATCATACCTTTAGGACAGTGTGAGCAAACCTTTAGGACAGTGTGAGCACACCTTTAGGACAGTGTGAGCATACCTTTAGGACAATGTGAGCAAACCTTTAGGACAATGTGAGCAAACCTTTAGGACAGTGTGAGCATACCTTAAGGACAGTGTGATCATACCTTTATGACAGTGTGAGCATACCTTTAGGACAGTGCTGGAAAGAGGACAGTAGAGGTTGTAGTGCATCAGTACACACATCTGGAGTACATTGTGTTACTACAGCATCTAGTAGATAGAGAGTAGATAACTTCAGTGTAGTGACTTGTTCTATATTGGAGTATACTGTGTGTAGAATATACTTGTCCCTTGTATCAGTGTTTTCTTTACACAGAGCAGCTACACAGGAGCAAGCTTCCTTACTGTAAGTAAACAACATGTACATGATGTGTATAATACACCCATAGAATAGAATAATGTGTACATGTAACCATTTGTCTATAAACTCTACAAAGGACTATCAGGGAGAGGTGCTTTAGTGCTACTAGTGACTCAGTCAGCATTGCAGTAAGCCTGTTTCCATGACAACCATCTACAGAGCGAGAGGGGGTCTAACAGGGGAGCAGAAGGAAAGTGACATGTGATAAAAATTTGAGATATGGTGGCAGATCCTTGAGCCTTGGGTCTCTGGTAACACTTCAACAACATCTATATGTAGAGATTAACTAATAGTAGCCCATTGGTGACATCATTGAGTTTGCTGAAACAAGTAACGCTAATAACTTTATTCTGTACCAGTATACTATGTAGAGCAAGGTCACATTATAACGATATGTTGTGACCACCTTGGAATACCTGATGACAGTTGACGCTGATTCTGTAGCCATGTGCAGTAGAGTTACACACAGTTCCTCCAGTCGCTCCCTGCTGACACTGTCAGATAGGGTAGCGAGACACTGCAGGGCTGCCTCAGATACCTGCTCATTACTGTGCTTAATGTGCTCTACCACTGTAGGGAGAGCCAGCTTCTTGTGTGTGGTAACATCACTTTTACAGCTTGTAAACAACTGCTTCATCATGTCGAGGTATATGCCTTTAGTTTTAGGCTGCAATATGGTAGAAGTTGACTGAAATGGTTAGGGTTTAAAGAAAACAAAGGTGCTGGGAACTGTGTAATTACATGCAAGTGACTCAAGAGCACAAGTGGAGATAACTCAACATAACACATGGACAGTTAGTAAGCACTATTGTACCTCCTGGTTTGTGTTCACTCTCTCCAGTATAAGAGGTAGTACATCAGTCAGCAGTAAGTTAGCTGCATGATGATTGGACAAGAGCAAAGACTGTATTACTTTAACACTGGGTACTATAAGCTTATGCCCAGGTTCAAATAGATGATGCTTGCAGTCTGAAAGTAGACAGGCAACCAATGAAATGAGCATGTACATGTAAATGAATATGCAAGCAGTATACAGAGCAGGTAGAGTAGGTATATAACATACTTACCTTTTAGCAAGGTCTTACAGTATTCATCAACATCTGTGTATATATTTACTCCTTCAACCTGCAGTAATGCCGAATATACATGATCATAATATATTATGATCATTATATACATACATATACACATTGCTTGTTATTATGGTATGGTTCACACAAGTATAAACACATAAAACACCACAAATACTTGAGACATGACCAGAGTAACCACTGTATACCATAGTCCCTACAGTAGAGTAACCACTGTATACCATAGTCTCTAGAGGAAAGGAGAGTAGAGGATGCATGTATCTAGGATAGTTTGTAGTTGATGTACATACTGGAGCAGCTAGACATGCGCACACAGCAGATATAGCCTGTAGAGCCAGCTCCTCTGTTTTAGGAGAGGGGGATAGCATAGCCTCCCGTAATAATAGTTGAGTGAGTGAGTTGATGAATGGTCTCAAGTGTTGTACTTGATAAGTCTTACAGCAATCTGCCTACAAGCAATATTACACCAGCTGTACAACATGTTATATTGTATATCACCAACTAGTCAGCCTATTATCAGTTCATACAACCATTGTCAGATAGAGCACAGTGCACAGCGGATAAGTAACACCATTATTATAGTCCATAGCATTTGTAATAATTACGAGTGTATGGAAGGAGTCCTGTTTGGCTGTCTGTAGGTCAGAAGATATCTTCTCTATGAGTAGAGGGAGACAGTACTGGGAGAACCTGCTGGTACTTGACATCACAGCTCTTAGCTCATCAGCCAACTGCTGTCTGCTAATCTGGAAGGTGACACCTGGTGGCTAAACAGATAACAGCATGATTATAAAGTGGTGAGCACTCTAAAGAACTAAGGCAGCAGCAGCTGTTCCCCAAATAACTGTACATCTGTATACAAACTGTTACCACACGCTGTCTGAAAAAACCTACATTTTCAGATGACTGTATTTGTATGGATTACATCATCATATTGGTGCATACATGTAATATGAACATGGAATGTACACAGGTGTTTGTCGGACACAAATAATATAAGAATAACTATGAAATAGGACATACAGGAGTAAAGTCCACTGGGAAGTAACAAGCTGTAACCTCAAACAAGTCTTCACAACAGATACCTAAAATATAAATACAAATGAGTCAATGCAAGCTGTCAATCAATTCAACGATTTTCTTCACATAGTTTGATGCAATGAGTTGGCGAGCGGTGATTATCCAACAGGAACACCACTGATAACTAACCAATAGGAAGGCTGCAGATAACTAACCAATAAGAAAGCTGCTGATAACTAACCAATAGGAAAGCTGCTAATAACTGTCCGGGTAAGTCGGAAGATTGTCAATAAATTCCTGGGATCCTTTTCGCCATCAATCATTTGGATATATCCAAGAGTAAACGTCTCTTTCATCATAGTGAGTACTACAAGTGGGTTGACACGTTATATTAGCAATCAACAGCTACCACATGTACAAGATTTTATATTCATATCACTATGATCACTTAAACTTAACAATAACTAATAATGTTGTACATTTTATCTAGTCAACGATTTCTCGACACACAAAATAACTGGAATTACATGTAGATAGTCTAAGAATGTGTGAAACAGGAATCACCTTCCAGTTTGAGATTGAAGAGATTTGTGATGATCTGAAAAGCTACAGCTCGATGTTGCTGCGTGAGAGTTTGAACTTCTGCGTGCTGGAAGATGGCTTGGACTATCGCTACTGCAGATGCATCAGGTAACTCTGGCCGCCTGGCCTGAGTGAGTAATGTATAGAGAATATAACACACATGTACATGCATATTACTGTAAATGATGCATTACTAAGCACTACAGGTAAATGATTGCTTGTTATTAGAGTAAATGAGAGTTTGTATATTTGATAACGTTTGTAAAATACGTCTTAGATAGTTGAATAAATCTAATGCTTGAAACTGGTAGCTGACTGGGGTATGACTCACCAAAGAACAGAATGCCGATAGTACGTGTGGCACAATAGAGTGGTGATCTTTAACTCGATCACAAAAGAAGTCAGTTAAAGGGTCAAGGTCGCCATGTGGTAAAGAGGTGGAATGCTCTATTATATCTGCCAACAATCTGGTAGCATTAGCTCTTGTGTCCTTATCAATTGATGTGAGGGATGGCCTGCATATTAACATAATAGAGAGCCTACGTTACATTTATGCTAAACTTTTCTAGAATCTAACAAAGTATTTGCTATTACACCTAGCGTTGCGTAGATGTGACTGTATAAGTGAGGGAGTCTGAAGACGCCCATCAGCCACAAACCAAGCAATTTATAAAAACATGGCGGAAGAAAGAAAAGAGAGTAATAAGACTTAATGATCATTCAGTTCAGCTCATACTCACCCAAGCTGCTCAACCAATCCAAGGACATGTTTAGCATTTCCCTCAACATCTAAAATAAAAAATATTGTATGTGATCCAACACAAGATTATAGTTTTCCTCCACACCAAAGTCTTAGAACTATCGATTGCTTTTCAGCAGTATATAAAAACTGAAGGTCATTGATAGGGCTATTAAAGAGGAGGTAATCTCAAAAATTGGTCAAGACTATCAAAAAAGGTAAATTATAGGCAGTTGTACAACACTAATCGTGAGCTCCCAATGCTTTCATGCAGTAATTTCTACTATTCTGACTTCCTAAAGTATGCCTTTGCCTCCATTTAGCAAAACACATTGTCTAATGGCTTGTTATTAGCTTCAGGCAAGATAAATTGCAAAGCTTAATTTATTTGAGATGATCTATTTTAGCAATGAAGTCCTTTAGAGGGTTTGATTCATATTATAACTAAGAAATCTACTTGCCTTTCAAAACATTTTGAAAATCTTCTTGATTAGGCTCATTCAGATATCCTTCTAAAGACGACATTTCGAGAAGCTATGCTACAGTAGTAAAAGGATATTGTTGATCACCTCAAGTTTGATGAATAAATAATAGCTTATGTGATAATTATTGGCCACAAGGGTCAAGCTTCAGCCAGACTAAGCCAACTGGGCATCAAAGATGTACATGTACATAGGACAGTGATCGGTTATAAGCCCACTCTCAACTCAAACAAGATGCATGTAAAACCACTTATGATACATAAAGACTTATGGCCACAATACAGGAACAGGGATTGACTTTATCTGAGATGCTAAAAGACAATGGAAAATTCAATGGGAGGTGCTAAAACAGCAAAAGAGAAGCATGTAGAGTGTTGCTGCAATGGCTTATAACAATGGCTAATAATGTGTATGAATGACATTACAGAGTGGTGCTTACAGCCACCACTGTTTGTAAATCGATAGCCCATCGACCCCTCAAATCCTGGGTGGAGCCTGTACAAAAGGTGCCACATTTTCTGCAGTAAATCAGTTGGGTCATGGATCACAATAAAGCAACATCTATTTTTATATACGCTGCAACTTGATAGCCAATGACTAGTATTACCTAAAGATCCCAAATGGAACTGAAGATCGAGGCACTCAGTGTTAGTGGTGTAGAATACTTATACACACATTGGGCCTGGAGCAGGGTCAGCCCTCGGTATGCACATATAATTTACCTGTCTATGTTGAACCTGCTTATTAGTTGCAAAAGTGATTATCTTTGCACTCTGTTAGAAATATATTATGGTTGGTCAGTCTTTGACTTTGTTTGGTCAGTGTATGTAGTGTGCTAGCTGTGTGCTACTCATAGTTGGACATTACAATTACAATAGCAGTGCTTGACTGACCACTGCGATTGCCATGGGCCGTGAAACAGATCATGGATAATTATATGATATTTATATTATTTATATAATTTATTAATTCTCTTTCTCATTATAAATGTAAAATTATATTCTAATTTCAACTTTTAAATTCAATTGTGACAATTCTTTAGGCCTACTTGATTACTTGAAATGGTTATAGTCTCACACTGGACCACCCTAGAAAGGAGAAAGGTGTGCCACATACTGACATTGTTACAGTGTTGTTATTGGATAGTTAATTTTTATTTTAATTTAATGGGTTGGACAATTTGTGGACAGTAGCTATTGACCGAATTGTATTGTAAATTGCTGACTTTACTTTACATTAATATCTGTAATATCATATAAAACATCGGCATAAAAATACAATTGTTCTATTAAAGACACAGTTCTGTATCAGGTCATGCAAATGTCAACCAAAGTTCTAAAAATTCAATTTACTGAAATGTGCCTACTAATTGACATTCTTCCACATTTTTCTCACGGATGCTGCCATCTTGGTTTTTCCCAGCTTTTTAGGCCTGTCTCTCATTGGCTCGATAGGCTCTAAAGGAACTTGTACATTGGCTAACTTGCTGGCCTGTATTTGTAGTTCTTTATTGGACGCAAATCAACAATTGAGGTATATTTACACATCAATTTTGACTTTCAGACTCGTTAACAGACTTTCTAGGTCAACTTTTCACACAGCGTGTCAAGTACACCACATTGTATCAGCTTCCTTTCTAACTCCACGGAATGTAGATGCTTTTGTAGCTGGATGACTCTGACTGTAAGAACAAACTTCAAAGCAAAATTATTTAATTATTAAAGTTTTACTGGTAGAGTGTAAATTTTACTACTAATTTTTGTTTTATTTATGTTCATTGTTCAATTCATAACGTCTTCTTAACAAAAACATGAAGAATTCAATATATGCCTACTTCAGAATAATGGAGTGTAAAATAACCTTAATGAAGTCTTCGTGATCATTTTGATGGCTATACCTTGAGTTAAGAGTCATATTTTTATTGACTGTAAAATGTTGCGTGAATTAACCCAAGTGAGAACCCGAGTGAGAGTCATCAAACCCTAAAGTGGTATTTTTGATTAAATTTAATACACTTATAAATACCAGCTCTCATCGTTGGTTTAGATTAGCTGTACACAACACAATGGAGGTAAGGGAACATAGATAAATTACTGCGATTGTCATTCACCCGGTAGGTGTATCTGGAGGCTTTGTATCATCAGTATTGTATTAAATTATATTTTATCCAATTGTAATTTAAATATACCTTGGTAATTAATTTAATTTCATTAAGTTAAAATTTTAGAAATTAAATTCGATGAAGCTTAGTGTAAGCTTCACATTATAAATACTTGACTAGTCGATTAGTAGATGCTGTCAAAGTTCCTTTTCACTGATACTGTTAGGCATAACTATGATTAGCCTAGTTATAGGCCTAGTTGACTATGGGTTACTTGCTTGCACTACGAAGAAACATCTGAAAGATGTTGGCAGGGCAGACCATTGGGAATGAGTAAACATTGCAGGAGTAGCCTATATGGGACCAGAATACAGTAATGCAGCAACAGCAAGAAGTCAAAAATTAAGCATACAAATCACTATAAGTGATTTACTTTATGGCGAAGAGTTATATTGACATTGTTTAGGTCATAACTCACCGGCTTATACTTCCCAGCAACTTGCACTGCCTGATGACTTCATCTGAGGCACAGGAGCAATTGTGGATGGACGCTCTTTCTAGCACCACCGTGACCGGAATTCGAACCTGGAACCTTCAGCATGAAAGTCTCGTCGCACTGAAAACCCTTCATCTATTGATGACTGTACTGGTATTGGTCTGTATATCAAGTACATGTGCATCTGCCATTGACAGGTAATACCCGCACTGTAAAGCAATTTTTTTAAAACTCCTTGGAATAGCTAATAGAATATAGCAAATTCATCCAATTGAACGCTCCATAACAATACACAAAGACACTAAATGCAGTTGAATGTAAATCGATCTGAGGGGCATTTTGTTTCTCAATATAAGAAAACATTTTGTATTTGTATGGCAGTTAGTATCTGAGATATGCAACCTAAAATATGACCAATGACAAAATGACCAATAAATCAAGCCAAAACTTTAAACACATGATATGCCCATCTTTGCACCTAATGAAATCATAGTTCAAGTTACAAGCTTTTTATAGCTGTTGAACATTCGTTTACTTTTCAAAAATTAAACAATCGGAACACAAGATTTGGTATGATAAAAGGCTAATAAGTTTGTCGGTTAAAAATCTTCAATTTTTGTTTAGTTTAAAAATGTGGTAGCTTACTCTTGTTTCAATGAGTGCAAAATGTGTTTCATGCTAGTGTAGATATCTCTACAATGCTTGTTTTATGTTCGTTGGACTGTACTGAAACTTTGAGGTTATAAGCCATAGATATAATATAAACACTAGATAGGACACCCTGTGTTAATGCTCCAATGCTCTTTGTCCTACTAAATTATGGAAAATCCCCACGACGTAACGTAATCTCACCATGATACTTGTAGCCTGCAATCATGATTCACACTATATATTATAATGGTGTACTGCAGCATAAACTAGCACCACTTTGGTTTAAATCAAGCCCTGCTGCCATAATATCTGTATCCTGACAAATTGATGTCTGCATAGCACATTACCACATAACAAGCTATCAAATGGTATTAAACACTACCTATTTACCCTGTCTAAAAGGGCTAAAAAGTGCTAATGTAAACCTACTACATGCATGTTTCAATAGAGCACTGCATGCACAGTAATTAGGCTGCTTTAATTATAAAACTGTTTCCAAAGTCCTTGTGTTTTGACATATTAATGTTCTGCAAATTTATTACCATGAAAAAATCTGTCAAGTGAGGCTAATGTTCATTGCCACCTCCCCAAAACTAATTAATTTGTTCACATATTTGAAATTATATTTGTTCTAAGTAAAAAAATTGGAGCTGCATGCTGTTTTGCCAATAGCTAAACATGTGCTGGCCATGTTAAAGTATATCTAAGTGCCACACGGATAATTACAGACCTATCAAGTGAGGATAAAAGTATTATGATATTTTTAAAAGCAATAACAATGCTGTGCATGCACCTGTGAGTAACATAGCTTAGTTTATTGACACTGCAGTATAATAAAATATTGCGGCATGATTTGAACATGTCATATCAGCCCATGGATATAAAATAATACTGCCCATGCTCACAGCAGGCAGCCTTACACTGTGTAGATACTCCATACTCCAGTGATGTTTCACTTTGCATTTAGCTTTTACACATACATGACGTATAGTCTATATGTTCTACCTATTAGAAAGTTTGTTAGGTCTTGGGAGATTATGTAGGATTTGCTAGAGTTTGAACCATGGATAAGCAAGATTATGAGTCAGCATCAACATCTACTACAAAGGTAATAACATTTAAAACTTGGAAATCACCTGCAATGCTGTAATGCAACCCCAACCTTATTGTCACTGTACTCTGCCAGGTTGCTGAGAAATCTATCAGACAGATATTGCAAATTGAAGGAATGTGTAAGCTAATACATAAGAAAACTGTTATCACAATGCTCTCCTATGCTGCCACATTAACATTCCCCAGCGACTTTCATGTGCTAGCCATAGCACCTCTGTTATAAAAACAGTTATCAGCAGGTACTGCACTATTCACATACATCATGAAACATCTAAAGTGGGCGATAAAGGAAACCTGCGACAGAAACTGAGTAGAATAATTTTGTACAACAACATTTAGAAAGGGTAACATTCACCTACACTACCAGTTTTATAATTATTTTTATAATCAAATTGTTGGAGAAACTAATAATTACATTGCTGGAGAACATAAACATTGTTTTGCAATTATCTGTGGCACTTACATTTGTAGATACACTGTCACATGGTCAGCACATGTTTAGCTATTGGCAAAACAGCATGCAGCTCCAATTTTTACACTTGGCACAAATATAATTTCACATATTTGGACAAATTAATTACTTTTGGGGAGGTGGCAATGAACATTAGCCTCACTTGACAGATTTTTTCATGTTAATAAATTTGCAGAACATTAATATGTCAAAACACAAGGACTTTGGAAACAGTTTTATAATTAAAGCAACCTAATTACTGTGCATGCAGTGCTCTATTGAAACATGCATGTAGTAGGTTTACATTAGCACTTTTTAGCCCTTTTAGACAGGGTAAATAGGTGCGAGACCACCATTATATTATTATAAGCAGAAAATTTTAATTGAGTTTTTATCTTTATTATACTAGGACTATCACAAAACAAAAAATGGGTATGTAGAACAAATGCCAATTAATATTCCTAGACAAAAAAATCACAATTTGTTGCAAAAAATTATAAATTGATTTTTGATATACAGTGTGTCAGAGTTGAGATAATCAAAGAGGTATCAAGTAAGACTTACGTAGTTAGTTTGGTGAAATATATTTTTAAATTCGCAGTCAAACTTTAAGGATGCATCATTTGACTCTTTATGACATCACTCTAATTACTGGGACACCAAACCAATATGCACTGAACCCACAAATGTTATCAGTTATAATTGAAATCTCAGTGCTCCTACTTTACTGCAAGTAATAGCAAGAAATTATATTGTAATTGTAATACTTGCAACAAATGAAAACTTCTGGTGTGGGCCCATCTAACTATGCTGGTGTTTGCTGGCATTACGCTGGGTGCGTTATAGTATACAGCTTATTTACGAGCTATCCTCGATTTTTATTAGAGTCTATAAAATGTGCTCTGTATCTTTTACTTCACATGGTTAGAATGGCTCAACAGAAGGAAATTTGCTAAGTGTAATAAAAATAGCCAAATTCGGAATATCGAACAATTCCTCAACAAAAGTTTTGACTGATTCTATTATTTGTCATGTGAATATTAGTCAACTATTTGGAAATGTAGTGAATGAAAACTGGGATTGTATAGTTGTTGTCTTATGTACAATGTACATATTAGGGCCTATATAATCATTGTGTTTATTTGTAAAATTTCTAAATTTTAGGTGTTCATTTGGATATACTGGTCAAGTAGTATCTCAACTCTCAAAGAATGAGTTCAGATTTTAATGAGCAGGTAAGATTTGTGAAAAATTAAATTAGTAGTTCTATTGGAAGAATGCACGTGTATTATGGTTGAAATAGACTACCGAATATACTCGCATTGGTGCAAAGCTTGGCCAGCATGCCGGCATTTTTCCTACTGGACATAGCACATGTGCGATATTTAGTTCACGAAAGCGATCTCTAGTCTGAGTGTGTGCGCCAAGGCTGGCAATTATTTTTATATACGATTCAATGTACAGCTTCTACATGTACATCACATTATAACAGCTACTCATCTTTTTGCAGAAAAAAGTGTGGAATCAAGTTGGTGAATAATAGCCTGAGACTCGCTAGCCTGTTTCCACTTTTAGAGTCATATTTTTTACAGGTAAAAAGGCTTCGTCGGAAAAGAAAAGCATGGCTTGTTACAAATACTGATGGACAATCAATGTCAGATCAAGTAAAAATGTTCCTTCCTACTACTGCAGTAAGTTTTAAATATATTTTTCAAATGATACCTCGCAATATCTCTATGTTAAAATGATGTACATGCAATGCAATGCTATTAGTCATATTGTAATAATTTACACAGAAATTGAGACTATTGGAGCTCTGACACGTAAATATATAAAAGTTGCAATATCTTTATGAAGAAACATTGCAGATTTTGTCTCCAGTTCAAAATTACTGTCTCGTTTCACTTCTACTGTACATATTACTGTCTCGTTGCACCTCTACTGTACATATTACTAAATTTGTAGGTAAATCTAAACAGGTTGAAACAAGGCTTGCTGCTACTGATAGCAATTTCTGTGAACCCAGTGCTTCGGAAATAGACCCATTTGCCACTTGCAGCTCACATGAACCAGGACTTCTAGACACTATGTAAGTTCTACAATGTTTTGGTAAGCCCATAAGAGGTATGGTTGGGATTTTGTCAATGTATTGCAGTTTTATATACTTTGAATGAGATTATGAATGTATAACACTTTGTGCTTATATTCTAGCATCGATGATGATGAAGATGCTAAAGTGCTGACTACTAAATTGGTAAGGTTGTAGGCCTTACACTTACAAATGTATGCAGTAGCAAGTTTCATCATTACAGGTACTAGATGTAGGTTAGTACATGTGTGTGCATCATAAGTAAGATGGTAGTTGTTGAGTCAACAAGAAAGGTACTAATCTCCTCTTAGGTCTTCCCCTTTTTCTTGCTCTAGGAAGTTTGATGCCCATTACTATCCTCCCCATATAATTACCATCTCTTCTTACCACATGCCCATACCATATCAACCTGCTTTGCTTCCCAATCTTAGTGCACTTGCTGTGCCCCTGTTGTACTCATTCCTAATTTTATCAAGTCTTACAATGTAAGCATTCATTATTCCGCCATCTCTAACTCAGTCTCCTGCCTCTTGGTCAGATCTACATTCTCCATTCCATGTAGTATTGCTAGTCAAACTGCTGTATTGTATATTCTTTCCTTTAGCTTGGCTGACAGCATAATATGTCTGATACTTTCTTCCATCCACACCATCCAGCTTGTATTCTCTTCTTTACTTTTCCTCCACACTCCCCATTCTCCTGTAATGTAGGTCCAAGGTATTTTTTCAACTCACTCCCCTGCATTCTTATTGTGCCTCCACCTGTATTTTCATTCAAGCACAAATACATATACTCCGTTCTGGCTCTGCTTACTCTCATTCCCCTCTTCTCCAGTGCGAACCTCCAACTCTCTAGACTGACCTTAGCTTGCTCTTCACCCTGTTTGCAAATAACAATGTGATCTGCAAACATCATGTCCCAAGGGGCTCCTCTCTCACCTCATTAATTAGCCTGTCCATCTGGTCATACTGAGTTTCCCATCTTTGCTTTCTTCCATAGTTTTCACACTTCTTCTTTTCTAATTTCCTCCACTATTTCATAATATGTCATCTTGGCTTTCTCTGTTCTTTCATTTAACGAACATCATGTATACTTTGTCGATGTAGCTTATTGATACAGTTCTGTTATTTTTAGTGTGCTGGTTAGATAGGAGCATTAACAATCAAGACGACCATTTCTATGAGAAGTAGAAATCGAATGAGCAGGTACTTACGCATATTGCTATCTGTGATAAACAGTTTTAGTCTTTTTCAAGTTTAAATTACATCTGCAAGGCTATTATACTAATGGAAGAATACTAGGTTAGCTATTAAAGTTTTTACATAATATATGAAACTTATTTTATGGTCAAGTAAAGTTTTCCATAGTGCTCTGCTCTGTATTTGCATGTACTTGGATAAGATTTATGATGTATTTTTGTCTTACATTTAAATATTTGGAGTGAGCAAAGCATGTCTGTGCATCTTCCTGGATAATCAGTTCAGCACTGTGAATCTCAGAGGATGCAGTTGCCGTGGTCATCTTGAAAGCAAATGTCCGTTCATCTCAGCTGTTGAAAAGAGGTTCACCAGAAGAAGACCGTCCAGATGATGTACAGCTCTTTAAGAATTCTCTCGAAGAATATCAACCTAGCTATAGAAAAACCATGCAGCAGGTCGCTCATTCTTTCAAGAGAATAGATTTTTCGAGACCAGCGTGAGTATATTATGGTACTTATTTTGAAGCCGTTCTATGATCTTTTCTTTTCGGTGGTGAAGTGCATGTCGACAGTTTCTAACCTGTTATAACACATGTTATACTTCTGACATAGTCTTGCTATTGTATTTGCTGTTGTTACATTACATCCTTGACACATAGGCCTCTCAGGATCAGTAAGTTGACCAACGTGCTCTTCTGAGTTTTAAATGATCTGCTGGCAACGAATTAGATCCTCAACTCAAAGTGTTTAAGTCATTGAATCAGTTATCATGTTGGCTACTTATCAACGGCCTTTCCTGTCAAGTTGAGTGTTTAGCTCCATTGAGCAGATTAATTATCCAAAAGTGTTATGCTTTGTTACATCTGTGTCGTTGACTGTTGCTTGGTCCTGTGATAGTTCTGCTTATTGCCATAATGCTAAGTTGTACTGAAATTCTCTATACCAACAACGTGTCATAACATTGTTTTGTAACTTTTATAGAGCTGATAGTAAACCATCTATGGAAGCTGAAGTGGTTGCTGACACTTGCAAGAAATGTGGGAGAAATTTATTCTCCAGTCATTTCTTAGAATACCCATGTTATTCTTTCACTAGGAATTTTATCGTAGTTGGTAATAATTTTAGAAAACTTCAAGAATGAATAAGGTTGAAGTTGTAATTTTAATATGTTTGCCAGCACTTGCAGTTTGTAAGCGTAAAAACTCGGCTACCCGGGGGCTGATTGGTTTTTTTAGCCAACACGTTTATCTTTTCAGCTTTCACGGTCACGGAGCATCGTTATAGATTGTTAATATTAAATAAAACCTATTTACTTACATTGTTGTTGTAGTGCCATTCTTCGATGTCTAGCTTGTAATATGGAGGTCCACTGATGGTAAAGATGTTGGCATCATCAACATGGGTGATTATTCTGTGGCCCATGACTTACTGCGGGATTATCTGAAGCTCTTTGTTGGTGATGGGTGGTGATGGGTATGGTTAGCAAGTTGATCCAAATCACTTAATTACTATGGAGTTGTTTGCACTTTTTTAGAGTAACTAGACATGGTAGCGCAGCTGACCGAATTGATGAGCCTTTGGCATAGTCTTTTCCTAATCACTTGGAGTTTTACGTTACTGGCAGCCTGTCCTACCCGCTAATTGTTATATTTAAGCATAAGCAGCATTAATTAGGTAAATTAATGTGAAGGCATTAACTTGAATTTGCATAAAAGGGCTATTATGTAATATAAACCACCCCTCCTAGAGAAAAATGCTAATGATTTATTGCTTGGTATTGATTCTGGGTAGATCCCGAGCCATCAACATTTACATTGTTACTTTGAGCTGAATTGAATTAAAAGTTGGGTTCAGTTTTAGTAATTGACATACACGTAATTGTTCTACTTATTGCTGATTAGGCGAAGTGTATGTACGTACTAGTAACATTATTTCCATGTATAATTAGTATTGCTGAACATAAGCGCACATTTCCAATAATCATCTTAATTTCTCTCTATTGTAGTTTAACTAGCTGCATAGCTATTACCGTAAGTGGCGATGGACAGTTGCTGAAGATTTCAGAGATCTACTTTCCAAGTGTTCCTCCCTGGGAGTGTTCCTACCTGCGATTCCGAGTTACCTAGCTGTGTTTTATAAATCTTCTTCAGCTTCCTGCAGTAAAATTCTTCTGTGAAACTTGTGGTGGTGAGCCATTTGGGGTAATTGCAGGTGGCATTAGTCTTGCGTTTCAAAAAGAGCAGTACTTAAAACTGGATGAGTTAGTTAATAATGTATCATTTGGTAAACCTCTACAAGGTTCTAGGTAAGAAGGTTTGCTAGAAATATTGATCCTGTAACTTATTGACTCAGTTTTACGGCCAACTGCATAATTATGTTCTATCACGGTGTTTTGTTTACTTAGAGCTGGTAGCTCTGAAGTAGAGCATCAGATATTTCTCTGAAGGTTGTAGGTTCAAATCCTACCTAGCTCAAACTAACATCTGTGAAAGAACTCTAATGTGGTTAAGTTGACTTGAAGTCAGGCAAACTAAATTGTCGGAATGCCAATTTACTCGTACATCATCTGTTTCTCTACTTAGAGAAAGGGGCAAATGTTACTCTTCTTTTGGTGGCAATTTGTTTAATAAATAATCACTTAGTATAATTATTTACAAATCATAGTTTTATGCTGAACTAAATGCTGACGTTTATTTATTTCAGATTTTCTGAGTACACCTATATCAAACATAGTAACTTCAGGAAGGCACTTCTGGAGGCAATGGAGGTTACTGATGATTTCCTAGCTAAAGCAAATTCAATCAGAGGATTAGTATCTTCCCTCTACTATCTCGATGCTTATGGGGAGTTCCCCAATCGTTGGAGGATTTTGTAAGTTTCTTTGTTCGCAATTTTGAAGTATTGCAGGAATATAAAGAACAGCAAATCACAGGTAGTTTATCAGCTGAAACTTTTGCAGGGATATAGACTGCCTCTCCTATCCTTTTTTAACTTCCTGTCTACAAGCTCAGAAGAAGACAGAGTAGCAATGATGTCTGTAGTGGATGAGCTACTAGAGATCGGACAGAATATTCAACAACCAATTCATCATCTAAATGTTGCCACCCATGATTCCTCACTATCGTCATTCTTTCCATGCTTCCCACGGCTAGTTGAACGGGGCATGTATTAGATGGACAAGACCAAGACGAAATGCTCGAAAAAAGTCATTATTTCTGCTTCCAGGAATATTCCTTCTCCATTGCTCCCATGGTATGATAAATATCATTCCTCTATCAATAAGCTGTTTCTTAATACTGCTGGTCAGCATGGCAAACATATAGGTATTTGGAAGTTGTCCACTCATGCTTATACTTCGTGCTTTTAGCTATTGAACAAAGAAATACAAGTGTGCAAATACATACATATTTCATGAATATATGTGCATAAAAGCTGTCTGCCATATAATCCTATCAATGTAGGTATGTAGTTTATAATTATGGCTGACTACAATCATGTAAATAGTTTGCATGCACAGAATAACTGTTATACTTTGTGTTAACAGAGCTAGGCATCTCTTTATTTGAGGAACTTTATGTAATGTTACCATTTTAGGAGTATGCCTGGGTTATGAGTTGATGGAAACTGGGGAATCACCAAATATTCTTTTTACTATACTTCGCGCCAGGTTTGAGAAAGGTAAGACAGTACTTTTGTCAATCTCAAAGAAAGGTTACCATTGTAGCCTACATGACTGTATAACAGCAATTAGAAATCAATTTAACAAATCATGATCAGAATTTTTCGACTTGAAGTTTTCAACCTGTTTTAATGATTTAGCAATCTCAAGATATTGACAAAGGTAACACCTCTGAGCGGAGGATCTAACTTAAAACTAATAGCAGGTTTTCACTATCCTGTCTCTAAGAAATATCTGACCTTACTACTTTTGTCCAACCCCATTGACCTTGTTATTCTCATGTAACCATGAAACCTGTAAATATAACAATTATGTAATTTTTCCAAAGTTGAATACACATGCATACATGCATGTGTATTCATATATGTTATGTGGGTAATGTTCGGAGTTGTGTAATGACATCCAGATAACTGTGGTTTTATTTCGTTTTACATGTATGTAACGAATTTTTAGGGTTATTTTCATGAATGTTGAATGAAGTCTCTGGCTGCTCAATGGCAAATCCTAAAAAACTCTTGCATAATATGGAAAAATAGCTAAAACCCCCAACATCCAGGGACATATTTTGCCAAATCTCCACAATTATTTTATGAAAATATGAAGCCATGCCATTTATGATGACAAACAATTAAATTTAGTCTTTTATACGAGGGAAAGTGCAGTGAGTAATATTAACAATGACAGTCTGCAATGTACCATCTCTCAGTTTTGATTTAGCCAACAATCTCTAAATCTCTAAATGTACGCTGTACTCCTATAAAAGACCCAATGAATATAGCATATTAATTATACGACCGTGCCTATACCTGTTTATAATACACCTACACGGAGCTAGTTAACATCAGCATAATTATATATTATGTCTTTAATGACTATTGTAGCTCCTTCGGTAGTTGTATATGATAATGCTTGCAGCCTCCATCGCTACTGATTGAACAGAGACCCTGGCTTCTTCTGTAAGATCAAGTTCTTTGTTGACCGATTACATTGGTGGAACCACACAGGTGAGAAATTTTGTTGTATTAGCATGCTATGAATATTTTAACAATGCAAGCATTTTATTCCATATATAACGCAAATAAACACATAAAATCCTCAGAAACGTAGCTATGCATGCTTTGGTGTGGGATATTAAGTGTTGACATAGTATTCTAACTAATATTTTTCAACAATTATTTGACGTGTGTATTAGAGTGAATTTATTTTGTGTTAGACACTACCCTCCAGATTCTTAAAGTCATATTTTTGATAGCATTGTTTTGTCTGCTCTAATCTCAAGCAGTCAAATGTTCGTTTTAGGCTCCTCCCGGGGTTATAACATCCGGCTATACCATTACCACTATGACCTCAACAAGAGCAAAGAAATTCTGCTCTTAGACGGTTAAAGTCAATGCTTTGCTAAATGATTGAAGCTAATTTTCATTCTCACCTAAAATTATTTATATGTTTTCGGAATGCTATTGTTGTTTCTAAACCTGAGGATAATTACAACAATGTTCTCCAGAGCATTTATAATCAATGTGATAGAATAGAATATTATTAAGAGATGTTGCTTTTGAGACACCAAACAACATACATGTACATGTACCTAGTTGAGAAGTGAATAATTGTTTATTTTGTAGCCACTGGTGATTAGTAGCTAGTTGTCTAGTGTTATTATAGGGACTCATGTAAACTAGTAGTAATTTATTTGCAGTTTCACTTATACATGTATGTTGTTTTATTATATGAAATTATAATAATATACAATGTATGCCTACCTATAAACCAGTCTTGGACCCTGATTCATATGGAGGGTTGTGTAATGATTATTTTGCAGTAATTATTATATGCTGTTAATAATATTTTTTCTATTTTGTAGACAATTTATCAAAATTCTTGATAGCATTTATTTGTAGTTCTGAAACCTTGACTATTTACAATAGCTTTTTTGTACCTCTATGTCTTGCGAAATATTTTTACTGGGAATAGTTTTAGTATAAAAGGAAAAGCATTTTGCTGTTGATTTTGGCTTGTTCTTGGAACTGCAATAAAGACACTTCTATTACTCTACACAAGCTAGGGTGGTGCTTACAAACTAGAAACCTCTCATCAGGTTTCCCTTGTGAGATCTGACTCCATAGCACCTAGGCTAGGTCTACCCATAACATAAAGATGGTCGTAGCAGACAGTATATTTGGACCGACAGATCACCAGATAAAAAACAAGTACTAAGTACTGGTCATACTTATTTATACCTTGCACTCAGTACATGCAATTGACAAGGTCGATAGACCACTCCCAACCTCTACCCAGGTACACTATTGTATTCTATTGTTGTTGGTGATTGACTGTGGTAATGATAAGTAAAGTGGCAGTGGCAGTAGTATTTGCAGACATGGAACTAAAACGACAGAGTATCTAACCTGTTCTAGTTGCAATGTTTATTTTGATATGGATATGCTTGGAAACTTGTGTGTTCATCTTTCATATTTTCTAGTTTGGTATCTTCTACAATGTATTAGGATTATTAGTTATTTTGCACATATTGTGGAGTTATCTTATTTTCAATCTATTACGTGCGTTATAATAAAGACGACAACTCCAACGATATTGCATTACATGTACAGGACATGAGATACAGTACCATAATTATACACGTATAATATTATAAGCCAATATACTGTAATGACTTGAATGTAATAAGCGAAGCCGTTGCATATAGTTATTGTAGTTGTCTCCTCTTATCTATGGACCCAGTAATGTGAAAAGAAAGACAACTCTATAAATGTGCTGCATAAAATGACTGTGTATAATTATGCTTGTGCCAATTTCTTGCAATTTTTGTCGATGTAGATGTATGTACATGTACATGTATATGCAAGAACACCAGTGTTCATTGTTTTTATAACTACAAGTATTCTGTTGATAATCACCTGAATATCATTAGTAAATAATTACAATGAGCAAATATTATGATATTATCTTTATATCAACTGCATCTGTAATAGTAACTGATTAACTTGATAACCTGATAACCGGATAGAATATAGGCCAGTTTATTGCTGCTATTGATGTCCTGGAAGCGATGGTAAATAACGTCAAAGCAATCCATGCAGTTCAATGTCACAATAAAACTGCTTGCACATACACATACACATATGTGGTAGTGCACTAAGTGTAACAGTAGAATTGACTATCATGGGGCTATCACTGCATATTATACACACATGTATTATAGAAGAAACTACATGTACCTATCTATGAGCTGTGGACATGAACAGCAATATTGTCAGGATGACAGGTTATTGTCATTGTAGCTACATGTAATAGTAAGTGACATGTACTTACCATTATGCATATAAGCATACAAGCATTATTGCTTACTAAAATTATATAATTGCACAAATTGTACTATGTACATGTAATTTATAATTATATTTTTACTATTCATACCCAGGATCAACTAACCGACTATACATTATTAAAAAGTTATACTACCAAAATTTTAAGTTTTATAACCTCCCAATAGCACTTTTTCTCACATTTTCACACATTGTGCCTTACAAAAATTTGCATGATACAGCAGAATTGTTGCGACCTACTCATATCCATGTAGTCATGTACGTATATCTGCAATATACATGTATAATTAGAATAATAGTTACATGTACACTACATAAAAAAAACAGTACTCCTGTTTGCTATCACTACTTGGTACTCCAATATACATTCACATGGCAGTATCCACTATCTTTTTGTTTAACGAGTCGCATTCATTGGTTCTTGAATACAAAGTATAACTACTGTGGGTTATGGTAACATAATATATTTGGTATTTGTTTATCCACATGGAGGATAATAAATTAAAGCAGTGATGGCCAGTACTGCTATAGTGCAAGAGAAGACAAAGAATCGTAATATTGTTTTAGATTATGCTGAATTTATCCCCTGGTAAGATATAAACCAAAGGTGTAGCATGCCCTTTAGTGTTATAAGTTTATACATTTTAGTGTTATGCAGCATATTGAGGGTAAGAGTGGGAGTAAGGGGTATTGTTCTTGCATACATATATACATGGTATACATGTATACATGTATAATCAACTAATTATATTCACAATATCCAAGATACTCACTACCCTACTGCAAGAAATGCTATCTGCACCTATAATTACACAGGTAAAAACAGACCGCAAAATAAACAGATGAGACATCAGCAAAAAATGCTGCTTAATGACCAACAGAAGAAAATGACTCTCTAGTAAAAAAATGCATGACTTACTATTTAAAACAACATTTCGTGTACTGCAGTGTCATTTATCTGTAGATAAATTGTTTATACAAATATACTTGCATGTACACATTATCAAGATTTCTCTATATATTACAGTTTGCTACATATTTACATTGTAGGCCCTACATCAATTCAATTTACAAAATTGTAAGACTAGACACATATATACAATGTTATGCATAATTATATTATAATTATTCTCTTTACATGCATTATTTGTATTCTCTTTACATGCAGTTGTAATAGAAATTTACCAAACACAATTGCAAGAGTTTATTACGAAGGGTTTATTCTAAAGGGAGCCACCACACCATCATGTTTTGAAGAAGATAATGCTGCCAGCAGCTTCTGGGTTGGATAACTACATGTATATTCTCTGTTGCCACTTTGACCGATTTCTTTGTTTGCTAAATTTAAATCGGCATACATAGTTCCTTAAATATATAATATTTTTATAAAAATAAAAATATTCAAAACTGTTAACCATCCAAGAAATGAACAAAATATTCAAGAATTAGTGTAATAGCAAACTTACCATAACAAAGGCCCATTTTAAAAATGCCAAGACAGACACACCACAATCATTCCCTAAAATCAAGTTATGCTAGTATATTAGCATATAAGCATTATGCACCACACATTACATGATTAACTAACTCTTGAATAGTATAAAACAACCTTGAGTAGGAGCTATGCTAGTTGTGGGAGCTTTCATCAATACCTGTGAAAAAATAAATATGTATAATTAAAGTCAGTTGACTAATCTAAGGTTCACTAGTCACTGTTTAACATTAGCTATATTAGCTCTTCATCTCACACCAAACATAGGCACACACCAGTGTATAACTAGTGAGTACCTAGAATAAAATAATGTAGAGTATAGGCAAAGGAATGCTGTAATATGTTACTATGAAAAAGATCAGGTTGTATGGTTTCAGGCATCAGCAACATTTCTAGCGATGGCAACCTACATGTATACAGTACACTGTATATTGGTTATCAAACTTATGGTGTAGCTGTGGATGTTCCAATAGTTCTCACACTTTCAGCAATGTGTGCAATTTTAGCAATCACAACAAAATTAAAGGTCCTATGAATGGTGCTTCAAGATAAAATTGAAAACATTCTACTGTATTATTGAATAATATATTGGTACCTGGCCTTGTGTGTACATATACCTGTAGCTACTGTGGTAAACTAAATGTTTTGCCAATGGCTATATTTACACCAATGGGCTATAATACATGCTTATTATATACAATGGCGAAGAAAAACATCACAAGTGCTTCATAAGTATAGTGTGACCAGAAAAAATATTGAGCCTATATAACCGCAGCTATAAGGACCAGGAAAATTAAAAAAATTGCAAAAGTAACCATACACATAGATAAACTCTGTGAAATCATTATACTGAGGTGAGGAGAACAATACATTATATATATATGGCCTACCCACAATGTTCAGTAACCATTGATTAGTTACTATACTTGTACCCAAATTCCATGTCATATATGCTCTATTATTACCATACTAGTCAACTACTTGTTGCTTCACCTACCTTTATGCTTTGTTACATAGGACCAAGGCCCCTATTAATAGTTACAATCCATTTATTATACTAAGTACATTGCTATATGCATTTTTGGCTGTGACGTGGGTCGGCCCTAGTACCTTTTTCCTCCATGTTGTTACACAATACCTATGCCGATGCTATGTCGTACTTAACCGAAACTTTTGCCGGAAACGCAACTACTATATAAAGCAAATGCTCTTCATATGTTTGTTAGTTGTTGCTTGGATTTCAATAAATATTACACATCTCTTATACAGATCTACAGAGCCTTCTTTCTTAGCTAAGCTAGTTCCAGCTCTAGGTCCTTTCGAACTTAGAAGCCCTAACTTACTACTAAGCAAGAACAGACAATAGACAATAACTCAGTATGATTTATGGGTCGTACCTACAGGTCACAGCAATAACTACAAGTCATCACACATACTACTTCAGTCTTTATGTAATGAGGAAGGTCTAGCACCACTCACAGGTCCTTCCCATACTTGTGTCTACCATACAATGCACAATACAAACATTGGCAGAAACATCACAATATTCCTACAGTAATCTTTTTATGCAAACCACTAGAATTACAATTTCTAGATCAGACAACTGTATGGCGGCCAGCAGGATTGATGTTTGCTTCGTGAGCTTTTTAAATCTCCTGCAAAGTAATTAATATTATTAGTATATTACCCATACACATTTTGCTAAGCCACGACATTCACTTTCTATGTGACAATTATATGTCCAATATGGACTCTAGTATAAAGCTGCATGAAAATTCAATTCACAAAGAACTTAATATACAATTGAATTGACCAGTAAAAACCACAAAACATTAAAATTGTGATTAAAGAGCCAAGTTCAGACCAACAACAAGGGAATCAGGTTACAAGTTTTACTAACACCATTCTTTGGTCTTTTGCAATAGTACAAAATATATTCCAAGTATCATACATGTAGAACAAAACATTCTGAAATTTTTACAGGGATTCTTTGAACAGCAATACTCCAGCAAATCTTTGCAGTTTGCGATAATATATCTAAGGTGAAAACTGTATTCTCACCACTATGGCCATGGCTATAGATTGACGTCCCTGAAAGAAATCTGCGCAAATATAACTTTTAAAGATTCTGAAGAGCCTGCCAAGTGACTCATATTTAGCCTCGACTGATACGCCCATAACATGATGTCAGCAACACATGTTCACACTCTGACACATAGGAACTCTGACTAAGTGTCTCCGAACACACTCAATTTTCACATTTTCACTTAAAGATCATCATGAGCTGTAGCAATAACTACATTTGTACATGTAGATCGCAAAGAAAACACTGTTGCTTCTAACAAAAATCCGTTTAGTAGTGAAACATCTGTACTGTAAACAGTTGAATTACCGACTTGGACCACATTGTTAAGGTAAAAGCAGGTAAGTAAACTATTAACAGGTAGATCGGATGTAAATCTGTGTATAGTAACCATCTCCCATGGGCATGTAGAACCGCCAGTGTTTATTTACTTCCTCTACCAATTCATTCAAGTAAAGTAAAGCAATAAACCAGGTTCTAGGCTATAATCCTGCAAAGCACACAATTTCCAACACTGATCACCATAAGATAATATAATAATCAGCATATTAACATTACTTACCTAGTAAATATCAAGTCAGTTTGGAGGCATGACCACCACAAGTGGGTGATATCCTCAAAATACCAGATACTAGTTTGAATACTCAACAGCTGCGAAAGGATGCCACTTGTTCAACCATGACAACTCAGAAAAATGATTACATACCTCAGCCATTACTTATCCTGTATTGTTGGTCTGGTCTAAAAAATGTCTATTCAAAACAATAGGGCTACAACATGTACATTTATAATAGTACATGTATATTCGAAAAAAACTTACCTAAAACTGCTCGCCGAAGCAATTTTCGCTTTTCTGCTGCATTCAGCATTATCAGGTCCATTTCATCTATTACAAGGAGAGGATTTTCATCTGCAGAATCCTCTGTAATAATATTATACTCGTGGCAATGAAATTACTGTTGAGTGAACTTTGCTCATCCTGTAAGTATCAGCAGAAAGACATAGTAGATGTATAACAAGTCTACTCACCAGTATCTGTTTCATATTCCTCTTTCATGGGAATGATACACTTACCAACTGCCTCCTTTATCACTTTGGCTGAGGCTTCGTTCACAAACATGGGCGAACCTAAAATTGTATTAAAACTACTGGGAGGGCCAGTTAATAAGTAAAAATGATTTCATTATAAAATTCAATAAAATAGTAGGCCTAGCACAGTTGCATACCTAACTTTTCAAGAGACAAGAGACTATTCGCAGTATTCAAATTAATGAAAATACAAATGTAAACATAGTTCTAGTTCACCATTTCCATTATTGTGCACAAAAGCACATGGTAACTGCTATGAAAACTCCTCAACCTACAAATGCAACAATAGATTGATGCAATAGCACAGAATTTAAAACCGACTGCAATGTTGGCAATGAGGATAACATAAGCATAAAACTAACTTATTTAAGACGACAATTTATTAAAAAAACTTATTTTTTTATACACGTTTCGTTTGAAACGACCTCAATTTTCTTTCTTTGAAGATCTTTTTTGTACCTAAACATAAATAAATGAAACCTTGGTAATTGGAGTCTGGTGCCACATAACTGATGATTTGATTGGCCTATATTCAAAGATCTATGATAATTTAAGTAACAGTCTATGTATTAGCAGAATTACCAGTTAACAAACTAGCCTACCAGTTACCAAACACAAAAGATTGTGCATTTTGATATGATGATGCGGAAACATGTAGGCCTACACATCTGGATGCATCAATATTCCACATGGAACTTTTGGAATTTATTCAATGTCTTAGCGACCATTTTTCAGGCATAGGCCAACATTCAGCCAAGTTTTCGGCCCACTTCTGTCACAGAGTCGAGAGCACCCCACCCTAGCATGAGCCAAAAGCAATATCCTCACTACCGTGCAAAGAACCGTGCGCCGATGATCTAGGGATGGCCTTTGGGCCTAGGCGGATGGCCACCTTCGAATTTTTATTTGCGATCTAGGTCGGTCCAAGAGGTAGTGAAAACACTAATAAGCTCAGAAATAAATATACTGTTATGATAAATGAAGATTGCATGCACAGCCCTTTCCACTATCTTACATGCAGCAATAACACATGCTTTGTAAGACATTACCTACATGGACTCACACAAAGTTCATTGTCACGTTAGACCACCTAGGGTGTGGAAGTGGCTTGCCTCATATGGGACAGTGGGCAACATGAGTTGGAACAGTATTTCATTTATTAGTTCACGAGTTATTAAAAGTTGTGCTGTACAGGTCAGTGCTACCTGTTATTTGGGGACTACTCAAAGTATCAGCAGGGATGTTCTATCTTTAAATCTCAAACTGCTCTCGGTAGAAAGCTGTTATGGTACTGGTTGTAATTGGTTCTGATGGATCTTGGTAGGGCCTATGCCTCTGGTCTGGGCTCTCATTTGTATCTGACTATTGTTGCAATGTTGCTGGACATAAACATATATCCAATAACGTCAACACTGTGAATAAGACATTGTGATATATTAAATATGCACTCCCCTATGCTTCTGTACACACAAAACTAGTAGCATACACAAAGACGTTTTGAAAGTGGACAGTTCAACACCGGACAATTTGAAATGCCTAACCCCAACTACCAGATTTTAACTAATTTTTATTTTCAATGTTGTTTTTTATTAAATTAAATTAATTAATTAAAATTAATTATCTGCAAGTTGTGCTTCTAAATGCAATCCACACGATTTCGAACTGTCCTGTTTCGAACTGTCCAGTTGTGAAATGTCCTGCTTCGAACTGTCTTTTTCGAAATGTCCCTTTACCAATAATATAATGCAAATGTTAAATGTATAAAATTTATATTTAACATAAACATGATATGTTAATGTAATGTTTCATTTATTCTCAATGATAGAACATTTATACTACTTATTACTATTATTATATTTACATTAACATAATATTATAATAATTATTATAATAAAGGTAATATATTTTGTATTATAATAATTTAACTTTAAATTTAATACTAAAAATATAAAATTATAATAATAATAATTATAATTATTATTAATATTATAATAACATAATTATTATGATAATGATATCAATTATAATTAATTATTAGCTTGGTTTCTCCAACAAACTTTTTGGACTTTCGACCTTCAGTATCATTAGATTACTGAAATAAGAATAGAATTGCCAACGTATATGTATAAAGATTGCAAAGATGATAAAAGGACTTCTAATCTGTAGAGTAGGCTAGTGGAGCGGCATGTAATATCGGAAATAACGGAAATGAGTCGTATAAATGAAATATAAGATGCTGCTGCTCGCTGTTTGATAGGTTGGGAATTCCAAATAATGCTTTTATCTCCCAAAATCTTTCTTCTGCATCTTAATCAGCTTATCTAATAATGTAACATACTTCTTTGTATACTAAAGATTAGTATACTATTAATCTTTTCTCAATTTTTTTGTTTTTAAGAGGAGAAACCGGCGAGTCTGTTAGCGAGTCTGAACGTCAAAATTGATGGGACGATATACCTGAATTATTGACACTGTTGCTAGGAACAGGATGTTATTATTGCTCCACACATGCGCATCGTATTTTACAAAATAGTTTCCTATTCATTTGTATGTAACATATTCTGTAGATACATACATTAACATTCACAGACAGTGTGAATAGAAAAAAAAAATGTAATTAACGACCATTAATTAACCTCATGGTAGTGGAATTTATGATACAATTTGAGGCATTGTTATTATTTTGTATAAAATACTAGAACATAACTACTAGAGTCCCATGTGTTGAGGTAAGTTTGTTTCAGCAGGTGACCAATGCTGGCTGAACCATTGACACCATTGAGTGGTATGGACTATGGTAGTTCATAGTCATCGTCATGTGTTTTACTCTAGTCCGTGGTACAGTATCACTGTTACAGTCACGTTCATCATAGTGTAGTCACGACTGCCATAGTATAGTCTTACGTCTTCTTCTTTAGAACGTACTATGCTTGACCTTGATGCAAGGGGTACGCCTCATCTGGTTTTGGTTTTTGTCAAGATTGCTATGGTCATATGTTCATGTTATGCTAACATGTTGCACTAATATAGATTTGTTGCTGTGTTTATTGTAATAATTGTGACTTAAGTTCACGTATAGTCCTGGGCAGAAAGCTACCATGGTAAGCAGAAGTTTTTGCGTAGATAGTGGGTGGGTCACCTCTTGTAGTAGCTCTAGTGATAGTTGTATTAGTGTTAGCAAGAGCTTCGTGGTGTTCTTCATTCGCCAAATGCGTAAGAGGAGGTTGTGTCGGTTCTTCCTGCGGCGGTTGCTAAGCGTATCAAGATTAAGTTCCTTGAGGACAGCAGATATGCTAACTCTACCTTTTAAGTTACAGATGTAGCACACAGCACTGTTTTGTACCATTTCAATGTTGGTAATTTGGTATTCATGGACGGGATCCCAGACGGCAGATGCATATTCCATGTGTGGCCGACAGAGACTAGTATATGCAAGTAGCTTAGCATCTTTGGTTGATCCGTGGAGTGCCCCCCTAACCATACCTAGTTGTCGTTTAGCTTTGGTAATTTTTGAACTAATGTGAGAGGTGAACTTTAGATTAGACTGGATGATCACACCCAGGTATTTAGTTTCAATTTCATTGTCGAGTTCTGCGTCGTTTAGGGTGTAGGCCTAATATGCCGCCGGAGCTTCCGGTTTATGATTGAAGGTCATAATCGAGCATTTGGTAGTGTTGAACGACATGCACCAGGTGTTAGCCCAATCAGCCAAGGAAGTTATATTCATCTGAAATCTAGAATGGTCAACATTTAATGAGGTGTATTTGTGCAGTCCATTTCCTAATAAGTCGAGTAAACATTGTCAATGTGAATGTTTTATCACTGTTGATCACCTAGATCCATCGATGATCTATGGAAATCTTTCAACATGACATCAACATTAACTAATGTTAGTCCTTTCTATTATTATTGTGGATAGTAATTTAGGCCTTTGTGTAAAAAACTGAAAGGAATTTCTAAGAGGAAAAACAGATAAGTCGTAAATGAAAGATGGCAAGCTACATAATAAAGTGATAGTCATGGTGATATTGAATGTTGTTCTGCTCTACTAGATTAGTTTCCCCGCTCAATTTAAGCCAGAATATTTAGAAATATAAACCATGAGTTTTACATATTGCAGTTGGTTGCATGATCCAAGAGCAAGCCTTGCTAATCAATATCATTCCGATTGTCGTGTTCATCAAAGTGTAATTTCAAATTAATGATCAATTGATTGTTTGTATGATGTTTGTTCTTGTTGTAGAAAATGGGATCTTGTGTTTCAGCAGAATCAAATGGTGATGAGCCTGCTAGCCGTACTTCAAGTCGCAGTGGTAGAAGAGGCAATTCTCATAGTACAGGCCATAGTATGCTACTGTTTATATACTTTACCAATAATTAGCCATGGTCATACAGTACTTCTTGATTTGGCAGTATTGTCGATAAATGTTTTTGTGGCTTTTAGCGCCTAAATAAATATTAAACCTCAGAGGTATAATTATACATAAGGCGTTCATTGTGTCTGTTAGTATGCCCCTTCTCTTTTTTCTATATCTGGAACAATTACTTGCTTTTCAAACAAGTTAGCAGAATGTGGTCGTCCTTTTGCCAACTAGCGAAAGCGAAATAGGTTAGATGTGACCGTATGGTTTATCACCCAACAGGTGTAGTAGCAGGAGTAGTAGCAGTAGTAGTAGTAGCAATAGTAATAGCAGCAGTAGTAGTCGTAGCAGCAGCAGTAGTAGTAGCAGTAGTAGTAGTGGTAGTAACAGTAGTATTGGTAGTTGTAGTAGCGGTAGTAATAGTAGTAGTAGTAGCCGTAGTAGGGGTAGTAGTAGGCCCTAGTAGTAGGCCCTAGTAGCAGTAGTAGTAGCAGTAGTAATAGTGGTAGTAGTAGGAGTAGCAGCAGTTGTAGTAGTAGTAGTAGCAGTAGTAGCAGTTACTGCACGTGTATCCAAAATAAGTATTAGCGTTTGATTATAGCTACTGGTAAGAATCAACCACTAAAACATGAACTTCCAAGATGGAAAAGCGAGATCCCAATGACCATGGGTCAGTTGGCCAGCAAGAGAGATGAGTTCTGGGATACTGCGCCTGCCTTTGACGGAAGGAAGGAAATATGGGATGCATTGAAGGCAGCAGCTTATGCCTGTGAAACAAAAGACTTTGAGTTGGCGCAGGCTATACTCTCTGGTGCAAATGTAACATTACCTAGAGGTATGCACTGTTTCACATATAGTAGTTATCTGCTCTTTACCTTACTGGGTTGTTTATTTACTTTTAATACATTTTGACAACAAGTGTAATCTGTTATCCTGGATGCACATAGGTTACCTTACGGACTGCTATGATGAATTGGGAAATCGTTATCAGCTTCCTGTTTATGTATTGAGCCGTCCAACTAACCTGCACCGAGACGACTCTGGTGATGACAATCCAACTGATGGAGCAGATGAGGATCCCGGTGAAGAAGTCATAGTTAAACTTAGGTTATCTACTGGCAAAGACTTAAAACTCACAGTTAGAAATAGGCATACAATCAGACAAATTAAACAAACTCTGGCTAAGGTCGAGAACATACAGGGTGAACAGCGATGGTTCTATGGTGGGAAACTTTTACAAGATAAACTTAGGGTTGAGGATACTAAAGTACCAAAAGGTCATCTCATTCAGGTCGTCTTGCCTTCCGTGGAAGAAGATGACGTTGTGACTTATGACAACAGAGACACTAAAGATAATGATGATGGTACACCGTAGGCATAAGTTATTTGCCATCTACTAGTCAGCTCTTATACTAACACTGTTCTCAACATTTATGACCGTGCTATAAACAAAAGGCCAAAGTAATGCATTTCTGCAATGTTCTTTTCTGTACTATTTCATGTTCGATATGGTTTACATTTTGCAAATGTTATATTTTAGTGTGCTTCTTGAGCCCAGCAGAATATACTGTATGTTAAGACCATTTTTTGTTATGAAAAAGTGTACAGGCTATTGCTAATTTTTATATATAGAGGTGCATGGTATTGCATCAATGCAAAGTAAAATGTATATTCTTATTTAACACATAATTTTTGATGTATGATTGCAGCATGCTTTTCATATTGGGTTCCTGTTTTTTAAGGAAATGCTATCAATTCAATAGAACAACTCTGTGCATCCATTTATTGCTACAATTATTTTTATGTGATATTCTTTGAAAAAAAATATACATACCGATATTATTCTACTAATACATTCATCACTAAATAAATGGACTGTTAGTTGCTACTTTAGTTATCTTCCCCTGGAGGTGCGTAGTTTCTCCGGTTTAGAAATCTACAGTGTTTAGTTATGGACCTAACTTAGCTTATGTTATATATGCGAGACAAAGATAGTGACAGTGAACTATCTTTGTGCGAGACTCTGAAGGGTCGCCTCTAGGATAAAGTAGTTCTCGCGCTATAAATACCGTTTTGCGCGGCTAAACTAAAAGTGCAAGCGTGGCATTTATTTCTGCGCTATCCTAGAGAGAAGACTGTTTTCTCATCCAAAAACTAAGAGGCATCATGTTGCTTATTCCATTAATTCTGTTCATCAGCGTTACTTTACCATTAAATGCCTTGAGTTCATCAATACCAGACTTCTATAGCTATTCTGCCAAAGATGCAAATGGAAACATGGTTAGCTTTCACAAATATGAAAAAAAGGTAGTGAAACTATATATTATATAAATTAAATAATTATTACAATAATCTAATATAATAATAATGTTATGACGATAATTATATGTATAATGATGCTTATTATTAATTGTGATCACTATATGATTCGTATTTGCTATATTTGTATAATCATAGTTAATGAAATGTTTATTTATGTAAAAAAATTGGTAAAATGATGATCATAATAATGATAATATTCAAGACAAAATGGTAGCTGTTTTTGTTTGTTTTAATTTAGCTTTTTTCCTTTTTAATTTCAACTCATTCAATCAAAATAATCTAACATGCGTTGCATTCACAAAATGTCATGTAATTTTTTGACGGATTTACATTTTATTTATGTGTATGTAATAATATATAAGGGAGAGATTTTACATAATCTTGGTTTTTAACCAAAGCTTCATTCTATTCTCCGCCTATGTTGGAAATACAGGAAATATGTGTCATGTTGCATTTGCTATATGCATACACACACCCGATGGTCCAAATGTTGAAGGCGAGCTCTGATTTTAAGGGGTTCTGTGTGGTCACTTGTTTGGTGCTTGATTGATAGTCTCTGTACTTTCCCAACATGGCTAATCATGTGCCAATGTCGCTATAGCTTATAAAATTTGGTCTAGCGCCTTGACCTTATCATGTAACTTTTCACTTTTGTGGCGAAATAAAACTAACAAAATTAAACACTATTTTGTTTACATACCTCTATACTTTTCCCACAGGTTGTTCTAGTAACAAATGTTGCATCTTACTGCGGCTACACAGCAATTCACTATGTTGATTTTGTGGAGCTCAAGAAAAAGTATGGCGATTGGTTGCACATTTTGGCATTTCCCTGTAACCAGTTTGGAGAGCAAGAGCCTGAGGTAGATAATCTACCATCCACTATAATTGTAGTGTACTCAGTACTCAGTTAGATGTTATGGGGTAGTAGATCTTCCCAGCCGCTGATTGTGATTATATTGCCTATTAGCCTATTTTTAATATTTCTATGTGTAAGATTGCCCGAAATATCTTTTGAAAGCATAAAATTGCTTTTACTTTAACATTGTTTTTAGGATGTTGGCACTATAATAAAGAAAATGAAGCGACAGTACAAAGTCAATTTTGAGATTTTTGACAAGATTGAAGTTACAGGACCGAATGTACCAGACTTCTGGAAGTATCTTACTGGTGAGTATCTTCTGTGGTCTGAAGCTCAGTGAGTTCTATTTATGCCCTTCTTATTGTCTTTTGGTAAAAATAACTCCGTCATTATTCTTGTAGCGCACCAGGAAAGTCCTCAGTGGAATTTCCACAAGTATCTAATTAACACATATGGACAGGTAGTTGGTAGCTGGGGTCCTCAGACAGGTGTTGACCTTATATCTGATGTCATACAGAAAACTATAAGGGAAGCTCAGCTCAGGGATGAGCTGTGAGGAGTGGTCTACAGAATTTGCTAAAGGAGTCGATATATTTTACACGTCATCTTGAATTTAATTAGTGAATGTAAATTTCACTGCACATGATGCTTGAACACGTGTGACACTGTGAGCATTCTTGGCCCTCATTGGCCAGGTCTCATTCATTTAAATCTCATCTTTATACATTTAGGCTGAACAATTCTGATAATCATCTCATTTGTGTTCAAATTACTGAATTGTATTATTTCTGTTTATTGCTCAACACCTTTTTATTTGCTCCATGGACACTGGTAATTGACAACTTTAGTACTATATTTGTCATCTTATTTTTACTAACTAGAACATTTACAATATTTATCCAAAATGTTTATTGCTATACAGAATATAAACAGTGATATTACAGCATTGGTGAAGACTACCTTTTACAAAATAAATATATCTAAGAGTGATTGACTGAGTGAGGATTGTCATAGAACATGATTGTATACAAATAAGATGTGCTACTATGTACAACTGTAAAACCATAGAAAAAGTGACTGGCAATACAAGTTAATTGTAGGCAAAATAATTATTAGAAATAACAGCAGTGTAAATTGAGGAAGACAACTCCAGTATAATGCTGAAGACCTGGAAGGGTTTGGAGTAGTCCCCACTTCCTGAGGTAGCACCTTTAATTTGTTGTCTATCACCAGCTATAACTAAACATAAATATGCAAGTATGACTATATTATAAGGAATACGACATCTTAAATAAAATGGTCTTATACTATTATTCACCAAACCTAAATTATTTATTGTGTGCTTTACCACATGAATAATGGTTAACGCAAGCAAACAAGTTTGCATTTACACCCATGCATGTATAAATGTTTCTATGTCATACAAATTTTTAACAAGTCTACTCTAGTTTATGTAAACAGTACTCACATTTATCAGGTGAGTTAGACTGAGGTTTCACTCTCATCAGTGTCAGAGCAGGTAATATCTTCTACCTGCATAGGCTGGGAGTATGATGTGTTGGTAGGAGATGCAGAGCTATGGTGTACACAGCCAGGTATATCAGTATGCACTTCTACTGTCACAGTAGCCTTAGTCTTCACCCGAGTAATTGACTTATCTCTCTACAAGTACATATAGTGAGATACTTCAACATGCTACTATCATCTCCGTACATGATAGGCCTATATCATGGTCAAAGGTTTATGAATATTTAATACATCTGCCCTACTACATGTACATTGTATATTGATATTGTTAAAATCATATTAAATAGTTTTATAAGTTTTATCTGGTTTTGACATACACATTATTTATTTTCAGCAAAACATAAAATAACTTGTAAAGTTAAGCTCCTTTATCAAGGATTACTAACCCGTTTAGAGTGAGATCCATGTATAGAGGAAGGTGTGACTGTCGTCTCTACATTGACTGTAGGTGTTACCCTGGTACTCGTTTCCTGGTTGTTTGGTGAGGAAACCGATACCTGTGATGGCTCTTCAGATATGGTGGAGAGTGTTGTTGCATTGGAATGTAATCTTCTCTTGCTTGGTCTTGAGTTCTTTCTCTTCTTCCTAGCCTTAGTGACTTCGGGTGAGGATGGAGGCGATGGTGAGGGGGTGGGGGGCTGTATAGAGGAATCGTGTGGATCATCTGGTTGTACTTCAGCAGCCGGTCCGCATACAGAGAGTAGTATGGGTAAGAGTACCAGACCATTGAATACTCCCAACACAACTAGTGCTAGGAAACTGAGAAAGAAATACCTGTAATATATAAATATGTGTATAATGTGTATATAATATACAATATAACGATGCATTTCCTTGAAGCAATAGGGTATGATCCCAATCAGAAACAATTACTATAAAGCAGAATACACACTAACTGACTCCATTAATACTTGAATTCTGTCATCCCAACACCAGCAGTTTGTTTTGCAATGTTTGATTGGCAAATGAACACATGGAATTACTTCTATCAGTCAAATATCTGTGCACAGTAATAGAATAAATGGGTGGAGAGTCGTACGTACCTGATAATAAAATCAAACTCTGAAACGGTGAGCATGATGACACCTAGTAGTGTAGAGATCGCTCCATGCACAATTGGTGTGAACATATGAGATAATGAGCGTTTGACTCGAAGTTGTCTGTCCCCTATACTAGTGGCATATCCAGTCACCACATGGATGGTAAACTCCACTCCGATGCCAACTGAAGCTACTAATATCACCACAGGTATAGCACTTAGCTTGATTCCTACGAGACCCATGAAACCAAATAGCTCCGTGGTGATGATAACTAGTGTTAGAGTCAGCAGTAACCCTGCCAATGGGCTCATCAACATCAGTGTTACGATTAGAAATATAGATGCTAGCACAGCTAGCAGACTAATAAGTAAGTAGAAGCGGATATTCAAATATTGCTCCCAGAAAGTGAAGATAACTCCGGACGGATAATTGTCTAGCCCTAGCTCCTCAAATTCTTTACATATTTCTCGTATTAACTCAATGCATTTTATTATTTCATCTGTGTCTCCCAAATCATGCAAGTAGAATGGAATTCTAGCAAACTTGATTGCAGGAGCTTTGGGTATCAATAGGTCAGTATCGCTGGGTACATAAATCCATTCTTTAGCCTCAGGCCTAATAGTAGCTTGAGATATATCATATGCGAGAAGATCATTATACTCCCATGCTGTGAGGTAGTTATAGAAGGCATCAGAGGCTACAATACCATTCTCATCAACAAGTCTAGCATTGCCAGCTCTAGACTTGTCTATAGGGTTATCTATATCGCCTGTCTGTATCAGGAGCTTATAAGCTAGAACAGCATCATCTGATGCATTATAGTACCATCCTGTGCTGTGGAATGTTCCGGTGCTAACTTCATCATCATAGCTCTTTTGCAAGTCTAAAACATCAACCAATACACATTGCATTAGAGCACCACACCAGACACGTACATGTATATACCAAATAATATGGAAACACAGGGAGGTAATCACAGTGTATATACCAACATTCGATTACCATAAGTGTACATGGACTGTACTACAATATACATCTATAATTCCACGACTAATGATGTGATGATAATATTGAATTATTTCCAAAGTAGTTGAATACTAACATGACTACCAAAGAGACAGATTTCAACACACAAATGATATGGGCAAATACAATGATGCACTTCACCCATTATAAAACAACTACATGTACATGTAGATGTATAGTATTAGTGGTAGTAGCGGTGATAAATTTGATAGTATAATAGTGTACCTCGCAGCCATTTGACCATCATATCCAACCAGAAGACAGGCGTCCCTCCATCTTCCTTCTGTATAACATACTCTACTTGATACATCTTGTTATACAGCTCTCTTAGAAGCCTCTGACTATCTGGTAGCTGATACTGAAGGCTATCCTGTACAGTAGAATAGCAAGATGTATTGTAGATACATCATGGAAAGGCAAAGGTAGAACATAAAGTGCACTAGTGATAGTGGTAGCTAGATATTGTGATATCAGTTTAAAATTAAAGGCAAATTTAAATCATGAGATAGTAGGATGGTAAAGTGGTAGACCTGAAGGTCACAGGTTCAAGTCCCGCACACTCTTGTTGTGGCGTGGTAAGCTCATGTTACTCTTACATGCTATCTGCTTTCTGGAGAACTGGCCAAATATAGGTGGTCAAAATCCATGAGAATATAAAAATAAACAAGAAGTATATCCTATGCCAGATGTTACTTCCGTACAAGTTATTATTCCATCAGTCGCTGAGTGACACGATATACAAGTAGAATATAGCCTACCTTTGTAATTATGTGCATATTGTAGAAACCAAAGTATTTACTCTGAGCCTCTAGAAATGTGTGTTCATTGCTACCTCTTGGAACAACTTCTGTAAAGTCCATGCCGACCTTTACCTGTAAAATATGCTCACGGTAAATAATATAGTATAGCGCTCATTGGTGATTATTACACATAAATATTATACTACATGCTGCTTGAAGTAAAATCATAACATACATCGAGTAACTTCCAATGAAAGACAGAAGTCCGACTCTTTAAGATTGATAAAGAAACAAACCTTAGAAATACCGTAAGCACTGAGACATAGCAGAGCAGTGCTGAGAACACAGGCTATGACCTTGAAAGATGTCTTTTCTATTAAAGGGAGGTAGAACCTCTCTACCAGCCAGCTGAGCGATGGAGTGCAACACTTCTTCAACATCTTATTATCTGGAACATAGATGCACACTTAGTGAAGTTATCTACTCATATTATGATAGGACAACACTTCATGCAGTAAAAGTAATATCCCATAATGACTAGTACAATAAATTATATATAAATACATGTATATTATATAATGCATCGATGAATGTAGTATACATGTACATGTACTTACTACAAATTGATGAGCTTGTAGCCTCAGTGAGATTCTGTGATGAGCCAGGGTTGGAAAGGGTGGTGTTGTCATACTCCGTAAAATCAGGGGAAGCTAATCTAGTCACTGTGCTATTTCCTACTACAAAAATACAAATCGAAACATTGATTATCTGTTATATGAGAGTCATGTGCAGACTATATTATACCTCTAAATCAAAGGTTATTTATCTACATCAGTTCACCACAAAAGCACTTGCAACCCGAGAGTTGTTTGAAGTTATCTTTTTTAAAAGTTATTTTGAGATAGAATTGCTCTGTGAGAAGATAACTCATAAACAAACAGAGAGAATTTGACTCACAAAAAACTCAGTGGAGTTAAGATATACAGAGACAGTTACTTTGCATATCATAAGAAAGTAAACACACAAGCTTGTGGCTACATCAATTATGTAACAGTAAATGCAGAGCAGACAACTTGCAGATTATCATAGCATAGAGTACATTTCTTCCAGTCAGATAAACTCACCTGAGGGTTCAGAGAATGCCACCATATTTTGTCTACCATACGGAGGGGAAGGAGGTGGCAACACAGAGATGTCCCTGACCTTGCTCGAGTGTGCCGACTCTAAACAACACACAACATCTATTCTCCAGTTGTTCTTCCTCCAGGAATCCAAACTGAGTACAGCAGGGAATACCAGTAGCATAGAGATCAGATTGAATAGTAGGAGGATTGCCACCTGTAACACACCAATCAGCAGACTATAATATACAGTGATGACATCAAGTCAGTGACATGTTGACCACAATATACAGTGATGACATCAAGTCAGTGACATGTTGACCACAATATACACTGATGACATCAAGTCAGTGACATGTTGACCATAATATACAGTGATGACATCAAATCAGTGACATGTTGGCCATAATATACAGTGATAACATCAAATCAGTGACATGTTGGCCATAATATACAGTGATGACATCAAGTCAGTGACATGTTGGCCATAATATACAGTGATGACATCAAGTCAGTGAAATGTTGGCCATAATATACAGTGATGACATCAAATCAGTGACATGTTGGCCATAATATACAGTGATGACATCAAGTCAGTGAAATGTTGGCAATAATATACAGTGATGACATCAAGTCAGTGAAATGTTGGCAATAATATACAGTGATGACATCAAGTCAGTGACATGTTGACCACAATATACACTGATGACATCAAGTCAGTGACATGTTGACCATAATATGCAGTGATGACATCAAATCAGTGACATGTTGGCCATAATATACAGTGATAACATCAAATCAGTGACATGTTGGCCATAATATACAGTGATGACATCAAGTCAGTGAAATGTTGGCAATAATATACAGTGATGACATCAAGTCAGTGACATGTTGACCACAATATACACTGATGACATCAAGTCAGTGACATGTTGACCATAATATGCAGTGATGACATCAAATCAGTGACATGTTGGCCATAATATACAGTGATAACATCAAATCAGTGACATGTTGGCCATAATATACAGTGATGATATCAAGTCAGTGAAATGTTGGCAATAATATACAGTGATGACATCAAGTCAGTGACATGTTGGCCTACAATATAAGACTGAATATTTACTACCCCACTAAACAGTGACTAACCTGTAGAGAAAAGGTCCTCAGAGCTGGTATAGGTACTACGGCTGAGATAAGAAATGCACCACAGTTACTAACAGATGTAAGTAGTACAGTACAGCCAGCTCTCTTCAGTAACTCTCCAGCTTGCTCCTTAAAAATCATATGTTAGTGTATATCAGTCCATATGTATATTATGTAATGTGAGCATACATGTACATGTACCAAATACAGATGGGTAGTTACTATACAGTTACAACATTACAATCATAAACAATAGAAAAAATATTAAAAAGGCAAGAAGAAATTTCACGTTTCATGAGGAGAAAGTAGATACATGTATGTGTATGATTTCACATTGTAAGTGGAATATTTCATATTGAGCCATAGCAAAATGAAATGTGAAAACAGAGTGTGAAATAAGAGAGGAAGACTCCAATGTGTATCTTACCAGCTACTGGGCACCTGTTGAATTTAATAAACATGTGAGTGTGATCAGTATTAATAAGGACATTCATGTAATATAATTATTTTTAAGACAACGAAGCATACAATTACTGAGCCTATTCTCGGATTAGCAAAAACTACCAAATATGTATAATTTTTATGGTTATGTAATCATAATAATACATGCTTGTCAAGAATTACTGGGATAGCATTTACTATACAATATAATATAATAACCCACCTGATAGTCTATATGTCCAAGCAGACAGATACGTGAGAAGGCGTGTACCATCAGAAACATGTCATCTACTCCCAGACCTAAGGCTATGAACGGTACTATTTGTGTCGTAGCAGCGTTGAATGACAGCTGTAGTAGTGAACATAGACCGAGACCAGCAGCCACACTTACTGATACCAGTATAACTCCACATATACCCACTCCAGCATGTGATTGAACTGCGTCACAGAAATTCATCAGAGTTAGGATGGCATAGACCAGCTGTAATAACAATCATAGCGCGTTCTACACCGTCCAATCACATTTGGAGTTGGCTGTCACTGGATGGATAATAAAAAGCTTCGCTGAAACACTAACTACATTACTCAATTTGTTGTAAGTGATGCAATATGAAGGTATAAGCTAAGGTGTGAACGTACTCAACTCCTAATGCACTGTGGCAGGAATAAATGTAACTTAGCGTTTGCGCACGAGTCAATTTATGACAGAAGAATCAAAATGCATAAGAAAGCTAATATACTTGAGTAAGCGCTACCCCATGTGTGAACCACTAGTACCTAATTCTACTCCAATGCTCCAATCACCTTTACAGTATGTTAGAAAGGGGGAGAGAGTGATAGACTGTGTTACTTACCATCAGGGCATAGCCAATGCCAATCCTAAGGTAGGAGACCTGGCTAAAGCTTGCTATCAGATCATCCAGGGAGGTCTGTGTGAATGAGCTGATAGAGTCACTTGTGTTTGATTGGGTGGTGTAAGATATGACGGCCTCTGTGAACTTCTTCTGAAACACCTGCTCCAATATCACCATAAACTACATTAGACTAGACAACATTGATATTGGTGCTCAGGCTAAAATATAACTAAGGGTAGGAACAATATACATCAACTATGATAACATGAGAGAATCTTCTGCCAACCGTTTTTGCTTATCGTTGTAAAAACACTCACAAAACTTGCACTGACACAAGTTTGTACACTTATTAATGCTACCATGGTGAGTAAAAACGCCTGGCAGAGAACGTTCAATCACAACCACACCATGTGTTTACATCTCTACACTGAGACTCGAACTGAGACCCAGGGAGCACTGAGATAACACAGTGTAAATACGACTGTAGATACAACGGTATACCACATACCTGGATAATCTGAGCTGCCTTCTCTTCCGACCAATCAATGGAGCTGACCACGTAGGTACCCTTGTAGTAGTTGAAAAGTTGCTGTTTGCCCATTACCTGTACCACAGTCTGCACTGCCTCTGCAGATACCATCACGTTACTTCTGTTCTTTGTTACACCTTTTAATATATGCAATTTCAATCTAATATTATGTTCAATATATACATTGTAGATATACATGTATACATGGACATGTAGGATATATCTATATAATCATCTATAAATCAATATACGAGTATATCAATAGATCAATATTATACACATATTGTGATCAAAACGAAACATATTGATATGAGAAATACAATGTAAAGACATCTTATGTTGTCATGTCATGCTGTGCTACACCATAGAGTTCTGAATTGAAACTCCTGTGTCCATGATTTTATTTGTTCATGCATAAAAAGGGGACAAAATTATGGGCAGTCTGTCTTCAGGAATAATAATACAATATGATCGTAATGTGTAAGATATGAGAGCAAACTCCAAACAGTTGGGATTTCCAACAAGATGCCCAGTTTCCTGCGCAAGTACTGGTACACGTGTCCTCTTGATATACCACTATCATAATGCATCACATGACTATATAATGTATGCTCTCTTCTTACCTCCGACTATCATATCCTCCTCCCAATGCATATACTCTGGGGCAAACCCTGAACACCCACCAGTGACAGCGGGGGCTACAGTGTCCACCCTCTCCTTAGACCGATAGTTCACAGAGTGTACAGGGCATTCGGGGTCAAATGGATCTAGACATGGTTTCTTCAAGTATCCAGATACTATGCCATACTAAACCATGAGAAGCAGATAGACTTAGTAATACACAAACAACCATATGCAATGTATACAATGTATATCACTGATAGTTTGGATTACTACAGAAAATTTTTCTGTCAAATATTTCTTTGGTTTCTAAACTTTGCAAAAAACATTGAAAGGAATATTCTGTTTTCATGGTATTAAGAGAGGACAACTTCTCTACAACAATGTTCCATAGTTCAAGTCCGTCAAGTACTATAAATACCCCTTAGCTGCCAACTACTAATAAATGTATAATTGTACAAGATATGTATACTTTCATATTCATCATTGAATAATCCAAAGTGCTAACAATATATTTTTCTTATAAATAGTAATACAAGACGCATTTTTATTTATTTCCTAATATTTCAATACCCATCCGAGTATCTGATGATACTCGGATGGGTATTGAAATATTAGGAAATAAGTCAAAAAAATACGTCTTGTATTACTATTTATTATTAAAATACTAGCCCACACTAACATTTTTCAACATATTTTTAATATTGAACAGTATTGCTAGCTGTGCCAGCTATGCAGTACGACCCAAAGTTGTCATGCCCCCTTGAATGGCCATTGTTTAGCTGGCAGCAGCTGCATTGTCAAACTGCCCAAGGCATATAATTGGGCTGCATAGGCAACCACAATGTGATTATAAAGACCACCCATGCTGCCTGATTGAGCAAACAACAAGGCATGGCTGAGGTCACATTCCTTGCTTTACTACAGTTATGCATATACAGCGTATGTAAGGCCACATACCCTTCTAAGCGTGTCCTTAATTGCGTCAAGTTTGAAATTGATTGTATCCTCCAGTGTACTTATCAATAACTCTGGGTTTAAATTCTTCCAAGTCAATGGTTCAATTCCAAACCAAGTGGGTCTATAAAACACAAGAATGGCAGAAATAAATGCTTACACTTCCATTGTAACAACAAACCCCTAATAAGCTACTATTCCTACCTATTCTACACAATTAATAGTATTTGATCTCATGAATAAAGCTAACAACTGCAACAGTTGGTTTGTTTGCAGTATAATACTGTATTGTAAACTAACTTATAAATTGGTCTACCACCCATGCAGTGTGTTTATCAGTAAGGGGACTAATTGCCTGAAACAATCAACAATGTGAATCCATTGAGAGGTAAAAGTGTCACGAACAATGCTAAGTCACTGAAATTAAGCACAAAACTATTATAGAACGATTATTGTAGTGAAAATCATTTGGATGATTGTTCATTAAACATTGACCAGTTATGTAACTGCATATAGCTTTGTATAAGGGCAGACATGTAATTTACAGACTAATAAACTGCATATTCTAAATTTAAAATGCGCCCCAATCAAAGTCAGTCGTAGCCAACAATTTTTCAACCAAATGCCATTAATAACCCTGCCCTGATTGGTATATCAACAGAAACTGTACTCTGTGACTTGTCCTATAAACCACCCATTGCGTTAAAGTCAGACACCAACAGCGTGTGTAAACCAATTAGTGTCGACAGAGCAACATTATGACTGGCTACTCTCCCTTCTAGAAAAACAATAATATAAAATTAATATTGTAGCTGCGATATATTTCGTATTGTAGAGGTGACATAAACTTACGTTACAACTGAATTCCTTGGTCCTAGAACTTTGCTGCCTTCCCAGAAACAGTCTAGTGGAGATACAATTAGACAAGGCAGCAAATTGTTCAACATCTACGAACAAAAAATGCAAATAAAATTGTAATTTGAATTCAAAAAATAATTTACAATTCCCTGAGTGTATAGTGCATAGAAAAACTTTCATATACTATAATATAGCTGAATAATACATTGCATATTCAGAGTACAGCAAAAATCCTTCAATCACATAAAATATACATATTAACATATACAAGAGAATTGACCCAAGTAGTCTATAAACTTGGTACTACTTACATCCTCCATTAAAGCATCGTCAAAAGATGGAAATGAGGCTTTAATGCAGATATCGTCAAATCTCCATACTCTAAAATAATAATACACCACATATAGCCATGACATGTGATCTCAACACTGTATATGAATTGATTCCGTACTTTCAGAATATATTATACTGGATATAGGGCTTAGAGTATAATATGTACATATGAATGGTATATTACATAACACTGTAAAGTTATCATTATAGAACACTGGTCAGCGGGAGGTCAACAGGAAGATTATTACTGTACCCATTTGTTAAACATTTAGTGACATATTATCTAAAAGTATAGATATTTTAGTATGACATAGAGTCGTAGAGAACAGTCATATAATACAATGTATACTCACTTATCAAACAGATGCACCTCTGTCTCTGTAGCCTTCCTCACCACATTCAGATGGTGAAGCATTGATTCTCTGGTTAGAACATTTTTAGACCCGCTTCCTGGTGACTGTATTATCACTTGGTTAATAGAGCCATACCCTTCCCCTAATACTGACTCTGTGTACTCTAGTTCCTTAGTCAATCTTCCATTCTCTACAGCAAAAAAGATAGAAGGGCATGTTGCTTTATTCATAATTTTTATTACAGTGATTAGAAACATCATTGCCTTTACAGTGAACTCTGTTGAAATATTCTACATAATATAATACGAAAGGCATACCCCACTAAAAAACTGTCACATCTAAGTACTCTTCATGTATAATACATGAGTTACTTGTACATGTAATATATTATACAAATATGTCACTATATAATTGTAGATCACGCTGACCAACATTATAAATTGAAGGAAACAATAATATTGTACTGGTCAACTGGTGATAGAGAATATTAATTGTCTAAACAATCACAATGTACATGTGCACGGAATATTAAATTCGATAATTGCATTGATCGCCAGTGATTTGGACATCCCCCAACTTGTGTGATGGAATTGTGAACAATAACTCACGCTAGGTTAAGTGAAAGCTGTTTACATTTCCTATCTTTGAAATTGACACAAAAGTTTATGAAAGGTTTCCCCACTATTTTAATTTGTTGATGGCATGTGAGGGTATTAGGTTACTAGTTAATTCTGTGTGGTCCTTTTGTTTGTCACTACATATTAACCAAATACTGCTAGTGTGATGAAAAGTGGCCAGTAAACCTTTGCTCATTCTCAACAGCTAAGTAATATATACTAATAATATAACAATATATGAATGGGTCCAGTGTGGCCCACAAGAAATACTCTGGGAATGACAAAAATACAGAAATTAGTCAACCACCACAAATAAAGCTCTCCTTTGCATATTCATGCATAGATGATTGAACTAACTGCAATATTTATAAAAAAATATGATAATTAATTATTGCATAAAAATTACCACAAAAGACGAAAAAAGAACTTACCCTTTGATGCAGTATACATAGTGACACACATGTAGTATATGTATATATGCATGTACATTACAGCATACAAGTGGTATACATACAGTATTTACATGTACCCGTATACAGTATACCAAATGTGGTATATATATTCACATGTACATGTATTTATAATAATATACATGTGGTGTATGTATCTACATGTACCTACCTTCTACCCAGAGTTTGTTAATGTCACTCTCCACCACAGATGTCTTCAAACCGACAGCAAAAAGCGAAAGAAACAGCAGTCCCAGAATCAAGACCTTCCCACAATGCCGTTGCTGAAAACGTCCCAGTTTAAACAGGTGTTTCTGAAGATGCCCCCTCACGAGAAGGGCACACTTGTTACCAGAAAGCTTTCCCTAGAACAAAAATCACACTGATGGAAAGATTGATAAATTTTTGCATGATAATAAAAAATTGTGATGTCGGCTTCCTACCCTGACTTATTTGTGACTGTGGGCATTATATTACACACCACCATCAACAAATCTAGTTGTGTTTTAACAATAATGTTATAAATTAAAATTTATTCCTGAATAACGTAACAGGCTTTTTAGTTTCGTACTTTACAATGTTCCACTCTTGAACTTACACGAATATAAAAATTAAAACAAGCATACTAACTATTACTAGGGCACAGCTGATATGAAATATCCTACGCGTACACTGTAGGGCAACAGGAGATGATAATATATGAAATGAGTCATAGATGCAGTAAGAGCACACCTTTAGAACAAATCTGTATGCAGCATAAGCATCTACCCAACTGGTTCTGGTCAGGAATTCTGGATCTGTTACAGCAGAATGCTTCACCTGACAAAACATAGAATTATTAGTTTGTGAGGTAGGTGGTAAATTATGATTGTGTTACAGTTAGATGTGTAAGCTTCCAATTTGCAATTTAGCCTTCATGCACCTTCATGCTATTCCTTTTAGACTGTTTCATCCAAGCGGTTCTGGTGCCTTGCTCCTTTCCCTCAACTGTGGCTGCTCGACACATCGAATGAGGGCATTCTCTATTCTTTCCCTGCAGGTGATACATATACAACTATATACGATGTACACAACATGCAGTACTACTGTACATCATCACTTGTATTTTCTATTCAGCCAGACTTACATGGATACCTACAACACATAATAAATTATCCTATCAGTTTACCAAGTGAACATCCTATCATCCAATCAACACCTGGCGACTAGTCTAATACTGATGTCGGTATGTCAGTAACCGATGCACAAGTTTCTAAGATGATAAAATCCACAATAATGTGGATTTCACTACAGGTCTAGAGTAGACCCATGCTTGTGATAATGTCAAATCATGCTCAAAGTGCAATTGCGTGATTTTCTAATAAAAATAACTACAAATGAAATTCAGTATTTTTGACAACGGTGTACAATTTGGATCGAGTGCTAATTGGGTTTGAAAATCTTAGTCTTCTATGACTCAGGGAAACTTGGAAGGTATGAAAAGGCAAACAAATTGTTCATTTATATTCAGAGTTTTTCTGAATTTTTACACATAAATAGGCCAACTAGGCTAATAGTAGCGGTAGCCTATTTGGTCAAGAAAATACATTGGCACAAGCATGACAAAGGGGGCCTATTTTTATCATACAAAAAAATTAAAAGTAAAATCAATAGCTTAGTATAGAACTAGAGGACAGTAAAATATTAACACGTTTAAGTAATTTAGGTTTATGCATTACATTAAAACCAAAAGATGGGTTATAGAATCAAATGTAAAAACTATATGAAATATTTGTAATAATAATAATAATTATTATTTTACGTGTTGGTATCCGGTCAGGTCACCTGACCTCAGATATCCAGCACTCTCCTTAAAATCCTCGCAGATCCTAACAGGGCAGAGAATTGTGCCCTGTCTATTTCCTTTCTTCCTATATCTGGTTTCGACAATTCCTCTTCTAAATTTGCTACTGCTCCCAGAGCTCCAACCACAACAGGAACAACGTTCATGGAAGTCTTCCACAGTATCCTAATCTCTCTCGCAAGGTCTTGATACTTTTTCCGCTTTTCCTTTTCTTTCTCTCCAACTCTGCCATCACCAGGCACTGCAATATCTATCACCCACACATAATCCATCTCTTTATCAATCACCACTATGTCCGGCCTTCTTGCTTCTATAACATGGTCCGTCTGTATTGTAAAATCCCAGAGCACTTTGGCTTTGCTGTTTTCTATCACTTTCTCTGCTACATGATCATACCAGTTCTTCGTAGGTGCCAGTGCAAACTTTTTACATATATTCCAGTGTATGTTTTGTGCAACCTTGTCATGCCTTTTCCAATACTCGCACTGGGCGAGCTTACTGCACTCACTGAGAATGTGGAATATTGTTTCATCTCTTTCGTTGCACATCCGACATTTTGTTGTTCCTGCTTGCTTCTCGATGTTGACTTTTCTCCATCTTGTAGGCAATGCTTGGTCCTGTGCTGCAGTTATGAGTCCTTCTGTCTCTTTCTTCATGTATCCATTTCTCATCCATCTATACTGTTTATTTGTGTCATAGCTTTCCGTGAGTTTGGGGTATTGTCCATGTAGTGCTTTTTCTGTCCATTCTTTTTCATGATCTTGCCTAGTTTGAATGAGATATTCATTTTTGCTTTGTTCTTTCATTAGTGACTTCAATAGTTTATTGTATCCCTTTTCTTCATCCTGGATGTAGTCTAACAGCCCATATTCCTCGGCTCGTATTGTTTCTTCTACACATCTGAGTCCTCTACTACCCTCACCCCTTGCTAAGTACAGTCTTGCAACACTTGCTCTTGGATGTATTATTATTATTATTATTACTATTATTATTATATATTAATTATATTTATTATTACAACAAATCAAATAGTCATGCTAATCAAGAGTAAAATACACGTACAATATAATCTAGTATAGGATAGGTAAGTGATACGTTGACTGTCTATTTATTAATTAATGCAATGCTGTTAGCCTGTTACTTCTTAGTCAGTCAATCGCCATACTTTTATTTACTATAGGTTAAGGTTAAAACATTTGTTAGAAAATATCAAGATTAAATAAATTATTTATAATAATTAATTATATTATAAATAATCATAACTATTTCTTTCATGTACCTTTCTTAGTGACAGTCACTATGCCAGTATGACTATTCTACTGTACGTTTTACGATGGTTTCAACTAATCGCATTTGTGATAGTAAGTGAAATCAATATTGCAATAACCAATCGATTCCATACTTGGTGTTTCACTCACTTGCTGTCACATTGCTATAAACGACAGAAAGTTCGTGTTCCTCAAAAAAGAAAACATCGATAGTCCTAAATCCTGCCGCACTAAGAGTAAAACGGTTTGCTGTCACAGTGGAAAGACTTGGTGCAGTAGCATTTTTGCGCTATGCTCAAAGTAGGCGGTAAGCTCCACCCACGAGTAATTTAATCGGGCAAAGTGCTTCAAGAAACCGCAGGTGTTCGGTTGAAAACTACCAAGGCTAATTAGCAGACCACCCAAGTGACCAGTAATGCGAGGAGACAACTCCAGCCCAATACTGAGACCAAGAGAGGACAACTATCAACATAGTTCTTTGAAATTTGCTCCAGAGTAATATTAAAAGTTGCGACCAATGATCCGAGATGAGGATTACTTCATTTTAGATCAAACAGCGTACCAAAAACGCTAGCTTTTGGCCTTCTGCCATCTTTCTATTGGGCGGACAAAAAATTACTCTCAATTCATAGGCAATGGGGGTGTAACTCCTAATGATAACAATACAAATGATGTACGTGTAGTTTAGTAAATACACAAAACCCAGTAAACTGTGGGCAGAGTCATCATTATTTTGTACTGTTATCATTAGGAGTTACGCCCCCCATTGCCCGTGTCTCAATTATAACTAGTCCAGTAATAAATATGCACAAATGTTGACATGTAGATCAATGCTTTTAAAAAACCAATCAGTTATGAATAATGCTGCATGTGCATGTGTATACTAGTATTACTATGCATTTATGAACTTTTCATTTGTATGACATGTTCCAGGGTACTGCTACTAAGTGCATCTAGAACAGCAATAAGTATAGCTAACCTCTTCCCATCTTACACTACATGTGAACTGTATTCTAGTCCAAAATAATACAATAGTATATAATAATAATAATAATAAAGGATTCCATAATTACAGTAGTATATTAATTATAGTTATAATAGTGACAATAATTAGCCTAGTGGCATTTAGCTTCCAGCCATACATACAATTAGTAATAATATATTATTATACAAAACTGCATAAATAGTGAACAGATGCTCTTTGTATGGTAACAGTAGGTTGGTAAGATAACACCACCAGTGTTTGCTGATTAGGAAACTGTTACCAGATGTATGGTCATACTAAACTGAGAGTGACTCTACTGTTCATAGTATTTGGCAACTTCCAGCAACTGTTGACAAGTTATGTCAGTTGGTAGTCTATTGCTAGCTTATGAGTATAGGTCATCTTCTGGCTCCTCAAAGTTATTAGAACCACCTGCAGCCTGTGGGTCCTGTGAACCACTCTCTGTCTGTCCGGGGAATCTAAAGTTATTACCAAACCCTCTGCTCTGCTGCAATGTCTGGGCAAAGAGCTCATATTTCCTAATGTCAGCATCTGTTACAGATCGGCGGGCAAACTTCATGGCCTCCTCAAAATGCTGTCGGGTTATCTCTGGTACATTGTCCTCGTCATCATCCATCTACATAAGAATATAGAGATGGGTTAGTTGCTATATTAGGAGCTATCCACCACCTCTTAGAGTGGGATTTAGTTTAGTTTGATTTGGAATGCATAATCTCCCAAATTCCTATAAAGACAAAGAGGTACTTACATCAACATCGGCTTCTGGGTTGGCCGTTCTCTCCCTCTCTTTTCTGATCTCCTGTTCAATAGACTCTCTGATGGCCATCTTACAGGCCCTCTGGCAGATCTCCGTCAAGTCAGCTCCACTGAAACCGTGAGTCATCTTAGCCAGGTAGCCCACATCCACATCCTGTAGCAGCAGATAGAAATGTGAGGATAATATCAGCAACTGAACCAAGCACTCTATAAGGTAATGCCCTATAGTGTGCACCAAGCACAATGCTAATGACCAATGTGTTCAGTCATACAACTGACTAGCTAGACAGATGTGGCGGCACCCACCTTGGCCACTGGTGATTTACGTAGGTTAGCTTTGAATATGGACACTCGAGATAGCTCATCTGGCAAGGGAATGTATATGAGCTGATCAAGACGACCTGGTCGAAGGATGGCAGAATCTATGATATCGGGTCTGTTGGTTGCTCCAATGATGAACACATTTTTCTTAGCCCCCATGCCGTCCATCTCAGTTAGCAGTTGGTTGATGACTCTGTCAGCGGCTCCACCTCCGTCACCTGCACTGCCACCTCGAGACTACATAACCAATCAGAGCTGTACAATGTCACATTAGCCTTATATCATACCATATAACATGGTGTGTGACGTGTCACAATACTACCTCCCCATACGGTGTGTGACATGCAATGATACTAGCTCACCACCACAGACAAACAAGAGATACATAGTTGATATTATTTGGTGACAATATAATAGACTTGACATCGGACTCTCGCTAGTATCGCTGAATAAAATGGGTGTCATAGAAATGAAAGAGCAGAATGGCTGAATAGCACATAGAATGCCACTCACCTTCGCAATAGAGTCCAACTCATCAAAGAAGAGGACGCAAGGGGCGGCAGACCTTGCTTTATCAAATATATCTCTAACATTAGCCTCGGACTCTCCAAACCACATGGTAAGTAGCTCTGGCCCTTTGATTGATATGAAGTTAGCTTGACACTCATTGGCTATAGCTTTGGCCAATAACGTCTTGCCACATCCTAACAAAACACGTGTTAAAATTATACTGACTTACTCACAAAAAGATACAACTAATAGAAGTCATGCAATTTACACAGGAATAGTAGCAGAGCAGGTGTGTGTGTGTGCGTACCGGGTGGTCCATAGAATAGAACTCCCTTGCTTGGTGTCATGCCAAACTTGAGGAACTGTTCTGGGTGTTCTACAGGGTACTGTACCAACTCCTGCAGCTCTTTCTTCACATTCTCCAGACCACCCACATCATTCCAAGTTACGTTGGGTACTTCCACAGAGGTCTCTCTCAGAGCTGATGGGTTACTCTTGCTCAATGCCCACTAAAACATATACATCTATCTCAATACCACAGCCGAGTATAGCAAGTAGGCTACAGTATTGCACAACAAGTACAGCTTGTGTATACAGGCAGACAGACAGTACTCACCCTGAAGTCTTCCTGTGTCACAGCCAGCGCATCCAGCACCTCAGCATCAATCTGGTCATCTTCCAGGTCGATAAGGTCCATCTTCTCTCTGATCTGCTGAAGAGCAGCCTCAGAACAGAGAGCTGCCAAATCGGCACCCACATGGCCGTGAGTCTCACTGGCCACCTGCTCCAGGTCCACGTCTTCTCCCAGTTTCATGTTCTTTGTGTGAATTCTGAGAATCTCAAGTCTACCGACAGCGTCGGGTATTCCAATGTCCACCTCTCTATCAAACCGACCTGCATACCACATAATATGAGCCATTATTCATATAGCTTCCTTTGTATACTTGGACTGGAGTAGCAGAAATCACTTAATTCATATTAGATAAATATACACATACACTATACATTATATAATAATTATATACATGTAACATGCACACATTGTGCATTATATATATTTTACTATACATGCACAGCATGACAAACATGCATAGCATTTAGCAACATCCAAATATTCTACATCATAATACATAAATGTAACCAATGACATCAGAATATCTATCTAATCAGAGACAGTAAACCATCCGAGACTCACCAAATCTTCTCAGGGCTCCATCAATGCTGTTGGGTCTGTTGGTAGCGGCCATAACAATAACGTGTGCTCTCTGCTTCAACCCATCCATGAGTGTGAGTAGCTGTGATACGATACGTCTCTCTACTTCCCCATGTGTCTACATAAACAAAGTGCACAGGCTAACATAGCAAACATTTCTATCAAAAATGCTCCATTAGGCCTATTAGCAAAACTTTCTTATGCAAACAATGTCTTCCTTTTGTGTAAGCAGCAAACAAAGTTTCCTACATGGTAGTTCAGGTTGAGATTGTAGTTCCTGGGATGACTTAGCACACACTGCTAACCTCAGCTGTTAGTAGTGCTAGGGTCTAAACTAGTTTGAACATGGACATGCAGTGATTATGTAATGCTTTTTATGCACATTTAGGTAAATGAATGAACACACAATCTACAGTTGACTGGTTTCAGTGCTTTATAATATGGTACCTTTTCTCTTTTTGGTGCAATAGCATCAAGCTCATCAATAAATATAATAGCAGGGGAATTCTTCTCAGCTTCCTCAAAGGCTTTCCTCAGGTTTGACTCTGACTCTCCAGCCAGCTTGCTCATGATTTCCGGGCCGTTTATGAGGAAGAAGAAAGCACCAGTCTCATTGGCTACAGCCCGGGCTATCAGTGTCTTACCAGTACCTAGTTTACAAATAGAATGACTAGAACACAAGTCCTTCAAATATCTTGGTGCTATTACTGTAGTCTGTTCTTAAAAATAAATACCAGTGTATTTACCAGCAACAGTGAACTGGTACAATGTACTGGCGTTGTACCATAGATGCCATTACATCAGCTCATACAAGGAATAAATGAATGTATTCTACATGCATACAGTGAGCCTGGACTTATGTATTCTGTAGACACATTAGTATACACACCTGGTGGTCCATACAACAGGATTCCCCTGGGTGGCTTCACACCGATAGCTTTGAAAAGCTGTGGGTGACGTAGAGGAAGCTCCACCATCTCTTTAATCTGAGCCAGCTGTTTCCTGCATCCACCAATATCATCATAACCAACCTCATTGAGTTGCTCCTCCTCCTCCTAGAAGAGGCCATATACTGTCATTAAGCAGTTCAATTACTAACAACATAAAATTGACATGACAATGTTTGCCATACAATCTAGTGACTTACTTCTCTCTTCACTGGTTCCCCTTCATGGTGAATAACTGTGTCAGGTGCAACGATACAGTATGGTTGGGGGTCAGTCTCCACCACTTTAAACTCAACAGCCCTCATACCCCCTCTGGCTATGAATATATCTCCTTTCTTCAGTGGTCTGTATGCCTCCAGAAAGTAAGGCTTGAGGAAGACTTCAAATAGGTTGCTGGAAGAGACAAATTCTATGGGGCATATGATTTATATTACCCACAACTCGTGCAAAATTCACTAAATTCCTAAACATAGTACCCGAGTGCTGTAATATTATGTACGATTTACTTCAACATTCCCTAACACTAAACATGTATGATACCGAATGAAAGTGGTGTGTACCTACCCAGTTAAACCTTCAATAGTGTCGTCTATAGGCAGCACATGTATCCTCTGACCATATTTGATGTCTGGACAGGCTTGTATGCTAAAGCAGAATAACAAGGTGAAGTACACAAATCAATTCCTGACAACACATCCAAATGCAAACTCCGCTCACGTCAGAAGAGTTAACAACAGAGTACCTTCTGGTTTTGGCGAATGTATATGTCACTAACTATACAAATACTTACCTCACAATGTCACCTAGCCTCACTCGCAGATTATTTCTGACACACCTATTCATTCGAATTTTTTCTGAAGGAACGGAGTCATCAGAGAGGACAAGGCACACGGTTTCTTTACGACGTTTACCTTTTAACAATACTGTGTCGCCTCTGAACAGTTGCAGCTCATCCATCTTCTCCTATAACAAACGTAGGAATGTGTGGACATCCTCCATATATATAGTACCAAGTCTGTATAATGAGGTGAATGCTATAATAGCTGAACGTTGTTAAGCTAATCAATGGAAATACAAAGATTACCTGTGAAAGTGAAACAACAGAGTTGTCATCATTGATTGCTTCTTCTACAAGCAGTCTGTTGGGTTTACTCTTGGTTCTCAAAATTGCTGTTGCCAAATCTGCATCCTTCTTACTAAAATGGTATTAACAAAAATGTTGTTGAAGATAATTGCAAAAATAAACTTGATCTGACTGGATAGAAGCTAGAAAGAGAGTTTTTGTTACGATAGGAAGATTTTCATGTTTTGTGTTTGCTGTACTGTAACATGCTTCATTTCTTTGTAATCAACTGTTTGGTGAATATGTTCACACAAACAAGTTGGGAAAGATTTCAATGTAAAAATTGCCAAAATATTACATATTATGTAACATTTTGGCAATTTTACACTGAAATTTTATTTTGCTTGCAGCTTTTTTTAATCTTGAACTTGCAAAACGAATTTCTCCTGCTAGAAAACCATATGAAATGTATTTACTGTTGATAAATTAAAAAATTGGATATGCACCATTCCCACCTTGTTTCAAACCTTCTTTCGTTCATGTTTTTAATTGTTTGCCATTGTGAAATGTTTATGTAAAATCATGTTTTTGCTCTTAATTCGCGTCTGTGACATCTGTTTCTACGATCTATTTATATAAATTACAATTGCTGATCTTTTGTGCACCCAGCAAATATCAATAAGCCTTATGTAATGTGAGGGAAGTCGATATCTTTGCTGTTGAAACTTAAAGTGGAAGAATCACCAAAGGCTGCGTAGTCTTTCTGAGTTGTCTTTTCTTGTATGAACAGGGAAATGTAATTGGAAACTATCTAAGCTAATTTTAGTTATTTGTTTCTCTTTCGGCAGTTATATTGTTTCACTCAAGCATATTATGGGTGTTTTGGAGAAATGCAGGAAAATAAGCTACCTACTACCTCTATTCACTTATAGAAGATATGACGGAGTTGTTTTCTCATTGCAATATAGCCTCAAATAGATAAAATATTTTCTTGCTAATTGCACTTCCTCTACGTTTGAAATAAAAAGACAAGTTAATATATGTGGTTAAGTAGGCTATTATATTACCAAAGTCTAGAAGGAATTTATAAACTCTCATTTAATATTGAATAAATACCTATCCATGTGCGTTAAGTACTTTAAGGTTACTTAGATGACATAGACTACCTTTGTTTGAGATCAATTTGTAGCAGATGACATCATCTGCTCTTGTATTGACAGACCCTTTTGAATAGCTCTAGGCAAGTACTATACAACAAACTATTCAGCCTTTTGATTGGTTTTGGTCAATTTTGCAAATTCTCCCTCTTTAAATGCTTTGCTTCGCAAGAGAACATGAGGCCAGCAGCGTGCACTAGTCAAGTGCAGCCTTTGACCCTGCAGTTGTGTTGCGTGCGGTAGAAAATCCCTATTAGTATTTGAAGAGACAGCAGTTACCAAGTTCACAAGCATTGAAGTAGCCTACCAGTAGGCCTATGGCTTGAATTGCTTATATTTTATTAATATTCTTAGATGATAAGGCCACAATAACAATAATCTAATGAATAAGTTTATAGCATACAGGCAACTATTTTTTTAGAGCTATTCTCTAAATAGAAATATACATCTTACCCTAATATGGTATGAAACATTTTGCAAATATACCAGAATATCTTGTGGGTATGAGTCATTATTATGAAAGGTCGATGAACAAGATGGCTATCAATTTCCTCCATTCATTCATTCAATTTGACCAACTCATTCATTTATGCTTATTAATATATTGCATTAAAAAATTCACATACAACAACTAAATCACAGTTTTCAACGCACAGTTGAATTTAAACTATTTTATGTCAATGTGAACCTTAATACTTACCCATCTGCCATTATGAAGAGAAAGTTTTAGAAAAAAAGTCAGTATCACTGTGGTGAAAAATCGACACAAAGCAAAGACTAGAATAAGCGTTCTGAGGTAAACGTCATCACTTATTGCATACTGCCAAGTACTAATCTGCAGGCACCACTTGTTCAACTATGGATAAGAATGTTGAAAAAAATGTCAATTTTTAAAATTAATTGCACTTTTTATTTAAATAACAGAATATAAATTGACACGTCAGCTCCAGATAAACACCTTTGCCATTGTGGTCATTTTCATAATTGGAAATCCCAACGATAATTCAGGGGAGACAACCCAATAAACCGTTCAGGAGGAACCTGTATAAAACGTCATAGAATCATGTGACTATGGCTGGTGTCCGAGGTAAACAAACCAGAATTCTGCTCTTTCTGTTTCAAGAATAAATTATTATTGCTTAGGTGGTAGTGAACATTTCTTATGGTATTAATTGGTGCAGTGCTAATATTTTAATATACATGTAATTAGTAATTCGAGTTTACTCTTGTTGTCTGTTGAACCATCACTCATCACTAGGAAATCACCTGATGAAAACTCAGATTCGAGATTGATTACTTGATCTTGTTTGATGACACTTTCAACTTTGCCGCCTGCTAAGCCTAGTTTTGTTTCTTTTCAACTGTTCTCAAGCACCCTACTTTTAGTAAACTTGCATTATTGCACTGGCAGTAGTTTGGATGCATTTATGATTTGTCAATTTCATCGAATTAATTGTTGCCCTGATTCTGATATAAATATTAATATTTATATTATATTATTTCATCTTGATCAATCAGTGTCAATATAATAATTTTATTTGCACATAAATCATAACCTATATTATATGAAATTTAAAAGATATAATTTTTAGCTGAAATTTGAAAAAAATTGTTAAAATAAATAAAAATAACTAACGCTATAATAATTAATAATATAAAAATTGAATTAATTTTGAATGTGGTCATTACTGGAGCACTAAAATTCAGTAACAAAGCAACAAAGTAAGTGCAAAGTTTGGCGACATCTCAAGACTGGAGCAAATAACAGAATGCCGCAATCAGATAGCATACCTTTGAAATACCAATATTGAGCGACTGTAAAAATGACAGCTAACAGCAAATGCGCATAACTCAACTCAGAACCAGTTTAAGTTCTGATTTGTTGCTGTTGAATCTTGAGATGTAAAACACTCAGAGAAGTTATATAATGCCTGACGAGATGACTAACAACTCCAAGCACAATGATTGTGTATCTACATCTACATGTACATGTATATGTGTGACCCAGTCAAACTGTAAAGACCCAGAAAACAAATACTAATACTTATTGTTTGGATGCAATGATGCTTGTAGGGTTACTGGCTCGAAAAATGCGTCGTATTATCATATTAAATGTAATTTAGCTGATTTTGACTCCGCAGCAACCCAATGAATAATTCACCTGTTTAAGAATACTTATATAAAATAATATTAAATGTCTTTTAATATTAAAATTACTGAGCATAGCAGCATAAATTTAATGATTTGTGGTATTCAATTCACTTATGATTATGGCATGGTATATTAGCATGATAATAATGTTCAAGAAGTACGAGACACATTTTTGTCATGTTATTTTCCTTATATTTTGATAACTATTCATTCATCAGAATGCAAAGACAAGAACATGACTAAGATGTGTTTCTTACTACTATTCATCATAAAACTTTTTACCCATTAAGATATCTTCAAATATGTTTGAGTGTATTGTGCAATGCCAGTCTACATAGTGGGCTCGCTGAACTCATAAATGAGACAACCTCTGTGTTCAAACTGCTGACAACTCATGAAGCTAAACTTTACATAATAGAGGTCATCTTTGCATAGTACTGAAATTCCTGCCTTTGGGGAAAACTCAACATTCTGTGCATGCAAAAAAGATGGTTGCTTTCCTAACGTAGGTTGCGGAAATTATTTTCGCTGTGTGGGCAAGGCAGTAGAATAAAGTATATTGTCAGTGTTTCAAATAGTTTTGTGAAGTCCATTTTGATTTTTTAATACTTACTCTCTTTTACTGATCATTTGTATTACTGTTATTATTTGTAGCCATTATAGGTTTAGCCTTTCTTGCTGCTATTGGTATAACATTGTTGGTGCTAGGATGTGCTCTACACAAGTAAGTTCTGGTAACTTAGCAGCGTTTACTATTATTGTATAGAAAACTTATACGCAGTATACATTTATAACATATAATATTTGTTGTTACATCTATGTAATATAGTCCTCATGCAGTGCCTACATGTAATTACATGTATATATGCATGTACACATACTGAATCACATATTTGTGTCACGTTTCTCTCTACCTAGAGTTTAATGCACATTGGGATCATTAACTTCATGCCAGTACTATGGTTACAATACAATGCTGATATTCTAGTGCGCTTCTATGTACCATAGTTAGTATAGGCCTACACATCATGTAAACTGTTTAATGTTTGTTTCAGCAATTGGTGGCCTATGTTTGTCATGCTGTGCTACTTCCTCACCCCTATACCGACACTAGTTGCTAGGAGGACAGAGTTGGAAGGAGCTAGTAGTCTGCTAAATGAGATCTGTCTATTTATAACTGCTGTTATAGTGACCTCAGCATATGGTCTACCTATATTATTAGCTCACACACCTCTAGGCAGTCCAGTGGTAAGTAGCATATTTAAACTCTATAATTTGGAGTTCTCTGTTCTTTGTCTTCAATGTACACAGGACAGACAACTCCACTGGCTTATTACTAATTTTGGTAGGTCAAGTTTATTTTGAAAGAAAGAACTTGCAAATTAGTTTGCTCATGATACATTACCCAAACCCAAATGGAATACACAGGCAGGAAGTGAATTATTTACAATATCTATATTATCATCATTTTACATACAGTTCAAATTGTGTTGTTTACTTTTCTACTTGAAGTTGATTGCTAATCAGCTAAATTGTATGTTTTATATTAGTTGTAGTTATTATCATCATCTTGAAACGATGGAATTTTTGTTGCGTCACTAATTAGAGAGGAATGGCGACTCTTTTCGGCGGACACATTGGTGTCTCACTGGACAGAGTGTTGGCATATCTTGATATAATACACTGTATAATTCTATCTCATGATTTGAAAGCTGACTTTAAGTGACTCATCTGTATAAATATTTACTATTAAGCTATCTAATGAATGAAACTGTTCACAGGTTACTCATTTAAGGTGTTTGCAGTGGAAATTCTATATGACTATTCCCTCATGTCAGACATTGTGGCTAACTTATAGTCAGTACTTGTGGAATCCCCAGGAGAATTTCCATTTTATATGTTAGATTCCCGTGCTTTTAATTCCAATCTGCCATCTTTATGTATGACTTCATTATTGTTCTATAGGTGGTTTATTATCTAATATTCATATACACCCTGTTATAATCATCATAGTATTGATCATTCTAAATATTAATACTACTTAGATTATTGCACTATTTTATCATGAGGTGCCAATAAAATATTTAATTATTGAACCTTATAACGTAGACATATTATTTATAATATTATACCTGTGTAATGTGTGATATCCATCTGCTATATTATGTTACTAGCGTTATGTAATAACAGTCATATAATTACTAGTTGCCAAGATTTGCTAGTGCCACCCCAAATTATATGTCTAAATAGTACTTGTTATTATAGCACCTGTCATAATATTACATGACCTATTAACTTTATCCCTGCTTTGTTTCAGATACTGTGGGGAGATGCAGCTCTAGTGCTAGCAGGAAATACTGTAGTATTCTTTACTATTCTCGGATTCTTCACACTGTTCTCAGAGGAGGATGGCTACTCCTCATGGTGAAAGTACAATATAATATGGTGTAAGACAATTATTTATGATCAAATGAATACTTATTGTTAGGGTTGTCCGTCCATGCTGCTACAGTATGTGGATAGACAATTCCAAATATTGGTGTTATTATTTAATCGGAGCATGTTATTACTGTATGGCCTAGTAGTCGTAGAGTCATAGAGGGGTCTGATCTCATTCAGAATGAAATAAGATATTCATGGTTGCTGTTTTTAAGTAGGCCTATAAACTATAGTAACTATATATATCTGCGTTTGGTGACTAAATACACTTATTATTATGCAAGTTTAATCAGCTTTCACACTTTCTTTTGTTATTGTGTACTTTTTGTTTTCCCCAGTATTATTACTACATGGATTAATAAAACTTTGTTGATTACGAATACAATAAATTGTTATTGTTTCTTGGATAATAATTGTAGTAAAATGATCAATCAACCAGCTCTAACATCCACTACGTAACCATCTACTAAAGTAAACTAGAGAATTTGACAGAATAGTAACAGCTAGCCCAAAACTAGTAGTGCCTCAGTAAGCTGAAGTAGGCTACTAATGTTTTAGGATTTTTCCGGTGAAGTCATACTCTCATACATACAATCGTGCAGCCGTCTGTTACTAAGAAAATCTTGGGAACTGTTTTGAAAGGCTTTTCTAATCTCAACTAAAAGTACTATGAGCATACTGATTGACATACTAGATGGAAAGTTTGATCAGCCAAATGGAAGAAGATTTGTACTGAGTAATTTACTTTCATATCTGTATATCCAACGCTTATGAATTATTTAGCAGCTTGAAGTTCAACCAGTCCAAAAGTCCAACAGCATAATATAACGTAGTAGTAGTCATTCAGTGAATAAGAAGATGACTGTGGAGATATTCCATAACTTTATCAAGTCAAATCACTTCCCATCTTGTCACAGTTTTTCTCCACCTAACAGCAAAATCGTAACAAAGGTAGGTTCAAGGTAATAGATTTACCTACACAGATGACAAATCAGTTCAGGGACAAACAGGTTAACAGACCCTAATAATTTTTGTGAAAAATTGCCAATCCAAATTTAACACAGTGCACAAATCTCTACTTGGCAATGACTGGGATGGTAGGAGACCACACCCATGTACATATAGAAGCACCAGCTATGGCTGACAGAGATGACAGCTTGTGGCCGAGCTCTTAACTCACTGAACCACACTGACTTAGTACACACTCCCTAGTAACCTAGGAGCAGAGCAATAATATCGAGTATTTAATTCATTAATCAATATATAACTTAAAGAAACACAAAACCAAATGCACTTGGGAGCCATCACTATTATTTTATTAAAAAATAGAGAAGATTTAGAACAAAAGCCTTTACAGTACAACTATTTTAGCTGAGAAATCACTTGTATATTATACATGTAGCCATACAAGACATAAATATACAGTGATAATATAATATTGATTGAAGAAATAAAAAAACATGAGGAAATCTACACCATGGTAAATGAAAAGAAATTATATTGACAAGCATTTTTGATTTCATTACACCATACATGCACATTGATATATTAGAAGATGATGAACACTTGATCTCTACAGTGGTAGTGATATTATTTGTAGTATATGGCTCTATGACAGAAACTGACAGTACAATGTATGTAGTAGTGGTGAATATATTGGTCTATAGTGAATTGTAGAATGAATAAAGTACTCTTGTCACCACTAAGCCATGAGTAAGTTGGCACTGATATTTTTACAGTTTTAAGTCGGTTTGGTAAAATATGTAGATTCAAGTTTGAGTATCATAAACCATATAACAATAATATCCTACCGAAAGAAAGTAAAATATACAATATTTCTAGTCTACAACTACAATTAAAGCAATTCTTCACAAAAAGAAAAGTGCTGGTCCTAGTTAAGTAGAAATGTGTTGGATAATCAGGCATTGAGATGCTCAGGTAATATAATATAAAATACATGCACATTATACAGTAATAAAATTATAAAATACACTACAATTATTTATTGTCAGTGGAAACAGGTTATTAGATATATTAATGAAAGTGATATGTAACCTGCATGAAGTCATACTCACTATAAAGATGGTAGACTGCACTGAATAGAGTACTTATTTTTGTAGAAAATGCAGTCACATCTGATATATAAAATATTGTTTTAAGTAGCATAGCTTAAGCGTAAAACTCTCGGCTTGGAGCTTTAGCGTAAGCATAATTCTTTAGTGGTTTTGTGTCATTGAGGGGATAACTTCCTTCGTCTTTCTTCCTCATTCTGTAGACGATGAACATTATCAAGAGGATGGCACACAGGAGTCCGACAACAGCTCCGCCAATAATTGCTGAAAACATGACAGAAGCAATATGAGTAAGTCATATAAACAGACGGTAAAACTAAGCATTTAACATCGACAAACATGAACATTATTTTTATTTTTCCCCTCTCTGTTGAAGCAGGAACTATAGGTTCAACTATTGACCCGCGGCACCTGTATTATGTTTAGCTTATGCTATTAGCTCATTGGACACATGTTGGCTAACAATATGCATGAAATTCAATCTAACCTAAGTAATAGTAACCCATGACATGGGAATGGAGGGAATTAAAGCAATATTATTATGTTCCTCAATGGTACAACAGCATTAGCATAGAGTCAGTACAACAACCTGTTGCTACATGGGCCTATAATCTAACATTTCCTGTCTGACCAATGTACAATATGATACAACAGGAAACAATGCAATCAGATATCGCTAATAAACGCTGGATTTGAAAAGATTTGATTGGACGGAGTTGGTTACCTGCGAGTATTCCAGGATGTCCGAGTATAAGTCCACCTGCTGACATATCTTCCTTGATAACAGCAGCACTGAACACCTTGCTATTGTCTCCACCTATAATATTAGTCTCTTCTTCTTCAGACTCATCAATATTCTTCACCTTTGGCTCATCAGTTATAACTGTAAAATAGTGAAACAACAATGTCAGGGGGTATTGGTAATGTCCAGAATATGTACCATGGAGAGCAGGTAAACCTGCTACAGTAAAGAAGACAGCCCACTGCTTTGAGGAAGCTGGTAATATTTTATTCCTGATTATTGGTGATATTTTATCCAGAATAATCCCTTAGCTGAGAGTTGTCTAAGCTATGGATGTTCACCAATAACCTGATGTCACATCTGATGCTGCAGTATTTGATAATAAAATATACTGGGGCACTTGACAGATGTTTTACCAACAATGAGACATGGGAGAGCCTCACCAACATCTCCAGCTACACTGTAAGTAACCACAGCTGTCTCTGGCAGTATGGGTGTATAGTACTACGTTAATCCAACCTTACTTACCATATGGGTGTACCAGCTGTAAGCAGCTGGCAATTAGATTTTATTGGTTTCGTAGAAAAAATTATTTACTGATTAATAAATTATTACATGCATGGCAGTAAAGGTGATGGTTACATATCCCAAACAAATACAGTGGATGTAGTTAGTACTTTAGACTACCATAACTGGACCAGATCTAATACACTCAGTTCTAACTACATGAACTGTGACATTTTTAGAGGAAGACAGGAAATGGATGTTCCTGCACTTCGTAAATGTAAAGACATTCTAGTGCTCTACTTGAAGTATAAAATGAGATTATACAAATATAACTGTACAAGTAGCTAATAGTAGCTAACCGAGTCTACACAGTTTACTGTTAGGTTGAAATGAAAGTGTACAACGTTCAACCTGAATGATTATAATCAATATTTTGCTGTCTCTGTGGTTATACTATGAACTACTGTATGCTGTATGCATGTCATATGGACAATGTAGAATGTAGATTATAAAGTAGAACCATATGTATTACAGAGTGCTGCTAGTGCAAGCTTCATGTCAGCTAGGCTGGTGTGTGAAACAGTGTGGGGTATGTACTGTTATGGTAGAATAAAGTGAGAGCAGATTAGCAATGTTAGATAATAGAGTAATGGAATGTTTATATAAGCCGTACTCAGTACACAGGCAGGTATTTATATGTGAGGTCAGCCAACACTGCCCTTGGATGATGAATCAAACACTGACTGTGTTTTCACTTGGATCAATTGAGAGTTTACAGCCACCAAATAAAACAAAAACCACATTTCATGAATCACTTATTGTTTTGTGTGTTTTATCACCCCAACATCAGGTGTCAGAATCAAAAGTGTTTGTCCTCTCATTAAAAGGGCCAGTTATCAGTGACAGGGCAACTAGTACTACTACTGGGAGCCTGACCAGTCAGTTGTATGTATGACACACACAGTGGATATCACTGGTCTCTGACAGTTTGGCAATCTAGTCATTATATGACTGTACCCAGTACATGAATATTTAGTACAAGTAGTTATCAGTAGAGATTAGTGAGTAGCATGTATCTATTACATTACTAACTGCAACTGTGTGACATACTGACACCACCTCTCAACATTCTCTCAGACTGGCTGACAGAAGGTTGTGCTATTAATCAGTAAATTGTGTTAGTGGGCTGCTAATGTAAACACTTTACAAGGTCAACAAACCTGGGATGTTATTATCGATCTTTTCAGGTTTAGCAGTAGATTTGTCAATGACCACAGGTACTGGTTTCTTGGTGGACACTACTGCCACTGAAGATGCTGGTGATTTGGTAGTGGTGGGCTCTTCAAATGTCCAGTCCTCCCCCTTCTCCGACTCTGTCTCCTCTGAAAGTAACAAAACGGATGCTTATCAGCTTATCTGTTACACAAAATATGCTAGTAATGTGGCAGAGGTAGTGGCAGTGGTGAATACTGTATAATAATGAGCTCAAGTGGTTACTATGTAGTAGAGTACAGGTGTCTGGTGGCCATGGAGGAACCAGGGGTACAGGATGACTATGCACCGTGTGTAGACCTATATTAATTTGTTAATATAACCCACAAAACATCTGTAAAGGACTTGTTCATCTGTAAAGGACTTGTTAGCAGACAGACAGAGCAGGTGGCAGCATCAAAGTAATGGCAGTTTCAACTAGGAGACAATAAATACGTTGATAGCTGGTGCCTGGAGAGCTATAGAAACACAGCTAGTAGTAAGTTCTGAAAAAGTCATTAGTTTTTATCTAATCACCTAATAATTGATGTACAATATAAACAAATAGATGAAATAGATGACCTTATGTAAACCAAATGAATAGCTGGTGATACACCTGTACAATACTAGGTGTGATAGATGGCAGGGGGTTGGCAGCTCCTAGTGGGTATCACTCTAACGTCACTGTATTAGTGATTACAGGTTCACACACAAAGGAAGTCAAGTCAGAACTCAGATCAGGAATGTAATTACAGTGTATGTGTTGGGGACGGTATTCGATGTACTCACTGCCAAGAGCCAAGACTATAAAATATGTAGCTATGAATGTACACATAGGTAAGTTTTGTATGCTAGGTTAGATAGCACAGATCAAAGTTGTAAGTTGAGAATGTTATCATGAATGATCGGACTCATACAGAGTCCATACACTTGGTCACTTATTGAACAAACTACCTACAATAGCTTGGGTTGTGACTGTCATATATCACACCAGTAGATCCTAGTGACAACTGACTATGGTTGCCATTAGAAGAGAAGAATATGGCCTCTTTTGTTTACCACACTGTAGCTATACAAACTATTGTCTGCAATAATCAACTCCCTAAAGATGGTATTGAGAACTAGAGCACAAAAGACTCCATTAAATACTAGAATGAGAACAGTAATTGTAATAACTTCATGCTAAATTAGAAAATAAGCTAATGTTACAAATAGATGAAAAGATTTCATTGGAAATCAATGGATTGTACACTTTACTTTTAGTTGATTGTGTGAACAAGTGTAGCAATTAGCGTGAAACAGAGGCAATGAGGCAGGCAGACTGTTGTAGGGTCAGTCATGATAGTGACTAGACATGATTAAAGTAAGATCATACTGATCACTGATAACATCACTATCAATGTTTCAGCATGGATCCTGTAACTTACGAAACTCTCTGGGTACTTCATATATAATTTATAGATACGGATACGCATGTATAAATGTGGAATATCTACCTGCCCATCTATGCAGCTGGCCTAGGGCCTTGTATAACGTATTCACAATCATATTATACAATAATACAAAACACTTTCCTATGGGGCCTCATCACAGGAAGTCTTTACTTAGACTTTGAATATCCTCGGAGGTCACATGTTACATCATCACCGTCGACAGCATATCACGTGTGGTCCAGTAAACACTTCATACAATATACGCATGACCTTATGGCTTATATAATCTGCGATAATCAGTGGCTCAAGGACCACATATTTAGCCTACCTTCCTACGATTACGAATGTGGTTGGGGGTCTAAGATCGAGGGTTAGGCAGCGAATCCGCTAACTTGGTGACAATAAAATATACAAGGCATTTACCTGGTACATTATGTGGCTCTCCTACATTGATGGAATTGCTACCAGATTTCTCAATAGGGGGTTTGACGGTTGAGCTTGCAGTTGGCTTCTCTTGTCCGCCATATTTGTCACAGCCTGTAACCCGTGACCCAAAGAGCTTAGTTCGGGGCACTTCTGTACCATCATCATATACACACCAACAATATATAGATGTGCACTTCATGTTCTTGGTAATAGGCATAGCCTCTGTTGTAATAGCTCCACTACCCTCTACATCTACAAAGAAAAGGAATACCAATGAGAAGGTGACTGACGTTTACATTATCTGAACATTTGAAAACGGCACAAGAATCGTATCTTCTAAGTGTTTACTGCTGAGCTAGGATTTACCTGTATACACTGTCTAACACGTAGATCTGAGGATGATACCATATGTTCATTTTACAAAAGATTAGGCTAGATATCATAAAACAGAGTTAATCTCCCTTTATGATAGTTTAATAGCCGATGGAGATGACATAAATTCCAGATTAATTTCACCATGACATATTACAGGGATATTCTAGACAGAATGAGCAATATATCTACTAATAATGATCTCATGTTCAGTAATTCTAATATCTCTATAGACTCGATTTAACTCCATACCTTCTTAGAAATCATACACTTTAATGCCAATGTGTGCACATAACAAAAACTATCCAACCAGCCTAATAGGCTAGTAAAGAACATCAACAATATACTGTAGAAACATAAAACTGAACACCTCAAATTCCAACATCTTTATAATAATAACTTACAATATACCAATAGATTCCGTGTCTCTAGGTAATGCTAAACTACAACACTTATGGTCATTGCTATTAACTTGATGTAGCTATCAGTTAGAGTAACATTATTAGGATTGATAACAGGATAATTCACTACCATATTAGATATTAGGGGGTTTGCCAATTTTCTTGATATACGAGTGCTCAATCAATAAATTCCTTGACTAAAAACCATTATAATACAATGCATGTTAGATTTAATTTAAATACAATGTGCATGTAACTCTCTATAATTATTAAAGATCTTGTATGTAATCTGAAATTAGAATGTTGAAATGTGTTGCAATAATATTTAGACAACTTTTATTGGTAAATTCACAACATCATGCTGATAATAAACACATTTGGAGAAGAAAGGTAACAGCAGGGAAGTATTTATTTTAGACTATAATTTTGTGTATGATTCATTCAAGTTAGGTGGATGTTTGCTTGAGTGATTGAATGCAAATGCTACTTTATTCAAGACTATCAATGGAGTCCTTTCATACTGGATTTGAATAGTATTGAAGATAACAAACAAGCCAGACAAACTAGACTGCAATAGGAGGCATGCATCTTATAGCTAATCATTGGTCTATTCAGAGAAACTGACTGGCTAATAAACTACTTATCCCCTGTAGTAACAAAGGGAGTAGAATTAATTATAATACAGCCTCACCTAGGGTATACTAGGATGAGTAGTTACATGTACATGTACCAGCAACAGGTAATAAAAATAATGGTATTTTACTGTATTTGCTGAACAGTTATAGGGTGTAGCAAGTAGCAAGACTTATTTTACCAATCAATGTTTAGAAACTGTGCTTACTACAACTGATTTGATGACTGAGGACAACTGTGTCACACTATCCCCACCCGTTTCCTAGATGACTTTTTGAAACAGCTGGACTTTACCAGTTCAAACCAAAAGCCTGGATTGGCGCATGTGACAACAGATCATAAGGCCTACTAGCACACATAAATAACTAAGGTAGACATGTATCCCAACACCTTACCTCCTTCTTCCAGTATGAACGTATTCTGTCCACTACCCTCAGGGGCATCTCCTTCTGTGTCCGAAGCAATGGCTCCATCACCACTCTGCAAAACGAAAACCTCATTAGCTGGAAGGTAAAAGCTAGCTAGTATTACCAAAAACAGAACAGATAGCCTACATATTTACATGTCAATGAATTTAGGTAGCCCATAGAAGCCGTAATATAACTAGGTGATTGAACTAGTATTCCCCAAATTCTAATACAATCAAAATCAGCATTTAACTTTCCCTTATTTACTACAGAGAAACCTGAACCATGGTTATACAGCTTTGATGAAGAGTGCAACACAACATTAGAGATTTTACAAAGCCAATAATAGCTAATAATAATAAAATTTATCATAATTGATGTGCTAATGAACCAGCCAGAATCAACTGGCCAGACAAGAGCAAAATCAAGGGTAGATCCACGGGAAGTCCTAGCAAGTGAAAATTCCTTCCACAACAGTTTCCTCCTGTGTACCATACATGATCTCAGGAATAGTAATCAAACAAAAGGCCCAAACAGTCAGGCATCAGCCTAATGTTTCTTTGGATGGATACAACCTAGGCAGGCTTACCAAGTCTCCCTGATTCCGCAGGAGACTTCCTGATTTTCATCTCAAATTTTGGTACCCCACCCAAACTGGACACCCCCCACCCAAACGCTGAATCTCCCTGATTTTCATCAGTCGGACTTGGCAAGCCTGAACCTAGTTATTCACTCTGCCCTTAAATGGCCAGCATAGGCTCCCTACTGAAAAAAGTATTACAATTCTACCCTGCTAAGCACTGCACAACAATGAGACACGTCTTTTCAGCCCCCCCCCTCCCAGGTGGCCCAGATGTTGCAGATATTGATGTAAGCTGATGATGTAGGCCTAAGTCACTAAAAATGAATGGCATCTTAAATTATATTCAACAAAATTGATGTAGCCTAGATAGATAATGTGTCTTGGACAATAACCCAGCACAATTTGGTAGCTAGAAGTATTAATCAGTGTTTACTGCAGTGAGATTCCGGCTGATTTCACTGACTTCCCATTCGGATCAAATTTCCCAGATCTGGGGGTGTATTTCAACTGCCAGTAAGCACGAGCAGACTTACCGGAAAAGCGATGTCAGATCCAAGTAAAAGATTTGATCCGATTAAAACAAGGAGAAGCTCAGCTAACAGCCTCATCTTATTCTTTCTTTCCTCAAGAAGGGTTCCAGTCTATGAGTACGAGTAAAAAGTCCAAATGGTACAGGGTAAAACCAAGTAAGTGAAGAGTTAAGTTCAAGTTGGGAGATTTTGAGCTTTGGTTTGACTAGTAGACTACAGTATCAATTAGAAGTTCGTTTTTCGAAAATAAAATGAAGCAAATAATGCTACCAGAAGCAATTTTCTAGTATTGGAATATAAATTATGGCTGGGTAGCAATTTACAGGACGATTATCCAATGCCCTCCAACTTGATCAGCTTCTCCACAACTAATAAAACTCACTGTTCTTTCTTATTGCAGCCAAAACTTTCAAATGAAAACGAGGCAATATCAACAAACAGGTGTGCAGCAATCGATCCAGTTTTACAGGAGGGCGCAACTCCGAATTACAATTCTTCACATCTGCAATGTACAGTACATTATTATGTACATTGTAATATATATACATTTATGCATAACATGGTTGTATCGACACAACATTTACAGTAGAACATTGGTACCAGTAAGCATGGCCCCAAAAATGCATTTCAGCAGCTCAGCATATAATATGCTGTTATGTTATGTACATGTAGTTACATGTATATATCTTGGGACATATAATTAGTGTGGCTGCAGTGCAGTAATACACTGTTCATATTTCATATATTTTTTGATAAAATTTGGTCAGTTACAGTTAATCCTTGAATAGGCCTATATGCTAAGCTGCAGTATTAATAGTATTTTTGTTACATTATATAATACTATAATTATAGCTGTCACATCTATCATGGTTTATACGCACGTTTCAACTATGATATTATATTATAGTCAATGTCTTGAGTCCATAACTCATTTAGACCTTAGCTAGAACCCCAATAAAATATTATTACTGACGTTAAAGTCAAAACTAACATCTCTATCAAAGAAAAAACAGGATATTACTACTTATTGCTCTACTCAACCCACCAAAATATTACAGCAGACAAAGTGGTATAATTATATAATAATATATTTTATTCATTATAATAGAATGATATTATTTTTCTGTTCTGTGTCAACCACCTTGTAAAATAGCAAACTGGTTTAAATTGTCAGTTAGTAACCTAACTACTAGTTTGGCCATCTAGCCCTATATTTCACAATAAAACTGCCGAGCAACCAGCTGGTACGATGACATTTCTAGATATCATATTTTTCATGATTATTATTAGTTTTCCATTAATAATTTTTTTATCTTACATTATAGAAATAAAACCAGTGATAGGGTGTACCAATGTAAAAGTCAAATCTTGGCTTCCCATGACGCAGCATCCCCAGCCCCACCCATCACGTGCAAACGACTACAGGATCTAGCTGTACTTTGCAAATACAAATAAGAATGTTCTAGTCTCAAGATGTGCATCAATAAACTATAATGCACAATCCTGTCATTTAGTCAATTCTACTTGCTAATAGCAGTTGAAAATGGTGGTTGTTGAAAAACTGAATTCCCATTAGATTATCAACACCCCCATCCACTAGAGTTCATGTCCTAAATCGCCAAATTACTCATAAAACCTCTACAGCCTCCAATATGATATTTATGAATCAACTGTGTACTGTGGGGGGGGGGGGACTGATCTGGGCTATAATGGAGGTGCTTATTCATAGAATTATGGACCGAGTCAGCAGAAAATATAACAATGTCTGGAAAAACAAGGAAATAAGGAATTGCAGGGTGGCCGAATCTGCTTCACAAGTGATTCATCAATCACATGGAAAATAGTATATCTGCAGAAAACCAAAATATCTTTTTAATGAGTACACAACCAGGCACCAGTACTCATGTACTCATGTTCCCAGAATACAATGCTAATCTATTACTGGTATGAAATCAAGCTGAGTACATGCATCCACTGTATAAATTGATGACAGCACAACATGCTGTCATCAATTTTTTACTCACACTACCAAAGACATGTAAATAATATTACCTGCTCTATACAGTATAATGTAGTATATTATAATAGTTTTATTGTAATATGGTAGGCTAACACAATATTAGGGAAGTGTCCACCCTTATACACAATGTACATGCACTATTATATAACTTTGTTCAATCTAAAACGGCCTGAGGTCCTATATGTGATAACAGTTAGTGTTTGGTAACCCAGAAGCCAATGTAGATTCAGAACAGAAATTCAGTCTCCACAAAAGGTTTTCTGCAAACCCACTCTGCCTATCCATATTATTTATTATTAGAAAATTATAGGAAAAATTAAACATTATATTAATATACACATGACTACTCGACTAGATATGGAAACTCTACTCTACACACTACACTAAACTAAATCTGCTGTGGTTATTTCTGGCATACAGAAAATAATTTTGATAAAAATCTACTCTTTTGACTTTTATTGATCAATTTATAATTTATTCTGCATAGATATTTCTTTGGTAAATGTTTGCTTCACCACAATAGTTGACAAATAGATGTCAGATTTTCCATGATTAAAAAATTATTTTCCAGTGCAAATAGGAAACAAATAATGTTATTGCAAAAAACTAACATTGTTATATAGAGCTGATTCATAAACAGCGATAAGTAAAATGATTATAAAAACACATCCAACATCTACACATTATTTTGTGAATAGAATTGATATGTACATAAATTATTATTAAATCAAATATACTTATCATGCATTATATGATCATAATATAATTATGTAATAAACATGGTATACATCATGTAGGTAATATGCATCTATGCATGTAGGTAATATGTGCATATGCATGTAGGTAATATGTGTGTATATGTAGGTAATATGTGTGTATATGTAGGTACTATGGGTGCCTGTTCATATGTAAATGCATACTTTATAGGCTATGGGTAACTGACAACGCTTGATTTATCAATAGTTGCTAAACAAATTTTGTGCCCAGTATAAAAATACACAAATTTGGGAGTAGAAAGACTGTGTATACCTGATACAAGCTGATAATATAGAAATGCAGATACAAAGTATATAAAATTGTATAGTATAGGCACACCATATAGTAACTCCATCTTGACTAAATTGAGTCCATGTATGTTGAATGACAACCTAGGACTCCTTGGCTTTGACTTCAGAATACAGCTACGCTTGTAGACTTTTCTTTCTGACTATTTTAAACCGCCCACTTTTCTTAATACCGTTATATTCCTGCAAAATCGAAAATGAATTTACACAATATTCAGCAAGGACCAGTGGTAGGCTAATCTATTATTGGCCATTTACAATATTACCTGTACTAATAATCTCTAATGGAGGTAAAACATCAACTAGTTTGTTTTCTTCATGTAATTACTAGCTGAGACACCTATGAGACAAGCACTCATCATGTACTTAAAACTAATTGAGTTTTTATGATGAACGATACAATGGTAACTATGGTGATATACTACTGTATAATTGGTATGAGAATAAACATCATAGCTTGAAGGATAACATTACATAATTCAGCTTAGTGTTAGAACTGCCAGTTTTGGAGCCAAACCAGTAATATCTGAGTAGCTGAACATTGATTGACCTGCATTGTTTTAGTTGGTATGCCTAGCTTTGACTGGTCTGGTATATTATTATAGCATACACAACACATACATGTACAAAACACTACACAAGTAGCAGTTGATAAAGAGTGGTACCACAACTGATATGGAGGCATGTGCATTGGTTGAATTATTAATCATACTTTGAACATAACCCTCAGTGGTTTTGGGAAGGGAAGTACAATCGACTAGGAGACCTCGTATTTTTGGAAAGCGTAGGGATTTTTGAGGCCTCCATAGGATGGAATTAGCATTCTTCGAATTTCCCTGCATGCATATTTCCTGCTTCTTTCGTGGGTGGAGGTAACACTGTATTGCACGGTTACATCACGAGCGGGAAAAATTAAACATGTCTCCCACAAAATGGTTGGGCAAAATACGATGCATGGAACCAGACTGGCAATGCAGTTTCGTAGGAAAATACGGAACATGAAAAACCACTGATTATGAGTTGCTATATATAAACAGTTGCGCACACCACCAGATACACCATTATAAGACAAGATGTCAGAAATGTCATTATTTTCAATCTGGACTGAACTGAATATGTTTTTGCTGTTATATTTGTATTATACAATGTTAGAATTATCATTAGGAGAGATTCTGTAAGCTAAGTGGGCATGTCAGAGCATATACACTGAGGAAGCAGGGGTCAGGTAAAGCAATCAGATAGATTAGAACAACAAGGTACTCAAGGAAGCCAAGAGGAAATGAGGAAACTGGGTGCCTGCTGCCATCTCTCTAACTAAATAAAACAGTTCATAGGTCAGCATTGTATAACGTGAGCTGATGGTCAGTATAACATCCTTGTCACATTGTTATTCCATAGTCTGGTGTCAAGTGTCAACTATTCTATCACCACTCTAGGATTTCTCTCTCACATAACATCGACTTGTGTTATGTCCAAAGATATGAGGAGCTCATACAATACTTTATACTTTGTTTACCATTACAAGGTATCTATGTAATAAAGACATTCCTAGAGTGCTCCGCTACTGCTACTGCTAGTGCTCCGCTACTGCTAGTGCTCCGCTACTGCTAGTGCTCCGCTACTGCTAGTGCTCCGCTACTGCTAGTGCTCCGCTACTGCTAGTGCTCCGCTACTGCTAGTGCTCCGCTACTGCTAGTGCTCCGCTACTGCTAGTGTACATGTAGTTACAAAGACATTCTATCTGCTACAAATAAACACAATGAGTTATCTTCTCTCTGGCTAACCTTGGATTCCAACTGAGTTTGGTGGGAGAATAGCCTGAGTAGCCTGTTTTGTTTCTCAGCCTGTGGTCCAGGAAGAGATGCAGTCCTCTTGAACTCTCTAACATTACCAGTAGAGCCATTTAACATGCAGTCTATTAGCTCCAGGCGTTTCTACAGCAATATCATAGGCACTATGATATAATTGTTGTCTACATGTAGATAAGGTTATTCAATTATATCAGGAGAGTTGTCTTCCCTTGGTGACAGTATAATGACGTACATTGTTATATAATATAGTACATGTATTGGTGTGAGCAACAGTAGACACTTGGTATTAGTAAATCATTTATATTACACCAGTATCAGATGTGTAATTGCTACAATATTACATATGAATAAATAATAAATTATAAAGCTATCCTCTCAGTGTACCAGCTTGGATACAACTACTGCATATAATTACAATAATATTGTGAGAGATCATTGTTATGATAGTCATATTAGATCACCCCACTCCCATGCTTGACATGCAAACCAGAGCAGGCTAAAATTGCAAACTTATTTACAAAATGACTTCAAAATCTAAAAATAATAGCAGTGCAACAGTACATTTTACTGTTCAATGTTGCAAAAACAATTAGTATGCGTTAAGCCATGATTGTTGGCATGACTTCATGTACATCACAATGGTATTATTATTGACTTCACTTCTGTGAAATGATGTAAGTTGCAAGCTTCCAATTGTTATAATTAAAATAAATATTGAGACTGAGGGGAAACAACAAATACATGAAAGTCACAAGCAAGAGGCATTGTAATGTGTAAGTTGTGCATATTTACACATCAGTAACTGTGTCATATTATATATAGTATAGTTAAACTGTTGGGTCTCTAACATGGTACACAAGTTACATGGTAGGTAACAGTGTGATCTGAAACACCTGCTACAAAGTGTATTATACTGAATACTAGGTATATATCCTCCTCTGAGGTGTTCTAAGTTTATTTGGGAGTTGTGATTCCATAATCACAGGAAGTCTTGTATAACATAGTCACTATAGTGTATATTAGGTGTCTTCGCGACCTCTTGGGCGGACCTAAGCCGCAAATAAAAATCACAAGATGGCCGACCGACTTAGGCCAGAAGGGCTATTGGCCTGGGATTTTGCTTGGCCGGACGAAACCATCCCTAGCTCATCGACACACCTGAACTCTTCACGCGAAAATAAGGGTTTAGCTTTTGGCCCAGGCTGGTGTGTTCGCAACTCTGTGATGGATGTGTACCGAAAAATATTTTCGCAAATTGGCCTGGGTCTGAAAGTTAGGTCGCGAAGACACCTACTGTAATAGGTTATAATTCTAGCTGCATGAACATCAATAGTGTTGACTATGATAAACAAATGCTGAATACTCATCTACTACTTCAGTTGACTAACAACACCATGCACCATGTCAATAACTGAGTACACACAAGGGTGATTAACAGTTTAATTGTCAAGTAATTCATTAAAAGCTTATTGCTATGCACCACCCACTGTTTGTTTTTTGTGAATCACAAGAAACATTCCGAGAAAGGAAACAATGCTTTTCTTAGCAAAATACTTTTGTTGAATTTTTTACAGAGCAAATTACATTGTTTTACAAATTTCACAACCTCACATCAAATATTACAAATTTTTACATCATCATATTATTTATATGCTAATTTCTCTGTTTAAAGTCTATCATACTCATGTTGTCAGCAATCAGAATTGGAGCCTTGGAGCTCTCAAAATAATTTAAAAACAATTTTACATGATACCACAAATACGATGCATGAATACGTGGTACCTGGGAATGTACATCTGTGCCATGGTATCTGAGACCATGTGGAGCTTAACTATATCTGCTAATGACAAGATGGTTGATGTAAAGATGGACACCGTAGAGATAGTGGAAAGGATGGTACGCGACTTATATGTTCCTATCATATTCACAGAGGGGATTTCGACCTGAAGGAGTTGTGCTACCATTCATCCACACATTGAATCTCTATTGGTAAAGCTTAGGCCACACTGACGTGAATTTTTTTGCGAATAGCGAATTTTGGCCAAAGGCGAATTCGCAAATTATAATCGAGCGTGCCACACTGCAAAAGCTATAAGCGAATTCGCATTGATTTAACCCAATGAGGGGTCAAAAATTATTATCCTCGGTCACGTTTCTCATTCACTGCAGAACTAGAACTCCGAAAAATGTAAAATAAAATTATAATTAAAATAGAATAAAATAAAATAATTATTTTATTCTTACTTTTATTCGTTTTACACAATTGTTGCAAGCGGAAGTAGTCATTTTATTCATCAGTTGAAATAAAAATTTTAATATAATAATTTAAACTCATGATTGATTGAAAATCCGTGGCTCTGAACACGTGACAGTAACGTGACAAGTAAAAATTGGCCAATCACAAATTAGCGAGTTGCGAATTAGTTGATTGAGATCAGCGAGTGCGAAATCGCTAATTTTGCGCGAATTCGCACAAAATTTGCGATTTGCGAATTCGCCTTTGGCCAAAATTCGCTACTCGCAAGAAAATTCGCGTCAGTGTGGCCTAAGCATTAGTGTGTTTCAAACTATTGTAAAGTTACCATTCATTGGTCAAGTTATAACGTGGAATGCTATCATCCCATTTGTGAGCAGAGCCAGAGGAAAAGTGTATCATCATAAAATTTCCTTCCACTATCTTATGGTTGACATGGCAATATGGCTGACAGGACCATGTGACTGACAGGACAATATAGCTGACAGGACCATGTGACTGACAGGACCATGTGACTGACAAGACCATGTGACTGATAGGACAATATTGAAAAGTGATTTGCACCTACTTTGTACGATTCTTGCCCCGACTCATCAATACGCTCTACTTGTGTGTCACTCAGCTACAACAAAAAGTATTAATTTAGAATATTATATTGTGATCAAAACTTATAATACATGTATACTGCAGCACAGTGTATAAGTATTGTAACACAGATATACATACTCCTATCTCTGTTTTCAGTTCGTGTATCAAAGTTTTCCAGATGTCTGTGTCAGGTCTAACTGTTGTATTGTAGTCCTTGGCCACCTTCATATGCTCTGTCCAAAAGGATTTCTCCCCTTGAACGCTGGCTCTAGGGGAAACCTGCTTAACCTACCACAAAAACAAATAAAGTAAAATAAAAAAAATAATGAATTAGCATAAATTATGCATTGCAAAGTACCCCATCAAAAAATTACTAAACTGGGATCTCCCACTAAAATACAAAAATTACAGATTGAAATATCACAATAATTGAGCAAACTTAGATGTTACACAAGAAATGAAACTGTCCTCACTTTCATATTACAATTCTGATTATATTTCTGTACCGCTTGCTATACAATTGGAATAAAATTTCCAATTAAGCACATCAATGAATGGGTGATTGCCTGTGTTTACTAGCACACACGGTATCCCTCAGCAGAAAGGGGGTAATCTGGTGAATGGAAGTTTGCAGCTCACTGGAGTCTACACTCTATAATTCCACTGGAAGATGTTTGCCAGTGCATTGGGGAAATAGTACAGTACAATAAAATTTCGTACTAAAGCATAATATTATTGGCTAAATGTGATGTGTTAGGATACAGGCTAAACTAGGTAAACAGGCTACAATAAGTACCTTGAGGCAAAGCATGGCCGCTGCTACAATCATCAGTATATTTACTATAGTCAGAATGAGGCTAATCAGACCGAGGTAGAAGGTCTCCTGGGCTATGTTGCAGGTAAAATATGGAGTATAGCTATTGTTGATCAAATCCGGACAGCTCATGCTATCTGGTGCCATCAGCTGTTCCTGCTAAGGTCAAGGAACACCAAATCAGTGGATTAAAGCATATGTGTGAACCTACAGATTCTAAAACAGGAGGGAATAACTCTAAATTAAGGCAAATTGTACATGTAGTATAGGTACTCTTTTGTTAGTAGTAGGAGTTGTTCTACCCTAGGAAGCATTGATGTTACCATGGTTACAACTAGTAATTGTGGAGGATTGCCATAAAAACAATGATTCAGTTTCCAACAGAAAGTAATAGTGAGTGGAGCCAGATCTAATATGAATAATACATATTGTAGAGAGTAACTCACTGTGGTGATGTTGGTATCAGAGGAGTTAAGAGATTGCGATAGAGCTGAGGGAAGTATCACCTGAGGTATAACAATGGCGGCTCGTAGTGAATATGCCCACAGCAGTCCCTATCGGTGGAGCAGAAATATCATTATGTTGTAAACATGGGTCACCCAAGTACACTCATTCATATTATGCAATATTCTAAACAGTTCATCATAATATTATAGTGTGGCATAGCATAGCAGGCGTGTGACTGGTATAGCACATAGCTGAGTATATATGAATAGCATAACATAGCATGGCATAGCATAACATAGTATAGCAGAGAGCATAGCATAGCATATAGCACAGCTACAACATATAGTATCATATTAAACTCACAGCATTGACTGCAGGAGGTAGTAGTGATGCAGATATGGCTACTCCAACTAATGAACCCTGATTCTCTCCTAGTACAGATAGAGCAACGGCCATTCCAGACACTAGAGCTATGAGAGCACCTGTTATTAGACATCTTGGCAGCCCCCTACAGGTGAGTGTACCATATAATAGATAGTAATGTATGGTATGCTCATGTAAGATTCACTAGTACTGTGGTGCATGTATACTGTTGCATGTACATGATGAGAAGACAACTTCTATGCATTTCAAGTGTGTTTAATATTAGTCGTCTTTCCATTTTTTCTAGAACATTGTGACCCCAGAATGCTCAACCTTACAACGGCAGAAATCTAATAAAGCTAATAGCAATACTAGTAGTTAAACCACTACTGTCGCACCATTCAATATTTTCAAATAATCTTGTTCATCCTTTTTCAGTAAGATTGATGTGTTGTTTGTCTTTGGTAACCTAGCAGCTGCCAAGAAAACCCTATTTTAATATTGGCTGATTTCACCTTCAATCAGCCTATGCTGGGAATTTTGGAAGCTCTCAAGCAGTTAATATAAAACTGTGCTACAGAGATAGCCATAGGACTTGCAATGCATTGCATTGTTTTTTGTGGGCATGACCCTAACTTACTTATTCATCACTGTGCACAAGAGTTATTTATAGAATGACAGTTAGTGTTGGCTCAATAAGATTACTGGGCTATTTGATGTTAGTAGCTTACCTATGTACATAAGTTACAAGTATAGACTTAGAACAGGCATAGCCATAGGAACTTAACAGGTCTCAATGCTGAATGGAGGTCATAATAGCCAATATTCAAATGAGTTTATCTTGGCTGCCACTAGGTTTACAAAGACAAACAGCACATCAATCTTCATGAAATAAGATGACCAGTATTCTTTGCAAATATTGAATGGTGAGACAGTAGTGGTTTAAAGTTTCCAGAATATTTTTATACCTAATATACAATAATACTAAACCACTTCTAGTAAAGTTTATAGAAAATTTGACTGAACCAATAGTAAATGATTGTCAGCATAGAATTAATAGTTCACTAACAGAAACAGCTAGTTTACAAGCTCTACTGTTTCACACCATAGAAACTAAAACTGTTCACACACATGTCCATGTGAGCCTTTGTAAAGAAAGGCTAGCAATCACCAGAAAGAAGGGTGAGGGCTGAAGGAAAGGAAAGGTATATGTAAGCAAGTGACTTACTGACTTACTCAGTAGCTTTATAATATACACCCAGTATGCAAAGTTGTACAATAAACAATGTGGATGCCTCCTACCTGCCATACATTTCTGGAGATGGCCAGCTGTCTGTAGATGGCATAACTGGACCTTCTGAGGTCATCATACATACTACTGGAATGCCGATTAGAAACCCTACACAATACAGAAAGAGTAAACAACTCCAATGTTTATAGGAATAATAAATAAATAACACAGAGAATATGCAAATGAGATCCCAAAGTACCAGAAGAGAGATGGATAGTACCCCAATGAATGTCTCTGTTCAGCAATCGGTTATAGCAGTTTCAACAAATAAAGCACACATAACCTCAAGTATACTTCATCGTAATTGGCCAGCTTAGACCCACCTGTGAGTATACAGATAGCAAGTCCAATAAGTTCACTTTTTATTCCAACATTCTGTAGACCACGGTCGTTCACTGCGGCACCAAATGTTGCTGCCAATATTGGACCCTGTAAAATTTAAATGGCCTCAGCAAGGTCATATACAAGAAATACAAAACAGATAAATAATATACATATGTATATTTCTAAAATGATTACATTACCAGGTAGCATGCAACAAGAGAAGAAAGGTGGGTTAAAGACAGCTAGAATAGAGATGAAACCTTCCCTTTATGATAGTAAGGTACAGATAAGTACAATATAATGATAAGCATAAGATAAGCATGTAGTCGTCTTCTCTCAGCTAACATTAGAGTAAGAGGAGACAACTCAGAAACATGAGGCATAGTACATCTAGTTGAGTTATGGTTACAACCGATATATACATTGTATCTATCAAGTAAACTGGAGTTGGCCAACACTGCAACACCTTGTACCTGACTAAAATATACATGAATATGAATATGCGCCTGTGATGACACATGTAATGAACCAACTAGACAATGGATGCCGTTTCTATTATATACATAATATAAGAAGTCAAAGTTGAAAGCAAATCGATTTAAATTCAGAATTTGCAGCATTGAATTTACATTTAAAATTAAATTTTTAACAGGAAGTGTCACACCATGGTGGTGATGGTGGTATCAGTTTAAAATGTTGGAACACTGTCAATAAACTGCCAACATATACCTAAATTTTCCAGTAACACAAATACACATGCAGATGGTTAGTAGGCTGTTGTATAACCAACATGATCATTAGCAATCTACTGTTCAATTATATAAACTAAATGAATCCAAACAAAAAGCCCTATTAACATGACTTGTATTAATTGTTTCCAAACTTTTTGTCCAGTCATAAAGTTAACAGAAAGTATAAGTACATACAGTTATTAGTAATCTAACTTACATTCTTTTACTTGTTCCACTTGTGGAATACTGAAGGGGTAAAAACGAGAAATTTGATAAAAATGGGTAGATAACTCCTAGACAGTAGAATATGAAGTGAAAGTAGAAGGAATACATAACATTACGAATGTACAGTTAGAGGCTGTCAGTTGAGTGTTCCTGTCACCAGGGATAGAGATAATATAACAAGTTGGGACCAATACTTACATGTATACAGTAGGCTGAATATACAAATAGCCAACAGCTAACATAACATACATAAATTATTATTATAATGGTGATAATGGTGTGTACAGTGTATGTATGTATATACAAGTAGGCCAAAGATAAGCAATGAGCACAATCAGTTGACTTTCCATAATATGGATGGTTTTGGTTTCCATGAACAAACTATAAATATAAACAAATAGTGCACCTAGCATGGAGTTCAAGTCTTCAGGGGTAATTGTAGAGGAATGAATGTTAGATTCTACAGACTATCACTCGTATACCCACTAATTACTTGGAAAGATGTACAGATAATGAACTAATTACTATCAAACAAAATATACCTGTCAATCCTTCTTGCACTGAGCACACAGACATGCTAACTAAGCACACTATATTATACACGATCACTGTAATGATGTCTATGTACACTGGATGCACATATAGTTATGACATCACTTACCATAAGTGGGGAGATAAGCATACTGGCTACTAGCACCACACTGTTGTTCTCTATTAACCCGACAGCACTTATCACTCTACAATAGATTACCTGTATCATTAGATCACATAATATCAAATAATAACACATGATATATATATGTATTCAGTCAGACATTTACCCTACATAATACAAATAGTAATACAATAAATACAAAAGCAACTTATTGTAGTATTTCTACATTGGTGGAATATTGAACTGACGGCATTATACTTCACAGAATACCTATTATTGCCATAGTCTAAAGTGGCTGAACTAATGGGAAATAGAGAAAGCTATTTGTATATATATTATAAATATATAAAACGCTACATATTTTAAGACATAACAACATTTATTGCATTATGTTGATTCGCATTATTCAGACAAGAGAGCATGACTCCTATTTCAAATACCAAAAACAATCTTTATGGCTGTTAATATAAACCATGCATCTGTACTGTACATGTATATCAAGAAGCAGGTATGCTTGTCGTTTTAAATTCACCAATGCCTACGTACAGATGATGATAAACCAATATTTGTGTCAAGTATATAAATTTTCTCCAACTGATCTTCCAGGTAACCAGTTGCAATCCACTAACTAGTTTAAGATTAGATACAATAACCATTGTAGTCTGATGCATGAATGCATCATCTTTAGCCCAAGTACCACTAGAAGAGACCTTAGTTAGAGTGTAGCACACTTACGAGGCGAGTATAATAAAGATGAGGTAGTCAAATGTGAACTCAGCATTCTTATGTAGACTTGCTATCACAGGCTGTATAATGATCCGGGCTTTAATACTCTTCATGAAGTCACTTCCTTCCTCCTGTTCCACGTCTGTATTTCCCTCTACTACTTCCATCTCACTCGGCGGAAGCAGTGTCTCTGTGTCAGCAGCAGTTACTATTCCGGGTTCAAACCCAACCTTAGCAGATATGAATGAGCCACTAGTAGGTAGAGTTGATGCAGACTCCACAGGGTTCATAGTTTGGCCATCTTGCTCTCTGGATAAAATGGAGTTCAACAATGGCAGAGTGACATGTTAGAGCATTGTTACAAGCCAAGTATAGTATCTTGATTGAAATGTAATAATACATTCTATATATACATGTACAATTTATATAAATTGTTGAATAACAAAGTACACTGTACAAGTCATGTAAGTCAATATGGCAGTACTATATTACATTATGTGCAACTTAATGTTGTTGACATATTGGCATATTGTTGGCATATTAGAATATTCCATCAAATTCATCATTTTCCACCCTTGCATACAAATGATGGTCAGCTAATAGCCTCATGATAGCCAATGTCCACTATAGTAAATTATATAAACATAGACATATCCATAGACACAGGGAATAAATGAAGGGTATAGTAACATACTTGAGCTTCTCGGATGAGGGAGAAACCTCCACTTTACCAGCTGGTTTGGACTCGACTCTTGTTTTCTTCGCTTCCATACCAAGACAGACTGTTAGAGGACTGATTCTAAAATACATACACTCAAAGTCATACTACCATGTCATGGACGAGGGAGGTTGAAACCACCCTTATTCCACACAGAAACTAATCTAGTATAATCACAGGCTAACATTATGTCAACCTTCTCAGAGTGAGGAAATGTAACATGTACTGACTTAATGAATATCGTACCCAACAGTAGTACCCGTTTCCTTCCCTATACCACATGCAATGAGAGCATCCAACACATCCTCCTCTTTTCTACCAGACTCTACCACAAATGTCACCTGTATATTTACCATAGTTATTACATATCCCACATGTATAATACCATCACCAATTCATGATAGATGTTAGGAATATGCACAATCTAGCTGATAATTGTCTGGTATAGCATGTTCAAAGCATAACACAGAACTATACTAGGATATTTGGGTACAAATTAAAGCCTATTAGAGAAAAATCAAGTAAAGTTTATATTCACAAGTTAAGCACGCAAAGGTTCCCCGCCTCTTCTGTTAGCAGTTCATTGCATTTTTGCCTGGGAAATTTTAACATCTAGGAAATAGCATCGCAGTATACTATACGATTTCCAACAAAATTTTATAGAGATATTTATCATTAGATTAGATGGCTATTATAGCGCAGCGTAATTAAATAAGGATACAATACCCGTACCAAAAATGTGACACCATCACAAGACTTTATCCATGTGCTGTTCTGAATCTTGTACTTTTTTAATATTCCTTCCAACAACTACAAAATTTGTCATACAATGTATGTATATTTGTATTGCTGGAGTCTACACAACACAATTCTAGAATATGTCACACCACTGAAGGACTAGTTTAATATAAACAAACCGTTTCTTTGGAATGAGTTTTTAAATAGTTTTCTTCCTCTTCCACCACCACCATTGCATTGCTACTTGCTTCATTCATTGAAGGTTCTGAGAATGTTGTTTCACCCTCTGGTGGTGAGTTGGTACTGCTGTCAGCTGTGACATCATTAAGTGTTGCAGCTATTTCTTTCTCATCACTGATCCCATCTTTCTGCCCCAATTCGTTCCCAGCGATTGATACCACCGACTGTTCGTTACTCAGTACTACAGTATCACCACGTTCAGGAGCACTACCACCGTCTGACAACACACTAGTGTCTTGGCAGGACGGAGCCTCTTTCTGGCTGATGGTTGACAATGATACATCTGAATTTGGCACAGGCCTCATCTTTTTGTGAGCAGAAGAGACATCTTTCACAACACTCGATTGATGTTGTATAGTAACGGTGAACAGGGAAAATTTTGACATGCTTTCTAAATGATGGATTTCTTTGCTTTTTGATTCTGTGGAAAAAAAAATGGTGTTAGAACAAAATAATAGAGATCACCAATTTACGTAATGATGTTGAATTGGGTGAAAAAAATCACATCATGAGGCCACTCCCAACTGCTAGTCTCAAAAGAAAAATCAAACATAATTGGTTGTGATTTAGTTAAATGTATAACAGTATTACTATCCTTGGTCATTATAAAATAAAAATCACAATCATAATGACAATCTCAATTTGAATCTCATTAGCTAATCTGAATCTCATCTTATTTTTTACCTATATTCTCCTTCTGTTTTTTCCTTCTGTTGTTGTTCTTGTACTTAAATATTCTTGTATATATTATAATTATTCTTATATCAATATTAGTAGTGACGTTGTTGAGTTCTATCGACTAGCTGAATGGGCAATCCATCTGCTCCATAGAGTTAGCAATATTATTCTTGTAATTAGACTAATTACTATTATATTACTACAACATTAGAATATTAATAAATAGTACAATTAATATAATAAAACATTACATGTTTTATTTATTTAGGGAAAGACAGCTGCAAAACCTAATGTTGAATTACGGATGTAACGAGGTAACAACACACCCAACCGTCCTTTCATATTTGAATAACCGCATGGCTATTGAGCGAAATTTTCAAAATATAAATATAGGGAAGACAACACTCGGGTAAAGCTCGTTAGAGAGCGGATAACTCTTCCCTACTTCTTGAATCGCACCCAAAGAGAGGATACTGCCTACTGGGGTGGCATAGAATAAGCTACTGATTACTAATAAACAGGGCTGTAACAACTATTTTTGGTTGAGGGGGCAGAAAGCCCAGGCCGGATAACTGGACTGCTCAGGCTGATACTAAAAATATCTTAAATGTTCTCTATCAAACTCCAGTCAAATATGCAGGCCACTTATATGCTATAACACAGGCCATAAACTTTTGATCAACGTGTACAGAAATTCAATTTTGAGAACTGACACTAACAAATATTAGTTTTTAGACAGATTTCTGGGGTGGCAAATGCCCACCTTGCCCCCCTGGTTGTTACAGCCCTGCTAATAAATATGATAGTATTATGTTGTACTAGCTCATACTGCATGTACATGTATATGCATCACTAGCTCCATAAATATAATTAAAAATATCGTTCTCTGTACACATTTGTTTCCTCTCTTCTGCCACTGCCATATTCCTTTTTCCTCTTTTTTTCTCTTCTCACTTTCTTGATGTATAGCTTCTTTTGTTCTCCCTTTTAAGTACGTGTGCAACAGCATGAAAAACATGCAAAAGTTTTCAATATGAAAAACAAAAACATGATGCTGATATTTATTACATTGTACACTATGTTATATTGCACATTAAATAAAGCTATATATATATATATATAATATACGCTCGAAATTGGTAGCAATACCAATTTCTTGAGCACTTTACCTGGGAGATACACTGAACTGGTGGCATTACGCAATTCTCGCTGTCTCTGGCAGCTTGAGAACTTTGGTTCAGTGGATTTCACACCTTTTAAATACGCTTTGCTGTAAATATACAGTATTGCTAAGGTGTTCTCCCAGGCATATCTCTGAGCTGCACTGATGAGGTGTTAAACACCGAAACAGTACACTGTATGCAGATTGAGTATTACGCTCGAAATTGGTAGCAATACCAATTTCTTGAGCACTTTACCTGGGAGATACACTGAACTGGTGGCATTACGCAATTCTCGCTGTCTCTGGCAGCTTGAGAACTTTGGTTCAGTGGATTTCACACCTTTTAAATACGCTTTGCTGTAAATATACAGTATTGCTAAGGTGTTCTCCCAGGCATATCTCTGAGCTGCACTGATGAGGTGTTAAACACCGAAACAGTACACTGTATGCAGATTGAGTATATATAATATATGTATACATGTATATAAAAAAAACTTACCAATTTTACTTCCCACTATTAATCCCAGGTAAGAAAACAATGATCTAAAGAGATCTGCATTTTTTCTAATTTGGGGTGGAGAAGGCACTTCACCAATAGCAAAGTTACTGATGTAGCACAGGAGCATTATAAGGTTGGATGCCTTTCCTAACACCACCAATGACCCTAATGGGAACTGAACCTGGGACTCCCACAATGCAGTCATGTACATGTACATATATAGTAGAAAATAAAATAGCAAAGTGTACATGTATATCGTTATATTTACTCACACTAAATCTCTGTGCCCTGGCTAGCCCACCCATTGCATTTCACAGAATACAATTACAAAATGTGTGTATGTGCATATTATATTGATGCACTCATACATATTATACTTGCATTGCATATATAATTTACAAACATTTTCCTTACATTACATCATGGCTCCCATATTTAGCTTTCAGTTGAATTTTGAAGTTATCCCCTCTTAGTAGCATAGTTCAAACTATTGCCCAATCTTGCTGTTAGACTGGCCTACATAGCACCATATTTCGAGGTACATTTTACACAGACTAGGATTTAATTAAAATTACTTTAATATGCACACTCAAGTCAGAGAGACAAATTAATTCAAGCTCGTCAAATATCAAAGTGCATGTACATGTAGAATCATTATTTTACAGGTTTTGATCCTTTTACGTTTAAAGTGCACAGTCTGCATGTAGACAACCTAATGCTGACATAGTGAAAAAGCACTTCATTGCTATTTGCTACCACTGTTGAATTGCAGCACATACATGTACACTGTTACAAGCTACAATGGTAATAGGCCCAGTACCTGTATTCAATAATATACAATAATATAAATATGTGAATAAAATTTCTGACAAGGTGTTGTAGGTAATACCCAAAACACCCTAGCTTGCAATAGTACACATTAATAATGTCATACAGACCTTGTAGAGAAGAGATACACAGGTTGAACTACTCTAATCTGAGAGCATACAGTCATGTAAATACATGCATATATAATTTGTCTTTCTATAACCTGAGTGGATGACTCCATATAAGTACATTCTATTGCCATTGGTTCCTCGAAGAATAAATGACCAGATGAGTGTGGTGTGATGTGCTGGTGACCTTAGTTGTGTTAAAGTTCCTTATTTAACTGACATTTTTGGTAACAATGTTTTCATCTAGTTTTAGGCTGCGGCATAAATAAGCAACACACTCATTTTTATTCGTAGAAAACTCGAATTTTATCTGTGTACTAAAGTGTTTCATAGAAGTGATGAAGTACAAATAGCTGCTATATGCCTATGCTGTTTGTCTTATGTGATGTTATACTACTCTTGCTAGAATTCACACTTACAACTAGCTGTCAAAAGTATGACACTTGGAGGCAAGTGCTTGCAAGCAGACCACTGCCAGTTAGATCTACTTTCTAATGTAATCAGTTGATAAGAAATCAAAAAAGTATTTCCACCTATGTGGGTCACAGTTTAATCATAGAGCGTTAGCTAATGGAGAGCAGCTGTTTGACTGCTATACCTGCCATGAGAAAAATGTCATGTCATTAGATTCTCATTGACTTTACCTTGTATCTACGCCATAGAGACATCAAGGTATTGAAGTTTATCATCTGAGCTCTATATTATTATGCATACTAGGTTTAGCCAAAAACTTGCCATCAACATAACCCATTTGAAATTCATTTTTATGGTAAATACAAGGTAAAGCAATTACTGTATACTATATCTGGCTCAACCTTTAACTGACCATAGTAACATCACTGGTGAACTTTGATAACGAGAATATAAGTGAAGAAATACATGACAAACCACATTCTCTAAATACTTTGAGTACATAAAACAGATTTGCCACTAGCTAATTATATCCTTTTTCAATTTTCATTTCTAACAGTGTTTGGTTTGCCTCAAATCATTACATTGTGGCCTGTGGTACAGTACTTCTGTTGACCCAGACTGTTGTGATAGTCAAGTGACACTTGTGTTGTTTAGAGTAATGTCTCTTTTTAGTTGGAAATCACTCTGGTCACTGTGTGTTCTCTTCCAAATGCTAGTTGGTGGAGTTGGGCATTTCTCAGCAGGGAGATAACATTTGCTAGTATGACTGGGAGTACAAAATGTAGCCGTGTAAATTAGAGACATGTGTTTTTATTCTTCCACTGGTGCAACAGTCTGTCAGTAATTGAAAAAATGTAGCTATTCTTTGATTGGATGTGACTCTAGCTCAGAACAATACAATACTTGGACTAGGGAGTAATTATTCTGGTCTGCATATGTAAAAACTGAATACCTAGCTGACAAGCAAAGGAAATTGATCTAGGTAATATGAGTAAAGAAAGCTGTCATTGGCTGGCTTGATATTGAGAGGAAATTTTTTGCAAAAGGTTGCAAACGCCGAGGGATAATGCCTAATGCCCTCAGTTAACTCAATAGTTATCTAAGCGAAGCTGGATTGAAAGAGGTCTTGACACCCAAAAGGGCTTGTTTTCTTGTCTGTTGTGGACAAGTAGTCAGCTCCTGGTGTTAAAGTTACGCAAGGCCTTAGCTAGCTGGTGCAGGGTTATCATCTGGTGAAGTACCAACTATAGGAAGGGGCTGTAAGCCCGAAGGACTCATATAATATACAGTTTATTCATATATGAATTGAGAGGAGATATATACACTCCATCCTTGTCTGAAGATGAGGCTCTCACGGACTAGCTGTGCCGTCTTCCTAGCTCTGATTACATACGCTGCTGCTGTGCCCAAACAGCAAGGTATAGTTGCACTGTTACATATTATTTCAATCCATGCAATATTCTGTATTGATGAAGAATATTTACATGCACTTCTAGTTGCGTTATCTATCTAAAATTTAGAACTCTTGTGTTCAGCATCAAGTGCAAGTTGGCATGAGCTGAATGGTTATAATGGTTTAACTGTCTGATTACATTACCAGAGGGTATTAGTATTATCGTGCCATCAAACTCTTGTATATCCATCAACTGCTGGTTACAGCTTCAACCATGAGAGTTATTGTTTTGACAGCAGCAATGACAACATTCCAAAGCTCAGCAGTGTTATTACAAATATCAGTTCATTATTTGCCTATTGGCAGCTTATTTCATCATTGTGGTCGGAGGAAGTGGCTTTTAATATACTTATTTTATGTGAATTATAAACCAGCTCTCTTATCTTAGTCAAAGTTTAGTAAATAACTCCCTCTGTTAGTAATGAAATGACCTAGAAAGTGTATTTCTCTAGTCTACACTGTCTAATTTCAGACAAAAAAGTGACTTTTGGATTATTCTGAAAACCCTAGATTTCACCATGTATTTGAGGTGGAAAGATTACATAATATTATTAATATTTCCCACATTAATCATGAAAACAAACAAAGCTAATTTGGTAGCTGGAAATGAACACAAAGAAATTTTCGTTTCTATAAAATTACAGTATGATGTAATTAAGAATTAGTTCATGTACTGGAATAATTAGGTTAGCCATGGTGAGATAGCAGCAAATACCTTTTGTTTTGGTTTTGGCTTGTAACTCTATTGTGGGTGACCCTCCTATTGCTTGCTGTGGGCTTCTATGATAGACTGATGTTAGATAGTATTATAATTATATAAATCCAATGCTGCATTGACACATGACATGCAATTTTGAGGAGAATAGAAGCAAAATTGATAGTATGATGGATAAATGATAAACTGCTGATTCCCAAACAGTAAAAGCAGTCAGTATGTTGTCTAGGTGATTGATTGAGGATTCTGCAATACAGTAATACGGTAATACAGTAATATGATACTACAGTAATATGGTACTACAGTAATATGGTAATACAGTAATACGGTAACACAGTGACACGTTCCTCTGGTAGACAAGTGCAGCACTGTGTACTATTTTGAGAGATTGAGATCAGTGCTTGTGGTAAGAGCAATCCAGTTTGAGGTTATCCAAAAGTATGCAAAGCAGACAACTCCTGCTTCAAATGCTACCAGTAAATACAGATACATGTATTACATGCACATGTAATATGCTGTAGTACTCATATTTCAGTGCATGTACATATAAACGGCATTCAACTTAATATTTGTTGTATTTATTTGTTGTAGAAGATGGATATCAAAATGATGGGTCTTCGGTAAGTGTTATAATTTCATACTTACCTACATGTCTGGCCTATTGCACATATATCATGCTGTTACTTACCTTTTACATACTTACCTATGTTCGATCTAATGTACATGTAGCCGACCATGTATACTAGGAGAGGTCATTGGAAGGTCATGATGTAATTGTGTCTTTGCGAACTTGAAGGAAACCATACCTAAGCTCATCGGCACACCCACGTTTCTCACACAAAAATGAGGATTTTGCTTTTGGACCAGGCTGGTGTGTTCGCGGCCCGGTAACGGCAGTACATGTAGGCCAGAAAATTCTTGAGCAAGTTGGCCGGTGCCTGAAAATTAAGTAGGGAAGACACTATAGGTGTTCTGACTACATACATGTAGTTAGGTTAGTCTGGGTTTTTCGTCTTAGATTAGGCATGATAACAGCAGGTATGAATGAGTTTTGATAGCCTTAGCTCTTAGGTGATTATAGTCTTGTAAGTGTTATTAAGATGAGGTTTCTATAGCCTACTGTCCACTGCCCTGCAGCCGAGTAGGTAGTGCAATGTGTAGGATACAAGGACCTCAAAACAATTACAAGATCATTGCTGCCAGAATTGTCCTGGTCTGATAGGCAACGGCAGTGGTACCTTTTACTCTACAAACTATGTAATGGTGTAAAAGAGTACGTGACAAGCACTGTATGTCTATTATACAGAGCCAATGTACTTGCTTTCACCACTGAGATTAATTCATTGAGATCCTGTTAGCCTGGAATCACTCATGTTCAAGGCAGCTAAGCTTTGGCTGGGAGAAAAGTGGTTGTGAATACAATACATATTTCTTGGCTTTCAAAATTCCTTGTTCCCAGGTTTACCTTCCTTTCCTTAGTGGCTTATTAATGCAGCGATTATGTAATCATAATTAGTAACTTGACTTCAGCTTGATTCTGACTTGCACTATGTAGTCAGTAGTCACTTGTGCAGCAATATTTGGCAGGTGCTCTGGATTTACTGTTTGACATTCCCAGTAAGGTGTCTCCTCACTTCTTACAATATTCAGTGTAATGTAACCCAGTAGCTGCTGGCTAATTTGAAACACTTGTTCTAGTCATTTCCCTTTATTATAATGATAGACTGAGTCTACAATGTAGTTGGGGTGTTACATAAACCACCACTCATTCCTTAGTATCACAAGACTAGAGCACAGTCTAAATATCTCGTAGGAAGTCTGTGAGCAGTTAGCAATGATACCCATGTACATCCATGTACAATGAGGGACAGGTGACTGCCTTGTCTATTCTCAGAGCTTGAATTATTATACGCATATACAGTGTATATATGACTGTAGGCCTACCTTGCATACTGTAACAACATAGCAACAAATTTGTGTTTGTACTATTCAATCAGTTTACTGTGGATTCCTCTATTTCATAAATCAACTCAAGTACACCTACAAGGCACACAGAACTTACACATTATTTTTGAAGAGAATGTATTGTATAGTATACTTTGTTTTCATGTCATGCTCTCTTGTTTGTTTGTAGTTTTCCAACATACAGGGTGACGAACCACCACCTTCACCAGCCATATACAATGCAGTAAGTTATTACTTTGAGTAACCCATCAAGTCTATCCTATTGCATACACATTAAGCCATACAGCTCATACAAACTAGATATTAAAAATATTGTGATATATTTTATGATATATCTATAAACGAAAACAACTGATTTACCAGTTTATATGGTTGTGAGTCAGGTTTTTAGTATTGAATGCACTTTGGATGCTACAGCCAAGCCTAGAGTGTTTTGGTGAGATGATTATTATAATTACTCATTCTAACTAACATTTCTCCTCAGAAGGTTATTTTAATTAAATGTTTTTACCCAAAAATATCCTCAATGAAAGAAGACTAGTTCCTCTAATATTGACATTGAGTGGTGAATAATGGATGTAATTTGTAAGCTGATTGTTTACAGTTGATACTAGTCATGTCTTATAAAGAGCAGTTTTTGTGTTGAACTCTGACACTTGATCTGTTGGTTTATCTGTCTGCATGTGTGTTGAAATTGTTGAGGTTTCTAAATAATGAATTGATATCAGCCTATCAGTTATCTGCGCTTGATCTCTCTGCATAGCAGTGCTATCATTGCTATGTAATCAGTGTTCTCTCACTCTACTGATACTGGAGAGGTCAAAGGTCATGAGCATAAGAAGCCATCTGTAAATAATTAGGATATCAGTATTAGGCAAGGCATAGCACTGGGAGCAGCTAGCTCTATGCTATGACAGCAGAGCTACAGTAGAGTAACTGCTAATCTCCATATCAGGATAGAGAACATTCATAGCAGGTGTCACAAGGTGTCTTGTAGTCTAAAAGAATATCTCTAGCTTGAAACTGTAATCTAGAGATTTTCTTTTGGTCTACAAGATGCTCAGACTTGAGACTACAGAAAGGCAAGATATCTTAGTCTGGATATTTGAGATCCGCAGGTGGTGATATTATAGTGTAGTTTACATTGTGCATTTAAACATTGTTGCAATTTTTTACTTCATATTGTAGCTGAATGGTCATTATTAGAGGTTAAAAAATTTCTCTCGAGTCAAACTTTTAAGTTAATAAAGAATTTGGGGTATAGAATGTAGCAGCTAGCCATTTAAGTTTTAAAATACATGTATGCATTGACAGTGGCAGCAAATAAAAGTTCACCTTTGATTTGTTGCTTCCTGGAATATTACATTGCTGTATTTGGAGATTTCTAACAGGGAGTTCAATGCAGACCCATCTATGTTTGCTTGGCTATTCCTTGCATATGCTGCCGTCTCCACCTGGTGTAACATATAAATACTTTGTAGAGGAGCACACAGCTGTTCAGTTATTTGTACGAATACAAAGAGATGGTATTTTTGAATCTACACAAACACTATAAAATATGATGATCACTCCCTAGTAAATTTAGATAGCCTTGGTTCCTTGTGTATTGCCCGGGTTTTAGGGAAAGGGTGGGCAACCTTGAAACAAAATTTGCATTCTCCAGCTATGCTAGTAATCTGACTCGAGTCTATTACTACACTAAAGCCATTCCTATTACACATACCATGATCTTGCCAAGTTCCCCAATAAGGTTCAAATTCATTATTTAGTCTACAAGTTGATTCACTGTTGTGAAGCCACTGACTACCTTGTAGAGGAATGAAGACAAGTGAATATCTGTTACAATTCTTTCTAAATTTGAAGTTTGGTTCCAATGACATGTAAATTAAACAAGCTACAATGTAATATCACTTAATTAACTGATGTTGCAAGGGCCATGCTCTAATCAAAAATGGTTCCTTTGATAATGCTGATTAGGTGCAACAATGTTTTTTTGTAATGAGGAACGCTGGCCAAGTACCCTCATGGACTCATGGTTGGTTAGTGCCAAAGTTGCCTTCTCTTGAGACATGATAAAAGAAAGGGGAGGAAATTCTAAAACTAGGAAATAATGGCCTACACAAGGAAGCCTGCAAATACCAAATAAACATCTCTCAGAATAGCACACATGGGGAAGTCTATATAATATGTACAGTGGATATGCAATGCACAGGATGGTGCACAAAGTAAATAGTAACATAATCTACTTGTATGATGTAGCGTATGTAAGCGCAAACATTAGAGATTTGCCCCCTCTTGTTAGTTTTGCATAGAAGATAACTCCAAAAATAAATGATTATGACTTGGGGGGACAACCCCCAGTTAAACTATTTGCAACCTGTCACGGTATTGAATATTGGTAACTTGCAGACTGCAGTGATGCATTGTCAAATATTCAAAACTTCACAGTCTGTATCTGGTGTGCTAGGACAACTCCACATGACATACATGTACATGTGTCATGTACACCATGGATAGATACATAGTAGGATATGTACATGTGTATTACGATACACCTGGTACAATATCTGTAACTAAGTGCCCATGAAACAGGAGTTGTAATACAATAAGGTAAGAAGGCAACAATGAACAAAACGCCTACTGGACCACCTGGCCAGACACCATGCACCATAAACCTTGAAATTTTAACAAGGAACTAATCTCAAGTGATGTTTTGACTCTGCAGGGACCAATGGGATCTCGAGGTGAGCCAGGACCAGTCGGACCACCAGGACCCCAAGGTTTCCCCGGAGCTCGTGGAGTGGCAGGTGATGCTGGCCCTCCCGGACCACCTGGTATGAGAGGTCCAGTCGGTATGACAGGACCAACTGGTAAAGATGGTAACAGAGGAAAGGATGGTAAATCAGGAGCTCCAGGAATGGATGGACCCATGGGAGCCAGAGGAGCACCAGGTAAGAGTGTAGTATTTGAATTCCTCTACATATAGTAGACATACTTGCCAAGTGTCCGGATTTTTTGCTCTTGCTCCTTGGTAAGTATGGTAGTAGACATATTCGATGCTGTAAATGTGCATGTAGCAGCGCAACAAAATTCTCCTTTCTCATGTACATGTATGTTACGTACACAGTGTATATACATATACAGTTGCTTGGTTCCATTATGGATGGCTGACGTGTGTTTATCACTATTACAGGTATGCCTGGTATGTCTGGACCTAAGGGAGATCGTGGGCTAGTTGGTCCCACTGGTGAGCCTGGACAATTTGGACCTCAGGGTGAAAAGGGACCATCAGGTCCTACTGGACAGCCAGGAGCACCAGGTGTTACTGTAAGTTGGTGAATTGTCAGTAGATTACACATTGTCTTATATAATATAAGGTGCATACAGCACAAGGGCATACTCGTGTTGTAGAAGTAATAAATCATGCTATTCAATACCTTGTGATGGATTGCTTTATGTTATTGTAGGGCCCACCAGGTCAGCCTGGAGACCGTGGTAGAGTCGGACCAGCCGGAGCCCCAGGTATGCGTGGACCAACAGGTATCGCTGGGCCTCCAGGTAGCACTGGTGATATGGGCAATGCAGGAGCACCAGGTATGACTGGTGCACCAGGACCCAAAGGTGGAGAGGGAAACAGGGGACAAAAGGGAAGAGCTGGTAGGTGTTTATTATTGGTAACTACTTGTACTGGTAGATGCAGCTGGAACATATGAAATAGTGTGCTATCCTGAAGTTTGAACCTAGTTCCTCTGCAGAGCACTACAGGATTCCTTTATACCATGCTGGGCACATGAACGACGCAGATGTAGATGTGTTCTTATACAAACATATCTTACATAGATCTGCTGCAAACAACTTGTAGGACCACAGGGAGCCAGAGGAAATGCAGGAAAGTTTGGAGAGCCAGGTATTATTGGAAGAACTGGTAATGATGGTAAGAATGGTATGGATGGAGATCCTGGTGCTGATGGAGTGCCTGGTGCTGAGGGACCTCAAGGATACCCTGGACCTATGGGAGCACCTGGTGCTGCTGGTGCATCTGGTGAGCCCGGAGATAGAGGTGCAACTGTAAGTCTACACTGTTATAGCAATTATAGTTCTAATATTCTACATGTATATGCAAGATACGCCAGTACATACCGACATGTAGTGGTATACACTTGGCTAACTGGAAATTTGACTATGCATATTATGAAGATCATGTACAGGGAACTTGTATTTATCAGTTCTCTAGTAACTATAGCTGCCATGTTGTACAGTGTCTAAACTACTGTGTTTATCACGTGTAGGGTGAGCAAGGTCTGCCAGGTTCCTTCGGAAGCCCTGGTGCACGTGGTATGCCAGGACCAGCTGGAGAAGATGGTGTTCCTGGTCCCAAAGGACAGCCAGGACCCAGCGGAGAAAGGGGAGATGTCGGACCAGTAGGTCTTCCTGGACCTCAAGGCCCTCAAGGAGAGAACGGAAACATTGGTATCCCAGGTAAGTGTTGCCATCATGATACCAGTATGATGTTAGTTTATTGAATACACATGACTTGTATACACTTGCGTTATGCTTTTACTTGTTATTTATAACCATGGTAGGCCGTGATGGTGCTGTGGGTGCTAGAGGAGTAGCAGGAGAGCGTGGACCTACTGGTGGTAACGGAGATTCTGGAGATGTGGTGAGTACTCTACACAAGTCAAACCATTATGTCCTTGAGTTGTTATTGTAGCTGCTATGGATTTACTCCCTCTATTACATCAAAATTAATAACCTGTGCAGACAACTCCTAATCCTGGTATGTTCCTCAGATAAGATCACCCTTGCTCTATAGCCAACCTTGGCACACAAAAACTATTGATTGAGTATCATGATGATAGGTACATGTTTATGTTTACACTGTGCCATTTTTGTTGTTGGTACATGTATGTTTTCTGCATTTTCTGGAGGTAAGTAAAACACTACCATAAATAAAGTATAACATTACACTAATATATTCTGCCATTTATGAACACCATTAGGGAGAGCCCGGAGATCCTGGATATCCAGGTAGAACTGGAAGACGAGGTTTGCCTGGAGCACCAGGTATTGATGGTAACCCAGGACCAGCCGGTGTAGCTGGCCCTGATGGTGCTGATGGTAATGTAGGAAGACCCGGAGAGCCTGGAGCCATGGGACATATCGGTAAGATATTCTGTAAAGTGCGCACTGAGTAGATAGATGTCATTATCATTGTGGTGTGTGTATTCCTATTGGGGGCATAGCAATGTTGGGTATCTTCAGTCTTGATAAAATAGTACAAATTCTATTGATTATCAGAAGATGATAACTTCAACATAGCATTCGTAGACTGTTACTAAGACAAAAGAGGACGACTCCAATATGACTAATGCCCTTTTAGTTTACAACATATACATACAATATGTGGGTTCATGTATATAATACTATATACCATTCAGTTGATATGAGATATTTGCAATGTTAGGTGCACCTGGCAAAGCTGGACAATCTGGACCTACTGGTGTTGATGGTAATCCTGGACCACAGGGACCACAGGGAGCCCGTGGACCTATTGGACAACCAGGACTAGATGGAGAACCAGGAGATCAGGGACCTGTTGGTAACCAAGTAAGTTTATTCATGTGTTTATTATTAGAAGTCAGTAAGATACCCAGGGTAGGTTCTGGTTTTTGAAAATGTTGATGTGGGTTTAGGTTTTCAGAATAAGTAAGCATGCAAGGCATATATAACAAAAAAATATGTTGTGCAATTTGTTTATTTTATATTTTATTTCCTATTCAAAGTAGAGTTTGATAAGTATAAGCTAGCTGCATAGGATTTTAGGTAATAGGTCACATCACATTCCTTTACACAGGAGATACTGCACTTAGGTGCCAGTGTAACTCATTATCAGGATTATGGGCACACATAGCCATTAGTATAGTGATGAGAAGTTGTCCTCTTCCAAGTAAAGAAACCATATAGGAGAGGAGAACTTCAAGTATAATTAACAGTTTTAACTGCTCATTGCTTATAATCATACATGTGCAGATCTAGCAACTCTCCAATCTTTTAGGGTAAACCCGGACCCCGTGGCTTGCAAGGAATTCCTGGCCCACCAGGATACCAAGGACCAAGAGGTGACAAGGGCCCTGCTGGTGATGAAGGAGCTATTGGTGATGTGGGTGCTAACGGTGCCCAGGGACCTCAAGGCGCTCAAGGTAGAAAATAATTTATGTTTTCAATTATTCTGTTATGCTATGGCACAAAGTAAAATGTGTGAAACGGTATAGTTGTAATGTAGTATAGTGAAGTGAATTCTGTATATTACTATAGCATTCCTATTTTTGTTAACGTTTAATGGATTTGTGGGCTTTTAGCTCTTTTGTATTTCCAAGCACTCTCCAAACCTCCCGTGCTTTTGCACATCTCCCAATAAGAATTCTGTATAATGCGCAGTCTGTGTACAAATGTACATGTATATCTGCAATTCTGATTGGTAGGTGATGAGGGAGAAGCTGGATTCCCCGGTGATGTCGGCCTTCCCGGTGACAACGGACGAATGGGACAGCGAGGACCACCTGGTGAAGCTGGACAGGAAGGATTTAGAGGTGAAGGAGGCTCAGCTGGACCAATTGGAGAGATTGGTGATGTTGGTTTCCCTGGAGCTCCAGGACCAAGAGGAGATGATGGAGAGCAAGGAATCCCCGGTTGGTTTCACTTTTAACTTTTCTTACTACTCATACACTGCAGTTTAGCTCCTAAAAGGAAATAATGCAAATGGAAATGCAATTAGGTTTGTGATCGAAAATTTTACATAGCCTAAGAACTTAGTTTTGGTTGGGGCTATTAAGTTGGGGTGGTATTAGATACAATGTAAAAGACAGTGTTTCCATAACAAAATTGCATCTTCTTCTGGAACTGCACTGTGAACCAAAGATGTATTGATTGGTAACTTAGCAGTTTGTTTGAATGCACATTGAATACTTTACTGTAATGGTTTGTAGGTGATGATGGAGATCAGGGATACCAAGGAGCACCAGGAGATGATGGTGCCGATGGATATCCAGGACCAGTTGGACCTCCTGGACCAATGGGACCAAATGGGCCACCTGGTGAAGACGGTGAAATTGCACCAAATGGAGCAAAGGGTGCTCCTGGACCTGCAGGAGCTCCCGGTGCTCGCGGACGCCAGGTGAGCTGACATACTTTCTGACGTTCCATATTGATAGCACTATCTAATAACAATATACTTCAGTCATTTGTTTATATGTACACAGGGTAGGGCGATTGTAAAACAAATAAGATGATGGAAACTTACCTGTATATACATGTTGTGTCTGGTGATTGTAGGGACCAGTGGGAGACCTTGGAGACCAAGGATTACCAGGTTTACCAGGAGCTGAAGGACCAAAGGGAGCACGCGGTGCACCAGGCAAGCGCGGAGATGTTGGAGATCCTGGCCCAGTAGGAGAAGAGGGACCCGCAGGTATAGTTTACCTCTCACTGTTGCTTGTTGAGAAGTAGACATTCATCATTAACGAAAAGCATAGATGTACATGTATAGCATTTTTATTTTATTGCATAATATGTAGCTTTATAGATAAATTTTTTGTCTGCATTTACCTACAATAGGTGAGAATGGACAAGATGGTGCACCTGGACCTCAGGGACCAAGAGGAGAGACTGGAGATCCTGGAGCTCAAGGTTTAACAGGAATGGCTGGACCAGATGGTCGCAATGGAAATACCGGTATGCCTGGTTTCACTGGTGCACCAGGAGAACCTGGCCCACAAGGTGATGAAGGTATTCAGGGTATGGTTGGTGCTATCGGACACACCGGAGTTCCAGGAATGATGGTACGTCTCTTACACGTATAACACTCTCTAATAACTAAGCTACTCAGTGCTTAGTAGTATTGGAAAGTCAAACACAGACACCACTAGTGATGTCAATGATAACTATAATTATGATAGTAAGCAGCAGGAGCAGCATGTTATCATTTCGTATTTCATCAAGCGAATCTACCATCTGCAAGTATAATGCCTTATGATTCGTAGGGACCTGCAGGAGAACCAGGTTTGAAAGGACCACGAGGCCCTGAGGGAAACAAGGGAGACATGGGAGAGCCAGGATCAGTTGGTGCCCAGGGAGAGGAAGGAGAGCCAGGACCAGTCGGAGCTGCTGGAGAACCAGGAAGAATGGGACCACCTGGAGCTAGAGTGAGTAGAAGATGTGAAAGATGTGTGCATGGTTAACATACAAGGACATTGTAAAATGTGTTAAAGAATAAAATATGTGGGTCTTCATGCAACTTTGATCTTGCAAGGAGTTTATTACTGGAGATAAAATCTATTGCTGTTTATAAACAAATTCCTATTTGTGAAGAATAATACCGAATGAATTACATGTGAAAGAGGAGGTTAGAAGTTGTACTTAAATGTATATACAAGTGTACTTGGGTTGCCTAGGGAGATCAAGGAACTGCAGGACATGACGGTAAGGACGGAGAGACTGGCCCAATTGGACCACCTGGTGTGATTGGACCCATTGGAGCTCCAGGAGAGCGTGGACCAGCAGGAAATAATGGTATGGATGGCCAGCCTGGTAGACCTGGTAGAGCCGGTGACAAGGGACCAATGGGTATTCCAGGTAAGCTAGAGGTACTGCAGTAGGCTTCTATTAGCTAGTCACCTTACTAGTCTTATACTAGATTATAATAGACTATGTGTAAGATGGTTTGAGTGATGTGCATATCTCGGACATTACGCTACGATGTACAGTAGCCTCACACAGCATACATTGTGAGTTGATAATATATTCCTAACTGATTGTACAACTTGTAGGACTTGCTGGTATGCCCGGCATGCCCGGACCACCCGGTAAAGCTGGTATCAAGGGAGTGCAAGGTGACAGAGGATCCCGAGGTGCTATGGGAGAAACAGGAGCAGCTGGAGAATCAGGTTCGTATCTACATTGCTGGTAGCATTAGGCAGTTCTCGCTGTCTCTGGCAGCTTGAGATCTTTGGTTCAGTGGCTTTCACACCTTTTAAATACGCTTTGCTGTATATATACAGTATTGCTAAGGTGTTCTCCCAGGCATAACTCTGAGCTGCACTGATGAGGTGTTAAACACCGAAACAGTACACTGTATGCAGATTGAGTACATCACATTTATGTAGCTACTTGTATATATGTGTACTGATGGTGTAATATATAATGTACATGTACATGTATGTGTACATACATGTATCTATGTACATGTACATGTCTATGTATATAGTTCTACCTGTGTAATGACTGGCTAATATTGATTGGTAGGGCCCTCTGGACCACCTGGTCCTCTGGGACCAGAAGGACCTCCTGGAGATGAGGGAGAGTCTGGTGATACTGGATCAACTGGAGATCCTGGTTTTTCAGGAGCTCTTGGTATGCCCGGCCAGCAGGGCCCCCAGGTAGGTAGATTTCTTCTCTGTGAGCCTGAGATAGCTACAGGCTGTTGGCATATCTTCTAATGTCGGTATTCATTGTTCTTACAATGTACTAATCTATTAGGCCTTTCATTAGCAATGTCAGAAGTTATCTGCTCACTGTTCTTAGGGTCCAATGGGAGAGCAAGGTGAACCAGGACCAATGGGTAAGCCTGGTGCCCGTGGACAGCCAGGACTAACTGGACAACCTGGTATGCCAGGTGCAACCGGTGTAATGGGACCACAGGGAATGCCAGGCAGAACTGGAGATGCTGGTGAAGATGGCAAGTTATTACAGCAATACATCTTCTATAGATACACTCCTATAGTTTAGTAGAGTAGAGATATTATGGACTTGTACTACATGTATATTTCTACAGTATATATTATTATATAATGGGATGTCATGTGGTTAACAGGAAGAAGGGGACCACCCGGTAGCGATGGACCACCTGGAGAGAAGGGGCCAACAGCTGCTTTCTCACCACGAGATATGATGATGATGTTCCGACAGCAGCAGCCATCAACCAAGGGAGTGATGGGTGACGACCCTAATGCATATGGCATGGATGACCTTGTGGACATTACCAAGATTGTTGATAGTAAGTAACATTGTGATAATTGGGAGTAAAAAACATGGGGAAGATGTGAGCAAATGATCCTTAATTATCATGTACAGTGTATTAGAAGCACTCATTTGTGGAAATTCATTGTGTGAAGCAAAACTGCTTCTAAGTGGGAGGGTCAGTTAAGAAACTACTTAGTGCTGCAGTGGTTATAGAACGTACATATTCATAATATCAAACTAGAATAGGCATAACTCCCAACTTGTTCACTACATCTGTTGGACTGTTATGTACATTTATGGGAGCGTATGTGTAGCAGTACCAAATTTATAACTTTTCGTAAATCTTGCAAATATTCGTTGCCGTAAATGTTGTGCTCTTGAAAATCTACAAATTCTAAATATACTGTAAACCATCTAGTTGTAAACAGCTATTGGTGAGCAGTCTGTTCACAGGTAGTGCATGTTTAACCGTCTTAGATCTAATCGTAAAATAATGTTCAAGTTTGGGAACATTGCATGATAATTGTACAGTGACGCCACTACAGTATACCTTAATAAATCTATTTATGTAGATGCGTACTAAGTAATTGTTTGTCCACTATAGGCATGGCCAAACCTAAAGGCACAAAGGAAGCACCTGCCAGAACTTGTAAGCACCTTGCTGAAGCTTACCCAGAGCTCGAGGATGGTGAATATTGGATTGACCCCAATCTTGGCAGCAGGTGAGCACAACTCCAGATATTCACCCTGAGCTATTTAGTGTGTGCATAGGCATTTACAGCGCCTTACATGAACATGTGCATTTGTATATATGTTATGTGTCAAGTAGATGCATATACAGGATGTTTTATCATACATACACTGCATGTTACAGTCACGACGCCATCCTTGTAAACTGCAAGCTCTCAACTAAAGAGACTTGTATCATTCCTAAACCAGACAGAATCAGAAGAGATGAGCTACAGAAAGAAGGCAGTGGTCACACATGGCTATCCCAGATGGACAGTGGCTCTCTTGTAAGACATTTACATGTACAGTAAACGAAAAATTGTCATCATGTATGGTATTTGTGTCTCGTTTACACGATTAGTTAAATATTTCCGCATTAAACTGATTGGTGAAAAAAGATGTACAAGTGAAAATCATGGATGCTTAGGATTTGATCAGAAGTGCCTAATTTGTGGTCGTAGCATTTTATTTGAACATTAGGGAGTTTCCTATGGAATCATGGAGGCCTAATTCAATTCTAAAATCCTAAATTTTCTCAAGTGATTTTGTAACCAACACCTGACCCACTTTCACTTATCTCTTCCAGCTTACATACAAGATGGACAAGGTGCAGCTCAACTTCCTGCAACTGCTGAGTGAAGAGGCTTCTCAACGTCTCACTGTCAGCTGTTACAACTCTATAAGCTACTATAGTGCAGACAACTCCACACGCAATGCTGTCAAGTTTCTCACATCAGATGACAAGGAATTGTCTCCACATGGCAGTTCTAAATTTACTTACAGCGTCGTGTCAGATTCCTGCAAGGTGAGATAACTAGGAAGTATGAATGTAGAGCTACAAATATAGTAAAGATAACTCTTAGCATATGGCTGAATTATTTAGGTTTATACTTTTGTGCTGTCCATTGTTAAAGGGGAGGGGGAATTGTTAACAGGTAAAGCAAATAGAAGCTACCTTTAATATGGTGCTGAAGTATTTCAACCTTATTATACATACAATGTATATACATGTAGTCAACTAAATATAACTAATTTTATCTTGTGTAGACGCGAGGTGAATGGGGTCAAGCTGAATTTGAAATAAGAACACAGAGATCACATCGACTACCTATCAAAGACTTTGCCACATACGTTACAGAAGATATAAGTCAAGAATTTGAATTAGGCATTGGCAACGTGTGCTTCCATTAACTTCACGAGATCACTGCCTTCTTTTTATAGTCATTTAAACTAAAATATAACTGGTACCGAATGAACGTAGTTTTGCTGAAATCGGCATGTAGCTTGTCAAATATAAAAGTCTCTGTTAATTTACTCCTTTAAGCATTCATTTTAATAATTGGGTGAGTAGACTCGACATTAGATTAGCTTTGTACTGTTGGAACTGATAATATAGGTCATACTTCGTCTTCTTTCTGATTTCGTGTCAGATTTTATATCTGAAGATTTTACAAGGAGACACTAAATTATACGGAAACATTTTTTATATTGGAATAACTTTTTGATAAAATATTGTGATGTATATTTAATAAGAGAACTATTATTTTATTGAAATAACTTGGTGCTAAAACATGGTGCTATATGAAGCAGTTGCTACTAGTAGTAAGACAGAGACCTAGAACTTAGGCTTGATGACTGAGCTCCCACTGCCCTTACAGGTAGAAGGTTGAGCCGGTTACCTACCTCACCCTACCTTTTCCCTTTAAACTATTCTTTCACTGTGTCTAACTAAGTTACAGCTCTTGGTCTTACTAGTAGTTTATAACTTGCAAACTCTGTTGTGATTATGATAAATGTTTTTCATTTTGTACAAAGATGGTTTTAGTCTATTGGGCAGTTCTAGATCTAACGGAACTGAATGCTATATTGGATTATATAATTGTATAAAAAATCATAAAAATAAATTAAAAAATAATAAAGGTAGTAGAATATTGTAATGGTTTCTGTGTTTTGGTGCGGTCGTCCTTGGACGACTATCGACCCAGAAATGAAGTGCCTATGAGTGGTAATAGGACTTCGCATTACATGAAAGATCGAGCGGTCTCAGTAGCCCAAATACTACCAAAGACGACCCATCTGATCTCAAGTCCGACCTTCAGACTATACAATGAAAGAGAGTAATTCAACCTAGTAGGCGGTTCGCAGAGCGAATGACCTAGTAAAAGGAAGAGAAAGTCCCTGTATCAAGTATAGATGTGTCTTTATTGAAAGCCAAGCGTAGACTGAGACAATGAACAGTAAAACAGTGCCCTTTATATAGTATAAGGACTTCCGGCCGACATGACGTCGGGAAAAGACGACGTGTGGTCGTCCGGAAGTTGCGCAACAAGATGGCCGCCGGAAGCCCGACGGCCGACCCAAAATAGGTCGGGTTCTACAAAAGTTGCTTATAATGGTCCAATTCATGTACAAAATGAATATCAATGGATTCTGAGAGGTCGGGCCTCTGTACATGGGTATAAAAGGCATTAAAAGACTTAGAAATAATCATACAATCATATATAACAATATAAGAGTAAAGTACAAGCAGATATATACATGTATGCACGCAATAATGAGTGTCAGATGTAAGATACGACTGGGCGTACCATCACAATATTTTGTACCTGGTTAGTCTAACTGCTCACTGCCATATGAATGTGCATCATACTAATTGTATAACATGCTGTTACAAGAGGAACACATGTGTACATGTAGGTGTTCTATATTAATTAGTCAAATCACACATGAGGTACTGATAATATGCTCATTGGTTCAGTAGCCTTAAATTTGTTTGTCTCTGTAATGCACTTGGCCTCGTGGATGTCTTATTGGAATATGGTCATCGAGTAGATGATGGGGTTGACTTTATTGACTCGAAATTTTGCACCCAAGTATTTCTCAAATTTTACTTGGGCTACACAACCCACAATAGAGAATTACTATTTAGCCTATTCAGTTTTACATTGTACTTGAACAACACAATCATAAATGGAGATAGCAGAATGGTCAGTGCTAGATGTCAGAGAAGACATGGAGGACAGTGTCATACCACTCTTTCTGCTGGAAGGGTAGGAGAGTGAGTTGTTCACCAGTTTATGTTTTTCTTCTTCTTGCACTAAAATCCTCACATGAATATATTGTCTTAGAAGTCATATTGTGGAACACCAACAACTCAGTGTGTGGGCCAGTAGTCCTTAGAATATTAATTTTTTACTTGGTGGTAGTAACTTTTTGCAATGCCATATACGAGGTGTAGAAATATACATGAGCATATCTTACAAGACCTTAAAGCACATGCTGGTGGTTCATTTATAAAGATTCAAATTTATTAAAACAAAAGTTTGTAGACTAATGAAGATACTGGTGACAAAAGTTCTATTTGACGCCGGTGCATTTATCCTGAGGAATTGGAACACATTACCATAGTATATAAATACAAAATAAAAATATTCTCTACAATGTCCATTATAACCCCAGTTCTTCATTTTCAATACCTGTATTTAATTTTGGTGCTTTGTATAATTTTACTGCTAAAGAGCTACAAATAAGGGAAAGAATTTTAACAACTGCAACTATTATAACTATTCTATTAGCCATTCCAGCATTATTATAAATCCAACAGGAACCTCTGCCACCTCCATCATCCTTCTGCCATACTTTACAGCTGGCATCTAATATGGTGCCAAATACAATTGGGCCTGGAACACTTCCTAAAAGAATTGGCCACAACTTTTATGATTGCGAATGGAGAACACTTCATTGTAAGACTGATTATAGTGACCCAGCAATAACTCTGTAATATTATAACAGACGTCTTTCTTACCAATAAATCTGAGGAATACCCAGCTGACTGCTAAACCATAAGCTCTTATTTTATCTGGAAGCGATCTAGAAAATAGAAGATCAGTTGTTACGTCTTGTTGCCAATTTTGAAATTCTCTGTAAATAATGTCATTGAACTACACAGCGTATGCATAGTTCAATGTGTAACAACAGTCTGATCCACTAATAACCTCAATTTTAAAGTTATCTTCTCTCTATTAAGAGAGGACAACTTTGAGATTGTAGTCATAATAATATTACGATCCCATCAAGGTTTGAACAATTTTATGCAGTACAATTATTCTTACCATTTTTCTTCTTTTCGTTTGATTAATGACTATTATTTATATTTGTGCTATTCTAACCTATTATGTAATATTTGATGCTTAACGGTATAGAAACTTTTGCCCACATACCTGAGTGTTGCCACAGCCATTGGTGTGCCAGGAAAAAACATGAAACATATTTGAAGAAATGCGAAAGGTGTGAATACAGTGTAGAGTAGCATACAGTCAACTTCACATATAGTATTCTCAGCTTCTATGGGATTACCAGTCTTGTTAGATACAAGGTCTGTCTGTATGGTACAGCTACAGTTTTGATATACCTACAATATTGTAAGTTTATATCAATTGTATAAAAATTATAGCACACTATTTTCTGCACAGTGATAATATACATGTATTTGATAATAATTATTGCAGTCAAAAATATTTTCTGCCAAAGTTATATAATTTGCATATTATATTTACTTTCACACCATCCTCTTTTTTGATGGGTGTCTGTGAACAGCCAGCATGGCAAGGAGAGAAATACTGTATACCATTTGCACAGACAGGATCATAAACACTGGTAGTACATCCACATCCACTGTTACAGGTCGAGTCTAGACTCAGGTCTTTGTTTTCCAGTTGTGCTCTAAAAACAACATAAACAAAGATTTGTCTATAAAACTGAAATAAGAGCACAACACCCTAATAGCTCAGCACCGTAAGAGAGAGGACAACTTTTAAATTTTAAATGTCACGCTTAATGCCATTTGATTGGCTTGTATGAATATTAGATAATTTGCAAGAGATTCGTCCGATAAATTCACAGAAACTTCATAATAAGAACAGTATATTACTCAGGGTAATGGTGGACAACTCCCGCTATTGGTGCATCACTGCATCTAGTTATGTATACCGGGCAGAGGAGAAGGGAGATGAATGATGTCACTAAAATAAACTTCAAAATTTGTCTTAAATTGAAATTGAAGCGCTTTATTATGTAACCACCAAGAACTTGGGCTGCTGCTGCAGACGGTACAGCTATCAGACCTGCAATAGAGAATGTGCAATAATTAGTACATTTGGACTTATTACTTTAAAAAATCATCTGTTAGAAAACTAATGCATTTTACTAGCAAATCAAAAAATGATTTCTTTTAAATATCATTCGCTGTTTACTTAATACATTAGGGATCATAAGCAATTAGATTTGGAGAGTAGGATTGTCGTGTAGAATTTAAAACGCGGAACTCACACACTATTACGATTATGATTACAAAAACCAATAGCTTATCGATGCTAATAACTTGGAAACGTGTCATGATAATAATATAATACACTTTTTTCCTACCTGTAAGAATAGACGACCATTGGAGAGATTGACCGAACTGATTGGATATAATTTTCGGTAGGAATGTACTTAAACCAATGATCAGAAAAGCCTCTAGTCCGTCTCCAATAACCAAACACATGTAGCATGGGTTCTCAAATAGATATAGCGTCGATTTGGGGAGGTCTCTCCACCCAATACCAAATCCTACTATACTGTTTATTTTTGTTTCCGTACCATCATCATGAGCCTGTGAGACCTTGACAGCTTGAATAGCAGCAGTTCCTAAGCAGAGGTTACATACATTTACAGCACATTTACAACTGTAACTTTACAAGCATCAGATAAGTGGAGATCCTGACTTTACTTGTTCATTATACAGTAATAATGCACAAAGAATAGGAGAAGTAGAAAAGTTGATCCAATAATTGTTCTAATTATGTATATGGTACGTGCAAGGCGTGTGATATAGATATGTATGTGATACATGTAAGTGTGATGGCCCTACAAACTGCATTGTATCCTTCAATAAAAACTAAAAGTCGTGGAACGCAACAGACCATTAATTATATTTTAAAACATGCTTCCTTTAGCCGAGGGAACCCTATTGCGTTACTGTTAGCTAATGAACTAGTCTAGTTCTACAAGTGTAGTTTTAAAATGACATGATTTGCTTACAGTTGTAAGAAAACAAGAATGCTATTATTAAGTATGTTGTGTTATTCAACAGTGTATTTACATGTAACTGATTAGAATATGTAATAGTATCATGTAACCATGTACCCAATAATTGATTAATGAATGTACATGTATATGCCTTATATATGTACTGTTTAGGAAAGGCATAATGGCCATCTAGCTATTGTGAGCTAGATGCTGTTCAACGGCTCAGCAAAGTACATGAAAAGATAACTCCTACCTACTTACAGCTTACCTGGAAATTCCCTTGGAAATAGAAACATGAAGAAAGCCAAGATGAAGCTAAGTATAGCACTGAGTACAAATGGTAACCACCAGGCTCCAACCCAAGCTGGATCTTCTACAGTTAGCCCCCTGTAACCATAATCATAAATACAGTATAGCATGTCAAATGTACATGTTTAACATACATGTAGGTTTTGCTACCTATACTGACTACTGATCTCTTAGCCTTAGGTTCATACAGTAAGACTATTATTGGCTGCTTTCTGCTGTGAGTTCTACAAACATGTAGTATCATGAGGGTGTAGAGTAGTTATAATACTGCTGAGCTGCAGTGTGGAGACATAAACACCAAACTACAACAGGATGTTCAGAGAAGAACTTGAAATAATACTCAATTCCCAAATGATACATATACGGGTAGATATAGACTCTTCTAGCGTCTAGTCTAGTTCACCAGATATACATTGTACTTGGTGTCTAGTCTAGTGAATTAGACATAGTTGGTGTCTAGCTAATGTATCCATCTGATCACTTATTCTACAATGTAACTTTACGACTTACTCAGGTGGGCTGTTTGGATAATCAACATAAATATTTAGGAAACTCCCTCCAACCAAGAATCCTAAAGCTGGACCAAGAACTGTGCCGCCAGCAAATATACCTGCATTAAACATACAGTGTATAATCATGTACAAATATACCTGCAGTAGACATACAGTGTATAATCATGTACAAATATACCTGCATTTGACATACAGTGTATATTCACGTACAAATATACCTGCATGAGACACAGTGTATAATCATGTACAAATATACCTGCATGAGACACAGTGTATAATCACACACAGTGGTAAAGAATGAAAAAATAGTGATGATACACATTGTGCCTATGTTGTTATATTTACATATTATACACATGCACATGCCTACCGTTGCCGTAGGTGACAGTTTAACTTGTGATCTAATTCCCAGAACAATGTGTTATATACTGGTGATGCAGTGTATAGTACAACATGTAATACAGTGTGCAGTACAACATGTAATACAGTGTGCAGTACAGCATGTAATACAGTGTGCAGTACAGCATGTAATACAGTGTATAGTACAGAGTGTAACACTGTGTGATACAATAATATGTAATAAACAACTCAGTGAGCGAAATACCAATTTGCAATGTCGTATAATGGGGTTAAAATTATTTGTACATGTATATTAATTGTAGGAACATTACTCTACCTAGAAATAAGGCTGATACTTTGGTAGGACAACTCTCATCTAGGAACGTCACCCCAATTGAATAAAAACAAGCCCCAGCAAAACCATTCAAAGCTTGGCCAGATAGTAAGAAGTATATATAATTCTTTAGGTTAGCTTGACTCTCTTCTTTTGATGAGGTCTCTAGAAAGTAAACAATAGCTGCTGTAGAACAGTTTGAGAGAGTTTAATAAACTGAGGTAGGGTGAATAGAGCTAGTAGGGCTAAGGCTAGGTAAGAAAGGAGTTGCATCCATACTCTGAATTACCCCTTAAATTTAATCAGGGAACTTGACGAATAGTGCTAATAGCAGGTTAGATTTGGTTTTGTTTTGCGTTATGATGGATGTTTGATGCACATTGCAATAAATATATGTACACATGTATGTTACATGCAAGAACTGCTGGTACTATTTATGGAATTCACATCTACAGAACTGTATGGACATTCCAGATTCTTTAGTGTCAACAGATGTAACGATTAGTTGGTAATTGCACTTGCTAACAAACTAGGTATTGAGTTGACCAAGTGGCAGGCGTTCTGGTAGTCTAATATGAACTTACTATTGGTATTACATACAACCGACTGCCCAGTGCTGCCAGGATTATAAGGTGGAGATGTAAAGTGTGCCGTGGCCATTACTAGTGTACCCAGACCCAAAGATAAACAGGCCATACCAAGAAGTCTAGGCTGATGAGTCTTTGCTCCAAAGTAGCCAATAAACATAACCTGTAGATAATAGGAATTCATATAAATATTATCGATTATAATAAAAAGTTGTCTTCTCTCTTCCGTCTCCAATAACCATGACAAGTAGTAGTATCAATGTATGTATGATCTAGATAATGAAGTATGAAGACATTTGAATACAAAACAAGTGGAAGGGTAGAGAACAGATGATACGGCTTCCCTACCATCTGTTTGCATGAAAATAGAAAACATCACTTACATGCTTTATAAGTCTTGTTAATTTTTATATGAATATTATGTTACTATAACTGTATTACTATACTTCTGTATTACTATATTTCTGTATTACTATACATCTGTATTACTATATTTCTGTATTACTATACTTCTGTATTACTATATTTCTGTATTACTACAGTCAAACTGTCAGTCAAACAAACATTCACAGAACCTTGTTCTAGTCCCTGTTTATCTAGCTCCAGTCTACAACTGCGTGTGCTGTTAACTCTGATAGCAATAGAAGACAAGTGCCTATTCGCATAGTTTGATGTGGTTATCTGATAACAAATTAAACCAACTCTGGGCAGATAACTCCCGGAATATTTATCCAAATGCTTACCAAAACACCAGCAGAAATGTCATAAAATGACCCAACAAGGCCAGAGCTTTTACTAGACAATAGATATCTTCTTTCGTAAACTGAAATGTTTACACTATTTATGCCATTAATAGCAAATCCTGCAAAACGTAGAAGAACAAAACTCAACAGTTGTATGAAAGCATTAAACTTGTCTGTCTATATATACATGTATGTGGTGTTTGTTTCAAAGAATCATGAAGTACTGGTTGCCAGTTGTCACTTTTAGGATTATCCGGGAATTATAATGACAGTGATGAATGATCCTTCAATCTGGAATCAGTACAGTATAGTGTATACCCAGTGTAGACCTAATGTAGACCTAGTGTAGGCTCAGTGTACAACTAGTGTATGCCCAGTGTATGCCCAGTGTATACCCAGTGTAGACCTAGTGTAGACCTAGTGTAGACCTAGTGTATAACTAGTGTATACCCAGTGTAGACCTAGTGTAGACCTAGTGTAGACCTAGTGTAGACCTAGTGTATACCCAGTGTATACCCAGTGTAGACCTAGTGTAGACCTAGTGTAGACCTAGTGTAGACCTAGTGTAGACCTAGTGTAGACCTAGTGTAGACCTAGTGTAGACCTAGTGTAGACCTAGTGTAGACCTAGTGTAGGCCTAGTGTAGACCTAGAGTAGACCTAGTGTAGACCTAGTGTAGACCTAAGATTAAGGCGATCAATGTTCTCTACCGCTCTACCTCACACTAATTAGTTCTCTATGGAAAATACAGCCTAAGTTGTACATTTTGCACATTGACAGATCATGTCCACATATTTCTAATTCTACAGGTCCACAGAAATGGCCACATGTCCACACTCCACTCATGGCCACATGTCCACTCACGTTCATATGTACATGTCTACCCATTTCCATGTAAAGTATGTCTACATGCGCACTCACATCCAGGTGTGTCCACATGTCTTACCTTGAACAATACCGCAGAGGGTGATTACCACCAGAAAGGCTTTTGGGTTGGCAAATTTCTGGAGCCATCTTGGTTTGCAGGAATCTGTGAACCCACATTGTGTGTTAGATGAATCCTCTTCTACATCTGTGGTATCCTCACAAACTGTCTCCATCGATTCATCTTCTTTGAAGCTCATGGTCAATAGTACATACTCATACAGGCATTAGATGTTACTGAGGATGTACCAGCGTGAGAATCAGGGTAAACCTGTTCTATCATGGAGGGCACCTTGCAGAGGTTGACAGGCTGTGATAGGTTGTAGAAAGTTGTAGCAGGTTGTTCTGTAGACTGCAGCAGGCTGTAATAGTGAGTTGTAGAAGGTTCATGAGTTATAACGGTACTAAATCCTACTAAATCCCTGACAATCTAGTGATGTGAGTAATTGTAGTCAAAGTGTATGCACGTCTGCTACTACTGCTACTCTACTAACATTATTAAAACAATGTCAAAGCGACTCGCATGAATACTATTTATGTACATGTATATAACACATATACATGTCATACTCATATGCACATGTGCCTGAGACTATTATACAATACTTTGCATACAACGCATGAGTTGTCACATTGTTATGACGTACATGTAGTTACTGAAATTATAATGGGAAGAAATATGTTTTATGTACAACTGCCATACCAAGCTGTGTGTTTGTATTTATGTTATGCTATTGGTACATATGTGTGTCTAAACCGCGTTGTAGAGAATTCATTGGCTAGATTGGATGGAATTCAGTTCATGACAGTTTGACTTGGGTGACTTGGCTCCCATTGACCTCAACGAATAGAAAGAGGACAAGTTCATAATTTTATTAAATGTACCATAGTATATAATTATAGGCATATGCAATTAATGTTCCCTAGCTACATATCTGTGTACATGGACATGTATAATAATAGATTATAGCTTGAAGTTGTCCTCTCTCAACCCGCGTTCTTAAGGAAGAGAGAGTGGACAACTTCTAATTACTGTCTATGTTCGGTATATGAGCATTAGAGTGGGGACCCAGCCTGGGCTATGAAATGGTGGCTAAAAACTACAAACATAACAGGTGCATGTAGTATTATGATTTAAACAGCTAAACATTTTACATCTAGGTATCTACCAATCTGATGAAATACTAAATAGTGATCTCAATTTAAAACACTGGAAGATCTGTTACAGATATTCATATAATATTCTTTTATACACTATGTTGATTGGAGAATTTCAGGATCACATATTTGCATATATTATACACACAATTATAAACAAATTTTGAATATAAAAATACATTATACATTATAGTAGAAAGAATATTCGATCAAAGTTCACAGAAATAGCACCATTTCAAATGTTTATATAGGCCAATTACGTACAGCATGCTTGTAAAACAATAATGATGTATCTGATTGCTGAAGTACTAATGATGTCTTCTATAACATTTCTCATTTCTCGTTGAATCAATTTTAAAAATATGGAATTTGTATCAATCGGTTATTGAAATCATATTTCACCAATGGAATCATTCCTGGGTGCAGATAATTAATTATAACCCGTAGTTTACATGGAAACTCATAGTTTACATGGAAACTCATAGTTTACATGTAAACATGTATTTGCTATAGGCTATTATTGGTCAAACTCCAATTGATCTCGACTATCACTGTTAGTCTTTGGTGGTTTGTAAAACCATATTGACAGGAAGCTGCAGATCAAAGATGGGACTTTGGCTACTGCTATTATTATAACTATTCCGTTAGCCATTCCAGCGTTGTCGTAAATCCAGCAGGAACCTCTGCTGCCTTCATCATTATTCTGCCACACTTTACAGCTGGCATCTAATACGCTGCCAAATATGATTGGTCCTGGTACAGCACCTAAAGTTACACATAGATCATTCTCACAAGTTCTACATCCATCTTAAAGTTGTATAGAAGTAGAATAGTACTGTATAAGCTGTTAGACTATACTGCTATATAAATACTATCATCACTATGCTATAATAGGGCTACATGTTCGTGTATACGACCTGTTATCGCTTCTATAATGGAATTTAATCAATCTATTTGAAAGTAGCGAAATGTCAAGTAACTTTATTATTTTGCTTTTTTGAGCATTGGTGTGATCAGTAAGAGCTCAGCAACTACAAGATCACTGAGTGGGATCTGAGTGTCTGACCCCAAGTTCATCTATTGAGCAAAGGAGTTGTCACACCCACACAGTCACATACAGCATAGCTAGGACCAGGAGACTGATAAATTGTACAGATGTAGTTCAAATCTTACCAAGGAACCTGAGAACCACCCAGCTGACAGCCAAACCATAAGCTCTTATTTTATCTGGAAGTGACCTGTAGAAGAGATTGTAAAAGTGACTTTCAAACAAATACATGTAATAGAATACAAAGTTATATGCTCTGGAGAACATGCTGAAACAATTGTGTGTGGAGATGAGTAACTCCAATGTACATACATGTATGTATTTATCTGCTTACCAATAAGCTAGCCAACAAGACTTCAAGACCGTTAGTCATAATTATCAAGTACAAACTAGCAGCTTTGTACTCACCATAGAGTGACTTAATTGTATCATCTGACCTGATGATCTGACACTGGCTACCAACTTACAACCTTTGCTACAGTGTATTTTTCAAATGCACTACATGACTGTCATACTTTTTGTATAATATTGTATGTATTTTGCATAAATATATGTTATGTATTCGGGAAAATGTAAAAATCTCTATTCTGATGATGGAAGATATAATGCAGACATAGATAAAGAATGTGAGATATACTGCAATACATTTTTATATTTATGACTATTTTTATCTTTATCATATGGCCGAGCCTTTAATCATACATATAGTTTGTTAAATTATTAGTCTATCAACAATTATTACAGGAACCCTACCTGAGTATAGCTACACTTCCTGGTGTTGCAGTAAAAATTGTGAAAAAACACATCAAAAAGGAGAACGGAGTGAAAATGGTGTAGAGCAGATTGCAGTCAAGCGGACAGTTTGTATTCACAGCTTCTACGTGTCCAGTCTTGTTGGATAGAAGTGTAGACTGTACAGCACAGCTACAGTTATGATATACCTACAATTATAACAGTAATCTAAAATGTGTCTTTATGTGGTAATTTTTTGTGCAACTATCACCAACCTGCAGTCATTTATAGAATAAGAGTAATACCTTGGCACCATCCTCATTTTTCATTGGTTCCTGTGAACAGCCAGCATGACAAGGAGAGAAATACTGGATACCATCTGCACAGACAGGATCATAAACACTGGTAGTACATCCACATCCACTGTTACAGGTCGAGTCTAGACTCAGTTCTTTGTTTTCCAAGGGTGCTCTAAAAAAGCATGAATAATCATTGTTTATTACAGTTCTCTTGCTACAGCATAATAGGAGCATAGGCTTGAGATTTCAGCTTTGAAAGAGTTCAAAAGATGATATTTAAATATTTAGATACTGGAGCTAGGACTAAATAGTAGAGTTACCCTGGATAGTCAATGAGCACACCGGCAATTGGAGCATCGGCACACCTCGCTAAGTAGACAGGGCATAGCAGAAGAGCCACAGTAGAAGACACCAGTACCAATTTCAGAATCTGTCCCAGATTGAGGTGAAAGCGTTTTATTACATAACCACCAAGAATCTGAGCCATGGCTGCTGCCGGTACACCCAAAACGCCTGAAATAAACAGTAACTTAATAGAGTTTACATCTGATCCTTCGGAAATTCCTACATCAAAAGTAAGAACTTACGAGTTTTACGTCCCATGGGCCCAGATAAGAAAGCTAATAGCTGAATAGATCAGCATTTGTTTCTAATTTAGGGTAGAGAAGGGGAGACAAAGTAGCGCAAGAGTCTTATGAGGCTGAATGCTCTTCCTAACACCACCAGTGACTTTCACAGGAATCAAACCTGGGACTCTCACATGAAAGCCCAGAACCCTAACCACTAGGCCACGGCTGCTCCTTCTGACATTAATAATAACGATAACAATATTCATATACACGTATAATGTACTTTGTGACAGTGTATCTCACTCACCAGTTAGAAGGGATGACCACTGTAGTGATTGGCTAAATTGATTGGTTATGATTTTCGGTAAGAATGAGATGAGACCAGACAGTATTAAAGCTTCCAGGGCGTTTGTAATAATCAGAAACATATAACAAGGGTTCTTAAATAGATACAATGTCGACTTAGGGAGGTCCTTCCAGCCAATACCAAATCCTTCTACCGTATTTATTTTGGTTTCTGTACCATCATCATGGGCCTCTGAGACCTTGGCAGCTTGAATGGCAGCAGTCCCTACCAATAGAGGTCATTGTGTGTACATGCGTTTGTACTTGCATGCGGATTTAACTTGTTAACGACATGGCTGAATATTTTAACTAAAGTATATTTACATAAGCATTAGTTTTCTGTAGAACTAAATGCAATGGTAGAAACCATAATGGCTAGACAAAGAAAGCGCTGGCAGCAAAGGTTCCTATTTAATTCTCATCAAATACTGTTTGACAGCTATATTATTGTTAACTGCTTTGAAACTATTTTACTGTACATGCTGCTTCCATTTCGTTAGTGATTACTTTGCTACTTTTCTACACATAACTCTGTGAAGGAAAAAAGGTGTAAAACCATAAAACTTTTAATATGTCGAGACAACTCTAAATACTGATAGCTTACCTGGAAATTCCCTTGGAAATAGGAACATGAAGAAAGAGAGAATGAAGCAGAGTACAGAAGTGAGTATTAAAGGTAACCACCAGGCACCAACCCAAGCTGGATCCTCTACAGTTAGTCCTCTGTAACACGTACATATTTATTGTTATCCTTGTCACTAGCGAACATAAGTTGGTAATTAAAATTTAAAACAGTGGCTGAATGTCCAACAAGCATACAATATTGGAATGGTCCCGTATAACTCTGATCTAGCCTCCCGACTACATGACACTAATTATATGCATTTACCTTGCATTATACTTGCTTGTATCAACTGTCTATGTAGTAGAATGCTACTTACATGTATATACCTCTTATATGCATTACTGAGCAATTATGTCCTTTTTATACCCATGTAAGAGGCCCAACCTCTCAGAATTGCCTGATATTGATTTTGCATATGATCTAGATGGTTTTAAGCATCTTTTGTCAAACCCAACCTATTTTAGGTCGGCCCTTGGGCTTCCGGCCGCCATGTTGTTGCACAATTTCCGGACGACACTACGTCGTCTTTTTACGACACTACGTCGGCCTTTTTACCGAAACTTCCTCCGGGAGTTCTTATACTATATAAAGCACATTGTTTTTATGTTTGTTGTCTCAGTTCATGCTTGGATCTCAATAAAGACACATCTATACTTATATACAGAGACTTTCACTTCGTAGATAGGTCATTCCAATTGTTAAGGTCTTCGACCTTGCAACCCGAACTGCCTACTAGGTCAGATCACTCTCTTTCTCACTATAGTAAACAAGCATCGACTCGGGATCATATGGGTCGTCTTTGGTAGTTATCAGACTACTAGTACTTGTTGATCTTTCATGTAATGAGACGGCCTAGCACCACTCATAGGCTCTTCATTTTTGACACAGGAGTCGTCTTAGGACGACAGCACAAACCTCCAAAAACCATTACAATATTATATTGTATCACATTATCATAGGGTTATTCTATCATTATGCAAGTTAGATCACAATCTGTATGCAAGTTGCACTTTGTTAGTGTATAGTCTCAATGTTGTACATGTAAATGGAAAGATAATTACGAGTGTTATATGTAGTTTTATAACTAGCAATGCATGAGAACACAGTTTCAGTGCTGCCCTTCGATTGACAACTCCTAAAACAATGAACTCTTATTTGATCTTGGTGACTTCTAATCTTATTTGACGTGTCATGTAGATGTAATGTCCTTGACACCACTTCAACTTCCTCGTGTTTATTAATAGTAATTGTGGACGCAAAGTGCCATATTGTACTTTAACGGATACAATACATCATCAAAAAACTCACTTAGGTGGACTGTTTGGAAAGTCAACATAAAGGTTGAGAAAAGTCCCTCCACACACAAATCCTAGTGCTGGACCAAAGGCTGCTCCACCACCAAATATACCTGCAAGTAAATTAACCATTGGAAGTGCAGGACAGTGGGTGCAAACAACTGCAGGTGGTTACTGGCGGATGCAGACGACTGCAGGTGATTACAGGTGAGCATCAATGACAAGCGCCACAGGATCTTTAGTGGCATGGTTATCTTAGATGTGGTTATCACATTACATACATTGTATATATGCAACATTATACACAAAGTCATGGCTATCATTCTTACCAAGGTAGAGAGCAGCTACTTTGTTCGAGCTACTCTGATCTAGAACGGTCATTCCAATTGTGAACAAGCAGGCTCCACCCAAGCCATTCAGCATTTGCCCGAGCATAAGGAAGTAAATGTAATTCTGTAAGTAAGCCTCACTCTCATCTTCTGGTACATTAGATGAATAGTCTACAGCGGTACAGTCATTAGCAGAACGAGATACAATTTAATTTAGTTTTTAGGCATTGCCATTTTATTTATCTATTACTACTGAATATTGTTTTCTGAAATGGTGTACATCTAGTGAGTAAATAATTTATATAACTAACTTACTCTTAGCAGCACAGACAGCTAACTTTTGGGTGCTGACAGGATTATAAGGTGGAGATGTAAAGTGTGCCATGGCCATTACTAGAGTACCCAGACCCAAAGATAAACAGGCCATACCAAGAAGTCTAGGCTGATGAGCTTTTGCTCCAAAGTAGCCAATAAACATAACCTGTAGATATCAGAAATTCATTATGCACTATATTAATTGTAATACAGAGTTGTCTTCTCTTTTCTTTTTCTCAAATTAATCAATAAGCATAACATGGAGAGTATAGATTATACAAAATTGTTATGATAGAAAGATATTTCCTTTCTACTAATTGGTTATTCCAATGCTTTCATAAATACTGTACATGTATATGACATTAACTAAAAATGGCAACCAAGCAGTGTGACATCATAATTTAACTTTAATGCTGCATGTACACGGCACTGAATCACTTCAGTGTACATGCAGCTTAAGAGGTTATGACGTGCGGTTTGAGGTCGCATTGAGACGCACTCAGTTGTTATAGTTGTACAATATTGGTGTCTGAACTGTATAATGTTGTTACAGTAGATTAATGTCTATGCTAGTACTGTAGCAAACTGCATGTTCTCACCTTACAGCTATATTATTTAGAACAATGAACTACAGTACAATACACATGTATGGGCATGTAGAAGAAAACAATACAGCTGTTTTATACACATAGTGTAGCCAGATAAAATGCTGGACCTATCCAAAGGCAACTGCTTACTGCCGGCAATAAGAAAGCTTGCACAAGTTACCATACAGATATTGTATATTAGCAAATTCTGTGAAATCATTAGTTTGCTAGTGTACTTTTTCTAGGTATGTGAACAGTTTGAATTCAAGAAATTTCTCTATAAGACATAAAGCAGATAGTCGCATCTTCTTAACGGAGTTGCATTCAAAGCAGCCTTGAATAGTGTTAACAAGAGGGCAAGAGGACACAACTCTGCCTCTAGTAGTACAAATAAAACAAGGCTGAACATACATATAAACCACACGTCACATGTGTGACATTCATACATTATGTGAATCTCTGGCAAAATAGAGAGAGAGAGAGATGATTCCACAGACATATCAACAAGAAAATAATCGAGTGATTATAAAATAATTAGAGATGTATGTCGATACAATATCATAAAAGATAAAATATTATATAAGATAATATTTAATGAGGGAGAATGACTTCATATTATTACCAATGAATTATATCTGTATGTGCCCATGTAAATGATATGCATGTACGTTTACATGTATAATATGTGACACCTGTCTCAAACTGCCACAGAAGATATTGGTTGGCTGGTCTTTCAAATATCAACCCCATACTGTTACATGTTGTATTTGTGTTGCACACACTCATGTAGATTATATTGTATGTTACATGGTATAATGATAGGGATGTGGTGCTTTGCTACAATGATGTATCTACTCTGTGTTACACTTACCAGAAGGCCAGCAGAAATATCATAAAATGATATGATTAAACTTGAGCTGCTGCTAGAGAGATTGTATCTTCTCTCATAAGCAGAAATATTCACACTGTTTATACCACTGACTCCAAATCCTATAACATATTATTGCAACACGTGGATAAAGTTGAAAATTTGTTGGTGTCATTTGAACATTGTATTTACAAGTAGTCCACTGGTGTTGACATCTAACAAAGTTCAGAAAAAATTTAGAAAATGAGTAAATTGTGTATTTTAATCTGGGCATGAATGCATTCATACATGTGCATGTAACGTGTTACATTTTTATGTACTGAAGGTTCACCACCTTTAGAGTTTAATATTTGCCTAGAAAGTTTTAATCTGGTAAATTTAAATAATGTCTTTAAATTTCCAGTATTACATCTTGTTCAGGCAAAACTATTTCCATTCTCACAAGATGTGGTTTAATTGCAAGGTGCCAGAAAGCTATTAATTCATGTCTGAAGGGTTGATGGTGCTATTGGATTTGCTGTGCTCCGAGTCCCAAATGCGTTTTGTAGCTAAAAATCCTATCAATACAATACTAGCAACACTAACTATTGGAAACTCATTTCATGCACAAATCTTTGTAGTTACAAATTGAAGAGAAAAATTGTATGATTAGTACGAGCATAGTAGGTTTAACATTAACTTTTGCTAGGCGTATGGTAGAAGGTAGAAATGCCACTGTAAATATTGCATGTATTCTCTACAGAGAGCTACAGATGGTGGCACTATTGGATTGGCTAGTCTAGGTTACTCAAATTTTGTGATACGGAGAACAAAATGACCATTAACCTGTGCTTACATAAATATGGTTTACTTGTCTTGCGATTTACAATTATAATCTTTTAGTTGAACATACCTTGGACAACTGCACAGAGGGTGAGCACCACCAGAAAGACTTTTGGGTTGGCACATTTCTGCAGACATCCTGGTTTGCATGAATCTGTGAACCCGCATTGTGTGTCAACTGGATTCTGTTCTAAAGCATTATTTTCCCGGCCTGTACTGGTTTTTTCATTGAGCTCCATATCAAGAGAGGTTGATGTCAGCGATGTTATATGCTGTGATACCACTGCAGCAGCTTGACCACCATGTGAATTGTGGTGCTGATATACAACTATTGTTACTGTATTTATATTGTTATGTATGCATAATTAGTGTGGAGATTTGTCACAGCCAAGTGCATCTCTCTCCTAACAATATTATATACATGCAGGCATATCAAATATGATTTCGTAAGCATGATTCAGAAAACAAAATAATGGCATTAGAGGTGTCTTACTGTATCCACAAAAAGTTGAGAATATTGCATGATGACAATATCTGGATTTTTATTTCATACTTGTATCATTTGTAGAAGCATATTAGAAATGCAGACGATATAATCCAGTGGATGAGGAAGGAAGTGTAGATATTCGACAGTCACGAGATACCGTTTGCTAGTTAATTTTAGAAAATTAAACAAATCAAACTGAAAGCTACTGCCCAACTTATTAGTGTCACATTGCTGGTTCTGCACGGTGTTTCGGCGTCATTCAGTTTTTTCGATATATCGTCTTTCAGTTTAAAAACTGAAATTACCAAATGAGAACCAAAACCGAATGCAGCAGTGCGACTTGATTAAGTTTTTATATTCCAATCTCGTCTATCTCAAATACATGTATATCCCTTTTAGCATACTCATTTCTGGTAATGACTGGAGGTGTCTCGAATATGTGCATGTATATTATTGTGCTTCATTCAATTTTTATAATTCGCGGTCTTACGTACCATTCGTACTTTGCTGCAACCATTGTAGCCATACAGTGACGATTTTCCAAAGTTGGGAAAAAACAGAGATAATGTATAGCATAGGCTACATCTAGGTATGCTGTAAAAGCTAATATGAGACAGTTAGTATCTCTGTACCTCTGTAAGGCTTGTCAAAGTCCTTCTAAATTACTTTGTTGTGTTTGTATATTTCTCCATTTGTTACGGTCTGTCTTGTCACAATCTAGTCACTTTCAATGATAATGATAATCCATTCGAGGCTAGTTTAGTGACATTGTTAATAACCATAATCTCTGATTGGCCAACAACAAGAGAGAAAATAATATATACATTTATGGATTTAAACCAGAAAAGCTGTTGGGTAATAGCAGTAATCTGTGATATCTGTGTTGTGTGCAATTATATCACTGTGGAAGACAAAAAATGAGGGATTATTAATCCTGCTTTATTTGCCGTGTTCCATAAAGTGACACACTGATTGTATCACATGGTTGCTAACACTGTGTCTGTCTGTAGTGTTCTATATCTTACCCTGCATTATGGTGTCGATATACTGCCACTTCCTCTAAAGAAGATTAACCAGTCTGAAGGATAGACAGTGAGAATCAAAGAATGCAAGTTAAACAATTGTATGTACACTGTACCCTGTCCTGTGTGTGTACAATGTACCCTGTCCTGTATGTGTACATGTACCCTGGCCTGTATGTGTACAATGTACACTGGCCTGTATGTGTACAATGTACACTGGCCTGTATGTGTACTATAACAACTATTTATGTACATGTACTATACTGTTCTGTATGCGTACTATAACAACTATGTACATGTACCCTGTCCTGTAGGTATGTGTGCTATAACAACTATAATTATGTACATTGTACACTGTTCTGTATGTGTACTAACCTTTTCTCTGCTCTTATCACCTTCCCATATTGTACATATTGTATACTCGTATGTGCATGTAAAATAAATGTTATTTATTTTATTATTTTAAAAGAACAGAAATTCAAAAAATAATGCAAATATAAATATATAAAAGGTGTTTATAGCTATTGTATATTAATCTTGAACTACCATTAATATACATTTTGTATTTATATGGAGTTTCATGTGATATTGTGTTATTTCTCGGCCAAACTCATCTGATTGGGATTACGGTCTCTGACTGTGGGTGGAGGCTTGTACAGTTTGGTTGCTATGGAGGCGCAAATCAAAGATGGAATTTTGAAAATAGCAATTAGTATAACTAATTTATAAGCCATTTCATTGCTGTTGTACATCCAGCAGGAACCGGTGCTGCCTTCACCATTGTCATTCTGCCATACTTTACAGGTGGAGTCTAGCATAGTACCAAATATGATTGGCCCGGGAACACTTCCTGTAATGTTAATGTGTCTATTATATTGTCAGTTGTAGCAACCAGCAAGCCAGCTACGCCACCAGACTTAACTAATCATAGTATTTTCATCTTGACTGAATGAGAAAGAGGCTCATTTAATAGCAATGTACGTAACATTGTAACACGTAGGGAATAATCCACAAACGGTAAGCTAATATCTTACCAAGAAATCTGAGGAATACCCAGCTGACTGCTAAACCATAAGCTTTGATCTGTCCAGGCAGCACCCTGTAGAACAGAATCATATACAAGTACATGTAAAAAATAGAATACCCAAATTTAGGTGATATACTACTTAGCATAGGTCTATTCCCATAGTGTTGTTTGAATAATTAGTCAGGAAAATCAGCAAATTTTAGTGCTTCGCAATAAGAATTTATTACCAAGATAAAGATATAACATTGGTTATTTGCATGCGCATACCTAAATATTATTTTCCTTCAGGTATCACATTATATCATACTTCCATTAAATCATTAAAACTTTCCCTTGTTATAATATCATTCGACCCTTCCCATAGTTTAAAGAAGGGGAGGGAGCGTGTTACATCATTGCTATTAAGATATCCATCTTGTCTTACAACTTTAAAGGTGATGTACAATATCACCTCTCTCTCCATTCTAGCTCAGCTATATAATTGCATAATAAGACGGCAACAAGTTAAAACTACACGTAGGTCATTTCTCAAAAGTGATATCAAATACTTCGCAATTAATTAATACAAGATTTAGAGGCAGAAAAATAGTCGGTCATTAAGCTTACCTGAATATGGCGACACTTGAAGGTGTAGCGGCCAAGGTTGAGAAAAATCCCAGAAGAAAGACAAAAGGTGTGAATACAGTGTAGAGTAGCATGCAGTCAACTTCACATATAGTATTCTCAGCTTCTATGGGATAACCAGTCTTGTTAGATACAAGGTCTGTCTGTATGGTACAGCTACAGTTTTGATACACCTACAATCACAGCAGTATTATTGGAATCATAATGGTGTTACCAGTTAAAACTATTTGCCATACTGAACAAGGTACTACAAGGTGCTACAAGGTACGACAAGGTACTACAAGGTACTACAATGTACTACAAGGTACTACAAGGTACTACAAAATGCTACAAGGTGTATAAGCAGGGAATAGAGTATGTACATGTAGTTGGAAGTAAGCTAGCTGTCGTAAGTGTTGGGGGTCATCTTCTTTCTACTAGAGAATTCTTTAGCCATCATATTTGCAGCTAAAGTGGAATTCTGCGCACCAGATCTATTGCGGCTCTAGTCCACCAATTTATTAGATTTTGAGCTATCATTCACATAAAAGGTAATAATCTAAATTATATTATGCTGATTTATGTACCTTGTCATTGCACTGAAATGGAAATATAAATTTGCTTTACATACATGTATGTGTATGTATATACATGTATATTGTATGATACATGTACATGCGCACGTATACATTATGTAGTTGCAGCTTTGGGGTGGTGCAAAATCATCTAGAGAATTGGAAACAGGAATACAGAATGTGCTTGGTTTGTAAGTAATCAGTAAATATAGTTTCCTCCAATGTATGGAGTCTTTGATAAACTGGTATACGAATTACAAAGCTCATGGACATTACCTTGATACCGTTGTCATTTTTGACTGGTTCCAGTGAACAGCCAGCATGACAAGGAGAGAAATACTGGATACCATCTGCACAGACAGGATCATAAACACTGGTAGTACATCCACATCCACTGTTACAGGTTGAGTCTAGACTCAGTTCTTTGTTTTCTGTTACATTTTGGCTATAAAAATAATCAATTTTCATTATATTAGTCCCAGCTAAACTGGACCACAATAATTATGATAATATCTTTTCAACACCTGAACTTGTACATACCACCTGCTGTCACATACCACCTGCTGGCACTTGCACACAAGAACTGCACATGTAGTATGTGTAGCAGTCTTGATGTGCATACTAATTACCCTTGTGCAAGATCCTAACTTTCATTTTCTGCAAACAGGTCTGAGACTGAACCAGCACTAACATAATTATACTATGAAGTTGCATTCTCTTTTGACTAAAAGGTACTTCACACTCTGGTAGAATGAAGACATGATAAATGGAGGGGTTTATATGAAATCTCATGAATTTTACCCTGGATAGTTGATGGCAACTCCAGCTATTGGCGTATCGTTACATCTAGCTAAGTACACAGGAGAGAGAAGAAGAGCTATAAAGGATGTCGCTACAATTAGTTTCAGAATTTGTCCCAGATTTAGCTCGAACCGTTTTATTATGTATCCTCCGAGAAATTGAGCCAATGCTGCTGGTGGAACAGCTAATATGCCTGCAATGACAACAATCCTCATAGGAACAAACAGAATGCATTTGGACATTCCTATATTAATAATATAATACATGTATGTCTCCCTTAAAATAGTAATTTTCTTTTAAACAAGCACTCTGAAGAGTGAAGATATAAGGAACACAGTTGGCCTACTAAAAAACCATGCACAAGTTACAATTAGTTTTTCAGTTAGATGAGAATTCCAGGAAACTTTTCAACACTCCTCTTATGGTCTGATAGGGCCACCAGTAATATTGGTAATTAGTTCTATTTACATGCACAAAATAATTTTAGTGACTGCCTGTTTTACTTACCAGTTAGGAGTGACGCCCACTGAAGTGATTGACTAAACTGATTGGCTATAATTTTAGGCAGGAATGCAACGAAGCCCATGAGTATCAGAGTATCCAGTGCAGCTGAAATCACCAGAAGCATATAGCATGGGTTCTTAAGCAGATACAATGTGGATTTGGGAAGGTCTCTCCACCCAATCCCAAATCCCTCTGCAGAACTTATTTCGCTTTCAGTTCCATCATCATGAGCCTCTGAGACCTTGGCAGCTTGAATGGCAGCAGTTCCTAAACAGAAGATAGATACCTGATAGACCTTAGATCATACAGTTCAAGGTTATTCAAGGTCACTGGAAGGTGAGTGTGAATGATTTTAGTAGGAAAACAATGTGGGAATTTCTGTGATTTCTATTCACCAGTGGCGTGAATATACTGCCGTGTTACTGTACGAGTAATCTAAATACTGCCTTAGTTAGTAGTTGTTTCTACATGTAGGCCAAACAAAGGTCATAAAGAATTCTAATAGTGAAAAATGAGTAGGTCTGTCGACGCATCAGTGTTCACAGTCTTTAGTTCAGTCAAAAAGGTGGCATTACTTCAAGACAACTCTGTAACGCTGAACTACTGATAGCTTACCTGGAAATTCCCTTGGAAATAGGAACATAAAGAAAGAGAGAATGAAGCAGAGTACAGAAGTGAGTATTAAAGGTAACCACCAGGCACCAACCCAAGCTGGATCCTCTACAGTTAGTCCTCTGCAACACGTACATATTTATTGTTATCCTTGTCACTAGCGAACTTAAATTAATAATTAAAATTTAAAACAGTGGCTGAATGTCAAACAAGCATATAATATAATATTGTATCACATTATCATATGTGATACTATCATGTGTTTTGCTGTAGCATTGAGACACACTCATCTATATTGGTACTTGTTACTAACTAACTAGTAATAGCAACGCTAAACATCATACAACCATTAACCATGATACTCGTAACTCTGGAGGTTGGAGCTGTAGACTAACTAACTATGAGGTGAATCTAAGAACACAATACTAATGACCAACATAAACATTATATGAGTGACTGGGTATGATGAAACATCACTCACTCTAATCCTACTAAGCAGAAAAGTATAATATAGACCTTTACAGAGAGGTAAAGCAAAGCTGCAACAGTTGTTTGAATATGTTACTTACTCAGGTGGACTGTTTGGATAATCAACATAAATATTTAGGAAACTCCCTCCAACCGTGAATCCTAAAGCTGGACCAAGAGCCGCTCCAGAAGAGAATATACCTACAAGTATATACAGTGTATATAGAGAGAGAATTGTAACACAGTGTAATATCACAGATTGTCTCAGAAGATCACAGTGAAGGTTTATGGCAGATGTAAAAAATTATTGCTTTGAAAATGCATTTACTGGTTACTTTACAGGTTATATAATTTTGATTACCTTACCGCTCACATTGTTATTATACAACCAGCTATCATGCATGTGGTAATCATACAACTGGTTATACTGTATGTGGTAATCATACAACTGGTTATACTGTATGTGGTAATCATACAATTGGTTATACTGTATGTGGTTATCATACAACTGGTTATACTGTATGTGGTAGTCATACAACTGGTTATACTGTATGTGGTTATCATACAACTGGTTATACTGAATGTGGTTATCATACAACTGGTTATACTGTATGTGGTTATCATACAACTGGTTATACTGAATGTGGTTATCATACAACTGGTTATACTGAATGTGGTTATCATACAACTGGTTATACTGCATGTGGTTATCATACAACTGGTTATACTGAATGTGGTTATCATACAACTGGTTATACTGAATGTGGTTATCATACAACTGGTTATACTGTATGTGGTAATCATACAACTGGTTATACTGTATGTGGTTATCATACAACTGGTTATACTGTATGTGGTTATCATACAACTGGTTATACTGAATGTGGTTATCATACAACTGGTTATACTGTATGTGGTAATCATACAACTGGTTATACTGTATGTGGTTATCATACAACTGGTTATACTGTATGTGGTTATCATACAACTGGTTATACTGAATGTGGTTATCATACAACTGGTTATACTGTATGTGGTAATCATACAACTGGTTATACTGAATGTGGTTATCATACAACTGGTTATACTGTATGTGGTTATCATACAACTGGTTATACTGAATGTGGTTATCATACAACTGGTTATACTGAATGTGGTTATCATACAACTGGTTATACTGAATGTGGTTATTATACAACTGGTTATACTGTATGTGGTTATCATACAACTGGTTATACTGAATGTGGTTATCATACAGCTGGTTATACTGTATGTGGTTATCACTCTTACCAAGGTAGAGAGCAGCTACTTTTGGAGAGGTACTCTGGTCTAGAACATTCATACCGATTGTGAACAAGCAGGAACCTCCAAAGCCATTCAATATTTGTCCGAATATGAGGAAGTAAATGTAATTCTGTAAGTAAGTTTCACTCTCATCTTCCTCTGCTGATGTATTGTCTAGAAGATAGAATTTAACTCTTACAGTCATATTTACAATGCTATATATGACATTGTTTTACACTCTATGCTGTACTCTATGCATTACATCTACAGTAATATATGGTAGTACACGTGTATGTAAAATAAACTCACTGCCACAAACTGTCGACTGCCCAGTGCTGCCAGGATTGTATGGTGGAGATGCAAACTGTGCCATGGCCATTACTAGTGTACCCAGACCCAAAGATAAACAGGCCATACCAAGAAGTCTAGGCTGATGAGCCTTTGCTCCAAAGTAGCCAATAAACATAACCTGTAGATAATAGGAATTCATATAAGTATTGATTATAATAAAAAGTTGTCTTCTCTCTTCCTTCTCTTTTTTCCGAGAATGTGACAATGCCAGTTACCATTATTTGCTCTAAACTTAATTTTTCAATGGATTTGGTCATTTTGCATGTGTGATGCTAGTTTTATGCAACGATTATTAATTTGTCAATTGGGCAATCAAGGATTTGACTTCACATCCATGAAAATACCCGTCCTTGACTGGGGTTTTTCATAAATGTGAAATCAAATTCCTCACAGCTCAGTTGACAAATTACAAAATCTTGCTTTAAACTACATGTACATTGTAACATCATGCATATTTCAATTGCAACCCTTCATTGTCTTATCTCTAATGAGAGACAAATTCACATATGAAACATTCAATGTTACTCACTAAAATACATACACATGTGATTTCATACAGTACACCTTCTATACCACATGTACAATGTAGGTGCATGCAAATGACAAAGAGGATTGGAGTATGAGCCAATAAGAATCCAGTTGCTTAAGACCCACATGTCCAAATTGTGTGAACATGTGTATAATATATATTTCAAATAGCAATTAGCGATTAGTTGTCTTCTTCGATTGTGAGAGGGGAATTTCACACTGTGATCAATAGCTTATGAGTACACATGCTCATAGCGCAGTAATAAAATGTAGACATCCCATCAAAATTGAGAAATATTTTTCGCACACTTTTCGGTGTGCAGTACAGTTGGGATTGAGTGCTGTGTAAACGATTGAAGCAGAAAGAGAATTGCACTATTTAGTTTTGCTTACCAGAAGGCCAGCAGAAATATCATAAACTGATATGACTAAACTTGAGCTGCTACTGGAGAGATTGTATCTCCTCTCATAAGCAGAAATATTCACACTGTTTATACCATTAACTCCAAACCCTGTAAAATATTACATCACTTGCATAAGCCAGGCATTTGTTGGTAACATCTAGATACAGGTAAATGCATTTTTCAAATTTAGCTTTTGGTCATATTATCAGCAAAAGAGTTAATTGTGGGAATTGTTTGTTGAATTGTGGGAATTCTATGAGAACGCTAAGAACTTCTGAGATGAGAAACCTTTGCATCCATACTGATAATAATTCCATTTTTTGCGCTGAACAGTACTTAGTTTAGTGTCACCACCAGTCTGCAAACAGCTTCACACATAAGCAATTTTCCTCTGTTAGTATTCAAAAGTAAGCAAGATCGTTATGTCAAATTCAGTTTCAAACTTTTCATACAGCATTTTCTTATGCAACCCAAACAGTAAAGAGTACCTTGCTCTAACACCTAAGCCACAGCTTCCATTAAATTTTTGAATTACTTTCCAGTAATTATTGGAACTTACCTTCAACAATAGTACACGAGAAGAGCACCACCAGAAAGGCTTTAGGGTTGGCAAACTTCTGTAACCATTTTGGTTTGCAGGAATCTGTGAACCCACACTGTGTGTCGACCGGATTCTCCTCTACAAGATTCTCTTGACTCCAACTGCCCTTCTCACTTAATTCGCTATCCACATGGCTCATTACGAGAGGTGTGAGGTTTACTACGCGACTACAGACAGCGATTCTGTGAGGAGTTGTTTGAGTCTAATGAAAGAGCCGTGTTGCAGCTAGAACACTGCAGTTATATACTAATAATATACAGACACTGTCAATGTATTTATATCTACATTTGCTAAGTAAGTGTATAGATTTGTCACACCCAAGTGCATTCCATTCCTACCAATATCAGAATCAGGGTTTCGTTGGCATGAGTCAGGAGAACAATATATGTAACAGTTTTGGTGACTTTTTATAGTTTTTGTAACATGTTGAAAGTATTGTGTAATGTAGTGGTTGTATGGGTCCTTGAAAAGTTATAAACTTGAAACACCATATTCCGCACAGAGTATATGGGGAAGAGTTGATCAATTTGAAATTCATTCCCTGTGTCAAAGTATGTATAATAGCATGTTATTTATATTCTGACTGGTGGCTGTTATGTAACGGCTACCAGTCGCTGCCTACATTAATAGTTTACTCTTGTACATGTATATTTGCTCAATCACACTGGTCAGTACAATTTCATTTAAGTTTTGCTCATGGTCACCATAGCATACACTAGTATGTCTCACATTGCAGGCCCTACATGTACTTGTGTACCAGCCCATTCAGTATGCTTCAGAATTCTGGCTCTCAGGCTAATTTTCAAGTTCTCCCATGTAGAGATTAAAGGCTATGATCATATCATATGTGTCATGATGGGGCTCAGACTATAATAGTGTCTATTATGTGAATAGCAACCACTGAAATCAGTGAAAGATTTATTGTTTGTTCAGTACTTCTTTATACATGTATAATATATTACTACATAACTACATACATTACATATTACTAACAGGTGCCATTATATTATAATATGTAATTATATAAAATGTATAATATAATGCTTTACAAAACATCTGCGGGCTGTTGGTAAATGCTCAGCTGTTGTTACATGCTACGTACTGTTATGTAGCAGCTTTATTGGGTATATTTAGCAGGCCTTGAATCCTCCTGTAAATAAATTTCTTAATATCTGTCCTAAACATAGGCCACTTTAGAAAATCGAAAAGACACTTACAATAATAAACATGCTGGCCTATTGTGTGTACAATGTGTGAGAGAATTCTAATGTAAGTATAATTGTATGTTATTTCAATTACAATGTGCATGATTGTATTAATTCAAGGATTAGCTACAGATGTTGAGAGAGGGGTCATAGCACCTTGATCCCTTAATAGGTTGGTGACTTGGAGACTATTCTGTTGTACTAGGCCTAATGATAAAATGATTAGTGGGTGGTGACTGAGGGAAGAGAATTAGCTAACTTCAGCCAGACAAGCTGTGTATTATTATTCATTCAATTGACCATTCATCAAGCTCTACTTACCTGTTCCATTTAGTGACACACCAGTAGATACAACACACAGTCACAGATGCTATTATATGGCAGCTAGTTGTATATCAACTTGTCATTGTACCTGTCTATTTTGTGACCCTAGTATGACATCAATTGTTTGTGACTTCCTCAATGGTAGAGCTTGGCGGATTGTACAATTTTATAGCAAGCAAGTTACAACCTAAAGATAAAATCTTCACAACTACACATAGTATAACTATCCGGTAAGCCATTCCAGCATTGTCGTAAATCCAACAGGAACCTCTACTGCCTGCATCATCATTCTGCCATACTTTACAGCTGGCATCTATTATCGCACCAAATACGATTGGGCCTGGAACAGTGCCTAAAACATGCCACATAGCACATGTATGGCACATTTTATAGTGGAAAGTAGCAAGTAGTATCATTGTTATAGTCGGTCACACTAAAAGAAAGACACTATTATTAATCGGTTTCATGAGCAAGGTTGAGGCCTTCAACCAGTTAACCTAACTGGGACATAATTTATAATAAGGCATTCAAAACTTCTGCACGAGATATAGTTTGTATTTGTAACCAGGCCTACATGTTTGTAATAGAGGTATCAGTCAACTTCATCTTTGACAATGGGCTGATTTACTGTTATAGAATGATATAACTCACCTAAATATCTCACAAGTACCCAGCTCACTGCTAAACCATAATTCCTTAGTTTGTCAGGTGTAACTCTGGAAAATTAAGTCTAGATTTTAGCCCACATACAGGAAATACATGTAGTAACTGTTTTATTATACGACAACTCCGATTAATAGTTGTAGTGCATAGACTATGATCAATTGTAATTAGAAGTTGTCCTCTCTCGGTACAATGATGGGAAGAAAAATTGAGAGAGGACAACTTCCAATTATAATAAGTAGCCTGTGAGTGTGTGTCCATGAGTTGTGCTGTATGATCGATTATACGGGATTAGTATTGTCATATACATGTACAACTGATATAGTTGTAAATTGTAAGCTTGCTGTAACCAATATAACTGCTGATACTGTACTGTATGTAAAGTACACAGAAGGATAGTTATACAGGTTTTTAAATAGTGTTCAAAATGGCAATCGGGGTGTATACATGTATAACCACAGCATGCAACTGACCTGAGTATGGCTATAGTGAGAGGTGTGCCAGCGAAAAATGTAAAGAAAATCTGTAGAAAAGTGAAAGGAGCAAAGACAGCGTAGAACAACTTGCAGTTCATGTCACATATCTTGTTCTCAGCAGTGATTGATATGTTCAAGCTAGACAGGCCTGAGAGGCAGGTACAATTATGATACACCTGAAATATTTTCAGCAGTACAAGTCATGTATTTATAGTTCTGGCAGTGTGTTTTGTGAGCAGTAAATAATAGGTTAACAGAGCAAGGAACAGAGGATTTCATCAAATTTGGTTCAGTATATCTAAACGCTACCTTATCTCCATTATTTAGCTCTGCAGCTTCCTGTGAACAGCCAGCATGACAAGGAGAGAAATACTGGATACCATCTGCACAGACAGGATCATAAACACTGGTAGTACATCCACATCCACTGTTACAGGTTGAGTCTAGACCCAGGTCTGTGTCTGCTGGCGAACTGGCGAACAACAAAAAGGAAAATCTCGCCACATAATACACTCCACTGTTAAATTCAGTTGCAATAAAAATAAGAGTACAGCATACTAGTTAGTCTGAGCAACAGGACCAAAAGGTTGCATGCATGTGGCAGTGTAGCACATGACCATTGGATCTGATGTCCAGGTTATTATAGGTATCACATAAGTGTCATACCCAGGGTACTTGAGGACTACACCAGCTACTGGTGCATCGTTACATCTAGCTAAGTACACAGGAGAGAGAAGAAGAGCCATAACAGATGTTGCCAAGGCCAACTTTAGAACTTGTCCCAGATTGAAGTTGAACCTCTTGATGACAACTCCTCCCAGCAGCTGAGCTACTGCTGCCGATGGAACAGCGAGGATGCCTAAAAAGAAAATCAACTAGTCCATGTATAACAGGTACTTATGCTCACATATAGCGTACAGTATATTACTAAAAAATAGAGTATCAACGGGCCATCTTCCAATAGTCACACATAGATAAATAAATATCAGATAATCTCTATAGATTTATGGCCATTTATGACAGCTGCAGTGGCAGCCATATATTTGAAGGTATCGTGTCGTAGCTATGGTATGTAGGCCTGCCTGTTATCCTCTCAGGTGAATAGAATCATTAAAACGATCCTTCACTCATATATAAACCTAATCAACTAAAACACAGACATTTGATTTCAAACAATCATGTACATAGTTTAAAGTATATAGAAGATGAATAACTATACAGTAATACTTCTAAAATGGAAGTTATCTACTCTCTGTGCGCTACCTGTAAGGATGGATGACCAATTGAGTGACTGTGAGAACTGGTTTGATATGATCTTTGGAAGAAATGTGCTAATTCCAATAATCAGACAAAACTCCAGGGCATTCTCTATGCTGACAAACATATAGACTGGGTTCTTTAGCAGATAATATGTAGCTTTAGGGATGTCTCTCCAACCTATTCCAAATCCAGATAGATGAGATACCTTAGCCTCTGTGCCATTGTCATGGGCTTGGGATACCTTAGCATCTTGAATAGCTGCTGTGCCTACAATAACATGGTAATCTCAAGTTAAAGGTGCTTCTAGTAGGTGCAAGTTTCTTTAATGAACAATTTACCCCTAAACCAAGGCAAACCCCCTAATAATCGCTGCTAGAACTGAGATCCTCAACAACAGATCAGAGCTAAGATCAAAGTGTAGACATGATGAGAACCAATTTTAAAGGAATCACTGCTCTTTTTTAAAAAAATATTTTATAATCCTTTAGCTTCACACAACCCTACCTCATCATTTGGTCTTTATAAATGTGAAGCCTCTTTTAGTACATTTTGCATTGTCTGAAGATTGTTACAATGCAATAAAGATTTTAACATCTAAAACATGAGGTGCATAATTTATCTTATTATGAAAATTTGCATTTGGTAGGCTTATTAGTATTCCATAAATTGGTGTAACTTTCACATTGATGCAACCATATAATTTTTAATCCTAATGTATCTTAACTTCATATTAATCCTTCTCACCCAACCCCCATAAATATTTAAGTTTATAGCATGAACAGCAATGTACTTGGTCTCTAAACTACACTGTGCCTACCTGGAAATGCTATTATTAAGTACATAGAAAGACAACTCCGACTTACTTACAGCTTACCTGGGAATTCCCTTGGAAATAGAAACATAAAGAAAGCCAGGACGAAGCTAAGTATAGCACTGAGTACAAATGGTAACCACCAGGCTCCAACCCAAGCTGGATCCTCTACGGTTAGCCCCCTGTAGCCAATAATATATAGTAGTTAGTCAGAGAGAAAAGTGTGATCCCATGCAACTTTAGAAAGGTGTGACTAGACTAGTGACTGTTTGCCCATTTAGGCCAACGGAGCCTCGTTTTAAGGACCAAAAAGATGAGCACTTACCTCCAAGTTATCTGATTGGACTGCAGTTCTATCCAATTAGATAATTAAACTATATGAATGGATTGAACTATATTATTACTTACGACAAAACTTGAGCTGCTACAAGAGCTGATTCATTCTGTCCCATCACCAAGGAATGAAAATGTTACCTGGTATGTGGACATGTCAAAGACTGAAAGACACTTTTCAAGCTAAACACTTTTCTTCCCTTCAACTATATTTGGCCTCGACAGATACCAGCAGCGTCACAGAGTACATTTGTGATTGACTCACCTCAAATACAACAGCTCCAATTATAACTGTTTCAAGTCATAAACTTTTCATATAGGCTGAATATTACATTTGTTGATAATTTTGACTGTCTGGTACTGGCCTGACTAGATAGACAACAAATATCGAAGCTTATAGCCAATGATTTTAATAAAATTGGGATAAATCCACACAATGACATACTTTTGCCTTCATATTGAGAGTTATCCTCTTTCAAGGGATCAGACAACTCCTACACCTATACACTTGTCGACCTACACCAACAATGTGAGTAAATTATAGGCAAGCTCCTTTGACTAGTGTCTTAATGACTTTTTGATTGGCTCAAATCGCTACAGAATTATTTAAGATGGCTGCTTTGTAAGTGACCAACTAATGATTTAGCTTATCTGAAACTCATCACCTGTAGTGCACTCACTGGCAATTTCTGGTTTCTCACAAGAAATCGTGTTAAACAATGAATTTTAATCATGGTCTTTCCGAACTGCACCTCTCAAAATCATTGTCTCAAACTTAAGTTACAGAGACATCTTAAGTAATTCAGTTAAACAATTAGATTGGACTTACTCGGGAGGGCTACTAGGGTAGTCTACGTAGATATCCAGAAAACTTCCACCAACTAGGAACCCTATTGCTGGCCCAAGAACTGTGCCACCAGTGAATATACCTGCATAGTTCATAATTTAGATTACGTTGTTGTGGCAGCATGTAAGTACATATACATGTACATACACACGTACGTGTGTATATCATTATTAACAAATAGGTATGTAGCAACTGTCTAAAGGATTTACTGCAGCACTTACTAGTAGTTGTAAGCTGTGATAGCCATTCATAATTTGAAAATATTAAAGCTGTGACTTGTATGTCAACACAAGGGTTGTGATCAAAGATTTAACAAAATATGCTTCAGAAAGTTTGTTACTAGTAGTAAAAAGCTAATGCATCAGAGTAACTAGTATTGGATTAAATTGAATATTAAATGGAAATTTACCAATGAATAGGGCAGCGATTTTAGTTGTACAACTCTGGTCTAAGAAAGTCAAACCAACGTTGTACAAGCACGCTCCAGCAAAACCATTGAACACTTGTCCAAATAGTAAGAAGTATATATAATTCTTCAAGTAAGCTTGACTATCACCAGCTACTCCATCATCTACAATATACATGTAGTTAGAATGTTCCATTATTCATAGCTACACAATGCTGATTTTATCTGAAGAGCGGTCATTAACTAGTTCCAGGTTTTACATATTATTGAATAATTTACAGTGTTATACTGTATACCCTATGACTATTAGTAACAGTGTAATGAAACGTACTATTGATATCACAGACCAATGATTGTCCACTGCTTCCAGGATTATAAGGTGGAGAAGCAAAGTGTGCCGTTGCCATAAGCAGAGTCCCCAAACCCATAGACAGAAAGCCGACAGCTAAGAGTCGAGGCTGGTGAGCTGATGCACCAAAGTAGCCTACAAACATGCCCTACAATAGAAATACAAGACTGTCTTGTAACAAAACTTCTGCTGTGAAGAATTGAAACATACAAAATGTTCATTGTACAATATAATAGTAATATACCAATTGGAGGGAGTTTATGTTAGCCAGTTTGAAACACTGATCTCATTGGTGGGTTGAATTAGTTAGAGTTGTCTGCTCACATGAACAACTCAGAAATAACATACCAAAGCACCAGCTGAGATATCATAGAAGGCAGCCACAAGACTGGAACTCTTACTGGATAGCAAATATCTTCTTTCATAGACTGGGGTGTTCACATTGTTCACTCCATTAATAGCGAATCCTACAACACCACTTGTATCTTACAATGTAATAGGTCTGTCAGTCTTACGATGCTATGCAGAGCACAGATGAAGCAGAAGGTTTAGCTGTCATGTTTCCACCATAAGACCTCTGAACGAAACAGTTTTTATTCATGGAGTACATGGACAGATGACACCTAAAACACAGGCTATAAGAAACCCTTCGACATTTAACTGATATCAGACTGCTGACAAGGATCTTACCTTGGACAACTCCAAACACAGTTATCACGAGGAGATATACTTTTGGGTTGGCACATTTCTGAAGCCATCTTGGTTTGCAGGAATCTGTGAATCCACATTGTGTGTTAGATGAATCCTCTTCTACATCTGTAGTATTCTCCTGGATGGTTTCTGCAGGACTCACTCGATTGTCATTTGTTTCCATTATAACACTCAAAACAAGCTTATGGCACACAGTCTATACCATCTCGCACTGCGTATGATAGGCTATTCTCAAGTCTCGGCGCCCAGTGGTGTACATTTATTGACAAATAACAAGATCATGGGATTCCTGTACTTCAAGTATCTTAACCAGAGACCTATATTCAATATAAGAGTAGTATCTACAACAGTATTAGTATACTATTTTAGCAATACATCATCCGTCTAGTAGGCTATCATTTGCTCAAGCTTCAATGAGCACTAGTTGCTCTTGTGCTACGGTTGAGTTGATACGGTATTTAAGAGAATAATTGGGGCGTATAATCAGCGACACGAAATGACCTTTTGAATAACAACACGTGTCTTTATTATTTCAATATAACCGAAGAAAAGTAAGAAGAGAGGGTAATTTACATCACAATATTGTGGTGAAACAGCCTCCATGGTAATGGCACCCTTGGCTAGCCACCTAACAATATTATTAGCTGACAATCAATATCTTATCCATACATTGTTATCCACATTATCCATGCATTCATTGTCTCATTATCCACTGCGTGTCTTATATACATGTCTGTACTAGCAATCAAGCCTTGGAGTTACGCTCTATTGCAACTTGGTTTTTTCCACATTTATACTTATTTAGTAATTGTCTGTCCTTACTTGATTGTGAATTATTAGAGTCTTTTTGCCACTTTATATAGTAACTACGTGGCCGACCTTATACATGTAGATTTAGCTCATAATTATATATGACATGTTTCTCCTTATTGGAAGCACATTTTGTGCAATGGCCGACCTTTTCATGTGGCCGAGTCGGGCGGAACCAGACATATTGTTGCGTAAGTTCCGGAGCCGACCCCATGTCGGATAACCGATACCATGTCGGCCCTTTTTACCGGAATATTGTTTTGTATATAAGGCAGTGCATTTTCGTTAATCAGTTGTTGATTGCGCTTGAATAAAGCAACATCTCCTAACTCAACCTACAGAGGTTTACTCTTTAGGCAGGTAACTCCACCTGAGAATCTTTTGGTTTCAGTACGGCTCGAGTTCACCTCAGCCTAGGCTGAACATATCTCTATCCACCCCTTAGGCTTAGGCCGATCCCGGGTTCTAATGAACCCAGCATCGGACTTAGGCTCTCAAGACTAGATCTTCTTTCTCTGCACTCCCTCCGAGTATAAACTCTACAAGACCTACGTCGGTCCTGAGCTCCAATGAGTCTCGGCATCGGCCTACGTTTGATATAATCTACAATCTACACTATAAAGAGCACCCATAACTGTTCACTCTTTTATGTAATGAGCAGAAGGTACACTTGGTCGGCCTCTACCACCTTCCAAGCCCTTCACATACTTGTAGCCCTTGACTCTCGTATGCAATAGCACTAAAAAAACATTACAATGTACCATTATATAATTGTACAAATAATGCATTGTGGAATATAGCAGTATACAAACACGGAGAAATCAAATCACTGCAGTTTTGCATAAAAGTGTGCTCTGTAGAGGTGGAACGAGACAGCATTTTTGGATTCGAGACGAGATTCGAGACACTACTTCTAAAAAAATCGAGACGAGACGAGACTGGGTTTTAGGATTCAAGGCAATTTTTCTAAGAAGTTTGCCAAATTTTATATATCTGCATGTTAGAACTCCAATAGTTTCAATTGCTACTCTGTAAACTCTGTATTTTATCATTATGCATTTCAATAAAAGGTGAACAGAAGGCTGTGGAATATATTGCACATGTATTCCATGTACAGTACATTGCATGTACATTGTACATGGGTACTAAAATAATAAAATGCAATTTGAAAAATTAGTATGGAGTTATGTTTCCTTTAATGAAATAATCTCACGAGTAGACAACTTTTGGTAAGGACATAACATTGCATTGTGGGAGTGGTGATTGACAGTCGTTAGTAATTCTGTATGACTAGGAGTGATCGACTAGTAGCTCAGCGTTAGCTGCAATGCAATTGCTAGGAAATCAGTGCTGGGAATGTACATGTAGGGAGTATTACTAAAAATTTGAATAATAATTTTCTATTTGATATATTTTATTGTTGATTAGCAATTAGTTGTATTATATTTATTAATTTATTATAAATAAAAATTATTAGCTGCTATTTGTTTTCAGTCTCGAATACTAATTGCCATCTCGAGACGACTTTCGAGACAAGGCAAGTCGATACGAGACTCGAGAAATCTCGAGTCTCGTTCCACCTCTAGTGCTCTGTACAGTTTGTTTGTGAGACTACATTTCACACATCTTAACAGCTAAAAAGCTACAGCATATTATCATATTGCCCATTGTATAATACAGTGAACGTAATACATTCCATAAATACTTATTCTATTGTTATACATGTAGGCCAATATTTGTATAAAACTTGAATATAAAACATTACAGTTCTGTATCAAAATAAAAATTTGCATATAGTTGCTTTTATGTAGCCAAATAAACAAAAGCAGAACTGTTGACTAGAATAATATTATGTCTCTTTATGATTGTCCATTTCACAAAATGTAGAAAATCATAGATTTGAAACTTGTCAGTGTATAAAAACTAACTAGTATAACAATAATTAGCAATACTGTCAATAGGAATGTATATCTGCCTTGTCTACATAGAGAAAAGATGATAGAGACATGACTGTAGTTATAGGAAGCATGTACTTATGGATGGTACATTCGCACAAAATTGTAGCCACTGTTCTGCTTGTTTGCATCTACATGTAGCTAATAACATTCTGTATACTCCCTGTCTCTGTTATTAGCAAGTATTTAGGAAGAAACTTGCATTAGATCAGGTCTTCCCACAATATGAGCAGTTTCCAAGATGTTGAGGGTGCTTATGTAGATGTCCTCTTTACACCCATCTCTTCAGATTGTGAGAGAGAACCTAGGCTATATGAGTTTCTAGACTTCATACCATCAGGTGGTTTATATAGCTTTAGAGCCAACATGTTCATAATGGTAGAGAGGGATTTGAATGCAACAACCACCCCTATGAGTCTGTATGCCATACCAGAAGTATCATAAACCCAACAAGATCCTGTCTTGCCACATGTGCTCTGCCACAACAGACAGCCCCCGTCTATCAGGGCTCCAAGGATGATGGGCCCAGGCACACTTCCTGTAATATATTTATAATCTTATGTTAGCCATAGAGGGGAGATAACTTTATGGTGTTAACCATATAATTATAGACCACTGTTTTTTACTATGATTATAATTATTGTAGTTTTGAATAAACCTAACATTTAAAAGTAGCAGATCACTAATCTGAAGCAATTCAATGCAGTAGTGTACATGCATCAGAATTATTTTGTGTTTATGATGAATTATAGTCCTTTGTAGTATAGAGTTACCAACAGTCGGAGGTAACATTGGTTCCAGTTCTAGTTTTACTCCTGACTTTCTTATTATTGCAATATCACTGATGCCAGATGAGTAGTAGAATGGTAATACCAGATGTCTTAAACCATGCTACATGTATACTATTGAGAAAATTTTGCTGAAAAACGCATGGAGGCATGGAGATAATCGAAGTCCTCAAGTCTTCAAGTTTTGTGCTGGTCATTGCCTCAATCATGTTGAGCTGATAGTTGGACAAGGGGAGATAACTCTATGGCAGGAACTTACCTAGGAGTCTGAGTATGAAGGTCTGTACAGATACGGCCAATGGTCTCTGGCTATCTGGAACAACTCTAGCAAAATACAGTATATCACACAGTATTATACTAAACCAAACATACTCCTGAGTTGTTTTCTCTTGGAAGAGTGTGCTGACAACTCACAACACATCTTTCTAACAGACTGCTGTTTTCTACAGAATCATGTTTGTGAAAATGTTTAATATTTTGTGTACAAGCTGCTTCCGTCGATTTGATTCACTATAGGTGAAATTAACCATGATAGCCAGCCAAGGAAGGCCAGTAACCATTGCAGTAAAAATACGATATTGTTTTACAATTTGCAGTTTTACTAAAGACTGTTTTGGCAACAATAATAATGAATAGAATTTCATTCATGTATATGGGGTAGAGTTATCACATTTTTGCCATAACTACTATTATCACACAGAAAATTTATAGACATATTTTTAAACTTTCTTCTCTTGGCATTTACTAGAATATTTAGTAAACTGACCTGAGCAATGAAACGGTGAGAGGAGTGGACATCAGGAAAGTGAAGAAGAACTGTACTACCCCAACAGGCACAAAGACGTGGTAGAGAAGGTTACAGTTGAGTGGACAAATTCCGGCTACGGCTATGGTAGCATTGAGTACTTCCTGTTCGGGGTTTTGTCCTACAGGGCAGCTACAGTTTTGATAAATCTGCAGATAGTATCAACACTTCCTGAAGTACGGAGAGTGATGGGATGTCATGTGTATGCAGGTGAGTGCATGCTCTCTGTGCATACTTAGCTAGCTAAAATTTGACGATTCTACGTACAAAAAATATTTTTTAACTGAACCCCATTTTCATCAAGAACCTCAATTTTACTTGAGCTGGGTTCCTCATAGTTACAGCAAACGCTGAGCACTATAATGCCAGCGGACAATGTTACCACATGTGACATACCTTGAACCCATTCTTTAACTTGATTGGTTGCTGGGAACAGCCAGCATGGCAAGGAGAGAAATACTGGATACTATCTGCACAGACAGGATCATAAACACTGGTAGTACATCCACATCCACTGTTGCAGGTTGCAGATAAATTAACAGTAGAAAAATCCTGCTTTGGTATTCTGTATGGAAAGAAAGGACAGAATGTTATACAGTGTAGCTCAGTATTCTGTGTAGGCCTACGTTGGCCAGTCAAACCGGAGATAAGCATAGGCTAAGGCGAATACCACAGTTGCTAAAAGAGCAAACTGTCAGTGAAACTGTAATAGTTCGCCATTACATTTATAATTAGCCGACAAGTTTCAACAGTCTGAACCTCCTCATTTGAATGTCAGGGTAGTAATATTATGTACATTAGATTGGGTTCTAAGCTCCTTAAATAATAGCAGTTACAAAGTAGTGAATTACCCACCTAGCACTGCTGGAAGCCTTAGAACTTTAATGGAATGTACAAATTATTGATATTTACGTGAAACTGACCTTGGGTAGACTGCTAGAACACCAGCCAGTTGAGTATCAGGGCACCTTGCCAGATACATAGGAAGGAGTACCAGAGCTAATATAGAGGATACGAGAGAAAGTCTCAACATCCCAACTACCTTCAGGTCAAATCTCTTGCAGATAAGACCACCTGTGATCTGGCCCAAAGTTCCTGCGGGAATGGCCATGAGCCCTGTAAGCAGAAGAGAGAGTAATATAGATTGAAGCTAAAATATGACATTGATGTAATTGATGTCTGAGCAGCAGTAGCATTAGGAATTAAGAGAGCCAATACCTGTTAGAATTGCTGCCCAACTGGCTGGCTGTGAAAATTGGTTTGCAATTATCTTCGGTAGGAAGGTGCTGGAAGCTGAAACAAGGAGAGCTTCTATAGTACTTTGTAGAGTTATTAGCACAAAGACGGCATTCTTAAGCAAGTACCTGCAAAGTAGTTATCTTTCTTTTATTACAATGTTTAAAGTTACAGATGGTAGCGGTAGGACCAAAACTTGACAGTCGTTAGTGATACTGGAGTCCAGCGCTAACCAACTGCACAGCCCCAAATATTGACGTGTAGGTGCAGTGCCTATAATATGAGTTGGCATTCAGTTGGCAATATCATATATGTATACATCTTTGTGCTCCACACTGTACCCCATCTGTCTCCTCAGATACCTCATCCTAATAGTCAATGAAATTACTAACCGAATGGCCTTGGGTAGATCTCTCCAACTCTCACCGAATCCCTTGACGTTTACCTTTGTTTCCATTCCATTGTTATGAGCTTGAGATGGTTTGCTAGCTCTGATCGCTGCTGTACCTACACAGTCAAGTCCAATATTATTAAATGGCAAACTTGAAAAACTCTCAGATATGATTTCCAGTCAGTTTCAACATGGAACTATGCATATCCTTTTACTCACATACCTGGTAGCTCTTTAGGGAACTGCAGCATGCAGGCAGCCAAGAGGAAACATATGATAGCACTACCTAGAAACCCTAGCCACCAGGCCCCTACCCAGGCAGGGCTATCGGTTGAAAGACCGCTAGAATAGAAGCAACTGCATAAAATTATAATACAGGTTATATTGGATAGTATCTCACAGTAAAATTTAGAGCTCCGCTAATCTAGTGGAAATATTATTGCTGTGTACAATCATTCCAACAATATGTCTACCTTAGCGGCAGATACTGTGTACAATAATCTCAGTAACAGGCCTACCTTACTGGCAGATACTGCTTAGTTTTTATTGAATTATAACTTTTAGATTTTGGGCAAATTTAGAGACAGATTAGATAGTAATTGGCATCACAATCAAATTCTTTTCTCTAAAATAATCGATATAACTACTTGTTTGAATAAAACATACATGTAGTTATTTCGCTATGCGGTACGTACGTGAATAAAACATAGTTATTTCGCTATGCGGTACGTACGTGAATAAAACATAGTTATTTCGCTATGTGATACGTACGTGAATACAGTATAGTTGAACATTTTAACAAGTACATGCACTTGTTGAAGCATAGTCTATAGCAATTGTACCAGCAAGTACATATTATGTAGGCCTACCATACTTGTTCAAAAGTCAGTACTAGAACCGACTTCTACAAACTCTCAAAACTCAGTGGTCACTGATTTTAAGGTATATTTTCAATAAGAATTTGGGATTGTTTGAATTTGTAACGTTTAGCAGTACTCATTGTTGTCTAGTCGTCTAGCTCTCTACTTCTATAGTAGAGGTACTAACCAATTGGCTATATATGCTCAAACAAACAAATTCGTAATATTTATGTAATCAATAATGCCAAATTGTAATTGGGAGTTGCCTTCTCTTTAGGAGATGGCATAACTCCTCATGGACAACAAGGTTTATCATCATAATATAATCAAGTGCAACTTACGTAGGAGCAGGGCTGGGAAAGTTGACATAGATAGTTAGAATCATTCCCCCCAGAATGTAGCCCAAAGCAGGACCAACGATAGCACCACCTGTCATTACACCTGCATTAGACAGCAGCAAATAAGTAACTAATGGGGAGTTGCATGCACCTTGTACGTATCAGTTGACATTATTAAAGGGTAGCACTTTACTGGCTATTAAACTTACAAACTCTATTGATTATTATTATTATGATAATAGTGCATCATATTATTGCCTCCACATATTATCATTGTTGAGAACTAGAGATGAGCAAATGAAACTTTTTACCAAAATACAAAACTGATTTAGAAAAAGCTGAAATACACGAATATTTTATTAGTTCGAGTATATTATTGTTCCATGTTTATACTATTATCTTTTAAAAACTTATAAATTGATCTGTATAAAGTATATGTTGCAACAATAATAAGACAATGCGTGGACATGTATGTAATACTTACTCATACAATAGTTATAATATTGAGATCATACCTATATAAAGGGGAGATGACTTGGCTGGAACACTCTGATCCAGATACGTGACACCAAGGGAGAATAAGCAAGTGCCACCAAACCCATTGAGTACTTGTCCAGCAAGTAACAGAGCCATGTAGTTTTTCATGTGCTTCTCTTCATCGCTGACTGAGCAGCTCTGAGTCTGGTTAACATCTGTACCAAATAGATGTAAATATAAACATGTGATTTACAACTTAATACGTTAAATCTGCCCTTCACCTGAGTCTCTGCCCTTCACCTGGGTCTCTCTACCCGTTCACCTGGGTATTTGCCCTTTCACCTGGGTCTCTGCCTTTTCACCTAAGTCTTTGCCCTTTCACCTAGGTCTTTGCCCTTTCACCTAGGACTTTGCCCTTTCACCTAGGTCTTTGCCCTTTCACCTAGGACTTTGCCCTTTCACCTAGGTCTTTGCCCTTTCACCTAGGACTTTGCCCTTTCACCTAGGTCTTTGCCCTTTCACCTAGGACTTTGCCCTTTCACCTAGGTTGTACAAGAATAGTACCATGACTCTCAAAAAACTTTTTGTGGCTTAGGAATTTTTATTGGTTTCTTGAATGCCATTTTTACTTTGTTATGCTATGATGCTAAGTTAGACTACGCTATGCTATGCTATACCCTCTGCTATGCTACGCTCTGCTATGCTCTACTATGCTCTACTATGCTACCCTTTGCTATGCTATGCTTTGCTATGCTACCCTCTGCTATGCTATGCTCTACTATGCTGCGCTCTGCTACGCTACGCTCTGCCACACTACGTATTGCTATGCTACACTATGTTACAGTGCTGCAGTGGAAATCTGCTAGGCCTTCTGATGATCGTAAATTGCAAGACGATTGCACATGTTGATGTAAGTATTTTTATTTAAATTTAGCGGTATTACCAACGTTACCGCACATAGTTTATTTCAGTGTAGATCTACATGTAATAGAATGTATGTTTAGAGGATGAAGGAATAAAACTAAAATACATAGCCCATTACCAGGTTATTTTCTCAGCAGTGAAATTCGTTAGATCTGAGAAAGTTTTGTACATCAATCATCTCAGTTTTGCCAGGATAAACTGACACTCAGATCATACAGTTCACATGAGATAACGATGATGGTTGATTTTAGGAAATAGTCATCTACCCAAACTAAATCTAATTAAACAGCATGAGAAGGAACCATAAGATTTGAGAATTTAGATACTTAACAAGTTCCTAATGGCTTCCCCTTGCATTTTATATATGTATATTATCATTTTTACAAACGAATGTGGCACATGCCCACAAACAGACAGATATCCACAAAGATTCATACAAGTCAGCTGTAATGAGCAGAGAATTGGCAGTTTGCTTAGAGATTATCTGCACTCTCAATACATGTAGTACTATGATGTTACATAGAGCAGCAAAACTCATTGGTGCTGAGATTCTGAATGCTTCAAATCACAAGGGCAAGAGAGAAGTTAGGTTTTTCTAAGGAAGATTGCATAATGCAGATATTAGATTTGTCTACCAAACACAGGCCAAGTCAATTCCCTGTAGAACTTGGCCTGAGGGTTGAGCATAGGATTTATTTTTCCAGTTCCTATTTTATCCCTATTCTACTTAGTTGCATTGATTTTAATGGAGGGAATCAAACACAGGCTAGCTTTCATATACTGGTGACTGGTGAGCTAGTTCATTTCCTCCCTTTGAATTTAAGATAGTTCATTAATTATTGGGTACCTGCCTTGTGGCATTTCGTAGGATAATTCCACAGCAGTCAAACAGATTAGCCAGGATTATGATTCAATTCTGGTTAATTTGTGTATTATTTGACAGATTAGACAGACCAGAATATTTACCAGAATTCAGGTCACATAGGAGAGAGATGGTGGAGCTAGCTGGTTGATATGGAGGAGCTACCAGATGTGCTAGAGCCATCAGAAGAGTTCCCAGACCCATACATATCAGACCACTACCAAGTATTCTAGGCTGGTGACCTTTCCCTCCAAAGTAGCCCACAAATATAACCTGCAATAACATTAAGTTAAGTTAAGTTAAGTTCCATAACCTCAAATACAAGGCATGAGTGTGCATACTTGTCAATTCACCCTTATTCTGCGGGAGGTTTAGGTACCCCACCCCCACCAAAGCTGCACACGCTCGCCCAAATGTTGAACAGCCCTCATTTGCTCACATGCTAGTATGATCCCACGTCATGTCAAGGAACAAATACATTCACAGCGTTCATTTGACAATTTATTTAGTTTTTAACTCAGGTTGACATGATCAGATTATGGTAAACTCACTGATGAGGAAACTCTGTAGAGTCGATAGACTGATACTACGTATAACCTTCACCTAGAGTTGCGAAGTGGAGAAGATGTTACAGGTGCATGTGCATGCTGCCAGATTTGGTTATGTTTTATATGTAGTTATTAGACTCTCCAAATAGTTCATGGTCCTTGAGCTGCACTTGCAGTAAGCGTACAGAGATTAGAGAATAGGAATATATATATAATATGTACATGTACTATGTAGATATAGGCATACCATAACCATTGCAGTAATATCGTAACTAATGGCTACCAGACTTGACTCTGTACTAGACAGGTGATATCTCCTCTCATATGACTCTATGTTAGCATTGTTAATTCCATTCACTGTAAACCCTGTAATATGTGGACGTTGAGTTGAGTACATGAATGCTATGAGGTCTACTGGTAATTATATTAGGATATATTAGGTACATATGGTGCTCTTACAGACTGCTTACTCCACATACTACTGATTATAGGGCTATACTATAGCTACATGTTTTGGTGGAGATCTATGGTTCACAGACAAGTACATTCATATTTATATCAATAATATGGAGCTTTTACAACGGTTACTGGCATCTTTATGGCTTACATTTTATTGAAACAGCAAAGAAATCAACTGCATATGAATGATGAAAATCCAACACTCTGGGATTTTAAAGGCTTCTGCTACTCTGGCGATTTTAACAAAATTCCTGATTCTGATTCCTTATTGCTCAGTGACCATTTGAGGGGTAAATCAATAATAATATACAATGTAATATCAGTGATACCTCCTGTCACTATTTCACTTTTTTGGCTTCACAATAGCATTTTCATTTTTAATATGGAAAAAATTTTAACAATGCCAAATATTTAATAATAAGTTATTTTATGGCTTTGCTCAACAACACTATGGCAGTCTAAACTAGCTGCACTGTGCTTTACTACACCATACAAAACCCACTTTTTACCACATATTATAGTGTCTCAAAAACCAAATGGGTCCAAATTCAAAATGCCTGCTTAGGTGAAAGGAATAGACAGAGAGTACCTTAGCTTGAGTTCTACAAGTGCCAAACCATACTGTTAATAGTCACAGTAGGGTGTGCACCCATGCAACCCACATTTAATGAGGTGAGTGGCATATATTTATTTTCAGGTCAAAAATGGGCTATTTAGAACATGTACAATGTATATACATATCGATTCCTAAGTAAAGGTCATAGGGCCTCCCGTGGCTCATTGAATTTCAAAATTTTAAATTCCAGCACCATGTTCTTAGGCTTGCTTTTGACTTTGACACATTGACATATTGTCCACCCCAGCATATAGCACTTACCTTGTACAATACCAAACAGTGTGATCACCACAAGGTAGGCCTTAGGATCAGCACAACGCTGTAACCAGGAGGGTTTACACGCCGCCCCGTATCCACAGCGGGTATCTACTTCGTCTTGTTCAGTTTGTAGAGCCTCAGTACTTTTATTTGATGTAGGGTCCACCTCGCTATCCATTCTCCAGAGTCAGCAGTTATAAACTCTATATTGATGACATAATAACAAGTAAATATTACAACTTATGATTATTCAATGGATTGCCAAATTGTCATCATAAAAGTGAAGGTATCATCATCATCATATAATAAAAGACGAACCGTTCTACGGTTTACGGTCTACGGCCTGCAGTCTGCGGTATGCGGTCTGCCGTCCTCTAATCAGATTCGGGGTCGAAATCCGGGACGACTCATATACGTTGCAATGCTGCCGGTGAGGATCTCGGCTTCTGGTGGCGCTAGGACCTTGGGACCGGGTCCCCCTGCATTGCTGCCGGTGTGGGTCACTAGCCTTAGGCCCTCAGAACCCGACCAAGGGTGGGGCGGGTGTTCGGCCAGTTCCAACACTTTTTCGGCAGGTAGGGTGGGTGTACGACCCATCCCACCCGCCGAATAAGTGTTGGAACTCGGGCTATGCCGGCAGCGAAGATCTCCTGGACCCGTGATTTATATATGTTACAATGCTGCCGATCAAGATCTCGGCTCCGGATGGTGCTAGGACCTTGGGACTGGGTCCACCGACATCGCTGCCAGGGCGGGTTCATAGCTTTAGGTCCTCAACTCTGCCAAAGGTGGGGCGGGTACCCGACCCACCCCATCCACTATGTTGGTGTTGGAACTCAAGCTATCTACTTGGAGTTGTCTTTTTAATGCAGGAGAGCACAACTCTTCATGGAGTCATTGTAACATGCCTGTGCCACCAGAGGTCCTGTACATGCATGACCACAGTACACTGTACATGAACACAAGCCATAATTACACGCGAGCGAAGCGAGCAACTAATGCAGTGAGACTTGCGTCGCAGACCAAGCACGAAGTGCTTGTACAACTAAAAACAGCTTTCTTGGAAGAAAAGTATGACACAACAATAATATCTGTTCAAGAATTCTATCAGTTCAGCTAAATTTCTAACTTGGAGCTGATTGTATAGATTAGACTCACTAACAGTTCTCGGCCCCACCCCCTGTACACAATTCCTTCTGAATTGAAGCTAAGTTTGAGTTTAATGGTTGACTAACTGTATATTGCATGTACCCTGAAGTAGGAAATGCTACAGTCAGTACTATAATGAGACATGACATCAGCTTACCTCTAAAGCCTTTCCTTGTCTTCTTACTGGTTGTCTGTAACTGGTTGCAAGGTGTGACACTAATGTTAGGTGGTCACGAAGTGTGGCAGGAGTGTAAGGTGCCTGTCATATAGTAGAGTACCTGTTGCAGCTACATGTACATGTATGTATGTATGTATGTATGTATGTATAGAGCAATCTCAATCTAGTAGCATACTGATACCAGGGAGAGAAGAGTGCTTCAGGGTATTTTATGATATCATTTTATTGGTGTGCACAGCCAATATATTTCCAATGCAAGAGATTTATTGTCCAGGAAACAGGGGGGGGGGGGGGGGGGGGGGGGCATGAGAGCAATAGATTAATTAATGGCGCAGAGGTAAAGATATACCAAAAACAGCATGGTAATAGTAATATATTACTACACGTAGATGTACATGTATTTATTCAACCTAACAGTTATAATCAATTCCTGTAAGTACTAAATCAAGAAAGATATTTTTAGAAGTGCTCTTCATTCTAGCCCGAGCTCCTAATCTGCAAATCAAAAGTGACCTTCTGTCTGTAGAACCTTCCACAGTTTATCTCCCGTGTTAGAGGAAATTTCCGATACTTTCTACTATTTTACTTTCTACCGTTTTCCTGTAGTTTGTCGATTGAGAAGCAATAGGCCAATAGCTAAATTTGGTCAATTTGCAACATATAATAATTTATAAAAAACTAATGGCAATTATTGTACTACTAACCACCAACCAGCTAGCTGAGAAACCATATTCCTGGACTTAATGTGAGATTGTTATGAATTACAACACATTGGAAATCAACCATTGCATGTTAATTGTATGCCAGCAAATTCCTGCAATAGCAAGAGGTGCTCCTCCAGAACATGTACATAGACTCTAACACTCTCTTCTAACTGTTACACAAATGTGTATACATGTATGATATAGGATAACAAGGATATAATAAAAATGTAGCTAATGTCTAGATTATGTAGAACATAGTGTAATGAGTAAGACATGAAAGGTATAAAGTTTGAATGCCATCAAAATATTAATTATCCTATACCAATTATATAATATATACAATGTATTGCATATACATGTAACATACATGCAATAACCTGTAGTGTAGGCTATAATATTAAATTTTATGGCTTTCATGGAAATCTAGTAGTGGTTATCTTCTCTTTATACATACATCTCATTCATAATAGATTTCATGCTCAAGCAGACACGTCTTCCTGCACATAGACTTGAGTGCAATAATTAAACCAAACATCACGAGCTATATGTATTATTATTCATGAGAAATTAAAGATGGATATCTCTGTCTGTGTCTGATTTATCTGCTTCACACGGAAATACCCTCCAAGACTACGTATGTTCTAGACCAAAGAGGAGGGGAGAGCGCATAACTCTTAGTTAATATTTAGTTGAATGTCTCACATGGTTGCAGGAAAATAGAACAGAAAATAAAACAGGTGTATTGAATGCACCAAGTGTACCATGAATTCAAGAATAATAGAGTAATAATTTATTATGTTATGCACAAAGACCAGTCGGGAGCTAAATGAAGAGAATTCCAACAAGAAAAATTGTCTGCTAAATAGCAGCCATGCTAGGCAAAAATAAGTACAAAAATACTAAATATTATCAAAAGTAGTATTAGTTGGTGTTGTTATCAGTTTTTGGTAATTGTGATAAAAATTACATAAAATATTATGTGTATTGGCACATGCATGTACAGATTAGATACCAAAGTTATGTTCTTGGAGAGTCAATCAAAGTCTTTTGTGAGTGCCAACGACAGACCTGCAATTTGGACAGTGGTGTGTGACATCATGACACTGAGGAACACAGAACGGTATAAGGCAGCAACCAAGCCAAAACCTGTAAAATATTTGCTAGAAATAAGTAGTGCAGCAAACAGAAATGTTGTTAAGTAATCATATAATATAAACATGATCTGCATTTCCGAAAAACAAAGCGGCAGCTACATACTAAATAGGTTTTGGAGATCTGCCCCAAACGCATCTCATTATTATACAGTTTGAACAATGGATCAATTATCAGCAACATATCGCACCACTCTACCAAACTGTATTAGTTACTATTACACAATATTACACGAGTGAAGCATACATTTGAAAGCACATTATTTGGTGTATAATATAAGTATTCTGATTTATATTATTGCATCTAATTATGACTATTTCAAGGTAGAGCATTTTTGAATTCAAGACACTACTTTATGAAATCCGAAATAAGACTGGATTTTAGGATTCAAGTGATTTTTCCTGAACATTTTGTCAGCTTTTATATTTGCATGCTAGAATACCAACAGTTTCAATCGCTACTCAGTAAATTATTTATAGCTCATATGCTTTTTAATTATAATATATTTCAATAAAAGATGAGCAGAAGGAAGACTAGTGACACTACATGTATGTACATGGGTACAAGTGATAATTGATAACGTTTAGGGAGTTATGTTCCCTTTACTGATATAATCGTATGAGCAGACAACTTTGAGTATGGATTGCTAGGACATGGAAGAGCTGACAGTTGATTGGGATATGATGAGTAGTTCTGTATGTAGTGATGGACTAGAAGTCAACGCTAGCTGGGCCGCTATTACTAGGAAATCAGTGCTGGGAATGTAGGTGATGCGACTATGTAATTTAAATAGTAATTTTGTTTATTTCATAGCAATGAATTATATCATAATTATTAATACACTATAAATGAAAATTATTGTGTGCTGCTGGATTTTCAGTCTAGGACACTAATTACAATAGTGAGACGACTTTTGAGACACAGCAAATCAACAAAAGACTCGAGAATTCTCAAGTCTCATTTCAAGACTGCCTGCTCAATGATAAGTTATCATTGATAACTGTGTCTCACCAGCTTTTGCAATAATTAAAGATTGTCCGACCTTCAAATCAAAGTAAATTGAAAAGCTTTGTAAGGTATCCCAAATTAATTATTTGAAATATGGAAGGAAAGATTGCTCCAAATTGTTGATGTACTGTACTTGTGTATGTGCTTATGGTATTATGTATACATAACATATACATAATTATGTCATGTACACATGTTTATTTATAGCTACATTTTAGCGTGCCTATACAACAATAAAGGTAAAAACCATTACAAAAGTATACTGCTAATAATTCTCTGCAAATTTTAAAATAATGCTCACAATCGTCAGATGAAATGATGATACTTGATGCAATGCTGGTAGCAGTGCAAAGAATCCATAATGTATTAATATATACATAATAATTATAACAACACATGTATATGTATATGTATATACAGCATAAAAATACATGTACACGTATACATGTATGTGCACATGTATATACTAATACTAATATACTAATATACTAAATATACTAGTACTAATGTACTAAATATACTAATGTACTAATGTACTAATGTACTAAATATACTAATGTACTAATGTACTAATATACTAACGTACTAACGTACTAACGTACTAACGTACTAACGTACTAATATACTAATATACTAATATGCTAATATACTAATATACTAATACAATATGTATATATACATATACCTACATACCTACATGCATGTACGTACATACGTAGGTACGTGTACATAAATACGTACATCTACATGCATCGTAAGTATAATGTGTGTACAGTACGTATACATGGGCTATACGCACTTGTAGACGCAACCACATACATGTACTGTATATGCAAATGCTTTGGGTAAAAGGAAGAATGATAGATTACCCGAAGAGCAGCAGCCCAAGGCAGATGAGCAAGGCAAATGTTCCTGGTTTGGTTGTTGTGGTCGTGACAATCTGGGCACAGCATACAGGGCAGGTTGTCGATGTGGGACGTTCTCCCAGATGAACATTCTGTACTACCATAGGTACTGGAGCTCCGCCCACTACTACTGTAGTGTTGCTGACTGAAAATAAAACAACAATTGCAGTGAGAGAATAACTCCAAAGTATAACCGATGATGTTATCATTGGTAAATGGTATCGAAATAGTAGACGACAATATAATAAAACTAATTTATATTTTATATAAATTAGAATATGAACAATCCGCATGCTTTGCCACAATGTACACATAGTGTACATGTATTATAGATGTAGAGTCAATAACTGCTCGGTGGTTCGGTGTTTTCCCCGCACCGGATTGCTACTGAGTCCATGAAATTTTAACAATATGAGATTAGACAATTTATTTATGTATAGCCTATGCATATTATGCATATAATGTACATTATATTTTACATGTATTTACATAACATAATGTACATAGTACATACACACATGATATGACCTGTACAGTGTGTCCATACTTCGTACAACAATACAACACACATTGTGTCTTGTATTATATATCCATTATTTATATACATAGATGATAGATGCTCATACACAGACTATCTATTACTCAGGTATAATTAGGAATGTTTCATGGGTAGTTATGCCTCCCTACTGCCTGTCTGTGCTGATTTTGCATCTAACAGAATTCACAATTTACAATACAAGACCAAGCAGTCAGTGAAGTCTTATGGAAACTAATGTTACAATCACAAGTTGAGAGTTGAGGCCTATTACCTTATACTTTGTAGGCAAAGTTTAGCCGTGCACATGGTATATTGAGAGTTGAATGCTTATGTGCAATAGTTGTCTTACCTTGTCCATATTGAGGTTGTGGTTGGCCGTACTGGGGTGGTGGTGGTTGTCCATATTGTGGAGCAGGTTGTCCATATTGAGGAGCAGGTTGTCCATATTGTGGAGCAGGTTGTCCATATTGTGGAGCAGGTTGTCCATATTGTGGAGCAGGTTGTCCATATTGTGGAGCTGGTTGTCCGTTTTGTGGAGCAGGCTGTTCATTTTGAGGGTCTACATCAAATGTCAAATACTAATATACACTGTAAACGCATCTGAAAATGACTCACAGCAGTATGATTGTGTATATACATGCAATATATATAGTCCTGAAGGACTATAGCCAACAAGTTTTGAAAATTCAAAATGAAAACAAAACCGTGCACTATAGATTACACTTTTTATTAGACATGTGCAGACAATAAAATTAATAGCATTGTGTTTAGTGTGAACTATAAATAGTACTATGTGTATACACCTAAATTATACCTGACATTGTGTCTTGATCTTGTACAACCTACACCAGTATCTGTATTATTATAAGAGTGAATTCAGCACAAAATGATACTAAAGCAGTGCTGTACTACACGTACATGTACATACAAAGGAGCAACGACTTGTTGGTTTGCAGCTCAGTCTATTCATCACACACAATGGATAGATGAATAGCTCATTATTAGATGTCAATGAGGTCTACTAGCAATTGTTTACCCGTTTCCAAGGTCACCTTCTACTGCTAATAAGCAATGGATGTGTTTCAATCAATGTTTTTATTTGATTTGTTTAGTATTCCACCACTTTTAAGTTACACAGCAGCAGACAACTCTTTAGAATTTTTTATTGATAACAACTGACTGTTCAATGATAACATGACTGCTATAACATAGAACTGCAAAGAGAATGGTAGATAAAACAAATATGGCTGCAGGTCTCAAAATTACAAAATGAAATCTAGGTTACCAATTTACCAACAAATACTGTAGTATAGACAGCATATATTACATGCACAGTGTTACTTGTATTTGCTACATGTAGATATTGTAGGCATACATCATAATACTATTGCATTATTATATAATATGTAACTTCAAGAAAAGAATATACAAGTTTACTAACAGTACTAACAGAAAAAAATGGAAGGTGATTGTACAACATACTAACAATAGGTGGATTTAATAAAAATAAATACTTCTGTTATTATGGCATTTCAAAACAGGGGAAAAAGTTACAATTATATTAATGTAAGTATTATTATATTATTAATATAATACTATATTATGACAGATATTATATTATATTATATTATTAATATAATACTATATTATGACAGATAGTATATTATATTATATTATTAATATAATACTATATTATGACAGATAGTATAATATATTATATTATTAATATAATACTATATTATGACAGATAGTATATTATATTATATTATTAATATAATACTATATTATGACAGATAGTATAATATATTATATTATTAATATAATACTATATTATGACAGATAGTATAATATATTATATTATTAATATAATACTATATTATGACAGATAGTATATTATATTATATTATTAATATAATACTATATTATGACAGATAGTATAATATATTATATTGTTAATATAATACTATATTATGACAGATAGTATAATATATTATATTATTAATATAATACTATATTATGACAGATAGTATATTATATTATATTATTAATATAATACTATATTATGACAGATAGTATAATATATTATATTATTAATATAATACTATATTATGACAGATAGTATATTATATTATATTATTAATATAATACTATATTATGACAGATAGTATAATATATTATATTATTAATATAATACTATATTATGACAGATAGTATAATATATTATATTAGTAATATAATACTATATTATGACAGATAGTATATTATATTATATTATGGAAAATATAAAAGTAAACACAAACCAGTGAATTCACCATAAAATGATTGCTATGTTATAGTTATTATGATTGGTTGATGCTGGAACTGAGTACATGTGCCAACCAATAGAACTTTCTACAAATAAATACAAGCATACCTACAATGTATAACATACATTTACATGTATTTACACATAATTATAGGATTTGCATTTGTGTATAATATGGTATTTTCACAAAGTTCACAAATCATCTATCGGTAGCCATAATATACAATATAAATAATAAAACTGAACATATACACCTGTCCACAAGGGAGTGTATAAAGTTGGACCAATAGATGGTTTGGTGTAGCATGGAGATATAGAGGTGGGCCTATATTAGAAACAAACAACATTGAATAGAAACAGACATGCACTGCAGGCATACTTAGACATTCATGACCCTGTAACCTTTAGTATGATTGTGACAACAATGCTGCCGCAGCCACCATGATTTATATAATTGATCAAACAAGATGGGAGAGGACAACCCCAAATTGATGATATAATATAATGGGAGGGGTTTTACTGTAGACATAATATAACATTATAATATTACAATGAACATGTACATGTATATTATGTCTACAGTGACATACTTACTATAATTGTCTCATAACATGTTCATGCTCTCACTGTCTGCCTCTGACCCATTGGCATTGCTTGTTTCATTGTCAGCTACAGCTGCTTTTACATGTACAGACTCTCTGGCTATTGGAGGTTTGTATGCTGCTATACCCAGTATATTGAAGACCAGAGCTAGCACCTTCAGTACTATAGTAATGATGAACAGTCTCAGGGACATGTTGAAGTTATTATATACCCAGCAAGATCCTCTAACAGAGCATTCATCATCCCATAAACTACAACTTGCATCTATCATTGAGCCAAACATTATAGGACCTGGTATACTGCCTACAATATATATAATACATGTACATATTATGTTATATAACCTATAATACAATATAGATATTACATATATTATATAACCTGGTATACTACCTACAATATAATATATACATATTACATTATATAACCTAGTATACTACCTACAATAATTAGAGTTATTACATTATGTAACACAGTATACAGTGGACGCCTGCAATGCCAAAAGTGCATAAACAAGAACCATTTGACGAAGAGGTAGATGGAGGTCCTAACAGTAAACGAGATTTTCTCTGTGCTTTGTCAAAGTTGAAGCAGGAGAATTCATAATTATAATATCTTATTTTTTACTTGTGTAATACTCGAGTCCAATAGCCACAAACAAGAATTTTAGTTGATCAATATTGTGAACAGTAACGCACCCAACAAACTAGTACAGTGATCACCACAATAATCATTCAGATACGAAACATCTAGAGAGAGGACAATTCCTGAATGCAAGTGAATACAAGGGAAGGTGATGAACAAGTCACAACGTGAAGTAGTTTGCTTACCAAAGAATCGTAGGAAGACCCATTGTAGAGATATGGCAAAGGCTCTTTGCTTTTCTGGTACAACTCTGCAAAATACAAGTAATATTCTGTCAGTACAAATGTTGATGTTCTCATTAGCTGTTTCTGCAGGTCTGAACTGGATCATACATTGTAGCTGATACACTGATACATTCTATGGATAGGCATACCACTGGAACCCCTTACATATGCCCTGGCTGTACATCTAACCTCAGTGTTGCTATGGCTACCACTTACCTCAGCGTTGCTATGGCTACCACTCACCTCAGCGTTGCTATGGTCAATGGAGAACCCATCATAAAGGTGAAGAAGAAAACCAGGAAAGCCATAGGAATGAAGACACCCAGCAGGTTGCATTTCTGGGGGCAGGTTCCTGTGGTTGTCTTCGTAGAGTTAGCAGAATTGAACGCAGTGCAGGTACAGTTTTCATAAACCTAGAAATTACATAATTAGTATGGCACAATATTTGATTTGGCATGAAACCAATTATATTAGCAATAATAGTAAAATGTGAACATTTACACATATTATAACAATACACTGCACAAAACCCACACTGTTCTTGTCAGCGTCTACTACAGCTTCCTGTGAACAGCCAGCATGACAAGGAGAGAAATACTGTATACTATCTGCACAGACAGGATCATAAACACTGGTAGTACATCCACACCCACTGTTACAGGTTGAGTGTAGATTCACACCAGATAATTCTTGTCTGTAACGAGAGATAAACCTGACAAAGCTGTAATATCAGCACATAAAATAATTCCAAGTTTGCACTAATAATGCCATTGATCAGAAGAACTGTGTTATGGATTATAACTCTAAGTTAACCACAGATTCAAACACATAGGTTGCTATAAGGTCAAGGTGATGGGACTCATGCCGCAGCTGTTATTCCTGCAGATCATAAAATTCCACAATTTGCATTGAATTACTAAACTTATACATTTAATGAGCGTATTCAACTTTACCTACTATAGAAGTTACACAATAATATCACCATGCAGACAGCTGCACAACTACTATCTACATGTATATACATGTACATGTATATGCAGACAGCTACACAACTACTATCTACATGTATGTACATGTATATGTAGACAGCTACACAACTACTATCTACGTGTATATACATGTATATGTAGACAGCTACACAACTACTATCTACGTGTATATACATGTATATGTAGACAGCTACACAACTACTATCTACATGTATATACATGTATTATTTAGACAGCTTTGCAACTAATATTTATAGATGGATCAACTTCCATCTCCCAACCTAACGAATTCTCGTATAGAAGAACATAATAGCCTGTGCTCCACTGCTTACCCAGGGTACTCAGTCTTAACTCCAGCTAAGTTGGCACCACCACATCTGGCCCAGAATACAGGACTGACAAGCATCACAACAATAGAGCAGACAACAGTAAGCTTTAGGATACCAGGGACTTTGAGTTGAAACCTCTTGCATATATATCCTCCAATAAACTGTCCGAGAGCAGCTCCAGGTACAGCCATGAAACCTAACGGTGTGATAGAGAACGGGGTTTGTGTTATTATATAAATATACAAACACATACAACGAGTTATCCACCACATGATCATCATCCATAATGAGAAACTACTGCATGCTATAAGTTAAATACTTTACCTGTCAACATGGCCGACCAACTAGCCGTCTGTCCAAACTGGTTGCTGATATACTTTGGCATGAAAGTACTGAATCCAGCAGCTAAAGTGAGTTCAAAAGTGACCACAGCTGTAACACACATATAAGCTGGGTTCTTCAGCAGATACCTGTAAGTAGAGATCATTGAGTTAGTATATAGATAGCAATCGTAATCACATTGAGATCTTCACACATCACTTGTATGGTGCAAGATGCCTTATATTTGCCTATAATTGTTGAAATAATATTTATTTGGCTACATCCCATATCAATATGGCCGCCAGATTGCAGCGTGTGAGCCACAAACATGAAACTCAAGTTGAACCAGAAACTCTTGTCGGAGCAGACTAGCTGGAGTTGTCTTCTCTAAGCAAGTTGACTGGAGTTATCTTCTCAAAGATGTGTAATGTCAAACCAGAGGGGCAGTTTCAGTGTAATATTATACTACATGCTTACTGATTTCTGTTTAACCATCCTCTGTTCACCACTAAACACGCACTGACTAATCTAGTCCACCTAACCCTGTATACTGTGTAGAACTGAATGCAGTAGCAGACCAATTACACATGCATAGCTGTTGAGCCTAAAGATGTAAATGTACATCACACAGTCAACCTTTCACATAATCTATACAGTAGTTACGTACCAGGAAGCCTTTGGCATGTCCTTAACTGTCAACCCAAACCCTTCTTGGTTAACAATCTCCTCAGCACCATTGTCGTGAGCCTCTGATATCTTCCCTGCACGGATAGCAGCTGTACCTGAGACAGCAAGTGACTGATATAGTGGTACAGGGAGCTAAGAGTACATAGTCTCACAATCACCAGTTACCTTCACTATATAAAATTAATTTATTATATAAAGTTGAAATTCCTAAGAATATTTACCTGGTAGCTCTCTGGGGAAGAGAAACATAAAGAATGCTAATAGAGTAGATATTATAGAACTGATAACAAATCCTAACCACCAGGCTCCAACCCATCTGGGATCACTTGGAGTCAGTCCTCTGAAACGCAATTACAGATAATAAGTAGGACGACACATACAGTAGTCTACACAATCATTACTACATTATAGTTGTAGGGATTTGTCACACCATGTTAGGAGTTGCCATGGCCAAAAGGAAGATAACTCCCCATATTATGTGAGAAGGAATAATTACAGAGATTATAATATGAGTTGATAAATAAGAATAATACAAATTATAAGGTTCCGTGGGAAGGAGTAGTGCCAGCCCATCATTGGCCTCAATTAATATCCAGCCAATAATAACATCACATTTGATATTAACCAATTATAACAGGGCTATGTGTATAAAATCCAAAATGTGGCAAGAGTTATCTTTACTTCAATAGGTACACTCTCTTGTGGGCAGTGTGTCACTCTTCAATCAGCAAAATATTTAGGATCTGAAATCCTGTGATCGATGCTGTATCTACACATAATATATTGTACTGTATCTACACTGTACATATCCCTGATAGCAATATGAATACTATGAGATGTGTTGACAGCTGATATAAAAGCAGTCAATAGAACTTTACTTACTAATGGTAGTTGAATGAGTGTAGCCTATACATGTATGTAAACTGAAACCCTGTGTTACTACATGTATATGGCATGCAATGGGTGTCTTATAACATGATTCTTAGAAGATATAAGTGAAGTACAGGCAGTAATCTGTAGTCCAGTTATTTAGTCTCCAGTACGTTATGTTTGACACTTTGGGCATCTTCATTCTATTATTATGTCCTTACTAAATACAACTATATGTACACTGTATACATGACTGTATGTAGATGTAGGCCTACAGGGTAATACTGTAATGGTTTCTGTGATTTGGTGCGGTCGTCCTTGGACGACTACCGACCCAGAAATGAAGTGCCTATGAGTGGTGCTAGGACTTCGCATTAGATGAAAGATCGAGCGGTCTCAGTAGCCCAATAACTACCAGAGACGACCCATCTGGTCCCAAGTCTGACCTTCAGACTATACGTTGAAAGAGAGTGATCCGACCTAGTAGGCGGTTCGCTAAGCGAATGACCTGACAAAAGGAAGTGAAAGTCTCTGTATCAAGTATAGATGTGTCTTTATTGAAAGCCAAGTGAAGACTGAGACTATGAACAGTGAAACAATGCCCTTTATATAGTATAAGGACTTCCGCTCGACGTAGTGTCGGGAAAAGACGACGTAAGGTCGTCCGGAAGTTGCGCAACAACATGGCCGCCGGAAGCCCGACGGCGACCCAAAATAGGTCGGGTTCTACAAAAGTTGCTTATAATGGTCCAATTCATGTACAAAATGAATATCAATGGATTCTGAGAGGTCGGGCCTCTGTACATGGGTATAAAAGGCATTAAAAGACTTAGTAATAATCATACATGAATGCACATCAGTATGTAATGGGTATAAACACATGGATACACGTATATAGACAGTAATTAAATGGTTTAACATGCAATACAATTGAATGTGGGTATACGAGCAGCTAGTTATGAGAGTTTGAGTGTCAGCTGAGTAGCGCTGTGACAACTACTAGGCACTTAGGGTGCTGTAGGGCTTTGTCCGGTAGCTGGAGTTGTATACAAATGTCCTGTACCATTACAATACTAAGTCTGCCCTCCCCAGCAAGGCATGAAACCCAAATGATAAAAGCATACTCACTTACTCTGGGGGTGGTTTAGGGAAGTCCACGTATATATTTAGTAGGGATCCACCAAGTATATATCCTAAAGCAGGTCCCAGTATTGAAGAGCCTGCCATTATACCTTAAAGACAAAATACAGAAAGTGTATAGTATGGTGTAGCATGTTACAGTAGTAACACCATAGTGTACAATAATCATGCCAAATGAACACACAGATACGTAGATATAACAGATTAATCTTGGGGGGTCTCAACTCTCAACATGGCAACACAGCAAAGAATAATACAAGCCAAAAGAAAGTAGTAATGTATCAGCAACACAGCAAGTAGTAGTGACTGCACTACCAAGTGTGTGTGACCAGTACGTACATTACGTAATACTTAGCTTTCACCTGCATATATGTAGGCATATATTATGTTAGGTCATGCAAACATACAAGTCAAAAGTAAACCAAACAGCAAAGGACAACTCTGAAACTCAAGTAGTACACTACACCGGACTTTCACCATTTCCAACTTACTGTACAAAACAGATTCCTGGTGCCTTCAAACAGTGCAGAAGGAAGTTGGCTTACTTATTACATCATAGGTAGCTAAACATACAATACATCAACAGAGTTGACGTTAGGGCAGCATTTACACAGATTTATAGGTTTGTGTTGGCAGCACCATATACATATATAGGCAAATTCACCAGACTTTAAACAATTAAAGGGTTCTTAACAGTACAAGGATAACACCTTTATATATACTTAGTTACCTACATGTATGTAGTAGCAGATACTGCAGGCCTAATGCGTATCTACAGTGTCAATGGTCTTGTAGACCATAAAATGGTGTAAACCTAAAATCCCTAACACAGCGTGCGAGATATACATTCCTGTTTGCTATCACCTATATTAGTGGAACATTGCACTAAGAATAGACTATCACAGAAGCGTACTAAGTACTGCATGTATTATAACCACTTACCTACGTAGAGTGGGGACATCTTAGCTGTGACACTTTGGTCCAGATATGTCACACCTAAAGAGTAGAGACATGTCCCACCAAACCCATTTAGTGCTTGTCCAAGTAGTAGTATATAGAGATAGTTCTTAAGGAATGCATTATCTTCACTGGCATCACAATTTGTTCCCAGATTGGAGTCTAGAAGAGATGAATATATAATATGGTATACCAGGATTGAGGGCCAATGACTGACCAACACCTAATGAAGTCGAACATCACTGAGGACCTACATGTATTATAGTCAAATAAACAAAGATCATAATCATAACTTGGTTGCAACAACATGAACTGGATGAAGAATACCAGTACACATACTACTCTGAATGTAAATTCAACTGACAGCTGACTTGCACAACATCAAATGATCTGTTGTTATCTTTGGTGATATAAGATGCAACCACTAAGTTTATCAGTAGGTTGGTCAACTTTACTATTATTATTACAGTGACTATCTGATTGAGCCCCCATTACTGGAAGACAGTTTTACCCACTGGGCTATAGCTTGATAGACTGTAGGCACAGCACAAGACTCTTCTGCCTCTATGGTTGATCTGACTATGCACCAGGATTACCATAAACATAACTTACATATTTACCACAGGTAGAAAATTGCAGATAAATTATATTTTATGTTACAAGCACATAATTTTTTGTTCATTAAATATCAGGCAATGCTGAAAGTCGAAGCACTGTTTGAGAATCCTTCTACAACAGTTGAGGGGAGACAATTCCAAGCACACAATGTAATGGAAATACTAAGAGAAATGCCAAAGTAGTTACATGTGTATGTGGGATTGTATATGTATCATGGTCAACTATATAATTGGCCATGAGATGACTGCACTCAGAGTTGAATGCATCCTATGCCACTGTCTTGGTAAACAACATGCTGGTGGTGATTAGCCTAGTTGTCAAACTCCTCTGTAAATATGAGGGATCTTCAGCAACAGGTAGTACATACTTGTGACATCACATATTAAAGAACTAGTACTTACTTGTGACACCACATATTAAAGAGGTAGTACTTACTTGTGACATCACATGTTAAAGAGGTAGTACTTACTTGTGACATCACATGTTGAAGAGGCAGTACTTACTTGTGACATCACATGTTAAAGAGGCAGTGCTTACTTGTGACATCACATGTTAAGGAGGTAGTACTTACTTGTGACATCACATGTTAAACAGGTAGTACTTACTTGTGACATCACATGTTAAAGAGGTAGTACTTACTTGTGACATCACATGTTAAAGAGGTAGTACCAACTGGTTGATATGGTGGAGCAGTGAAATGGGCTAATGACATGATAAAACATCCCAAACCAATAGATGCTACTCCAGCTCCCAAGTACCTTGTTTGATAACCAGTTCCTCCAAAGTATCCAACAAATAGCACCTGTAATGTGATAATATGCATTACAAATATCAACTGTAATATTATGACAATATATACTATTACTTAAGATATATTTTATACAATGTGTAAATGCAATAGCATGGCGAGATCAGCTCAGACTGGATACAGCGAACTCAAAAATAGTCTCCAAGATCTCGGTGGGGGACCGAGAAGTGCACAATCCAAATGCACAACTCCCACAAGAACTCATTTCTTACTGATCAGTAGCTGGGATTGTATGTGTATATTTTGTTCCATTGCAACACTGCTGAGACTGGAGAGAATATACAACCAGAAAAGCTAAAAGAAAAAATTGAGTTTCTCGAATACTATAAATCCAATCTTTCAACACAAATATACCATAGAATAGAAACTTAGTAGATGTGCATTGTTACACTAGAACTTGCTTTATTCTGCTCAATAAACTCACTGACATAATGTCAGTTATTTGACAAGTTAGTATGCCTACTACATCACTATCTCACAATCCTGTGGGACCGTTTATTACAAAATGTAAAAAGAAGCATTCAACAATGACATCTTGTGGTGTTCCATAACTAATGTAATAACTTACAGTGATACCAGCTGCTACATCATAGAAACTGGCTACTAGTCCTGAATTCTTACTAGATAAAAGATATCTTCTTTCATATGATGAAATGTTCACATTGTTTATACCATTCACTGCAAACCCTGTGAAATATACACACCTACATACACATGGACCGCATTGCCATGTACATACATACATGTACATACATACATGTATATACATACATGTACATACATACATGTACAAAGATTATTTTATATATTATTATGTACACTTGAATTTTTAAAAATAATCAGTTTTAAGATGAATACATCAAGTCTTGGTACGAATTCAACAATGTTATTGCCAAAATTGTTAAAGATTAGAAAAATCATACAAACTTGTTACCACTGAAGGCTAGGCTTAACTAGAGGCTGTTTGTTCTTTTCCAGCCAACGGAGCCTCGTTCTCGAGCTAATTGGCCAGCTGTTTGTTCACATATGCAAAGCCCAGCATGTTGGTCTTTTCGGTCTGTGGTAATCGGTTAATATAAGATACAACGACTCCAATTATCTACCTTATTAGATAGAAACCAGCTCTTTACTAACAAGATATTAATCGAGGTCATCGGTGAGCTGGTACTAGGCCTCACCCAGAGAGCCATACCAACAAACAGCGGAGTCGGCCTGTCAAAGATCACGGCCTCTAGTGGAGCCGAACCTTTAGGAAGTTTAAACTCACCTTGCATTATACTACATAATGAAATTATCAGAAGATACACTTTAGGATTTGCACATTTCTGTAGAAATTTTGGTTTACATGACGTTGTGTAACCACATGACGTATCCACCGTATCTGTGACCTCAACCTCAACCTCTGCAGGATCTCCCAATTTCTCCTCTTCTCCCATTGGAGGACCCGTTTCCTCCATTTTACCCATCAGTTCATCAAGCTTCTAAACAATATGATATCTAGTCATACTGTATATATACATGTATATGCATATTTATGTAATACACAGCACTTCAACGGAATGTAACAATGAGAAATATCCATTGTCAGTCTATCAATGTCGCAAATAATGAGTAACGGAGAGAACTTAAACCATTGTTGAGAAAAGTAACACCACAGTGTATACTGGTTATATAATAATAGGCCCTATTTGTTACATAAAAAATCTATGCAAACTAAGAGTGCTACCTCAAAAAAAAGACACAAAACGATATAGGCCTACAAAACATTAAGAGAATGGTGTTGGGAATTCATCTGTACTGATCACTCTACTAGCCACTCAATTTTCCTTTCCGCTATTTCAATGCAATCTTCTAGCACTTTGAACTTTGAAATGACAAATCCCAAACCTGACCAGAACACTGGTATCTCTAGAGAGTAGCCTGTCACTGGTCAGATTGATTAACAGTCTGAAGTTCAACATCTGCTGGCTACCAGCAGTCACTCAGTGAAATTACTGATTGCCTACCATCACGGCAAAGTTATGTGCTGAGTCGATAAAATATTTATTCAACCACAGTAGAAGGACATTCAATCAGAATAACCATAGTATCTTACTCGCAATCGAGATCCCAACAGTTCCGATAATTACACTTAGGCTAAATAGACAATACCAACAAAGATGCCGTCTATCCCAGTCCAATGATCACAATCATGCTCTTCAGACTGGCAATCATGATTGGACTTTCCTGCAGCAGCGGGATTGAAAATACTGCCTGAAGGCTATACACTTTAGCATAAAAATTGTGTCAATTATGTAGATTACAGCCATGATAGGCCCTACATAAAATCTGGTTCAAAACATTCTCACCCTCATTACCACTAGGCAAGCATTGGTTAGTTTGGGAAATATTCTGCTATATATAGGCCAATGTAGGGCTAGGAATTCACTAATGACTTCACATAATGATAGTTATGTGGGATTGTCTACTAAGTTTTGATAACACTTTTGATTTACATGTATATTTCTATTGCCATCCAAATTAAACCTTTAGCTTTAATCGTTCATAAAATCTCAATCTCCATCTGTTACATTTGTCTTCATCTTGCAGACCTACATTACACCTTTACAGGTCTTTGCAGTACACAAATACAAACGAACCATTAGATTATGATTACTTTATCAAGTCACAAGTGAAACAAGACAAGATGACGATTATTCAAGACGACAAAATTGCTGTGTCCAGCTGAGTAGCAAAAGCGCAGCCGCATAGCATACAGGCCAGCTGCACCAAGAAAGAAAAACGAAACTAGGTAAAGTCGGCATGTGTTAGGCTGTAAAGTCCTGTGGGGTGCCAGCCAAAACAGCAGAATGGAGGACGGCCTCCGGGCTTAGTTCCATGGTTACGAGAAGAGATCCATTAGCAACAAGGAGAGAGACTGGGAGGAGGTCATGCAGATCTTGCCGTGTGGGCACGACTCTATGTACCAAACTGTGTGGAATTAGTAGACTCAACACAGCAAGGCCTGAGGCTATGTGTAGGAAATGGATGTTGGGTCCTAGTGGTAGCCATCAGACTGTACTTTGAGAGACCCAAGTCTAGAGGGTGTGTTTTACCCTAGTGTTAGCAGCAAACTGTAAGAGACTGCATAGTACTATAGTAAATAGTACTTCTATTGATCTACAGTGTACAAGCAATAGAACACAAATGTGAAACTATGCTACTTAATGTAGCCTACATGCGAAAATCGGTTCCGCATCGAGGTCAAAAGGCTAATAGGTGCATAGATTGGCATTGGACTCAGAAAGAGGTCAGAGTTACAATATTGAAAATCGGCATCGGATTACAATAGAAAAATGCACTGTTACATAGTTTAATAGATATTAAAAAATGCAGTGTAGTGTCCAAGATAAAAGTAAGGGTATGCAGAGTTAAAGATATACTGTTGTAATAGACACCAATTAAAAAATTATATAGCTCACTCACACAATGTACTCACTATGCACGACAATCACAATGCTTTTCAATGCAATTGCTGAATAGTTATAAGAGAATGTCATTTAAGGAATATAATTAATATGTACAAGTGTCTCTTAAAAGAAGTGTCGGCCCAGGGCACAGCAATATAAAATACAGAGAGTTGCCAGATTCGGTGGGAGCACAGTTACAACACAGGATGAGAGCCCAGTCGAGAGTGAAAGTGTCTAAAACAAGCAGTGTCTCGCTACCCCGCATTACCTAAGTAGATGGCACCTCAATGTGATTATTTTTTACTCTACTTACGTTGGCTCAGATTCAGGCAAGTTGACTGCAGCTACGACAGCCAACAACATGGATTTTAAAATAAAGGCAAATGTCTTGGTCTTCTTTGCAGTCAGTGTGCTTTTGATTTTCGTGTGCCAAAATCTACTTCCGCTGACTTTTAAATTTGTGTTTGTTTATGTAGTCTTTGTTCTAAGAAGATCCAAAAACTTTAGAAAAGCCATAGAGAGAAAAGCCTATTCGAAACATTAACATCAGGTAAAAACAATGACATCGTGTTGTGCCACAGTCTATAGACTTAGCAACCGCTCAAGTCCATTTTAGTCGTAAAAATCCATAATAGTGCCTACAATATTCGCGGGACATATAATTACTATATTAAAATTATTGCAAGGCTGTGAGTGAGAGAGAACAACTCCTGCCAATAATTTCTAGTGTAATGCTTGTTTCAGTCATACCTGCAAGCATAGCCAACCTGTATCCTAAAATACGGCTGCCCTATTTCATTGCTCAGCTAGTCAATACGAAATTATACACTAGATTGCATGAGAGTGGTAATCATTCTTTGTAAGTTAGCACTAGCAGTAACAATAGTATTGGATTAAAATTCTTGCTGTTCAGTTTCCCCCAGTTATCAAGCATTTTGCTCATGTTGTGTTTTTCTCAGAGCATGACAATTTTTTGTCTGTATTATGCATTGCACAAACAAGACAAGCAAAAATAATATTACTTCCAGCTAAAACAGTATTTTGCTAAGACAACTAATTGTAAAACATGGTAACACATACATGTACATGTTGTATACTATACGATTTATTATAAATACACAAGTATAAGATTTAGATTTTCAGATGTATAACAAAGTAGCACAATGAAATCCTCATCCAAAGATATAAAACTGGACAGGTTATGTATGAGAGGACTAGAAGTGTATTAGCTACTAAAACTTTCTACCAAGAGTATTGTAAATTAATCCTATAACAACAAATAACTTTAGTAAATATATTTATTATAAAATATCTGAATATACAAAAATATAGGTAAGATTTGAGAAGTGCAAAGTATAAACTCGAGATAGAATAGAGTTGTCCATGGGCTCATATTTTGTATTTCAGCATAGCCAATCAGTCATAGTTAGTTATACACCTACAAAGGTAATACACAGGCCATGGATCTCTCTGTGAAGTACAGTCAACTACTGGTCAAGAAATAATGTGAGATGTTGAGTAAGTCTACTTGTTGGTAGAAACCTGCATGACAGTTATTTTTAACAGGAGGTTACTGTAAGGATTCCAGATCATATGAAATAATACCATGACTCAGTATGACTCACCCTTTTCTTGTTGAATATAGATGTTTCTGATGTGCCTAAGTCATCAAAGTCTGAGGTAGCAGCAGCCAGTGCTTGCATACTCAGTACCTGTGTATCAGCATCTTTAGTAATAGCTGGAGGTTTATATAAGACTATACCCAATACGTTACAAGTCAAGGAGATGATCTTCAGTACTATAGTGATGACGAACAGCCTCATAGACATGTTGAAGTTATTATATACCCAGCAAGATCCTCTAACAGAACATTCATCATCCCATAAACTACAACTTGCATCTATCATTGAGCCAAACATTATAGGACCTGGTATACTACCTACAATATAATATATACATATTATATTATATAACCTGGTATACTATCTACAATATAATATATACATATTATATTATATAACCTGGTATACTACCTACAATATAATATATACATATTATATTATATAACCTGGTATACTACCTACAATATAATATATACATATTATATTATACAACCTGGTATACTACCTACAATATAATATATACATATTATATTATATAACCTGGTATACTACCTACAATATAATATATACATATTATATTATATAACCTGGTATACTACCTACAATATAATATATACATATTATATTATATAACCTGGTATACTACCTACAATATAATATATACATATTATATTATATAACCTGGTATACTACCTACAATATAATATATACACATTATATTATACAACCTGGTATACTACCTACAATATAATGTATACATATTATAATATATAACCTGGTATGCTACCTACAATATAATATATACATATTATGTTATATAACCTGGTATACTACCTACACTATAATATATACATATTATATTATGTAACCTGGTATACTACCTACAATATAATGTATACATATTATAATATATAACCTGGTATACTACCTACAATATAATATTATACATATTATATTATGTAACCTGGTATACTACCTACAATATAATATATACATATTATATTATATAACCTGGTATACTACCTACAATATAATATATACATATTATATTATATAACCTGGTATACTACCTACAATATAATATATACATATTATATTATACAACCTGGTATACTACCTACAATATAATATATACATATTATATTATATAACCTGGTATACTACCTACAATATAATATATACATATTATATTATATAACCTGGTATACTACCTACAATATAATATATACATATTATATTATATAACCTGGTATACTACCTACAATATAATATATACATATTATATTATACAACCTGGTATACTACCTACAATATAATGTATACATATTATAATATATAACCTGGTATACTACCTACAATATAATATATACATATTATGTTATATAACCTGGTATACTACCTACACTATAATATATACATATTATATTATGTAACCTGGTATACTACCTACAATATAATGTATACATATTATAATATATAACCTGGTATACTACCTACAATATAATATTATACATATTATATTATGTAACCTGGTATACTACCTACAATATAATATATACATATTATATTATATAACCTGGTATACTACCTACAATATAATATATACATATTATATTATATAACCTGGTATACTACCTACAATATAATATATACATATTATATTATATAACCTGGTATACTACCTACAATATAATGTATACATATTATATTATATAACCTGGTATACTACCAACAACATGATATATGAAAATGGTGTTATCTCCAAAATAAAGTACTGATAATGAGCTATGTACTATATAACATACATGCATAATGGGGACATTAGACGATCTAAAAGGCTTACCAAAGAAGCGAAGAAAGACCCATTTCAGGGAGACCGCAAAAGCTCTTTGACTCTCTGGTACCACTCTACATAATATATGAAAATAGGTATCATAATATAAATCTATACTACCATACTCTGCCCCACATCAATTGAAAGTTCCATTATTCTATCCATTTTACAAGGTGACATGTTGCTTGTTCACTAACACGTTACGTACACATGTATATTCCCAATAGAAATAGCACCTGTAGTCGTAGAAGACGGCAGGTAAGTAGGCGTAGGTAACTCACCGAAGTGTAGCCATAGTGAGTGGAGCTCCCATCATAAAAGTAAAGAAGAAAAGCAGGAAGCATATGGGGATAAAAGCACCCAGGAGTTTACAGTTGGCAGGACACGCTCCTCTTTTCACTTTTGCCTGCGATTGGTTCATCCCTGCTGGGCAAGTACAATTCCTATACAACTCCTTCAAACGATATACAATCATATATTACAATAATATCGTTACCATAATAAAATGTTGTATACATACGGCACTACATGGACAGAATAGTGGCCTATGGTAGAACCAGACCATCGAATAAGTCAAAGTGTATCAAACCCACGAGAAGTAGATTAACATCAGGTGGTCAATTTCATGTTGTAAACAGTGAAATTATAGTATGCAACACCATGTGCAAAATGTGTTAATAATAGGAAGTTATTTCCTCATGCCGGTAATTGGGAGATAGAGAGAAGACAACTTTGAATATATGTTGCATACATACATTATACAAGTACAATAGTTTTATATATTCTAAATGTTATTTTTTCTAAAAAACCGCATGTTTGTACCACTGAATAGCAGCTACAACACTTTCCTCCGAACAAAGAGTTAGCAGAACACTCACGTTACTAACAATGTCTTTCTGTGAACAGCCAGCATGACAAGGAGAGAAATACTGTATACCATCTGCACAGACAGGATCATAAACACTGGTAGTACATCCACATCCACTGTTACAGGTTGAGTCTAGACTCAGGTCTGTGCCTGATGGTGAACTGATAATGTAATAGAACAAAGGTTCAGTACAGGAAAGTAGAAGTTATATAACATAAAGTAACGTATATACAATGGAACTTGCTTAATTCAACCTTGGATAATTCAAAAACTTGGTTAGTTCAAACTGTTAGCCTTGGTCCCTGCTGAGCACTATATAAATGGCTTCAAATAATTCAGCCTTCCATCTGTAATTCAAACTTCATGCGGCTTAGGCTCACACTATATATAATCAATGAGAATGCTATCACAGCCATCATTAGTCACCTAATAGTCGTTGCTAGTAGTTAGTAGTTAGTACTGCAATATGTTTCTGCTCAAACTAAGCTGGGAAAATCCACTAATTGCTTTACTGTTTCTTAGCTAATTGTGTTTTTATACTGTTGTTCTGTATATGTGACGCATATCATTATATAAAATGAAGGGATCACATAATTCAAACTCAGCCTAATTCAAACCAGTTACGGTGGCCCTAGGAGTTTGAATTAAGCAAGTTCCACTGTATATTTATATCTACAGATAATTAGATATGAATGAGGTGAAGCACAAACAGAATCAATACAATCTCTTTGAATGGCATTTTAAATCAAAATAACATAAAGATAGAATGTTGAAGAACATTGCCACATATCCACATAAAATCAGGACGTAGTTTAGGCGCTGGTACACCACCCACCTTGGGTACCGATGGAAAACACCAGCTAGATTAGCCCCTCCACATCTGATCCACAATACAGGTGAGGATAAGATTACTAGGATTGAACAGGTAGTCATCAGCTTTAGGATACCTGGGACTTTAAGTTGAAACCTTTTACATATATATCCTCCCATAAACTGTCCGAGAGCAGCTCCAGGCACAGCCATGAAACCTAACGGTGTGATACAAACATACATTTGCATAACATTATATTTTGTGTTGCTGATGTAAAACAAGGTAGTGCAAAGTACAGCACTAAGGAAAGATGCGATGCAACATAAAGTACAGGTAATGCCCTCTGATGTAGCAGGATATACGGCTTGTTATAAGATTGTAAACTTAGTGATCGATAAGTGAATAGTCATTGATTAAAATATTATCTCACCAGTTAACATGGCCGACCAGCTTGAGCTGTGACCAAACTGGTTGCTGATATACTTTGGCATAAATGTACTGAATCCAGCTGATAGGGCTATTTCTACTGTACCGACAGCTGCTATACACATTAATGTGGGGTTCCTCAATAAGTACCTGTAAAGACAACACATATGATGTGTGCCTATAAGTTATTGTAATAGCTTTGCATACAAAGCGGGAGTTATATTCCCTTCGTACACATGTAATAAATTTGAGTGTCGTTAAACCAGATTAAATTTGTAATTCAACAGCAAATACCCAAAATTTTGTCTAAGAAGTTCTGGGTTTAAATCATTTCCAGCTGATAAACGTCCAAGATGTTCACTATAAAAATAAATCCATGAGAACTAAATTGCGGTTTCATGTATATAACTATGTGAGTGTTTGTGTACTCGTCTAAATAAACTCCTCTTCATATAAATCAGGAATAAATCACATGTGCTACAAAGATTATTCAGGGAGAAGAGTTAAAATATAAAGCATTGCCACTAAAATCTAATAATTATAAACTCTTCATACCAGGCAGCCTTTGGCATGTCTCTGAATGTCATCCCAAACCCTTTCCTGTTAACTTCCTTTTCACTGCTGTTACGATGAGCTTCAGATATTTTGGCAGCTCTAATAGCAGCCGTACCTACAATATTTTAGAGTATTAGATGTACATGTACTTAGAATATATCATATTAGTACAATTCATGCACTTACAATTATATCATAACACATATCATACACTTACAGGTATATACATATATTTACCTGGTAACTCTCTGGGGAAGAGAAACATAAAGAATGCTAATAGAGTAGATATTATAGAACTGATAACAAATCCTAACCACCAGGCTCCAACCCATCTGGGATCACTTGGAGTCAGTCCACTGAAATACAAAAATTTGAATGACAAACAAAATTACAAACATTTGAATAACAAACAAAATTAAATTTGATTTTAAAAAAATAGTACGTAGGCTACATTCCCTGTAGGCTACCATTTTACCTCTACTAGTCTATAAATTATGACTCTACTTAGAGAAATAAAAGAACATTTGTGTTCATAAAATACTCACTCTGGGGGTGGTTTAGGAAAGTCGACGTATATATTTAGTAGGGATCCACCAAGTATATATCCTAAAGCAGGTCCCAGTATTGAAGAGCCTGCCATTATACCTAAAAAATACATGTGCAGGGTCAGATATGACAATTGCAGACATCATAATTATGAACTTTCATACATTGTATTGCGCAAAGGCTAAAGGATGTCATGTGTACATCAGTTGACAGGCTAAAAGAGAGGGCGATGAATTCAACTGTGGTGTGGACAGGAAGTGGGTCCCTTCTACCAGGATTGCGCTTCTTTCCCAGCTACTCTTTGGGAGAGCACATATAAATGGAGAACTTGTCTTCACATGCCAATAATAGTATAAAGAATTATTAATTGTAGTGAATACCCACTCTTACACATGTAATTCACATGGTTCATGTTAGTCTAGTGGTAAAATTATGTTGCAAGAGAGAATATCTCCATTCCCCAAGGGATTATAACTTAAAGCTACAGGGAATGAAACTGCTATCCAACAAGGGGATGACATCTTTATACTGGATGGAATGACAACTTTACCTTACAAGCAGATGAAAACTTCAAACACCCTTTTAAATCCTAACAGACAAACAATCACTGCTAGATGTGATAAAAGGTCAGTAATTACTGCATACTAATTTGACAGCAGTGGAAAAAATACATGTTCAACAAAAGTTGACGTTGCTACTGATAATATCAACATCCTATGCAACTAGATATCACAGTATAGTGCGGAAATCAGGGGAGTAGCCAAAATCTGTTGCAATCACAACCAATAGCTGCTGGAGTCTGCACTAAGTTGCACATGCAAGCAATACGCCCTACAGTTTGGCCACAACACTGGACAGTAGATAGATTGCTAAATCATCCAGACTTACATTGCATTCCAGTGGTAGCTGCTGTAAACCTGAGAAACAATCGGTATGTTATGACCTGCTATTGCTAGTGGCATACTTCACACATGTGTACATACTGTAATGTACCGGTAGTGGCATAAGACGCAAGCGTGACGTGAGAATGAAATGACGTGAGAGAAAAAGTAGACAACTCCAACTAAGGTTACTAACATTAGAAATCAAACTCTTGTTTACCTCAAATCCCAACCAAAAGCTTGATTTCCATCTAGCTCCGACCTAGTGTAGGTATTCTAACGTTAGTTGGAATTGTCTTCACACTCTCACGTCATTCATCTCTCACATTACGCTTACGTCTTTTACCACTACCCGTAATGTATACATGTGTGAACAATTTCATAACCACACAATTTAGAATGTTATCAGTTATGTGAACATAACTACTTCTTTCTAAATTTGAATAGGACATACAGTGTACATAGTTCAAGTCATATTATGCTGTTCACCCACAAAACCATTAATTTGGCTTTTCATCATTCTTTGAGCAATAAATAAATACTGGTTTTCATCTTGGAGCTTTACCATGAAGATAATTGATAACTACAACTAATGCTGCTGCTGTTGGAAAATGGTGCATTGCGAATAATTTGTTTTAAAAACCAACCTATAATGAAGAAATAATTATATGGAATATTTAGTCGAGCTAATTGCATCTAGAAGAAACCAGTACCTTTACTATCTGGAGTAAATGTTAAGAGGAGATATTACTACTATGTTATCATTTCTTACCTACGTAGAGTGGTGAAATCTTAGCTGAGACACTTTGGTCCAGATATGTCACACCTAAAGAGTAGAGACAAGTCCCACCAAATCCATTCAGTGCTTGTCCAAGTAGTAGTATATAGAGATAGTTCTTAAGGATTGCATTATCTTCACTGACATCACAGCGTGCGGTGTGGTTGGAGTCTGCAAGTAAATATAATGCCATGTTATATCAGTAATAGTTAGTCGACTGAAGCATGTGAATATGTGATTTATTTACATTTATTTGAAGTTAGATTTGAGTAGGCCTATACGCACCGATTACATAATTCATACAAAAATATTAATATTTATTATTGTAATGGCTCAGAAATACTTGTGATGCTACACGATAAAAGGAGTGCATGTACTTGTGACATCACATATTAAAGAGATGGCACTTACTTGTGACATCACATGTTAAAGAGGTAGTACTTACTTGTGACATCACATATTAAAGAGGTAGTACTTACTTATGACATCACATATTAAAGAGGTAGTACTTACTTGTAACATCCCATGTTAAAGAGGTAGTACTTACTTGTGACATCACATGTTAAAAAGGTACCACTTACTTGTGACGTCACATGTTAAAGAGGCAGTACCAACTGGTTGATATGGTGGAGCAGTGAAATGGGCTAATGACATGATAAAACATCCCAAACCAATGGATGCTACTCCAGCTCCTAAGTACCTTGGTTGATGACCAGTTCCTCCAAAGTATCCAACAAATAGCACCTGTAATATGATAATAAGTAATACTAATAGCACATGCAGTATGATAATATGTATTACTAATAGCACCTACAATATGATAATATGTATTACAAATAGCACCTGTAATATGATAATATGTATTACAAATAGCAACTGTAATATTATGACAATATATACTATTACTTAAAGGGCTACAGAAATGATAATATTTTGTTTGGTCTATCTAAACTTTAAGCCCTGAGGCTGCTATATTCACTTCATCAAAACTCTGAAAATAATTTGGGCTGGGATATGCCAGCATGTAAAATCATCATGAAAAGTGGATTCTGGAAAAGGAAGTCCCAAGTTACAGAGGTGTTGTCCACATCCTGTATGACATGTGAAGGCCCATAGCTTGGCTCTCTAATTATAGTCCTGTGTAGGGGAGTTACCAGGTGCCCCATACTTACACTACAATCTCACAGCTATGAGCCTTCTGTAATTATTTGGCTTATGTAATCCTATGGTTTTCTCAATAACATGACCAGCCATTGAGTAATGCAGTACATGCGGGGCAAGCAAAGGAAGCTATGAGTGAGGATATTGAGACAAAGTTCCTTTAGTTGCTGATTAAAGCTTGTTGAGGGCTATGGCTATGTTGTAGTAATATAAGACTTCTGCAGATATTGTTACCCTAAAAGCAGATACATTTTGCGAGTTTTAACTTTTGCGAATTTCGGAGTGACAAACTTGCAAATAATTTCCATCGCTATTAATATCTGCTTTCAAACTGATTTAAATAATTTCTGGTTTAAACAGACCATACATGCAGCTATATAGCTATATGATACATAGTTGAATATTTTACAAAACAGCAAGTATTTGCTGTAACATAATTGGTAAGTAGCCTAGAATAGGAGCTTAATCAAAGGATTTTTTAACAAGCTATAGTAATTACTTTACCTCACAGGTGTGCTTACTGCACTATATAGGAGTCAGTTGTAGTTTTGTACTGTATGTAAGTGGGGTTTAAATCTGAGTAAGCATAGAGCTTAGCTAAGCTTGGTTTTAATGCTGAAATGTGCTTAAACATCAATTTTGGGACTTAAACAAATTTCGCGATAGGCCAAACTCGATAGGCCAAACTCGATAGGCCAAACTCGATAGGCCAAACTCGATAGGCCAAACTCGATAGGCCAAACTCGATAGGCCAAACTCCATAGGCCAAACTCCATAGGCCAAACTCCATAGGCCAAACTCCATAGGCCAAACTCGATAGGCCAAAGGCAAACCCGCTAAATATTTCTATCGCAAATTGCTCCAGGATTAGCAAACTGCTTTTAGGGTAGTATAACACAATTGTATACATACAAAATAATTTTAATATTTAAATCACAAGACTGGCAATATAATATGCATATAATAATTGTTATATAGACCTAGATGTACATCCAGACTTGTTTGAGATGATAAATATGTTCAACCATATTACTTATTAATACAAATCATGTACATGTAGGTACAGAGATGTACATGTAGGTACAGATATACCGTAGTCCTTGCATGAAAATATAGAGTAGATACTATATAGTATATACATTTTATAGCATATACTAGATAGACTATAATATGTTATATTACCATAATTATAAACACAGTATCCATATAGTATAACTACATGTACAATGTATATAATAACATTATATACGTTATGGTCTAATACAGTATCAGTATGTACATGCATTACTACGTGCATGCATTGTATTACTGTACATCAAAATGTACTGCACTCTAATACAAATAAATATTTCATTGGAGGGGTAGGAAGTAATGCAACAGTTATTCAAGCCAATTGAGAGTGGTGTAAGTGTGGCATACATCAGTTGGGGCCACATGCTGTAGTAAGCAAATGCACATAAAGCAAGAACACATGGCAGAACTGAGGTACTCTGTTGTAACAAGCAAAATTTTACCAAAGACACAGTGATTAACTAGATCCAAGCTTCTGTGTGAAGCCTAGACTTGGAATAACAGATTAGATGAGGACATTGGGTACTGCTGGCATTAATTCCCACCCACTACCTATGCTGGAATTTCAGCTAAATCAACCACACTAATTTAATTGGCTAGGCTTTGTTATGTAACAACTTCCATTTTGTTTCCACGGTTACAGAGTAAACAAAGTTTACATCCTTTGTAACTCAATATGGCAGAATGAGAGATTGCAGTGTTTTCCATTTGCAGAAAACAGACAAACTGATTATGTTATATGAATTTTTGTGGTATATATGGAAAAATAATAACCTATATAACATAATTGCTACATGAAAAGGCATGATTTCAGTAGTACTTTAAGATATATTTTATACAATGTGTAAATGCAATGGCATGGCGAGATCAGCTCAGACTGGATACAGCGAACTCAAAAATAGTCTGTAATATTATAATATGTATTAATAGTAGCACCTGCAATATTATAATATGTATTAATAGTAGCACCTGCAATATTATAATATGTATTACTAATAGCACCTGCAATATGATAATATGTATTACTAAAATCACCTGTAATATGAAATGTAGGCCTATTACTCAGACTACTTTCAATATAGTCCTGAATGTACTATTATTTTATACAACTGCAGTACTTACACTAACGCCAGCTGCTACATCATAGAAACTGGCTACTAGTCCTGAATTCTTACTAGATAAAAGATATCTTCTTTCATATGATGAAATGTTCACATTGTTTATACCATTCACTGCAAACCCTGTAAAGCATAAATGGAAGTATGGTTAGGATAACATAGTAAGATAGTACCAGTTAGGCTATGAGTAAAATCTATCCACTTATTCTGTATAATACTATAGGGTATATAATAGTGAAATATAAAATAATACGCAAGTACAATGTAGGCCTACATGTATAATATGGCCATCACAATGCATACACATGCATGCCAGTTTAATTTAAGCCTAAAGGCTCAGGAACACGAGAGGCTATGAGCTTCGGTAGAGCAATGCTTGGTACCAGACCACTAGTGGCCGTGATTAATATCCAACAAATCACCAAGGCTTATTTTAAACAAATTATATAATTGGAGTTATTGTATCGAATATCAACCAATCACAACAGCGCTCCGTGCAAAAACCAACATGTTGGTCTTTGCATAGCCAAACAAACAGTGCACCAATTTGCTCTACAACGAGGCTCCGAAGGCCGAAAAAGAACAACTGGCCTCTCGCGTAGCCAAGCCTTTAGATCTGCCATAAAAGAACAAACTAGGTTTTGAATTGGAAACCTACCTTGTATAATACTGCATAGTGAGATTATTAGAAGATATATTTTAGGATTTGCACATTTCTGTAGAAATTTAGGTTTACATGATGTCGTGTAACCACATAAGGTATCCGTTGTATCTATGGATTTCAATTCTTCTCTCTCTTCCTCGCCAGCGTGATAAGTCTCTTCAGAAATAGGCATACTTTATATCATATCCCAATAGTATTAACCTGTCTGTCGGTCTGTCAAGCGTCGAGACCTCTAGATGGAGAAAAGCTGGGACCCTCAGTTCATCAGTATAACATTATACTATTCCGCAACCAGTTCCTCTGTTCTGTGTTCCTGAGGTGTCCTAATCAACAAACTCTGCAGATTGATGTAAAAGTAAAGTAAAAAGAGGTAAAGGAATTACAAAACATCAAAGCATTTAAATAATTAGATCAATAGATGTCATACAGTTCAATAACTTGTAAAGATTGGGATGCAGAGGTTCATTAGAGAGTATGTTATAAAATAAACTGATGCGGAAAGACTGACGGCTCTTTTCTAGTGACTCAATTTTGAGCTCTTTTCGTATTTCCTTGATAGATACATCCTGCCCCTTCAGACTGTAGAAAAATTCAATGGCTCTGTTCTGAAGAAGTTCCAGAGCTGGGTCCAAGTCAAAAATTTGACTTGACTTATTGATACTGATTTTTATCTATGGTGAAAATGTTAGCAAACCGCATAAAACACAAGTTACAACCTAAAACAAATCATTTACATTAAAAACTATTTTAAAAGCCACCAAATGACACTGAAATGGGTCATTTAATACACTTTTAAAGAAAACTTTTAATCAAATAATCATAATGTACACCCTGCTATGTCCAGGAATTCTGGTTTTTGACCATGAATTTTCATCTTTTGAGCAGACGTGACCAGAAGAGAGTGAGAGCTGTTGCTCTTGCTCCTTAGCAAGTATGCTGCTTGATAAGGTAAGAATATACAATACAATACTAACTATCAATAATAATTTCAATTTCTATTTGTATTTAGGCTATACACTTAATTATTTTAATAAAATAATTTTATTGATTATTACAAGAAATAAAATTACAAATTCCAAGTCAAAATTTTACTAATTTATTAATATAAATAACAACAAGATATAATAATTACATTATATTTATATTATAGTATTAAAATATCAAAATAATTTTGCTTGAGTTTTGGGGGAAGTGCGTAGCCTAGGTTTCTTAACTAAAGATTGCCTCTAATCCTCAAAGCTAAAGTTTTCGAAAATTTTAGGTACTCACTAGTTTAAATTGATAAGACAACTCTGAAAATTTATCATCATTTGCAAAATGACTCAAATATTACAGGACTGGCATGCATTATTCCATTTCCATAGTTATTATATTATCAAACACACAAACTACAAAATCATTATAGTGGCAAATAATTGTTCATGCACAATATACAAGTATCCTAATCTAAGCACCATGAATTAGTATCACATACATGTAGATGTAATGGGCATGTATGATGTACATGTATGTCTAGTACTAGTAGACTATGTATACAATCTTGTAGTCTCTCTCCGCATAGAGACTTTAGGCATAAATTTCATAACCAATTTAACTGTGTCTCCAAGAATTCTAACTGCTAAGTGTAGGCCTATTCTGAAGTTAAAATAATGACTTGTAATTCTTGTGGCAATTATTAATTATTACAATATCTGAAATAGTGCAGCAATGAAGCTCATGTATAGCTGACGATTGATAGCATATAATAGGAAAGTAAATGACTTAGAGGGTGCAACTAAAACCTGAAGCATGAACATCACACACAGAACATGACGGTTACTCTCTACCAAGAATTGTGGAAATCTCATGGTTCAGCACAAGTAGCCCAAAACCTAACCAATATATTATGATAGAACTGATATACAAGTCTAAAGTCTAAAGTCGAAAGTCGAAAGTCTAAAGTTTAAAGCATGCAATAGTATTGTGTTGGCAATAATTGTATTATATTTATCATCATAATTTAAGTACAATAAATTATGTAGTATGTAATATACAATATAATATGTACATGTATGTATATGTAAGCAAGGAGTAAGCCATCTTACTCCTCGATGTAAGTATATGTAATGATAATAGTTTATGGTATGACAGTACGAAGTTGCCCTCTCTTTGTTCATTCAGGGAAAGAGGAGGTAACAAACAAACAAATATTATACACTGTAATACATACAGTAATGAAATAGCCAAGTGTGCCAAATATCAAAAATAAGATAAATAGGATGATCACATAGATAAATTTTTGAACTGCTGTCTAGTATGTTGTATAAGGTGAAAAAACGTCTAGCAAACATGATCATGTAATACTAAGTAGACGGATGTGAGATTGTATGGAAGCAGTGTAATATTATTCTTATAAATTATTAAAGCTATTGTTACTGATAATTTATGAGCAAATTTCATGGAGCTACTGTAACATATGTATGTATAACTGCACGCAGCATGTGACATGTAATATAAAATTTACATGCATCCTATCACTGACCTCTAGATGTCCTTCAGTTTAGGTGGACACAAGAGAGCTTTGGGAAACCGTTTGATTAGTAACTATAATTACCACAAATCTTGACTTGTACCATTTCATAACAGTTACTATCATTGTTCATAAAACATTTAATACATGTAGTCTGTAATACTGAGCTGCTGGGCCTCTACTACTTAACTGCCTAGCAAGGTAGTAGGTGTCATCACTTTGGGTTTGGTTAGAGTGTGACTGAGTAGTTGGGTGCATCTACTAAGCACCATACTTTAGGACTTGCAATTAATACTTGGGTAATGTAGATAGTTCCAAGATGAGAATAAGTAAGAGGTATAAGACTCCATACCGACATCCGGAGAGAGTTCTACTAGTGGATTATCAATCAAACTCGAGATTTGATGTCTCAACACTCTCAATTTTACTGCCATCTTCCTCAACAACAGGAGGCTTATATAGGACAACTCCTAATATGCTGAAGCCTAACGAGATAACCTTCAGTACTATGGTGATGATAAACAGCCTCGTAGCCATGTTGAAGTTATTATATACCCAGCAAGATCCTCTAACAGAGCATTCATCATCCCATAAACTACAACTTGCATCTATCATTGAGCCAAACATTATAGGACCTGGTATGCTACCTACAACATAATATATACAAATGTACATGTACATATTATTATTGTTATATAACCTGATATACATGTACTACCTACAATATAATATAAAACAAGTATATAATATGTTATATAACCTAAAATACAATATATAGATATTGCGCATATTATATAACATGGTATACTACCTACAATATAATATATACGCATTATATAATTATAACTTGTATAAAACCTGCAAACCTCTTGGGGATGGGGACTAATGCTAGGGCCACACTGACGCGAATTTTTGTGCGAATAGCGAATTTTGGCCAAAGGCGAATTCGCAAATTATAATCGAGCGTGCCACACTGCAAAAGCTATAAGCGAATTCGCATTGATTTCACCCAATGAGGGATCAAAAATTATTATCCCCGGTCACGTTTCTCATTCACTGCAGAACTAGAACTCCGAAAAATGTAAAATAAAAATATAATAATTATTTTATTCTTACTTTCATTCGTTTTACACAATTCTTGCAAACGGAAGTAGTCATTTTATTTATCAGTTAAAATAAATATTTTAATATAATAATTTAAACTCATGATTGATTGAAAATCCGTGGCTCTGAACACGTGACAGTAACGTGACAAGTAAAAATTGGCCAATCACAAATTAGCGAGTTGCGAATTAGCTGATTGATATCAGCGAGTGCGAAATCGCTAATTTATCGCGAATTCGCACAAAATTTGCGATTTGCGAATTCGCCTTTGGCCAAAATTCGCTATTCGCACAAAAAATCGCGTCAGTGTGGCCCTAGCATAAGTTGCTATATCTCAACTTGGGAGATGACAACTCCTGAGAGTATGAGTATTATAATATGTGATACTTTATGCTGTTCAGGTTATACTGGTTGTTATAGATAAAGATACATGTCTCCAACTTATAGAACTAAAAAATCAAACTCAAATGTAGAAGTATAAAAATCAAGCAGTAAGTATGTATGTAGGTCAACAACCGTCACACACAATGACACATTATTGTGGGCTTACAAACATACGAGTATATAGCTACAATGTACATAATAATACAAATATTGTTATAAATATCTATAGACCGACTCCTTCGCTTACCAAAAAATCGTAGGAACAACCATTGAAAAGAGACTGCAAATGCTCTTTGTTTCTCTGGAACAACTCTACAATAAAGTGAAACATGAAATCTATGACTCAGATCTTCTCGGTGTCAATCAGCCAAACAATGGATAAATTTGGAGTTGAAGCATGCTGGTAAAATTACATGAGAATGAATTTGGCAAAAAACTAAAAGTGACACCATAAAACCTGTAATAGAATGTATAAGGATCACACAGAGTAGCATGGGCATTAGATAGTTCACCTGATGGCTGGACTATCTCCATAGAAATGCATATACAAGTAACTCACCTCAATGTGGTCATTGTCAGCGGGGTTCCCATCATGAATGTGGAAAAGAATGTAAGAAAAGCCAAGGGTAGGAATACGTATAGTAAAATGCACGTCTGTGGACATATTTCTGCCATTACTGTGATAGAGTTATTAACTGCGGAACTTGGGAGGCCAGATGAGGGGCACGTGCAGTTATTGTATACCTGCCAAAATATCGGAAAAGGTGAGACTCCTGTTTAGTTATTTCATTCAAATAATATTACATACTTCTACAGCCATGTATTTGCTTAAAATGGTAAAGAGAAATATTTCTAATGAATCAAACAATTCATTAGCCCTTTACTCAACTCATAATGCAAAGTGTTTCAGATAATCAGTTTATTTCGTATTGAATTTGGATTAATAAATTTGAAATAAAAGAAATGCCAGAAACCGGGATGTAAGTGAAAACTTGTATTGACTAAATCTGTAAGTCTCAAGTAACTTTTAACTTTACCTTATCTCCATTATCTAGTTCTACAGCTTCTTGTGAACAGCCAGCATGACAAGGAGAGAAATACTGTATACCATCTGCACAGACAGGATCATAAACACTGGTAGTACATCCACATCCACTGTTACAGGTTGAGTCTAGATTCACACCAGATAGTTGCTGCCTGTTATAAGAACAAGATACTGACCGGTTGAGGAATTGTTAGAGTCGCAGAGTGTAGTTTCTAATGGTATTACAAGAAGTTATTGGGCGCGAATCGCTTTGGAATTGTCTACTCCTGGCAAGTTCAGATTTTTTTTTTTCAGGTTAACTTGTTAAAAATGATGCAGTGAACATTTATATTGTCATGAGTAGGCAATTAGGAAATGAGGTGACATCATGGCTGTATAACCTCACCCTGGGTATTCCGTTAAGATACCAGCAAGATTGGCGCCACTACATCTAATCCAAAACACTGGAGAAAGGAGAATAACAGCAATGGAACAGATTGTTACTAGCTTGAGAATTCCAGCAACCTTCAACTGCTTCCATCTACATACGACTCCTCCAAGGATCTGTCCTAATGCCGCTCCAGGCACAGCAATGAAACCTGTTGACAGAAAATATTTTATGCAAAGTTATATGAGTAGGAATATATAATACATTCTAGTGTCTATAATATTCATCAAGACCATTATGACATCTATAATGGAAGCACGCAAGCCAAGTTCATCTGTTATACATAAGAACTTATTCACCTGTCAACATGGCTGACCAACTGGCAGTTTGATTGAACTGGTTACTGATACACTTTGGCATAAATGTACTAAATCCAGCTGAGAGAGCTATTTCTACAGTGGCTACAGCTGCGATACACATATATGTGGGATTCCTCAATAAGTACCTGTAATATATATACACAGCGAAATATAAATGTTCAATAATAAGGAAGTCACAGATTTAAACTTGGACATAAACAATTTGAATTGAACTCTGTTTCCTAGTAAGAGAGGAATGTAATCCGTGTAATTCACTTCCTGGAATGGAGGACTTGAACCAAAGAGAACGAATGCACTTACCAAGCAGCCTTTGGCATGTCCCTGAACGTCATCCCAAACCCTTCCCTGTTTACTTCCTTTTCACTGCTTTTACGATGAGCTTCCGATATTTTGGCAGCTCTAATAACAGCCGTACCTACAATATTTTAGAGTATTAGATGTACATGTACTTAGAATATATCATATTAGCACAACTCATGCACTTACAATTATGTCATAACACACATCATACACTTACAGGTATATACATATATTTACCTGGTAGCTCTCTGGGGAAGAGAAACATAAAGAATGCTAATAGAGTAGATATTATAGAACTGATAACAAATCCTAACCACCAGGCTCCAACCCATCTGGGATCACTTGGAGTCAGTCCTCTGAAACATTGAATGGAACTGGTGTAAGTATGTTATTTATATACAATGACGCACACATACACATACACATTGAAACCAGGGCAGGCTATATTGCAGTGTATACAATATAGGCCACATATACATGTAGATAGATACATTGTATATGGTACATGTACAAGATAGTAGATTATGGCAGATTAGGGCTTGTATTACCTGTTGCATCTGTACAAACTAGAATTAAAAAGGGCCCGCTGTATTATATATATATTATTATATATACAGTAGATACATGTACGTATATTGAAATAATGGTGCATTACGAATTTATTGTGTTATTTAGTTTATGCCCTGATTAGTAGGTATGTTGTCATCATCGGTCATCACTCGCCATGGTTCCTACTTGCTAATGGCAGGCAAATCAGAATATTGCATAGCTTTCATCTTACGTTACAATAGCTAGAGTGACCGATAAAACACTATCCTAGTATTTGTTCCCTGCTCTATTGAGGTGTACTAGACACTTATGAATAGCTGTGCCTACACAATGGCAATCTTGTTATTCTATCATTCAATATTTCCAAATCAAGTACAGGATTATTTAGAGAAAGAATAAAAATCCTATACAATCAAACCAGATGTAATACCTAATACAAACAATATACGACTGTTTATTCTATGGCTGTTGAGTATAATTTTATTAGTGCTGGGTGGTTTTGATTTGCACTTGCATCAGTTGTTATGCTGATTTTTCAAAAAACTGAGTAATACTGAAGTTGCCTTTCACAATGATGGCTACAGCTAAGTCAGTATGGCAACGATGACATCAGATTACAAGGATTGAAAGAGGCACAAAATGAATCCAAACATTCACAACACCAGCCATTACCAAAACTGGGCGCACTAAAGAATCATGCGCGGTTCGAATTTTAAAACTCAATCGTACCGAACTCCAGATTTTAGTTTGCAATTTAAAAATTAGTGGTTTCTGAGCCGAAAAAAGCAACTGAAAAACTGAATGACACTGAAACACTGTGCAGCACTAAACCTTATAAGCCTTGTGAAGTTTTTAAGTGGAATAACAACACTAAGTAAGCCACCTCATGTACAGGTACAATGTATATACGACTACTTGCCATAATATGCCTTATAGCTACTGGAAGAATAATGTGGGCTTGCATTACAGACTAGAAATAAGCTATTGCCTAACGAAATTTACTTTTTATGATTGCGCTAGTAAACTTCTATTGCAATAATAGGCGTCTCATTTTCATTTCCCAAACATCCAGCTGTAGTTCACAACATCTGTACATGTACTTCCTTTTGAATCATAATATGCTTAGTTATCAATAAAGCAAAGCGATTGCAAAATCAAATTGACACCCTTTCAAATTAAGAATAACCTCGAGAAATTGATGCATAGTTGTAATCAACACATAGGCTACCTGTATTTCCTTCTGCTTTTAGACTATATATACATGTACATGTATTTATTCATTTGTAGTTTCTACTTACTCTGGGGGTGGTTTAGGAAAGTCCACATATATATTTAGTAGGGATCCACCAAGTATGTATCCTAAAGCAGGTCCCAGTATTGAAGAACCTGTCATTATACCTAAAAAAGTTACCATGAAACTAATTGTTACCAGGTCATATTGGCTACATTTGGTGTCAATAGACTCAATGGTGGTAGCTTCATCACATAAATAATTGTAGGGCAGTGTAGTGTAGTATAGCATATCATAGCATAGCATAGCACGGCATAGCATAGCACAGCATAGCATAGCATAGCATAGCATAGCATAGCATAGCATAGCATAGCATAGCATAGCATAGTAGTAGTATAATACACACTGTAGCGTAGAGTGTGTTATGCTGCGTTATCCTAGTTACTTTATGCTAGCTATGATTTGCTATGCCGCATAGCATATCACCACATAGCTTATTACAGAATTGCATTGTATAACACGCATGTAACATAGCGTAGCATAACATAATACAACATAGTGTGACGTAACGCAGCGTAGCATAGTGAAGTAGTGGAGTATAGGACAGTACAGTGCACCCAACACAACCTAAGATAGACTTGGAAATACTTGATAGCATTGTATTTGAAATTCTTCTATCTAGCTTTTTCGCTCAACACTGTACAACGCTCAACCAATGAATGTTGATACAGGTTTCAGAAGTAAATGGGGGAGACGCTGAGTGAAGAAGCTGGCGCTAAATTATGTTCAACGGACTGGTATCTCTCCTGCGTAGTAGAGTCCTTGTATCATACTTTACACACACCCTATACATGTAGATATTGAGCTCCCTCTCAACCTATCTCAAGACTAACTCAATTGGTTTTCTGTACCATTTAGGGCTACTTGCCATTGGAAGCAGGCTTGGTATATTGTGATGGTCAATACCATTATCATGCCTTTCTATAAATTGTATATTTCTATGGGCTAAGTTCCACTTGAAACATGGTAACTGATAAAGTAATCAGTAATAAGTATTATATTATGGGATCAACAAGTTTAGTGAATTAACAACTTCAATGAATGTACATCTACATTAAGTATTGTACAGTGTATATACACAACACATTGAATATATTGTACATACATATACATTGAATATTGTACATACATGTACATTGAATATTGTACAATATATACATGTACATTGAATATTGTACAATATATACATGTACATTGAATATCGTACAATATATACATGTACATTGAGTATTGTACATACATGTACATGTATATAATGTGTACATCATGGTACATACCCTACTATGTTATCATTTCTTACCGACGTAGAGTGGTGCCATCTTAGCTGAGACACTTTGGTCCAGATATGTCACACCTAAAGAGTAGAGACAAGTCCCACCAAATCCATTTAGTGCCTGTCCAAGTAGTAGTATATAGAGATAGTTCTTAAGGAAGGAATTATCTTCACTGACATCACAGTGTGTTACATTACTATCTTCTACAACCAATGGAAACGCTAGATTGGTTAAAGTTTTTGTGGAAACCTCTTGATTAACGCAGCCAACTTGAAAGGTTATTGATTGAGGTACAAGCTACATGTATATGCTAGAAAATGAAAATATATTATGTAGATGTAGATGCGATTAGACCGGAGTGGATACCTGGTAACTTCCTTGTTATAGGAAAAATTAACAAGGCTAAATTCATTCATACTCTGAGGCACAAACACAAGACTATTTTAGAAGTAGATTTTAAGTGATAAATGGTTGTGCTAGTACTAGTATTATACATGTACATGATTCTGTGTTCCTACTATTATCCTAGACAGAAATTATACATGTAGGTCTCATCTGGATTAGTGCAGCAGGCATTTACACAATTTAGCAACACTCTGACTCTTAGCCAGTATGTTACCAGTTGTAACCAATAGTTATGTCCATCATACATATGTAATTATCTGAAGCCAAATGAAACGGACAAGATGACAACATCCTAGCAATCCTACCTGTTACCATCAACTATAGTACTAAATACAATAATTATGATAGATAGTGTATTAACATGTATTTATAATGTCGTCATTTTGACCGTGGTAGCTTGACAACATTCCAATTACAAAATTGATTGAACAAGCCAGTTTTGTGAGGATGCTTCTGTCATGTGTAGATATCTGTAACAGTTGGTTGGCAACTTTGGTGAGAGTGATATCACATATAAAGTAGGCTATAATATGTAGGACCTGATTCAGACATAAACTGTTAAAAAAGTTATACGATGTACCCGTATGTACCTGAGCATCATACGTTCTACTTTTTCATGGCATTACATGTCAAAGAGACAGTACTTTCTTGTGACATCACATGTTAAAGAGGCAGTACTTACTTGTGACATCACATGTTAAAGAGGCAGTACTTTCTTGTGACATCACATGTTAAAGAGGCAGTACTTTCTTGTGACATCACATGTTAAAGAGGTACCACTTACTTGTGACATCACATGTTAAAGAGGTACCACTTACTTGTGACATCACATGTTAAAGAGGCAGTACCAACTGGTTGATATGGTGGAGCAGTGAAGTGAGCTAATGACATGATAAAACATCCCAAACCAACGGATGCTACTCCAGCTCCCAAGTACCTTGTTTGATGACCAGTTCCTCCAAAGTATCCAACAAATAGCACCTGTAATATGATAATATGTATTACATATAGCACCTACAATATGATAATATGTATTACTAATAGCACATTCAGTATGACAATATGTATCACTAATAGCACCTGTAATGTGGTAATATGTGTTACAAATAGCACCTCTACCACATACCTCTAACATACACAATATACTTGTATGTTAGAGGTATGTGCATATATGTCACTAGTAACACCAGTTCAATGTAAAGTACTGTAATAGGCAAGGTCAATGTCTTCTGGAAATACATGTTTGTTAAATTTGGATGCTATCAAAAAGGAATAGATGGTGTCAATAATGGAGTTTGAAATTTGTAATGATCTACAGACCTTGAACTAGCTACCAAAGTTCCATTCCTGTGCCAGAGATGGAAAGCTTTGGCCACACTATATTACATGTACTAACCAATAGATGTTTTAGTACAATACCTTTGGACAATATCTTAGATAAGCAAAGGAAGAGCTCAAAATCTGTAGTTACACTTACAGTGATACCAGCTGCTACATCATAGAAACTGGCTACTAGCCCTGAATTCTTACTAGATAAAAGATATCTTCTTTCATATGATGATATGTTTACATTGTTTATACCATTCACAGCAAACCCTGTGAAGAAAAGACGAAAACAATTATGACATACCAGTATGGCATTATGCGGCTATGAATAAGCAGCGATGAAATTCTTGTTTGCCTTTCATTGTTTGTCCACTACTCAAACTAACTACTAACTTAGTTCCAGTTACAAGAATAATACGTACCTTCATAAGTTATTCAGTATGATACTACAAACATTATTCACAGCACGGGCACGGAAACTAGTAATAAGTAATAATATCGCAGATCATTAGAACACAAGTCATGTCAGATCTTGAATGAAACAACTAGATTTTGCACTTAGAAACTCACCCTGTATTATACTACATAATGAGATTATCAGTAGATAGACTTTAGGATTTGCACATTTCTGTAGAAATTCAGGTTTACACGATGTTGTGTAACCACATGAAGTATCCACCGTATCTGTGACCTCAATTTCTGGTGTATCCGCTGATTCTTGTTTAACTGATGCCAGAGGTTGTGGTGTAACTTTTGACATTCTCTCAGGGTTATGGTTATAATTATCTTGAGCTGTCAAGCTGTATTGCCTTACATAGATAAAACTAAACTGTAGTATGTATGTTAATGCAGTGTACACTCAGATGCGCTGAAGACTGGGCACCCGAGATTAAACCAGCAAATATGTTACTACAGAATGCAATAAATAAATACTCAAAAAAGAAGTCTATATGCTGTTGAACAGGAACAGCAATGAGCTATTATTACACACTTACTCATAGTAGCTGTAGATGTCACTAATACATGTAAGTAATGCAGTGTAGCTACTTGTAGAAATGACAGTCAGAGAGCACAATGACTAAGTAATACAAGACTAAAGAGTCACTGAGCCATTCAATAAACAACACTCAATGGGTCATGTTGTAGTAACCACAACAACAATAATGTACTAACTGACCAGCATTGCAATTGTTATGACTTGACATTGACCAATCAGAACACTGCAAGGCTACACAGGTTCTTGGAATTTCCCTCATATGATTAATCTGATTATTGTTGTTATTATTATTATTATTATTATCATTATTTTGTGTGTTATGATAACTGCATTATCTACAATGAAGCTGTAATCTATGAATACAAGCTGGCAAAGTCAGCCTGCAAAGCAGGACAGCTTGTTGGGACATAACAAACTCATAGATAAAGCAATATTTCATCTTTCAATTTGTTTCATTTTTTTTGATATTTCATTTGAATGGAAGTATTGCGACTCTCACTGTCATTCTGTGCTATATGATGCCTAACTGGTATAATTCACCATTTACCTGGTAAGAACCTTCAAATTACAAAAAAACAGTAAGGAGTCCAAAGTAAGATAATACATCTGCATACATGTACAATGTACATCCACATCCGCTCATAACGAACCTTTCAATGTATATTGTGGGACGACACTCATTTCCTTCCAAAGCTTACCTTAGTCTGAATTAATCTGTTTGTAAGATATAGAAACTATAATGTGCTGAATAGGAAAGTTCCCTTTAGTCGCAACTTTTATTATAGGTATAATTAAAACTTTGTAGATTAATCAAATTTATAAACTGCTGCAGTAAAAATTACCTAATTGAACGTTAATCTAAAGTTTGAGGAAACACCAAAAGACGAAAAGATATATCACAACTTGTTTGTGGTCAGTACATTGGCTTTTCAAAATGGCACTACCAGGCTAACATCTACATGTTGTATTCTACCCAGATATTGCTGATGTACATGTACTTCAACGTGGTAACCAATATCTTGGTGGGCGACCAACATGTCCACTAACTTGCCTTAAGGTTCAATAACCTCATGGAGAGGGTGTGGTCAAAATGTTTCCCACAGTTTATAAGCCTGATAGAACCTCAATGACTATCAGTCTAATGCCGCTACGTTACAAGGAGAGTAAAGGCTGAAACGGTGCCTCAAGTTTTGCTCCGTTAACAATTTATTTTTCAAATGAAATGTGAAATGAGCTTTTATTACTACAAGTAAAACCCAATATTTATTTTATGACATTTTGTTTCACTATGATATTTTAATAAAAATCCCAAGCTCTAGTGTATTTTTTGTGAGGCAAGTGCTTATCCAAAATGTCAACTAACTCATGAAAATGTTCCCAAAAAGGTATAAGAACATACTTGCAAACACATTTTAGAGTTATAAATAACATCAGCACAGAAAAAGTTATGAGAAATCGGGCACTCTTCATTCTTGAAAATTTTTAATTTATTTGTATTTCAGCACAGATATCTTATAACACTTGATCTTAGCAACTACTGTTTTATTATTCCAGAAAAATCTCAAAATTTTCCACTTTTTGGCCTTCCTGGGTCTGTACTCTCCTTCCCCTGCTACTGGAGCAAGAGAGACAAATTCTTGTTAAATTAACACTGATAAAAACAGAGCACGTTTACTACAGCTATGTAGATATTAAAACAGTAATTTATTCTTTCTATTGAGTTCACCATGGCCATCAACACAGTTCGTTACAAACTAAGTGACATTTGACTCTTGGAAAGTCAAAAAAAGTTTGCAATCTTTAGCTGGTGAGCTATTGACTTACAGCATGTTTGATGGGCATTTCACATATTGTGTAGAATGATGTAAATGCATCATTGTGGAAAGGATCCAATTTTATGACGTCAGCAAGCTACACTGCATCAGCTGGCCGCACCACCGACTTTACACGCCAGATACAGATACCAGACTCTTTGTAAACTGCAAAGTTTGATTATAAAACTGTTTGATATACAACACGGTATTATTATTTTGATCAGTGACTCTTATACATGTAAATATTGCCTTGAAAACTATGAAATAATGCAGTAGAAACTTATATTATATCTTGCAAGCAGACTTCAGTGTAGTGCATTTGAACACTTCGTACAACAAAATAATATAGCATCCATGCACAAAATCAAATTAAATAATTCAGTGATAGGAGAACATAAAAATAGAAAGGCACCCTAAAGGAAATCATATTGTTACTAAAATATGTTGTAAATAGACAAATCAACACTGGATTGCAGGTAAATGGGCGACTGTTAATACACTGTAGAACAAACTTACATAAGGCATGATAGCCTGCGCAGGTACTTAGCAGTCTGCACTACATTTGTTAGCACTCTCGCTTGTGCTATCATCTGTACCCTCACTGGTGCTGTCGTCTGTTTTAGTAACAGGTGGTTTATAGAAATACAGAGCCAGTACGTTTAATCCGAGTGAAACTATCTTTAACACCACAGCTATGATGAAGATTCTCATAGACATGTTGAAGTTATTATATACCCAGCAAGATCCTCTAACAGAACATTCATCATCCCATAAATTACAACTTGCATCTATCATTGAGCCAAACATTATAGGACCTGGTATACTGCCTACAATATATATAATACATGTACATATTATGTTATATAACCTATAATACAATATAGATATTACATATATTATATAACCTGGTATACTACCTACAATATAATATATACATATTATATTATACTACCTGGTATACTACCTACAATATAATGTATACATATTATATTATATAACCTGGTATACTACCTACAATATAATATATACATATTATGTTATATAACCTGGTATACTACCTACAATATAATATATACATATTATATTATACTACCTGGTATACTACCTACAATATAATGTATACATATTATATTATATAACCTGGTATACTACCTACAATATAATATATACATATTATATTATATAACCTGGTATACTACCTACAATATAATATATGCATATCATATTATATATAATACGTGATTATAGATGTTTTATAATATAACCTAGTGTACAACAATATACCCTAAAAGCAGAAATATTTCGCGGAAGAAAGTTTCGCGAGTTTGCTAATCCTGAAGCAATTTGCGATAGAAATATTTAGCGAGTTTGGCCTATCGCGAAATTTGTGTAAGTCCCAAAATTGATGTTTAAGCATATTCCAGCATTAAAACCAAGCTTTGCTAAGCTCTATGTTTACTCAGATTTAAACCCCACTTACATACAGTACAAAACTACAGCTGACTCCTATATAGTGCAGCAAGCCCACCTGTGAGGTGAAGTAATTACCATAGCTTGTTAAAAAATCCTTTGATTAAGCTCCTACTCTAGGCTACTTACCAATTATGTTACAGCAAATACTTGCTGCTTTGTAAAATATTCAACTATGTATTGTATAGCTATATAGCTGCATGTATGGTCTGTTTAAACCAGAAATTATTTAAATCAGTTTGAAAGCAGATATTAATAGCGATGGAAATTATTTGCGAGTTTGTCACTCGCGAAATTCGCAAAAGTTAAAACTCGCAAAATGTATCTGCTTTTAGGGTACGTAACTATAGATAAGATACATGTGTAGTATAATGCTGTATACTACACATTTAATCTGGTATGCACTTCATATCAACATGTAATAGCCGTACCAGAATCCTTGAATAGTCTACATGCACTCACCAAAAAGCCGCCGAGATAGATAGTCAACCGCTATGGCAAAGGTTCTCTGATTTTCTGGAACAACCCTGCAGAAGTATGACAACATACACTTAAATAATGAAGAGAGAATAAAGCTTTGTCCGTAATGTTTCAAAACCTACAAATATTTTATACTAAATCTCACAGAGCACTCCTAGCTACTGGCTACTGGCTACTGGCTACTGGCTACTGGCTACTGGCTACTGGCTACTGGCTACTGGCTACTGGCTACGGGCTACTAGCTACTGAACTCACCTCAAAGTGGTCATCGTCACCCCCGGTCTCATCATGAATGCCGCGAGTAAGAGAAGGAAAACTACTGCTGCAAACACATGGTGTAGCTTGCAGCTGTCATGGCACCTGCTTGCTGTTACCATGGTGATAGTTGAGGGAACAGATACTGGACAGGTACAATTCAGATAAACCTGGAAGCAAAGGGTGTGGGGTAGGTCTACATAAATTCTCACAATGGAAACATTGTAGTCATAAAAATTGAAATATATGTTCAAAACTGCTGAGCTAACGCTTCTTGTAACCTTTAATAAATTTGTGAAAGTAATGGTATCCTTCTTCCTGCTGGTGTAGAAGAGGAATGACCCTTGTAGTGGTCTAGTTGTGGACTAGCTAAGTACATGTAAGCTAGCAAAAAGTTTCGAAACAAGGTGCAGCCTACCCTATTCTTTCCTTATCCTCACAGATCAAGAAAACATAACTCCAAGACTAATCAAAGAAAATATAATTTTGGACAAAAATATTTTATATTTGTAACTAAGCATAAATTATTTTATGCTGTAGCACCACAATAATTATATTTTCCTTCTATTTAATTACCTTATCTCTATTGTCCATCTCTTCTGCTTCTTGGGAACAGCCAGCATGACAAGGGGAGAAATACTGGATACCATCTGCACAGACAGGATCATAAATACTGGTAGTACATCCACATCCACTGTTACAGGTTGAGTCTAGGGCCACACCATATAGTTCTTGTCTGTAATTTAGGCTCAAAAATGAGGGTCTCGCCCAGTGTTCAAAGTGGAACAAATGAGGTCGGTACATGATGCATGCAGAAAATGTTTGAGAAATTTAGGTTGTCTCCCCTGGTTTTCTGTCAGCATATACATGTAAAATACGATATATGTTGTGGGTAAACGGTAGCACTTAGAATTTGCCAATGTAAAAGTGTTTGCCACACATATTATCACCTTCATATGTCATTTTGTAAAACCTATTGATATCGAAATGGAAAAAGCTTTAGGAACTAATTTGATCAGGATATTAAATTGGCTAGGTTGGCGACTTCTCAATGTTTTAGATGAGGTGGCCTCACTGGCCACAGCCAGTACGGGCCGTTATACTTTTACTAAAACAACTAGTGACTAGCTAATGCGCTAATGGGCTGCGAATAAAAGCTATTAAAAATTGAAAGAAGCCTTAACATTTCCACCGCTAGTCCTAACCTTGGGAAAACATGAGGGTACACGCCTGCTGGTCGGGTACCCACTAAATATAGAGGTGGATATACGATGTATACTCCCATGGTATAACCACACTTCGAACACTGGTTTCACCTCTATGGTGCTTGGGCCTATGGGACAGGTGTACAGATTATTTTACTGAGATTGTACATGTAATTTAGGTAGAGATAACCTTGAGCGCATGGCATTTTTATTAATATCTAATTTTTTGACTGGAAAAAAATGTTGCTTTGAAAAGGCTATTTCTTAAACATATGTTTTGAGTTCACTGGTGCTCAAGCACTCAACGGGACAAACAACTTGTTCAGTTCCTCTTAGATCATTTGTCGATGCAAAATAATCAACAGTTTGAGATTATTTCTTTAGGGAGCTAACACCTTGTACAATCATGTATTAATAGTTTATCTATATCTACAAGACTAACCCTGGGTATTCAGTTACGATACCAGCTATGCTAGCATTATCACATCTGATCCACACCACTGGAGTAAGAAGAATGACCACAAAAGAAAAAATACAAGACATCTTCAGCATACCAGGGACTTTTAGTTGCCATCGCTTACATATCAACCCTCCGATGACCTCACCAAATGCTGCTCCCGGTACACCAATGAAACCTATAAGTAATAGAGGAATAGTCTGCAAATACAAATAGTAGCAATAGCAAAAGTGGAGGTATCTTTAATAGCCTGAATTTGTGGCAAAGATTAAAATTAGGAATTGTCCCCTCCTAGATGGTGTGAACTAGTAATGCTTACCAACCAACATGGCTGCCCAGCTGGCTGTCTGGTTAAACTGGTTTCTAATGTATTTTGGTAGAAAAGTGGTGAGTCCAGAGTTGATGGCCATTTCTACAGATGTGACTCCAGTAACACAGACAAATGTAGGGTTCTTTAGTAAATACCTGAGGTGTATAAATATATTATACATGTATTGCATGCATGTGAATGCATGTAGGCGGATGAACATTCTCAAAACAATAATAGGCTTGAAGACATACAAATGTATTATGCAAAATTCGAATATCTATACTCTTTTGAACAGTGATACATGTTTAAACAATCACGCCTAAATAGATTCTGTTCGATAAAGAGAATTTCGGAGATGTCAGTTAGAAACAGGACACTCCAAAAATGTTCGTTTAGGGTTGAGGGTTGAAGTTTGGCGTTGGAACATTTTCGGAATGTCCTGTTTCTAACTGAAATTTTTGAACAGTCACAAAATTCATTTTGTCCAATTTTAGCTTTCTCCGTGCTTACCAAAAGGCTCTCAATGTATCTTTGAACGACATCCCAAACTCTTTTCTGTTAACTTCCTTTTCACTGCTGTTACGATGAGCTTCCGATATTTTGGCAGCTCTAATAGCAGCCGTACCTACAATATATTAGAGTATTAGATGTACATGTACTTAGAATATATCATATTAGCACAATCCATGCACTTACAATTATGTCATAACACATATCATACACTTACAAGTATATACATATATTTACCTGGTAACTCTCTGGGGAAGAGAAACATAAAGAATGCTAATAGAGTAGATATTATAGAACTGATAACAAATCCTAACCACCAGGCTCCAACCCATCTGGGATCACTTGGAGTCAGTCCACTGAAACATTGAAATACACATTGTACCAGTGCATGTACAACAGCCAACAGCAGGTGGACTTACATTGCTTTCAAAACTACAAGCGTAGAGGGATAAATATGCAACATCATTATTGTACTAAAAGTAGATAATTAACAGACCTGATCTTAGTATACTAATTCAATCATTATATTATTCAATGCCTTTAGTGATTCTAGCAGATAGGTTCTGTAACCTCTGCTGCCGCCGCCGCTCCTGCCGCCGCCGCTCCTGCCGCCGCCGCTCCTGCCGCCGCCGCTCCTGCCGCCGCCGCTCCTGCCGCCGCCGCTACTGCCGCCGCCGCTCCTGCCGCCGCCGCTCCTGCCGCCGCCGCTCCTGCCGCCGTCGCTCCTGCTGCCGCCTCCAATTTGGTAAATGAATTGTTATTTGTAAATGGTTGAGGAATGAGGTAGGAGTTGTTTTGCCTTATACATGTAGCTTTCCATATTTACTGGAAAACTTCTAGTGTGGTATAGAATTATTCACCCAGTATTGTTTGACTTACAATTCTTTACTGACTTGTTCTGACAACCGTGAACATAGCCAACCCACCACTATACCTTCAGTAAAAATACATTTGTATATAACACTCTGGTGATAATCATTGCCACTTCAAGGGTTATATCAAGGTTTTCTCCTATACAATTGTATACACGCTTATGTAGCAAAAACACCCTTTCACGACTGTAATATGGGACATTAACTTCAAAGAAACAAATTAAATTCATTTGTGTAGTCTGCTATCCAATAAAATAGGTCTAGGAATGGTCTAGTGTATAGAATCCAGAACGTTAATTGTTTAAAGTCCTACTAAAATCATGCCTTTTTATGTAGCAATTATGTTGTATAGGTTATTATCTTCTCATATAATATGCAACAAAAACGTAATGTAATGTTTTGTGCGCTTGCCGCTTGCTGTACAAGTCCGAGCATGGTCTATTAGACTTTCTGTCCAATTACATACACTGAGCTTATGGTAACCTAACTGACTGGCTATACAGTGCGTGTTGACCCATAGGTCCGAGTCATCTAACAAGTGCTTAGAGCTAACATGTGCTTATTAATGCTATTCTAGGACTATGGGCTTTCAGTACCGAGGAACTTTGGCCGTAGTATGCCAGATTAAAAGAGATAACTCCGAGATTCTTGACAAGGCCGACCTTGGTTCGCACCTCCTATGTCAGGCTTAATACAAAGCCTCAGATTCGTATAAAGACGCACATCATGTGAATAATGTACTTTATTGTCTACGGGCCTTTGGCCTTTTTGGTTATAATATATAACAAACACACATATGATAGATATATATAAATATTGAATTTTGTATCGTCAGGTAAAGTGCTATATAGGATGTGGTATGAAGTACTCATCAGATTTTACCTGATGTGTAGTACTTACAAATACGAAACTATATAGTAGTAAAATGAATTAAATAAACAAACATCATCAATTTCATCTATTCTTAAGGTAGATATATATATACATGTACAAGAGAGTTTGAGGTGGACAGTATGCTAGACTGCTGGTTATGACTATCAGAGAATTGTGTAGAGCTGAAAGATCCACACAATCAGACTGAAGTATGAATAGCTAACTAGACTAGTACTAGTACTATGGCCATAGTACTAGTACTAGTACTATGACAATAGTACTAGTACTAGTACTATCTGTCCAACACATTGTACAGATACACTGTGATAGTACTAGTACTAGTACTATGGCAATAGTACTAGTACTATGGCTAGTACTATGGCAATAGTGTACTAGTACTAGTACTATGGCCATAGTACTAGTACTAGTACTAGTACTATGGCTAGTACTATGGCAATAGTGTACTAGCCATAGCCTCCATCTACTGTCTACATACTACTGTAGATTATGCACAAAAATGTCAGCTGTTCCTTGTTTATGTTTTATTCATTTGCTCACTTCCCAGTCATTCAGAATAAATTACTATTGATATCGCTGACGTTGATGTTGACGTTGAGGGTTTCTTTGCCACAGCCAATTCATAGCATACTATTTTACTTTATCGTTTTATCAGACTAGGAAAAATGTGACATAGCCTTGGTTCTCTACTCAGACCCTAGGCTTTTCCATCTAGTACCGCCCACAAATATTGGTCACTTTTATGCAAACAAGAATAAATAATTCAAGTGCCCACCAGTGCAAAGTCATAACAATATATAATATAAATAGCCCATATACACTGGAAGAAACCTACAGTGCGTAATAAGTCAATAGTGACTTGCACATTTCGCTTTGTTCAGAATTTGAATGGAAAACAATTTAGTTATAAGAATTTTAACCTTCAAAAATGGTTTAAATATGTTTGCAATAGCAAGTAAAAACAACGCCTTTATATAAGCATAAAATACAGTATCAGTGCATATGGTAACTGTGCTATATTGATCAATGTGCATATGATGCATGCATATTTTGTGCATGTGCATATTCATGATGCATGTTTTTCATTACATGTTTAAAATACAGATCTCATTACTTGAACTGAATGAGTGTCATACTAAATCAGGGGTTCCCAAAATTGGGTAAATTGCAGAAATCTAGGGGGTACAATAAAAGTTAGCTCGGCCACATGAGAGTTTGTGAGCTTCGGCAGAGCAACCTCGCTGTTCTTTGGCTTGGCTCTATAGGCAATGCATGGTACCAACCCACTAGTGGCCCTGATTAATTTCCGGTCAATAACCAAATCTGACTTCTAATAAACTACATAATTGGAGTCGTTGTATCTAATATTAACCAATCACCACAGCGCTCTGTGCCACCATGGACTGAAAAAACCAACATGTTGGTCTTTGCATAGCCAAACAAACAGGACACCAATTTGCTCCAGAATGAGGCTCCAAATGTCGAAAAAGAACAAACAGCCTCTCGTGATTTTAACGTGATCTTCAGACTATCAACTAAGGTGCAAACACAGAGAGCATTTTCAAGTGAATTTGACGCTGAAAATATACACATGTAATATTAATTGGATTAAACCAAAGCTATCCTTGATCAAACAAAGTTTTACAAAGAGGTAGGGACTGCTAAACGGTACTTATGCAAAAGAGGTTGGGAACCCCTGTACTAAATAAATGTAATTGTTATTATAATATTATCATTCTTCCTGAAAAATTTGGCCACAAGTGTCAGAGAATCTGATATTGTAATGGTTTTTGGGGGCTTGTGCTGTCCTCCTAAGACGACTCCCGTGTCCAAAATGAAAAGCCTATGAGTGGTGCTAGGCCTTCTCATTACATGAAAGATCAACAGGTACTAATAGTCTAATGACTACCAAAGACGACCCATATGGTCCAGAGTCAATGCTTGTTTACTATACTGAGAAAGAGAGTGATCCGACCTAGTAGGCAGTTCGGGTTGTAAGGTCGAGGACCTTAACAACTGGAATGACCTATCTACGAAGTGAAAGTCTCTGTATATAAGTATAGATGTGTCTTTATTGAAATCTAAACAAAAAACAATGTGCTTTATACAGTATAAAAACTTCCGGAGGAAGTTCCGGTAAAAAGGCCGACGTAAAGTCGCAAAAAGGCGACGTAGTGTCGTCTGGAAATTGTGCAACAATATGACGGCCGGAAACCTGATGGCCGACCCAAAATAGGTCGGGTTTGACAAAAGATGCTTAACATCATCTAGATCATGTGTAAAATCAATATCAGGTAATTCTGGGAGGTCGGGCCTCTTTACATGGTATAAAAAGGACATAATTGCTCAGTAATGCATATAATGTAAGAGGTACATAAGTAACATTCTAGTAAATAGACAGTTGGTACAAGCAAGTGTAACGCAAGATAAGTGTATATAATTAGTGTCATGTAGTCGGGAGGCTAGATCAGAGTTATGCGTGACCATTACAATATTACAAATGTACTACAAATATTATACAGTTTACTTGACTTACTAAGGTACTTGTACATGTAATACATTGGGTACTTACTCTGGAGGTGATTTAGGAAAGTCTACGTATACGTTAAGTAGATATCCACCGAGAATATATCCTAAAGCAGGTCCCAGTATGGCAGAGCCTGTCATTATACCTATAAAGTACATTCCATATGAGACTAATGGTGTGCAGTAGATACATATACATGTACTATGTACATACACATACAGATCATTGCCTCAAGTACATGTAGAACCCAGTAGGACCATATCGCTGTCTCACATCCTAATTATGCAACCAGTTATTTTTTGCTAGCCAAACAGCTGAGTTATACTATATAAATTTAATGTTCAAGGAACTAAAACTGAAGGAGAGAAGGATTTCCTATAGTCTAATAAAACGATGGAACAGTGATACGCCGTCAAGGTGCATCAACAATTTGCATGATTGTATTATTAAAGTTATATAACACAGGCTTCGCAGACTGGGTGTTGTATCGCTTGCATGAAATTTGGGTCTTAGAACTTACTAATGTAAACAGGAGCTTGTTCAGCCGAGACACTCTGGTCTAGATACGTTATTCCCATCGTATATAGACAAGCTGCACAAAACCCATTTAGTGCTTGTCCAAGCAGTAGAATGTAGAGATAGTTCTTAAGGAATGCTTTGCCATCGTCCACATCACAATCTGTGAAGTTACCAGCAACTGAAACACATATGAACTAGGATGTAACAACTGGTATATACATGTATAAATGTGTGTAATCGAGATACGTCAACCAGTAAAATTATAAAGAATATTTTGGGGATACTACTGCTAATTTTGCTATTTGAGTATAAAGAGTGCGTGTAGTAGTCGCCATGTAGTAATTTAAAATGACCGGTGCTTAATCTCGGCAACACCAGAGGCAGCATTTACTTGTGATTCACGATTAGTGACACAACATGTTAAAGAGGCAGTACTTACTTGTGACATCACATGTTAACGAGGCAGTACTTACTTGTGACATCACATGTTAAAGAGGTAGTACTTACTTGTGACATCACATGTTAACGAGGCAGTACTTACTTGTGACATCACATGTTAAAGAGGTAATACTTACTTGTGACATCACATGTTAAAGAGGTAGTACTTACTTGTAACATCACATGTTAAAGAGATAGTACTTACTTGTGACATCACATGTTAAAGAGGTAGTACTTACTTGTGACATCACATGTTAAAGAGGTAGTACTTACTTGTGACATCACATGTTAAAGAGGTAGTACTTACTTGTGACATCACATGTTAAAGAGGTAGTACTTACTTGTGACATCACATGTTAAAGAGGTAGTACTTACTTGTGACATCACATGTTAAAGAGGTAGTACTTACTTGTGACATCACATGTTATAGAGGCAGTACCAACTGGTTGATATGGTGGAGCAGTGAAATGAGCTAATGACATGATAAAACATCCCAAACCAATGGATGCTACTCCAGCTCCTAAGTACCTTGGTTGATGACCAGTTCCTCCAAAGTATCCAATTAATAAAGCCTTCAAAACAATACATGCAATGTGCTGCTTAAAATAGATCATTTTAAAGAAGACATCAATGGCCGATTCAATATTCTATTTCTTTTACATGTGAATAATACATATGTGGTGATAGAAGAACAGTCACTATAAGTGCAATGGACATTGTATTTTCGTCTACTAACAAGAAAAAGAACATTTTCTCCAACATTAGCAAATTTAGAAACATACAGAATGTAAATGCATTGTACATTAAAAAACCTGCAGCCTACAGCATACTTACAGCAAAAGCAGCAGCAATATCATTCATACTGGCTACCAGTCCGCTATCCTTGCTAGATAACAAATACCTTCTCTCATATGATGAGATGTTCACATTATTTACACCGTGCACTGAAAACCCTGTGAAATATAAGCATGTAAAAGTCATGACTGTCAATACATAAACTCCTTACAGTAAAAGATCTTGTATAAAAGGTGGCACTGAGCATCATTACACTGTTGGCTTTACAATGGGGAGATACCAGTCTGTATTAGTTATTATTGTGAAATAACCCCTGAAAATGCACAATTTAATATTGAAATTTTATTGTAGTAATACTAGTGTATCACACTGCTTGTTGTAATGTATTGTATCATTATCCCGGCAGTAACAAAGATTGTCATTATTGCTGTGATGATATCGTAATCAAGTCGCATTAGTGACAAGTAATAAATTAAGAACTCATGGCATTCAAGTAATATATTATAATATACAATATATAATATATATACATGTAGTATATTTTATATTATATAAATTACATACTATATATTGTATAATAATAGTATTTTCGTAAATGTTGTAGAACCTAGGGTGACAAGTGTACATGGCAGCGAAGAAGAAACTAATGGTGATATAAGAGAACCTGGGAATACGATGGGCTGCGTTAGTATTTTTACTAGTAAATTATAACTACATTGTATTATATCACATTAATTCGTTGCCTATAATATTGTGACAGCAAATAACATTTTAGCAAATGTTACATACTATAACAGTTACCTTGCATTATGCTACATAGCGAGATCATCAGAAGATACACTTTAGGATTTGCACATTTCTGTAGAAATTTGGGTTTACATGACTTTGTGTAACCACAAGAAGTATCCACTGTGTCTGTGACTTCTAGCTCTGATGGAATCTCTAGTTTCTCTTTGACATCTTCACCTGGAGACTGAGGGTGAACCTGTATACTCTTCACTCCCATGGCTTACAGAAGCTTCCAAAACTCCTTGTACTACACACAACTAGCAACTCGTTCTAACTGAAATCAACCACTAATATAAGGAGGAGTTATGGTCCCTTCCCTCTGGCCTATAGTAACCCTCACATCAATCAAGACAGCTGTACAGCAGGGCTTTGTTTGATACAGTTCAGTAAACTGAGACAATAGTGTATTGTCATTACTCCAAAGGTACAAATGCACGAGAGCGTTTTGGAGCAAATTTGACGCCTGCTAATCGCCCAGGTGCCAACTCTGTCAAAACGCTCGAGCTGAGCCAAATGAAGCATTGAGATAATTCGCATGCCGGTGATTGGCTGCTAAACTGAGTTAGTAAACATAAACATGTGTGTTGTGGCGAAGCGAATACACACTGAAACATCATTCGCTAATCAGCAAATTGCCGCACTCTTCGTTCTCCCCATGCATTTATCAAGGCCATAGCGTTTGATGTTGGCTCAAAAAATGCCCGCTCCAAAACTCTTTCTAAGACCACCAAGGTCAAACTGGTTATGCATGTAGTATTGCATTACTCTGGAGACTCAACTATGCAATATAAGGTGTAGTCAAGAGTAAGTTGTAAGCTGGGATCCTGTTCGTTATTAGCACTGAAATCTAAATGCGGGTTTAGTTACCTATTTTCACGTTTTGGTGCCAATGTATTTTATATTTGGTTTACCTGCGTATGAGAAACTATACATAAGATACGCTCAAATGGATAATATATAATTAAACAGAATAAATAAATAAATAAATGAATGAACAAATAAATAAACAAATAAACAAATGAATAAACAAACAAACAGACAAACAAAAACAAACAAATAAATACAAGTAAATGAATGAATAAATAGATAATATCTTTATAAATCAATGTGCTGCTTTAAAATAAATATCCATGTGGCCATTTTTAGCAATTCTGTCTGAAAAAAACCAAATCTCCTAGGTCTACATTATATTTCCTCTATAGTACATTAGCCTAACAAACAACTACATGTAATTTCACAGTGAAAAGTGTGTAACAACTGTACATTGTATATTCACTATCCACAGTACAACCTATCATGACCAGAATATGGTTCCCTGTCAATCATGGGCACTCGTAAGCTACTGATTGCAATTAGAAGTTGTCCTCTCTAAATCTCTCTTCCTTTTCTGCTTTTCTCAATCATGCAGCTTGTGGTCTGTGTAAATTGTATATTGCTCTATTGTACATTGAGTTGAGAACTGGTTGCATGATGCGGTCAAAAACAGTCGAATACACATTGTATTCATACACTATAAAAACATCACGAGTTGTGATAATTCTTTTATTGTAATATTACCAGTCATTTCATTAGAGAAAATGCTGCAGCTACGTGTTATATTCTATTCTCACAGCCATTATGTACATGTCAGTGTTTTAAGCTTGTGTTGTGTACGTGCTGTAAAATAATAATATATAGCGTACATGTGTTATAGTATAGTATATAGTTTACATGACTTATGTCATAATATAGTATATAGTTTACGTGTACATGTGTTATAATACTGTATATAGCGTACAACATGCGCTATAAAACAGTATATAATATAATTGGTGTACATGTGTTATAATACAGTATAGCAGCAACAGCAATGTTGTTGAGCAGCATAGACACAGATGGTATAACCTAAGGAGTTATACCAATGTGGAGTTTCTTCCGAATGTCTGTAAATAGCCATATTCCTGTCACACATGTAGAATAATGTGACCTAATGGCAATATACATGTATATTGATGCACCGAGCTGCCTCTTTTTGAAAAGTGATGACCTGTTGGGCCTGAGTCTATATTAACTAGGGTAGGCTCTACATATACCTGTAGAAAAATAAGATTTTTAAGTACACTATTTACCTGATATTCAGCAAGACCTGAAATAAAAGTATTGAAATGCACCTGATTATGGTCTTGGAGTATCAACAGACTCCTCCATAACCATAGAAACCTGCGTGTCCTGAGTCTTGGTGTCATCTGATGCGATGTCAAGTGGTTTATATAAAACTAGTGCTAATACACCATATGTTAAGGAAACTATCTTCAACACCAAAGCTATGATAAATAGCCTCAGAGACATGTTGAAGTTATTATATACCCAGCAAGATCCTCTAATGGAGCATTCATCATCCCATAAATTACAACTTGCATCTATCATTGAGCCAAACATTATAGGACCTGGTATACTACCTACAATATAATATATACATATTATGTTATATAACCTGGTATACTACCTACAATATAATATATACACATTATGTTATACTACCTGGTATATTACCTACAATATAGCATAATATAATTATACATATTACATTATATTAACCTGGTATACTACCTACAACATAATATACATATTATATGATATAACCTGGTATACTACCTACAACATAATATACATATTATATTATATAACCTGGTATACTACCTATAACATAATATACATATTATATTATATAACCTGGTATACTACCTACAATATAATATACATATTAAGTAGTATAGACTCGCCGGTTCTGGAACACCCCCCTAACAAGACTGATTTTAGGGTCGCGCTTGAGTAATTTATGACAGCCTAGACTACCTAGGCTGCTAATTGAGATTTAGGGTTAAAGCTAGCTATGTATAATAAATATGGGAGAGAGGAAGCTAGTACCTTTTACTATTGCTGGGAAAGAATTTATCCCTGACACCCAGTCGATCGTAGTAACAAAGTTGAGAGACCTGGCTGAACAAAGGCCTTACGAGGTTGTAGAGGTAGACCCTGATATAACTAGGTATGGCGATCATATTGTGACACTGAGAGATCTTGAGGAGGGTAGGTTTTTGAAAGTTTACATGGGAGCCCGGTTTATGAATAGATGTCAGCCGGGTAAAGTACTAGTTTATAATGGTAAAGTTCCACTGAAAAATGGCTCTGGTCATACATATCATGACATTAGTTGGTATACCCGTAAGGAATAAGTAGCTGTGTGTCCATATAGGTAGACACCTATATAGACAGACATGGTGCTTGAGATGAGGGTTAAAGCTAAGTATAATAAAGAACTTTTTTGGTATAATAAAGGGGGGTGCGCTACATGGCAAGCTTAACCAGCACTTTATTGTCCTGCAGTTACGTGTCTTACGACAGCCGGTGCAACCTCCTTTTTTTGGAAATATCTCTCTTCTCCATGCCATTGTGCCCATAGGCCAAAAGCCTATGGAGACAATTATTATTTTTTATATGGGAAAATTATGCGAGGATAGTATACACAATACCTCCAATTACAATACTTGTACCAATTACCAACTTAGTCCCCTCATGTATGTCGACTGATGGAGTACTTTTGTTTTTTGCTTTTAATAATACCGGTGCTGGTTTTTGAGCTACCACTGCTGAGGTAATTGGTCTAGGAGGAGGAACTGATAGTTTTACAACTGGCTTAGGAGCTGGTGGATCTGGTTTAGGAGCGGGTAATCTTATTACTGGTTTAGGAGCCGGCGGGTCAGGTTTTACACCAATCTTGTCAAATTGTTTTGCTATTTGTATTTGATCATTAAATCCTTTTACACTCTGCCCTAACTCGTTTAAATTCATATCTGATGGTAATATATATAAACCTTTAGCGATAACGTAATTTACTTTACCCTTTGTCTTACTCAACGCGTCTTGAAAGTTTATGACTGAATCTTGGAGCGTTTGTTGTTTAGCTATGAGATCATTTACTAAAACTAGAAATTGTTGCTGACTTTCTAAAGATGTACCCGCCTGTCTAGCTTGTACTTGTGCACCCAATAAACAGTATACATATGCTCGAATACTGTCATTAATTCTAACTAGACCCGCCGATGTAAAACCATTGCTGTGATCCGGAACAACACGGTGGTAATCGATTTTGTCTTGTTGAACTTTAGTAATGACGATCCCCGTATTAACATTGTTATCAAAATTGTAGAAACCACCCCAAACGCATCCACCAGTCCGCGGCTCTACAGTACCACGAGGTTTAATGTTTCGGTACATATTATTAGCACCGGTTGAGGGGAAGGTCAACGCCGGAGATGGTGGATTGCTGTCTTCTACTTTACCGCCTGTTGCTCGACGGTAAGCGAATCCTAAGCCATTGGCGGGTTGATCTATTTCGGGTATGTCACCTGGTCGGGCGTTAAACTCGTTTAAAATCTTATAATATTCTGTTTTATTGTACGGGTTGTTGTACGGATTAAAGTCACCATCTCCAGGATTACGCGCTTGCATCTGCGCCAAGATTTTTTTGGTTTGATACATTACATGAAAATTCATTATAGATTTTGTAAGGTGTAGACCTCGCGTTAGTTGATCTTTACTAACACCGCATAAAGCCGTCGCGCAATACAACGCGAACTTGTACTGCTGGAAATAGTACAGCATTGGATCTTTGTACCACCGATCAACATCATCAAAACTAGTTATGACTACCGGCTTGGGGGTAATGTCAACAAACTTTTTTGTAAAAGTATAAGTTGCATTCGCGTCTTTGTTGACGCTTACTACAATGTTGAGATTATAAAAATGTATAGGATATCCGCTTGATAGTTTTGCCATTTATATATCCCTATATATATAAATGGGGACTAAAGTAATGATAACAAAAGTTGGTAACCATGAGTTGCTAGAGCCGATAAAAGTTAGTGGCATATCGCTGAATATGATAACGGCGTGTCTAAAATTATACAACTTGCCCGAAGCGAGTACTTATAAGGCTGGGGGGTCTGAAACTATAATTACTATACCACCTGGTTACTACACATACGAACAGTTGAGGGGGTTAATGCCTAATGACTTTACCTTTGATGAAAATACCCTCAAGGTTACCGTTAATGGTACGCTGACTGGTGGGATAAAGAAGCGAATGGATGATGATTTTTTATATCTGACGCCGCTTAGTCTGTCTATGTATGTAGATGGAATAAATACATCAGAATCTATTGTCGACGAGAAACGATCATCGCTGTTAGCCGTAATACCATTGGGTAATTTTAATGTTGGTGAAATTGTTACGTATCAGCCGACATCAAATTTTAGAAAAATGTGTGTTAATACAATAAGCCATCTCAAAGTGAAGATAGTCGACGATCTTGGCAATGATTTTACGGGGAGATTTAAAGCAGAATTAACTTTGCACGATTAATAAATGTTAGGACAAAGATCACGAGACAAACACCTTTATCGAGTAAAGGTAGCTCGACAATCTACTAATAATAATGAATCCTTATTCCAACTCTTTGTACCGGCTAACTCTAACTTAAGAAGCGTAGCTTTTTACAAATCTTCTAACTTTACAGATTTCAGAAATGTGACTATAAAATTCTATGTGGGATCCGATCTCATACGAGAATACAAAGGGTGCGAATCGAATGTTTTAAACAAGCTAGACTTATATATAGCGAGAGGGGTAGTAACATCGTGCTTAATATCCAGTTCGAAGCCTGATGTATGCGAGTTTTTTTATGAATAAATGTTAGGACGAAGACTTCATACAGAGAGTTTAAAAATTGTTAGACAGAAGCGGAAAAATGATAGCGAAGATAATAGCCAGTTTTTGATAGAGCTCCCACGCTATTCAACGATTAGAGAAGTAATATTTAAAACTAAAAATGGCAGTGGTGGCGGTTTACCATTTATAGGAATCTTTCAATCGCCAATTGCCAACGCGACCTACGGTATATACAAGGACCTTCGAGTAGATATAATCAACGACATAAATCTAAGCGTACCCGAAGGAGGAGTGATACTATGTTATGTAGAGAACAAGCACGCTAAAGAATGTGTTGTGTATTATAAATAAATGGCATCGATTGCAATGATGATTGGTGGAGCTATCGTGAATGCGGTGGCCTTCACCGGTGGGAACTACTTGTTTTCAATGATGGATAGAAATGGAGCTAAAGAAGAAGCTAAGCGACACAACGCGGCTATTGAAAAGATGAATGAGGAGCAAATGGATTACAATATTAAGCGAGCGAAAAATCAAGATTGGCTTAACGCTGAAATTGCCAAGAAACGAGAGGCTACCAATGACATATATTCTGTAAATAACTCGTTTACCGAGTACGAAAAAATATTTGGTAAGAAACCTAAAGTTCCACATCCTAATCTCCAGGAGCCAAACTTTGACTACGTTCCATCAGAAGAACAAAAAAGGTATGAGAATATTTTTATAACGGCGGGAACAGTAGCTAGTGTTGCCACCGCTGTAGCCACTTTGACTTGAGTTATAATAGATCTTGTCTATCTATTATAACTTTGACTTGTTCTTTTTAATCTCATACGCCAAGAATGCCAAGACCGTCATGATGATTATCCACAGATTGTCTTGCATGTATTTAACGACGTTTTCCATCATATGCCAAAAAGATTTAAGAACCCCTTCGCTGTTAAGAAACTTACTGTGAAAATAATTAGCCAATTCTGATAGCTTCTTCTTGATGAGCTTCCCTATACCGCTGGCAGCTATATCTTTCGGGTCAGTTGATTTGGGCAGGAGATCTTTCGCGACATCGGAACCTAAAGCGTTTGCTATAGCTTCGAATATTCCTGTTAGAAGACCGCCGACGCCAACAGCAGCCAATCCCACACCGACTAACTTTAAAATAGTATTTTTACGTTCTCTTATTTTGCTAAGTTCATCGAGCTTAGCATCGAGTTCAACCTTTTTGCTCGCAAAGTCTGCACTGAGTCGTTCTCGTCTAGGATCATCTCGTGGGAGCTCAGAGTACTCTGTGGCTATGCTATTCAGTTCATCGATTGTATTAGCAACTTCTGGACCCAATTCTTGCAAGCGTCCATGATCTCGCTCTACTTCTCCTCCAATCTCTTCTCGCCGCTCAGGTGTCAAGTCGTCCATCTGGATGTCTACTTCATCATTAGCTAGGCGTTGATAACCAGAGGGCTTAAATTTTGCTAATAGGTTATTTACAGAATCAGAAACCGTAGTCCACGTACCTTCTACGGCGGCTTTAACTTTCTCACCTAGTGGTCTCTTTTGCCATTCTGACGGTGATTCAAAGGCGGATGACAGTGATTCGTCGCCTTCAAACGCCGGATTATAAAATTCATTAGTCACTCGTTTGACACCCTCCAAAGTTGATCGTTCTATCTCATTCTTAACACTAAAATTACGTGCTCTTACTCTGGTTTTGTACGTTTCTTTATCAACACCAAAAAGTGACTCGTACTCAGAGGTTGGTATCGCTGGGTTCACTAAAAACAGCTTAGGATTTTTCTGGGTTATAATAGTTGAACCCTTACTCGTCTTTACGGATAAACCCCCATTTTCGAGTGGTATGAATTTATCGTGATTACCTCGTGCAAAAATGTTTAACTCAGACAATTTAACATCGATTTTATTCTGTACGCCTAACGCTATGCCGGGAGTGTCTGTCGGTATACTTGGTAGTTTGGCTTTAGCACCTCCGGCGAGATAGTCTTCTATCGTACCACCAGATTTTACGTATTCGGCATATTCTTCTATTACTCGACTTAAACTTTCTTGATCTACCACATTTCTGTCAACAATCATCTTCTCTAACAACTCTCTGCGCACTGGTATGTCTTTCATATTTTCTATGATCGTATTAATATCTGGCAATCCCTTTTGTATTAAGCGCGTATTAACATTACTATAGTCGAGAGATTGTTGTATCGTAGATTCGTCGAGTGTGGTGTCGGGTGTTATGAAAGTAGACGTCTCTATATCATCATCTCGCAACACGTCTACATCTTCTGTAAAATCTCTACCTTCGAATTCTGCCATTTATTTTAGTACAATAAATAATGAGTATGCACGTAGGAGAATTAAACCATAACTTTTCTACCCGAGATAGACAGGGTCTGAAAGAAAACAAGATTCACGCGAAAGTGAATCACAATCCATCTGAAGCGAGTGCCGGTGACGAGCTCGTAATTAAAATGCCAAAGCTCACATCGAACAGCGTTCTTTATCCCAAATCGCTAGTGTGGACGGGTGATTTCAAGCTCGCTTCTGACGGAACAGAAGCGGATGTACCCGACCACCTAACTGCCGCTATTGTCGAAAGGTTCAAAATTACTATTAACGGTATGACTGTTCAGGATATAAACAACTATAACCAATTGGCTATCTATTGGCCATTTTGGCATCCTAAGCACAAGTACCGAAAGGAATTAACCGATAGAGGTATCCAGTCTTCAGCTACTAAAAAGAAACGTCATAATATAGACGGTGCCGCGGACGACACCCTGGCATCGATTCACGGAGAGAGGTACTCTTTTCACCTAGGTTCGTTTCTGACAGAATCCGCCTTTGCACCGCAGGCTATTCAAAATGATGTAGAGTTCCACCTAAAACTATCCGCCGGAAAATATACGCTCAAGAATATTTGCCTAGAGTATGACTATATTATCGAACCCGACATAGCCAAAGAGATAAGGCAAAAATATCTGAATCACTATCACATCGTTAATGACTACAAGTCTCACACGACCAAGGCTATCTCCAACGATGAGTCCGACTTTGAGATTGACATCAACGCGACATACGACAGCCTCAGGGCCATTATCGTGTTTTTCAAGGCTGACAATGCCGTCAACACTACTTACGCGAACCCGATGATTAAAGACATTAAAGTTGACATTGACGGCACGACCAATCAGCTATTCACATCCGAATATCTGCCCGTGTATTCTTGGCCAGACGCTAAAAAGTATTTCGGCTCTAAGAGTAGCGTAGAAGCTTTCATTAACCAGGAGTCATTCTACCAAGATAAGTTTGCTCTAGTCTTGGATTTTAGGACACTCGACGATGAAAAGGCTAGCGGAACGGGTCGTGAAGTCAAGGACTATGTTAAGCTAAAGATTTCTAAGAAGGCTACTACGAGTGTCGGCAAGGCATTTGTCTTCATAGTCACGGACAAGGCGATAAGGTTCGTCAATAATCAGCTAAGCTCCGTAGAGCAATAAATGGACAGTTTACTTCCCAAGCATCCTCACAACGCTCTAATTTGCGGACGAACCAACTCGGGTAAAACGCACCATACGTTAAATATAATAGAAAAATATTATGGCGGGAGATTTGATCACATTTTTATCATCTGTCCGACATTCTACGATAATAAAACCTACGACAGGCCGTGGCTAAGCAAATGTGGAGTTTATGTTGATGGCAATCTCGTCAAACATCTAGACGAGCTAATCAAACGCCATTCTAAAGGCGGAAACCTGTCAGGTAAGAAATCTCTCATAATAATCGATGACTGTAGCGCTGAAAAAGACTTGAACAAACATAGGACTTCCCTGAGTAAAATAGCGTTTAGTGGCCGACACGCGAACCTGACGACGTGGTTCATAACGCAACGATACGTTTCCGCGCCCAAAGACTTTCGAGAAAACATACACTGGGTCTTAGTGACTAAAAATACCTGTAAAAAGTCCTTTGAAACTTTAGCGAGTGAAAATGACATCATTCCCGCGGAAGAGCAAAAAGCTATAAAAGAAGGATTAGTGAACGAGTTTATGCTGTTCGTAAATACTGATCTGGGAAAGTATCTCGTTCTAGATAAATGATAGAAGAGATTTTCTACGCTAGTGGATTCCTCTTCTTTAGCGTATCAACTTTTTTCATGATACGACTGTACCTCGCTGCAAGGAAAGTTTTTGGTATTAATAAAATGGATAGCATTACCCTGCCAGAAGAAGAACCGCGGCAACATAGCGCCGAAGTAGAAAAGTATCGATCTAGACTTGCACAGGCGCATGTCAAGACTGAAGAAGATCTTAACAAAATGTCTAGTGAAGACGTTAAAAAGTTGTATCTCAAGCACGAACAGGCTGTCATTGATAACGTTAGCGAGCAGATGACTAAGCTGGTTACCAAGGCTTACACAATGTCCATCGCCAGGGTAATACCTCTAGACAATCCGGATGAATTAGAGTCGACTTTGAATAAAGACGTGTTCATTAAAGCCTTTGTCAACGAAGTATTTCCATCTATATATTACCGCTACGGCAAATATCTGGCTCCAGCCTCTTTGGTAGCCACTACGGCTATACACGTAGACTACGAGCGTTTGTGGTCGAAAAACTCTGACATAATAAATGACGGAACAACCCATCACTGTGACGAAGAACCCCCGACGGGTACAGACGACGAGTTCTGAGTTAAAAGATATACAGCCAGAAACGGTGAAGCAACCAGAAGAGACGCCAGCTCAAACTAAGGACAACGTCAAATATATTGGACTAGGAATAATCGTGATACTGGGACTAGTCTACTATTTTAAACCTACACCCAAGCCTGCAGTGGTTACGCCAGCTCCCAAGCCTGCGGAAGATACGCCAGCTCCCAAGCCTGTCGTTAAAAAACGAAAGTTTTAATGTATTAATAAAGATGGAACCAAATATGAAAGATGTTGGAAACAGGCTGTACAACGCCGCTCTAATCACTGCCGGGATTGTCGCTACTAGATACGCTATGAAATCTTTCGGCTTTAAAGAACGACCAATAGAATTTAAACTAAAAAGTGTAGGTATGCTGGCTGTAGAGGTTGCAGCCGCTACTTATATTACAAAGACCCTGCAAGATAGCAAGACATTGCCTGACAAAATCTTTGTATAAAAATTTTTATACTTGTGAAGTATAAAAATTAGGTGTCGGGCGGTACCACTTGTAGTTGCTCTTTTGTAAAGGTCCGTTCCTCGTCTAAATTTTGTAGCGTATACAGTGTTGGCTGATTTTCAAAAGTTTTAATCTCATCAATTTCATACACTTCGACAGACCAGATCGCGTCAGTAGCCCGATAACGAGTATCATTGTGTTCTTCGCCCGGCTTATACAGATATCTTACTAAGGCGTCTATGGGCAGGTCTTCGGGAATATCTTCTTTTTCGTACTTCGGTTGTGGAACTTTGTCTAGCTTTATCGCATCCGAAGGCTTCATCCCAATCATCCTAGTTTCCTCATCATTCATAGCCGCTACTACCTTCGATAGTCTGCCCGCCCATTCTTTGTTAGTTCGCTTCGTTTTCATTTCTTCGCCATATTGGTGAGAGAACAACTTCTCAGCAAGGTACTTGTTAAATCTTTCTACGAATGCCACCTTCTTCTTATTTAGAGAGACGACCTTGTTTACGCTATGTTCCCTCATCAGGGTCCGAAACTCTCCCATAAATTCTCGTCCTTTATCCGACATGATAGTCTGGGGGTAATTTAATGGTGACCTGTCATATATCTTCTGTATAGCGGCAGACGTTTCTTTAGCGGTCTTAGTCTTCAAAGGTTCTGCTTCTTTGTATCGAGAGGCGATGTCAGTTAGCGTTAGAGCGTACTTGTATTTTCCATCCGCGGGTAAAGATAGTAAATCTATCTGATGAGTGTGATTCGGTTTGTCTTGCGCGTAATGAGGGAACCTTATAGTCTTAGGCGGGGCCTTATATATTTGGTAAATAGGCTGCCGGTCGAGCCACTGCTGAATTTGGCGTCTAGTAAGCTCGGGTACTTTCTTCTGTAGCCTTCCAGCAGCAGTAGAGCCACGCTGGTAGCCCGACGGTGAATAATATAATTTCTGCAATCGATCCATTTATTACAGTAATTTTATGGGAATTACGGTAATTTTATAGAAATTACGGTAATTTTATAGAAATTACGGTAATTTTATGGAAATTACAGAAATTCTACCTAGATTACCACACCACACTTTTCTCTTATAATAAATGTCTAATAAGGTATATCCCAACTTGGAAGACACGGGTAGATATAGAATGACGGAGCTAGACCGTATTCGATCTACCCTAGAAAGCAGGTGTGAGGCTAGAAAGTCTCTGATTAAAAGATACAAGCTTATCAACAAGGTCGTTGAGGGTGTTATGGGAACATCTTCCGTGATGGCTGTAGGATGTAGTGTAGGAGCAACGGTTACGGCAAGCACCGGTGTAGGCGTTATAGTAGCACTGCCACTGGGAATTCTAGCAGCTTCATCCGGGGCCGTCGCGCTTGCCCTCGAGATGCCTAGAAAACGGTTAAGAAATAAGTTGGCTAAGCATGAGAAGAAAGCTGAGGCGCTAAAGTCTAAAAAGAATACGATTCTGAACCGCGTGTCAAAGTTCATAGAAGACGGTAAAATCGACCACGAAGAGTACGCCGTCATACTGAACGACATGGGTGATCTAGATAAGCAGCTAGCACAAATAGATAAGACGTTCGTACAGCCAACGGCTCCACCCGGAGATCTAGAGGAGGGTCTACGTGAGCGCATCATGTCGCTCTTGAATATTAAAAAATAGTAGTTTTTATACCCAACACAGGTATAAAAATTACCCCGCAGAGGGAGACAGGGCCTCTGTCAGTTCGTTCTTTCTCATTTTGTAATATCCCTTGATACCCAGTGACTTGGCTTTTGATCGAAGTTCGGATAGCTTTGGTCTCGGGGGTTCGTATTTCTGCATACTATAACCTCCTACCGTATATCGCTGTCGTGATGGTATGTACGTATCGTAGACTACTGGAGGTCTTACCATATCCAAAAGTTGCATAGCTATTTGTTTGTCCATTTATTATACAATCCTCCAGTGACCGTGTGCTAACGTATCTATTCCATCGACGATATAGCGCTTGTCATCATCTGCGGACAGCGCTATCTTTTTTGAGCGCATCAGGTAGAGTCGGAGTCGTTCACTGCCAATGCGCATCATCTCTCTCGACTGCGTGGGTGCCGGTTCGGCTTGAGGAGTCAAAGACCTTTGAGTCTGTAGCCAGTCCGCATGCTCGTATAAGACGGACTTATAGTCGTCAAACGTGAGGCCTTTCTGAGTCACTGACCTAGTCACCCCCTTAGCCTTTTTAGTCACTTTGTCACCTATTCTATAGGCATACATCTTTGGGCGCAGCCCTACAAATTCTTCTATGATCTTACCATTAGCCTCATCCTTAAACATGCCGACCACTTTGTTGTTGACGCCTGCCGGTATCCCTGACGGATGGTTATCTGGATAGTTGCTAGTGTCAAATAACCTTTCCACGTCAGGAGCGATGTCCTTGTAGAAGTCTTCCGTTTCTACTATGTATACAAAACTATCCGTGTCCATGTATGCCAACTTCACACGAGAGCCATACTTTGTCTTCATGTATAGGTAATGGAAGTTGTACATCAAGGTCTTAGACAGGTCTAGGACAGCTGCACCGACGTATATGGGCTTGTCGAATAGCACCGTGGTCCTACGCATGTGGACGGCTACAAAGTTTTTATCAAAGATTGTAGCCCGGTCGTAGTTTGGTTCCGCTGTTAATTTTTCCGCTTGCCTCTCTTCGGTTACGAACCGAATGTCGACACGATTCCGGACATTCTCTATTGTCTTGCCGTACAGACTATTGTTCATGAGCTTGTACAGATTTTCACTCGCCTTATCACCTGCAGCCTTGGCCTTGATCCTCTCATTGGTGTTAAAGTCGATGTACTTACCCAGCTTGGAACTTTCTTCGAACTTTATCCCCCTGTGAACCTTAGTTAGTCGCATGCCCAGTCTTAGATATAGCTCTAGAGCGGCATAGTGAACAACGTAATTTTTCTTGTCTCTCAGGTTAGCTACCAGCTTGTTGCTCTTGTTAATTTTTAGGTTTTCGACGGCCAGGGGAAAGCAGTTGTGTCGATCGTGGAGTTTCTTCGGGTACGTCAAGTCTACCTCCAAAAAGCAAGGATGCTTTCGCCAGTCCTTCAGCTCCTCATCATTCATCCACTCCAGCTTGCTCGTTGGTAGCTTCTGCTTCATAGCCCAACCGTACTGGTTATTAGCATCCAGATATTTTATGTATCTCTTCGGCTTAGTCGGATCGTGTGTAGCCATGTACTTGTTGTTGGCCTTAGCGTGGCGAGTGCTAACCTGCGTTATTCCACCGCGTACCCCGTTCTCTAACATAAGCAACATCTCCACGTCGCGAATCGGTTCGTACTCCAGGCGGGTATATTTCAGCCCCGCATCCCATGTTAGACCCGGTGCGGTATAGTACCACATCGGATCAAGGCCATATTTTTCTAGGCAATTTTTACGGAACCTCTGTATCACATCCATTAACAGGAGTGTATCAGTTTTTAGATAGAGGTCATGATACTCTTGGAAGGTCTTCATATCAAACTCTTTCCACACGCTTTGGACACGTTCGTAGTCCTCCGTTCCTATCCAGCTGTCGTATAGTCGAGAGTAGAACTTGTCTTTAGGCGGGAGTTGCTTTTCTTTCAGTCGCTCAGGTCCATCAAACCAGTCGTACGGAAACACGCCTTTCTTTAAAAGGAGCTTGTGCTGCTTCTCTTCTGGGTACGCTTTCTTCAAAGCTCTGAAGTCTTCAGGTTTTAGACCCTTCACTAAATTGTCGAGCGAGTCTAAGAGGAATCGGTAGCTGTCTAAAAACCGGATTTCGAACGTCACGTCCACCTCTTCCATTTTACCAGTCTTTTTGTTTTCCTTTGTTCGTTTGTCTACCACCAAGTGCTTCGAGAACGAAATGTAGTTCTCCTCTGTATGGGGGATAACTGTCAGCCTCCCCTCGTACTTGGCTAGTTGTCGTACAAACAGTTTAGAGTCATAACCTGATAGATTGTGAAACAGGACCGGAATAAACTTTGGCATTCGATATCTGAGATTGCACACGTTATGAGCCGGCCCGCGATACTTTCCAGTAACATGACAATGGTCACGCACCGTGTCATCGCCTAGAAGTTCCTCACAAATGTGGCAGGTCGTAGCTTCCTTGTGTCGCTGGACATCTCCATCTGTCATAACCATATTCTTTTTGTCCTTGTACTTGGCGTATAATTCCTCTACCTTTTTCACCAACATATCAAGGTATCCACGCGCTACGTCATCGCTACTCTCGCCCGGTTTACAATTGTACATGAGCGTCTCCGAGTCACCGCTATCTTCCTCAACGTGTAGGCAAAACCCACTCGCATCGTGCTTACTAAGTTTCTGGGTATACGGCTTCTCAGGGTCTGGTTGACACGACTGGATGGGAGTGTTAAACGCTTCGGCATCAGCAACCATCACTATGGGCACTCGCATTTTCTTATGATGGTTAGTGAACTTGATCGTCACTTCTTTCGCGCTGGCGCTACCATCAGGATTTTTGACTTCCTTAGTTCTGGGTAAGAGGTCCACCTTCACACAGTCGTTCTGAAAGCACCATTCTTGGTGAGCCTTCAGTTTCTCTAAAGCTGTGCGTTGGTGCTCTTCTCTATTAGTACCAAAAGAGCATAGACAGTTCATACATATCTGGCGTCGGTGCTCATTTTTACTCACCTGCAGAGATAGCAGTCGACTCATGTCTCTGACACAGCAATAGTGGCTACGAGTTTGAATCTTGCCTTCTACATCTACCGCCTCTTGTAGGAGCATCAGATTCACAATTGTCTTCCGACCGGTCTTTTCAGCCCGCAATGGATATATTACAGAACTTTTCTCAGGGCGTTTGTAGTAGCTCAAGAGGTTTATACCAATGTCCGGATTGTTTCGCTCGAATTTCTCAATGTCTTTAGAGCTAGCCGGGAACTTAATACCTTTCCAGTTGTACTTATCAACATGTTCTGTATAGTGACTTATACGCTGAGGGTTTTTATTAGCTGGATGTAGTGCCGCTAGCAGCGCCCATTTAAAACATTCCTCATCCTTATTTTGTGGATTTACGATGGCCTTCTTGCTCTTTAGAAATTTGGGCAGCTCCATGTATGATGAACCACGCAGCGGTCGCCACCAATTAGTGCTTACCTCCATTTCCACAACTCTCTTAAAGATCCAGTTGCTTCCTTTTTCCGTAAAATTGGCAATCTTCTCCTTAATTATTTCTACAACTTCCCTGTATACGGCTTCCAAGTCCGTGCTCGGTGTTAGCACTAACTTTTTAGTCCGTATATGATGCGGAGGGTTGGTCAATATAGTATCTCCCGTTGTCTCGTCTATACGCTGAAACTCAGAGAGTAGATTTACTGAAAAGCTAACTCCCTGCTCAGTCTTTATCAGGTGACGCAGCTGACGTAGTACCCTCTCCTTTACCATGTCCAGATATTCCGATGCTCCCAAACGATCTCTCCCGGCTAAAGTGTACGTCCTAAAGAACCCATTTATAGCTCGGTCAGTTTCTACCAGGCTAGGCATAACCCTGTTTAGCAGAGCTCTCTTCCCCATACGATCGTAGCCCATCACTTTTCCCAATAATCTAAAATCTCTTTGGAATTGTTGGTCAAACCTACCCTGGGCATAATGGCGCGCGGCAGCACGCTTCATATCCCTAGTTTCTGGGAATAGCTGCGCCAGTTTAGTCTTATTCATCTTACCCAGCTTCCCTCGGACATTATTCACAATTTCATCAGAATCTTTGGCCCACTGCGAAGCTATATAACGCAGCTCTTTTTCTCCACGATCTTGAAAGCGCCTGTAGCTTGTCGCGTCTACCCTTCGCCTTAAATTCGGCATTGACATCTTGTCATAGTTTCTAATGCCCAACTGTCTACCCCTCTCTCTGTAGGCATACTCAGAGTCAGACTTAGGTTTAGGCACAACGCTACCAAAGCTGTTCATCCACCTCGCTATACCTCCATCGCTTTGTAACTTTTCCGATAGCTCAGCTTTAGTCATTCTCGAGTACCCTTTCAGGCCTCGCTGTTTGACCAAGGCTCTCAAGTCTTTGACTGTTGATATATCTCTCTTCTCCATTTATTGTATACTAAATTTTCTTTAACTATATTTTTCAATTGTCTGAGCCAAAGGCCACCGAGGTCTGCGACGTCCGGGTCATGAAAGCGGTCGGGTACGAAGCTCTCAACACGGAATATAACGCGTTCGACGAAGCGGCCGTTCGTACTTTGGGCGTATCTCTGATAAAACAAGGTAACGGATTCGTCGGCGCTGTAGCCTCTAGTCCCGATTACGTGGTAACGTCGGGTCGCGTAGACGATCTTAACGATCTAGTCAGCGGACTAGTCGACCGAGAACCGTAGACGACGTGATAATAGGAAGCGACGTCCCGAGGATACGTGCTACCAATAATTATGTCTGTCTATATAGGCGTTTACCTATATGGACACACAGCTACTTATTCCTTACGGGTATACCAACTAATGTCATGATATGTATGACCAGAGCCATTTTTCAGTGGAACTTTACCATTATAAACTAGTACTTTACCCGGCTGACATCTATTCATAAACCGGGCTCCCATGTAAACTTTCAAAAACCTACCCTCCTCAAGATCTCTCAGTGTCACAATATGATCGCCATACCTAGTTATATCAGGGTCTACCTCTACAACCTCGTAAGGCCTTTGTTCAGCCAGGTCTCTCAACTTTGTTACTACGATCGACTGGGTGTCAGGGATAAATTCTTTCCCAGCAATAGTAAAAGGTACTAGCTTCCTCTCTCCCATATTTATTATACATAGCTAGCTTTAACCCTAAATCTCAATTAGCAGCCTAGGTAGTCTAGGCTGTCATAAATTACTCAAGCGCGACCCTAAAATCAGTCTTGTTAGGGGGGTGTTCCAGAACCGGCGAGTCTATACTACTATATTATATTATATAACCTGGTATACTATCTACAACATAATATACATATTGTATTATATAACCTGGTATACTACCTACAATATAACATGGCCGTAACTATCTAGGCGGCTCAGACGGCCCTAGCCGCCTGAACTTTTTGTTAAAAGAAGAAAAAATATCGGGAGGCATAGGTACCATGTCCCACATGATATAAATATACTCTAATGAAAATGATGCTACTATGTGTATCATTATACTGATGGCTAATTTTCGCGTGAAACCACTGCTGATTTGATAGCTCAATTGGTAGAGTGCTTGGTCTCCATGCATAGAGACACGAGTTCGAATCCCACTGATGGACAATTTTTTTCATTTTAGTAATTCACTCAATTTGTTAGCTATACAATGACAATACTAATCTCATCTGTAAGATAGGATCACTGCATGTGTAATTCTGTATTCAACAATAGGAAATGCCCTAAGATTGCATACACAGTGTGCCCACCCCCTCATTTGTCCCACTTTGAACACTGTTCTTCAGGGTTTGGGAACCCTAGAATACCACTCTCCATCTCTATCCATCAACTAAATTTGCACTATTTCCCCTCTTATTAATGTGTGCACATTTTTGGGCCTAAGTCATGTAATGATGTAAAGGACTACAATGGTACATCATGGCCAAGCCAAACAGAGAAGCACTATTTTGCAGTATACTAATTTGAAGTTAACTATTTGCAGTTTACTATGCAACATTTCGTACTTTTGTACCATCACGTATAGCTCAAATATGCATCAAAATGGCTGTTTTTGTGTGAACCTTCAAAAACTTTCTTTTGGGAGGTGCCCCACTCTCCTTCCCCCATCTCGCACACACCCTCCCCACACCGCTACTGTTAGCCACTAGCCAGTCCAATTTTGGCCGCCTCAACTTTTTCAGGAAAGTTACCCCCCTGTATAATACAGTGAAACTTGCTTAATTCAAACTCCAAGGGACCGCCATATTTAATTTGAATTAGGCCTGGGTTTGAATTGCAAGATCACTTCACCTTTATGTGTTCAAGCCTCACGTCTATTACCAATCACAAATATCGGTCACTTCTATACAAATTATGTCTGCCCAAAAACAATCAATCAATATATATTAAAAATAGCCCATTTGCACTCAGAGAAACCTACGGATTATAATAAGTCAATATTGACTTGCATAATCTTTTGCTTTGTTCAAAGTTTGAATAGGGAACAATTTAGGTACAAAAATTGTAACCTTCAAAAATGGTTTAAATATGTTTGTAATAACAAGTAAAAACAACGGTTTTATATAAATATAAAATATAAAATATTGGTCAATGCGCGTGGATGCACGTGTTGCATGTTTAAAATACAGATCTCAAATTACTTTAACTGAGTGCGTGTAGTATTAAATAAATGTAATTGTAATATTGTAATGGTACAGGACATTTGTATACGACTCCAGCTACCGGACAAAGACCTACAGCACCCTAAGTGCCTAGTAGTTGTCACAGCTCTACTCAGCTAACACTCAAACTCTCATAACTAGCTGCTCGTATACCTAAATTCAATTGTATTGCATGTTAAACCATTTAATTACTGTCTATATACGTGTATCCATGTGTTTATACCCATTACATACTGATGTACATTCATGCATGACTATTACTAAGTCTTTTATGCCTTTTATACCCATGTACAGAGGCCCGACCTCTCAGAATCTATTGATATTCATTTTGTACATGAATTGGACCATTATAAGCAACTTTTGTAGAACCCGACCTATTTTGGGTCGGCTGTCGGGCTTCCGGCGGCCATCTTGTTGCGCAACTTCCGGACGACCACACGTCGTCTTTTCCCGACACCACGTCGGCCGGAAGTCCTTATACTATATAAAGGGCATTGTTTTACTGTTCATTGTCTCAGTCTTCACTTGGCTTTCAATAAAGACACATCTATACTTGATACAGAGACTTTCACTTCCTTTTGTCAGGTCATTCGCTTAGCGAACTGCCTACTGGGTCGGATCACTCTCTTTCATAGTATAGTCTGAAGGTCAGACTTGGGACCAGATGGGTCGTCTCTGGTAGTTATTGGGCTACTGAGACCGCTCGATCTTTCATGCAATGCGAAGTCCTATTACCACTCATAGGCACTTCATTTCTGGGTCGATAGTCGTCCAAGGACGACCGCACCAAATCACAGAAACCATTACAATATATCATATCATTATCCCTGAATAATTTGGCCACAAGCATCGGGTGGGTATCTGACAGTGCACATATTACTACAAATATTATACAGTTCACTTGACTTACTAAGATACTTGTACACGTAATACATTGGTTACTTACTCTGGAGGTGATTTAGGAAAGTCGACGTATACGTTAAGTAGATATCCACCGAGAATATATCCTAAAGCAGGTCCCAGTATGGCAGAGCCTGTCATTCTACCTATAAAGTACGTTCCATATGAGACTAATGAGTCATGGTAGATACAGACATGTACATACATATACACTTATTCATTGTCTCTAATACACGTAGGACCCAATAGGACCATATCGCTGTCTCACATCCTAATTTTGCAAGCAGCTAGTTTTTACTAGCTAAATAGCTAAGTTTTATATAAATTTCATAATATTCAACGGGTTAAAACTAAAGGAGAAGGGTTTCCTATATTCTAATGAAATAAGCCCAGAGTAATGCTCCGGCAAGGTGTATCAACAATCTATACATGTATTATTAAATTTGTATAAAACAGGCTTCACAAATGGGTGTTATACATGTATCTCTTGCATAAAAAATTAAGGCTCGGACCTACTAATTTAAACTGGAGCTTGTTCAGCCGAGACACTCTGGTCTAGATACGTTATTCCCATCGTATATAGACAAGCTGCACAAAACCCATTTAGTGCTTGTCCAAGCAGTAGAATGTAGAGATAGTTCTTAAGGAATGCTTTGCCATCGTCCACATCACAATCTGTGAAGTTACCAGCAACTGAAATATACCATGTACATGTGTACATGCAGATGAACTAGAATATAAAAACTGGGATATATCTGTGTGTAATTGAGATACTGTAATGGTTTCTGGTATTTCGTGCGGTCGTCCTTGGACGACTACCGGCCCAGAATTGAAGTGCCTATGAGTGGTGCTAGGTCTTCTCATTACATGAAAGATCGAGCGGTCTCAGTAGTCCAATAACTACCAGAGACGACCCACCTGGTCCCAAGTCTGACCTTCAGACTATACCTTGAAAGAGAGTGACCCGACCTAGTAGGCGGTTCGCTAAGCGAATGACCTGACAAAAGGAAGAGAAAGTCTCTGCATCAAGTATAGATGTGTCTTTATTGAAAGCCAAGTGAAGACTGAGACAACAAACAATGAAACAGTGGCCTTTATATAGTATAAGGACGGCCGCCCGACGTAGTGTCGGGAAAAGACGACATAAGGTCGTCCGGAAGTTGTGCAACAACATGGCGGCCGGAAGCCCGACGGCCGACCCAAAATAGGTTGGGTTGTACAAAAGTTGCTTATAATCATCCAATTCATGTACAAAATGAATATCAAGTGATTCTGAGAGGTCGGGCCTCTTTACATGGGTATAAAAGGCACTAAAAAATTTAGTAATTACAATACAAGTATATACAATGATATAGAAGTGAAGCAATGTAGAATGCAAGCAGGTATATACATGTAAGCACACATAATAATGAGTGTCAGGTGTAAAAGACGACTGTGCGTACCATTACAATACGTCAACCAGTAAAATCACAAACAATGGATATTTTGAGGACATTACTATTTTTCCTATTTGAGTAACAAAAGTACATAACATAGTAGTTGCCACACACAATAAGCACTCCCATCTAAAAGAAGAGGTGCATAATAGTAACAACACAATGATGTTAAAGAGGCAATACTTTACTTATTTGTGACATCACATTTTAAAGAAGTAGTACTTACTTGTGACATCACATGTTAAAGAAGTAGTACTTACTTGTGACATCACATATTAAAGAGGTAGTACTTACCTCTGACATCACATGTTAAAGAGGTAGTACTTACTTATGACATCTCATGTTAAAGATGCGGTACTTACTTGTGACATCACATGTTAAAGAGGCGGTACCAACTGGTTGATATGGTGGAGCAGTGAAATGAGCTAATGACATGATAAAACATCCCAAACCAATAGATGCTACTCCAGCTCCTAAGTACCATGGTTGATGACCAGTTCCTCCAAAGTATCCAATTAATAAAGCCTTTAAAACAATACATGCAATACTGCTTAAAGTAGGTCATTTTAAAGAAGACATTAATGGCTGATTCAATCTTATAATGTCTTTTACATGTAAATGCTACATATGTTATGATAGAAGAACAGTCATTATACATGTAACTGCATTGTATATAGTATTTTCATCTACCAGCAAGAAAAACATTTTCTCCAATATAATTTAATATAACAATCATTCCAAATTTAGAAACATACAGAATGTAAATGCATTCCGCAGCCTACAGCATACTTACAGCAAAAGCAGCAGCAATATCATTCAAACTGGCTACTAGCCCTGAATTCTTACTAGATAAAAGCAAAGGGGTATATAGAGAAAGTGGCGACAACGGGCGATTTGAACGCCGTGTTGAGTCAAACAACTAACGGTCGCTATTGACAACTGTTATACTTATTGGAATTTCTAATCTACTTTTGGTTAATTTTTAATGTTCCTAGGATTGTCTTTCTACATCCCATCTATGGAAATGCAATTCCCATTGTATTAGTTGATTCAAGAACCAAAATACAGCTTAGAATCAAGCTGAAATGGTATTTACAGCACAAATAACTTTATTTGCAGCAACCACTCAAACATAGAGCACATGAGAGCAAGAATTCATGCACTGACACACAATTAGAAACAGGCAAACAGCTAAGTGTGGGTATGAGCTACAGTTGCAAAATTCAGAAATTCCTAAAATTCATGCATTGAAACAAACAAGTAAGAGTTATTATACAAATGCTTGCCATTAGAGCATCAAAATAGGATTTCAGACAAAACTAGTTACATACAACTTCTAACTAAAATATGTGCATTAATACAAAAAACTGAGTAAATGAAAATTGTACTTTACCGTAAAATTTTCGCTTTTACACACCTGCTCTACATAACAGTGATAAATTCTATTTACTTTGACATTTAGTCACACACAACTCATGAAATACCAGAGATGTGTGCAAGTTTTATTTTGGAAACTCAAGTTTCCATGGCCAACTCTTAGATGTGACTCTTCAAGTTACAAGTCAATTCTTTCAGTGACCGATAAAAACTTTCAAGTTACAAGTTAAATATTAACATATCCCCAGAAACTCAAGTTTTTGCCAAGTTATCCAAGTTAACTACAAGCAAGTTTCAATTCGATTCTTTTCTTGTTTAACTCGAGTCTTTTTATAAAGTTATTGGGTTATTGTTTAGCTTATGGTGAAATTTTGTTACGAAATGGTGTTAGAAGTTCAAATTTCAAAGCAAAATGTCACAGTTTTAGTGTAAAATGTGTTATAATTGTGGTTGTGGTTGGTGGTTATAACTGTGGTTATTTTTATTTATTACAATTCACAGCTGCCCAATGAAAACTCGAGTTATTGAATATTTCAATATAATGATGTGCAAGTTGAGAGTCTTTGATCATAGCCATAATTGAATTGCAATTCAAGTTACAAGTTTTTGACAGCTGTACATTCAAGTTACAAGTCTTTATAATAAGCCATAAAATGTTGCTTGAATTAACTCGAGTGAGAGTCTTTAACTCGAGTCTGGCATCTCTGTGAAATACATATATATGCACTTAAAACCACTGTAAATAAAGATATTGCATGTGCCAGTTCATCACTTTACCAGATGTACCAGGCCCAGAGAAATAATAAGCCACCATCTGTCTGCTTCCGTCGTACTGTTAGACCTGTTGAAAAATGATAACACTGCCACTTGACAGATCATAATCAATGCTAGGTCTTAGTGCCATCTCATCCAGTAGCAAGCAACATTATGATTCTTGATCGTTCATGGCGTTAACCTACATTTACAATAGAAAAATATAACATACGCACAACTCTAATTTTCTAATATAACTCACATGACTGCTCTAGCTACGTGTTCATTTACATTTTTGAAATGATTTAATATATGGATCTGTGCTCAGCATACCTTTTGAAGTTCTTTTTTTGCAGAAGACAGCTCTAGGGAAAGTTCACTGACACTGTGAGCAGTCATCTCATCATTCATCCTTATGGTATCAATCACCACGTCTTCTGAATATACACATCCACATTTTGCACATACTAAAAGATTGCACTGTGTTAATGTCGACCATTACATTTTGTGAATACGATGTCAAAAAAATTGTTAAACATTTGACATTAGATATACCTGTTAACATGTCAGTTTGGACAGAGCATGGTTGTGGTCTGAAGCAGAGGATAAGATAGACTGTTGACTGGCTGCTCCGGAAGCACTCTCACAGTGTTTCAGTCATTTAGACCGCTCCTTGCATTGATTCAATAGCCGGTGAGTAAAGATAGATGGAATGATGTTGACAGATCCCTTTAAAAGCTTTTACTCATAGCGATCGTGTAAAAAGTGAGCCTATAAAAGATTGTACATGAATATAAAATAAATTAATTTCTAGCACAGTTAACTTTTGTTTATATTGTATTAAACACCACATCTCAATCAAAGGAAAAAACTGAGAGCACTAGCTGAACTATAGACTTCTTGTGCTAAGTTTCTGTTTCAAGCTTAGATCAATTTTGTATGCACTGTTCATGTTGATACAATAAATAAAGCTCTCTTCGTACCCAAATTTCATCAAAGAACTTAAGCTTTAAAGAATATTTAAAGCTAAAACAATGTCAACAACTATCACTGCATGTAGTTGCCAGTAATTAATTACTTGTAACAAAAAGAAAACTAAAAAGGAAAACTTTGCAATACGGCAGCAACAACAAACTGATTTGAACTTACTACTACTTGGCCTACTTACTTACATTTGTTGAATGAACAAGTTTCGAATTCCAAATATATTATTCAGTTATAATAATAATAATTATAAATAATTTATATATTTTATATTATTATAAATTATTATAATAATATAATAAATAAATAAGATCAGATGCAAGTAGTAGCACTAGTAGTAGTAATAGCAGTAGTAACAGTAGCAGCAGTAGTAGTAGCAGTATATAACATACATGCAATGCACTTGCAAGACTAATAATTTTAAATTTAGTAATAGTACTAGTTCAGTAGTTGTGATGATCATAGTGATAGTCATAGTGGAAGTTTGTTAAGTACTAATACTGCATAAAATACTGCTGTTAATAGGCTCCCATCCTTTCCGTGACACTCTATGAGCCCAGGCTGCTCGTCGCTCAGGATCTAATAAAAATTTGTGCATTAAAAGCCATTTTTGCTGTTATTAGAACAGCCATAAAGCACCGCACAGCTGGTTATCGTCTGAAAAACTGACCTCAGATGGCGTCCACAAGGTGAAGGTCAAAATTGCCGTTGTCGCCACTTTCTCTATATACCCCTTTGGATAAAAGATACCTTCTTTCATATGATGAGATGTTCACATTGTTTATACCGTGCACTGAAAACCCTGCGAAATATAAACATGTAAAAGTCATGACTGTCAATACATAAACTCCTTACAATTAAAAATATTTTATAAAAAAGTGGCACTCAGATTCATTACAATGTTGGCTTTACTATAAGGAAACAACAGGCAGTACTAGTCATTATTGCAAAATAACCTCTGAAAATGCACAATGTACATTGTAATAATGAAATTTTATTGTATCACACTGACCTCTTCACCTGGAGACAGGGGGTGAACCTGTATACTCTTCACTTCCATGGCTTAGAGAAGCTTCCAGAAGTCCTTGTACTACACACAGCTAGCAACTCGTTTCAACTAAAATAAACCACTAGTATAAGGAGGAGTTATGGTCCCTTCCTACTGACCAGTAGTTGCCCTCAGGTCAACCTAGTCAGCTGTACAGCAGGACTTTGGTTGGTACAGTCTAGTGAATTGAGACAATAGTGCATTGTCATTACTCTTACAATGCTGACCTGGCTGTTGACCAATAGACTGGGTGCTAAGACCACCAACGCCAAGCGGGCTAATACATGTAGTACTGCATCACTCTGAAGGCTAAGCAAATCTCTGAGCTCAGCTCAGGGCTTAAAGTGTACCGGAACGCCGTTCTGGTAAGAATTTATTAGAGCTATTCTTGCAGGAACGCGTCCCGGTTGCATTTTCAGTACATTAGCTAGTCTACTAGTTGTTTTAGGAAAGGTATAGCTCCCATACTAACTACAGCCAGTCAGACCGCCCTCGCTCGAAACGTTGATAGGTCGCTAACTTACTCAATTGGATAGGGTCATTAATGGGTGTCTGAAGTATTTTTCATTTTAATATTAATATCTCCTCACATGAAAATTAGGTGGCAATATGCATGGCAAACATTTTTATATTAGAAAATCCAAAGTACTACTGTTTACTCAAGAATACATAACATTTTAAATATTGACAAGAAAACAAGGGAGACAAATCTAAGCTTCTCAAACATTTTCTGCAAGCACCTTCCAACACTGGCTCAATACCACTCTTCTAAACAGAAATGTAGATATAACTATTATATTTATTAAATGCTTGTTTACACACAGAGAACAGGAGTTAGTGAAAAATATTTATTGTAAAAACATCTTATCGATGTGCTACTTCTTTGAATTTAGCCAGATATAAGCGGACTTCCTGTTTGATAGTGAAAGTCATGTAATGTTGATGCGTTCCTGTAAAAGTAATGTTGATGCGTTCCTGTAAAAAAAATTTTACACTTTAAGCCCTGGCTCAGCTATGCAAAATAAAGTGTAGTCAAGTTGTGAGCTGGGACCCTACTTGTTATTAGCACTATTTAGACAGAATAATATCTTTATAAATCAATGTGCTACCCTAAAATAAATATAACTTTAGGTTTCTCATCGCGAAGATCTATGTGACCATCTTTAGCGACTGAAAAATCAAGTCTCCTAGGCCTACATTATATTTCCTCTATAGTAGGCCTACATTAGCCTAACAACCAACTAATTTCACAGTGAAAATGTGTAACAACTGTATATTCACTATTCACAGTACAGCCAATCATGACTAGGTTCCCTTTCAATCCTATAATTACCATTGTCGTTATTGGGCATGGATTGACAGTATAGGCATTCATAAGCCACTGATTGTTATTAGAAGTTGTCCCCTCTCAATTTCTCTTCCTCCTCTTTTTCCCAGGCGAACAAACAGAAACAAAGAGGAAGAGAAATTGAGAGAGGACAACTTCTGATTACAATCAATAGTGTCCTTACTATCAATCCATGTCCAATAACAGACAATGGTAACAGGTTGAAAACTGTATCATGTAATCTTAGATAAATATAAATATTTATGTTCAAGTTAAATATTATATCAATGTACTACAAGAGCATGGAAAGTAGGCAAGATAGGTTTGGTGTGAAATTTCAGCACATAGCCTATGCACCTCTAGGCACATAGCCTATGCACCTCTAGGCACATAGCCTATGTACCTCTAGGTAGACTATACCTGAAAAATGGTACAAGATTCACTCACAACCTGTAACAAAGTCATGGTTTATAAAGCTTCATCACAATTTGCATGCATGCATGTTGTATATTTGGCATGACACACACATACAGTGTACTTGTAATATTATACGATAGTGTAGCTTGGAGGCTTACATGTCTTTGTACAAAACACTTCCACAAACACACATAATTATGATGTTGTAAATATGCTAAAAGTTATATAACAGCTTTGTAAAGTTAAAAATAAGGGATAAACCTTTGAATTTGTGATCATGCAGTTTGTAGTGCCTAATTTTATAGCTGCTAGTTAAAGCTCTCTATCTAACATTTGTAGCGTGTTCATAGAAGTTCAGTCCCATTCAACAACTTTCATTGAATGTCTATAAATAGCACCTGAGGCCTGATTATGGTCTTTGAGTATCAACAGACTCCTCCGTAACCATAGAAACCTGCATGTCCTGAGTTTTGGTGTCATCTGATGCGATGTCGGGTGGTTTATATAATACTAGTGCTAATACACCACATGTTAAGGAAACTACCTTCAACACCAAAGCTATGATAAACAGCCTCAGAGACATGTTGAAGTTATTATATACCCAGCAAGATCCTCTAACAGAGCATTCATCATCCCATAAACTACAACTTGCATCTATCATTGAGCCAAACATTATAGGACCTGGTATACTACCTACAATATAATATATACATATTATGTTATATAACCTGGTATACTACCTACAATATAATGTATACATATTATATTATATAACCTGGTATACTACCTACAATATAATATATACATATTATTATTGTTACATAACCTGGTATACTACCTACAATATAACATATACATATTATATTACATAACCTGGTATACTACCTACAATATAATGTATACATTTATTATGCTATACTACCTGGTATACTACTTACATGTACATCGTACATGTACAATAGCATCAAACCATTATTACATTACATTAGTACATTATACATGGTTTAGTAGAAATGTTTTCTAGACAAGTAATAATATATCTAAAATAACACGACCTCAGGTCTTACATAAATAGCAAATATCTACACAGGCAAGTAGCAAAATTTCTAAGTGCAGGTAGATTACACTCACCAAATACCCTGCGGAACAGCCATTGAATAGCAATACCGAAAGCCCTCTGCTTCTCTGGAACAACCCTGAAAATAGAGGTTGTTGCTGATTATACTCTAAATGTGGAGTTGTTCTTCCTTACAAGAAAGAAAGAAGGAGAAGAAAACTTCACACAATAACCAATAGTTCAGAGGTGCCCTTCTGTAAAATTTCCAAGAGCGTTTACAAACAAGTACATTCCTTAGCTGCCTTCTCCTAGGATAAGTGATATTCAACACAGCAACAGCTAATATTTAACGTACCGTAATGTTGCCATGGTTAAAGGTGCACCCGGTATAAATGCAGAGAGCATCAGCAGTAAGAGCAATGGTAAAAACAGATAGAGTAACTTGCAGGTTGTAGGGCAGTTTTCTGCCTTGACCGCTGTCCCATTAGATGCTGCCGTGCCTTTCAACCCATTGTATGGACATGTACAGTTCAGGTAAGTCTACAAATAAAATACACTATCAGACATAGAGTGATATTATTAATTAGCACCTAAATCAGCGATAAGAACAAGTGGAGACATCTACATGTATATAAATTGTACTAAAACTCTTTAGAGTAAAGGCCTCCATTCAGTCAATAATGACAATGGAATGCTGGGAAATACCCAGCAGAGCCTTTAGCAATGAATCTTTCTGCTAGTTATACAACATTGTTCTTAATCTCATGTGTAGGGTAATCCGGTGTTGTCACAGCAGGAATGTGAACAAGATCAGGCCACACATGAATGGAACTGGTCAGCACCGCCGTGCGTGTGCCCAAGATGTTTTAGGTGCCCGACTGAAATTGGTACATGAGACCTCCTGTATTTTAGGTCCTGATCTGAACAAACCCAGCAAGTTAGGGTGAAAAGCTTGCTGAAGGCTTTTTGCCAGAAACAGCCCAACTGGTATTTGAACCCACAGCCCCCAGAATGACAGCTGTGTGCTCTACCAACTGAGTTATGAGTATGATAAAATTGAATGTGATAAAATTACCTGAGCAGTAAGTTTGGTGTCCTAGACAGGTATTAGTTACTAGAACTTTTACTCAAAACCAATTGGGAGAGCATACGTAGTTTCGTATTGTCAACAATGGCATAGGGTTGGAGTCTTCAATGACACAATGTTTGAAGATGCTGACTCAAACTTGATCACATACATACACAGTCTATATCAGAGTAAAAAAGTAATCGGTGGGCAAGTCTTCATACATTGGCGCCCTACAAATGGGGCAGTAGGACGGTAGTTTTTATGTAGACTGTAGATCAGCAGGCTACATCTACGTGTATTAATGCATTTATCACTAGATTTACTTCCTACAATGTAGTTTACATAAGATGGAGTTAGGGGTAGAATCTAACTGACAACACTGCAATCTATTCACCACTTTGAAGTAAACTGGGTAGACAACAGCTACATGTAAATTCACAGGTTAATCTATAATACTTTTGTTCAAGATTTTGTGCTCTAACCACTGAGAAGGTCCCTTTACATTAGAACCAATATTTCAACTCAGATATGTTTATTTTCTTTACCTTATCTCCATTATCCAGCTCTACAGCTTCCTGTGAACAGCCAGCATGACAAGGAGAGAAATACTGTATACCATCTGCACAAACAGGATCATAAACACTGGTAGTACATCCACATCCACTGTTACAGATTGAGTCTAGATTCACACCAGATAGTTCATGGCTGTAATGAGAGATAAATCTGACAACGCTGCATCTCCTGCATCATGTGACTTCATTGTGAAGCAAAAAGAACCACTCATAGTCACTTCTTTGTAGAGAACACATCACTTATTTTTTTTATACATCTTATTTATATCAGTGAGACCACTAATCCATATTATTGTCTCACTGAAATGCATTAGAACGGAGATCTTACCCTGGGTATTCAGTTACAATGCCAGCCATATTAGCGTTCTCACACCTAATCAAGAGCACTGCGGTGAGAAGAAGGGCAACAGAAGAGCAAATGCAGTTCATCTTCAGCAAACCAGGAACCTTGAGCTCAAACCTCTTACTTATATATCCTCCAATAAACTGTCCAAATGCAGCTCCTGGCACAGCCACAAAACCTTCAAATGAAATGTACAGAACTGGCTAAATCATTAAGAAGTCGAATCAATGGAACATGATTGTATAATTGAGGTTTCATAGAAGGAAACATAGATCAGATAATACATCTAAGAAAACTTCCACTTTGGAAACAGCAGTCACCTTGTTGCTACTGCACCAGAAAAGAGGAGAATCTTACCTGCCAGCATGGCTGCCCAAATTGCGGTTTGATTGAATTGGTTAGCAATAAACTTAGGCAAGAACGTGGTACACCCGGTGTTGAGAATCATCTCGGATGTTACAACTCCAGTGACAAACATATATGATGGGTTCTTTAGCAGGTACCTGTAGATAATGATACACATAGTTTATACGTTCCGTATGTATGTACAAAAAGTACATGAAGAAACCTAGTTCATAGCACTACTTCTAATGTTACTAAAAAAGTATAATTGGAAGCTTGGCTGAATTATTCTGTACATTTACAAGAATTTCAAAAGTTTAATTGCATGAGTTTCTACACAATAATTAATAGTTAGAGGAATAATTTATGTCACTAACAATATCTTTGACTGAAATCTGTAACAAAATTCTAATTATACATGTAGAGTTGATACAAGAACTTTACATAAGCATAAAGAAGCGGACATCGTACTGAAGAGTAAGTTTAACTGGCACAAAATAGTTGTAAGTGTCTTGTCTTTCTTCATACGAATGCACAGCACATGTTGACAAAACTTCATTGCGGGCAAGTGCTTTATGTAGCCCTGCCATACACATACATGTGCATATTGCACCCAACTAGAGTGTCTTGGACTATAGTTTAACATGACTTGGAGTACTTGCCAGGTGGCCTTTGGCATGTCTCTGAACGTCATCCCAAACCCTTTTTGGTTTACTTTCTCTTCCCCGCTGTTACGATGAGCTTCTGATATTTTGACAGCTCTAATAGCAGCCGTACCTACATGTAAGTTACAACAGAGTACACAAAGTCATGTACTTACAATGTACCAGAGTACAATCATGTACCTATAATGTGCCTATAATGTGCTAGAGTACACATGTACTTACAATGTACCAGAGTATAGTCATGTACCTATAATGTGCCTATAATGTGCTAGAGTACACATGTACTTACAATGTACCAGAGTATAGTCATGTACCTATAATGTGCCTATAATGTGCTAGAGTACACATGTACTTACAATGTACCAGAGTATAGTTATGTACCTATAATGTGCCTATAATGTGCTAGAGTACACATGTACTTACAATGTACCAGAGTATAGTCATGTACCTATAATGTGCCTATAATGTGCTAGAGTACACATGTACTTACAATGTACCAGAGTATAGTCATGTACCTATAATGTGCCTATAATGTGCTAGAGTACACATGTACTTACAATGTACCAGAGTATAGTTATGTACCTATAATGTGCCTATAATGTGCTAGAGTACACATGTACTTACAATTGTATCAAATCATATGCACTTACAATTATATCACAATACGTATGATACACTTACAGGTATATACATGTATATTTACCTGGTAACTCTCTGGGGAAGAGAAACATAAAGAATGCTAATAGAGTAGATATTATAGAACTGATAACAAAACCTAACCACCAGGCTCCAACCCATCTGGGATCACTTGGAGTCAGGCCACTGGAAAGTGGAATATATACATGTACATGTACATTGTAGTATTATACATGTACATGGACATCGATTAGAAATGTAACCATTGTTATCATACAGAGTAATACATGTATAGTCATAAACGTTGAAGTTCCTCATTTAAAGTAACTGACAGAATCTAGCCAAACCCGAGTACTTACATTCAGGAATCCTTCAATCGTGTCAGGGATCATAAAATTGTGTTACTATACCAGTGCCATTTACATCACCATTATACTCAGCACTATATTATATTCATTTATACTTTTTTTTGTAAATAGTAGCGTACAGACATTGGGTTTGGGAAGTATGTACATTACAACGGATGCATAATAAATTGAAGTTGCTCTGTCCTATTTAAGCTGCACTAATCGATTGATTGAAACACATAATAAAAATACTTTCCACGTTAGTTGTATTATGCTATTGCATAATTGTATTTATAAATACAGAAAAAGAAAAGAACGTCAGTGCCATTGCATAAAAAACATTGGTTAGGTGAACGACCCGCTACTCATTATTGTTACCTCAATTACAGCATTATTGCCACAAAATTCCTCTTTGTAAAATGCTCAGTCACAGGCTGGCAGCGGTTATTGTTTTAGCCTGAACTAAATAATTAACAAATTAATAAAACATTTTTTATACATAGTGGCCAGTCTAGCATTTCTATAATTTGTATAATGTATTGTATTGTTAGATAATAAAAGAGCCGACTGAATAGTGTGTGTAAACACGAGAAAGGGAAATGACCTGCTTAGAATGCACTATTTAAAGATTTTACTTGATTTAAAATATGCCTCGCAATTGTGGATTGTTCAGTATAAATGTAATTTAAATTCTCACAGCCCTCTTAAGGAGTTTGAACAGCTAGGCTAGTACGTAACACATTTTGACAGTATTCTTGGCTGCAAATAAACAGAAAATATCTTGGTAGCAGCTGTTGGCAGATAACGTGAAGAGAGTTTGTTCAGATGTGTCTTTCCTTGGGAACAAAGTATCTGGGCATTAAACAATAACTTTAAAGTTGTGTCACACAGAAGGCGATGAATTAAACTGCAGAATTTGTATATCTATGTGGTCTAAAAGAACTGGCAGCATACTATCTAACCTGTTTTCTAGTATTCCAGCAGGCCAACAAAATAAAATAATATATTTAATTAAATGTGCTTTCAGCTACATCGTATTATATGCATTTAATATACTTAGCATCATACACACTTATTTAAGTGCTTACTCTGGGGGTGGTTTAGGGAAGTCCACATATATATTTAGTAGAGATCCACCAAGAATATATCCTAAAGCAGGTCCCAGTATAGAAGACCCTGCCATTATACCTGCAATTATTAGCGGGATTTGTACAATATGTACACAAACATAATACATACATGTACAATGGTACAATGTATCAGTATGTATAATTTAGATCTTTGAGTACCGCTCTAATTACTAAGTAATAAGTACACCTACTCACATAAAGTGTTGTACACGCAGGATACACAAGTCATGTAGTTTATAATGGAGCTCAATAAGTCATCCAACACTTACCAACATAAAGAGGTGACATCTTAGCTGAGACACTTTGGTCTAAATATGTCACACCTAAAGAGTAGAGACAAGTTGCACCAAACCCATTTAGTGCCTGTCCAAGTAGTAGAATGTAGAGATAGTTCTTAAGGAAGGCATTATCTTCACTGACACCACAGTGTGCGGTGTGGTTTGAGTCTGCAAGTAAATATAATGCCATGTTATAACTAGTTCACTAGTGTGTGAATACGTTTAGAGCTGTTATACTTGTGAAAAGATGCACAATTCATGCACACTGTGTGAATGATTGTACGATATTGTGAGATCCTGTCAAACCATTGATTCGACCTACTCCAAGCCTCAAATCAACTGCACATTCTGAATTGCAAACAGCGTTTTGCGTCACCTCCTCTTCTTCATCCAGTATAAGCTATAAAACTCCACTAAACCACCAGTACTTCTCTTTACTTCTCTTTACAAAATAAGACACTCCAGTTATCTGTGACATCTCATGTTAAAGAGGTAGTACTTACTTGTGACTTCACATGGTAAAGAGGTAGTAGTTACTTGTGACATCACATGTTAAAGAGGTAGTACTTACTTGTGACATCACATGTTAAAGAGGTGGTACTTACTTGTGACATCACATGTTAAAGAGGCGGTACCAACTGGTTGATATGACGGAGCAGTGAAATGAGCTAATGACATGATAAAACATCCCAAACCAATAGATGCTACTCCAGCTCCTAAGTACCTTGGTTGATGACCAGTTCCTCCAAAGTATCCAACAAATAGCACCTGCAGTATGACAATATATATTACTAATAGCACCTGTAATATGATAATATGTATTACTAATAGCACCTGTAATATGATAATATGTATTACTAATAGAACCTGTAATATGATAATATGTATTACTAATAGCACATGCAGTATGATAATATGCATTACTAATATCACCTGTAATATGATAATATGTATTACTAATAGCACCTGTAATATGATAAATATGTATTACTAATAGCACCTGCAATATGATAAATATGACAATATATATACACGCATGACTAACAGTATTTGATACAAGCATGTAAGTCTGTTACTGCGCCATAACATATTATGTTGAACGAAATATACATTGATATACATAAAAAATGTACCATTAGCATAAGATGAAACATTGTAAGACAATATAATGTAAAGTAGTGTAATATTATGAATATACTGTAGTGTAGTCTAACTACAAAGGGTGAAATATACGGCAAGGTAGCAACACATTATATATCACTAAGTGTACATGGTAACACATCACTTACAGTTAAACCAGCTATGACATCCTGCATACTGGCTACCATACCAGAGCTCTTACTTGTCAGAAGGTACCTTCTCTCATATGATGCGGTGTTTACATTGTTTACTCCATTCACAGCAAAACCTAAAAGATGATGTTAAGACCTTTTAAATTAAACCAGCGTTTAAAGTGGAACAATGAAGTGGGTACACTTGCAATTTCAGGGTAGTGCTCATTACAATGTATAGGTTCAATTCTAGAGAAGGGTACACACTGTATACCTGAGTGTACCCTCACATCTCAGTCTGTAGCATACTCCAAATCTATACATTGCATAACAGTGTTCACATACACTTTGTAATATTCATATGAATGACATGCAATGCAACAAAACTAATATTTTTGATAATAACAGAAAAAAAAACAAGTTAGAAGCTCACCCTGTATTATACTACATAGTGAGATTATCAGGAGATAGACTTTAGGATTTGCACATTTCTGTAGAAATTTTGGTTTGCACGACATTGTGTAACCACATGAAGTATCCACTGTATCTGTAACTTCAAGTTCTGCTGTCGAGAATTTTTCTTCTGCTGGAGGCTTATTGTTATCCATTTGAACGAATATATTCCAGTCTACTATCTACAGCATACTCTGCCTTGTACATGCATCTTACAGCATATACATGTATCATGCAAATTGTACAAAGATAGTCTATATAGAGATGGTGAGAGGATTAAAATATAAACAAGTTAGTTATTACAACTATAAGCACACCTGCTGATGAGTCCCTCAATGTTGTAAAATAATCTGAATTAAGGTATACAGACCATACAACCATCTGACGATATTGATATCTACATTGTGCATGTATTATAGATATGATGTACATGTACTACATGTTTGTAGATATATCCATGCACAGTCTGTGTAAATGTCGCTATGCTTATATATGACATAGCATAAATGAGTAGCAGATAATTATACAATGCATTATATATCAATTTTTCTGTAGCCACAACATGAATAGTATCACAATTATTAGTATTTTATTTATTTATTAAAAAAGTGATTCTTGTGCAAACATAAGTATAAATTCTATCAGCCATTCTTACCACAGAGATGCGTAAACCTCCAAAATGTAGCGCTATCCACAAACTGCAGCAGAATGGCACTGCCATGGAACTTTAAGGAAAATTTTAGCAAGAATCCTGATTGGCTATGTAATAGTACCTATTGTACTTTTTTCTTTACATCGATTTAGTACATTATTATAAACAATAGTAACAAAGTACTAACAATTTAATGTAATAGACTAATTATAATGTTCCACATTAAAACATTAGTGATGAAAAGTATTAATAGTACCCATATCTCATTGGATGCTGCATTCAATATAATTTTAAACCAGGGATCCAAAGCTGATGGCGTAGAAAACAAAAAAGTAAAAATATCATCACATTATAATTATAGTTATTATTTCTAACCTGGTACTATAAAATTAAAAGAAAACATCCTTAATATAAAAACTCTAATTAAAATTAAAAAATTAAAAACCTGAATAGCTGTGAATAAACTTCATAAAAAATAATAATTAAAATACTAATATATAAATGAATGATTTGTATAATTATATATAGAAGTTCCAAAAATACCTTTTATCAAAATTATGCAAAAGTAAAAAAAGTGATATAAACATAGTTTTGAGATTGAAGAGTATTCAATGACTAAAAATGAGCTGCAATCTTAAAGTCACAAGGTATGATATCAAATACTTTATATTATAAAACTATATCCTAATCTGTATAGGAGGTCTTCCCCATGTCTTCTGTCAAGCCTCTTCCACCACCTATAAAATATTTATCTTTTGAAATGACTTCAACCATAAGTGGCAGATGTTTGGACCTACATGTATATTAAATAACGATATACATGTACATGTAAGGCAAAAATAAGTGGGATTAGACTTTGAAGATGTTCACACTCCTTTAAGAGAGGGCAACTTCAAAACATAGTCAAAAATACATTGACTGAATGCCTACAGTTACATCCAATGGTTCCAGTGTAAATTAAGAGGTGCTGCTCACCTCCCCTGTCTCTGGGCACTGATCAAGACCTTTGGCTGAAGACGTAGAGCCTGAGTCTATAGTCGACATCTGTGTATTTTCAGTATTGTTATCATCTGGTGGGAGGTGAGGTGGTTTATAGAGAACCAGCGCTAGCATGTTGAATAGCAGTGAAACTATTTTTAGTACTATTCCTATGATGAACAGTCTCATAGACATGTTGAAGTTATTATATACCCAGCAAGATCCTCTAACAGAGCATTCATCATCCCATAAACTACAACTTGCATCTATCATTGAGCCAAACATTATAGGACCTGGTATACTACCTACAATATAATATATACATATTATGTTATATAACCTGGTATACTACCTACAATATAATATATACATATTATGTTATATAACCTGGTATACTACCTACAATATAATATATACATATTATGTTATATAACCTGGTATACTACCTACAATATAATATATACATATTATGTTATACTACCTGGTATACTACCTACAATATAATATATACATATTATGTTATATAACCTGGTATACTACCTACAATATAATATATACATATTATGTTATATAACCTGGTATACTACCTACAATATAATATATACATATTATGTTATACTACCTGGTATACTACCTACAATATAATATATACATATTATGTTATATAACCTGGTATACTACCTACAATGTAATATATACATATTATGTTATATAACCTGGTATACTACCTACAATATAATATATACATATTATGTTATATAACCTGGTATACTACCTACAATATAATATATACATATTATGGGTGCATTCGGCAACGTCGCATTATATTCATTTAATGGATTATAATGGATTATACGATGGATTATACGATAGCGTTCGGTAATGGATCGCATTGTAATAAAAAATGCGATGGCGTTCGGTAATGGATCGCATAATAATAAAAAATGCGATGGCGTTCGGGAATGCATCGAATAAATTATTAAAATAATAATATTTTATTATTATTTTTATTAAATTTATTATTTTCCTCAATGCGACGATCCTTCGCATTTGGAGTCAAGAAAATATTTAATATAAATTCGCCCAGTCTGCTGTGTCTGTTATGCCATCAGTTGTCAATAGTAACCTACTACTGCTATTGTACATACCGACTACTACTGTTCTCTTCATTCAATGAAAATAAAAGAGTCTTATTGTACCCGTCTTTGTTATCAGTGTACTAACTCAACTGTCTTTGTTATCAATAACCAATGCTGAAAGCAATTGAGACCAGTATCATTGCTGTCTTCAGCCTATTACATAATGATCTGATTGATCAATAGAATTACAGATGTCAATGTGGTCAATGCACAATACAGTGCAGGTAAATTCGTTTGCATGAAGATCCCTCCGCTGGATTTGACTGCTGTATACAAATGTGCACTATTTGCATGTGGACTGAATGTTACTGACTTGTAGATCAAAGATTAATTTTGATACCAAGTGAACCAACAACCAACAAGCTGCAGATATTTTTGTAACATTCAAATAGAATTTTAAAATGCTGAGTAGTGAGCTATGTAGGATTATTTGTAAGGTTTGTTCTCTAACTGATGGTAATCTAAAGTAATCTGACTGACTTTATTATTTGAGCTCATTTGGAAATTCCCAGCCTAGCCTTTCTCATAATTAAGAGGTGTTCGGCAATAATACGTGAAAAATAACAACATCCATCGCATTAATGCGCGACTTTTATTTAAATTAATGCGATGAAAATACGATGAATATTCAATAATGCGATATTATTTTTATTATTTTTTTATTATTATTTCCATCGCATTATTGGAAAATTTATTCCATCGTATTCCATCGTATTATTTGCTCTTCCATCGCATTGATGCCGAAAGCACCCTATGTTATACTACCTGGTATACTGCCTACAATATAATATATACATATTATGTTATACTACCTGGTATACTGCCTACAATATAATATATACATTGCATTATATAACTTGTTATACTACCTACAATACAATATAATATAGATATTATATTATATAACCTGGTATTCTAACTACAATATAATACCAATGCTTATAGAACTAATAAGTTGTTCCACGGCTTTATGCACCAATAGAATCGCGCGAAATCTGACCTAATAAGCGGCCTTGTTCAAAGTAGTTGAGCGGCAACGAAAAATTACCAATGAAACAATGGGGTCATCTCAAGATTGGCGAAAAAATTGCCCTGAGATTGGCTAAAAGTACCTGTAGTGCTAGCCCATTATTTTCAGAATACATGATGTTTATACCGATAGCATCAATAGAAGATGCAAGCATTTAGAAGAGCATAAATATAAGAAAAAGGCCCAAAAAGTTCGAGCCATCCTAATGATTACGTGGTCTAGACTATTTATATCTCATGTAGACCAAAGATGGTCAAAGTACGCTCTTTGTGCAGACTGTCAACTACTATTGCCGACCTATATTTCTATAGCCTAAGCGTTTGACCACAGGCTGGGCGCTCGTTAAAGAGCAATGGTTTGCCAATTTTGGTGAGAGAACTACGGCAAATGACTATGCGCATCGTTTACTAGATAAACTTGGTATATAAAAACTTTGATAATACAATATAAAGCAAACATCAATAAGGAAATGATGCCTACTTACCAAAAGCTCGTAGAAATAACCACTTAACAGCAACAGCGAAAGCTCTCTGTTTTTCTGGCACAGTCCTGTAATAAACACATGGTGCAATATATACAAGAACAGCAGAAGGTTTAGCAAACTCTGGCATAGCTCAGGATGTACTAATCCTTACCTTAGGGTTGCCATAGTAATTGGTGCTCCCATCACAAAGGCTGCGAAGAAGAGAAGGAATGTTACAGGTAAGAACAGATAGAGTAACTTGCAGGACGTAGGGCATATCTCTGCTTTGACTGTTGTACCGTTAAAGTCTGCTGTACCAAGAGGAACCAGTGCCGGACATGTACAGTTCAAATAAATCTATAAATAACACGGTAGGTTATAGGAAAAATGAAACATTGGGATGAGAGGGTTTCTTAACAAGCAGTAGAGGGTCGGTCTTAAACTACATGCTCTAAAATTACATTGAAAAAAATATAAATTTTGACACATATTCTTCAAGGAGGTTCATGAGATGTTTCATTATAAATAATATCATATAATCAACGGTTATACTAGTGATACTAATTAGTACTTAGATGTAGTAATTAGTAAATCTACTCACACACCACGGATAACAAACAATATGCATTATATTTCCAAGACTAGCTTACTCCACTTTATGAGAATGGTTACCTTTACAACATAACATGCTGCTATGACATCATAGCCTCAGTTCCATAAAAATCTTTGAGTGAGTGGGTTCGGTACCCATCTCAAAATCAGATCCAAAAACGTTGGAATACACTGAAGGTTCCAAGGGGCCATGATCTAAAAATCCAAAGCTGGAACTCTGGTACGACTTCATTCCCAGATGTGCCTTGGCACATTTACAAGGTATACGAATCTCAGAATTCTTGCACTAAACTGGAACCAGCCTATAAAACGCTTTAAGCGTTAAGTGAAAACTTGTGTTGATTAAATCTGTAAGTCTCCTTTAATTTAACTTTACCTTATCTCCACTATCCAGCTCTACAGATTCCTGTAAACAGCCAGCATGACAAGGAGAGAAATACTGTATACCACCTGCACAGACAGGATCATAAACACTGGTAGTACATCCACATCCACTGTTACAGGTTGAGTCTAGATCCACACCAGATAATTCTTGCCTACAATGTATAACAAAATAAATAAAACACAGAAATTACATAACCAAGATGGAATAACATAATCATATGCATAAATTTACAAGTTCATTTTGGAGAAAGAAAAGTGAATGGATTTTCAGGGTCTATTGCAAAAATATGAATAATTGTGCCAAAAAAATTTGCTAAATTAGTTAAAAATTTTCGTCTGGGAGTCGTTCTCAGGAGTTCTGTACTGAAGGGGTTCATCACTGTCGTGACTTACACAACCTTCACATACAATAATAACAATCATATGCCCATTTCTACTTAATCTTGCTTGGATAGTCACAAACTGGATGAACAAGTACCTTAAATCTGTATTTACATATATCTGCCAGTGAGATTGCCACTCAATAACTGGAATCCATCAGATTAAAAAATTAAATATCAAAATTATTAGTTTAGTTGCCAAGTTCCAATCACCTTATGGTGGATGACCTTCAGCTCTAGAGACTAGAATTTTTCAATAGAGAATAAAACTGACACAGAGAACATAACTCTAAAACTAAATACTGAACGGTCTGTGGTCAATAAGTATCAGTGATTGAATTGAATCTCCATTGATGCCACTCTTTCAGGAGAGGACAACTGTGAGCAGGTGTTCAAAATCCGAGAGTACCTAATATGCATCATATAACTGGTGTCTCTTACTAGGATATCTAATCTGTATTGCAAGACTTATCATTAGATTTATTGAGTGTATCAAATGTAAGCCTCTAACCCCGGGTATGCAGACAAAACTCCAGCAAGGTTGGCACCGCCACATCTCACCCAGAAGACTGGACAGAGAAGGATGACCACAAATGAACAAATGCAGCCCATCTTGAGTAGAGCTGGAACCTTCAGCTGCCGCCACCTGCATATAAATCCTCCAATAAACTGTCCAAGTGTAGCTCCGGGTACCGCCATAAAACCTTAAAACATACGTAAGTAGCGTAAGATGTAGTTTGTGTAACATGCAATTCATGTAACATGTAGTTCGTATAACATGTAGTTCATGTAACATGTAGTTCATGCAACATGTAGTTCATGTAACATGTAGTTCATGTAATATGTAGTTCATGTAACATGTAGTTCGTGTAACATGTAGTTCATGTAACATGTAGTTCATGTAACATGTAGTTCGTATAACATGTAGTTCATGTAACATGTAGTTCATGCAACATGTAGTTCATATAACATGTAGTTTGTGTAACATGTAGTTTGTGTAACATGTAGTTTGTGTAACATGTAGTTCATGTAACATGTAGTTCATGCAACATGTAGTTCATATAACATGTAGTTCATATAAAATGTAGTTTGTGTAACATGTAGTTTGTGTAACATGTAGTTCATGTAACATGTAGTTTATGTAACATGTAGTTCATATAACATGTAGTTCATGTAACATGTAGTTCATGTAACATGTAGTTCATGCAACATGTAGTTCATATAACATGTAGTTTGTGTAACATGTAGTTTGTGTAACATGTAGTTTGTGTAACATGTAGTTCATGCAACATGTAGTTCATATAACATGTAGTTCATATAAAATGTAGTTTGTGTAACATGTAGTTTGTGTAACGTAGTTTGTGTAACATGTAGTTTGTGTAACATGTAGTTCGTGTAACATGTAGTTCATGTAACATGTAGACAGCGTAACGTGTAGATAGCATAACGTGTAGGTAGTGCAATATGTAATTGGTGCACCATGTAGATAGCATAACGTAACATCATGCTGTAATGTATTGAAAATAAAAGGTAATTTCTCAAGACCTGGTAGTAAAACCGCAAATTTGTTTCTTGGAATGGATTGATTGAATCTGAGTCCACACAATAACTCCTAAGAAATAATCACGGAGAGTACGCCATGACTTGCACCTGTCCATGAACAGAACTATGATACAAGTGCAAACAGTTATCAGGTATCACACAGTATAACCTTACCAGTTAACATGGCCGCCCAACTTGCTGTTTGATTGAACTGATTAGCAATCAACTTGGGCATAAACGTAGTGAACCCAGAGTTGAGAGCTATTTCAACGGTCGAGAGTCCTATAAGGCTTACATATGTCGGATTCTTGAATAAATACCTATCAGTAGAGTTGGCATGAATAAAAGTACAGATTATTCTTTAGGCGGCCTCTGAAAATAGAGCTTTTATCACAAATTAAAAGAGAATGAACAGGTGAGTAATGGACTATAATAGGCAGATATAAACTGTCTCAGATGAACAATAGCTTCAGGATCTACCTAGTAGTTGATCCCCCCCCCCCAACTACGCAGGTAAATGGATCAATATTTGACAGCTAAATAAAGGTAGCCTCCTGAAGAACATTAATAACTGAATATTATTCTCAATTTGAAATTCCATAGCTGTGTGTTTACAATGATGGAGATTTTCCTACCAGGCTGCCTTTGGCATGTCTCTAAATGTCATGCCAAACCCTTTCCTGTTCACTACTTCTTCACTGCTGTTACGATGAGCTTCAGATATTTTAGCAGCTCTAATAGCAGCAGTACCTACAATATTATATAAGAGTTCAGATGTTCTTACAATGTATGAGAATAGTACATAATGCACAATATGCACTTACAATTATATCACAATACGTATGATACACTTACAGGTATATACATATATTTACCTGGTAACTCTCTGGGGAAGAGAAACATAAAGAATGCTAATAGAGTAGATATTATAGAACTGATAACAAATCCTAACCACCAGGCTCCAACCCATCTGGGATCACTTGGAGTCAGTCCACTGGAACATTATTATACATGTAGTTAAAAATCATATAATAACCCTAAAAGCAGAAATTAAGAAAGTTTTACATGATGTAGTATTACTTGTCCGAAGAAAATATTGATTTAAGGGAAGCTAGATCCGAAGTCCCCCCCCCCCCCCCCCAACACACACAATATAACATTAGACTGTACATCCCGCATGTGCGCAGCAGGCCCTGTTTACCATGCAATATGTTCCTGTATATAAATAACTCCATAGACTGGCTACATAGGTGCATATGCATACCATACTGCCTTTCATACTGCCATAACTAGGCCTACACAATACGATGCAACCCAATAATACAATAATAATATAACAAATACTTGTTCAGGGTACATTATTTGCTCACACAAAACCTATACAAACTTTGTTTTGTTTGTTCAGTATGAATAGGTCTATTATTACATATTTTTTCTATTAAGTTCACAAAATAGTAGAAACAACAACAATTACAACTATTAGGCAGAACCAGTGTATGTGGGACTACATAATATGGCTACTAATACTATAGCCCTCAGCTCTTTCCACCAGCAAGGGGGAGGGCCTCTTCTACCAACCATAACAACACAGAACCCATGAACTCAGACTCAAAGATATCATGAGTTAGTACTGTATACTTACTCTGGGGGTGGTTTAGGATAGTCCACGTATATATTTAGTAGAGATCCACCAAGTATAAATCCAACAGCTGGTCCCAACACAGCAAACCCTCCCATACTACCTGAAGTTAAAAAAGAACAATAGGGCTATAAAACCAGCAACACTTTAGTGAACTCCAAATTTACATTTAGGATACCGGAGCAAAATTAATGTAAATATATTTCTATACAGCATAAATAAGTCCATGTAAAGCTGGTTTTAGTCATTTGACTTGTAAATATAATACAGGTGTACCGGAGAGCATGCTGGCAGTGTGTCTAGCCATTACCAATGTAAAGGGGAGCCTGTTTAGCAGAGACACTTTCGTCCATATATGTTAGGCCCAGTGTATAGATACAAGTGGCACCAAACCCATTTAGAGCCTGTCCAAGCAGTAGAATGTAAAGATAGTTCTTCAGGAATGCTTTATTGTCATCTAGATCACAGTCGATTGAGTGTCCAGCAACTAAAACAAACATCATAAAATATACATGTACACGTATATGCATTTCATGATTGAAACTGTGTGTTTAGTTTCTACTAATCTCACAACCGTTACATGCCATCTTTCATACAGCGACACGCTGAAAAGATTCAGTTCAAAATAGTCAGCCAATTGGTCAATTGAAACAATATAATTTTTCAACTCATCGATCATTAGAAATCTTGGAGACATGAGTTTAAGTCACAATTTAATATCTGCAGGGATTTTTGATAGACGTTCGAAGCAGAATATTGTGAATGCTCTAACCCAAGACCAGTGACAAACAATTCAATTTGGGACTCAAAGAACCACCTTTTATATTTCTACATAAGTTACAGAATCAACACCAAATGTACTCCTATCACAGTCTATGCTTATGGCAAAATTTTAACAAGCTGTTTGCAATACTTCACTAGTAGTCAAAGGTACGATACTTACCACAAGTGAGAGAAGTGGCAGTACCAACTGGTTGATATGGTGGAGCAGTGAAATGAGCTAATGACATGATAAAACATCCCAAACCAATAGATGCTACTCCAGCTCCTAAGTACCTTGGTTGATGACCAGTTCCTCCAAAGTATCCAACAAATAGCACCTGTAATATGATAATATGTATTACTAATAGCACCTGTAACATGATAATATATATTACTAATTGCACCTGTAATATGATAATATGTATTACTAATAGCACATGCAGTATGATAATATGTATTACTAATAGCACATGCAGTATGATAATAATGTGCTTGTGTTTGCTTGCAAATAAATGCATATACATGTATGTATGTACGCACGTTTTATAGGTCTAGTTTGCACACATTTGCACCGTATACAAACCATGTGCACACACACCGCTAGTACTTACAGTAATACCAGCTGCAATATCATGTGTGCTGGCTACTAGTCCTGAATTCTTACTAGATAAAAGATATCTTCTTTCATATGATGAAATGTTTACATTGTTTATACCATTCACTGCAAACCCTGTGAAATATACATATAGCTTATATACATACAGAAGACGCCTAATCAAAAATAATTATGTAATAAAAACCTGTAAGATAATGGAATGCATAATATTTGTTATAATACAATGCAATGTGATAAAAAAATTTAGAAACTCACCCTGTATTATACTACATAGTGAGATCATCAAGAGATAGACTTTAGGATTTGCACATTTCTGTAGAAACTTTGGTTTACACGATGTTGTGTAACCACATGAAGTATCCACTGTATCTGTGACTTCAAGTTCTGATGGAATCTCTAGTTTGTCATTCACCTCTTCTGTTGTTGGTGACGTTGAAGAAAGTTCAGATTCATCCATTTCAGTCCATAGATGTCACCATTATCCTAGTCTTTATGTCCAAATCAAATATCTGTATCTGTAGGAAATCTACATAGCTGCAGAAACTTCATTAATTTTTTTTTTTTTAATAATTTTCCACTGAGACCCTCGAATGAGGTAAAAGTGTGGAACACGATAATACTGTGCTTAGGTAATGTTTGTTTTGCTTTTTTGTTATTATTTATGCATGAATGTGTATCTATATATATATATTTTTTTTTTTTATTTTTTCAATCTATACACCTATCTGCTTAACACTGTTGTCAGCTCTTTAATTTAATCTCCTCTCACATCACGGATAGTTTTCGGCCAGAATGAATAATAAAAAGATTTTGAGCGAATGTATGGCACAAAAGTATTGGGATGTTGCCTGGTGTTATGCCCACTTTGATAATTATGATCAAAGGGAGGCTCAATGCCTTCCGAGAGGCACTTGAAAAAAAAAAGATTCATTCTGGCACCCTTTCTTCGTTCCTTGAGGGATGATAAAAGTGTTTGTTCCCTTATGTGACTAAAACTCACCCTTCCTCTGATTTTAAAAATAAAACGAATGGCACTATTCTGAATTTTTTCTAGGAGTTTTATTTCTCTTTTTAGGTATGGATCCCAGACAGAGGAGGCATATTCTAAGACGGGTCTTACCAAGGAAAAATATGCAATTCGCCGTGTTGGAGTGTCAGCATGCCTTAATACTCGTCTTAGCATTGCTAACCTTTGAGTAGCCTTAGCTGCAATGTTCTCTATGTGCAAGTTCCATTTAAGATTGTGTTGTAGTTGAAGTCCAAGATAAGTGTGTGAAATTACTTTGGATAATGTTTGGCCTTCTAAAATATATTTTGATTGATTATCTTGCTTTCCTATTTGTAAATAAAAACACTTATTTACATTAAACACCATTTGCCATTGATGGGACCATCTTTCTAAACTGGTTAGATCTGTTTGAAGCAAATGAGTATTGTTTGAAGTATTATAGAGAAGAACATCGTCAGCAAAAAGGCGACAATGTGATCTAATTGTTGTTGGCAAATCGTTAACATATATTAGAAAAAGAAGAGGACCTAGGACGGAGCCCTGGGGGACACCCGAAACCACATTGTTCGTCTGAGACTTGTGCTCATCAATCATAACAAACTGCTTCCTATCCTGTAAAAAACTAGCAAGCCACAAAACTATTATATTATCAAAGATACCTATCTTTCTTATCTTGGAGAGTAATTTACGATGGTTGACCTTGTCGAATGCCTTAGAAAAATCAAGGATAATAGTGTCAACTACAGAGCCATTATCCACCAGTGATGCAATATGACCAGTAGTATAGGCCAGTTGAGTCTCACAGGATCTGCCGGAGAGAAAGCCATGTTGGCCCTTATTGAAAAAATTATGCTCTTTTAGAGTTACATGCATGAAAGAAGATATAAGACGTTCGAGGAGTTTACAAGTGATGCATGTCAGGGAAATCGGGCGATAGTTTGTCGGTAATTGTTTATCACCCTTTTTAAAAATTGGTTTTATTTGTGCCATTTTCCATATCTTGGGTATAGTTGATGAGGCTAAGGAAAAATTAAAAATGTTTGTAAGTGAGTACGCTATTATAGAAGAAAAAGTCTTCAGCATCTTACCAGTAATGTTATCGGGCCCTGATGTCTTTTTAGGATCAATTGCTGTGAGCAAGTCCAGAACATTTTGTGGCTCTACTACCAACCTGTCTCTATCATCCCCACATACCTGTGGTACTTTTATCGGTGAACATGGTGAATTGTCATCTTTGGTAAATGCTGATTCAAAAAAGTTGTTTAGACAGTCTGCTTTGGCTGCAGGATCAGAATAGGTCCTATTGTTGTATTTTAAATCAGGTATTATGTCAGAGTTGTTGCTTTTACACCGTTTGATGTAACTAAAAAAGGACTTGGAATTGCCTGAGAGCAGAGGTTTGTATATGGTCTTATTAAGATGAGTTCTTTTAGCATATTTTATTTGTAACTTGTTTTTTTTTCTAATAAGAGCATACTTTTTTTTGTTATATTCACTGGGTGTTTTTTTATAATTAATATATAGACGCCTCTGTTTTTCTAGCTGTTTCTGCAAATTCTTGTGAAGCCAGGCAAGACCGGAGCTTTTTGTATAAGTTTTCTTTGGAACACATGTATCCCGCAGATAAAAAATACCTGAAGTAAAAATGTCGTAAACTGAATTAATGTCTTCACCTGCTAAAATTGCATTACTTATGCATCTGTTATACGTCTCAAAAAGAAGACCTGCATGGACTAAATCAGTCTTGGCATATTGATATACGACTTTAGGAGGTATATTATTGTCTTCTGAATTGTATGTAGACTGTGAAAGAGAAAAGTTAATTAATGAGTGATCACTGATTTCAGGTGGAAAAATTGTAATGTTGTTTATAATAGCCTTTGTGCTGAAAACCAAGTCCAACACATTTCCTTTTAAATGGGTGGGCTCAAAAACGTGTTGTTGCAAACCTAGGTTCAGAACACTTTCTAAGAATGGGTCGTAAAGTTTCTTTTTCCCCTTATGAGTGTAATTAGACCAATCGATGAAAGGCATGTTGAAGTCTCCGCAGATGATCAAGGTGTTGGCTTCAGAAACCTTTTGGGTAACCTCATTCAATAATGAGGGGAGAGACAAAGCATTGTCATTATTAGGTGGTCTATAGACATTCAGTAGATAAAAATGATGACAATCTGATGATATTTCAAGTAGGATTGCCTCGAATTCGTTTTCTAATGGGATCCGCTGTGCTTCCAGACTGTTGTGTGTGTATATTGCTACACCACCGCCAAAGCAGTTTCTATCTCTTCTGAATAGTGAAAAATCTTGTATTAGCAATTCACCATTATTAATATTTTGGTCAATCATAGTTTCTGTGAGACAAAAAATTTTATGATTTTTATTGAGCATTAATTCCCATTGGACATCATCAACTTTGTTTCGTAGGGATCTTATGTTTGTGTACAAGATATGAATGTTATTTTCATTTTTGTCAAATTGTACTTTAGACTGGTCATTGTCAGTTTCCTCTGAATGCATATACCTTTCTATTTCCTATTCATTTTCAACAATTACTCCTTTGCTGATTTTAACATTTTCACCTAGGCCCCGCCTTCTTCTCACCTCCTGTCTAAGTTCATATTGCTTTTGACGTTCTGTTCTGGTCAAGTCAGGGTTGGCATAGATGTTACTCAGACCAGGTTTTGACTGGCTAACCCTTTTCGCCTTGCCTATTACATTCCATTTCTGTTTTTCTGTTCTCAGTGTCACTACAAATAACTTTTTTTTATTTTTAGTTTCTATTTCGTTTATGTTAGATGGTGCCTCGCCTCCAGTGGCATCTAAAAACTCATCCACTTTACTTCTGGTTACATCCCCAGAGAAAACGATATTTAAAGCTCGCTTCTCTCTCTCTCTTAACTCTGTTGCAACCTCATTTACTAATGTTTGAGGAGAAGGGGTAGCTGTGTCGATATTTGCATCAAATATTTTTTCTGCTTTATTAGAGATGTTGAGAACCATAGTTTTAAGCTCACTCAACTCTGCTTCTAGATTATTGAACCTATGCTCAATAAGAGTTAGCTGTTCAAAAACTTTTTTATTGCTGCTCTCACAGCTTGGACAAAACCAGTGAATAGTATTGTTCTTTCCCGAACTTGACAAAAGAAAATTAATAGCTGTTGAATCAGCTCCAGAGCACTTTGTCTCATACCAAAACTTACAAATGTCACACTGAATACTGTCCCCCCGAATGATTTTCTTGCAACCACCACATTTGTCAACAGAACAGTCACCAGTAGACGTAGTCATAGAGTTAGTAGAGCTGCCCTTTCGACTAGCCATAGCAGTTGCTATTAAAATAATGTCCTTGTAATTGTTGGTTTAGTTGTTAATTATTTTTGTAATTGTAACTGTTAGTAAGAGAAAAGTAAAGTTAGTAAAGTAAAAGAAGTGACAGACAAATGAAATTTCAATAGGATATCAGTAAGGCGGGATCGCTCGAAAAACACGTCCGTTCAGTTCAGCAGTTAGCGCATTCCAATTATAAATTATATATTTAATATTGGGTTTATCAGATATGGAAGTTACACTACCAGATTGATATATGACAAGATATATTCACCAGTGAATCATTGAACAAGAAGAATACACTACGTGACTAAGATAAGATGTAGGTCGACATGCAGTTTAAAGTGAGAAGACAAATTCAGAAACCTATGCGATATGAGCACATTGTAGTGGACATCACAACAGACATTTCATTTGAAATTTCTAAGCCTGCTAATGATGGAGTGTTTAGTTGAAACCAAAGCTATCTAAAAAGCTTTGGTTGAAACAACAGTGTTTACATGGATGCGTTGTGCGCGACTGAAGATGTCCTACAATACACGTGGTTGGTTGCGCGGTAACTGACACATTAGTGTTTTGAGAACTTTGATTCGCGGCAGTCATTGGTCTGTTATACTGATTACACTGATTGGCTTATTGAAATAGCATTGACATAGTTCAGCAATTTGTGCATGAGCCAGCAATAACCGGGAATTACATCTAAGTGTCAAGCCAGACCCGCATATTCACCAAATTTTGATTCGGATCTACAGGCTAAACTAACCAAAAAGAAATGAAAGATCTTCTTTGATGCGAATAAAATTTTAATCAAAAAGATTATTTTAGTCATAGCATAAACATGATACACTAGTGTGACGTTTATGCGTCAAGCCAACATCTCAACCAAACCTTAGTTGATAGTAATGTTTCTGCGCTCAAATAAAATTGATACAGTACTGGTACAAACAATAACAATTACAGTAACAGTACCGTTGAGTTATACTTCTATTTACTAGAACTTTTACTAAGTATTACGATTACGTGTACTATATATTTATTTTATTTAATATATATGTAATAGGAATATTAAAAATTTTATCCCTTCTATGTGAATATTGCAGTGCATCTCTATTCTGTTCACTTGACTATGATTATATCCATATTAGATATTTGCGCCGGCTAATATAAATATAAATATTATTAATTCATATTCATTGTTTTTGTAGGCTACCTCTGACTCAGTGGCTGTGTTGTTGTGTAGCCTATTGATTACTATTAATTGATGTTTGTGTTTATAATTAGGATCAAAGCGGTCATGATTATTTTTAGGTGTCATTTTTTTTAAATGTTTGATTTTTATTAAATTTTAATTTAGATTTTCAGTGTTATTACAACAATCAATATTGTAATGATCTCCTAGTATAAGCAGTATAATACACATATAACTTCACGGACAGTATAGGCTATATATGCAATGTTTCAACTGCAATGAGCCAGGTGCAGTGTGCACGAGATTGTGGTTGGACATTTATTATACACTCTGCTCACCTTGCTCACCTTTCATCGCCATGTCCTGATCGGGTGGCGGGTTTTTGCTGGACTCCCAGTTCCACCAAACTACTCCATCGTACTCGGTCGCTCGCATCGTTTTTGTCAAGATCAAGCCAGCGGAGGTCGGCATTGATTGTGTCATTCCACCTCTGTTTAGGCCGTCCACGCCCTCTGCTACGCTCAACCCTCATCTCGTATACTTTCCTGATGTTTTCATCTCTCTCACGGTGGCAAACATGACCAAACCATTCCAGCCTCCTCTTTCTCATTACATCTCGGATTGGCATGATTTTTGCTTCAGCTGTGATATCCTCGTTTCTGCAGTGTTCCTCTACATGTATTATAGGCTACTCATGGTACGCTTGATATTTCTACTGCCCTGATTAGGCCTACACTATGGCTATTATGGTACTGTCACATGCAGTGCTAATATACCATGTATTTTCTTCATATCGATTATTATTTATGCACTGTGTACATTTTATGCTCATATGATGGTTTATATTGTGCTAATTCTTTATTTACAGTTAGTTGTTTTAGTTAGTATAAATACCCAGTCCTTTGCTGTATTCTTCAGTTCTAGCTGAACTTCCGATACACTCATTTTAAAACTAGCAGCTGCTCTAGTTCTTGCTCTTAACCCACACTACTGATCATATACCATACTGCATGCACTATTCAATGTAGTATTACAGTTTATCTCAGATAGGCATAACATCATTGTGCTGCCCACGGGTAGCGTTATCGCTTAAGGACTTCTACTCTTGAAGGCCGTACAAGCATAATCTCGGCCTTGCTAAGCTGTAGATTTCTAAATTACAACTACTAGAAGTACATGTATAATTAGGACAACCCTCAAGAAAGTCAAAATTATTACAATATTTAACGTCATTTGAATCAATAATTACTTATCAAGTTTATATGATGTGGTTGGTTGATGGTTAAAAATTTGAATTAAAATCAGTAATTTACATATTTCGAGACTATATTAATATTAATTTAATTTCTTGCAGGTCTAATCAATGGAAAAAATTGAGATAGTGAAACCTAGAACCTAAGTCTAATCTGTGTGCATGAGAAAGAAAGAAAGTTCGTGGATGCTTAATGGTTTTATAGTTTTATTTAAATAGTGTTTGAAAAATATGTATGCTCATCGTGAGTGTGTGGTTTCAGGCTTACAATGGCTGCTGATGGAGATGCACCTCCAACTAAACGGAGAAAGTCGTCCTCATCCCTGCCAAAAGAGACAGATGATAAAACAAAAGTTCTGATTAAAGAGAAACTTCTTGTTGATATGCCTCGGGATTTCTATCAGTTTTGGATGTTCTTGTGGGAAACGAACTCTGATGATCCACAAGCTGTATTACAGCCTTTTGACTTATGGTATGAATCCATTTCTTTGATTTCTTTTCCATCGAAGAAAAAGTTGGTTTTTTAAAAAAATTATTTTCTGATTTGACCTAGACTGATATTTGTAGTTCACTTGGCAAAGTTCATCTGTTGATGTATCAGTTGTTATTAGTTTAGGTGGTCCATTTGATGTATTGCTTGGCAAATCATCAGAAACAGATGAGGACTATCTTCTTCACCACAGGTTCTATTATGATATCCCAGAATTCCAGACAGTTTTACTGAGTAAGTTTATTACTTTGTAGGCTTACATCTAGTAAGTTTATGTAGAATTATCTACATTAATGAGTTTCTAGGCTGATCACAGTTATCCCTGGCCTAATGTGTGTTCCCAAGTATTACATCCATTGCACTGTATAATGTGGTTGAAGGCATTACGCATATCATGGCTAGAATAGTATTAGATTATTGGGTTACCATGGAACAATAGTTACTGAAGTTGTCTTCTCTTTGGTATCAGGCAACAAGAAAGATAGTAAATACCACATAGGGTACTACAGAGACAGTCCTTCTGAAGAGCCTGTGTTCCTAGCTAGTAATGATGCTGATAAAGACTGTAAGCTCACAATACTGGGTGACAATCTGTTTGCTATCTTACATAACCATCTCAGTGGAGCTCAATACTCTGGGAAATCGACAGCCAAGCAGGTATGAATATACATACGCATGTAGGGTCTATGTAATGCTTGTCATAACATTTTGTTTCTAGTATAATGTGTGGACTATTCTATGTACATCTAAATTAGTTGAGAACATCTAGGCTGAGTCTTCCTATTACAATAATTTCATGGTGATATTTTTTGTGCATTTTATTTTCAGCCAATTTTGTCTAAAGTTTTGAGTAGGTATGTCAATCCGACAGAGAGAGGACAACTCTATGTTGTAGCAAATAGTACTAGTACATGTATATATTTATGGTTGTTTAGTCAGTGTTCTGTTCAATTATATAGCTAAGTAAAAAGATTGAGAAGTTTATGGCAGACAACAGCTATGAGTTTGGTAGGAGAACTGAAAAGATAAAAACTAGAGAAAAGAAAATTGTCAGTAAAGGCTTCCATGGGGCAGGTAAGGATATGAAGTAATGATAGTAGTTTTCTTGCTAATGCTGTGCCTTGTGATGCTGTTTTTCTTTGGTACTGAGGCTAGATGTTTGTGGAACATCAACAGAGCTATCTATTTTTATGTCTAGCAGAGCGCATATCTATTTAAAGAGAATACATGCATACAGGAATAGAAGTGTACACTACCATAATTATCCTTATCTGTTCTTTGATATATCGATGGCCTTTCTTCCCATTGTTTGCCTTTGACCGCAGGCCACTTGGTAACAAATGGCAACACAACAATCTAATTTAGAATAAATACTCTCCTAACTGCGTTTGACTAGAAGTTCACCAGTCTAACCATTAGGTATGCAGCACTGCTCACTGTTTGTTTCTCTATCTCGTGAATTATCACAATGGTTGGCTATTCTTTGCCTGTTTCTTGTAGGAATTGTGGTTCCTGTTGACCAGAATGAAGTTGGCTGGAGAGAAGTACCCCGGACTATTGGTGAGCTGAAGAAACTCTTTACGTCTATAGCCAAGGGAGACAAGAACAAGAGTAAGAGTGAAGATGAGCTACAGGAACTCATAACGTTAGTACGAGTATAATAATGCAAGTAGTAGGCTTATAACTTTAGTGTAATAATACTAGTGATGGGTAGGTTATATTTACATGCATGTGTTATTGTCCCTGAGAAGCAGCAGATATTTTCATGGCACACTTGATTTCCTGAACCAAAATATGAATAATGCGTGGAAGTCAAAGGTCATACAGTTACCCACTGATTCACATGGCCTCACAATGGGTTACATAATGTTTGTATAGGTACATACAGTTTGCCAATGACGAGGGTGATTGCGGACAAGGTTTGGAGTTGGCTAATGACCTCTTCTGCTACGGAGATGAAAATCTAGATGGTTATGTGAAAGCCCTCATGCCGATGGCTTACTGCCTTCTCGGCTACTCCGCCTTCGAGAAGATCATTCTCACTCATTTAGCTAAACGTTCTTTTGACTCTAACAGCTACCTTGTGTGATAGAGGCTGGTGAGGACATGACTAGTGATGTCTTAATATAATTTTATTATCTTGTACATACATTTACATATTTGTACATACTCATATGTTCAGCAAGTTTGTTAGTATATTTTATATGTATCATGTTATGTCAGGTTACTCATTAGTGTATAGTTTAGCTATTTTTGTGAAGTGAACTATTATGTGTACATTCAACAGATGCATTAAAGGACAACTAAATAGAGTCTCATTGTTTGAATATCCAATTGGTAATGGTGCAGGTTTTGAAATTATTTTTGATTAAAAATTGAATTTTCAAAAATACTGGTAAATAAATGTGTCCATTTTCCATCACTACTGGGTGTATGAATCTTACAGAATAAATCTTACAGTACGAGTCTTACAGTAAAAGCCTTACAGGATGCTATTAATAATATTTCATTCATTTATTGTGATTATTAGAATAATAAATACATTGTAGTTCCGCAATATATATGATGCAATACTGTAGCCTATGTTATACATGCAATGCTGGTGGTATACTTTGCACTCCAGTGAGGATTTAGTTAAGCAACACCCACAACATGTCTTCTGAGAATAGAGTTGTCTAAATATTAATACAAAGTGCATTATATATCATACAATTGTGCATCCGTTTTTCGTCTGGTTGTTTTCTATTACATAGTATTGTTGTGGATGTGTCCCAGACGGCCCAAGGTCTGTACACAAGCCACAGACGACTTGTAGGTGCAGATGCAGAGAACGGCTACCTAGCCAAAACAACCTCCCTAGCGTATGTTCAAAGTGTAATGCTCAAGTATCAATTGATCAACGCATCAATATAACTCATAGAATATATAAGTGTATGTATGATGTATTGAGTGATCTTGAGGGCACGAAGGCATACAAGAGATTGCAAAGTACAACACGAATCAAGCTCCTTATATAGCTGAAGGAGACAAAGGAAATACTAGACAAAGAAAACCACTAGTTCCGGCGTTGGCCGTTTACATTAGTAGGCCGTTTACACAAGGTCGTTCAAATAACAATAAGGCCGTTTACACAAGGTTGTTCAAATAACAATAAGGCCGTTCATGATAGAGACGGCTAGTAATCAAACACTATAATTAGCTATAGAAAAGGTTCCATAATCATATACTAAGGATTATGTAACAAGCTAAGCACATACAGGATACTATTTATGATACAACAAAGACGACTATAATGGTAGACTATTATATAATAACATAAAGGGCTCGACGGCCTTAAGGGTCGTCGGCTAGCAAACGGACTGGGGTCGTCCATTACACAATCCCCCCAATTGGAGACACTAGGACTCCAATGACAAAAATAGTAATGCACGACTAGCAAAAAAGGTACAGCATATATATAAGTTCACACAAGATAATAATATGGATAAGATATGAGACACACAAGATATATACAAGAGAGTCAGTGTATACCGGATCAGGGAAGTTCTTGTATTAGCCTCTGGTAGGTAGCACGCTCTCGTTTCACTCGCTTCAACTCGTCAGATATTCTGCTACGGGCCACTCCATCTAGCTGTGCCTTCTTAGTCTCTAGATGATTGATTACTCCGTCTGCTGCGCGTAGGTGTCTACGTAAAGGGTCCGAGACATCTCTCATCCGCTGGTCGTAACCATAAGAGTAAGGCTCTATTGCTAGCTGTCGCTCCAGCTCCTTGTCAAAGTGGGCTGGCATTAGTGGGCTCCGACTTCTGCTGTCCACAGAGGGTCTCCGGGTATGGCGTCTAGAGGTCCTAGGCTCCTCACTGGCAGGGGAACGGTCCCTGGATGGCCGTCTGCGGTCTGATAGGGAACTCCGAGGTAGCATCTGTGCAGAAGGAAGCGGCCGTTTCCGGCGGACAGGAGAGACGGGTGCCTCTGGCTTCTTCTGCGGCTGGCTTGCCTGGGGGAGTGGTGAGCTATCAGAGTTGGGAGACGTGGGCTCATCCAGGGTGACATCTGCTTCTGTAATCTGGAGGGCTGGCTCCTCGACTGCTGGTGTCCGGTTCTGCTCTGCTGGGGACATCTTCTTCTTTTCTTCACCTGACACCATCAAAGCAGCGGGCGCTGCCTTCGGGTGCCAGGCTGGCATTCGCACTCCAAGGCTGGGGGCTGTACTACTCCCACCTTCCTCAGTGGAAGGAAGAGAAGGAGCAGCTGTATCTGGTTTGGTCTTACGACCATCGGGTCCCAGTAAGAAAGGTACTGGCACCGACCAGCCGAGAGATGCAGGCCATCCCATTGCTCTCTTAAAGGCAGGGAAGAAGGCCGCATCAACCCGGTAAATCACCCCAGCCTGGGCACATCTCTTCTGCTTCTTGCCACGGTGCTGATGGCTACAGACAGCGTCCCGGGACACATTTTCATATCTACAGCCACAGTAGCATCTAGCCACATGCTGCATGATATGGGTCCGTACCCGTTTCGCCGTCCCAGGGAAGAGGCATATGGTGCAATGCCGGTTCTTCCCGGAACCTCCCATACAGACGTCTATCATCTTTCGTGAGTCCGATGATAGCCACTGGTCTGGTATGGGGCCAGCCCGCAGCTCCTCAACCTCCTTGGGCGTGAGAGACAACGGCTCTACACGAACTTGCACTGACGGCAAGACGGCAGAGACTGGCTCCCCATCACCCAACAGGTCCGACCCCTTGGCAGATGACTCCAACTGAGCCGACTTTCCTCCAGCGACGACAGGGTCGTCCACTGGAGGGGTCGTCGACTCAGCGGCCCGTTGCTCTACTCCAGGGGTCACTCTCCCTTCTCCTACATTGCAGCCAGCGCCACACTGACTGGGGGACATCTCCATGGGACTTGCTTCACCTACAAGCACAGATTCAGTATTTATGACACTCTGTACAAACGACTGGACGGCCCTAGCCTCGAACGTCCGTAGGAAACGGTCAGGAGAAGGCATAACCTTTCCCTTAAGTTTGCCTACGAACTTCGGCGTAGGTGTGCAGTCTATTACAGTAGTAAAAACTGAACCAGGCGTGGTGCCCTTCCCTGAAGCTTCCAAGTCGCTGGTGACAGGGCCGCCGGAGGTAGCCTGTGTGTGTGGCCCTTTCGAGTCTGGACTACTACTCACTCTACATACCCTCCGAGAACCAACGTTCCCAGATAGGGGCCTCGTAGGAGTATTTAATGTAGTAGCCAAACTTTCGAGTGAGGAATCCAACAGCACATCAGACTGTCCGGACGACTTACTGTCCAACTCTGGGTCGTCCAACGACTTATCTAGCTCCAGAGAAGCCAGCTCATCCCATAACTCACCTTGGGGATCCATACTCTCTTCCCAGGTAAGTGTAGTACAGTTATAAGGTTCTGAATTCTCCGGGATATCACAGGTTGGCTCAAGGCAAAATGTTTGCAAACAAGATGCGCATGAGCGGAAACGAGTGGTCCGCGTAGTAATTCCCTCACAACTGCACTGTTCGAAGAAAGTGTCCCCACTTATATAGGCAGCGCTAACACCTGATGGATTCCAGACATCACTGCGGTTGGTCGTCCGCATTAGGCCACGCCCAATATCGACGACTGGCCGTTTCTGGATCCTGGCCGTCCATTGCCAAGGGACGGCCTGAGCTCTGCCTGTGCTGCCTGTGACGGCATACATTTGGGTGGTTCGTTCAAGTGCAGGATTACCTCGCCTTCTTTCTGGACGCTGGGAGTTCGTTGCTACAGGGACAGGCTGGGCCGTGGATGGCCGTTTTCGCACCTGTTTGTCACAACGCTCATTGGGGCCAACAGAGACAGACTGGACCAGGATTGGTCGTTTTTGCGTCTGCATGTCCTCTGGCGCCCTGGGGTCGTTTATGGGAGTCCCGGCATGCAGCTTGGTCGTCGTTTGACGCCTTTGTCGCGCTACTTCATCGGGGGTCGTCTCTGCACCAGTGCCAATGGTACAGGCGATCCTCTCACCATATATGCCCAAACTCCGCCTCCTGAAATCTAACGCACAGTCATGTGCCGTCAGAAAAGGCATCCCTAGCACTCCATCTGCCCGGATGGGTCCCACCACAAATGTTTCCTCGCCACAGGTTTTACAAATACAGAGCTCAGCCTGGGTCGTCCCCTCCAACGGGAGTCTAGACCCATCTGCCAGCATAGCCTTCGTACGCATGAACGGCCTATCTGGTCTTCTGCTATCAGGTATTGCTGCCGCAATTCTAGGAGTGAGCATGTTGGCCGTGCAACCTGAGTCAATCAGGAAACGGGCCCTTACTCCTCCTACCAGGCCGTCTACATATAAGCTCTCCAAATGTAGTTCCTGGCTTTTTGTGTCCCTTCGGCGCTGGCGCCGTCTTCTCCTCCTCCGTCGGGCGACAGAGGGCGACGGCTGGCCGTTCTTCACTACCAACTGATCAACACACATTGCCTCAGGGGGGGCTAGGTCCACAGGGGTTACCTGGTGGGTAGCGCCTCTCCAGAGGTTGGGTGTGATGGGGGTCGCAAAGGAACGGCCCCCGGCCGTGTGGCCGTCCACTCTCAGCTCAGTGACGGCCCGGCTAGCAGTGGTCTCTACTGAACCGAGCCTCGCGCGTTTCCCGACTGCTTAGCCTGGCCACCTTTTCTGGCCGTACAGAAGCGTTGTACATGCCCCTCTTCTCCACAGTGCCAGCATGAGACTGGGTTGTTGGATACTGGGGGTGGCATGTTCTTCTGTTTGGCCAACTCCTTGAGCTCTACTACCTGTCGGATGTTAACCTGCAGTTTTTGCACCATTTCCTGCATTTCATCCCGCCAGGCTTGCCCTATGGGTGGGCCGTCCTCCAATGACACCGCTCTGACGGCCGAGGAGTATTGTCCTCGGTCCGTCCTGACGGGGGTAGCCTGAACATTTAGAAACTCCGTGCCTGCTCGCACGGCCGTTTCAATATCCCTGGCTCCCACTGCCAGCAGGTGCCGTTGGAGGTGCCCATTGCCCAATGTCTGCGTGAACGCCTCCACTGCCAGGGTCGTCCTGTACGCCTCAGGCAGCTCCCCATGAGCCAGCTCGGCCAGCCTTACCACTTCATTAGCATGTGCCTGAAGTGGAGTGTGCTGGTCCCTTTTCAGCTGGCTGAGCCGTCGGCGTGCCTCCCGAGGGGATATACCAAAACGGCTCCTGAGAGCTGCCCAGATCCCTGCAGTGGTATCTGGCCGTCCACAATCCTTGGCCGCCTCACAGAGCGAGTTCCGGAGATGTAAGAAGGTGGCCGCCTCATTCCAGCCGTTCGCCGTAGCGACGGCCTGGAATTGGCGAATGAAGAACTCGACGTCACTGCCGCCGTCGTAGCAGGGTGCCTTGAAGGCCTGCACTGCTGGACGAGGCTGTTCCAGTAACAGTCGTTCCACAAGACCCACCAGCCTGTGAACATCTCCGGTATCCTCCCCTGCGGATGACCGTGTGCTCTCCATGGCTAGGTTCCGCCTCTGCATTATCTGCCCTTGCTACAAGTCGTCAGGGATTCGCTTAATCCCACTGCTGCCACCAATGTTGTGGATGTGTCCCAGACGGCCCAAGGTCTGTACACAAGCCACAGACGACTTGTAGGTGCAGATGCAGAGAACGGCTACCTAGCCAAAACAACCTTCCTAGCGTATGTTCAAAGTGTAATGCTCAAGTATCAATTGATCAACGCATCAATATAACTCATAGAATATATAAGTGTATGTATGATGTATTGAGTGATCTTGAGGGCACGAAGGCATACAAGAGATTGCAAAGTACAACACGAATCAAGCTCCTTATATAGCTGAAGGAGACAAAGGAAATACTAGACAAAGAAAACCACTAGTTCCGGCGTTGGCCGTTTACATTAGTAAGCCGTTCACAATAGTAGGCCGTTTACACAAGGTCGTTCAAATAACAATAAGGCCGTTCATGATAGAGACGGCTAGTAATCAAACACTATAATTAGCTATAGAAAAGGTTCCATAATCATATACTAAGGATTATGTAACAAGCTAAGCACATACAGGATACTATTTATGATACAACAAAGACGACTATAATGGTAGACTATTATATAATAACATAAAGGGCTCGACGGCCTTAAGGGTCGTCGGCTAGCAAACGGACTGGGGTCGTCCATTACAGTATGTCATCTACTCATAATTGTCATAGAATAAAGGCAGACACTTCAAATAAAAATCAAATAATACATAAAATATTTAGGCAATAAATCGAGGTTGTTAATTTATAGTGGATATGAAAATGTTTAAATAGATTTAAAGATGCCCGCCTTATAATAACTTATAATGGTAGTATTAGACCAGTAGGATGTTTGATATACTCTAAGTGGTATTTAGTGTGTAGATTATATAAAATATTATGAGATCAAAATGTATGATTGTAATACTAGGAAAATTGGAATAATCCTAAGCAGATTCATTTCAATTATTTGCATGATGAGCAGGAAACTCCAACTTTATTGAATGCCTCTGTTACATCCCTCTTCTTGAGTTTTCTCTTTTCTGCGGCAGATTCCACTCCACATGCCCCACAATGCATTGTAGAATCTCTTTTCCAAAACATAATATTGGCATCGGTGAATACCTGGAAGACAATCCAGTTAATGACACCTGTATATACTATTTAGATATTATATACAGGGTGACAGTCAAAGAGATACAGAGTGAAAGCTAGCCCTAACTTTCAAAGTTGTGCTTCTTCTTTAAAGCTGAAGCTGTGAGAAGACAACTTTTAACCAAGATTAAACTACAGAAGATAATATGCTTAACAGTGAGCATCTTTTTCAAAAAGAATGAATGAGTATGCAACACGACTGCAAAGTTATTCATAAGACCAAGAAATTTGTACTGACCTGGAAAGCTTTGATATAGTCCCATCCAGGTGTTTTAGACAGCTGGCACCAGGCCTTGTTATATATCCCTGAGGAGTAGTGAACGTCCACACTGTCATTATACTGGTCAAAGTGGCTCAATGAATCTACAGAGTATCAGTACATATCCAACTAAATGTCTACAATTCTCATTCCCGTTTCAGATATATTGAAAAAATGTGCAAATTCTCCGTAAGATACTACCTTGTCATACTATCGTACACTTGAAACAGCCTAACAATGATAGCCCCATACAGATGTATATAGTCTAACTAGAGCCAATAGAAAGTAGTATTATGAGTTGTAGTTACTAGCTTCTCTTACCAAATCTTTCTGGGTTACACATGTCTCTGAGAGCTTCACCAAATGACTCTCTTGTCACATCATCTCCAACCAGATAGTTAGTTTTACCTCTGTAGTACATATCACATGTTTCACCTGTATAATACACATGTATATATAACAACGTTGTAGTACTAAAGTGTGATAATCTTTCCCCAGAAATTGTTTTTTCTAATTATAGGAATTGCACATGTCTGGTAGAAGTGTACAAGTGGGTACTTAGTTCAAGATATCCTCATAACAAGTGTTTTGAACAAAAATATTTTGGTTCCATACTGTAGAGTGTAGACCATTTTGTTTTACCTAAGATATCCGAGTATGACTCATCCATGCCACCAGACTCTCCCACATATTCAAAGTTGGCACCTTTCCACTCCGTGATAGCATGACCTATCTCATGGCACACAATATCTAGGGTTGTAAATGGGTACGTCCTGTCAAACCTGTAATCAACCAAGGAGACATGTGTTTCTGGGTGGAGTTGCGCTCTTTTTCTCTCAATGACCTGCTGTATAATACTACATGTGTGATTGCACAATGTATGTCTATAGTGAAAATATTGAGTTATGAACTATTTTTACCCACCCATCTCCGAACAGGAAGTAATACCCGTTGAATTCAGCGTTCTCACTTTCGTCACCGAAATGGGTATAGAGATCTATGGAACTGTCATGAAATTCTATAATAACAAAATATATTCATGTTAGAAAAATTTCACTTAAATAATAAGACGTACATAAATCTCTCTTCAAACAACCTAATTAGACGTGTAACATTTTTTATAGAAACCATCAATCATGGGTGGACAACTCTATCCGAACAAACTTGCCAAGATTTGTATTACTAGCATAACATGATACTATTATATCAACCTACGATAAGGCTGGATTTGCTGTCCAATCAGATTCTTCCACATATCAACAAAGTATTGTGTGTGTAGGTAGGCGGAGTTCATTGGACTGAATCCTCCATTGTTGCTGTCCCAGTCTTTGTCATCAGCTCTGTGACAAAGGAACCCTGTCTTCACTCCAAATGGTCGGAAGTCATTGTTGTGCATATTCACCACCTATCAAGTTAGTAGGAAGAATTATTTGTTCATTTTCATTTGCAATAAGTCTAAACTGTGAGGTTGATACATGTATAATGCAATGCGTTACTAAAATCCAAGCTGCAGAAACCAAATTTTCCACCAGCAATATATTTAGAATACTATTAAATCAATGAGAAACTTGAAGATGTCTACTGATACTGATAGACAGGCATTCATCATGGGAATACAACTCCTATATAAGTATATGACTGTACATTATTTCATGCTTGTATATTCTATTCTACATCATGTAAACAATACATGCAGCTTATACAAACACAAAATATCTTCTTACCGTAATTCTACGCTCATCGTCTCTATGCCAGCACCAGCTGCCATCTTTTTCTACTTCTAGGTCGTGGAAAGATGCACCAATCTTCTCGTTTCCGGTGATAACCTTGACTTTTGCTGTCTGCATGTTATTCCAGCTTTTCAGTATTTTACCGGTGTGAGCGTTGACAAGTCCTTCATGGCAAAATAATGTATTTTATAGTGTAATAACATAATATGTACTAACCAGTGCATAAATCTCTCTATGAGATACATTATAACAGTGATCTCGCTACTAGCTTTGATTGCGAACAAGATATTATTATTATACATTATATGTATTACATATTGTGTTACTAAAATTGTATGTACATGTACATTACATATCTTCCTTTTATCCTATTATATTTTGACTGTGGTAATATATATAGTTGCATAGACATACAGTGGCTAAGCAATACACACATATACCTACAATGTATGCTGCAATCATAGTTTATTTGGAGTTACCCTCACCTGCAATATAGGCTGGCACTGGTCCAAAACCTTCTGGCACTGTGGTATTAGACCTGGGGATGAAGTAGGAGAGCTGCCAGATGAGCTCATCAAAGGCATTGTCCTGCAATGAATCAATACTTGGAATTATATTCCCATGTGAGGCAGTCTGGGATACTAACTAGACCTCCCTAGCTTTGGAAATGGAAGATCTATTAGTGCAATCCACGCTAAGCTAGGGTGCACTATGTCGGCCTACTTTGAAATGTTGAGATATAAAAATGCACAATTTACCTGAGAATTAATTCACATGCATGGGACATATCACATCCAAGTACATCATACATAACACTACGATTATTGTACATATACATGTAATTGGGATCATATAATATAATATACACATCTATTGCATCCATGGTTATGTTCTATGCAGCAACTTACATGCTGGAGTATGTGTAACTGAGGTTCATCCAGCCTCCACCCTGACATTACAGGGCCGGTGTGGTTCCAGTGCTTCATCAATATCTCTGTAGCGTTACGACCTGGGATACGTGGGTTGATATTCACAAAACTGAAAGGTTCTCCTGAAAACCCCTCTACAGTAGCAATATTACCTAGAAAAATGAAATCTAAAGCATACACAGCAAAATACACTATCTTATTACGCTATGATAATTATATAGCACTGGATTCAGGCAATAAAAATAATCTGCCCCATTAAATTTAAAGCATAAAATAAATTGAATTACTAAAGGTTTATTTAAAACTGAAAAAAATGGCACCTGCACATTACCATCTAAATGGCTGATGAGTTTTCATGCAGTGTAATTATAACATTTATATTTATATATACATGTTGCTTCCTAAAATAATATAATGCCTCTTCATTACACCCTGCCGTACAACAGGGCAGGACATGATTATACTTTAGAATGTCTAATTTGTGTTGCTGATAAAACAACAAGGCTACAAAACTACAATACGACTTCAAGTTGGTAAACAGAAGTAATACAATTTATTGTAGGCTATATATATGCTCACCTAGTGTGTCTGTTTGAGTAGTTATTGCGGATCCATATACTTTAACCCCTCTGATGGTCTGGACCCACCTGGTAAGGTCACCTTTCCACTGAACATCTTCAAATGAACCATCATTCCCACTTGATCCTCCTTTAGCAAACGCTGCTGGTGACTTCGGAAACGTACTCTTTGGTGGGTGGTACCTCAACCCGGCATCTCCGTAGTGTACTAAAAACAAAAGTAGGCTACATGAGCATAAAAGAAGCCTTTAATAAGATGTTTCATGAAACTTTTTAACATACATTAATTATATAAAGTTATTAAACCATACATGTATAATATTTGCAAGGATACCACCATTTTACTGTTTTATATGTATTTGTACAATGTAGGCCACAAAAATATATTAATAAAATACATGCGGCCTATATATTATTTTATCAGTTGACATGCTTGTGACTGCTAAAGCATCTAGTACAAATGTACCAAGTATGGAACCTGTGTGCATTAAAAGAAATAAATTAGAAATATTATGATATGAGATGGAAATAGGTCCACATATATACAATCATGGTCCCTGTATATTAACAAAATTTAAAACAAAACTTACCTAAAGAGATTAAAAATAGTATATAGCAGAAGCGCCTCAACATGACAACTATGTATAATTTTATTAATATCAAATTTTTAGAAGCAAGTTTCGAGTATATGTATATGTATTCTATTCCTCACTGATTCTACTGGGAACATAGACTATAATTGACTGAATGAGGATACCAGTGGCCTGGCCACCCTTTTATACACCATACAGAATGTGGAAACATTCTGACATGACAATACTTCCTTTGAATAACAGTGCAACTGATTGCTATTCTTCTTACCTCATAAATTGCTAATATTTACATGTACTGTAAATACTTACACACAAAACTGCACAATAATAATATTATTGTTATTGTGAATGTAATCTATTATTGCATTAAATCAAATTCGAGAAATTTTATTTATAAATGTAGTGTCATATGAAATCTGTAGAGGAATGGCAATTATGGAGGTACTTACATGTACATGCAGTTACTACACTAGTTGGCAACCAGTAAAAGCAGGAATAAAGTTAGAAACCTGTAGTATTAGTAACATTATGTAATAACGCTAATGAAATCATAGCATACTCACAGCAAACAACAACATGGCGTATATTCCAATGTACTGTAATTTCACATACATGCACATGTAGGTAAATGATAAAATTGTGTTATAAAAACATTGATGATCAGGATTGAAAACAAGTATTGCAGTTATTTGGAGGAGGAAGTAAAATAATCAAGCTAATAAGATAGTTCATCATTATAAATTGTTATACATTATTATACACTATACACTAGTCGACAAACCAAAGAACCTCCAGGGCTCTCAAGTTGGTTTGTCAGAAAATTTGAGCAAATGTACAATGTACTGCCATGTGAGCAGTGTAGAAGTATAATTACTCTATTAGCAAGTGATCAGATATATAAATAAAGCTGCTGGCCACCTACATGTACATATATATAGCTTTAAGGAGTTAGCATTAGTAATTTCTCACAGTCTAATAATCTCAGTACATACATGTAATTTAGTCCTTGCCCTTGGAATGTAATTGAATTGGTAGCTTTTTCCTAAGAATCCCTAAGCAACTCACAAGCTATGAGATAAGCTGAAGGTTAATTTGGAGATTGTAAAGTATTTCAATTGAAAATATAGCCAATGCGAGAAGATCTCCAAAATTTCAAGCAGATTATTAATAATGGAAAACCTCCCAAGCAAGCACTGAAAGTCCAAACTGCTCGGGAACCTCCCGGTCACATAGTCTGTAACATTCAAGTCTTTGAATCTATAAGCTCAATAATTAAGCAGAGATAGTTCATTTATACAAACAGACCTCCTTGGAACAGAATACACGGTGCCAAATATCTAAACAAATTATCATGCATGTAGTAAAATGAATATTTTGCAGCAATTTGTGTTATACATGTAGAAGTACTGGTGGTGGAAACTTTAAAACAGTTTATTAACTTTTTTGTCCCTTAATTTGGTCCAATCTCTGTCAAAGTGTACAAAAAAATAATTTTGCAGGAATCATAATACACATGTTTGATGAATGAGATGAACACATCCATGTAATGCATCTGAACCCTGGTCAGATGGGCCTCTCCACAAATAACTTCAATATAACACTACGTAACCCAGTGCAAGACAGTTCACTAAAGTGTACTGATTGTACGTTTGAATGTTTGTTACTCTTTGTAAAATATTGAATGGTACCCTGGAGCCTACAGAAGAGAAGAGAAAATATAACACAGTATCAGCATTGGTAATATTTTTCCTCCTATGAATGAGCCCAGGAAGTGGGCAGATTCATAAAAATAATGGTAAAAGATACTAAGAATTGTGGTTATGATTATCAATATTACAGAAGGTAAAGGATGCTGTTTACATGACTGTAGTTCCTTGTACAGCAGCCAATCACCATGATCACACATTACATCACACATTGTAGATACAACATACCTTGTGCAATAGTACAGAATCACCTGCTTATACGTCTTGGTGCATAGCTTAGCTTAGCTTTACTATTTGTGTTATACTCATTACTATGCCTTGTGAAGGGGGAGGTAGGAAGTGGCTGTATGTACCAGCATATTATTTACACGTACTGTACCAATATCTTACTAGGTACCATTTTGTAACAACCAGCTATTTATATTTATATATATTGTTACATTACAAGTTGAGAAAGCACATGTGACTAAAATGCTGAGAAAAATAGTCATGATTTTGTAAGAATTTAGAAATAGTTAGGTGATATAATTCTCCTTCATTACATGTATATACATGTGCAGTGTACTACTACCGTATACATGTACATGTGTACTACTACCGTATACATGTACAGTGTACTACTACGGCATAGGCATGAAATACATAATTATAAAAACAAGTCTATAATAAAGAGTGATGCACATATGGGGCATAGACCATCTTTGCCTTCAAAGGCCCACATGTACCTAGGATAATCTGTGACAAGTAGCTATATTGTAGTTCATATTATTATTGTCTAGCACACACCCTGGGAGAAATAGTGTGCCGATAAAAATAAGCTCATAAATTGAGTATACTTCATAAGATCATCAATAGACTAAAATGAGTAGTCATAATGTGCTACACAGCGACATCTGTGTAAGCTATAAGTTGCATTTGGAGCAATGAACACCGACTTGTTTGAATGCAGCAGTGACGTCTTCCTTTCTGTATCCTCTGTGTTCAGCTCTGGACTCCACATTGCAAGCCCCACAATGCATGTTAATGTTGAAGTTCCAGCAGAATAGGTTGGCATCCGTGAAGATCTAGAATATAGAAGAATAATATATTATAGATGGAGTGAACGTACCTGCCAATACCAATATACACTAATATACTATTATTTATTTTAACACAATAATAAAATAAAACCAGGAAAGCATTATAATAGGCTACAGTCTGACTGTAAAATCTGACAGAAGTAGAAGAGAATGACTATAAAAAATTTCCGTTGACATTTTCATAGAATTGTGAAAAAAGAAGGGGAGATGAACAGATTTTTCTCACTCGATTATTCTCTAGCATAAGGGAAGACAACTCTTTGCATTACACTCATGGTTCCACAACTCATTCAATGCTGAAAGCATTTCATATGAAAAGCAAAACCAGGATTTGACTAATTACATGTTCATATTTATTATCATGATAACCATGATAATATGCAGTGGGTACACCTTCACACAGATAGTATCTAACACATAGGGTGCTAGATTGTAAGGGGAATTGTGTACCAAGGGCAATATACAATATAGCATTAATATATTGGTATATTGATAGCTATAGCAAGGGTAAAGCAGAGGAGATGGGCACTCTTACATTGAATGTCATGATGTAGTCCCATCCTTTGGTTTTAGTTAGTAGACACCACGCCTTGTTGTATATCCCTGAAGATGAATGTACGTTTACATTTACACCGTCTTTAACAAGTGAAGCGTACTCCTTATAGTTCTCTAAACCACCTGTAAGAATAAAACACATCCATACTATTATTATCTTACAATCTCATATATTATTCCCTTACTCTATACTAACACTGCAGCTAAAATTTTGTTTTATAACCACTTTAGCTTGCCACACCTCATATATACATGTACATTCACTTGCTCACCGACATTTATAAAATCGTAAGAGATGATTTCAAATGTCAGAAGCAACATATTCTACTAAATACCATCTAGCATCGATGAAGATGTCAAAACTAAAATAGTTTTTATCAATTCATAGCTCTTGTCTTATAGTTTTGTAGATGAGATGAGGAGTGCATATCAGACATAGTAGAAGAGAGTCTTAATCAACTTCTCACCACACAGCATTACCATTTATGTAAATTTGACAAGTTGCAGCTAAGAACGAGACATGTAAGTCTGAAACTGCACAATTCATATCAATATACATGTACTATACTGTATTACTATCACAATACATATACATGTACTACACTGTATTACTATCACAATACATATACATGTACTATACTGTATTACTATCACAATACATATACATGTACTACACTGTATTACTATCACAATACATATACATGTACTACACTGTATTACTATCACAATACGTATACATGTACTACACTGTATTACTATCACAATACATATACATGTACTACACTGTATTACTATCACAATACATATACATGTACTACACTGTATTACTATTGACCTTATTCACTTAAAATATGTAAAATATATATAAGCATATCTTCACACCAAATCTGGAAGGGCGACACATGTCCCTCAGAGCTTCATCTGTACCAGGTTTCATAATCTCCTTTCCAATAAGAAAGTCCGTTACATTGTTATAATATATGTTACAGGTCGAACCTACAAATACATTGTGTTGGGAAATGACAGAAAATATTAAACTGTTTAGGCCTAACAGTCTGGTACACTCTTGCAACCATCAACATATATATTGATATGTAATGTGTACCTGTGTTACGTGAATTCACTATACAACTTGTAGGTGCATGGAGTAGGGAAATAGTATTATAGTAGTAAATATTGTGTACATATAAATTAAATTTATAAATCAACTTATAGGTAATTAATAAAATGGTCACCTACCAACTATATCAGAGTAGGCTTCACTTATAGCACCTGGTTCTCCTTCATATACCATCTCACCCCCTTTCCACGCTGTTATTCCATGAGCCAGTTCATGGCAAACTATGTCTAAGGTTGTCATGGGATATGTCAGGTGACCTCTGTAAGTATGGGTACAGAATATATAATACATGGTGATACAAATAATCACTTCTTAAATAAAATATTGTATCGATATAAACACCATAGTATGCTATAGATTGGCTTCCAAATCTACAATGTGCAGATAAATAATTTCAGTTCCTAATTACTAATACAAGAGTATCATGTATGATTGTAGGAAAATACTTGTCATGTATTTGATTTCTACATAGCCTGAGTTCTTAGACACACCAGAGTAACTATGTTACTTGCTGCAGTACTACCAACTCACCCGTCTCCAAATACAACAGCTTTGTACATAAACGCCGCATTATCATCGTCTTCATCATAGTGGACAAGCAAGTTCAGTCCAAGTCCAGCCTCTGCAACAAATACTTGAATAATATCATAACTTTCTTGGAAAAATTATTAAACTTATTGATGTCCTTTTAGATTATAATAATCATAAACATAATATCAATAACAAACAATATACATGTAACACTACCAGGAAAATGGTTCATACTTAGTACATTGGAAACATATGACAAGAATTCACCCAGATGTAGGATACAAGGGAGCAATATACTATTCACAGGAATCGGTTGGAGCCAAGATATGCTGGACATTCACTGAAATTATGTGGTGCAATTATTACGAGAGCTTTACTGTGAATGAACATACAATGGTTTGGCAAACATTTATATCAAAATTGTGATACTTACTGTATGGAGTTATCTCCTTCCCAACTAGTTTCCTCCACATGTCAACATACTTGACTGCATTCATAAATGCTTCATTTCTAGGGCTAAAAGAACCAGTCCTTGTGAAAGAGTCCCATTCCTTCTTGACAGCATCTTCACATCTAAACTGTGTCGTGTAGTTAGTGAAGTCTATGTGGTTCCTCATATCACGTACCTGGAATAGAAACTGTAGTACAGTGGGCAGCGGAATGGATAGCGGAATGGACAATAGAGTAGACAATAGAGCAAATAAGTGAAGTGGGTGATGGGGAGAACATTATCTGGACCTGATACTGTATAGATACGTCATATAATTGGACAATAATGTGTCATACAAGTAAAATAGCAATTAATACATAGATGCAATACAATGTTTCATGGTAATGTGATACATCAATTATATAATACTCCTTTAATAATAAACTTATGTGCACAGTACAACCGTGCCCAGACATCGATAACTCCTGGATAAAGAGGAAGCGCCAGTTACACGTACAGTATAATAAAAAACAGATTTACAGATTATTTGAGTGATTAAGGATTTACTGGTTTATTTATATATTGATACTCGGAGGTTATCTGATGATTGTGTCTGGTCGTACATGTGGAACTAGTAGCATAACGTTGTTGGATATATTCCATAAACATAGACTTACAATAGTCTCTACCATTACACACTATGCTGGATACACCTGTACTCCTTTACTTGGAAACTTTGTACATACATTTACCATAGGTCTACATACATTGTATAACAGCAGCATAAAATATATAGCTAATACCTCAATATGCCTATATTCATCCACATGCCAACAGTGTGAACCTTTCTTATCAACATCAATGTCTACATATCTCTTTCCAATCTTTTTATTTCCAGTTATAGCCTTCACCTTAGCATGGTGGATATTATTCCACGTTCTCTCTACCTTCCCTGAATGAGCATTGACTAGACCTGCAAGTAAAAACGTCAAGCTCATGCATATTCTGTGTTGTACATACAGCGTATGGGGCTTCATATGAACAAATTTGCATTGTATAAAAACAAAAACACATTCTTGCCCTTAAGGTTTACTGAGGTTCGCTATATACATGCATATATTAGGAGCAAGCAAGCTCTACACCAACCACGATGGTCACCTACCTATGATATATGCTGGAACTGGTCCAAACCCATATTCTGGTTTCCCTCTCCAATACACCAAGTATGAGATTTTCCACACTAGTTTATCCAGTGCATCCTACATAGTAAGAGATAACCACGCTATAAACTTATACATAAATGTTCGCATACGTGTAATCAAATCAAGAGTTATCTCCCTTAGGTTACAGTCTCATGTAGCTCACGGAACTGTATGCAACGTTCGTTGAATAATAGAAAAACTAACCGATTTAAAGATAAACAGCTCTGGGTCTTCAAAAGAGAAGTGAGCTTCTCTCATATGACTGTGTTTCCATAACTTCTTCAGTGATGCAATGGCATCAGCTGCTGTTAGAGAAGGTGTGGTGGTGACTGATGTGAAGGGCTCTCCTTCGTACCCCTCAACCATGGTAACATTTCCTACATAAGTATACTCAGCTTAGAAGAAAAGCAATAAACTGGTTCATACGGGATACGGAATAGTTTCGCCTACTATTCCACATTCATACCATTGAACACTACATCATACATCTATATACATGTATCTATACAACATTGTATGTGCTCCTGTATACGATAGGCAGCACCAACTCCGGGTATGCATGTAAGTTCCACATAAAACCTTCATGCACCAACTCTGTTTTGGAAGATAATTTTAAAACTAAAGAGCATTAGAGTTATTTCACCAGAACTATTTACCATTTTCATCACTCTGCGTAGTTATGACTGAGCCAAATACAGGAATACCATTTATAGTTTGCCTCCACTTGGTGAGGTCAGCCTTCTTTTGTACAAACACATATGTGCCGCTGGTACCTGTAGCACCACCCAAACCAAATCTAGCTGTTGTAACTGGATATGTCTTTCTTGGTCTGATATAACGCAGCCGACTCTCCACAACATTAGCTACAATAAGCAGTCCAATAACATACATCCTAAACATACTAAATATATAATGCATACGTAGACCTATGTCTACATGTTTATCACACATTTATATTCATGTACACATACAAATCGGTAGGTAGGGGTACAACAAAGAAAAGTTGCAAATTGTTCTATAGAAAGCAAAAATAGCAAAACCTAATTTAGAAAAATCATTTAGGCCTACAGTGTATGTAATGCAGTTATCTGTGTTTTAAAATATATGTTGAATATATTCACTATGGTGAGCAATGACTGTACTTACCTAGAATAGCTACAAGTAACAATGTGGTGATATTGCGAATAATTGCCCACATGACGAGTGATTAATGTTCGGTACTATATTTTGCTAAAATTTTCAAAGCCCATACACTTGAGCAGACAGTGATAAAGTGTCTATATGCTTAGAGTATTCGCTTTATATATCAGTTTACTAGGAATTAGCTTCACATACCATAAAAAATAAACACCACATTCTTCACTCTATTTCATGACAATATTACTTGCTGTTTAGGTAGATTCTTACAATAATAGAGAGTGATGAAATTTGAATTAGATAAGGGAAATAGCAACAACAATATTAAAATCAGCTGGTTTCCATGGATATTCTTGGCCAAGCCAATAACAGCAATCAAATTGTGATTATATATACAAATATACATTTAGCAACTATTGCAACTGCTACTATTAAAGCATCTATGTTTAGAGTGCAGTACTACTTTAGAACACAGATGGAGAATTAATGTTCATCAAATATACATTATCAAACTATAAGGACAGTTGGACAGCTATCTCGAATAAGATTTGGAGACAGTCCTATAATGAGAAGGGTAGTGTGATAGGGTAGGGTGTATTATAGATAGTGGTAGGGTGTGTTATACTAAAAGAGAATAATTTCTCTGCAAAAACTAGACACTTTTGCAGTACAAAAAACCATATTGGTATTCTTTTTATTAGCGTTATTAGCCTTTTAATTTAAAAAGAGATGATAATCTCAAAATAGCATAGTTTACTATTTTAGAACAGCGAATGGAAAAACTGATGTAACAGTTGGAATAGTGCCAACATCTACATGTATGTGTTAAGAAACTTGTTCCAGCGCTTGGACCATCGACATTGTCCCTTGGGCCAGGCGCTTTGTTATTTTTATTTCTGAATTTGCTAAATACCGCATGAAATTGAACAAAGTTATAGAGATAATAATTATATACTTAATCATCGACAGCATTAATTCAGATGTGGATTCTCCTGTGACAGCTTCGTGTCACACTTTTATAATAATTATCAATAACAGGTACATTGTATATAAACATAATGCTTTGGTGATGGACTTCAAGAAGGTATTTGTCAGTTTACCACAAATTACTCATTGAGAAGTTACATAACAACACAGGCGTACAAGGTACTGATAATGAACTTCTAAATTTGTCTCATGATTTTATCACAAACTGAACTCAACCGAGAAAAACCCATGAGATGTTAATTGGCATCAGCTGTCGCACAGATGTCAATGCTGAGACCAATAATTATTTTCCTCCGAGAAGTCTGATTAAAATCGACAAAATAGAGCAAAGCGCGTGTTTAATTAATAGTACTAAAACCTCATAGGAGAAATTAAAAATTTATTATCTTCTTTTTATATATGGAATGGCATTCATTTGTTTATAGCGCATTTGTGTGTAGTGTATAGTATAGCCAATATAGCATTACTAGTTGGCAGTTCTGAAGGAACCATCATTGTTATATATTATATGCATAAGTCCATTACATAAAATGCTGTATATTATGTTTGTAATAGAATAAATCAGGCAACCAATTAAATCAATACACACAAGTTACGTAAATTCTCTGTACCTCATGTTGTCTATTCAGCCAAAAGTATATAATGTTGCAACATTATATACTTTTGGCAGATCTATATAAATACACAACATGTAGCCAGTTGCCCCTATGATGCTGAAGAGAATATGGTTTGAGTAACACGATAGAAACCAGGTACTATGGTGCTATCTCTGCAAATGAACCAAGATTTCAAATATTTCTATTCTCAGTATAGCTAAAAATAATTATTAGAGCTGAGAGAACTAGATTTTATTAGTATATATACAGAGAATTGTTTGTCTAACTTGATAAGTAATAATAGCATTTAGTAAGTAGTGAAAATTCTCTTAAAATGTCTAGCATGCTTCACATTTATCACCACTATTGCATAATACCAACGCAGAGTATACTAAATCTTTGGTTTTCAATATAATATATCCACTTGCAATGAAACATTTGTGATGGTCTAAATTGATTAAACTCTTCCTCAAAAACTGGCTTGTAAGCTTAGTCCATATGCTGAAGGCACACCTATGTACAAAGAGATCAACTCGAAAGCAAGATGTGCTGATTTTTCGATCCAACATTGATGCAGTCCGAGAAAATAACCCAAAGCAAACCCTTCTACCAATTAAAAGGTATGTAAAACCGATACAGCAGATGAGCAGGAAGTACCGTACTTACAAAAGTGATCTCAGAAGCTTGATACTCATGCCGAAATTACAGGAAAGGTATTTGGTAGCATCATGCAGACACAGTTTGTGGTTCATCAGTCAAGGCTATTATGCAGCACATGGTTCATGTCCAAATGAATGTCCTTTGGTTTACATGCAACCTGAAAAGGCACAGAACTAAGGTACTCAGTCAGCTAGATCTTACATGGACTTACATGAAGTTCATCGTCGCACTAGACCACCTAGAGATAGAAGATGGTAGCCTTACGTGGGACAGTGGATAGCATGAGTTGGAACAGTAGAGTATGCCAACTACTATTAGTTGAGGTTTTATTAAGAGTGGTCAGTGCTACCCCATTATTTGCAATGCCTAAATGACAGGTAGTACCTGTCATTTAGGCATTGCAAATAATTTGACCAGCAGCTGCCACCGGCTTTTTTACTTTCGGCTTCCCATCCAACTATAATCTGATATTCATGCAGAGTAATGTACACAGTTATCACAGTATTAGTATAATTAAATGAATGTTTGTGAAATTAGATAGAGCATAGATTTTTGTCTGCAAGAATAAATGGTGTACTGTGCTCTTTTCATTTCCGGAGCAACCTCCTTCATGATGTAAAACGTCACTGTTAGTTTTGCAAAGGTGTTCATAATCTCACAGGCTAAAGCTCAAACCGGTATGAGGCCACTTAACAATACATCTATTGTAAAGCGACAGTTTGGTTTTACCTACCGAAGCGGATTCTTAGCTATTTTCCCAGGGTCGCCTCAATGTCAATCAATACAAACCGGATATTGAATTTTGGACTAGCCTTTTTTTTAATAACATGAATATCATATTAGCTACAATAACAACTGAAATAAAAAAGAAAACTCAACTGTTGAAACAAGATCATTTCGAAACAAGGTTTCATTTTTTAGCTAAAAGCAGCCACACCAAACCTGTATTAAATTGTGGTTTGTGATTTTTGTCATTAGATTTTATACAAAACATGAAATATAACAACAAGGAGTAAGAGAGGACTCTTTGACTCCTCCTTGATTGATAATAATTATGATAATGTAATATAATTATTATTACAAATAGTTATAATAATTATGTAATGTAATTTAATAAAATGAAAGTAAAATATCAAATGTACATTAAAGTATGTTTAATTTTAATTTGCACTTTTTTATCTATTTAATTTTATCCTTGTTCATTCTCTCTGCAAAGGAGAAGAGTAAGAGTTGGATTATTGTTACAACAATAATAATTTATTATACATACGTGTACATGTATTGTATATATATTATACATACGTGTACATGTATTGTATATATATTATACATACGTGTACATGTATTGTATTATATATTATACATACATGTACATGTATTGTATATATATTATACATACGTGTACATGTATTGTATATATATTATACATACGTGTACATGTATTGTATTATATATTATACATACATGTACATGTATTGTATATATATTCCTTTAAAATCAAAACGAAAACAGTTTCATTCATACCTATATTTTAATTGGATGGTGAGGCATAATGTCAGTGTGATTAAACCTATTATAAGAAAATTTATTTATATACAATTCACTGGCAAGGACCTAAGTTATCATACATTGCTTAGCCCTATTCGTAGGCTAAAATATCTTGAAGTGACCTTGTTCTACTGCTATATCTTTCAAATGTACGCCTACAGGTTTTTGGAGTGTTCTAAAAAAATTAATACATGCGGTACTCAAAGTATCGGTCTATTGATTTGTAACATGGGCTAGCAATAACATCGATATAGCCTATAATTTTGCTCAAAAACTATAGTTTTGATTGATTTCGCTGTTCCAACCACATCTAAGTTTTAGCTACAGGTCTTCATGTACTGACTACTAAAACTAAGTTTAGTCTCTGTTTCTGAGAGTGATAGTTATTCTGTATAAAATAGTTTGTCTTTTTCTCAAACAACAAAGGTAGGCTTAATTAGCCCTAGTTTGATTCAACACCATTAGTGCTGGAACTGCTACTGCTATCTTGTTTAATTTGTTTTCAAGAAACTACTGATCTACCTCATCTTACATGGCAATTTGTCAGTGACCTGCATTGTTTTTATGTGATATTGCAGTTGGAAATGTATGTCTAGCTTACTGGTTGCCTGATTCTCACTAAAGATGAGTCGAATATTGAATCGGCTGTTGAAAGGCAGACCAAGAGGCCATGGTTCCGCTGGCCAAGATGTTGAGGATGCATCTAGACAAGACAATGCTCTAGCACTCACTCATCTGAAGAGAATTTTTTCGGAGTTCAGACATCCATCTCAAAGTGCTACTATTCATTCACAGGAGGAGATGCTGTATAGCATGATTCCACTCTTCAACCGGGTGTGTAGACCTAAATCACTGGGCCTACATTAATGTCGTATAAATGATTTTTCTTATATAATATGGCATAACACTCATTTGGTAATACCTTTAATGTTCACCGACGACTGGGAGTTCAACTATGTTGACTCACTAAATACACTTTTAAAGTTTGGTTCATGAGGCTATGTGATGCTTAATTAATATAACGTATCTCTATATCAAGATTTGAAGAAAATGAGTGACTCTAAATAAAATGGTGGTAAGAAATATCTCTTCTAATTGACTGTTTACTTTGTTTAGGTGTTTGCCAGTGCCCCTGCTCATGATATGCTGGAGAGATTTCCTGATATACTTCAGTTTAGTTCACACACAGCCAAACTAATGGTTAGTGAGATAAAGAAAAGGGCTACCAATCTTTCTACAGGTATGTGGGCCATTCATTTCTCAAAACCTGGAGCCTAAAGATTTGTTGGAGCATCATGTGGAGATAATTTTCTCTGACTTCTATGAATCTCAATTTGAACCTAAAGTGTTGGTTTTAGCAGTAAAATGTAGTTGTTTTCAATACCTTTTACCAGCTTCGTATTGATGCCTGCTGTTAATTATTATGATTTTAATGCGCATGTTTATTTATAGAGGATGCTTGTTTAGCTATTGTTAACTTCCTGGAGATTGGTCACACCCAAAGCCCTAGTAATGGTTGGCAATTGTTTATGGCTGTGGACACAATGGCTGCTGGAGACTCTAGTATTATAGACTGTATGTCAGCATCATTCCTCCCCTCAACTCTAGTCAAATGTCTCTATCTCTTCTTTGACCTGCCACCTGTGGAGACTGGACAGGGCAAAGGTGATTTGACCCCTGCAGAGAGTAGACTACTGCTACAGAAAACCTTTGTACAGGTATGGTATACACAGGCACCTGTTATGGTATATACAGGCACCTGTTATGGTATATAGAGCCTACAGTATATAGGTTCCTGTTATGGTATATACAGGCACCTGTTATGGTATATACTGGCACCTGTTATGGTATACACAGGCACCTGTTATGGTATATACTGGCTCCTGTTATGGTATATAGAGCCTACAGTATATAGGTTCCTGTTACGAAATGGTGTACCTTGGAAATTACAAAACTTTTAATCAAAAATGGAACAACACTGGAATAGCAAAAGATTATTTTAATTGGTTGCACAAGCAAGGCTTGTAATATATAAAATCTGAAATGAGAGATGAAATATAAGTAAAATCAGACCACTTGCAGACCAGAAAAGTATTTTTCTAACTGAGCAACTGGCATAACCAATGGTTTTTTTCATATTAGCGACATCAATATCGGATCAATTAAATTAGATAACAGTACATGTAATTCAGGATATCTTATGAACTTTTCCAGTTTCAGTAGCAAATATGTTTATATATTTGAGGGGAATTCTGAATAGTTATTTATTGTGTGTTTGTATACTATGGATAACGCTATTTCTATGTAAAGGTGCTGGTACGAATGTGCAGGCATCAGACACCTGCGGAAGAGCTCGCTAAGAGTGATGATCTGCAGCTGTTATTCTCTGCCATATCCAGTGCCTGTCCCGCATACAACCACATGTGGCGGAAAAGTGCAGCAGAAGTTCTTATGACGCTGTCTAGGCACGGGCTGAGTGCAAATGTTGTGCAATACATACATGGTGAGTACTGGTGACAGGTGCTCGATATATAGCACCCGTTGTATGGTGTACTTGTAATGGCAGTGTTCTTATACCAAGTACAAATGACACCAATTGAGTATAATAGATGGATATCATCCGATTTATGCAGTCTGGAAAAACAGTATGGGTTCTATCTTAGTACGATTTAGCTAATTATGATGGAGAATTATAAGAGCCTGTCCACCTCTTCTGTTTGTAGACAAGTCATGTGTCACTGACTTTGTTAGTAACATGCAGGGTAACACACACTTGTCTCCCCTTGAAATAGTGGAGATGTTCGTCACAGTATTCTGTTTCCTCAAAGACTCCAGTGAGGTGAGCAACTTGTTCAGTCAGTTATCAACTGCTGACTAGTAGCAGACAGGTATAACTATCTACTAGTAGCATGTAACTACCTACTAGTAGCATGCAACTCTCTACTGGTAGCATGCAACAACCTACTAGTAGCATGTAACTACCTACTAGTAGCACGCAACTACTTGCTAGTAGCATGCAACTACCTACTAGTAGCATGCAACTACCTGCTAGTAGCATGCAACTACCTACTAGTAGCATGCAACTACCTACTAGTAGCATGCAACTACCTACTAGTAGCATGCAACTACTTACTAGTAGCATGCAACTACTTACTAGTAGCATGCAACTACCTACTAGTAGCATGTAGATACTTACTAGTAGCATGCAACTACCTACTAGTAGCATGCAACTACTTACTAGTAGCATGCAACTACCTACTAGTAGCATGCAACTACCTACTAGTAGCATGCAACTACCTACTAGTAGCATGCAACTAATTACTAGTAGCATGCAACTACCTACTAGTAGCATGCAACTACCTACTAGTAGCATGCAACTACCTACTAGTAGCATGCAACTACCTGCTAGTAGCATGTAGATGCTAGCTGGTAACTGTCTACTATCCTACGATGATCATCTTGTTTTGTAGATTACAAATAGTGCAATGAACTACTGTAGCCTACTTACATGCACATCCAATATAGTCATTTTTAATCTTACAGTCTACATTGTACATGCATTACATAATGAATATATTACTAATTGGTAGAGGTTTTGAACAACTGAAGGGTATTGTAATGCAGTAAAATAGTACATACAGGTACATGGTATGTCAGATATGGTGTGCATGACTTATGTAATATAGTGTTATATAATTTAAGCTATTGCAATATAGGCCTAATGTAATTTGTTTTAGTTCCATATAATATTATTATGCAGTAATGCAATAAGTTCATGTAATAATATATCTTTTAACTTATATCATAGCCTACTATAAAACATGTCACGTTGCGTATATGAAAAATAGTTTTCTGTCTCTTTGTAGGTTAGTCAGGTGTTGCTGGAGGATTTCCGGTCATGTGATGGTTACATATTCCTCATCAAGTTCCTACTACGTTTAGAGGAAGACTCCAGAGAAGAGACAATACAGGTAGAGTAGTAAATGGGGTTAAAATACATTTGTCTATTTTCATGTAGGATACTCAGGCTAAGGTATAATTAATGTACCCAGGCTACCGCAGGGGAATTGCTGTATCATTTAGAACTATGTAAAAGGTTTTCCAATAAATAAAAACATGACTGAGAGAGACAAGTTCCTTCATCATCATCATACAATATTATTTGTCACTTGTTAGTTCTTCCGTGAGTTTGGTTCGCAAAATTCCAACAATTGAGATGTAGTATCTCAGTATAAGATGATCACAGGACATGACATTGACTAGGGCACTATGTGGATATGGCACACAGGCTATGTAACCATGTGGATATGACACACAGGCTATGTAACCATGTGGATATGACCCACAGGCTATGTAACCATGTGGATATGACACACAGGCTATGTAACCATGTGGATATGACACACAGGCTATGTAACCATGTGGATATGACACACAGACTATGTAGGCCCTAACCATGTGGATATGACACACAGGCTATGTAACCATGTGGATATGACACACAGGGTATATTTTGTGTGCTGCTCTAGTTACTAGTGTATGCTAGTGTATCACCGTGGAATATTCAGTGCCTATGTGTGTAGAAATAGTTATGTAGGCCTATATTATAATATGTATATTACACATATTATATATTATATTACATGTATATGCACTGAGTTTTTATTCAATGATGCACCGACAAATGTGGGAAGAAGCATAGAGGGAGAATATCAATATTATTTAGAGCATTCAGGCATGTGATTATCGCAATTCTCACTGATACCTGTCTTGTATACGTATATGTGACAATACTGTAGGCATTGAGGAACCTGTTGCTATTGGTCGGTTCTCTAACCACCTGCGGCCACGAGCAGATAGAACCTACATACGACACTAACGCTATCTTTAAGCTGGAAGGATTCACTGTCCCCAAACCTCTAGGCAAAGGTAACTGCTTATGTAATTATATATAATGTAATTATATATACTTTGCTGCAATCTGTGCTCACTGTTCCTAGGGGAGTTTCAGTAGATAGTCAAGTGGCTATTAATAATAACTGTTGATTGTAGGCTAGCAAGTTGCACTTGTGAATCAATATTGAAGGTTAGACTTACTAGCCATCTGCTATCATTAGATTAGAGAGCAAAGGTCTTATATACAGGCAGCGTATACAGTAGATCATCATAGTGTATTATATAGAGGCATCATATACAGTAGATCATTATAGTGTATTATATAGATACTAGTGCTGTCCTATTAGTGGTTGTCGGATATTGAGTAAGTAGTATGAACACTGCACTTCCCTGTTACTTCATATCTACTACTAGCATACTAGTACCTACATTATGTCACAACACTGTCAGATGTTGCTGTGAAATACCTACTACATATTTAGATTACACAGACTGGATGGTATTTCTGAATTACAGGAGTTATCTGCACTTCTTCGGTCCTTTGTCAATAAATAATACATGTAGTTGCAGCATGTACAGTGTGTACAGCGTGTACTACATGTCCAACGTGTACATGCACACGCTTTAACAAACAAGTACAGGTTTTACTTGATCCACCTTGTTATACTAACTCTTAATATTTTTACTATGCACAGGTATCAGTGTGCGGAACATCCAAGCATTTAAAGTTCTCCAAACTGTATTCGTCAAGGTTAGTCCTGTTTACACTCTTGACAGATGAGTTATTATAATTTATTAAATGGACACTAAATATCCATACAAATTATACCATGTTGTATGTTGTTCGGAGTACATTATAGTTCTGGGAACAGCCAATGATGAATAACTCTGGAGGTTGCTATGGTTACTGCTGTACATTGTAGTGCTTTACTTTAGAGTTATGTTCCCATACTGAGCATCTGGAGAGTTTTCCATGCCTCTGTGTTTATCTCTGTTCACTACTAGCACATAACAAACGGTTTGTGTCATCAGTAGACTGTAATTTGTATTCGGTATGTATTTTAGTCTAAGACTAGTCACCTGTGTATGATCATACTGGAGGTGATCAGTAGCCTGTACCACCAAGACAATGCTAACTATTTCATTCTAGAACCTCAGTCTACGCTCTCAGAGTTTGCAGAAGGCATTAATAATAAACCAACAGAAGTTCAGGTGTGTATGGTAGCCATATGCTGTTGTACATGTGCAATATACAGTAGTAGTGCAGCCATATGCTGTAGTACATGATTGTGGAATATACAGTAGTAGCCATATTACAGTACCACATTTTTGAGCCAAATGTTCTACTAATATTGAGAATAATGCTGGTTTTGCTTGTTATTTCCTTATTTCAGCCGATTTTGTTAAAATATACATTGAAGCTGATATCTGTGTGAAAGCAGTGAATTGATTCATTTGTATATACTAACAGCTATGCTATGTATACAATATATACATGAGTTATTACAGTTATTACCACACAGTAGTGTGGTAATAACTGCAAGCAAGTTGATTGAGTTGTATCCTGTTTCTTTACAGATCAAGTACTTTGAACTTATAGAGTTCATCGTAACTAATCTCAACTTTGTACCATGCAAGGAACTTAGTGGTCTCAGTCTATTGCTCAAGGCCCACAGGTATGTGCTCCGTGGTAATATACATGCACACGTATACTTTGTACATGTACTTATGGGCTATATGGGGTGGTCATGTATTTAGTGAGGACTAGGGAGATATTTAAGTAGATATCTAGTTATTTATTGTAGATTTGTTACACAATCTGAGTAATTGTTGTCTCCCCTTGGGGTGCTGAGGGCATAACCCCTGCTTAGCACAGTATGAAAATATGCAGATAATAACTCTTGTCTGGTTTGTATCTAGAAACATGGACTGCAGCATCCTCTGCATGAAGACACTCATCAAAATCTTAGACTACTCTCCTGTTTACAAAAAGGTGTTTAGTGAGGTTGGCTTGCTGGAAGTGCTTATCACGTGCCTTCATAGGTTCGCTGTATCTGTCAAGGAACTGGAGGCTAGCAAAGGTAATACCAGTCTATGCATGTCACATGATACAGTACATCCAATGTATCCATATAGAGCTTCACGTTAAAAGCTGACACCTGTCTGACTATAGATAGTCCAATGTTACAAAATCTGACCTACACTGTATCTCGTGAAATTTTGAAATTGAAAGAAAAAAAATGTTCTTTCATATCTTACAAATGATAGAAAACAAGGATATTTTTAGTATGATTTGTAAACCACGAATATGTGAAAATCATAGCAATAGTATTATTTTGTTAAACCTTCGCTGCAACTGCTGCCTGCCTTGTACATAGTGAGACTAGGTACCGATGGTGTATCTCCTGTACATAATATTGTAGAGAGGACAACTCTACTACTATATCATGGTGCATGTTACTATTTACTTTCTACAGGAAATGAGGTAATGGACGCAAAAGAGAAAGATTTAGGGTTCATGGCTATGAATGCCCTGGCAGTTTTACTCACTGGAACTACAGGAAGTAATGCAGGTAATGTGAGATAGTTGTTGTACATTACCTGCGTATATAAATAGTGGTTGTCCTCACATGTTAGTGCATGCGTCATAATTATTATGGTCGACCTAGTCTTTAGTCAATGTTTTGAGTTGCTCATTATTGCCTTAGAGCTTTAAAATTACATATATGATTATTATTTTAAGATCTTCTACTCTTGACGGATTTGAAATTAAAATTTAGTGTTACTCAACAGTTTTAACGATTAGTTTTTCAATTTATGGAGTAACCGGTTTGATCAAGTGTGAATTTTCAAAAAGAGATTTGAGTCTGTCTTTGAAGCTGTTCTATATCCTAATCTTCCCACTGCAAACATTCTCTTAAATTGTGTTACATGTTACATTTGATTAATGAAGAATAACGCAACTAGGCAGTTTTATGCTCTACATGTAATTAGTTCCTAAATTTAGTAAAATATATACATACAGTGTATCTGTCGAGCCATCTATAATTATAAATATTTTATTTTATTTTAAACTTATCTGATTAAATATTTTACAAGTTTTTAATTTCATTCAATCAATAGATGACAGATTTATTTGATTACCATTATGATCTATTTGCATGTGTGCTATTTAGTCATGATATTGTTTAGCTTACCATGTGCAACTAGTGATGGTACTAACTACGTCATATGTATCTACAGTACACTAGTGATTAGTCTATGTGTGCCCTAGCTCATTGTATTATTGTGCTCTGCATTGTGCTGTTAGCTGCTGACTATATTGTTTGGTATACATGTACACTGTATATATATTATATTAACCTCTGGTAGAGTCATACATCTGGTCACATGATGTCTACACCCAGAGATGTAATGAAGGTAATATAGTAGTTGCAGATTGATGTTTACCACTGATGTCTCATAGTTTAGATATCATTGCTCAATGGAAAGGGTTGAGGGGAAGATATGAAAAAATATTTTTTTGACTCCACCCACAATAATAGTTTTTCAGTTATTATATTGCTTTAGTGTGAATGGCTAATCTAATTTCTATGTCCTCATTGTACAGTGACACAGCTACCGATAGCCTTTCCTGAGCTTCAATTAAAACTTGATTTGACCAATGAACATGAGATTTGAAGTCGGGTTAACCAAATCAGTGCTCTGGGTGGGCCAGAGAAATTTCTGGGGTGAACTTTCATACCTTTCCATCTACTTTGTTACCATAGTATAGAAGATATCAGTGGCTAACAACGATCTCATTGCTAGTCAGAGTGTGGGCGTGTCTTTGTAGTAACAATCTAATACATGTGGGGCTGGTGGGTGCCATATTTACACGTCTATTCTCCTTATTATGTTCAATTATGTTTCTTTTCACACTCTAGTCTAATGAGTCTTTCCTAATCATTTATTTATCTTGCTGTGACATAACTTCACACTTTGTGCTCTTAATTTGCTTCATATAATGTTTCTATGTTACATGGGGAACAGTGCGAGGTACGTGTTAGATGTAACAGCTTTGTAATTATATATCTAATTAAAGTATACTTCACACACTACATTGTTAGTAATGATGTATTCCTGCCTCTCCTGATGCTCCAACCAAACCATAGACTTCCTGTATCGTAGCGTTGATGTTGTGTTACTCTATAGTCTGTTCAGTCACCACATTGGTGCTTTACACCAGTCTATATGCTCCAAATTTCTGCAAATGTTTTACACAAATTGCTCCATTTTACATGTCGTAAAAACATGTTTGTGGAAAATAATATTTTATTGGAAATGCTGAGCGTCATGACATGATTGCAGAAGTATCTTCCTACCTAGTAGGCTGATAAGGAGTGGACATTTATTATGAGCCTGATAGTTATTTAATTCTGTCCTCTTCAATAGCTCTCCATGTTCACATCCTTAATGTTGTTTTGGGAGGATCTCCATTCTCTACTTGACATATGATTTAACCAGTGTCTGCCTCTCCAGCGACCTCTACACTATAACGCTTTCTTTCATGGCTGTGTTAGATAGTTACATGTACATGTACATTCCTCCATCTTGACATTTAGTTGTATTCAGTTCTTTAAAACTGATAGCTGTAATGAGATAGTAATATACGTACAATGGCTAATTCTGCTCTACAGATGTGTTCAGAGCATGTGGGGGTGCTCGGATAGCGCACAACCTTGTGCCATATGATTCGTGTCGGAGACAGGCTCTCAGTCTCGTAAAGCAGCTGTTACTCTCTCATGGTGGGGATGATGATCTGGGCACACTTCTCTGTCTTATGCAGAAGGAACCTTTGGAGAATGTACAGATAAAGGTATCAATACTCAAGGTTAGTACTGCTCTAGTCTCTGGGGAGGTCAGGTCAGGTCAAAAGGCAAGCTTTGTATGACTAATGTGAGGTATGCAACCCAATAATTGTTAATTGTTTTTAAAGTTGCCCTCTCTTGCTACTCTTCAGATGTGAGAGCCAAACCTTTAATTTGACATAATGTTGACTATAGGGGTCACAACACAGCAGCATTACTGCCTTCCTCTCTAATATACTACTGTGTACTGCAGTGTATTGAGCTGTTCACCGCCCACTGTCAACTCATGCTATTGTAGGTAATCACAACTGCAATGACGGAGAGCCATAGAGTGAGGACTATGTTTAGAAAAGTAGATGGGTTCAGGTACATAATGTCTGTACTAGTCAGTATGGACCAGTGCCTAGGAACATCAGCGAAACCACCCTGGAACACTGTAGAGAAGAAGCATATACTCTCCCTCCTACATTCTATCTTCTGTATTATCACTGTGGCTATGAGATACGAACCTGCTAATGCCAAGTTCTTCAAACTTGAGGTTAGGAAACCAAGGCTATAGACTGCATGAATTATAGGGAACCAATGCTACTGACTGCTTGGGTTTTAGGGGGCCAAGGCTACTGACTGCATGAGTTATAGGGAACCAATGCTACTGACTGCTTGGGTTATAGGGAACCAATGCTACTGACTGCTTGGGTTATAGGGAACCAATGCTACTGACTGCTTGGGTTATAGGGAACCAATGCTACTGACTGCATGGGTTATAGGGAACCAATGCTACTGACTGCATGAGTTATAGGGAACCAATGCTACTGACTGCTTGGGTTATAGGGAACCAATGCTATAGAATGCTTGGGTTATAGGGAACCAATGCTACTGACTGCATGAGTTATAGGGAATCAATGCTACTGACTGCTTGGGTTATACGGAACCAATGCTATAGAATGCTTGGGTTATAGGGAACCAATGCTACTGACTGCTTGGGTTATAGGGAACCAATGCTATAGAATGCATGAGTTATAGGGAACCAATGCTACTGACTGCTTGGGTTATAGGGAACCAATGCTACTGACTGCTTGGGTTATAGGGAACCAAGGCTACTGACTGCATGAGTTATAGGGAACCAATGCTACTGACTGCTTGGGTTATAGGGAACCAATGCTATAGAATGCTTGGGTTATAGGGGGCCAAGGCTATAGAATGCTTGGGTTTTAGAAGACTACTCCTGTCACAGCATACCACTTTGTGCAATGAAACAATTTGGGGTTATGAAATTATTACTTGTATGTGTAATACTTTTCTATTTTTCTCCCTAACTCTATGTTGTATGTTTAATGATACAAACATGTATTTACTTATACAAGTGTATTTGAAAGTTTTCGGTATTCCATAACCAGGTGCAGTATTCCAGTTTGCTGATGGCAGTGCGATTACTGGGGTGTTTCGCAGACGTAAATAGACTTTCTCACATCAGCTCTGATGCTCCAGTCTCCTCTGATCCTGTGTTTGATGAGTGCTTTGCATCACCTACTCCTCTACGTACTTTTTGTACTCATATACCAGAGAGCGTGCCCGTTAGTCTCTTGGACTGCTGCTTCATATTCAGATGCCTTTATGACATGGCAGTTGATCACTATGACAGGTAAGTTCAGGCGCCTGTATGACATGGCAGTTGATCACTATAACAGGTAGCTCTGTAGTCAGGTTAATCCTCAGTCAGAATGAAACCTTGTACTCAGTCATTTTTCCTTTACTTAGAAGTAGGATCAGATGTGCTACACCGCTTGTGCGATAGTGTGGTGAGGAGACCATTGGTTATAGAGTTTCATAGTTTTAGTGTTTGCTTGTAACATTACTTGTACATTGCGATTATGTTAACTCATTGACTAGAGGAGTCGTGCTACTTTTATCGGTCAACAGTCCAGTAAATGTTTAGTGAGAGTGATGAATACTGTGCACTAATACTGGGTACTAATACTAGGTACTAATACTGTGCACTAATACTGGGTACTAATACTGGGTACTAATACTTTTTGGCACTCTAGTGTACTTTTACTGTATTTGCATTGTAGCCTTAAGAAAAGGTAAATAATTGAATCCTAAATAACTGAGTATGTGAAATGGTTCGCGTTTGTCCTTATTGGTTGGGCTTATGACCTCATTTAGAGCTTAGAGGGATGCTCATGTTTTTTGTTTGGTTTGTGAATATGAGAGGAACTGTAATGTTTTTTATGATCAAACAAGGTTGTTAGCTAATGTTATAGCATTCCATTTAATATTGTTTGCTTCTCTGCTGCAACACTGTAACTCTACACATGTTATATGTTATAACTATCCACACCTAAGCTCTGTTCTTGTGCTACCACTGTCAATACATATAATAAATTACATGGACTTATGATACTTTTGTGGTATGCTATGTAGCCTGTGTTACGTGTTGTGTCATTCTACTGAAGGGGATTTAGTGATCCCCATGCTTGTTAAGTCCTGGTGGAGAGGGGAGACCAGTTTGGTGGAAGGCTTATTAATGTTCTTAAAATTTTGTTTGTTGCATAAACCTGCAATAGACATATTGCCGTAAGATAACCTAAAAAATGCATTTTCTACATGTATGTGAAATCAGATTAGCAGAGGAAGTATTATAGACATGATATTTTGTTTATAAAGTGAACCTTCTTGCCTAAGTTCTAACATGTGCTTATGTGTTCTAGTAAGGAGAGTGAAGAAGACCGTCCCTTATTCAAGAGGATGACATCATTGTATGTAGGCTATAATGATGGAGTCAACCACAACAATGCGCTAAGATCTAGCTGGAATGGTAACAGTGGGGGTGGTAGTAGTAAGATGGCAGACGATTTCTCAGAGCACACTATAGTACATGCTGGGGCTATCTCTGTTATACTCCGACTCGTACCATCTGTAGGCCTTCTGCACGAGGTAACCATCATGGCTTCCTTTAAATACTTCCTGTTCTATTCTAACCAATTCATATCGATTGTTGACTGGCTCTAATTATGCTTTGACGGAAGTTCTTGAGTTGAATTAAGTTGAGCAAGTGTATCTTAATGATCAATAGTGATTATGCTGTGTTTAGTACATGATAACTAGTAGCCTAGTGAGTGATCGTGGAACTTGGTGAATCTCTACACCACATTGTGTAATACTGTATAATATTTAGACTAGTTATACTACTTTACCTACACCTGCAGGGGCTGAGTACCAGTCTACAGAGTCACATGGTGAAGGTATTAAGGAGTCTGCTGTACTCAGAGCGTAACCAGCAGACAATGTGTAGCGACGGCTTCGTCAGAGATCTCTTCACTTACTGCAGGGCAGCACTAGTAGACGAGCAGCACCTCCTACATCAAGCTATACAGTACATGTTTGAGTCCATGGCGGCTCAGTCCCTTAAGCCTAACGATCTCAGGTGTGTGTGCTTATTATCATGCTATCTGTCCGTAATATAGTGTGATATGAACTGGCCTGTACTGCTGGAAAGAGTACCTTTTAAACTATGAGCATTATATGCAATCATATTATGTAAGTCTGCTCTGTGTAGTAGTAATAACTTACTTTTCTAGTTGCATTTACCTGCTGCTAACGGCTAGTGGTTCTATACACCACAAGGTTTAAATTTACTTGTGAGTTTTACTATAATATTTCCAAAATAACATTTTGTTGTAGGACCTGATCCTCACACTTGAGGTATGTGCATGTCTGCAAGTCATAGATATACATGTTTTGAATACATGCATATGCAGGTGTATGTATACAGCTACTTTCTCTCTTTTCAGAGACTACTTGAGGTTAGACGATCCTCTCTGCTGTAAAGCTCTTGATGATCTCATTAACTCCTCTGACTCCGTCACCGGAGGGGGCGGACCTATCCCTGTCAACAGAGTACGTTGTGTTGTCTCCATGACAACGCCCAGAGACGTTAACCTACACGGGCTGGCTATAACGCCTCCCTTTATAGAGCTGAACATGAGTTATGAGGGTTTCGGTTGCCTTTTCCTACCAAGTATAGCACCACAAGGTCCTCCTAATCCCTCCGTGGTGGGTGTCACAGGGTCAACTGATGCTAACATAGTCGGAGGAGTGGGTACAGGTATGTACTTACACCAGGCTAATATGCGGTGTTGATCTTTACTGACTCTTAGCATAGAGCTGGTGGAAACTTAGTAACATTATTTTGCTACACGTAGGCTACAATATATTTGTGCAAAATTGCAAAATACATGTGTATATTCCTCATAAGCATGATACTCTGGATTTGGAATCAATTACTGACCATTCTTGATTGATTTTATCACCTTCTGGCTCCATTGGAATTATGGGTAATTTTGCTGTTGTAGGAGAGAGAGTTTTCCCGCCATCCGCAGGTCTCACCTACTCCACGTGGCTATGTATAGACAAGTATTCTGTGGATAACCCTCATCCGCTCTACCTGCTGCAAATTGTCAGGAAACTGTCTGACCAATCGGATTGCCTCGTTTGTCTCAGCGTACATCTGGATTGCAGGGATAAGACTATTATTATATCAACTCGTGAGAGGCCACTCTCACCTGCAAGTATGTGTCACATTGCTGATGCTTTGTCTACTTAGTTTTATATTCTGGTCACAGAAAATTCTCATTTTCTTTACAATGAAATGTTTTTTTCTGTATCACATGCTTATGAAGTTAATTATCTAATTTAATTAACACAGCCATTAACATTAAGGGGACGAGCGTGTTTCTATTTCTATGTGGTGTAACAGGTGGCGTTGATGGTGCAGACGTTCCTCTGTCCGACAGCAAAGTGAGAATCTGGTGTCCTCAGCTCATTCTAGAAGGTTCCTGGCAGCACATCACTCTGGTGTTTGCCAAGTCTGGCATGTTGAAGAACTCCAGTGTTGCACTTTATCTCAATGGCTCTCACATATCTAGTCATAAGGTAAGCATTGCAGTGCCACACTTTTTGTCAATGGTTTTCATATACAATGTAGATGTTGAACATTACAAATTATTTTTTCATTCTTAGTTGTTTCAGCATTATTTAATTATAGTGGTGTTCATTGGGATGCCATGATCTCTTCTCTCGTTATGTGATGTGCTGTGTGATTATTCGTATGTCGGTTGCTAAAGTATATGTATATGTTTTATATTGTAAATTTACATGTTATAGTCGGTATGTACGATTTCAACTATAGATACCCAGCTGTCATTGATAATTTAACTGGATGTACACTATGTGTACGGTATTGTGAAGCGAGTGTACACATAGTATGTTGTTTTCCCTTTATATAGCTGCATTACATATCTCCAAACATTGGCACATCCTCTGGCTCGGCTCAGAGCGCTACCTCGGTGTTTGCCTATATCGGTACTCCTGCCCAGATGAGGAGATCTGTATCACTCCTCGTCTGGAAACAAGGACCCTGCATCCTCCTGGAGGAAGCTTTGACCTCCACTGTGGTGGAGAGAGTTTACTCACTTGGACCTAACTATGTCGGGTGTCTACAAGCTGTCCCACAAGGTTAGTGGATGCCACCTATAATACTAACCACTGGTGAACATGTACATTAATCTATGAGTGCTCAATGGTTCGGGTGTCATATATATCAGCTGGTTTGACGTTATTATTGAAAATTTTGCACTTAATATACAAATGTAGCTGTTAGTCTTATGATGCAAATATAATGGCCTTTATATAATACTAGAGACCAGTGTTAAACTCAACATGCTGCTCCCAGTAATCACTAAACACATGTAATCTGTAGCCCCTCATCACTCACTGGCAGTAAGCTCTACGTTATCAGTTATCTGTTGTATATAATATTAACTAAGCTACTTAAAATGATAAACATTGGTTTAGATTGCATTGAACCAAATGTTTGTGTGTGGTAATGTAGGTGCTGACGGGACTACTGCTACTTTGATTTCTGAGGACAAAGTCATGTTTGCTTTGCATGCTGACGCTTCCTCTGTGATGACTGTCTCCAAGATCAAGAGAGTGTACAGTAGGTTCGACAGCAAAGCTGTCTCCAACCAACTGAACACTACTAATCATGAGAGCACAACTCCTGTTAAAGTGCTGTATAACGCTGCCACACACATGTCCGGTACTGCAAGGAGTTTTGGAGCAGTTCTCATAGGATATACGGGTGTGCACATGTTTCACCCTCAGCCTGTGGCCACTGTGCTCAATGATATAGGAGGCATGTCTATACTCCTGGGATTTGTGGCTATGGCTAATGATGTAGAAGGATTGTACGCAGCGGTGAAGGCTCTAGTCTGTGTTCTGAAGAGCACACATGTGGCCTTACAGGATATGCTCAGGATTAACGGTTATCAGGTATGTATCATAATTTGGAAACAGTTTTATTTTTACAGGTCAGGACCTGAAGTTATCGCTGTTGTTATTTTATTGTTGATCTTTGTAACATATCATACGATTGATTCATGACTGGTGCAGAGGTTTATCCAGGAGTACGCTATGGAGTCTCCTACCCTTTTCCATGTGGATACATTGACATGTATGTGTCACAAATCTATGGAATTGTATGTCTATTAAACTGATGCATGTATACATGATAGTACATGCTATGTATACTTTCCAGCTACTCTCTATGTTATACAAGAAAAAGCAGTCATTACTAAATAGCCACATCCTCCACTTGACCTTCTCTCTCATTGGTACAATAGACAGTAACAAAGAGATCACCATTATACCTAATCGTATGGCCTTTGAGGACCTACTGTGTGACCTTGAGGTACGTATCGTGTGAGGCTATGACTAATTATTCATCGTTAGACACAACATGTAGTGCTCGCCCATGAAGAAGGTGTTACCTTATTATGTTATTTCACTAGGAAACAGTGCCTGTACTAGATGGGTGATATACCCAATCTCTAAAACAATATCCTTAATCCTCGAAACATTGTTTGTGGATGGAGTTGGAGCGTCGAGTATTTATGCTAAATTTTGTATCTTCTCTTTCAAAGTATGACTGAGTAACAAAGCCGACACCTGGATAGCCATAGACTTGTCAAGCTGACCATGCGCTTATATTATGTGAATATACAGACTACCATACATAGTTTTAATATGGTTCGTCTATGTTATATCTTAGGTGTGGCATGACGCACCATCGGACCTACAGCGATCTCTCTACGAGCATTTCTACGAGTTGCTGACCGAGTCATTTGGCTGTGAGATTAACAAGAAGATCATGAGGGAGGCGAGGCTCATCAAGAAGGTACTCTATGTGATGAGAGATAGCCAGCTGAGTAAAGCTACTCTAGATATACTGTGTCGGGTGCTTCATATACTCCTCTACAATAACGCTGATAGCAAGGATATACTCAGGTAGGTTCTGAGGCTACCTTATAGCTTGTAGGTTAAGGAATACACACGGTGGTATGTGATCAGCAATTATAGCAATGTAAGTTACAGTAACACTGTGCTTATTACCTTTTCTCTTCAACAATAGTGCTAAGGTTGGACTCATGAGTAATAAATAACCCCATTGTATGATACTGCAGGTTTGGTCAACTCTTGGCCTCGACTTTACCGGAGTTGTCCCTCACGGAAGCTGACCAGACAGACACCGAATCGTACTCCTCAACAAACGGTATCAGTATTTATGTATTTAGTAATAACACAATTGCCAGCCTATTAAATTGTTTGTGTTACATTTACTAATCAACTTTGTTGTGGGTAATGTGTATAAAATTGTGGGTAATATACACATTTATATAAAATTATAAACATACGCAAGTGAGAATGGTGTTGACTGTACCTTTTGTTATGTATATATTGTAAACATACACACGTTGAAATAGTGTTGACTGTACCTTATATTGTACAGGTTTATCTACTAGTGCCATTCCCAGTCATAACATACGACTACGCAACTCTTGCCTCTCCATAATCAGGTCAATTGTGACTTCTCCCATTACTCTCACCAAGACCGAAGATGAGAAACTAGATACATGGTAAATACTGTCATAACAAACTTATAACATGGCTTTCAACATATCATAATGTTCAATTTGGGTGTATTTAGATCAGCTAATAAAAGTAAGTTCTTGGTATAGCACATTTACAGTGTATATACTTACCACTATACCTTATTCAAGGTCGTAGATTAATAGATCATTATTATGTACCGGTTTTCATCAGTCCTCACTTTATACAGGATCTCGGACACGCTGATACCAGTTCTGGGATTTGATTGGCTGATGCTGTTTATGCAGCAGCATCTCCACAAGTCAACTGTCGTTCTGGCCACAGAAATACTCTTCTCTTTGATTAGCTATCCAGACTACCGTAACAAATTCAGAGATGGTAATCTCTGTGGTGGCTGGTTAAACAACTCGCAGCAGGTGCTTGATGACAGAGTACTGCATGGTAATAATCACTAAACCATATTATTACTTTATGTGGTAGGACAACTGGGATGGAAGAGTTTTATTTGCATAATACAACTTTGAAATTTAGCATATATAATTATGTACATTTTGCTCCATACCACAGCTATAAATAATGGGAATTATCTACTCTGAATGGGTAAGCTCGTTCTTTAGCAATGGTCATCTTCCATTGATCTCTATTCTAGGTGTGAATATAGAGTCAGGTAGCAACAAGACATCAGTGAGAGAGATCAACACCGCCATCTGTCAGATACCAGGGTTTGTTAGTCTACAGTGGCTATTGGAGGCTCACTGTTTCATTCCAGAACTCTACTACCTGCTCGGTTGTCTCTTGGTCAACCAACCTATCACTCTACCCTCAGATAATGCCCAGGTACTTCTACACCTTCCTCCATATCTTTTATTTACTTTAATGTATTAGTGTCTCTCAGAGATCAAGTTTTAGTGCTGTTAAAATGATATTCATGGCAACAGATAAAAAGGAAATTACATTACTATTCCAATAGTTGGCTTACATGCAGTATTGTGTTTGTTTTTGCAACTGCTGCTGCTGCTGCCGCCACCGCTGCTGCTGTCGCTGCTACTACTAGTTACTGTCGCTGCTACTACTAGTCACTGTCACTACTATTAGTCACTACTAGTCACTACTAGTCACTACTAGTCACTACTAGCCACTACTAGTCACTACTAGCCACTACTAGCCGCTGCTAGTTACTACCATGCAGATCGTTCTTATTCAATCTCCAAATTCCAGCTGAGAATAGAAGACCTCTGCTCACACTTTCTGCCAAATCCTTCAATAGAAAACAAGAAGCAGTCTAAGAAAGCAGTTGCATGGAACCAGGAGCCAGCTGTGATCATACTGGTCATGGTGAAGGCTATGATGAACATGGTATGTGAGCCTATCAAGTCTAAAGTTTTTATAATACTTTAATAAATGCCATCTCCCTCGGTACTAATTGCAGAGTTAAATAGAATAGTTTGTGTTTGTCTGACTGTTTACATCATGATACCAGTTAGTCACCATTTTTAGTCAGTAGTCAGTAGTCAGTCAGCATATACCGTATATTCAGTATTAGTCAGTGAATCAGACGTGTGTCTCTGAACTCTTACATTGTTAAACTAGCTGATGAAATGGTGTCAGTGTAGAACTTCTGCACGTTCAGTACATTTTAAGTGAGTAGTTACCACTCGTCACATCATACATGTAACTCTCTGCTCATCATGATATCCAGCAATGGCAGAATGAGGAAGAAGGATCGTGGATGAGGGAATACCCGGTCACTCTCGTTCAGCTCCTACTATTCATGTACCATAGACATCAGACTATGTTCAAACCCATAGCTATGTCTAGTGACTTCTTATCAGCCTTAGCATCAGCTCTCTTCCAGCAAAGGACCAGTACAGCTACAAATAGTGAACACTCCACCCCTAATCGTACCATGGGTGCGTCTAATAGTTCCCTAGGGTTATACCAGGGAGATGACCTCACACTAGACAGTTCTCTAGACAACAGTATGGTTAGTTTATGCTATTTGTTCTATGAGTCTTGCAAGCAGTTTTAAACCATGTCAAATACTCCTATATATAATCAGTGTTCATTGTCGCTATGTCCAAATTTACTTCTCATGCTAAAGTCGAAGAGAAACTGCTGCTGATGATTTTGTGTAAATAGGCTTGTAACTACGACTGTATACTGTAGAGTTTTGGAGAGAGATCACCTACACTGCTATCTGACCACCCAGCTAGAAGACAGATAACTGAACTCATCATGAAACTGATATTAGATAGCTTTGCCATGGCACCTTCTAGAAGCACACAAGTTGTGGAGGTTATACTAGATGTGAGTCAAACTCTATGATAAGTGTTTACACACAATTACATATTGTGTTGTATGTACAAGTACATCTACATGTAGCCTTGTTTATCAGATCCATCGCCCGTTGTTATAATTGTTATCACTAATGTATATACATGTACATGTATATATGGAAAGTGCCTATTGAACCCATAATGCAATATATTATTTTCATAGGCGTGTATGTATATATCATCTTCATTACCCTCTTGAAACTACTAGCTTCTATGAAAATTTAACACAGCTTACCCATAATACCATATACGAGTAAATGAGTATTCTACCCAGAATACCCTGTATATTAACTTCATGCATCCAATACGCTGCTTACTTGCCCTATACCAAATATATACATTTCAGACGTGCCCAACCCACTGCAGTAAGAAGGAACAGGCTGAATTCCAGACAGCCATCTTACATCTGATTATGGACCACCTGCTGGCAGCGGATATTCTGCTGGGAGAGCAGGCAGCTGTACAGCTGCATGGAGCCAATGCTAGCTTCTCTCATATAGTGGCACATGTGTTCTTCTTCACCAACCTTGTCGTTGATAAACTCTGGCATGGTAAGGCAGCTCCAACCCACTGGAGTTCACATATAAATATCTTATTTTTGTGATCTGCTCCTTTAACGAAGGAAATATTATATGAGACAATATAGCCTTTAGTCTTTAATTTTTTTTAATGCTGAATTGTGTATAAATTTCTCGCTTGATGTAAAATAATTCCGTTACTAGGTAGTGCTTCTGGCTACAGTTTTAAAATCAAAACAAACCATGCCATATTATAATCCAATTATTTGCGCATCTCTAGTCTGTACTATCACACGGTCCATCTCTAGTCTGTACTATCACACTGTCCATCTCTAGTCTGTACTATCACACTGTCCATCTCTAGGTTCATACAACAAGGAAGCCAAAGGTATATTTGAGTTTGTGAAGGAGTTGTTGGCACAAGGTAAAAGGAGATCGTCCACACTCTCTCTGGATGCCCTCTTCAGCTGTCTCAACCGTACCATTCTCTTTGAGCTGAGCAGGAAGACCAACACTCTTGCTCGAAGGACGGGTGTCTTAGACGCCCTCCACCGACTCGCCACCAGTAGGAGTCTGATATTTGGTGCCGGAAACTCTGACCTTGAGTTCATTGGGTGTCTGACCCACTGTCTCCTAGAGCTCACCTCTCCCAGACACCAGGTGTTCTGTGATGAAGGAGGAAACACTCAGTGGCATGTGGACTCTGTAGCAGAAGAACTGATGAGTAGTGGGGAAGATGAGAGTACACAACTCCTACTGACTGCTGCTACACGGGTTTGGCAGGAACTCTACGTACACAGGAAACCAGTGAGTGCAGTTGCACCTTGGTAATCCGTTTGGTTATTCATATATACACATTGCACTGGATTTTGAAATTGTATTTTCTTGCAACACCATTGTCTGACTGTTCACTTTTAGCATGTAAAAAGTTAATACCCATTTGTGAGTTGCCTCTGAATACAATGCACATTGTCTGTATTCAGGCGATGTCTACAGTTTTGTAATTACTTCCATACTCTGGTAAATCATGTGCAGAGTGCCTGCCTCAACTCAATTGTGTAACGTACCAACTTCAGGTGATAGAGGAGGCACTGAAGATATCACTGAATGTAGCTACAGAGTCGGGCCCTTCTCCAAAAATAAGTACACCTGACCTCGATACTTTGAGGGAAAAGCTGAGTGAACCGGCTGCTAAAATCTGGAATACCTTCTATGAGAATCAGAAGAAGATCTCAGTTAGAGATGTAGAGAGGTTTGTTTGATACAAGTTCTCCCTCAGTAGGGAGTCGTTCATGGACAGCCATTAATTATTGATCATAGCAAGTTGTCATCTCTCAATATATTTCCTTTTAAATCAGGAGGACACAACTTTATGTTATCACCATTAGCTTATGAGTGCCCATAGAAATTCTGCACAAGAAAACATGTCGACTAAAATATTCAATAGTTTTATGTTCTGTTGACTAGGTTTCATACTCAAGTACAATCTAGGTTGGAGAGGGTGGGTACAGGTGTGCTTCGTCTCGCTACTGGAAAGAAAGTAGTGAAGGACCTACCAGCTATGAAGCAGACGACAGTGAATGTGGATGAATACAGGAAGTGGTTGAGCACTCACACCTCCATAGTCCGAGATCTTGTAGATTATCACATGGCTATTTATGAGCTGGTGAGGTCTCTTCCCCTACCGCACTTCTATTTTTAGACCTTAGGTCAATAACATATTCAGGAGTTGAATTTCTAGTCAAATTTCTCGCCCATGAAATGTCTAATGTGTAGAATTTTACAGATTGCTGTCACTTTGACTTATTGCTGGTCTATAAATTAAAGTTCTATTTGAACAAACACATGATTGTACTTGGTTACCCCCATACAGGATAACAACCACATGCATGACTTCATACATGAGACATGGCTGAGGACTGAGAGAGAGTTGCTGAGAGAGAGGGGCATATGGGGACCACCGAGAGGGTCCTCTCTAGACAAGTACCAGCTGGATATGACGGAAGGTCCTCTGAGGATGAGGGTGAAGATGGAGAGGAATGAAGAGTTCTACCAGCACTACCCATACAGGGCCAAGACTGATGTACGTCCACATTCTCTCTCAGATCTGATATCTATTATACTATACCACTATACTGTCTTGTACCGTACTACACTGTTCTATACCATACTATTTTCATAGTCCATGTACATGTAATTCCACAACGTACTGATTTGGTATTGTGTCTAATATTGGGTATACTAACTACATGTATGTAAAACATGCACCTGACCTTATTTAATGTTATTGTCACTCCTCAGCTGAGACCAACTAAATACAAGTCTCCAATAAGCAGAGACAGTGAGCAGTTCCACAAGACACGAAGGGTGGAGAGTCTGATAGAGGATGAACAACAGCAAGCGGTGGCCATGCCTTGCTCAACTGACACCAGTGTGGACCTGGAACACGATATATCCACCAGTGAGAACAGCTGTGAGTATATTGTAGCAATCTTTCTATATCAACTAGAGTTCAAACTAGATATTTATTGTTATTCAGTTATTCCATGAAGCTAGTCTGTTACCTTTACCTACAAGGAACGCGCTGAGCTTGCCTATATACCACGATGATCACCGTCCTGTCGTTAACTTTGTAGTGTTAAAAGCACCGAGCCTGCTGCCCCGTGGCTCACTGGTCCCCCGCTCTGATACCATGGATGATGAGGAACTCATGGACCCTGACCAGACGTCTACGTCGACTGATGATATCAGCCAATCAGAAGTCAGCACTCCAAGCCAATTAGAGTCGAACCTTGAGGAGTCAGTCAAGACCAGTTTAGACAATCATCAGACATTGACCAGGCTGCTGGATGAGGGGGAGAAGGTAGGAGAGTATGTTAGACATTACATGCATTTCCTGTGCACGCGTGATTAGAGCTAGAATAGTGAACCGCTGGGACAATGGCACAGATTTCGCGCGGTTCATTTCCTAATATAAGTCTACATATCTCCATGAGCACTGTTACATCTCCAGTGTATTCTGGAGAAGGATTGTAGCCCACATAGAACAATCTGATAATGTATGCGATAATCTGTTTTAGATCGGACCAATGTTCAGATGTGCAAGGGTCCTAGGGCTAGAGTCATTTGAAGGGATCCTTCTGCTGGGTAGGGAACGCTACTATATACTAGATGGCTTCACGCTACTGGAGACCAATCAGATACAAGACATTGACAGCATTGCTGAGGAGTACAGAGACCCTATCATTCCCAGAGTGCAACACTACACTTCCTCTACAAGTGGAACGGCTAAGACAAACACTTCTACCAAGAAAACGTGGGTGTTCTTTCTACCACACTATAATATACTGACTTATGGCTATTTGAGATTTGTTACTCTACGCATTAATTCAAATCACTAAGTAGTATCACATGCTTGTCTGGAAACTTATTTATGTGAAGAATTTTAGTGTTTCCAACTTCTTGCACTTTTAGGTGTCTGAAGTTCTACTATGATGACATCAGAGAAGTACTCAAGAGAAGATATCTTCTGCAACCTATAGCCTTAGAACTCTTTAACTCTGATGGTAGGAACGTTCTTCTCGCATTCCCTCCTAAGAACAGAAACAAAGTGCTAACTAAGTAAGCATCATTATTTCAAGTTAAGAATTGTGTAACTGCACGTAGTTTAACTGTATAATAGTGAAATGGAAGGTGAGGTGTCTCTATATTGACAGTAGTAGAGTTATACATGTATGTTTGATTGTCTACTTCCATAGACTGATGGCGGTGGCTCCGTCTCTAACCAATCATTCCATCCACTCGGTGGCTGGACAGAAGCAGAGTACTAAGATGGAGCAGGGTTCTGGTATCATAAGTAGCCTCATCAGTGAGAGATCTGTGACTAGTAGGTGGGAGGTGAGTATGCACCTCTCCATAGCTTATAATCATGTACTTTGTACACCGGACTGTACCGCTGTAGCACTCTGTTATTACAGCAGATGAGTGTCAGTTCTGCATGGAGTTAGAGTACCTAAAGAATAACTGAATTTCTTGTTTAAGTATGCGGAGTTGTCTTCTTCCAATTTTGCAAATGGTTTTTAATGCGGAACATTACTAGCTTTATTTGATGAGCTGCATCATTAGTACGTTATACGGTGACTGTCTGTTACTTTGCCGTTTTTTTGTTTATATTTAACTTGACTCTACCGATTCTCACTGGAGTCACATATTTCCTGTGGTTAATCGTTACAGAGAGGAGAGATCAGTAACTTCCAGTACCTGATGCACTTAAATACTCTAGCTGGTAGGTCTTACAACGACCTCATGCAGTACCCCGTATTTCCTTGGATACTCTCGGACTATACCTCTGAGGAACTCGAGCTAGATAATCCTGAAACATTCCGTGACTTGAGTAAGCCGATGGGTGCGCTGACACCTAACAGACTGTCACAGTTTCAGAGGAGATATAAGGAGTGGGATGACCCTACAGGTACGTCTGTTAACATGATCACTTAGGAAGTCTGTTTATTAACTCTGTCCTAATGCATTCTGCCCTGTCTAATGCTTAGCAATAAAATTGTGACCTCCACATGTACAATATTACAGGTTCCCGAATGGACATGGGTAAGGTTGTAGAGTGTGGTTGTTAACATGTGGCTATGTTTTGTTATTGTTTAATGTCTGGCCACCCCCTAGTCCTGTATCTAGCTAGGGCTGTAGTTATTCGTACTACTGACAGCCAATAAGCTTGTACAGACCAGCGAAATTCTGGTCTGCACACCACAGAAGCTTTGTGATGACAAAGCATATTTGTGAAGTTTATTAGCACAATCTCTCACACCAATGATGTAATAGAGCTGGCATCGGTTGGAAATACTCTCAACATTTTGGTAATACAGCCCATTTCCCTTGAAGACGAATATCAATACAATATACATGTACTGCTTTGACCTGTCAGGTGAGTAATGGAGCATAGGTAGCAGCACCATCTGTACTGACTAGGTTTGATTTTGGCTCCCTATCTGGAGTTGTCTCCTGATATCTGCAGTGCTTGATCAGCCTGTTTCTATCTACTCCCTTACCTATAAATGAGTTGTTGGTGTCACCTGAAGGTCTCTCTCCAACTACCATACAGCTGACACTAAGTATTGACTGCTTTCCTACTCACAGTCATACAGCTATACAACCATATCATATTCACATTATCATATCATTTACATTCTACTCTCATGATACTTCTCTAGACTGGCCAATCAATAGCCTTGTACCAAATCCTTTCAGGTTCACTAGCCTTCCACCTACTTTACATGTTTTTCCTTGCACAGCCTAGCTTTCCACTAATAATAATGCGTAGCACACATTTTTCTCACTGCAACTCAATGATATTTTATGCTTAAAAATTCGAGTTTTAATATAATTTTATAACATACTGTAAAGCGTAATGTAGTGGCGGGTGCATCAACTCTTTACTCTATATGATTCGGACTTCACTGCTTTGCTATTGTCTCGTCATTCCGTTATTATAGCCTAAGGTCAAGGATCACCAGTTTGGTTTATTGAAGGGGCCGTATCTGCCTATCTAGTCACCCACTGGCATGTCTCCTCTTGTATTCGTACCCACGATATGTTATGGTAACCCATGGTATATAATGTAGCTAATATGGCATGAGGTGTTCTATTTGTGTTACCATAGCCATGTCCTACTATGTTACTAGACGTCAGTTTGTGGTTAGTTAGTGGTTAGTTAGTAGTCGAGATTTGATGTTAGTTATAGTTGTGTTTGTTGTTGTTGCTACTGACTATCAAGACTGCTAGTACTACTAGATAGTTTGATAACAGCCATAATAAATTGTGTGTGATGTACGGTGTTGTGCCTAATAAGCTGTAGTAACCCATGATAACTATTGCTTGATAACAGGAGAGACGCCCGCCTACCACTATGGTACCCATTACTCCAGTGCCATGATTGTCGCCTCCTACCTTGTGAGAATGGAGCCATTTACACAGCATTTCCTCAGCCTACAGGGTGGCCATTTTGATCTTGCTGATAGGATGTTCCACACAATCAAAGAGGCATATGACTCCGCATCCAGAACCAATATGGCTGACGTCAAGGAACTAATACCAGAATTCTTTTACTTGCCAGACTTTCTGATGAATACAAACAAGTTTGAACTTGGTATGTGTGTACCTATCGCCTAATGCTGTTTTAGTGTGATGGGTTAATTCATGTGAGAGCTTGTTATGTGTGTACCTATCGCCTAATGCTGTTTTAGTGTAATGGGCTAATTCATGTGAGTTAGTGAATGCATCATAGTGATTGTCTCTCATCTGTTGTACATTATTATAGGCGAGAAACAAAGTGGAGTGAAATTGAATCATGTTGGTCTACCGCCTTGGGCAAAGGGTGACGCCCGGGAGTTTGTCAGGAAGCACAGAGAAGCACTGGAGTGTGACTACGTAAGCACACACCTACACGAGTGGATCGACCTTATCTTTGGCTATAAGCAGCAGGGCAAACCAGCAGTAGAAGCTAACAATGTGTTCCACTACTTGTTCTACGAGGGTAACGTGGATATCTACAGCATTGATGATCCGCTTAAGCGTAACGCCATCATCGGATTCATCAACAACTTTGGACAGGTTCCCAAACAGGTTAGTAGTTAGAGAGTAAAGCACACATCACATTCATAATGTGATTGGCTGAAGACAGGAGACTGAGTTCTCACAGCCAATGCTCTTCCTACATGTGAATATGTGTTTTTAATTTTTATCGTTTATACTGGTTGCTGGCTAACCCATTACCATACCATAACCGAGTGTGTCGGCCATATTGTTCCTGCTGTAATAGTATGCTCTGTTTGACTCACCAACAGCTTTTCAAGAGACCGCACCCCCAGAAAAAGGTCAAACGCCCTGACTCCGCCTATTCGGCTTCCTCACCCGTCACACAGTCAGCCAATCACTACTCAGTAGACTCGGACAGGTTCTTCTTCACCAACCCAGAGTGTCTCAAACCTAGCATGGCTCCTCTCAAAGGTAAAACAACTTCCAGATGTGTCTATTAGCAAGAAATGCAACTGTATAGTTACAAAATCAAAATAGATGCTACTGCGTGAAATGGTGAAAGAAAATTACCAAGTTCCTTTTCTTTGTGTGGGTAGACAAAGAGATTCTCTGGGTTTCCTGGAAGTGGGAGGGAAAGTTTTAGATGTATAATGGTTGTAGTGCACATAGAGCGCTAGACACTGTATACATGTATCATCATATTCTAACAGTTGCTAACTTTTCTGTGTGTAATTTATTCCAGAGCTGCAGGGTGCAGTCGGTCAAATTGTACAGACAGACAAGTTGGCTGTATTAGCAGTAGAGCACAACAAAATACTCCTACCCCCCTCCTACAATAAATATGTAGCCTGGGGTTTCCTTGACCATAGCCTTAGAATCTGCAACTACGACTCAGAGAAAGCACTGATGGTGTTTGAGAATCTAGAGAGCAGTGAGATACTATGCGCCTGCTCCCCTAATGCCCGCACCATTATAACTGCTGGCAGCAGCACAGTAAGCTACATTTGTATCATTGAGTTACTTAGACATACATGTACATATACTCGATGTGTTCATTGTGTAATAGTCCGACTTGGTCCAACATGCGCCATACATGTACTACTATTGTGATGGTCATATACAGCATAGTGCTCATATCTCTCTCCATAATGTGTTCAATATTTACTGTTACATTAAAACTGTTATCAGGTAGTCAACGTGTGGAAGCTGACGGATTCAAAAGGCAGAGCCGTAGCTAAGCTAAGACAGCCGTTATATGGTCATACAGCCCCTGTACTTTGTCTAGCAGTATCCTCTGCATTTAACATCCTCGTCTCCGGTTCGGTTGACCAGACCTGCATCATTTGGGATTTATCTAGGCTACGTTATGTCACTCAGCTACCCAACCACAGGGCACCTGTAGCCGCTGTCACTATCAACAACCTGACAGGTGCCATTGCGACGTGTGCCTCAAGCTGGTTGTATTTGTGGAGTGTGAATGGAGAGCTGTTATCTCAGGTAGACACAGCTAGCAATGGCAGCGGCTCTCTGCAGATTAACTGTGTGTGCATGTCTGAGGCTAACGAGTGGGACTTGAACAACGTTGTTGTTACGGGAAGTAGTGATGGAGTTATACGTATATGGAGTGTAGATTTAGTCAAGCAGAACAAATCTCCATCTCCCAGCCGTGCTGTAACATCTAGAGGAGATGTCAACGGACAATCCAAATCATTTGACCATTCGGAGTTATCAGTCTCCGCCCACACCAAACCACTGGTGGGTATGTCTTCGGTATCTGAGGAATATGTAGACTTGACCAGTGACTCTCTAACCAGAACTCCTATACCTGACAAGTCAAACTCCACTGGCTCATCTCCAGCTACAGTACGACCAATACCAGCCGCTAGGTATGATAATTATTTAAATAATCCTTGAGGCTTTCATCTCCGTTTCATATGTATCTCATTACTACTTTTACATGTTTAACCTGAAAGGCCATCCAGTCATGTTTGGAACCACAAGCTGTAGGTCTTGTGGTATAATATATTGGTAGTATAATGCTTTGAATGTTTGCCTGTAATACCATAGCTTAGATATTAATTTTATTTCATTATATCTCAATTAACAGGACCAGAAGGTAATGTATATTATTTTCAGCACCTTTCCCATTGCATGTTTTCTTATTCTAAACCCGTTTATTTAAATAAGACTTCCAATGCTATAACACATTCCTTGGCTTGTCTTACTGAACTGATGGTAATACATTCCCTGGCTTGTCTTACTGAACTGGTGGTAATACATTCCCTGGCTTGTCTTACTGAACTGATGGTAATACATTCCCTGGCTTGTCTTACTGAACTGGTGGTAATACATTCCTTGGCTTGTCTTACTGAACTGGTGGTAATACATCCCCTGGCTTGTATTACTGAACTGATGGTGTTTGTTGACCCCACACATCGCATGTATACAGTGGTTGGTGAGGGTGGACATTTTCTCTACTTTAGACGGTCACTCTCAGTGCCTAGTGACGATAGTAGCAAAGAGGAAGGTAGAGTTCAGCCTGTCCCTGCCAAGCGTAGATCAGTGAGCGGCAGTATATGGAAAAGACAGTTGATATTCAGGAGTAAGCTCACCATGCACACCGCATACGAGAGGAAAGACAACAAGGATCCTGCATCTGTCACATCAGTGACCTGCTCTAGGTGAGTAGTCCTAGTTATAGTAGTGCTGGTAGTTAGTGCTGGCAGTAGTAGTAGCAGCAGCAGCAGCAGTAGTTATAGTAGCAGTAGATATAGTAGCAGTAGATATAGTAGCAGTAGTAGCAGTAGTTATAGTAGCAGTTGTAGTACAGTGATAGCAGTAGTGGACAAGTGGTACTGTAGTAGCAGTAATAACATAGTATGAATTATGCTGTGTCATGGTCCCATTTTATGTGGTACTAGCGTTGTGGCACATTACCAACCTACATGCACATGTATTATACATTGTATTATGTGACACTGTAGAGATCACCGGAGTGTGTTTGTGGGGGATTCCAAGGGCAGAGTTCTTTCCTGGTCAATGAGTGAAGGTAGTGGACCAGCTGACCACTGGGTGAAAGATGAGGAGCACGACTCGTGTATCCAGTGTGACGCCAAGTTTACCGCCACTCACAGACGCCACCACTGCAGGAACTGTGGTCAGCTGTTCTGTGGAAGGTAAGTGAGGTCACTGGATTGTGTTACTTATATGGAGTTGTGTTGTCATTGTATGCATGGAAATAGGGCAAACCGTTTTCAAGTGAAACTATTTATTCTGTGTAATATGTACATGTACGTAAATAGCGCAGATACATGTATGTGTAGTAAGTGAGGCGAGAGGAGTGAACAGTTTAACCTCAGTTCTTTAAATCCTAGGTGCAGTCGGATGACATAATTATAATAAACTTTAAATTTTGGAAACCATGTGAGAGTGCATTGTAAGTCATGCTGTCTCAGCTTAGAAGTTTTCTCTGAATGATATCTACATGTATTTTTAGTAAAAATAACCAAATGCAAACTACATAGGGATCAATGACACTTTAACTATGCAAATGAAAGTTGGATTACACTTTTACATGTACTATCCACATTAAGCATCGGGTTGGAAAATATAATGAGCATTATGGTTAGGACACTAGGTTTACCTGGTTAAATCACGGTAATCAATGAATATTTCAGCTGACTTTGTTTAGATTTCAAACGTTTCACTGTCAAGTCTTAGAAAAGTATCAAATGCTCACAGTACTACGCAACATATGATATTAATGGGACAACTCCAAACTGAGACACATGATGCTCTCTCGCTATTTCCTAGTGTCCATTCCTCTTAAGAGCAACTCTTTAATTGAACCATGTTCAGTTCATTTCACACTGTCACCATACTGTTTATATTATAGGTGTAGCAAGCATGAGATAGAGATACCGCACCTGAAGATACACAAACCTGTTCGAGTATGCTTTGTCTGCTACAAGACCCTCAAAGCCAGCAGTTGACAGATTGGTCACATGATACTTGAGTAGGTGGTTCTTGCCAATAATATTATTCTAATATCCAAATTTCTTCTACTTGAAACGAATTGTAAAATAATAACCATCATGCCACAGCTTGTCAGGCCAGGTATATGAATAAGATTATCACTGCTATTGATATCACAATTTTCTTATTGGTTAACTGCTTATTTATGATTTTAATTAGCAGGCACCGATAGACTTCAACTTCTAGTCATTGATTACTATAAATTATGTTGTCTATGCTACTATTCTATATTTTGTTGAAAATATTTTAGTTAGCAATTCAATTAAACTTCTGCAGTGAAAGTTCAACTCTCTATTGCTGAGGATGTCATTCTGATTATTATCAGTCTTTCTGTATTATCATTCACTATTAATTTTATCATTATATTTATTTACATTATATTATGAACAACGATCAAATGAGAAATAGTAACTGATTTTCTGGGAATATGATGAATTATTTTTACTTGTATAGTTTTATATTGTTTGTGATGGACTTTAGTGAAATATTATATTTTGTTATTTATTGCATTTTGTCTGCTTCACTTGATAGAGTTCATCAAACATATGGGTTCTGTTGTATATTGTACTGTTGTAACATATTTTCTATCTGTTGAAACATTATTATATTATGATTCCATTAAATATAACTAGTAATACAATGGGATAGTATTCTTAATTGCTTGCTTCTACAAGATCCCTATTCTAGTGTTTGAACAAACTTGGGAGTTGCCCACCCATACAGTAGGGCACACAACTTCAATTATGGGGAGTTGTAGTTAATAGAATATCGAAATCTCATCAAGTTCTGAACTAACAACAGCACTACATACGTTGTAAGGTTTCTATGCAACTACTCACTTCTCACTAGCAGGTCGAGGAAATGAGTTAAGGTGCAGAAGTGGATAAATTTGAGATAGCCAAAACTGAAGCAGGAGAAGTTGTCTCCTCTATATTTTGCTGGTTGACCGCCCTTACCCCAGGCCCAACCACAAACAAGGAACTAAGGCTATCTAAATTTCTCCACTACTGCACCTAATTGGAGGAAATCACCTTTACTCTGCTACTAAGCGCCACAAGACTTGCAGCATCATTCTAGAAACTTTATTGGGTCAAAATATATTTTTGTAATACAGTTAACTACAATTGATTATACACTTTGAAAACATAATAAACAACTATCATGGGATACAGTAAATAAAGTAGGGTTGGAAGGTACCACTTGGTGTCTTGTAAAATAAAGATAACCTGACACACAACCTTTCCACACTTAGCTCACATCGTAACATGTGCAGCATAGGTATAATAAAATATATCATTAGTCGCAAATACTGAATTAATAGATACTTTAGAAAATAATTGCTCCCAATATTTATACATACAAGTATTATGTAAATACAGTTAAAAAGTAATATTGTTATTGATAACAAATAAGCAATAGAGTAATAAAAATATGGTTGAACTAATTTCTCAAAATTGGGCATAACTAATGCCATATAATTATTCTGAACATTACCTTTTGCAATGATTACATTATAAATATTTGCACAGTAACAATTGCTTGAGCCATCAAATAGGAATGATTGCAGCCACATTAAGCTAGTCAAACTCACAAATTATAACATCAACATGCCATCAGCCAACACAACCCATACACATTGCAAAAGTTTGTTATTACCTGGTACAATTCAATATTTCATGAACAATGACGACCTACACCATCATTCATTTGATTGCAAGGTAGATCCTACCTACACTGCATGAAATCAGATCAACTGAACAAGTATGTCTATAAACTGCCAAACATTAGAAAAATAGAGAATTATTACATTTCATTTTTGGCCATTACAGACATTACAGCAGTGCATGTACAATTTTTACAGCAAGTTGAAATGACATTTGAAAGATTGCTTCGCTAATTATAGAAATATAAATAGACAGATTAAGTTGTACAGGTCCTCTCTCATGCTAGTGATAACTTATTTACAATCTGATAAAAATAACTAAACTGGCTCTACCCTCTTTTGGAAGATCTAGCTAGATTTACATGCATATATAGTATTATAATTAGTATTTATTAGATCACTAAGGGACAGCTTTGGTTGGGACATAATACAGTCAGGAAATGGAGCAACAGCCTTTTTTACGTCTTTCATTTACGTGACCACCTGGGTCATTGTTATAGGCCGTGTATCGTCTGAGGGGAGGGTCGTGGTGTTGCTGAACGGGATTGCTTTGGGAAGATGGTATCTCACTCTGCTGATATTTGCTACTTCTATCATCCGACGACTCCAAATCTGCTCGTGTTGCAGCTGGTCCTGCCTGTTGAGAAGTACGATTGGCTGCTTGATCCGCCTTCACACTGTCTACTCGAATCTTTGCTCCCCCAGTATTTCTATCACCATTCATATGTGCTGCATTACCAGTTGGTAAGTTGCTTCTTTTAGTTGGAATAGGAGTTGTGTCGCCTCCACCTAGCTGTATAGTAGCCACTAATTTTGTTGGATTCTCCACGGGAACACCAGCTTCAGGTCCATTCAGGCCTTCTGCATGCTGTTTCATTGGTTCATTGATTGGCGAGTCATTAACAGTAATAGTTGTTATATTATTCTCCTTTACATCCAGGCCGATATCGTCTATATTCGTGACTGGCACTGTAGCCATCTGGAATGACAGAAGAACCCCATGCATAACATACCTGTATATGTAGAACTGGTTAAATACTACTTGAAATGAAAGAGATCACATTAACCTAAGTACCTCAGAGTCTTCTGGGCCTGTACTAGTAGGGGAAGACGGATCGCTGTCCTCAGTACTGATCGAGATCCTAAACCTAGCTTCATCTCTGGCTTCTTGCATAGAAATCTTATGTTTCTCTCTCATACTGTGCCTTCTCACAGATGAACTGAAACATCATTGCAAATACAACTAGATAGCTATAGTCTATACCACTATCACAGACACAGTGAGGATGCACATAGTACTTCTAGAAAAATAATATATTATTAAATTTAAAACTACAATATCACACGCCAACATGAGACAACAATATCATAGACTAGCATGTAGTAGCTAATATTAAACCAAAAACACAAGACAATAACAACGCATTCTACACTCACACTGACATTACACATATTTGCATATCATTAAGATCTTAAGGTGGCCTGTAAAAGGAACTGTATGTGTCTGAAATAACCAATCGTGAAAATCAATAACAGATTGAATGTGAGTCTACATATATGCATATTTTATATAGCATTATTCTCAAGTGCAACGTGATCCAACATTGGGGCATATTTGATAGCATCCTACCGCAAATCAATGCCTTTGCAAAAAACTATTAGCCATAGTTACACATTAATTCTAGCAATCAGCATTAGTTTAGCAGGGAATTGTACACATATAGGCAGTTATGGCTTCAGAATTAAACTTAAAATATAACAACAATAAAATTATGGGAAGCCTACGGCCCAGAAATATTAGCAAGTCTGTGCAGCTGAAATTCAGTATACAATAGTATTTTACAATCACAGAGAGTTGGGTAGATTTTTTATACTTCTAAAAATTTGATTATTTAATTGACTGATTGATTGATTGATTGACTAATTGATTGATTGATTGATTGATTGATTGATTGATTGATTGATTAATTGACTGATTGATTGATTGATAGCAAGTACATGTAAGTGCAATGTAACTAATTTTGTTTATGTATGAAGTATGGGCACCAGCTTCTTAACAGGATAGAACAACTCCAAATTATCAACGTGGTTTGAGCACCTTATTCCTTGCTAATATTTCTGGATATAGAACAAGTTACAAATTTACAGATAGATTTACACAATCAAACATAACTTATTAGGGAGATACAGTTGTCATGAATTGATAAGACACCCGGAAATACCTGAAGGGATTGCGTTCAGCTAGAGATGTGTTAGAATTATAGAGTGAGCTATTCCCTAGGGAGCCAGCACCATTACTGCAGCAGAGAATAAACTGATTAACTGAGTACTGTAATATTCACATGATAGTATTGTATGAACTCATCTCAGCCTAGTAATCGCTCACATTAGTCCTTCCTATCAGACCTGCACTAGTTGGTTATACTTTTACTACTCAATTCACAATGATTAATGAATGATTTTACTATTTAGTCAAGTAATCCAATCACAAAAGATTTAGCTTGTTTTAACTTGATTATTAAACAGGATGTGTAACCCCCTATCTAGACGGCTGGTATTCCCTAATGTAGTATAAAATCTCGGCCCATTCACTTACCTTACTAGTCATGTATAGCATCTCCCACAATGTACAAAATAAATATACATATACTTATACTTATACCCAGCAATGGCGGTACCATGACCAACCACACCGACTCCAAACTGCTCATATTAATGAAGCATTCATTATGGCAGTTTGGAGTTGCTTTTCCATCAATTTAGCAACTTGAACTATTCACAGTGATACAAAGAGAGTCATATTTATGTAGAACTGAACACAAGAGAATTCCAGGGAGTGTAGATAGTCTGTTAGAGCCGTTTCCAGCAATTGATGGAAAAAGATTATTGAGCCGAGATTTTATATATATGAGCTTAGGTTGGAGATATACAGTCAAAGTACATGGTCAAAATATTCACAGAAATTTGTGGAGTTCAATAGATCAGTACTTGGCAGAGACTGTTCACTACAGAGTTGTTTAACTAGCTACAGAATCTAGGCAATCATAGAATCTAGGCAATCATAGAATCATACACGATTGATCTGATGATTAGAAATGTACTGCACTGAGCTAAAAGGAAAACAGAACAAAGGACATATTAATGCTGCGATTGCTAGTTAGTGGCAAATTACCAGACAATAAAATGGCATTGACATTGCCTCAGCTCTATGAATAAGATGAACTATACTATCTTATTCAAAGAACTGAGGCTACATGTTCAAGATAGCGGATAAGGATTGCTGTTAAGGAAGTCAATACCAAAATATAAACGGATAGCATTAGGCCGGAGGACAAGCACTCGACAGCTACATGTCAAATATGTGTAATATTTCACGCAGAAATCATTCTCCTTTTTTTTCCAAAGAGTGAAGAGAAGGGGACAACTTCTCATTAAAAATGAACATTGTAGCTGCCGAGTGCCATTATTATACATGTGTGCACATATAAAGTTAGACAGCATTAGAATAGTGCTAGGTATAGGGGTGTGATTCAGTGGTAGTGGCAATTACAGTGATTGTAAATATACATTGTGTAGGCTAATTGAAGGCACCTAGCCTGTGATGAGCTGTATTATAGTACATAGAGTTATAGCCGACCCAAGTATCAAAATTCCCTGAAATACATGCAGCACTGTGCAGCACTGTTCAGCACCAGCCTGCGCTCCAACCCCTAATGCCCCTTCCCATCAACCCAAACAGTGAACCACAATGGCAGATTACACAATGTGTCTGTGTCTGCACTACCTATTTTCAACTATCTCATCAAATACCAAATTTTTGCTTAATAAAAAACTAAGTACAATAGAAATTTCATGCTACATGCATTTCCAGGAAATGCTCTCAGCGTACTCTGGTTTATGTACTGCATGAGTACTGGGAGTATAATGCTGGTATTGGCCAATGAACTGGGAGCATATCTTAAAGGAAATACAATCAATTAAAAGGTTACATGTACAACTACATACTACACAGTGTATAAATGTGTGCATATGCGTAGGTTTGATGACAACTTTTCAATGGAACAGGACAGGAATTCTTCGCATGTTAAAAATGACAGTGGAACTACAATCCATGGTCCCAAAATAAAGGGCTACTATTAGGTCATGAAGGCAACACATTTTTCAGTTAACAAATAAAAGAGAAACGTCCTGTTAATAAAAACTGACAAAATATTTCTCACAAATGGTAGCCCACCCAATAGGATATTGATAGCCAGTGCATGCCCAACCAATAGGACATAGGTCACCGATTGGTCACAATTCAAAAACAGAGAAGAGACAATTTCGGTCAGCGTATCCGAACTAACTTGCAGGTAAAAGTGACTTACCTGCGAATATTTGTACTACTTCGTCTCCTCACATCTAAGTTATCTCGTTTAAATCTCTCTAAATTTTGTTTGATTTCTTGTCTAATCTCTGTTATCTGATCCTTCACCTCCAGGTCATCTACCAGATCTGTGAGTAAAGAAGAGTAACTCAGAAAAAGTTTGGTCAACTAGAGTGATCTACTGTGTCCACTTCTCAATGAAGATGTCTCACAATGTGAACAGTGGTTTGGTCACACTACAGTCCAAACCACTGGGAAGAGAGAAACATGTGAATGCTAAAAATAATCTAAACTCACATCTAGCAGTGTTTACTTTCTTCTCTTTGCTCAAGGCCCCTTACTAACTGGAAGGCTGTAACATTACTACACACCACAGGCTATAAGCATACTACACACCCCAGGCTATAAGCATACTACATACCACAGGCTATAAGAGTACTACACAGTTCGCACTCAGATATAACACGGCAACGGTTCTAAACAACTCACCGACCAATGATTTGTTATCTTTAGTTTTTACATCCAGGTCTGCACCATTCTTGGCCAGCAGCTCCAGGACTGGGATCTGACCCCAGCAGGCGGCAGCCATAGCCGGCGTCCACCCGTCATCATCAGCTATGTTTACATTTAATCTCTTGGTGAGAAGATATGAGCTGACATCATAGTATCCGTTTGCTGCAGCGATGTGAAGCTGAAATAGACCACAGTCTAAACATTGAGCCGAGTCCCAGACTATTTCCATGAGATAATATAGAGTATATGTTTAGTTAGAAATCGCTTATTTGAAGGGGTTTGGCCATACTATTTATAGTTATGTGATATTTTCCTTGCAAGAAATTTAGTGTAGGTGTAGTGTAGTGTACATGTATGTACTTAGTGTAGGTATAGTGTACATGTATGTACTTAGTGTAGGTGTAGTGTACATGTATGTACTTAGTGTAGGTGTAGTGTACATGTATGTACTTAGTGTAGGTATAGTGTACATGTATGTACTTAGTGTAGGTATAGTGTACATGTATGTACTTAGTGTAGGTGTAGTGTACATGTATGTACTTAGTGTAAGTATAGTGTACATGTATGTACTTAGTGTAGGTGTAGTGTACATGTATGTACTTAGTGTAAGTATAGTGTACATGTATGTACTTAGTGTAGGTGTAGTGTACATGTATGTACTTAGTGTAGGTGTAGTGCACGTCATGTAAATGTACAAAGTAGTAGTTTACTACCAGTATATTACATGTAGCATGAGTAAAGTTTCTCTGGCCTAACATAGTGCTCCCAGTAAGTATAACTTCAGTCTAATCTATTAATTAACACAATCATATACTACATGGTGTATAGGATATTATGTATTGTGTGGACTGTGGAGTGAAGAGAAGGTAATCTGATGATTACAGAGTATAGAATATATAATATTACTCAGCATCACTCACTAATCACTAATCACTCAGCAAATAATTATCACAATAATGCTAATTTAAACAGTAGTTTACTAATCACTTATCACGTGACCACTTCCTTATCCACTGGTGTTATAATTCACTACTAGACACCAGTGACACTCTACACGCAGCTGGTGTTATCCCCACCACCACTTTACATCAGTTGTACCTCTTCACTACATCACCCCACCGCCTCACCACTACCTGACACCAGTAGTACGTCTCCACTATACCACCTTACACCAGTACCTCTCCACCCTGAACCACTCACTATATTATATACTCATACAGTACACACCAGAGAGGCACCGGTCCTGTCTTTCCAGTCTAACACTGTGTAACCTTCTCTCTCATACTCCTTGATATCGTCGAGCATGCTCATCTCAGTAGAGAGTCGAGTCTCATCTATACACTCCTGGGTTATCCCCTGATTAGACATCGCTGTCTCAATGAACTCTAGAGTGGTCTCATCGTCACAGATATCGTAGGGCATGTTACCGTCAGCATTTACTGCCAGCAAGTCGGCTGACCTGAGAACAGTTACACAACGTAACAATGAATATATAACATCAATCTACAAGTTTAGTGGAAAGAGTAAATTATGTAGTGAGAGAATCAGTAGTGTATAATATGGATATATTCTGGAGACTAACAGTATGGCTACTACAGTGGAGCTACTAGAAGATGTTGAGATTCTCAGCCAAGGAGAAACTGGCAATGTTGTTAAGTCAATAAAATGACATACTAGTGACATGTTTAATATCATCACTGAATCACTCTATCTAAACACCACATTGTCTATTACAGCTTCCTCTATTAGCACGCAGGTGTATAATATTGTGTGTGTCCAGGACAGTGACCCATTCTATCCTATAGCATACATAGTATAGGTTTGTGGTGTAGGATATGCTAGTAGAGGATGAATCCATTGGATGTTGTACATCACATACCCAGTCCTAGACTACTTACACTCTCTTACACCATTCTAAGACGCGTATAATAGACATAGCTTAGTGTCCACATCTACAGCAGGCTACTCTGTAGTCGTCTTATCTTGTAAGTTAGAGATAAGACACTTATGTACTCCTCACACCAACCCCACCCGACCCTACTCCATATAATTAATTACTCACTTGTTCAGCAGGTGTTGACAGATCTTGAGATGGGCACAAGTGGAGGCAGCGTGCAGGGGAGTCCACAGTTCGCTGTCTCTGGCGTTCACATTGGCACCGTACTCGAGTAGCAGCAGGAGCATGTCCTCGCTGTCATCTATACAGCACTGGTGCAGAGCTGTTAGCCCGTCTTCATTGGCCACATCAGGACTCACACCTTCTCGTAGTAAACTCCTCACTGTGTAATACCAACATATAAGATAAAATAATCAGTTTATATTGTTAGAGAATCCTACACTATCATTGTTATATCACAATCCCACAATTCTATAGTTAGTATAAAAACACGGTCATACAGTCATTATAGTTAACATGCTGATAATAAATATTGACCTAATTCATGTGCTTAGTTGACCCTCAATCACTGCCCTTTGATAGACCAGTCATTAGATACACTTACAGTGTACACACATAATCCATTACTATAATATCATAATCCAATGATTGTAATCATTCATGTCATATACATTAGATCAAGGATTTATCAATCAGTTGTATTATAATGGGATAGACTGGTGCAGCCTGGGCCAACTGATAATTTGTCTTCTATATATAGCATTTGGTGATGGCCAAACCTCAACCATAAGGATGGAAAACTATCTGCTAACAGGGTAAATAGGAACTGTTAGATTGAGTATCATATGCACTGAATATTTTGCTATTGGATATTCTGCTATTGGCTTATACTTTAATTCCTACTGTAGCCTAAACTGTGTAATGAAATCAGAATAATAACGAAATATTTGACATATTTTTCTGTCATCCAGGGTTGAGGAATAGCTGGAGGTATGCACTACTATATTAAGGTATTAGGTTTAGAATAATATCAATCACTTTAGTGAACAACAATAATAATACTATAGTACAGTGACTGTTCAAAGCTTGTTATCATACATTATACTAGACAATAATTTCATAGGATCCATAACACAGTCACACAGATCACAGTACACTAACAAACAATGAGGGAAATACTTCATTCACCAAATGACTTGAGAAATTAGGATCAAAGAGCAGTTTGAAAGGAGTAAAACATGGATTGAATAGGAGTGCATCTACTGTGTACATGTAGCCTATAATATGCTGTATGCTGTGTGTGTAGAAAGGATGACCAGTGGACACTATTAGCACAGGACATATTATTATATATACTGAGAGCAAAGTCTGTTACCAACTTTTACATGGCTGCATGGGTCCAGGGTTTAGAATCATTCAGTCTGTACTAATTCTACCATCTTCATACATGTAAATCTAGCTAACTACTACATCATAGATAAGTATAGATATGAGTAGGACTATCACTCTGTGGTATATTGCCATACTAGCCACCCTCTACTGATGACTGTACCTCTACCATAGCTTTCATTTTTTACTACTAATTTTATCTAATGAATGCCGAATCTGACATTTGAATAATATTGTAAAATCTATATTACATCAATAACATAATACAATATATAGCATTATCAGTGAGCACATGCATACCATAATTATACTGTATACTATTCTATCCATATTTTATGTAGGGTAATTTAGCGTAAGAATTATCAAATATCAGCCTACCGTATACACACAGACAGATAGTACTTTCCATAACATACATACATGTACACATACACATGTATGTATATATTATACATGTACATACAGTACCTTCATTGATATCATTCCTAGCTGCGGCTTCCAATAGTATGACTCCCTTATCAAACTCTATCCTCCTGCTCACACCATTATGTTTCTTAGCCTCAGAGTTTTCCGCATGTATCTGCGGCGGGTATGAGTGGGTCTTTTGTTTAGGTAATGCCAGACCACCTGAGTGGATTATAGTAGAAGAAGCCTTGCTCTTCCTTTTTAATGCTTGTTTCTCCTGCTTTTCCTGCTTCTTTTCATATTCATGGTATTTCTTTATCTAGATTATCACAAGTTTTGTGTAAACAAATCATTACATACATTACATACAATTCGATGAACTCCCATTAAGTAAACATAAATGAAACCGTTAAAACTGCTGGGTCAAACCATGCCAAAAGTCCAGGTCCTATTTCTCTGGAACTAGAAGCATGTTGCAAAATACAGTGAGCCCAAATGGGAAAGGGTTCATGAATTAGGGCATGTCACTTGAACTACACGTAGGCCTAGATGATACGATCGTGGCAGATCAAGCTATTAGCCCGAGTTGAGCAGTCAATCACCAACACCCACCCTCTCTTGGAGAGTATGATACCCAGGCAATCTAGATATAGGCTATTGCGCGTGTACTGCACGGGTAGATGGGCCTATCTGTTGTATGACGAGAGGGTAACCCATTGAGATAGCTCATCAAGAAGAGGCTCATACTCCATTAGAGTGGGGTAGTTGAGATAATGAACAAGTTTATAACAGCCTATGTCTACAATACCTTATCTACTAACTGCATAACAGGCTATTATTATTGGAAATACTCGGCACTAGGGAAGTTTGGCCCATAATTAGTTATTTTATTACCATCTATGCTCAAACTACTAGCAAAAGCCATATACATGTAACATAAAACAGAACTTGTGAACCCCATGGCACCAGTAACCATTCTAGTACAAAATATCGGCAAAATAATTTGACTTGCAAATTTATTCTATTTTAAAGTAGATTATCGACATGGACTGTTTCAATTGACAATTAGAAATCTGTACGTTTGATAAAACCAAAATTGTCATTCCTAACCCAAACACCAGTCTGGAGGCCAAAATTCTGTAAATATACCTACCTGTTTCTGTCGTCTAACTTTGGCTAGCTTCAATCTCTCCGCAGAGCTGAGTTTCTCTAACTCCACCATCTCACGAACTAGTTCCGAGTGTTCAGCCATATTGTATTATATGGGCTGTCACAGTCGACTGTTGACTGTACGGTAGGTACGTATCACACACTACATGGCCGTTACACAGCGACTCATCAACCTACACAACAGTATTACGCTAGTTCTTGCATAGGAAACTACATTCAATGACCTAGAAACTTAAAAGTTATAACTAAATTCATTGGAAAACTAATTATTATTTTTAAAACAATTAGTGTATCTGACATAGGTTACACTTCACAAAGAAGGCAATTAATCAGAAATTTTCTGTCAGTCTGATATGCTAATAGGGAATTAATTCACCAATGTTATAATAAGGTGAATACCATTCTAATGCTAAATGGCAAAATTCTGAACAACCAAATTAGTTTCTACTTTAATTATAATTTAATTTATACAATTTGGACTGGTTCAGCAGTCACTGTCTGTTGGTAGTTTTTCAAAGTTTTATACCTTACATCCACAATGGTGATGTCATCACATGCTAAACCTGAATGTGATGTTCTGTCAGCACTGTGGAGTAGGTGGAATGGTTCTATCAAATTATAGTTTGCACAGCTAGTGCATCTACTATCAGCTACTAGATTCAACCTATTACTTGGGTTTTTATCTCCAAACTAAGCACTGTAAGCATAACAAGGAACTACCACCATAAATATGATCACAGTAGTGTAGTGACACTTTGAATCAGCCTCTGTTTAGCATGAGCTTGCTATTGAATAACATAATAACGTAATACCTAAATTGAGAAGATGATTTTCTACAAAAGCTGCTCATTACAAAATAACCTTCTCATGCTTCTCCATTAGTGGTGAGATATCCCTATCCACTAAAATAGGCTAGGCCTATAGCAGCGTCAATTTGCAAATTCCGAGCCACAACTCAATCCAGTTATGTCTTTCAAAAATAGAAGCAGACACTTATTATAAATTTTGTATGTAAGAAGTCAGGCCTAAATGTACGAATGCTCCCAATACTACTGAAAGAATACATTAAATTCCGACAATAAACATTATGCTGCTAAAGCAACCATACACAACAATTATAATAGTTACATATTGACAGAACCCTATATTAAACATGTTGATATGGCCTATACAGTCAGTTGTTTAGGTAAGAATTGAGGTGAGCTAAGGTATAAAAAATCCAAATATTTATGTTATAATAATTAAATAATACTTTGATAATTAAGACATAGACATTCAACTCACAAATAGATTCTTTTACAATAAAAATAGATACTAACATAGGCCTACATTATAACTACACGTATCACATTAACTCAGACTGTACTTGACTTGAACAAAGCCCAAACTCAAATTGCACCAATGACTTGACTTCATTTATTTACAAACCAAATGCAAGTAATTAGGTCTAATCTATAACATAATTATTTTTATAAAAAATATCATAAAAATGATCATTATTATTTTATAAAATATAATAATAATTATCAAATCATTATGCATTATCATTTGATTTTATATAGTATAGGCTAAGTAATAAAGTATAGTTAATATTATATATATCATAATGACACCAATGCCTTACTGAGCTGTCATTATTAAAATAGAAGTAAATATGATATAACCAAATATGAATATTAAATATTTAATATTAAATTAATTAATTAATATTAATATTTTTCATTTTAATAAAATAAAATTTGATTTTGATGTTATTATTTAACCAGAACAAGGAAATTTAGCGTAGCCATACCGTTAGCTTATTGCTAAGAATTTGAGCTATTTAATTGAAACAACTAACTCACCGCAAAAGATTAATATTCTAATAAAAGTTATTGCTATTAATTTAAAGTTTTAATGAGGAAGAAGCAAGGATCTCAATCTGTACTGTAGCAAATTGTTTCCGGTTGTTATTCGTCGTATTTTGTGACCGGCTGTTTGTGCATTGTTTCTCAGTATATTTCGATGGTTCTAGTAGTCGTTAATCGGTGCACTGGATGCAAACTTTTGCGTGGTGAGACAACCCTGGACAGAGGTAGTCTACCTATCTACATGTACACTGTACATGTATTGTATCTAATCTATCCTTGCCCTGGAGACAACCTCAAGCATACAGTACCTACTACAGTTGCAGCATTACTATTTTGCAAAAATGATGAATTATTGGTTATATTATATGGTTGGTGTACAGTGAACAGCTTCCAGTTTCATTAGTTTCCTTATTTGCAGTTTAGGGGGTCGAGATAGTTCAGTTGGTAGAGTACACAGCTTTCATTTTGGAGACTGTGGGTTCAAATCCCACCTGGGCCGTTTTTGGCAAAAAGTCTTCAGCAGGCTTTTTACCCTAACATGCTGGGTCTGTTCGGATCAGGACCTAAAATACCGGTGGTCTCATGTACAAAATTCATCAATCTGGCACATGAAAGATCCTGGGCACACGCACGGCGGTGCTGACCAGTTCCATCCATGTGTGGCCTGGTGTTGTTCACATCCCTGTGACCACACCAGATTACCCTACACATGAGATGAAGAGCAGTGTTGTATAACTAGCAGAAAGATTCATTGCTAAAGGCTCTGCTGGGTATTTCCCAGCATTCCATTGTCATTCGTAACTTTCCTTCCCTGTATGTGCAGATTAGCATACTGCATGCATTCAAAAACTTGCTCCATCTTCTCAATGTCTTGCTTGTGGAAATTGTCTTGGCATACTGGAGGCTTATCATGGGCACTAGTAAGCTATTGATAATAATTAAAAGTTGTCCTCTCCCAATTTAGATAAATTGGGAGAGGACAACTTTTAATTATTATCCATAGCTTACTAGTGCCTATGAGGCTTATGCCTATACTTTGGCAACTGGAAATTAATTAGCAGAGCTGGGTCCAAGTCATAGATTTGACTTGATCTGCCAAGTCAAGTCAAGTCAAGTCACAAGTCGGCCTTGACTTGGACTTGCCAACTTGCTGATTTGACTTGACTTTGACTTGCGCATCGATGTGACTTGATTTGACTTGACTTGGACACATGAATGACTTGTGATTTTGACTTGGGTTCTGCCAAGTCAATCTGGCAAATAAAAGTTTTATACAGTGTTTTATCAACATGGAAAAAAGGTCTCAATTGCCTATCTATTTATCATTTTTACAGGATCAGTGCTACCAGCAGCACTCAGAGTATATCAAGGTTAGCTATGAGGATACACAACTCAGGCAATATCTAGGCTGTGTGTACGTGAGACTACACAATGCATAGTCACAAGTACACACAGTACAAATAGTGTAAGTGTAGCATAGGTGTGGTGTAAGTAGTGAATACAATGTACAGTGCAATAATTACTAAAGGTAAATTGCAGGACTGGCCAGACGACACTCTGTGCTGTACTATGTGCTGCTCTTAAATGCTACGTAACACTGTATCACCATCACAATATACAGTATATAATACCATATGACCAGTCTCGACCGTAGTGCCAATAATACTACTTATATAGACTAGTTCTTTGTCATGATTGCATAATATGCATGTACATGCCTTGCTACACCTTGGCATAGGTTTTTCATGGATTGGAATGCTTACTAAAAGAAAAAAGTGACATTTTGAAAAATGTAAAATTTTTTGAAGTTATCTTCCACTTGACTTGCATTTCGACTTGACTTGACTTTGACTTGACTTGACTTGAGGCAGCACTGACTTGACTTGGACTTGTCTTGCCTCCAAAATCTTAGAAATGACTTGGCTTGTTGACTTGCAAGTCGACTTGGACCCAACTCTCTTAATTAGCTATAGATTACAATTTAGAGTTCAGCATGTGTTATCTAGTTATTGATTGTTCCGTGTGAAGTTCAGTAATTTACTTAGGAAAAAACAACAGCTCGCTACAGGAGAGGTCGTTTGTTCAATTTCGGCGGCAGAGCCCCATCTTAGAGTAAACAGCACCTTTTTTACCTAGTCAAAGATCAACATGTTGAACTCTGTAGCTTTCAGCATCATGGAGCATTGTTTTAATTAATAATATCAAATACAACGACTCCAATTGTAGAATTCAGCTGTTTTTATTGGCTGATGTGCTCACACCACACTTAACCCATGGAACCTAGTCGACAACCAATGAGACAGCCTACCGAAGCTCATGGTCTCTAGTGTGGCCAATTATTTATTCATATTTTAACAGCAGTAGACAAAACATACGAAATAAATTTATACAAGTCATGTACATGACATACATGAATACGCATATTGTAACGGTTTTTGGGGTTTAGTACTGTCATCCTAAGACGACTCCCGTGTCCAAAATGAAGAGCCTATGAGTGGTGCCAGGTCTTCTCATTACATGAAAGATTAACAGGTACTAGTAGTCAATTAACTACCAAAGACGACCCATATGGTCCCGAGCCGATGCTTGTTTACTATACTGAGAAAGAGAGTGATCCGACCTAGTAGGAAGTTCTGGTTGCAAGGTCGAAGACCTTAACAATTGGAATGACCTATTTACAAAGCGAAGTCTCTGTATATAAGTATAGATGTGTCTTTATTGAGATCCAAGTATGAACTGAGACAACAAACATAAAAACAATGTGCTTTATACAGTAGTAGAACTTCCGGTAAAAAGGCCGACGTAGTGTCGTAAAATGACGACGTAGTGTCATTCGGAAATTGCGCAACAATATGGCGGCCGGAAGCCCGATGGCCGACCCAAGATAGGTCGGGTTTGACAAAAGATGATTGAATTCATCTAGATCATATACAAAATCAATATCAGGTATTTCTGAGAGGTCGGGCCTCTTTACATGGGTATAAAAAGGTCATAATTGCTCAGTAAATGATATGTAATTATAAGTGTATGGTTGGAACATGCATGACAATGTAGATATGAGTAGCAAGACAGCTAAGTGCAAGAAACCGGTCTTAGATGAGTAGTGCTGTGGTAACTACTAGGCACTTAGGGTGCTATAATGTCCATCAGCCTAGCTGAGGTCGTATGTACAAATGTCCTGAACCATTACAATATTTATGAATAGAGCTTGATGTAATGTAACCTGCCAAAGGTATTGAAGCTTTCTAGTTTTTTATGTACAATGCATGCACATTAGATTTATTTAGGCTTCGGGTCCCAGCAAAAGACAGCTCAGTGAGCATATTGTGTGTGTATACCATGGTGTGTATAGTCATATTCTATACTGTGTATAATAGTGTATATATACTGTTGTTGATGTGTGCAGACGTCCCAGTCGCACTACAACCACCGACAGCTTAGGCCTTAGACAATGCAACTACATGGCTACCTAGCCTTTATGTGAACTCTTATCCCCCCTATGGTTACAACTTTGTGTTTATCTCCTTAACTAGTGATCAGCACCACTCCAGAATATTGATGAAATGTAAGTACAATATAAGTACATTTAATAGATCCTCACTGCTTGAAAGTATAATAATGACTGCACTGTTTGTAATAATATGACCTTCTTTTATAGGAAACGGCCAAGTAACGGCTAAGAAAATGGCCAATAACTTCCGGCGCCCCCCTCCCCCCCTTCCGGACGTCTATACACAGCCTGTTATTAAAACAGATGACCTAAAGCAAGAGCTGTCTGAATACTCTGTAATTCAATGTGCATGACAATTATCTGTAATTGCCATACAATAATAAAGCGTATTATAACTATAACTACTGCTGCCGTGGGAGCTGCCGTGGGAGCTGCCGTGGGCGCTACCATGGGAGCTGCTGTGAGAGCTGCCATGGGAGCTGCCGTGGCCTAGTGGTAAGGGCTCTAGACTTTCATGTGGGAGTCTCTAGGTTCGATTCCCATTAGGGTCATTGGAGGTGTTAGGAAGGGCATCCAACCTTATAATGCTCCTGTGCTACTTCAGTAACTTTGCCATTGGTGAATGCCTTCTCCACCCCAAATTGGAAAAAATGCAAATCTCTTTAGACCTTTGCTCTCTTACCTGGGATTAATAGCGGGAAGTAAAAATCAGTAAGTTATTATAACTATAACTACTACTATTATCTAACTCGACAACCTTAAAGGTCATCGTCAAGCTGATCGGACTAGGGGTTGTCCATAACAATACTATGGTGTGCATAATTACATGTATATAAATATACTATCTTGTGTACGTATATATGCTACGATTGCGTATGTATGTATGTTGACCTAGAATAAATTAAAATTTTAAGTACATTAGTACTTATGATAATGCGCTGCTATCCATGTACAGTTAGCGCATTTGGTAATTTTTGTATTCTTCGCTATATTGCCAGGTTGAGAATTTAATGTTTAGAGCTTCCAGCATTTCCAATTAAGTTCAAGAAGTTCAGAAAATAAAAAATTGCAGCTAGTAAGCCACTAGTAAACCGCTAGTAAACCACTAGTAAACCGCTAGTAAACCACTAGTAAACCGCTAGTAAGCCGCTAGTAAACCGCTAGTAAGCCGCTAGTAAACCTATATGGAATCAACATATCGATACCATAAATATAAGGAAGTACACGTATCATCATTATACCATGGGAGATTTAATGATCTGAAAAATGGTAAATAAATTAGATGAAAACAAAATATAAGACTACCCGTGACCTAGTCAGCCACAAATAAAACCCATAAATGTAAACTTGCAAGCATAGGCTATAATTCATATTTGCAATGAAATCTACATGTACATCCTAATCTTACATGCACATGTACACACATGTACATGTAAGTGTTGTTCGACTGTTCGTAGAAAAAGTAAGGTCAACATGAAACAGTGAGAGTACAACTCCCGACCTTGTGCTATATCTGCTGTCAATATGAATAATTTGCGGCAAAACTAAGCAGTAGAAACATTGAGTGCCGTGTAGTGCATGAATATAACACATTATACAGTTTAGATACATGTACAATAGGATTATATGTACTGTGCATGCACATAATGTAGATTGGTAGCCTACATAATTACTAAAAAATATAACATTATTACATGTATATGCCTATAATAGCATCATCAGCTATTACTAGTCAGTTATGTAATTGCCCAATAACCATTTCCTGCATTATATAAACCATCGTATCTGCAAGGTTTATTCTTGGCATAAACATAAATATTTATTATTATTATTGTTGCTATTAAAGCTTAGAGAACATGTGAATTAGTCTGCTGGTATAATACTGTAAATGCTGTCTTCAATTGAAAGAGCATAATTATGTAGAACATGCATCCTGATTTATAAACTTGGAGTGAATTGAGGGTGTACCCCACATATTGCTTCGTACCAACCTAAACACAGTCTAAGCGAGACAGTGGTAGATTATACATGCATGTGTAGAGGTGCTGCTATATAAATGATTTAGAAATATTACCATGAGTTAACTATTACTGATGACTACATGTACATGTATTTTCAATGCTGCTCATACTTGTCCTTGCAATACATCTGCATGCATACCCAGAGTGGATGTACAACATATACATTGTCCGTAGTTAGTGTCCACTTTTTTGACTCTTCATTATACTTAGTTCTTGGGTCGGCCATGAACACACTTTCCCACGCTTGTTGACTCAGATTGGTTGAACATGCATGTTGTGCTTCTTTTCTTATACTCAGATATTTCTTTAGTGTACGTTTTAGGTCGCATTTGTCGTACATGAGAATCGAGTTTTTAAATTGTTCCATTGCAGTGTTATAAAACTTGCTTTCATCTGAGGAGCTCAGATGTCTAATTATGTCGTCTCGGGATGCTTTATTTAAATTTAACTTCTTATCATTGCACTTGCTGGCTGCCCAGTCGATCTCACTGCCGCTACACGGAGCATAGAGAATGTCGCACAGACCTAGACCAGCTTTCTTAGACAGTAATATGAGAGACAGGTCCATGTTTCCCTCATCTGAGGATAACATTAAAATATTTTGGGAAAGTTCAATTGCTTTTCTAACATTATGTGATAGTAGCTGGTATGGCGGGGCTATTGTTGGATGTTTCTGTAGTAAAAATTCTTTCATGGGATAAAATCGAGATTGGTGCAAGGTAGTCTTTCTCACATGGTTGTAACCACTCCATATTCGTTCTATTGGATCCCTCACCAACATAAATACTAGCGGTTTGTCGCAGAAGTTAACGTCAATTCGCTGAGAAATAATATTTTGATAAAAGTAGTTTGCAGGATGGTCAGTTCCTACAATATGGGCACATACTGTTTCCTGTTTTCCAGCTGGAATGGGCCAGTTAGGGTTTCTGTTTAAGTTATAACTATAAGCGTACGCGTTCAGTAGAGAAGACATGAGTGTCCCTCCAACTTTGTAAGCTTTTATGAAACCCAGTGATGGTCTGTTCATAGAATCGGACTTGTTCACCTCATTCACTTGGTAGCTATTAGGGTTTGGCCGACGTTTCCAAGTCTTTAGCGCTTCATGAACTTTGGATATCGTCATTGAAGTATGTTTACTGGCTGACCTATTTGTGCTGCTTTCAACTGCTAACCTTTGGATTGACTTCAATCCACATTTTATGGAAAACTCTTTGAGAATACTCTCCACCCAACCCTCGATTTGTGGCAGGTCAGACGCACATGTGCTCGAGTCATCTCTGGGATGACTTGTCCTCTTTTCACCTTTTGTGTCCTTTGACCAATCAACAAGGGTTTTAGTAACTGTTTCGTTCACTGGTAAACATGATATATTTAGCTCAGTTTTTAATAGGTTAGTAGCAGTCATACTCATCTTTCCAGTCACTTTTTGGTGTTGAAGTCGATACTTTGTAATGTTAAAGTACCTAATACCAGATGTCATATGTGTAGGCTGCTTAAGGCTGCTGTTGCTAATATAGAGCAGCATTATACTGCAGAAACCAGCAAGCATACAGATCTTGAGTCGGTACTTTGGTTTCATATTTCCTCTTCGCAGAGCAGTCCAATCAGTTCATCTGTAACAACATAATGATTGTTACCATACTACACAATGTTATATATACAATTCATGTACTTACACAGCTGGATGAATCAAAGTAGTTTACATTGTTTTAAGAGGATACATATGCAACACTGTACTTGAAATTTACATGAACATGTATATTTTGTTGTATACATATTATACGAGTACACTAACATGCACATGCACAAGTACATGACATTTACACATTCATGTACATCTAAACAGTACAACAATGACATGTACAGGTACACATGCGCGACACTTACTTGTGCACCAAAGTGTTCACAATGCTTATATCTACACACACTTGCACATTCATGTACTTTGTACATCCATGTATATTGCCCTAAAATCAGATATTATTTGAGAGCTTTTACTTTAGGTAGCCTAATAGTGACAAATTTGATAATAATTTTACAAAACTATTTATGTAATTACTTGTTTGAGCAGTTTACAGCTAATAGTGATGAGCAAGTTCAGAACACATTTCCATAGCAGATTGCTTCTGTATTAGTAGAATCTCAAAACTTTCTTACGCAACTAAATTCTGCTTTTAGTATATTGTACAGACACTAACTCGGTACCCACCTTTATGCTGGCTGCCAGTACAGAGCAGCAGGAAGGCTACACATCACAACTAGCACTTCTCTCTTGTAGTTCTACACTATGGTGAATGATAATTGCAACCCATAACTCATCTATGTAAACTGTTCAATAAGTATTATTGTTTAATTTGTTTGTACAAAGACTATTGATTCTTTATATAACATTTCTATTCTTCATTTATAAGTGTGATGAACTGCATCAGGTAGTGTATTTGGTCACACTACATTTAACACTATTAGTTGTCATATTTTCTATTTGGAATTGCCCCCCCCCCCTTCCTTCTCAGTTGCATGCTTAGATCCGAATGTAGCTGATGAATGAAATCAAATAATATATGGCTGTGATATAATAGTGATATAATAGTGATATAATAGTGATAAAATAGTGATATAATAGTGATACAACAGTGATATAATAGTTATATAATAGTGATACAACAGTGATATAATAAACACGTACAATTAAATATGCTAGACCAGTGTGGGTCAGAGAGAAAATAAATTCTGTTCAAGAATAGAATAACTAAGTGTCGTGTGTAACGTTACCCAATTTGTGAAATACGTGATACATGTACGCATATGCATAGTAATGGAGAGTGATGCAAGTAATAGAGTTTTGTGAAATAAAGTATTACCACAAGTCGATAATATGTCTTTACTGGTGGATAGCTTCAACCAAGCCACTCGATGTGGGAAGTACATTACATAGTACATGTACAGTGTATGTATAGAGTAGTTATATAGTTATATAAGTGTTACAGTTCTGTGAAATAGCAGATTACCATGAGTTGGCTACATTTACTGGTGACTATTCTCAATGTTGTGTATACCTTTTCTTGCAATACATCTGCATGCATACCCATAGTGGATGTACGACATATAAATGGTCCGTGGTTAGTGTCCATTTTTTTAACTTCTCATTATACGTAGTTCTTGGGTCGGCCATGAACATACTTTTCCATGCTAGCTGACTCAGATTGGTTGAACATGCCTGTTGTGCTTCTTTTCTTATACTCAGATACTCTTTTAGTGTATTTTTTAACTCAAACTTGTTAAACTCTCGAATTGATCGATCAAATCGTTCCATTGCAATGTCATAAAACTTGCTTTCATCTGAGGAGCTGAGGTGTCTAATTATGTCGTCTCTGGATACATTATCCAACTTTAGCTTCTTACCATTGCACTTGCTGGCAGCCCAATCAAGGTTACCACCGCCGCTACATGGAGCATAGAGAATGTCGCACAGACTTAGATTAGCTTTCTTAGACAGTAATATAAGAGACAGGTCCATGTTTCCTTCATCTGATGATAACATTAAAATATTTTGGGAAAGTTCAATTGCTTTTCTAACATTATGTGATAGTAGCTGGTATGGCGGGGTTATGGTTGGATGCTTTCTTAATAAAAATTCTTTTATGGATCCTAATTGAGGCTGAAACTCCCTGATGTGGTTATACGCACTCCATATTCTTTCTATTGGATCCCTCATTAACATGAATACTAGCGGTTCATTACAGAAGTTGACATCAATTCGCTGAGAAACGATATCTTCATAGAAATGGTTCGCAGGATGGCCTGTTCCTATAATGTGACACATACTTTGTCCTGCTTTCCACCAAGAATAGGCCAATTAGGCCAACTAGGCCAACTATAAGCATATGCGTTCAGTAGAGAAGACATGAGTGTCCCTCCAACTTTGTAAGCTTTAATGAACCCCAATGATGGTCTATCCTGAGAGGTAGCTCCGTTTACCTCATCTACATGGTAACTATTAAAGGCTGGTGAATGACGTTTCCAACTCTGTAGAGCTTCATGAACTTTGAATACTATCATTGTAACGTTCTCACCAACTGGTCCACTTGTGCTGCTTGCAACTGCTAACCTTTGCATTGACTTTAATCCACACTTGATATTGAACTGTTTGAAGATTCTCTCTACCCAATCCTCAACTCCTGGAAGATCAGATCTACATGTGTCTAAGTCATTTGTAGGACGATTTGTCCTCTTATCAGCTATCGCATCTTTTGGCCAATCAACAATGCCTTCAGCTACTGTTCCATTTACCATTGAGTGCGATTTATTGACATGAGTCTGTAGCGGGTCAGTGTTTGTATTCCTGAGTTCTTTCCAATCTTGAAGTGGATAATTACGCTGCACTAGACTGTTTTGGCTGAAATATAGCACTATCATTGTGCTGCAGAAACCAGCAACAATGAGAGTGTTGATTTTTTTTTTTGAGCTGCATGGTTCTCCTTATGGATCATTAGGCTGCAATCAGAAATTATATGATTGTATATAATTATATACTCACATTGCATATATTACATGTATCACATTTCAACATCAAATAATTGAATTCAAAAAACATTAAATCATCATGAACCTAATTCTTTACTCTTTAGTGACTAGGTGATGTAGTGGAGTGGAACCGGAATTAAACACCACATGTAGATACCCAAATAACATATCTATACATACCGTTTGCATTTACAGATAGAACTTACCAATGCCTTTGAATATTCGTTTTTCTCTATTGACTGCTTTTCACAAATAGTTACTCTTCCACCCTGGTTGAGACTAAGTTGATTCCTTCAACTATCTATATTCGACGCTTTGCATACACAAGTGTAGATTTAATGCAATTTGACATGATATGATAGGATAGTTGTCACTAACAAAAAGTTAGCATAATAATGTCACCTTCATCAAATCATATATTTGTGTATGCACATATATAATTATTATTTTATTTGTCATTCACCAAGTGAATAGTTATATACCCTCTGCTATTCAAGGGGCAATCCTACCTTGGATATAGGGTTCTTAGTAAAATAATATTCAACATGTAAATAACTTAGTACATTTATTATGTAGGCTATTATTGTAGATTGAACTCGCATATAGAACAATATAATGGAGAGCAATCCACCATCTTTCCTGAAATCATATGTGTGTGTTCCTTCAGTTGTAAATTGATTATTATTTTTATCCGATAAAAGTCATAAGTATCCAGTAAATCTATCGATTGTTGACATCATCATAACTGCTGTGTTTGAAGATGGTATAATATAGTGTCATATTCAAGGTCATATTCAAGGTCATATTGAAGAGTCTACATAGCCTCTGATCACAGGTTGAGAGACTGTCTCACCATGGTACATGTACTGTATACCCTGTCTACATGTAGGCAGTGGGAAGATGTTTACTGGATTAGTAAAATGTTTCCTGTGCGCTGTAAACATAGAATCAGAGTTATCTCCTCCTGGAAAGATAACTAGGGTTCCGACCCATCATAGTCATATGTCATAAATGTGTTCAGTTCAATAGTCGATCTTTAAAAACATGGTTATTTGTTAACAAGTCCTCTAAACCCAGGACTACTTTGTTTATTTGCATTACTTCATAAAATTGTGAGTATTTTTAGCAACAGCGTTCTTGGAAGTCTAAAAACTGACCTATTTACCAAATGATACACTCAAACAACATTATATTATTCACTAAGCAGCTACAGCAGCAACATGTCAAAGAGTGCAATAAACAAAAACTTTATTATATTGTCTTACACACCTAAGGCAAAAATCTATTCACTATTTTGTTATGTAATTTGGAGAAACACAATTCCAATGAGCAATAGGAATAATTGACTAGTACTAATTAAAAATATTATTAGTAAAGAACACACATTGCTACATTCATCATTTCACTTATAGGCCAGGAGACAGCAAAACCTATAAACATATCTAGAAACAGGTATATAAGGAATAACATGATAACAGGATTGCTACCTTCTCTAAAGTGTGTGTAATTGGTTCAAGCTAATACTCTTACCATTTATATGTGCTTAATAGTGAATCTGAGTTATTGCATTTACAAGGTGCATTGTATATAGACACATGAGTTTGAACTTTATATAATTTATTTACAGGACAGCAGAAATGACTAAACCAGATGAGGGAAAGAAATCACAGAGTAGCTCTGAAGGTCAGTCACTCTTACAAAGTGCAGTCAAGGGGCCAACAGGAAAAGCATGTCAGGACATGCCAAGTCAATCAGTTTCCAGAAGTGAAGTTGGAAGAGTTGGATCATTGGATAACAAATACCGTCGACCAAAAAGTGCCTGTGTAACTCGGCGTGAACCAAATTCTCTCACAAATTCACCAAATTTTAGAGAAAGGAGTGTATCACTAGGCAAGGAGACGCAAGCAGCTAGAATGGTGAGTCGGCAATTGAATAAACAAAATTCCAGAAAGTCAAGCCCGTGCGATTGCAGTTACAATTCTACTGAAATTTTGTGTGAACATACAAGAGAGGGAAGTATCGATGATAGCGTATATTTAAAATCCAAAATGGACAAGACCTTCAAATATAGGCAGTCGCCTCCAGACGTAATATTTGATTACATACACGGGGAGATAAGACATAGACCCAAGACAGCATTTGGCTCAACAATACCTAGAAAATATCAGGCCAATGCCAACATCAAGATTGGCAGAAGACCAAAAGTACTGGAGGTTGAGAGCGACGGGAATGAAACAGAAGACGAAATAGAGGCTGATGTTCAACCAATCCGTGTGGACACCTATCTAAATCAGTGTATTCAACACTCTCAGGCAATCACCATAAAGCCTGGTGAAAAGGCACATGCGTCAAGTGTTTTCAGCAAAATCATGGATGAACTCATGCCAGGTCAATGTGACAAACACCCATGTGTAGAAAAGACTATTTCATTTGAACCCTTGTGTAGGACTAGGGCTAATTCTTTACCTGTAAACGCTAAACCCGCTTCTATATTAAAAAAGAGAGACATGCCTTGTTCCATGAAAGTAAGAATTAAGTTACCTGATGAGTGTTTCTAGTGATTGTATGTGAGAAGTTGAAAACACATAGGAATATAATTTAATATAATCTGTTGCAACATTCTTGTGCTACAAATATTGTGTTCTTGTATTAGTGCGCTCTGTTGTTTTAAATATATATGTCTTTTGTACTCATATTTTATTATGTACATCATATTTGATTCATAATAAATTCATGGAATGGGGTTAATTTTGAAGGTGAAAAGCTATATCTTACTCAGAGACTTGTTCATGTAGAACTGCATGACTAGAGTATAATATAGTAGTCATAATATCATTTTTTATTATTTGGTAAATATATAAGTAGGTTTATACAATAATGAATATTCAGGCTTGCCAAGTTCGGCTGATGAAAATCAGGGAGATTCAGCATTTGGGTGGGGGGTGTCCATTTTGGGTGGGGTGAGGTACCAAGATTTGAATTGAAAATCAGGGAGTCTCCTGCGGAATCAGGGAGACTTAGTAAGCCTGTGAATATTCTAAAATCTGTAAACCAGCTATTCAAGTCTCTCTATGCAAATGAGAGTGTTACAAATCTAATTCCCATGTTATTTGATGCAACTTTGGTCACATGAAAATTTCTCATGTACACATCACATGAAATAACACATAATATGGCTACATAAAAAATTTGTATCGCCATGAAGGCATGTAGTCAAGGCTCAAGCGCAATAGAATACACATGTAAACAGTGTACATGACAATTTGTCATCTTGGAGTTATTCTTTTCATGACATTTTTGAGGTAGAATACTTACAGGATAATAAACGAACCAATCATTTTGAAGCTAGCCTCGGATCCTTAAAAAGCTTTCTCTAGAAATTGGTCTAATTCCTATGACACCTTTAATTGACCTTGCCACTTTTTTCATGTAGAACTCTGTTTCACTTATCTTATATATTGCAATTATAATATAATATTCCATCCATAGACAGTTTTGATTCTATTTCAAAGTTGTGATAGAGTTTAATTTAAGTCTACTCTCTGTCATAATGATAATTTTATTCGTGTATTGATGGTAATAATCACAATTATAATATTAAATATAATTATTATTAGACTTCAAAAGTTTTCAATATCATATATGTGAATATTGAATATAAAAAAAAACAAAAGCATGATGCTGATATTCATACATACTGTATACTATATATATTGCACATTAAATAAAGTTATATATATATATATTATTTAAAAATTAATAAAAAATATTGTAGATAATTATAATTATTATTATATTATATCATTAATATATTAAATATTATTATAAATCAATAAGAGAGTAAGAAGAGCAAGAATAATTTTGTAATCATTATTATAACAATATTTATATAATTCATAACACAATTAAACATTAGATTATATTGTTATAGACATGCTCCTGAGCACTGACAAAGGACCCTTGAGGCTACTAGTTAAGGCGTAGCTAATTATATAATCCTCACTCTAGTGTTATGTAATCAGTGTCTGTAGCCAATTATAGTACTTCACTACTGGCCGTTACTTTTGTGAACGGCCTTATTGTTATATATATAAACGACTTTATGCCAACGGCCTACTATTAATGTGAACGACACTGTTCGTCCTTTGTTTAGTATAAAAGCAGTTGAATACCGCTTCTCTTTCTCTTTATGCTGCATGCTTTTGTGCTGTGAACATCTATCCTATTCAATACACTATTGCACACAGTAATGAAGCCAGTATTGTTTAGCCTTAGACAGTAACAGTATCTAAAGAGCAGTTGCCTCTCAAGTGTATGCACATAGGTAGTCTCGTTGATTGCTTTGCTACGGCCGTTGGTGGTTGGGGTACACTGGGTCGCGTGTACACATCCACAACAATATTCATAATTTTATTGTTATTGTAAATAATTTTAATGAAGTCAAATAATAATTTAATAAATTCAGAAAATAAAAATTGTTGTTTTATCTTCAAAATTCTGACATCTGTTACTTGTTAGCCTATTTGTTTTCCTGTAAGTTCAAAAGTAAAAGAGCTATGAACAAACTTGAATTTTAAAATTGATCCTGAATTTATGTAGGGATCTCAGATTATGTACATAATGTTAATGTTTTATTGTAAATGTATTTTTTTAGACAAGGAATTCATTTTTGAGCAGTCAGAGACTTGTTACACATTCATGAAAATACCAGTCCCTGACTGGGGCTTGAACCCGGGGGGGAGGGGGGCTCTATGGCAGCTAATCATCTAGCATAGTGAACAGAACATGCTATCACTACACCAACTCAGCAACCTTAAAAAGGGAAGCTTACAACCATGTTGTCCAAGTTTTGTCTCCATTTTCTGGCCTCTCACGATGTTTTGTTTTGGAGTGCCTAAAAACTCACAACATCATTAAAAGAAGATACCATATTAAATTTGTCACTATTGTAGTAACTAAACTGGTAAAATGTCAAATATTACAACAAAGCAAGGGAAGCAGGCTACACGTGGTGAAAAAACTATTATCAGTGAGAATACTGAAACTCTCCAATTGTACAGGAATGTCTCGATACTCGTTGTGGTGAGTGACCCAAGCTGCTCACGTGCTGTTGCATATTATTCTATTATTAGCATTGTTTTTATCTGATTGTCGTTATGTAATATGACTCGTTATATAATATATTTTCTAGGTAATACCTGTAGCCATACAGCTGTCTCTCTACTATGGATCGTTATCCACAACATTTTATGTAAGTCAAATAGCTGTCAGGTGATGTAGTTTATGCCATCACTAGGAAAGCTTTGTCTTCATTGTGATTCCCATCAAATGTCTAATGTCATTATGTTATTAGCGTTTTGCAAGCCATTCCTTCACCTCTTATTAAAGATTGTAAAATAAACCTTTTGAGCTCCATACTTTGTCTGAAATTGACTTTGGATGCTAAATTGAACTCCTTGCTATAATATATTCATACCATATAATTATATAATAATATTATAAGTTCTCACAAATCTATGTTCGTAATCTCTACAATGTATATGCTCTCCCAACATTCCTTCTCTATTCAAACTTTCGGCTTAAAATATTTGCGATTGTATACAGCCCATCTACATGTATGTTTTGTAGGCAATGCATAGCGTTTCTACTACAATATTATGGTGTTCCTATAAGTTCATGTCTTTTATGGCTACAGTAAAAAGAAGCCCTAGTGGTGAGGTATTAGACTGTGGTACAGACCTTAATATGCCTAATGGTATGGCAGAGTGAGTATATATATTACTAGATGTTACAATATTATATGCCTACAGTGTATGTGTGGTGATAGGTCTAGCTCTAACTCTGTGTAATTTATACATGTATATAGAGGATGCTGATGATATGTAACTGAATATATGCATGCATATATGTTTGATCTTGGGGTTTGGGGTATCAAGCTATGCAGCATTGAGTCTATTGGATTTCTTACCCATTAAAGGTGGACTGTACTGAAAATTTCAGAATTTTTGTCACCAAATTAACTATGTTAGTATTACTTGATACCTATACAAACATATCTAAACTGTTTTAGTAGTAGCTAACAGATGCTAAACTGCAAAAAAGTAACCCCAAAATTTCTAAAATAACCATAGTGATGTCAGCATTAGGAGTTATCTCCACCTAGTTTTATGTCAATTCTCAAAACTTCTTCTTTGATTATCTCAATTCTGACACACTATATAGAAGCAATATTGAGTTATCACAAATTTTTTATAAGAAATACAGTGTTCCTTCAAAAAAACAGATGCTAGCAATTATTAGTACTACGTTCTACATGCTCAACACACCAGTCTAATAAGTAGGCATGTTATTCATGAGATAAACAAGTAGCCTATTGACCAATCAAATTGCAAACTCAAAAGTCATTTGATAATTTTTTTGCAACAAATTGTACTTTTTATTGTCTAGGAATATTAACTAGCATTTGTTCTACATACCCATTTTTTCGTTTTGTGATATGCCTAGTTCAACAAAGATAAAATCTCAATTAAAATTTTCTGTTTATAATAACACAATGCCTGGTCTGGCATTCACTCCCTGCAATGATGTATTTCACTAGTTTTAGCAGAGCTGGGTACCATGATGACATCATAGAGCCCAGCTGGTATTGTGCTAACTGGTTCAGCTGCTACTAGGCTTTCTAATGGTATATTCAGTTTATAATCTCAAAATTTCAGTACAGTCCACCTTTAAGTCTCTACTGGGTGCAGCTGATCTAATTTATCTTGCTGCCAGGGACAACTGACATGTAAGTGTAATGTTCAAGCATTTTACATATTGTTTCAGACATTGTAAAGATGCTACTATTCTTACTGCTATAGTAGTAGTACTAGCTATGTTCTCAGAGTGGTGCTGGCTCTTGTTACTGTTGGTAAGTACATATATGCATGTTATGGTGTGCTTGCTTGCTCTCATAAACCAGATTATGCTGCCACTTGTAAATATTCAACCTTACAATGTCTTTTGGGATACTATAAACAGTATTATAGTTGTATCTCACATGTATGTTAGTAAAGGGATTCATTTCTATTTAAAATGCCATTTTGAGACAGACTTATGGTCAAGGCTGAATACTATTCATAATGTGGAGTTTTTAAAGTGACTTAATTATCTGAATCAGTATGTAGCTCTACAAATTGGTTACGTAATTAGTGTTCATTAATTAGTTTAATTACCTATTATACTTCATTAGTTTGGAGTTGTCATCTCCTTGCATCATTCTACCTAATGGCTCATACTGCAGATACAAATAGCATTATATCAATACCATATCAAATCACAATAATATATCACAGGCACCTATGAGAGCACTTTACCTCTTCTGGGTTCATGTTGCTGCTCCCTGGATATTCGCACCAGCTCCGGAAGAGGAAGAAATTAGTGAAAAGAAACAACGCAGAATGGAACGAAAGCAAACTAAATTCAAACGGGCCTAACTGGACATGCTACTGCATTAGCATTAGAAATAACTTTAGTCAATATATTTTCATTCATATAAGTGACACTGATTTGTTTCATCTCTGGTGGTAACTCTAACCCAAGTTGTATTGAAGCAAACATAGTAGTCACTGTGTTACTGTATACTCTTAGTTTGTACATGTATAATAAATACCATGTTGTTGAATAAGCTTATTGGTCACTTGCCAGATGTTATTCATATTGGCAATGTTTTAGGCAATATCTGAGATAGCCAATTATTTTGACTTTATTTTGTATCTTTTCAAATCAGCATGCTATTAGTAGTGACTAGTATTAGAGTTTGTTGTAAGGTTATTGTCCAATGCTTTTCAGTTGTCTGTTCCATAGTTATAGTTGTATTGTATTTGAAAGGTAATAATACTGACGCCTATTTAAGCATTGCCAGGGTTCTTCATTAAAGTGACTCGATTTGTCTTCTCCTGAATGCCGAAGCGGAACTAAAAGAAAGATTTCGCATAAGTTTTCCTGCTATGAATCACACGCAAAAGCCTATTGGATAATCTGTAATCGAGAGACCTTACTCGCTAAGTTGTATTTTTTGCATCAATAGTTGGTAGTGACCCGCCGATTAGTGCCGTATTGAAACTAGGATTTGTGACAGAAAGGGTTTTAGGACGCTTAGAAACATAACATGCAGGTAAAGTTTTGTTTCTAATACCCTCAGTAGAATTTTACGTAAAATGTTAACTCACTTGAGCTGAGGTTATTAGCCCCAAATCGACGTAAATATATAAAAATATGAATTGTTTTATTAATTAATTGTTTTTTATTTCATATTCATAGATCATGGTTATATGAACAATGATAGAAATTCTGTAGATTATGTTGTAATTGATATTATTATTTTAGTCGCTTTTAGTGTCGACTGTCGCTGTACTGTAATAATATAATTGCGGTCATATTACATGTATATTTTTATTTATACATTGTTAATACATGTGTAATAAAATTGTTACATTTTATTATATTATTGTTTTATGTTATATTTGCCTATAAGATGTCAAGTAAAAAAGCAAACAAAACCTGAACCCTCGACTTAATTACTTTACTATAGTTGAATTTTCGCTTGAGTTTCACGGGTGAAAAGTTTGTGTACCATGAAACGTTGTTGTTTGTTAATTTCACACCAGTGGTAATTTTAGTTATATTTCGTAAGCTTTGCGAACTGTTACTGTATTATTTTATTACTATATAATGCATGTAAATTAAAATGGTAAAATTACATGAGATATTATTTACATTTATGTTTATTAAAGCTTTATCTGTTCTATTAATCATTATCATTATATGTCACTATGTCATGATGATTACTACTATCAATAAAGGGTCATATTTGTATTATAAAATTATTTAAAGATTTTTGTTTGTGTAGGCTATATAAATTTAATCAACTAAGAATGGGCTCATCTTGCTCGTCGTATTGAATTGAATTGCTAATGCAGATGCTAAAAGAAACCTCCTTTTTGTATATAATAAAATAAAACTTTATTATAGTAAAGTCATGGGATTATAATTGAGTGATTTCACTTGCCATTACAATTGCCATCTTCCTATTTTTCCGGCAATTCTAAATATTTTCTTTGAGAAATGAATGAAGCTGACTCTCACTTTTAAGGAAAACATATCTGGTGCAGTTGTGCTGACAGCAATTTGAATACTATTGTTAGTTTGCACTCCAACGCACCATACTGTTTTGCTTGCATTATGGTAGTTTTGATTAACTGATGAGGCGATTGAATGAATCCTGACTGACTACACTGTTCAGAAAACCATGCCTGGAAAAACAACAGAGATATATTTATTACATAACATGGTGACTGCCCTTTCGATTTCTGTAGACCAGATTACTTATTTTTAGGCATTGGTAACACATTAACTTATAGGCTATAGTGTTCTCGTATTGGTTTTAAATGGCCCCTACAATGTATGTAGTCCGCTAATATAAGCCCATGCAATTGGCTTAGTGAAACAGGCAGTTTTACATGTATTATACCTGTAGGCTATATATCAAGAAGTTTAATTTATACTATTGAATCTTTCGGTTGCTGATAAAGAATCAGATTTTACAAGTTCTAATAAATAATAACTTAGATACTGCATGCATTTAAAAGTTGAAATTGAATTGAATGAATTTGTCATGAATGTTGTAGAATTGTAGTATGTAGAAGGCCTACTTGTCCTCTTGGGGTATGTAAAGTTTTGCCATTCTACTCAAATAAGTTGAGAAATATTATACATATTTTAGTTGTTCCTGTTGCCAGTTACCCAGCATCATTATCCTCTACCACTGGCTATTAAAAGAGCTGCAAGGTATGTAAATATATTCATTAGTGGTCTTACTTACTCTATACAGCTACTCATTTATGTTGTATCTTTCCATGTTAATGATAGTGATAATCTATGGATCACGTTATGCTATAGTACATCTTTTTATTAGCTTTAATAGAAGTTCCAAAACTTGCTTTTCCTTTTTCTAAACTCAAACCGTTACATATATGCACAGTTATACAGTACTCTATTTCTACTCACATCGCTGTTATGTATTGGTTGTCTATTTATTATTTACTTCGCACTTGCACTATACAAAACCACATGTAGAATGTATTGGTTTAGGGCTCGGTTACGAGGGACATATATTAAGAACTCTAATGATCACTTAGGCATAGTCTTCTATATTAGTTGATAATTATTATCAGGCTGATTAGTGACCTCCAGGGTTGAGAGAAAATTAAGGAGAATTGGGAAGCTTAGGTAATGCCATCTTGAGGTAACATAAAGCAAGCGAATTGCATATTTGAACAGCAAAAATACAGGAATGTCGTAATCAGTTGAAAATCAGCATCCCATATCTATTCAGTTATACAGTGCTTATCCAACCTGGTGACCATCAATGTCAACAATAACTCATTACGTAATCATATAATACAATATGATGAATTCATAGACAAACAAACTGCACTACATAGTATTAGTATAACAGATCTATGCACATAATAGTAGTACCATTGAAACAGGAGTTGCCTTCTCCTACAGTTTTTTATCCTGCAGGGTCACACAACTCCAATTATGTGCACATCTCACTTTTATGATTTGATACAGTGATTTATAGATACACATTTCTAACGGTTGGCAATGTATTTATAGTTACATGAACTGTCACATAACTGACATTGTCACAAGTATGGTGTTTTGTGCTTATTATGGCATATGTTTTTAGAGTTTCTAAAAAAATTTTTGCTCTCAGCTGGAGCTACTAGAGCTCCATTTGCACGAGAAAGGAGTTATAGAATTTATAGAGTCTAGGTGTCATTATTGTGCCTTATCAAACACTCTAGTCTAGCTTTGTTACTGCGGATTATTGAGCTCCTTCGAGTACATAATTAATTGTGTGTTGGAGTAAACCTAGGCTCTCTGTCGGCAGCCGATTTGCTGTTTGATCAGTGTTGTTCTGTAATGTTAGTATAGCCATATTGATATTCCCTTTGAAGAAATCCTCAGTATCGGCGGTTTATGCACTTCTATTGGTTTTGCTACACTACTATTATAATACTAATATAGCATACTGACTTGATGATCACACACATATTATAAGCCTACTATTTATACACATCATATAGAATGCTGTGTTGTATTGTATACAATTTGACATTAATTTATTGACATTATTTAATGATCAAACATCCTGCCTGCTTTGAAAAATGACTCGTTAGAATAGGTATAACTACAAACCATTAGAGGGGCTTGGGTGGGGATGGCCCATCGAAATTATAATTATGGCATAGCGCTGATGCTGATTGTAATTTAGAATTGTCCTATCCTGATTTAATTTCAATATCAGATGAACTATTGAGCAAGGGAGGACAATTTTGAATTGGAACCAATAGCTTATGAAGGTGTTGGGTTGTGAAAGTACAAATTTATTTGCCCTCTTGCTCCATCTAATTTGCAGTGGTTTATTTTTATTTAATTATTGATTCTCGTTTAGTGAAAACTGGTTGGATAAATTTACTAGTAAGTTTGGGCAAACAGTTCCCATTACCAAGAAGTGTTGGTCTCCAGAGGCCATGAGCATAGGCCAGTCTTACAATAGTATGAGAACATAATTAAGAGCAAACTTTGGTGGGAAAACTCTCAGTCTGATTATATCAACAGAGGACAGCAGAAATTATATGTCAAATATAGTTTACCATAACAATGTATTGACCATCCTTGATTACGTCCTGTCCACTAGGTGGTCAATGGTGACCAGAGTTATGGTCAACTAACTGGGTAGTAGAGAAAGTGTAAAACTTGGAGGAAATGGAATATTGATTTAATATGTGAGAAGTATCGCTGCTTATGGCAGCAGTGGTTATCTTATCCCTTGGCCAGTGGTAATGCTATCCCATTAGACACAGGTTAATCACAATGGCAATGGTAATATCTCCTCAAGCACCATTGATAATGTAATTAAAGGAGGCTTGGTCATATAATGGGATACTTTCTCACTAATTCATACTCATACTTAGATTATAAGTCAATTTACTACAGGGTTAGTTATTGATTTGTTAGTATGCTCTATGTCGTTATGTTTAGTGGGTTCTACACATCTGCTAAAATAACATTGACATGGCTACACTACCCTAGATGTTACCCTAGAGGCGTTGAAATAGCACAGAGCACTATGGGCTCAGGGTGCTGCTGGGTATCCCTAGGGTGTAGGAGGTTTATATTCCTTCTCATAAGATAGTCGATGACTTGGCTTATAAGGATAAGTCCATCTCAGGACATTGGCCACTGTCTGTAGTGACTAATTAGCTATCCTGCAAATTACTTGAAGAAATGAATCTTTACTATCCGTCAGAACGCTTACAGGAATAGCGAAAATGGATCACGGAAAGTGAAAAGCAATTATTATGACGCTTTACTTCGCTGATGATAACATGCATTACAATGATTAATGTCTGCTGTAGCTGAGTAGAAATATTATAGAATATTATAGAGCATGAAACAAGCTATCTCGGTATTGGATGAAAACTAAAACATAGGGTCACAATCTTGAATTATTTCGATTTGTTAAATTCTTCTGGTTACGTTTTAAATCATTCTACTGGGTGAATTTTTTAATTTTTAACATTTACTCTTGATAACACTAAACTACATGTATTAGTCAACACTTCAAATTTAATGAGTAGATAATTCCCTATATCATTACCACAAGCTTAGGTTAGCTACATTGTACATGTGGTATCCCAGTTGCTACCGAGCTCAGCCAATAGGCTGACATTTAGTGATGGGATAGTATCAGTATATACATATCACACGCTCAAAGCTACTCTATAATGCTGCTAGTAGTCTAAAACTAGCAGCACTTTGTAATTATAGTTAATTTATATTAGCATTACTCTATTCAATATTGTAATGGAAACTTTTATCCTATGAGATTTCATTCATAACTAAATATTTGTCTACTGCTGCTGCTGCTGTCATGTCTTAGAGTTTGTATGAGTCATGACTGCTCTCTTCACTGTCTGCTCTACTACCCACCTCAGCTCATGGACCCCACAGAGCTATAGATGGAGAAGGGAAAGAAGCGTATCATTGGTGCCTTCCGTAGACTCAGGTAAACTAATAGCCTTGGTTCTTTTGTCTGTCTTTAGATGAGTGAGGACGTCAATGCTGTGTCTAAGGTAGAGTCTACATTAGCCTCTGGTACTGCAGCTGGAGCAGCCTCACACCAAGACATTAGGGAGAGGTAGGCCTACCTACCAATATGGTGGGTAATGCACCATGCTGAGAAATATTTTGTTTTCTATTACACAAAAATCTCAACTAGAGTTGCTTCTATTCAGATTAAATTCTACCCACTAGTTGAGTGTTTCATACCACTATCTAAGTACAAGTTCATATCTATCTACAGCTGTACTCTCTACTATGCTCCATCTACTCACATCTTTCTACTCTGTCTATCTCTCAGCCACATACAGAGGCTAAATAGATATCAAGGTTGTTCTATGTCAATTCATTGTGAGGTCTTGGAAGTTCCACTCCCACAGGTTATTAGTATAAACGTGGTAGGAAATTCTTTGGTTCATATGACTAACTGCTAGGCTTATAATTTAGGTCTATAGTTATATGGTTTTGCATTTACGAAAGTTTAGAAACCTTTAATTAGCTTTCGAATCAAGTACACTCTGTACATGTAACTCTAATACTGAAAGCCTCATTTTTTAACTGGTAAGTAAAATTGGAATTTTCAGCATAACAAGTGGTAAAGGTAATATTCATGAGCTACTTTGTAGAAAAAATATGTTTAGTGCTCTTAGTATAAACCAATGAGAATGAAGCATTATTTGTAAAATGAAGAATATTATGTTGAAGAAATGCTAACTGTTCTCCATCTTCTGACCATAGCAGCACTTGAGACTGTTCCATATGTGACTATGTCTAGCATTGAGATCTGCTACAAAAACCATCCTTCTGTGTAAACCATCTCTGTAGTGTAGTAGAGTGTTACTAAATAACAGGATCAAGTGTATGCAACTGTTAGTGTACATGTATAACGTAGGCCGCAAATAACACCGCAGCAAATAACACCGATATAATGGTGGACTTCTATGTGACAAGTAGTTGCAGGTAGTTACAGGTAGTGCTTATCCTATCCAATATAATGTAATTACCTACTGCTGTAAATATTTTTGTAGTGGTAACTCTGTACTAGGTGTGTATGTTGTGTGATGGTGTGAAGTTTATATTCCACATGCTTATATCCTGGAGTGGTAGGCCTATTATTATATATACATGTACATGTACATTGTACATGCTATCCAGTACTGCTGCCATAGGTTACTGCTGTTCTAGTATGTGAGGTCTGTCTCTGAACCTACTTGTAGTCTACACTGACTTCCTATAATCAGCTTAAAACTGCATGACATAATAGTATAGGGATTAGTAACTGGAGCTTACATAGCTGGCCACATTATTACTGGACATCCAGTATAACATTGGTGTGCAGTACTCCTGTGTATGATATATGTACTGCAACATATACTGTGTAGTGTATAGCCTACATGCACTTACTGTAAATACCATAATGTAGCGTACATGTATGTATCCTACTATTGTTATAATACTACTACATGTGGGTCTCTATTGCACTGCTTGTAGGGAGTTTCACTAGGAAATAACTCAAACTTTCTATTAATCATCTTTGTGATATCCCGTAGCATTACCATTATACTGGTACTATATTGTACAATTGTACCAGTACACAGTACATTACATAAACTGAACATAGTGCACTGTATATTAGATAGCTGATACATGACCCTTTTGGCAATATACTTGAGAAGAATAGGGCCCATCAGTCCAAAGTTGTAGCCCACTAATAGTTCTCAGAATTCTGATTTCCCCACATGATAACTCGGGCCTTTTACTACCTATAATGCTCACAGCTCATGCATATGCCCAATGCATTAACCATATCACGTCATGTAATACCAGTAATGCAAATTTAATATTTAGAGTTGTGGCCTCCATAAAATAGTAGCCATTCCATTGCTGTAATACATGAACTGGAATCTAAGGCTACATATAGTTGGACTTATGATTAACCAAAGACTATTGTTTCATCCATTATTCTTATTATAGTAATTTGGTGCATCAAGTAAAATTATGTTTTGGTTTGGAGTTGTCAACTCTCTGATTGGAGAGGGGACAACTTCATTATTGCAATATGTTCTTTGATTTCAGTAATAAGGCTGGTATATGAATTGTTGTACATCTAGTAATTTCTTATAGATTGCACTTACATGTATTATTTTAGATACCTGCGCATGTAGTTTGCTGCTCTGTCTATTTTATTGCTCATTAGTATAACAACGTTACTGAGGTATAAAATGTTTGCTTACTGACTTCCTGTCAGGTAATTAACTGTATGCAGTGTTATCATGTAGTTATTCCACAACATTTAATATCCATTGTAGAACCAAAGTTTTGTATCCCTAGAGTACACGCGTTTAAAGGACCAGCTGTTGATACAAATGACAGATCTTACCCATTATTTACCTTGTTAACCAACTGATGTTTAGGGCCAATCTATTACCCTTGGTGAAAGCATCATTAGGGTTCTATTACCCTATTTAGTGCTCCCCAGCCTTATGTTAATCAAATTACATACTGACAGTTAGTGTCTGTTTGTCTGCATTGTAGTATAATGGGTATATTTCCTCTCAGTTTATAGGCAACAACATAGACAGCAAACACTGTCAGCTCATTCTATACACAGCTAACATGATGGACAAATGGCCGCCAATTACTGTATTGTTATACCAACAATAGACATGATTAACACCAACAATACAAGTACAGTCATGTAGTTCAACCTAATGTCTATTGTTTGGTTATCTGTAAAAGACAATAATGTTATTTCAAGTCAGCCTGGCTACATACTCTATAATCATCAATATAATATCATTATATTTGTCTAATATGTAAGATCTATAATATAATGCATTTACACACACTCCATCATAATCATCTGACTGTACATACATTATTAATGGAGATGTGTAGTAGTATGACTGTGTTGGCTATCATAGTCTCTTATATATATAGATATCTCACAGCTTGATTGCTCTTTCATTACCTTACTACTGCCTGCTACTGCTCACATTGCATCAGGATTTTTCATTCACAATTCTTTCTGTTGTCTGGCTAGTTATACCTGAGTAGCAGTTAGTCTTTCTTGGTCTTAGCCTCTGCTCCATGCACATCGTCTCTCTTCTAGCCTTAGGATCTGCACCATGAGTAGTCTCTCTGATAATCAGATAGAGTCTCTCATGAATTTAGACCTAGAACCTAACAGGTAAGTTTATATATCAGTCTGCTACCAGGGGATGTTGGATCATTTCCTTGATTTATTGTTACTACATGTTATTTACCATAGTATTGATGTACTAATAAAATCTCAGCTAAACATCAGAGAGTCTGCTGGATATTAAAATATTGGATTTTAGATAGTCTTAGAGAATATAGAATCTTTGGAACACAGTAGAAACCCGAGATGCTGTGAAGGCAGCTTCCTTGTAAATGTTGTGTTTTTGTTTTTTCTTTGTATATCAGCATATAGCCTACAATGTAGGAGACCACATTGTTCTTGGAACAGTTCTGGTATATGAAATTCATTCATTCAGTTACCTCTATGTAATATGTGTCACGTAATACATTACAGATTAAGAAATGATGGCCTACAAACTGTTTCCAAACTTCTGCATGAATCCAGAGCAGAGAACAAAATTCTAAAAGATAAAAATCTTCAGCTCGAAAGAACTGTTGATAGTTTGAATATGAAGATACAAAAATCAGGTTTGTCAGCCGTTACTATGTGCTGCCATTACTATATGCTGCCATTACTATGTGCTGCCATTACTATATGCTGCCGTTACTATATGCTGCCATTACTATATGCTGCCGTTACTATGTGCTGCCATTACTATATGCTGCCATTACTATATGCTGCCGTTACTATGTGCTGCCATTACTATATGCTGCCGTTACTATGTGCTGCCATTACTATATGCTGCCATTACTATATGCTGCCGTTACTATATGCTGCCGTTACTATATGCTGGTTGTACTGCTCAACTATAAGCCTACTATTATATTATTTTAAACGGAATAGGCTCTTTATTGTAAAATGTTTCTTGCAAATATGTAGACTACCTTATTCATGAATACTGCATTGTTTTTATCCAATGTCTCCATGATTTGTAGGTCTGTGTCTAACTGTTAACTCAAACGTATCGGGTGGTATAAACTCTATTAGGGTTAGCATGAGTATACATGTGTTGTAGGAGTGTCGGGGACACAGAGTGGAGGCATGGGTGGAAGTGGAGACAAAGAGAAGGAGCCAAGAAGTCCTCCCAATCACTCCTTTGACTCGGAGCACCTGCCCTCCTCCTCCCGACAGCTGGTGGAAAACCTCATCAGAGAGAACAACAAACTTAAACACCAAATCCATAACCCACAGAAGATAGACGAGCTCAATCTGGTAGGTGCTTAAGCTACACATATCAGGGCGGGCAGTCCTGCTATGTCCTTCCCTGCATGCACATCTGGTTCTCTGGAACTCTAACTATCATGGATCTTAAACACTGTTGGTTATCGTGTCATATTATCATTGCCATTCAGTTTTTATATTTATATCGATATTATGGTCTGTTACAGCAGATGTTAGCTAATATCAAATAAAATACATAAGTTATGATGTAATGGCTTCAATTGCAGAGAGCGTGCAGCTTGCAAAGTCTAAATAACTCTTTGAAAGAGGAGAAAGGAAAGTTGCATCAAGAACTAGAAGGACTGAGATCATCTATAAATAAATCTGACAATGAGAAAGATAAACATATACTACAACTAAGTACAGACCTCAAGCAGTGCAGGTTGGAATGTCAGCAAGAACACAGTCATCGTCTGTAAGTCAGTCTAGTTTCTTATGTTTGCTGATTGGTCATTCAGCCACCACATGTATATAGGCGATTCTGATTGGTCATTCAGCCACCACATGTATATAGGCGATTCTGATTGGTCATTCAGCCACCACATGTATATAGGCGATTCTGATTGGTCATTCAGCCACCGTATGTATATAGGCAATTCTGAATCATATATTAGAAAGCTCGCTGATGAGTACTATATAACGTTAACTTAGTTATAAGAATGATGATATGTTGAAATATAAGTTAGAGATTTAGGGGTCATGAAAGTTGTGTTAGTGACTGTCTAAGCTTTACAATATTCGGCTGACCAGGCTCGAATACGACCCTTTCGTTTGTTTGCAGATATTCATACATTTGCATATACTTTAATTTAATTAAATTTGAATAAACAAGGATGTAGTATTATGTACTATTTGCCTATCAGTGATTGAAATTTAAGTTTCACAAATTGCTGAATAAGTTTATACTTTGTGTCTTTTAGCGCAGTGAGCGTTTTGATGACTGCTTCATTTCTCTAATTTGCAGTTGGACAGACTTTGGAGTTGTCAGCTCCTGAGAATAATTTTGTATAATTTTTTTGTTTTACAAATCAACAAGTCTCAATTTATGTGGTACTCTGGCTAATTTATTCACATGTGACAACAGTTTTCTAATTATTTGTAAAATTAATCCAGCCTGTGTGTATCTGATAGGACTCTAGAAGATGAGATAGGGAAACTAAATGATGAGCTAACTGACACTGCGCAGCGATGCCTCAACATGAGAAAGAACCTGCCCTCATCTGTCACTATATCAGCACCTATCAGCCAATCACATCAACTTTCTGATAAAACTGCCTCTATATCTCAACCATGCTCACTACCAGCAACAGCCTCACAATCTCAGGTATTTGTGGCAGTATATTGTCAGCTAAGCGGTAGATAACACTCTATACACCTGTTCCATGTGGTCAGATGTAGTGCCTTCTTACTTTGTTGTGCTAATAACATGTGATTACTGGCCTAAGAACAGGGTTTTTTGTAGAAGCTACAATTTGTTGTTTGAAGTTTCCCTCACTATGCATAAGAGGTAGGACAACTTCTTAATATATTCAATACAATTTGGAATTTCCGTGTTCTACAGCAATAGATAGATAACACACACACACACACACACACACACACACACACACACACACACAACTGTTTGAGCAATATTATTATAATCTGTCCTCGCAGGTAAGCAATGAACGATTCCTCCAGGAACAGAACAATAGATTAGAGATCAAATGTAATAGTCTAGAGCAGCAGTTGAGGTCAATGAGAGGATCGGGTGCTAGTGCAAAGGCATTTGAAAGGGTGAGTGAGTATTACCTGCATAGACCATGTGTAGGCTATGTGTAGACTCTGATGCGTAGGCTCTGATGCGTAGGCTCTGATGCGTAGGCTATGATGCGTAGGCTCTGATGCGTAGGCTCTGATGCGTAGGCTCTGATGCGTAGGCTATGATGCGTAGGCTATGATGCGTAGGCTTGACACAGGTTACATGGGTGGTATAGGTGGATATGCAATAGAGTCAGCTAGTGTTAGTCAGTAGCTTATGGTGTACCCAGTTATAGAATTTGTAAGGTAAACATGTGAATAAAAAGTGATATAGGTGTAGTACTAGTACATGAGTGTTAGTTATCTTTCTCCTGTACATGTATACTGTGTCTATACTCTATTTCTAAGCCACGTAGCATCCAGATTTACCTAAAATGCAACACTTTCCATGCATATGTACAACGTACATGTATATCATTTATGATATTCACATCTGTTTTGAAGTTAGCTGCTTTGGTGGCAATCTGTAGTATAATTAGTGTGCGTGTATGTTCCAGTTGAGTGCAGAGAATAATGCCCTGAAGGAGCAGCTGGCTGACAGAGATAAGCAGGTTGGCAGGCTGAAGGAGCACTGCCAAATGCTGTCACATCAGCTGCAGGTGTACCAGGATGACTTCAAGAAGGAAAGACATGAGAGAGAGAAGCTACTTAAAGATTATTCTTACTTGGAGGAGCACGTTAAGGAGCTGAAGGTGGTGAGTTGATTGCTTGTGTGTGCCTTACTTACGGCTCAACAAAGTTGTCTCTATTCCCAATGGTATGGGTGATTATTGTATTAATTCTATTTGCAGCAACTGATTAAAGCTAGCCCTGCAAACAATGCCTGGGATGGTAGACAGCAGGCAGCATCTAGGCCAAGAGCAGGACAGCAGGCTGTTAGGTTTAGTATGCAACCCTCTAGATCTCAGACTAACAAAGACCATCAACCAAAGTCTGGCAGCAAAGGAGGTCAGGCTAGGCCAGTACAAGCAGCCCCCAGTAAACCTTTAGACAAAGAAGACACCATTAGCCTCAGTTCCCAGACAGATGTAGTCCGCCCTACTCTCCCTGCTAAACAGCAGGCTGACCTTGCCTGCTATAAATGTGACAAAAGGTTTGGTTTAGACAAACACAGTGATTTAATAGACCACCTGGATGTATGCACTGGGACATAACATAAAATATATAGAGTACGGAGAGTTATCCTCTCTTTTCTGTATAACCGTACATGGTATGTCAGGAGTTGTCCTCTCTCTAGGATAAATGGTTTTGAAAGTCTGCTTTGGAGATGCAGGGAAAAGCTGTGTTATATTATAGGCAATCATTTGCTCAGGCATTAGAGGCATAAAATAATGGTGGAAGAGGAGTTGTACAGCACCTTCCATAAGTTGGTTGAAAGTCAGTATGATCATGACCTATGCACTTGTATTATAGTTCTTTGAAAACGGTTATTATATTATCTAGCCAAATTATTATGAAACACATTAGTGTACATATATGTCAGTCCTAGGTATTTAGCATGTGTTCTAGGTATATCCTCCATGGCCTTTACCTATCTTGTCATTGTTACATATTTAATCCGGTGCCATATGCTTTTCCATAATTAGTGTGATCTTAGCAGAACACAAAGTTATGTCTGTGCAAACAATAATAATATATATTCTTATTTATATAAAACAGTAATATGATGTAAGTTGTAAATATTCCCAGATTGCTGGGAAGTTAAACCTCAAAATGGAAGTTAGTTGGTATTAGATGAAATATTTTATTAATTTATTACTTACCCTAAACATTGTGCTACCTAACATGGCTGTAACATCACAATGTTATTTACAGCTTATTCTCTTTTTACAAATAAATATAAAATGAGAAAATAATATAACCATCTTTAAAATTAATTTTTAGGAGCCACTCATATAAAATATCTCTATACATCTATAGCAGACATTGTATTACACTGTATGTTGATTGCCTGTAGTGGTGAGGTTGAGTTAGTGGTGCTCCTCAGTCAAGGTATGAGCATCCTCTAAGGTCAGTGTTTGCTCCTCCATATTGTCCAGAAGTATGTACTGTCCAGCCTGCTCAGTATACATTGCTCTCCCATCATCAGTTATCTCCTACAGAAGAATAATGTACAAGTAACTGGAGTTGTCCATCTATTACACCCTGCCCGCTTTATACAATTAACTGGAGTTGTCCTATCTACTACAAGGGGAAAATTTATTCTACAATGTATATAAAATACATATATATATGCTAGGGGGTTTGGCCATTTTCTATATATTGTATAATGTATTTTTAGTAAGGAATTTATCGTTGAGCAGTCAGAGACTTGTTTCAAATCCATGAAAATACCAGTCCCTGATTGGGGTTTGAACCCGGGGCCTCTACGGCACCTAATCGCCTAGCACAGTGAACAAACAGTCGCCTAGTCAGGGACTGGTATTTTCATGGATTTGAAACAAGTCTCCGACTGCTCAAAGATAAATTCCTTACTAAAAATACATTATACAGCATATATATGTATACATGTATATATACATGTATACATATATGTGTACATGTACACTCAACCTGATGAATTAAAGAGACCCCATTTAGACAAACCTACATAAAAATAATGGGTTTGGTAACTGCAACACTCATTCTGAAATATAATAAGATATATGGCATTCCAATAAACTACTAGCACCAGCAGCAACAATTAATAGTCCCATATGTACTATCCTGAGAATTGATGTAGCCTACTTTCTAGTAACACAGTGAGCATTATGGCTACCTGTTAAACCTACTACAAGTCCCCAATAAGCTGACAGAGATCACATTGTACCAAACATACATTACATGTCACAGCTTTATATTAGCGCAACAGAACTCACAATGTACAGCATATACAATGTACAGCGTATACAATGTACAGCATATACAATGTACAGCATATACAATGTACAGCATATATACAGTACAACGTACAGCATATACAAAAGACAATTCAAACCTACCATGTGGTTGTCAACTGTCTGCTCAGCAGTAAAATCCGTGAGGTGCTGCAGATCTCCATTTACTATGATATATGTACCTGCAGATTCGCCCTCCTCTCTTATTTCTATAGTGCTCAGCTACAAATATACAATATTACACATAGTAGAAAACATTACTGTATCAGGACTATATAGCATGTTAGGGGGTTTAGCCATTTTTTTATACAAAGATGTATTTTTAGCACTGTGTCTTATAACGCAAGTATTATGCATGCGAAATATGATGTGCAATGTAAAATGTACATGTACATGTATAGTATTAACATTAACAGTCACTTTTGATCAACAGCTTGCTCGTGACGCACTGTATTTTATACACGGAGGTAATAAAAATTTAGATATGGCTAAAATTTATTACAACAAATAATTTTCTGTTCGGATCTGGGAGCTCAGCCAATATGTGGCATAATATATAGCATGTGCAATGTAACACATAAGATATACAAGTGTGTTATGTGAGGCAATACCTGTGATACATCCACAGCCCCTGCATGGACCCCTTGTTCCTGTGGTGGCATATACTCCTGTGTGTCAGTAACCACAGAACTAAACTCTGTGAGTACAGTGGGGTAAGTGATTACCCCCTCCACACCATCACTTTCTTCTAGAGTAACATGCTCTAGAGCTATATCAGTAGATGTCTCCTGTAACCTAGCTTCAGCCAAAGTATCTGTACACGGCACTAAGGTGGGAGAAATACGTGTGTAGTACAGTGGGTATAGTAATCTTGTACTGAGAAAACATATCAAGAAGGGGACAATCTCTAACTAACAATAATAATGGTGAGGAAAGCTACACTCAGTTACAGAAACACTATTCTAGAGCGAGGAACCTAAAAGCTAACAGGTAAAAATGGGCGGTTAGCTAGTGTCCTTTCACTATTTGAACAACCTAATGTGGAACATAAGCCGCCAACAACACAAATTATTAACATATGAGAAATTAGGAAAACCATGCTTTACTCTACTCTACCAGTAATAGTACTGTGCAATATGGATGACCCTCACATTATATTGATCCCTACACCAGTCTCACCTTTACACCTAAGATGGCGAGCAAGGGTACCATGCTCACCAAACTGTTTACCACAGTACCGGCACTGAAACGGTTTTTCTCCTGTGTGAGTTCTGATGTGGCGGGTAAGGCTGGCTTTCTCCCTGAACCTCTTATTACACACTTTACATATCCAGGGTAGATGCTGAGTGTGGGTTCTCTCATGTACTTTGAATATATTCTAGAAACATACAGTATGTGAAATAGGTGTGTACATGTGTGTAAAATATACACTACATGAAATAGGTGTGTACATGTGTGTAAGGTATACACTACGTGAAATAGATGTGTACATGTGTGTAAGGTATACACTACATGAAATAGGTGTCTACATGTGCGTAAGGTTTCTTTATTTTTTAGTACTGTCATGGATTTAGTCTTCCATTCTTTAGCATACAGAAAAGCCAGAAAAACTGCTGTGACAGAATAGTGTAGTAGTACACCATCGACACAATGCACATAACAACAATAATATATGAACACTTACAGCTGTTTTGAATGACTTTTGGCAAATGTTACAATGGTACGGTCTCTCGTCTGAATGCACTTTCAAGTGCTCTTTAGCATGAGAGATACGTTTAAATAACTTCCCACACTCTCCGCACTTGTATGATCTCTCATTAGAATGTATTAGCAGGTGCTTCTTAAACGTATCTTTAGTTGGGAAATCCTTTGGGCATACCCGACACTTGTACGGACGTTCACCTGGGTAAATCAAACTTCGTAAATAACTACACACACCGGAAACTGTTGTAGCAAATATGAACAGCTAGCAAATGTTAAAGAACTCGTGCTAAAACTGTTACTAACCAGTGTGAATTCTCATGTGGTGCTTAAGATAGCTGGTGGACCTAAAATCCTTGTCACATACGGGGCATATCTTGATGTCCTTTAGGGTGAGTACCTTGTTCTTCATCTGGGCTAGACTTTCCTGAGGAGATACATTGTCCAGTATGAGCAGTTGTTGCACGACTAATATTGCCTCCCTACAACCAAGAGCGTAATACGTTTGTAGGGTGAGATAACCGCCACTATGATACATATATATGTATATACAAGTATTTACATGTATAACAGCTCAAGCCACTCTGTTTAGTACTAAATTTATAATAAGTAAGAATACATACACTTCACAAATATTACACACCTTACAACAGACTGAGGATCAATGGTTCTGAGTTCATCGAAACATTTGGCATCATAAAGCCGTTCAGAGGTCATAAGATCAGCATTCGGTTCCTCGGATAACTGTACACAAACAATAGCATTGATACATGTACAGTGTGTACTATGTACTTAAATAGTCAATCTAGTAATAGGGCGGCTTATTTATACACAATATTTTCCTAGTGATTGCAGTAGTTAGTAAAACTTACCCATACTCTGCTGTATTCTCAACTAACTCATCAAAAGACAGCAAAAACAGGTGCATAGCGTCAAACTCCACCCAAGTAAACTCATTAGTATAAACAAGCACCCCCTTACCACTGCATGCGCATGTGTCGTGTGGGCTGTCAAATCTTGCCTCGTCCTTGCTATATATGAACACTTCTCGCAGAGGAAGGCACCGGTGGACAGGTGCTCTCGCAGGTGTTGCTTCAATGATGCTACATCTGAAGGCAATGCTCGGCACACCTATCATAACAACACATGACACATTCTTTAGTACTGTGAGATATAAACTATATTCTGGTTGTAGATCAAACAGTTTCCATACAGAAAGATTGGCTAAATTTTCAAAACAAGTGGTTTGAAACTAAAGCATTGTTCAGTCTCATAATAATACAATAATAGAAATAATTACAATATAATATTACAATACAATAATACAAAGTACCTGGCAGTAAGTGAAATATTCCGCAACTGTTTCAGGAACCAATGGCATGTGCTCAACTTGACCAGGAGGTGTTGCAGCCTCACTCTCCTCTAGCTCCTGTTCTAAACTCTTCCCCTTATCTATATTGAGAGAGACCTTTATAACCTGCCCTTCGATAGCCTCATCTTCTTGTAAGGTCTCTAAATCTGTGTCCTGTTCATGTTGCACAGAGGAAATCTCCTCATTTCCCAGAGAGAGCAGTGCACCCTCATCCGAAGCTGCCCTAATTCTTCCTCCAGATAAAACTATAATTCCAGGAGATCTGGTTGGTTTTTTCTCCTTTTCCAGGCCAATCAGCATGTCCTCTGACAGCAGGTCTGATTTGATTGGGTCAGACTCTGTATCGGCTGGTGCGTCTCCTGGGAGAGGTTTTTTCTTCCCGTAGTTAGGTAGTTCACTGTCCGTCTTCTGGGTACACGGTATTCTATGATAACATAACATGTGATCTAGTTAACCAATCTTCTAGGACAATCAACATGAGCACAGAAATCTCAACAGTTGTGAGTTGTCACTTTGTACTGTGTACAGCTATCAAGTTACTTGATTATAGGCATATATAGCACTAAAACCGTTAGAATAACATTTTATACATGGTGACTCTGAACTTTGATTTACAATTTATTCGACATTCACTGCTAGCAGTTACCTTTAAATTTACATGTTATTCATAACTCTTGTTGCAGATAATCAGAACAGAAACCCTAGTTGTATCATGTTAGTGACTAATAATTCTCTTTGCTACTATAAGGTAACTAAGAATAGTTAAAAATACACAACACCTGTATACCAGGTAAATGCATGCTAACGCATGTAACTACTGACTAATTTGATGTACAATTGACTACTGAGTATTTGTATGAGTATCATAGCCATAGTAATTGATTCAGTTCTATATATAGTCCAGTGAAAGGGTATTCTACATCTCTTGAAATAATGATTATGTGAGAAAAGCAAGAGGATACACTACATAGCCCATATTACAATACATAACATTACTCTACGATACATCGCGCTATACTACGCTACTCTACACTACACGGCACTACGCTATACAGTCCATCATGTGATCTGATCCCCTCATTTCCTCAAAGCATGAATTATATTACTCACTGCATTTTCCTATGCCTGTTGAGAGCACCGGACTCCCTGAAAGTTCTACCACAATCTGTACATTTGAATGGCCTGGAATCCGTGTGTCGTCTCTCATGTCTAACCAGAGATCCCTTTGTTTTGAAAGAGTAGGTACAGTTTGGGTAGGGGCATACAAACTGCTTAATATCACTGTGTGGCTTCATGTGGGTCTTCATGTGGTTCTTCAGGCTAAGATCCTAGAATGAAATAGAACAATCTAGTTTGAATTGATGAGATGTGTAAGACTCGACAACTTTGGCTTATATTCAGAAGAGGTCATGAAGACTAGGAAAGGGCATAGAGACAAAAAAGTTAGTAAAAAAGGTTGGCTTATGTTACAGGCACCAGAATAGCATCTGATATGTAACAGCCTGTACTTACAGTACTGCAGGAACGATTACAGGTACGGCATGCAAAGCCTCCAACTGGTTTATTTGTAACATCAGAGTGAGATTTCTTTACATGGGCTGAAAATAGTAAAAATGGAAACAAATAAAACTACCATTTTTCACACAAAGATCCTTAGAATCGGGTAAAGAAGAAACAGTGGTCTAGTATAATAGTACTGTCTACATACCCCCTCCCTTTTCAGCCAAAACAATATTTAAATATGCGAGCACATGTAGCCTATATGCAAGCATGTTTGTATTAATATAGATACAAGATATCTGTCGAATCATATCCTTACCTTTGAGTGTGAGTGCATTAGGGAATGGCTTGTTACAATATGTGCAATCGTATTGAGATTTGTCTGAGACTACAACGAGGTGCACCGTCTCTCCCTTGTCATTGACTATTTTGAAGTTATCCTCTGGGGCTCCATATGAAGCACCTCTACTAGCATAGTCTGTGGCCAGCATTACAGTTTGCACAATAGGAGAGGTTTCAACACCATCCCTTCCTGGCTCACTAATGCCGCCATTCACTGCCAGGGAGTGGCTAAATAAACATTGGCAAGTCAACTAACGCAGTGATAATTGGAATATATTCAATATATTTTATATTCTGCTACAAGCATTCAGTTTTGGGAGTGTGGGGGATTATCAGACTATCACGGAATCCTTCTGTACTTACGCTGAATTATCAATCAACTCCTCTTCCTCTTCCACCGTAATATTTGCATTATGATTATGAAGCTTTTTGTGCTCAAAGAATCCTGCAAGATCTAAGAATACTTCCTTACACTTTCCACATGTGTGAACATCAGCAGAACAGCCATCAGTTGTCTCGGACATGTCTCACTGTAAACCTTCACAATAAAAAACAACTATTATATAGGCCTACAAAGTAGAATTGAGCGAAATTTGCCTCAGCATTACGGATATGAATATATCCTAAATGTAATATATATTGACAAATCTAAGTTACACAAACCAGCTAAGAGCTAACCTATATGCGGCTGAAACCATGGTGGTACAAACAAGAGGAAAATCATACATATAGGCTACAAATCTAGGCATCTAGATTTAATAACAAAGCACCAATATTGTACAAAGATAGTCGAGTGCGTCTCAATGCAACCTTGAAACACATATCATAGCCCACTAACTATAACTATATTCATATTGATATTATAACAATAATTATTATTGTATTCTTTTCTATAGCTACATACATTAGCTGTGGCGAGGGTAGCTGCAGGTGACTGTATATGTAATTGTATGTTTGTGGGTAGTATCAGTATGAGTGTGACATGAGTATACGATCTGCTGATAGTACAATTAACCAAAGAACAAGAGAGAAACAGAAGAGAACAACAGGTCTTGTTTTATTATCTCTGTCTATCACTCTAAGTCTACGCAGACCTGAATTGGGGTGAGCGAGGAGCTGTATCGTGTATGACTGAGTGAATTGAAGTGGAGGCATGATTGCGGTTGTCATTGTCGACTCTAATTATCATTATGGTCCTTTGGACAATATTGTCATATTGAACCAAACCAAATCAGTGGCAGAGATGTGTTATAATTATAATATAATTCTAGTAACTTTGATCGTTATTATGTGATACAAACCGTTGATGAGGTTGTGTGGTCGTGAAAGTCGAAAGATGGTGGCTATTGTCGGATGGTGCGCAAAAATAGTAGTGCGCACATTAGATTACTGGCTGCCGCAGAGTTATCTTCTCTATGGCTATTGCTCAGAACGTGAAGTTGTCCTCGCCCCATCAGAAGACCGCAAAATGTTTGGAGCAGAGCCATTGAAAGGCTGAAATGGCTCTGGTTTGGAGTTGTCACATTTGATAGCTGAATAGCTATGGAGGAATTTATCCGATATGAACTTGGGCTCAAGTAATTTGATTGGATTATTAATTATTATCCAGAGATGTTGTAACAAATCCTGATTAGGCTTCCGGCGTGTGTGCTGATGTGTTTGAAGTCTACTGAACTATTACTACACTATTTTCACTATTAGCCCAGTGGGAAATGAGATGATTGATGAGTCCACGGTAGCACACTAATACCATGTAAACATAAATAATTTAATGGTGATCTATTTCGCATTGTGAATCATTGTGCGATTGTGATTGTAACTCCGGCTCACTGCAAGACCTGACAATGACAATCATAACAATCCAATTAATAGCTTTTGTATATATCTATATGGAAAAAACTGAGACTAATTGTTTTGCTCGCGTATGCCATCTTTATTTATATTAATATTATAATTATTAAGCGTTATACACATTGTAATCTTATTTTAATTTGCCAATTTTTATTTTGGTTTACTTTATTTTCACAGATAAATTCTATTTTGAATTTATATAGTTCTAGTTAAACAATAAAACAACTGTTAGTGTTATATTTTTAATTTTATTGATATTGTTTAGTTAAAGCTCAATTTACGTTATGATTTATTTTTTCATTTTAATATTAGCCCGTGCTCAGTTAAGCAAAAGTAACTTTCACTGTGACTGTCTGTGCATGATTAGTCACACCTCAGGTATATGCTGACACGGTCTGGGACAAACGCCTCACTCATAACCTGGAAATTTTACAGAATATAGCAGTAAGTTTTATCAGCGGTTGTAAGGGATAAGAGAGCAATGAGCAATAATGTGTAGCTTAACCGGCAGAGTCAGACACCCACTAAAAAGCTGAAAACTTCATCGACTCAAACTAGTGACGAAGTTCTTGGGAAGTGAAGAGCCCTGCCCATCTCTCTCATTGGAATACAGCGAGATTATGAATAATAATTTTCGGGGCACCATGAAAACAGAGGAAGCACTTCAAGATGAACCAACTTAAATATAATAAATTCCATCTACATGTACAGTAAAACATTCACACTACAACAACTTCCTGCCTCAAACGATCAGAGATCACAAAAATATCTCAAATAAAACGACAAATAACAGTACCCAATAGCAGTATACAGCTAAAAATTGTTAAATGGGCTGAAGCCGCTGTTGGTAGTATTTGAGTCACATGTTCTAAATCGTCGCCTTCATTGGTTACCTTGCGTCTTCTAGAATGTTAAGTGTATTCAAGGGTATGATGATGTTGCTATTTAGTCCACTATTGTCCTACAGACTAATATTTTGACTAAACAGCAATATCTGTCAACCTGCGCTACTATATAAATAGCTATCATGGATTAATTACCGGCAACTAACATTTACCTCAGATTACTTATATTAATCTACTAATTTTCAAATAGATATATTGCTCTAAGAGTAGATTGGTTTGTTGTTGGTTTTTTGTGGTCTGGGATAGTCTACAAAATGCAGGTAGTAAAATCTGTTTTGTTGGTCACTTGTTCTTGTATTAATCAACTTTCTTCGAGGAGTAGCTAGATTTCTCAATTTTACTTTGTTTACAATACTGTTCTCGAGCTCCGCTAGTTGTTATGGTATAACTAGTAGAGCAGAGACAAGTTTGTTACCACGATATCACCTTATCCCTGTGGTTTTGACTTTTTGGACAAGTAAATAGTTAGGAATATAGGGGAAGTGAGTTGGAAGCACAGAGTGGTAATTACAAAAAAAAAGGAAGTAACAGATCTATCTGTGACATTTACAATATCACCTCAATTTCCCATACAGTCCCTTCATTGCATTACCACAAGAGTGTATATATAATTACACCATTCAATTACCTCCACGTGTTGCCATGCTTATTATATTTAGCATAATTAAACATAATAATGTATTGTACCAGTAGCCAGTGGTATCCTACACACTTCATGGTCATGGAAGTGTAAATTGAGTGGTAACAGTCAGGTTTATAACCACTTCCATTAGCCTTCCTTATAAGATCCATGCTTTTCTTGCTTTAGACCGGCTGGCTGGGGTCTGGTGTTTGCAATCTACACAACATGCAACCGTAAGTAGCTCTTCAAATTAATGTTCAAGCAATGAGTGATCAACTGCTATTGTGAATTTAATGTTTTATTAATTATATGATAGTAAAATATGAACGTGTAACCTAATGTAATAGCAATTATTATTTGTACGCTAGGATGTCCCTGACGTGCATCAATGGATCGAGGATGAATTGCAGTAGATTTATATACAATGACAAGGGGACACGACTTCTCATCATGTTTCTTTCCCTCATTGTTGTACTCACATTTGTTGTGATTGTACACATTGAGCATGAGAACAATAGTAAGACATTGATTATACAGGCTAAATATACAGGTGAGGTCTAGCAATTCTCTACCAACAACACAATGTTAAAGGACTCGCCCTTCTCACATTGTTAAGTCTAAGGTCATGTGACTGGCATCACCGTCTTCACATTTGCACCGTATTCTATTGCACATTGTCCAGTTTGAGAGTGATTAATTGTAGTTTGTTTGAAACGAAGATTTCACTAACATTTACTAGAATGTGTTTTTGAGAGTTATCCATGGAATTTGGTTTTTGGTTCTGATCTTGTATACCAGGAGACTTGATGTGAATCAACTAAAGGCAATTTCCGGAAACACTACCAATATTACAGCACTAGATATCAGATGTACATGGTTGTCTGACATATTACAGCACTAGATATCAGATGTACATGGTTGTCATATATATTACAACACTTGATATTAGATATACATGGTTGTCATATATATCACAGCACTAGATATCAGATATACATGGTTGTCTGATATATTACATCACTAGATATCAGATATACATGGTTGTCTGATATATTACAGCACTAGATATCAGATATACATGGTTGTCATATATATCACAGCACTAGATATCAGATATACATGGTTGTCATATATATCACAGCACTAGATATCAGATATACATGGTTGTCTAATATGTTTCAGGGAATTTCAACTTCAAAGATCCAACAGACACTACCGATGACTCACTCAGTTATGGTATAATATTAGACTGTGGGAGTAGTGGTAGCAGGGTCTATCTATACTTCTGGCCTCCACACAACGGTGACTCCCACCAACTGCTTGATATACATCAGATGATAGGCAGTAATGGGAAACCCCTGTCTATGAAGGTCTCCCCAGGTAGGTGAAGGTGGGGAGGGTGGTAGAATTATTAATTGTTTAGATGTGCATACTTCTGTAAAACTCCTTGTTTCTCAGATAAAATCATTATTAGGTAAAATATGTTGATGGTTTATAATACAGGTACATGAATGTACACATCTAATCTGCAACTAAAATGTACATTGTAATTGCAGGCTTGTCTTCTTACGATGTGAATGCTACGTACTCCGCAGAGTATCTGAGGAAACTTTTAGACTTTGCAGTTAAACATATACCTAGGGAGAAACACAAGCAAACTCCTCTCTATATCATGGCCACCGCTGGAATGAGACTCATTGCACCACAGTTAGTATATAAATGTACATGTAGATATCATTGCATCACAGTTAGTATATAAATGTACTTAAATGTAGATGCCGGCTTTTTCTGTTCAAACATTCACCCATCATTTAACACAAATTTTATCCGATGATCTACATTTGTCTAGTTATTCATCTCCCTATGCCACTCTAGTGATAAGATAATTCCCAGGAAATAGAATGGCTTGCGTTGCTATCATTGATGACTGGACATGTTTACCTTCTTGAAGGTCATATACTGTAACTGGGTGTAACATATGACTGTAACTGGGTCTAACATATGACTGTAACTGGGTCTAACATATGACTGTAACTGGGTGTAACATATGACTGTAACTGGGTGTAACATATGACTGTAACTGGGTGTAACATATGACTGTGACTGGGTGTAACATATGACTGTAACTTTAGGGCAGCTCAGGCTATATTAGAGGACATCACCAAAGACGTGCCCACATGGTATGACTTTCAGTTTGACAGTACTCATGTAGCTGTGATATCCGGTAAGGAGGAAGGCATGTATGCATGGATATCTCTAAACTACATGCTTGGCAGGTTCTCCCAGGTATCCAACACTAAATGTAAGTATAACACACTCATTGTATACCTACTTGTACATAGATCCTAGCATGAAGTGTTCATGTAACTACATTACTAGAGATTAGAGTATATTCTATGTAGAATGTAACTGCTATACATTCATGATTAAATTTTGAAGTGCAATAACTGATACGCTGCATGTTTATGTTATATGTATGTCTATGTGTATGTTGTATGTATGTATATGTTATAGACATGTATATGTGTATGTTATATGTATGTATATGTTATATGTATGTCTATGTTATATGTATGTCTATGTTATATGTATGTCTGTGTGTATGTTATATGTATGTCTATGTTATACACATGTACTACTTGTAGTTCTAAGCAGAGGAAAACGGAGTACCTCCAAATACAGCACAGCCGGAGTAGTCGATATGGGAGGCGGATCTCTACAAATAGCTTTCCAAGTAGATGGGGTAAGACAATTCTGCAATGTCTCACATACGCTCATATTCATTTGTTTGTCTGTTTGCATTCAGACTGTCTTTTAAGGAATGTCTATGGTGTTGAACTAGGTATTTTACGTTTGTTGAAAATGTATAAATTCTTTATGCAGTCTAAAATGAAAAGCAAAGACCAGCTGATGACGTTTAGCCTTAGTTCACATAAATCAGATACATTCCACAACTATAATCTCTATGTCACCACATTCCTTGGATTTGGTGCTAACTCCGCATTAAAGAGACATCGGCAAGATCTAGTTAGGAGGTAAGGCTTTATGGTGATATGTAACATGTATACATATCTACATTTGTGATAGGTATATATAATGATATGTAGATGTACAATGTATGATGTTATACATGTTCATCAACTTTGTGAGGAAATATACAAATTGTAGTACATATTTTAACAAGAGTTGTCTATGCATGTACATATTAGGTATTTAGTTCTCCCACCCATTGTAATATACATGACATACAGCTATATAACAATGCAATGCAATCTCTCTGTTGTTTAGTCACCCAGAAGTTACATCTGTACCAAACCCTTGCCAGAGCATGGGTGCAGTGGAGAACGTGGAGTTGGCAGGTAAAAGCTACAAGCTAGAAGGTACAGGGGATGTTAGTACCTGCATGAGAAGTATCAGCCCTCTGCTCAACCAGACTAAGCACTGTTCAGTGAAGCCCTGCTCTCTGGATGGCACCTACCAGCCTGCAGTACCTCCAGGCACCGACTTCTACGGTATCTCTGAGTACTTCTACTCTACCAATGATGTGCTTGGTATTAGAGGTCATTATAACCATGAACAAGTACTCAAACTAGCTCAGGTCAGTGGTAGCCTACCTAATATAACATCTCCTATATATATTTCCTATAGTAATTGGACTATGAAATTTTTTACAGGATTGTCAGTTTTTATGTACCCTAAATGTAGAAACTGACTGTAAAATTTAGAATTGTCTGCCCATGAAACAGAAAAAGGGTGAAGGCATTTCAAACTATGTTTTATTTTGTATTTATTTTTTCTTTGTACACCAAAGTAGAAGCTACAAATCCATGTTCACCTGTATTGGGAGTCGAAAGAATTTTCAATAAGTAGTCCTAACAAATTCTTTCCATCATATTTTCAATCTGATAGCCTTAAATCATGAAACTATAAATTATGCGTTTTATTTCCGTTACTCTGTATTTTAGATTGTGAAATTTTACTTAGACCTGCTTACATTGATCATACTCTTGTACTGTTGCTGACTACACTGCATGCTATACACTCTCTTTGTTCCAACATATGATACTAACTGACTCACTAACTGATATCTTGTTACAGGAATATTGTCATACACCATGGTCAGTTAGTGAGAAGAAATGGAAGAATAAAGAATATCCACATGCAGACAGGGATCGCATGAGGTATTACTATAGCTAGAGCACTAGAGTATCTCCTATGTATAATTGTAATATCTATGGCTATGTCTATATCCTATACTCTATTTGTACAAGTCATGTACATGGAACATGTATAAACATTACCAATCATCAGATTGTTCAGAAAGCATATACATGTATAAGCTGTGTTTTATAGACTCAGTCTACTTCTAGCTTCTATATGATATAATGTCCTTTACTATCAGGAATCAGTGTTTTAAAGTCTCATGGGTTATGGAGGTGCTGCACACTGGCCTGCACTTCCCTAAAGACTTTACCAGCTTCTACCCAGTAGACCAGATTGGAGGGCAGGAAGTACAGTGGAGTCTGGGAGCACTGATACACAAAACTAGATTTATTCCTGCTCAGTAAGTTTGTCACTCTCTTTACAATGCCATAGTACAGCAGGTGGTTGTTTATAATGCTATGGTGAAACAGGTGGTTGTTTATAATGCCATGGTGCGACAAGTGGTCTTTTCTAGTGTCATGGTAACTGCATGTGATAGTTTATGAGTTATAAATTGGTATTTTCTCAATGTAACTTTTTTAGTATTGAGGAACATCTGCATGGCATTTGTTTCTGATGGAATACACCAGCTGATATTATATTGGTGTTATGCGTGAAGCACTTCCTGAATGGGCTCCTACATGATTGTGTACTATTGATTTTTATGTTATATTTTGTAGACAAAAGGCTCGACATAATTCTATATCCACTACATCTGATTGGTCAAGGCAGACAAGAGTCGTCTTGCCCTATTTGATGGTTCTATGTTTTGTGATAGTTGTGGGGGCGATACTGTTGTACTGTCGACATCTGCAGAGGATGAAGGTCGTACCTAGTCTGAGAAACGTACCATCCATGTCCTACTTTATGACTAACCCAGAGGATAAGCTGGAACAAGGTTTAATAGAAGAGAGGAACTATTATCCTAGCACTTAGCACTCATTGGTCAACTCATTGGTACCCTGAATCCGATGGTTAGTTCTAATATTGCAGTAACTAGGAGACCGAATTATAAACTTGGAAGTTGTTTACTAAAATTAAGTTTTATGAGAAGATAACTCCAAGATTAGCATATTTTATCCTACCCATGTGATACCTCTCATGGACCTACATATACTTGGACATGTATATGCATCCATTTATGTCTTTTTTGGAATTTTATGGTCAATCTCTGATCAGACCTTTATTTATTATTTATACCTTATCTGCTGTGTGCTGTCATACTGTATATAGTAGTCTGATATTAGTTTTGGACAATCGTTATGCTGAAAGTGGGAGTGCCCTCCTCCCCCTTCCCTCCATTGCTAACATGAGAAGAGTTATGAACTAAACCTTAGTAGTTTTCTTGCATAAACTGGATCTTTAATCTCAAATTCTCGTATATCTACTATAATATGGTCAGTTGTAGGATTATAGTTCTTATTGTATCCCAAAACTGAATCCAAGTATTTATAATAGTTCTAGTGTATTGAAAAATTAGGTAATTAAAATTTTCTCCCACGTTTTTCTCTTGTTGGTATAACATGTAGAGTCATTTTTTTCTGTCCACCCTATATTATTATTATATCCTAGTATATAAATTTTCATTAGGGATATTTATAAAATAGGCTAAATATTGCCTGTCTGTTATAGATTTGGATGAAATCCAAGAAATACATATTTATATATTCTTTACTAATACAGATTAATGCAATGCTACCAATGCATTCAAATTTGTAATTTTGATACATGTAGTAGAAAAATAACTACAGTGATCAGTTTGAAAGAATGGTACCGCTGCCATTGTTAATATAGGCTACTGTAATAACTTCAACACTGTTCATCTCCTTAGGTTATTACAGTGCACTTCTTTGAAGTTGGCAGGGTTGATATGAATGAATAATAATTTATTGGCTATGACCATATTGTCCTGCTCATGTTTTAAATTTGAACTAACTCATTCATTTTATCTGCTGCAGCATTCCATTGTTCATTCAAGAGGTAGAATTTTTGCTGGAAATGGCTCGAAAATAAAGTTTTCTAATAAACAGGAATTACAAAATACCAAAAGTTGGGAAAATACATAATTAATATACATGTACATGTATAAAATGTACAATGTAAACCATATACCATTATATGGTAAAACAGTACACTAAATACACCACGTTTATAAAAACTACTATTTATTAGTAGCACGGGTATCATTAAAATAATGCAGTTGGGTCATGGGCACTCATAAGCTATTGATTAAGATTCGAAGTTGTCCTCTCTCAATTTCTCTTCCTCTTCTCTTCCTCTTCTCTTCCTCTTCTCTTCCTGCTATAACCAAAGATAGACTATCTTTGCTATAACTAAGGAATTGGGAAATAATCTCCTCCTGCAGTTTTCCAATAGTTGTAGTCTCAAATCCACAATCTGAAGACATTCTGTGCGGATGCAAATAGAGGAAGAAGGTTAATATACGTATTCTTGTTATATTTCAATTCAATAATAAATGAAAAGGTTGGCTTGCAAATTGTCCATTTTATGTCTGGAACTAACCTAATTTCTTGTTACTCTCTAATCCGTAAATTTATTGAACTTCCTGTCAGCCGGTTTTGGTTTTTTCAATTTCTCCAGTTGAGTTTCTGTTTATTTTTAATATTCAGCTTCATTTCATTTTCATTAACTCGATATGCTGCACATGTCTCATTTATGAGCTGAGATTTTATGTTTTATTGTTTATTTTGTTCCGTTCCTAGAATCATAATTTTTAATTTTAGGTTTTTATAAAAAAATAAAATAAAAATTAGATTGAAATCTAAAAAAATTATTTTTATGTTATTGATTTTAGTTTAAGTTTATTACTCATTCATTGGTTTTCTTTTGTTGTTTGTTATGGTTTTCTATTCCGGATTCCGGTCTCAATATGTAGCTATTATTAGGCATATAATGGTGCAGAGCTTTGCGTACAGTCTGGGGTGGGGAACTGTTTGTTTGTTTGTTTTTCATTTTATCCTATTCTGTTTTCCAGCTAAAGATTTCAACTATATGGCTTGACCAAATGCTAGAAGTGTGACAAGTACAAGTAATAATTAGTTTACTGTATATTTAACAACATGGCCATGGCTGACTTTGACCAGGCTGACAAATCTCGGTAAGTAAATAGGGTTTATCGGTTTATCCAAACTGCTACAACGCCTGTTATGTACCTGTACCTACGTAACAGGTACTGTTATGTTTAGCACACCATAACAGTACCTGTTATGGTGTGCTAAATTATTTTGTGATACAATACAATAAAGTTGAGTCCAATTGCAATAAAGGGGGCAATTTCTGGAGGTATATTTATTTCCATGTAAAAATATAATGATTGAATCCGAGTAATTTATAAGGACTAACACATACTTCATGTTTTAGAGATATGTTGTATCCTTTGTGGAATTTAGGTAAGAATAAAGGAGACTGTAGTCTTGTGGTTAATGTAATCTTGTTTGTAATGTAGCTCTAATATAAATTCCATGTTTGAAGAATGTTTGCTGTTACTGTTCTGGAACTTGTTGTTTGTGTGTTGTTACACTTGTGAAGACAAAATATTCCATAAATTTATGTTAAGCGCTTCATTACCATACATACCACCTTGTCTTGTTATTATGCAATGTACATGTACATATAGGTCAGCCAACGTCTCACAAACAAATTGCGATAATCATAAGAATTTCCTTTTAGAATTGAGCGTGAAGCTATGCTATTGATTGCATTCAGTCTCTTCTAAGTATCTGACTCACTCACTCGCCGACACTGACTCGCCGACACTGACTCACCGGCTAACACACTAGGCCAACCACTGGCTGTTATATTTATTGCTCATCTCCACTTGTTCTTTACATTCATCAGGTGGTACTTTGGGAACATTGGCAGAGAGGCAGCCAATCAGATACTCAATGAGAGGGTAGACAGCGGTACGTTTCTAGTTAGAGACAGTTCCACTATGATTGGTGAATATGTGCTCTGCGTTAGGTATGTATACATACTATGTTTATTATACACTGGCATTATAATTATATCATAATGTAAGGCAAGGATACAGTTCGCAACAAGTTATTTGGCAACTTTTTCAAGATTATAAAACATTGGTTTTCCAAGTCCAATCTCCAATGCTTACATGTGGGCCCTATATACATTATATGATACATGGAAGGCCTATTTGATGGGTCAGCCTATAAATTATATAACCTTAATCTGCCATGGATTGCTGTGACATGGAATTAATATATGAATTGGCTTAGTTTATGGAAACAAAGAATGGTGAATCTACTGATTGTGATGTTTTGTTCAAAAGAATGCTGTTGCTATGCAGGCTAATGACAAGTGTCTATCCTCATAGAAACATATGATGCATCTCAAAACATATCTTGTATGGCTTGTTATGATCTTACCTTGTAAGATCCTACATACTCTCAACGTCAAGCATGTGTACTCTGTTGTCAAGTCGTATGGGAACACTGTATAACATCAGCTAATGGGAGTATGTTGTATGGAGACTTATGCAAGCTTTATTATCATTGGCATGGCGAGTGTAATCTAAGGAGTCTTGCTCACCATGATAAATCATTCAATGTTTCTAGGTTATTGTAGCCTAAATTCCTGTGATGAAATTGTATTTCTACAGGGAGGACCAGAAAGTGTCTCACTATATAATCAACAAACTCCCAACAGACTCTGGATCCCGCTTTCGTATAGGGGACCAGGATTTCCCAGATATTCCTAGCTTGCTCAACTTCTACAAAACACACTACTTGGACACGACCTCTCTCATTAGACCAGCAGAGAAGGAAGAGATCAAAGTTATCGCTAGATACGACTTTGATGGTAGAGTAAGTATTTGGTAGCTTATGCGTCATTGTTTCCAATTGGTAATGCCTCTCTGGCTAACCATGTTTTTTGGTGATGTGTTGTGTGTTGCTAAGCAACAGACTTCAAGTACTAGCATGCTCCCCTCTATAATAGTTTGGTGAGCTGCTGCTTTATTCCAAAGTTGAAAATGCACTGAGAGTTCTTGTCATCAATTATTGTTATTAAACGCATCAGGCAATCCCTTGCACTTGCAACACAGGTATATGTACAGAGAGCGTGCTCTACAAGCACCTGTTTATCCTGTCATGTAGTCACTAACAGTACTCTCTCTCCGTCTCTGTAGGATCCTGATGATCTACCATTCAGAAAAGATGAAATACTAACTATAGTTAAAAAGGATGAGGAATCTTGGTGGACAGCTAGAAATAGTAGCGGTGCAGAGGGTTCCATACCAGTACCATATATAGAAGTGGTAAGTACCATGTCTCACTCACCTTTGACAATCCACTGTCAAAGGTGTGCATTGCTCTGGGGCCTGAGCCTAGTTAGCAGGCCTATTACTTGTATATAGGCTATACCACAGAGCACACATACGTGCCATATGCATGTATGGTCACTTATAGTGTTATACTAGCAACTAGTAGTGGGTATTGGTGCATTCTACCTTTATCCTACATCTATCTAAAGCTAGTGTATACAAGTGAATATTACCTGTTTTCACTTACTCTAATGAACACTTGCTCCTAATTGCACTTGAGCACTACATGAGCACGTATATGTTATAGCACCGAACAACTACATACACAGGCCTGCTGTGCATACATATATATACATGTATTTATGCATACTGTACATTAATACACATGTAGACCTATGCGTACATGTAGCCAATCACTAGAAAGGTGTATTTGGTTAGCACAAGTATGTTACATGGCTGATTATCATTACTACAAATTCCAGCTACAATGACAGATGTTCTGTTGTATACATCTACTGTACCTCATTACTGTATACACACACAATATTATTATGTAAGTGTGTATACAGCAATAATATAGCTCATTGTCTCCACCTGTCACCTAACAAATACAATGTAGGTAAATGACTTTACAGAATTTGACTGCTGCTGTAGCATACTGTGTATTTGCAAGTGTGTGGTATGGTATTACAATCATATACATGTGCATCTACATGTATAAAACTGTATCCCACTACCTACAAGTTATGACTGTCATTCCAAATGATTTTGTAGTACATTGAAGAGCAGCAGCTGTCTGGACCATCTCAAGACCCCATAATCAACTCTCCTTCTAGTCTCAGCCAGCCTAGACCTAAAACGTTACCTGCCTATGCTAAAGTTATTACACCAAGAATACCTAATGCCTACGATAAGACAGCATTGAAACTAGAGGTATAGATCCGGCTTGTCTACATTTGCAGTGTATAACACAGTTTTACTATCAAATCAGCCTAATGCAAAGTTATATAGTAACTAATAGGAATATATTATTATGTAGTGCTGTTATACAACCAAATACTGTATCAATGATTCTATCTGACCGTTTCTGACATTGTAGGTTGGTGATATCATCAGTGTAACAGCTACCCCTGTCAATGGACAATGGGAAGGGGAACTCAAGGGTAAAAAGGGACATTTTCCTTTTACTCATGTCAAGTTTATAGACCAGAATGATATAAATCAGCTGTGATCAGTACCCCCACTTACTGACTCACTCAGTCTCACTATATTTATCTCAGCTATGTTTACTCACCTCTGCTCCACACTAGATAATCATGTTCCTGTTAGGGTGGACAGCATACCCTCCTCTCTTTGACTATGTTTAGCCCAAGACCTTCTAGCTGTATCATAAATTTGGAGTCATCTTGCCTTTGAATCAGAAAACTGTTTCAAAATGGAGTCAGATGCAAGACAGGTCCAAATTATAACAAAACTAATGACATAGAGTGGACAGTCTTGGGGAAGCTGTTGGTTGTACATAGGGCCCCTAAAGCAAGCTATATTTTTGTCACATTAATCTTCCAGGATATTAAATGTTTACTCTGTAAAATTAGTCTTCCCCACCATTGCAATGTCTCATGATTGCCTAACTACGCAGCCTTCATCTGTTAGAGGGTATCATTATAGCATTATATTCCTGTGCTCTCATTGTAGGAGAGGACAACTCTATTGTATCACCTAAGTATTTCCATGGGTAAATTACATTATAATACATCCATACATTTTTACATTATTTCTCCTTCAGTATTTTGATATACATATACATGTAATATTATATATTATTATATTAATAATATAGTTCTGGAATAAACACAGGTGTATTTACCCTACTGGCAGAGTGTGTATAGCACTACTTAGATACAATACCATGTTTGACACTGTAGAAGTTATCCTCTTTTTAATGGTGTTCTGGTGTGTAGCTGTGTGATATAGGTAAGCATCCACATGTACATGCACAAACAAAATTACGTGAGCAGCGTAATAATCTATAGCATTCCTACAACAATAGAAATAACTTCAGCATGATTGTGTCTCCGACACCAGGGTATAGAATCATTGTTGTGGAGTACCTCTAAACGCAGTATAAGTACACACTACATGTACATGTAAGTACAGTATTGATAGGACATATTTTGCATAGCTGTTGCAGGAGCTGTCTTGTCCACTTTAGTTCTTTCTGTTGGACAGTTGCTTACTTTGTAGAGACTAATAGCATACAGTCTCCACTCTACAGCACACTTATGCTCTTGTGTAATTTGTTGTGTATGTTATTGTCATTTCCTGATGCTACCAGCTTCTGTTATACTCAGCATCTATAACATGATGTCTCCTGAGACATTTCTAATAAACTCTAATCAATGTTTATTTCACAACCACCTGTCAGGCATTTAGGTCTACTTGTCAGTTTTCGTACAGCACTAAATGGGCATGAATTGCATACATGGTGGGTACACTTTATGACCATAGAATAGAATATAATATTTGTTTATGAATTTACCTTAACTACATAATAGTTCAATTTCAATGGAATCAATTAATTCAATTAAACTCAAACAATCCTGATATTTTCTGTATGTGTTTTAAGATAACACTATTTGTACATGTAATTCATTGATTAGGTCATATAATGTTTCTCCACCAATTACAAGGGTTGACTAAATAATTAATTATATGATATAATTAGGTATACTGCTAGAGCTGTGCTCCCATAAATACTACTTAGTTGGTCAGTGCAAAGTGTTCACAATTCTACCAGTCACTAAGTCATGTGATTTGGGGACAACATTATAATATACATGTACATATACATGCTGTGCATAATTATATTACAACATTATTATTGTATATATTGTTGAACACTAAATGAGTATAGGAATCACTGAAGCCATAAGCAGTGAGGTTTCCTTCAGGATCTACATAATAGTTCTCCGCTGATGCTCAGCTCAGCAAAATAGCAATGTAAGTAAATTGTTTGGTATAAACATAATAAATAATACAAGTATTATTTTATTGTAGAACTTGTCAGCTCAGTGCATTTCTATTCTGATCAAGGGGTACAACAACTGTCCATGTGCAATATCTTACAGAAGATCTGCATATTCTACAGCATAGTATGGAGAATATACACAGAAGTGTTAAATTATTTATAATTGGTGCTAACTTGTACAGTATGTAATTATAGATGCCAGTTGGGTTAGAGGAGACATTTGATGGTGTGAAAGTCGCCCCAGACATTACCTATACTAACACCTTCCAATACCCTGAACGTAACAGTAAGGTTGCAAGTATATACTTGCCTACCAACAAACAGATGTGCCAGCACCTCAACACTCCCATCAAGTTTGCCAAACCTAATCTCAACATTATCCCAAGGCCACACACCCATCACCTTTATGATGAAACAAGAACATCAATAAAAGAGTTTGTGGCACGAGGATTGGTAAGGTCAAGGTTACAACCTTCTGAAGAAGAAAGTTATCGCAGGCCAATAGCATACCTTCATCGCGTACCACCTACCACCCCACAGCACCCTAGCAAACGGCGCAGTGGTAGTAAATACAGCACCTATAGCGCCAGAACAAACTACAGCAATCAAGGAAATTCTCAGCCATGGATGGGCAGTAACAACATTGTTAACATTAACATTTCCAACGTTTTAGCAGGTAGTACAGCTGCAGGCGCTAGTTCTCGAAAAAGTGCTGGTATCACTGTTTCTTAAATCAAGGTTTAAAATTAATGAGGAATTATGGGAACAATTATGAAAATGACATTTAGCTTGAAATTTGCAGTAATATAGAATGATTATAACAAATTTAAAGTACTGTATGTCGTGTATTGTAGCAACAACGCATTATATTTAAGATTAAATTGGAAAGACTTTGATATAATTTATGGGCCGGAATATGATGTAACCTGTAATAAAGTAATTCTTGTATTGACATTTGTTAGCAATAATTTCCAACCAGGTATTTCCTAGTTTTCTTTGCTCAATATAATTCATAAAATATTTAAACAAGTACTGGAACAGTCTTAATAATACATGTAACTACTACATGTAGATGATAGGGTAGTATACACGTAAACATAAATTATGGTTGTTATGAATTGATTTCACGTGCACAAGTATCTATATTAATTCTATTAACTAGTACCTTTTTATGTCGGCAACAATATGGAAATCAAACTTACCAAGGTCTGCAGTTGTATGTGTATGTATATGATAAGTGGGGAATAAAATGCATTAAAGATTTTAAGGTATATAATTATTGTCTAATAGTTGTGATACATATGCGCATGTTTGTGCATAAGTGGCTGATCATCAGAGTACATAATAATTTATTATTATTAATAAACTTGATAAGCATTTGAATATGATTATCTTGTATAATGGTATTCATTTCCACTTTTGAGTTAAATTTGCACCGTTAGATTGTAAGTATTGAACCATAAATCATTCATAATCATTTATGTGACTAAAGTCTTTGGTTGCAATTAAAGGCAGTAACCAAACCATTTGAGTTGCTCTATATTAAAAGGTCTTATACTCCTATCTTATTGGAGTTGTAGTAAAGGGTAATCGTTGTTGCAATATGTGTGCAGTTAGTAGTTGTCTTCACCCGTTAGTTAACTGTCATTGAAAACTTGAGAAACTACAACCGCAGCCTGTGTTCCTATGAATGTTTTGATTAGCTATGGAAAACTAATGTCTATTATGATACTTAGGTAAGTGATGAAGCAAAAATATGAGCATCACAGTCTTATCCATTGTACCCGAATCTTCATTAATTGGACTGAAAGTTTCATTGCACAGTGAAACTGCTTCAGTTATACTTGTCTGGGAACCCTTCTTGTCTATTAAACACATTGCTAGTTATTTATAGGTTAGCTGCTAAATATACTGTTTTATTGTAAATTTTAATAAGTTGAAGTTGGTGGATCAAGGTGCATTTATTTCTTCCTATTAATTGGGTAGGTATTGGCTTAATTCTATTCTGAATTAACTCTCCTAATCTAATCATTCTGGTTCTATTCTATTCTATGATCTATCAATCAATCTATGAACTATCTTACTTTGATAAATAATAAACATAATTATTATTACATTAACATTTACTATTCTAGTTTTGCTTAGTTTTTATTTCTGAATTTAGGTAATTAATTAATTAAAGTTTACGTTAACGAAATTAATAATATGTACAATCATCAATGTTAATGACACGACTGTATAGTCAGTGTATTATTATATTGAATATTCACCCACCAGCCACCACCACAATCATGCTCTAGGTGCCATCAGTAATCAGATGAGCAAGAATGCAGACTCAACATATCTAGATTGCCTTGGAAAGCCCTACAGTTACAACTTATTCAAGTGATCAACAGGTCCAATATATTTATTAACCTCACCTGTAATCTATCTTGCTGTGCATGCTTAAGGCGGACCCTGCTCCCGGTTCTCTGTGTGCCTAAATCTTATGAGTGAGCCACAACTCAGGTACTCCGGTCCTTAGTTCCTTAGAACTAGGCTGGGAGGCTTCATGGTTGCCCTAGTCGATATCTATCGAAGAGACTGAGCATGGGCTTTTAAAGGATAAAAAATGTGTCTTTATTGCCAACTAGATCAAAACTGTATTGATACAGAAAACCGATGCCTTTTTTTTTAAAAAGCTGGCTCCGCCCACGATTTGAAGAACTGATGGGCAACGAATTGCCCACTACTTATTTATATATGCAAAAAGCCTCACACCCTACTCATCATTGGAAGAAACACAGAACAATGATGAGTCCGTTATTACAGTAACGCCTGAGAAAGGTATTACATAAGGTCGACCCACCAAGGTCGGGCTAAGAATTCCTATAGGTTGCTGGTAAAGCATTTCAAAAGTATACAGTATTATACAATTAGCATTCGATATGAATTTGGCCATTGGCCCACATTATATAAGATTGAATCCACTGGAGCCTGTGCACCACAGTATCTGCGTATTCAAATATATTTTTATTATTAAATTTTAGCATGCTATAAAGTAGTGCTGCACAGTGTTTCAGTATCATTCAATTTTTCAAGTTTTTTTTCTTTTGGTTCAGATATGCGAACATTTAAAATGCAAACCGAAACCGGATGCAGCAGTTCGTTGCGATTCAGTCTAATTGAAAGTTTCCACTATGAGTTGGGATGTGATTGTCTTGTGAGTCACTCTCTAAACTACTCAGTGGTCGCCTTTACATCAGTACCAGAGTGATGGTCATACTCTCTTGATACTGATTGTGAAGTGAACCATTTGTTAATCATCTGCTGAAAAAAACCTCACTTAGCCCTAGATTTACCCTTTCTTGATTTAATACAACAACCTTACAATATGGCTGTAATAGCTGTTCTGCGACCATCACCATTCGATGCTATCATACACTGCTAATATTGCGGCTCAATATGATTTGTAACTAATTATAATCACACTGAAACAGTATAACCTACTCACTCATTAGAATCTATAACTATGCAGTCTTTAACTGCAGCTTTTCGCCTGCTAGTAGAGAAGACTTTAGTAACAGAAACATATTAACTCGCTTTCTTTCGAAAATAATATTGAACCTTAGTATTGTCACAGATATTTGAATTCGTGTTCAGTGCTTCTTCCATTAGACCAGCAGTATTTCTAAACCACTTTTTCTATTCTATTTCGGTATTCTACATTTGTTCACCATCTCTCATCCGGTATTAAAATAGGTTACAGACTCAATTTTTTTCTGATTGGATTTGCTCTGATTCTGAGACAACTCTTTTACAGATTTTCATAAATCTTGGCTTTGAAACACAGTGACTATGTCTGGTACAGATGCACCCATTGTTAACATGGTAAGTCATTGTAGCATGTTGGTGTAGTGTAAATGCAGCTTTGCTCAACTGTTTATTTATTTAATAATTTCCATTTTCACATTTTCAACAATAGGACTGGGCAGTTCTGGAGCAGGCTTACAGCTACAGCTGTCCAGTGAGTGGGGACAATGTAATGTATAGGCTACAGTTATGTGGTACATAGTACATTGTACATGTAATATTCATAGCTTTATTAGTTTCTTTCTAATTCAGTGATGGAAGTTTAGTGGCCATATTGTTTTGGTTTGTTTTATAGTTACTAGTAATATAGACTGAGCTAGGGCTTGTTATCACTGAGTGGGTGTAGGTAACTCGCTCACTTAAATGCATCATATACTAGAATTTACTTCCTGGACATATGATACATTACCTACTGACAGTGTTGGTGATTAGCAAATAAAGGTATTAGTTGCAAACAAAGGTAGATTAACCCAACTGTTGGTGGTGATTAGGTTGGACACCTTGTATGACACTCCTATTACCAGCAAGAGCCTTAGTTACTTGTTATCCATTGTTGTTTAGTGAAGTGTGTAGACAACACTCTACCTCCTTATATGCTGCATTATGTAAACTGGTACAAGAGGTCAGTCATATTCAAAGAGAGTCTCTCCTTTATTATCTCAGTCACACACAGCAGTCGCTGACCCTGAGGAACCCATCGATCTCTCTACACATGATAAATCTGTACCATCAGCCTCTAGTACAAGAGGAAATGACTCTGTGGTGGTTTTAGACGATACGCTCCCTGACGTATTACAGCATGATGATAGTAGCATTGTCGATCTTATTAGCGATGATGATGTGGTAATCACAGCGGTGAAGCAAAGAACAAGGCGGACTACCCGTAGACCCGCCAGACAACCCCCACCAGGTAAGGCTAGATAATATGTTGTAAGGTATAGGAACAGAGGCTGTGTTAGACACTTTAGTACTTTTGCTTTTGTCGGTTATCACCAGAAACACCTTTATGTCATGGTACACGTTACATAGGGTACCAATAACTGGGCTCAGTAGTGTGTCTGCCATGTACAATATGTATTGATATATTGTAGATGATGACGCCCCATTGGTAGCAGTTAGTACTACACGACATCCACTAGGTGGGGACTACTAAACTGTACTGTACACACATCACTGCTTTATTCTGGTTGTTGCTATTTTTCTCTTTAATTACACTTAAGTTTCGTAGAACATAGCTTAAGCTTTGCTGACTTCTTCTGTTATACCTTTATTATTGTAGTTTTGTTTATAAGCAGTTGTGCACCCCTGCACATTCATTATCATGGTCGCTGATAGCATTGCATTGTATTATGGTGAAAGATCATCATATTGTCCACTAATTGGCTGTGTTTATTATTGTTCTAGATGACGATGTAATTGTAATAGAAAAAGAAAACAGCAAACGAAAGTTAGTACACTCTGCTATAACTCTGTTAGTACACTCTACTATAACTCTGTTAGTACACTCTACTATAACTCTGTTAGTACACTCTACTATAACTCTGTTAGTACACTCTGCTATAACTCTGTTAGTACACTCTACTATAACTCTGTTAGTACACTCTACTATAACTCTGTTAGTACACTCTACTATAACTCTGTTAGTACACTCTACTATAACTCTGTTAGTACACTCTGCTATAACTCTGTTAGTACACTCTACTATAACTCTGTTAGTACACTCTACTATAACTCTGTTAGTACACTCTACTATAACTCTGTTAGTACACTCTACTATAACTCTGTTAGTACACTCTACTATAACTCTGTTAGTACACTCTACTATAACTCTGTTAGTACACTCTACTATAACTCTGTTAGTACACTCTGCTATAACTCTGTTAGTACACTCTGCTATAACTCTGTTAGTACACTCTGCTATAACTCTGTTAGTACACTCTGCTATAACTCTGTTAGTACACTCTGCTATAACTCTGTTAGTACACTCTGCTATAGCTCTGTTAGTACACTCTACTATAACTCTGTTAGTACACTCTACTATAACTCTGTTAGTACACTCTACTATAACTCTGTTAGTACACTCTACTATAACTCTGTTAGTACACTCTACTATAACTCTGTTAGTACACTCTACTATAACTCTGTTAGTACACTCTACTATAACTCTGTTAGTACACTCTACTATAACTCTGTTAGTACACTCTACTATAACTCTGTTAGTACACTCTGCTATAGCTCTGTTAGTACACTATACTATAACTCTGTTAGTACACTCTACTATAACTCTGTTAGTACACTCTGCTATAACTCTGTTAGTACACTCTACTATAACTCTGTTAGTACACTCTACTATAACTCTGTTAGTACACTCTACTATAACTCTGTTAGTACACTCTACTATAACTCTGTTGCTCGATATTGTTATCATACTAAAATATGACATACTAAATTGTCTGACAGCATCTGTATCTCAGATAGAGAGATAGCTGTACAGTTTTTTGGTGCTTTCTTTGCCTTCTTAACAAACTGGTTACAGTTACAATTTGTGTTAAATTTTTGGTAAACCCTTTTATACATTTATATATTGATTTAACCTTATTATACTCGTATATATTGTGCCAGACAAAACCTAACATAATTTTACCAACTGATGTATGTATGTATGTATGTATGTATGTATGTATGTATGTATGTATGTATGTATTGGTAGAATCACAAGTGACACACAAGCAGAATGTGATTCCACACCTAAGAGGAAAATGTTGACCTGCCCAGTGTGTTTTGACCATGAGAGAACTGTAAGTTACTGGATATATAACACATGTATGTGGATATACATGTACATGTATATTCTATCATAATATAGTGTTTTATAAAGGTATAATACAATAATGTAGGTCTAGATTGTATTCTGCAATATGCACTTACCTATCTACACATATAACTGAAATCAATTTCCTGTTCTGCTCGAGATAATTACATGTATGTGTTGCTAACTGGAGTTATCACCACCATTACTGCAATACCAACAGCCATGTAATGTCAACTGTGTATATGGAATAGGCAGCGATTACTATAGCATAATAACAATTAAAACATGCACAAGTTTTTATAATATATGAGTTTTAGGGATTGTGAAGGCAACTACAAGTTATGCAAACAGAACCTGTACTGCATCACTACATAGTGTATTTATGAACTACTTATTATCTGTCAACCAACTGGTAACTGGGGGAATATTGCTCTCCAGTTTTTGCTGCACAATCTTTCTACATAAATGTAGAATCAGTCATCCAGCTGAACTGGTAAAACCCGAGAATTGTCCTGTAATTATGGCTTGCCTCATTCAGTATGCATAGTGGTTCCATCTCTCTTCCCAGCTCTATGGACAATGTATTGACATAACCTTGACCCCACACTTACTGAGATCATCATTCATATTAATTGTTATTATCTATTTACATGCTCCTCTGTTTCAGATAAGAAGAGAAGGTAAGCATTGGATGTCGACCAAATGTGGACACATATTCTGTAATGAGTGTATTATATTATCCATAAACAGCACCAAGTGCTGCCCCATGTGCAAAGTCAAACTCAACAAGAAGACTGGTATACATCCCCTTTTCATTGGGGAATAGTTAAGTTTTTTCCTAACATAGTATCAGTTTGTGGGTGGTAAAACTGGTCCACATTTATAATCTCCATTTTCTAGTGGAGATGCATACAATTATATGTTTCTATGTTTATCATTTTCACAAACTATTAGAATAAATACAGCATCATGATTTCCCATTGGTATAAAATATTGAATTCTGATAGTTTTAGTTTTGAATCATCTTTATTCTATGTCCTTAGTATAAAATAGTATTAACTGTACAAATAATTATTTTACTATAATATATTATATTTGCCATATTTTGATGTATTACAATGGTATAGTACCAAAAAGTGATATAAATTTGAATTTTATTGCTGGTGTGTTATCACGCTGGTGTCCTGATGACTGTTTGGCTTATTGTTTGGTGGTCAACTTTTTGGGGAAGAGTAAAAGCAAATCAGAACTGTTTTGAACTTTAATGGAATCATTGATAGCCAGAAAGGTATGAAAGTATAAATATAAACATATTGAGCATATTTAGTCTAGGAGTCAGAATTCTATGAAGAAAGTAGTATTGTAATCTGTTACATTGGTGGGAATTCAGAATCATCTTGGAGTTTGAGATCGGCTGGAGGACTTCCTGTCTCAATGTCCTGATATGATTTAGAATCTACAACCAGAATTCCATTTTGGTTATATACAAGTATTATGGGGTGCCTACAGTAGAGTGTGTTAGTTGGTTGAATATTACTAGAATAGGAGCACACACCTTGTTGAATCTTTATCATATATATGTAGTAGAATATTATTCTCAGAGTTATTAGTACATTGTATCTTTACGAAATACAAATTGGGAACAACTGGCTCGTAAAACCAGCTACAACACATAGACATGTTATAAGTAGGTAGTTTAATCTTGCACATTAAGTTTTGAATGCCCGTGGGTAGCCTATATAGTCCACTGTTTGGCTCTTTTGAACAAAGTATTATATGTGAGGATAGAACAGTAGTCTTCAGTCACTAAACCTTCACCTCTGATACACTTACCAATGTACCGAATAACTCAATACATTTATAATAATACATGACGGGTAGGCACGATTGTGACAAGCAATGGCCGACAATCACACAAGCCTGAAATCATAATAGGCACAGTATATTACCTCTAAAAGTCTAACATGATTAACACAATATGGAGTGGGTGTGTATGTACACAGTGCAAGGACTCAAGCAGGAAATAGAAACTACATGAGACTTTAATACTTATGTACCTACATGTTCATGTATATTAGTTACTCTTACTATCTAATACAGCTACTACTAAGACTACCCTTACTCCATTACAGCTACATGTACTATCACTAGTACTGCTACTACTACTTGTTCTACTGCTACTAATACTACCAGTACTACTTTGGATTATTGCTACTTTCCTAAACTACTAGCTATTCAAGGCGAATTTTTTAAAATTTGATGAGCTACATAATTATCATAAAAAACATTTATTATAGTAACAACAGGACATCCAGTTGAACTGCCTGTAGCGCACTGTCACTCAGTTGGAACAAGTACAACTTGCCAAATCAATGTCTAATTTTTTATACTTCTCCAACTAACTATTAGACTAGTATGTGATGCTCATGTAACCATAATGTTGTTGCTCCAATACTTTGTATAGCAGATGGAGGATTTTCTACTACCCTTGGCCCTGGCATGGTTAATACTACCAGTATGACTACTGCTGCTGCTGCTACTACTACTACTACTACCACAACTACCACCATTACTACGGATGCTACCACCACTACTATCTCTTCTACAATGTCACTAGTTGCACCGCTACCACTAGATCTACTACTACTACCACATTAATCGCTGTTATTACTGGCAAGGGAGGATGTTGCCTTACCTGATGCAGGAGAATCTTGCTTTCTGTGTGGACAAGCAAGAGGCCTGTCTGGTCTGTCTGAAGGGGCACCTGCACTATCACCACTTGCTATTGACTCGGTATCCAGCACATCAATCCTACAACAATCAACAATTAGTCACATCTGTTAACAATCTACTTCATCCAAGCCAATAATAACTACATGTACCTTTGTAAAGACTAACAGACAAAATGTTCCCATTGTAGGATATGTTATAGAGAGACCTACCTCTGGGTGTGAACTTGTTGGCATTCCCCACCTTCCAAAGGGTCTAGGGTGAACACATTAAGCATACCCTCCTCAGTTATCACCAACACACAGGGTACTTTCTGTCTGTTACCGATACTGGTCAAAGCACATAGAGTCTTCATCCCAGACTTTTTCAGCTTGCACGTAGCGAAGGCTCTAAACTGATTGAACATATCACTGACTTGGGTTGGCAGGTAAGGGGATACCGTAGACTTGACTGTAGTGGTTAGGTAGCCAGCCCATGTACTCTGTGCTTCTTCAGCATGGGCAGTGCTAAAACAGTGAACAGATAACTTAGTACATGGAGTTGCCTGCTCATGAAAAGATGAGACAACTCCCAAACAGAAACAATAAGCTTAGGTAGTGATAATGATAACCATCATTGCTGATCACAAATGGAGAGAAACAAAGTCAAGAGAGAACCTAACGATGCTCACAGATAATACAACAATGGTTACTTACATTTCTTCTTTTGACTCCAATTTGAATACATGTACGGTTTCCGTGTTGCTTGAAGCAGCCAAAAAGAGGCTGTCTGAACTGAAGGCAAGAGAGGAAACAGTCACACACCTAAAATGCAATAACATCACATGAGATAATGCACATGGGGATTCCAGTAGCAATAGCTCATTGTTTGCCACATTGGTACAACATCAGAGAACCCAAACAGGTTAATCTACTAAAATTTGTCAACAACTTACAAAATCTTGTTTGGGAAACATAATAACACAGTAATGAAGCTTAGCATCTAGTCTAATCAATTTTACCATAATTACAGTGAATAATGGAAGGAAAACATATTTAGCCTAGGTTACCTTTTCAGTCCTCTTCTAAATTCAAACAGCCTAACTCCTCCAGGAACTGAGTATACTCTAATCACAGTACCCTGAAAGTAACTCAATTCATTGTATCACAGTTTGGTTAATCTCATAGACAGTAACAATAAAACATAGTACATAGTGCACTGATAACTGAATACATGTACATGTATAAAATTGTGATTGTTCCAGGACACAATATAAGTAGTGGACTGTTGGGAGAAGTGGAGCTGATAATGGCATTCTCGGATGTAATGGGAGTTTGGACAAAGGAAGTCTGTGTGGGGGAGTCACACCTGACACACAGATAGACACAATGTGTAATAATAATAATAGGAAATACAAATAATGTATATTATATAATACTTCCATTGACAAATGCTTGGATGATTGTTATTTGCATTGGTTCCATTATAAGAAGAACCTACCACTATAATATTATTATGTAACACACTATAATTTGTATTACCAAATACAGTGTAAGCTGAAATAACAATGAGTGCAAACATACTGTATTATACTGTTCATAAGGTAGACAGATCAAACAGCTGAGGGAATAATGACTTAGCAACTTACTTTTTCTGAGGCTGTGGCTATCATGGTACCATTAGGGTTAAATGAGATGGCAACCAGGGGGTTATCATGTGCTGCTATCACTGCTATTGGCTTCTAAAAATAAGATCCAGTGCCTCTGTGATAAACACTATAGTAGTATATGAACCAAGCATATGAAACACATGTAGGCCTATGCACTACTACTACTACAGTACACAGATTCTATCTTATATAGATACACACAGGTATGTTTCACTAAATACTTGTATATATACTAGCCATGTATCAGTGAATGTGCACCATGGAGTACTTACTAAGGCCTCTGTATCAAATATCTGCAGTGTACCGTCCTGTGAGCTGCCTGGATATGCCAAGTAAGAGTTCTCGATGCTAGAGAGATCACACAGACCGTTGGGGTTGGCTGAAGTACCTCGGATTGTGTGTATTACCTTCATATCCTTTATGTTGTGAATATACAAGCTCTCTTCCAAACATACCACCAGTCTCTACAATACCAACATAACATGAGATTCACCATCAACCACATCAACCACTCATGCAGTTTGTCTAGTAGTTGAACAATGTATTAAAATTAGAGTTGAGTCATACTTTGAAACCGTTTCACCCACCTGTCTGTTTAGTTTGACTGACAAGATGGTGTCTGAGAAACTGTAATTGCATATTTCCGATTCTTTCTTGAAATGACAGACTTTGACTTTACGTGGCGATGTGAGGGAAACCACAGCAATTAAACTACTCGAGAACAACCTTCCAACAATGCAGGCCTCCTTCTCAGCATCTACAATATGAGATAAGATGTGGAAACCAAATTGGAACTAAACTCACACAGTATATAACTACATAGAACTAACTTTATTTAGTGAGCCCAGACTCAAAGCCGACCCCAAATTTCAGATGGGTATAATGAGATACATTGCCAGGTTTAATGGTGGAAACTCACTAGCAGTCTACTCATCACTGGAAAGAAAAGTGTTTTCAAGTGTCAAGGTAATCATTATTGCAATCAACGGATAGATTTTGAGTTTGTTCAAAAGCTTTGAGATCCTCTGCAGAGCTGTTTTCGTCATTCTAGGCAATTTGAAATTATGATATTCCCACTCTAGCTCTAGTTTTACTGAACCCAAAAATTACTGAACTTCAAATTTCTTGCAGATAAAGGTAATAAGACTGTGATTCACTGTATCTTATACAGCTACCCAGTCAAACAATTTCAGTCAGAGTCCTTGACATGGTAGTCTACTACAGTACAAAGCAACAAACATAAAATGCAACTGTTAAGTCTAAATCTAGTACACTGTAGTTTCCATGGCTGCATTGCAGCTCTCATCTACCAATAGGCCTATAAAGTTAATAGGTATCTTGTGTTAATCTACATGTAATTACAATTTGTATGGATGGTCTCCAAACGATCAACGGCAGTAAGATGGCACAGCTTGTAACCTTCCTTTGTTCCAACAGACATAGACCTGAAACATGAATCATACCCGTAACTAATGAAATGACAACTGAAGATGTGGTTGAGCATTTATCATGGAAATAAAAATAGAAAAGGTAATATTAGCTGTAGGTACTAACGTGCTGTCCTGATTGAAACTAGCAAAAACCAATTGCCTCTCAGGTTCCCCTGCGACTGTAGCAAGATTCATAATCTCGTATTGGAGAGCTACTGTGATCTTGATGGAAGAAGTAATGCAATTTCAGGTTTCTTTCTCTCCCTTTTGGCCTTTAGTGAACCAACGTTCCAAAACTAGAGTTTATTACTACTTGCTGTTGCTTAGTATTATATAGATACCATGAATCAGTTGCCAACGAGCCGATACGGATGAAGTTCCCTTGCTATAATTTAAAGCTCTAGAACAACTTCACGTGTAAATTTATGTAGAGCTTAAGCTCAATATCAATTGCTGCACGTGAAACAGCCAGAAGAGAAGTCAGCACCAACGGAAGTGTCAGTTCGGGAAATTCTAATGCGTCTGGCGAAAAATCGTTACTAATTTATACAATCTAGCTAGAGTTGATGTTGCATCAATGAAATGTATTTCACTAAAACGAGTGCAGGTCGTAGACTGATGATGAAGACAAAACTAATAATGATCCGACCAAAGTTGCTAAAAATCAAAACAAAGTAATTTCCTGTACCACCCGCATGCGCATTAATGTTCTGACCTTGGTAGTCTGAGAATTAGTTGTTATTTTAATCCGGGGCTAATATAACCTAGCAACCAGACACCATATTTCACTGAATTTGTTATCCTTGTGGTGACATTGCTACTAACTTTGGCAGATTTTCTTGGTTTTTAATATATGTTATTAATGTGCCAAAGCCCAAAGGTAGCTTTGGACCCATAAACTCAATCTTTCTCAAAAATCCCAATAATATCGTTCTCATTCTGCGATGCTGTAAAGAAAATCAAGTACGAATTTCTAGTTTAGTCCATTGTAAATGACCAGAACTCTTGCAGTAAATAGCTGCCCACTGTAGCAGTAGCACACTGTTTTTAATTTTAGTCTTGAGACTTTCATTTTATATGCTAGGCAGAATAGAATGTACTTCAACAAAATTAACTGCTTATGCTCAGTTATATAGCAATAATTACTGTAAAAGAGCAGAAGCAGATAGATTTTTCTCTGTTGATATGATAGTACATTCTATTCCACATAGCGTGCAAGTACAATGATTAAAAAAGTGGACAAGTCAGGACTTTCAGCATATTGCTGATTAGTACTTAGTTAGGAGCTTTAATTCTCACACCCCAGATTGTCTGAGGGAGAAAATTGTCATCGTAGACTTAGGCCACGGTAGAGTCTGCCATTAGCTCGCCTCTGCTGGCAACTTAAGTTGTCATGATAGTATGAGCATGGTTTTCAATGATTTAATTTTATTGGGATGACAATGTGCTTTGGTACTTCTCATCTTGAAGAGTTCTATGGACAAGGATATGAGACAACAATTTTTATATTTATATTATATTGACTAAGAATATACATTGTAGTATGACCTACACGTACGTAATGATTTTTTTCCTTAAATGAAAGTTAGATGAGAAAACCAATATTCTAATAATAGTCTTAGATTAGACAGTTTAAACCTACATGTAGATACTAGCTATGAGATAGAGTGCAAACGTCACGGAGAGTATTATTTTGCCATTCTATGTCTGAAATTCTAGGCTAAAGTTTTGTAGGTTTGTGGAAGGGAGTTCTATAGAAATGTGCCACCACGTGTGATATTGAGTAATTTCAACGCATTGTGTTGTTTACTGGGTATCATAGCAATTATACATTTCAGCAGCCTGCCTCTGTGTAATGCTAAGATTCAGGTTCTGAGTGTATAAGTATATTAGTATTCATTTGCAGAGCAGTATGTCACGAGCAGCCCAATCTAAGTCAAGGGCTGACAAGAAAGGTGGACCTTCAGCACCTACTCCAGCTATAACTCATGAAATAGTTCCAGGAAAGTATACTGATGTTGACTGGTAAGTCTCTTGCATTGCATGTACTGAATATGGCATCGCCTATTTTATATATCAACAAAAATAGTAATTGCGACATGTATGGTGTTCCGAGGCAAAAGTTGTAAATCATTAGTCTAATAGAGTAATTTTTGATGAAAAGTAGTGCTGGGTGCATTTTGTTTATTTTTTTCCTATAGTATACCGACAACAGTTCTGTTATCATCACCAGAGGAAAAGTTGTGTTTTCTGAGGCATTCGGATGTACAGTTTGAATTTTATAATTTTTGACTAGTTCATTAATAATAAAGTAATTAGTAAGCCTTGGAAACTGTACATGCTCTTCCTATCCATGAACGGTTTTCTTAATAACTGACTTTAAAAGTTTCACTGGCTGTGCATATTGACTATGAATATTGTGGTGAAACAGCCTGCCAAGACATAGACTGTGTTCTTGTCCTGATATGCATTGACATTGTTTACATGATTATTCATTCACATATGCATTACACTTATCCATATTTACCCATTCATGCATTATTGTCTTACCTTGTACATTTATTATACACGCATGATTACACTCTTATTGTTATAATCAACTTCTTATCGTGTGCTCTATTATTGTATCCACCAATCAGATTATTGTAACTACACTTGGTTTTTCCCACATATTATAAGCAATTATCTTCTCTTAATCTGATTGTACAAGACTGAGTCTTTTACCATATACTTTTCCAAAGCCGATATCTTGGAATAGGCTCATACTTATATACTTTCCATTTCGGACTATTGTAAGCACCTTTTGTGCCAAGGCCGACCCTTCTTGTGGCCGATGTTGGGCGGAACCATCCATGTTGTTGCATCAGTTCCGGACCCTCTTTTTGCCGGAAGTAGATTTAGTATATAAGGTAGCACATTTGCTGTATGAAATCAGTTGTTAATTGCGCTCTAATAAAGCAACATCTCCTAACTCAAACCTATAGAGGCTTACTCTTGTAGGCGGGTAACTCCACCGGCGGATCCATAGATCTATACGGCTAGAGTTCATCCCCATTCTCGTTTAAGCATATCTCTACATCACTTCTACGACTTAGGTCGATCCCAGATTCTATATGAATCTAGCGCCGGGTTTAAGTTCCTAGAATATCAGATCTTTCACTACACTCCTCTGGAGTATAAAGTCTACAGACTTACGCCGACCCTGGACTCTTTAATGAGTCTCAGCATCGGCCTACATCCAGATATATAATAACAAGAGCACCTAATAACTGTTCACTTTTTTATGTGATGTGTGGAAGGTCACTTGGTCGTCCTCTACCAATTTCCAAACCCTTCACATACTCGTGCCCTCGGCACCCGTATGTAAACAAGCACTAAAACATTACAATATAACTTTTATTAACCAAGATGAAATTTTGTATAATGGTCTGTGTAAATGGCTACAATATACGTCATGTATTATTAATTAAAATGGGATGTTCATTGTTCTGTAGTTACACCTACATTGTTTATCATATTTGAGATATTTTGTCACTTTTGACTTTATTGTTTGCTCTGAGTGTGTTACAATATAGATATTGAATTGAAAAAATTAAGCTAGTAACTTCTAATTGTCTCTTCAATATTGGTAGTCATGCATCGAGCATTAAAACGAGTGAAAAATGAAAAGTTGGATCTTTCCTCAGTATCTTCTTCACTTGTAAGCGCTTCTACATCAGGACCAGAGTCTCAGTTTGATCTTCTCTTCAACTATAACATGTAGGACATGTTCTTCTTGTTTTATTGCCAGTCTTACTTTCATATCAAGTCTAACCAAGTGGCATTATTTCATTTTCTAATTAAATGGAGCCAAATTCTTTTTGTCTAATTTTGTTTTGACCTATTAATTTACTTTACCTTCTTAAACTTTTACTAATCATCACGTTGATCGTGGTATGATTTTGCGATGTATTATTTCAATATTTTGTTAAAATATTTCTCATTAATAGAATATTTCAACTGATTATAATTTTGGAAGCCATTGCTTTAAATATGACATCATTACCTGAGAAAATACCATTTTCTTAATTTACTAATATTGGGACATAGGTTTAGTAAGCCTGCTAATTCTACTAAGAACTCTTGAGTTTGCTCCTCTGAATAATCATGTCACAATCAGCTGATCGAGAACGAAGAATTACATTCAAGGAAATATCCGATGATGTGAGAAGAGTTAGTAGCACTGTTAAACTGATCATTTCAACTTCCAATCGTAGAAGTTTGACTGGTACCTCGATTGGCCACAAAAACTCTCACAGCAGCATTTCATCTTTCTCGCGGACATCTATTAAGCATTCACCATCTGATACTTTGTCCATCCATGGGAGTTTAGGTCACACTCAGAATGGTATTGAAGTAAAAACTAGTAGCTCAACTAACCAGGTCGGAAAAGTGCGATCATCATCTCTTGGTCACAAAAGGTCAAGAAGTAGGTCAAGGACTGTGATCGATACCAGAAGATCTGGTAGTTTCAAAGAACAAAAACCTGTATTGCTCGGAGACATTTCAATGATTGCAAAGTTTCGCTCAAAAGCCAAGTTCAAACTGTTGATTGCACGAAATATATTACGCCAACGAAACAAAGTAGCCCGAATTGCACTAAAGTAGGCAGCAGCCAGCTTTTATCACCTTACACTATCTGATCACAAAGAAAATCTATTTAAAGAGTTTACTGTAAAAATTTTATGTAACACCCGTAAGATGAATTATATACAATTCTATGTTACATGGGACCTATTATTTAATAATGCATCGTTTTGTTTCTTAGGAATCGTATGTTGGAATTGGACGATGGAGAGGATTTCATATCTGATATAGTTGAAGAAGTCGTCTCAGGAACACTCAATATAATCTATGATAAATACATTGAAAGACAACTCTTACCGTATACTATCTCTCAGGCCAAAGAAGCTTTGCTCACCATAATTGACGTAAGTTCGATTTCTTGTTTTAAGCAATACACCTGAAGGGATCCACTCCCATCAAGGTATCCCCAACGTGGAGTTGCTCAACTTTGATTTGTGTACATCATGTCCTTGACTGTATAAAAGTTCAATGATTTTTAGTTTTCGTATGACTGCTAATTCGTTAAAACTAATCGTGTAGATTTGAAGAAAAGGCCATTTCCATTTATGCATTTTATTATCCAAAAAGTCTACATAATTATGTGTCCTTGTATGCATTCTTTGCTCATGAGATCCCACTGAATTGAAAGGTGATACAAACGACAATGTGCCAAAATCTGGTAATGCATAGTGGTTGCTTAGGAAACAATTTTGTGTATAATAAACAACACTGCCCTCCATTTGCTACTGTCATTGCTCATAGCCATTACATGTCAAATAAAGACTTGTTCTTACTCATTTGCAGTGGCGTTTCTTAGCCTCTGATCCAGGAGAGGTTGATCCAAGCATTGATCCTACATGGCAAGAAGATGAAGAGCCAACAGCAGCAATTCCAGATTGCTGGGCACAAGGTTCAGTGCCTAAAACTATTGTAAAAACTAGAGCTGCCAGTGTCTTGTCGCTAACAGAAGAGAGGGCTAGGTAATGTCGTAATACGATCATGCCACTATTATAAATATAGTGACATTTTGACAGTCTCCTGTTTTTTATCAGAACTAGCGTCACTCGATATCATACTCAGATTTTCATATTATATACCCATGCCTGTGCATACTGCATGTACATACTAGTGCATGTACTTCATGTACATGTATGCATACTACATCACATACACATACTACATCATATACACATTTACGATTTTGATTACAAAACTGTCCATGTAAATATTTCAGCATTGTGAATGAGCCAATAGCGGAGGAGGAAGAAGCTTGTAATGAAATTAAGCTTGACGAAGAAGCTAAACCATGGGAGATAACTGACGAACAGTTACTATCGGATGATATGGTTTGTTTTATTGATTCCATGCAACTTCTTGCATTGAAATATCTCTTGTAACAATATTGTTACGTCATGTACAGTAAATAGTGTGTGGATACTAGTGCATGCTGTCATGGCTAGATTGCCTATACATCCACCACGAATAATATATTTCTATAACTGTGATATTGTGCATATACCCCAAAAGTGGACATTATTTTCAGACACTTGAGTTCCATGGCTTCAGGTCACAACATAAAGTATTAACATGTAAGATAATAGACTATCGCCAAATTCCGTAGGATTGTCTTCTCTACAAAAAGTATGGAAGTCTATTTTGTGAGGCAGAACAGACAACTCTAACAAATCGTTATTAAAAAATGTTATCGGCTCAAAATGATTTACGAGATCACAACTAATAAATAGTGCAAGAAAACGTAAAATTATAGACATTGTGAGTTTAGGTTTTACTTGGTTCAAACTGTTTTATTAAGTAACAGGATATGACATATTATGTATATAATACGTGTGATTCTAAAATGGCGCCATAAATTAGTGGTGGCAACATAATGATGTACATAATGTACATATACATGCAGTGTAAAGAGACTAGGGTGCATTATAATAATATTATTATCACCATTTCAGCCTTCAGTAAAAATAACTGAGGAAGTACAAGCAGCTCAAAAAAAGAAAGAAAGCTACGGTGTACAGGTACCACCTGTGGGTACAGAGATACCTCCCCCTGTACCCGTGCCAGCTCCTCCACCAGGTTCTAAGGCTAGGAAAGGAAGGACTAAGTTTCGAGCGAAGAAAGGTCGTCTGCAGTCAGCAGGGCTGAGAAACATGACGGAGAGTCTAGACGAGACAGAGAGAAGAATCACAACAGAGGAGAGAATGAGAACGGGTCCAGCCGAACAGCAGACAACGAATAATTCTACTAAGCTTGGTACAATGCCAAAATCTGTGGGCAGCATTCTTAAGGTGAATACCATACTATATTTATGCATATTATCATTAAATACATGTACTTCATGTACATTATAATATTATGTATTATTTCCAACTGTTACACACAGTGTTGAGATGCTTAAATCTTTCAATGACATTATATTATCAAACATGGCTGCCAACTGAAATTTGAGAAGTTTCCCTGTATACCATCTCTTTGAATGCTGCACCTTAAAAAGTACAATATATGCATCACATAATAATCTCCTATTTACTAACAGTCATCACAAACGAATTCCGTGTCAACAACCAAGGAGGTAACTGATCTCAGCACCGCATATTCAGTGCATTATTATTTGCTGTTGTCTGCATGCACTCTCCGTTCCTATGTGTTATATACAGTGTATATACATATATATGTATATCTCTAGCTTGTGCTTTACTTCTAATATGATGAGATGTACTGTAAATATGATGTTGTGTAATTACATTATATTATATGCAGTCCTATCGGTTTATCATATTGTTTCAAGATATATTTTTAGGTGACATAGAATTACTTTCAGTAAATGATAGAACATAGCAATTAGCAAATCACCACATGTATGAAATGTTTCACTACCTTTATTGGATTACTAAGTTTAGTGGATCGTATATAATTATGGTTACATGCATTAAAGAATAGGTGATGCTGTTAATTACTTGAACACTTAGCTACAGGGTAGTTTGAATTACGCAAGAGTTTGCTGGGTATTTGATATTACATTAGTTGGAGAGAGAAGTTGAATAGTTTTCCTATTTCAACCAACACACTTGAATTTCTAATCGCAAGTATCTATTTTACTTAAACAACTAAAATGTTTATTTTTGATCAACTTTAGGTGAATGTATGATATATCTTTACAGTTTCAAGCTGGTCGACCTCCCGGCAGCAGAGATGTCTACTATGATGAGCAAGGCAATGTGATCGCCATGTCCAAGATTAATCCAGAAAAGCTTCCCACCCACAGGTTTGTGTTTGTCATAACGCAATGATGTTGAACAAAGAACTTATCTGCCCTTCCTATGAAATATTAACCTTGTTATAACCTTTGGTAAAATATATTTATGCAGATGTGTTATTCTTTATTTTTTACTTCTCCATAACTATATTATACATAGATAAATGGGTAATTTGCAATTGTAGAATAAAGACTAAGTTCTACGTGATAGATCCAGCTGTTGAGGCAGCTCAGGCACGTCTCGATGCTATGAGAACTGGTCGATACACAGCATCAAAGCCAAAGAAAGGACCGTTGCCTATTTCAGATAAGACTAAACTAGACAAGACGAGTGTATTAGACTACCGTTCTGTAAACAGTCATGTTATAACTCACACTCGGTCTAAGATAGGAACTAAAGGTGACATTTCAGCCACTCCCCTTCCGCCTCCAATGGTAACTTTATGATATTTAAATTGTAAATTAATGCAATTAAAATAATGATAATCTATAAAATATTTTGTTAAGCATAGTCTTCACAATGTCGTGAGTTCACTGGAATACTTCTTGTGAAGAGCATGTTTTTATTTTTGGAGTGTTCCTGCATTTTAGATTGAGTCGATGGAGTTGGCACCAGGAGCAATAGTAAGGGAGGGTGACAGAGTGAAGAGAGGGCCCAAACAGGTTGGTTGATAGTCCTCAGTATATATTATACTATGTAGTTGCTAGGTAATGGGGTATCATAGCAACAGGTTGGTATGTGGAGAGAATTCGGTCGAGTAACAGTAAGATATGTTACTGTATTATGACAGTAGTGTAAATAATTTTTAAATCTTATTATAGTTTAAACTTTAAAACATGTTGTTTTAGTTGAGAAGAACTGCTGATAAATTACCAAAGAGCGACTCTCTACGACCAGTTGGTGTAGAACCAGATATGACTATCTCTGTACAAGAGTTGTTGGGTAACAAGGGGCCTAGAGTAAGGATAGAACCGACCCCGGTACCACCCATAATTGGTAAACACGACATGAACAGTATGCAGAAGGTTGTCACGTCTTGAGCAAGATCACGTGCCAACCTAACAGAATTTAAATGGATGTTGAATTTCCGCTATACTGTACAAAACACCACTTTTTGTTTCATAGAGTTCTGCGATACTCTAAAACTGCTAAGTTATGCACACAGGTAAACAGTAAACATAGATTCTGTGTGCTGTGCTATGAAACTGGAATATCGAAGTTATCTACCCCTGTACTGGAGTCCTTGGAATATATTGAGAAAAGCAGACAACTCTGACATATTTATCATTATTTTATATAATACTGATGGAACCAGAGCACATGGTTCAGAGTTAGTAGTTTGCCTGATTTACATGTACATTTTACAGTTACTTGTGATTTATCACTATTTCCAACTAGTTTGGCTACAGCTAACATGGAGTTATCACATATTTATGTAAAATGTATAGGCCTAATTTTCATATTTTTATTCATTATGATTCGGAAATACATGAATCCAAACACCATGCAACCTACTACAATATAATATAATATAATATCAACAAATGCTACCTATAGGCTGGTGATAGGCGTAGTAATACATACAAATATTTAATCAGCAGAGCAGATTGAACTCCTCTGGAAGCTCGTCAATAAAAATAAAATATAATGATATACAAGTGTATGTATTATACAGCATTATAATAGAAAACCTAATAATGTATTAAAATATAATAACTTTGTAAATTGTAATTAAAACATTCTTATAGAACTAATTAAATAAGGAAAAAATGTAAAAGCACTGTTGTACCAGTAAATATACAAATGTAAAGTGGCAAAGATGGTGAAAGGAAGACACTAATGCAATTCAGCTAAAACTCGTCTTTTCACTGTTCGTTATCAAACTCAGTAAGTATCAAAGATAAAGTAAAGGTCTGAAGAGATATCAGTTTTTTTCTCTATTTGAGGTGAAGGCGCCTCCGCCATGCAGGCAATACATGCCTTCCTAACACCACTAGGAATTTGCCCAGGATGAAACCAGATGTGAAACCAGATGTTCGGTCTGCAAAGCCAGCACCCTTAACACTAAGCCACGCCTGTTTCTAACTGAGGTGCCGTCTAAACTTCTTTCAATCACTCTATCAGCTATATTTTATATCCCAGTAGATATTGACACACTTAGTATTCATGGATCAAGTTTATAACATAGGGCAATTCCTCCCGTGGAGGAGAGGGGTGGGGGGGGGGCGGAATCGAACATACAGGTTATTTATTATAGATGGGTTACATTACATGTGCCTTCCTTTCACACATCTTTGCTAGCACTAAATTAAAGTTGTATCAGCCAATTTAATTGGACAAAAGCATATCTCCACATGACCAGGTGGTGATATTGCTCTTAAAAACAGTGGTAAATCTAATGTATAAGTAATAGTAGAAATACTGCAGAACACCTGTGGGAGAACCTCATTACTGTGTCTAGTGGAGCATATTATAAGATAGTATAGTACATAATATGGTAGGCAGTAGAAGCTTGACTAACCAAACTACTGATAGTTTATGTAAGCTAGGAGTCCAACAACCAAACTTACCATCACTTCTGTGCAAATCCATTGAATTTTGATAAGTTGCTAATGACTAGTTTATATAATGTGAATATTTCCAATTATTTAAAAGAGTACCAAAAAATTTCAGAGTGACATCATTCTATTGAAAAAGCATCATTTTTTAAATAAGGGAATTTTTTTTAAATTGGTGTTCAAATTATTCAAACACTTCATATTTACACAGTGAAGTGAGAGTAGTTGATAGAGGACAAGTGTGTAAGCCCACATAGTAATAGCTGCACAAAAAACGTTTTATTAAATAACCAGTTACTAATCTACTATAACACCAAGTCACAGTCGGTATGATGAGTGAGTTGTAATCGCATTTATACTCTGTATTATAGTGACTATCAATATTTGTAAAATGACTAAAATACAATGTGAAGTACACAGGCTACATACTACAATGTATAATACAATGTGAAGTACACAGGCTATATACTATAATACTATATAATGGTGTAAGTAGAAACCCATAAAGATGAATGTGTACTACCTGATAAAAGTGGGCGTGGTCTCTAGTGAGCATTGGTGTGGATATGCATGCATATGTGATATCTCTGGTCAGTGAGGATATGACGTGTAGGCTATATCGATGTCTATGTAAATATCATACTAGTAACCACTCACTGCCAGACCTACAATTGTATATACAAACAACACTATTAGTATCATAGTAGAGTGGAGCTATAACGCCTACTATACAGGAACAGGCATAACTATTAATAGTCTGTAATAAACTTTAGAAGTAAAAACCGAATAATAACAATAAAATTCATATGTTGCCTAACTAATCTCGAGTAACTTGGAGAAAAGTGCAAGAAATATCCTTAGTACTAGAGTAAAATTTGTATTATTATTTTTATGCATAAGGCACCTGCAGTATTACATTTATCCACTTTATAATTAGCTGTCATGCACTACCGTATAACAGAACCGACCTTGATATTATAAGGATAGGTGTTCCCATCATGCAAGGAATAGAGGAACAGAGGCTATGGGGGAAATACAATGTTATAATGAGAATAAATACGTAATATGTAGTACTGTACCTTCACCATGCTGTCTATTCCTCCAGAGAATAATCTACCCTTGACAACAGCCAGGCAGGCCACACTACCTCCATGTCTGATGAGTGTTTGCTTACAGATCATGTTATTCTGACTCCAAACCTACATGTAGATGTAGAGTAACAGTAACATGTACCTCAGTAGGACAGTGCAGACTACATGTACAGCTGTACATGTAGATATAGTATAACAGTAGCATGTAACACAGTAGGACAGTGTGGTCATACATCATTAGTTGCTAGCACCGCAATCCACTGGCAACTTTCCAAATAAACAACGGTAATTTTACAAATAATTCAAATAAACGAAAAATAATCAAATAGTTTAAATTAATGAAATTATCACAATTTACACACATTATTTACAATATTCTTAAAATAGCAAGAGCTGGGAATAATCTGATACTTACACGTATAGTTCTGTCATACGATGCACTGAACACTAGAATACCCCCCGGGCTCTGCATCCATGTTAGTGCATACACAGTCCCACTGTGACCTTGCAATGTCGTCACTTGTTCCATGGTAGACAACTCCCAAACCTAAAAGTGAGCAAGTAATATTTACAAGTCAAGTAATGAATCAGTAATTAAACCAGTATTCCGTATAAAATAACATTAACATCGAAGTTATCCAAATATACGTATGTAGTATGACTGTATACATAAATATAAACCTATATATATGACTGTATACTCACATGGATTACTTTCTCATATGTCCCACATAAGATATATTTATCAGTGACAGCAATGGAATACACACTGCCACCATATGTCTTCAAAGTCGTTGTAATTTCTAGTGTATCCAAGTTATATATCTACAGCATAGAGCACACTTGGTACAATATACTATATCTATGTATATAATATTGTGTTCAGCATCGTATAACAACAGCATATTATAGAGTACTGGTTATTGTGTAATATGATAATATCACATATATGTATATACATGCATATGAATATCCATCATATATCGAACACACACGTATTCCAGTATGCCGTAAGGGGATGAAATCATGTGTAGTATACGTCAGTTACCTCCATAATCTACAGCATAAAGTCAGTTATATATACAATGTAGTAACTAGTCTATGAGCATTACCTCTATAGTTTGATATGATCCACAATAAAGTTCCCTATCAGTAGCATAGAGAGCCCTCACCCAGTGATTGAACCCAGAGATTTCCCTCTTCATCTGATGTTTACTTGAGGTAGCTGACCATACCTGGAAAATAAAATGATTTTAATACCTAAAATGCACTTAATGGTGCCGTGCGAAAAACCATATTATAATGTGTAGACAACTCCTAAGAGACTGAATAGAAATAGCAAGCATAACCTCCTTTGTTTTAACTAACCTTGACAGTTTTGAGACTACCACTGAATATCATAGCCTTAGAGGCTGCTAGAGTACAGACGGGGTTATCATGAGCATCGAGGGTGTCGACTAACTCAAAGTTATTGTCTATATCCCAGACCATGATCTTAGTATCCTGTGAGCCAGAATAGAGTTTGTTTCCATAGACAGTGAGGGCCAGAACAATGCCATGGTGTCCCTCTAACGTCTTTACACACTTGTAGTTGCAGCTAGTATCCCACACCTACATGTGCACAGTGTAAAACTAAAGTATATCTACGTAATACAACTGAGATATCGTATAACACAGCTAAACAAGTGGATTCTGTGAACAATTTCATTTGACATCAAATTCAATCCATGTATAATCAAATACATGTCTACATGTGTCAAATTGAAATGATTTTATGTTATTAGTAAACAAATTTGCAGACTAAAGGAAGTGTTTATATACTCAGCGACTGTACACACAGTCTTGCCTTCGATTTGGGGTAAACAATATCAAAGGCTACAGTAACATTGTTCAATGCTTAAATAGTTGGTAAACATTTAGCAATTGAATTATGGCATTGGCTTGCCGTCAAGCCAAAGTAAATGACGATACACCCAACAACTAAGTAGAAAGCAGACAATTTTTGAATAGTTTTTGAAATTATCTACTCCTAATTGAAGGCAACAAAACTCCAAAATGATGACACATTTAGGTGGACAGTCTGGGGACTGCCGAATTCCTGAACTTGCCTTAAATGTTGCTTTTACATATTACGATATAAAAGTGCTCTTTGCCTGGAAAAGGTATAAACCAACTATTTCCTTCTATTGGGTGCAACTACATTGTCCGCACATCAATGGGACAACTTGCCACCTTTCAAAACCTAGGGTGGGAAATCTGGTATAGTGTTATGACTAATCGCTGAATGAAAGCATTCATCCCACTAAGCCACTAGACTATCTACATAACTGTGATCCACATGAGGTACACATATAATGTACAAACACTATAATAAAATTGATAGTTGCGTCTACACGCTGTAGTAAATAACTACCTTGACCAGGTTGTCAGATGATCCACTAAAGAGGAAGTCATTATTTGCTGCCAAGCACCATACAGGCCCATCATGCCCCACACAGGTTCCCTTACACTTGACTATAGTCTCTGTATCCGGTATCCTGGTTATCTGTTTCAGCTGGTCCAACTCCTCCTATTCATACAATGTAACATGTTGTTGTGTGGACCAACTGCACTGGTCAACATTCAATATACTGTAGATGAGAACAAGCAAGGAATGGGGAGTATAATATTTCCAAGTCCATGCTGTATCATGTATATGATATCAATGTTTACCAGAATAATCTGTCTCTCCCTCCTTCCTTCTGTTATCTCTTTATGTGCCTCGTCCAGGGCCACTGACATTCTATTCACATGGGCTATCAATTCTGGAAACAAGATGTGTAGTACTTACAGTAGGTGATCATACGACTGAGGACCACGGGCTACCAGTGTTATCAGGTCTTTAGATTATGAACAATTTACAGCTATGAAAACTAGAGCAGACAAATTTTTATCCCTTGTACTGTACATGAAAGGCTACATTTTATTGCTGAATCCATCAACAAGCATACATTTAGAACTACTATTCTGTCAAACCTCCATCCACATAGGAACATTTTGAGCATCATCTAATATATTTAGTTACATACTTGTATTGTCATTATTTTATCAAGGCCATAAGCATAGAACATGAGAGAGAGGGAGGCCATAATAGAAGAATGGCAAGACGCTTACGCTCTTTCTCTGCCTCCATCTGCTCAAATCTCTGGTTGAGGCCTCGCAGAGAAGTCAACATAAAGTCAATGTCCTCTCGGGCAGATTTATTCTCCTGTTTTATCTTCTCAAGGCGACTCTCGCCTTCCAGACCATTCCTGAGGTTATTATATAGACAGCCTTTGACATGCTCCGACAGGTTCTGCCTGGTACTCACAAAGTCACACCTAGAATGAAAAAATATATGAAAACATACAGCAAGTGCTTGGTGATACGCAGTAGGTCTTTACCATCATACAGTAGGCACAATCTTTGTAGATTGACATTGCTGTGTTATATGCTCAACAGAACAATTTGAAAAAAAACCTAACAAAATGAAATCATCAGCCTAAAATATTTATTACCCACTAGACCCAATGCCATGAAGTTAACATTAATACACACTGTACACACTGCACACTCATGAACTTACCCATTCTTGTTATTTGGACACATAAATGAATTACAAGTGTGTAAGTGTGATTCCAGATCCTACAACAACAACAGTAATGTCAGCAGTTCTATTAGTATAGTTGCTAGTCACTACGCTTTTGGTTATACCTGTAGATATTATAATATACATGTACTACTTGAGTATCCTTTATTGCCAAAAGAAGAAGACAATTCCCAGTCTTGCATAAAAATTGATTATCGTAGCTTGACAACAACGGAAAATTAAACCCAATGCACTCTGTCATAAAATATTCACATACATGACTGTAGGTTTACCTTTTTGAGGAATCTCGGACATTCCCTGCTGTTGGGACAGCTCATTACAGAGAAGTCGCAGTGTTTTTCATGCTCATAACGTTCAGATATTTTGAGCGTAACTTGGCAGCCTCCCCGGTCAACTACGTACTCGCCGGGTTGGGACGGTGACTTCATACACCCGTGTTTACAGTGAATCATTAGCTCACCAATCTGCTCACTGAGGGCTATGTTATCTACTATGTACTTGGAAGGCTTGCGGTCTATAGGACATACTTCATTTACACTCTCCCTTACACACACCTTACAAAACGTGTGCTACAATATACAATAGATAGACATATCTACATGATAATACTATCAAGATTGAGCTACTTTTCCCACTGTAATATCTCCTATATCTAAGTATATAATTTGTAACAGAGGGATCCAATGAAATGTATAACAAAATTATTACACCCAACACAGAAAAGATGGAGTAAGTTTCTTTCTAGTTTTATTGTAATATCTACTGATTGGGTTTATCAGTGTTTATATTATTCATGTAGAACCTAGCATTATAGACTATAGATTATCATAGAGCATAGCATATAGCATAGCATAGCTTATAAATCTATAGAATTGGTAGAGGATGGTAGGACTTACTCCACAGGTTGTTATCACTGGATCCTTGAACACATTGGAACAGACAGGACAGCAGAGTCTTCTGTTCAGTGGCTCCACAAACACATATATTTCCTACACAACATACAGAAAGCATCCCAATACAGTGTACATAGCTAGTAATAGTACAATGTATATTGCGCATTTTTTCTATCTTACATAAGCCAGTCTAATTAGCTTGCTATAGATCTGACTGTCAAACTATAAAAAAGTCAGGTTTTCCCAACTGGTACAAAACTAAGAGAATACAATACGATGAGGCTATCCGTCGCAAGAAACGATCGCATCATTCAACGACTACGCCCAAGGATGTAGGCAAAACAAACCTTTTCCGGAGAGACTGGGAATCCATCTGTTATGTTGAACGGGTTATTCTCTAGTGGCTGTGAAAAGTTGAAAAGGTTTGAGTTTGAAGAAGAATGTGAAGACGCCAGATTATTCCTGACCAGAGAAGAGTTGGAGCCGTGGTGCTGCTTGAGATTATCTGAACTAATCATTCCGGTGGAGTTAGCTGATGATACCTACAAGCATATGCTATCATCGTAACTTCTATCATTATAAACAAAACAGATATAGTAACTGACCCATCGCGAGCAGATTCAACATACTCCCAGCCTCTATCATATTTCCCACACCATGCTCATTTGTAAAATGGCTAGTATAAAGGTGACAACCTCTTGGACTTTCTTATTCTAAAATCGTAACAAACAATCAAAATACAGCTGAGAATTACAGGCCTACATGCGATTTAAAACAAATCTGGTTACCTGATCAAAATGAGGCGTTTTTGGCGTGTCAAAGTTGAAGGACGTCTCAGAGCAGCCACTTTTTGGTCTAGTTACAGCAGCTGTAAAATTTAAAATTGTACCTTAAGCAAATAATATATAAGGTGAAGCTACTAACTAAGATTGTGACCATGTGTTTGATTTTTCTAACCTAATCAATTATCAATGGCATACAATATGCTTATTTCATCAATGTAGAAGGTAACTGATAATAAATACTATAATTGTTTATATAGATCTTATACCCATATCATATCTAATTGAATAATTATATTCTTGCTTGAAAAAAATGTAAATTTAAAATTATTTAGCTATTGAAAAAAATTATAAGTGTTCGTGGATTGAATGTTACTTGAGTGGAGAAGTCAAATTTAGTAGGCTAGTAGTAGCAGGGGAGAAATAAGTCAAAATCAAAAATAGCCATGAAATTAATAGCTATTTCCAATTCAATATAAATGAATAAAATAAATCCATGAGATGACGAAGTTTAGTTTGTTATTTTACACTTAAATTTTTTTGTATTCATATTTATACCTGGTCTTTTAGGACTTTGAGGCAAGTGAGAGATATTTCCATTACTTCGAATCATAATAACAACACAGAGATAATTTATTTACTGCTAGTTACAAATGGCCAACAGTAAAACTAACATTTTTACTCAACAGAAACTAAAATGAAGTTTTACACCAACTCCAACTCCAAAATAAAAGTTGAAACACAAGCACATTATTTCCTGTTATAGATATCCAATAGCATATCGTTTAACAGTCGGAACTTATTTTTTATTTTCAAAGAGGCATTGCAATTGGACAGTTTTTTGACAACCTAGCTCTGCGTTCTTAGTAAAAACGAACATTCAGTTCTGCGAGTCATAAACACAGTGCCCCGTTTAAAACTTTCAACTAACTCTCTAACTATCATGTGACAGTATTATTATTATTGCCTTTGCTTTTTACATTATTTTTAGTTTTATAATAAAATATAATTTAAAGTTTTATTTATAAAAGAAAGCTGTAAGACAACAAGCAAAAATAGTAAGGCTTGTTCTATGCAAATTATTTTTATTTCAATATCTGAGACACGAGTTTTCCTTCCCTTCTGATGAAACAGTGTGGGTGTTTGAAATCAATTACACCCATCACATGTGATGTTTGTTACATGTATTGCATATAATAAAACATTATATTATTTATTACACAAGTATATTTTATTATAATTATTGATTATTATTATTTTATAGTCAATATTCATGTTGAATATTGAATACAATTAGTTGCGAATTAATAATTATTATATATTCGAATATTTTTATTATATTGTATTATCTTACTCCTTGGTATTAATTATTATTATATATATACAACCATAATAATTCTGATTATTAATTATTATTGTTATTATTGTTATTAGTTGTATAAAGGAGTAAGAGTCCCCTCTTACTTGGTTATATATAATATTAATTATTTATATAATTATTATATAGTTTAATATTATTATTTACCTATTTATTAAAGCTATATAAATTATATATACAATGCTATGTATAATAATATAATTATTAATTAAATTAATAATTATAATATTAACATGATTATAGATTATGATTATTAATTTATAGAATTTTATATATGATGTACTGCATTACGCACTAAATGGAACTGTGCTGGAGCACACTGACAATATCCTATACTTGGGTCTGATACTACAAAAGAACCTGAGATTCGTTGCTCATATCCAAAATAAAATACAGAAAGCCAAAAAACAGCTTGGAATGGTAGGAAGGGCCCTTATTGAGCACCAGAAAGCGGGAAACTCACAGCCTACAAGTGGCTATGTCTGCCTCACCTAGAGCATGGAGCTGCTACCTGAGATTCCGCTGCAAAGTAAGACATCGAAGCACTGAAAAATGTTCAGGGCCAGGCTACAAGATTAATTACGAATCTAAAGGGCAGACAGAAGATGGACAATGTACAACAGAAGCTTTGATTTTTACCAAGAACCTGGGATGCCCAGCATCATGCCGTCCCCCCCCCCCCCCTTGCACCTTAATTTCCAAAACCTTCCATAGCATATGTGCTGTTCTAAGCAGAACCCATTTTTTGATAATCTCAAAAGAATGAGTGACTTCAAGCATGGCCAAAAAGGATGTCAATCTTTCCGTTATGCTCCCAAGTGCATCAATGATGAGTTGTACCACACTTGCCTTTACGTCCCATAGTCTGGAAATCTCTCGGGCCAGGTCCTCATACTTTTCAATCTTATCATCCTCCTTCACCATCGTTCTTACATCTCCATAGACTGCTATGCCAATGATAATGCACTCTTTCATTCTCTTCTTCATTCTGTCATGTACTGAAATAAACTGACTGTCTCTCTGCCTCAGATGCTGCACAGGAAAGTCAAAGAGAGCAATTGGAACAAATGGTCCTACAGAACAAAGTAGTTCGTTTAATTAGCGACCTAGAAGGGAGGGAGGGAGAGAGAGAGAGCATAACCGAAACTAAGGCTGCTAGGATTACAGGACCTCAAGGAAGGACAGAGAAACCATAGACTCAAATGCTTTTATTCATTGTTTTCACTAGTAGGTTGTCACGTTGGTTTTTTTCTTGAGTTTGGAATGCATTCTAATCAAATCTCTGTTTCGCTTCATCATCACCTAATCTATTCATCTAAGCTGGCAGATAAAGTGGACCACATCAGTTTGTGCTGTCTCCTGCTTAATACTGGCCTATCATTGTATAATCTATATGTACATTGTATATATGAAGTTTCTCAATGTAGATCGCTTAACTATCTACTTGTTTGTTTAACTCAAAGCAATTAAAGTAAACCACTATTTCCTTCTAGTTTCTGCACTATGAGGAGGAAGTTTACAATATGTGCGTGTTTGTTCATATTCCTCGCTGAAATTCTGTGTGCTGCTACTATGCCAAACATAGTGTTCATATTGACAGATGATCAAGACGTTTTTCTAAATGGAACAGTAAGTACTCCCAAAATGTCTAACTATGTTGAGTTACAATAATTATGTTGCAGTTGAATAACTTCCTCGAATTAGCTTTTATTATTGCAACAAAATTTGAATGTCAACATTGTAACTAATAATATTCATGATTGCCAACTGTACTAAAGGTTTACATAAATTCTCAATTATCCTGGTAATAGTTTACATTTGTATTGCATAAACGGTAATTGTTGAATTTCATTGCATCTGTCATATAGGTGCTGGCAGTATGTTCCATTGCAGAAACATCATTGTATACAAGAAATAATTTTAGTCAAAATTTCATCCTTAGTTTCTATAGCAACATTTTAGTAAGTTTCCTATGAATTGCATAGCTTTCATTTCTGTCCATTGTGTAGCTTGTCTGTCTTATAGATTATGTCATTGTAGGGTCCCATGACCAAGCTAAAGCAGCTGGTCGCTTCTCAAGGTGCTACTTTCCACAACATGGTGCGTATACATTATATATATTGTCATGCTCATAATGGACCTGTTTACGTATGGCGATTTGCACCTTTACCTGCATGTACTAGTCGAGGTGCCCCAACATAACTGCCTCTTTTGCAGAGTTTTTGCTATTCCCCTATTACTGCAAATGTACATGTATATATCTGCTTGTAGTTTGTCACTACGCCACTCTGTTGTCCTAGTCGGTCAAGTATACTCACTGGTCAGTATGTCCATAACCACAGAGCTATCAACAACTCTATCAGTGGTAACTGTAGCAGCACTTCTTGGCAGCAAGGCCCTGAGAATAGGACATTTGTTACATATCTCAAGAAGCAAGGCTACACGACTTTCTTTGCTGGCAAATACTTAAACCAGGTAATCCCCTCAAGTCTTATTACTAGATTACATATTATTCTCTCTCGTTTGCAGTCTGTTGTACAACACTGTACACATTCTTTGACTAAATCCTGAAAGGTCAGGCAAACATGATACAACAAGATACAGCAGCCTCCATGCACTATTGTATGACAGATGGCTGTCAGATGTTATATTCCTGATTTAGTAGTGTTTAGTGTTTGTATGTCAATTTCTAAAACATTTGCCATAAAATAGTGGCTTACATGTACTAAGGGCTAAGAGCTTTTGTCATACATAATACTGTCAGCACCATACAACAGGACATATGTGTATGTGTTAGTATGTAAGATTTGTGGAATAAAGCATATCCTCAGAGTATTAGGCTGTTACTGTGTGTCATGATAATGCATACATGTAGCAATTTATCAACCAAACGTATGCATGATCTTAGTTCATCACCGCAGATCACAATCATTATCAACTGCTCTCCCAGTTTTTCTATATATTCTGTAAATATCAATGATGTCTTTCATTAATGTTGATACTAAAATGTATTGGTGTGATACCTCACTGTACTATACGCTATTTAATCCGATATTTATGATGCAGGTAGCCCTATCTACATACTTGTATGGTTATCTTCACTAACTTGTGCAGAACGGATGGGAATTGCACACAGCGCCATAGCGCCGTAAATCTCCCTCTTAAACAAAATTGTTTTTGCAATGTCCATAATCTCAGGTTAAGATAAAGGGAAAGTTTGCATAGATAATACATGTAGATATTTAGGTATCACTTACTTATCCAAATCTAATCAATGTTTGCAACGCTGTCAATATTCAGCCTTGTTTCAGTTTAACTCAATATAGAGAGCTTCTCCTCCTTAGTACAAGAATAGGCTTAAACACTTTGTATGTACTCTTGTAATACTACAGAGTTATATCTTGTACTTGTAGTATGGTAGAGACACTGTAGGTGGAGTGAAGCACATACCTCCTGGCTGGGATTACTGGAATGGTCTGGTAATATTATACATCCATGTATTTTGTAGCATGCTATAAATAAATTTCTATACATCTGTAGTAGGTCTCATCTATCCTTATCAGTACATGTAATAATAAGATTGTTTGAACAGCTTGAGGCTGAAATTGTAGATGAGGTGGCTACAACTTAATATTATTGTAGTTCAATCTAGATTATTGTAAATAATACACCTATTGTATTGCTTTGCAGTGGCTGCCTGTTTTATTATATATTTTACAGAACTCCAAGGGTCCTTATTGTTATAAATGTTTTGCTTTCATATTATGCCTGATTTTAGACATAACAATGTGTCCAGTACATTGTGTATTGTTGTAGGCATAATAATATGTACAGTACACTGTGTATTGTTGTCAAAGCCTGTCTTGATATGCTACTGCAGGTAGGAAACTCTAGGTACTACAACTATACTCTTTCAGCCAATGGGAGAGCAGAGAAACATGCAGACAACTATGAAGCAGACTATCTGACTGACGTTATAGTGAGTGGGTTTATATGTACAACACAACATAATAGTATCATGTAATAAATAGTATTTATACATAATTTGAAGACAACATCAACAGAATCAGGCCAAACAAATTATGTTATTTGAGCAACACTGTCTCCAGTTCTGGCAGCTTGATTTTGGATTGGAACTGTGAAATCCTTCACTCGATATACAAACTCCTGCATACCATATCATACCATACCATAGCAGAGCATCTGAACTGACTGGATTAGCTCCTACAGTAGACATGAGATTAGTTCCCTATTAGCTACTGTACTGTAGTAACTAGCAGTGCCTGTATGTTGAACACTTACAGTTATTCCTTTTTTTATTCAAAGTATCTATACAGTATAAAGTACTGTCTACTACTATAATACTACTAGCCTATCAGGCCTTGGTGTGTGGGTGACGACTGTAAATTTAGGTGAAATTTGTATTGCATGACTGGGATTGCATCTGCTAAACCATACTGGCTTGTACATTACTTGTATGTTGTGTTGTTATACAGAACAGAAAGGCTACAAGCTTCCTCAGTAAACAATTTGATAATGGGAAAGGGAAGCCTTTCTTTATGATGTTGTCCACTCCTTCCTGCCACGCCCCATTCACTCCAGCACCTCAGTACAGCCAGAACTTCTCTAATATGAGTGCACCCAGGACTGCCAGCTTCAATAAGAAATCCATGGTAAGTACATATGAATCATTGGCCTGGCTATGACCTGGTGACAGCGTTTTAACAGCTTTAGATCCAAGCAATTCATTCTCATTCTTCACTTTTGTTAAAAATGCGCCAAATGACTCTCAGTCTACACAATGTTCAAGAGTAGTGTCACATTACAACTCAATCAACTGCCCTTAGGAATGACTAATGCTGACACTTCTTGCACGCCAGTGTTAACTGAATGTGAAACCGACCTGTATTTGCTAGCATCTTCAGTAGATACATGTAATACTACCAAACTTCTTATTAAAGGTTAATGGGTGATCATTTGTCATGAACAACTTTTTCATTGTTTTCTTTCGACTAACTGAGGAGAGAAATAGGCAGTTTCATTTGCTTCCACTTTTCCCACCCACAAAGTTAACTTGTTCTTCAATGTCACGAGTTTTTGAGAAATGCTGACTAATGTTTGATTGTGTCTTTACATTGCATTTAAATATTCAAGTAGTTGAACTCACCAAAAGTTATTTTTGTGAAAGCTCTTGGGGACCCAACTTTGGGTCTGGACACACTGTGTTAGACAAAGATATACACATAGACATGTATTAGACATAGACTTAGATATGTATTTATAGCATTACCTCATACTGTGTTACAGGATAAACACTGGCTGCTAAGACAGGTAAAGAACCCAATGGGTAATGATTCCATGCAGTGGGTTGACGATACGTTTAGAAATAGATGGAGAACACTTCTATCCGTAGATGACATGGTAGAGAATGTAGTCAACCTCCTAGATAAACGTAACCTACTTAATAACACATACATCGTCTACGCTTCCGACAATGGGTTCCATCTTGGTACGTACAATTACTTTTTTTGGCAACTTACAAAGAGTCAACTTGACTCATCGTCAAATTTTCAATAATGTGGATCATTACAAATATCAAATAAACATTAAATATCTTTGTTTTTAGTTGACAGTATTTTAAGTGTTATATTTTCATTTAGTTACATCCACCAATCACATTGTAGGTCAATTCTCCTTGCCCAATGATAAAAGACAGTTTTATGAGTTTGATATTAGAGTGCCACTAATGGTGAGAGGGCCCGGTGTGAAGCCGGGACTGCAGAAGAAAGATCTCGTATTAAATATAGACTTAGCTCCTACCATCCTTGACCTCGCTGGTATTAAACCACCCGACTCCATGGATGGACAGTCCTTCAAGTCAGCGCTACTTAATACTCAAACAGCAGTCACTTCCAGAACTGATTTTCTGGTGGAGCACACGGGAGAGTATGATTTACAGCAGCCCGGCTGTCCACAGTACGACGGGCAGCCATTAAATGTAAGATTTCCGTTATCTCCAGTTTCCATGGTTTCGTAGCCTTCTGCAATGGTGCATGGTGGTTTCACAGCTCATAACTGAATGAGACAACAGTTTACACTAGCCTGTGTTACACACTTTTAATCTCTCTGTTATGGGTTGCACTGTTTTACAGAACTGCTTCCCTGACTGTGTCTGTGAGGACTCTCGTAACAACACATACATCTGTGTGAGAAGACTTAGTTCTACAAGTAGTCTCATCTACTGTGGCATATCGGATAATGAGGTATGTTACTTCATTCAGTGTGATTATAGTCCTTAGGCTAAACAATACTCGGTCTCAAAACTACAACAATTGATCCACAATTAACTAGTTAATAGAGGATGGTGTAGAGCACATCCCACTGTTGTGCATATAGCATGTGATCTGTGACTGCTAACAGTGTATTTATTGAGTGTGGTGTCATTTCGTATACATGTTGTTAGTAAATGATATGTTGTGTATCACAGACATGGTTTGTAGCCAGAGGCCGTAGTAATAATCGGGCTGGATGACTCACCCACTCAACATTTGTGTTCCATAATACTGGGAATTTTCATGTTGCAGCAATTTGTGGAAGCTTATGATTTGAATAGCGACCCAAATCAACTGAAAAATGTAGCCTCATCTCTACCAGATACCGTGCTAGAGTCGTTGGAGGAGTCTCTAGCCACCCTAGCTACTTGCTCAGGAACTACGTGTCATGATGTCAGTAACATACCTCACTACTGGAAGGCGTCCAACAAACATGACCTTTATGGGCATATCTTTAAACACAACAGGCACAGTAACACTTTCCATATCAGAGTATAGATTAGTCCAATCATAGGCCTTCTACTATATAGACTCTGTCCAATCATAAGACTGTTACTATTATATGCACGCATTGCCCCCCATTCCTTGTTGTTCTATTTCTTCCAGTAATCCATTCATGCTCAGTTTATTTATAGAGAGTGTTTCCGCTCGATTTTTCTTTAGAATTTGTACACTATTACAGTATATACATGTATCTGATTATTACTTACTTTTGGTTTGGTGGTGTTGTTATAACAGATTCAATGATTATATGCAAAGAGTGAAAGTTTGTGCAAATGTATTGAAAACTCAATGTTGTTGCAATATGTTATAAACTTTTTAACTGTTTACAATTTTTAATGGCATACTGACAATATATATTTACAATAGTGATGGTTGCTGTGACATGAGCTGTGCAACTCAGTGGTGACTTCAGTCCCATATATCAAGTGACTTCTGGTAGTCATTGGGTGCCTTATCAGCCATCTTTATCAAGTAGCCAATCAGTGCTGATAATATAACAGAGAAAAAGGAAACTGGCAGCTGCTTGTACATAAAACACATTCATTAGAATTTGCAAATTTGAAAACTTGCAATCTGCAATACAATGTAGGGATAAACCATTAAACCGCCCTAATACAATCCTATCTAACTGTAGTCTTACATCCACATCTATATATAGAGAAAAGGTGAACTTGATAATACATATGCACAAGATGCAATTTTTCAAATGGTGACTGTTTTTATTTGTCTCATGACTTGTACAAGCAGGATAAGAAATTATTGCAGGGCATAAATCTATCAACTCTCAAACACTCATACAATGTATATGTTTTACAGGAAATCTTGATTTGGTGACAAAGGAAAAAACTATTTCTATAACATCATGTAATGTAATATACATGTGTAATGCATTATTATTAAACTTGTACATAACTTATCATCTCAGGAGCTGCACATACGCATACACTTTATATATAATACTTACACATGGTAAGAGAGGCTATAATCAGAGGCAGCAGGCACATAGTATTCTTACTAAGCAATACCACTCGGCTGCACCGCCCACCAGAGTTGTCTCCTCCCAACAGACACTCCTCTATATCATCTTCTATATCCTCAGCAGACGGTCTGCATATCTCCTCTCTTGTTTCTACTACTGTATCTTCACTTTGCAAATATACAAAACACAAGCAATGCAGTACCAACTACTAATACTACTGACTCTACTGCAGTACTAACTACTACTGACTCTCTCGGTGTAAACATGTTACTTGTCTTGCTGAGCTAATATATAATGTACAACACAGTAGAAACTTTCCGAGATTTACATGTGTGCATAAAAAAATTCCCATCTCACACTTCATTGATGATGATTGTGGCTAATATTTTCTTTCAACATGAAGAAGTTTACTATTTTCCAATTCAACTAAAATATATTTTAATAATAATGCACTGCAGTATTGTACTTACACTGGATGAGCGCAGATAAGAGAAGGTCTATGAACACTTGCTGATCTGCGTCTCACACATCCACTGTGTTGATCTACTTTCTGTTTGCAACAAATGTAAGCATCAGAGCTAGTGCAGCACCTGCTTCTCCCTGTCAGGTACACCAAAGGTTTACTATACGGTGTATTGTGCATAAATTATTAAATGAAATGTTAAATATGGATAAAAAATTTGGTCTTTCTCTGTTAGGAGCACATGATTTTACTGTTAGCCTAGTCAAACGCAACTTTTTTTGTCAATATTGATGAGTTGGTATTGAAAAGTTTGGCAAATTTAAAAAGGCTACACTGCACTTGAAAAATCACTATAACTGGTATAAGAGGAGTAATGTTTAGAAGTGTGTGCTAAAAACTATTAGAAATAGTTCCTTGCTTATACCTTTTATAACATTATTGCAGTTTTCACTTTGACATTGTACACATATACACATATACATTATAAATATAGACACATACATTGTACATATGGACAGACACACAGATGTACAAACACAATCTAGAATGATAACAAAATACTATTTTTCTATTATTCGAAATAGTGTATACTACTGCAGACTTACCATGTTTAGACCTGCATGTCCTGATACAAGGTGAAGCCAAAGGTTCAAAACCATCACAGGGTAATGCTGACGTTCTATGTTGACAGTGTTGGCACAAGTCCAAGTATCTATCAGCTGATTTTGATCTTTGAACACATCTTGGTCTGCATTTTCCTACCATAGTAAATACATATATAAATATAATATAATAAACTTTGCAATACACCATCAAATTTTGAATTTTCTGGTGATAGTATTTAACAAAAGGCTACACTACATGTGTAATAGCCATATAATGTATGTTGGGAAGTATAAGCACAGTGTAACACTGTTGCACATATTATACACTACTAACACTGTAGTGTAGCCTTTTGTTAAATACTATCACCAGAAAATTCAAAATTTGATGGATTGGTGTACTATTAATTTAGTTTTACATACAGGAAATCTATCACAACCTGAGATATCAGTGTTTGTATAGTCTATAGTAAAACCTTTCCTATGTTACCATATTATCTAACATCATTATGCTGAAAGAAAAGACATCACCATCTTTGTAATATTATTTACAGTCATGATTTACATGTGGATGACAACTTACCATGATGAACTACTGATCTCTTATAACTGCAACATCTTCTCATCCTGGGTGTGGAATGTACTACTAGTGTAATAACTATGTTGTCTGTTGTGTTGTATACTGTTATAACTACACTTATAACCAACCGATTGTTACATACCTAGTGGCATTCTGTAAATGCATTGTGTAGTTGGAACTACAGCAATAAAAGGCTAATGTCAAAAAGAGAAGCTCAGCTATATGCTGTGTGGTGAGTGTATTGACTTTTGATAACTTGGAGTCATCCAAACTCTATACTACAGATTAGTGTAGTACTCTTATTACTAGTAGGTAGTCACCTACACTGTATGTTGCTCTCTTTGAATCTCATATACTTGTGTAGTCTCATGTACACACAGCCTAGATTTTACATTTGGTGCATACCCTCATAGCTAACCTAAATGCTGCTAGTAGCACTGATGAAGTAAAAATGATAAATAATATGTAGACAATTGAGACTTTTTTCCATGTTGAATATACACTGTACACAATTTTTGTCCTCCACATTGACTTGGCAAAAACCAAGTCAAAGTCACAAGTCATTCATGTGTCCAAATCAAGTCAAGTCAAGTCACATTGATGTGCAAGTCAAAGTCAAGTCAAGTCAACATGTTGGCAAGTCCAAATCAAGTTGACTTGTGACTTGATTTGATGAGTCAAGTCAAATTTATGACTTGGACCCAACTCTGACTATTATACAATGTCATGTAGGTGTGTGTTTTTCTACAAAAAATATTTCCCTAACTTTTCTGTTTGACTCTAGTGAGTTTAACTATAACCAGCCTCTACCCATTAGTCATATTCATGTCATGTATTTTATTCTACAATGTATATGTATGCTTGTTATTCATTTCCCAATCTGAAAAGCTTTAATTAAATAAACCATCAGTCCTTTAGGTGTAGCATATTGACATGTAGACTAGTCAGTTTAATTGTTTTAGTAGGTTAGCAAACATTTCTTGTCTGAATTTTAGTTTCTCAGAAAAAGTACTTTAGAACAAATCTTTATCTTTTTAATATTTATTTTGATTGCTTTCCGTTATAATATCTTAAACAATGCAAACTATTTACAACAATTAGAAATTGTCCATGAGCTTGAATTTTAACAAAACCATAATTTACATTGTACCTTTATGTGCTGTGCAGTAAAACATGGATATACGAGACACCATTTACATAATAACTAGCTTCAACACCAGACAATCTGTATCCAAATGCACCACGCAGACAACATATGTATGAAAGAGTAATACAGTAGTTTATATGATTCTCAGTTTCCAGCCTGCATAATGCATTACTGTATCACAAGGAACTCAACCAATCCAAGCCAGGTATTGATAAGGTAAATGTAGAGCTGTACGTACTGCTGTTCATCATTGTCACCAAGTAGAAGAACATAGCTGTGCAGACAAATCGAATTATACATGTAGAACTATTATTGTGCTGCATACTTTGTTGAATATCAATGATAACAATAGCATTATATGCTACACTAGCCGCTGTTCTATATGCATGATACTAACACATCGATACTGCTAAGTACTGTTATACAGTTATACTACTATAGAATAATACTATCCTATTATTATTTTTAAATGCATTGCACTATAATATTATATCTGTACATGTGCTATTTTCAATTTATACTGCAAAAAAATCATACTACACTATTATAATACTACAATGCACTGTTACTTTTACTATTGCTGCTAGAAGCAATCAGAGAGCAGATAACTCCTGTCTAATTCACGAATTCTTGCTTACAGTTATACTGGCTTACAGGCATAGTCTTTTAGCTGTAGAAATAAACTTGGTTGTCTTTTATGTAGCATATACTGAATAAGGCATTCAATAATTTTATTTTTAATGATCATATTTACGTTGTTTTTATCAGTTTGGTGCAGAAGAAAATAACTCCTTATACATACATTAGACAACCTTAAGCTTAGGCCACACTGACGCGAATTTTTTTGCGAATAGCGAATTTTAGCCAAAGGCGAATTCGCAAATTATAATCGAGCGTGCCACACTGCAAAAGCTATAAGCGAATTCGCATTGATTTCACCCAATGAGGGGCCAAAGATTAGTATCCTCGGTCACGTTTCTCATTCACTGCAGAACTACAACTCCGAAAAATGTAAAATAAAATTATAATTAAAATAGAATAAAATAAAATAATTATTTTATTCTTACTTTCATTCGTTTTACACAATTCTTGCAAACGGAAGTAGTCATTTTATTCATCAGTTAAAATAAATATTTTAATATAATAATTTAAACTTATGATTGATTGAAAATCCGTGGCTCTGAACACGTGACAGTAACGTGACAAGTAAAAACTGGCCAATCACAAATTAGCGAGTTGCGAATTAGCTGATTGAAATCAGCGAGTGCGAAATCGCTAATTTTGCGCGAATTCGCAAAAATTTGCGATTTGCGAATTCGCCTTTGGCCAAAATTCGCTATTCGCACAAAAAATCGCGTCAGTGTGGCCCTAGCATAAATGTATCATACATATACTTGCATGTACTGGATATTTCTACTGTTAAATAAACTATATACATGTGCATGGATGTAATGCCTATTTAGTATTAATACAATATACAATTATGTACATGTAGATAAATATTATTATATTTCTTAATTCAACTTACACATTAGGGTAAAGCTACAAGGAATGACAAAAACTGGATGTTTTTGTAACCAGTCGAGCACTTCACCTGCTCTATCAGTATAGCTACTTTCCGTCATAGAATTCACTTCTGCCTCATTTGTTGATATCTGACTACATGATGACCTGTGGTGAAACAAAGAGGCATCATCTAAGATATCATATGCTATTTCGGCAAGGCAAGGCTATCAATATCATAAATGTTGGTTTGTGAAATATTATATACTTCCACTGGATTGATGTAGCTGGTAAAGTATAACATACACATCCTGTTCCACACAGTCACATGGATGCTCACAGTAACAGCTCAACTTGTCTGTGGAGCAGCATACATAACTTGATACAGGTTCACCACAGCAATTAATGGTACTAATACATCTATGGCAGCAGGGAGACGCATGTGCCTGACATGTGATAGAAGGAGGCTGACATGTAACAGGTGGTTGCTGACAAGTTATTGGTAGTGGTTGGTAAGGCAGACACTCATCATCTGGCATAAATATTTTATCACACAGAATTTCAGCAATGTTGCAACACGTCTAAAATCATTTGTGGTAAGGATATGAATACAAATAGGTGTGCATACATATATACATATACAACACACCAATATAATAGCACATGCATAAACATTGAGCATGGTACTGGTACATGCTATTGATATGAATTGTCAATAGGCCATATGTTGTACATACTTGTAGATATAATAATTATGTCCATGTGTTTTACTGCATGCAAAGTGCTTACAGAATGTACAATGTAAATTGCTTCTATGTGACTTCATTTTAGGTAAACCAGAGTACAGAGTGAATTTATTGGTTTGGTACATAAGCCTACATCATGTTATTTATTACAATTTATATTATACACAGAGACAGATGAAGGTATTAGAGTTATATAGAATATTTATGCTAGTCAGTAGATGATTAGACGCGTGTGGTGTAGGAACATTTTGAAATGCTGCTACCCAACTATGAAACTAGTTTTCCCAACCTTATCATCAATGAGATGCTGTGAAAGACCCACCTAGAAAAAGACCTTTAGAACGTTCTGGTTCAGTGTGGGTTGACTTGGAGACTCCACCAATACCTCTGCTTGGTAGATAATCAACTTGAGAGTCTACTGTATCACATGATTTGATGAATCGACCTGTTGCCAATATACGTGTACATGTTGTACTGTGGGCGTACATACTCTATATATGTGTACATGTTGTACTAGTTGGTGTAATGTATCCACACCATGTAACTTTTCACATTCAGATTTGTACATGTATAAACTCTTTTACAGTGTACACATCAGACTAAATCTTATTTAGTTTATGTGGCATACATACTGTAACTACAGGAGCTGGGCCTCCGAGATTAATAATAGTAATAATAAAACTGCAAGATATGGTATAGAATTCCACTTTCATTTAGTAACAGTTGGTTCACTTTATCAAAATATTCATAAATAGTATTTGCAGCATAAATATTACACGTATATTCTGTATGGTTATTTACCAGTGCAGGGATCCCTGGGTTGCTGCCTTGCTATTAGTTGTCTCTTGCATGATTTCCTCTTTGGTCTCAGTGTAAAGTTGAACTGAGTAAGGTCCAGTGGAACACTGACCTTCAGAGAACTTGCTGAAGTTTTTCTACCAGATCTATACACCATGTTATGACGTCCCCAGACAGTGCAAGTCAATACGCACACAACCAGTATTACCCAACTTCTCTAGGAAGTGTTTACAACAACAATGACATGTGCAGGATATTGTTTGCTATAACTGCATGCCAACAATGGAGTGTTGTAACTCATAGCATAACAGCGAGTATTTAGTAAACTCCCAATGAGACCCTTCTACCCAAAATGTATATTGAATACATGTACATAATTATATATAATTATTGTATTTTTAGGAAGGAATTTGTTTGTGAGCAGTCGGAGACTTGTTTCAAGTCCATGAAAATACCAGTCCCTGACTGGGGTTTGAACCCAGGGCCTCTACGGCACCTAATCGCCTAGCACAGTGAACAGAACATGCTACCACTACACCAGCTACGTGTACGTTATAATCACATGTACTTACGTGTACATAGGTAATGCTACCTGATTAATACATGCACATATGTGCTAGTGATCTGATTGAATTGTGTAAATAGACAGCATTATAATTGTTACACATTTTATTCGTGTTGAAAACCATTCATAAGCTAACAGTCATGTGTGTGGTTGAGACAAATAACAACATGACAAAGCAGTACTTGCACAGCAACCTGACTGACTAATGTGGATGTAACATATAAAGTATAGCAGTATAGAAGCATATACATCCAGTAACAACATTATTTCAACTCCCAAACTCCTTATAGATTTACATAATTATGTGATGGAGTAAAACAAAATTGGAATTAAAAAAAAATATATATTATAATTATACCGAGTACCAAGATAGCTCTATTTAGTTTTAAAAATTAAAATCTTGAAGTAATAAATTAGGACAACAGACTTGAGCCTACATGTAATCAGGGTGTATGAAGAATATACAGAACAGGTTAGACTAAAAGTAGAAGCAGACAAAGATAGAGTGCAGTCTCTCATTTATCGAACACCTGAAGGTAAATGTTAAATAAATACAGGTACATTGTATATACTGCGAGTCAACTAATATGAGTTCAGATGTATATATGTATGTGCAAGGCTGTTTGTTTTTTCATTACGATATGTCTGTGGAAGCCATGAACAGTGATAAAAACCAGCTAATACGTTGGATTTTGGTGGCTTGAGAATACATACATTGAAGGTAACAAAATATATGACGAGTGAAATTCAAAGATTGTAAATAAATACTTATCTATGGACCCATTGAGTATAAGATTCAGTATTGAAGCCCATTCAGTACTGGCACATGAATGATTAGAAATGCAGGTAAGATTAGAATTCCTCTGCCCAGGGATTCTCCTGAAGATAAATGTCTACAACTTCCTTCATAGCAAAGTTAGGTATGAGTTGAGCTGAAGTGAGTGGCTGTCTGGTAACTGGGTCAAAATGACCTACTCTCTACAATAGTACAATTTTTTTTATATAAAACTCCTGCAAGGCAACCCACTGACACAATACAGTTCATTCCAATAATGGATTTAACATCTCTCAACCTCTAAAAAAAGGTGATGTAAATTCCAAATGAGTAACTCTTAGCAGCTAAGCGAATCATCGTGGACGAGTTGTTGAGAAGAAGTAAATACACATGCACTGTCACCAACAAAAAAGCTAATGCTAGTGCTGAAAGAAGCAACTAAATGTTACAACATTTTCATTTTGTTCACCATTGGACATTTTTCAATTGAAGATTCATAAAAGGGAATTGTTTGGTTTAGCAATATACATGTAATCAGCATAAGAAGTTTTGATTGGATATTAACTGAGGTGGGGTGACGTAACGTATGCGAGGAATACTTACATGTAAATGCTCGTCTATATCCTTTCTATCATATGTAATACCATCAGGAGTTATAACAGGGTCTCTCATTAACTCAAAACTTATTTTTCCACAGAGGTAATCCGGAACATCTCTTGTTTGCCTCCTTTCGTCTATTTGTTTGAATAGATCGTTTAGTTCCACCATTTTACTGTCCTGTATCAATGGATTAGTATAGAATGTATCATACTATATAAACTATAACACAGAGCTGGTGTCATTCGACTCCACTTAACAGCTGATGACGTGGAAACAATTAACTGTAAGTTACTTACAGAGTCTTCTTCCACAGTTTCCTTCTCACTGCTTGTTTGAGCTTCTTCAAGTTTTCTAAAAGTATTCCCAAATTAGGTAGGACAACTCTATAACATGTCAGAATAACAGTTAACTTGCATTGCCTCTATATGGTAGAGTTTGCTAATTTCAGCTGTGCTTGTCTCAGGGATTGAATTTGTAGTCCGACTTGAAAATTTTAAAATAACTTTAAAAGTTCAACTATTTAGTTGTCACATTAAGTTAAATCACACTGACTTTCCGTGGACAAAGGGCTTCCAACCATGCAAATACATGCAGTATATTGCATTTGTATTTGACCACCGCTGCTTTTGCTTGCATATCACCAAGACACAATAACTCATGGAAAACCAGATGTCTGGAATCTTGTGTATACATAGCCTATACATGTATATATAAAGCCTACTCAATCTGCATACAGTGGACTATTTCGGTGTTTGCCACTTCATCAGCATATACATGTATATATATACCCACTTGAGGACAAGTAGATAATAGAGAACTTACTACACTGAATTGCTCTACATAATCCTTTGGTCACATGTGCATGTATGTTAACAGTATATGGACTTACTTGGCTTTGTCTTGTAAAATTAAATTATTGAGATACGTCTGGAGTTCTATGTCTTGCTTAACCCGTTTCTCTTCTAGTGCTAAAAATCTTCGGCGTTTGGCTTTCCTTAGTGCTGCTGATATATCGTCGCCAAATAACAGCTTTTGGTCTTTGGCCAAATCATATGCTACAGAATTAACACCAAGTGTTTGATGATGAGCTATCCCAAAAATTTGCTGACATTAAGATAAAAAGTGAAGGCAGTGATTGTTAAACCTGGCCATGCTTTTATCAGTCAATTCGTTTTGGGACGTAGAAAAAATTATATAAATCGAAAAACCAATCATTCTATTCACATATTTACTAATTCTATCCAGGCTACTTTTGCACGAGTAAAAATTGAACAAATATTTAAGATAATAGGTGATAGCTTGTCAAAAATCACACAGCTGTACATAAATTGTCCGACAGCACACATGATTACAAACTCTGCATTCTGTCACCATGGAAACAGGTTTCAATGTGATAAAAGTTAGATTCAAACCTTTTGCTAGATGTTTTATAGATTCATCAAACATATGTTGTTCAATGTAAGCCTCCCCCAGAAAGTAGTAAGCCTTTACAGAGTTACTGTCTAACTCTAAGGCGAATTTACAGTCTTTTATTGCTTCTTCCCATTTCTTCAACTTCAAGTAGCACAACGCTCTGTTGGTATAGTACGTGGCAACCGAATTATTTTTTATCTAAAACAATAGAACAACCCATTTCTCATATTAAGTAAAATGTAGAAAGTATGATAAACGATATTGATTGTTATTGACATTATAGGCCCTAATCAAACATTGTGGAGTGGGTATTAATAGTGAACACTCAGTCAGAGATGGCTATTTTCACAATTAGGAAACTAAATTCTTGGCTGTTTAGGAATAAGTTTTCTTGCAATAAATGCACTATAATATCTAACAAATATGGCCTAATGTAATACCACCTTATATATAACAAGGTTACATAAAGCAGTGTTTTGTGTTGAGTGCACAGGTACCACTCACAGAAAAGCGACTTTTTTGAGGAAGCCAAGCAGGTGTAATGATTAATTAGTCGGTTTATTTTGCTTGGTAATTAGTTGCCATTTGGTCACGTATTCAAACTATAGTCACTGTCAGAGATGGCTATTTTTACAGCTATAAAACCAAGTCTTTGGTTAGCTACAAGATTCTTCTTAGAATAAAAATACTGCAAAAAATATTATTATTATATACACGGATAATATACATGTATATCAAAAGTTCAAGTTGATAATTTGTATCTCACATTTTAATAATATAATCATTATTATATATATGTACATCATGACCCATATATTTTATTGTATCAAGTTGTTGTAACAATCTTAATAAATTTATTACTTATGTAATGTATTTCCATAAATGATAATATACATATACTATACTTACAAAATAAACAGCATATTATTATGCTCATAATTGATTGAAAAAAGAACATTGCATTCTCCACAATAAAAACTATTATATTATTTTTATTTTATATAACATTATTGTTCATGTCAGGCTTTCTAGATTATTATACATGTAGCTTGTTTTTGACTAAGCATTACTATGATAAGCCTCTGAGCTATAAGACATTACTTGGTAAAAAAGAGAGACACATTACATGATACAAAACATAAACATGGTGCCCCAAGTGATCTGAAATGGCAGAGTGTGACTTTCTAGTACCTAAACCTATACAGGATGGAGCTGATCTATCCAATGAGTGGCTCAGATTTGCTGAAGAATTCCAACTATACCTAACAGCTTCTGAAAAGGAAGACAAGAATGACAAGGTAAAAATAGCCATTCTTCTCAGGTGCATAGGTCCTAGAGGTGTTGACATTTTTAAGAGCTTAAAGTTCAGTGGATCAAAGAATAAGGATTGTTATAAAGATGTCATCAGCCAATTCCAAGCTTTCTGTGTCAAGCCTAGCAACAAGATTATTAAAAGACATCAGCTTTTGTCAACAAAGCAGGGATGCATGACCATTGATGAATACATCACCTCTCTACACAAAATAGCAAGAGAGTGCAAACTGGATCAGATGTATGATGACTTCATGCTACAAGCACTACTGCTGGGAGTCAATGATGAACAGGTTAGAAGAAAACTGCTAGAAACTGATGAGCTCGAATTGGATGACGCCATCAGGAAATGCAGAATCTCAGAAACAACCCAAGCAGACATGAGGACTATCAAAGCAGAACCTGCTGATGAGTCAGTTCATGCACTAATGTTCAAAGGCAGACAAAACAAGCCTAACAAGAACAAACAAAGTGGTGAAACTGACAATGAAACACCAGCAAGCAAACACGAATCCAAAGCAACATGTGGCAACTGTGGCACATCACATCGACCTCGACAGTGCCCAGCCTACGGACAGAAATGCCACGGCTGTGGGAAATACAATCATTACAAAAAACTATGCAGATCTAAACGACAGATCAACCAGATAACATATGAGGGTTCGGAGAGTGATTCAGAGATGTCGCTTATGTGTGTGCAGGTAATCAGGTCCAACAGAAAACTGCTCTGTAACATACAGACAACAGCTGATCAAACACAATGCAACATACAATATCAATTGGACACAGGTGCATCATGCAACATATTTAATTATCGAGACTACTGCACACTCAGAAAACCACGCATGACCAATAACAGACCATACCTTCAGCTGTTTGATGGTTCCAAGACTAGACCACTAGGGCAATGTCAAGTGTTAATGGATGGAAAGCTATTCAAATTTTTTGTGTTGAAAACATCTAGTCTCAGCGTGCTCTCTGTAGACACATGTTTAGAGCTTGGTCTACTATCCATCAAACAGGAGTGGGTGAATCTTGTCAGTGCTACACCGAGCGTGGAAGACTTGGCTGAGCAATACCAAGATATCTTTAAAGGCGCTGGATGCCTACCTGGCGAATATCACATAGAGCTTGATAAAGATTCCATACCCAGAAAGAATCACAACCGCAAGGTACCAGTATCTATGCTTACTGACTTAAAGAAGAAACTGAAAAGTTTGGAACAGCAGCAAATATGTCAGAAAGTTGATTATCCAACAGATTGGATCAACAACATGGTCTCCGTAAGAAAACCAAACGGAAACCTTAGAGTATGTCTAGACCCTTCGAACTTAAACAAAGTGATCAAGAGAAACCATTTTCCAATGCCAACACTAGATGATGTGTTAGTAGAACTCAGAGATGCCAAAGTATTTTCCCTCTGTGACGCAAAAGACGGTTTTCTTCAAGTCAAGCTAGACCAGGAGTCAAGTGATTTAACAACATTCTGGACGCCATTCGGGAAGTACAAATGGTTGAGAATGCCTTTTGGATTGGTATCTAGCAGTGAAGAATTCCAAAGGAGGCTTTCAGAAGCCCTTGATGGTTTGAAAGGGGTTACGGTAGTAGCCGATGATATACTGATATATGGAAAAGGTGATGACAAAGAAGCTGCCATGCAAGACCACAATGAGAACCTAGAGAAACTTTTTGCTAGAGCATTAGATGTCAACCTGAAACTTAACAGAGAAAAATGTCGTTTCTTGCTCACTGAACTCCCATACATAGGTCACATCATTTCAGCAAATGGCGTGAAGCCCGACCCAAAGAAAGTCAGTGCAATCAAGAACATGAAAGCCCCAACAGACAGTGATGGGGTAAGAAGGTTTCTTGGACATGTCAATTATGTCTCCAAATTTGTTCCTAACTGTTCTGCAGAGAGTGAACCACTACGGAGACTAGTAAATGCCAGCAATAAGGATTTCGTATGGGCTCAAGACCAAGAGAATGCCTTCAAGAAGCTGAAAGAGCTGATCACAGCTGAGACAACACTGCAGTACTTTACAGTAAATGAGCCAATAACGGTACAAACTGATGCAAGTACTGATGGTCTGGGTGCAGTCTTACTACAGGCTGATAGACCTGTATGCTATGCCTCTCGAAGTCTCACTCCTAGTGAGCAAAACTACGCACCAATAGAACTGGAGCTCCTGGCCATCGTATATGCAATGCAGAGGTTTGACCAATATGTGTTTGGCAACAAAGAACTCACGGTGCAAACAGACCATGAACCACTTGAATCTATCATGAAGAAAACTCTACTAAAAGCACCCAAGCGTCTACAATCATTGATGCTAGCCCTACAGCGATATCCCATGAAAGTCGAATACCGACCTGGTAAGCTCCAAATTACCGCAGATATGCTGTCACGAAGCCCAGTGGATCAAGCCCAGGGAAGTGTTCTCGATGAGCAAATTTTCCAGATAGCACCATTCCTCTCTGACCTGGCAATGTCTAATCCTCGTAATGAAGCCTATGTGTCAGATAACACATACACAGCAGTACAAATTGCATTTCGAGACGACCAGGAAATGAATATCCTCGGAGAACTTGTAATGAAAGGCTGGCCAACTAAGCCGGCTGATGTTCCAGAGAAAGCAAAGCCTTACTTCACATTCCGTGATGAGCTAGCCATACAGGATGGTATAATCTACAAAGGACATAGGATGGTTATTCCGCAGACATACAGACAGCAAATTGTAAAGAAATTGCATCTCAGCCACCAAGGGACAGCAGCAACCCTACGTAGAGCTCGAGGAACAGTTTTTTGGCCAGCAATGTCGGAAGACATTCGTACGCATATTGAAAAATGTGTCACATGTGCTCTAGATGCTCCCTTACAACAGAAGGAGACTCTGCAAAATCATGATATTCCTAACAAGCCCTGGAGCAAAGTTGGAATGGACATTTTGACACACAAGAGTAAATATTACCTAATAATAGTGGATTACCTCACTGACTTCTTTGAATGTGAGCTCCTGAACCACACCACAGCACAAGGTGTAATCAGAGCCTGCAAGAAGACCTTTGCTCGATATGGTATACCGGTAGTAGTACAGACAGACAATGGCCCACAATTCACTGCTGCGGAATTTGTATCTTTCTCTCAAGAATGGGATTTTCAGCACACCACCAGCTCTCCAGGACACCAGCAGTCAAATGGAAAAGCAGAGGCAGGGGTGAAAATAATTAAACGGATTATGAGAAGAGCATCAGATCCCTACTTGGCTTTACTAGAATACAGAAATACACCAACAGCTGGAATGACCACAAGCCCCGCAGAAAGAATGTTTGGAAGGTCAACTAGATCCATACTACCAACCATGACTGTAATAAATAACCGATCAATAGCTCCTGAGATTATGCTAAGAGAAAAGATGAAGAAGAAGCTCACTAGCCAGACTCACTATAACAAAACAGCTAGAGACATGAAACCATTGTCACTTGGCTCCCCTGTACTCCTTCGTAACTTCAATATCTCCAAAGACAAATGGAATAAATGGCTGACTGGAAAGATAGTTGAACAGCTGTCAGATCGCTCCTATGCCATACTAAATGAGGAAACGGGCAACATAGTCAGACGAAATCGTGCTGATCTGCGAGAACATGTCAATGAAAAACAAGTTGAGTCTTCTCCGCAACCAATGACTTGCAATGAGGATACGCAGACTTGTATCAGCAGCCCTGATGTTACCTCTCAAGAAAATGCGGAGGCAAACACAAATGAGCCCGAACTAGTCGCAGATGAAACCCCACAACCTATCCGACGAAGCACACGGCATAGAACTGCCCCAGCCAAATATAAAGACTTTATGATGTACTAGCCTTACCATAACTTATATTATAATTGACAATGTTGTGGTTCAGTTTAACAGATGTAATTTCATGTCATTACAATTTAATTTGGTTTCTTTCTTTTTTTTTTATATGCCTAGTCCGTTTTTTAACTTTATTGTAAAGGGGATGTTCATGTCAGGCTTTCTAGATTATTATACATGTAGCTTGTTTTTGACTAAGCATTACTATGATAAGCCTCTGAGCTATAAGACATTACTTGGTAAAAAAGAGAGACACATTACATGATACAAAACATAAACAATTATGTAATCATATATATACACAACATATTTAAAATAAAAGTTGATAGAAAAAATTGAATAAAATAAAAAAAAAACTAAATAAAGAAAGATAAAACCATTACTTACTATTGCTTTAGAGTAACTAGCTATCGCGTCAGAATACTTTTTAGCCACAAAATATCTATTTCCTTGTTCTTTTAGTTCTGTTGCGCCGGTCATTTTAAACAATTCGCAAAGTAATAAAGAAAACGATGTAATAACTTATCATGAAAATATTTAAAATGTGAAACGAGACATCACATTACTGATAAAAATAAAAATCTAGAATATTATTATTGTTGACCGAGACAGACTCTTGCAGGCATATGTACTTTGTGAATCTATATAATCAGTTAAATCGTGCACCGAGCCTGCACCTAAGTTAGAAAACTTTCACTATAGAAACCTCAAACTGGAAGGACAACTCCTAAATAATTCTTATATTTTGAACAAGGAACATCAACTTGATATTATTACTCATTAGGACAATCCAAAAAGTTAGTAAAATGAGTGAGACAGTGATGCGCTCTCTCACTGTGTGATGCTAGTATGACAACTCCCAACTGAAAACATGATCAGTGTTGTTGTTTGCACTGTTGATGATAATATTGATAACCAACTCTGCGCTTATGGCCTTTGTTGGGTGGTCAGAAGTTTTCACTGCTTAGGATATTGTTTATGATTTAGTAATACATGTAGATAATTGAGCAGTTAGTAGCTTTATAGTATTTGATGAATGCATGTTTTGTAGCTGTGCACTATAATAAAAGTTGTTTTATTCTATAATTATGTATATGGTGTTATTTATGCAAGGAATTCTCCACAGAACAAGACTAGATAGATATACATTTAGTTGGATCAGTATTTTATTAATTGCAATTATATCATACATTTTCACATTAAAAACTAAACAGAAATTTAAATAGCAAAATAACAAACAGCAATAACTTTTTTATATAAAAAAGTGTATTAATTTAATACTCATCATAATTTATTGACATAAATTCTCATTTTTTGACTAAAGTTAGGCAGCAGGTTGATGGTCAGGGGCAGCAGGTGCCTCTGGTTGAGCTCCATTAGGATCTACTACTATATTATTATCTACAGGATGTGGTGGTTGAGGTGGCTGCTCATTGAGTTGAGGGTCCTAGAAAATATATTCACAAACAAATGAAACAACATTGATATACCGACTAATTGAAGTTGTTTTTCCTCTAATTCCAACGACAGGAGAAGACAACTTTTGAACACAAGAGTAAAATATCAGGAGTTTATGGACATGGTTGAGAGGCTTGGAGGTAATACAAAAATAACTAAAGCTATAAGTATTAATTACCTGTGGGTGTTCCCCAGTGGCAGCAGCTGCATCTGGTTCATTAAGCTACAAAAACAGAGCAAATGATGAGACAAATCAGAACCACAACCAAAACCTGTTCCCCATAGTAGAAGTGACCTACAAGATGAGTCTATATAACCTCTAACAAATACTGGTAGCAAAACACACAGCAACAAAGCTATTTCAACTGCCCTTACAGCATAGAGCTACATGTAATTACACTGTGCAACATTATGCACACCCAATCACAGTAAACAATCACAGACAAACGAACATTCACTATAAATAATAGACCTATCAGTGTATACCGGAGGTAGGTAAACTTTCTGGCTGAAGACCCAAATTTACATGCCGTCAGTTTTAAAGAGTGCTATTACTGTGTATAAAGTATTTACATTTCTACATGAGGGTAAATAATTTTCTAAGATTTTCTAAGAGCTGCACTTTGCCCTGGCACATTATAGTACATGCAACTATAGGCGATACAATTACACACATTTACACATAAACCAAAGACAAGAGACTGACAGTTGAAATGAAAACAAGACCAGACTCCAGAGAGACATAGAGAGAGCTAACTACCTGTGTTTGGAGGAGATGTCTGAAATTATATATATAGAAAATGAACAGTATATACTTTACTCTGATTGGGTATTTACTGCATATACTGTACTCTGATTGGGTATTTACTGTTTATACTTTACTCTGATAGCTACTCCTATTTATTTGTCCACGCTACTTCTCTTGCGAAAGCAATGAATGAGAGCATATATTATATACATGTACATATACATATTATACATGTATATACATCGCTGACACTTACATTGTGTTTCTCTTGAAGCTTTGCCTCCTCTTCAGCTAAAGCCTTTTCATATTCGTCAAATTCGTCATCAGTAAACGCATCCTCCTCATCTAGAGTCTGAATCAAACGGTATCAAATATATAAAGAAAAGTGTAGGGTAGAGTAGTGTAGAGTAGAGTAGCATATAGTGTAGCGTAGTAACAGTATAGTGTAGTACAGTATAGTGTAGCACACAGTACAGTGTAGTGTTGTGTGCGTTCACATGTATTATATAATATACACACTATACATCACATAGTATAAGGGACCATCACTCACATCCCACGACTCATCTTTCTCAAAGTCGTCAGTTTTAGTAGACTGCATGAACTCGTCGAATGAGACCAGACCGTCTTCATCTTTATCTATCTCATTGAACACATGCTCTCTCATTCTGTTCATTTCCTCATCTCTCTCCACCATGTCGTCTTCTGGGTTACTTGAGTTATATACCTTATCTAGCTGTAACATAATATAATATAATATAATATGTAATTATAACATAATACATATATATAACATCAAATGTATATGTAAAACATATACACTCAATCTGCTTACAGTGTACTGCTACAGTGTTTGGCAATTTATCTGTGCAGGACAGAGATATAATATACATGTACATGTATTTCTGTGTGAGCTGACAAAACCTACAAAGTAAACTCAAGTGTTGATATCATGATATTATCGGGAATCAGCAAAATTGCATCGACTTGATGTAATGACAAGTCAATACTAGTAAAGTTAAATTTCTAACCTCTTTTTGGAACAGTGCTTCTATTTCTGGTGTGTTAAGGTACCCATCTCCGTCAATATCTGTAACCGTCAATACAATGCAACCAAAGTCTGCACAAGCCTTCGTAGTAACATAGTACAATAATATAGTGAACAGCAAAAAACCAAATTAGAGATGGAGATTTAGCTTGGCATGCGTCATGCAGTGAATGGTCATAGCGAGGCAAAGATGGTGCAAGGGGAGACAGTAAACTCAATAATGTATAGTCTAACCAACTCCTCCTGCAAATGTGGTCCCAGGGTTATACTGCAACCTTCAGTTAGGCCAAATAGTTGACACAAACAATCCCTAATAGCTAATACATGTGCCATGTTTTCTATTAAATGTATAAAAAGCTGAGAAAAACGCAGGCAGTTGGAGTTGGCTGAGTTTCTGATCTTCCCTTACACAATCTCATAGCAAGGCATATCATATAATGATAAATTACAGGATGTCTTATTATTTCCAAGGGTCAGTAATATTAAATACTGCATGAGCCAACAAGTTCAACAATAACTGCCACCCAAAGCCAGACAGCAGTAACTAGAGGGCAGAGGGAGGGACTACACGTACCATGTAGCATGAAGAAAGCTTTAGGATCAAAACTATTTTCATCCATCTTGTCTTCCTCTTCCCACACCTCCTCTAACTGCTCTTTGTTAGCCTAAGGGGACAACACAGCTCTAGACTAATACACTTAGCATAGCAACAAAGAAAGACATTATACCTAGCAGATAGATTGTTTGTAAGAATCCATTGTAAAACCATGACATTGTAACTCCAGATAACAAAAAATTTGATCTTTATATAAAAACAGCAAGTGTAACTAAACCAGCTTGGAGTTATTCCTTGGTTTTAGAATGAGCATATCATATCAGCAGTGAATGAAAGTGCACAGTATCCATTCTGGTTCTACGTTCACATGAAGACCTATTACCACCACGTAGTGAAAACACCCAGAGCATACCAGAACCAGAATCAGTACACTGTGCACCTCCACCAATTACGGGTTGAGGCAAGGAGTGAATAAGGAGGGAGGTGGAAGCGATGGAAATGAAACTGGTGATGGACCAGCTACATGTAGTAGAGTTTAGTGATGCTGTTAAATACAGATATGTAAACTCTATACTACTACATTAGTTAGTACTAATCCTCCACTAGTTACTGTTAACGGGCAAGTCTAACTCAACGGATGACGGAATGACTACTAATATTACTGCTAATAATACTAGGTCAGAGGTGTGTTACAATATTATATGCATATACATTGTATGTATGTGAATAAAGGTAAAGTGTGATAAAATTATAGTAGTCTAATAATTCATGCATAGAAAAGCAGCATAAGCAACTTATTGGGTAGATTAGTATACTAGAACTCCTACTACTCAATCTCAGTAAAATAGTATATGCATGAGAACTCTATACGGTGCATATAACCTGCAGTATCTGTTTTGTTCAGTAGTAATGCTGCTCAGGGCTGTATATTGAGTAGGGGCAAGGAAGATAAATAAAAACTAAGGAAATCGGTAGTAAGAAGCAAAACCTTCACCCACAGATAAACAACAGAACATAGCAGTGGAAACCACGGATTTTTCCCCACATGGTTAGCAAATATCAACACAGAAGCTATCGCTTTGCTGTTCACATAATAGCTGCTATGACCTCTAATAACTCTATAATCAATGATGTCAACAAGACAAACATTATTAGCCAATATCTAACCATCCACCAAGAATAACTAACAGTTGTGGAGACCAAGGCTAAGCCTACAATACAGAAGTGAATAGCCCAAGGTTCTCACCATGTAAGCCAAAGAACACTTTCGGGTCAAATTCCTCAGGATCTAAATGATCTTCCTCATCCCACACCTCTTTTAATTGTTCCTTGTTACCCTGCGATGAGAGCACAACTCTACGATGAGAGCACAACTCCACACACTACATGTAACTACTGAGCCACAACTGGGTTACACACTTTATCCAGTAATTAAATAAATTCAGAATTGAGTGAATTATAAATAATGAATAATAATTAAAATACGAGAGTGCAGTGTGACAGAATGGTAGAAGAGAGGAGATGTATAGAGAGAATTGTGATATAAAGTACCTATGTTCAAAGGAGATGCTATATTGTAATGATAACAATGGTTGGATAACAGATAGCCTTGCCACCTGTAAAGAGTACGAATTATAACATTCTTGAAAGTAAATTCTAATATACTGTATAATAATGTAGCTATGTGTCTGTTTATAGTGGGTAAATATCTAGCATGTGACATTCAGTCGCACGAATAGACTTAGGTCCAGAGCATACAACATACCGGATGGTGTACTTTAGGGTGGTCCTTATGCTTCTTCTGATTCTCTTCATGTTCCTTCTTAAGTTTCTCAGCTTCATCTTCCTTTGCATTCTTTAACTTCTCTCTGTACTCGTGCTCCTTGTTCATCTCGTACTTCTTAAACTCTTCCTTTCTCTTCTTGTCCACGTTGGATAGATCATCTGTGGTCTGTATGCAGAGTAACAAACCATATAGTAGATGTAATGGTCACAATATAATTAATATGAGATGACACAACTAAAGATATAGGTGTAACTAATGTTTAATTTCTAATCTCAATAAGGTGATATAGCTGTGTGACGTACTCCCACCCAAAGAAATGGCAGTCTAAACAGGTGTTTGATGTCCCACAGTTCCCAGAATAGTAAGGGAACGTTTAACTGTTTTGTAGGCCACTCGTGTTACCTTTTTAATTAATTTCTTCAGATCTTCAATCTCAAATGTGTGTGGATTCTGGTGATCCATGTGTTCCAGGTCCACTTGGGGCAGATCTATACAAGTATAAGCACATGTGCTTGTGAATAATGTAATATATGGCTAACTAAGCAAGGACACAAGAATGCCCCACAACACATGTGGCCTGCATTGGACGTGGATAGACATCTTGATACTTGAACATAGTATGGAAACGAAATAAAAATCTGAATAACAAAATGAACACAGAATAGTGAGGGACTAATAATTGAGATGCGAGATACTGGGAAAAGAATTAGTTGGTTTCTTCACGGTACTATGGGGTGATAGGGGATAATGCCACACACAGCAAAGCAAGCAATAGAACAATCCCTATATTACACAGCGCACATGTGTAATCATATACATGCTATGGGTAGAGGTGAAGGTCACTCAGTGGGCTAGTATTACCTTGGGGGTGTCTTTTACCAGCTCTTATTTCATCTACATAACACGGAATACAATTTAGAAAAGACATGAGATTCCACAAGAATTAATGAGAAGGGTAAAGTACTAACACGAGCAACTACATCTATATAGGCCTAAACATAAGATAACATCAATCAAGTGTAGAGAGAATCAATCAATTGTAAAGAGACATGTGATATCAGTTGCAATAATTAGGGTCACGACCCCAGCTGTTTCCTGTGTTTTCTGTTTTGACACTAAGCCCTAAGATAGAAGAGATGAAGTTTTAGGAGGTGGACTACAGAAGTAAAACAATAGACCATGCATTACACACAGTGAATATAAGACACACCCACCTGCAGATTCCTTCATTAATTTCTTATGCAGATCTCGTAGCCTTCGAACTTCTAGACGTTTTAGTTCATCTAGTTTAGTTCTTGTCTGCTTGTTAGCAAACTGCAGATAGTGTGCAATCTGTCCAGTCTGTAAGCACATATAGATATACATGTAACATTCAACAGCTACTGTGTGTACTACCTAGATATACTTACATGTAGATCTCACTGTTCTCACAGTAAGTAGGACTTGTTCCAAACTAGGTCAATATGACCTACAATGCACACTGGTATACGACTTTTCAATAAAGATGTAAACAGAACTCCTTTTAAGACGCCTAATGAATGGCAAGAATTTCCTTCCTATAGACATCGAGTAAAAACACCAGTATTCCCAAAAGATATAGACAAAGGCCACTACTGAGTTATCTACACGTATATTGTATACCCACGGATATTGTATGCACAGACACGATATTGAACTTCCTGCATCACAATAAGTGTATGAGCTGAACATTTGATGTCTTTCTATTGCCTAAAGCTAACAGAGCCTACTTTCTTAGGCTCTGTAACTATACACCTGTAATAATAAGGGCCAAGAGTATTCAAACCATGGCTTTGATCCTACAAATACCTGGATTATATAGCAATACCAGCTGTATACATGCATACACTGTATACATGCATACACTGTATACAACTGGTACCCTAATCCAAACTGTAATCCACCATCAAACTATCAACAATTGAGTTGATTACTATACACCATGTAGTAGTCTACTATACACCATGTAGTAGTCTACTATACACCATGTAGTAGTCTACTATACACCATGTAGTAGTCTACTATACACCATGTAGTAGTCTACTATACACCATGTAGTAGTCTACTATACACCATGTAGTAGTCTACTATACACCATGTAGTAGTCTACTATACACCATGTAGTAGTCTACTATACACCATGTAGTAGTCTACTATACACCATGTAGTAGTCTACTATACACCATGTAGTAGTCTACTAACAAAATGAGGAGTCAAAAGGAAACAAAGGTACGTGTATGTTAGATATGGTAGAGATAAACACATAAAGGTTACCCATAGGTAGAGAGCATCTGCCTGCAAGGAGGGCTATTAGTTAAGCACATAGAATAAGCATCGTTATAACGGCAGCAGAACAAACAAACATAAAATCACCAAGTTCAAACTATTGTGTTTCCCTCAAATATTGTTTTTGGTAAATACAGTTTTTTACAATAATGCTGCATTTGGATTCGAAGAGCTTCTAAGCAAATGCTCTGATTGTCATGTAGGCCAACACATACATTTTATATTTACTTTTAGATATTACATTGTAGATGGATATTTGCCAGCCAAAAGCACGGGACAATCAGCCAATCACAGTACTGTACTGAGGTATGGGAATAGTCTACACATAGAACAAGAAGAGGCAACAAATATGAGCATCTCATCAACCTGCAATTCCTCCTCTGATATATTAGCAACTAGTTTCTTAAACTCAGGGTCTTCCTCCAGAATGAAAACTGTCTGATTGAGATACTCTCTATACTCCAAGGCTAGTAAACTGGGGGCCTGTAAGTTAAACAGTGTAATGGTTTTAGTATGATTGAAAGTAATAAAGCTAACAACATACAGCTAGATCATCCTTCCCATCAGCGTTCATCTGATCCAACTCCTTCTTGAATCCTTCATCAGACTCTAGAAGCTGCACTACTTCTTCTAAGTACTTTTTGTATTCCAAAGATAGGAAATTATTCTAGAAGTATGAAAGTTGTGCCATTTATAAGACAACAAACAAATTATATGACAAATTAATATTATCACGCAAGTTTAAAAACACTATTAGCCCTGTAAAACAATATAAGCACAATATATAATTTCAATAATATAATTTTATGTTGTGCCTTTTGATTAAATATAAATAACGCTATTTTCAATAAACCAGAGGTGTCTGCCTCTAAGATATTAAAGGTATTGCATTTTATAGATTTTTCCAAAGTATCACAACAAACAAAAATATGAAACAAATAAAAACTTGTAACAATTTAACTATGGCACTGCAATTAGCAATTGTTAGCATTAAATAAATGTATTGATTGGATTTCAAAGCAAATGCATTCCATCTGTTACCATAGCAACACTTTCAGTCACCTACATCCATAGGGTCAGTCCCCTCTTTAACATCAGGTATATTAGGCTGAGGGTTAACTGGTGCACTATAACTGACACTAACTAACAGCAGTGCAGCCACAACGATACTTAGACATGTTTCCTTCAACATTCCGAGCCTCGTCAGTATGTGCTTTACTAAAATGAATAAAGACAGTCATAAAGGTAAAGAAAAAGGTTGTAATATGATAATCAAATATTGTTGATTCCAGAAACAAATACATTTCCTGTCAAATTAATAGAGCATGAAGAGAACAAAGTGCTAATTTTGTAAAAATAGGCCGAATGGATAATATCCAAGTAACCTAGATTTCAATTCCTTGAGCAAATATATAGGACCCCAGCCCTGTTTAATAAGCGGGGTCTAGAATAAGCAATTGTATTGCTATTGGAGAGGAATAAAATAATCTAATATCCAAATGTTATGCTAAACCATCATAGAGCTGCTCGATATTTAAAACAGTTAAATCAATTACTTTAAAATATATCACATAGTGACATATGCGAGTACTATTTAAAACAAGGAAAATATCATGTATATACAAGAACGCAGTTGATAGTGGAAGCCAAACAAAGGAACAAAAAATCTTTGTGCTAATAATTGACAGCATTAAAATAACTGTGAATAGGCTATGGAATTCATAATCATGATTATTATATCAGATCTTCATACTTTTGACATAGGACTGTAGTCACCAAACGATGATAATCAATCTTTTGAAATTTTATGAAAACAGTTTTTCCTTATTTTTGCTAAAAATCAGTAAAACACTCTTAATCACCATCGGCGCAAGGAGAGTGCCTCACTTGTGTAACAGTGATAAAATAATAAATATTAAATGAATATTAAATACAATGTATACTACATGATAAAAATTTTTCTAACACTTGCACTAAAGTGAAATAATAATTACAATAGCAAAATAATTTAACTTATTTTAACATTAGTTTTAAGCTAATGGAGGAAGAGAAGATGAAGATAAGATGAAGACAAGGTAAACAACAGACAACACAATGGCAAAGTGTTAAGTCCATGTAAGTCCATATAAATATTGTGTTTATTTATAAAATTAATAGCAGACTGTGATATGTACATGTATATAATTCATATACATATCACAGTTAATTCGGTTTCTTTCAGACTTTAATAATTTGAATTTTGAAAAGGTTCATAATTATATATTTATTATAATTATCATTATGATATTTGTTTTTTTTTTTTTGCATTTTCTCACAGAGACCGCACTTAAAAGTGCGTAAAGTCGTGAGAACTCGATTGTTTTTTTTTTTTCAATTTTATGTTAAAAGTGCTATTTTTGTAATCTTTTTCTTTGTTATATGATATTTATATATATATGTATTTTTTTTTATGTTTTGTGATATATGTGTTATTATTAGTCTCAGTCATTCATTCAGACCGTAGCTCTCTCAGGGTTCTGGGCCAAAATGAGGAATAAAAGATATTTGTTCTGATGTGTGGTGTATATGTATTAACGGCCTGTCTTGTTTTGTGTATCTTATCTAAATTATAATTAAAAGTTGTTAATAAAATATTTATTATATAAAAATAATATATTTATTATTTTTATATCTTTTCTTATAGCCATAACATTAACAAAGTTAACAAAGAATTACATTCTTTTATATAGTGTGTTTATGAAATAAATAGCAAACTGTGATATGTATATAATTCATATACATATCACAGTTATTTCGGTTTCTTTCAGACTTTAATTTAATTAAATTTTGAAAAGGTTCATGAGTGGAATGATGAGTTGGATTTTAAAGTGAAACTGCATCTTTGGCCCTAAACTAACTCTCTGCTTTAGTCCGAGAGCGTGCGTCACCTTAGGTCGTTACATTTGCGTGTACTCTCACAACACTTAAAGAGAAAGTTGTGGATCATAAAGAGGACGTGACTGCAACATACTTTCGCTTTAATTAAGTTGGCGTAGGGGTTCGTGATTGGTTACTAGTATGCAAGGCGGTTTTTGATAGGACACTTCGACTTAAAAGCTAATCGAGCGATAGTGGTGATAGCACGTGAGTTCTCCCACTTCAAGAAAGTTTGGAAAGGGAGATCTGGTCCAGAGCCATTTCTCAATGGCTCTGGACCAGATCTTCCTTTCCAAACTTTCTTGAAGTGGGAGAATTTAATGGCTCTGATCTGGTCAAGTAAACAGAATGAAAAAGTCTAGAGGTTTTAATCAGAGCACCTTTTTAGGAACTTCCTAGGCTAGAGACTCTCACAATAACAAAATATGAGTTGAATAAAATAAATGGCAGTTTGAGTTTCTGAGTTTGAATTTCCCCATTAAATGATTAACTGGTTCGAAATTATTTATCACACAATGATTATCTGATTATCATTATCATTATGATACTTGATTATGTAAAGAATTTTTATTCTAAAATTTAAATTTAAATTTTTTATATCATGTTGTTTAAACACATTATTCCAACCTTCTTCTTAATCCTTGTTCCAACTGGAATTGCAATATCCATTTTAGACTCAAACTAAAGATTAAGAAATAGGCCGATATACATCTGCATAAATATATAAACAAAGTTGCATGATAATGATTAAGGATAGGATGGTACTGCCAGAGATGCGTGCAAGTTTTGTTTTGGAAACTCAAGTTTCCATGGCCAACTCTTTAAATTACAAGTCAATTCTTTTTAGTGACAGGTCAAAACTTTCAAGTTGCTAGTTAAATATTTACATGTCCCCAGAAACCAGACCTGCCAACCTAGGGGTGGGGCAATAGAGTGAGTTGCATAAAAGGGGCAAAAACTTTTTTGATTGGGGCACTCACAAAGCCTCGGAACTGATTATCATAATCATTATCTTATGATTATGAAAGATATTGTTCTTACTATTAGTATAAAATTTTAATTAGTTACTAGCTACTCGCATCAGCATGCTTGTAAATTTGGCAGTAAACAAAAATGAAGATTTAATAGTTATAGTACTTGTAGGCCAATTAATAGTGATAGTGACTTGTTGTCACATGAAATTAAATTTAGTAGTAGTTAGTAATAATGGTAATGAGTACAAATATAGTTGTTTGGTAAAGCTTCTTTTGAATTGGTAACTTAGCAAGTTACTCAAATGTAGCCTTACAAGAGACCAGTAGGCCTATATATTTAGCCCCTTCTATTACTGTAATAACATCTGATAGAATTGTGTCATCAATGTAGCCTAATGCAATTACATAAAATTCAGTTTCAGTGTGTTTAGTTGTAGTAAAAGCTTCGGTCCTTCAATGTGTTAGTAGATCATTTGTCTGCTTATGACGAGCTTACAGGTGGTACAAAGATCCAAATATCTTTTAAACATAGTATACAGTTTTATTTGTATATTACCACAAAGTTTGTTGCTAATGATTAGATGCACATTGGTAGAAAGTGGATAAAACAAGTTGTAGGCCTACATATTGTGATTAACTGTAAATGCAATCTCTACATCGAATAATTTAACCAACTGCAATTGCATGTATTATACTGTCTGTCAGGTGTATTAGTGCATAGTTTCATGCAGCCTTAGATCTTTGTTTGTGGTTGGGGTGACACCATACACCATATGTAACGGATAAGCCAACTTCTCCATCTGAAATTTCGCTGACGAACCCTGGGTCTGGCCAAAAAGTATCAAGTTGTACCTGCCTCTATACTGTAGGGCCCTACATCTATCTCTCAACCATATTTATTTGTATATTTATTTTTATGTGTATTTCTTGTTGAACCTTATTTTCTCGAGTTCGTTGCTGACTGAAATTGACTGTTATCTATTATGAGCCGGGAGCATATATTTATTAATCGATTAAGAGTAATTATTTACATACAGTAGATCGCAATACTCTACCTGACTTGTAAGAGCCGACATTTTATGTCGAATCACTCGGGTGTTTTTTATGTCCTAGTCGTCCCTCCCGATGGTGCATTGGCACTGAGGGTTTTGTGGAATAATTAATTGGGTATCGATGGCCCACCAGTCCCACAGACTCTAGTTGGAGCCAGTTATATATAAAAAGTTCCACGTTTTTCTGTTTTGTTCAGTTGCTACTTGAATTACAATACAGTTTATCTCTATCTTCAGACATGCTCTGCATTCTTGGTAGAAACCTAAAGTGCTACCTAGGAGTCTTCCAGCCTGTGGAATTGAGTACCCAGGGTAACCAGTGTTAGTTCATAACGAGTTATATAAGTTTGCGTGCACAATAACGTACATGATAGGAGCATGTTAGACTTGTTGGTCAGTTGTATAAGGTTGCAATCCAGAGGTATCTATCAGTATCTAGCAGCTTTAGGTCGGCCCTAGGGTTTGATTAGGTGACTTCAGCACATGTGGTGTGTAGGGCAGTGTGCTAGCCACAGTTGAATATCAGAACATTACCGCACTTGAAGAAACAAGCTGTATCCAGTGCCAGACATTGCTGTTCTCTTAAGACTATCTCCTGATAGGTGAAAATCATTTGAGCGATGAGCACATTGGATGATAATTATATTCTTGAGCATCGTCTTTAGGGAGGCAGTTTGGCATGGTGTTGAACTATGTCTAATCACATCTGAGTGGGGTATAAGGGCCAATGTGAGAGCCAGAGAGCTTATTAGCTTAAACTTTTTTGAAGTTTGCCCATCCTTACCGAAAACCTGATTATTGAGTTACACGACTTGTTTTTAAAATTGTCAAATAAAGTATGGTGGTAGCATTTTCTAATGCATTCATTTACTCATCTGTATAATTCAGGATCTTCCCATATCTATACAAAAAGATTTCAATGTGTAACAATAAGATTAACTACGTGTACATGCCATTTAGCCATACTATCACACACAAAATAGTCCGCACCAGGACCAATTTACCCAGAGACGCTGGTGATTTGATTGTTAGAACAATATAAGTCGTTTTTATTGAATTTGATATACATTACTAATATCTCTCACCATTCCATTCTATCTCACTATCACTGTACAAATCTAGTAATGCAGGTACTAGTTAGGCTTAGGTCACCCATACAACTGATATTATAAAATAATGTCTAAATGAGTAGGGTAGGCTATACTTTAGTTTCTTATGATTATCATTCGATACTATAGTTGAATTCAGATTATCATTATGGTAGGTGCCTAAGTGTTGTGGTAGGATCCTAGTTAGCAAGGGGCATCTCTGTATCCCAACATATAAATTGATGCACCATATGAATGAAATAAGGGCTATTGTGGCAATGTCAATAAACTGTACTGTGTACCCTTTGTTTGTATGAGTTTTGTGGCTTGAGGAAAGCATGCAAGTAGAGCAAAATGAGGCAAAAACAACATTTTTATTACTTTGTAATGGGGCAAAAAATAATTTTTTATTGCTCTGATGGGGCAAATGAGTGAGAAGGGAGTGAGAGCTTGAGCTATGGGGCAATTGCTTGAATCTCACGCTCAATGCGTGAGAGTTGGCAGGTCTGCCAGAAACTCAAGTTTTTATCAAGTTATCTAAGTTAACTACAAGCAAGTTTCAATTTAATTCTTTTCTTGTTTAACTCGAGTCTTTTTATAGAGTTATTACGCTATTATTTAGCTTTTGGTGAAATATTGTTAGGAAATAGTGCTAAAAATTCAAATTTCAAAGCAAAATGTTACTGTTTTAGTGTAAAATGTGTTATAATTGTAATTACAATTGTGGTTATAACTGTGGTTATTTCTATTCATTGTAATTTACAGCTGCCCAATGAAAACTCGAGTTATTGAATATTTCAACATAATAATGTGTGAGTTAAGAGTCTTTGATCATAGCCATAGTTAAATTACAATTCAAGTTACAAGTTTTTGATGGCTATATATTCAAGTCAAGAGTCCTTCTAATAAGCCACAAAATTTTGCTTGAATTAACTCGAGTGAGCGTCTGGCATCTCTGGGTACTGCTGATCATTTATAGAAATATTGTTAGTGATTGTTGATAATTTCTTAGCATGCTCATTGTAAAAAATAACAAAAAACATAAATATTATATACTAGTTATTTAAATAAAAAATTATGTCTTTTTAAACTAAACTGTGTTCCCACATGATTGATATTTACATACACATGTGTGGTCTCAGTAGTAAAATTAAAAAAAGATAGAGACCTGGAGGAAACAAGGTTTAAAAGTGCTCTGGAGGTGCTCTTAAAAATGAGTACACCTGTGAAACCTGGAGACTTGACAGGTATGACAATGACAATTAGACCAATTTAACATAGCCAAAAATCTTAGCGTTCCCATTGTCACCCTAGCTATCAAATATAAATGGGATGTATTTTCAACAGACCTTGCACATTACCTAATTCATTTAAACCATGCAATTTATACATAATTGTAAAGCTGAAAACCTATTCTTTCTAATGCGATCAAAATACTTTGCATTGGGAAAATATTTACTCAGTCCTAGGTTTTGGAAACGGACTCACAATCAAGAGACAAATTTTGTTTTTGCTTGTTGGCTTCCTTTCCTACCAAGTCCTATGAGGACACCAAACAACATAAATAAGCAAACAATTCTTAAATGTAAATAATATCCTGGACATAACCTAGCAATTGATGAAATTGTTTGCAGGTTTTGAATGGTACAAATACTGTCTGTATTTGGGCGGTTTTCACATGGAAGTAGTACACCCAAATTGCACATCTCACCCAAATGGTGAATTTTCTTGACCTTTGTCTGAAATAGAGGCACTCCTAAGCAAGCAAGTTGAAAATTTGCAATGTGATCCAATGCACCAAAAGACTAAAGAGACAGTGAAAGGAAAAAATTGATCACTTCTGCCGAAAACTTCCTCACCTGCCTGCAGTGGCCCTGTAATGCGTTATTTCTATTGAAGCACTTCAGACCAATGAGCGATGCTGTTTTACGGTGGCTTTAAATAGACATGAATCTATGAGAGGATGATGATCAATAATCTAATAGTTATTAATTATCAGATCGTTATATCATGTTTGTTCTGAGCATTCTCGTCAACCGCGAAACCTGGTGTAATCATAGGGACAGACTATTATCATTAACTGTATCAATGTTCTTTCAACTATCTTTGAAAGGACTACAGGAACAAAATGACAGAAAGAAATTACAAAGATAGTGGAAGGGAAGGTGGTTCACTCAATGATAATAACCTGTCCCTCCAAACATGTCTGGTTCGAGGGTCGTGATGTTCTGCAAATTTACTAATTTTATTTCATTTGATACTTCGGGTTGTTTGTGACAGCCCTCCACATGTATTACCAGTCACACGTACAGTTATATTTGTTATCCAGATTCCCTCTTCCTTACAATGCAGCAGTTCATTGAGGAATCGTCACATCTCCTCAAGTAAGTCATTTTTACTAAATTGATGTAGGCCTAATGGACAAGCTGGGTTATTGTTAGCCATTTGGCTTCCCCAAAAATGCCTAAAGTTTGAGATATTATGTCAAGCCTTATAAAATTACCGTCAAATGCCTAAAATTTTCCGAACTCAGTTGAATTTTGTTGAAAGTTAATGGTCATAAGGTGAAAACAGACTAGCGAATATATTCGTCACGCTAGGGCGAAGCGATGGCAGCGTGCCAACGTTTTTCGCGCCAAACGAAGCACACAGGCGATTTTCCATCGCGAAAACGTTGTAGTCCGAGTATACATGTCGAAACAGGCAATTATTCTTATATTGATATTAAGGCATATTTTAATATTGCGTGTGCCACAACTCGGCTACTAACAGAACTTTTGGATTCATTAAAATATCGAATCTTAAAATAATATAATAATTTAAAATAACCATTGCTCAAATTCACTTGTTATGGATGAGTACCAATTAGCAGCCGGCTTGCTTTTTTTTACGTCAGCTTTTGTTGCTCTGAATAGAAGAAGAAATGCTCGGAGACGACGAGTTAGAAGATGGTGGACTCACCCCATTAATCTAGTCCGGCCAGAGGAAGGAGCTTGGACTCTTTTGATGGAAAGATTTAGGGTTGAGTTTCCTGACAAGCATGAAGCCTGTTTAAGAATGAATAAAGATAAGTTTGACTTAATATTAAATTATGTTCAGCCAAGGATTGAAAAAGTGGATACCCACTTGAGAAAAGCAATACCTAGTGATCAGAGGCTCTGTGTTACACTTTATTATTTAGCTACTGGAGACTCATTTAAGACTTTGTCTCTTTTCTTTCGAATGGGAGAGTCTACTATCAGAGAAATAGTATATGAGACCTGTCAGGCAATCTGGGACTCAATGCATTCAGATTATTTAAAAACTCCTTCATCTGCTGAAGACTGGGAAAAAATTGCTACTGATTTCTCCCATCTTTGGAACTTTCCACATTGTGTCGGTGCGATTGACGGCAAACACTGCACTATTCAAGCCCCTCGCAATAGTGGCAGTGAATATTTTAATTATAAAAAAACATTTAGTATTGTTCTAATGGCTGTTTCAGATGCAAGGTATATGTTTACATACATAGACGTTGGAACACCAGGTAGATGGAGTGATGGTGGCACCTTCGATCAGTGCAGTTTAAACCAGGTTCTGTCAGATGGTAGACTTGGTCTCCCCCCAAATGCTTCTTTGCCAGGTAAAGAAAAATTACTATCTTGTTAACAGTGCTGGTGCATCTTTATCTCAAATAGAAGTCACGGGTTTGCTTGATTGGAGAGGGGGTAGTGGTAATGTCTGTTAGTGTTATTTTTCTTTTGGTTCAAGAGTTGCAGCCCTCTGGCTTGGCTGCAAATCTCTATTATTATATACCATGCTAGTACCTTGTTTTAGGCAGCAATAAGATCGCTCCATTCACTTTTGTGGCAGATGAAGCATTCCCATTGAAAAACTGCATCATGCGCCCATTCCCTGGTAGAGCGAATAGTTTGGAGAAGCGCATTTTCAACTTTCGACTATCTAGAGCCCGCCGCACAATTGAGGTGAGTTAGTTCAACTATCTATATTTATTGTTTATATGCGATTCTAGGCTTGCCATATAGATTATTTTATTTCTTGATGGCAAATTGGCTTTTGATACATCAAATTATTCTTTTATAACTTAGTAGTCTAAGAATTTCCAGCTTGACGAGAGCAATATCTAATTAACTTTTTTCAAAATTGAAATGAAATTCTGATTCCAAGTCGACAACTTTTCATTAATATATAATCCCTGATTTTATTTTCCGGACTTTCATGAGGCTGAATGTATATTTTAGAATGCTTTTGGAATAATGGTTTCGAGGTGGAGATGTTTGAGGAGCCACTTACACATGTCACCAGATCATGCCACATCAATAATACTTGCCTGCTGTGTGCTTCACAACTTCCTCCGTGAGCAGAAATGCGAGAACTACTGCCCACCAGGCTATGCAGATGCCATGGACATGAATGGCGAAGTTGTACAAGGTGGATGGAGAGACAACGGTATAGGAGCTGTGCTCGAACCTATAAATCCAACTGCACATCGTAATCCACCTGCTACTGCTACACAAGTGCGGGATACCTTTATGTCATATTTTAACCAAGAAGGTGCGTTGCAGTGGCAAGTCGCTCATATAAATAGAACATAGAACACACTGTGATTTCATAAATATTATTTGTCAGTAATACTAAGTAAGCTACCATGCAATATACCCTTATGATGTAATTTTATTTTTAATTTCTTCCACATGTGCATGTTTTAAAACAATCCCTACTTCTAGTAGTATGTATGCTTATGTTTAGTAATAATTAATTAAATTCATGCGTGCTTCTGAATGTTATATAATTATGCTTCTTTGCTGCATGACTTATAAATATTATAATATTCTTTACATGCATGTATATTGAATATAAATAAAATCAAGATGCATGTCTCATAAAATATGCTAAAGTGAAGTGAGACTTATTTGTCATGTGCTGAAATTAGCAAAGCAAAGCACGAATAATGTTTAAAAATATATGAATGTTTAATAACGAGGCGTCATATACTTGGCTAGATAAACAAAGCAGTGTCATATCAAATATTACCACTTTTCGTCAAATCCTGAGTTTCTTCAGACTGTATATGCTGAGGAAAACTGGCATTGAAAATCAGATCACGGATCTGCCGTTTTAGTAACTCGACAGTATACCTGTCATTTAGCTCATCCAATGCTTCAGCTACTTCCTCACCAAATCTAGCATTTTTTGGGGTGGTGGTCCGAGAACGTTGGTTACCAATGAAGGAATCCCAACGATCGATCAGTTGCTCCTCAAACAAGCTGCTGTCACCTGACAACTTACGCTTGGCAGCCCGATTAGAGGTCCTACTTGAGGGGCGACTGTTTACAGGTGTTATTGTTGAAGAACAGGAAGGAAGCTCAGTAGATGGGGCGTTGGAGGAATGGTCATTATTAGCCGGGTCATCTATATCATCATTATCAGATGCCTCCTCCATCTGCTCTTCTTCATCTATGATTGCTGGGAGTGTCTCAGTGCTAGGCAAGCTAGATGCTGATCTTATGCTAGAGACATTACTGAAAGCAATTTGGAGAGAGTTATTACAAAACATGTATATATTATGCACAGAAAAAACATACTAATGCAGTTACTAATAGTGATGATCATCACTACTCATACTCACCAATATAGTCTGACTCGAAACCAAAGTATTGTAACAATGCTTACATTATTTGACTTCACGCGTAAAATTTATGCATTATAGGACCACAATAAACAACTAGACCTAGTAGAAATTGCTGACTATCGGAACCTCCAGAAATTCTGGTTGATGTCACACACAGCATCAAATACTGCTGACCTTGCAGCTGTGTTATATACCGATAGTCACGCTGCAGAGGGTCATTAAGTGACAAGAGGTACATACAGTCATGAAAGAAATAGTCTTCCATGCTAACAACAGCCTTAAAGGCCTGCCTATAAAATAACATCTCAGCTTGATGCTCACCCACTCCTCGATCTATATGGCAAAAGCCATTCCATTAATGGCATCCAACACCAAGCTTTCTTTGTTGATGCTCCAGCACCTGACCTCGTCTCTTTCTCTATTTCTCTCTGCTTCCGCACAAGAGTGTCGTTCAAGTTCTTCCATGCTAACTTCAGATCTTGATCTGCAAATGTAAGTATCAACATAGAAAAAGATATGGACGTGCAAAACATCAGTTTTCATCTTACTAATTCAAGCTTAATTGAAATAACATCGACTTGAATTGAAAGAAAATCATCAAATTATTATAATAATAATAATAATTTAATAATAGTTTAATATTAAAATTATATTATATTTTGAAATAATTTTGTATGATATCACCAATCAACCTAATCATTTTAATTAAATCCACTAATGTACTATTACTATAATTATTTCAAGTTGAAGTTGGTTACTAAGTAAGTTAGTAATGATAACAATTAATTTAGTTAGTAGGCAACTCACTCGTTCTAAATTAATTAGATCAATAGTTGTAGGCAAAAACCTTATAAATCGTTTTCAATAATCATCCTAGTTTTGATGACATCTAAATTAAAAAAAACTTTGGTATTTATATTAAATCATATTATAAACTCACACTCAATATTCATAACCTGTGCGATTTCTCTCCAGTTGTTGTCCTTAATATCGGATCTGTGGTAATCCTTATGCTTCATGTTGAACAGGCATTCTCTCATTCTAACGTGGTCTATAAGATTTTCTATTTCATCTTTATCTAGCGTATACTTTTCTGTTTGTCTAGGCATATTGATATTGATTTGTTTAAAAAAGATGAAAGTGAAGGTAAATATATTATTATGAATTAAACTTTTTCGGAAACAAACATGCAAAATGGAATCGGCAGAACAGATACAAGTATAGAGTGGAATCGGTAAAAGTTTACTAGCCAATCAAAATCAAGCGTTATCGAGAGCGAAGCGAAAAATATTAAACATGCTTGATATTGGGCGAACGTGGCGTTTTTGCTTGATTTTATGACGTCCTGTCGCTCCGCCGTCAAATCGCTCCGAATAACGGCGCGAAATTCGCTAGTCTGTTTCAACCTATAGCCTGAAAGCAGTTCTACTATATATGGCTGTCTTTTGTAGTTTGACAAATTTCATAATGTTTCACCAGTTAACTCTCCTATGTTTATTAAAGGGAGTTAAAGGAGATGATAGGCAAGAACAGCATGGTTGAAACAGAGCAGAGCAAAGGGCATGCAGAGAATCTAAGGAAGAGGGCTAATAAGCTCTATTCTTCAAAGTGCAAGCTAGATGAAGTTTTGGATATTTACACAGAGGTAAGTTAAATAGAAATTACTTACATGTATATACCTAAATTGTTGTGGCTGAAGTCTGCAAGTCTAGCGGAAGTAATGCTATGCAAAGTTAATGTCCATAACGTCATCGGCAAAATTACAATAATTGAGGACCCGCATGATTCTAGCAATTGTTTTCTCCTGTTAGTATAATATCGACTCAATGATAAACATTATAGTTTGTAAGCAGTACGGAATGCAAGTACAATATATAAAGCTGTTATGCAGCCTTGTATATGAATATAGGTGTCATAATAATTATAGAGTATAAATGCTACACATTTCCTTTTAGAGTATAAGGGCCTCTGCATATAATAGCGAAGACATGGTGCTTGCACTGGGCAATAGATCTGCTGTTAACTTCGAGCTTAAAAAATACAAGGTAATGCGTAGTACCTTTAAAACATGTCTCTAACCTACTCGGCGTGCATATGCACAGTGTATATATATTACTCAGTGGAGCTCTAATTAACACTTGCCCCTTCTACTTGTACTGTGTGCTGCGTAGGCACTGAAGTTTATGTCATCCAACCACCTACTAATTCTACTACAGATGCATCAATATTCTCACAACTGTTTGTTGTGTATTGTAGTGGTGCCTGAGGGACATTGATAATGTACTTACACTCGGCACGGCATCTTCTAGTTTACTCAAGAAGTTACTTCTTAGAAAAGTGAGATGTTTCCATCATTTAGCTGATGCTGAAGCTACTTTTAGAGGTATTGCTACTACGATGTTGATGAGCGATTGGAAAGTCAACAATGCTAGCCTGACTTTATACATTATGTCAAAATATTCAAAGGGAAAACAATGCATTGTTATGCATTGTACACAATTGTGCATTGTTTTGCATGGTTACATAAAAATGATAATAATGCGATTTGGGTAGACAGCGTTTTGTGAAAATTCCAAAAACTAACCCCAAATTTCACTTACTCGTATTTCTGGACTTTGTTATAAGTTACATGTATTATAGGCTACTATACAATCATTTTGTTCTGAATCCTTTGACACCATGACTGGGAGTGTGAAGCTGGGAAGTTTATTGTTCTAGTTGTCCTATTCACTCTATACCAAGGTACATGGTTGTATTAAATAGTTATAGCAACTACATGTGTGCTGGATACGAATTGATTCTTGTAATGTGTGGCAGAGGTCAGACCCTGGTTGTGTTATTTTAGTTTGTGAGGAAATCAGACAACTCTATACCCAGGGGAAGATAACTCTCACAGAATCAGGTAAAATCAGATTTAATTTCATCATGTTACTTTGCAGTCACAGAATAATGTTACACGGTTGTTTGATGTTCTATTACTTCTGCTCACTCTTTGCATAAAGTAGAAGGTAAAAGGGTTATTATCCATCCCCTAGCTGATTACCATTAAATAGAGTTACTTTATGCTTATTCTATAGATTTGAAAATGTTGAAAGAGTTTGAACTGTCTACTACTGCTGGGAAACACTCAGGGGTGATCTCCCAGGACAAGGCTACTGTATATAAGGGGCCCCATACGGCTATACCCTCAGCTTCTGCTGTGGTTGAGATGAAGTACTCTCAGTCTAAGGGTAGATACTTGCAGGTTCAGTTATTAGTTATACTATCCTGAATATTACCTGATTATTACCTGTATTAATGTTGGATTGCTGCCAAACGATCTTGTTACTGTCAGTTGTATAATTATGGCTGGGGAGAGGGGTAGCAGTCTGAATACCATTCTATATTATCCCCATTTGGAATTGAATGTGAATGACTACTTGCAATTGTGTTATTGGGTTCCCCTTGATATAATAGGTTAAGACTGATGTGCCCAGTGAGAAAGTACTAATACAGGAAGAGCCCTATGTCACAGTACTATTAGTGAAGCATTGGCCAACTCACTGTTACCATTGTCTTCAGCAAGTTGGCTCTGTTCCTATATTGTAAGTATTCTGGAGGGACACAAAGACAGTAGGTTATTATAGTCTGATTAATACCCATTTCAACCTCGTCTCCGAGGTAATCTGAATCTGAATATTAATTGAAGATTCACTGATTTTGGATCATGAGCATCATATTCACCTCGAAAACGCTAATTAAAGTTTTATTCGAGTCTCTCAAAGCTTCTTTTGGTGCTTGACAGTTGTTATAGAACTTTTGTCAATGTTTGAACTTTACCGTACACTTGTGTTCTGTTTTAGTTGCAGAAGAGGGGCTTGTAAAGTGAAATACTGTTGTATAAAGTGTGAGCGAGATTCATTTGATGAATACCACCGTCATGAATGTAAGCTACTGGATGCAGTTGTCAATGTAAGTTTATGCTACACTGTAATTACACCGCTGCATGATTACTTGAACATTGCGGTTACGGCAATCAAAATTTAGTAGCTAAAATATTGATGCTGTTGATCCATAGGAGAAATATTGATTGTATTTTTAGACTGGAATTGGGCACCTAGCTTATAGAGTCATAGCGTTCACTGGGTATAAGAAACTGATAGGTAAGATTGTATGTATGGTACTCGACTTGCCAACGGGATAATAGTTTTGAGAATATTTTAGACACAGCACATGATATTGTATCTACATGTATATTATGTATATTCTGTATTTTCCAGACCACAGGAAGAGTTTAGAGCAAGCAAACTCTTCACCAGAGGCAAGTACAGAGGGAAGTACAGAGGGGTATGCTGCTGTATATAACTTGGTGACTAATGAAGACCAGATAATACCTGCTGACAAGCCGCAGTATATGAAGGTAGACCAATAGTAGCACGTGTATATTCAATAGCACATGTATGCGTTAGTCTCATATACTTGCTCTTAATTTCTATGACATGGTTGGGCATCATCCTGACCCATGAGCTCTAGACCCAACTATCTCAGGTAGCAGTTTAGTATCTCTAGCAACTAGTTTGTGAGTTTGTGACCTCTTTTGCTCATCCCACCACATGCAAATGTCCTTTACAAGGTCTTGTAGAACTATAAACTTTTTTACATATGAAACTTGATATGAACTTCAGCGCTGTCAGGGCCCTGGTATTAAGCTATATATTCTGTAGGCAGCTTTGATACTGGTCCTATGTCTTATGGAGTGTGGATTCTTTCCTTCTGATCCTCCATCTTTAGAAGACCCGAATGTTACCTACATCGCATCCTTACTGTTGCGCCACATTCTGCAGTTAATATGCAATGCTCATGCTATAACCAAAGTAGAATGTGAAGGCAGCAGTGGTGATAAACTGCTCACTCAAAGTCAGGATAAGTTAGCTAGCGCCATCTATCCTACAGCCAGTCTGATGAATCATTCCTGTAAACCAAATATTATATCCAGGTAGGTCGAGTCTCTCACATGAGATTCTAAGTTCCTAGTGAGATTACAAGACATGACCAACTGACTTCTTATTTTAGTTGGTTGGGTGGTTATTAGGTAATGAAGATACGTAGTACCATATAGTTTTAGTTATATACTTGTGTAGCCATTATTGTCCTTGTACAATCGTATATGATCTATCATTACTACAGTAATTCAATAGGTTTATTCTTTAACTTTCAGTTTTGTGGGTTCCACCTTGATGGTTAAAAATTCTGTTGCCTTGAAACAAGGAGATGAAATCTTCAACTGCTATGGTAAGTTATGGGTTTATTTTGGTTTGGACAATGTGGTTATAGTGATTGTTTGGAAGTTGTGTCCCCTTGCCCATTTCTTGAACCTTTGTATGTGGTGTAAATCGAACTTTATTCCCAGTGTCATCCAATGTGTATTCTTCCATGATGTGGTGGACATACTGACTTGTCTATCACTTCAACCAGGTCCTCATTATCTGAAGATGGAGAGATCAGATAGACAGCGATCTCTAAGAACTCAATACTACTTTAACTGTGAATGTGAACCGTGTGTACAACAGCAGGGCAAGACTTCAACTCTCAAGGTAAAATAGTGTACATTGGGAATGAACCACTAGTTGTGTGCTGTAATCGTGTCAAATATCGTGTCGAATATACATCACCGAGTGTTGCTCCACTGTGCTTGTCATCTGCTCTGTCAATTCACAACCAGGCCTGAGTAGCAAAATTATAACTTGCTACAGTTTACATTCTTTAGATGGTGTTATGTAGTTGACCTGGGGTGTAACTACCAATAACTATTATAGAACTACCATGAACAACAGAACTTCTGCACTAAATGCACCAATACTAGCACTTCATAAACCACTAAAGAATAGCTAAGATATATACCAAATACTAAAAATGCATATTAAGTTAATTAAAGTCAGCGCTACCGAAATTCAATTTCATTTTTAGATGTAGTGAAGTGCTGAAGATGGGGAATATAAATGATAATTTCCTAACATAAAATAACAGTACATCTTGTATAATTTCTCATAATTGAACCAACACGCTCACCTATGGGGCTAGTTGGCTGATGAACATTGGTGATCTGTGATCTGGAAACAGTTCTTTGTTAAGGCAGAAAAGGGAGTAATTTGGAACAAGTTTTTGATATAATCATAACCCATACATAGATATGTGCCCTAATGTCTGGTTGTACTGAGCCACATGAATATAACTGGATCTTCTGAACCAAATGGAGGTCATCTAACCAACTGGTTCACAATTTTTCTTCCCCAGCTGTTGGATACTGATTTCTGTTGTATTGTTGAATGAAATGCATTCACAGTAGAATAATTATTGACCTCAACTACACTTTTTACGTGATTGCTATTATATAATGTTATATTTTGTAGTTTCTGTGCTGTATCAAATGTCAAGGTCGGTCACTTTTGGAAAGCGAGTCTACAGCTAAGTGTCAGGAATGTCTAGAGGTGTATGATGCTAGTGGACAAGTTGAGAAGTTAATACAGGCTAAACTATTACTGGAGGATTTAGGTCAAGTTGGACCCACTAACAAAGGTATTGCGTCATGTAATTATGATATACGCGTATGTTTGGAGTTATCAGCTCATGTTTTTACTTTAGAAAAAGTTACATGTTTTTCTTCTTTAGCTTGATTCATCATTTTGTATATGTCATGGTGTCATATCAATATCAACCAACAATATACATGTATGCGATACTAATATAGTATATCAATGGATTTATCTTATCTGTTAAATACATGAAGGTATTGAACTGGTGAGGAAGGTGAGAGCCATGATTGCTGATGGTGTTGTACACAAACACAGCATGGAGCTAGCTAATCTCTATGACATGGAAGCCCAGTTTAACGCTGAATTAGGTAGATATTATACTCAATATATAGGACATGGAAGCAATAAAAGTTCATTGCTACCTGGTATTACCCTACCAGCATTTTCTAGTAGTTTGTCTGACTGAACATATGGCCAGGTATTTTATATTTCATGCTACTTGTTATTCTATATGTTTATACTAGTGCTGCACGGTGTTTCGATGTTTCGGTGTCATTCAGTTTTTCAGTTTTTTTTCTTTCGGTTCAAAAACTGCTAAAATTTAAAATGTGAACCGACACCGAATGCGGCGGTGCGGTTCTATTCGATTTTAAAAGTCAAACCGCACCTGGCCTCTTAGCGCACCCACTTTCGATAATGGCTGGCGTTGAAAACACGTGAATTCATGTTATGCTTCTTTTAATACTTATAATTCGATGTCATCCTTGGAATTTAAACTTAGCTGCAGCCATAATATTATCACCCAGTGGTTATTTATTGTAGGTTCACTCAATTATAGCAGTTGCGATTGCATACTATTATAAATAATAAATATATAATAATTGTTAACTATTAAACGAAATGAAGATGGATACCATTTTAGTGCTTGTTTTAATCCTTATAATTCGATGCCATCCTTGGAATACAGACTTAGCTGCAGCCATCAATGTCACCCAGTAAGGGTTTACTGTAGTTTTCATTCGATTCTAGTAGTCAAACTTGCATATTGTTATAAATAATTAATATTTAATTATTGCGAATTATTGAACAAAATGAAAATGGCGGCCATTTCCGGTAATGTCTGAAACTACGAACACGTGAATTTATGTTATGCTTCTTTCAATCTTTATAATTCGATGTCGTCCTTTGAATGAAGACTTAGCTACAGCAATCATTGTCATTGTCACATCATGTCCAATCATTGTCAGATGATTTACTTTAGTTGTCATACTTGCATATTATTATAGATAATTGGCATTTAATAATTGCAATTTATTAGAGAAAGTTAAAAATGGCCGCCATTACAGCTTAAAAGCGGGGTGCGACAACTCCCAACATTGAGTATTTAATTTCCGGTTCGGTTCAGTGTTTTTTCATGAATGCAAAAAACTGAATTAAACCGAAGATGAGAAGACAACTTCGGTTTCATTCAGTTTTTTAGAAAAATCAGCAAAAAAACTGAATGGACATGCAAATCAAAACCGTCCAGCACTAGTTTATACTGAAGGTACACTGCTATATTATTATAGTTATAATTGTCTATGGTGCCTTGTATGTTTTAGGCAACATGGAGTTGTGTTCTCAAGCCCTACAGCTCAGTATTTCTATCCTTGAGGAAATGTATTCGGATGGCAGCATTGAACTAGGTCACGAGTATCACAAGCTTTCTGAAGTGTTGTGTAACTGCCAGAACTATTCTCAGGCTATAGCCTTTGCCTCTAAGGCTAAATCTATATTTAGTAACCAGTACAGTGAATCTCACGACCTTGTGCAGGAGGTGGATGAACTCTGTACTCAAATAAAAACATTTCTATGAGACTAACAGTCTTTGGTTATATCTGCTTGTATTTGGCAAACCTTTTAAAATAATAGTGTGCTGCTCATGTACAGCTCTACAATCATTTGGTGTAGTTTTGGCATCTGATGAAATATTATGCTCTCATATTTTTAGTAATATCTAACTTTTTTACTTTATTTCCGGTTTCAAAATAGAGTCGCTTTGCATCAAATAGTGAATACTTTATGCTTCTTTGCTACATGTATCTCATTAGCTTTACAAAATTATTTTTGGTGATATTTCTTTGTGGATCTCTTTGTTCCTAAACGGTGATCCCAAGACATGCAACCCTAATATACATGTGCATGTAGTTCTATGGAAAAAACCAGGTAGTCAATCCTGTCAGCTGTACACTTTTGCTGAGTAGTGTACATGTGCCCCTTGACCTAAGATACATGTAGCAGTCTTGACCAGGAAGAAGTATTTTGGTTGGAGTTGTCTTCCTGATGCTTGGTTAGTCCCACAATTATCAAACATTTTCCTTTCGAGACTAGCACTAGAATATCTTTTGACTTTTGGAAAATATCTATCATTAAATTGTAAAAAAATATTATATACCATACTATTATCTTTGCTATTATATTGCTAGCGAACCTACGCAGTGACAATCATCATCATTTTTTCAGTGGAAAGGTTTGAGATTATAACTAAGGTATACAACATGGCGGTTCATGGGGAATTCAAATGGAAATTTGGCTAGGAGTATTCCTATTCACAAATCGCGTTGAATACGCAAGCCTTCTAGTTTGCTTGCACTCAGTCATACCGCCGTGTTGCTCTTAGATTAGCATAAAATGGATTCCATTACTCGCACTGATTTGTATAAGTGGCAAAGAATTACGTCTAAACAAAGAAAGCCTGCACAGGTTGGTCAACTCTATCTGCAAAATGACCAACTTCGCAACTTGAATCAATTATATATTTGTTAGTTTTTGTGAAATCTACGTGCAGTTTTGTATTAATTTATTGATTATTTTAATTGTATAGTAGGCTTGCCATAGCAAACGTATTAAGCCATTTGAGTGTCTTGCAGTAGGCCCTATTAGTGTTTTATTTGCTCAACAAAACTTAAACTAGTTGATGTCTTATCTGTGAAATATTTCCTCTGCCTGTAGGTGAAGCCTGAAAGTGTAACAGACGATATAGAGCAGTGGATTAAGGTAGAGTGACATTAGATCAGTTGATGGAAGGATCAACTTTTGATCCTTCCATTAACTGATCTAATTATTTGATTCAGAAGTCCACCAGTGTTTTTATGATGAATGATGCATTTTTAACTAGAAATGCTTGCTCAATAAATCCATATATTCCTGATTTTGTCTTTTTTAATTTTAATCTTGATTTAAATTGTAGAAAGTTGAACAGGCTTCCGACTTTGCCGCTGCACAGGCTTTTGGAAAAGCAAGAAAAGATAAATCCACAAAAGCTTCTATTTTGCAAACTGTAGATCAACTCCATGACCATGATGCTGCTTATGATGAAGGTTGGTCAAAGGATGCTAAAATAACAGTAGGTCTCTCATCCATGCATTAACTTTCTGTTTTCAATATTGATAGAAACTGCGTATGTTCAGTTTACAATATTCCATGTTGCAGCACAGGAACTTCTTAATGACTGGGTCAAAGGCCAAATACTTGACTTGGAAGATCATACAACAGAAGCAGCCATTTGGTCCGATGAAGAAAATACTGAGAATGCCAGTTTTGAGCCTTCTATACAGAATATTATACAACAGACAGATGCAAATGCTATTTCTATGGAAGGTAGCTAGTAAACCGACTCATTCATTTCTTTATATTCATTTGGTGCATGTGAAGCAGATGGGATTGTGGTTTCACCAAATATGCTTTCATTGGTATTTAACTTTAATTGTTGCAGGAAATCACCAACACCTAAAACCCATTATACCATTAATTTTGTACAGTCACTTAGCACCTTTTTTTCAGAATATGATAGGCTAATGAATTTGGAGAACTACAATGAAGATGCCGCGACAGAAAGCGTTCTGGAGCAACTAAGAAGAAAAGAGGTTGTCAAGCCTGATTTCCTTAAAGATCTCGGTGACATTGGTAGTCAGCCAGGTAAAAGTCAACCGAAAAGGGATCCTTCTTTAAAGATGCAAATTCGTCAAAATCAGGTTGTTATCCATGTTTTATGTTTTGAAATTTTGCTATGGGAATAGTTCTGACAGATAATTTTAAAATACTGTTTTGATATAGTAATTTTCCTATCTTTGTTGATTGCAGAGGAGGTTGTCTATTTTATATATATATCTATTTGCTCTTCTGCGTAGTATTTGTTCTCAATTTGTGACACAATGTTTGGGCAATTGGTTTCAATGGCTGACTTGCTGCAACTAAGCTATGAATCATGACTGTGTGCTGCTCTGTTTTGCATTATTTTTAAAGTGATATTTGATAGAATAGCCATCATTGGACTGTAAATGGACATTGAGTTATATACCTGTCCAGGTAAAGCAATCAAAAGAGAATCGAAGGCAAGAGCTTCTCAAGAAAAGAGAAGAGGAAGCTAATAGAAAAGAAGCTATTAGTATGGCCAAACAAAAGGCGGCGGAGGTTGTGTATATTGTTCATTGCACAAACAAATTTTTTCATTCAACTTTCTACCTGCAATTTCTACCTCTATAAAGTATGTGACAAAATCTAAGTTTGATGTTTTACTTCTAATGTTTAGGAAAGACGAAAAGCAGCGTTGAAAGTGAAACAAGATGAAGTTGAAATTCAGAAGGAAATGGCAAGGATAAAAAAAGAGTTGCAAGAAGAGAGGAAAGCTCAACTAAGGAAGCAGTATGTAGAATGGCATTGAGTTCTTAGCTAGTGAACAAATCTTAACTTTTACAGATGAAATCTTGATTTTCATTTTATTAAGTCTTATGTAATAGTTAGAATCTTTCTAATCTACCACATGTTGTTAAAAATGCCCAAAAACTTTGACGGTTGGACTAGCAGTGCTGATTTTGTTTTTGAATGAAATATACTTCAAAACAAACTTTGAAATGACTCCACATTTACAAACCTTCTTCATTAAACAGGGAAGAAGAGAGAGAATTGGAGCGAAGGATAGCCCAAGTCGCTAAAGCACAAGCACAGGCTCAAAAAGATGTTCAGTCAACCCCTCGCACCACTGTACCCGAGCCCGGTAATAGGGGTGTAATTCAGGACAATGATCGGAAACGTAGATTAGCCAAGTCTATAGAAATTGCTGAAGCAAGATTTATATCTTATAATCTAAGGGTAAGATGTTGTTCCAAACTTCCAAATTAATTTATTTATTTATTTATATATTGTCAAGTGATGTGACACCAGAGTATATTACCGGAGGTGACTAACATCAAAGTGGCACATGGCAGCTTATTAATTAAGTTCTTTGGTTTTCAATTGATTTCTTTCTATTAATTTAAATAGCCTTTAATTGTTTTTTGTTTATTCTGTAGTTGATGAAGAGATGCTTCAATGACTGGTTTGACGTCGTTCTGGAGAGAAGAGTTCAGCTAGGAAAGGCTAGAGCTGTCTCAGACTGGAAATGTCTCTTTAGATCTTGGAATGCTTGGAGACATTTCAGTAGGGAGAAGACATTAGAAAGATTACGGCAGCAGCATGAAAACAGTATGGTAAATGATCATAGGAAATTACATCAGAGCTCCGCCCACTATAATAGAAGGTTACTGAAAAGGTACTTTCTGCAGTGGCAAATATGGGTGACTCAACAAAGGCAAACTAGAGAATTGGCCAGTGACCAGCTTAGTGTGCGGGAGAAGATGTCTGCGTTCCTTGCTGCTGGGAAGAAATTTGTGGAAGAACCAGTAAACTCTGAGGCTAAACCCAAAGTAACAGACAGACGTTCTCAGACCCGTGTGGTATGATACTTGTAGTTTAGTTATTTTGTTTCTAACTAATTGTAATTGCATTTGTGCTTTTCTAATAATTTTGATCCCCACATGTGATTATATGAATGTGTTGAAGTTGCAGATGTTCAATATCCTTTCATTTTAGAATGAAATATTCAGTCAGTCTAGAAAGCAAAATACGCATCGACCTCAAAGTTCAAAGAGTAAACAACTTCCTACTGAACCTTGGCAAGTTACCAGAAAACATCTCAAGATGACGAGTAAACAAATCCTTGACCTGACTGATACTCCAGTCACCCCTCAAGGTGAATGTTCACTACGATTACTGGCTATATCATACATCTGTAGTAGATGTGCAATTGTATGTACAAGTATGTGTACCCACAGTATATTATCGGACTAGTACACAGTAATCAAATTCTGATGTTATCAGATATGAACACTGGTTTTATAGGCCACACTAAGTAAAGTACACTGGCTCTATATGATGAAGTGGAGTTAACGGTCTGTGATGTTAGTTCTTTTTAATGCACATAATGTACACACGCTCATGTACACCAAGTTGTTCCAATGAGGATCAATTAAAAGTACATGTATTATATTTTGAAGTATTGGGAATTTTTTCTAGTTAATATGCAAGTACCACTTGTACTAATGCAAGCAATTTGGACATACTTTATTATAATATCTATGATTATGTCTATAACTTGTCTGGCAAACAAATATTCTCATATATTTCTTGCAGATGTTCCAGAAGTAGATGCTTTTGAAGATGCAATTTCGGAAGCGCTTAGCTCTCAGGCTACAGATAAGGTTCCCAAGTCCTTCCAAAACAGGTTTCAGGCACAACAGAAGATTCTGCAGGTACGTTTTATTTTTAACCACAATTTTGATCAAGGCGCTACATTTAACATGTACCTACACATACACCTTAGGTTTCTATATAAATATACAAGGTCAATGTACTACATGTATGTGGGCATGTGTTAAACCTGCATCTAAGTGATACATACTTATCAGGAGCAACAGAAAGCAATAAAGGAGCAGAAGAAGATGATAGAAGATTTAAAGTTCAGACAAGACAGAAGTTTATTGGAAGAACAGGTTAAACAGCAGCAGTTAATACAGCAGCAGGTACGTACGTCTTGGGCTTTCATTAATAGGTTTTGTATTTGATGGCTTGTCTTTGCTAAACTTGTCTTCATAACATATGTGCCGCTGTTTTTTTGTAGTGTATATTACTTGTAGTTTGGAAATGAATTTTAGTATCTAATAATCACTAATTGGATAAGTAGATATCTTGTGAATACGGGTCTGTCAGACTTTTCGGAGTCATTGCAAATGTTTTTTCCTATACAGTTTTGTGCTGTTTATAATCACACTAGCTATGTTAATAAAACATGGTTGCAGCTCGAAAAGTTAACCAAGTTAACTTTACAAGAAAAGAAGTTAAATGCCGTAATACCTCCATCTCCTGTCCCTACACATGAGGCAGAACCGGAAGATACATTAGACTCAGAACCACCACAGACTTTTAGATCGGAGATCAGTTCCGCTAGCAAAGTCACGTCTGCATCTAGTGCGTTTAGTAAAAAGATGGAGGCTAGGGCTAGAGAAAGAGCCAAGGCTAAGGAAGAACGAGAAGAGAGGAAGAGGAAGCAGGAAGAGCAGCGTGTGGTAAGTTAAGAGTCAGTTATAGTTCTTTTGGTTTCCTGTGATAACTTTGAATACCAGCTGTCATAGGTCAAACGTATGAATAATATAATTATAAGGACTTTTTCATTTAATTTAACCTTTTTGTTGTTTCAAGACACACCTTTTGTAAAACATACCCTGGTCTAATATGCTATACATATTATGTCTAATATGCTATACGTATTATGTCTAATATGCTATACATATTTTGTCTAATATGCTATACGTATTATGTCTAATATGCTATACGTATTATGTCTAATATGCTATACGTATTGTCTAATATGTTATACGTATTATGTAGTCCTCAAAGGTCAAAAGTAAAATGCATGTATATGAAATATAATTTTAGGCGGAGCTATTGGCAAAAGAAGAGGAAATTAGAAAACAGGAAGCTGAGGAAAAGCAACGGCGGATAGAATTATTCAGAGAAAAGAGAAGGTCAGAAAAGCAAGTAAGTGTTACAATACAATACTAGTAGTACTAACTCTGAAGTACATTGGCAACCTCTATTTGGTTTCCAGTTGAATGCAAATATTATTCTGGAAACTTACCATTGTAGCGAGAACTCGAGTTACAGCAACTGAAGAAAAAAACATTAGCTGATCAACGTAAGGCTGAAGAACATTCCAGACTCCGAGTTCTTAAATTCTATGGATTTATTCAACTGAAACGACATTATATGAGAATGAAAGAGTTGAATGAGAAAGCAGAGCAGACGCATGTTCGCAGTTTACAAAAGTAAGTGATCTGTCAGCATTTTGTTATACAGGTGTATCACTGAAACCATGAAGCCTAAGTTGTAATAATGGTTTCACTAACCGCTGCATTCTTCCTAATGCAAGTACATAGAACTGACTGTAACAGGTTAGAATATTTTGTGCAATGAACAATATCAAGAGACACACTGACTGATGTACGTTATGGAAATTGATAGTGATTCTTCCTCTGTAGTCAAACCCTGCAGCTATGGAAGTTGAGATATGAAGCTAATATGGCAGTACGTAATGAGAGAGCCGATGAACTGTACCAGAGACATCTAGTGAGGAGATATTTCACAAACTGGACACAGGTGAGTCAACTTTGTTCCAATTTATATTGCGTAATGTTCTCTAAGTGCTTATGTTGCCTTGCTTAGTAAACAAGGTGTAGGTGTAGGACTTGTCTACAATCCGCAGCTGTAAACTTATGTTCTCTGTCTAAACTGGCTACAAACCACGAAGTTACATTTGTTCTCAGACGTTTTAATATGATTTCATCTATTCTAAACAGTGCTAACAACCTATTTGTGTATTGGTAGATGTGATATTCATGCACGTTTATGCTGTTTTAGTGGAGGCTACAGTCTCAAATATTGAGTGTCAAAGCAGACCGGCATTACAGCTCTAGACTGATATCTGTGGCATTCAGAGAGTGGTTAGATATTGCAACTAGAGAGAAGATTGCCACATGGGAGAAAGAGAGACAAGCCAGGCAGCATGATGTCCAGTATGTGTTATATTGTATTTAGTGCATTATGCATGTAAACTGTATTACAAGGTCGCTGCATTGTGCTAGAAAGTGTGTAGTATGTACTTGAGTATGTTGCACATGGCTGTGTGTATATACCTCATATCATTACTAAATATAAATGTCATCACTAATTATCAGCAAGTTGAAGAATTTATAAAATTTTACATGTACTTGTTTGTATTCTGCAAACCATGCCAAGCCATGCCAAGCTGCAAATTGTGTTAATGTATTTCTATGTAATGCTTGAAGAATGTGTATAATGTTCAATTCTACAGTATATACATGTACATGTAATATGTAGTGATACACTATACGTGGTAACATAATATACTTGTAGCAATAAGCATAATAATCAGTTGCAAACTTTTATTTCTAGTCGACTTAAAGTGTGGGTTTTCTCTACGTGGAAACGTCTTCCATCAGACAGACATTTGGAAGAACAGAGGGAGAAAAGACGAGAAGAGATGCGAAAGAAAGTAGCAAGTATGCTACCTGATTTCAAATCATAGTCAGTGCAGAGCCAAAATGATTTTGTGCTAAACAAACTTGGGAGTGGGTGAACAGAAAACCAGCTATTTACCGCCAGATATTCTAAGAGATTCATGTCACACTGCTACAGAATTTGAATCAAACAAACAACAAATATGGGCAATGCTAGGTTACATAGCAGAGGGTGCACATCAGTGTAGAGCTAGTGAACCTGCTCCTTGATCTAGCATGCTTAGTTCATTCATATCCCTCTAGTCAACTGAAATATTAGTTGCTTAGGCAGGTCAATAAATAAAACATTCTCAAATTAATGTAAAATAATTATTTATTTGTATCTGATTTTTAATTTGTTTTTATCCTCTGATGCTAGGATGAGTGTTGAAATATTAGGAAAAAAAAGAGGCTTGTAGTACTCTTGTATTACTATTCATAATAATAGTGATTTTTAGTTTTAATAATATTGGCGATAACATACCTAAAGAAAAACAACATTGGATGTGTGATACAGGAAATCAAAGTTTACGATGTAAATGTGTAGCAATGTACAATGTTGTTAGAGTTCCATCTAGGTTAGGTAGGGTAGGAGGATACCCACCCCACTAGCTATCCATCAAATGGATAGGTGAAAGACTACTGGGTGCTACAAACTGGCACTTCATGTAGAATACAAAAATATTGTATAGAAAAAAAAACATCTTGAAAGACAAAGCAGCTGTGGCACTGGAGATGAGGATATTGCTGTTATTACAGTAATCATACTTTGAACTACTTAGTAGTAGCCATTGTTACTAGACATCAGAAATGGCTATGTGCACTGTAGATGTTAAATTCATATTTCAGCTTAAAAGTCTGTAAACCTTTCTTCAATAAATATAAATAGACCCTCTGCCACATCAGTAGATAGGGGAGACAACTCCACGTACAAGCCAGTCAATCAGTAATGGTAATTGCTGAAGAGATTGAAGTAATGCCATGCTATAGCTGCAAGCATGAGCAGCACAGACATATATAGAGGTATGTAGTAGTCTGAAGTCTCATATTTAGCCTCAGTCTTTGTACATTCTAGAGCAGCCTTGATCGCAGCCTGAGTTCTATCTGATGATGGATCTGTATGTCTCACTCTCTTCTGTATCTACAACATCACAAGTGGTAATACAATACTCTATGTACAACTACATTATATTTTTATTTGTTTTATTGTCCAGCCACTTGGCCATCCTATTTAATGGACCTCAGAAGCAAGAAACTTGTATGAGCAACAGAAGCTGGGCTCTAAGTGGAAGAGCTCACCTTCCACAACAGGAGTGCATGGTCAGTGACCACTACATCAACCTGCCACCCCAATGTGGTCCCATATCAGCCATAATTTGGCTTCTCTTTTAAATCAGGGCAGACCCATATTCAGTCATATATTGTCATACCAGTAGCAATATTAAACTGCTTCATTATGATCTTTAGATTTGTATTCCCACAAAACATACGTGATAATAGAAGGACAACTTCTTACCTTCCTGCCAGTGCTAGAAATGTACGACATAGGGTTTACCCAGCATCTATAAATAACCTACCCTTAGGATGAAGTGCCTGAATATTGCCTTTATTCTCTCCATATCTGTTGCCTCTCCCATCATCCTCACCGCCTCCCCTTTTCTTATCTTCACAACACCTTGAAAAACCTTTCTGTTCCCATATAGCCTTTCCAATGTAGCTATCGCCATCACCTTGTATAAACAAGTAGCTGTAACTACATTTCATGTAACACTAGTTAGACATCATCAGCTGCGGCGCCATCATCTATGACATCATCAGTTTAGCAGTACAAACTCTACTTTAGAATTGCTACTTGTGAAATTTTACAAAAATCTAGACATCAGTTCTAAATTGCCATTTTGCTATGCTAAAGTTTAGAGACCATCCAGTACATATATAACTATGGCTGTGCATACCATACCTGGGGAATAGCACAGAAGTTGAAGACAGACTGGTTGTGTATTCTAGACATGTACTCCACTACATCTGGTATGTGTGCGAGAGCATTAGTAACCAGATCATTGAGACACTCCACTGCCCTGGGTGAATTTTCTAGTCGTCTGAAGTCCTCCAGCTTCTCCGTATATTTACTCCAGACCTGTCAATAGTATGCATAATTAGAATTGGAGTTACAGCCATTTATCATGAATGAATATTTATTTTTCCATCCACAAAAAAAACAAGGATTAAAAGTATCACATAACCTCGTACATTACTCTAATCAAATGAATGGATTCAGAAACTTAAATGGAACACATGCACGCCTTATGACTGTATGTATAGTTGAACCATGTTCTTCCTTACACCATCAGGTAACAATGGTGGTAAAGTTTTACCTATTAGAGTCATAGAGAAGCTCTGCATGGTATCCAATAACAGGAATAACTTACAGATTTTGGCCAGAACACTCTGCCATCAACGATGTCTTCCAGGTAGTCCCTGATAATGTTAGTCTTCTGTAGGAATAGTCCCATTGAGTTAGACAAGTCTGTGTCCTTTCCAATGACTGGTTCCTCCAGACCAGATGCAGAGAATAGTTTGGAGAGACCAATTCCAACCAGACCAGCCACATAGTGGCAGTACTGTAACCCATTCATACATTTTAATTACCTAATATAGGCTACATGATATACATTCTTATAGCTACTTATAGGGGACACTGTTTGCGATATGTAATGGTAACAGGTCATTAGTGTGTGATGCATGTAAAAACCCTTTACACCGTATTACCATCTGTATGCAAGTTAGGACAGGTGACCTTATTAGCCTACAGTGATATTGTAGTACTAAGAGAAGGTAGTCTTAGAGCATGAACATAGGTAGGGGTGGTACATACCTCGTCCCAGTCCTTCTCCGTATTAAGTTCCCTGGAGAAGAAGACGGTCATACCGTGTCCCATCTGCTTAGTTATATCTGCAATCACTTCCTGGTAGCTCTTCTCTAAGCCCCTAAACTCATGAGAGATCTGTAGTGGATATATGTACAATCATATCACCATGTCATACACTGTAGTTATACTGAGCTGCACCACCATCTTATGGAGTCATAGTTAGTCATAGTAATGATAACTGAGTGGCACACAACTAACAACTAACAACAACAACAAATAATTAGGATGGTTTAGGAAGTAAGAATAGAAAAATGACATCACGTGCTACATGTACTTCAATCAATGACATCACAATTATGCAATTGTAATCAATAACATCACACATTCCTCTATCAAATGACATCACAAATCATAGGGTAGCCCTATGTCTGAGTAAACTATGTAGCATGTTAGCCAATCAAATATTATGCTGGGCAAACCTAGCAGAGATTGATATGGTACTGGAGAGTTAGTCTACACTAAATGAAGATAAAGCAGAACTCACTGTGAGGAAATCTTCTAATACTACTTTATCTTTCTCCTGACTGTTGAGGAATTTCCAGTCAGCATTGTATAGGTTAGTGTGAAATTGAGTTAGCATTGGTATCTTTCTACTCAGTGGTATTGTCATATCATCCTCTACTGTGTCTAATGCCCGTAGTACCAGGTAGAAAACACACACTGCGTGTCTACAATACCCAATAACATATAGATTATGTAAACTACACAAGTAATGCAGGGCTTATACCACACAATGATAAAGTGACAAAGTAGTGTCTCATTACGCAGCGTGCTAGGGCGGAGTTACTGTGCATGGTAGCTAATAGTTTCCTACCACAGATTTTGATAACTACCTCAAGTCTATCGGCCTACTGTCCAGCGTGTAGATAGCTGTCAAAAAATCTTCATATAGAATTTCAGAAAGATATTAATAAGAGACCATAGCAGCTGCAGAGGGTAGATTACGCTGTCCAATGCTACCCCCATCTTGTAAAGTGGGGAATTGTTGATAGATCAACTAAATAATAGGCCTACACTAGTTTGCAGTCTCACCTCAACTCGGCATCTAATGCCTGTATCACTGCAGAGAAGCTGCGACTTGTTTTATTCAGATATTCATAACACCGTCTCATAGTAGGTGGCATCTCTTTCTACAATAAGAGACACATGACTGTACTATACTATCATATTAGTAGCACAATATTATACAAAGTCTAACGGAAACCCGAGTTAGTGTTTATTACCAACGTTTAAAACTAAATTTCTCAATATACTTCTCATTAGTTGATAGCCCTACATCTCTTGAGGTACATGGAAGACTCTAGCTGTGGACCATTTATTCATTGAAGGCCATGTTTGATATTGTAGGTCTACTCAACCAAATTTTGGAAATTAGAATATCAATAGAAAGGTCGATTGACCAAAAGAGTAAATAAAGCATTTCAGTGATAAAGGATAATAATTGTTACGGTACTAATTCAAATGATAATTACATGTAGACCTACACGTGGGTAGGCCCATATCATTCTAATTGATCCGCTAAATGTAGGCCTATCAATGAATTGTTTAGGCGAATCAAACATACAAACTGCATACTACAAGAGTCACTACGGGAGAAAATACAACATATTGCATAAGTTCCTAAATAGTGGGACTGACATCAGAATGAAGCTGTGCGGTAGCCTGTATCTGGCTGTGTATCTACTCACCATTGAACATTTGGATTGGAGAACCTCACACTTTCCCAGCTTAAACTGTAGCAAGGCAGCTACCTCCTCAGGGTGTCCAGCTGATCTTAACAACTCCATGATTTGCAGCAGGAATGAATAATTGTGAGCACCTATAAAGTAAAACAGGTTCTGCATTACTAGCTGTTCTGTCACACCTCAACTACAGACTATGCTCTACTATGCATGAAAATTGCACAGTAATGAGACCTTGTGACACTACGCTTAGCAAACATCATGCTTAGCGCTTTATTCGTTTCATTTATCTCAACACTTGCATATCACTAACAATCTATAACATAAACCTAACAACAAAGGCAGACAATGTAGCCCGAGACATGTAGGTCCCTTGGTTAGTTTCAATGAATGATTGAGCATATGTGATGTGTAGGCTAATGTCACGGGAAGTGGCGAAAACCTCAAAATGAATCAACAGTTAACTCCACAAATACATGTAAATATTAATAGGTATTGCCTACTTTGGGAGTGTCTGTAAAAACAGTTGTTTTAGCCATAACTGCCTACATCCAATTAAATATTTAACTTCATGTACATTAACACTAGAAAACTCATTCAAATTTAGATTAAAACAAGATTTGAGATTTGAAGAGGAAGGTCAGGTAGACTTTAATTTGTTATAATAATTAATACTTTTTCTGTATTAGTAAAATTTAAAGAAATTACAAATAGATACTAGATAGCATTACTGAAAGAATAACCAAAATACATTCTGAAAATTCAAATTGGGATTTAATTTAGGCCTGTTTTATTACCTTTATAAAAACCCTTTTCGGTTTTGAACTTACACATACAAAGGCAAGAAATCTTTTTCCTTTGACTTAATTATAAAAATAGCTATCTTCATGATCATATTTGATATTATATTAATAATATTTATAATTATTCTTTCCTATACTGGTCTCTAAGTCTATAAGTATGATCTATCTACATTATTATCAATATCTAGGCCTATATAAATATATTCTTATAAAGAAATGAAAAACTATTTACGTTTGATCGATGTCACTAGACTATGCGCTGCTGACTGTTGCTGTTCTGACTAGATTACCAGAGCTGGGTCCAAGTCATAGATTTGACTTGACTTGCCAAGTCAAGTCCAGTCACAAGTCGACTTGACTTGGACTTGCCAACTTGCTGACTTGACTTGACTTTGACTTGCACATCAATGTGACTTGACTTGACTTGGACACATAAATGACTTGTGATTTTGACTTGACTTTGACTTGCACATCAATGTGACTTGACTTGGACACAGGAATGACTTGTGATTTTGACTTGGGTTTTGCCAAGTCAATCTGGCAAATAAAAATTTTGTACAGTGTTTAGCCAACATGGAAAAAAGGTCTCAATTGCCTACCTAATTATCATTTTTACTAGATCAGTGCTACTAGCAGCACTCAGAGTATATCAAGGTTAGCTATGAGGATACACAATTCAGGCACTATCTAAGCTGTGTGTACGTGAGACTACACAACGACAATGCATAGTCACAAGTACACACAGTGCAAGTAGTGTAAGTGTAGCATACAATGTAGGTGTGGTGTAAGTAGTGAATACAATGTGCAGTGCAATAATTACTAGAGTTAAATTGCAGGACTGACCAGTGGACACTCCTTGCTGTACCATGTGCTGTTTATATGCTATGTAACACTGCATCACCATTACAATATACAGTTGTAATACTATATGACCAGTCTCGACCGTAGTGCCAATAATACTACTTATATAGACTAGTTCTTTACCATGATTGCATCACATACATGTCCATGCCCTGCTACACCTTGGCATAGGTTTTTCATGGATTGGAATGCCTACTAAAAGAAAAAAATGATGTTTTGAAAAATGTAAAATTTTTTGAAGTTGTCTTTCACTTGACTTGCATTTCGACTTGACTTGACTTTGACTTGACTTGTGACTTGCATGACAGCTGACTTGACTTGAGGCAGCACTGACTTGACTTCGACTTGACTTGTCTTCAAAATTTTAGAAATTACTTGACTTGAGGCAGCACTGACTTGACTTGGACTTGACTTGCCTCCAAAATTTTAGAAATGACTTGACTTGTTGACTTGCAAGTCGACTTGGACCCAACTCTGTAGATTACATAACATTATTATATATTTGCTACTTAGTACTTGAACCAAATGAAAATCACAATGATTGTGATAATGATCATGTTTTGTTATCATCATGCTTGCCAAGTTCCACTAAAGGAAATTAATTAGATTCAGCATTTGCCTTTTGCTTTTGGGTGGGGGGGGGGGGGCCAAAGTTTGAGCGGAATCAATGAGACTTGGTAAACTTGATCATGGTTGATATTGATTATCATAATGTGATAATCATATCATTATCAAATAATTAATGATAAATAATTAATCATCAATCATTATCATTCATAATGATAACTATAATAATGCAGTAATATAATAATAATAATAATAATAATAATCATGTCAAACAGTAGAGTAAAAGTAATAAATCTCAATCTAATCTTAATCAAATCTAATCCAATGAATTTTGAATGGGAAAAGCTAAATAAAAATAAAATAAAAATGAAAATTCAAAATGTATTGATTGAAACACAAATTTTTGTGATCAAAACCAAAATAATGTGTAGAATAAAGAAGATGAAATGGAAGGAGTTTAAAAATTTAATTAATGTGCTGTGCCATGGGTAAAATAAATACATGTACATGTTATTTTAATTTTATCCTTGGCCTGTGCAATAGTGTTTGCTAATCCAAACTCTATGGCCTGTGCCAGAGTAACCGACTCTCGTGCGTTTCTCAGCTGAGTTTATTGGCATGTGAATTCCTTTGGTGTGATTGGCCAAGGAAATTACCACTGTTGTTTAATTGGACAATCACCAATCTCCTCATATGCCAATGCTTTAGACTGATACAGCACACAGACGCAACGCGTTAACAGTCCGAAACGAACCGGTGTTTAAAACATACCATAATTTTTCGACAATGGAATAGTGAGAGATGGCTTTAGAGTTGTTGTTCCTTCAGCAGATTATTGGGGATTTCCAGTGCTTCTCACCGGAAAAGCTGTGGCTTCCGTTGTTTCACTTCTGCAGTCTGACTTGTCAAAGTTCCTGCGGTATATAAATTCTATCAAGAAGTTAGATTCTTCTTGATTCTATATACTTTGTTTTTGTGTAACATGATTATCATGATGCTTATGTTGATAACGTTATTATTGTTTTATTAATATCCCTGAGTATATTATACTAATGCTCACCTAGGCTCACTTATCTCCGCTCTGTCCTGTACGGGTAGCGGGTGTCTGCCGGAGGCCTAGCTCAATCAAACTTCTCCATCTAATCCTGTCTTGAGCATCCTTCAACTCACATCTCACTCACTCTGCTGATGTATTCTTTTTTCTCTCCGGCGCACGTGTCCAAACCATTCAAGCCTTCTTCTTTTGAGTATATTATATTATACTAATGGGTATCGGCTAAATATGGCATTGAGAATATCAATATAAATATAAAATGATATACTGCTTAGAAGCCTTTCTAGAAGTCACTAGTTTCACATCAATAATTAATTTATAGATAATACCTCCATCCAATTCAATAACTGAATAAAAATGAATTAAATATAATAATTATAAATTTAAATATTTATATCATGATAATCGCAATGATATGATGTAACTTATGATTTTATAAATGTAGCCTATTATTTTGGCAGCGCAAACCAAGTTTTGGAGCTATCAGACAAACAAAGTTATTATAAGTATTATATTATTTGCATTATAGGCTATTCATATTGTAAGCCCTATATGGTTGGGTAGAAGCGAGACGAAAAATTCAAAACTATTCCTCACTATTTATAATAATTAATATTTCTTTTGTATTAGTAAAATGTAACGAAATTACACACAAATAGATAACGTTTCTGAAAGAACAAGCAAAATGCATTTTGAAAATTTAGACTAAACCACAGTTTACATTTCATCTTTTTGCAATTTTTCAAGCTAGTGATACTACATAAACACTATTATTGGGCCAGTTGTGCTTCTCCCCGTTTCCATGCTTTTTTCATAATCTTTTAGTTGACCGCATATGCTTTGTCGAGAGACGTATCGCAGGTTTGATTCTTATAGACTGAGGTATTTAAACTTCAGTATGGGAGTTTTTAGCTTTGCAACAGTAGGTTGACCTGGTCCCCAAAATCCCACAGCAGTCTGTCTCCAATCAGTCCAGTAACACACTGACTAGAATGGAGTTGATTGATAGGCATTATATAATACTTTTGTTCTTGGTTAGCAGAAGGGGAGGGGTCACTTTTATGTAGGATGCTTATACATTTCTGTTTGCTATAGAAATCTTCTATTATTATTTGGAGCTATCAGGTTTTGCAATATACCGTAACTAATCATGCATCGTCACAAACAGACTATTGCATAATAGTGTCTCACTTTTATAGTTTATGATACATACATTTTGCATACATTTTGCAGTCAAAGAGAGGTTGAATTATTATGATGAAAATAGATATTCACACACATATTCTTCCTGCAAGTTGGCCTAATCTAAAGGAGGTTTGTATGCACATGTATGTAATCTATTGAAGCCATTATGTTATAAAGTTCCATCTACTGCAGGGGTATGCCCCAGTGTTTTAGCTGTGGATGGAGGCAGAGTTCTGGTGTAGCATGAAAACATACTGCCCTGCATATTGATTTCGTGAAATAATAGCAATGAATAGGTTATGTAGTTATGCTTCAATGGTATTTGCTCTTTTGTGGTAGCGGGAATTCAGCCCAAGAGCTAGTATTTGTCATACTATGGTGCACTTGGCTGCCTCTTAGTTCATGAGTCATAATAATGAGTTGGGTTAGGGTGACTGCAGTAGTACGTAATACTGGATCATATAACTTGATGTTTACAATAAGCCAGTACATGTCAGCCTACTCTAGCAACCTTTGGGCACTTTTTATGCACGCTATTGTGTTATGTGACTCGTATATCTGCTTTAGCGCTATGGATACGATGGGTTTGTGGAAATGCAACCCTGCTGTGATGGAACAGATAAATCCAAGATGATGAAGAACGGAAAACTCTTTAGAGTGGTAGAGAAGAATTGCTACAGTTTGGAGGAGAGAATCCATGATATGGATGAGACTGGTAGGTCATTGAGCTCTGCAGGGTTTGCCAAGTCCAAATGCTAGATCAATGTCCTCTCAGTCTATAGATAAAATAGGTTAATGGCCATACAAGCTTGCCTCAATATGATTAGGCCTATACACTATAATGGTATTATAAGGCTGCAGATTTGATAAGGCTACATGATTCTACATGTAATGTTAACCATGCACTTTGGGTGAAACTTGTGCTAAATATATATGTATATGTACTTGTATGTGTAAATGTTCGTGAACATGTATAATATGCACATATACATGTATGATATGTACATGTATGTTCACAATGTGTTACTTGTGACAGTATGCATTCCACAACTTTTATTATGTGTTTTTCTGCAATCGTTGCTGGTTTGCATAATCAATTTGTTTACCATTATAGTACTCTAAATAGCTTGTACATGTCTATGTGTGCAAGTTGTAGGAGTGTAATGAGGGAGTTATCTCCACCTACTGCACGTTGATAATGCATTATGTTCAAAGATTCTACCGCTAGTTATAGTTAGGCTGTACAAGAGGCCAGGAGATTTGGCTGGTCGACTCTGTTGTACGTCTCTGTTGTACGTCGATCTGGCTCCATGGGCTAGGTGGGATGCCAGTTTATCAGTAGCCTCAATTAATAATATATAGCTGTTGATGACAGCTTATTTTTAATAAATTCTATAATTGGAGTCACGGTATTTGCTATTAGCTAACCACAACAGATATCTGTGATACCTGGTGTTGAAAATACCAATATGTTGGTCTTTGCCTTGATGAACAAACGGCGCTCTAGATCGAGGCTTCTTCAGCCGAAAATGACCAAGCAGCCTCTTGTGTTGCCATAGTTTGAAAATTTATTGCTCTTTCTATTTTTCTCAAACCTGGTGCCTGTGTACTGTTGTAGGGGTGACCATGCAAGTGCTATCTACTGTGCCAGTCATGTTCAGTTATTGGGTAGGTACAGTACATTTACAAGGTGTACATGAGTTATCATTCATGTACTGCTGTATCCAAGGTTATGATTTTAGAAAACCCATTGAATGTCTAAGGTCCTGACAATGTACTCAAGTTGGCAAAAATTACATTGGAATGACAGAATTGGTTTTGGCATAAACAGATTGTATTATAAGCTGTATTATATTTACCTATTGTGTACATAATATTGAGCATTGTTGGCATTCTTAGGCCAAACCAGAAGACACGTTGGACTTGTGTAAGATTGTAAATGATGACTTAGCCAAAAGCGTTGCCAAGTACCCTGATAGATTCTTAGCCTTAGGAACCTTACCAATGCAGGCACCCGAATTGGCAGCAGAGGAACTGAGAAGGTGTGTCCAAGAACTCGGTTCGTTTCTACTACCTTGTTATTTTTCGCTCTTTAAAGGTTTTTGGTGGTAACTTTATCAACCCTTGACTAATCTATTACCTCCCATTATTAAACATACATTGTATATAGACTCCATACATGTACGTCTTGATTGTAAAAGTGTAAGTGCATAAACATATCTGCATAGTAATATATTGCTAATATGGGAGTTATTCTCTCTTATCTCATATTGCTCCATTTATTTTTTGTTTTAGGTTTTGTTGGAGTTGAAATAGGGTCACATGTAAATGACTGGAACTTAGATGCACCCGAGCTCCACCCTTTCTGGAAGGTTAGGCATGCACAAAGGCATATCCTTTTTTGATGTCGTTGTAGTACTACTGTTTATGGAGCAACTCATCTTAAATGCTTATAGTAGTGTATTCACTAGGTCACATCTCCATGTTGTATAGCTTCCTGCTGCAGCCAACGTAATATCAGACACTATTGGTTCGGGTACAACATTATATCTGTATCCTCCTAAAATCGGTAGTGCTATATTAGCCAAATATCAGATATCTTATGAACTGGTTCAGTGTTCACATTCTCAGGCTGGTACATTATTGCTTTTTGCCTCTGCACACTGTGTATTGCCTATTATTCCAGCAAAAGTAAATATTTATAATAATAAGTTGTCTTCTCTTCTTATTATGCTCAATAGCTTATTAGTGCCTACGATTCACCCATAGGCTGCAGAGGAAGAGAATTGTGCAGTGTTTGTGCATCCCTGGGACATGCAGCTGGATGGGCGACAGGAGAAATACTGGCTACCCTGGTTGGTGGGCATGCCTGCCGAGACCACTACTGCTATATGCTGTATGATATTCGGAGGGGTGCTCGAGAAGTTCCCCAAACTGAAGGTAGTATTGAGCTATGCCTAAGGCTAAGTGAGGAAATTCACCAGCTTACCTGCAGTTATATTTTTTATTGCCCAGCTACTAATTGTTAGAAAAAGTTTTAAACAAAATGCCATCTTCTATATAAGAATACTTAGCTTTTAGTGTCGTGCTGTCAAAGATTTGACCAATTTATTCACCATATGACCACTCTCTATGACTAATTATTTACTTGAAGGTGTGCTTTGCCCATGGTGGTGGGGCGTTCCCCTATACTGTTGGTAGAATAGAGCATGGATTCAATGTGAGACCAGATCTGTGTGCTACTGATTGTAAGATCAACCCTAGAGAGTTCCTGGGTAGGATTTACACGGACAGTCTGGTACATGATGTTCATGCCCTTAACTTACTTCTACAGGTCATTGGAGAGGTGGGTGCATGTAGTATATGTATGTAATATACATTATGCTTGTAGTCACGTAGATGCACATCCATCCAGTAGCATACATCACATTCCATTCTTGGGTGCCTCTTGGAGATGGATGGCTACATCAGCCCACCTCAGAGTAACAACCATCTGTTGTTGTTATGAGTTGAGTGTGGTATACTGTAGTGTAGTTTATCTGCTGTACTCAATTCTGTTGAGAAATGGTACTTTCTGTTACACTTTGCTGTGGGTCCTGGATACATGTATGTGTGTACATCTACGTGTACATTCACATGTAACTGCATATTCATGTACGTATGTATGTAAACAGGTCTACATATTTTTATTTTTCATGTGAAGACTAAATAGGGAAAGGGAGAATCTCTCTCACTTTTAAATTAGCCTCAGTACAATTTACAGATACAGATGTTAGCCTAGTTTGGTGTCCAATCATACAAGAGGAGTTTGATTTCACATACAATGATCACAGGCTATTACCTTTGCTGTCTAATAGTGAGGTTGCTATAGTTACCAGTAATAACATACAGTGTGGTTGATAACATCAGCTTGCAGAAAATTCAAAATCTGACAAATTCCAGTTTAGAATTTGAGTTCCAATACATAATAAAATCTACTCCCTCTGCGCTGCACCCTTTAGAATATTATTTGACCATTTTTAGAGTAAAATATTGATTAAAGCAAATGGGTGTCTTTGAAGATCACATATGCATGACTTTGTAATTTAAAGCAGTGTTGTAATAAATAATATACATGTACAATGCAGTCTTGTAGTTAATGTAATTTGAGGAGGGAGGTGTATAATAGTTATAGTTTTCTGTGTGTACTAGCACTGTGCTAGCTGTTCAATAGTAACTTATGACGTAAGAGATAGGATTGGAATGCACTGTACTAATTTACTACAATACAAAGGTTATTGATTCTATGATATCCACGGAATCTCTTGTATACATTACATGTAGTACACTATCACCTTGTGTTATGATAACATGATATTGTGCAAGGTTAGGAGGTATAGAGTATGTGTATATTGCTGTTATTATAAGATTTGATTTCTGCACAGGGGTTTGCATACCAACTATGTTTAATCTACAGTTTAGATAAATGCAATTTATCTACGTTGTGAGCATAACGAATTGTAGCAAATCAAATTGTATATTTTCATTGCTTTTGAAATGTGGCATAACTGACTCTAATCAAGTTGTTAGCAAATGTTTGACTATTTTAAATTGCTTTTATTCAGTTTTAGTTATGTTATATTGTATTTATGTGAATATGTTGCAATATAATAATGTTGTGTTTTTGTATTATTATTGTAGGCCTACCATTCATTATTATAGCTGTAAGTTAGCAAATCATGCCCTATGGTTATTCATGCTATGGATGTATACCATCATAAACACCTAATAGACTGTGTAATATATACATGTAGGTTATTTTTACTATAATAGTTATACTACATGTATGTTACTAAATGTTGTACCATTACTATATTACATAATGAACACAAGTTGTGGATATAGTATTATACATTACTAGGAGATCTTTACCATGTACCAAGGGTGGGACAATTACTAAAACCCTGTGCTGTTGTAATAATTATTACTAGTTAGAAAACAATGCTACATGATCACATAGTAGCACTACATGCTAACATGTATAACTTGGTATTTTGTAGGATAATGTTATATTAGGTAGCGACTATCCTTTTCCATTGGGAGACCTTACTGGTGGGGAAGGTGTGGAGAACAGCCCAACCCTTACCGAAGCTGTTAAGGTTAGTTCCCTGTCTATTGGTGAAAGTTAATTTCAAAATACACTTTCAAACCACAGTTTATAGGTGACCCTAGAGTATACAATTTGAAGCCATACTTAACTAAACATAATGTAATTGAAGTGTTATGAAGTGCTGCCTTCCTTGTTATATAATGTATATTATAAATTACTGTCAAGGCATGTCTCATGTGTAGCGCATTCCACTCATGCCAACGCCTCAGGCATGCTAGCATTCTCACTGCTGGCATTTAGTTCCTGGAAGTTGAACCAATTTCAGAAATATCATGTTTTACATGTTTGTAGTCATTTATGTAGAACTACATGTACATGTACATGTAATATGCTATTTATGTAGAACAACATGTACATGTAATATGTCATACTACTAATGCCAACTATGATTTTCAATTCCACAGCAGTCTGTACTCCAATTCTTCTGATATACGTATGTATGTTACTATAACCTACAAGTACACATACATGTAGTTGGTGGGTAGCCTTGAATGCTGCATGCACATTTTTACAGTGGAATTTGGGCTAGATGCTACACCCAACACCCCCACCGTCCTTCTAGAATGTTTCAAACACAGGCTGTAATTGGCCCAGTCTCCTATGTACATATTTATACTCAAAACTCGGTCAAGAAGCCAATGTAGAGACAAATGTTTTACAATTAATTAAGAAGTTGTCTCCCCCATGAACCTGGTTCTGAGCCACTCCACTCTATTACTCATGCTGATCAAGCAGTTTCATCAAGGGTCAGCTCAATTTAAATTTGCGAAGTCATTATTTTGTAGCATCATTATGTAATTTTTGCCTGCTGGTACTAGCTTGTATTAAGTGTATTTGGCAAGAGGCTGGGTATAGCAACCCCCCCCCCCCCCCTCATTCTCATTCAACACAGTAATGAGCACAGCTAAATGCTAGCCTATTCACTGTCAGTCCAGGGTAGGTAGAAACTCTGGCCAACATGTTTTGATAAGCAGAACTTGTTTTTGTTAGAAAAGTCAAAGTAGAAATTCTTATCAAATTGAGTTGGAAAAACTTGCCACTGGATGAATAGACTTGATGTGATTCCATTAGCACTGTTTGCAGTATTATTATTATTTTGAATTTAAATTTCTTTTCATTAGCTGATTATTAACAGTTCAAAGTGTGGAAGGCATTTAAATTGTAAATTTAACATGCAGATATCTCAGGAATGCTCATGATTTGTACTGAGTTAGCCTTGCACAATGTTTTTGAAATAATTATTTGATACAAGTCATGCTATAAACATTATGTAATCCAGTATAGGGCAGATGTTCATGTAGTGAGAAAATATTGTGCAGCTTGTTGGCAGGGTGTTTGAAGTTGAATCAGATGTGTCATCCTGTTCGGCCCTTGGTTGGGCAAGGGGCTTGGCACATGAGGCCTATTACTGTTGAAAACTGCCCAGCTATCAATGTCACTTGACTCTCCGTTTCACTTGATGGTCCATTTGGGAGTTTACTTTCTCCAAAGTTTATCACTGTAACACTGTCATACTGGGCTTTACACCCTTATTGGACAGTATGGTCATCAATGACCAGAGGCTTTCTGGTTCTATCCATGTGTGGCTTATGATGATAAAGTTGCATCTTTAGGCCATTCAGCAAGAAAATATTACATTGTATTTACAGAAATGTGTTCATATCCATTTTAATTTTTGTAGAAAAAGATATTCCATGAGAATGCCATGACTCTACTGAATATAGACAGCAATGGAAGAAAAAAGAAATAAATAGGAATGTAAAACATGATACAACAATATTGTACATAGACTCAAATGATAGAAGATTATCGTATACATGCATACCCAGTAACTGTTGTACCTCTGAGTCCACTAATATACTCTCATGGAAGATAAGTGTGACTTTTACAGACAACCCACGAGCTAGCTATACTTTAGTTCCATACTTTAAGTTCTACAGTATTACCAATCTCTTTTTATACCAGTGCCAAGTGCCTTTTCCAGTCTTTCCATTGGTATACTTAATTTACTATGGTACTATGAGAGGGGCCACAACTTACCTACTTACCTACTGTGATTATTCTCAATGGCAGCTACAATGTTTTTTCTACTCCAGAGACTCTTTATAATAAATATATAGAACTGTATATCAAGTCAACCTCAAGTTTTTCCTTGTCTTGAAGAAGGTGTAACCCAATTTCGTATCTGTTTCAAACAGTGTCTAAAGCCACTACGGTGCTTTTTTGTTACCTCATTGTCCTTTGCAAGTTCAAACTTTCGAACTTCCCTAATGATTTGATGAAATATTTCATCTACATATTGGCGTCTGGCAGCTGAACTTTCAAAGAATGGACAGCCATGTTGTGTAGCTAGAGCCTGACCTTCTGCAGTAGATACCTACAGAGAAACAATTCAGACTAGAATATTTTGGTGAGTTTGTAAGGCTAACAGGAAATAATAAAACAGACTACGTATATATACATTGTGAGAGAGGATATATATTGCACTTTTCACTTACCAAATAATAGCATTCTGGCGTAGAAAAGTGTAAAATGAAGCATATAGCAGTAATGCAGGCAGTAACATGGCTAGTATTAGTAGTATGAACGAAAGGAAATATGTGCAATATCATATTACTGTATTCAACTACAGGACATTATATTATTGTTAGTTATGTAAACTATTAGTCAACCATAACAGGTCTAAGATGGCAGCCGAGTGTTGCAAACAACCTACCAACTGAGCTTAATAACTATCTTAACCAACTTTTACTACTGTAGATTACCTCCCCTTGTAAACCAAAGCATCGATCAGCCGCATAGCACTATGATGAGATTCTACTCCACATATTATTACACACTGTTGCGTCTAGCCATCATACGGAGTGAAACAGCTAACCCCCCCCCCCCCCATAACAGGAGTGTGTGAGACTTAAACCTGTGACACTCAGGTCTACAGATCGACAAGTTAACCACTACAACATTACATTTGTTTTCTAGTTCAAACTAAACCGTTTCATAAAAATTCGAAACTTAAAAAGTTAGTGCCCAAGGAACTTTTTATTGATAACTGCCATCCTGTTTGAATCATTGTAAACCTTCGTAACTCATCTAAATTAGGTTAAACATAAACTTCTATGTAACCCGTAGGTAGGCAAATATGCAACATATTTCAACTATTATTTCACAGAATTTGAAGTTAAATTGTGTAATGATTTGCTCCGATTCACACAGCTATTTGCATATTGAAAGTATGAACTGTCATAACAACCGACTCAATAGCTTGCATTACATACCCTTATCAGTAGCATTGTATTTGATTCAATTAAAACCTGCCCTGGATATTTATAAAAACAGCAGCTGTACAACAACTTGCCTTAGCAAGGCCTAAAACAATCAATATTACAATTAATGATATTATACTTAAACATACCCAATTAATAACAGAGATCAGCAGCAGCTACATATAGTGATCTCTAGAGCTTACCTGCCGATGGTCAATGAGGTCTACTTTATTGCCAACTAGTATTATTGGAATGTTATCTTGACACCGGACCCTCTTGATGAGTCTGCTATATTCTTTTATCTCGTTATAACTCCTTCTATCCGTCACTGAGTAGCATATAATGAAGCCTTCGCCACTCCTCATATACTGCTCTCTCATGGCGGTAAACTCTCTCTATACAGCACAAACATTCCCATAATAACTCAGTAATATAACTACAGAGTGCTGCTACAAAATACTAATCTTATATAAATGATAATACTAATTGCCTAACTGTTACCAGGGTACACAAGTTGGTAGTTTCACAGCTGTATAAGTGCGAGTTAATATGTGTATCCTGTAACGTGTTTCAACCCATCCGAGTGGCCAACATTGTTATTTCTATGGCACCATTCAGGGAGTAGGAAAAACTTTGACTCCTTTGCCAAATAATTGGCTGGTATCAAGGCGCTACCTATCCCATTATGCACAGCTAACAAGTACCAAACATTACCTGCCCAGCTGTATCCAGTATGTCTAGATGTGCTACTTCACCATCTACAATACACTGCTGTCTGTATGCATCCTCTAAAAGGAAACAAAGTACATCATACATGTACACGTACGTGCCAAAGTGTAGGCTGTATCCTCTACTTCCAAGACACCTATCACATAACTGTGTTCTCACTATCACATTGTATGCTACATGCAGAGGTACATGTCAACATCATTCATACATATACATGTACATAGTATCAACTACACCCATGCTGTTGCAAGTAATAAACATAATTAAATACGACCTTTCATTTGTGCCACAAAGGTCAAAGAACGTGGGTGGTACACTTCTAGTTCTGTACATGGTACACAGTGTACATGTGGAGATCAACACGTACACAACATATACATGGCCATAGGTTGGAAAACTTTGGTAGGGAGGCAGTACCTCCTTGCTTCTCCTTAAACCGAGGCTACGATATACTATATATGGCCATACACTTTTAGCGTAAACACAATTGATATACATGTATCCAAAGTTACATGCAAAGCTAAAATCTGCATTTTTATCAAAAAAATCTGGAAAAATATAATGTGGGCTTGTATACAAGCTATAGGGTCTAAGGCTAACATAATTACACTAGTATAGAGCCAACACATCCCACAGGCTACATCTGGGGCAGATGATTCACCCGATGTACATGTAAGCGAGAACTAACAGTTCAGCCCTTCAATAACTGATAGAGATGGTGTGCATGCTGTGCAAGGTTATAAGCTGCAGTAGAATTATCATAGTTTGATAGGCCCACTGCTCCGATACTCCGCATGTGTGCTGCACATGTAATAGGTTATGTATATCATCTACTACTAGTAATCATAAAACATGAAATAATTTTGTAAAATTATAAATCAGTATGGAGTAAGCATTCCTTTTTATGTATATTGTGTGAGCTAACCACTCTGTATACCAGCTATATTCATGATAGGAGGTGTGGAAATCATTCAGATAGTAGGCCCACATACATTAGCAGGTGATCCAATATTATATGTTACAGGCCCATAACAAATGTTTAGAATATACATACCGATGGTGGGGTCGTGAGTGTCCACAAAGGTGCTGGCTACAAACTGCATGGTTAGAGCTGCAACATAAAACACGAAGCATGTAGGTAGATGAAATCCAGTAGTTTACATTGTATACACAATTGCTGGTACCCTGGTATGTTCGAGAATTCCATCTCTGGCAAGTGCCCTCACCTGTGTGGCCATACCTATGTCACACTGTATTATCGATTCAAAGTGCATTTCCTTCAACATACAGCAGAGTAGAAGCTATTGGGTACAATCGATCTGCTGGTCCTCAAATTGATTATTTTATGCCAGAGGGTAAGTTAACTTTTTTACAGTAGCAGTGATGGTACATATCAGTGGCCAAATGAGTAATAGTATATGTGACTGTACTCCATGAGTAACTAACTAACTCCATTAGTCATAACACTACTGTGTGATGACTCGTTCAAATGAGATTAGCTTACTTCCTTTTTGTCAACCCTCATGACCAGGATGCGATAACAAAACTTGCATTAAATAGTGTGTTGCTTATTATATCTTCAGGGAAGCTCCTGGAATTGATAATAATTACTGTTCTAATCAATGCTAGAAGCCAATCTGATCATGAACTAACCAACTCATGCTTTAGAGCTCACTAACAATGTAGACCCTACTTCGGACAAAATCAGCAATAAGTAGACCTCTGGCCTGTAGCTTGACATGAAATGGGACATTATAATAATAGTTTGATAGCCAAAAAGACCTAGGGCAATAATAACTACCTACACTAGAGGCTAGGGTTCCTAGAACTGAGGCTACTCACTTCCTTCCATACTAACCTGACTTCCCAACTCCTCCATCCCCTAGGATCACTATCTTGTAAGGAATGCTCTTCCTTTCTCTCTTTAAAGAATCTCCATTAGCCGACATATCACTATTTTTGAGGTGTTTACTACAATAACAATATAACACAATAGTTTTAAAAGGTCGAGTACATCAACAGACTAGGCACCACTGATGAACCATCCATCAAGTTTGTTATGAGAATAACAGTACACCAGAGAGCTGCAGGCTACATATACATGTATGTGCGGTATATAAAAAACTGCTCAAGCAGCGCGGAAATTATTATGACTGTTTACGACTAGTCTTATTATTAGTGGTCACAACGGATGGTTGTAATGTTTGTGTTCACTATTCTTACCCACCAAGGAAGTTCAGTCATCCATTCTGGTAAATGTGTAGCTTCAACAATTCACTCGGAGCTCCTTGCGCATACAACAGCCTCACGTGTTCATAGGGAAGCTCCAAGTGCGTGTAGATAGTATGTTTAAGTCTGCAACTGCAAGAATGTGAGAATCAGTATGAGTGTGTTTCAACTGGGTTTAATTTTCAAAGTCAAATGGTGACCACACAATGGTCAAGCAGAGTCGCAAACTAAAACTAAAAATCCAGCCTATCTGTTAACTTTAGACTGATTCCAACCCAACTTGCAGTTACGTAGACATCCTGCAAATGCATACTATTAAATCCTGTTAGGTGAAATGATGGAGAAATCTGAATAGGCCTTTATTTGTGGTGGGCAACCAACAAGCCTAATAGGCTATATGAAGAAAACCACTTGGCTTGCTTAACCTTTGGCCAAGAATAAGGCTATCTAAAATTTTTCCACCTCTGCACCTAACTCGCCAAACTAACTAAGTTGACTACACACTACTTCTAACTGACTGACTGACTAACCAACTAGGTAGAGTTGACGTCGAATATGAAGTCAACAGGACAAGCCATTTTCAAAGTTATGAAAGCAATTCGAGTCTGTGCTGCCTCAAGTCAAGACGTGACTTTGCAGTAGCCTACATGTCTATAGTCAATTCAAGTCAAAATGTAAATCAATTTGGAAAAAATTCCTAAAAGTTCAACACTCCGTCTTCTACATTTGTAAAAAACATTTCACATTTTCATTTTAGTCGATATTCAAAATTATGAACGACATTATGTCAAAGAAAGTAGTCTAAACAATATAATAAACATGTAGCTATATGTAGCTACATGTGATCACAGATATTATAATAGCGGAATAATCATCCATTTCATTTTATTTTTCTACCTCTTTGATTTTTTTCAAAAATAAAAATAAAATTAAAATACATTCACATTGTTATGTCACACTCCGTATGTCCAGGCACCAATCCAAATAGCACAGCAATCAACACATAGAACGGGATTGGGAAAACGCTATTTGGAGCTTACTTACTTACAGATTTTTCCTCTATTAGCTATTCTTGATTTCCCCTGCACTGATTTCCCTGCCGCGTCAAGCAAGGAAGGTGTAGTAGTCCGTACAGTACTAAGTATGGTATCCGTAGGCGTATGCCAGAAGAAGATGAGCTATCTCTCTATTGACTATCACCACTGCTGCAACACAATAGGCCAATTACAACAAATAAAACTAAATTAATCAACAGCCAGTTTCCAGTTTGTGTTACTATTTTAGCTATGGACCTGGAGTATCACTATTCACAAGGTGAGCAAAAATTAGACTGTATTTTTGTTTCGCTACTACAATATGTTGTGATACACTAATAATTGGTAAATTCTACTATACACTACATTCTAAAAATAATCTAACGCTTTGATTGGTTCGTTAAATCCAAAGACAACTTTCATTGGTTAACCGCCAAAACTCGGAAAAAACACTATCACTTCTGGAGTTGTCTACTCAACGCTAGGAGTTACACAAGTACCCATAAATCCAAAACTTTCCAAACTTTCTTCACTAGGCTACAGATGTACTGCACTGCACCTTACATGCGTAGTGAATGTAATATCACAATATAATCAGTCTTGACCATCGTACCAATACTCTACATGTATAGACTATTTCTTTACCATAATTGCATAATATCATTATTATTATTACTTGACTAGCTTCACTTTTGTCTTTTGCATTATTTGTATTGGAATATCTAGAGACTAGACTCTAGTAAAAAATTGAAATGCTTTTGGATATAAAATATTTGCACTTTGGATTGACTTCAGACTTGCACTGCAGTGAGTTGGTGACTAGAATTGAGGCAGTACAGATATTGCCTCCACAATTTTAGCTGTTTACTACCTGTACCTCATCTAATCAACTGCTGCTGAATTTGTAGTTTTGTACTGACAGGGGTCATGGCTCAGATACTTGATGACTAGAGCAGTAGTTACAAAAAGGACTGCTATATTTTTAATGATTGATTTATAGGCATATTTATAATTTTAAAAATTATATTGTCAGAGATTAATGTAAAAATCCGCCCATTTTACTGAATAATTATCTTTTCTGAGTTTGGCTGGTCTTGTGGAAACTTATGTGTTACCCTAAAGTGTGTGCTGCCACCTGTACGCCAGGATAAGTTTATTAGAACAATTTTATTATAAAAATTAGTCAGTGAATCACTAAGGCAGTTATTGTAATAGTAAGAATTATAAATAGTAAAAAACTGATATTGGGACGGAGTATGTTGGAATGCTACACTAGCATTGTAAATTCAATAACCGTATAATAATCGCATAAATGTAATATACATGTACTGTAGACCTAAGAGTAAAGGTACTCTACTGAAATAATAAATAACTAACAATGTAGTCTATGACTAAGAGGCAAAAATCATATAGTAACCAAGCAGAGAGCCATCATATAAATAGACAGAAAATAGAAGACAGTATATAATATCATACACAGGATATGTACCACAATGAATCAGTCACTATCCACATGGTCTGGAATCTTCCATGGCTTCTGTGTGAATACCTCAAATGCTCCAGAAACTGAAAGAAGAGAACAAGAGGAAATAATTACCATAAAAGGATTGTCTCTTCTGGGCCAAGCAAAAGGGAAACCAATTGAGAGAGGATAACTTCATATTATAATAAACAGCTTATGAGTGCCGATGGAGGTAACGCATTTCATGGACTAACAGTGGGTTGTCATTCCTACTTCTTTGAGCCTAAAGTAACATCATGTGAATATTTAATTATTGAATGAAATACTGGATGAATAGCATCTGCAGTAGGCAATTGCTTTACTGTATAATATAGAGGAGGAGACAACTCTGTGGTATAATAGTGTGATGGTACGCCCAGTCGTATCTTACATCTGACACTCATTATTGCGTGCATACATGTATATATCTGCTTGTACTCTACTCTTATATTGTTATATATGATTGTATGATTATTTCTAAGTCTTTTAATGCCTTTTATACCCATGTACAGAGGCCCGACCTCTCAGAATCCATTGATATTCATTTTGTACATGAATTGGACCATTATAAGCAACTTTTGTAGAACCCGACCTATTTTGGGTCGGCCGTCGGGCTTCCGGCGGCCATCTTGTTGCGCAACTTCCGGACGACCACACGTCGTCTTTTCCCGACGTCATGTCGGCCGGAAGTCCTTATACTATATAAAGGGCACTGTTTTACTGTTCATTGTCTCAGTCTACACTTGGCTTTCAATAAAGACACATCTATACTTGATACAGGGACTTTCTCTTCCTTTTACTAGGTCATTCGCTTTGCGAACCGCCTACTAGGTTGAATTACTCTCTTTCACTGTATAGTCTGAAGGTCGGACTTGAGATCAGATGGGTCGTCTTTGGTAGTATTTGGGCTACTGAGACCGCTCGATCTTTCATGTAATGCGAAGTCCTATTACCACTCATAGGCACTTCATTTCTGGGTCGATAGTCGTCCAAGGACGACCGCACCAAAACACAGAAACCATTACATTGGTGGCAGCGGTGGGATTCTAAGGTCGTACTCTTACGATACGAAGAGAAGGAAGGTGACCTCGGCCTCGGGTGACCGACCGACCTCATTCTTCAATACTTCTACGGCGATTTAGGACTCGGACCCGGGAACCTTGGATACGAGAAGGTGACAAACGCTAAAGTGCACCCATAATTCTCGTGGTTCCGCTGGATGTAGCCCGACCTACGCCGGATCTTCAATCAAAGACCGACCTCGGATCCAGAACAGATTGACGGTACTCAGTACGACCATTAGGCCGACACGGCCTAACAAACCAAAGCAGTTTTACTCACTACCCGACACCCTACCGACATGGACCGAATAAGGAACCTGCTTCAGCAGGTAATGTACCAGGCCGAGCAGGACCTCAAAACACTCAGCTACAACGGACAAGAGGACGTCGAACTCTTCATAGAAGACTTCACCGCTATGGCAGAGCGTTGCAACTGGAATGACAGAGCACGCCTCATACGGCTTAGAGCCGCCCTACACGGGCCCGCACAAGAATGCGGCCGACCCCGATCAGTCGAAGAGATATTTTCCCGACTGAGGGAACAGTATGGACTATCTGCCAGAGAAGCCCGATGGAAGCTGTCCACCCTGGAACAGCCAGCCCACACGTCACTCAGAGACTATGCAGCTCTCATCCGCAGACTGATGGCAACAGCCTTTGAAGGAGCACCCCCTGCATCTTTGGAAGAGTGGGCTGTAGAGAAGTTCTGCCTCTCAGTCCACGACCGTGGCCTACGCTGGTACTACACATGGTTACAGCCCGACGATATGGAGGAAGCCCTGGAAACCGGAACGGCCTTCCAGAGTAACAAGGGTGGCAAGGCCAACCCTCCAAAGCCACAAGAGGAGCTTCCCGCCGACCTCCTACGGAAAGCCCTACATACCCTCCTACAGAAATGTCAAGGCACAGATGACGGGCCGACGGACACACTAGAACCCGTCCCAGTAGACGAACCCATTCCTACTGGAGCCCAGCAAGGAGAAGGTGGACCACCCCACACTGGTCGTCCACAAAGGCCGACGGATACATCAGAACCCGTCCCAGTAGATGAACCCATTCCTACTGAGGCCAAACCCAAGAAGAGTGGACCGAACCACAATGGTCGTCCACAAAGGCCGACGGATACACCAGAACCCGTCCCAGTAGATGAACCCATTCCTACTGCGGCCAAACCCAAGAAGAGTGGACCGAACCACAATGGTCGTCCACTGAGGCCGACGGACACATCAGAACCCGTCCTAGTGGAAGAACCTATACCCACTAAGCCTAAAGTCAAGAGTAGCCACTCCAAACAGAAAACCCCACGGGTAACTAGCCCATCACACTCCAGGCCGACGGCGTCACCTACACCCGTCACAGTGGATGAACCTAAACCCACTAGGCCAACACCAGGCAAGAAACGACCCCACTCAAAGCCGAACACATCCGAAGTGACCACAGATCACCCCCCAAGGCTGAAAGGACGACTCATATGTCCCGCCCCGTCGGACCAAACCTCACAAGGTAAACCCGACCTATCCTCAACTCAGAAGGATCAACAGGATCTGGCCACGTCCAGACCCGACACTAATCAGCAATTGATTCCCGCCCAAATTCAGTATGCCCCGACGGACGACTTATCGTGTGTAGAACTGCCAGACACTACAGTCCAAGTCCGCGGCCTGAGGATCGACACGGAGCAAACCGTGCTGGACCAAAACAGAGAGCTACCTCTGAACCTCTCGAAGAATGTTCAAGTTTCAACAGCCCGACCTGATCCAGAGGACGCGAAATGTCGCGTAGCCGAACCTCAAGACATAATCCCAACGACGGAGATACAGTCTATACTGCCAGCAGTTCAAGTACACAAAGCAAAACGCTCTTGTACGGAATCTAGCATTGCCGAACAGTTTCAGCCGAAGATACAGATTGCCGAACTCTCGAAGTCCCCTAAAGTGGATAAGAAGCAATCGAAGGCAACTATTGCCGTGTTCCCGCGCTTATTTGACGAGTCGAACAAAGAAAATGTGCCTGAGGCATTGCCTACAATTGAGCCAATTGCTCATCCCTCGGCTAGTATAAATACGACAGCTCACAGACGAGTAGTCCTTTCTCGTCCAGTACTTCACCGAAGCACATGTACCCCTACATGTAGCAACTCCTGCACTCCTCGTGTCACTGGTGAAGTTAATAGCAGCACTCGTATCCTTTCTCATTCTCGTGCAGACGAGACGGCTACTCCTCCTAGTATGGATCACTCCAATCAGCCTGTCTTCACGGCTGAAGGCAAGCAAATCTCAGTGTTACCAGTAAGGACCGAATCAGAATTAGAGGTACAATCAACACCTGTGAGACTGTCAGGCATGAATTCTCTCTCCCTCCCCACTCGGCATAGACCAGTCGGGACAGAGGAGAATTCCCCTGAACATTCTCACAGGAAAGAGCATGAGTTAGAAGGCGGAGGCTACACATCAGATAAATTATGTGTTGTAGATGCATCTCCTCTACGGAAGACGCTCACGCCAGACGGCACGCCTCCACCCACTCCACCTCCTGTTACCTCTACCCTGAAGTTAGCTACAATTAAGCTGCACAAACTCACTGACAAGCTGCCCATCGAGTCGTCCCAGCATTCCGGAGCCACTAAGCCATGGATTAGTACCTTCACTCAACAAGCCCGAGACGACTTGGCTAGAAGGAGTCAACCCAACCTCAAATGTGCAAAGTGTGGCTTCTCCGGCACCCTCAAGAGACTGAACATTCACATTTGGCAGCACTTTGCCCGCTTCTACTGTCGCTGCGGACGCAGCTCAGTTAGCCGTGATGCTCTAGGCCATCACTTCAGTCGGAGATCCAGTATCTGTGGGAAACGTCTCTTCCTCACGGACGGGCCCAGCTATGGGGCCCTCATGGAATGGTGGGGCGTAAAGGATCCCCCACCATTTCTACCATGTCGTCCTACTATGGACGGACAGTCGGGGACAAATAAACCAGTTTATTTGCCCAGCTCCTCCTCCACAAGGAAGCGACCTCCCAAGAGACGGCACAGCCCATCTCCAGAACAGACCCCCGACTCCGCACCTTCTGATGCTACCTCCTCCTCTTCCTCGTCGCCTACCACTCCTGCTGGACCTTCTCTCTGGCGACCTCCTGCTAGTACCTCCGCAGTAAGTGTCGGCCCCCCTGGCCGACGCGGACGTCTACCCTCTTGGAAGACAAGGCCTGCTCCACGGAAGAGTATGCCTGCTCCTCAGTCAGGCCCTCTCTACGAAGGCTCTCCACCCAAGGTCTCATGTGCAGCTTCTTGTACAGCTTCTCCGACTCTACTGATCGAGCCACTGCAGTCCAGGCCCACACTAGAGGTCTCACCGCACCGCTCTCCTTATACACCTGCCAGGGACCTACTCCGAGCCACTCCAGACTCTCCTGCCGTCCAGTCCCCACCTCCTGCATCTCCTGTACTAACTCAGCCGAATGCCACACGTCCTGCATCTCCGGATCCGTCGTTCATGCAACAACTTGCTGAACTCAAGCCACGGATTCACTACCTTGCCAGCCGTCAACAGGTGGGGGACACTCTACGCCAACATCTGGAACCTCTCTATGCTCGAGAAATAGCTCTTCGTGAACTAGCCAACCAGCATCTAAACCACCCCCAACAACTCCAGCTCGTACACGCAGACTTGGATATAGTATCCAGAGAATCTACACTGTACCGTACCCTTCTTAACTTGACACTAGAGACACCCATGACCTAGTGTGAGGGGGCTATGTGATGGTACGCCCAGTCGTATCTTACATCTGACACTCATTATTGCGTGCATACATGTATATATCTGCTTGTACTCTACTCTTATATTGTTATATATGATTGTATGATTATTTCTAAGTCTTTTAATGCCTTTTATACCCATGTACAGAGGCCCGACCTCTCAGAATCCATTGATATTCATTTTGTACATGAATTGGACCATTATAAGCAACTTTTGTAGAACCCGACCTATTTTGGGTCGGCCGTCGGGCTTCCGGCGGCCATCTTGTTGCGCAACTTCCGGACGACCACACGTCGTCTTTTCCCGACGTCATGTCGGCCGGAAGTCCTTATACTATATAAAGGGCACTGTTTTACTGTTCATTGTCTCAGTCTACACTTGGCTTTCAATAAAGACACATCTATACTTGATACAGGGACTTTCTCTTCCTTTTACTAGGTCATTCGCTTTGCGAACCGCCTACTAGGTTGAATTACTCTCTTTCACTGTATAGTCTGAAGGTCGGACTTGAGATCAGATGGGTCGTCTTTGGTAGTATTTGGGCTACTGAGACCGCTCGATCTTTCATGTAATGCGAAGTCCTATTACCACTCATAGGCACTTCATTTCTGGGTCGATAGTCGTCCAAGGACGACCGCACCAAAACACAGAAACCATTACAATAGTAACAATGAATGCATGAATAAAAGCTTGGCTACACTGCTGAACTTTTTTAGGTCGGCTCAGTTACTCAGTGGCCTGGTTCCATGATGGTAAGAAGGTGCATTTTTTGTCTATGTAGTACTTTGTTCAGCATCATTTTTCAGGCCCTTAGCTACATTGTATCTTAGCTGAACGACTACACAAGAGGCCGTTTGTTGATTTTGGATCGATCGCACTTTGTTCTATGGTAAAACGGTGAGCCATTTGTTCACCTTAGTAAACACCAACATTTTGGTCTTTTTAGCTCCTGTTATGTTTAGCCCTGTTATGATTGGGTCAAATGGGTCAAATTATAGAATTTGTCAAAAATAAGCTGTTATCATTGGCTAGATATTAATAGAGGCCACTGATGGGCCGGCATGACACCTAGTCCATAAAACCAGATCAATGAATAACTGAGCTGGCCTTCTGAAGCCCACGACCTTTCATGTAACACCAGCATACGACGTATATTAGAATAGTATGTAATGGCACCATACTGATTAGTATCCAGGTACACAATGTCATGTGTCATAATATAATATAGTAGATGCTTCATTTATTCCGTAACTAATAATACCTGGTGCTCTGCCACTCTCTTTAGCCTCCACTTTTGTTAACAAGTACTTGCTTTCGGCAATTTTTCCTGTTGACTTCGGAGTCATCTTACCGTTATTCTCAGCACTAGGAACTCCATTGCCAGTGGGTTTAGCCCAGTCAGGTCTTCCACCATATATCTTTTCCTCTACAGATTCTTCATCATTCAATTTCTGTAAAAAATCATTTACATTTTTGCACATTTTTATTGTACACAAGGATAGCAATCCACTATTTGGATGAGAGTTATCCTCTCTTTCATAACCTTCAATAGGAGACAACTCCTGAATAATATAATACTATGCAGTGACTAAATATGCAAACATGTTTGTGTGCAAATAATAATGCCAATTTTTCACACTGATTAAATCATATACCACACAGTGCTAGAGGCATAGCGTCTTGAAGTGCCAAAGTCAAATAATAACAAGTTAAACTATATGTAGTAAAGCTACATGAGAGAAGAACCTGCCCTGTATTACACATTAGCTACTAGAGCAGCATAACTTCATACACACACATACATTATTAAGTATTACCAGGCCAAATAACAATAGTTTATAAAATACTAAGTAAACAAGTAATCTTTTTTCTCAATTACAGGCTAGAGGCTATTATTCAAACAGCACTATTCACCAACAACCGATAGATGAACAAATAATGCACACTATCTCTACCCATTCACTCTAAACAGGTATCTAATGCTTTAAAATATAGTTGCACATCTACTGTCTAGCCTTCTATACAATGTAAAAGCCACACTCAGCCACCAACAAACCTGCGATGTCACAGAGCGGGCAGTCCCAGGGATACTTTCCATATCAAACTGCATAGTAACATAATAACTAGTAGACAGTGTTGCAGTAGATAGCTCCGAATATTACATAAAACATGAAACTATTGCAATTAAACCTATGCATATCGTGGAATCAAATAGACTACAGCTTGATCAAAATGCCCATAGCAGGTAGCAGGTAGCAGGTTTTGTACCATAAAAATTGGTGGAAACCTACGACACGGTAGTGTAACTGGTAAAGTTGATATACAGGTAGATATCCCTACATGATGCATTGAATTCCATTTAATTGCTAATTGCAATAAACCCGACAAGTAAGGGTAGTAAATAGTGTACACATAAACAGAGTGTTTATATTACAACCAATTCTCACGTTTAGTGACCTTGACCTCGTGTTTAATGAATGCCGTCCAGATTTGGTTTTACTCTTTGCTTTTGCAGCAATACTAGCTGACTTTGGCCCCGACATGCCATGTGCTCGACTAAAATATATAAATGTGGAAGTTGAACTGATTATTTGAGATTCATTTTAAACTCCATCCTACAAGTAATTAATGCTGTACATAACTACAGCATATTATGATCATGCTATGCTACTAGGCTAGTCTGAATAGGAATAGTTGGCCCAGTAGAAAAATAAATAGTTACAAAATCAAATAACCCACAACAAACCATGCTGTGTTGAAACTTGAATAGCCTGAGTGACTTACAGGGCTTTAACAATTTCAACATCATCATCATTGTTAAGATAGTTGTATCTCCAGGTATCCTTAGGGGTCGGGTCACTGCCCCTCCATGCTGGTTTCACAGGCCCACTCTGTTTCTTTGAACTAAAAGGCGAGCCTTGTCTAGAGTGTTGACTTAGCATAGATCTGTAAGACTTTGGAGATCCTAAGGCTAGGCTTCTCATGTGATCATCAGGAAGGTATATCTACGGAATTATGTAATAGTGAGGAATACATATCTGCAGCATAGAGTATCAGTGGTGGCTACAACGGCTAATAAAGGAGTTGTTTCCTCGTGAATTACTTTCTCTCTTTAGCAGGCCTGAATCAATCTACTCCAACAGAAGGTTATGCATAGGTCCACAACAATAGTTTGCATTTACATGTATATAGAGAGTAAACAGAACGAATATATTGTAAATCTCTTTTCCAAATGATGTTTAAAGTCTCTAAGGTTGGTGTCAATGGAAATACTTTTTATAATTAATGAGAGAGGGCAACTCCAAAGTGCAGCAACATTTCAAGGAAAAATAAAGATCAGTGCAACCAATATAACAGAGGAGATCAGATAAGAGAGAGGAAAGAAAACTTAATGTAGAAAAGTGCAGATGTGAATATTCTCAGTTACGCATGCAAACAGATACATTGCTGCACTATATAGAGACTGGTGCAGGTGAATAAATATACACATAGTATGACATCTCACTTCAGGTACTTCAATTGGAGGGGTTTTAGGTCTCAAGTCCATCTATAAATGTTTTAATCATGTGAGAGGAATACAAAGGAATATGCATTTGGAGAGTTACTCTGTAGTTTGTCATCGCTGACTCAGACATTGGAGTTTGATTGTAGTTTAACTCAGTTTCAACAAAACTTGGCAGAGAAATTATTCGTTAGTTTTTCATTCATAGCAAATTAAAACCGTTCAGATATGCGTTACACGTGCATTGGGCTACATGTTTTATCCTGGGCTACATGCAGCAACCATATATTCATATTGCATGTCTGCCACATAAAATACTAGTCAATGACTTACTTGTGTTTTAAGGTATTGTAAACTTTTTAAATTCTCAACATAATTTCTCTTCCATAGCCCATGTTCATATGGACCAGGTGAGAATGGAAGGTTCCACCCGAGTCTCAAACATTTCAGCATCCACAATTGATCCAACTCAGCTAAATACTTCCAATACCAGCATACCTATAAATGACAATAATAATAATAACATACTAAAGCAATGATTCTGTTCTGTTTCATGTGAGCTAAGACCTCGAGAGGAAGTGGGAATCCTTTTTAATTTGTATTTATGATTGGCATGTCTTGTTCCAAGTTCAAGCACTTCAGTTCTCAGTAAAAGAGAGAGCCATAAAATTTAAACTGGTTCATACTAATATTTAGAATACCATAAACAATTGAATGTGGAAGTTGAAGATATAAGGAACAGGACCTTCTGATAGCATCATATATACTGTAAGTGTCAAAGAGCTAGATTAACATCAATGACTGACCTGAGAGCACCTGCATAGCGATCTTGGATCCAGGAAGGAGAAGAGATAGAGAGTGAGAACTCGAGGAAGAACTCTGGTAAAGTCACTCTCCTTAGTTGGTAACTTATCTGTGATTTGCTGATCTGTGTAGCGTAATTGAGACATGTTACTCATTTTTAGTACGTCTCCAATTATTCTTTTACGTTGTGGTTCGCTCCATTTTTCAAACTATATAAGACAAGTAGATGTACAGCAAAATCATTTTATGCCAATAAACCCATTAATAAAGAACGGCACAGGATACTGTAAAAACACATACATTATAACAGTTTGTAAATACCACTATTAATACAGGCTTACCCATTTACAGAATAACTCCCTTCTTTCCATGAAGACTTTTTTGTTTGCCTCTTCATTATTGAGAGGTGTCCAGGTGCTCAGCACTTTAGAGTTGCTCTTAGCAGCTTTTGACATTCTTACTGGTTTAATCAAGAGCAAGCTATAAACACAATGCGGATATTTTGCTATGGATATCTACATTTCAAACCTGCATACTACAACAATAATATATAGTTTGACTCTACTTTTAATGCTTCAATTTTTGAAATAGGCTACAGTATAGCGTGTACGTTACATAGTCTATTTTCTCCAATCCTCAATCTGAATGGGAATGTCGAAATGAACTATGTAATGTAAATGATTGATGTGAAATTTTAATTTCATTAAACTAAGAAAAGATAAAAATAATCATAATGATTAAGAGAGAAGAAACATTAATTGGAGTGAAATGTCTATTCTCAAAATAAACGTATTCTACAGTTTCGTATTTTGCAGGTGAAAAATTGTAAAATAAATGAAGATAGAATTATAATACAAATATCTGTGTGATGTTATTTTATGCACGGATTTTCAATTTGTCAATTAATATATTCTAATTATTGCAAATTTTCCTGAGCAAAACATGCAGTCCGAGAATATGATCTTCATTTAGCTAAAACTAACCAATTGAGCGTTCAGACAGAATATTACCTACAGTTTTCCTTGTGAACTAAAAATGCTATTCTGGCGAATCCACTACTTTCACTACAATGATGTCTGGTAATCTATGTCATGCTACTTTATCATATAAACGTTATTATATCGGTGGAAATCAATTATGGTTGCTTAGTAACGCATGAACAACATGGCCGTTAAATGACTAGCACCTGCTGTTTCGTGCTGGTCCATGTGAAGTGAAAGATTAAACAACAGGACGACGTATAATATCGCATGTAGGCTCATTTATTGCTGAAAATGGCGATGTCAACAATGAGTGTACAGTGGAAAACCCACGAGGAAGAATTCCATGCGGTACCATTTGACAAGCAACTAGATAAACTGTATCTATGGATGGAGACTTGGAATCATGCACAAAGGTGTGAACTTATAGAGAAACTTTTACTTCATATGGATTACGAACAGTACAGATTTCTGTGGACAGTAATGCAGCCATCTCTTCATAGAGATTTCATGTATTCCGCTCAACTTGTCCATCCGAATGTAAACTTTCAACCACTTAGTACACATATTAGCAGAAAACTGAAGGACAACATTGGCAAAACACGGAGAAATAACTTCCATAGAGTGAAAAGTGCATACTGCCAGTTTCCTGAAGAGGTTCTGCAAAAGAATGCACTACCCGAACTTACCAGGATACGTCACATGTCATTTGACTCACAAATTAGACGAAAACAAAGGGCAAACTTTTCCGCTAAAACACATCTGCCACGCATTGACACTATGAAAAGTAAAACTAGTATTTTGTTTGATTCATCAGTTAGCACAGAAGAGACTCCCGAATTATTACGGTATCTATTATGGTATTTTGCTATCCAAGCACCTATCATCGTATCATGTACCTAGTTGATAAATAAACAGTTACTGCCATTATAGTGTGCACCAGACCATGTGTTGTATTATAGTATGATTCTACAGTACGCTGATAGAATGTCTATGATGCCATTGAGTATTCGTTTGATTGACTGATTGATTATGTTAACTTTGAAATCAATGTTTGACAGAGTTACAGATCAACCAATAAGAAGGCACATTCAGCAGGAAACCCTGGCTCAAGCTAAACAAGAGACAGATATGTCTCTGTCAATATTCAAGGGGTTACAGTTGCTTCCACCAAATGCTGCTCAGGTATGTGGTATTTTGGTAAGGTATATTTTATTTGCTATTGGAGTTTAATCACAGCTACATGCAGACTGAACATTGTACAATCTCTCAAATTGTGTGTCTGTTACATTTGATTTGACTCCCACTTTCAGGTGGTTAACTGGTACAATAATGAGTGGACTGACTCACAGAAGAATGAGTTTCTGATCAAGCTGCTTTTGAAGTTGGATGAACGCCAACACTTTTTCATATCCAATCTACTATCAGTGAAGCAATATAAGGACTTCATCACTCTGCTGCCTCTGCATGTCACCCTCAAGATTCTCTCCTACCTCAGTCCTACACAACTGGTTAAAGCCAGCAGAGTGAGTCACTAGTCAGTTAGTCAGTCAGTCAGTCAGTAAATGAGTCAGTTAATCATTCAGTCAGTTAGCCAGTAAATGAGTCAGTTAATCAGCCAATCAGTCAGTCAGTCAGTTAGCCAGTAAATGAGTCAGTTGATCAGCCAATCAGTTAGTTCGTCACTCAGTCAGGCCCGCAGTGAGATAATGGCGATAATGAACTAATATAATGGTTCAATAATTAATAATATTGCTGTGATACTGAAAGTTCAAATGAAGCACCATATACTTTTCAGAAAATGTGGGCCAATATGAATCAATTAGCCTTAAACTAGTGAGATTATTCTACTAAAACTTTGAAACTGCTGTAGTTAGTTTGATGTCGTTGACATGACGAAATATTGCTTATGATGCATGTACAGCATTACATCTCAATCAGTTTTTATAATTTCTATAGTTCACATTTATTGATTTTGCTATAATCATTAGTGGAGAATTTTCTAAGCATTATTCTAAATTGACGTTTTTAAATTAATAATTTTATATTAAAATTATCTAACCGCTGTTTGAACTGATTGATTAGCGTGTTAGTAGTATAGTCAGTGCACTTCTAGACAGACACGCACTCATTGACCCCTGTTTTCAACCAATCACAAGCCGGTATTTCCGATTTCAACCAATCACAGAAGAGCACAAAAATTTTGCACACGACCTTGCCAAGGTCACCCCAAAATCCCCCCTTCTGATTGGTCGAAAAAACATTTGCACACTTGACCCCGAACCCGGCCACGACCCCTTCCCTTCCTCCTTCCCACCCTCCTCCCCTCCCCCTCCCCCACCTCCCACTCCTCCCTCCTCCCCGCCACCGCCCTCGTCCCGTCCGCGCCACCGCCGTCGCCGCCGCCGCCACCGCCGCCCTCACCACCGCCGCCGCCGCCGCCACCACCACCGCCCTCACCACCGTCGCCGCCACCGCCGCCGCCGCCACCACCGCCACCACCACCACCGCCGCCACCACCACCACCGCCACCGCCGTCGCCGCCGCCACCACCACCACCACCGCCGCCGCCGCCGCCGCCGCCATCACCGTCATCACCGCCACCCCTCCTCCACCGCCGCCCACCCTCCCCACCCCGCAACCCCCACTCACCCGAACGACCAATCGTTTGAGGCGGTCAAGCCGCGTCCGCCCACGTTGCGTGCGGCGCCGACCGTACACGTGGAGGCGACGTCGGTGCCCCGTATCCACCGGGCCAAGCGACTAGGCAGCGGCCCGCCGCTTCTCCCGAGCCCTCCACTCGAAAAGCTTGTGATCTAAACGAGCGAATTCGGCTGCGCTTCTTCGCCTATAACTCTCATTAGCGATAAGAAGAAGTACTACGGAAGGCTTGGTTTCAGCGATAAGAAGAAGTACTACGGAAGGCTTGGTTTATGATGTGCATTGCATTGTTAATAAAGAAATGTGTAAAGTCTCGGCTATAAATATACTGATGGGAAGAAGGGTTGTTTCTATAATATACATTGTATTGACAACAAAGAACCGTGTGCATGTGTTAAGTCAGCATATATATATATAATGCATTAAATAAACTTTTCACAATGGTGACAATAGAATGAATAAAAGATTGTGTACACGTGTTAAAACACAATTGAAAGAATAAAAGACACATATTTAAAAGAGTATGTCATATCTGTTATTAGCAAGGAAGTCTGTGTGCATGTGTTAAGACAGTGTATATTATACATTAGATAAAATTTTCACAATAGTAGCAATAGAATAAATAAAAGGTTGTGTGCATGTGTTAAGTCAGCATTATGTAATATATTAAATAAACTTTTTACAATAGTAGCAATAGAATAAATAAAAGATTGAGTGTATGTGTTAAGTCAGCATTATGTAATACATTAAATACACTTTTTACAACACTAGCAATAGAATGAATAAAAAAAGCTACATATGTAAAGGAGTATGTCATAGCTATTGTTAGCAAGAAAAGTCTGTGTACATGTGTTAAGGGCAGCATATATAATACATTAAATAAACTTTTCACAATAGTAGCAATAGAATAAATAGAGATTGTGTACACATGTTGAAATATCATTATAATATGATTTAAACACAATTGAAAGAATAAAAGACACATATGTAAAGGAGTATGTCATAGCTATTATAGCAAGAGACAGCTGTGTGCATGTGTTAAGTCAGCACATATAATACATTAAACAAACTTTTTACAAAAGTAGCAATAGAATGTATAAAAGGATGTGTATAAGTGTTAGAATACCATTATATAATAATTTAAAAAATAATTTAAAAAAATCCTCACTGATTTGATATCACATAAAAGTAAATGCAGAGGGAATGAGACACTACAGAGAGAGAGAGTGGGAGAAAGAGAGTGGGAGAAAAAAGAAAAGATGATTAGAGCTTTTCTTCACTGACTCGAAGGTAAGCTTCAGCTTGTGCTATTACCTCTCTGTGATACCCATTCTTCTTGAGATGAAAAATGGCAGAGCGGTAATACTCAACTGCTCCAGAGAAAAAAGATGGGGGGAGTCTGCTTCGATCAACTAGTTCACTGACAGTCTCCTCTTCTATGGGGGTAATAGTGGTGGGGGTATTAAGATTGAGTTCAGACGAACAAGAAGGAGATTGCGAGCTAAGTAGCTCTCTTCCAAAAGAAAGAGAGGGTGAAGCTAAAGAAAAGGAAGAAGTGGTAGTAGTAGAAGTAGTAATAAAAGTAGGTATTGAAAGACTAGTAATTGTATTATTAGACCTTCCAAGAGAAAAAGAGGGTGAATCTAAGAAAAAGAGTGGAGCAGGTGAAGAGGTGGGAGTAGAAGTAGGTATCGAAACAGTGGTAACTGTATCATCAAATCTTTCAGGAGAATGAGAGGGTGAATGTGAAGAAAAGAGTGGGGGAAAAGAAGCAGTAGAAGGAGTGGTAGTAATGGTAGTAGTAATAGTAGTAGTTGTAAGAGAAGAAGTAGAGGTGGTAATGTCTCCATTAGTAAGAGAGTTACTGATGGAAGAAGCATCTGAATCAAAATGATGGTGAGAAGGGAGAGGAAATTGTGAAGAGCACACCCCAGACTTTACAGATCTTTCAGGAGAATGAGAGGGTGAATGTGAAGAAAAGAGTGGAGGAAAAGAAGTAGTAGAAGGAGTAGTAGTAATAGTAGTAGTTGTAAGAGAAGAAGTAGAGATGGAAATGTCTCCATTAGTAAGAGAGTTACTGATGGAAGAAGCATCTGAATCAAAATGACGGTGAGAAGGGAGAGGAAATTGTGAAGAGCACACCCCAGACTTTAAAGAGAATGGAGTAGTAGACATCCCCTTAAAGAAGGGAGGGTATACTACCCCACCAACAGTTGTTGGAGTGTATGCGGGGATGAGTATTTTGGAAGGTGGAGAGTGACCAGTGACCCTTTGCAAAAAGGATATGGTCTTTTTTAGTGAATAGATATCTGTTAGAAAGCGTGTGTTGAATGAGATGTGTCGGTGACAGGGCTTTCCATCAATATGATGATTAGATGGAAAGTTGTAGTGTCTATTCATCCCCTCATCATCTACTGTTATGTGATAGCAAAAACAGATTCGGAGCAAAAAATGCTGTTGAATGTGGACACCTCGTCGGTGCCCAACATTCTTATTGCATAAAAAACAGGGGTCATCCGATTCAAATGGCTTTGTTAGTGACATCTCCAGTCTTCTTTTTGTCTCATCACTAACAAAGACATAGAATCTTAGACCCCCCTTACATATCGACTTTGCTCTGAGTCCTAAAAAAGAAAGAAAATAACAAGAATAAGTGAGAGAGAACATATGACTTACTTGTAAATCAGAAAAAAAAAAAGATTCTAAATCTACAAATAGATACTAAATCATTCTTACCTATCTCGAAGCCATCTACTCCCCCACATTGTTCAAATAAAGCAATTTCTTCTTCCCCTAGTTCTGTTTCTTTTTCATTCTATAATGTAAATAAAATGTGCAGTGACTAATTAACAAACTACATTAACATAGCTATTTGTAATATATGGTTTTTGAAGAATTTGATGAAAAAACTGGCACTCTAAGTACTAAGCAAGTCTACTAAAGCCTGTCTATTTACTCACATAAAGAGAAATACATCATCAACATAAGAAAACCAGTTGTAATTTATGTTATATTTTTTCACATAAGAAAAGAAAAAAAAAAAAGTGTCTTATTGATAAAAATAATACATAAGAAAGAAAGTGCAATACTTATAATAAAAATATCACTAATCTTTAACATCTTAGACATGGTAAGAGACTTATAGAATTAGAGAAAATCATACTATGACTAATTAACATCTGGTTTTAAAAAGGAAGTAGTCTCTTTTGACATTCTAGACATGGTAAGAGGCTTATAGTATAAAAAAGTACATCATCATTATGTGTAACTAACATGTACTTCTGCAGAAATGTCAGTAATCTCCTTTGACATCTTAGAAACCCAACACCATAGTGGATTGAAGGTGTAATGCATGTGTGAACAAATAAGATAATAGACTAACCATTTCTGGAGATGGGATTCTTTTCCTCGAGATTCGTCTTCTGTCTTCCGAGTCGTACGTAATCATATACTTCGTACCTTTTTTTGATGTTTTAATTTTTCTTATATATTTCTTTCTTTGATATTTAGATGTAGAAGCCTGTAAGTATATGTAGAGTAATAAACATATACCAAAGCATAAGTCAAGTAAACGGAACTACTAATGCAACATAGTTACTAAACAAAGAAAATAAGAATGAATAAAAATATATAGGAAACATGAGCATAGTGGTAGTGTACAAGTCAAGTATACAAAAATACTAATCCCTATAGTTATTGAGCAAGAGAATAAGAATACTGATAACAACTACTTTTAGAATGAATAGCATAGGCAAGTTAAATAACAAGTAATAATATATACTAAAGCCTTAACTGTGTGGATAAAACCACCAACTCACCATAGTCACTGGGGAATAGAAACAAGAACAGATAAACAGAACATGTGTTAGCAAGAATTAATTTTGAAGTGAATAATCAGTATAAGACAGAAAAAAAACCAAAAATACCACCCCTTACTTTTTATGTGTTTTTCAACCAATTGAGTCTTTCTGATGGTAAGCTCCTCCCAAACAGAGAGATAAATTACTCTTGTGTTAGTGCAGATCTATTTATTAGAATTAATCAGTTAGTCTTTTTAGCTTCAAGTTCATCCTAAGTAGTGTAATAAATCACTTTGGTGTAGACCTATTTATTAGAATTATTCAGTTAATCTTTTTAGCAACAAGTTCATCCCAAGTAGTGTAATAAATCACTTTAGTGCAGACCTATTCATTAGAATTATCCAGTTAATCTTTTTAGCAGCAAGTCCACCCCAAGTATTGTGATAGGCCACTTTAGTACAGTATAGTCTTGGATGTAGAGTATAGGCTACACTTGATAATATACTTCTTTGCTAGGATGTACAAGTATAGTCAGTACAAGTGGTAATAAACTGTTTTGATACTTATTACCCTACTAGTGGTATAACTACTCATATTGAAAATAAATCTCACCACTTATAAAGTTTCTAAGCTATGGTCACACTAATTGTAGTATAGACAGAGCAGATCTCTACACACATGCTTTCATGTTGAGAATCAAAACAGTTTAATATATAAGCTTACAAAGTTTCTAAGCCCTGGACATACCAAAGGAGAATTATACCACTACTAAAATATAATTAGCCCCAATGTTAACTCAAATGAGTAAGTTCATATTAAAATACATATTAAAATAGCTAGGATGTACTAGTATAGCCAGTACAAGTGGTAATAAACTGTTTTGATACTTATTACACTACTAGTGGTATAACTACTCATATTGAAAAAAATCTCACCACATATAAAGCTTCTAAGCTCCGGTCACACAAATTGTAGTATAGACAGATCAGATCTCTACATACTTGCTCTCATGTTGAGAATCAAAACAGTTTAATACATAAGCTTACAAAGTTTCTAAGCTCTAGTCATACCAAGGGAGTATTATATCACTACTAAAATAGAATTAGTCCCAATGTTAACTCAAATGAGTAAATTCATACTAAAATACATATTAAAATAAGTTTACTCACCATATTAATTGTTGAGTGATGTTTATTCAGAGGAATTAGTAAATATCCACAGAGTTGCAAGTCTTTACTAGGTGGTTGAGTGGTAATGATAAAAATCCTCTCTCACGCTTGCTTTTATGGAAATCTCTGTCCAATCAGAAGTGATTTGCCTTTTTTTAGTCTGATTTATTGCATCCCGATGTGATTCGATGTAACCCGATGTAACCCGATGTAACCCGATGTAACCCGATGTAACCCGATGTAACCCGATGTAACCCGATGTAACCCGATGTAACCCGATGTGTTTTCGACCTCCCCCGATGTGTTTTCGACCTCCCCCGATGTGATTCGATGTGTCTCGATGTGTTTTCGACCTCCCCCGATGTGATTCGATGTGTCCCGATGTGTTTTCGACCTTCCCCGATGTGACCCGATGTAACCCGATGTAACCCGATGTAACCCGATGTGTTTTTTACCTCCCCCGATGTGTTTTCGACCTCCCCCGATGTGATTCGATGTGTCTCGATGTGTTTTTGACCTTCCCCGATGTAACCCGATGTGTTTTTGACCTCCCCCGATGTGATTCGATGTGTCCCGATGTGTTTTCGACCTCCCCCGATGTGATTCGATGTGTTTTCGACCTCCCCCGATGTGATTCGATGTGTTTTCGACCTCCCCCGATGTGATTCAATGTGTTTTCGACCTCCCCCGATGTGATTCGATGTGTCCCGATGTGTTTTCGACCTCCCCCGATGTGTTTTCGACCTCCCCCGATGTGATTCGATGTGTTTTCGACCTCCCCCGATGTGATTCGATGTGTTTTCGACCTCCCCCGATGTGATTCGATGTGTTTTCGACCTCCCCCGATGTGATTCGATGTGTTTTCGGCCTCCCCCGATGTGATTCGATGTGTTTTCGACCTCCTCCGATGTGTTTTCGACCTCCCCCGATGTGATTCGATGTGTTTTCGACCTCCCCCGATGTGATTCGATGTGTCCCGATGTGTTTTCGACCTCCCCCGATGTGATTCGATGTGTCCCGATGTGTTTTCGACCTCCCCCGATGTGATTCGATGTGTCCCGATGTGTTTTCGACCTCTCCCGATGTGTTTTCGACCTTTCCCGATGTGTTTCGATGTTTCCCTATGTGTTTTCGATCTTTCCCGATGTGATTCGATGCACTCTGATGTGTTTCCAATGCACTCCAATGTATATGCTGTTAGCCAATCAGCTTTATTTGTATCTTTTTATTCACTATATAAAGAGAGGTGGAAACAGTAGTTTAGTTAACTCTTTCTAGCTCCAGTCTGTTCTTAATAGAAATTAAAGAAGGTTAGCACACAAATAGCATGGAAAGTGGATATGGATCAAGCGAGTATAGCAACAAGCTAATGACTCCTATAAACCAAGAGCTGATGAAGGTAACAGTGGAAAGATGTACAGAACAAAGCAAGTATGAGAATAAAGACTTATTTGAGGGGGTGTCTGAGCTCTTTCTCCAAAAAAGCTTACCTCTAGATTGGCAGAAATGGGATCCTTTAACCGATATTCGTAATAAGCTTAGCACACAGTTACTAGAAGAAATTCGTTCTATCTTTTGGGAGCAAGATGGAAAGGATGAAGAGTTGTAAGTTATACATACTTCCAACTATTTTTTTTTTTTTTTTTTGTTTCGTATTGTCTTTTATGATCAAAATAAAATATGATAGACAAATTTCCCATATAACTACCTCTCAACTATGTGAAAAACAAATATCATGCTAAATGATGTAGTGAGGTACTAGAAGCAGCCCGAGATAGAGATGAGAGAGCCATTGCACTCGCGGTATTTGTTGCGAGGAGTCACAAACAACTGAATACAAAGAATGCGAATCGGCAGACATTACTTCACCTAACTGTACAGTCTTATTGTTCGGATTCACTAATTCGTCTCATCATCACAAGGGGAGCGGATGGAGCAATAGCCGATGCTTGGGGTTAGTGTTTTATAGCACCAATGTTTGCATGCATTGCTTGTTAAAAAATATAGTATTGCAAAACTTGTAACAATTCGATACTTATCTATATTGCTAATGTTTATTTGGAAGGTGACACCCCCCTTCACATTGCTGCACGTCTGGGTAGAGCTAAGGTTATTCATGCTCTAACCACAAGTTTGACCAGAGCAGAAGTAAAGCATCCATACTTCAGAGTTCCTTACAAATCACTTCCCCAAGACAATGTACAGAGCTACAATCATGATGGAAGGAGTGTAGTCCACCTCATTGTTGAAACAGCGCATAGCAGCAAGCATAGAGAGGCACTAAAAGTACTAAAAAAAAATACTCGGGCTGACTTAGATATGAGGGTAAGTGAATACATTACAGTGGAATAAAAGTAGAGTAGATCGAATTGATAAGTTAGATGGGGAGTTTAATTCTATTCTCTTGTTTGATATTATAGCGAATGGGAGATGGATATGCCCCATCTCACATTGCCATAGAGAATGAAGACTACGAATGTCTACATACATGTCTAAGATTGGGAGCTGATTCTGAAGTTCGTAACTACAAAAGTGAAACTCCTCAACAACTAGCTCACCTCTACAAATCAGCAGATATGGTAAGGGACCAACAACATAAAGAAGTATAGATTTCTTGCTTTGTCCACCTTGAGTGATATTCGTCTGAGTAAAAAACTAAAATCATCTTGTAGGTAAGACTGTGTCAAGAGTTTGGAGCTGGAGCATATCAATTAGAGTATGCTGAGACCGAAGTCGTAAACATTATAGCTCCTACGACTTCTGATGAAGATGAGTAATAAGTACCTAAACCCCTCTTTTATTTATTCTATTGCTACTATTGTGAAGTTTATTTAATATATTACATAATGCTGACTTAACACATGCACACAACCTTTTATTTATTCTATTGCTACCATTGTGAAAAGTTTATCTAATGTATAATATACACTGTCTTAACACATGTACACAGACTTTCTTGCTAATAACAGATATGACATACTCTTTTAAATATGTGTCTTTTATTCTTTCAATTGTGTTTTAACACGTGTACACAATCTTTTATTCATTCTATTGTCACCATTGCGGAAAGTTTATTTAATGTATTATATATGCTGACTTAACACATGCACACGTTTCTTTATTGTCAATACAATGTATATCATAGAACCAACCCTTCTTCCCATCAGTGTATTTATAGCCAAGACTTTACACATTTCTTTATTAACAATGCGATGCACATCATAAACCATCCCTTCCGTAGTACTTCTTCTTATCGCTAATGAGAGTTATAGGCGAAGAAGCGCAGCCGAATTCGCTCGTTTAGATCACAAGCTTTTCGAGTGGAGGGCTCGGGAGAAGCGGCGGGCCGCTGCCTAGTCGCTTGGCCCGGTGGATACGGGGCACCGACGTCGCCTCCACGTGTACGGTCGGCGCCGCACGCAACGTGGGCGGACGCGGCTTGACCGCCTCAAACGATTGGTCGTTCGGGTGAGTGGGGGTTGCGGGGTGGGGAGGGTGGGCGGCGGTGGAGGAGGGGTGGCGGTGATGACGGTGATGGCGGCGGCGGCGGCGGCGGCGGTGGTGGTGGTGGTGGCGGCGGCGGCGGCGGTGGCGGTGGTGGTGGTGGCGGCGGTGGTGGTGGTGGCGGTGGTGGCGGCGGCGGCGGTGGCGGCGACGGTGGTGAGGGCGGTGGTGGTGGCGGCGGCGGCGGCGGTGGTGAGGGCGGCGGTGGCGGCGGCGGCGACGGCGGTGGCGCGGACGGGACGAGGGCGGTGGCGGGGAGGAGGGAGGAGTGGGAGGTGGGGGAGGGGGAGGGGAGGAGGGTGGGAAGGAGGAAGGGAAGGGGTCGTGGCCGGGTTCGGGGTCAAGTGTGCAAATGTTTTTTCGACCAATCAGAAGGGGGGATTTTGGGGTGACCTTGGCAAGGTCGTGTGCAAAATTTTTGTGCTCTTCTGTGATTGGTTGAAATCGGAAATACCGGCTTGTGATTGGTTGAAAACAGGGGTCAATGAGTGCGTGTCTGTCTAGAAGTGCACTGACTATACTACTCGTGTTGCTAATATGATCGACCTTTTTACCACGGTATTGGAGGTGCAGAAGAGAGTACAAGTGTGTGTATCTCAAGTGTTTGTAGATGTACATGGACATTTGCATGCACAATGACACATTGTATATCATTCAAAATTCATATACATCCGTATAATATACATTAGTACATGCACACGTACATTTAATATTAAAGTTGTTGGTACTTAGGTTTGCCGATCCTGGAGAAAGACGTGTGAAAGAAATGAGCTGTGGAAAGCCAAATGTAAGGAGCTGAATATGAATGTGTCTGACTACCATCCCTCTGCCAGTGCCATCTCAAAGGTGAATAAACTCTGTATTGTTGGCATAGTGCCAGCTACTCTGTCATTAGAATAAGTAACACATGGTGTAAATTAGGTTGGAAATATAGTAAAATAATGTTATACAATCCATTGACTGCAAAGTGTGTATTCACTGTCAAGTAATAGCACATTTGAGAGAACTACATTGTACAATTGTTAAATGTACAACTGGGTGTAGTCTACTTGCAAATTGTGTTCGTTATTCAAAGTTGGTTCTGTACATGTGTATATTATATTCTCCATTCTAGAAAATATTACTAACACATATATGTATACATACTAATACGGTAAGTACTTAATATAAGTCATTCATGTACATAGTGTACCTCCTATCCTTCAGCTTAGAGAAGTTCAAGTGTTTCAATAGTGAAAAGTTTTTTAGATACAATCTTAAACCCATTAACATTATTCATTTCTTTAAATTAACATTTTTATCTAGTTGTAGTACTGGATTCATCCCCTTTGACTAGCATTACATCTTTCAATTTTAATTTTTTAAATTAACAATATTTTAGAATTACCAGAGTGTTTTCTGTATGGTAACATGATTATCTGACTGTGTAATGATCTATTGACCTGTTTCTTTATATGACTCCATAGTACTAGTAGTAGTCACTGTAGCAGATAACGTCTGAACAATTAATTGGGAGTTACCCTCTTACGTTTGGAGAGGATAATTTCTGTAGTTGTATTCGCAATATACAAGTTATGTAGTAGTCATCGCACATTTAAAATTCCGTATTAGATGATTCTGTTTAAAATACATGTATAGAAATACAAATGTTGTAGTTTTAATACATGACAGTGTATGGGATAGCCAGTGGTTTAATACAGTCATGACTGTGTATGGGGTAGGGTAGCCAGTGTTTGGCTAAATGGTTTTACTTGCATATAACTTATTAAATATTTTTGACTTAACAACATTTTCCTATTGCATCGCCAGCATTATGTTTCTACTACAGCCTATGACAGTATCTAAATTTATTGTACCAGCTTATAGTAATAGGTCCGCAAGTTTAATGATCGTAAATAACTCTATGCTCCCGGTTCGCACTCATAAGGAGTATTAGTGCGGTAAATCATCACAGAGTTCATGTTTGATACTTGTATTCATTCAGGTTAGCTACAAGAAGCTGCTGAAGAACTACCTGAACACTCTGGAGAACTGGGAGACGGGTAGGTTCAGAGACATAGAGCTCAGAGGTCACTCACAGAATGTACTTTGTGTGTGCTTAGAACGGAAGAGATCAAATCCCAGGCTTGCTTCAGGTAAAATGTCATACAGCATATGAGACACTATTGTTGAATACTTCAGAAAATAATTGGTTGAGTTTGGATGACATGCTGTACATGTGAGTGACATGACTTAGTTGTATTGATACATTCGTACGATGTGCGTCACAAAAAGCATTTGGTAATGTTTTTGAAACTGTTCTAAAATGGGATCATTAATCTGGGAGAGTAAGTTTAAAATCTTTATTTTATCATCTGTGTATATTTTGGTAGTGGAAATGTTCATAATTAACTGCATATTGTAGGTAGCATGGATAAGACAATTAAAATCTGGGATTTAAAATCAGCTCAGTGTACAATGACTTTAAAAGGACATTCCAAAGGCATCTGGTCTCTCAACTTTTATACAAGTACCTTGCTGATTAGCGGGAGTTATGACATGACTATCAGGGTGAGTGCCAAGTGATAGTATGACATGACTATCAGGGTGAGCGCCAAGTGATAGTATGACATGACTATTAGGATGAGTGCCAAGTTATAGTACAAGTGTATCAACACAATTGTCATGTACATGCACATGGAATTGCTAAACTGGAATTAATCCAGTTAAACAATGAATAATATTTTCATAGTTGCAAAAATTAAACGATAAAGCCTATCTTCGTTTGCATCCCTGCTATAAAAGAGATAACAATGCTATATCAAACCATATAATGCAATTGAACTAGAAATTTACTCACAAAAGAGGAAAAGTTTCAATGCTTAGCCTGATGCCAGTTGTCTACTCTAACTTTAGTCCAATTTCCTCCATGCACATCTATCTCAGTGTAGATTCAATCCTCCACATTCTATTTTTCGTTTTATTAGCTGATTTCTAGGTTGTTACTTTGGATTATAATAGGCACCGCCTCAATAACTATCATTATGGTAATAATACGTCTAGGCTACACGCGTGATATTGTAATGGTTTCTGGTTTTCGAGCGGTCGTCCTTGGACGACTGCCGACCCAAGAAATGAAGTGCCTATGAGTGGTGCTAGGCCTTCTCATTACATGAAAGATCGAGCGGTCTCAGTAGTCAAAGTACTACCAGAGACGACCCATCTGGTCCCGAGTCTAGCCTGGAGACTATACTGTGAAAGAGAGTGATCCGACCTAGTAGACGGTTCGCTAAGCGAATGACCTGGCAAAAGGAAGTGAAAGTCTCTGTATCAAGTACAGATGTGTCTTTATTGAAAGCCAAGCAAAGACTGAGACAACGAATGATAAAACATGGTCCTTTATATAGTATAAGGACTTCCGCCCGACGTAGTGTCAGGAAAAGACGACGTAAGGTCGCCTGGAAGTTGCGCAACAATATGGCCGCCGGAAACCCGACGGCCGATCCAGAATAGGTCGGGTTATACAAAAGTTGCTTATAATCATTCAATTCATGTACAAAATGAATATCAAGGGATTCTGAGAGGTCGGGCCTCTTTACATGGGTATAAATGGTACCAAAAGACTCAGTAATTGCCATACATGAATGTGCAGTGGTATATAGTTAAGTAGAATGGATATAAACACATAGATACACGTATGTAGACATTAAATGAATGGCTTAGACATGCAATACAGTTGAGTATGAGTACACGAGCAGCTAGGTATGAGAGTACGAATGTTAGCTGAGTAGTGCTGTGGCAACTACTAGGCACTTAAGGTGCTATGAGGTTTATCCGGGTAGCTGGAGTCGTATACAAATGTCCTGTACCATCACAATATTACAATATACTGTAGATATGGAACTTGCAAACTGGAAAGTGTGTGAAGACTCTGTTGGGGCATGATGGAGCTGTCTGGTCAATGACGAGGGCAGACAACACCCTAGTCACAGGATCTCAGGACCGGACTGTTAAAATATGGGACATCCGGAGGTGTGTGTTAGACAAGAATCTGACTGGCCATCAGGCAGCAGTAAGTATATGTAGATATAATTAGTAGTAGCAGTGGTGTAGTGGTGGTAGTGGCAGTGGTGGTTGTGGTGGTAGTGGTGGATGTGGCAGTTGTGGTGGTGGTGACAGCAGCAGTGGGGTTGGTGATAGTACTGGTGGTGGTGGTGGTGGTAGCAGTGGTAGTAGTGACAGCGGTGATCGTAGTATTGTGCTTTGTATATCTGTATATCATCTATAATGGCTATTAATTGGGAATAATGACACCATGCTTTGGTTGTGAGAATTTAATATGTTTTAGAATTGTAGTAATTTATTTTAACGTCCTACAATGTATTGGCAATATGTAATAAGGAACATACTACATGTGCATAACAGATTAATCTATAACCTAGGTTTTCTGTGTGGACATGGACAAGAAGGGTGAATATGCTTTTAGTGCTTCTGCAGATCACACAGTGAGAATATGGAATGTAGAGGATGGAACCTGTGCTAAGGTAAATGTGTCTTAATCTACATTGCATGGAGATACTTGGGGTAAATGTTTTATTGTGCGTCGTTTATTTTTCCAAATTTATTTGAAACTCCTCAACGTGAATTACTGAACTATTACTTATGGTATGCTACATATACACAGATACCGTTTGATACAACAGAATCTAATGACAGTAATTGAATTAATCTAAACCCAAAGAGAGATTTTTTTCCATAAGTTACCCAAACATGAGCACGCATGTTGGAATGAAGTTGATGTTTGTTGATTATGAATCATTGGATGATTATTAAACTTGATGAAACACCTTCAGGTGATCTACGTCAGCCAGAACATGGCTGTGATGGCAGTGAGCTATGACCAAGGATTTCTAGCCTGTTCCTACGGGGAGTTCCTCTGTATATATAAGATAGGTGAGTAGAGGTCATTGCCATGGTAAATCTACATTTATTAGTTTTATAGCCAGAGATTGGGCACAAAAAGTTCTAATAATTAGTACTGAGAGGGAATAGTGCTATAGTCTGGGTCCAAGTCCTCCAAATATTGAGATGTTAGGGAACAGCTGGCTATTCCCCCAATAATCTTCGAAAAGTTGACAAGTGTAAGAGGTAATACATGTATAATGTTATTTATATGAAGAGCTCATATACATATAGTAACTGTTATCACCTTGAGTAACATGATAGAGATGCGTATGTATTATCTTTTAAGGTGCTGAAATGACGTCTGCTAAACTAATGAAGACCTATGAGGAGCACCACAAGAGAATCGAGTCGATAAAGCTGGACATATCTGACCCAGACCAAGGTCATGGAGTCATGATATCTTCCGGTAAAGATGGCCTCATCAAGTATTGGAGTATAGCTGATGATAAGAGTATACAGACATTTAAAGGTTCACAAGAGCAAGTAACATGTGTTACATTTGATAAGCTGCGTATAGTTATGGCAAGTCGAGAGAACAAAATAAAAATATTTGACTTTAGCCCGACACCGTGATGGAACGATAGCATCTCTTAGCGTGATTCAGTTCAGTGGATATACAACTAGGTGTAGTCTAGCAGTGGTTATAATCTAGAGTGTCTTTGGTGAACCATGTGTTTAACCATACACCAGTTTTCAGTGAACCATGTGTTTAACTATACACCAGTTTCTGGCGGTCTGGTGGGCTATTGCAAGTAAGAACAATAATTTTTATGGTTTTTATTATAAGCCATTTCTTACTGTCTTCAGTGAACATGGGTATGATGTAATTGTCACTGTTACTGTATCGTTCACTACTTTATATATAATTCAGGTTGTAATGATTCTTATTAAATACTACACATTACTCTGCCAGGCTGTTATTACCAGAATCCTGGTTATCACTTCCATGACATTACATGTAATAGACTCTATTATTCGTATACTCTTGCCAGAATTTGTATTTTATATACATGTAGTTTAAAATAGTGCTCAAAAGATGATTGATACTATATTTTATCTACAAATATTTTTAGGCTATGATGTATTTTTGTTACTTATTATTCATGAAATGCTTCATACATGGAGTTTTTCTACTTATTTAGGACGCTGTCTACAGATATGTATGTTGAGTACAAGTACAATACTTTATCATTCTGTAACTAGAGCTAACAATAAAGCATAATAAAGACTTAAGTATATGAAAGAGTACAATATGAAGCTAGTTACCAGCTGTACCTCTCCCTTTACCCTTGTTATAATAAATACATGTGAATATTTGGATCAACTTCATAGTTAGGTGGCTGTAATGTTGTAATAATGCTATCTAGAAGTTGAAGATCTACAAACATCACAAATAGAAGCAGATGGTCCTTGTCTGCAGGGACCAAATTGTAGATGTAGGACTTGGGGAACCTGAAATGACTAGATCTGTTCTCTAGAGCCTAGAGAAGATGAGATAGAGAGTCCATCGTATTGAGAAGTTGTTTTCTCTATATCATATGGGTCGTTCAACCTAACCCCAAACACCAACTACAAACAACACAAGGAACTGTTTAAAGATTTAGTGCACTTTATTGAGTGACTAAAGAACAAATTTATGCTGGTATCTATGTTCAGTGGGGAAATGCCAAGTGACCAATGACCCATTACTACTATTTACACTAGCCAATCAGGTACTGGTTCAGTTTCCAAGGGTAGCAGAATTTATAAACAATTTTTCACACTCTGTTATTATTCAGCTCCTAGGATCAACTTGGCTAGTAGAGTTTAGTGAGCTGAAGTGCTAGGCACTTTAGTTAGAAGAATACAGAAATTATAATAAAGAACACTGGAGATATAGGACATAACGCCTCCACAGGAAGTATACGTAGATTGGTTGACTACAACAGATAACGTTGTTTGTTTGCAGAAACTCAAAGATGGGGACCAACAGAGTTGCTATTATTGGTGCTATTGTAGGTGTGGCTGTTGGTAAGTACATTGTATAATGTACGAGTACACACGTACTGTGATGTCGTTCATACCATACCATACCATACCAGATGACAAAACATTCTATATCTTTATATCGCTATGAATGGTTCCCCGGCTCTCCCGGTGCGTTCGCTTACCTGTGTGTGTCTATAGCATAATACAACATGGTCTATAATGTACTGCAGCACTACTATATAATACATATATGTACATGTATGTATACATGTAGGGCTACATGTACACATACAGATGCGTACATGTACACATACATGTACACGTACATGTACACGTACATGTACACGTACATGTACACGTACATGTACACGTACATGTACACCGTACACGTACATATACACGTACATGTACACGTACATGTACACGTACATGTACACATATTATGTGATATGTATAAAATCATCTTATTTAAAGGTACTTAAATTTTTAGATGAGTAAATTGCTCAACTACTACTAGTGTATTTAATTACTATTCTCTGTTTTGACAACTTACATTGTTTCATATGATTGATGGATGGAAGACTAGACCAGTTAGTCATGCTAGATGCTAAATAATATTCCATGAGGGAAAATATTTCAACTAAAAACCAATGTTCTGACTCCTCATCTCAACTAGCTAACCACAACTAGTTGTTATCGCACAGTGGTTGAATATTATAATTTTATGATAATAATATAATTCTATTACCCTGGCAAACTACAATGTATTCAGTGCAATGGCACCATTTTACTGCATGTAGGCTACTAACATTGTAAATTAGTCGTAAATATTATCTGCATTACATAATTATTTAAAATATAATTGTTATAAGTTATAACTTGGTAACACACATACATGTAGATGTATAACCCAGTTAGCCCAACAAGCTAAAAATGGATTTTCAACCATTGCAAAATGATTCTTTCATACAATATACTGATCAAGTCATATATATCTGCATTAGCAATATGATACATATACAATATACTTGTAGTATTATATTTTCACTATCTCTCATCTTGTAGAGTTGCTGAGTTAATAATATTGTTCTATACATTACATGTACCTGTTGTCCTACATTTACATGGATATGTATAGCAAATCCAGGTGGCATTACACTATAACTGTTTCCCACAGGGTGTATCATTGGTGGACTGATTGGTCACATTGTTACCAAGAATCAGCTGACATCTGCTGATACCACTACTACATCAAAACCTTCTGCAGAATCCTCAGGCAGCACTGCCAGCCAATCAGATTATGCCAAACATGCTGAGAATAGAAGGAAACTGTTTGACTTTACTTCCGCTGAAGAGATTAAGAAAGTCGCCAGGTAAACAATGATGTCACAATCATACTCAGCAGTCAGAATGTTTAGTAGTGGTAGCTTTTGGAGTCTAATAATCAGCCAATCTAGTGTCCACCGTTTTCAGCACAAACAAAAATTATATACCCTGCACTCGGCTTTCAGTTTGGGGTTTTACTTAACCCTTTTGCTTTACTTGGTTCATTAGTAGTAGAGGCTACTAGATGTATGAAGCTGTCTTCCCTGACTCCTTCTTTGTTAGAATGATCAGACCAAAGCCTTTGGGGTGTCTTCTCTGTGAACAGACATATACGGGTATTGTGTGCCATAGTAAACAGGGGAGATACACGTATCAGTCGGCATCAAACACTTGTGTATGACTAGTGTCGCACTGGCGTCGCACTGGCGTCGTACTGGCGTCGTACTGGCGTCGGACTGGTGTCGGACTGGTGTCGTACTGGCGTCGTACTGGCGTCGGACTGGTGTCGGACTGGTGTCGGACTGGTGTCGGACTGGTGTCGGACTGGTGTCGGACTGGTGTCGGACTGGCATCGCACTGGCGTCGCACTGGCGTCGTACTGGTGTCGCACTGGTGTCGTACTGGTGTCGGACTGGTGTCGGACTGGTGTCGTACTGGTGTCGTACTGGTGTCGTACTGGTGTCGTACTGGTGTCGTACTGGTGTCGTACTAGTGTCGTACTAGTGTCGTACTGGTGTCGTACATAACAAATTACCATACACAAACATACCTCTCAAAGAACATGACAGGGCTAGCTATTTTTTAAAAATTAACATCTACAAAAACTATAAATATTATTTTCAACAATGTAATGTAACTACATGTAGCATATATTATTATCAATATTATTACAGGGAGTATAGCAGGAAACCTCATCTAGCAGGAAGTGCTAGGAACAATGAGTTGGGAGATATGATGGCAGATACATGGGAAAGTTACGGGTTTGAGGTTAAGAAAGAAACATATAATGTGCTACTCTCGTATCCTGGAGATGAAAACAATAGAAATCAGGTTTGTAAGCAATATAATAGAGTGGGATGTATTGTATCATCAAAAGCCTATGATGCAGTGATTCTAATAAAGTAACATCGGTAGAGAATATGGTCATGCATTACGTAGAGAATACTTTATTAGCGATCAATTGACTGATCGATCGATCAACTAATCGAATAACCATCCAGCCAACCAATCACCACATCTCTGTCACTCTGTGAAGGAAATGGATTGTCACTAACTCCCGTACAAAGGCTGGTTTTACAGTCTTTTCATGCCTGCAAGGAGCCCTCTTTGGAACATTGAATATTGTCAAACACCGTAAAAGTTGTGATTACTTGTTTTTCCTGTAAGCTCTACATCAGTATAATATTTCTTATATATATGTAACTGAAGGTTCATGAAACCATCAAGTGTTCTAAATCACTGAATTGCCAATTTTGAAAAACATTTTTTGGAGCCTTCCAACCTTAGAACTTTTAAATTTTTTAATGAACGTGACAATTGGCTAATTGCATATACAGATAAATATTGTAGATAAGAGCAAAAAGACACCTACTCAGTAAACATCGGTGTGTAAACTACCAACTTGGACAAAACTGTCAATTTAATAAAAAATCTTCTAGAAAATTTAAACGTTGGGACAGCGGAATTGTATAATGTATTATTTTTATATTTCACCGGCATTTCAGGCATTCATATTGGATTCTGCTGGAGATGTGGAGTTTGAAAGTCGGAAAATAGAGAAGGTTCTCGTACCAAATGCAGACCCTTCAGAGATCATTCCTCCATTTAATGGATACGCTAAAGGTGCCACAGAAGAGGTATGTGACACCAATAACCTTCGGATTCCTATACACATGATGCTATAGAGTTAGGTAACGGTTCATGGTACTGTTATGGATTTCTCTTCACACACTCCATAAACCTTTTCCGGGTTCGTCTAGACACTTGTAGATCTAACTTTATTAACACTTCAACTTCTCTTCCACTTCCTCACTGTATATAGAAAAATCCTTATATATGTATCTAAAACAGCTATATGCAGCTAGAGCTACATGTAGCTAACTCATATTATATAAGTGAAAGAAGCAACAGCTTCCCTAGCCTAGCTTTTAACACCAGCTTGCAAAAACACTTCTAAAATCCACCACAGTACTACAGAATAACTGTTTGTTGTAGAGAGATACAGTTTACTATGTGAACTACTGCAGGGCAGAGGATTTTGACTACATTAAGGATAATGTTGGTATAGATGTGACAGATTCTATAGCTATCTGTAGATATGGGAAAATATTCCGAGGGAATAAGGTAAGACAACTACTAATGAGATAGATCAATTATCAAAGGGGACAAGGTGAGACAACTACTGATATGATAGTTAGCAGAGTTGATGATGCAAATATAATCATAATTGAAGCTAATTGAAATCTTTTAGAATGTCTAAATAACTTTATAACGGAATCTAAAACTTTTTCATTACTAGACCTAAATTAACGCTAGTTTTATTCCAGCTACTTCATTCCTTCTATCTCTATCTCACCTAAATAACACAATTTGCTTACTTCATGCCAGCCAAACAGCAACTCAAGCTGTATATGTGTGGTGGATTTTAGAAGTGTTGATATCTTTTTGCAAGCTGGTGTAAAAAGCTAGGCTAGGGAAGCTGTTGCTTCTTTTACATATATTATATGAGTTAGCTACATGTAGCTCTAGCTGCATATAGCTGTTTTAGAGAGATATATAAGGGATTTCTGCATACAGTGAGTAAGTAGAAGGTGAAGTAGAAGTAGAAGGTGAAGTTGAAGTTGAAGTGGGAGTTGAAGTTGTCATGAAGTTTTAATAAAGTTAGATCTACAAGTGTTTGGACGAACCCTGAAAAGGTTTATGGAGTGTGTGAAAAGAAATCCATAGCATATGCATATGTGTATTGTATTGTATATGCATATATTACGTCCGTACAGATAAAACTAGCCCAAGAGCACGGTGCTGTTGGTGTAATCATCTACAATGATCCCGAAGACAGTGTTGACTTTAACAAAGTACAATCTGCTACTTTTAATGAGACGTTCCCCAATTCTTGGTACCTGCCCCCTAGTGGGGTAGAAAGAGGATCTGTAATGAACTTTAATGGAGACCCTCTTACACCTGGTTTCCCCTCTAAAGGTAAAGATAACGCGTACTAGCTGGAATGTAATTTAGTACATGATATGCGTTATACCACATACTATGAATGATATATGCATAAGCTGTTGACTTGCTATACAAAGTTACAATACTGCTCTAAAAGACTACATCCAGCCCTACCTGGTTCCCAACAGCCATTTATTTTATTGTAACAAAGTACAGCCTGCTACTTTTAACGAGAAATTCCCCAATTCTTGGCACCTGCCCCCTAGTGGGGTGGAAAGAGACTACTAAAATCTGTAAATTTAAGTTTATAATTTAAAGCAACTTACAGCATCTATAATAATACACACGGTATATAAGTAGAGTACGTATTTATGTTTACAGAGTATGCTCACAGACGAACTGTAGAACAGGTACGTCAGGATAACATCATACCAGATATTCCCACTCAACCAGTTGGATATGAGGATGTGATGAAGTTTATGAAAGTACTCGGTGGAGATGAAGTAACTGAAGAATGGAAAGGTAGACTTACTGGAGTAACGTATAAATATGGAGGAAAGCTACCAAATGGAAGGTATTTTAATGCACATAAATAAAATGTTTTAGTCAATCAGGGTAACCGATGCAGGACGAATGCGGTTGGCTGAGGTACAGTAAATATGTCTCAGCTTTAATTGGCTGGTACATGATTTTACAGCTTTGATTGGTTAAAGTCACTTCAACTTTGTAGAAAGTTTAAGATTATGAACAACAATGAAGATAAGAAGAAAGACATTACAAATGTGTTTGGAATTATCAGAGGAAGTGAGGAACCAGGTAAGTAATAGTCAGAGTATCAGATTGAGTCAGATGAAACCAGATTAAATGCGACAAATAATCTTCAACAATCACGCCTTACCTTTCTACGAATAATAGGAGGCCTGCAGGTTTTTTCAACAGGTAAAACTAGTATTATAACAACCACAGATAGGCATGTGGTTGAATTGTCAAATTCTGCTGATGCAGTCTTTTTAGTCTACCGGAAAGAGAAAACCTATAACTGGCTTTGTGTCTATGTTTAGACTTAAAGTGAAACTTATCTATGCGTTATGTACATATTATGTACATGCACATCGTCAATACTTTGGTAGACTCACCCTGTGGTGAGGAGTTATCAACTCTTGTGTTAATTTTTGCAACTATAAACTATACCGACTTCTCACAGACAGGTATGTGCTTATGGGCAACCATAGAGATGCCTGGATGAACGGTGCTACTGATGCTGTTGCTGGAACATCGATACTCATGGAGGCGAGTAGAGCTTTTGCTGAACTGATGAAGACAGGTCAGTAGATGTCAGCACAGATCAGCATGTGCTAGTAAGTGTCATCATGCCTCAGTAGGTGTCAGCATGTGTCAGTAGGTGCCCTCAGATCTCCTAAGGCGCTAACATTATGTACAGTGCAAGTAGATGCCAGCATGTTTGTTATGCCAGAATGCATCTTTAAATGAGGCTACTACTCCTTGCAGGGTGGAGACCAAGGAGAACTATAGTCTTCTGCAGTTGGGATGGTGAAGAGTATGGTATCATTGGTTCCATCGAATGGTTGGAGGCAAGTCGACCTTTCATAACGAAATGGTTTGACATCATATTGTAGAGTTACACTTGTATATAATATTACAATGAGAGTTGGTAGCTGCACATACATCTTGGTTTTTCTGTAGGATATGAAAGCTATATTAGGAGAAAGAGCAGTGGCCTACCTTAACTGTGACAGTGGAGTTGTGTATAATGAAGTACCCAGGGGCGGAGCCTCCCCCCTTATGTTTCAACTCATGTACGACACAGCACGTCTGGTTAGTAGAATTCTCACTTGTAAACACTTATTTGTGTCTAATGCTCATAGTTATACATGCATGTCACACTGATTCATCTGCTTAGCATACTATACTTTACAACAGTTCTACTTAAACCAATTAGGTGATACAAAGGTGATATATTTGTGGATTCATATAATTGGTCAATATTCTATGCCTGTAACAGGTAGACCATCCAAATATATCTGGAAAGACGTTCTACGATGAGTGGTTGAGACTGAGTGCTAACTTAAGTTATCCAAATCCAAAACCAAAGTAAGTTTCAAAAGTTTTGAACATAGCCATTTCGTCACCAATCGTAAGAGACATCAGGCATCAGACTAGTAAATACCATTGTTCATGTATTCTAAAATGTCTACAAGTAAGTCTATGGATACATAACACATGCAGGCATATGCAGATGCCTGTGTCTATATGAATGAGTTTTCTATGTCTATGCTCATGGAATGCTTTGATATCGGTTACAGGATTGGAGACTTGGGTTCTGGCTCAGACCATACTGGGTTCTACCACAGACATGGAATTACCAGCATGAATATGGTGTATTACTATGACAAGGTTTGCTCATAATGAACATGCACAGGATAATGGGGTAGTTATATGCTCTCTGAGTCCTGCAACAAGAATGTCGAATCAGGATTCAGCTGCATTTGAAAATATCATGTTTATAAATTTTGGTAGTTACAGCTATTCATTCTCACCACTTACCTGTATAATTTCTTCTCTGCTGATAGATGCATATTAGGTAATTAGAACTTTTGTTACAAAGTAAGCCATGCTAACCACTCTCAGATTCTTATAGAATTGACACTCCTTATTTATTCCAAGTGTAGCTATTAGATCAAATTGAATAGGATTAGTGTCATGCATACATATTCAAAGTCATGTGATGTTATTGTAGAAAGCAACAAACATATCCTCATACTATCCCCTCTACCACACGTCTTACGACACTTTTGAGAATGTAGAAAGGTTTGTTGATCCTAACTTTGTCTTCCACAAAGCGATGGCTCAGTATTTCCTAGAACTCACCAGAAACATCTCAGAGTCTGTAATGATTCCTTTTGTTACTAATGACTACGCTATAAGACTGAGAGAGGTCTATGATGTCCTTGATGGTAAAGTTAGAACAAAACTGGCCAATCATGGAGATGGAAGTCTTACAGAGTCCTTAGGTGTGTAAAAACAATTTAAATGCTATTAATTGTATTGTTAATTTTTGATTATTTTTATTTTATGTCAAATATTTTATTAGTGATTCTGTGAAGAATTATTTACTATTTGATGAGAAATATTTTTGCAGGTACATGTGCATGTACATGTATTTGTACTAACAATGGTGTACCATTTAATTTCTTTTTGCTCAGAATGATAACCAGAAGATACATGTACATGACATGACATGTGTGGTTAATTTCATCAAGCAAGATGCAAATATGAATGTATAAATTTTGAGTTATACTCTCTCTGCTGATTAAATGCAGTCAAAATGTAAAGGTGGTCAACATTTTATACTAGTGATAATGTAATGCATTCCTTACAGATTATCTGTCAGCATCTATTGATAAGTTTGGAGAGAAAGCCACGAAGTTTGATGCAGCAGTCAGAGACTTGCCTAACAGTGGTGCAGGGTGAGTTCAGTTATAATACTCGCTGGAGATACCAGTGTATTCGATTAACTAAATCTATTATACACGTGTATGTGTACACTGTTTTGCATAATGCCTTATAATACATAATAGATTATGTTAATTGTGCATGTTCATGTATTTGCAACGCCTAACTAAAGGCTGATGTGCAAAAAAGGAATGAGGTTGGCTCGCTAAAATTGCCTAGAAACTGTTCCTTTCTGATTATGATAAGGAATTTTATCAAGTTACTTCCATATGCATATAATAACTGATATTGAACTGATTTTCTTTTTGTAGATGGAATAAGATCCGAAAGTTTAATGATCAGCTATTTCTACTAGAGAGGTCTTTCCTCTACCCCCTCGGTATTCTGGATAGGAAATATATTAGGTACACAGTCTACATACATACACAATCTTTATATGCACCTCTGCCCTACTTGATAGATACACATGCAAGAATGCCATTATGTTATATGCAGCTGTTCTACCATACCTTTACAGGCATGTAGTGTTTGCTCCTGGAGTTCATGATGCATATGCAAGTGCTGCCTTCCCAGGGATCTCTGATGCTTTGTATAAGATAGCAGACAATGATGATGCAGCATGGGAAAGGGTCAAGGTAAAGTTTATATCTTCATACATGTATTCATATATTACTAAGTATGTACAATGTACATGTACCTATACATAAAAAACATGATTGTTTGCTATTTGTTTATAGGTTGAGCTTACAAAGGCTGTTTATGCTATCGAATCTGCCACCAAGGCAGTCACTATTGATCATATCATCTAAGCTATTAGTGTGATAACTACAGACTCCGTGGAATTTCAGCAAATATTTAGCAATTCTGCATATTATTGTGTTGTGCATTGTATATTAGTATAAGTGACCCCTGTTGTCAGAATCACACACCGTGAGGTGAACAGATTTTAACAAACTTTTCAAACTTAACCTTTAGATAAATTTTCACAGCTACAATCATGCAGAAGTTGTATGTAATACACATAACTATTTACAGGCTACTAATTTTTTTATTCTGATTATGCTATATTCACTATTATTGTTCCTGATGTAAGTAAACGTTGTGTATCCCTAAATGTCTGATCCTGATAGCAGTCACACTTGTACTGATGTTAAGAAAAATATCCGTATGTACATGAGCATATCAATTTGGTATTAAAAAAGCATTAAGTCATGATTATCTCTATATATTTTTTCTCAAGCTGTGACAATTGCAGCTATAATATCATTTTGTCTCTGATTGTTAATTTTTTATGTCGATCTAAATATAATTTTAATACCCTTGGATAGATTTGTTTTATGTAGACCTATCCCATTTCATATATGTTTGTACATGTTTGATAGTTGATTTGTGTATACCAGAAGATTGCTGTTAGAAGCAATGCATGGTCAGATAGCTCCAGAACTGAAAGCTTTTGTAATCTTGTTACTATTAGTAATGATTAGATAGTCCTGTAAAGATGTCCAGAGTGGTTATGATGTTGTACTGTTGTACACTGGCTTGGAAGAATGTGACTATTATGACAGCTCGTTATGAGAGGGAGTATATTATGGACTTTGTAATCTGTATTCTATCACTACAACTTTGTACTACCATACAATGAGAGAGAGAGAGTACATGTGCATCTAAATATATTCACTGGGAACGGTTTAATAGGATAGACATGTACATGTACATTCTATGCTACTGCACATACACATTATGTAGACACATTACTATACATAGAAAATAATTCCATTTAATATACATGTACATGCGCAGCACGGTATTAAATGCTTTCCTATTCTTTGTACTTTTAGGATGTGGTGCTTTAATTCTTTCAGTTATGGGAGGGGGGGGGGGAGTATCCACATATACTGCACTATATAGTATACACTATAATTATAAATGTAATTTTATATGCATACGCTTATATATACTGTACAATGTATAACATGAATGTATACGATAGGGTGACATGCATGCATAGGTGTACAATAATATATGTTGGTGGGATGTTCAATAATCTGTGACTCAAAGAGATAACATTTGTAAGTTATTTAGTAGGAAATAGGTAGGCCTACTCAAATGTGGTGGGTAAAACTAAAACCTGTATGATTGTGATAAACATACATCCAGGTTTGTATGGTACTTTTATCTAAAACTGACAAATCAGGAAACCTCTTCTATTTCCCAGGGTAGCTGAGTCTATGAGCCAATTATCACTCAGTGTTATCCAGTGCATCTACATCTACATGTATGACAATTATTCATTAACAGGTCACATTCCACAGATATAGTTTTATGACATGGTGGGGTATCACTATCAGTGTAGTAGTTAAAGATCGCAAATTGCTGCATATTATAAATCACATAGGAATTAGCATTTAGAGTTAATAGTTTGTAGATGGTACAGTTTCCATGTCCTAATATGGGATCTAACAAGTTTGTTATTATCGGTACTGTGGTAGGGGTGACATTGGGTAAGTACAATGTATACACTTGAGTAAATACCTTATAATAGCATTTGAGTGTTTAGTTAGCATTACTCATACAGCCCTTTTAGAAATTGTGCTAATAGATCAACCGCAACGGTCAAAAGAAAACAGAACGTTCATCTCGTTGTACTAAGCAGGGAGAAACTAATTTATAACAAGCAGACCCTGTAATACTTGCAAACTCCTGTCTAAACAAAAATCAAGCTCATATACTCAGTTATGGTAGGTCATTGGTAATACTAAATTCCATGTACATGTATAATGAATCATCTTTCTATGCACACAGGGTGCATAGTTGGTGGACTGATAGGTCACTTTATTACAAAGAACCAGCTGACACCTGCTGACACCACTACTACACCAAACCCCTCTGCAGATTCCTCAGGCAGCACTTCCAGCCAATCAGATTCTGCCAAACAAGCTGAGAATAGAAGGAAACTGTTTGACTTTACTTCTGCTGAGGAGATTAAGAAAGTCGTCAGGTAAACGATGATGTCACAATCATACTCGACAGTCAGAGTGTCTAGTTGTGGCAGTCTGAAACAGCTATATTTTTCACACCAAAGTGAGCGCCTCTTAACTAAACTATATAGCATAACACTTAGCATAACGGTTCAATGAAACACTGCAAAACTAGTTACATGTAATTTTCTTCTGAAGCCCTTTTGTGCACACCTCAGTACCCCACTAAGATGTTGCGGTCTGATTAATACTACATCTTGCTTCATGATAAAGTACATGTATATTTTGAAGATGGAAAAATTTCTTTACAAATATTCATACTAAACCTTTAAATACATGTACTTTAAAATAGATTAGAATATGTTTGGTCCACTGTGCTAGGAGACTATGTGCCTTAGACTACGTGCCTTAGAGGCCTCAGGTTCAAACCCCAGTTAGGAATGAGTATATATACGTGGATGTAAAATCAGTGTCTGACTGGTCTATAGACAAGTTAAAAATACTTGCATAAAAACTAACATAAAAAATAGAAACACCATTGTAAGAAAATTCTTCATGTAAAAGAATACAACAGACCTGAAACCTTATTCTTTCAATTATTACAGAGAGTATAGCAGAAAGCCGCATCTAGCAGGAAGTGCTAGAAACAATGAGTTGGGAGATATGATGGCTGATACATGGAAAAGTTACGGGTTTGAGATTAAGAAAGAAACATATAATGTGCTACTCTCGTATCCTGGAGATGAAAATAATAGAAACCAGGTTCGCATGCAATAACTAAGGAGATGTGAACTAAAAAACTAAGGACATGTGTACTAAATAACTAAGGACATGTGTACTAAATAACTAAGGTCATGTGTACTAAGTAACTAAGGACATGTGTACTAAATAACTAAGGTCATGTGTACTAAGTAACTAAGGTCATGACTTTGTGTACTAAATAACTAAGGTCATGTGTACTAAGTTGTCTAAATGTTGATGAGCCAATCATGATAATCTAAATTAAACTCAAAAATTTCTGCCGATGAAAAGTGGTCGCTTGGTTCACGACTTGGTTCACGACTTGGTTCACGACTTGGTTCACGACTTGGTTCACTCGCTATGAATATATTGCTAATTGTGTTATTGCGCATTATTAATTGATGTTTTACTCGTATTCTAGGCATTCATATTGGACTCTGCTGGAGATGTGGAGTTTGAAAGTCAGAAAATAGAGAAGATTCTCGTACCAAATGCAGACCCTTCAGAGATTATTCCTCCATTTAATGGATATGCTAAAGGTGCTACAGAGGAGGTATGTGACACCTATGACCTTCGGATTCCTATACACATGATGTTATAGAGTTAGGTAACGGTTCATGGTGCTACAGAAAAAATGTCTGTTGTAGAGAGATACAGTTTACTATGTGAACTACTGCAGGGCAGAGGATTTTGACTACATTAAAAATACTGTTGGTATAGATGTGACAGATTCTATAGTTATCTGTAGATATGGGAAAATATTCCGAGGGAATAAGGTAAGACAACTACTGATGTAACAGGTCAGTGATCTAAGGAAGCATGGTAAGTCAGTTTTCAGGATATCTTTATCTACTTCATGTTGGAAGTAATTAAACGTATTTGCAGGAATAAATAGCAATCATCTTTGTTTTGACTCTGTTACTTTTACTCCTATTGGCTCGAGCTGTAAGTAGTGGCATTTTTAAATGTGTTGCCACTCCATGAAAAGCTACTGATTCAGAGGTGACGAAGAAAAACAACAATTGGTGCCTTTGCGACCTATTTTTCAGGCGTAGACCAATTTTGGGCCTCACCCCCAGTACAGGTGCTACAAGCACACTGACCTGGGTCAAATACAAAGTCCTCATCTTTGTATGAAAAGTCTGAATGTGCTGATGAGCTAGAGATGGTTTCCCCTGGCCATGCAAAGTCCCAGGTCACAAGCCCTTTTAGCCTAAGCAGAGTAGCCATTTTTTGAATTTATTTGTGACCTAGGCAGCTCAAGAGGCTGTGAAAACACTAAATTAATTATAAAATCTATTACCTACAGATTCTTGCATTGTGTGCTATGCTTGTATTGCATAATATTCGCTGGCAGGTCAAACTGGCTCAAGAGCACGGTGCCGTTGGTGTTATTCTCTACAATGATCCTGAAGACAGTGTTGACTTCAACAATGTACAATTTGCTAATTTTAATGAGACGTTCCCCAATTCCTGGTACCTGCCCCCTAGTGGGGTAGAAAGAGGATCTGTAATGGACTTTACCGGAGACCCTCTTACACCTGATTTCCCTTCTAAAGGTATAGAATAGGATGTAATACTGCCCTGGTTCTCAACAGTAATTCATTTAGGAAACTACTAAAATCTATAAAATTACATCTCTTTTTCATAATTTATATCGATTGACACTCTAAGATGAAGATGTTGATTCACTTGTGCATACACGCAGTCCATGTGGTGTTCTACACTCATTGGAGAGATATGATTAGCACTACAAACACATACTGCATAATATATTATATTAATGACCTCATAATAAATATCTGCGGTATGTTTGCAGAGTATGCTCACAGACGAACTGTAGAACAGGTACGTCAGGATAACATCATACCAGATATTCCGACTCAACCAGTAGGATATGAGGATGTGATGGAGTTTATGAAAGTACTCGGTAGTAATGAAGTAATTGAAGAATGGAAAGGTAGACTTGCTGGAGTAACATATAAATATGGAGGAAAGCTACCTAATGGAAGGTATTTTAATGCATATAAATAAAATGTAACCGATGCAGGGCGAATGTGGTTGGCTGAGGTACAGTACATATGCCTCAGCTTTAATTGGCTGATGCAATGATTTTCAGCTTTGATTGGTTAAAGTCACTTCAACTTTGTAGAAAGTTTAAGATTGTGAACAACAATAAAGATGAGAAGAATGACATCACAAATGTGTTTGGAATTATCAGAGGAAGTGAGGAACCAGGTAAGTAATAGTCAGAGTATCAGATTGAGTTAGATGAAATCAGATTAAATGAAGTTTAAAACATAATTAAAATGTGAGGAACCAGGTAACAAGTGGTCACAAGTTTCACAGAATTGATGCGCTGTGGGAAATGGGAAAACCCGATGCCTGCATCATTGTCTCTCTTTCTAACCTCATACTGGATAGAATTCTCTACTCTTTGTTAGAGTTTGCAAAAAAAACTTGTCAACTGTTGAATAACCTTTCAAACTGTACACTTGCAATATATGATCTTGAACTATGAATATAATTAATCAAAGACAGGTATGTGCTTATGGGTAACCATAGAGATGCCTGGATGAACGGGGCTACTGATGCTGTGGCTGGAACATCGATACTCATGGAGACGAGCAGAGCTTTTGCTGAACTCATGAAGACAGGTCAGTTAGATGTCAGCACAGGTCAGTGTCACAAGATAGTAGTACTTGTGAGAGTTCGGTGAAGTCACTGTAGTCAGAGATAATCAAGTGACACACAGCTTGGTCTATCTAGTGCAGAGAAGATGTAGTGTGTAGTGTAATATATCCTTGTTTATTGCTAAAAGTGAACTGACTCTCTATAAAAATGTAGGTGTTTATATATGGAATGGGAAAGTTCTAGAAAGTTCTCTACCAAAAATATTACATCACTAAAAATGACAATCATAGTCAGCTGATAGAACATTCTAGCACATTCCATGGTATGCAAGTACTCAGTAGTAGTAAACATTATGTATAGTTATAATAATATGAAAGGTATGCCATTATAAACAATGTATGACTCATCATCACTACCTCTCAATATATGTAAATGGATGAGTATGTTGAAATATGCATACAAATAATATATTATTCTTACAATATGTCCTTATGGCTATCACTCAGAATTTGTGACAGTCAGCATGTGTTACTAAGTGTCATGATGCCACAGTAGGTGTCAGTATGTGTCAGTATGTATCATTAGCTGCCATCCGGTTTCTTCATACCTCAGTAGGTGTCAGCATGGGTCAATAGGTGTGAAACTGCATTTGGATATTTCTGTATGGTCCAACCTAAATTTGTAGTTGCCTGGTTGCAGGTGGACGGAAGGTTATTATGTGAAGTATTATGGAGGTGCGCTTCAACTTGGAGGCTATAATTTTGATAAAACTATTTTATACCTTCGAGAAGGTACCTACACATGCAAATAAAAGTGTGATGCAAGATGTCAGCAGTAAACTGTGATGCGCGAAATACTAATTGTTATCCTTTGCTCACTTTCCACCATATCTTTGTACAGGGTGGAAGCCAAGAAGAACTATAATTTTCTGCAGTTGGGATGGAGAGGAATACGCCATCATTGGTTCAATGGAATGGCTGGATGTATGTAATACCTTGCTATAATAATCATTGAGTTGGTAACTCGTGCAATCAACATAATATAATTGCTTCATTTCTTGCTGCATCTCTAACTTGGTTTTCCTGTAGGATATGAAAGTTATACTAGGAGAGAGAGCAGTGGCTTACCTTAACTGTGACAGTGGAGTTGTGTATAATGAAGTTCCTTTAGCAGCAGCTTCTCCCCTTATGTTCCAACTCATGTACGACACGGCACGTCTGGTTAGTAGAATTCTCACTTGTAAACACTTAATTGTGTCTAAATGCTCATAGCCATACATGCATGTCACACTGGTTCATCTCTGATAGTCTTGAGTCAAACACGAAATACAAAGATGATATTCTTTTCTGACATGCTCAAATCCGTACAGTAAGCATGTATGATATATTCTATATCCCTACCAGGTAGACCATCCAGATATATCTGGAAAGACGATGTATGATGAATGGTTCAGACTGAGTGCTAACTCAAGCAATCCAAATGCGAAGCCAAAGTAAGCTTCAAATCAGTCAAACTACAATAATTATCCGTTTGCAATAACGAGTAACATCTTATTCAATCCTAAAGTTGTCTTATGCATAATATTTCTGTCTATATTTGCAAACAATGTAAACTATAACCTCATGGCCAAATTTGAAGAGAGTTCTTTGTGCGTAGTTGGTTAGCGAAGCCTGTTTTACACAAATGCAGGTCAACTATCAAGTACAACCCATGTAGATGTACATGATTGGCGATGCCTCCCTCTCTCTTATACCTAAGTTGACCGGTCATAGATACACATTTGTGACATGTCTTTTGTGTCATAGATTTGCGTGTATGACATATCTTTCGGATCATAGATATGCACGTATGGCATGTCTCTCGTGTCATAAATATGGCATATATAACATGTCACGTATTGGTTACAGAGTTGGAGACTTGGGTGCAGATTCTGACCACACTGGTTTCTATCACAGCCATGGAATTACCAGCATGGACATGGTATATCACTATAATACGGTAAGCTAATACAATATGTACATGTTTTTATATACATGTGCATGTATATATACTGAAGCAGGGAAACACTGACTGCATGTCATAAGATACTGGGCTCAAAATAGCAATAATAGTAGAGTTCTATAATATTGGTACAACATAGGCAATATGGCTGTATCATCGTTATATTTATACATGGATTGGGGAAACCAGATAGTCTAACTAGTGCAGCCAAGAAGTCACCACGATTCTTCCTTTTCTAGAAGAAAGTTGTCTAATTGCTATAGTATAGTGGTTTAGACATAGTGGTCTGGTAGCCATGTGTTAGGTAGAAGGTAAAGTCAGCCATGAAGATAAACTGCTTTCTTCACCCAGATCTGAGTGAAAGTGCTCCACCTGAATGTTGCACATATACAGTACATGTACATGCTATACGAATGCACTCATTACGCTATAACAATGATAACATTGTTCTGTTTTGTTATAGAAAACAACAAACATATCCTCATACTATCCCCTCTACCACACGTCTTACGACACTTTTGAGAATGTAGAAAGATTTGTTGATCCTAACTTTGTCTTCCACAAAGCGATGGCTCAGTATTTCCTGGAACTCACCAGAAACATCTCAGAGTCTGTGATGATTCCTTTTGTTACCAATGACTATGCTATAAGACTGAGAGAGGTCTATGATGTCCTTGATGATAAAGTTAGAACAAAACTGGCCAATCATGGAGATGGAAGTCTTACACAGTCTTTAGGTCGGTAGCAACTACATGCTTTAAAAGCATATTGAGATAAACGGACGGGAAATTAGAGGCAACTGAAATTCTGCGAAGATTTAAATTGTATAGGAGTAACCTGTACATGTACAATGTATGTCATGGGAGACGTATCACATGTTATACATGTGCTAGTCATACTATGTAGTATTTAATTCAAGTCCTTACAGTTAAGTATATTGATACTAGTAATGTTGTAAGCTGCCTAAATAATACAACTGTTGTATTATTTAGGCAGCTTACAACATTACTAGTATCAATATACTTCTCTTAATTACTGCAGACTATTTATCTGAGTCTATTGCTAAGTTTGGAGAGGAAGCCACGAAGTTTGATGCAGCAGTCAGAGCCTTACCTAACAGTGGTGCAGGGTAAGTTCAGTTATAATGCTGTCTGTCATGCTAGCACTAATTGCAAAAATTTCAATAGTTATAAACTATAATAGCTTAAGAATGATCAACGAAAATAAAATGGCTCCGCCAAATTACTGGCGTAGAACTTGTCCATTATTGAAATAAGATACTGTATATACTGTATACATGTATTTCTCAGCTAAACTTTGATATTAATAGAATATACTTGACTGATGATTCCCTATTTGTAGCTGGAATAAAATCAGAAAGTTCAATGATCAGCTATTTCTACTAGAGCGGTCCTTCCTCTACCCTCTCGGTATTCTGGATAGGAAATATATTAGGTACACAGTCTACATACATACACAATCATTATGTGATCTACTGCCCTATTTGGTAGATATACATGCAAGAATGCCATTATGTTATATGTAGCTGGTCTACCATACCTTTACAGGCATGTAGTGTTTGCTCCTGGAGTTCATGATGCATATGCAAGTGCTGCCTTCCCAGGGATCTCTGATGCCTTGTATAAGATAGCAGACAATGATGATGCAGCATGGGAAAGGGTCAAGGTATGATCAGTACACACTTTACAGTTAGTATATTGTCCAACCTATTCTATGTTACACTAATGTTCCTTTTACATGAATAATTATGATTATCCATTTGCTTATAGGTTGAGCTTACGAAGGCCATTTACACAATTGAATCTGCCACCAAAGCAGTCACTGTTGATTGTATCATCTAAGCTACAACAAGGATGAATGTGATACGTGAAAAATTATTCACTGAAGGAGAAACTTTACTTCTCATATAAGTCTATTATACAATGTATCCTCTACACAGTAGTATTATTATACATGTATATTGTGTAGGCTGTACAAACAGAACGGTTTTAGGCTACAATGTATGGACATGAAATAAATTATTTTATACTGCATTCTGCAAATCACTCTGCACACATTATACGCACACACACATCCATTATCCTGCAGTAGTACATTATGGTACATCATTGTACACATACACACATTTGTTTACTGTAGTAGTACATCATGGTACACGTGTATATAGTACAAAACCGGAGCGTGTCACTGTGTAACTGGATATCTCCTTAATTCCACAGTTACTACTTGTAAACTTGGAGTTGCCTGCTCTGTGTACACATGTTGTTATTTCATGCATGTTAAAACATTTTCAAATTCAAAGTAGTTTTTACTCCCTATGAAATGCTGGAATTTATTATTAGGGACACCATGATTTATGGCTGTGACAGGTCGTAGTCATGTATAATAATATAACACAATACATAGTAAAGGAGGAAAAATGCAACGTCTGCTATTTGTAACTGTGTAATCTACATGTACTATGTAGAATCTATAGTATACATAGGAAGTGGGAGGCTAGATATCCCCCCTTCTTCATCTTACTAATATAAAAGTAGAGCACATACTACTGTGTCTCACTAAATCCATGCAATGTACAAGTAGCTGCAGTATCTAAGGCAAGGGAATAGATACAAGTACTCAAGTACTCACTCTGGAAACCAGTGACCATGCAGACTAAAACTGTGATAATTTTGTTTAGTCTGTGTGGATTAGCAGCAGGTAAGGGAATGCTACATTGTAAACTGTAGCCTGTAGGTAAAGTGTAACGTCTACTATTTGTAGCTATGTTATCTACAACTTTCACAAAAAATGACCATCTCATGTACTGTTAGATCATCCTTCCTCTAGCACTGTGCTGTAAACAGAGCCATGGGAGCTATGGCTATGTGGAGGAAATACAATGTAGATGCATGATGTCGATAACTAGGTAGCAAGTGTATGACAGACTTTGTTCGTTAAACTGCAGGACTAATACTGGGTGGAATAGTTGGTCACTTTGCTACAAAGAGTACTAATATTGTGGACAATGGATCTATCTCACCAAAGACTCCCACCCCTTCTACCTCCTCACAGAACCAAGAGAAGCCAGATGCCAACCGTGATGCTAGGAATAGGGAGTTTTTGTTCGCCAGGACATCTGCCACCGCAATGGAAAAAGATTTGAGGTAAAATCATAATCCTATGGCCATGGGAAGTAGAGGTGTCTGTATATCAAAGTGTCTGTTAGTTGTAAATCAGAGTTGGATACTAGTCAATGTACCATCACATTCTCACACTATTCAAATGGTTTAGGTTAGGCATGAGAGTCACAAATGTACATGTACAGTGTACATTGCATTTACTTGGAATAGGTGTGCTTGAATTGTGAAGTCATATTATATGGTCAGACTTAAAAATTGTTTAATTTGATTTTAATTTGACTCAAAAGAATCTATAGTAGCTCTTCCAAAAACAAAAGCTTGGTTTATACAATAGATGTGATCTACATGTATATCAATTCCAACTAACTTGCTATAGTTGATACCCATTTGTATCATTATGTGCTTCTGGAACCGACAGTTTGCCTTTGCGAATTTCGGTAAGTTAATACTTTGTACATGACTATCTAGTAACTCAATTGCTAAGAACACTGCAAGTAAGTTACAAAATGTCCAGTTACCAAATGCGACTACCAATTTGCCGAATGCTTCCTCACTGTACCCCTATCAGTAGATTTGTCTCTAACACAGGGCATAGTAACTAGTAATTAGCTACTAAAGCATCTCTCAACACTAGCTACTGCTACATACACATGTTCAGAAACAAACCACAGCTTTCAATGGTATCGATCTGTACTCTAACCAGACAGACTTCTGGTCAGAGAGTTGGGCATACACAGACTACATAAACCAGGGACTGATACTTTATTTACAGAGCATGTTGCAATCTGCCTTTTGTAAATAGCAGACTAATTTGTTATTCCAATACTGTTATCTAATCTTAATACTTCACTTATCGGAATTCATACCCATCTACAGTGTATATAATTTTTCATAACTTTGAGGTTGTAAGCATTGCAGGGGTGACAACACTCAAATATTGTGCACAGCCCTGGCTAATATTATTTTAATATAGAGAGCTGAGCTCTAAGCCACACCTGGCAGGCTCCCCAGAAAATGAAGCAATTGCTAACATGATAGAACAGAGGTGGAAAGATTTTGGATTTAAAACATACAAAGATAGCTATAATGTACTGCTATCATATCCTGGTGACAAGGACAATAGGAACAAGGTACAGTAGTTGTCTGGTCATGAAACTTTAATTGCTGAGAAATATGAATAATTGGAGAGTGTATAAATTTCATAAGTACATTTATATAAATTTTATAATTCGAGTGATTTATTGGGGATTCTTTGACAGTGTGGCCAGTGGCTTTCTGAACTTTGATACTGATTTGATTTTAATCTTTTATGCTAATATGCTGTGAGAGCTGTGATAAATACTAGTGCAGTTGTCATTAGTGGACCTTACATGTAGTATCTATCAAGCTAAAGTAAAGATTTCATATTGTTGATCTACAAGTTCTTGGGGCACTGGTTATTGCACTGATTGCAGTTAGAGAGGGGTTGAGGGGGGACAGGTCAAGTGGACATTCAGTTGACATTTGATGTTTCTCCAATAGAGCTCTTACTGGCAAAGTTATGGAGGTTCAAATGTGCGTGATGTCAAATTTTAGGCTGAAATACTAGCGGGAGATGGATCAGTTACATATACATGTAAAACAGAAGAGAAAGTATTAGACCCTGTGCAGGAGAATGCTAGAGTTATTCCCCCCTTCAACGCTTATGCTAAGAATGGAATTGTGGAGGTACAGCAGCTTAATACTTCCTGATGCGACTTATACATCGGGGAGTATTTGGATAAAATAAGAATTATTTAGTTGATACTACATGTAGTCATGTACATTGTACAATAGAAATTGCTAGATTGTACATTATCCAATATTAAACCATCAACCAATATTTGAAACTTTCCTCAAACTTACCAAATAAATCTACACGTGAAGTCATAGCTCAAGGAAGGACAATTCTGACCAAGCAGCCTTTAGTACATGTCATCATGATTACATGAATTTAGGAAACAGCCGTGGCCGAGTGGTTAGAATGCTGAACTTTCATGCTGGAGGTTCCAGGTTCGAATCCCGGTCACGGTGGTGTTAGGAAGAGGATGCAGCCACAATTGCTCCTGTGCTTCATATGAAAGTCTTTGAGGTCATGCAAGCCAGCATGGCTTCAAGGCAACTCCTCTACCCCTGCTAAAAAGGCCGTGTCATCTGGGCCTTTCTCACAGGGAGTTGGCCAGCACTGGCACCTGACAGTGCAAGCTGCCAGGGGCTGGTCACGCCGATGAGTATAAGCTGGTGTGAGATCACGATTACATGAATTCATTTAACATAATACACATATAATAATTACCTGTAGTTAATTCATACCTTCAAGTAATCCATGTACCTACAAGCATATATCTAACACGTGTAAATGTACTTTGTATATACACAATACATGTGTATGAATATATCATGTACGTGATGTTACACATAATGCTGACCAGTCCCATGGTTCCTCTTCCCTGTAGAGCTCTAAGATATACTACCTCAACTACTGTACAGACAGGGACTTTCAGCAAGTTGAGGGGCAGATTTCTCTAACCGATGCTATAGTTATCTGTAGATATGGCAAGATATTTAGGGGCAACAAGGTTAGTATTCAGTGCATGTATCACCTCAATGCTAAATCGGATAGCTGCTGCAGAAACAAGTGCTACCAATCGCCCCCCACATTCATGGCCCAAACCCTCTTTCAGCGTTTACCTTTTAGGTAAAACATGCAGAAGATAGAGGTGCTGTTGGAGTTATAATATACAATGACCCATTTGACTATGCTCCACCAACTGAAACTAATGCTACATATGCCGGGACGTTTCCCAATACTCGGTTCCTGCCCCCTAGTGGTGCTCAGAGAGGATCTGTTGCCACAGGCTACAATGGAGATCCACTTACTCCTGGATATCCTTCGAAAGGTATGCCTTTATTTGTACATGTATTTACTCATTCAGTGATAGTTAGACTTGCCGCAGCTTACAGAAAAGCTTCAGTCAAAACTGGTTATGATTGCAGTTTCAGACCAATTGTCTAAAACTATATATGCTATAGATTACCCCTTCAGACGAACAGTTGATCAGGTGAGGGCAGAGGGAGTATTAAGAAGTATACCAACACAGCCAATGGGATATGAAGATGCAGAGAAGTTCTTGCTGCTCCTGAACAATGTACCAGGAGATAACGTGGTGGTTCCAGAGAAGTGGAGAGGCAGCATTAAAGGAGTACAGTACAAGATCGGTGGCCTGTTGCCAGATGGAAAGTTAGTTTATTTTCAGTATCTCTACTTAGGCAACTGACAGATGCTAGCACCAATGTTGTTGGCAAGAGCATGACCTCATCATGCAAACTGTGATGTACCAACAGGTACTTGCCTCTGTGTTCTATAACAGATGCCTCTAACAGAAAAGTTATTTTGCAGTTTGAATTAACATCTGCTCTAAATGAGTGGATGGCTTCATAGTTAATATGATGTATGTAAGCAATTATATTGAGCACAGGTTATCATACTTTATATTGTGTTGCTCTGTAAAAATAGGCTATTTTTACTCTATCCAGGAAAATACGTATAATCAATAATAATAAAGAAGAACGAAAAGATATTGCTAATCTGTTTGGTATCATCGAAGGAGCAGTGGAGCCAGGTAAGCTAGCTAGTATTACATAATATTATTATTGCAACATGTTCATCGGCCACGGCTGTTTCCTAAATTCATGTAATCATGATGACATGTACTAAAGGCTGCTTGGTCAGAATTGTCCTTCCTTGAGCTATCACAACATAATAATACATACAATGTATATAAATGATCCCCAGACAATCTTCCATGTGGTAAGCAACATCGTACTGTTGCAGATAGATACGTTCTGTTGGGGAATCATTACGATGCGTGGATGTTTGGAGCTACCGATGCTCTCAGTGGTACAATAGCTGTTCTAGAAACTTCCAGAGTTTATGCTGAACTTTTGCAAACAGGTAAGGTATAAATTGTATCTGCGGCGTGAAACGCTAGTTTCATAGCTAAGAATCAACTCATTATAATATTGCACTATTTGTGCATCTTGGTGATAAATGTTACGTTTACATAAACAGTGTACATGTACATGTGTACAACTACACGTTACACACACACACAGACACAGACATGTACATGCATACTACTCATGTACATACATGTAGTGCAATAAATGCATACGTGCATGTGTATACAATGAACATGGGCATACAGTACAATACATGCTATACATGTACTTAATACTACATGTATGTACATGTATACACCGTTATTGTTGATTAAACAGGCTGGCGCCCAAGAAGAACGATAATCTTTTGTTTATGGGATGCTGAAGAATACGCTCTCATAGGATCTAGTGAATTTGTGGAGGTGAGATGATGTAACTATAGCAAACTGTATCTTAGCTAAGTGTCAGATATTGGTACATACATACAGGGTGTGCTCTACTTGCGTAGCATGTAGCTTACTGTATTACTGTGTTATAGTTACTGCTATATAAAATCATTGAATTTAATGTTGCGCATGTGGGAGTTAATTCATGCATATCCGGTGTGAGACTTGGTAATAGTACTGTTAAAACTACATACATGTATATACTGGTTGTTGACTGCATTGCTGTTAGGAGCAATGTATGGGCAGCTAACTTCTAAACATAAATTTATGTATGCATAAATCCTAAAGCTACTATAACCTGCCACTAGAATCTAAGGACTGTGCTAGAGGCTAGAGCTGTAGCTTATATAAACTTGGATAGTCCAGTACTGCTGCCGGAGGAGTTCATAGCTGATGGGTCTCCTTTACTTCACAATGTCCTCTATGAAACAGCAAAACTTGTGAGTGTGTATACATGTATTATGTATATATGCTGTGTGTATCAGTGTAACTACTGCTTTACTGAACAACTGAATGAGCTCAAATAGAATGTACAGGCATAGTGCAGCATATCATAACAGATTAGTGATTATAGCTTTAAATTAAAATTACTGCCTTAGGTTCCCTACCCAAATGTCACTGGCAAAACTATTTATGATGTGTGGTTGGAGGTGGAACAAGCGGCAGCCGCAGTAGAGAAGCCAAGGTACATTACTTACTAAAAATAGTTGTATCATAAGAGAGGGTGTCCGATAGCTTAGACGTACACGTACACTAAGTTTAATTTACATGCATGTTTATACGCTATCCATCTATTAGAATTTCTATTTTATTACGAGACTCGAAAATGCATGTACGGTGTAGAGCAAGAGTTCCGGCATGAGCGCACAACTCCGCACTTTCTAACCAACTCCGCTAGTCTGAATAACATAGGCTGCATTGATTAAGGCTTTCGTGGAACAGCTTTTGTTGTTGGTTGACATGGCTTTATAGTACCAGTTCACCTGTGGCCTTGATTAATATCCAGCCAATAGCCAAAGCTTCTTTCTAATAAATTATATTGTTGGAGCTGTTATATCTAATGTTAACCAATCACAACAGTGCTCCGTGATGCATACCAGAACTAACGGTTCGAAGATTTGCTCTACAACGGAAGCTCTGCTGGCCAAAAGAGAACAAACGGCGTCTCGTATAGCTGAGCTTTCATGCACGTAAATCACCTGTCAGAGCCCCATTAACAGTGGTATATGTTCACCTGTCACAGCCCCATTAATAGTGGTATATGTTCACCTGTCAGAGCCCCATTAACAGTGGTATATGTTCACCTGTTACAGCCCCAATAACAGTGGTATATGTTCACCTGTCAGAGGCCCAATAATAGTGGTATATGTTCACCTGTCAGAGCCCCATTAACAGTGGTATATGTTCACCTGTCACAGCCCCATTAATAGTGGTATATGTTCACCTGTCACAGCCCCATTAACAGTGGTATATGTTCACCTGTCACAGCCCCATTAATAGTGGTATATGTTCACCTGTTACAGCCCCATTAATAGTGGTATATGTTCACCTGTCACAGCCCCATTAATAGTGGCACAATCATTGTCTTGTAGAATTCATGATGCTGATGCAGGGTCTGATGATGCTACTTTCTACCATTACACTGGTATACCTACGGCTGATATCTCATTTACTGGTTCTGGAAATAGAACTTGGGCAAGTACAAATAAGATATTCTCTTTGTTTATTATTTAGAATAGCTCTTGAAACTAGTAAGTTGATACCTTGGAAACATTCAGCTCTCTGATGTATGCAGTATCTTCTAAGCAAATAGCTTTTATCCACCTAGCTTTGAACTGAAATGGGTATTCCATAAGTATTTCACTCATCGTCAGGAGTGGAGAACTCCCAAAGTAATCGAATAATGCATTCCATTAACATAATACTGTGCTATGAACTTGTCAACCATTGTGAACTTCTTATGAGTTTGTTTGTTTATAGGAGGATGCCCACCCTCTCTACCACACAACATACGCCACATTTAAAAACGTCAAGCAATTCTTTGATCCAACATTTAGCTACCACCAGGCAGTGTCTAGATTTGTGACGGAAATGGTGAGAAGTCTTGCTGACTCCGTGATTATCCCGTTCAAAACTGAAGACTACGCTACCAGGCTACAACGTGCTTGCCAAGAAATTTTAGACAACAATGTCTTCAAAACAAGATTATCTGTGAAGAATCTAGAAGGCTCTCTAGGTGAGACTTGAAGAATATTGTCCATATAAATAAGCAGGCTACATATACCTGTAATATTGTTGTGATCTATTATGCAAGAGCATAAGCATTTTTTCCTGGTGAATATTTGATCACATGCCTAGCTCGATGGGCTGGCAATGAGATAATCGGCGAGGCTGCAATTACTGCGCCAGTTTCGCTCTCACTTGTAGGCAGGTCGGAGCATACCTGTGGTACCAAAACCCAGTAGTCAGTAGACATCAGTGGGATTCAAACCCTGAACCTTCAGCGCATTCGTGCCTCAGGGCAGGCGCTCTAATCCACTGAGCCACCTCCTAATCCTTCATAAGCATAGTTGCATGTTACATGAACACAGGCTACATAGAATTAATTAAACGTTGTACATTTAACTGTTAACTTTATGTTAACAAGAAGATTTTACAATTACAGATCGGCTGAAGGCAGCAATAGATAAATTTGAATCGGTAGCTAAAGACTTTGATGACAAAGCAAGAAATGTTAACTATACAAAGTAAGTAGTTGTCCTCTCTCAGACATACATTGGAATATGCTGTACATGTATTAGTACGCCAGCCTTTCTGTTATGCAGATTAAATTACAATATGTACATTGTATGTACTCTCTTGCTCAACAGTGTATATGAAGTAAGAAGGATTAATGACCAGCTCTCCTTGCTAGAAAGATCTTTCTTGTTTCCTCTAGGAGTACTAGAAAACACACACCTCAGGTAAATCAAGCACAATTTCACAATTTAGATTTCTCAAGTAATCGCAAGTCAAGTATCTTATGGATTAAGTAAACTGTAGATTATCCTCAAGTAATCCACAGGTCTTCACTTGAGTAGCAGGAAGTGAAATACATGTATGACGTTTTTTTATACAGAGAATTTCAATGCTTTCAAAAATGTGTGAATTCTAGCCTTGGGTTCTATTGAAATCTTAAAAAGATTTTTGGATTTAAAATGATCCTTATACAGCTTGTGACATAATTTTATATATGTATCCTAGGGTTAGATAATGGCAAATCGCAAACATGATGCAAGTTTTGTGTCTTATTCTGTTTTGTAGACATGTGATATTTGCTCCTAGTTCAAGCAATGCTTATGCTGGCACAGCGTTTCCTGGAATTATTGATTCTTTGTATAAAGATATAGCAGTGGATGACACCACATCCTGGGACATAGTCAAGGTAAGATAACTACTATTCAGGTACATGAGTATTGCACTTATTAAGAGAGGAGGCTGGTATAAAAAAAATGCCAAGACAAAATTCTTATATAATTTTATTTTCCTGTAAAACGTTAAATAGAAAACCGCTAATAAAAAGATTATTAGCCCTTGCATTACACATGGCCAAGAAAGTTCATGATAGGAAGTCTGTGCCTCAGGGTGGCTTTGACAAAAAATTAAGGCTCGGCTACGTGAGGAGCCATGACCTTTGCAGGCTGGCTCTGTGGTTCGTTGGCTTTGCATCATAGGTTAGGTGTGGTACCAGCCCACCAGTAGGCACCGATTAATATCCAACCAATAATGTCAACTCATTTCTCATGAATTCTATTACTAGCAACCATAGTAATTTATAACACGGCATGCTAGTGTAACACAGAGCCAGCGACTCCAGTTGAAAGTTGGCATGATTTCAAAGTTTGTTTTAAAAAAGCTATTACATGTACATCTTACAAAGAGTGGAATCCATGGTGTTGGCATTTAGATGTATAAATAATTACAAAGTTCTGAGATAAAAATACTACTTGAACAAGGGTACTGTACACTGTGGTCCCTAACTCCATAGTAATTACATGTACATGCTGGAGGAAGTCAGAACAATCACACCTTCACTCAGCTATTCCTATGTAAATGTACAGGCTACATTTTGTGGATATGTAAAATTAGTTCTATGCCAGCACAACTATCACTGTCCCCTACTAACACTGGAATAAACCCAACTTTTCCTGTCATCATTGTAATGATTTGTTGATTGAAATAACATACAAACTGTAGACAAGTGTATTAGCTAGTATGATGGTAGTACATGCGCAAGTACAGTGTGTGCATCTGTAGCTACAATAATCTAGGCCTGGACTTTAAATGTAGACAGTTGAAAATATTGATTAATTCATCGAATGCACTCGACCTTATTCACTGTTTATATTCACTGTTGAAGGTCTCCATATTGTGTTATGCTAGTTTCGGCCCCATACTTCTACAGAATCTCTGGGTTTAACAATTACAATTTAATTAGAAAAAGTATATTTGGGCATAAAAACCGGCATCAGGGTGTTGTCATCTTTTCAAGACCAACATTATAACAACTAGCTACAGATGTATATGACCCAAGTGAGATACAATGCAATGTTAATATTTGTTACTAAAACTTATTTGTAGAATGAGCTGACTAAAGCTATCTATGTTATCGAGTCAGCCAGTACCTTTCTACAGAGTGTAGGTGGGGATAACTTCTGGTAGCTGCTCTGTTGAAGTTCCTGCATGCTTGAGGACTATTATAATAGTACCATTTATTACTAAAGTCTATATACTGTACAGCATGACTGCTATGTGCTTACGTATACTACAATCTATATCAGGGATGCCCAAACTTTTTGGTGAAAAGGGACAAATTCTAAAAGCGGATCAGAGCAAGGGACACTTATTTTTTGCTGCTGCATTTATTGCGATTATTAAATGGGCAGTTTTATTATGATACAAAATGAGTTATTTTATAGTTACATGCATAACACGCAAATTTTTTGACTTTGCTTTAACCAAAGTATAACAGCAATAGTTATCTACTTTTGAAGTACACCAAAACAGAATAAAGGTAGAAACAGACTAGCGAATTTCGTGCTGTTAGCCACCGCGAAATGACGGTGGAGGGACAGGCAGTCACAAAATTAAGCGAAAATGCTCGGTTCGCCAGATATCAAGCATGTTTAATATTTTACGTTTCACTTTCAATAACACTGGCTTCGGATTGGTCAGCAAAGTTTTTACCGACTCCATTCCATTCCACACTTTCGGCTGTAACCTAAAATTCAAAATTGAATCGCTGTTGTAATGTGACAAGTATAAGAATAATTTTCTGCCTTAGCACACATGCTACGACTCCAAACTGCGTTCATGGAGGAAACGTTGCTAGTGTGTGCTGTTCAGTGGAAAAAAGTCGTCACGCTGGCAAAGAGTGGTGGAAACGCGGCGAAAATATTCCCTAATCTGATTCGGCATCAAGATTAAAGAAAAATTTGTCAGCAAATTAAATCAAAATTGTAATGAATATTCTATGCATGTTATATGATTCACTTGTGAACACAATTATTAGTGGGTGAAATGGAATTGTCCTTTCTCTTGTATCATCATAAAGTTTATGTCTCTTTTAGTAGCTGCCTGGTATGTTTGTCAGCCAGTCTTGTCTGATTTTGCATTTAATATAGTTCAGATGACTGAACAAACTCTCACACAATAATTTGCTACCAAAGAGTGTTATCAGTTTGACAGCAATTTTAGATAAGTTGGGGTAGCTGCGCTTTCCACTTTACTGTGTCTTCATCTCTTGGCATTGTGGTTAGGTCAATCAGGCCATCAATTTCCTGTAGGTTTTAAATCTTTGACAAAAAGTCTGCTTCTATGTCAGCTATAAATATTTAGGAATTTTCAAATGTGAGGATATTTTAGCATTGTGTTCTATTTTTGATTGTAATTTGAGCAGTGTAATTGCTTTCGCTGCTCGGCCACAAAAAGACATGTTTGCTTGTAAAATTTGAGAAGAGATGAAGGGACACCAAAATCCATGCAAAGAGACACTGTGTCCCTTAGGGACACATTTAGGCATCCCTGGTCTATATACTGCACAGTATGACTACTATGTGCTTATACTACAGTCTATAAATACTGTACAAGTATGACTGCTATGTGCTTATATTACAGTCTATATACTGTACATGTAATGTATGATCTCTAAGTAGTATGTAGTCATAATATATACAGTAATACAATAAATACATCATGTACCTTGCAGATCACACAGCACATGTACATTATAAAGCTCAGAGTCCATGTTGTTACTCTACATAGAGTTACATTTTAAACCAAATTTATTGATATTCTACATATTATTATATTAATAGATTAGTATAATACAGATGTTTATATATCATGTACTAAGCAATGTATTTGTCTATATTTTGGTGTAGTAATTCAATATCCAATATACTGTAAGATACAGATCAAAGGGAAACTAAAGATTTTCATAGAGCTATATAATACACCACTGTATTAATCTTAGAAACTTGATATGTTATGACAAAACTTGATGGTGACATATTCCTAAATGCAGTCAAAGGGAGTTTGAATGAATAAAACGATATTATGTCAGATGGATATCACACCAGCTGTACTTTACCATGAGATAGTAGCTTAGTCTTCCCCTAGGCCTATGCAAACATTGATGCTTAGTTATGTAGATATGGTATGCACAATATACAAATGTACCCATGTGTAACCATATACTTACCAGCACAGATTTTCATGATTATGATGCAATATTTATACAAACATGTTATCTACATAGTAATTGTTGTTGTTGTTACATATCTTCCCAATAATATTATCTACAAAGTTTGTTGTTTACTGCTTGAAGTCAAGCAGAAAACAACAACATAAAAAGTATAGACAAACTCTTGATATAGCAAGGCAGCCACAGAGTACGCAGGTCCACTGTCCTGGGGGATTAGGTGGTGTATAATGTCTGGTTCAAACCTCAGTCGAGGAGGGGGGCTATTTCTACAAAATAATGCAAAACCAAGTTTGGTTTGGTTGCTTATAAATAAATTTATATAATATGAATGCATTATATATATTATATATTATATTTTTACAGTTTATGTTAGTTTGTTTACATGACCACATTCTAGAAATTCAAAGTGTGAACGAATACACAATGTGTATAATTTCCATGTACCTAACTTTTTCCCATCAATAACAGCAGGTTTTGCTTTACAATGTTCTAGCAGCAACCAACATACCAAAATAGTAAAATAGCACTATTTGTATTAATACACATACCAAGTACTAACTAATAAATTCATGTGCTCTCATTCATGCTGGTTATACATGGATAGTGGTTCGAAGTTCATGCTGGTTATACATGGATAGTGGTTCAAAGTTCATGCTGGTTATACATGGATAGTGGTTCGAAGTTCATGCTGGTTATACATGGATAGTGGTTCGAAGTTCATGCTGGTTATACATGGATAGTGGTTCGAAGTTCATGCTGGTTATACATGGGTAGTGGTTCGAAGCAGGATGCTCTACGACTGACTAGGTGATAGAAGGTTCTATCCAAAATCCACAGTCACAGAACACTTTTGTACATGTGTACCACATGAGGCAACGTATAGCCTGGGGTCTTTGAGACTTGGACTACATGTAGATAATAACATGATATTCATGTCTAACAGTAGTGAGCATATGCTGTTTTATCTGTACCTTATTAGAGAAGACCCACTGTTAGCCTGCAGCCCTTACTAACATCAGACTAACTCTCTATTACTACCTTAGCAGACAGGTTTAACAGTAGAGCACAGGTTTATAATGATGTCACAGCATGTGCTTAGTGTTATTGTAATTGCAATTGAGGTTATAATACTGGCCTCAATCTAATATAAGAATATAGATCACCAGTTGTATGTAGTGAGTTACACATGGAACACATTGAACAGCTGCATACTGCACATGTCTTCATAGTATAATAAGTACACTATTACTACTAAATACTGCTACTAAATACTGCCACTACTATCTTAGGTATCAGTTTCAATAGGCAGCACTGGTCTGCATTCCTAAACACTACGCCTCCGCTGCCTAAACATGGGAACCAACAAATTTGTCATTATTGGTACTGTGGTGGGCGTGGCACTTGGTAAGTATTCAAACATCAAATTTTGGCTAACAACGTTTTTATTTCGCATTTTACTTTTAATATAAATGTAGAATTATTATAGTTATTCATTATATTATTATGTATCTATTTATTACGTTCACTGGGGATCATAATTATTACATGTATTGTATAATTGTTGAATAATGAAATATTCAAGTTTAATTGGTCATTATTAGTAGGGTTAACAATATGGTCACACTTGTCTAACATCTACATTGCTTTCACTGGGACCTCTTTAGTTCTCTCGGTTTAAACAAATTTTGTAACAATTTTCAATGAAATGCTAATTTCACGCACAGGCAGTACCTGTGGCAATGTAACATCCAGTACATATCCCCAGATTAGATCTCAGTGTATTATAATAATGTGTTAGTTTGGAATGATTACACCAAGTTACCTGTTATTAAAATGGTGAATATTGATGAAAACTAATTAATTAATTTGGATTTTTATTCAAAAATTTCCTTCCTTGGTTTGCTTGAGGTGATATAGACATTGGCTGTCAGTGTATTTTGCTTGAATTCTGTAAAAACTAACAAATCGCATGCTTGTTTGTATTGAAACAACAGCATACACTATTCTACTTAGTCCTACAAATGAACTGAGTGATAACTACTCCTCAGTGTACATTATACGTATACTTTTGTGAATAATCTTGGAAACAATATTCTTTTCCTCTAACAAAAAATATTTAAATACATCACAGTAATAAAATAACATAGCACTGAGTCAGTGCTATATTATTTTATTACTGTGATGTATTTAAATATTTTTTGTTAGAGGAAAAGAACATTGTTTCCAAGATTATTCACAAAAGTATACGTATAATGTATGTACACGGAGGAGTAGTTATCACTCAGTTCATGCCACTAACCTAAAGCAAAGAATTGCAGTTACAACTCTTAGCCCAAAGCTGGATCCTCTTGAAGTTTCCTTCTCTTAACACTGAGAAAAATGGAGAGAAGACAACTTTGCATATCGTCAATGAGATGTTGCAATAAAGTCTAAGTTGAATTGCTTGAAAAATAAGCTAAAAGAAAACACTGTTACCATTTCTTAATAAAATTGGCTTTATTACGTATTATAATTCTGCAAATTTAGAAATAAAATGAAGGAGAGTTATGAACTTTGGTAAACGTTTTTGTAAAACAGCATGAGCAGAAAAAGTAGCAAATCATCGTAATCGCTTGCACAAAATGAACCAAGAGTTTCTAACCCATTCGCTGGTGCAAAACTCTGGGAACAGCGGTAGTGAATAGCATTAGTCCCAAACCTGATAGTTGAAAACAGTTGAAAAACAGGAAACGATGCAATGATTTTATTTTTCACAATAATGTTTAAATTTCATGCTTCATCAAGTATTTAATTATTATATCTAAGCATCTATTTGTATCTGAGAGGTTTGAAGGTATTATATTATGCCTACCATGGCTGTGGAAACTCTGACCTATTCTGGAGATAAATAACATTGTATGAACCTGACATTGTACTGCTAGTAGTTAATAGTAATATAATATGCCCAAGATCAAAAAGAATTCCTGATTTTAGTAAAATACGTTCCTCAGAATATAACTATCTTGTAATCATACAGCTAACTGGCTTATATACCAGCTAGGTTTAAGACTATTATTTATTATAATATGAGAAATTCTAGCAAATAGTTTGTTCACTTTCATCATAAAATCATACATGTATGTGGGTACGTGCATGTGTGTACATGTATATGGGTACGTGCATGTGTGTACATGTATATTTAACTATGTGCATGTGTGTACATGTATATTTAACTATGTGCATGTGTGTACATGTATATGGGTACGTACATGTGTGTACATGTACATACTATGTGCATGTGTGTACATGTATATGGGTACGTACATGTGTGTACGTGTACATACTATGTGCATGTGTGTACATGTATATGGGTACGTACATGTGTGTACATGTATAGGTGGGTACGTGCATGTGTGTACATGTATATTCAACTATGTGCATGTGTGTACATGTATATGGGTACGTACATGTGTGTACATGTATATTTAACTATGTGCATGTGTGTACATGTATATTTAACTATGTGCATGTGTGTACATGTATATGGGTACGTACATGTGTGTACATGTACATACTATGTGCATGTGTGTACATGTATATGGGTACGTACATGTGTGTACATGTATATATGGGTACGTGCATGTGTGTACATGTATATTCAACTATGTGCATGTGTGTACATGTATATGGGTACGTACATGTGTGTACATGTATATTTAACTATGTGCATGTGTGTACATGTATATATGGGTACGTACATGTGTGTACATGTATATATGGGTACGTACATGTGTGTACATGTATATATGGGTACGTACATGTGTGTACATGTATATATGGGTACGTACATGTGTGTATTATGTACATATGGGTACGTACATGTGTGTACATGTATATATGGGTACGTACATGTGTGTATTATGTACATATGGGTACGTACATGTGTGTACATGTATATATGGGTACGTACATGTACATGTGTGTACATGTATATATGGGTACGTACATGTGTGTACATGTGTGTATTATGTACATACTATGTGCAGTAGAAGAGATCAATAAGCAACCCGTATTCTACTTCCAAAATGGCTGCAGTTTGCACTCAAACCAGTTTGATGAGACAGTATAACTATAGAATATAATCATTCCTGGTCTATGTCAACATGATATTGGGTATCAGCTGTAGAAGCTAGACTGACACCCTTGATACTGTTTCAGTGACCTATATATGGGATGCCAATATAACCACTATAGTGTACCCACCCACTTGACAATGCAGCAAGCACTGGGTCGCATCTGCAACAGTTCTAAAATAATAATAGTAATCAGTAGTATGTCTGGTATTCTATAAAATGTATTTGTTGCTACTTAGACCTGCTTTTTGGTATTTAGATCAACTATTTATATGTATATTCTATTACTTTTGCAGATGGTATCATATACAATGTATTACATGTACATTTATATTTAGAATAAGCCTGGCAATTGTTTTACTACATGTTATAAATACAATTATTAATTACCAAACTACACAGTCATCCCATGATGGGAGTAACAGTAATAAAGTCACACATCACAGTCCTTAGCCAATCCAATATATTTATTTTATCATGACTTGTGATGTCTAGCAATGATTGGGCTTGATTTGATGTTTGTAGAGGGCAAATACAAATATTATACATCTGTACAGGAAAGTGCTATGGTGTATGCAATAATAATGTTTATTGTATGTGCAAATTCAGCATGATGTTCAAAATATTGTAAATTATTGTTTCCCACAGGGTGTATCATTGGTGGACTGATCGGTCACTTTGTTACAAAGAATCAGCTGACATCTGCTGACACCACTACAACACCGAAACCTTCTGCAGATTCCTCAGGCAGCACTGCCAGCCAATCAGATTCTGCCAAACATGCTGAGAATAGAAAGAAACTGTTTGACTTTACTTCTGCTGAAGAGATTAAGAAAGTAGCCAGGTAAATGATGTCACAATCATACTCGACAGCCACAATATATTTAGTGATGTCTGGCTTAGCCTCACTGTTGCTCTGAGATGGCTCTGTCCAAGATATTGGTACTGAGGCTAGATATTTGAGTAGCATGTGAAGCACTTGTAGATAGGATGAGGAGGGGATTAATCTTAGTTATTTGCTCATATCAACACAATCATCATAATACGATTACTGTTATTGATAATGATAGCCTTGTTATCTATGAGTTTGAGGACAAGTGTTGACCCTGCTCTTCTATTACGCCCATATTTAAACAACACCAGGTACATCATGGAATAGCCATTCTAAATAGTCCAGTGATGGTGGTGTATATTGGAATTGTTCCCTCTATATTTTTTTCTAATGGCACTAAGTTGCATTATGGAGGCAGGATAGGATTAGATAGCTTGATTTAATTGTTATAGCTGTTCCTTTCAACCCAGCTCAAGGAGTTTAAAAGGCCGTTTGCTAGGTGATTGAAGGGGAGGTGACCATGTGTCAGGTGTCATTTCCTAGGATGAGTTTATCTGGACACTGCAATAAATATTTTATCAAAAGTTGCTACTTGAAATGAATCAAGTATCAGACTATGATGATGAGAATTAGCTGATTGGTATAGCAATTGGTTGATAGGCATACTATGTACATTATTGGTTGACTCACACTTGACCAGTTCTAACCTCTTATAAGTATGATGAGCGCATGTGGACGTCAACCCCACTCCAACATATACATGAACATTTAACGAGATAGGTTGGTCTACCTACCCTTCCACTATTTCGAAATGTTTTGGACAAAACATGGCAGCACAAAATATTCATTTGTTTTAATATAATGTGTGCAAGTGGTCTTATGTAGTAAGTGGAGCGAAAATGCACGGAATAAATTTAGGGTTAAAACTTCAACTTTGGACATTGCTATAACACTAAGGTAGACATAAGGTAGAAATCCGTGTAGATATCCCGAGGTCTAATTATTATTCTTAGAAAATATCACTATATGCACAGAAATTCACGGAAATTCAAAGTATAAATAAAGAGATGAACAGCAGAACTCTCAATTTATCTCCACCCACATGCATGCAATAGGTCCATAGAATATACTCCAATTACATAATATATCATCTAAATGTATGTTTTCACATAAACACTATGTAAAATTTTATACCTGCAACATATTCTAAAGCTATAAAGTGTGTAGAATGATACTTTATATTCCTGAATACATGCACCATACAATTTACCCATATAAATTTTACTTGTCCTTTTTACCAAAAACCACCGGAAATAGAATTAGTACAAAAGTCAAACATTTTCCTATGTTTGTTCAGTTGTCTGCTGGAGCTCAATAAAGTTCCATCTACATATTATCAAGAATGCCAGAATTAGTTCCCCTAGACTAGCATACTTTTAGCTGAGGTTCCTCGAGGCTAAAGGCCTGAATTCCTAGGATAGCATTGATGATAAGCATATTTTGGCTCTAAAGTACAGGTAGACAATTCACATCTATAGGCCAGTCAACTAGGTCGCCATAAACTCAGTTAGTCTAATCAACCACTCTTAGACTTCCCTCTTGCTCAAACTCGTACTGGCACACACAAAAAGTTACAATGCTATATTATACTTGCATATAAGCACAGTAAACATTGTACATGCTATACTGTACTTGTATATAAGCATGCTAAGCATTATACACAATATGCTATACTTACATCAAAGCACTCTAAGCATTACTGGAGGGGTCTAAAGTCCCAAATATCACCAAGATATATACACATATAGTACACATATAAGTACTAAGGCTGTGACAAATCCACGAATCCGGATCCGATTCCGAATCCTTAGGCACGGTTCCGAATCTCGGTTCCAAAATGCTCAGGTTCGAATCCAACATGGTAAAGTTTTTGTTATTTTTTGTAGCAATTATTTATAAAATTATTTAATTATTAATAAAAAATGTTGAACAAAATGTCCTCATCTACAAACTAACAGTGAATAGCAGATGAAATATGCTTATACAGTTTGATTACATGGTTTATTTGGTGACAAAAGATATTGAATTTGTTAAAACGAGTAATTCCACGCGGAATCGTTTAGGAATCGGAATCGAGAATCTGCATGGTGTCAGGAATCGGAATCGTCAGATTCGAAGATTTTTGGATTCGTTCCAGCCTTAATAAGTACACCAATAATATATTATTAGTATGACATAAATCTATTTATTGTACATGTATATGGTATGCAGTATCCATGCAGATCTACAATGTACATGTATATATACAACAATGCAGACAGCTACACCATTGCCTATCAATTATTACAGGGAGTATAGCAGAAAGCCGCATCTAGCAGGAAGTGCTAGAAACAATGAGTTGGGAGATATGATGGCTGATACATGGAAAAGTTACGGGTTTGACGTTAAGAAAGAGACATATAATGTGCTACTCTCCTATCCTGGAGATGAAAATAATAGAAATCAGGTTTGTAGCTCCAATGCCTACTTTGTTTTGGAGAGGGCGCTACCACTAACATAGCTGCATATAGCATGGATCAATGTGAACCATTGGAAGAGAAGACAACTTCCAGTTTGTTTTACTCACACATCCACATTGAATATTGTCTAATGCACAAGGAATTATGGGTGATGTCTTCATGTAAACAACACATCAATATAATATTCATTATCCATGTGACTAAAGGTTCACAAAATCCTCACCAATATAAATACTTGATGTTTTACTCGTATTCCAGGCGTTTATATTGGATTCTGCTGGGGATGTGGAGTTTGAAAGTCAGAAAGTAGAGAAGATTCTTGTACCAAATGCAGACCCTTCAGAGATTATTCCACCATTTAATGGATATGCTAAAGGTGCCACAGAGGAGGTATATGATACGAATAGCCCTTAGATTCCTATTATGCATATGATGTTATAGAGCTAGGTAACGGTTTATGGTGCTACAGAATAACTGTTTGTTGTAGAGAGATACAGTTTACTATGTGAACTACTGCAGGGCAGAGGATTTCGACTACATTAAAAATACTGTTGGTATAGATGTGACAGATTCTATAGTTATCTGTAGATATGGGAAAATATTCCGAGGGAATAAGGTAAGAAAACTACTGATACCATAGACCAGTATATAAGAGAGAATAAAATATCAACTTTGGCAAAGAGCATAGCATGATAAAGGAGTGAATTCATGTTGTGGTAGGATTTCCCTTCTATTAGACAATAGAGTTCATACATACTATGCTTCAAACAGAAGAACTAACTTGCAGTGGATGTTCATGTTTTCATGTATATTTGTAACGTATATGACATGCAGTAATTTGTATACAGTGACAACAGAGACTGAATATACATGTACATGTATGTATGCATGACTAGAATACTGCAATCCTGGTACATCCATATGCTTTACTTTTAGGAATTGAAATGTAAATCCAACCCGAAATGTTTAATAATTTTGCTGTTCTATTTTCTGACTTTCTGTGTACCCTGCCTTTAAGTGTTTGATTTCACTGTTTTTCTAATACAATGTATTGTTCATACATTCTCCTTTAAGAATCGACTAACCTACAACAATATGGAGTTAAAATGCAACTTATGAACTCTTGGAAATCTAAAGTCTTAAAAAAATGTGTGTGATTTTCCAAAAGAGCTTCACATTATATTTGTATAGTTTAATTCAGTCAAGTTTTGTCCCCACTTGTAATGCAACTCCCTCATTCTTGGATGTCAACATATACATGAGGAATAACTCCCAATATGGTACTGTACAGTGTACGCTTTCACCGGACCTATTATAGCCTACAGCACTTACAGTGTGCATGTTTTATTTATGGTGCAGGTGCGGTTTGCCCAGGACAATGGTGCTGTTGATGTTATTATATATAATGATCCAATGGAAAGTGTATATGGTGTTAGCCCTACATTTAATGAAACATTCCCAAACAGTTGGTACCTGCCCCCATCTGGAGTGGAGAGGGGTGGTACTTCAACTCAGAAGGGGGACCCCCTCACTATGGGCTTCCCTGCCAAAGGTATTTTCGCACAGCTCAGCCCTGTACTGATCCCTTTTCACTCTTTCCCTCCTTAGAGAGGTAAATTGTGGTTGATGTTATGGTAGAGAGAATTACAGATAATCTTGTGCATGTCTCGGTAGGTGAAGCTAGCCCAAGAGCACGGTGCTGTTGGTGTAATCATCTACAATGATCCTGAAGAAAACGTTGACTTTAACAAAGTACAATCTGCTACTTTTAACGAGACGTTTCCCAATTCTTGGTACCTGCCCCCTAGTGGGGTCGAAAGGGGATCTATAATGGATTTCAGTGGGGACCCTCTTACACCTGGTTTCCCTTCTAAAGGTATAACGATCGTTTTGTAAATTGCTAGTTGAAAAACTTTGAGAATGGTAACAAATTGGCATGCCTACACAATGTATAAGATCCTCTAGGCATAGCTCAACTCTGTCTGATCGTTTGTAAATGTAGATCTCTCTGGCATAATGTGATTCACAACAGCATCAAGTATCGCAGGCAATAACATAATTTAACTATATACATGTAGTACTATTGTAAACTATAAAGAAAACACAGTACATATATTTTGATGATTTTTGTGTAAAATATTACATGTAAATGATTACTCACTTTTGCAAATGTAATAAATGTACTTCCATCAAATCTTAGAATATACAACAATTATGCGTATTTAGAATGACATGCAAATAATTATTCACATTTGCAGAGTATGCTCACAGACGAACTGTAGAGCAGGTACGTCAGGATAACATCATACCAGATATTCCCACTCAACCAGTAGGATATGAAGATGTGATGGAGTTTATGAAAGTACTCGGTGGTAATGAAGTAACTGAAGAATGGAAAGGTAGACTTACTGGAGTAACTTATAAATATGGAGGAAAGCTACCAAATGGAAGGTAAAAGTCTCGACATTTTATGTCAAATTCATGTAAAATTCCACTCTACTCAATATATCCTAATTTGAAAAGAAACCAAGACTATTTTTTTAGCTATATTATAATATTCCCATATTTATAGAAAGTTTAAGATTGTGAACAACAATGAAGATAAGAAAGAAGACATCACAAATGTGTTTGGAATTATCAAAGGCAGTGAGGAGCCAGGTAAGATTGCATAGGAAAGGCAGTAATACATGATTCTACTGGTGATCAGATCTAGGGTACAGTAGTAGCAGATAGTCAACACCTAATAGCTAATACTAACACACGGATGTTTATTATAGACAGATATGTGCTAATGGGTAACCATAGAGATGCCTGGATGAATGGTGCTACTGATGCCGTGGCTGGAACATCGATACTTATGGAGACGAGCAGAGCATTTGCTGAGCTCATGAAGACAGGTCAGTAGATGTCAGCACAGGTCAGCATGTGTTAGTAAGTGTCATCATGCCTCAGTAGATGTCAGCACAGGTCAATTAATGTTAGCATGGTGTCACTGGTGAAATTAGGCAGTTGGGGTGTGAATATTTGCATGTGTTATTATCTATTACTGCACAGGATTGCTTCCTCCTTTAAACGTTTTGTCCTTACAGGGTGGAGACCAAGAAGAACTATAATTTTCTGCAGTTGGGATGGTGAGGAATATGGTATCATTGGCTCCATCGAATGGCTGGATGTGAGTACAGTGTATCTTACCTGAGTCATGGGGTAACACTAGAGTGTATGATTATCAATAGCTTCAGTAAGTTGCTGTTCGGAAAGCTACCTTCAATGATTCTGCAATTCTTTGTTGTCAATCCAAAACCAATAATCCATGACAGAAAGCCTAGGCCTACAGGTCAGCATGACTTGTATGTCAAGGCTATAGTGTAGTTGGCTTCGACTCTACAGTTGCGTTTAAACTTCATGCACTCCAACATCAACTCCGACTCCAACTTTTTTTGCCCAACTCCGGCATAAGTTGGTGTAGTGTAAACACAAAATTGGAGTTGATGTTGGAGTTGCCTATTTTCGGAGACGACCTGACAGTGCCCCATTGTTCCGAGAAGTTAGCCAGTACTGTCCTATTAGAATTAGTATTGTATCTATGACTATCAGCTATTTTACAAATCTAGGATTGGCTGCTGATTATCGATGATAAACCCGAAGCCTTAAGGCTTAGGGCAAAAAATTGCTGTAATCAAAATATGCCATGCTTTTGTGAATGCCTACGGTCAATTATATTACATGGTCAACAACTATTTGGTGTAGTGTAAACACAGAGTTGGAAGTTGGAGTTGGGCTGAAAGTTGGTATCGGAGGTTGGAGTCGGAGGTGGGAGTTGGTGCCAGAATTGGCGTAGTGTAATTCCACCTTAACAGTGTTAGTGCTGGGTATGGAAAGTAATCAGTTCAAGGTCACTGGTGGTGCTAAGAATGGCATCCGATCGCATAATTATATTAGCAGAATGTGAAAAGGCAGAATTGAAGAGATTATTATTTTTTTAGGATTTGAGAGTGCTACTAGGAGCTCGGGCAGTGGCCTACCTTAACTGTGACAGCGGAGTTGTGTATAATGAGGTTCCCAGGGGCGGAGCTTCTCCCCTTATGTTCCAGCTTATGTACGACACGGCACGTCTGGTGAGTGAAATACCAGTAACTACAGAGCTGTAACATGCACTGCTTTAGAACAAGATACATTGTAATCAAGACCTGAATTATGACCGGTTTAAAAATTTGGAGTTGTCCCTCTACATTTAGCACTAACTATAATACATTGCAGTTATTGCAACCATGGGCTATATGCTACTGGTTATGATGGTGCAAAGTTACTCTCTTTTTATCCTATTTTGATTCATCTTAAGAAAGTGGCACACTTTCTACAGCTTTTCCTGAGCTAACATTAAAGAGACAGGGACCAAAAAGACAGAGAATAACTTTGCAGTATTACCATATGTAATAACTATATCAATTTCTATGATATGAGGTTCAAAACTGCACATCGAGAGTTAAATATAACTAAGCCGTTGTAAACTAAAAAAACCTTTAGAACCCACACAGCCACTTCAGAGCTACTACATGTACAATGTATTATAAGCTAAACAGGTTGGTTTCTGACTATTAGGCAGGAGAGGAGACAACTTCACAACACAAATTTTCATATAAACAGTTGTAGTAGTCAGTGGCTGGTATATGAAGCAGAGTTTTTCAACTATGCGTGTTACCAATAAGAACTCACTTCTACATAACTGTAATATTACATTATTGTATTATAAATATATGACTGTATATTATATTAAATGACTATATTATGTTATATGATTGTGTTATATTATATGACTATAATAATATATTATATGACTGTGTTATATGACTGCAATATATTATGGCAACATACACGTAATTCTCAACAGGTGGATCACCCTACTATGGATGGAAAGACGTTTTATGATGAGTGGTATAGACTGAGTGCCAACTTGAGCTCTCCAAACCCCAAACCAAGGTAAGTCACTGTGCAGGATCTCAGTATAATTATGTCCTCTATTTGGATCATCTCTACATTTCACCATTCTAAATGTACATGCAGTATTGTGAAGGTGTACACCAATACTCAAAGATCAAGAAAGTAGATCATCTACATGTGCTTGGGAGGTTGTTAACAGCATAATTGTGAGGAATGTGAGTGGCTACTGCGCATGCTAGTGTATGATATTCTACAACTACTTGATATTGGTTACAGAATTGGAGACTTGGGATCTGGGTCAGACCACACTGGGTTCTACCACAGACATGGAATTACCAGTATGGATTTGGTGTATTACTATGACAAGGTATACACTGTAATATGATACCATGATTGCAAACAGGATTTTGTGTGATCGTTAGTATCTGATCTACATGTATATTGTATATTGTATATGGGGATACACCTCACCTAATGTTGAGTCTAGACTCTACTCTATGACGAGGTCACAGTATACTGCAATGTATTATTAAAGTACCCTCGTAAACTCATCTCATAGAGCTCACAATGATTTTTCCAAAACTTTTATCAAGATGAGTTCAGTTCAGAAGTACATGGCGGGGAGGTGTAACATTATGACCTTATATGGGGGACATTTAATTGAACCCTTCAGATTTCATGTGTCTTGGACGAGGCAGAGTATACCAGCCATAGCTCTGACTTCTCAAGATATTTGATTCATGTTATATAGGAAAAAACACATTCTATAGTGTTAATGTTTCAATAATGCACACCATGACTGCATACTATTAATAGGCTATCTTGTCCAAGTCAGCTAAAGGTTACTTCCTACCTCTCATTGTAGAAAGCAACAAACATATCCTCATACTATCCCCTCTACCACACGTCTTACGACACTTTTGAGAATGTAGAAAGATTTGTTGATCCTAACTTTGTCTTCCACAAAGCGATGGCTCAGTATTTCCTGGAACTCACCAGAAACATCTCAGAGTCTGTGATGATTCCTTTTGTTACTAATGACTACGCTATAAGACTGAGAGAGGTCTATGATGTCCTTGATGGTAAAGTTAGGACAAAACTGGCCAATCATGGAGATGGAAGTCTTACAGAGTCCTTAGGTGTGTATCACTAATTCAAATTTTTGAACAAAAATGTTCATGGCATAAGGCTGGGTTACACAATATTAATCAAATTACACTGCAACACTGTGAATTTGGTTCAAAGTGGAGTTATCCACTCTTAGTTTACTCTAAACAAAGGTAAGACAACTCCACTGTGAACAATTTGTAAAACATGGCAACCATGTACATACATGTACTTATATTTAATCTTTGGTGTAATCTGTAGTGTGATACATGTACATGACTGTGTAGACATACATATATGTACAATGTTCAACCAGTCAGCATTAAAAATACACATATAAATGCACATGGTTGATAAATATTAGACCAACCATTATAATACATGTACATGTATGTGGTGCCTGTAACCCATTGTACCGCTTTGAAAAAGTGATTAGCAACACAACCATAAAGATTTTCTGTTAATGAAAGTGTTTTGTTTTACAGACTATTTGTCAGCATCTATTGATAAGTTTGGAGAGGAAGCCACGAAGTTTGATGCAGCAGTCAGAGACTTACCTAACAGTGGTGCAGGGTGAGTTCAGTAAGACCTGATCTAGTGAATAACAAGCTTGGATGTGGCTTAGTTTTTACATGAGATTTGTTCAAGATCCAGCGATTAAAAAAATATGGAAAGTAGAAACTGATCAGCTCACAGAATTGTGTAACATACTCGTAACTATTGTTAGAAATGAGGATATATGAGAGTATAATAATAATGGCAGACCTTTAATTCTGAGTATGTCGGCGGTATATTTATATACCACAGCTAGGTGTGTCTTATTTTATAGTGGTGTGTAAGCGCACCAAGTTCTCACCACCACTCTTTAGTCACTGTCTGCTATGAACCCAGCGTGAAGCACTGCTGCAAGGCCAAAACAGACAGTGAGAGTATACTGACTCTAAGTTCAACTTACATGTACAATGTATATATTGTAATAGGCACCACCTTACAGTTACAGTATACCCATCTCATTTGTTCAGCTTCAAACACTGGATACGAGTACCTGCATGATAAGAACCCGGATTTTATGTCATTTATGGAGTGAATAAACTGAACTACATGTAACTAGATGCTTTTCTTTATTCAGATGGAGCACAATCAGGAAGTTCAATGATCAACTATTTCTACTAGAGAGGTCCTTCCTCTACCCCCTCGGTATTCTGGATAGGAAATATATCAGGTACACAGTGCATGTATACTGCAGGGATACACACTTGATAATGATTAGCATGCAATTTCCAGGCCAATTCTATAGTAGTAATCATGCTCTTGCAGCTTTAAAATTAGTGGCACTGTAGTATTGTTATAACAAATAATGCTGTTGAGGAAATGAGAGAGAAGATAACCTCTAAATTCTGTGCAGCTAGTTGAGTAGATGAGAGAGGATAACTTCTAATATGGTGCGTTTGGTTGGCCAAATGGGAGAGGACAACTTCTAATACAGTTGAATTGATTGAATAAAACAAAGGGAAAATAACTTCAAATACAATTCTTTCATCCTACTGCATGCTTGCTTACAGGCATGTAGTGTTTGCTCCTGGAGTTCACGATGCATATGCAAGTGCTGCCTTCCCAGGGATCTCTGATGCCTTGTATAAGATAGCAGACAATGATGATGCAGCATGGGAAAGGGTCAAGGTAAAACTTCTACTCAATTTCAAGTCAGCAGACAATCATATACATGTACTAGTACTTGTGTTACATGTATCTATTCATGTTCTTTGTAACTCAGATGTTATTTATACACATACACTTACCAAAACAGTATCATTGTTTGTCTTTTTTATAGGTTGAGCTTACAAAGGCTGTTTATACAATTGAATCTGCCACCAAAGCAGTCACTGTTGACCATATCATCTAAATCAGCAAAGCTCATCACTGGCTAACGACTGACAGGCTGTTTATAGACAAGTGTCGTTGTTATTATAATATAGTATAATATAGCAAAGCTGGGGAAAATGCACAATGATAGTCCTAACTCCTAACAGCATTATTATAACAGACTTGTATATCACTATTTCTGGATTCCCCAAGACATATTCAAGAGTAAATTTGTTTTTGTAGTTTTGAATATTAGATTATGGCATTACCTCTATCATTCATAATAAAAGTAGAATTTGCAAAATACCTTTATATAGCCAATATTACCTTTGGGTACTAACCAATTATTAATTCTAGTAGTTTTATGAACTGTGCAATTACTCCATTACTATACTGTGTGCAATGAGCTCCGACAGTACCTTACTCTCTGGTGGTACACAATGAGCTCTTAGATGATTATGTTTTACGTCATGTTAGGTAAAGAGTATTATTTTAATACATGAACTAAAATACACCCATTATAACAAATACTTCACACCTGTGAGTAGTACATGTATATAACTAGTTGTGCAATGAGGTATAAAATGGGAAAAATTAAAAAATACTGCAACTATAATGTGCAAAGGTTACCACATTCACAAACTGGAATATCTTGAGCCAGAGTTTGTAGATGCATGTAAGCAAATGAAACGTTATACATAAACATATGGATAGAATAATACTTAATACATGTAGACGACATGAGATGACAGGTTTCACTTGGTGCTCCCTTCAGGTATATCACCTGTGATGCCACACACAAGGTTAGCAGGTAAAGCTACATCTGCAATATAATGTAACATAATACAACAAAATACAATGTAGTATTATATTATATTATAACATGTAGGTCTTAGTAGGCGAGGAGAGGATATAAAGGTATTGTCAATTCTCATGGTAGCTAAATAACAAGCAGGAGTTCAAACTTTGAAACCAATTTAGCTAATTTATATTTTCAAGTTGTGTTCTCTTGCATAACTAAATCGTTGGTAACATCACCACTGCAGAGCACATAATGTACAACTAGTAAATAGTAAGAGACACCCCCTTAGTCAGAGGACCACTTCAAAGCAAGATGTAATAAACCCATAATAGCTATATATGTACATGTACATTACATGTACATACTGCATTATATGTTTGCATCTGTATAGTAATCAATGATGGGATGCGTAGCATGTACTGTAATATGTACTGTACGTTGTATAACAAACTGTACACTGACTAACCTATCTGTTTAGGATAGGGAAGGTTTAGCTTAGCCATCAGTTCTACAAATGCAGCTCTGTCTTTGGACAGTCTAGGGTTGTGCGTTTTCTCCTCCCCTACTGTAGTCCATGGCTGGCCTGTAGTGAAGAAAATACAGCAGGCTATTTACACAGTTACACACATTATATTTGGAGTTATCCTATAACATTGTATGTGTACAGGTGCTATGCACACACACATTTGAATTTTTAACCAGTTTAGTGAATGGACTAACATTCACTCAGTTCTTATCATAATAAAGCATTCACTAGAAGTAGTGATGATAAGTATGGGCACTGTGGCGTGCTGCTTATAAACTGGTAGTTGGACAGTTTGGATTTCACCAATTCGGCTACAGGTACGTTGAGCAAGTTCTATCCACATGTAGGACAGTATAATATGTAGGGTATATTTACTAGGGCCTGCTCACACTACAGCTGACTCAGTCCTACACTACATGTACGAGTACAGCAGATAACACAATCATACCAGTGTAGTCGTGGGCTGGAAATATGGCATAATCATCGGGAAGGGAGAATATCTGAGTGTGTACAGAAGTGTAGAGTCTGTCAGCATCTCCTGCAATGCCAAGGTCATATCAAGGTTATAGGTACACATGTGTCCCCAGAATGCATTGCAATGTAAGTCAGAGAATGGCAGATCCGTAGTCCTCACACAGCTCTCCTGAGTGCTGATGGATATGGATGTATACAATGAATAGGCATTATCTATCCTACACGTGGATACATGCACATTCCACCACTTGATAGCTATTCTACAGTAAGTGCACAGTAGATGATGGACATATAGGATAGGTGGTGGTGTTGCCAGTACCGTATATAGGTCAATGAATTATCAGGTTGGCATCTTATTAGGTCAGCCCATAACTAGGTCAGACTGTAGACTATTACCTTGCTGGAAGTCAGTGCGACCACAACCTCTAATAAGTACAGCATCTCCACTGAATACCCTTTTCTGGTCATGCCAGATGTATGACATACACCCTACAATGATTATTACAGTCATACAGTACACAAGTCCTCAACAGATTTCAGCACCAGCTCACACTTGGCCCCAGACATCTGAATATTACAACTACTTGCAAGCCCTTAACCTGTTCCTATATAACTGCATATACACTGTAAGCATATACCATGCACACGTAGCTGTACAAAAATCAGCCAGCAAACAGGTGGTTTCTCTTAATTCAAGGTCTAGTTATGAGAGCAGATAATTCCGAATTACAAAAATAATCGCAATTAAATGGAAGTACTGTCAACGATTTTCACATTTTTTCTTTTACCTCCAGGAAAACTGTTCCCTTGGGATACAACAGACATGGGCCATCATCAGATGGGCCCATATGGAGCCTGTGAACTAAGCTGTAGTAACATACTAACTTTGACAAAGGGGGGGAGATCCAGGGACTGCATGCATATTGCGTACAAGGTTATCCAGGGAAGAATACGGTAGCATAGATAGCCATCATAAACTGGCTAGAACTGGTTAGCCTGGTGACCACAGAGGTAATACCACAATATATCACTATCAACTTACACTGATATATTGATGTGTAGGTTAAAGTGCGTAGGGCCTATGCTAAACACGTAAACAGAAGATAAAGTGCATTAATAAGTGATAATGCTGTGTTATACCTAACCAGTAGGAGTTCATCTAGCAGTGTATTAGCCAAGTATAAATAAGCACCACATGACATCATAGCTTGCACAGTATCATACAGTATACATGTACATACATGTACATACATGTACATACATGTACATACATGTACATACATGTACATACATGTACATACATGTAGATAGACTATGCTATGGCTAGGGTTATGGAGACCAGTCTGCTATTGTAAATGTGGTAAATACCATTGCAGCACAGTAACATCGTAAACAGGAAGTTACATGCATACACTATAATTATCATAACATAAATTATATGTATGCATACAGCCATATTTACCATTAGTATGACCAGGTGTTTTCCTCGCTTCCAACTCAATCTCTCCAATCTTAAGTGTTTGCCCCTGATCCAAGTATATATCCGCCTTGGCACCGGAGTCAACTCCCAGAACACTCTTGGAACCTGTCAGCTGCTGCTTTAGCTGACCGCTGCCGGTTATATGGTCAGCATGTACGTGAGTGTTAACTATTGAATTTAGGAATATGATAAATGTGAGAATATTATGTAAGCTGTCCGTAGATCTCATATGTGTACTTCTCCCCAAATAGCCATATATAGGCCTAGCTATACCGCTATATAAATTATGGGAATAATTATCCCAAATGGCTACAATGTATTCATTAGTTCACATCTGACCTCTCACAAATATGCCCTTGGACTTACGAGCATATTTCAGCGTGTACCCCAGTTGGGTTAGTAACTTTACATCTCTGGGAACCATTTCAATAACAGGATCAATGAGAGCAGCTTCTTTGGTCTTTTTGCACGCCAGCAGGTATGTGTATGTGCACGACTTATGCTCAAACAGCTATAAGCATACATATTGTTAGTTAATATAGATATTGAAGTACTGCGTGTATAGTAACACCAGTAGGCTCATTTGTCCACTACAGTATCAGACAGCTGTGAACTGTACACATTCCATGTAAAGTTTCCCAACTATCGCAGGGGCTTCATGAAAATTACATTATTTGATATTATATTAATTTATACATATTACATTATAATGCACATTATTGAACTGATTGAACAGCTGACAGTATAATTATATTGTAGCACTGTGTATGTTCATACATGTACTAGATACAACTTTGCTAAACAATGAGAATCAAGCAGGACTAACCAGCGATCCAAATCAGTTAACCCGGAGGGTATAAATACGAGAGTGTGACCGACTTGGAGGTAAGTAAGTGTGATTTACCTGCCGGAAGAGTACTGGACCAATGGTGTCAGCCATCGTACAATATCGTAGTCTGTGACCTATGCCTGTCTCAGTTTTGCAAAACTGTGAGTAAAGTCCTGGCAAGTCAGTCTGAGGTTTCTGTGTGCCTAGCCCGTGATAAGCGTTGGTAGGCCTACACGTATGAATGCTCCTAATGTTTGTATCAGTTTTAATTACTGAACTGATGACAGATGCCAATGGAATTTTTAAATCAACAGAATGCTTAGCTAGACGGCTTGCAAGTGCCATGTGATGTATAGATCGGTGTAGGAGTGTACGTCTCGAAAGTAACTCCATAGATATTGTATGCATCAGCAACAATATAAAAACATCCCAGAACTACAAACTATATGTGAGTGACTACTGTAGTTACAGAGTTGTAGGTCACAGTTGATGCTACAATTGTAGAAGATACAACATATATAAAAATTCAGCGAAAGAAATGTTGATGTGTTCCAATTATTGGGCCAGACCATAAAAATTGCATAAGTGTAGGACTCTTGATTTCGGATAAGTGACAATACCCCAGCAGAGTTAGGCCTATATAGCAGGCAGTAATGTACAAAATTAGTTATTAAAATTACAGCATTAGTATACCATCAGCACACTGCAGTCTAATAACATTGGTTATTATATATTTTCCATTTTTATTCTGGCAGAGAATAAGTTCAATGGACTTTTGTCCAGAAAACAAGAAGCTAAAGTACAATAAGTAAATAAGATTACAGTACGAGAAGAAAAAAAAGAGAAAAGTAAAGAAGTATTAAGGAGAAAAGTATTAAGGAGATTATGTGTATGACGCTTCCACTATCTAGTTTTAGTCCTATGACTGGCTAATGACAGACCATAGCATGGAAGCAGTAGGCTATAAGTCTAGTAGCCTATAATATGTACATGTATATGGCACTGTAAGCAATGTGTAAAATTTTACCAAATATGGTAGTTTTAGGCTACTTATAGGTGACCTAACCACATGTTTCAGCATCGATAGTCATAACGGGGCTACAAAATATATTAATCTGGTTTTTGGGTTGGCTTTTCATTATGAAATGGACAGAAATATCCTGTAGGATGCAAGCTTACGCAGTTCTCATAGAAAATTCATCACGCTGAGCTCAGAAACAACCATCTGCTAACAAGCCTTCTATCTTTCAATAGTTTGTGCATGAAACAACCTGCAAGACTACGTAGTTCAGTCGGACACGGCTGACCACTTCAAAAGCGTGCTGAAGTTAAGACTGATGTAAATGGAAATCTGATTCAAAGTCTGCCAACAAATACTGGAGAAATATGCAGAATTTATATATTTCCAGAATGCATATTATAAACATAAATCTGCTAGCTACTATAAAAATAATCAATAATTAGATCACTATAATTTTAAGTTGAAATGTCATTAATTAATTAATGATATAATTAATTAAATGCATGTCCTTTTAATTTAGAATTTCACTGATCTAAATTTTATTTAAAAATAATTACCTTCTAGCAATAATTTAAATTAAATTTATTCCAATATTTGTGGATGATATGATAGGATTATGATAAGATTGAGGTAAGGAAGGAGTATACAAGAGTCGAGTGAGGTAAGGCAAGTAGGCCTACAGAACAGCGTAGCGGTAGTGGAAATTCAAGTGGTATACGATTTTATGTATCGTTTCTGCAGAATCAAAAAGGTCAGTTAATAATTGATGAAAGAGAATAGTTAATAAATGCCTTATAATAATAAATATTGCAAATAAAATAGTCATATTGATATTGATATTCTCCTGTTGCAAAACATCACTGCCATATTGAGGATACTGCGTAGCCCGTAATCTTTAAATACATTCAGTCATGTTGTGCCTTTAATGTGCAGTTGTCAAAAATGTCAAAATCAATAAACCTCAAACGCGCAGGCTAATCATTTGCTATGATGTCTCAGAGTTGTCCTCCTTCACCATCTATGACACTCGAGAAAACTCGATTTGAGTTGTTATGGCTAAGTATTTATAATAGCAGGTGCTAATTTCTACCCGGAGTACCGTACTAGTTATATATTGTAGGCAGATTAAAATGAAAATAACGAATAGTGATCTCAGCCTATACCGTTTTTGTTTTCCCAAGTAAATAGAAAAGTCACTTCTTGAATGTACAGTTTATGTTGTTAAAGTGATTACTCTAGAATGATTATTTACCAAAACAATGGCACAAGTACAAGATGTGCTGTAGTGAGACTAGATAGACGATTGGTTGATTAAAGACCTCGCGGCAGTGTGGCCTATGGTGTACGAGGTAAATGGTAAAGGCATGGCAACTCTTAAAATTTTAATTTCAAATTAATTTTTAAATTTGATTTCGAGTCTATCGAATTTTACTTTTTTTTCTTGAAAAAACTCACCGGGCTTATACTCCTCGGTGTGACCAGCCCCTTGCAGCTCGCACTGCCAGGTGCCAGTGCTGGCCAACTCCTTTGAGAAAAGGCCCAGGCAGATGTGAGATGACATGGCCTTTTTGGCAGGGGTAGTGGAGTTGCCTTGGAGCCATGCTACTTGCATGATCCCCAAGGACTTATATGAGGCACAGGAGCAATTGTGGCAGGATGCTTTTCCTCACACCACCCTGACCGGGATTTGAACCTGGGACCTTCAGCGTGAAGGTTCAGCGTTCTAACCACTAAACCACGGTTGCTCCCTTACTTTTTTCCCTTTAGACAAGATTAAATGTTGGCTTTTTTATGTAACTATATATTTTTGTTGTAATAGTGGTCTTTTGTTGTAGGGCCTATATTAATAGCATTGACTAAGTCAGTCATCAGGATCATGCGATGCTTAAATAAACACATGTATATTAAAATTTATAAGCCTACCTTTCTTTGTATACCTTTGATGGCATTGAGCACTCGGCGATTGTAGTAATTCCTCATCCGAGCACGAACAATTCAACATGTGACGTGAAGCTACTATAAGTGACTGGTTTAGTTTGGTACTGTGATCTTTTTGTTTTGGAACCATATGTCTTTTATTTTTGGATTTTTTCTTTATGTTGTAGATTCCTGAATGAGCTATAGATGGTTAATGAATTTAGCTGTACCTCCAGCATTCTACGATCGTTAATATGTCATCCAAGAGTAACAAAACATCTAGATTTTTTAGGACATTGCTTAGTCATGAGAAATACTGCATGCTATTTTCCTTAACCTTGGTTGCGCTATTTTTCTTTTTAATGGCATTCTGGCAGCTTGATCTGCTTTCTGAGCAACTTCCAAATTATGTTGCTGGTTATGGAAACATGTACAAGCGTAGCATAATGTTTGGTGAGAATGCCCCGTTGGTGACTGTGGGAGAATCAATGGATATTGCCCCCTCCGATAAGTCGTGTACTTATTGGAACTGCATTGATTCCTATAAATGTACTGATGATGGAATGGGAAAGATTGGTGTCTATGTTTATGAAATGAAGCATTATGTCGACCCGGATGGCCAAGATTTATTGCCACCCATATCTGCAGAGTTTGCGCAATTTTTGTTGACTATTCGCCAAAGTAAATATATTGTTGAGGATCCCTACAAAGCTTGTATACTGATACCTTCCGTTGACCTTCTGAACAGACAAAGGTTCTCTGGGAGCAATGCTGCTCGGGTTTTAGCCTCTTTGCCATTTTGGAATAATGGTACTAATCACTTGGTTTTTAACATTCTACCAGGCACTGAGCCAGACTTCCTATCAACATTGGATTTTTCACATGGCAACGCAATGCTTACCGGAAGCGGATTTACACAAAGGTCATACCGAAGGACATTTGATATGTCGATACCTTTTTTTAATCCATATAAACAGGATCATGACTTTGAAAACCATAAACATCATTATAAATCTATATTTCTCATCGCATCCCAAAAGCAATACTATTCAGATGTCTATGACCAATTAACAACACATACAAGCTTTACGTCTAGGTCGGACATTGTTGTATTTACCAGTTGTACTGGTGCTTCACCTTCTGAAGGCTTGAACAGGTGTGACACGAAGGGCAATCGCCATTCTTACCCTTCAGTTCTTTTCAACGCCAAATTCTGTTTGATCACACGGGAAAGACAACTGGCCAGCACACATCTACATAACATACTGCGTGCTGGCTGCGTGCCAGTGATTTGTCTTGACTCCTATGTAATGCCTTTCCAAGACGTACTAGATTGGAAACGAGCAGTTGTCTTCATCAATGAAAATCGTTTAGGGGAGCTGGTAGAGATCTTATCTTCGATTACTGATGATGGAAATGCTTACCAGCAGTTGGTGGATCAAGGAAACTTCTACTACAAGAACTACTTTAAAGAAATTTCTCTTATTGCTCTTACGACACTGGATATTTTAAATGAGCGTGCCTTACCACACAGAGCTAAGACCTATAGCCATTGGAACAGGCCTCTGATTCCTAATCGAATGGTTTCACCTCTATTTGTACCTCTCATGCCTAGTGAGAAATCGGGTTTCACAGCTATTGTGCTTACATATGACCGGTTCGACGTTATGAAACAAGTTGTGCTGAATATAGGAAAGGCAAAGCATGTAGCAAAGATCATTGTAATATGGAACAACCCGGAAACTACTCCCCCTGGTGACAGTCATTGGCCTGCAGTCTCCGTTCCTCTCAGGGTAATCGAGTTACCTTTCTCTGATAGTAGTTCCATTAGTCAATTTAATTTCTATGTAGTTGGTTTATTCAATTATTTACTTAGGCTGTCATGGGTGTATGAACACATTTTCAAAGCTTCCTGTTACTTACTCTCTGTATTAATAATGCAGTATTGGGGATGTATTATATTGTTACAGAGGAAACGTGATTATACCTTAATTTTTACGACAGCCAAATCATATTAGTACACGTGTATATGTATGGTATACATGCCAAACGATATAAACTGACTTATTGTTTCAGGTTATCCACTCTAAGTACAATAGACTAAGTAATCGTTTCTATCCGTACGATGAGATTGAGACGGATTGTGTGCTAACTATAGATGATGACATCACCATGGTGACTGTCGATGAACTAGACTTTGGTTATAGAGTGTGGGTGGAGAATGCTGATAGACTTGTCGGCTTTCCTCCGAGGTAAACTATCTATAGTGTTAAGTTGTCTCTTCGGCTATTGCTTGGTTGACCAAAAAGGTGAAAAAGTTTGATAAGAAACTACAGACAACTTATAATTAAATCAACTACATGTACATGTAACTTGACTGGGTTAATACATTTAAAGGCATGTTGTACCAGTTTAATTAGGCCGCTTAACTGCTCTTACAACACCAGGTGCATCATATGCTGTGTAGGGTGCCACAACTCCCAACAAAACAATATCGCCTCTAAACTTGGCATAATTGAATGTTGGACTAACTGAACCAGTGAAATTGATGGAAAGATGAATTACTAATGGGTTTGTTATTAGGGCCTACTAATTATAGTTGTCCCCTTCTATATGTATGTACTGCAGTAACTGCTAATGCGGCGTGTGTTTACACCCTCTATTTTGGTGACCGACTGTAGAGGTTGGGCTGGGTTTTCATGTATTCCCAGTTGTTGTTTTTCTGTCTATCGAACATTGGAGAAAAGGCAGAAAGGTCACCGGCACTTGATTAATATTCCTTTATATGAGTATTCGGTATACTGTAATTCAATTTGTTGTTGGATGCTTGCAGGTACCACACATTGAATAATTCGGAGTTTAAGTACGAGAGTGAATGGATTAGTAACATAAGTATGGTATTGACTGGTGTCGCCTTCTATCACAAGCATTACCACTTCCTCTTCACATCGTCATTGCCTGGTAACATTAAACAGTGGATTGATAATAACATGAACTGTGAAGACATCGCTATGAACTTTCTCATCACCAACTCTACAGGTAACTGACTATGATTGGTAGAAATATGACTTCTGTTACTATTGGTCATGTTCAGATAAGTGGTCTGTTTTCCAAGAAAACGATAGACATGTTGCCGATCAGCTACATAATCTGGTTCGAGAGTGAGTTAGCCCTATGTACTGTTTCTATAGAGCAGAGACCTGAGGCTAGATTTTGACAGGTGGTCTGATTATTTGTTATGCAGCAGGTAAAAACTCATCAACAAATCATGTTCTAATTATGCTGTAGGTAAAGCACCCATCAAAGTGTTGGCTCGAAAGAAATTCAAATCTACAGCGAGTGGTCTGTCTTCAGGGATCATGTCTCACCTTGTAGCCAGGAATACTTGTATAAAAGTATTTACGGAGGCGTTTGGGCATATGCCCCTTCACTCTGTTGAGTTTAGAGCGGATCCTGTGCTCTTTAAACAATCTGGCATAACCAATGATATGAAGGTTTATACTGCTGATGGTGACCTTTAGGTAGCCATACAAGTATTATATACACATAATTATATATTATATACATGTACATAGCTATTTTTCAATATGCTCGCCTGCCAGCAAATGTATAGGCTATGCTTAGTCAATATAGGCTATACTACAGCCTAACACACATGTTATACATGTAGTATCATATTTCATGTGAGTCAGGTTTGGTGCTCTAGAGTTGTTAGACTTTCTAATTTGTATCCCACATTGTCAAACATGTACTACATGTACATGTATATCAGCATCAAACATGTACTATGTACGCACACATATTGTTTTAGTTGTTAGTACGTCAGTTTGTTATGATATTCACATGATTTGTGATACCATATAGTAAATTAGTAACTGTATATAAGACATAAAGTAATGCTGGGTAGGAATCTAGGAAATACAAGTGTGATCGGTGTTATATCATTAGTCTGTCCACTTAAATTCTAAACCAAATAATCAATTTAATACTTAATACTCGTCAATTTGCAGTTAGCAATCTCCTAATTAATTTTTTTTTCATTTTTGATAAAATATACTTTTTTATTCAATATTATTTTTTTCCCACTTTGTTCGATCAGAAACATATTTCTAAACTCATGAATGTTATACAACAGTTATAGTAAATATATATGTTTAGTACAACGTAATGCAATTTATAATAAATGTTTATTCAGTGTGTTACTAGTTAATGTATAGTACGACATACGGAGTGCCTATAATACAGGTAAATACAATCATATAGTGCTGATGATGTTTGTTATTCTATCATTGCAATGATGTTCCACTACCATTTAAATACAATAGAAACCAACTACCAACCTCAGAAAAGTAAAACAAAAATAATACATTGACTGAGTTAAACTTCTTGAATGAATTTATTCTACTTTCATATAAAGTGCAAGAAAATCTAGTACTACAATAAAAGTTATGATTATATTTAATGTGGGAGGGGAGAGCCTACGTATATGTTTTGGTTGGGTTTATTTCCACAAGATTCGAAAAAATATAACATGATACGGCGCCATATTATTGCTGCCTTCTCACTTCTCTTCTCTAAATGGGAAATATGAGAGAGAGAAGACAACTTTTAAAAGGCCATCAAACAAGTAATAAAGCAAGTGTTTAAAGTGTACATGATCAATATTACTGAGTCAAAGATCAACTGCTAGCAAAGCTACAAAAAGAGCTAATGAGTATAGGGTGTGTCTGCTGCCGAGTAGGTAGGGGAGAATCTTTGGCATCATTGCAGAGGCTTTGATTACTGCAGCAGCTACAAGGATTAAATATAGTGCATATACAAGTTCATATAAAACAGTATTCATACTGCATATTATAACATCAAGTCACTCTGGACTAGGTCAGTTAAAAGAGAGAGTGGTTTTTCCACCCATGGCTTCAAAGGCTCACTGTCAAAATGCCCAGATTTGAACGGGTTTTAACCTTGTCTTATTAATTATCATAGTCAGAGGAGCAAACAGTTGTTTTACCTATAATATTATGATGTCTATTATGCATCAACAGTGGTACAATAAACAATCTACATTGTACAGAATATAATGCATGTATAACAATCACCGAATATCTACACATAGTTATTATAGTATGTATTGTCGGCCTGCATTTGTAAGAGATCATTGAGTCTGGTGGAAGTTGCACATGAGAAATGCAATATGTATGTACAACTAACACCTAGTAAATTGTCATTTAAATTTGTGTTATTTGCATTGTATATTATAATCTCGAATTACATACAGACGCTCCATTTAAGAATGAATAAAGCAAGTTAATTCTACTAGACGTGAGAAATCCGTCGGATGTTGTGTTACTTAAAAGATAAACTTTATCTGAGAAGCTACAGTACTTGTTTTTATCTAAGCCAATTTTGGTGTGAACTGTCAAGATTGTCAAAATACTGGGTCTTCAAAAATAGAATTTAAGTAAAAGACTAAGCTATAAATATTGGTGAGAAATAGTCAGTCCAGGTACAGGTATAGTATACATGACACATGACACATCACTGTATATCATATCTTATCCAATATAGACAATGTGTATATTGGATAAGATATGATATATTGTGATGTGATAAAGAACTTGATGTGACGTACATTGACACATACGTTATCTAGAGTTGTTTGTGATATACCAAAACAAAATGACATCTGTGCTTTGATAATGAACTAACTACATGTACATGTAGCTGGGTGTACATGTATCTAAATTTGGATGGGTAAATTTATCATTAATATAATATAATAGTCCTCTGATCTAAACCCAATAAGTGAAGTGAATACATGTTTTACAGTAAAATGGTAGAGAGGATAGCTGTTAGCAAGATGAAGTTTTAGTGAAGTGCGTGTACCAGTAGATATCTTCACAACTGCAAATGGAAGCTGCAAAGCGCTTGTAGTGCCAAGAATTAAAAACTGATAGATTTTTATATTTTACCAGAAGTTCCGAATCCTTGGCATTCAGGTTTTCCAATGCAAGATGTACATCTTGTTTCGCCAAAACCCGTTGAAGTATTGGAAACAACTGATGTAGAAACTGTAATATAAACGTGATTTTAGATGAGATCAGTTTCTCGTTGTCTCCAGTCTTCTGATCTAACACAAGTTACAGAGAGGCTGAATTACAGCATGTTTTTTCAGCTGTTATTTATGAACCTGATGTGTATTAGAGGAAATACATGAGTTGTGTGATTTAGTTTTTGTAACTAGGCCTTCTATACCCAAGAAGACGTTTGTTAATTAGTGCTACGTGTATAAATACAAGCAGATAGAACAAAATGTGGCAAGATTTTGGCTTGTTTTCAATCAAACAGCCACTAATAGGATAACTTCAAATCTAACATGAATACATATGCAATATAATTACATGTAGGCTATATAAGACTGCTGAGCACTTACTGTGAATTTTTAATGTGAAATGCAAACTTCTACTTCGGCGACGATATCCAGGATATCCGGCGTTGGAGGTTTTACAGATGAGTTGTGCTGTACAACCTAGTGAGCCAAAGTTTTTTCAATTTGTGTAACATCAGTGTTGCTAAAAGAAAGCCCTAACATAAATGAAAATTTTCTTTGCCTGCATCATGCTGCTGCTGCTGCTGCATTATAAATCACCATTTGCCACTTCGTCATATGATTAGCAATATGGTGGCACTCTGGCCAACACTATTCATGGAAAGTCTAAATAGAATACTAAGCTAGTATCCTACTTACAGTTAAATAGAATACTAAGCTAGTATCCTACTTACGGTAGAGAAGAAACTTCTGTGGAGTTTCAATATTCTATCATAATGAGCAATCTTATTCTCCGGGCTCACAGATGTCTCGTACCATTCATACGATACACATCCATTACATCTTAAAGAACAGTTAACCACTTTGATATCTGATGTAACCACATTCCATTCTTCGTTAATATTTTCTTTTGGCTCTGGACCAACTAAGACAACATGAACAATACACTAAAATGGCACTAAATGTGAAGTTTTATGCTCATGTGTATAAGTGTACATATCAGTCACACATCGACAACAATCATGGTAAATATTATTATGAACACACAAAATCATCAAACCTGCAAAAATGAGTATGATTATTCGTAGCTCTACACCTTATAGTGGACTACTAGCATACTTACAATAAACATTCATTTTGAGCTGACTAGACCTCCCTGAAAGAGCCACATGGTCGACTACTTGACATGTGAGAGACTCTCCATGCATGCTGCTTCTGGATTTTGTAGTCCAAGTCAAATATGATGTCGTTTCTGGGCTATCTTCAGTAATACTGTCGATACTTGGCCAATGGGTGAGCTCTGATGGTGGAATCTTTATGTCTTTATATGTGAGCTTCAGTATAGGGGGAGGACGGGCAGTGAGAGAGCAGACATGAGTGATTGTATTCCCGTCAATTACAGTAGCGTTACCAACAGGGTCCGTCTGCTTCAATTGTGGCTTCGTGTTTTTTGCTAACAAAAGTTAGCGAAGTGTTTTATATTGTCATCTGCACCTACAGTATCTCGGCAGTGTTCGAAGTGGAAAAAATGATGCGGGTACACGGTGCATGCAGTCTAACAGATTAGTAGCTGTGGCTAAGAAATTAGTGAATTACTAAAATGAAAAAATCATGCATAAATGAGATTCGAACCCATGTCCCTATGAATGGCAATCAAGCACTCTACCAGTAATATACACCATCAGGTCCACAGTGACTTTGTGGTAGAAACTAGCTATTAAAATGAGGGTATGCGCCTGCTGGTCGTGTAACCACTAAAACTGAAGTGGGTACACACCGTATACTCCTGTATAACCACACTTCTAACACTGAATCTCCGGTAATTACAATGTAATCATTTTAAACTTGCATATTATTTTATATTAACACTAGGCCTTAAATCTGGAGATAGAATTACTTACAGTAAGTCCAAATTGTCTGTGTGGTACTATTTTTCGTCGGGCTATTTGTTTGAAAGCACCAGCGACATGTGAAGTAAGGTGGGCTGTTGCTGGTCAGTAACACAGACACATTCATAGCCTGGGGACTACATGTTACATTACTAGTGGTGATATCTACAGATGAGCTTGGTATATTCACTATAGCAGGAGAGTCGGGTCTGGTTGTTTCACAGGATACCTAAAAGTGGCAACCACTCATCAAGGTTGTCATCAAAGTATGATATTCGTTATTACTGTTTATAGATATATACACCATATAATATATGAATATAAGTAGTAATACATTGTAATATGCGTATCTTGTATTGTGTTAATCAAGCCTTGCTCTTGGATTCACAGTCTGGCCCACTATAATTTTCCGATGTCATTTTTTCAATAACGCAGGTTTTGTGAGAAAATGAAATGATATGATTGAGCTCTCAGTGTAATGTGAAAGCTAAGTTAGTGGGTGCTACAGAAGTGGCCAATGGTGTGGCAGTAGACAAATTAGCTAGGTGGTCCATGAAAATCTAGCATGGTTTCTGTTAGACCTAATTCAGCCATTAGAATGCTTGCCTGGTCAACTTAATTCTCTGACACCAATTACAACAGCGTGACCACTCTATACGACTCTCCTAAAGTGTGCGCAAGTATTATAATTAAATCATATAATCCTGATAACAATAACTTGTTATTTTACGGTTGTACATGTACTTCCATCTACTATAATTTCGCATGTACATGTACAAAAATGTATATCTTATTCTCACCTGTCTTTCCCATGATTCATTGGCGAATCTTTTTGTAAAGATGCTGGTAGAAACAACAGTTTTCTCTGTTCTTCCAGTAAAGGAATAGCTACACAATAGCAGAACCTTTGTGTTTTCCTCAACGCTATCAGAGGAATTCAATGTTCGTCCTTCACTATTTATTGCAGTCAGGTTGATTATGACCCTTTGATCTGAAGCTGTATAGTAGATATTATTATTATATTAGTTGTTACAAGCTCATCCCGCAGTACACTCTTTACATATATATTTACATGTTATTTATACCTAAATAACATGTAACATAACATGATGTGATACATAACATATTAGATAATAAGTTATAAGGTAGCACATAACCTAATGCTGCAATTAAAAATTATCTATAATATGCACTTATGTTATGCTCACCAACTTTTGTCAGGCAGCATAAAAGGAATGATAGGCTGAAGGAAGTTGCAGAGTCTCTCTTCACCCCAACCATATCTACTACCAAGGTCACACAAAGGTCACTGGTATTGTATTGGTAAGTGAATAAATCTGCAAACAGTAGCTGAACCAATAACAAGGGGATTCTTTTACACTGCTAAAGTTTGATACGCAGATTAAAATATGAATTCAACCAAAGTTGAAAGACAAAACCTCAACTACGCAACTTACTGCAAATGCATAGTTTACTCCAATTTGAAAAAAGTCTAGACTGTGAAATTATAGCATAAAATCTTGGTTCAGAATTTTTTGGCATAACGCAAAATATTGCTTGAAAAAATTTTACCTGAGCTTGGTTTATTGATAGCAGCTGTGCATGTTCACACTTTAGACACTCACTGCAGCCTGAATACCTCAGAATTGTTTAAATATCCTCAATATAAAAACATACAACATGTTGTTATATTCAACAGCTGGATAACAAACACAAAATACATAAAAGGCTGGAAATCTACACTCTACAGTATATACATGTACATATGTACATGTATGTCTGCATTTAGTACTATCAATTACACAGTATACAGGTACAAGTACATGTTGAGAACTTGTGGAATACATAAATTCATAATCTCATGACATAAAGTTCACTGTTAGTGTTCATCCATCCTGATATAGTACATGCGAGTCAGTTATATTATATGATTTCCATAGTTGGAAATAGTATAGCATGTGATAGTCTCTGTTCTTGTGGTCAGAGAGCAGGTCCAACTGTCTGTTTGGATACTGATTAAAGTGAAAGCTCAGTAGTGTGGTGTCGGGATAAAACCAGTTGGTGAGGAGGACAAGGAGTTAGGCCTGGTGGACTAGTCATATAACACTACACCCAAAGCACGCCATGTCACTGCACAATTTGTTGCTTCTGTGATGGATGACATCATCGTGACCATTGTGATACAGGAGTCAAATTTAAAAATTTACACTTTCTTTTCTTAATACTCGTATATTTACATTATATAACAGTGCATTGGTGAATAAATAGATATATACATGTACATGTATGTAAACATAAATTGTATCAATTTAGCATGTATATTTTATTTGTAAAAACAATGTTGCAGACAACTGCTCATGCTTTTTGACAAAACTGAAGCAGCAGAAATTGTCTTTTCTATGTAACGTATATTCAAGGCTATCCAAATTGCCTCACGTCTATACCAAACAGCCATTCTATGAGAACCTATATAGAAAGTGGCACTAAGCTGAATATTACCAACTCTCTTGTCAATTCAGTAAACATTCTGAATTAGAGCCCACTGGGAGACTTAATGAAACCTGAGATGTCCTAGCTTTGCAGTTTTGAGACAAAACTCTTAGATATTGATCAATAAACTTTGTTATACAATCTTAGAACTTTTCAATAGCACAGTTTTCTCTTCTAAAGTTATCAAGTCACATTACATATCATCATACTGACTGTACTAATATTACTTTGTAAAAGTGCTCCATACTTGCCAACATACATCAGCTCCATATAGAGAGCTTCAAGAAAAAACGCCACAAATTCAGGGCTAAAATCATCTCTGCCGAACCCACAAGCAGTAGGTGGAAGTGGAAACCACCTCCCATGAAGTAAAGGATTTAGCGATTTGGTAGAAAAACATGTACTCTTCCGCATTATAACAGTTTTAATATAATTATTAGGTGCGCAATGGATGGGAGTGATTTGAATTTATAGCTGATATTAGACACTGATGCCTAGCAGACTCAAACCAACAAAAACTATCATTTACCAACAAATAGATTGTTTTTTAAGTTCAAGTTAATAGAAATCTAGAGGAACGTTGAGAGGTGAACACAAGAGGAAAAGACTGTAAAGTGTTTTCAAATCTGCAGCACCACTGTTAATTAGGGAGACTTGGCAAGTATGATGAGACTTCAAACACAACGATCACTACATGTAGGTATAACAATGATGAGCAGCATGATATTACATGAAGAGGAGTTGTAAAGTGATATCAATGTTCAAGTATGAGATTATATCTGTGATAGTATCAGGCTGGCAATGCTGACACGTGACAGCAGCAATAGCTTATCTGTCGAGCTATATTAATTTACTACATTAACAGTTTACTATTTATGATGCAAAGTAATTATTTTATTTGATTATAACCCAAATTCTAGAATGATAATGAAATATTGGTTACTTATGGAACTTATTGAAATAGAATAGTTTGTTCTCTAATGATGTTGCATTCCATAGTACATCGTATAGATTTATAACTGCATGTATAAGCAAGCAATAAAATACATAGCAATCTGATAAATAGATAAGGGTCAAAGTATGCTAGTAGAATAAGGTGACGAGTTCAGGGTTTTTCAACTAAAATATGCTGGCATATTGTAAACATTGGAAATCAATTCTGGTAAGTCCTGGTTAGTTTAGCCATATAGAAGAATCTTTTGTAAAGAGCGGATTGGTTATGTAACTCTATCATACACATAGCACGATAGTTCTCGCTTGCTTCGTTGTATCTTATAAGTTATTAATCCATATTGTTATATGTTACTCTACTTAGTCCCTGTCTAGCCATCCAATTGAATCTTGGGTGAGGAGCTGATTGGTTATGTAAGTCTATCACAGCACGATAGTTCTTTTTAGCCTCCTCGTATCTACCAGTCATCTCCATAAATCTCCCCTTGTTCACCCACAGGATGGCTCTTTCTTTGTCTGACTCTAAATTTTCAGGCTGAGGAAATGCCTCCTCAATCTCCTGAAGAGGTTTTCCAAGATGAAGTTTCACCAGGATGTATCTTGGCCAGAAGAGTGCTTTACAGTCTTCTCTAAGTCGGTCGACATGCGGTTCTGCTCGGTCTAGCAGTTTCTTCATTTCAGCACTTTGCTCTGATAATTTGAAGTAAGACTCTTCTGCTATAAAATTTGTGACCTTGTCTCTCTTTGGTTGTCTGACTAAAATGAGGTTAGAGTTTACATAATATCTACATGTAAAATAAATTATACTAGGTTAATTATGGTTATGGTGAGTGTTTCGTGGTTGTAGTCCACAATCCATATATAATGGATTGTATGAACGTCTGTAATTCTATAGAAAGACCAAAAACTTTCTATACATTATTTGTCACACCAAATTAAGGGCGCATTACCTCTGCCATACACTCTTCGATAAGCTAGTTCAACTTCATCTTTGTGCTGTTGGAAGCACTTTATTGCCCACATTTGAAGCAGAACCTTGGAGGATAAGCTAGCTCCCGTATTGACACGGCTACTTGGAGACTCCAAATAAGCTTCTGCAAACTCCAGTGTCCTCTCTAGACGTGACCATCTCTCATCCAAATCATTGGTTTCCCACACAGTACATGTAGTATAGTATATCCTAGCAATGGTCACAAAAAAGTTTGACTTCATCCGAAGACTGGGATTTTCTTTTTGAATTTGAAGCATCTTGCTGATGCATGCCATTCGGTCAAACTCCGTAGTATCAGCAGACTCTAGGAAACTTGACAACTCAGCAGAGCCTTTATTCAACATATCTCGGTAATTCCAATTGATTTGAACAGCTCCCAAACACCTCCATGCTTCCAAATTGAACTCTTGTCTGTCTGACAATATTAGAATCTCACATCTTTTTAAAATCTTCTTCAATATTTCTACCACCCACTCATCATTCTGATCTCTTGCCAGCTTTGATTCTTCTGTCAGAACCTTGAGATAGAGGTAATGATGCTCTATCATCGATTCTTCCCCTTTGGCTAGCTTCTCTTCAAATAGCCGAAGAGCTTCTTGTTTAGATTCATCAGTTCGAACCATCGTATACTGCCAGTAAGCATACTCTATCACTGCTGTCTTACTCGGTTCTTCTTCCTCTAGCAGTCTTTTCATTTCCCTCACTGCTTCCTCTGCTTTACCTCTCTGCGGGGGTATTCTCATCAGATGGTAGACACCTTTGTTACACCAGGCATGAACACTATTGGGGGTTTTTCTTTGAGCCAAGTCTATGAATTCCCAAGCATCCTCGAGTTTTCCCCCTTGCAGTAACACTATAGCAGCGCTAAAACTGGCATCATCAGCATACATGCTGTCTTCAAATTTGTGCTGTCGCATGTGATTTAGGTTGCGATCATACAGATTTGCAAACATGCTGAAATTCCAAGTTCGAAAATAATCTGTGAAATAAAAACAAACATAATAGTGCAAGTAAATATTGAGTGTGGACTATTTTGGTCTGTTGCAACAAATAAAATTGTAGTAATTCTGCAGGTGCTATTACAACTCTCCTACTCCACATTCCACACTAGCAGACCAGTACTTGGTATTTGTGCTGGTGCTGACTGACTGAAAGAAAAATATGGCTGCCATCAGGTCAGTCTAGAGAGTGTCAGACTCACCATTGCCCAGAATATTGTCAAGAACAATGGGGAGGTAACCCAAAATTTCAAGCATGGAGTGCTGCACAGGATAGTGCTGTGTAGACTTCTTGTAATGAATAAGTGATGTGACCACATAAGTAGAGAATATAGCTAAAGCTCAACTTACGATCTTGAGGCACTACTTTTTCCATGTTTAAAGCAGGCAATGTAGCAAAGTGTAGCACAGCTTGAACACTCACAACTGTAACAGAATGACACTATAAATTAATCATGTGGGAGAAATCACTAATAATTATACCTCTTCTATAACCAAGAGTACATGTAGAATAGAATAATATAATTATAAATTATTAGTTTAAATAAACCTCTTATCTGGTGTAAAACTTTAGAGATAAATGTTCATGTAGATGTACTGTAGATGAAGCCTTTGTCTTTAAACTAAGAAAGAAAGCACTCGGCAAGTGAGCTGGGCTTGGAAAGTTGATTGCTAGTTAATTATTTGGTTGATTTCTCTTTACATTTGAAATGGCATTCTCAATAGATAGCAAACTCTAGATGAAACTTGTAGTAACTATGCTTACAGATAATTTACTAATAACAATGTAGATGCATTGAAATGATTTTGTTACACAAATGGCATGATGTAATACTCATTGGGTGAATAAAGAAGAATAATATTATTTTCTTACTAGCACCTTATCAAGTGACTAACTACTGAACAACAAGAACATTTAATCTGAATTATTGCAATTTTTTGGCGTGCTGTTGTGCGAGTACGAGCATGGGAGAAGTCTAAGAGTGGTCTATTAGACTCTCTCCGAATTACATATTCTGAATTGATGATAACCTACAATCATCGCAGAGGCGTATATTGCCATCCACGACCCACGACTTTCCGTGGGTTGGAAAAAAGTCGTGTGTTAATACAAAATAGTCGTGGGTAGAATAAAAATTGAAAAAAATAATAAAATAAATATCAATCTTACATTATTTGTCACCACTAGCGCCGCCGTTAGCTGAAAATTTACCGTGCCTTACGTCAACAAGAGCGAGAACTTTACAAAGCTGCAGTAAAGGTCGGAGATTTGATGTTGCACACTATCACTAGAGTGGCGCTAAATAGGTTAGCCGGATATTGCGTGTATCTCTATAACTACCAAAGATAGTAACTACTGCAAAGTCTTTTAATTGTGTTCAAACGTAAACCATGTCTGGTACCAAAAGAAGTTTTTCTATTGTGGATGCTTTTGATAAAGTGTCTAAAAGGTAAGTTGTTGGGTAATGCTCACGTTATGTTTGCCGTTGCCCATGTACACAAAAGTTTTCTAGCAATATGAAATATTAATCATTGGACTAAACCTTTCTTCAATTATGATATATATATAGTTTTAATATTATCATATTAAATTATTATTAACCATAATTATTATGGTTAATAATAATTTAATATTAATAAAACATTTATTACTAATTTTAAATTTAATAATTAATTTTACATTTACATTTTTTGCATTTATTGGGGTTTTCTAAAATTTTACATAGTGAAAGTGGACGTAAGGCATGGTAAATTTTTTCTATTTCTATTTATTTATTCTCTCCTATAAGATAAGTTGTATATAAATAATAAAAAAAGAATATATTTATTTGTGGTCAACAAGTTACCTTTAACAAATGTTGCATGTGGTAATACCATTTCTATTACTCAAGGTACAGTTTTTTTTATAAATTTGATAGCATGAAGCACAGAAAAAAATTTAATAAGTTTTGTGAAATGAATACTGTCAAGCGAATACTAATTTTTTAGAAGATGTAGACCTTTCATTTCAAAAATAAATTGCCTAGTTTCTCTAGTATAGTAGCCCTTGGTCACAATTTATATTTTTTATATAACATTTTTGTTGCAGGAAAAAGTCTAGATATAGCCGCAGTTGGAAACCTCATATCCAGCACTAGACAACAATTGGCATCTTTTAGAGATGAGGTAAAGACATTTGAAAGCAATTGGTATGGATGTGCTGTCAAACTTGCTGAACAACTAAACTTAACACCATCTATACCAAGGCGATGTGGAAAGCAAGCCCACAGAAGCAACATGCCTTCTACATCCCCCGAAGACTACTTTGCCAGGTCCATTACCATTCTCTTTCGGGGTATGTAACTTTTGTACAGTATCACTTTGTGTATAAGTTCGTATCATGCTTTGGAGTCGTTATTAGAAGTTCTAAAATTATTTTGATATAGCTATATATGCGACATGAAAATGATACTAATATAGTTCTCCACAGTTAACACATTCATGCAACTTATTACATATACGTGTGTGCATTATGGGCCTATTTATTTGGGAAAGAACCTGGTTGTGGTGCAGCAATAGTGTAATCTGAATCTAAATTATTGGCCACTGTTACCATTTCAGATCTACCTATGGCTGAGTATGATAGGCGGTTTAACAATACCTCCATTCTATCTACTCGAAACATACTACCAGATGCCATCATATCTAGCAAATGGAAAGATGACATGGATGGATGGGTTGAAGAAGTGCAAAAGGGCTTCACCACTTACACTGAAATCCTGCCATCAACGATAACCCTCAAAACTGAGCTCAAGTCATGGAGAAATCACTGGTAAACTGTTTTGTGTTTTTATCTAGTGTTGTCATGGTAATGTTAATTAGACTTCAACTAAACAAGTCAAGTCTTCTCCAAACGAAAGAAGACTTCCTATCTCATAGAAGTCTAATTAAATGCCAAAATATCTAACCATTTTATCAAGTAACTTAACTAAGATGACTAGGGACATTGAATATTATTTGCAGCTTCTTGAAGTTAGGAGATGGACACCAGTGCTGTGACATATCTACCTCTGTCAAGTGGGCATCTACCATTGGTCTGGACAATGTAACACAAATGCTAAAGATCGTCAGTTGTCATCCAATAACAAGCTGTGAAGCAAAGAGATCATTCTCAAGGTTGAAATTTCTCAAAAATGAATTGAGGAGTACAATGGGTCATGAAAGGTATGTTTGCATATTTATATATTTTAGCAAAATCACACATGATGTCTTCTGTAATGCTACATGCTCAGTGACTTCTGTCTGCACCATATGAATTCTCATATTACGTCACGTTATTAGTTTTCAAATTCTAGATAGGCTGTAATAGCAAGAATCAAGAGTATTTATTTTCTTTACCCTCTAATGTAATTATTGTATTTTATTACACAGGTTGAATGCTCTGGCAACAATAATGATCCACCGAGACAAAGACGTTGAGTTAAACAAAATTATTGTACCATTTTTGAGTGAGAGGGGTACATGTAAAATACTTGTGTTTATGTTCAAGTTTTAACTAATATTTCATACACTATCTACATGGATGTCTACCTTTATATATTATGCAGCACTTGTATCATTGCTTGGATCTTTCTTGCGTGCCAATAAACATAAATATTAATACACACGGTACATACATGCATATGTTATTGGTTTTACGAATATTTTCAGATAAATAGGGTTCTTCAGATTCATTTGATGGCAAATGGATGACATTGGGATACCATAATCAACATAAAATTTATTGCCAAATTTAGTGCCAGATGGCTGGAGATGGACCTTATTGCTTCGTCATTCCGAAAAAATTTTCGCATCCGGGAGGGCGCTTCAGCGCCCCTCCCGGACCCTCCCCGCAGCGTGCTGCGCACGCATCGGGCGCTCCGCGCCCTCTGCCTGTGAACCTGCCTATCTGTAGTATCAGTTTAAAAGTAGTGGGTTGAATTTCAAGCAATATACGCCCCTGCTACAATGTACATGTAGGTCGGGCATAACAAAAAAAAACAGTGCAAAACATTGCCAATACATTGAGTCTAAAATATTAACATAAGGAGCACTTGGCCCTATGCAACCACGCATTTACATACAATTATACACTATTTGTATATACTGTAAAAGAGAAATGTCCACTTCACGACATTATACATGGGTTCACCTAAACATATACTTTATTGCTGGACATACTGTTATTGTCAATACAAATCTATTAGCTGTCACACTAGTGTGTCTCATGTGAATTTGGTTTATTCCAGTCCAAAATGAATATTTTATGAGTATATTTATGGCCAATTTTTATGAAACAGGTATATAGAGATACAATTATCTGTTGTGAGCTTCTCACATATTGAACCTGGATACATTAAAGCTGGCTGAAGTATATACAGCCATTATGTACAGTTATAGTGTTGATTAATGTGGTTGCAACTTCTTGGACCAACCACAGTCGCAAATAAAAGTTCAAACTAGACCGTCCGGCCTAGGCCCAAAGGACTATTGACCTGGGATTTTGCTTGGTTGGAGAAAACCATTCCTACCTAGCTCATCGGTGCACCCATGTCTCTCGAACGCAACTGAGGCTTTGCTTTTGGCCCAGGCCGGTGTGTCAGAGTTAAAGCAAGTTAATTGTATTTTTCCCGTAATGTAGATGATTCATCATGATCTCTATCAGTAATTATTTGTCACTGCATGTAAAATATGTAAAGTATAACATGTTTTTGCGATTAATTAGGAGTAATAAAAAATAAGAATAGTTATGCTACCTTTAAACAATTAAATAGATTTTTATGAGTGCACTGATAAATTCTTATTTGGTGTCACTGACAAAAATTGCAAAGTAGGCTACTTTGAAACAACCAGAAGCAGTACCATGATAGGAGGGACTGGATACACGCAACACGTGCCAAATATGGTACTGGTACTGGTACTATAATATATAATGTACATGTAATTTATCTACAGTGTTCATGTTTATTGCGGTATATACGTATTGTTTAAGATCTGACTTGAAGAAACAGCTAACAAAATGTTTTGTCTAAAGTGTGTTCACATGTGGCTCAGAGACGTTGACTTGCAGGAAAGCAGATTTGAAAAGAATGGAGGCAATAGAGATGTGGATATGGAGGAGAATGAAGAATATTAACTGGAGAGAAAAGGTCAGTAACAAGAGTGTCCTAAAGAGAATGGGAGAACCTCAAAAACTGGTGAAAAATATTAGGTCAAGGAAGAACATATGAGTGGAACATACATGTATATTAAGACATGAGGGCTTAGTGAAGGATGTCATTGAAGGAAAGATGGAAGGAAACGACTTAGAGGGAGAAAGAGAATGATGATGATAGTTTATATACAAAATGAAAAGAAATATACCAGATTTTCTCTAAAATCTATTTTTCTTGGTTAGTATCAAGCTTACTTAGAAGTTGTCTTCTCTTATCATAAGTTATTTGAAGACCGAAAGGAAAGCATCCCAGCACCGGAAGTACTAAAATCTTTACTTACTAAAAACCGAGATAAATAACGCTTATTCTTTTGCATCTTAGCGATCTCAATTTACAGACGCGTTCTAAGGCAGCATGCAGTTCAAACGATTAGCTTAGTGGCACAGTTTCCCCAAAAAGGAACGGAAAAGACAGGATGGCTAATACATTCATTGGGGCCTGCGGATCACTCAAAAAACTTAAAATGTTATACTAAGAAAAAAGTCACTTACTATGATTATCTTTGCGTATTATTTGATTAGGTATTATATAAGTTGAAAAACTTTTTCTTCAAGTTGTTAAGATAACCGGTACAGATGGGTGCTTCCAGATGCCAAACCAACAGGCAACTGCGTTCTAGTCATCATCACCTCTAACTAACAACTGCGTCCTAGGCACCATCACTTCCCCAAAACAGTCCAGGGATTGTATCACGGGCTGACAGAGGCTCAGGAGTCTTTGCTGGCCCCTCCCATTTGACACGTGGAAAAAGAACAATATGAGTTTGAAGAGGGAAGTAGAAAATAGACAATTTTGGAGAGGAGCAGATTGAGGGACCTGCCCAAAGGCACAATACACACAGACAGATGCATGGTAATATACATTTATTTACTGTCACCCTATCACCTCACAATGTTTAATGCCCCACTGTATTTATAGCATACCATTATCGTTGTACCAAATAACATACAATAATTAATGATTATTATTAATACTGCAATGTTGTTGAATATTTGATATTTTGTCAACTCCGCAATCAGCGGCAGACGCACCTTTCTGCTGTGAGGTCATAGCCAGAGTTCTTCAGGGAAATTACAGATGGAGAAGTTATCTTCTCTATTACACATATACATGCATAATGGCATCACCCCAACCTAATTGCCTCAAATACAAACAAAGATCTAAGGCTACATCAAATTGTGCAATGTTGCACCTAACAGTTTGATCAGAGATTAGATTATACTTGTATGATTATGATGATGTATAATTTGATTAAAATTATCATTATTATTGTATGCCATTCCCAGATAAGATACACATACATGTATTTGCATGCATAGCCTCTGACACCCTGCTTGTACAATGTACTACTTGTTGCTTGAACATCCACTTCTCAGCTTCATTCCAATTCATACATGTACATACTCTCCAGTGAGGTGCAGGTGAAATATTTCCTTGAAACATTTTGGTCTCATTATTAATGGTGCATACCACACTAAACATTCTTGCAGGTAACATGAAAAATTTGGTGCTGAAGCCATGGATTGATAGCATTGGTTACAATAAATCAAGCCCATAATGGTTGGTTTATTAATTACATTGTACGCAATATAACTTATTATTAATCCATGATGCTATTATTATAAAAGCATATTCTGCAAATCGGATTTAAACTTGTACCAGGCTCATGAGATTTCGGTAGCATGGAAAAATCTTTTTTGCCCTAAAATTTGAGTAGCCCTGCATAGTGAACATCAAAATGATTGGTCACATGACTTGTCTATTTGCTGACACTCCGCTGTAGAATATTAGAATGATGAGCTGCATAAATATTCCATCATCTGATATTACACTTTAAAATATTTGCATTCTGACATAATGTGCATTATCCAGTGACTCCATAGAATTATTTTCCGTAAGTAACCGAGCAAATATTAGCAAATCCTGTTCAGACCTGCTGTCAAGAGTACACACACAATTGGTTCCTCAGATTATGAGAAGAGAAATAATTTAAAGTTCAGTTACCGAATTTGCGACTGTTTGAAAATGTCAGTTTGAAACAGGACATTCCGAAAACGTTAGTTTGGTAAACAACCATTTCGAAACTCTAAACTAAACCTCAACTTTCAACTAATTTTTATTTTTAACATTGTATTTTTCTTGCTTTTACTACTACTAACTTGTAGAACACTAAAAAAATTGTCTCTGAGTTGTGTTCTTCTAATGATGTAATCTACACAGTTTCAAAATACTTGTTTTTCAAACAATCGTTTATCGAAATGTCCTGTTTCGAATTGAAATTTTCGACATGTCCCTTTACCATGGTTACCTGTATATTCGTGCACTAGCTGTTGAAGCTTTTGTCCTGATGAAACAAGACTATGCTATGCCTATGAGCAAATACTTCCAGATTGTAATGTTTGGCTGCGGTGATGCTTAAACAATACACCGCATGCCCAATGGACTCGGTTCCCTGATCTCAAGTATTCTGGTATGGATTGGTGAATATCAACTTATGATATAATATATCCAACACAAATCAATATTAGAGAAAAACTACATGGATGTGCAATCTTTGGGCCTATAAAGCAATAAAACAAATTCCATAGGACGACGTTCATCACCAACTGAATCTAAAGAAATTGTGTCTTTGTGTCAAGAGGATTTGGGTCCACCAGTGGTGTCAGTGGCAGATTCCTTGTGAGCCTGCAAGCTAATGAACCCCAAAAGCATAACAATGCAGTTAGGTGCAGAAGTGGAGAAATTTGAGATAGCCTTTGTTCTTCGCCAAAACTGAAGCAGGAGAAGTTGTCTTCTCTATATTTTGCTGATTGACCGCCCTTACCCCAAACCCCAACCACAAACAAGGAACTAAGGCTATCTAAATTTCTCCACTACTGCACCGAATTGAAAAATGCTTAATGCGAAATTATAATTTATAATATTGTAATGGTCACAGATCTAGCCTCCCGACTACATGACACTAACTACGTATATATATATCTTGCATTACCCTTGCTGTATACTGTATACCTATTATATACATTACTGACCAATTATGTCCTTTTTATACCCATGTAAAGAGGCCCGACCTCTCAGAATTGCCTGATATTGATTTTGCATATGAACTAGATGATTCTAAGCATCATTTGTCAAAACCCGACCTATTTTGGGTCGGCCATCGGGCTTCCGGCCGCCATATTGTTGCGCAATTTCCGGACGACACTACGTCGGCCTTTTTACCAGAACTTTCTCCAGAAGTTCCAATACTATATAAAGCACACTGTGTTTATGTTCATTGTCTCAGTTCATGCTTGGATCTCAATAAAGACACATCTATACTTATATACAGAGACTTTTACTTCGTAGATAAGTCATTCCAGTTGTTAAGGTCTTCGACCTTGAAACCTGAACTGCCTACTAGGTCGGATCACTCTCTTTCTTAGTATAGCAAACAAGCATTGACTCGGGACCACATGGGTCATCTTGAGTAGTTATTTGACTACTAGTACCTGTTGATCTTTCATGTAATGAGAAGGCCTAGCACCACTCATAGGCTCTTCATTTTGGACAAGGGAGTTGTCTTAGGACGACAGCACAACCCCCCAAAAACCATTACAATATTGGTATTCAATTCAATTATGCTAGGCAGCTTATTATTTCATGTGCTCATTGTTATGGAAACACACATGTGATTCACTTATTCAGATCAATGAATGTTATGATAATATGCTTTTAGCACATTCATCATGTAGAAAAATTGATCATTAAACAACTGGAATGGCTGATAACAAAATTCTATTATATTAAACTATAAAATAGTTAGAGATTTTGCACTCAGGTATACTTTGCTCAAGGTATTTCCCCTACTTTGCTGCATCCGCTATTACATCACTGCTATTATACATAGTAAATCAACTGGTCCCAGTTATTCTGGTGTGAATAGGTGAATGTATCAACTTATGATATACGAGTAATATCTAACACAAATCAATATTAGAGATAAACTACATAGATATGCAATCTTTGGACCTATAAATCAACAAATCAAATTCCATAGGACGACGTTCATCACCAACTGAATCTAAAAAAGTACCTGTTTGTGAAAGTTATTATTTCAGCTACAGGCAAACTTAGCTAATAGGTTTTTGACCCACAGCGGGTGTAAAATGGTGCCAAATGCAAAATCATTATTAGTCTCTAAGCCGCTGTGAAACTAGTATACTGTAAATAATAATTAATGTGAAACTATAAGTTATATTGTAATGGTTTTGGGTTTTGGTACTGTCGTCCTGAGACGACTCCCGTGTTCAAAATAAAGAGCCTATGAGTGGTGCTAGGTCTTCTCATTACGTGAAAGATCAACAGGTACTAGTAGTCAAATAACTACTCAAGACTACCCATGTGGTCCCGAGTCAATGCTTGTTTGCCATACTGAGAAAGAGAGTGATCCGACCTAGTAGGCTGTTCAGATTGCAAAGTCGAGGATCTTAACAACTGGAATGACCTACCTACGAAGTGAAAGTCTCTGCATATAAGTATAGATCTGTCTTTATTGAGATCCAAGCATGAACTGAGACAACAAACATGAAAACAGTGTGCTTTATATAGTATTAGAACTTCCGGAGGAAGTTCCGGTAAAAAGGCCGACGTAGTGTCGTAAAAAGACGACGTAGTGTCGTCCGGAAATAGCACAACAATATAGTTAAGACATGCATAACAGCATTAGAACAGCATGTCGCAATCAAAACAAGTCTGATGCAATGTCTATTAATAAGCATTAACCTTCGCAGAAGGACACGAAGGTACAAGTAAACCTGGAATATACCTCATGGAAAAGTACCAGTAAAGTGTTTAGAGTTCTGGTTTCTGCTGTTCTAGCAAGTAGTCTAGACACAGCACAGCAACGTTAGTGTTCCTGGGTGGTCGGACCTCGGCCCTTAGGAGTTGTCCTAACCATTACAATATTATTCAATTCATGAATTAGAACACAATGTACCCATGTATGCTCGCCCCCATTAGTTCAACAAAACAGTTGTGAGTCAGTTGAGTCTAAGATAGCTTATTCTTGTTATCCTCTCTATTATAAGTACATGTACATGTATATCTAACTAATTTATTTAATAGCTGATAAATAACAATCAGTTAACTTTATGTAATCAGAGAAATAGAGAAATAGAATACTACATACAATGTAAGTTGGATGGTTGATATGAATAAATTAGCTGGGGGTTTTAATAGCAGGTAAACTTTACTGAAGGTATTTCACCTTTGCTGATCATGCTGTATAAATAATTGTATAAATTCAGTATTATAACCATGTTATACAATGTAACTATGGCACTTTGAATATGCTGTAAGCTGCCCAGTTATTCCCCTCTCTTCCCATCAAGTGCTCAGCTAACAGAGAGGTTGTACATCTTGCAACTAATACAGAGGAAGGGCTTCACATTACCATATCCATGTAGATCGAAAACAAGAAGCATTGAAGTTTTCAAGTCGCTACTCTACAATGTTATTAACTCTGCTTAGCCCACTGTCAGCCATCCAATAGGATTTTGGGTGAGGAGCTGATTGGTTATGTAAGTCTATCACAGCGCGATAGTTCTCTCTAGCCTCCTCATATATGCTGATCATCTCCATAAATCTACCCTTATTCGCCCACAGGAGGGCTTTTTCTCTGTCCGACTCAAAATCTTCAGATCGAGGAAATGCCTCTTCAATTTCCCGAAGAGGTTTTCTAAGGTGAAGCTTCACCAGTGCATAACTGGGAAAGAAAAGGTGACTGCTGTCCTTTCTAAGGCGCTCTACATGTCCTTCTGCTCTCTCACAATTCAGACAATTCAGAATACTTTGTCTAAATTTGCTTCTCAACTGAGATTACTTGGAATAATATGTATGTAGTTCCACAATATACTGATAGATCAGGTAAAGGGACATTTCGAAAATGTTAGGTAGAAACAGGACGTTCTGAAAGCGTTCGTTTAGAAAACACCCATTACAAAACTGTGTAGGCTACATTGAGAAGAACACAACTCACAGATAATGAATTATTTTTGGTGTTCTACAAGTTAGTAGCAGTAAAAACAACAAATTTAATGGTAAAAATAAAAAAATTAGTTGAAAACTGGGGATTGGGGTTTAGAGCTTCTAAATGGTTGTTTACCAAACAAACGTTTTCAGAATGTCCTGTTTCTAGCTGACATTTTCGAACAGTCGCAAATTCGATATACCATGATTGTAGTAGATATAGACAAAGCAGGCGCCTCTATACTTGATACTCTATAGCGTGTATGTGTGTACAGTGTATATAGTTTTTATACTGCATATACATGTATATATACATTGCGAAATATAGTGTAATTGGTATATATAAGGAACATGTACATAGGCTACACACGGTATATGCAATGCACATGCATATGCATGTATTTTGCATATAATTACTAGACTAAGTTTCAACCATATACCTAGAATGCTAATTATTATACTATTATTATACTTGTAATATAATATTAATTAGTCAGTCTCGTGGCTACAACTCCTGCTTCCACAAAGCTAGCAATGTCAGTCCTGTTCAGTTCAGCTCCAGTTTAAATATAGAGCACTTATTACCTCTGCATATTCCAAAGCTGAGATAGGGAATCAACAACACAATCATGGACCTAAATATTTTATCTCCAAGTATTAATTAATAATTATGTGCACGTAGCTTAACAAATAACATAGTGATTATAGTGTAGTATAATAAAGAAATAAGTACTTAAATTGGCCATGTAAGGCTCCAGGGCCCATAAGCCATAATTGAAGGTTTATCAACAGCTGGTCATAATTTCCAATGACAAAACCTATTAACATTGCATGGATATTACTGTCACTGCATTATGATACAATTTTGCAGTAGAAACAATGCCTACCTTTCCATGAACATATTCTTCTGAACTCTGCTTCAACCTCTTGTTGGTGCTGCTGATAGTACTTTATTGCCCACATGTGAAGTAGCACCTGCAAGGATACTTTAGGCCCTATGTTGTATCGGCTGCTCTGACATTCCAAATACTTTTCCCCAAACTCTAGCGCTGTCTCCAGCATTTGCCACTTTTCATCAACACTGCGTCTGTAATCTTTAGCAGAGTGCAAATATATCTTGCCAATTGTCGCATAGAAGTTGGAGCGAACCTTAAATTCTGGATCACCACTTATTATCTGAAGCATCTTGTTGGCACATGCAATTGGTTGGTACTCTGTAGTGCTAGCTACCTTTTGAAAGTTTAACAATTCAGCAGAGCAATATGTTGCCAGATTCGGACAATTCCAGTTTTCTTGAGCTTTAGCTAAATTCGTCCAAGCTTCCACTTCAAAGTCTGGCTTGCCAGATGATACCAAAATTTCACATTCTTTCAACAGCTTTTTCAGAACTTCAATCGTGTACTCATCATTCTTGTTTCTGCATGACCTTGTCATTGTGGCCAACATCTTAAGGTGAAGAAAATGATGCTCCAGCTTTAATCCTTCAACCCCATTCATGTTCTCTCCAAACAATTTAAGGGCCTCCTTTCTAGATTTCTCCTCTTTAGACTTTTCAGTTTGGACCATCATAAACTGCCAGTAAGCATACTCCAGCGCTGCTGTCTTCCTCGGCCCCTCTTTCTCCAGCAGTTTATGTACTTTCCTCTCCGCTTCATTTGCTTTCTCTTCCTGTTGAGGAATTCTCATCAGATGGTAGACACCTTTGTTACACCAGGCATGAACACTATTGGGGTTCTTGGCTAAAGCAAATTCTATGAACTCCCAGGCATCCCCTAGGTTTCCTCCTTGCAGTAACACTGTCGCAGCGCTAAAGTTGGCATCATCATCATACATGCTCTCTTCAAACCTGTGCAATCGCATGTGGTGTGCATCCTGGTGTTGCAGTTTTCCAAAAAAGCTGAATCGACAGCTCCGGAAATAATCTACAAAACATAGAACCTGCCATAGTAATTATTGGTTGCTATAAAATGTCATTGGCATAGGAAATTCATTTTCCATTGCCAGAATTAGCCCAGTGCCACTGTCGTCTTTGCTCATTAGTATGCACAAGCTGGAAGCACACCCTCCGCTCATGTGTTTTAAACAGCATACCATTCCGGGTAGCAATTTTAAATTCAACCACAGCATCATTACATTGACAACAGCATCACGTGATTATAGCAAATATGTGCAAATATATTTACAATTTAATAGTATTCATATTTGATAAGCTGGCGCTATTAGAATGAAGTCAATGTAGTAAACTTACTACTTTCAGGTATCTTCTTTTCCATGATAATATATAGAGACTCTTTTCCCAATGGCTTGTTGTGAGTACACCTACACTGTTATAAACTGCCGTGCTATCAATAAGGAGCTGCTCTTATATCTGATATAGAATTCCCCATGAGTCAAAGCAAAGATCATATGATATTAGGTAAGTTATAAAGTATAATACATGAACACAAAGCAATGTCAATATCAAATACAATGTATACTTACATTGTACATTTTAGAGACTGAATTAAGGCAAACATACTTTTGTCAATGATAATACATACATTATCATTGCTTTTGTTGTCAGACACTGGAGGAAATAAGTTAGTCATCAAATGAAACTGCTCAGATAAAATGCACTAAACAGTATAATAATCTAATGGCTGCAGATTTTTATGGAAAGCAATGACTACCAACAATGTACATGTACTTGTATTGCAGGTACAGACACTACTCATATTGCATGTGCAGACACCATTTGTATTACTGGTACAGACAATACTATTGTGATACTGGTACAAACCCAGGTGGAAAGGATGTATACCAGTAGAGTGACATGATAGGCATACATTTGTGTATGTATCAGGCCCTAATTCTAGCCTGACTGGATGGTTAGCTACATGTATGTTGACCCAGCATATATCTGGAAAGCTGTAAGACTGTAATCTGTCAGCAAGTGTGATACTTTTATACTGTGTAGATGTGGTTTTTCTATGAAATGCATTTTAATGTAAGCATATATGTATAATTTTAAATAACTTGTGTTTAATGTATCAATGATATATAACTTCTGGTGTATTTTTATTTGTATTGTCTAGTCTAATGTAACATGATGTATAGTTGTTGGTATACTTTCATTTACATTCTAGGAGAAAGCTCCAACAATAATTACAGTGTGGAGAAATTATAATAAAAATTTGGATAAACATCACGACATCAGTTGATTGTATAGCCCTTTCTGGAGCAATTCCAGTACATTGTTCATTTTCAATGTACATTATAAAATAGTTCATATAAATAATTTTTTAGTTTTTGCTTCTAGCCAACATATATTATCTTTATGGAACTTACTTCACTTAGGCATTATAAATTCAAACATACTACAATAGTGTTTGTTAGTGTTTGCTATAACTGTTCCCTGGTAAGTATGCAGTTACCATGTTGGTATGTGCATGTTCAGCTATTAGCTAAAGTAGCCATATCTGCTATCTCTTTCTAAATCATTTGTGTTAATTATGACATGTATACCCATATACCCAGTAGCACACATACCACAGTAGATTACAAGTGGCAAGATATTGCAAGCAACAATTCTATATTTTAAATATAAGATGATACTTCATGTAGTTAGAATGATATGTGTTTAGATAATTATGCTATTGCAATTAGTATACACTGGAAGCAGGGCGAAAGAATATGAAATCAAAAATATTATGAAAATCTCTTCAAAAACACTGCTTTCATCACATGGTTGCATAGGTGAAACATAAATCAGTTAGAAATTGAGAAAAAGTCCATCATTTATTTTAGTAACTGCATGGAGCACATTCCAGTTTTTACTAAAAACATTCAAGTATACCAATATCTCAGTATATGATTATGATTGATGGAAATGCTATACAGTATTTTGTCTGTCAGCTGTTAGAAATATAGAAATATTGTGAATATAAAATAGTAACCTGTAGTGTATATAGTATTTAGAGTGTGGACTGCAGTGAACTAAAGTATCTACCTGCATTTACCTGACCACTAGTACACCAGCTATCAGAGAAAAGCAATGTGGGAAACATTGCATAAAAGCTAGTATTAGAGTCAGTAGAGTAAACAAAATACTATCAAGAAAAGGTTAAGAAATATGGAAAGAAACAAGTATTAACTCTCTGATATATAATTTGATATGATACAGTAATATATTTAATGATACAGTAATATTTTTAATATAATACAGTAATATATTTGATATGATACAGTAGTATTTTTGATATAGTACAGTGATGTATTCATTATTTTGTCAATATACTTTAGGAAAAAAAAAACAGTGTTATGTAGCCACACATAATATAGAGCTGGGAAGTCTGTAATATAAAACCAAGGGAACTCTAAAGCTTTACCATAATAATATAAAATAATATAATCGCATTTGCAAAGTTGTCTTCTCTTCAACTATCTCTACATAGTACATGTGCATATATAATACTAATACACAGAGTGAGGGGGGAGGTACCACTGTACCAAATGGATAGCAGTGTATTAGGCTAGCTTAGCCTGTGGTCCTCATATTTACCGAAAGTTGGAATAGTCATTGAAGTCTGAGAGGTATGAGGACACAAACTCATAGAGAAGATCAAACGACTCCTAAAATAAACAACATGATATTTTGTACATGTATGTACATGTATACATAGAGTTCTTGGAAGAATGGTTACTTGCGTTGTACTATCCTATTAAAACAGACATGTACAGGTACTTACTTACTCCATACCATGTAAGTACCATGATCATGTACTTACACTACACATATAGGTACCATGATTACATACTTACACTACACATAGGTACCACGATTACGTACTTACACAGTATGTATAATGGGCACTTACAAAGTCTGGTATGAACTGAGGTCTACTTCTTCTAGCTAACTTGACCTCCAACACAATATCCACCTCTTGTTCAATTCTAGCTCTGAGGTAGAGGTTCATAGCTATCACAAATATACCAGTCAATCTGCTACCATTCCTACAGCAAAACATCATTAATATTTGCTAAATAATCAAACGTACAATGTATATAATTTTGACTATAACAAATTTGATAATAACTAGTGCTTTGCATTATATACGCCTCATGAAATGAGGTTTAGGTTATCATTTAACAAACTATATACTAGTATTTTGAGTGTCAAGGGCTCAAACTCTGGTCAGGGACATGTATTGTCATGGATGTGAAATTGAGTCCCTAACTGCTCAAATGAAAAAATCAAATATTCTTGCATAAACTAACTTCACACATATACAAGTACTATTACTTTTAATATTTTTATTATATAACTAGTTCACACTCAATTTTCCGTTCCCACATGAGCCCCCCCCCCCCCCCGTGTCTGTAAAATTCAAACCACAAGCTATCTGCTAAGACATGTGTAATACATGTGAATACACCACAGTGAGCACCTAATTACCTGCACTGGACAGTGATAACATCGTGACCAGATGTGGCAAACCTTTCCAGTTTTTTGCAGAGAGAAGTAAGCTGATTGGTTGTTGGGAGTGCATCCCGGTCCATCTTTATTTCTATCAGAGTGACATCATGCTTTGCCTGCAATGAGTTGAACATATATTAATCAATAGAGATAATGTGACAGGCGCTGGCAGGTGTTTATCATGTGATGGGCCACTTCAACCCCAAATCAACTAATACAGATCCTCCTACTGAGGAATAACCTGGTGTACCTGCACTCACCATACCTGTCTAATACTGCTATAAAGCATCAAGCATCACGCAAAATAATTGTCACAACTCCTATACATGTTTACACAATAATGGATGATAATACAACGAATATCACTCACCATGCCATGTGTGAGTGTAAGTTCAGTTTCAGTAACACCACTCGATGCCATGCTTGTCATCTCTCCAGAATATGCACTCTGAATGTTGATCTTACCAGATTGCATCTGCTCACCACTGCTGGCAGGCCAGTACAGGTTCTCTTCCTACAGAAGGACATTGACAGTGTGCAGTACATATACCACAGTCTTTAATACTGCTTTGAATTTTAAGCGGTAGGGGGACTTTTACACTAACTAAAATATAATAGATATGGCTGTGCTACAGACAGGACACTGTCACATGCAATGGTTAGGAGACGACAACCCCATATGAATATTACAAAAATTACCACAAATTGACATCAAGCAATATAACATAATACAAGATATGAGTGTGTATGGATATTCAGACCTGTAGAACAACTTGAGTTTACAGACTCGGAGTTATTCCCACCACATTGTCAGTATGCTGTGAGTAACAGCCACAAACAGAGCAAGTTATCTGCCTGAGATGTGCCAAACATTATACTTTCTGTCTAATGCATTATTTTCATTTGCCTGGTGCGTTCATTGCCGCTATGTGTTCATAAACATGGTTGTGGATGTGTAATGATTAATGATAAGCATAAAGTACCTGACAGTCATTGAAATAGACAATAACAGAGCTCTTATTCTCCACTATCATCTGCCAAAAATCCTCAATAGTATCTTCTAATGGTGTCTGTGTAACAAGGAATCCTCTTCTTGTCTGATATCCCTGTAAACCATAAGGTGTGTATAATAAGTAACGACAACAGCACATGTAGATATCTACGTTCCATGTGAGCTACATGTATGCATGGTCAATTCCACACTTGGAGTGTCAGTGTATTATATCTACGGTCTATCATATACATGCATATTGTACAGAGTAGTGAAGTTATTACATACTCTACTTACATCACAGTATACAGCATTGATGTATCCATTGCGTGCATCGCTTGTGTAGGGGAGGATAATCCTATACTTGTCCACTGTAACAAACGGTATAATGTAATACACTGTAACATACAGTATAAAGTAATACACTGTAACATACGGTATAATGTAATACACTGTAACATACGGTATAATGTAATACACTGTAACATACGGTATAATGTAATACACTGTAACAAACGGTATAATGTAATACACTGTAACATACAGTATAATGTAATACACTGTAACATACGGTATAATGTAATACACTGTAACATACAGTATAATGTAATACACTGTAACAAACGGTATAATGTAATACACTGTAACATACAGTATAATGTAATACACTGTAACATACGGTATAATGTAATACACTGTAACATACGGTATAATGTAATACACTGTAACATACAGTATAATGTAATACACTGTAACAAACGGTATAATGTAATACACTGTAACATACAGTATAATGTAATACACTGTAACAAACGATATAATGTAATACACTGTAACATACGGTATAAAGTAATACACTGTAACATACGGTATAATGTAATACACTGTAACATACGGTATAATGTAATGCACTGTAACATACGGTATAATGTAATACACTGTAACATACGGTATAAAGTAATACACTGTAACATACGGTATAATGTAATACACTGTAACATACAGTATAATGTAATACACTGTAACAAACGGTATAATGTAATACACTGTAACATACAGTATAATGTAATACACTGTAACATACGGTATAATGTAGTACACTGTAACATACGGTATAATGTAATACACTGTAACAAACGGTATAATGTAATACACTGTAACATACAGTATAATGTAATACACTGTAACATACGGTATAATGTAATACACTGTAACATACGGTATAATGTAATACACTGTAACATACAGTATAATGTAATACACTGTAACATACGGTATAATGTAATACACTGTAACATACGGTATAATGTAATACACTGTAACATACGGTATAATGTAATACACTGTAACATACGGTATAATGTAATACACTGTAACATACGGTATAAAGTAATACACTGTAACATACGGTATAATGTAATACACTGTAACATACAGTATAATGTAATACACTGTAACATACGGTATAATGTAATACACTGTAACATACGGTATAATATAATACACTGTAACATACGGTATAATGTAATACACTCTACTAACTACTGTGGGGTCACTATACTGTGTATAGCACATTATACAATACAGTATATTCTACTCACTATTAAAATACTATTGGATTTCACTTGGTGCTAGTAAAGGTGCTAATAGAAGCAATGCCAAAATAAAGTGTATGTAATCTTTCAAAGTTGTCTACCACCCCAAAACATGTATTAATTATTTAGAATTGTCACTTCCTTTGGCTGACCTGCGCATTCTATTTATCCATAATGTATTTAACCAGTTAAGTAACAGTGGCATACAGGTTGGCTTCATAAAAATTATTAAAGGTAAAAGCGGCCATGGAAGCTTTTATGCGTTTGGAGATAATATACATGTACATGTAAAGGTCAGACAAAGGTGGAGACAACTCCTAATCTTTCCACATTTTAGAATGAGCCAAGTAGTTGTCATGTTACTGTTCACAATCTACTCTTTGGTTTCAGTTTCAACTTTAGACTTGGTACTATAAATCAGTCATTGGTTCGAGTGTCTGGGATGACTGAGAGTCCAGTTAGAGTTGTGTCCCTCTATTAGACAGCTGAACACTACACAGAGTAACATACCAGGAAGTAGATTATGGTCCCTATTCTTGTTGATGTTTTCACTCGCTATTGCTGTAGCACACAGCGGCACCCGAGCTTGCGATGCAGCTGTTGCCGTCTTAACTTTTCTAAATTGGTCCTCCAGTGTTGATTTTCCCCCTTCACGTTGCTGAAAAATCATACTAAATTTGCTTGAAAGACTGTACATGCATTTACACAATTTAACCAGAAAGTTGTCTTTTTACAGATCAATAAGTTTACAGCAATCAGACAGAATCAGTCAATACGTAGATTATTCAAGCTGCGCTGACTATGCAACTACTCTAACACCACCATTACATAGTCACACAATAAACTATTGTATAACTACACTCAAATTTGAACAACATTTCGACACTCGACAACTTGATGTCAACATATTTGTGTTGAAACAGTATTCATCGTAAGCCAACGGTCAATGCAGTTGACCAGATGCATGCACATTGCTCCCTAAGAGAACACAGAGTTAATGGAGATGATGAGGTAAAGTTTTAATAATATTGAAACTATTATATGCTCAATATTCAATTCATAACGCTGTATAGAGGGAAGATATGATAACTCCATGACACTACACAGAGAGATGATAACTCTACAATGCTGTAAAAAACTGTTTAAGAGTTTAATAAAATTTCCTAATGCAACACAGTCTCCATGTTATCATACTGTGTCCACGTTATTCACATACTACAAGTCTCTGTCATAGATTAATAAATAAATATTTCTCTACTATGTTGGTGATCACTGTGTTCTAAGTATGTAGATATTGTACCTTTCTCCATTTCGCAAGGATTTCAGGAAGCTGTGAGCAAGCAACTGAGGTATCTCCACAATCTAAAGCCTCTGCCACGATCTCATAGAGGAATGCATATTGTTCCTATAATACAAGTAGTATGTAACGGTTTTATTTATGTTTACATGTATGTGTAAATAAAGATATAGTGGCAAGGAGGTGGGTATGCCTATATGAGCCTTCTGTTAGCAAACATCTGACTCAACCTGTTAATACACAAGTGAGGGAGGCGTGGTGATCTACTCCCTAACCAGATACCGTAAGCTAATAAGAACTCAGTCTCTTGGTGTGCTATAAGACTGCAAGGTCTTCCATCCAGAGCTAAACTATGCCTATGTTCACAATCTACACATCATTGTACCCATCTACATGTATATGGGGACATAACTAGCATCAGCTGAATTATAAATAGCTTAACCAGATGGGAGCAGAGCCAGAAGGAGAGTAGGCCATAGTCAATATAGTTGGAACATACCTATTCACATTAATACCAACAGAATGAATGATCCAGCAGACAACCAACACATACATGTAGATACATACATCTGTCTGAACCATCTGAGTTCGTTGACTTCTCATATTGTAGACACACTTCAGTACATCTACACTTCCTTCTGATCCATTAGCCGAAGTCTCCTTTGCCTCATCTATCAGAATGTCGAGACCGATAAATGTACCTGTCCTTCCCACACCAGCGCTACAAAGTAGAAGCAAAATCTAATAACAAAACTTAATCCCTTTACCTGTTATAGTCAGATGAAGCTCATGGCTACAAAGTAGCACAATTGTGCAATACCAGGAATACATAATAAAAGGTGCAGAAAGTTAATTCTCTAATTATAAAAAATATTGCTTGAAGAATCAGACAATGTTGAACAAGTAATTCAATACTACAGTGTACATGCGAAATATTACAGAATGATAAATATATGCAGTAACAGTTAGTTAGGAGTTGTCCTCCAATACACGTGAAAGCTGAATGTCATCTACCTCAATGGTTTTACCTACAGTGGTGTTCTTTGAAATGAGACCGCCCTCAAAAAGAGCTATACTTTCTCGTTTATTTGAATATATTATTTCTGGAAACCATTGTAACCCTGACAAACTATATATTATTAGAATCCTTACAATGTCAGGAGTACTGTAAGCTCATAAAAAATTGAATGTTACAGCATAGCAGTGTTTTCTAGCCATTGCAATCCACCTACCATGATTTGCTAAATTTTGTGTCGGTAGTGGGTGAGTTTATAATATGGTCCTACCATGTTATATTTTGTGATAAAATATTTATTTTGATGAAAACTGAACAGTACACTTTTGGTTATGCAAGTGGCTGCCCTGAAAAAGACAATTGATGTTGATGTTGTGTAAATATCTGATACTTGGTTGGGCCACCATTGCGATCCATCACAGACTGACATCGACGAGGCATACTCACTACCAATTTAGTGAAAAGAGAAGAATTTTCCTCTGCAGTGCAAAGCCAAGACTGCACAATGGTCTCATTTAATACTTTGATTTTAATTGGTTTCTCTTTGGAAAATCTTAGGGCAATATGTTCCCATAAACCTTCAATTGGGCTAGCATCGGAGGCTGCACTGGCCATTTGGGAATAGTTACGCCGCATCTCTGACACTAGTCTTGGGCATTTTTAGCAGTGTGGCTTCTTCTTGGCTATGCATCTTTTGGGCCATTAACAAACAAATGTTTCCTAATTGTTGAGGATCAAGTGGACTCCATTGCTCTCTCTGAACTGTCGACAGGTGTGTGGACTGGTCAGCTTGCGATCAGTGAGTGAGAGATGAACTATGGTACAGTGAACTCTTTGGTTCACTAGTCAGCGTTTATTTATATCTTTTTTTTTTCTTTACATCTCCAATGATTTTTCAGATCCTTATTTTAGTTGAAACACAAGTTTGAGTCCACCTGGTTGCCTCTGAAGTCTTTTGTAGAGCCCCCCTTACCTTGTATGGGTAGGTAATGCTGGCGCTGTCATGTTCAGCTAAGTAGTTTGGAATAGTGGTTAAAGTTTAACCAAACCCAGGCTCAACCAGCAAAAAAGGGCATCAAATCACACACCATATTTTGACACATGAAATAGTGGAATTCCACAATGTCAGCACAATCAATTTTTATTTTATAACCACTGTTTTAAGTCGCTTCATTTCGGTAAAAATTGGCATGTGGCAACATCCTACTACCATCTGATGGCTATGCTTGAAAATAGTTTTAAACAGAGTGGCTCATAATGATCTTATTTTCCTGAGTTTTCTCTATCATTTGATATATAGTTTCATAGGGTTTCTGATTATTTCTAAGCAACTAAAGCAGTCGTATGTACCTAAGGTGTAAAAACCTTAAAATTATGGGGCGGTCTCATTTCAAAGAACATCACTGTATGTTCTGCAATGATCAATACTATTCTACAACAGCAATAGCCATTTCCCAGGACTATTTACTCAGTGATAGCAGTGCAACGATCAACAACCAATAGAATTGCTGTAGATAAATTACTATATAAAATAATATTGAGTCTTTGATTCCATTACAATCAGGATTTGCACATAAGTGGAAGAAGACAACTCTAAGTCAGTGTCATATTGCAGTCAAAGTGAATAATCTTGGAGAGTCATCGGCACTAGGCAATATCACGTGGAAGCAATGGAACCAAACTAAATAAGTGATATATTACCTGCAGTGAACTAGAGCTGGTTTCTGGTGGGACACAGAGTCCTGTTTAACTCGATGTCTAAAGCTGAGTAAGCCAGAGGTCGTTGGCACTCCGTGGTCCGGCCACTGTGTGAAATGGAACTGTCGTACCTGCCTGGATTTCTGTCAGTAATACAAACAGTCTGAGCTATTCATTAGTGGTACAATAGTAGTACATCAGGTTTGAGTTATAGGATATTTCAAGTCACTTTTCTACCCTTATTTAGCGAAACACCAATGCACCCTTGCACAAAATAAGTTGCAACATTGCATTTCGCTTTCTTCTCTTCATAACTTTCTGCCTCATTTCAGATCAACTACTCAAATACCATGCAGAGTGCATGTGAGGCAATCAAATGTAGGGTTTTTCCTTCAGTAATTACAGCCTTCTCAAACTGCCTGTACATCACACGCTAGAGTCGTGCCTTCTAGATAACGTTAGCAAGGAGAGGTGGATTTTCGAGACCGCTGTCAAGCTTTGCTATTATGTTTATGGAATAAGTTTTTACTCAAGGAGTGGCAATAAAACAACATAAATGCATTGTTGTCTTGATGACCTTTAATGCGTATGCTAATGTAATTCACTGTCCACCTGTGCGCAAACCAGCTGTGCACATATTCCACCATTGATAAGGGAAATACTCACATTGTTGAAGACATACTTGAGTTTTCTAACCACATACTCGGCGAACTGCTGCTCCTCCATCAAGGTCACCTGGAACTGTCCAAACTTTTTGGCCTGGTGGGGCTGCTCTGGCCAATATACAGCACATTTGACCTGCAATAGAATACAAGTAATTCATTCTGTCTAAATTTAGTAACAAATGAAATATCTATTACAGTTAACAAATAGTGGCTCCAACAATAGAGTATAATATACTAAATAATGAAAAACAAACATTAATCAACATTGCCAATAAAGAAACTTTGAGCATATAAAAATACACATTACCAACTTTACTTCAACGTGGCAAAAAATACATGTACATTGTTCATGTATTGTAAAGCCTTCCCACTGCCACTATAAGTGTACATTTACATACCTTAGTAGCCTCCACAGGGTTGGTTAGCATCACAATGGTTGACGTGTTGGAGTCATGGATTAGTCTCCACATGTCTTCAACTGTAGCTTCATTTGGCCCTGGTAGTTATATGAGCAAACAACCAGATAAACACCAGTGGTTCAGTTGCGAAACTCAGCTGCATTGGCGTATGTTGCTAAGCAACAAACACAAAACTAACAAACATTGGTGAATTGTATTATGGGTAATTTGATAAGGAGAACAGAGCCGCAAATACATATAATTTTATGATAATATAACATTTTACATGCACTAAAGGTGAGAAAGGAGAGTGACATTCAAGAGAGCATAGATGTAGACAAAACAACTAGCAGTGTCTAAACATGAATCAGAGTAGCGACACAAAAGCAATTTACCAATAACTTCTCATCTACATTGCTGATGAAACTTCCCTGTTTAAAAGTAAATGTAAGTAATACCTAAGTAATTAGAGGAAAGGGGAAATGACATCATAACATGCTGCACATGATGTGCAAGCCCCAACCCTCAGCTGACGACAGTGAGGCTATTAATAAACATATGCAATGATATTTAAGTCGGTCAACAAAACAGATTACTCTGACCCATTGCTTTACACTTTTACACTGTATATGTAATGTACTGACTGTGCCTGTTACTTTCACAGCATGCAGACAGAAATTTTGTATTTAGTATAGCTGCAACGAACTGCAGCCGCATGTCCAATGTAACCAGTAAAGAGCAAATGATCTAGTAGGCTAATAAGCCTATAGAATCATATTTAGACTGATTTCCTAACTTGATAGAAATATACAGTGCAATACATGTATGTGAGGAGTTACATGTGGGGAGTTACCTTGAGAGGCGATGAAACTGTTCCTTCCATGATAGTCCTAGAAGAAAACAAATGGCATCATCTTATTGCAGCAACAGATATATAGTTTGGAAATAGAGTTTTCAAAAAAGACTTTTACTTGCAAAAGGAAGAAATCTCCATATAGTTATAAGCACTTCCAGTGCACAGGTTCACGGATAAAAAATATTGATTAATATAAAGTAATATACAGTAATACCATATTCAATCTGAAATGAAAATGAGCAACTGACCTGGATGTAGTTCGCGTTGACGTAGTCGGTATCATACCCCTCTGTGACCTTGAGAACGACACGGTTGCTGTCAGCTAAGTAAAGATATAAATTATGATTAACAGAGTTGTCTCCATACCTAGTAATTTAATGCTACAGTCAAATTTACAATTTAACTACACTAGCTTAGCTACCAAAAACTTGAACAAATAGAATTCATCCACAACATGTGCAAACTTTTATAATGATCTACGGTCAACTGTAAATACTTAGCAAAATTATAGTTCTAAAATTACCAAATCATAGCCAGGCAAGCATAGCCAGGTAAGCGAGAAATAACCATGGAGTGTCAGCAGAAGACATCTTTGAAACATTACACGCAAAGAGGTCAAGCGTTTGACAATACCTTCGTATAAAAACATTATACAGTGTGTTAGATCATGTGATCACTACTGCACTTCATGCATTATCAACTCACATGCTGTGATGTTCTTAAACCTGTTCTTCTTCACATTCACAGAGAGTCGACCAATTTTACATAGTGGAATTGGGGCTTTAATGGTCTGTAAAAATATTGAGGATGAAAATATAGACAGGCCAAAAGAATACTGGAAGAAGTATGATAATATCTTACAAAGCCTATGCAATCACATTGCTCTATCACCATATTAAATCGACAGATGAATGACTTGACGAGATATGATATGAGCATAGGTACGTATGGTATAAAGCTCCACATGGCTTCCTCAACCAGGAAACCTTTAGAGAGCTGTTATGTAATTGCCCGAGGCTTACATTATCACAATCAAGGGTGAGACCAAGGGCTATGCTATCCACGAAAGGGTTGGCCAGAGCTGAAAGGCAAATGAAGAGACAAAACTAATATGTTGCAGCTCTAAAGAGGAGGCAGATACTCTAGAGAGGGAAGATAAATCCAACTCCAGCAACCAAACAATCACAACTCCAGATACTAATCCAGGAACTTAATGCAGACTAACTACGTGAGTGAATCATAACCTCACCAGAAACTCGTCTTTGAATGGATTCCCAGGCTGAGCCTTTATTTCAGTCTCTATCACTGTATGCAGCTTTGAGATGGGGATGGAACGGGTAGGAACCACCCCCACTGAAGCATTTTCATATGTGTTATCCGCATCACCATCTCCAGAAGTCATGGCTGTCTTTGGCCTAGTAGCAGGTGGAGCAGTTTCACCTTGGACGGTTACAGATGAACTCTGTACACTGGGTTTTACAGCTACTATTTAGGAATAATAATAATACGACAATTATAACAATATGACTGCGTTTACACAATGGACATGTGTGGTAAGATTAGACAGATATCAGTGTGGTACATTACAGAAGTGGAACATACACTGTGGAATGAAATACAACATACCTGTAGGTTTTTCAGTTGGGAATCGACTAGTTTCAGGTAAAGGAGATTCCTGTTTCTTCACACCAGGGCTACAATATATATGACCATTTCGTTTCAACAATGCAGTTCAAAATACTAGCTGTATCAAGAGATTGAGTGATGCCATATCTAACCTATCAATGCATAGAATGACAGGAATTCTCATTCACCTTCTTCGTCTTCTGATGACTACGATTACCACAACAACGACTACAACCACAGCAACTATTCCACCAACAGCACCTCCTACTACACCACCTCCTGGTGTGGTCTCTGCAGCGACTCCATTACTAGTACCACTTCCTTCTGTCTGTCTCACTAAAACAAATCATAAGAGTGATGCGAGCAATCAAGTGTCACACTTATTAACTGCACAATAAACTCATCAATGGCGAACTCTCCATGTCAAAGGATTTTCTCAAGGTTTGGTTCACATAATATACTATTCCCTCAATGCTCCATTTTCACAACGCACAAATCCCAGCAACAATAACTATATTAAAGCAATTGGTTAGAGAAACATCCGGTCTATAATTGAGGCACTTGTTCATCAGCTAGGAATTTATAGTGCTAGTAGTAAAAGATGTCCTAATACTGCTGGCTGATTCAATGATGGTAACCATCTTCAATCTGATTGGCGACTAGACAAAAAATTATTCTAGAAGAAAGTTTGCTCATAAGATTCTAACAAATAACACAAACTCAAGCTATACATGCATGTATTACTACCTGCTATAGACCGTGCTCCAGGTACTTCATAGAACTCCAACACATTCGCTTCTGATTTAGCCTTGAATCCTACTGCAATTCTGTAATCATAGTTAGGATCGAGAGGCCTGTTCCAGTACCCTCCATATGTCTGGTTATCACCAACAATAAATGAAGTGTTATAGTTAGTTATGGGGAATGCTGCTGTTATATACACAGTTTTGCCGTCTAATCTGTCTGCTGTGATGGATCTCCTATGTCTGACTGACAGTCTCTCTACGGCCACCACCAGCGAGTCATACCCTCTCATTACACTCTCTGGAGATGTCAGATCTGGTAGAGGAATGGTGATTGTCTTCTCTGATGGGGTCACAGCATTAGCTGAGGTGCTGTTGTATTTTACCGCTAAGAGAAATAAGAATACTTAACATCAATATTATACGCATACAGTATACTAGTATTGTAATTATCCAACGGGAACACCACAGTCAATTTCACAATGCAGCATTGCACAATGTAGTCACGTTAAAAGAAATGTTTACCCTGAGGATGAGACCAGAATTGAACTTCTCCAGAACTTTCTCCAAACCCATCATCAGGAAGAAGAGCTTTGACCGTGCATCTGTACTCTACTTGACTATGAAGAGGTTGTAAGATGATAGAGTTGGTAGATGAGTCTGATGATCTGTAGCTGGTTACAAAGTTCATCTCTACTTCACTGTTGTATGTGTTGTTGATTACACTGCAGGTAGCCTGTGATTTGTGAAAATATCAGTATAATAGAACAGTAGTTCATATTTCAAAAATATGCATACCTACAAGGTTTTAGCTGATCAAAACAAAGTCATGCGTGTAGTTAGTATTAGTTACTCAAAAATATATTTTTATTACTACTCTTGCTATTATGTCGACCATCATAGCCATTACCTCATACTCTAGAATAGGGTTCTGTGGATTATTGTAATCCAGAGAAGACCAGGAAAGCTCAGTAGTTGTGGAAGATCTGGTTAATTTCAGTCCTTCTGGTGATGGTGGAACTGTAGAAGTGACCAAAACAATGGTGTAGATGCTAGTAGACATGATATATTAGGTTGTTCTTGCTGTATAAATGAACGACATAAACTAGGATTCAACTATCTCTCACTTCACAATGGACTGAGAGTTGAATACTCTCCCCCATGATACTAGCACCTCTTTCATTTTTCATGAAAAATACTTGGCAGAAAAAGCTCCTGGTAAACGCTCTGACTAATAATATAATACGCTGTGTGCAGGTATATTTTTGTACTTTGTGTGGATGTTGCATTAAAGTCCAGTTGTTTGCCGAATATTTTTTGAAACTAGAAAAAAAGATCACTGAACACATGATTGAGTTCAGGTCACTCAAGTACAGTTAAACGTTATGCCATCTGCTTTACATGAGAAAGTACATTCTCCTAGAACGATATGCAGTTAAAATTAAATGAGATGGCCCTAGACATCCTTCAATAAATAAATTAGCTCATTTTATTTGTACCCCAAATTGGAATAAGTGGCATGTTCTGGGCCGATGTTACACAGTATCCCTTCTTGCTGGTGCTACATAGGCAAGATACAATAACAACAACTTACTCACCTTTACTAGTGCTATAGTTCTGCTTCCATATTGTATTGAGATGACCATCCGATAGGCTCACTTTGATTACTAGGTCAAACACTGCTCCCTGCTCCGTAGTGAAAGTCCAAGGTCTTCTCTTAACCTGATTCTCTAATTGGCCAGTCTCATAAGTCAATGTAACATTGGATACACAGTTGTCATCATGCTAGAAACAGAGAAGTGCATAGATTATACACTAATAGCATAGTATTGTAATGGTTTCTGTGATTTGGTGCGGTCGTCCTTGGACGTCTATCGACCCAGAAATGAAGTGCCTATGAGTGGTAATAGGACTTCGCATTACATGAAAGATCGAGCGGTCTCAGTAGCCCAATAACTACCAGAGACGACCCATCTGGTCCCAAGTCTGACCTTCAGACTATACGTTGAAAGAGAGTGATCCGACCTAGTAGGCGGTTCGCTAAGCGAATGACCTGACAAAAGAAAGTGAAAGTCTCTGTATCAAGTATAGATGTGTCTTTATTGAAAGCCAAGTGAAGACTGAGACAATGAACAGTAAAACAGTGCCCTTTATATAGTATAAGGACTTCCGGCCGACGTAAGGTCGGGAAAAGACGACGTGAGGTCGTCCGGAAGTTGCGCAACAAGATGGCCACCGGAAGCCCGACGGCCGACCCAAAATAGGTCGAGTTATACAAAAGCTGCTTATAATGGTCCAATTCATGTACAAAATGAATATCAATGGATTCTGAGAGGTCGGGCCTCTGTACATGGGTATAAAAGGCATAAAAGACTTAGTAATAATCATACATGAATGCACATCAGTATGTAATGGGTATAAACACATGAATACACGTATATAGACAGTAATTAAATGGTTTAACATGCAATACAATTGAATGTGGGTATACGAGCAGCTAGTTATGAGAGTTTGAGTGTCAACTGAGTAGCGCTGTGACAACTACTAGGCACTTAGGGTGCTGTAGGTCTTTGTCCGGTAGCTGGAGTCGTATACAAATGTCCTGTACCATTACAGTATTCTATAAACTGTATTCCTAGATTAGGATGTATTAGTAGTGCAGAATAAAAATAATTTTTTGAAATTGTATTATAACTTTCATTGCCGGTGAAGCGACGTTTTCAGTGATAATGTTGTGATGGCTGGTGCAACCTGATACATTGAACAAAATGGTGTACATCATTGGGGTTATACATGTAGAATCACAGTCATGTCTTGTATAAGAATATAAATTAAATTATGTCACATAATGACTCACCAGATAAGGGATAGATATGGTAATTGTGATCACTTGACCAGGTTGAAAAGTTCCACTTTCTGTTACACTGATATCTGTAGGAAGCAGTTGTCCCCTCTCTTAAATATTATAATAAACATACCATGGTAATAATATAGGACACATTGTGATAATAATCATAGTATAAAATATATAACAAAATGAAGAACCACAGTATTATAGCATACTAGATATGATATAGAACGGTATTAGGATAAACTGATGAATAACAACTTATTTGGGGTGTTAAGGGGTTTGTTTGGCCATTTCCTTTAAATGTGATCCATTTTTAGCAAGTAAATAAACATTCAGCAGTCAGGGGCTCAGTTAGATACCTGTAAGAATAACCTATCCTTGATGGGAATTGGCTGTTCGAAAATTTCAGTTAGAAACAGGACGCTCCGAAAACAAACATTCAAACCCAAACCCCCAACCATATACAAACGTTTTCCAAACGTCCTGATTCTAACTGATATTTTTGAAAGGTCCCTTTACCCCTTGATGGGGCCTAAATCCCGGTCAAAGATAGGCTATTTTTCACATAGTTTTGTTTCAACTTCCTACAGATGATTGAATAAGCACAGCTATCACTAGTGATGTGTAAGTATATACAGTGTACATGAATATCGGCTTCTATAGTAATATCCATCCACTTGCAGCCAACTAATTATGGTTAATAATGTCCCCCCCAATATTTTGCTTTATACTAAGTATTTAAGAATGGCGTGACCTACTAAAGCTCACAAGCTCACTTATTAATACATGTTACACGATCATGTGTAGTACATGTTGTATACAATAATAAAAATTTACCTGGACAGAAAGGAGAACCACTGTTAACTGTATATATATTCTCTATCAGCTCTTCACCATTATAGTTTCTTACAGTAGACACTCTAGCATAGTATGGTAGTTTAACATCCAGGTTCTTTATTACTGTCTGTCTGTTATTAATAGGAACTAATTCACTGTGACAGTCTATTAGTGTGTTGAAGTTGGAGTTGTCTGAACATTCTATCTTAACATATCCACTTCCTGCTAGCTTCTGATTGGATGAACTATCTGGTGTATTCCACTCTATTCTAATCTGTCCAGGTAATACTTCAGAGTGGGATGAGATGGGATCTTCAGATAACTTATGTAGCTCTGTAATATTAGACAACCATGACTGTGTAGGCCTACAATCCATACTTTTTGAAGGTTAAAAATCCTGTTGCTAGGCCTGAACTAAAACAGCAAATCTTGATCATTTATTAATTATAATGTATTGTTAAAATATATCGTTATTATACTTACAGAAAACCAGCTACTTATAAAAATATCCTATTTTTAATTACAAGAGAAATATATCAGTCAAAATTACAATGCTATCTTAAATCAAATTAACTAAAGCATCTACATGTATAAAGCAATTTCTGGAATTTCACAATTTTTGGCGACACTGTCCTAATATTAAATAACATGGGTCAATGGGCCACGAACATCTAAGTAAATGTGCTGTTGGGAAGAAATTGAAATGACTTCTGGGACAAGGCCTTTCTCTACCCGCACACAACCTAAGCTAGTAAATAAAATTCGTTGAAAGTTGGAACCCTGGAATAAAGATAGTATCACCATATCTTGTGCCTCTTAGGATAGTCATTACAGAAAATGGTCAAGAGCTACATGTATATCTACTTAGATTGCTAGAATTAGTAGATTACTTTACATACCTGCTACATATGCTCTGATAGCCACTGCTCTAAGCTCAGTGTGTGTATCTGAAGCTGTGAGTGTATCTACTCTGTCTCTGTTTGGATTAGATGTGCGGATAAGAGCCTGTGGATCTCCAGTTACAGTCGGTCTAAATGAGACAAGGTTACCAGAACAACCAGACTTACTCAGATTCTCCACATACAGAGCTAGAAAATCTCCTTTTCTGACCACTTTTGTAGAGTTCTGGACAAACTGAAACCTGATTCCCCCTGTTGATGCATCTTCCGGTTTCAGTAAAGTCTCTGTGATGTGTCTGTGTGTAGTATCACTTCCTGTTCCCGTCTGTCTCCAGATGGCAGCGTATGAGTCACAGTAGTTGGTTGTACGAGCAATCCTGTACTTCCAACCTACTAAATAACCATCTACTTCTATCTTATAGTTTATTAGTAACATGAAAGCTATTCCTGCAGCCCGATATTCTGTGAGTGCAGTGTTGGTTGCTCCTTTAGAATTATCTACAATATATCATTCAAATGAGTTAAACTTTGTCTGTATTATCAAATAACTGCAAGCTCAGGCGCTATGGCGATACTGTGTGATAACAACCACTGGCATGTGCAATGTATAGCGATGTTATAGACCTACGGGTAAATATCCATCTTTCATTTTTTAGAAATAATGGCGGAATAGGTAAAGTATCCATGTGTAAACATGTTTGAGTAAAATTTGCTACTTTGTGAAAGGTGAGCTCTGTCACTGAACGGTAAACAGGTACAAAATGTATATGGAGCAAAACATGCTGTAGGCAGAATAGAAATCGGTTTACATCCCATCATTACAAGACACACCTGCACGTAAAAGTGTACACACACACACCAAGGGATTTGGGGGAGTATATGCTAGCTTACATCCGTACATATAGCCATGTGTTCTATAATGTCTACTTACCTGAATAACAGAGAGGTAAGTCATAGTACTGATAGACTGTATGATTTTCTCTTTTGACTCCAGGATCGTCTGATCTCTTACTAACAAGTTCACATTGATCTCCACTCACTGCCTTCACTATGGAACTACAGTTATGTGTACTGTCTATATCTTGTAGACAGGAGGTCATGCAATCTCTAAGGTCTCCTATCTGGGTCTGCCGGTTGTACTTTGTCACTCCCGTGTTTAGATAATGGCCTTTGATGGCTGCCCATGGCTGCCAAATACCTACAGTTATACATATAGAGACAATATCATGAGAAATGAGAAGCTGCTGATTATTCACGTCAAAATCTTAAACTCGCAATGCACATATGTTAGCAAATTCATAGAGTAAAATGCTGTAGTAACTAGTAGAGTTGGGATACTCATTCTATATTATTGCAATGGATGGTATAGAATGAAGAATATCATAATTACTGTGTGGAGGACTCCAGAGGGCATGTAATAGCAACAACAGATAAAATACGGTGAAGTTAAATTTTTATTTTAATATAATACGCTCATCATTTGAACTGCCCCCTGAACACCTGGCTTAAATAGTAAATAGCAACCTAACATATATCAAGGTTTGGCAACTGTGTATAACCAACAGCCCTTCAAATATGAAAACTGGTGAAAAATTATCAAAATGTTAGAGTTGTCACCTCCTTAACTTTAAGTTGACTTTGTCAAGCATTTTTGAACCCAAATTACTTAATATATGACACGTCTAATATTTTGAGGTCATGGACTGAGCATGAATGTTACTATGTTAATTACCATAGAATGGTGATCGTTACCCAAATTTTGTTGACAGTCAATAACACAATGTCTCACTGTTACCAAAGTGAGTGCTGTAGCCTCACCAGTACAAAGAGGTCTGATACAACTACTCACCAGCACAAATAGGTCTGATAGAATTACTCACCAGCACAAAGAGGTCTGATAGAATTACTCACCAGCACAAAGAGGTTTGATACAATTACTCACCAGCACAAAGAGGTCTGATGGAATATTTCCAGTTACTACCAGATCTACTGATACTAGCAGTCTGGTTATTCTCAGCTAACAGCTCACAATCCTCACTATCAACTTTATAGTTAACTGAAGCACAGATGAATGTCGTCTGCTGCATACATTGAGCTCTACACTCATCTTCACTAGTCACAGTGATAGTCTTTACAGTACCAGATGTTATGTAGGGCATGAGTTGACCTACGTCTGATGTCCATTCACAGGATAGAGCTACAACAGGATAGTGACATTGATATGATTTTTCAAAATACAATGTACAAAAAACTGTTTAGTCTCTGGGTAACAACAATATATTTTGAATCTGTTTTTGCTTGCAGGCTGCTCTTGGCATGGTATACAATATTATTTAATGTTCATTTCATCAGCTTAATATGTTAATTAAGTGGGAGAACTCGAGTCATTTGGAATTTTAAAATTTAGAGGAACTTATGACTTAAATGATTTGAAAACTTTTACAAATACATGTATGTAGGGCCTACGGTATATATATTGCAAACATGTCAACTTTAAGGGGTTTGGCCATTTTTATATATAAATATGATGTATTTTTATAATTATTGATAAATTCCTTGCTAAAAATACATCATATGTCAACTATAATCTTGAGCTTAACTGTTTTATTCACTTACCATTTGGGGAAATGCATATACCACCTCCTATCTACATGTACACTTACCACTAGTGGTACCACAGATGGAGAGGAGCTGGAGGAGAATCAGCAGTGGTTTGGCCAACATTTTCATGCTTATCATGCAATCAATTAAGAACAATCTACAACATAATATAAGCATGCCAACTTTGGAGAAAAATATACTCATTTGCTGTATGTGGATCATGGAGTGATTACAACCAGGGGTATGTAGAGTCCATAAAATGTGTAATACTCACACCCTTACACACATGTACCAGATATATTGCAAGTCTTTCTCAACTCAGGTAGGGTACTGCTATAAAGGCATGACATCGAGAATAATATTGTTGAAAATAAGAACAATAAGCACAAGTGTGTCAGGTAAAAGAAAAAGAGGAAGACCAAAGCGAGGACTGAGTGATGATACACACGAGGACAAGAAAGCTGTGGGTGCCAGTAGTGAAGATCCACAGGATAGAGTAAAGTGGAAGGTGCTGTCAGCAGCTACCCCACATTGAGTGGTAACAGCTTGAAGGAGAAGAATTCCAATGTTGATCTTGCTATTGTGGAAAAAAGAGAAGAGATTCTATATACGAGAAAAAAGGTGAGGCTTCTAACTATTTTTTTTCAATTGCAGTGACATATATTTGTGGTGGAAATTAAGATAGGATATGAACAGATACTCCAATTAAAAATTAAAACTGTTCTTTTAACTTTTACACAGGAAAAGCGTTCTCATGCTTCTTTATGCGATTCTCAGTGAACAATTATTTCAGTTTCTCATTTGTAAGCAGGACAGCACAAATTTGATGAAACGTCATCACGCTGTTACTGGGCACTAAAATCCCATTTAAATAAAAATCATTACACTGCTCACAAAAATCACCTAAATGTTGTGCAGAGATAGGAGACTGTTTCACAGCTTAGTAAGTGTGCCTCACCAAGCAATGACCAAAAACAGTTGATGCACTAAATGTGAACATGAGCCAATTGTTACAAACGCTTTCAATTTCAAATTATTTTTGATGATTCATTCCCCTGAACCACACAGTGAACAGAAAGGATTTTGTTCATTATAAAACTGGTGGGAAATTGGTATACAGTATTTAATTATTTAAAAAAAATAATATGTACGTAGCTGCTCAAGCAAATTGATCAATTTCTCTCTGAATGGTATCATGGGTGAATGAAGGTTCCTGATCGCCATGAATGGACAGACCACAGGTGGCCCATGGCCCGAGCGTGTGTTAGGTTTGTGTTTAGATTTATAGTGGCCTGATTATTAAAGAGCTTTTTGCATACTTTGTGTCTGGCTGGGTAGCTGGGCAGCTGCACAACATACAGGACCAGAGTAGAGGAGAAGAAGGAGCCGGAACCAAGCACGAGGAGGCTGGGATTTCAGAAAGAGCAGGTCCAACCAACACTCAGTAAACACACGGCAAGGTAGTGTGATGACAGGGAGAGACTTCCGGGGCATGAAGGTGCCGTCAAAGTCCTCAGAGTCAGCACAAGACTCAGTGGTGTGGGTTTGACTCCTATATTTAAGCTGAGCTATAGTTTTATGGAAGGGTTGGACTGCTGGATCTTAGTACGAGTCATGAGACTGTACCTGGAAAGACCCAAAGCCAAGGAGAGTACCTGATACGCTATTGTTAGCAGGAAACAGTAAGAGACTGTATAAGCTCAGTTAAGCAAGATAAATTTATTTAAACAACAGCCTACAAACAACTGAAAGTACAATTCAAACTGTGCTCTTTATACATGAAGTCTGGTTCCAATGCGAGGTCAAGAGGTTAGTCGGTGCATAGAGTTGGTGTTGGACCAAAAAGGAGTTCGAGTTACAATGGATACAAAGAACTCGGATCATAAATATATGAGAAGGCATAACAGCATTGGAAGTAAAATCGAATATTGTGGTGAAACAGCCTCCGTGGTAATGGTACCTAGGCCAGCCATACTGACATTATAATAGCTGACATTAATCACCTATTCTTATCCATGCATTGTTATCCATATTCATCTATGCATTGATTATTATCTTATATATACTGCGTGTCTTATATACATATGTACTAGCAATCAAGCCTTGGGATTACGTTCTATTGCAACTTGGTTTTTCCCACATTTGTAGACTTATTTAGTAATTGTCTGTTCTTACTTGATTGTGAATTGTGAAACAAAAAGGATATAAAAGTGTCAAAAGCATGATTAATTGGATTGCGCCACCATAAGTAATTGGATTATAAAGAGTAGTATAGTTATAAGAATATAAGCATAATATATGTATCCTGGGATGCCCACCACACACCCCCGTCCATTGAAGTCGTTGGGAGACCTTCAATTAGTAATATAAAATAGTGTTCCAGTTAGTAATATGGTCTCACTTAACGGGTGCAGTGAACGGCTTGTAGATGGCAGTCACGCTCCCTCTGTAATTTCTGCAACTCCCGTTTGAGAGGACTCCTGAGGCGAGTGGGAATAGTCCGTCGGCGGTGTTGGAGCCGATCCATCTGGGCTTCTAGCCGTCTGACATACTTCAAGTGGGTCTTTCTGGCCCGTCGGTCCCGAGCTCCCCGGGTAGACGACATAAGGGCCTCTCCTAGGTAATCCTCGAGGGGTGAGGTAGCTTGCCACTCCCGTACATGAACAGACGGCTGCGTCTTAGTGTCCCAGTGTCTAAATCCTGGCTTTTGTTGTAGCTTTGCCCTTCCCAGTTCCAGCATAGCCTTCCGGGGTTTGGGAGATGTATGTGTGACAGGAAGGTCGGTTATCTCACCCTCTGACATGGGCTCTGATTCTTGGAGTACAATAGTCCCTTCATCAGATTCAGTCCTACTGTTGACGGTCACCGGGCTGGAAACGTCTGCTGGTTGATCCATGGTCTGGGATACCTCGGTGGTCACTGGTGTGGAACTAGCAGTGGAGTTGGAATCTTCGGATGTTGGTACTTCAGCCGGCGTCACCACTCTCCGTCTCTTGGCTGGCTGTACTACAGGAGGTAACATCCAGTCTGGCCGTCTGTGTCTTCTTTGCTGTATCTCTCCCCAGGTTGGTAAAGGGGGGGCCACAGTGTCTGGTTGTGAAACAGTCTTCTCGGGACCCATCATGCATGGTACTGGAGGCTTCCACAGAGTTGTCGCCCAGCCCATCTGGCTGTGAAAGATGTCATGGTGCTTCTCATCCACTTCATAGATGAGAACATGGCCACACTTGTCCGTCTTCCAAAGTTGGTGGTTGTACACACTGTCATGGGATGCGCTAGCAAACCCACAGCGACAATAACAAGTGACGAAATGCTGTGCAATGTGAATCCGCACCCTCCGTTCGGTCCCAGGAAATTGGCATATACGGCAGACACTGGCCAGCTTGTCTCCGCTCAGGCAAGCCACCATCCTCTCCGTGGTCTCCGGTGATATCCATTTCACCTTGTCCAGATCCACCTGTAAGTCCAACCGTTCCAGACTCACACGGACTTCTGCCACTGTCGCTCCGGCCTCATCCCCTACAATGGTACAAGGGGTATTTACCGAGTGTAGCTGTAATGCACTGTCTTCTCCTGACGGAGTACCTTCCCGCCCCTGTCGCACCGTTGAGGATGTTATTTCCATCCTAACGACTTCCACAGGTTGAGGGCCTGGCAACCGATCAAGACGAAGACCAGGGAGCTCCAATGATTCCCTAGAATCATTCTCCCTACTCATATCACCCTCACCAACCGCCTTGTCCGGAGGGCATACGGCTGGCAGGGTCTCTGCCTGTCCAACGGACAGGGCCATATTGTGATCAGAGTCTTTTACTCCCCCGGAGCCTCCAACATCGCCCCGAAGAACTGATGTCTGTACTCCCGGAGCATCACCCTGATCAACACTGGGCCCCTGCCGTGCTGGAGAGGCCAACAACAATTGCTCCTTTTCAGCGGACATCTCCGTGTCAGAGACTTGTCCCAAAGTCTGATCAAGTTCACACAACAGCTCATCCCATGCCCACTCACCTGAGTTGGTACTGGTCATGCTGGGTAGAACTCCTGGCTGGCGAGATAAATGTAGTGAGAGGCGTAGTAAACAGTAAATCAAAGTTCGTAATAAAAGAATGACAAAACAGAGAGAGAATACGTTTATACTGAATGGAAGTTCAAGTACAAGTGACAGACAGCGTGCGCGCTGCCGGGGAATTGCACTCTGGGTAATTCGCCCCACCGGGTGACATTCCTTAGCTATGGTCAGTAGCCCCTTATATATCGTCATATAAGTCTTACGCATTCTTCTACTTCCGTCCTCCTGAATTGCCTCTTTTAGTTGCCGAAACGACCTTGACTGCCCGCGCTTTTGAGATTGCGCCACTGGGCAAACTGCCACATTCCTTACTACGCCTCCGCGTACAGATAAAGTTCCACCGTCCCGCAGACTTGTTGCCTTTGCAAAACAACCAAGTCTCCCCACGGGCTGGACCTTGATCACTGGGGCCAGTCGTCTGACGTTGCCACCAAGCCATCCAGCCGATCCTCCGTCGGCTACGCTTAGACTCTCATTCACAGTCCCTGACTGTCGTTGGTGCATTCTAGCCGTAGCTTCAGATCTGGTTAACTGTCCATGGATCCGTTTGCTGCCTGGAACAGATGATACCGCGTCTTGCGAGTTGTTACAGCTGCTGAGCCACGCAACACAACTCCTACTACAAGACCGGCTCTCTGGAATAAACGCAGAAATTCGGGTTGGTTGTACAAATACGTTACAGGGGTTTCCTATAATCCACTTTGCCATTGGGTTAGCTTCGGGACTGGGGGTCGGCCGTATACCCGCCGTCGCACCTACAGTCCGTACTCCCATCTGGCCAGGACCAGGATCCTGATGTGTATGGTGAACCGTTTCGCCCACATTCTGGGTCTCCAGTGGAATGAACGCAGAAATTCGGGTTGGTTGTACAGATACGTTACAGGGGTTTCCTATAATCCACTTTGCCATTGGGTTAGCTTCGGGACTGGGGGTCGGCCGTGTACCCGCCGTCGCACCTACAGTCCGTACTCCCATCTGGCCAGGACCAGGACCCTGATGTGTATGGTGAACCGTTTCGCCCACATTCTGGGTCTCCAAGGGAATATGCTCAGGACCGGGGGTCCACTGGTCGTGCTCAGCCACCACACCTATAACCCAGGTTCCTGTGGGAGATTTGAGACTGGGGGTTCGCTGATCTGTGCCAGCCTTCGCGCCTACAGTCTCCTACTTCGGTTTGCAACCTGAGCTAGGGGTAAGCCTTGTACTTCCAGCCACCCTACCGTTAGTCCGAACTTCCTCATCTGCTTGAGTGTGTCGCCCACACACTCCCAGCCGTCTGAACGGGTTGACACCCTGGTGTGCTTTCAGTGTCAACGCGCAGAACCTGGACACTTGTACCATTTCCGTTGCATCAGGCGCAGGAGTCACTCTGCCACGGCTCTCAGCTGTCTGACATCCAGCCCCAGGATAATCAGTCGGCTGCTCTCTAGCCGTCTCAGGCACTCGACTCCTGTCTCCACGCCTACACCGTATACGCTCTCCGTAGAGTCCAAGCGTACCACGACGGAAGTTCAGCTGGCACTCGTGCCTCATTAGGAATGGCATTCCTAATACTCCGTCCGCCCTGACGGGTCCAACCACAAACGCCTCTGTCTCCTGGCTTCTCCCCACCTCCAGTGGCAGCCTCACGACACCCGTTAATGGAATGGTTGACCCATCAGCTAACTCTCCCGTGTATATCCCGGCCCCCCCGTCCTGCTCCGCAGCAGGGATCTGAGCCACTATCCTCTGGGATAACACATTAGTGGTGCATCCCGTGTCTATTAGAAAGCAGACACGGATGCCTCCCACTACTCCGTCTACGTAGAGACTTTCTCCTCGTAGACCAACCTGGCGCCTGGATCTCCGTCGGCGCCTTCTGAGCCGTTCCCTCTCCACCTGGCGCACAACATGTGCCCGTCCAGGATTTTCGAGAACATCGGACCGTACCTGGCGCATTTGCACGTTTGGTATGGCTCCTCCGTTCTCGGAGGGCCAAGACACGGAGCCACCGTGCTTTCTCTTGGCCCGGACACCAGAGGGATAGCTTACTGGTCCGGGCCCTGCCCGTTTCCCGACAGACTTCCAGAGCCTGTCGATCCAGGACAGTCTCTCCGCACATGTCCTGCCTGTCCGCATCCCCAGCAGACAATACGCCCTTCCCTGGTCTGGAAGGTTACACCCTGGGGTGGAGCCACTCTGGTATTCATGGCCTTGAACTGTCTCAACTCTTTTACAAGTTGTTCTACGGCCTCTCGTAGACTTTCCAGTTCACTAGGCTTATTCTCCACCTCAGTTAGCCGGGCGACGGAAGTAGAGTCCATTTCCTCCTCTACTGTCCTTACAGCATGCCTCATGGAGCCCTGGTACCGTCCCATCCCAGAACGGATTTGGAGATACTCATTACCTGCCTTGACGGCGGTCTCTAAGTCTCCGGCCCCAACGGCCAGGAGGTGTTGTTGCAGATACCCATTCCCCAGTGTCTGCACAAACGACTCTAGTGCCAAGGTGGTCCGGTAGTGTTCTGGCATCTCTCCATAGGCTAGGTCCACCAGTCGCTGAACTTCAGCAGCGTGTTCCTGGAGGGTGGTTTTATCCACCCTTCGGAGCTGCCCCAGTTTCAACCTGGCCTCTCTTGGTGAGGTACCATACCTAGCCCGGAGTGCTTCTACTACCCCCTCCGTGGTCTCGGGTCGGCCGCACTCCCTTGCTCCGTCTCTCAGAGACTCCCTGAGATGGAGAAAGGTAGCGTTCTTCCCCAGTCGTTAGCCTCTGCTACCGTCATGAACTGACGGATGAAGAGCTCAACATCTCCTGTCCCATCGAAATGGGGGGCTTTGAATGACTGTTGAGCGGCTGGACGAGGCTCCTCTAAAAGCCTCTCCATTATAGCCGCCAACCTTCCCATTCCCTCTCCCTCCATTCTCAGGACTGCCTGCTTCCGCGCCCTCCGTTGCCGACGGGTCTCTATCCTTCTAAAATCTCCGGGATCGAGCCAATCCCACCGCTGCCACCAATGTAGTGGATTTTAGAAAGGAGTCTCCCTCCTGAGCACCTCGACAACTCCCTAGAGTTATATGTGCACTCGGCAACGGCCGCCCTGTATATTATTGTAATATTATCATACCTTAAGCTCCTAGCTATTCAGCACAAGACAGATCCTTTGGTAGCGTAGCAATAGTCTATTTCAATCCAACAGCATAGAAGTATAAAAAGGTATAAGATCCAGTAGTAGTAGTAGACTTAGTAATAACAACTGAACTAGTAGAAAAAGCACGCGACTTATATATGGTCTTATATTACAGACGGACCAATCAAAAGGATAAGTGCTTCCGACGGAGGGCCGGGAGCCAATGATATAAAAGGTTGCACCACACGGCAGGTATGTATAAAATAGTGGTGTAATAATAGCCGTTAGTAATTACTCAGGATAATGTAATACTGTCGTTACTACGCAATAAGATTGTCATAACAAAAAGGATATAAAAGTGTCAAAAGCATGATTAATTGGATTGCGCCACCATAAGTAATTGGATTATAAAGAGTAGTATAGTTATAAGAATATAAGCATAATATATGTATCCTGGGATGCCCACCACAATATTACATCATTTAACTTATTTTTAAATTACTTTTCTATGCAATGTTCACATTTGATATTGAATTAGAAGTACAAGTACACGAAGTACAAGTGAAGTTACTCCAGTAACTTTACTTAGGCCAGTAGGCATAGCATTCCATAGCATGCTTTATTTATTTTTATTTTTTTTTATTTTTAACATTTTCTCACAGAGACCGCACTTAAAAGTGCGTAAAGTCGTGAGAACTCGATTGTTTTTTTTTTTTCAATTTTATGTTAAAAGTGCTATTTTTGTAATCTTTTTCTTTGTTATATGATATTTATATATATATGTATTTTTTTATGTTTTGTGATATATGTGTTATTATTAGTCTCAGTCATTCATTCAGACCGTAGCTCTCTCAGGGTTCTGGGTGCTTACATCTCATTTAAAGTTTAGGCGGTTGATTTTTAGCAAACTATGTTGGTGGCATCTTCATAAGGACAGACCATCAAATTCAGAAAAAAATTGTGAACTAAACAACTCAACAGTACTTCCTTGATCACTTGCAGATTGTAGTGTTTAGCAACTTTCAGCTTCCTGGCAATGCGTAAATAGTCAGAAGCGAACAGGCTGCACAACTACACCCAATCTTCTTTCCGGGTAGTTTTGTCTATATGTAGTGATTCTAAGAAATATTGAAAGAGGCTACACAACTCGGACTTAAATTTCCCAATGAGCATAATGCAAATAAATCCGAGGCACACTTATAAATAAATGCGATATAAAGCACGGCTCAAGAATATGTTTGGTTCCCGAGCTATAAGTTTAATAAGAAAACTGGACACGCTATAATAACAATGCGCACGCGCTATGTGAATTCCTAAGCAATAGGAAAACAAGCTGGAGCCGAGTTTTAAAACGTTAAATTGAAATTCCCCACTATCGTGACTGTCTTGTTTTTAAGTTGCCGTGGTACATAACTGTACAAGATGATCTTGTTATAACAACCCCCGAGTTGTACTAACCATTGCAATTAACTTATGAAAGGAGACATCACGATCTGAAACCGAAATGCCGCCTGAAAAAGTGAAAGTATTAGTATGTAGTTAATTTTTTCTCCTACTTACTTTACTTCGTTACTTCGATTGAATTTAGATTTTAGTTCCAATTCTGTATAAAGGTCTGGTTTTAGTGATTGTTTTCTGCCCTATGAGTTTAAAACTTAATTTGACAACATTATTATTCTAAGTTGAACTTTTCTTACATTTAACTTCCCATGGCTTACTCTTTCCAATTATTTTTCTGCATCGGAGTTGGGGTGTGTAGAAATTTCAGTATGTCACAATTTCGGTTGCAGTTGCATTGGTTTTATTCTGTGCATAGAAATGCAGAACGCTCTGTTGATTTGTGATCCCCAGCACAAACCTATAGATAATGAGAATCAATTGGCAAGGTTTTCCTGCTATACTTGCTCGCATTTTCAATCTAAGAGATAACTATGTATTCAAAGTTGTTGATGTCAAAAATTCAAATGGGTCTGTGTGGATAAAAGGGTTATGTAAAATATTATATCTACAATGAAAAATCTTTAGCTTGGTATGTTCTGTCAATAATTAGCTATTAACTATTTTTTAGAAGTCAAAGGAACAAACATGGAAAGAAGATGAGCTCCAGGAGTCTTTGAAGGTGGTCTGATAATATTTTAGGTTGACTGTTAACTTAAATTAAATTTGTACATGTAATTTTTTAGCGATTTCAACTGTAAAGAATCTATTGGTGTCATTTGGGTAAATTATAGGAATAGGCCTAATAATACCTTTGATTAAGAAGGTCAGTGGTACAAGCATGAACTAGAAACAGTCTTCACAGAACAATAGAAATTCTACTGGAAGGTCTAAACTTGGTTACCAGGTTAACAGAAATCGCATATTGTTCTAATTGTGCATTGACTACTACTGTTGTAACTGAGAAATTATTGGGTTTTGGGTAGCCCTATGAAGATTGTTACATGTAGATTGATTATTTTAGCAAATTAATGATGGACGTAGTCAAGGTAAATCCAGAAGCAAACATGGTGAAGATTCCAAAGCAAGTAAAGGTGAAAAGCATATTTGTTCTGCTACTGCTAGATTTTAGAAATATTATCACTGTTAGTATTTTTTTGAAATTACTGACTTAAAGATTGCTTGATGAGAGGGTGTTATTCCCATTCCACCAACTTGAATTTTAGATTCTAGTCATAGAAAATCAGTAGAGAATAGTAGTAGAAAGGACAGAGAAGACGGAGGAAGAGAAAGGCGTCATAGGGAGGATGGTGACAGTGGGAGGAAGCATAGAGATGATAGAGATAGGAGACATAAAGATGATCGCGATAAAGACTCTCGCAGAGAGAAGGATGATGACAGAGAAAAAAGACACCATGAGAGTGATGGTAGGGATAAGAAACACAAAGATGATAGAGACCGCAGGCGTGGTGAAGAGGATGGGCGTAGGCATAGTAGGGAGCGAAGACATGATGATGGAGAAAGACGCCACAGGGATGGGGATGACAGAGAGCGAAGGCATAAAGATAGGGATGATAGAGAGAGGAGGCATCGAGATGGGGATGATGAGGAAAAACGACGCAGAGGTAGAGACGATAGAGATGAGAGGCATCGTGAGGAAAAAGACAGAAGACATAGAGATGATGATAAAGAAAGGCGGCATAGAGATGAAAAGGACAAAAGACACAGAGATGATGACAAAGACAGAAGACATAGAGATGATAAGGACAGAAGGCACAGGGATGACGGTAGAGACAGAAGGCATAGGGATGAAGATAAAGACCGAAGACATAGAGATGATGATAAAGACAGAAGGCATCGGGACGAGGACAAAGATAGAAGAGATAGGCGATCTAAGGAAGACAGTTATAAGGAAAGGAGACATCGTGATGAAGGTGAAAATGATCAAAGACGAGAGGAGAGTGATAACCGTGATGCCAAAGGAAGAGGCGATAAAGACAGAAAACATCGGGATGGTGAGGATAGGGAACGCAAACATAGGGACAGGGAAGACACAGAACGAAGGAACAGAGATAACCGAGATAGGGGAGATAAAGATAGTGATAATAAAGAACGCAGACGTCGTAGTGATGATGGTGATAAACACCGAGAAGATCGTGACAGGAAGCAACACTATGACAGAGAAAAACGTAACAATGGGGATTATAAAGACAAAAGAAGTAGAGAAGATGATAAGAACAGTAAAACTAAAGAGCATAGCAGTGATAGAGACCGACAGCGTAGCAGTGATAGAGACCGACAGCGTAGCAGTGATAGAGACCGACAGCGTAGCAGTGATAGAGACCGACAGCGTAGCAGTGATAGAGACCGACAGCGTCATAAAGACAATGCTGACAGCTCTGAGGAGAATGTTGGCGCTAAAAGTCACAAGGTATGCTATCTATTTTAGTAACGATATTTTAGTATGGTCAGTCAAAGTTTGCCCATGTAAGTGTGTGTATTAGTGTGTGCTTGTTCATATATAAGGATTGATCTGCTGTTTCCTCTATTAATTACTTAAGCCTGTTTTCACTAGGATCACCGGCCTGGTAGGATCAAACATGAGGACGATGTTGCGGTGTTAAAGTGAGTTTTATATTTTGCTTATTATGCATTAACTGAAGCTGCCGTCAAGTATCACTTGATATAACACTAGTACATAGATTTCCCTGTATTTCTATTGATTTTAAAAATAATACATGTGATACAATTTTCTTACCAGTATGATTATGGTAGGAGTGTATATTTGGTATGGCAATTATTTACAGTACAGTGAGATTTTTTATGCAGAGAGACCAAGAAGCAGGATACTAAGGAAGAAGAAGAGGATGAGTATGGAGGGTATGATGATGATGATTTTGAGGTGAGCTTGTAAATATTAGCATATTATTGTTGTACATATACGTGCTGCAGTATTGTCATTGTGTGCTCTTAGGGCTATTTCTGCATGCTGATTGAATAAGCTAAGGATGACATGATTTGGATATTGCCTGAGGATTTAACCTTAGAAATTTGAACACAACGAGTATTGTTACAGTAATGGTAACAATATATTAATGTTGGCTTATGTATTATTATGTTGTTGGGGAAAGTCAACTGTATGTTGCACTTGCTAAATTTTATGAAATGTATTTGCACAGGACTATGATGAAGATTTTGAAGATGATGATGGTGCTGATGATGACAATGAACAGTTTAGAGATATGGTATGTTTATTCCAACTCTATAATTGTGTTATGACACACGGTAGATATGAACCTGTAGTCTACGTCCCTTTTATAAATTAATAGAAGACTACAGCAGCAAATCCATAACTGGGAACCAAACAAGACATGTGACTATAAAATTCCTGATTGGCTGTGTATATGTAGTAAACAATCAAAGGTGCATGATATATGAATTATCAGTTGATTGATGTCTTACAGACGTCTTTGGATGGCATGGCAGTTCAACAAATGGTAATAGTACAGTATTTAAAGCATGCAAAGTAACTTATACCCTAGTAATGACTAACTGCCGTGTGTATGTATGTGAAAGTAGACTTATTTAATAGTTGTGCTATTTTTAACTCACTAACCCTGCATTGTTTGTAGTTAGGTGTAATTCTTGTCTTTTACAGAAGTCGAGTCGCACTAGTAAATCCGTAAGTCTGCTGCTTCCTGTTCTATAGCTAAGTAGTAGACAACTCATTCTACGCGCAGAACGACGTATATTATTTTGACACTTTATTCATTTAATCTCACAAACTGAACACACTGCATACACATTCTGACAAATGGTTGGTAGCTTCATGAGGGAGTGAAAGAGTACTTGGACTCTACTAAGATTCAAATTTTATGATGTAGACCAATAGAAATTGAGCTTTTACTATCGGCCAATAGAAATTGAGCTTTTACTATCGGCCAATAAGACCCTAGCTTTTGTTAAATGCACTCTATCTCACCATGTCTTAGAAGGCGGCCAAAAGTTTATTTCCTTCTTACTCAGCATATAGATAATATAATAATTTACTCTTTGCACTGCTACATTGATGAGCTGTACTGCAGGGCAGGTGTCACTTATTTGTGTCATATATGACACTTACTAAACAGTACTACATGTGCTTGCAAGGTGCTACTGCATGAGTTCCTTGTCCTATCTATACTTTTCAATAGATCCACAGGATCACTAGGCCTACAATGGTGCACAATATGTCCTTAATAACGCAAATATTATATCACCTTGTGCATTCTGATGCACAGACATTTTTCTGAGAATTCTCTATAGTCTATATAATACTATGCGGTTTTAAAAATTTCGTATTTGCTAAAATTAAATTTTAATAGTTTGCAACCGTACTGAAGATTTTGTTTGCAGTTGTTGTTCCTGCTCAGGGATCGCAATTCCCATCAGAAGTTTTACAGTATGTAGTTATTATTATACCCTAAAAGAGGTGAAATGTAATTTCCCATACATTAGTTCTTTTGCCTTGTGCTGCTAGATTAACAATAGGACGTGGGAAGTGTTGCTGGAATATCTTACTCACCGATGGAGAATGAATAAAGAAAAATTTTGTTGCATAGTGAAAGATAACTCCAAAATTCCTATTTGACTAGAATATTTTTGAGGCACGCTTTTTAATTGTTTTGTAAGAAAACAACTTACAAAAATACGAAGCAATTTTGAAATACATGTAGCACTTTGTAACTACAAACCATGTAGCTCTATGTTTCAACCTCATTGTCTGCTCTAACTTATGCAAAACCTGGTGTGTAGCATATTACCATGTATTATCTGTATATTTGATATCGGTGTAATCAACAATGTAGCCTGTGCTCAATGTACATTACAGACCAACAATGAGATGGAGGAGTTGTTTGATGCCCTAAATGCAGAGAATGAGAGACTCTTGGCCAGCTCAAGGAAGTCGTTCAACTCTGATGATGTATGTATTATTCATGGGAAGATAATTCCAATCGTAACAAATTATGAATGGCATAAGTAGAGTAGAATTATTCTAACAAATTTTACTCAAGTATAATATTAAGCTTTACTTGCTATAAATAATATTATACATTTTAGATCGTGGTTGGAAGTATTTTAATAACGCATGTACACTGTAGATGATCTTTTAGGAATTACATGGTGATACACGCCCATATTTTTTATATTTAGGCTAGATTTACAGTATTTTTTATTTATCCATTACTTGTCTATTAGTAATGTAGTGTAAGGGGGTTGAGTGGTGTATGACTATTGCAGACGGAAGGATCAGATGGGAAGGTGTACAGAAAGCCAGCTGCTAGCAAACCGAGAAGTTTTATTAACTTTGTGGCAGCTAAGCAGAGAGACATGAACCAGAAGGTGAGTGTAGGATCCGTTGTGATGTTATCACCATACTAGGGTATATACAACATGTTACAATAAACAGGCACCAAACCGTGGATATTAAAAGGGTACATGTACTAGAATAATTTTAAAGTCAAAATCTTACCAAAAAATTCAATCAATCTGTTTGCTTTGAGAAATAGTAGCTATATAACGAGGGAAGACAACACCTACATGTTGCTTTATGGGCAAAATTATTCATAGCCTGTGCTTCACTTCAACCAATTTTTAATCATAAAGTTGCACAGCAAAGTGCTGGAAGACCACTACATGTATGTGTTATTGGTATAACCTACTACTAGGTGTATGTATTGTTGGTATAGCCTACTACAGCATGTACCTGTGCAGAAATATGATCATCATCTGTTTACTCATTCACTTAAAGTGAGCTTATGATAATCATAGGTCTACACATAAATACTTATATTATTTCTCTGTGTGTGCAAAGAAGTTGCTTTAGGAAAGTAGGCCTAGCGTATTGGTGAGGACTAAGGCTATTTACAGGAACATGACTACAGAAGTATAGAATATAATACTACTTCCTGGTTGCTTATAAATGCCCATGTTTCATGCCATAGTAACACTGAATGGTGTGTGTTACCTGCAGTTGTAGTCGATAAAACTGCATTCGTATAGGTGCACACACATACACACATAATGTAGTATATTATATATCTGGTCTGTGATAGTCATAAGTTATGAGACCATGTACACTTAGATTCGCTGATGTGAAATGTCAGTAACATACTATAGTGTGTAAAATAGCATGTGCTTCTACCATGTGTTGAGTAGTACTGTGTTCTACCATGTGTTGAGTAGTACTGTGTGTCATATTTTGTAAGAATGTGTAACAACAAAATTGGCAACAAACTGAATAGTTTTGAGGTTACTTTTCCTGGAAACTTAAATACTGTACCATCAGTACTGTACCATCCATACTGCACTCACTACATGTATACATGTATAACTGTAGCATGTCTGAGCCATACAACCAACTTCTTAACCCATGTTATACTCCAGATATTTCTTCTAAGATATTTAGTATCTTCACGACCTGTGGGGACCGGCTTGGGTTGCAAATAAATGTTTCAAAAATGGCCGCTCCACCTTGGCCAAAAAGGCTATTATAGGTCTGGGAGGAAGGAGGAAACCATCCCTAACTCATTAGCACATCCAGGTTTCTCACACTAAAACAGAGATTTCACCTTTGGCGCAGGCATGTAAGCCTGCGTCCGCATCCTTGCAATAAAACTGGCTGGGAAATCCTTGAGCAAGTTGACCTGTGGCGAAATTTAGGACACAAAGACACTAATCAACTAAACCTGCACACCTATGAGTAGGCTATGTTTATATGTAGGGCTGAAGGCTACAGAAGTTACAGACATAATATGTATGCAACCATAAACATGCAGTAACTTAATACATGTATGGTGTTGTGTAGTATATGTAGTATGCCTATTCATAAAAATACTTCCCTGTTCTCAGGGAAATAGTGTGCCCCCCCCCCCCCTTGCAAGGAGTTACCCTGTCATATATACATTTTTATGGATTTATGGCTTAAACTGTGAAGTATCTTGGAATAATCCCGTCGGATTCACGGTTTTGTAAAATTAAATGTAACGGCACATGTAGTCTTACATTGCTTGTAGAGTTGCCCTAGATGTGTAAAGTAATCATAATGCACATGTGCTAGTAACTGGATATGTTCATACCTTATAATAATAACATTCACATACACTGTAGAACAAACATACTATAGGGTTATGCATGAGTATAAGATCACAGTCTAATAGTGTGTGTACATGTTGGACTGTTAGTACTGTGTAGTGTCCTGTGGACCTTGTATTGATGGAAGAGCATCCTCTTCACAAGTAGTTATGTAAACACTTCTCAAATTACAGACAGAATATACGCCCTTCCCCAAAATGAAAGTAGTACACACCTGCTGCTGTTAATGAAAAAAATACGCAAGTTTGATGTACGACTGTATTGCCAATGGGTTCACCCATTCTTGTAATAACCTTTTTCTACCCCTACTGTAGCCAGTCCTACAACTGTAGCCTCTTAGTATAGCCCCTACAATTATTAGTACTCACTACTAATACAGCCTTACCACTTCTTGCTTATTCCCCTTTTATACTTCCTGTTAGACTAACTTCTAATGACTAGGTACTGGTAACTCCTGATATTGTTATGTCATAGTTCCTTCTTAATGTCAGCACATGTATCACAACATCTTACATAGAGACTTAGATGCATGACTCTGTGCTGTAGTTTTATTTTACACCAAAAACAAAGAAATACAGTGCATAGGCTATAATATCATCTTCTACCTGCTATCTACAGTGTATATTCCCTACACGACCCTTATGCCATTTACTATCTGTTGTTTTCTACTTGCAATTTTATCATGTCAGCATGTAACTTCTTGTTACACATGTTTAACATTGCACTGTTTAGTATCCAAACATGTAAAGTATCTGTCACCCTTTACTCGGTTACATGTGTCATTGGTTCGGAGTTGTCAACTCTTATTCTTGATATCCTATTATATGGTTTAAAATTGTTATATATATATTTTATTCCCATGATTGTTGAGTTTTTTACTTAATTTAGATAGACAGAGGGATGTGTGCAGTGAACTGAATGTAGTAATAGCTGTAACTAGTAACATGATCCTAAAATAGTTAAAATAGTAGTTATGTAGTGCTACAGTAATATATTCATTTGACTTGCCTAGGGCTATTACTTTAAACTTGTGGAGAACATAAGAAGTGGGGAGGGGGGGGGGGTTAGAAAGCGAGGGACTTTGTGGGTTGCTAAATTGAAGGCATCGGAAAAATTGTGTGTGTATGTGTATACATGTGCCATATGTACACATGCAGTGCAGATTCTAGTGCAGACCGAGTTCTTAAACAGATAGAAAGCTTCCTGAATGTAAACTAAATCAGAGAAAGTAAAGTACATACTAGTCAGTAACTATTGTGATATATGTACAGTGTACACTTACCTTTACATAGACCTGTGTTCCACAGCAAGACTGAATTCAATGTAGGTGTTTAGTACATCAAATCAACACAGTGTGTATGTAGACTTGCTGTTAGGAGTGTCAGTGCAGTGCAAGTACTTGCAAGTGATATGAGGTTTTCCTCCTTGCTCAACCGCTCTATATAATAGTAATTTATTGCTATCAGGCTAGCAATAGTCCTATTATACCTTCAAGCACTTGCTCAGTATGACACAATAATTCATAGAAAATAATAACTACTGCCTGGATTGACTGTCAAAGGTATTTGTGTAGGACAATGCAACATGTGAGCTTAAGTCTACAATGTGATACTAGAATCCTAACAAAGTCTTCTTAATTTGTGCATGTCATTTTTTATTGAATGCAGATAATAATTATGAACATAGATTAGCTTAGGCTCCAATTCTTCATGAAACAGCTCCATGGATGTCTACATATAAATATGTACATTGTATATAGAAAGATGTAAAATATCTTCTTAAGACACAGGCTATGGTATATTTGTTTTTAAATTAATGTATACTGATGGGACAATGTAGGCTTCCATGTAGAACTAGTGCATATATGGGCACGCGGTGTTCAGCATACTGTAGGCACTGCGACCTTTATATGAGACATATTTAGACACTGGTGCATGCCGTGTGTGGTCTGTGCTGTAAATGTACATATCATTATTATATGTCTATTTTACATTTAGGCAGCTTCCAAAGCACGCAAAAGATGTACAGAACTGCTCAGCATAGTAGAGTTAGACACAGTGCACATGACATTATTTGACCTACCTCCTGTGAAAGAATATGACCTATATATGAGCAGCTTTGGTCGCACAAATGCTCAGCAGGTAAATTCTACCATCTTTGAAATCTACCTACAAGAATTCTCTTATGCTTACATTGTATTATCAAATATTTCTTTTCCTGTTTAAATATTTCAGCTGTCTACTGCATGATGAATACATTGTTTGCATTCGGCCAGTGTCTGGTGTGTTTGAATAGTTTATTTTATTGTTACTCCCCAGCCCCATCGTTATGCGTTTCTAGCATTATGTATCCAGTGCATGCCAAATATATAACTACCTGTTTTTCAATGCCTCCGTGTTCCTCAGGTTTATATACAAACTAACGACGACAACCTGGATAGAGACACACAGACAGAGGACATTGACACATCCAACAGGTGGACACAGCACCCTGCAGAAGGTGCCACCGCGTGTGGTCTGGCAGACAGTCAAGGGCAGGAAACTGAGAATACCATCACTAATTCTAAACATGACGAAGGAAAGCTAGCCTCATTCCTTCAAAGAGCTTGCCAGGTAAGTGAGAGCGCTAGGAAGCAGCATAGTTAAAACTATTTTGCACTGTCCTGAGATAAAGGGTTATTTGTTAACAGACTTGTAGTCAGGGCTTGTTCTGCTGTTTTTGTCTGCGCTTTTACTTTTTATTAGTTGATTCTATGAGGTATACTATGCTTTACTGTAACTAATCAACTTGACTTTGAATTGTTATTTGTGTAAATTCTTCTGGAGTTACTGTTGAAGCATCTTTTTTGCTTAGTGGTTAACTCTCTTAGTATTGGTCATTATAACTACTGAATAAACTGTTGGCCTAGCTATAGAATGCTTTGATCTCTTCTTTGCTGCAGGTCGTTGAAAGGCTGATCAATGAGGAACATGCTAAGAGCTCATACACAGAGAAATCCGCAAGCTTTAGCAGTAGTGAAGGCTATGTTAGCCTTAGAAACGTTCAGATATTCAACTCCAGACGGGTGTCCAATTGCCACTTCTCACCTTCTGATAGTGCAATGCTCCTAACTATGCACACAGAACCAACTGAGGTTAGGATTTTTAATTCTAATATAGAAGTTCTGTATCAAACAGTTTAGAAACTATAGTAATTGTATGTATCTACATGTAAACCACTGAGATCTAGAATCTATGATTTTAACTTGATTGTGTGGATCAGTTTTGAAGTGACTGTGTGTGTTAGAAACTTTTTGTCCCATTGCTACTAGCAAACAGATACATGTGTTTAGGCTATTTGCATTAAAAACTTGCTTGTATTCTATAGCTAACAGTGGTCCAGTTGAGCATCCTGGTCTTGCTATCTGCTGTGATGTTAAAGTAGTAGCATTCCTCTTGTTTAAGTTGGCAGATTCCTTATTGGATACACAGTGTGACTCAACTCAGTCCTTGCATCATGTTTATTATCCTATTTATTATTGTAGCCTGTGGACAAGAGGTTAGATAAATATGGTTTGATAGGGGTTTGGAACACCAATGACCCATCCCAACCTCAGAAGTAAGTATGGTATCTAACTAAATATCCTTCTCTTCTCACAATACATTCATGTTTATTATATTTATTATCACTTATATATTATACATTACATGCTTGTATGGAAATAACCTGGTGTAGGAGTTGCCCACTCTCTGCAAACGCAATCAGGAACAGACAACTTTAAACTGTTGTGTATTATCCTATTATGTGTTGTGTTATTGATTTTTTGAGTCAGTGCTCAGTGTCGCTCATTAGGTTTATCAACAAGTATGGCAACTGACTCACTATTCTTCCTTATATGCAAGGGAAATATTGGACCACATAAAAAAATTGTCATAATAAAGGAAACAATACCCAAATCTACCAATTTTGTAATGACTAATCTAGTAATCCATTTTTGTTTGTGCTTTAGAATTGTAGCTAGTGCGAGCATGCCGACATGCTGTTGCTTTAGTCCTATAAAAGCGACTCTTGTGTTTGGTGGGATGAGGGACGGGTCTCTGGTAGCCTGGGATCTTAGAGAGCCACCTACGATGCACCACAGCTACATATGTGGTGGTCAAGATTGGCTGCTCCGGTTTCCCACATACAATACAGCTGGTGTGCTTCAGTATGATAACCATAATAGCCCAATCGCAGCATTAGTTCCTCTCCTAACAGACAGTGGAAAGTCTGTCACTCAAGGTACTGTTCACTTGTTACAGTGTTGTTTCCATCTAGTATATTAGAGAGGTTGGGCTCCACATCAAGTCGTTTGTTGGACACACGGTATATATATCGTAACATTAGGAGTTTGTTTTATGCTTGAAATAATTCTCGACAGCAAACGGATAATCTGCTTAAAGTGAAGTGTCCGATATTTATTTTTGTTGCCTTGATGAATCTACATGTTATTAGTTCATGTCCATGCATTTCCTGTTACAGATTCTGGGTCAGGTCTTTCATTCCAATTGGCTACTCTGGAGAGGAATGGTGTTGTTAATCTGTGGGTTCGTGTGTACCAGCTAATCATCTGTGTATTTCCTGTTTTCATGCCAATATTATATATAAAAGCTGCTCCGAATTTGAAGTTCCTACTGTATGTGTTGAGTTCTGTATAGGACAGTATTCTCACCCAAAGAGCACACTTCATCCATGATAAGGTGTAGTGGTGATGTTGTTTGTGACTAGATTGATATACAATGTGTATCCTCAGGAGTTGTCCTCTTATTCCCTCTGTCTGAACTGTTTTTTCATGTTGCAGGTTGTAGCTGAGATCCTAGAAACAAGCATGGCTGGTTCCGAGTCTGACTTGGGACTGTCCCCTAATGGTAAAATAAAGCTGTTGAAGAGTTCTTCTATATCTCTAATTGGCACCACAAAGTGAGTAGCATAGTTACTAGTTGGGAGAGCCCATGGTTAGCAAAATGTATATGTTCGATAATGAGGGAGCAGATTGCTATGTAGCAACTTGTTCTAATGTGGCGAGTACTATGAAGCCTATAGTGCCTTGTCTAGTATAAACCACACTGTGATTCAACTAAATGGATGAACAGTATGGTAATTTAAATATATAACGGATAGAGGATAGGTCATCATACACATGCATGCAGGTTTATATTTTCTCGAAGTAACATCAATTGCATTTCTGTAATGTTTGAATTACTTATTGTTCAATTTTCGCAACCAAGTTTATTATTTGTTTTTAACTAGAATTGATGTCAACCAAACCTTATGCACTCTTGACCTCAAGTTGAATCCAACCAACCACAATCACTTCTACGTGGCGACTGACAGCGGCATGGTTTTACATCGTACTCGATTTGGTACTCAGAAGACTATACCACGGTGCTACAAATGTGCCGACACAACACCGTGTGTCATTTCAACAGTAGATCTACATCCATTCGGCCACCCTGTTCTGCTGGTTAGTATTGGGAAAAATTATTTCTTTGATTTATTTTCTGTTTGCAAAATAAGTGACAGCATAGATACCCCCAATTGGCAATTTATAATAATCACTTACTATTTTATTATTATACCCTCCCTTGAGTACATTTACATCCAATGTCACAGCGCTAATGGAATACTAATGTATTAACATTTACCCAGTTGTAATCAAAGTATGGAATTTTAAATTTATAATCAAGCATGTGGTGTTAGTTTATGCAAGGAATTTTGAAATTGTCTATCATAATCCAACATGTAAAATTATTTTATAAAATGCTTTTCACTTTTTGAAATTAGGCTGTGGTACATGTGTTACATTTATTTGCTTATAGGCTGGTTGTGAAGACGGTTCACTCCGACTCCATCATCTATCAACAGGTAATTTAGCCAACTCCTTCCTCAAGTAATAGTGGTTGATGGAGCAGTGGTTGATTATTGCCAATCTAGAGATGATTTATTTGATAGAAACTTCATGTATGGAGTGTTCAAGCATGCATATAGTTTAGTTGCCGGAATATTCTATTCTCTACAGATATGATAATTCTGATCAAGTCCGTATAGTTCGATGGATATTATTATACTCAATGCTTGTATAATCAACTAACAGCGTGTTATATAATATTATTATTTTGTGGGCTCACTGTTAGCTGTAATTTGTTAGGTTTGTTATTAAATATTATATGTATTATTTGACCCTTCTAGAATCACCTATCATTGTCTGGGAATCGTCTACCAATGGTTCGGCCATCAGAAGAGTTCTATGGTCCAGGAGTTGTTCTTACATTATATTTGTTTTGGATTCAAACTCTATCATACACATGTGGGACTTGCTACGCAACGATGCCGAACCTATGGCCTCTGAACAAGTATCTGATGCTAATAGCAAGTGAGTATTTCCTGTGATCCTCTATAGCACTTTATATAGAATATTCTTTTCTGTTGAAATATTGTGTAGTGTATTTATTCTATACTATTTCTGTTATGATATTATAATGTGATGTTTGTGATAAAAACCATAATAAAACTGCATTGACCTCCAAGGCATTTGAACAGTGCTATATGACTAGGACATAGCCTTGTGTGCATTAGATTATGTGCTGTTCATAGTCGTGTTCCTTGTGTTATAGTGATACTATGTTGTAGAGCCATAGATATGTGTCTCTCTGATGAAGGCCAAAGTCACTCTCGACCCAAAATGGTGAGCATATGTATTATATTAACTCAGAGCCTATTAATACTAATTAAAAGTTGCCCTCTCTCAGAGCATTACTTCTGATTATAATCAATAGCTTATGAGTTGTAGAGCTTTGGTGAGGTTGTTGTAGAATAAATTTGTGAAGACTTGACCACTCATCAAACACATTCCTCTTGTAGTGTTTAATTTCTGCGTGCACAAATGTAGACATCTTAGGTGTTTGTGTGAGTCAAGTGTCTCTGCTATAAGGCACAAGTCCTAAAACCACCTCCTTCTGCAGTGCTGTTATTAAAGATATTGTATAGTATAATTTTTGTATTTCACTTCCTTGTCACTGACAGGGTGAAAAATTTTAATTTTAGTATGAATATTTCATCAGATGGGAGTTGTGGTTCCCTTGATGTAATGAGGAGACAACTCCATATATTTATAGCTGTTTTATTGAACTACCACTACACTTATACACTGTAGGTGGTGACTTATGATGATGGTAGAGTACAGGTTCATCTACTTAGTAGTCACGTCAGCAATCTACAGCCAGGAGAGAATGAACAGTTCTCCAGATTCGTGGAGCATCTTTGAGGTTCACCAGTTTCCATCAGTCACTACACAACTATAGAAGATGATACAGTACCACATTCCATCAGTCACTACACAACTATAAAAGGTGATACAGTGCTAAATTCCATCAGTTCTTTGCTTGATAACTTCATCTATTTCTTTCAGTTTAGTATCTACTACTACTACAGCATAACTATGTGGCAAATTGTGTTTTGCGCTTGGATCTGTTTGTTTTGTCGACCTTTAATTTTTAGCCCAGTGGGCAGGACACCCATAGACTTCTAATCTGTGGAACTCATGATATACTCCGTCCATTATAACTAATCATGCTTCCTTTTTATAAAGGGCTAACCTATTCAATACATACATGTATAATTTAAATCTATTATAAGGATTTTTATATTCTGATAAATATTTATTGTTTTGAATAAATGTTGGATCAAAAATGGCCAACTCAAGCATATGGGTGAATTGTGGCAGTAATTGCACACCATCTACAATTCAATACCAGTGAAAAACATGTAGTCCAGTATAATACATGTAATTTCTGGCTAGTATTATGATAGATAAATATTTGGAAGAGGGGATAACTTCTTCATAGTAAACGTGCCCCTACTACAATGTACATGTCCATGGACATTGCTTAGCTTTTAGAGTAGACTTGAATTATACACTACAATGCTTGTTTGCATCTATCTCACTACAGGTATATCGAAGAAAAATTCAAAGTAATTATATTAAGTACATATGGCGGAACCACATTAATATGGCTAACATCATAGAATAGCACTGAGAGTGTAGCTCAACAACTTGTCCCAAATAAGTTACTAGCTACAAGACTAGATTCAGCTGACACTAGAGGAGGAACTGCTCTTCTGCTCACTATCAGTCACTGGTTTCTTACTCATGGGTAAGAGATTCCTATAGAAGGACCAGGTATAGTCAATCATAAGCTCTTGAGTGATTTCTGGCAACTCTCCAACTTGTCGCCCTGGGTTACCAGCAAACACAGCAAATGGTGGAACAACTGTATCTGGGGCAAGCACTGTCCCATCCATGATAGCACAGCAGTCCTTGAGCATGCTCAGTCTGCCCAGTACACAGTCCTTACCGATGTGAACGTAAGAGCCAACCTGAGCACAGTTCACTATAGAATTCTCTCCAATATATACATGTTCCCCTATGAAAACAGAACGGAACTTGGTACAATTAGACCACACACTACACAGTTTTATTCTACAGCAATGCCAATGATTCCAACAATTCTACTTTACATGAGGGCTGAATCAAGCTTCCTCAGACCAATGAGGATGCAGTAGAAATCTTCCATCTATCTTAGTATGGTCAGATAGTAGAGTGATAAGCCTATGTAACGCTGGTACAGTCAGTAGTTTAGTTATTCTATACCCAACGATTGCTCACTCTCAGGTTAACCTGTGTAGACATTAACAGAATCATCCAATTGTATCAGCTTATTCAGTATGCTAATCAGCAAATGATATGTATATAGGAATGAACTACCTCTATCTCACCTATATACAGAGGAAAGAAGGCAACTCCCTTTGCAAACTTCTTGAAGGGTGGTCGAAGGATTGCATTTTCCCTTATGATGGTATTCTTCCCGACTTTGAGGCTGGCAAGGTCCCCTCTCAAAATACAACCTTCCATAACAATAGTTTTGCCATTAAGCACTATGTTTTGGCTGCCTGCCAATGTAGAAAGTTTACTGACTTTGTTACCGGAAGCTGTCTCTATATATTTATGAGAGTGGTGGTATATAGGTGCTGGGTCCATACTCTACTCTAGAAATAGGAATGCAACACCCAAATGAAGCAAAATTCTACCGACACAGTAACAACAACCAAGAACCCATACTTCAGTAAGCTATACTACGTCGACACCGAATGGAAACCATCAGCGCCAATTATAATTAGTAGGCTGCATGATGTCCAATTAACTTTGTACTATGTAGCCTATTCTACAATAGGCCTACAAATAGTTAATTATTCAAGGTAGACATCAATAATTACTCAAGTCATGTATGATTATACCATTGAGATATTGGCCTCAGTCTGTTATTTAACTTTCAACTTCATTTAACTAGTCTAAGCTGCAATATATACATACATGTACGTAGGTCTATATTGTGCAATGTAATTCTCCACTGTTGATCTGCTGCACATCAATTTAAATATATATGTAGGTCAGATGATAATCAAACTGCAAGTGTAAATAGTAATAAGAAGATGGATAAAAACTGGATCTGAGTAGATATTATTTTTTAACCTTTCACAGCTAGGCCTAATACGTTTGGCCTACAACCTCCAGCATTATAAACACTAACCAATACTGTGGCTAGGTATACTTTGTTCTTGACCAATTACAACTATCATCCACCCAGGCGAATTAGTTAATTTTCAACTGGTAGAATCTGTAGGTCTATAACAGCGGTAGGTGTAAATTTTCTATAATATACCTTTAACAACCAAAATAGACAACTCCAATCTCACTTGCTATTATGGGACAATTTTAATTACAGATGAAACAAAAGAAAAACAGTAATTTATACCATTAAATATATAACAATATATACAATAATAATTACAATAGTATAAGCCATGAGTTTATAGTACAACTGCACCAAAATTACAATTACGTGCGTTGAATAATTATGGAACATTTATCAATTATTTACTTCAATTTCCAGTTACATTAAATTATTAAATTGGATAAATAAATAAAAGTAAACTTATTATTATTTATAACAGTTATGTAATATATTATTAATAAAATAATTATTATTGACTTAGATCTACATGGAGTTCATCGTCAGTGCTTTGATGCCTTGTACTCTAGACTCTAGTTGAGGCAGACATAGAAACTTGTAGTCTATGAGCTCTGCACTCTCCGGTGCCCAGTAAAGGCCCATTAGTACCATTCCAAGCTCGAAGCTGCCGTTTGTTTCTCTGTATTTTAATTTTGTTTTGGATAATCACAAAAATAAAAAAATTGTATAATCATTATTATTAATTGTTATTACTTATTTATTATTATGAAATAATACAATCACTAATGATAAAATAACGATAATGTGATAGTAAATATAATATAAATACTAAATAAGTAATAAAAATAAAATAAAATCACGAATTTCATTTTTAAAGTCATTCGTGATTCTATAATATAATTGTAATATGGTAAGTACCATAAGTCATCAATACTTGAAAGAACTGAGATGAAATGGCATAAAATAGAAAACCGTATTCTATGCTATTCAATGAGTAAGAGGGTGTAACAAAACACTACAGTGTTAGTGTTATAGTTGGTAAATTAAATGATAAGTAAAGAACAATTTTAATTTCCAAACCGGAAATTTATTATCAACCTTGACCTACAACGAAAGTTTGTAATCAATTACTCACTAGAGTACGGGCGTTCTCCGGGGACCCGGTGGCATCAACCTTCTGTTTTTCAGTTCTCAGTCCTGTAATTTATAAACAAACTGGTGAAATGGCTGATGAGAAAGTTGTAGTCTTTGAAAATGTGCATTTACCAGCTCAAGGATTTGCACACATGGAAGAGATCAGACGAAATGGGAAGCTCTGTGATGTAACACTGAAGGTATTACAGGTTTTAACTGTAGCAATATAGTTTATTGAGCCTACTAAGCAGTCAGGATTGATTAAAATAAAAAATAAAGTAAAAATCAACTCATGTTTAATCTCGAATCTGAATCTAAGCCTGAACTTACTGTTACTTCTTAGCTTAGTCTTTAGTTATTTGTTTGAGAAAGTAACCAGTAAGTTACTAAATTGAGAACCGAAAATCAGTAGGGTTAAGAGCTTACAAAACGTTAATTCACTGACAATAAAACACTCTGAGACTGACTCTAAACACTCTGAAACTGACTCTAAACAATCAAAGTAAAGCAAGTTAGGAAAAATCTGAATTGTTTTATATTAGTTACTGCAGGCCTGTTAGCTGTATAGGCATGATCTCAATGTCTTGACACTCACATTGCACACACAGAAGTATTCAAAATAATTAATCTCTTTGCAAGTGAATAGCTTACTTTCACATTGGATGACTGGAGTTATTTTTCAATTTTTTCCACTTTTACTCTAAGGTTGTAGTAGGCTTACATGTAAAGAGTTTCCAGAATTGTAGTCTATGGAGTCCAAGCTTGTAGAGTTAATTACATAGAATGGGTTGGATAGGTCAAGTAGGAGTTGGGATAATTATGCTGAGGTTTGTTTTAAACTCAGTCAAATTTCTTCCAAAAGTAGTCCCTGGTTTCAGTTATTCAATGACAAATGTCTACTCAGACAAGTTTCAATGTTAATTTGATTATTTATTTCATGCTAACATGCTAATAATTATGCTTAATAATTATGAATGCATTAAAATAATAATCATAGAAAGACCATTTTCGTAACCTAATAATTTTGCTTTTTGGCCTAGCTCTGTAATGCCTACTGTCAATCTTAGTATATATGCTACAATGTCAGCCATGTGCTACTGAGTGTTAGGTAGAGCATTCACTGTAGTTTCTGTGTAGTATACAACATGTACTATTGAATCTCCAATTAGTATGATAATATGATTGCCATTTGTTTGTGTGTTTTAGTGCTTAAACCTCCTTTAAATATTGGCTGCTGTGTGATGAATTATTCATGAAAGGAATTTAGTTTCCACATTATGCCTACTTTGTACACACTGTGATGTTATAGCTGAGCAGGCTGATTTCTACACAGCTTGATATAATATCTGATATTTGACCCTCAATATGAGTTGGTTTAAAATCTTTTTATCTTTTTTAGAAATTTCAAGTTTTCATTACTGGCTACCTAGTTTTCTATTGGGTTCACCAGTTTCCTACAGTGTTATTTAGTGTTGGTTATTGATTGTAGTTAATAGGTAGGCCTATATAAGCAAATGTTTTATTTTGTTTGAGCCTTAGGTGCTCCAAGCTCACCTGGGGATAAGTTTGGACCAGAGGCTGTTATTATAGATAGTAATGTCAGTTGGTCTGAAAGTCACAGTTCTAGTCTAACTTGCTGCCTCAGCATGATGTTCCTTTACTGTATAATGTTGAGTGAGGAGGTATAGCCTACAGTTTGTTGTGTATTTGTATCTGCTGTAGTGTGCTATTGGATTTTTGGCTCAATATGAGGGGTTCATCTGCTATCATAGCAACTAAAAGAACCGTGGAAACAGTAAAGATGGATATCAAACTGAAAGTGGCCTGAATTCTGTACAACATAAGATAATACTAGGACTTGGCCAAGAATAGTATGAGAATGTTTGGTTTTAGTTTCTAATGTTGTGTAGCAGATAAGGATGTTATTATTGCATAACAGCTCCCTATCGTCTGGGAATTTGTCTACTGTATGATCCATCTGCCCATCTGCTGTTTACATTGAGCTTGTATCACACTAAAACCCTGACACCTCACTATTATGGGCCCTTAGATCAACGTTCATATTGTAATAATGTAGATGTAGTGTCTGAGAAGTTTACTTATTAATTATACCGACTACAGCAGCAGCACATGATTGTGACATTAATTACAATTATTATGTAACAGCTGATATAATCAGCTGATGGAGTATTCATCAACCACGTATACCAACCTATACCTACATGTACATTGTCTCATGGAGTGTTGTCACCTACATGTACAGTGATTGAATATTTTTGTAAGGATTCACCTTTGGCCATGCACTCCTCACAACCTAGCTACAGTAGCTCCCAATGGTATTCTATTTTATACTCTGCGCTTGCACAACAAGGATAATTTGATATTAATTAGATATAATACTATATATAGCATATTATAAGGTCAGGTGGCCAGGGCTCCAATGGGCTGGAATACGTAGTAGATCATAATATACAAATTATTTCGCTGTTGTACTTCATGTCCCCCATGTTGTACTGTTATATTACATTAACTTCCCACTAATGTACTTTTAGGTGCCCTGTTTTACCAGAGTGTTCAATGTGCTGTGGAACACTGTGTTTATTGTTCTATGCATGCTTTATCTTAGACCTAGACTAGGCTCTGACTTGAAGATGCATTGCCTGCTATTCGTCCAGCACATAGTAGATAGTTGAGTGTCAGTTTTGGTTGCCAAAGCCTGTCTTTGATGTTGAAGGTATTTAAGTTATTCATAGTGGAAACATATTCAGCTGCAGGTGCTGGTTTATATCATACCTACAGTGTGTACATGTTGAGCACCTTACTAGTAAACTTACAGCTATTCACAGTACTGCTACTACATTATGTCGTATCTGAAGGTATGGACTATCTGCATATACTGTATGATTTGAGGTAAAGTAACCATGGTTTAACCCTTCACTGTATTATTAGTCATTCTAATATGTACTTTTACTTCCTGTCTCCCATGGTTACATGGGACTCATCACAGCTAAGCTCCATTGTAGCCTGTCGTAGGTACTTACGTTCAGAAGGAAATAAATCATTGTTGTAGCATGATTGTACATTAATATTATACTAACACAGGTGTGCTTTGGTTTGGTTGGATTGAACTAGGAGACACAGCTGATTAATATCTTCCTAAATCACTTTCTGTTCATACTTTGTTGTCTTGGCAAACTGTCCTTCTGGTGTTAGTAAACATCAGCTAATCTCAGCCAAGCAGCTTCTTCATTGGCTGTGTGCTATAGTTGTATCTATAATACCATTGGCTGTGTGCTATAGTTGTATGCCTGTTAATCCCATTAGTATACTCATTTCCAGGTCAATGTCAGGCTGTAAGCTCCTTGTTTGAGGATTTGATTCAATCTACTGTATTTTGTTTGCACAGTAATCCATTATTGATGTAGGTGAAATCAAAGTCAGGTTTCACTGGTAGGCCTATTTAGCAATCAGTGTCATTGGCTAATCTCTGGTAGTTAACTGTCCTGGCTGGGTGGTTGCCTCACTAGCCCTAGCTGACTCTCTGGACCGTGGCCCATACACTCCCTCTGGGGTTTATATGTGCTTTTTGTGAAAAGCACATTTCCTGAGTTCATTAATAAAGGTTGAATGTAAAATATTTATCATTCATCTTCAGGATTTCTACCAGTTATCCTATTACTATTCATTATAATCTTGGCGGTCTGTTGGCACATAGAATACTATAAGGTGCTGGTATTATGGTGGTTTGATAAGTATTACATGTATGTTGTCTTGATAACTTCTTAGTTCTTCAGTTTGACCCTATTTTATTGATAGTGTTACATTAGATTTACTAGGAACTTATCAATTAGTTTATGGTTAATGCACCCTACTAATACAACATACAATATAATATGTACCTATCCAATTATTTTTTATTGAATTTGAATTAGATGGTAATTTCATAATAAACCTTTTTTTATTATTACTCCTTATATTTTATATGCTAAGCCTTGTATGCTATGGAGTAGTGAACTATTAGTCTGAAATTGTCCTCTTTATTTTGGCATTAGAAGCAGCCATTGTTCTTCACTGAAATTAGTAGTATAAGTTGTCTTCTCTTTATATTTTGGTTGATAGCCCTCACCCGAACCATAATCATAGAGCTAAGGCTATCTAAATGTATTCACCACTACACTGTCCACAGAGTGTTAAGTATATATAAATCCATATAGTCTATATGTGGTTATCAGTATCAATTGTCTTTAACTATCTGCTAGGTTGGAGATGAGAAGTTCACAGCCCATAGGATAGTCTTAGCTTCTACAATACCATACTTTGAGGCCATGTTCACCCATAATATGGTGGAGTCCAAACAAGAAGAGATCTGCATGCAAGGAATAGAGGCTAGGTATGTATTCCTTACTACTGATGTGAAGCTTTATATACATGTACTTGATCTTTATGCCAGAATACTATCATTACTGTGACTGTTGTGTCAGTCTACACAGCTTCATGTTTATGTTTATAATCTTAATTCCTGACATGTTCCCACATTTACATAGAATACTGGCTGTTCACATGCAGGGTTTATGGTATAAGTTCCAGAGTTGTGGCCACTGTGTGACTTATGCATGCTTGATAGACCATAGAATAAAAAGTATCCAAGTCCACCTAAACCACCCGCAAAAAGAATGACATCCTGATTTATGTTATCCTTCTCTTTAAATCCTTTCTTCACTGGCTAATAATATTGACCAATCACCACCTCAACTTGTCCTTGAAGTTCTTGCTCAATGGTATCCCATGTGGTTAACTTACGTCGCAGACCTTCACAACCTTACGGTTGGCAACCGACTTGTGGGGAGTTAGAGCGAGATTTCTATACATTGTATATACCCTCAACCTTGCAAGTCTTCACAAGTCGTCTCCCACTGTACATGTATATGTCTACATTGTATGGAGTTATCCCTCCTGTTATTACAGTGCTCTGGAGTCTCTAGTCAACTTTGCATATAGTGGTAAGGTACAGATAAGTGATGATAATGTGCAGTCCCTGCTCATAGGTGCCAACTTCCTCAACCTCCACGAGGTGAAGAAGTCTTGCTGTGAGTTTATAACAAACAGGTAAGCTGACTTACTTTAGATATCAATGTATAAAATTGACTCCTTTTTATATCTATTGTTAATCTTTCCTAGAAAGAAAGAAATTTGAAGCGTAATTATTCACCTGATATCGCGTTAGTAGACTGTGTCGTGGTAGCAGTATATTATACTAATTTCAACAGTGGTGAACGCATGGTTGGTTTTGCCTGTAGGCCTACATTCCTACATAATATACCCTATACTAGGTGGAACTCAGCCACTGTGTATGTTTGTGATTCTAAGGCTGAGCCCAGCTAATGTACTTGGAGCTAGACACTTTGGAGACCAGCTGATGGAGCCCAGCATAGTAACATGCTGCAACTCATATATAAACAGACATTTTACAGACGTAGCAAGGTGAGATAACTCCATATTTATTAAATGGAAAGTGTTTCAGAGCCAAGACAGTAGAAACCTATTTCATAGTTGAAATCTAGATTATATTGTTCTAATATGGCACGTTGGGTAGAGGGTCTAGTTAACCCTCCCTGATATGATATTACATTGCATAACTCACTAGTTTCACTACAGTTTGGTTATTTATTGTATACTCTATATTGCAACACTTGAATATACGTAGCATAGTATGCAGGTATATACTAACATAATATTAATAACGGATGTTACTATGTATTACACGCATGCATAATGTAGGCATATATATCAATAGTACAATCCAGGAGATACATTATTATATGCTAACCAAAGTACATGTGTTATAGATTCTATTGTAAACCAAACTATCACATTACAAGTTAAGTGTTTAGTTATACATTATTTAGTTGTATCACTTGTAGATCTATTGTATTGATCTTTCCTTTAGATTCCATGAATTCTAATGTATGGGATCATGATGTGTATGAGATATTATTATATAGTAGGAAATAATTACTAATATCATTATATTCTATCATATACCTTTGCAGTTATATACTGGTATGTATGTACATGTATGTTTGATGGATGTACTCAGTTGGCATGCATACAACATTGTATAGTATGATATCTTCTCCTATCTAACCTGACTGATGTAATGTTTGCTCACAGCTGTGAAGAATTCGATCACCTCTCCAAATCAGATATCATAGACATACTATCTAGAGATGAGTTGAACATATCATCAGAAGAACAGGTATTACATGTATATCTATGTCTATGTTCATCTATTAGTGCATATGTACTTATACACATATTGTACTAGTGTGACTGCCGGTAAAGGAAGCCATAATATCGCTGTTGACGAGTAGAATTTGATGCCATGTTTTATTGCAGTGATCGCAGGGTTAGTCTCTGATCCTGATCTGTGTTTATACCTTTGTATATGAAATACATTTACAAATCTGTGCACTAATACTGATGAACAATACAACTGTGCATGTTTATGTTAGGTTGGAGTTGCCTTCCCTTTAAAATACATGGAGCGCAACTCCTGTATTCAACAGTATATAGTGTACTAGTTTTTATCATATATAAATTCATTTTAGTTCATGTATTATTACAAGTATAAACTCTATATTAGGTTTTTGAAGCGGCAATAGATTGGGTAAAGAAGTTTCCAGAACAAAGAGTTGAGTTCCTACCAGATTTAATAGCTCATGTAAGGCTGCCCTTACTCACCCCCCATTACTTGGCAGATGTTGTGGGTGCTAATTCACTTATCAAAAACTCTCTTCCTTGCAGGTATGAGTGTTATTTCCTGTATTTGCCTCATTTAGTTTTGGTATTAGGCACTTAAATCTTGAGTCAGCAGAGGTTGCTGACTCTGTTTAGAGATCAGATGTGTCTGGGTCCCAGTTTGCCTCATCTTAGTTGTTGTGATGTTGGTAGTGTGAGTTTTTCTAGTGCTGTCATGGGGACGTGTAGATATTTCTGTCTATGGTGAACATTTGTTTTTGAAACTTATTTAGTAACAAGTCTGTTTTAAGGTAATTGGCACCCTCCCCGTATTATAGTTAATATATTCTGGTTTTTTTCTTACAGAGATCTACTCGATGAAGCCAAAGACTATCATCTGATGCCGGAACGTCGGCAACATATGAGAAGTTTTCGAACCCGATCTCGCTGCTGCACTGAGATAGTTGAGTTCATTGTAGCTGTTGGTGGTCTAACCTCTTCAGGTGAGTGATTTACTGGGTGGTCTCACAACAGCCACCCAGTATTGTCTACTATAGTATCTTGGCGAAAATATGGTATTAATAGTTGGTCATGCATGCTGTATATTTCCAGCACTTGTAGGCCCATGCTGAATTATTTATTTTTCTATCAAGCCATCTACTTGAAATAACTTTGCAAAGTAAACTTTTACATTGTATTTAGTCACATTCTATCAGGGTGACGTATACTTGCAACTTATCTGTATCGTATGTATGGTATATATAGGTGACTCTGTATGCACTGTGGAGGTGTTCAACCCTCTGGTAGGTAAATGGAATAAGTCTACACCTATGAGGACGTTACGTAGCAGAGTAGGGGTGAGTGTACTGGATGGAGAGCTCTATGCTATTGGGGGATATAATGGTACGGAGAGGCTAGACACTGTAGAGGTCTTTGAACCTCACACAATGGAATGGAAGGCTGTCGCCTCCCTCACTTGTCCCCGCAGGTAACAAACAGTATTTGTTTTTTCTTTCATCTATAGCTGTCTGGTATCTACGTGAATGACAATTATGATGAAATAGTCGTACTCCCAGCTTGTAATTTAAGCAGAGGCTATGAAATAGTGAAACCTATGAGAACTGGGTAGGTGCTCGGGCCATATAACACTGTAAGGCCTGTACCAAGCTTGCCTCTCTATGCTCTTGATGCTAATTTACCTAGCATGTAATTTAAGAGATTTAATCATTTGATTTCACAAAATTTACGGAAGCCTTGCTAATAGGTTGTGTTCTCTATAACCCATAGACATTGATTTGTTTCAGTGCACTCGGTGCTGCAGCACTGGATGGCAGACTCTATGTCTGTGGAGGGTTTGATGGAATGACTTCACTTGACACTGTAGAATGCTATACCAAGACATCTAACAAGTAAGTCTAGTAACTACATGTATGTGTGGGAGGCGATGCCGGCCTGCAGGAACCAAGTTTCGGGTCAAGGGTATTTAGCTTATCTTACTAACAATGTAACATTATCGTATGTAAGCTGCTCTTGAGTTATACTAAGCGTTGAGCATACATGTATATACGGATGGTTAATTGCAGAGGAGATAACTTCTGTGTTTTTGGAATCTGTTAGTATTACCTGATGACAAGCTTCAACCAGTGCAGTATATATAAGGTTGTCCCAGAGAAGCCTCTTTTTCAACTTAAGGTAGTGGGTCGATGCGTAGTAATACACCATTTCGTGTTAACTATATTCGTAATTATGCAGATGGAGGACACTGACTAAGATGACGAGGCCTCGGAGCGCTGCCGGAATTGTTGCCTTTGATGGCAAGATATACGCACTTGGTGGCCATGATGGACTCTCAATATTCGACTCTGTAAGTGAACTGTGCTCTATGCTTGTAGTGTGAGTAGCATGTGTCTGTATGTCTGTATGTATAGCTCTACCACAGCCTTAGACCAGCATCACGTGGAACAAATTTTGTGTGGAAAAATCTTATTAGGTTTTAAATGAATTAATTGACAACAGCTGATTGATCTGTATTATAAAATTTATGAGCTGTCAGAAATGTAGATTATGACAATGAAAATTAATTACGTCTTTTTTTAATAGCATTTGGGTAGGTTATTGTTATTGGATTCTTACGTTTTTAGAGTTGTCTTATTTTTCTCATAAGATTCAGGAGAGAACAATCCTTATATGTTTCCTGGTCTAAAGATGGTTCATGTGTTGCGATTCTTTTCTCATACCATATTTTCGGATACATCTAGCTGTGCCGATATACAAGTTGTGATTACATGACTGAGTAGCCTGTGTTCTTGTTATAGGTAGAATGTTACAACAGGACTACTAAAGAGTGGACCACAGTCCGCCCAATGCAGTCCAGAAGGTGTAGATTAGGAGCTGTAGCTCTCAATGGCCGACTTTACGCTGCAGGTAGAATCATGATAACATGCCTTAGCGATAGGGACATGTAACGTCGTTAGGCTACCCCACATAGACCATGTATGGTTATTATTGAAATGTGTTTTGTGTACTCTTTGAAGTGGATGCTACGCAAAGAGAGGACAACTCTATTCAATGCATATGTATTTTACAGGTGGCTATGATGGCCAGAGATTCCTAAAGACATGTGAATATTATGATCCTCTGTTAAACAAGTGGAAGTCAGTGGCTCCGATGACCGTACCCAGAAGTAGAGTGGCTCTGGTGGCCAGCGGTGGCAAACTCTATGCTATTGGTAAGTTCTGCTCTCTCAGAATGACAGTTGATTATCAAGCTGATCTGACAATTTTCAAAGATATCTGACAGCACCATGTGCCTAAGACAGTTCCAAATGACAAGGGCTGAATACTTATCAATCTACTTTCCCATGGAATAGCAGAGTCTGATTGCTAATAGTATAAATCTTTTTGTTGTTTGCCACATTAACATTACATTACTTCCTACTTCCTGTCAGGTGGTTATGACGGACAGAACAATCTAACCTGTGTGGAGATGTATGATCCTGCCCTGGATGAGTGGGTCTTGGCTCCACCAATGGTTGCTCATGAAGGTGGGGTGGGTGTCGGAGTCATCCCTAAAGCCTTCGATAGTAAAGATGCCCTGAGAAACAAAAAGTCATTTAGTCAGAACTCTGTTAGAGATACGAAACCTAAAGCAAAGTCAAGCTGATGCCCCAATAATTAGCCAATCTGATCAAGTGTTATATAACCATGGCCAATTGGACGTTTATTTAGATCAAACAGTTTACACTTTCTACCCAATAGGGTCAAGCATGACATGTCTTTCAGCCAATTAAATTGGATTATAGAGAGGTGTTGTAATCAATAATAATCTGGGATTGGTTCCCTATTCAACTAGTCAAGAACGTTTTACCATGAGATTGACTATAGATTCACTCCATTTGATATGATGTTGCATGCTAATCAAAAGGCCTAATATTTATAGGTTTTTTTCAATTATATTTTTTTCAAATATCTGCACTGGAAATGATACTTTTATGCTAGTTGCTGTTTTTTGTCTCACCGATGCCTTAGGCTTATATATTATGTATTTATTAGAATTTGGTTGCAGTCAGCTAAAGCTCACAGCTTGTAATCTCATGTTACTAGTGTTTTACTCCTTACTTGTTCACATAATTATTCTTCATTACTAATGGACCAGTTTTCGAAGTCTTTTTTTTGCCAGGGAAACTGGATAATCTTGTAATATTTTTGTTTAAAATTTAGTTGAATTACAATTTATTACCAGATGACTATTCTTACTGTATTTTGCATATCTTTGAGTAAGTTATTTATGAATCTAATGTAAATCTGACCTGACTAGTACTAATGCAATTTTGTTTTGTATTAATTTTTTTCAATATTTTCGATGAGATTATGTTAAATTGTCATTTGGTTCATGCATTATGTACCGATAAAATGATCGATAATAGAGACATATAAATATATACAAACCTCTGTGCTGTGTATTACTGTACTTACTGATTCAGTCAAAGGCTCAATCAGGTACTTAGCAGTGGCAGTGCTACAAGAGCAAGAGTTATCCACTCTTTAAAAGTTGTGGGCTGCACGGAGTTGTGCACCCCTGAACTGTCACTGCTTATGGCCTCGTAGCCAATACACGTATAAAAGTCTTTGCTTAAAATAATTTTAAACTTTGATTAGTTTAATAAAAGATTAAATTTGATTAAAAAATCTCTTTACTGATTTATAATGTTGGTTTGTATATTCTAGTTTTGAAGTAGCTTTAGCCAAAATAAGTACTACTTTATACCCTCGAAACGGATATAAAGTATCTTAGCAACCTAATAAATTCGTGTTGATGTATATGCTGTGCAAGGCGGTTTTAATTTGATTCAGAATACTCTCTTTCGAAATACCAGCTTTTCTTCAGCATGGCGTATCAAGAAGAAACATATCCCGTTCCAGAGATGCCTAAAATATTTATAGAGCGCACTTTAGCTATTATAAAACCAGATGCAGTACACAAATTTGAAGAAATTAAAGACATCATATTGAGGGCAGGATTTTCTGTCCTTAGTGTAAGTTTTAGTTTAGCTTAGTTACAAGTCCTGTTACTTCTACTGTTTCTTTGTAGTTATAGATTTATTGCAGGCTGTCTATGCTTCGTGGTTGAGCCCATAAGAATTTGTAATTTGCAATTAGTGAATTCAAAATGACACGATCACTTTTGATTTTAATTTTGTCATCAATTTCTATCCAACAATGTAATTACCGTTAAAGAAACGTCACGTTTTTTGAAGCAAATTTCTATAGGAATATGTTAATAATCTTATACGACAAAATGTTATATGAGCTTGAAAATTATTAAAACTCATGTATCCACAGACACGAAGAGTTCAGCTTACCCCAGAACAAGCCAGTGATTTCTATGCTGAACATTATGGAAAACTGTTCTTCCCAAGTTTAGTAGCCTACATCAGTAGCGGTCCTATTATTGCACTGGCTTTAGCAAGAGAAAAGGCAATTGCCCATTGGAGAGAGCTCATTGGACCCACAAACACTCTTAAGGCACGACAAACACATCCTGATTGGTGAGTTACTACTATCTCCCAATTAATTTATTACTGGATAGTCTTCATTGATCAGTTTATTGATAGACTTCTAGTTCAACTCAACTCAACTGAATACAATCTCTGCTGAGTGTACTTTGAATTAATTTTACTGGATTGATCCGTTCTCAAATTGAATGAACTCGTACAATTGTTTAAAAACATATCAGTTGCATATTACAAGAAATGTATTATTTACTTTGTGGTGTGTTATTCATTGATTTTTCAAATTTTTTATAAAGTCTGAGGGCAATATATGGAACAGATGACCAGAGGAATGCATTGCATGGCAGTGACTCCTTCTCTAGTGCAGAACGAGAAATCAGATTCTTTTTCTCTGACAGTATAATTGAGCCAGTGCCCACTGGTCAAGCAGCCAAAGACTATCTATCTCATGAGGTTTGTTGTCAGTATAAAGCGTATCAGTAGAACCTGTTTCATAGACCGCAACTAGCACTAGACTATCACTTTTTGGGAGTAAAATATTGCATGTCTTGTGGTATGCAAGACAGTGCCACATACAACTTCGAAATAATTTGGTGCATTTGAATCAATGTGAGGTTTAGACCATGAAATAAATCTATTACTGTTCGAAAAGTTTAATTTTTTAAAACACCTTTGAGGTTATTCATAAAGTAGTTATAATTGTGATTGTTTTATCTAGATCAACCCCACCTTGCTAAAAGGGCTGACAGCTTTATGTAAACAGAAGCCCGGGGACCCTGTGGTAAGTAGTATCTGTATACTATGCTATACTCTCTAGGTAGGTGCTACTTATTTATAGAATTCAGTTCCAATAGATTAATAAGCAGTGATCTACAATGTACATGTATTATGTTTGAATGGTCTAGATGGTTCACACAGGTGTGTCAGTTGAATAGCAACATGGAGCCAGTTTTCAATGATGAAACCCTAGTTTGAACTATATGAGAAGTAATACTTTGGTAACATAATTATACAATAATTTAAAATTTATCAATATCTTTACAAATTATGTTCTAGATGTGGCTAGCTGATTGGTTGATAGACAACAATCCTAACAAACCAAAGATTGCCAGCAAGGGTCCAGCTGTGGAAGAGGCATAGAAGAAGCACAAAAAAAGTTTATAATAGAATATAAAATGCGATAACATGTTCAAATGTATATAGTTGGCAGCCTACTCTGTTTCTTATAGCATTATATTTATTGGGTATTATTATATATAATAAACTATTTTATAGATCCTAAACAACTTGTATGCAGTGATATTTCTTTCAAATTTTGCATTTACATGACTTGTACAATCACATACAATTTTATAAGCAATGTTTATTTTGGATCCAATGTAAAGATGGGATACACAACACATGTTCAATGAAATAAAAACAATTTTAGGCAGGTGAGCTGTTAGCTTCAGTTTCTTTGTAAGATGGGTACACCATTAGTAAGTAAATTCTAATGCAGAGGTTATGGTCAGAAGCCACGATAGGTGGCAGAATAACAATGCATTTACAGAGTTGTCTTCCTTTTTCAATAGAAAATGTCATCTTGCTACTTACATGTACTTATGAAGCATCAATACACACTTGAGGCTCAAAATCAAGCTTGCAATTTTTTTACATGAAATCTAATTATTTTGTTGTGATTAGTCAATGCCAGCTGAAGGTCGAGCGCATAATGCTGTGTATACATTGTATGAGAAGCACACAGTCATCTGGTACCTAGAAATCTGGTCTTGTCAGTGCACCATTTTTATGAATATGCATGACTTGTACTTTGTGTAGAGTGCCATGTTATATGTATACATGTATTACATTGTAGATGAAAGTGTACAAGTAGGCTATATGCAATGAATTCTGACAATAATTACCTGAAATGCACAAATGATTATGGTTGAAATATACTGAAAGGCAGTGGCAGATAGTAGGAGGATTTACAAGTATTTAGTAAAATTGCTGAAATAATCAGCTGATGTTGTCTTACATTAAACTCTGCATGATATCAACATTTAATTGGCCAAAAACTACATTCTGTTTACTACAACTGAGTATTGCTACTGGGTTAATTGTACAAAACAATAAATATTTTTTGCCTGTAAAGTCACACCTAAGGCTATATACATGTACATTATGTAATGGGTTACGTCACAGCACAGCATTCTACATTGTATTTTGCAGCCCACAAAGAGCAGAGAAAAACTTTATAAAATACTGTAGTTTTCAATGCGTCATAATAAGCCTGAATGAAGTCAGTAATACTGTCAATCCAAGATGGTGTAGTAGCGACTAGTAGGTACTGAGAATAGCTTAGCAATGTTGAGTTTAAATCAATCGAATGAAACCCTCCAATTAAAAGTTGAGCTATTTTAGTTGGTGAGTTGGAAATTTCCTTTTCCGAAAGCAGCTAATCAAAGTAAATATTTTCAAGGAATTCCGAAGCTGCTGACTTGAATGATTGTGTAGGGTTGTAATTGAATCTTAACACTGTGTAGCTGTATTGCATGTTGATTGGTCAATGGAACTTCTACATCTCAAAGTAGAACTTGAAGTTTGTTTATATGCAAGCTGCTTGTATATCACTACATCAATCGAACAACAACAAGTCAAGCAAAAGGCAGGAACAACATTAATTTCACCATCTAGTGTCGAAAATGGAGACGTGTAATTTAGTTTTATTCATTTTAATTTTATGTTTTAACAGGAGTAAATGCCTAGTGTGTGCAGGTAAGGGGATAGCATCAAGTCAAATACTATTATAGGAAAATGAGATTTATACATATTTAACTTCATTTTATACTTCAGTCATGGGATTGAGGATGTTGAAGGAGGGCAATAAGTTTGGCAATTCGAGTAAGTTAATAGTGATTTATGGAAAATGTCACAAGAAAATTTGCTGGCTCATGAAAATATATTTTGTGATTGTACGCCTACTTGTAAAAACTAAAAAGATGCAATATTCTACAGATGAGGTCCACAGTGATCAAGAATCATATAAAGATGAGAAGCACCTAATTCAGAAGCTTCTAGATGGTTATGACATCAGAGCTCGGCCTGTACTAGACTCGGCAGAGGCTATTAACGTATCATATGGGATAACTCCTATACAAATCTCAGACTTAGTAAGTACGATGTAGGCGACTACATCATATATCCATTCCATAGTGTCAACAAAGCATTATGGCACCACGTTGTTGCAGAATCGCCTCTAAAACTAGAATGTTTTATAATACAACCAACAAGCATACTGGTATTTACTCTTTGAGAAATACAGTGTGCATGTGAAAAAATTGAAACCACATGTATATGAAGCTGCATCTAGTTAAAGTAGTAAAACCATAGAAAACAGTCTGTGATTGTTCATTGATTGGTAACTTTCCATTCTAGAATTCCGCACAGTCTTAATTCTTTTAGAAGTGGCAACAACTTTGACCATTCAAATTTAATCCCCAGTTCTCTCACATCTTGAAACAACATGTTAGAGATAGGTGAGACTGAGGGCTGATAGCGCGTTATACTGTAGGTAGATGGGGCTAGAAAACAGTGTGCTACAAAGAAGATGAGGGTAGAAATTATAGCACTCTATAGGTAGGTTCGGCTGAACATCTTAGCACGCCACACGTCAGGCTTGACATTGGAGTATGATATGGATAAGCGGAGGTATGAACTATAGTGTGCTATAAGTGGGAGGGCAGGAATTATAGTATGCTATAGGTGGGTGAGGGCAGGAATTATAGTATGCTATAGGTGGGTGAGGGCAGGAATTATAGTATGCTATAGGTGGGAGGGCAGGAATTATAGTATGCTATAGGTGGGAGGGCAGGAATTATAGTGCGCTATAGGTGGGTGAAGGCAGGAATAATAGTATGCTATAGGTGGGTGAAGGCAGGAATAATAGTATGCTATACATGTAGGTGGGTGAGTCGGAACAAATTATACTTCATCCTGCACCCACTAAATCTGTGGGTATTACAGTCATGTAGTAACTTCAGCCCATTCATGTAACCAGTCATAGCCATGTTGTGACGTAATAGCTAACAGTATTAGAGAATTGATGACAAACCACTACAAAAACACTAGACGAAACTAATTCAATTCTCCAACTCAACAAGTACATGGACATGTAATTGGATGTATATGGGGCTCTCTATTGACACTGGAACTAGGGTTGCAGAGGGGAGAGTATTTACACGGCTCCCTGCATATACTTTCCGCATATTACTGATAAACACAATCAGATTAATTAGTAGCAATTAAGTTGTGCGACATCCTTGACAAATGTTGCTAAACGCTACACTCCATGTTTTGCCTTTGCGTTATGCGATAGGCTATGCATGTAGCATGATATCAAGTAGGGCAGAATCTGAAGAGGCGTCAAAGTTGTCTAGAAATAAGGCCTTTGAATCTAATTGGTTGATATGCCATAAAGTTAACATACTCTATTATTCCACCTGTGCTTATCAACATTATTAGTTTGACGATACGATATGGAGAAATAATTTATGTTTTTTTTAACAATAATATCATTTTTGTGTTGAATCTACACGCACTAAGAAAGATGCATGTCATTCATAATTTATCATATTTGATTCCCAGGACGAAGTGAACCAGGTGCTGTCAGTGAACGTATGGCTCTCACAGGTGAGTGACAACTGACTGGCATGGTTTGTGCCAACACTACTTGCTATAATCTGTAATATATTGGTGTCATGTACATCCCAGGCCTGAATATAGTATGAATTATACGACTACTCAACAGTTCAACTGCTACTGCATCCCACTACTATAATAATTCTGAATATTATATTAATATAATCCTACAGTACAATTATCATCTTGAATAATTTCACACAAGCCCCAATATGGAATGTATGTATAATATAATTATAATGTTTTTCATTGATTTTCTGTTGTATGTTATACAGTTATGGGTTGATGAAAGACTAAGGTGGGACCCAGACAAATATAACGGGTTAAGAAAGCTTCGGATACCTCAAGGGTCTATTTGGTTGCCAGACATTGTACTCTATAACAGGTATGTAGAGAGACACAACACACAATTGCTATCTAAACATGATAATTGGAATGTACGTACGACGTACAAATTTTCGAAATGAAATCGTCAAATTATGTGTATTAGTATTATACGCCTACGCCATACTTGGTCAAGAATCTTTGACTCATTAACAGAGTCAATGTTGTTTTCTTGTAGTGCTGAAGATTATTCTGAAGTCATGAAGACAAAGGTTACAGTAAAATACGATGGGGAGACGTTTTGGGGTCCACCAAATCGCTACCAGGCGTCTTGTCAGATTGATGTAAAGTATTTCCCATTTGATGTACAACATTGCTCACTAAAGTTTGGCTCCTGGATGTATGACGGCACGCAGCTTAACTTGACTGTTTCACCTGAGAAAATAGACATGCAAAACTACCTTCCCAATGGAGAGTGGGACTTGGCAGGCATAACAGTGGAAAGGTACAAAAGTTCATTAAAATCTACTATACATATACATGTACATGTACACTGTATACATGTATATGTACATGTGTATGTACAGTGTATTTGTACAGTGTATACATGTATATGTACATGTGTATGTACAGTGTATTTGTACAGTGTATACATGTATCTGTATTTGGTGTTAAAGTGCTGCCTAGAGTAAATTATATTCCATTTGTATATCACACTATAATTAAATAAAGTTACATGTATATTAACCTTACGCTGCCATAATTTCATATCTATGTCAGAATCAGAATAGAGTAGGCAAGGCTGTAGACTGATGATTGTATTAATTTCATTAATTACGATCAATCTCTCCTTCAGGTGTAACATTCTTATTTAATCTGACACTTGTCTTGAGCGGTTTGGTATACTCCAGGTGATGCCTTCAACTTCTAGAAATTATTATGTATAACCATTACAATTATACAGACCTGTACAATGTAGTTATTATTAGCACAAACATGATTATTTTAGCTACAGGCTATAGCTACACCGAAATCTACATTAGGGAAGTTTAATGCTGCAGAAGATAAAGCAAAAATATTTTTTGTTATTTATCTAAATACTAGCAATGGATAAAAGACAGTTTTATTGCATTTATAGCGAAATAATAAAAGTAGAATAAAGAGAATGAATTTAATCATATTTTTGGATAAAGTGTTCATCCACCATGTATTTACAGTGTTCATGTATTACACTGCATTATGCAGGTGTAGTGCAAGTCTAATATTCACCACCATCGTATTTTGTAGAAGTGCGATACACTACGAATGTTGCCCAGAACCATATCCATTTGTTACCTACAAGTTCACAATAAAAAGGAGAGTTCTCTACTATATGTTTAACATTGTCTTCCCATGTCTATGGTTGGCTATACTGAGCATCATGACCTTCTGGTTACCCCCAGACAGTGGAGAGAAGATAACTCTAGGAATTACTGTCTTACTCGCCTTTTCGGTATTTATGTTGCTGGTTGCTGAAAACATGCCCAAAACATCGGAATCTGTTCCACTTATAGGTAAGAAATTGTGCAACGCCACTTTTTTTCACAGTCACTATGAATTGCCGATGCTAAGAAAACACATTTGAATTTCACATCTTCATAGCAGTAGTAATAGTTGCACTATGATGTCTACTGTTAGTTTTCATCATACCATATTGTTTAACAGCTTGATGGGAGTTGTCAACTCAGTTCCATGTCAATGGCAGACATTTAGTTGCTGTAGGTGTCTTCGCAACCTACACTTCAGACCCAGGCCAATTTACGAAAATATTTTTCGGCACACATCCATCACAGGGTCGCGAACACACCGGCCTGGGCCAAAAGCAAAATTCTCATTTCTGGGCGAAGAAATCAGGTGTGCCGGTGAGCTAGGGATGGTTTCGTTCGGCCAAGCAAAATCCCAGGCCAATAGCCCTTCTGACCTGGGTCGGATGGCAATTTTGTGATTTTTATTTGCAACCCAGGTCTGTCCAAGAAGTCGCGAAGACACCTTGTAATGCTAGTAATGTAACTAGCTAAAAGCTGGCACAGATCTAAAGTAGGGCTAGCAATTATAGTAATAGCATGGCATACATTATAGTCGTAGTCGGACATGGTAAATCAATATTGAAAATAATCTGAACATAACTTTGTTCAACAGGAATCTACCTATTCGTGACCATGTCTCTCAACTCCCTCGCTATTATACAGACCATCATCGTACTGAAGATGCACCACGTGGGTCCACGAGAAAGAAGGATGTCTCCATGGCTCAAAGACCTGGCATTCCAGCACCTGGCCAGATACCTATGTGCCCGTAGCATAGTTCACAATTTTCTCAAACAGGAAACTACCCTAGAAGAAGGGGTTTTGAGGTTTCCGAGACCTGGACCAAACCCTAGAACACCCGATTTGGTGTGTAGCAGCGGTACAGATCATATCCCACGTAAAGATTCGAGTACACAAGTATTTACAAATGATTTCGTACCAGATATTGAAAGTCCTAGCTTCCGAAGCTATGCCGAGAGTCCCACTAGGCGGGCTTATGCTGAGAGTCCCGCAATACGAACTTCTTCTGAAAGTGCCATAGAACGAGAGCTACGGGAGATGGCCAGATACCGTAAGCGTAAGGAACTTCAGACGTGTATAGGGGATGAGTGGAGACTGTTTGCTATCATCTTGGACAGACTATTCTTTGTCATATATTTAACAGTGACAGCAGCCACCTCTCTGGGTATACTAGTGTACATGCCAACTACAGGTGAGTGGTTCAAAACTGAACAAAACTGGTAAATAACGCTTTCAGCAGTACATGCGTGTGTCTGCACATGTTCAAGTAAGTCTCATTGTGTCACCAGTATGTTGGAGACTTCATGTTTTTACATGCTTAATTTATTTTATTTTGAAATTGGGTTAAACATGAAATATAATATATAGTGTCAAATCTATTCTATATTATTTAAGTATATAGTATCATAGCATAATATTACTTGAATTCATAATCATTAATGAGTATCATGTAAAATTATATGCGTAGCCTGACTCTGTGTTAACATCCTATACGTATAATTGTGTACAAATGTGTATGTACGCTAGATATTGTTTTCACTATTTTGCCAGTTGGTACAAGTACATGGAAGTAGGGTAATCAGTATTATTTGTATTTCAATCTATGGCACATTTTATATGCTTATATTTTAATAAAATTTCAGAAGATTGGTTTGGGAGTTGATATCAAGGAGTACATTCTAAAGAGTCACAGCTGGCATCAATTTTTATATGAAAAAGCTTGCAATTAATTATGTTTGAGAGAGTTATAGAGAGTAGTCTAATTCTCTTTTCTCTCTCTACTTCAAACAAGTTTCAATGTAGTTTCATCTTGTGATCTCGTTCATACAATCACTGGCATTCACAAAGCTATGATTGATCAACCTTGATTTATAGTTGTCCTCTCTCAGCCAAGTATCCATTTACATTGGGAGAGGATAACTACAAGTTATGATCAGTTTGACCATGAATTGCTGACCAGTACCACAATTAGAGGAGATGAAGTACTGGAACTGGGCATATAATATGATACTGCAAATAAGTAACAGAGCAATTGATGGACATTGAAATGTTATGTATGCATTAATACAAGTGAAACTGAGAGAACAAACCTAGTAGAAAGCAATAATGAAGTTAGACAGTAACAACTAGCAACAAATAAATACAATAGCTTGGCCGCATGGGACCCAGGCTTCAATCTGGTTGAGCAAAGAGAATGCAGAAACCTGACATGAACGGCCAGTTGTTCACCTAAGTCTACAAGTGTTGGTGTGGAGTAGATAGAGGTGTATAATGTATAATGTGACATGAATGTTGTATGCACTCTACATGTATTTTGCCATACGTGTAGATAATCAATAATTTAGGCTGTATTGCCTCAATAAATGTGTCAGAGCTAAAAAACGTGTATCATATAGCAATGTACATTGGTTGAAGAACACACAAAAAACATGTTCACCTTGAAAAGGATAATTTTGCCAATAGGAATTACTCTTGTTCTACAAGAAGTCAGCAGCCAGAATGTTTCTGTGACAGCAGGTATGTGATAATAATACCACAGTTATATAATAATTATACACAATCGTCCAGCATACAATGCACAAGGCCTGCAGCAGTTGTTGAATATACATATACATACAATATGTAACTTTAAATGATTATTAGGACACTACCAAGCAGGGCAATGACCTGTAAGGCGAAGACTAACAGGGCATGTAGCATAGGTTACTCAACTCACTGGATGGCCCATCATTACATGTAGATTTTAAAAAGATTTATTTACATGTACTTTGTTAAATTAATACAATGCCATTTTGCTTGTTAGATAGGTCAGTAAAGTACATTTGTATATACGGAGAGATACATTATATATTATACATGTCACACACTACACTGTATGCTATTTAGATATGCATGTGCATGGTATTGGTACAGAGTCACAAATACTGTATCTATATGTTGCATCTACATGTGCCTCTAGAACTATATGTTTGAATACAACTTGCATGTCAGAGTGTTGATATTCATGTACATGTACATGGACATGTACGTACATGTACATGTACATGTACATGAGTATACATGAGCAAATCACTCCTCAGCTACAGGAGGAGGAGGAGATGGTAGTATGTATAAAGATGAGAAAGACCTCCTACACAACTTACTTGATAATTACGATACAAGAGCAAGACCAGTATTAGATTCCTCTAAGCCTGTTAATGTCACACACTCACTCCAGTTCGTACAGATATTTGATGTGGTAAGGAATACCTTTTATCCAACAGCATATCCTAATGTATTGCTGTTTATCATGATTGTGGTAATGCTGCAGCGTCTAGAACACGAGATGACAACCCCTGAAGTGTTTTGCATACATGACAGACAGAAATATGCCCAATAGCATAGGATGCTTTGTACATAAATTGTTTATACTATATTGTGAATTCTATGAATAGTTTTTCAAAACAAGTTGGTTTAAAAGTGATTTGCTCCGGAGGAAAACATTAAGTTGTTGATGGGTTGCTCTCCATTCCTGAGCACTGAGCCATTGTGTAGGAAATCATGAAGGGAAAAGGGACTTAAAGCTACATTCTCAAAGTGGTACTAGCTTAGTTACTGATAAATGAAAGTGAGCTTGATAATTGTTGTCGATGGCAAGGTCTACAGCAAAATATTAGGCAATTTGTCTCCATGCTGACACTGATCTTAAAATCAATAATACTAGAATATTATATAAAGGATTTTTCAGTTAAACAAGCATTTCTAAATTTAGATTCTTCCCACTAACCTCATGTAAACTTAACCACTCCACATCTCTAATGCCAGGAAACAGGAACGTGATCAGACTAATAGGCTATTGAATCTAAGCAAAATGAGGAAAGCACTTCCTACTATACATGTAATATACCTCACAACCAATAACAGTGCTGCAGTCATTAGATCAATTCAGTTTGTGAATCTAGATTATGGAGCAGTATGACTGTTTGATCCAATATGATTCGAAACAATCCGCAGACATTTTTTATGATGAATATTTGTTTACGCCAGTGTCCTTGCAGTGTTACTCAAATAACTGCTCACCAGTTTTAAGTTGCGCTGTCAAAATTAGATTTTCCCACCCACATGTGAGTTTTCTCTCAATGACAAGGCTATGTGGCAGATAAAATTACAGTTCATAACACTGCAATTTCTAAATAAAATTTGACCATTTAATTTTTTTTCTGCAGGATGAAGTTAATAAGCTATTATCTGTAGCAGCGTGGGCTCAACTAGTAAGTACAACGTACATGTATATTGTATCTACAAACTACATGTATGTTAGGTGGAATTAGAGCAAATTTTTTTCTGATTTGGGACAGATGACGGTCTCTACCGCACTAATTTTAGCTTGGCAAAGTGGCACAGGAGCATTTTAAGGCTGACAGCCCTTTCTAGCAAATTTGACTTGGTTCTACCTCATACTGTAAAACTCTAAGGTTCTTACCACTAGTAGTGTCTTTGCGACCTCTTGGATGGACCCAGGTGGGAAATAAACATCACAAGATAGCAGTCTGACCAAGGCCAGCAGGGTTATGGGTTGGCCGGATGAATCCATCACTAACTCATTGGCACCAGACTTTTCGCATGGAAATGAGAATTTTGCTTTTGGTCGAGGCCGGTGTGTTCGCAACTCTGTAACGGACGTGTGCCGGAAAAACTTTTAGCGAGTTGGCCTGTGCCTGAAATTGATGTCGCAAAGACACAATTGGCTATGGCTGCTCCCTACATAAATATTATCCATTACTTATGGGAAAATGTAATATTTTCATATCCCTGTTGTGCCTAACAATTACAGTCATGCGGTACTACATGAGGAAGACGATGCTAGACTAAATGTGATGCCAAATGGTACAGTTTCCCTGTGGAAAGCTGAAAGCAATCGCATCTACTGCAAAGTAGATGTAACATATTTCCCATTTGACGCTCGAAATTGTTCAATGGTATTTGCTTCCTGGACATATGACAACTCTCAATTGTTGACCTCTCCTGCAGCCGTAGATTCTGCCGTGCACCACTACGTTGAAAATGGTGAATGGGAGCTTATCAACTTAACAGTTGAAGGGTGAGAAGTTTAAATACCTCTTAAAATAATAGTTCTTCGTGGTTGGGGTCTATAGATTGATTGACTTCCCTCATTCGATGATGCTATTGATTGACAAAAAAAAACCCTGCCATGGCCAAACTCATTGTTACCTTAGTCATCAAATATAAGATGTATTTTTAACAGTCCTTGCACATTGCATAAACCATTTACACCATGCAAACTATACATTATTGTAACGCTGAAAACTTATTCTTTCTAATGAAAGGCATATTATTTACTCAATACTAAGCTATGGTTGCACTGTGAATACTAGTCTTGCTGTGGTATTTTAGTGTTCCATCTTTCCTATACCGTTTCATGATGTGCCTAGCAGTTGAAATATACTGATTTGTATAGCAATGGGTTTTTAGTATAGCCCTTGCTTATAAAGATGCACAACTACAGGTTGCTTGTTCTCCTTAAAGACTTTGGGCATTTTTGCATTACAAATTTCATGTTAAAACAGCCTAAATACCATTCAAAGCCTTTTGAATCTTGCAAAGAACCCCATCAATAGCTAGGGTGTGTCTGGGATATTGTCGGAATTTAAGAATTATTGGCTTAGATACATTGTTTGGTGTCATCATACATCTTGGTAGGGACAAAAACAGACGGGCAAACACAACATTTGGTTCTCGAGTTTGGGCTTGTTTCTAAAACCCAATATTTTAAAAACGTCAGAAAGAGTAGGTTTTCAGCTTTACATTTATGTATAACTTGCATTGTTGAAATAGATTATGCAATGTGCAAGGTGTGTTGAAATTACATCCCATTAATACTTTTGGTCAAGGCTGAACTTAAATCTTGATCCTATTGCAATTAGAATCTAACAAAGACGCTGAAATGCCAAACTTGGCTAAACTTCTGGAAGAATAACAATGTTTTAAGGTTACAGAGAATAAGCTAGTCTAGTGTTGCATTGGTAGTAGAAGGCTGTATATATATTCTTATCTTAAATTTTAGATCTTAAGTTTTACTTCACCGAAATACAGCTTGGCTCTTCCAAAATTATAATTGTAGAAAAGAATCCACCCCCAGTGGGTACAGCAGCATTACATACACGTTCACCATATGCAGACGTGTTATGTATTACATGATTAACTTTGTGTTTCCATGCTTGTGGCTGTCTGCCCTGAGTTTGTCTCCGTTCTGGATTCCCCCGGATAGTGGAGAAAAGATTAGTCTTGGCATCAGCATTTTGTTGTCTTTTTCTGTGTTTATTATGCTTATTGGACAAAATATGCCAAAGACTTCGGAGTCCATTTCTCTTATAGGTAAGAAGCAGTACAGACAACAATCATCTGACAAAAACATGATCAAATAAAAATAAGTCATCGCTTGTCACTTAAAAAATCCTTGCATGCGTTTTAATTGCAGGGCTATATCTGTGTCTCACAATGTTGATAACAGCCATGACCATAATTCAGACGATTTTTACTCAAAGGTTGTATCATTTGGGACCTAAATACTACCAGATGCCAACTTGGTTACGCAACATTACCAGAAGGTGGTCATGTTCCTGTCTACGTTTTACTGCACAGCCAGACATCAATCAAGCATGTATAGCAGAGCTGCACCAACTATCTAAGGATGAACCATATTTGCCGAGCAGTGATACAAATAGCAATGGAGACAATGTGATCACAGAGGTTGAGAATATCGTAGGGGGCAGGAGCATAGCTACCCCGATAGATGACAAAAGGAGAGAAATAGAACAGATTTTGCAGTATATCCTTGACACTCAGCAAGGCAAAGATACCTCTCAGGATGCGACAACAGAAGAATGGAGGATGATAGCATTGATTATAGACAAGATGTGCTTCATTCTATTCTTAACTGTAACTTTGCTCACCACATTGGGACTCTTAGTTTATATGCCCACTAAAAGTGAATGGTTTCAAGTGAAGCCAATGGACTTACAGTAAATATTGTATAACGCCTGATATCTTTTAATGGTGTTGTTGTAAAAAAACGAAAACAGGTTAGTAATGCTACATCCCACAAATTCTTACAACCACCTGCTAACATTGTGTCAGGCAATATAGCCTGACTGGCTGTGCTTGGCCTAACAAAGTGTAACAAAAAACAAGTCCCAGGCAGTGTGGTAGGAACTTTTATACTGTGTAGTTGTATTAAATGAACTGTTTATTTTAATGTAAGTACATGACATTGTATTACTTTCATCCAATTTGTGTAATGTATTAACGATGTAACTTTTGGTGTATTTTTATTTGTATTATCTAATGTATTTAACATGTGACGTGTTGTTGTTGTTATACTTTTATTTGTAATTTCAGGAGAAAGTGGCAAAAAATTACGGTGTGGTGACATTTTCGTAAGCATTTCGATAAATCTCACACATCTGTTGATTATTCAAGCCTTTCTGGAAGACACCAGTACAAGTATAGCCTACGTGGCTTTAGCTCATACGGTGTTGTCAGCAATCATCAGTCAAATATAATATTACTTTAAATTTTAAACGCCTTGTAGAGCAGTGAAATTGGCAAACTACAATCTATTTTATCATCAAAGGCTTATAGGTTTATTTCATGCACTTGGGTAACTTAAAATTGACTTATTATGAACAGTCACACGACACTAGTTTGATAAGGAAAATATTATTTTGACTAACAAACAAACAAACCCCAGATAGGGTTGGGTTGACCATTTGCTACATGCAGGACATATTATTAGAGCCAATATAATAAGAGTGCCAAATACAATGATGGTTGTCCCCTCTTGACATTAGCGTACTTATTATCAATTTTGAGTATTCTATTGTGAACTAAATAGATTAGCTTCATCAGTGCATTAATAGCCAGTAGGCTATGGTAGGTCTACATGTATGTTATGACACTTAGATGATGACATACAGGATTGTTAAATAGTATTCCACTGGTTAATTTCTTATAAAACATATATTTATATTCCTTAAACTATATTTCAAACCTAAATAACATAATTTAGTGCAAAAATTATAAATATTTGACAAACATACATAATATATTATAACAATGGGAAGAAAGTGTAATGATATATTGCCTTCAGTATAATTATGGTTGACACAGTTCTGTGATTAGTTTTACTCCAGTTAATACAGTCATGTAGATAACTAATTATAAATAGCTAACTTATGATAACTAGGCCTAATTAGTAGCCACAGTTGTTCTAAAATTTGCATCAGAAGTAAGAGGAACTGGGTTTAAAGAATGCCTCACCATATGAAAGAGTCTGTTCGTATAAAGTCTTCAGCTCAGTGTAGATTGGAATTCCGCTTTTGGGAAGACGTTCTATGTGTGTATGATTACGAAAAGTCAAGTATTTCAAGTTTAACGGTGATAGCTTTGAACAAATAACTGACGGAACAAATGCACACCCAACACAGCTAAAACTGTGCAGTTTCTTGAGGTAGTTCGCAATATTGCTCAAAAACAGTCCAGGATTATTGAGCACAATACTGTTGATACTGAGGATTTGCAAATCTGTCATATTGCAGGCAATCAGATTTGCACCAATATCAGTAACACCTGTGCAGTCATTTATATGCAAAACTGCCAGATTTGGTACATAGTCGACAACCAGCTGTACAGTTCCATCATTAACAGTTTTGTTGTTACTTAGGTCAAGTGCCTTTAGGTGTGTTAGATTCTTTATCATGTCCAAACTTGGAATATGGATATCGGGTAGGTTGGATGCTTTTAAACTAATTAAATATCGCATCGTCTTTAAACAGAATGGAGAGAAAGTACTCCCACTGATTGACAAGTGTTCCATATTCACCAAATTGAGGCCATCAAAGATATCTAAAGGTAATCTTCTATTTCCATCGACACACAAACGGGATAACTTGCAGATATAATCTCCTTGTGCCAATAAATTGCAATCTTCCCATGATAATGTGGTATGAGACAAACTTAAATCAACTAAATTTGTCAAAAACTTGATAATAAGTTCAATCCAGTTATCCATCGGATCTGACGAGTCCAAAGCAAAATGTTCTAACTTGAGTTGCCCAAGTTGGGGTAGGCATCTACAAATTTTGGACAGGCCGACTTTTGTTACCCTGGTGTGTGACAGATTAAGACAAGTCAGCTGAGAGAACTGTGCAGAGAAACATTCGTTTATCACGGGTAGACCAAGTCCACAGTATGATAGGTCTAGATACTTCAGGATGCTGTTGAGATGGGCGAGAAAACATTTCCATGCCTTGCGATTGGCAGGTGTGTTGACAGATATGTTACTAATCCGCCGTAGTCGTAGACTGTCTGCTAGTGCTTTAGCATCTCAAACATTGAGGAGTGTAGGACTCACCTGGACCTTAATCCATAAAGAAGGATGATACACAACACATCTCCAGCGCCGACACACTTGAGCAACAGTTGCTCTACTACATAGTGGTAAGTACTCAAAGATAGCCAAGAGCAGTTCAGCAGGTAAAAGAGAACTGTAGTCTGTATGCTGGTAGACAGCTTTGTCCATGAGCTTGACAAGTCATTGCCTGAAACCAGATCATATTATTAACGAGTGTGAAGGCTATATGAAGGAAGTATAATGTTATATACTCTACATCGGTGGTGCCCAAATGGAGGCCTGACGGTTTTTGTTCCAAGGGTGTTTAAGTCCTTGGCTTCGCAATACTCGATTGTATTTTGTTATCAGTTATAGTCTTGACCAGTAACTTGGAATTGCCAGCATATATTGACACAATCCATAAATTCCTTTCAATATTACAATATCACATTAGTCAATAGATTGGATATTCCTCAGAATAGATTGGTGTCAAGCAGGGTGAGCAGTTTTTTAGTGACAGAATTTGCACTAGTTAGGTCTAGGACAGATAGCTACCTAGTTGTTTTTCTAACTGCATTTGCCTATCTACCTATTGGTAAGCCCTAGCTATCATAATTCAAACGCAAAGCTCTATTTCAATTGTTTTGCCTATCACCTATTTTTTACAAATATACACTTTTTCAATATAACCTAGGGCTGCAACAATATAGGCCTATATAATTGAGATTCTTATACTAGCCTCTATCCAACCATGTAGAATAGAGGTGGCTCAGTGGGTTAGAGCGCCTGCCCCGAGGCACGAAAGCGCTGAAGGTTCAGGGTTCGAATCCCGCTGATGTCTACTGACTACTGGGTCATTGTAGGCCTACCACAGGTGTGCTTCAACCTGCCTACAAACTGAGAGCAAAAAACTTCAGCCTCGTATATGCACCATCAATTCCATCTTCAGTGCCTGTCACTGAGTGATGCTGTATGGTGATTTTAACCCCCCCCCCCCCCCCTTTATCAGTATGATCCCACGCAAGGAGTAACATACATGGACATATAACAGTGTACATGTCAAAACTATTACACCTGGTGGTCTGGTTCAGCTTGATGGAAACATCTGCAAAGCAGAATAATCAACAATTCTGTTACTGCTATGTAGGCTAAGGGTTTTTATAAAAAATACGATGGAAATAGATGGAAATAATTCGATGGACTAAATAATTTTTTGCAGTATTTTATCTTATTTTTAATCACACATTATTCAATTGATAATTTTATTTACACATCATTTGACAGAGAATCATTGCATATATACGATAGAGATGATTGAATAGTTTCATGCTTTTTGACCAAACACTCTCTCACCTAAGTCAGTGCCACACAACAAAGTCAGTTAAATTACTTTGTCTAGAGTAAAAACCTTCCAAGTAATCCTTCATAATCCATGACTCCGTATTTGAAAATCTTATTTAAATGCAATATGAATGAAGATCAATAGCATGTTGATACCAACAGCAAGTTTACTTGGGAATAAAATTAATCTTCAATCTTCAAATTGTTAGATTTCAGATCACAAGTAGGCTAAACAGTGCACATTTGTGTATCACAGTAAATAAAGTGGATGAATCTTCAAACAAGTGAGGCTACCTGCACAGTATAGTGCTGCAACCACATTAACATCTATCATTCTGTTTATCAATCAGATTATGTAATTAACTGAAGAGAGCAATGAGCCTTCATAGTTGGCTTTGATTGTTTTTGCATTGGTTATTGATAACAAAGGGCAACAGTTGGTTAAACTCTTAATCTTTCCTGAATGAAGAAAACCTGCAGACTGGTTATAGTAATACCTGAATATTGACAATTGATAACATAACAAACACAGTCATGAGGCTGAGAAAATTTATATTGAACATTTTTTCAATTCCAAATGCAAAGAATCATCGCATTGGTAAAACTAATAAATTATTTAATAAAAAATAATAAATAAATTTAAATATATAAATAATAGATTTGATGCTTTATTGAACATTGTAGCATTTTTTATGACTATGCGATCCATTGCCAAACGGGCCTAAATAATCCATCAAATGGATATAATGTGATGCCGCCAAAAGTGCCCCAAGTCAGTGAGAGCAAACTGATTAAATGGCTAAATAGCCGAATGAGAAGAGCAGTCAAGTCAGAAATGTTGTCAAGTGCATTAGCTTAGAACCATTATTTCAAGTGCACCAATGTCGCAAAATAGCTTACCAAGTGCCACTAGCTTAAGTTATGCCAATCTGCTGCTTTCAATTCTACTGAGAATAGGTGATGAGTGAATAGAGTAATCATCTGATCGCACTTACATAGAATGAATTGATACGAAACGAGTTAAGCTCCAAGCTTGGCTGTTCCTCTTGTTGTTACTACTGACATTGGGAACTTCTAGATGTATATTAGAAATTTTAAACACTAGCTTGACAAAATAACCACGCTAAAACAATTATGAGAGAGTCCGAGAGAGAGTGAGAATGGTGTATTATAATTCTTTTCAACTCCAAATTTATAGAAAAGGTGATAGGAAACGAGTAAATAATAGATAAACTTGAATCCAGAAAATGAACTGCGTAATTAAAGCGACACAATTAACTACCTAACGTTGCTATCAGTGTAATCTTCTTACGTGCAGTTGTCTGCTTTTAGCTATTCTTAGCTTTTATTAAGCCGTATAAACTAAGAAGTCCTCTCTATTTACTTTTTGAAATATCCCGGTTTGAAAGGGGCGGAATAAAATTTTGCTAAAAGAACTCTTTCTAAACTAAAAAAGATAACTCCTCATGCTCCGGATTATTGGCTGGATGACGACATTGCCCAATTCAGATTTATCTTCCCTTTGCTTAGTAACTGTAGGTAGGATAACTCCATGTCCTGTCATATGAATAACCATAGAAAATACATTACAATCAGAGATGCCAGACTCGAGTTAAAGACTCTCACTCGAGTTAATTCAAGCAACATTTTATGGCTTATTATAAAGACTTGTAACTTGAATACACAGCTGTCAAAAACTTGTAACTTGAATTGTAATTCAATTCTGGTTATGATCAAAGACTCTCAACTCGCACATCATTATGTTGAAATATTCAATAACTCGAGTTTTCATTGGGCAGCTGTGAATTGTAATGAATAGAAATAACCACAGTTATAACCACCAACCACAACCACAATTATAAGACATTTTACACTAAAACTGTGGCATTTTGCTTTGAAATTTGAACTGCTAACACCATTTCCTAACAAAATTTCACCATAAGCTAAACAATAACCCAATAACTCTATAAAAAGACTCGAGTTAAGCAGGCAAAGAATTGAATTGAAACTTGCTTGTAGTTAACTTGGATAACTTGACAAAAACTTGAGTTTCTGTGGACATGTAAATATTTAACTCGTAACTTGAAAGTTTTGATCTGTCACTGAAAGAATTGACTTGTAACTTGAAGAGTCACAACTAAGAGTTGGCCATGGAAACTTGAGTTTCCAAAATAAAACTTGCACACATCTCTGATTACAATTGTATTATTTTAGCTTTAATGGGGCCACCACCAACAGTAACAGCTATATTGAACATGTTATATAAACTGAATGAGAGATGTGGATAAAACAAATAAAGTATTCTATGTTGTTTTATTTAGCAAGGAATTTATTTTTTTGAGCAGTCAGAGACTTGTTTCACATCCATGAAAATACCAGTCCCTGACTGGGGTTTGACCCAAGGCCTGTATGACACCTAATCACCTAGCACAGTGAACAGAACATGCCACCTAAAGTCCAGTCTCCAGTTTTGTCTAAAATTCAAAGCTGCTGTCACGGTCCACCTCAGAGTTCAGTATAGAGATGACATCCAGTGAGAATAATATTGAGTACTTATTTTAATTTTGGCATCGCTATCCATGGTAGATGAGAACAAGTCGAGATTTACAGTGTATGTTCCGTGTAATCTTATAATGTTATTAGTGCAGACATGTCTGAGGAGTATAACAGAGTGTGTGTGTATAATATTAGTAGTAACATAAGCTTAAACTGTCATAAGTTACAGACCGGACATGCGGAGGCCATGAAAAAAGAACATTTTGGATGAGTTATTGGGTTAAAATACAATATTCTGTCACATAACATGCCATTGTATTAGGATATAATAATGAATGTATTATAAGATATACATGTACATGTAATATACAATGTAGGTGCAAGTTGTGCCTTTCAAACTATCTCAAGAAACTACGCTAACGCTAAATTTACAATGATTATGAGGTGTATTATAACACCAAGTCTAGTGAAACTAAAATTAAGATAAATATGAGTAGATAAAGTGTGTAGTTATGTAGAATGACAGACAGTGCTGGATAGAGTGTACTTTGGTGTGAGCAATAACACGGGTATTATACACATTAATTTTATTATAGTATATAATTATTATACTGGGACTAACTAGCCTGACATTGCTATAAGTTAAGATACCTACATTGTAGGTACTGGTGAGAGTGGCGAGTATTGAGTAGTTGGCTACCAATGCTGGACAGGCAAGCATATACTGCATATGTACATGTATATATTATCATGAGCACTAATAAGCAATTGATTATAATTAGAGGTTGTCCTCTCCCAATTTGGGAGAGGACAACTTTTAATTATGATCAATAGCTTATTCGTGCCCATGATATATATAATTATATTATATACAGCATATACATTGTACATGTACATGTAGTACATGCAGTAGTTATTGTAGGCTAGCTTTGGCTCTGGGTGCGTCTTAATTATCCATGATATACATGTAGAACACATCCCCTCCCTGCATACTTGGTTGGCTATACCGCACAGAATACATGTAGCTGCGTATTAGATTGCCAGCTCATAGCTTAAAAAGCTGTAAACACATAATGTATAGATATAAACAAGCACAGAGAGTGTCTGCCCAGTGCAGGCTGTACTACTTGTACTCCTACCTTGTACAGTAGGTCTACTGGGGGAGATTGTACTGTACTCTACCACCAGCTGAGGATCATTGATATCAGGTTAACTATTGCTTTACATGTATTGAAATGTTTTTTAATTTGTTCCTAATATTTTTTTTGCTTCATCCAAAAAGGACTAAGACTGTATAGGTGAGAAAAATTGTGTTTTGCTTCGATGTGGTGAGATAGTCATGTATAGTGTATTGTTATAATGTTACATATAGCTTATCTGTTGCAGGACCTTCCCAGGCATTGGCCATTGTTGGTGTGACTCTGGCCAGTTTATAATCTTAGACTAGCTGTCAACATCCATCTTTGATTCCTGTTGTGTAACTCATCTACACAGTCTAGTTATGGGGGTAAAAAGCTGCACTTTGCTACATTTACTTGTACTTCCTGTCCTACTCCACAAGAAGAATAGGTTAAGCATTGCCATACATCTGCCGACTTGTGAACACAAAAATTTTTTTGCTTCATTACTAGTACATGTACCTGCCCATATTTCCCCATTGCCGAGGAGGTAACATTTGAATTATCTGGTGATGTGAGAAAATGGAAATACAGACGCCACTCTTACTTATTGAAAAGAATTTTAATTAGCTAAAAAGTGTCCTCTGTGACGGAGAAAAGTGCCGTTAACGCCTAGAACTCGTAAGTCAAACATTCTACAACTTCATTTGCACCAACATCTGTTACATTTCAGCAGCCACTCGTGTGCAAGACAGTCAGATTTGGTAGCCAATTAGAAATGTGGTGTAAGGTGGAGTTAGTAGCACTCCAGTTTTTAAAGATAATCTAGTGCCTTTAATGACACCAGATTCCTAATGATCTCTGTCTGCAGGAATGTGTTGTTGGTTATGTGAGACATTTGCAAGCTGACAAGAGAATGTAGACCATCCATACAAGATAATGGGATGCTACTCTTGCTTATAGAGAGGTGTCCCAGTTTGCTGAAGTGAACCTTCACATCGGTATTACAAGGCAGTAACACTCGAACCCCATTTAAGGCTAATCGACTGAGGTGACTCTCAGTACCATGAGTTATCTCCCTACAGTCTGTCCAAGATGGATTGGTGGTTGATATGTCCAAATCTACCAGATCCATTATGGGACTACACCACATGGACCTTTGACTTTACAGCAATACAGCTTTAACTGCCTCAGCCTTGGTATACATTTATCAAGTGCTTTGTGAAGCCGGCTTGTGGGAGATCTACATCTGTAAACAGATGAAACAGGAATTTCGAAAGTGAAGAATAAATATGGACTATGCAAAGACTTGGTTCTAAGTTACCTACACACTTGAACATATGGCTCTGTCTTCTATTTGAGAATGTTTAAATGTAAATATTATGACTTGTACAATGTTCTATCTCATGAAGTGAGCACTGAGAAAATAAAACTGATTATAATTATACATTGAAAATTACTTACTATAGTTGAATTAGAATAATGGTAATGTACAATGTAGTACAGTGGATGGTCTCATGTACTAAAAGTAAGCAGATATAAAGTAAGAATACTACTGGATACATGTAGGCCTACATAGTGGAACCATGCATCTGTAATAACACTGGTGAAAATACCAACTTGCTATAGCATATTAACAGGACGTATATTTTATGCAAATATACAAGTAAATGTTATAATATGATAGAACCAGACAATAAAAACACTGCACAAAAAGAGCAAAGCTCAGAAAAAACTACCTAAGCATAACGCACAGTAGACAACAAAGCACACAATGGATTCACACATACCTACTGGATTTGGTCATGCTGTGGGAAGTTGCCTCCTGCTGATAGAGTGAGATAATATGCATCCTTTACAGTATTACAGATGATCAAGCTTACGAATTATTGAATTGAATTATTATATTATATTCCCTTTGTCTAGTAATGACATGTCATTGCATATACACTTAGTACATGTTCCTTAACACACAGCAGCAGATGTGAACTACTAACAGCAATTCTAGCTATATCACTCAAGTTTTGTCTGCAAACTGAGACTACACAGCCCAGCCACAAGTTTGATTGATAGTTGTCTTCTCTCTGCCACAATTTGCTGTAGTATTTACTCACTAATCTGTGTGATCCCATGAGCTCACCATTAATTAACTTTGTAGCTTGATTTTCGCTTTTGTGCTATTGTATACTATTATTAGCTAGAATATACTATGTGAGCTATTCAGAGTTATCAGCTCACTAGATTGTAGAATACTTGCAAGGAAAGCAACTAGAATAAAACAATTGCCTTGAAATATTGAATGCAGAGACTTACCAGCCTGAATAATTATCACCATAAAATAGGAGTAGGGGAGGTAACTCTATGGTTGGTACAATTAGTGTAAATGAGCCAATGGAAATAATTATTGTTCAACATCATAGATACTACCACAACCTTGTTGGTGTTAGCGTTGTTGCATGTATTATGAATTCACTAAACTAAAATGGCTACTATTCATGGTAGATAAAACTACTTGTATATTAATATTAAAATTGATATAAAATCGAAGGTATCGTCTTCGGTTGGAATACTTTATCAAGGATAGCATTGCTTGTGCTCAAACTTAGTCAATAACTATCATAATCACTATCATTACCTTTATAACTATCACTATCATTATAACTATCACTGTTTCTCACACATTAAATGAACATACAAACAAAGCAATAAGATACAGCATGTGTTAGAAATACCTACCCAAAATTCAAACTAGTAATGAATGAATTTGAAGTGTACTTGTATGTTTGCTTGTTATATACTTGTAGTGTCACCAGTAAGAGGAAAGTGGTTTGAAGAATGATTCACCATATACAAGCTTTTGTTGTTGGAGAAACCAGTGTGAGTATCTGGCAGTACACTCTATGCGGGGAGGAAATTCTAAGATTAGGTGTTCGATCTTCAGGTGCGCCAACTTCGAGCGAATTTTAGAGCCGGAAAGTCCAAACTTGGCACAACTGAAGCTGTAGAGACTTTTTAGATTCTTGGCAATGCTGTTGAGAATGAGTTCTTTGTGATGGAGAAAAATACCGTTAATGCTTAGGACTTGTAAATTAGTCATTCTACAAACAACTTCATTCGCACCCACATCCGTTACATTTGAGCAACCACTCATGAGTAAGACCGTCAGATTTGGTAGCCAGTTTGAAATGTGGTGTAGAGTGGAGTCAGTAACACTCCAATTTTCACATATATCTAGTGCCTTTAATGACATCAGATTCCCAATACTCTCTGTCCACAGGAATGTGTTGTTGACCATGTGAGACATTTGCAAGCTGACAAGAGAATGTAGACCACTCATACAAGATAACGGGATGCTACTCTTGCTTATAGAGAGGTGTCTCAGGTTGCTATAGTGAACCTTCACATCTGTATTACAAGGCAGTAACACTCGAACCCCTTTTAAGGCTAATCGACTGAGATAACTCACAGTACCATGAGTTACCTCCCCACAGTCTGTCCAAGATGGATTGGCAGTTGATATATCCAAATCTACCAGATCCTTTAGGTATCTGGTCAACATGCATATCCACCGGACCTCCCACTTACAGCATTTCCAACTTCAGCTGACGCAGCCTTGGCATGCACTTACCAAGTTCTGTCAGGCTTGCAACATGAAAACTGGTGTGTGAAAGATCTAAACATGTTAAATTGGGCAGTCTGACTGTCAAACTGTCTTTCACTACTCCTTCACCCAGTTTGCAATTAGATAAATTTAAGGACTTTAAAGTCCATTTACTGCTTCGCAGAAAATTCCTCAGCACCGATTTCCCATTGCTACATTCTCTAACTTCTACAATGTGAATATAACGTACACATATACTTCTCCCAAGGATGATTGCTTGTTTTTTATCACATAGGTATACGCTTGGAATCACGTTCACCCATAGCATCTTTATGTATGCCGCCCTTCGCCATCGTTTGCAAACTTGGGCAGCAATCCCTCTTGTTTTTATAGGAAGGTAACCAAATATCAAACACAGGATTTCGTCTGGTAGAAATACATGCTGTCGTTTGTTCATAGTGTTCAGAGCACCTGGCAAATAAAATAATAGACGTACATTGTAGATTGATGGGAACCATGTAAGATAAAGGCATCTGCAAAACGATAGCCTATGATTAGTAGCTACAGATTGTGTGTGAATCAGCTGCTTCATGTTATACTGGTCAGTAGGCCTACTCTAATTTTTTGGTCTGTGATGATATATTGAACTATGCACTCACTTCAATGCTTTCCATCCAGAATCCTAATAATAATAGGCTACCATATTATAAATTATTTAAAACTCATTTGGCATCCCTTTATAATATGAAATACATGTAGGTTTATACCGTGAGCCAAGAAATTCTGTAGCAAGTTCATTATTTTTACGTTATTTTCATCCATGATGTCATCACATTTGACTGTAACAAATCATTGGTTGGATTGGTGTGAACTATAAACACTCTATCAGCAGGATCAAAGCAAAGATACCAAAAAAATCAATATGTCATCCTACCATCACCTAAAATAACACCAGTCCAGCGAGCTCTAGAGCTGTGTCAGTGCCAAAACTATGAGCCGTAGAAAGAGTCTTTGTGAAGCAATGAAAGATAGAATGATAGAAAGATAAAAATGGCTAAGAAATAATTATAATGGCTAAGAAATATAAAGTGCTCTAAAAATTTGAAATAAAAATGCAGCTGGTGGAACCTTTTGTACCTATCAAAGGATGGTTTGTTGTTTTGATATTTAAGAGGGGAACGTTGAGCGTAACTTGATAAGAAAATTTGTGATTTTCAAACAAAGTTACTGCAGACAGCGCAAAACAAGTTTAATACAATTCACTGGAAACAAACAAGCAATAACTACTTGGATTTTGCTTTGAATTGTGCATAAGAATTATTTATATGATTGTATAATAGTGCTATATAATTATATACCCCACTTAGTAAGGTACTAATATTATGTACTAGTAAACGCCAATTCACACTAAATTTTTGTTTGCCTGCTTTAAATTTGTATCATTTCCTTACCTCACTAATAAAAATTCAAGTATTTTTCTGTGTTCCTGATGCATTGGAAGTGTTGACATGAATATCAAGTAATATAATATATGAGCTGTGATACTACATGTGCATGTATGTGCTCTCTCCTTGGTGTGTAATTAGCAACTAAAACCTGATGTTTCTCTCCACCTTCTCAAGAGAACAGGGTTCATTAGCAAACAAAGGCACAATACAATATAATGTACCCACAAATAATAATGATAGCATACATGCTGTGCTGTAATTTAAGTACAGTAAACAAATACATTTACAGGGAGAGATTCCATCTGCCAGCTGGCTTTCAGTTTAAGGAGTATGTTGGGAGTGTCACCAAGTTCAGAATTGAATAAGATCTTGCAACTGTAGGTGACAACAACAACCAAACTAATTATCTGAGGCATTGAGGTTTGAGATAAGGTGACTATGTAATACAGTATTTGTTACTACCCCCAGAATTTTAGAAATTGAAAGGGTTATGTAATATATTGGCACAGGATTAGACATGCTCTGTAAAGAATAAAAGGGGTTAGCCTGCAAAGACTAAGTTTTAATTCCAGAAAGCATGGATTAAGAAGTTACGGAATGTTGGTAGGGCTATGGCATGAAGTCTCCAAACATAAACCGCTAGAAGCATCTCCTACATACATGTACATGTAGTAGGTGTGGATAACAACCAATATGCAACCAGTATTGATTCTCTTAAGACTGTCAACAGCAAAAGCGTTGATTTGTTTTGGGAATGATGGGCTAAGTGGAACAAGTCTGTCACAGCATTGAAATTATGAGGCAGTGGTCATGAGGGAACAGGTTCATTGTTCTTCATGTTGTAGTCTGTCTATTTTTATTTCGATCATTTTGACAAAAAAATTGCCTTCTCTTTTCTTCATTGGCTTGGACAGCATAAAAGAGAGAAAACAACACTAAAGTTTAGAATAAACAAATTGTTGACTTGCCAAAATAATTTAACTATATTTGCTGTTGGGAATACAATAATACAATAATTTTTTATGTGATATAAATTTGCTAATAAAATATCCAACTAAGATACTGTACAAGTACACATTGTATTCTTAAAACATTAGCATCCTGAAGGGAGTAGCCTAATTATATTATGCTATAACGACTTTCTATTTAGAAGAACTAATGAAATTTTATCGTTGACGCTGTATGTACAAAAATTTGGCCACACGTAAATGTAACTATAATATATTAGTGTTAGTGGTCCCAAACTAATTTGGAGTAACTAAATTGGACTACACTATTAATTATGCACAATAAATGGTTAAATAGAAAAATTTTCATAGAATATTTTCCTCCAGAGTGGACTCCTCTGGGCCCACTAGATTTAGACTAGCTTGCCGAGGCAGAGGACTCGGTTTCATATTCTTAGGTAAGTCACCAGATGAGCTGGATTCGTGAATTAAAGTGTGTATACTAAGGGAGTATCCACTGCTCTGCACTCTCCCTTGATTAAGCGTGCTATGGTGATTTAGTTTGGATAAGTCTGCAGGTTTCTCATTATCAGCTACAGCTGTTGATGAATTGTCTTTATTTAGATCGGCACCAGTCTCCTTAGACAGATGCTCATTGGTTGTCCCTTTGTCTTCAGCAGGGACTATAGGAGGAGAAGGCAATTCTCTGCCTAAAATTTAATGAAATGTATTTTTCCTTTTTTTGACATGCAAGATGATGTTCAATGAAAATACTGAAATCGCCGTAAAATTATATGCATTGAGAATTTATGGTATTTTTTAATTTGAATATAACATACATTGTATATTGCTGTATAGAGAGAGAAGTTGCAATCGAAAATATTATTCTCTATGAAGTATTATGTTGAACTGGTTGACAAAAGAATAACGTTATACAAGTTGACAGTTCTTGATATTACATGTACATGTAGTGTAAAGTCTATTCACTAGTTTTGCTATTAGATAATAATTATTTCATACAAACAATTCTGTAACTACAGTAACTTCTAAATAGGTTGAATTATAGCACCTACTGGCATGTCTCCCCAGCTGTATGTTGTTAGTCAGAGATATGGGATAAGTATAGCCATTGTCAAACAATACGTGATCATCTCCACCTTGGTTCTTCTTCCCTGCACAACATAACAACCATAATGCACTTGTATATGGATTATCCAGTTTAGTTATTACAGTAAATTACAATTTGGGGCTAGCGAAATTGACCTCTCTAAATGCTGGCATCACAATGACCTGGGAACTTGTTGAGCAGAAATAAACAGTGAACCTGAATTTAGTTGATCTACAGCCTCACCTTTCAGACAGTAAATTTTCCATATCACCAGGATAGCTCCGATAACTAGCAGTCCTGCAAGGACTCCTAGAGAGATTGCCATTGCAGTAAAGGTGACAGTCTGCTTACTTTCTTTATCATCAGTTGTATCCATAGGAAGTGGACAAAAGGCATGACACTTGCCTTCACAACTTCTACTAATCAACTTTGCCTGCTTTTGGTCCTTATCCCTAAATTCGTCACTTTTATAAAATTGTGGTTTTGCTGATTTAATAGACAAATAGCTATTCCAGTCAAATTCATAGACCAGAGTGTAGTTATAACTTGACGATGGACTCGACCTCTGTTGCGAGTGCAATTGATAGCCTGACATCCCATCAAGATTTGAGTCAAACGGTTTGATGTCATCAGCAACATACGGCCAATTAGAATAGTCATCTGCTGGTATCCTCACTCTTCCCACGTAGTGCTTGAATTGCTCCGAAGATTTTTTTGTTCTTTGGTAGAGCAAGTCACACGTTTTTCTATTGGCACCACATACGCTTTTGATGTAAGGGCTGTTAGCATAGCCATTGAAGCCAAAGCCGAGAGCATAAATTGCCTTCATAACATAGATTGCATAGATCTCGACACTGCTCTCAATCTGTTTAGGTTGTTCTCGCTTGGCACAAATTTCAGGAGACGTTACATCGAAGGATCCTTGAACTTTGCAGCTATTCTGTCTCTGGTAATATCTTGTAAACCATGGATTCCTACCACCTGGTTGAGCTGTCAATGCTGTGAGATGCTTTTGATATCCTGTTACCTGGTAAAATAAAATACAATGTAAAGTTACGATTAGCGCTGTTCTACTTTTTATTGCAACTCTTTGAATATGATTAATTTGCGTAAATACACCTTCTACTTAGAATGTGCTGGCAAGATTTGCTACACGTATGAAATTAAATTAAAACTGACTACAAATCTCAAGGCTATATTAAGAAAAGAACATCTCGGAGCAGACAAGTGCACGTCTTACATGTACTTCCATCAAGATTGGAGATCAAGGGCACACCTACACAACTGTATAATTTGGCTACACAGGAACAGAGCAAACCTTTAGATCTGGAGTGAGTTTGAAAGTTAAAGAACCTCTGGTAACTCTGATATACTTTTGGAGCAGGGGAACTCTGTCCTCCCATCCCTCAGTGAATATAAACATGCTTCCACTTCGTCTCCACCATGATGTCAGAGGGCCGTGTGCCAGAAGGTTGTCTAGTAAGTCTGTGATAGGCTGAAATAAAATACCATTTTTATTATGGATTGCAGAATATAATTTATTGTTTTTACCAGATTAGGAACACATCCTAACACGGTTGAAATCTCAGAGGTGATTGAATGTTGTGCATGGAAAGATATTGTAAAATTTAAGCCAACAATATTAAGTGGAATGTTTTACAAGAGGGAACAGTTTGAGGAAAAAAGGGCTTCCAATCGCAAAGATTCTTTCTGATTTTAAAGGCAATCTCTCAATCCTCCAATTTGTGACAGTTTGGTTTATGCTACAGAAATATCGAGAAACAAGAAAGCCATTACCTCAAATTACATGAATGCACTACATGATCTTACTTACGTCGACAATCAATATGGCTATATAATATAATTATAATACATGACTGTACCTTCTCTTCTCCAATGTATATGATCACATGACTTTTGTTCTTGTAGCTGGTCAGGGTAGTCCATATTTGGTCATATTTCTCTGGAGATTCAGACTCAAAGTAGTTCAGCTCAAAATTCTCCAGAGCACAATATTTCGACTTCTTTAATTTTTCATGCAACAACTAAAACCAATGAACAATTAGTAAGCAGTCACATAAGAAACAAGTCAGCTGCAAATGCTATAACATTCATTACACGGAAACTTACAGCAATATCGGTGCACCGGTATAGGTACAGGAAGTACAATGGAATTCGGGTTGATATCTAGGCCTACAATATTTTTATGTATAAAACTATAATTCTTGCTATGTACATGTATTTTAATAAATTTAGCTTGTGCACAGAAGTTACTATTTTTAGAACATTTAGAAAAGCCTATTTGAGATGTCATCACGAAAAATAGCCAAAGGCCAAAATTCTACCTATTTTTGCGTGAGAATTCGAGTTACCTTTGCACCAGTGGTACCATATAGAGAGTTTGAATGAAGCACAACTACGGAGTTGATGTCAGATAAATTGGAGTTGTTCAACTCATCTAAAACTTGAATGAGATTTGTAGTTGTTCTGGTAGAAGATGGATGAGTCCGTAGGAAGTGACTGTAGAAAGACTTATCGTCCAGTTTGGCTGTAGATGCGCCATAGGCCACTTGTAGTAGATTGCTCGGAATTATCAATTCTTGTACCTAAGAGGGAGGAAATTTTACCCACGCAACCAATATAGATACAAATTTTAACACAAAGATAATGATAGTCAGGGTGTCTTTAGAGCAAGTTATCGAGTGGTAAGCTCAATTGCCGCTACCACAGACCTGAATCTCAGTCTATCTAAACAGTGCAGCGAATGCAGTTTGCAGCATGTATGGGCTAAGGTCAGTCTACCATAGCACATATAAATATGTTGTTCATTCGAAAGTCTTACCGTTACTGATATATGACTGGAGTAGTCTCCAACGACAGCAATAATCTGTGTACGATTCAAGCAATGTCCACCAGAGCAGTAGTCGGTGGTGCCATTTAGTATATCTGTCAGCAGTTTCTGAGTGAGGGCAGTGTTGAAGCAAGTATCCAGGACTAATAATCCAAAGCTCATCCCTGAGTTGTTCAAAAGTAGATTGAGTCTGTCTCGGGCAAACAGAGCTGCCTCTGCCCTCAGTGATGCCTCATCATTAAACTCCGTACAACTCCACTGGTCTGGATATCGGTTGAAACTGAAAACAATAGTTTCAAACTTTGTGTAAACAATAGCAAAAACAATGTAGTTACATGGACATAACAATCATAATCTAAAACTTGATTTACATTTTTATGATACAGAAATATGCATCAACAATCAGAACCAAGAATTCTAAGTATTCTCTAACTTCAAACAGCCATAGTTATGTAAGTTGAAAGAAATGTTACAGGGAGTGATTTATAGAATATTATTCATATTTTGAGATATTTTCAACTAATAAAACCATACTGAAAGTCCATCTGGAAGACAAAAAATCATGGATATCGGTATAAAGAGGGCATACATGTATGTCACTCAGAAACCTTCTTTGGAAGCTGCTTTGTTGATTGCGATTAATTTCAGCCAATCATGCGCTGATGCCCTAGTGTGCTACGGAATATTGTAAGATATGAAATGACATTACTCGGTTATAACTCCCTTAGGACAATGTTGTAGGTACACAAAGTCATGTAATTCATAGGAAACAAAAAACTGTCAGTTCGCTCCACAGTTCCAATATATTCAATCAAGGATTTCGGCCAAAAATATTTAGAAATGATAGCATTTAAAATACAAGTCTTGCTACATTTTTGACACAAAAAGAACTAGTGGTACAGTAATGAATACAAATTGTGCGTTCTTCGTGGTAAAGAAAATATGCAACTGGAATTTCTGCTGGTGTTCCTAATCCACCAATAGCAACGCTATTATTTACTGTTTAACTTCCTTATGAGTGTCATGGGTTTTATGAATGGCACTCAGTCAAAAATGACATATTGACATATTGGAGGGTTTACAACACCCACCAAATGTTATTCTCTTCATAGATTTATACAAAAATGTAGGTGATTTGTTATTTGGGTATCCGGCGCCAGTTACATGACCATGAGTTTAGTTTGTGCCAGCTTTTGATTACAACAGTACTACTGTCGCGCTCCACTGATCGGTCGTTACACTGTAGCCTTTAGAGTATTCTATAAGTGTTCCACTGTTACTCAATAATATAATATCTACCTGTGATGAATTGGGACAGTTACTACGATGATAAAGTCTCCAGGTACATAAATAAAGTTGTTTGGTTTGATTTGTTGGCTACATTTAGCTCTACAAGTTTCATCCGTACACCAGAACTGGCTACTGTCCGTGTTAGACATCTCCATATTCCATCCACCAATTTGCATGTACTCATTTTTCTCCAGCTGTAATTTTAGCGACATTCATGACTGTAATATTTGTCAAAATATAGTTTATCTACACGTAGTTCTAGAAAAACACTATGTTTACTGACTTTTTACTTCATTGTGATTTCAAAGCACTGCCATGACTTTGATGAATAGTGGTCAATTAAATTACAAACTGGAGCATGTCCAACGCACACCATGTGTGCGCAGTGTGCGCATTGCATAATCAGAACCAACAGTATTAATTAGTATATGCATGAGTTTGCAAATTTTAAACAATGGAAAATTACATTCTAGCCTGGAGAATTCTAAAAGTTTTCCTCTATTGGTCACCAATGTGACTTCTAGAAAAGCAATATTATTGGTTGTTGAAGCGCTCCAATCAATTTGTTTTGGACGTCTGTTGAAAACTCAAACATTGTTCCTTTCCAGCTTGTAACCTGGTTAGTAGAACTTTAAGTCAGTGCAGAATTCTTTTGTAAACAATGATTTCATAACCTCAAGACCTCCATAGCCGAAATTCTAACTACTTTACAAAGTTCCCAGTTACCGACTTTTATTTGTGAAGTTGCGCTCTATCAACATACTAACATTCACCTGAAATAATGGAACTGAAAGATCGTGGTGTACCACACCCTTAGTGTACTGTAGTCTTCCTGTACTATTCATGAATGCTCCACTTGCAGCCAAGTCCTGATAAGACAACTCCAGCTGCTGAATACTTTGATGTATGTCTTCACGTAGTGAAGCTGGCTTCAGACCTTCACAGTTCTGCAAACTTCCAGAGCATTTTGAATTGGCAACGGTTTGAGCCGACTTGGCAAAAGTGTGAAGAGCAATAACTACCTGATCCCAGTTAGCAATGTCTAATGATGTAGACTGGTATCCTTTAACTACATACACAGAGTCAAACTGGTTGGCTGTGAATACGTAATCCTGTGATTTTGGAAGCTCAGGGGAAATAATCCAACTTAGATGATAGTTCTTCCTGTGGGCCACATTTGCTACAAGTACAGGGAAATGCAAGTAATGTCAGCTATTTAAATATTTGTTTACAATAATAGTAGTCTGAGCATGTGCCCTAGCATAGAGATAGGCGAATTATATACGTGTAAATTACAGTTGTACATGTACATTTAGGTTATGCACTGTGTTCGAAGTAGAACAAATGATCAGAACAAATGATCAGGATGGGTACACGGTGCATGCAAACTTGCAGATTAGTATTGTATAGCTATCCACTTAATCTTATAGTAGCTAAGAAATTAGTAAATTGCTAAAATGAAAAAAATTATGCTCTGGTGAGATTAGAATTCAAGACCCTATGGATGAGGGTCAAGCACTCTACCACTACACTATCATGTCCACTGAATGTATGGGAAAAACTAGCTATTAAAGTGAGGGTACACTCCTACTGGCCGTATAACCATTAAAATTGAGGTGGGTGCACACCATATACTCTGGTATAACCACGCTTCAAACACTAGTTACACGTCATGTTGCAGTTGGCCTCTACTGTAATTGTTCAAGGGGTTTTATTAAATTTTCACATAAAATCCAATAAATAAGTCTACATTTCACTGAGTACATGTAGTGAGCCCTACATGCATGGCCATCTCTTGAACTGCTACATAATAGTAAACTTACCGTTGGTTGGGGCTCCAAGAACTATAATAGCCTTAGGCCTCCCTGCACCAGATGCATCTTTAGCTACTTGAGAGAGGGGATAACTCTCGTTGAACTCTATCCAGTCATTTACACAGATCAGGCTCCTCTGCAGCTCTTTCTCAATTAATAGCCTTAGTTTCCCACTTGTCGCATCAGATCCATACATCACAGTAGTGTAGTCCCAATTAAGTTTGACAGCTAAGTCAGCTATGGCCTAGAAAGAGTTAGATAAAGTCAGATTAACCTAAACGGCACCTTGCAAACTTATTCTAAGGTTTGTAGCAATACTTGGAAATATATTAGTACTTTTTGCTTAGTTCCACATCACACTGTACATGTATAATGTACATGTATGTAGCAAATAAACCTATTTTTATCATTCAGTTTATTCCAAGTTATCTAGGGAACAGCTCTCCATTAGTTACAGTAAATATCTGTTACACATGAGTAAATCCACATCAGATTATACCACAACAATACAACAGTATACATGGTAATCTGCTTCCTTATTACTACTAGGAGTTATAATCTCTCAGTGTTTAATAATAATAATAATATCCGTGGCGCCAAACACAATTCTTTAACGTGGCTGCCCAATAGCAGAGCTAGTCGAGGGGCTACCACGGCTCCTAGAGCTGGATATTATTATAGTTCGATATGGCACAGAGGGAAAACTTTCGGGACGAGAACCTCCAGGTCGTTGGCAGGACTCGAAGCCACGTCCTTGCAGATAACTTGCGTCATTGCTGCAAGACCAGAGTGACTAGCGCTAGACCACTCAGCCACCAACACCTTTGTAACTCTAAAGCATCTACCCTAAAAGCAGAAATCTTTAGCGGAAGGAGTTGCTTCAGAGTTTGCTAATCCTAGAGCATTTAGCTATAGAAATATTTAGCGAGTTTGGTCCATCGCAAAATTTGTTAAGTCCTAAATATTAATGTTTAAACATATTTCAGCATTAGAAACAAGCCCAGCTAAGCTGTATGTTTACTCAGATTTAAACCCCATTTCCATAGCTGTATGTATGGTCTGTTTAAACCAGTAATTATTTAAATTAATTTGAAAGCAGAATTTGATAGCGATGGAAATTATTCGCGAGTTTGTCTCTCGCTAAATTCACGCAAGTTAAAACTCGCAAACAGTCTCTGCTTTTAGGTACTTCTTATTAGGGAAAATGTTCATTTCCTTACACTATGAATCAACAGCAAGTGATAACTCCACAGTGACACCGTAGGGATATACATGTACATGTACCTGTACATGTACCTGTACATGTACATGTACACGTGCACGTACATGTACATGTACATGTATATTTTACAAGTATGTCATTTAGTATAGAAATATTTAAATAAAATTCATTTTATACTAATAATGACTGCAAAATAATTTTAATGGAAATTTTTACCACATTACTAACCTTGGCTCTGAGCTGAAGGGGAGGATTAGCTTGGATTAAGTTACTTAATGGACTATCCATAGTTTCTCCAATGGTAATCAGGGGTAGGTTGGTACCTGGTAGTAGTTGCTGGATATCTAGATGACCTGGGCTTATCACACCTACATGTATGTATTACGTAATGTACAAACACAATATCAAACTGTTAATATTCACAGTTTATACTGACTCTGGAGCTTCACGGCTCTATATACTTTACAAAAAGTGATAACTATAAGGTGAAGCTTACAAAAACTATTTTCATAATCTCTATATTTACATGACTGTATGTTAGTTCAGGATATCACATAAATACATTGACCAGCAAATATTCGAAAGTTAAAGTACATGTACGTTATGTTGTAGAGTATAGAGCATGTTCATGTATAAAAATGGCTATGATTATTATTAAAAATAATATTAACCATTAATTTGCACCGCTACTCAGCCTCGATTCTATTCTATACATTGCTATGGAGTAAAAACTAACTGATGTATGAATAAAAAATGCACAATAGTTTCAGGCCTTCAAACTTCAATACAATTTTAATGGGATATAGCGTAACGCCCTACATAAAACACAAAAAGATCACAGTACTGCTGACTACCATAACCCCTCTGTTCTGATTGGAGGTAAGATTTAATTACACCTAGACCAGAGGAGGGCAGCATTTCATGATGTTACTGGGTTTTGACTGGGGATCAGTACCCAGTGGATCATACCGCTCGTTACAATGCCATGGTAAGTCACAGCAGTCTACTATGCGTTATGAGTAGTGCATTGTAGAATAATATGAGACACAGTTGCATGGTAAGAGGATTTGTGGTTACAGTGTTGAGTTTAGTCACAACAGCTGCAATCACAACTTGGTAGAGCTACACAATAAAACTTCTAATGCGCAAAGCCTTGGGTCACATACATCTAGATAGCGAAGGGGAGGGGAACCTTCTCCCCCTCCGCTGGGGCTTGTTGTTGAACACACGATACTTACCTACTAGCTTACTAGGCTGCCTTCCCACCTTTCTCTCTGATTCTGCTGAACATTCTGCAGCTGCCATGTGTCTAGATATTTCTCCACCAACCCCCAGTCTAGATATTTGATTGTTTGAGCACATCCGTAGCAAATATAGTCCTAAATTATATACTGTGCATGCTTGCTATTCACGACACACCTTACAATATTATAGTAATAATCAACTATTTTTGTTAATATCAACTTGAGCTAAGAGAAAATCAAATACATGTAGCTGCTCTGAAAACAAACATATACAAGTACAATGTCTATTTATATCGATACATTTAGATCTGCTAGGTAGAACTAGTACAGGTATAATAGTAAAAAATTTGGTATGACATTCATCAGCCTCACAATGTGTGAGTTATAAGGAAATTCTATATTACACAACAATTGGATTGTACATGTAGGCCCTACATGTACATGTATATGTTATAAACTATTAATTCATTGCGATCTCACAGATAAGATAATTACTCATTAAAATATACAGTCACATGATTGGAACCCTCTATGATGATCTAGGTCATCAATGCCAACGTACATGTACATATGATATACACCACATGTACACCTATAGTAGGCTACTTAAAATGTAATTATAATACCTACTAGTATGAAAATAAGCCTCTAATCTAGTTTATTAATGTAGAAGGAGTAATCCACTATCATACACAGATTAATAATAAAAACGTTACCCAGTTTGACAGTTTGTTCCTGATTTACTTGTGCGAGAACATGGCGTATCATCTGAACCAATCTTGAGCTTACTGTTCTGTTACCACTAGCACAATCAACTTTCTCACTACTCACTAGGATCATATAAGCTTCACCCATCTCTGAAACAATGTATGATGTCATAACTCCAGTTAGGTGCAGTACAACGTTTCGATTGACTAAGATTTGTGTGTACAGTTGGGGGTTACTCAGAAGCAGACATAGAATATGATTTATTCTGCCTGAATTTTGACAAGAACAAAGGCTATTTCGTTTCATGGACAACGATGCTGCGTTTAGCTCGAGTTAGGTGCAGAAGTGGAGAAAATTGAGATAGCCTATGTTTTTCGCCAAAAAATGAAGCAAGAGAAGTTGTTCTATCTATATTTTGCTGGTTGACCGTCCTTACCCCAAACCCCAACCACAAAAAAAGAACTAAGGCTATCCAAATTTCTCCACGACTGCACCTAACAGTTTAGCTCACAGCCAAAGAGATCATGGCTGCATAATTATCTCTCTTCCTTCTTTATTTTTGAATAATTCTCCATCAATCTCTCAACCTATCAAAGTACTGTACAATGCTGTCTGAAGGGCTTTGTGTGAATGCACTGTCTTATCCATCAACTGTAAGGGTGAAATGATGGTAACTGCTGATTCAAACCTCACAGCAAGCCTACTATCTACTGCAGACAAAACTCCCCCCAATAAAAATTTTAATTTTTGACATGCCTACAACTTGTTTCGAATTATATTAAGCAATTTTCCAAATGAACAAAGATGTGAAAAATGTTGATTCTGTGACAGAAGTGCTTCTAAATTGTAGGATTTGTGTTCTGTACCTAATTGACATGTAATTGCAAGTCACATGTCTATAATATACAAAGTAGTCAGAGGGTGGTATACTGTAGCTAACCTTACCTTCAGTGGAGAGACCTTCTACCAGATCACACTGCTGACTGCTGACCAATGTAATGGCTGTAACAGTAACCACCAAAACTAGAAGACTTATTCTGTGAATCTCCATAGTCTACTATGTTACAAGCTATTCCATCAAGAGTAAAAGATAGACAAGTGCATACCTCTACGGATTATATTTGTTTACAATGATTAAAAATGTGGTTGTAGATCAAAAATAGTAGTCACATTACATCTTCGTTGGTTGCTAAGGTAACGGACATGATTATTATAACAGTGAACTCATGTGAGGAAGTAGATTGCTGTACTGCACAGTACCACCATGTTACAATCATGCCATTAGATGTTGATATCATGACGTAGTGGCAATGCTTCATTACACATGTGATGATTATGAAATTGCTCAATTCACATTTTAGTCATACTAAATCATATATTCATATTGATGTATTGTGTATGTTAATTTTACTGTATTCCGTTTAAATATATAAAAGTCTGACTAACAATACTTCATATCATTCATTGCAGCATTGTATGTATAATAGATGAGTGAGGCATGTTAGGCCTCTAGTGTGTTGGAGTTTGAGGAAATTTATCAAGTTTGTTTTCAATATTTCTTTTCAGCAAAACAATGTTCAGTTGCTGATAAATTGCTAAATCAGAACATCATACTGGCCAATGCACACAATATTATAATAATATAGACATTAATTTTTAGAATATAGTTCTATACACATGTACATGTAAATGGTTTGTAACAAATGTCCAAGGCTAAAATATGCGCGTTAGTTCAACGATGCAATAAATACAGAATGGCAAGAATTTCTGCAACAATCATAGTACGCTGAGCATTCCATACATTTCCAACAAAATGAATTCAATGTAACACAATGGAATAGCTACCTACTCATGTATGTATATGTAGTAATTTAGTGTATGCTACATTGCAGTGTATAGAATCCAATGTGCATACACGTCATGAAAAATAAGCACAATTATTCTTGCTTTGCAAATTTGTTTATTAATAGATAACAACATGAAAAGCAACAATTATTTCCTTGAAATGTAAATAATGAAGTTATTGGTGATACAAGAACCATGTTGAAAGTCTACAAGCGTACTTGCTCATACTTCCTCTTCAAGGTGACGACTGGAGGAGTAATAATTATGTGTGCGTATGTAACGATTGGACTGTTTGTTGCTCAATTTGAAAGAGAATATTTGGAACCCAAGAAATCTAACAAAACTTCACTAGCAGTTAAAGTTTCATGTAACCATGGCAATCTAGACTTGTGGACAGAAAAGGTACTGCATGAATATTCTGTTGACTGCGGGTTGGACTCTCTTAGGAAGATGGCTTATAGTGTCAGCAGGAGCAAAGGCCAGGGAAAAGAGGCTGGACTAAGTATGACCTCATCAATCCTCAGTTTACATCGCAGGTTCTGTGTTGCCTACTATGACCTTAGAAAAAGGAAGAAGTCGGTTGGAAAATTTGCGCCAATGGAAGAAGTCAACAAGAGAAGCGCAATGCAGAGATCACTGCATTTTTTGAAAGCTTATAAAGTAGGTGGAACGCACATGTCATCCCTTCTTTCTCTGCTGGCTTACAGACACAGTCTAAATGTAGATATCAATGGTGAAGGAGATGCTAACCCACTACTCCAAAATCACATTCCATCTTGTGTGGACGTGGCAGGTATTAGGCATCCTTTTCCGGACTCTTATGATGAGTTAAGCTCTCAAAACTTCTACAAATATTTTTGTGGAGATATTATTACCTTCATGCTAGTCAGAGATCCAACACAGAGGGTTTGGAGCGCCTATAACCATTATCTCAGAACGGCTGTCCAGAGTAGACGGTCGCTATTCTCCTTTCTGCATGATAAGCGGCATCAGAAGCAAGCTCTAACGCCACCGCACATACTCCTATCTTCGTCACTGCGTAAATCCTTGGCGCTCATCCAAGAAAATGTAACTATTCTCTCTTCAGATGACGAGAATATGGATCTATCACTTCTGTTGCTGACCTTGAAAGCTAACCTTAGTATATGCGACGCTATGTATGAGCCTTGCAGAAGAGAAGGAACCAACTGGCACTTCAGTAAATGCAATGAAAACAAGCTACCGTTAGATCCAATGTCTAAGGAACTGATAGCTAAACATGTAAATTCATCCGATGAACAGGTATTTTATGAGACGGCAATGGAACAATTTAACTTGGAATCTCGGAAACCATCACTACATGAGCTTCTAGAAAGATATTGGCTTGTTAGGAACAAATCACTGGCTGTTTGCTCAAACAGAGTGGTTCTTAGCGCTTGGGAAAACGTCTTATTCGCTGATCCCAAAGTGAAAGTCACGAGAGACAATGATCAACTACTGTTCAGTTTTATTGGAGACTTTGGCTTCCCAACCATATGGCTGTGCATGCAGCATTATTGTCATTACAACTTAGCGCAAGTGTAAACTACATGTATAAAAATGCTTCTTTTTACAAAGGGAGTGTACACATTTTAACAAGTCTCACTGTGACCAAATATCATGGAAAATAATATTGTATAACTGTACATACTAAAATATTATCTACATGTAGTTTGTAAACGTACATAACACAGTAGTGCCATAAAATTCAACTCCTAATAAATAGGGTATTTTTATTTGAAAAATTTAGATATGTATTAATAGTACTACGTACATGTATCTATAATACTATAGTGTAGCATGTAATGTAGCAGAGGTGTAATAAAGAAGAAGTTATCTTTCATCAAGACACTGCTCTTAGCAAAGTATGTGACACTTTCTATAACAGAGATGCAGGCAAACCGTTTTCTTGTGGAAATTCAGGTCACTATGAGAAATTCTTAGTTGTAGTTATTCAATCTACACGTTGGTTAGTTGTGAAATGCAACTAAAAAGTCAAGTTAAAGGACAGCTAACTGGTAAGTTGCAATTAAAATATTTGTTCTGTTTAGCTCAAGTGCTTCAAATAGTAATTAAGCACACAATATTGAATGTTTAGTGAAATGCTTTAGCACAGTAGAGGGTAAAATTTAGTTCTTAAAGCCCAACATCTGTTATGCAGCGTGATAATTTTCCTGGAAAGAATTTTATGTAATAATTTCTTTCAAAGAAATTGAGGACTTGGTTTTATGTTTTTAGAAATAGCTCATCCCTTACTGGGATTTGAACCAGAGGCTCTGCGGCACCTAATTGCCCAGCAAAGCGTCACAAATGCTACATACAAATGACTTTCATTAATTCATTACATTGTTTTATATATTTTACTCATTGCTATTTCCAGCCTTCTGATGAAAACTAGGGTTACTGTAATTCAACATAATAATTTAGATGCTTTTGATCATAGCCATACATTCAGTGAAATTGCAACCCAATTTACAAATTCCTCTGTTTGTGAACTTAACACACAAGCTAGAGTGTACAATCTTTGTTACTATTTTAAATGACTAAAATGAGTGCAAGGGTAACAAAAAGAAGATTTACCAGTGAGCAGTAGACATGCTCTGAGCAAACTCCCACGGTGCACCCCTCTTATTATGGCCACCTTCCACCTTATAAGATGTTAGGGAGTTTGGCCATTTTTTATATAATGATGTACACCTCCTGCTCACTGGTGAAGCTTCTCTTTTAAGGTTGTTGAGCTGGTGTAGTGAGTAGCATGTTCTGTTCACTGTGCTAGGCGATTAGGTGCCGTAGAGGCCCCGAGCTCAAACCCCAATCAAGGACTGTATTTTCATGGATTTGAAACAAGTCTCTGACTGCTCAAAAAGAGTTTCCTTGCTAAAAATACATCATTACATGTATATAAAGAAATGGCCAAACCCTTTTGCATTATACATGTATTTTAAAATAACCCCCACTTTGATACTTATGTTACACTTGTCCTACAATTTAGTCTACATAATTGATAACAATTATATACATGTATATACAAAATTAAATATCTTTAATCAGGTTCTAAACCCCTTGTGAGTAGCCTGTGTTGTATAACTGCAGGAAATCTGTACATGGGGTCACATGAGGATAATACAGTTCACCAATTTGTGTTGAGCATTTTGCGAGGAACTCAGTCTTCTCCAACTAAACTGGAAATTGTTACACCTAGCATAGCCATCCTAAACTAGTAGGATTTTCAGGTCGAGATACCAGGTGCTATCTACTTGGTGCAGAAGTCCAGCTTTTCAGAAAATTGCGTAATAACCTCTTTCCTATGATTATTACACCATCATTCTATCCCCCTGGATGTAATTTGAATACTTTACTGATAAGTATGTTAATAGATTACAGAGAAAATATAATTAATTTTTAATATAGGAATTCATCAGGGGTTCGGGTGACCGTGACATAATATACTGATAATACTCATAACATCTTCTTATATAACCGATGGTACACCCTGAGAATTGAGAATTATAATGTAATCATTAGCATTTAATGAAAATAATTAAAGGAAAACTAGCTTACATCACAGCTAGTTACTAATGCAGTCACTGATAAGACGTCTAACTGATGCAGTGGCAGAATGACCTGTTTATCTACTGTGCTGGGAGATGAAATATCTCTGGTTCAAAGCCCAGTCATAGATGAGCTCTGTAGATGTAGAAGCAAGTCCCTGGCTGCTCATAAAAAATCCTTGCAAGGAAAATATCAGATAATAGAATATGGATATGCTAATGACAGCAATTAATTGTCCGATATTTTACAGCATATCATACCATTTTCAACATCTCAGTGGCAGGCAATTGTCAATGCATGATATATGCTCACCCTCGTGTCATTAGAGCACAATTAACATACCATTAATAGTTGACCATGGGCATATACATGATATATTATATAATATTATGTATAGGGCATCTTTCATACAGTGACACCTTACCCTCTCTACTAGTAAGGCATCTTGGTCAATTACTTCTAGACAGCTGAGCTATAGAAACTTAAATAATTTTATTGTTGTTTTCCCTCACTAGTGCTACATTCAGCGGTTAGTTCTGCCATCTATTCTTGCTCTATACTGTATATACATCAACTTACAATACTAATCTATCTCAAAGGTATTGGTAAGATGAGATATTTCAGCTTCGAACTCATGTATTTGGTGCTTCTGGTTCTGGCTCCAGCAAGTGGAGCAGTTCACACTCTGTCAGACATTGGTGAGTCATAGCTCAGTAATCCACCACACTGATTTTGACTGGGAAAATCAAATTTTTGAGTTATGTAAGATACTAAATATTTTGTTTTTTATCGGCATTAATGCATTAAATATGACCTTTCTGGAAGCATTACAAAGAAGTATAATCCTAATTTAAAAAAGCCCTGTATATCTTTTTACTTTCAAAGCAGAGTGGCGTCTGTTAATGATAAACATCCTTGCACATTTTCTAATTTAAATTTTTAAATTTATAGAACATACTCAGGTTTGGACCAATTTTATTATTATCTCGGTTCTAATGTCTTCTTACTTTGAAGGTAAGCAAACACAATTGTGATATTAAATTATTTTCTAAAACTATTTACCTTGTATAGCACATAATTTGATGGTGACCAATTTTGTTAGAGTTGAACGCAACTACAAGTTCTCTTGACTACCATTCCTCTAACATCTATGAAGCAGAGAAAGACTTAATGGAATATCTGTTTAAAGATTACGATTCCAGAGCTAGACCTGTGCTGAGCTCAAAGGACGTTCTCAATGTGTCGTTTGGCCTAACACCTATCCATATTGTGCAAGTGGTAAGTAAAACTATAAATAGATGTCAAAGGTAAATGCAGCATGGAGCATGGAATTTTTGCGAATTGTCGCGAATAATTTTTATTGAAAGTAATAAGACCATCGTAGTATTTCATTCTATAATTTTCCAAAACAGAAGATTTTTTTTACAGGATGAAGTTAATCAAGTACTCACCATGCGTCTCTGGGTGTTTGCAGTAAGTCCACAAAATACTATATAATGCTATAATGCTACAGGATTTCTCCAATTTTTGCTATTTTTATATTAAGCTAATTAGAGGAACTCATTAAAGCATAAAAACCAAAATTCAACTGCTAAGCTGTTACCACAGGCCCAATCTACATTTTATATATTTTTAAAAGTATGGAGCGTTGTGAGAGTCCTTATCCGGCGTTGTTAAATTGTATCTTTTCTTGCATCCTGTGCATACAGCTGATCTTAATTGGATCAAACTATTGGAAAAATCACATTTTATGATTACTTTTTAATTTTCAGAATGCTTAAACAGTTTTTATATTTTTGACTAAAACATTTCAACACACATGCGCTATGCTATACATATACATCACGTATATTACACTGTACTCAAGGAATGGGTTGACGAGTATCTCAGATGGGATCCTGATATGTTTAATGGAATGCTATTGCTTAGAGTTTCAAGGTCATTGCTATGGTTGCCAGACGTAACTCTGTACAACAGGTTAGAAAATAAAAATTCATTCTGTTAGTATAATTGTAGCAAGTGTATGAAACCTCATAACTACATGCACCTAAGTTATTTGGCTAAGGACAATCTTTATGTATCGATTTCATGTTATTCTCAAAATACTGCAACAATAATGCAACATTATGTACTTTGAATTGTATATCTATTGTTTATATAGACTTCAATAGTTACCCCTCATAAACTTACCCTATCCTACCTTCCCCCTTACAATCAGCTGCTAACCTTGACAATGGTTTATATATTGTTAGTGTACAACATACAACGCTATGTTGGGTCTGTTATTCCTCTCATAATTTAACAGTAAATGAGCATTGATTGTACATGATCGTCCATCTTAGACTCAAATTGCAAGCAGGGCAATTTTTTAGCAAAAAGCGCTAAAATTTCTGTATCATTTCAGTCATATTTTGGTTTGTGAGGAAGAAAAATTTATTCTTGCACGTTCGTAATCTTAAAATACATAAAGTTTCAGTTGCCTAAAAATCTTCTTGTGTTGTCCTCCATGTGAGAGCAGAGACTTAGAACATCTAGTAGAGTATAATAAACATTCCAATAGATAACTAAACTTGGGGCAAACTTGATCTTGGCATACACACATAATATAGTGTTTTGGGACCTCTCGGACAGGCCCAGGTTAAAATGCAATAGCTCTATTATTGCCACTCAGTTCAGGTTGAAAGGGCTAGTGACTTGGGTTTGTGTTATGCTGGCGGTTCAGATCCCTAGCTCATTGGCTCACCTTGGTGTTCTTCATGAAAGTAAAGGTTTCGTATTTGGCCTAAGTCATTGCATTCATCAATCATGACACTTCTCACAGAATTTGGTCAGGAAATTCTTGATCAAGTTGATCTATGACTGAAATTTGTTTTGCAAAAACATGCATGATGATGACTTGTTTTGGTACACTAAACTTGTTGGTTAATTGTATAGGTGCTGGTTCTGGAGCTCCTTCAGAGTCAATTTATGTGCTATGTTTGGTTAAGACAGTTTTGAAACTAAACCAGATCATTCCTACTGCATGTAGTGTGTAGGCTGAGTGCTACCCATGATCCAATACTATAAAATTAACATACAAAGTGTTTTTATGAAGCTGTCAGAAATATAAATATGATTCAATAATATTATGTTATATACCTGTAAGTTGTATTTGTGGTAGCTCTAAATTGACTTACTATACGTAGGCGATACAGTCATGTCGAAATAGAGTCACCATGTTTGCTAGTATAATCATTGAAAACCACTGCTTTAGATGTCATTGTGATTATTAATTTCTAGCACACATGAAGGAGAAGGTAAGAAAGATATAAAAGCTGCAATTAGACCAGATGGAACAACCAACTATATTGAGTCAGTAGAGCTGAGTGTATTCTGTAAAATAAATGTCAAATATTTCCCATTTGATGTTCAACACTGCTCCATGTCTTTTGCATCCTGGATGTATGACACGACCATGCTAGACATCTCCAAGTTTCCTGATCAGAAATATCAAGGCTACTATGTGGCTAATGGAGAATGGGATCTTGTTGATGTTACTGTTGAGGAGTAAGTACTTACATGTACATGTAAATACGTGTAAGTACATGTATGTACTTACACGTACTTCTTGTAAGCTTCCTATATTTTTACACTTAAGTTTAGCTTAAAGTATTCCAATTTATTAAAAAGATAAATAAACTAGTAGACAAGGTACTTTTTATTGCAAAGAGTTTTTGAAAGAAACAATCCCCTTTTCTTGGAATTCTATAAATGCATGTATAGATATTAATTAGTAAAATAATATTGAAAACCTTACTGCCTATTTTAGGGCAGTAGTTACCTATGAGTACGGATTCAACAATGAGAATTACTATACACATGTTACCTACAACTTCACACTGAAGAGAAGAATTCTCTATCACATGATCAACATTGTGTTCCCATGTCTATGGCTGTCTTTGCTGAGTGTGATGACCTTTTGGTTACCTCCGAACAGCGGAGAAAAGATAACTCTCAGCATCACTATTGTCGTGGCAATATCTGTATTCAAGCTGCTGATAGAGGAGAATTTACCTAAAACATCTGACTCTGTACCTATCATAGGTAAAATGCACTAATATTATAGGGTAATTTACATGTAATTGCAAAAACGACAAATTGTTCAAAAGTAGGAGTCATGCGCAAGGTGTTGGAACAACTAGAAGTTGTGAGCACCTGTAATACGTGTTTAGGTAGCATAAAAGTACCTGACTAGAAAACGATTCTGCTCAACCTACAGGAACGTCTGGGTGCATTCTAGCCTCTGTGTCAGCTAAATCAAGCGTGACTTGATATCTCAGGTGGACTTGATATCTCAAGTAGACTTTATACCTCAAGTAGACTTGATATCTCAAGTGGACTTGATTTCCCAAGTGGACTTGGTGTCTCAAGTGGACTTGATATCTCAAGTGGACTTGACATCTCAGCTTGATTGTGACCTCCACAGAATAAGGGAACACTGGTTAGTAAAGTGATTCCATTATACACGTACATGTCGTTACACCAATCAATGTAACCATGTTGGAATTGGTAATGGTAGGTTGGTACAGTTCATCTGACGAAGAGTTGTCTGTTCTACACAAAACTTATACTTTACAGGTATCTACATCTGTGTGTCACTCTCACTTATACTTTACAGGTATCTATATTTGTGTCTCACTCTCACTCACATCTATGATCATAATCCAGACAGTGTTAATCAGCAGACTGTGCTACGTTGGCCCTAGGACTCATAGAATGTCACCATGGTTACGGAGATTGGCTTTTGACTATATGGCACACTACCTTTGTATGCACAATGCTAACGATGAGAGAAGTGAGAAGGCAGAAGAAGTAAGTAAACTCAGTTACTCTGATACAGAGAGCAAAAGGGAGTTTCCAGAAGTAAAGATGAGTTGTGAAAAGGTCTCTGGAGAGGAACCCAAGATAATGAAGCAGCTGGCAGGAGGAAAGGCTTTAAAAAATCTAGAGACGGTGATGAGACAACTCTATGAAGATAAGAGAAAAGAAATACAGGAAAGAGAGGGTAAATCCTGTATTCAAGAGGAATGGACACAGCTTTCTCTTATACTAGACAGGGCATGCTTCTTCTTCTATTTATGTGTAACAGTACTGGCCTGTCTTGTTATTTTTCTGCATGTACCTTTTGCTCCCATATAAAAGTAGAGCAAATTTTCAAAACATATGTAAATGTTGTTCTGTTAAAAAGCAATTGTTTTACTTATAATAGTACATTAGGACTTGCCTATTTGATTGATGGAGCATTCCTTCAGTGTAACCAGACAGACAGACTTGTGCTTAATTGATGGAAGCATTATGGGATGTGCATTACAATAATTTATGGTCTAATTTGGCTGCTGTAATGGAAGCTACATGTCCACCATATTCTGTGCTCTCTATGATACTCACATTTGTCTTCATCTTGTTCAAGGTGCAAATACACGGAAGCTTTTTGGTGCGAGCGTTTTCTGGGCAAGTGTCAACAGCTACGCCTTTGATAAACACACAAAAAGCGCGGCGATTTGCTAATTAGCGAATGATCTTTCAGTATGCATTCACTCCACTATAAGCCACGTGTTTGTGTTTACTAACTCTGAGCGAATTGTCTCCATACCTCGGCTGGCTGAGCTCGAGCGTTTTGAGAGCGTTGGCACTCTGGCGATTCGCGAGCGTCAAATTCGCCCCAAAACACTCTCGTTTGTTTGCACCTTTATACATGATATTCCAATTTGCAGGGGATTACTCTACGTGTTATCAAACCAAAATCCATCATTACCTCATTGTATCTAAACTTTTTTGGAAACTAATTATTGTAAATTTCTGTGAGTATTTTGTTTGAATGTTTGTTTTACTTTCTCTACAACTATACATGCATTTAACATTATTAGTATTATAATTTATCAGTTGCTAAGTTGCCAGTCCCTTAAATCGAATTAACCATTATAACTGTAATACATTATAATAATTACATGTGCATGTATATAAATATTATAATCTAAGATAACAAACGCAAATTTACAATTGTTTTTTGCTAAATCATATAAATGTTATTTTACTTTTAATTTATATTATCTTTGCATTTACTATCAATATCAGTTTTCTACTACATTACCAAAATTGTGCTATTGTGTCTGACATGCATATGTGTCTCTGCTGAGACGCATTTTTATATTTTTGTTGATTCCTTATATTTCGACGTATGTCCATACATCATCATCAGAGGAATGATGTATGGATATACATTGAAATATTATAAAGAGTCAACAAAAATATAAAAATGCATCTCACCTTACTATATTTTATTATTAAGATACTTACTCGCACCAACATTTTCCAAATTAAAAGAAATAATTAGAGTTAGCTGGGTTGTGCTATTAAATTGATTGGTCTAATGCTGTATACAGTAGAAGATCACATCAAGTAAAGAAGAATCAGCAATACATGTACCATTGTGTAATGTATAGTTCTATCTTCAGATCTCATAATCACATGAATTATTGTAACTTGATCCTGTTGTTAAACAGGAACACTCTTTGACTGACAGCATGCCTACTGCTGCACACAAGATAACGATAGGTATTATATGAACATTTAAATTCAACAATAATACACTGTTTACACAGCTATTAGGTTACAAAGGTACAATGTAACCCTAAACCAACCCTAGAATATTTTTCAAGGATGAACTATGCATTGGAATTGATATGATGTTTCGACTTAGAAATTGATGATGCTACAAATAACTGGATCACAATCTACAATCTACAATGTATATGCATTTAAACAACAATATTTTATTACACTAAATTTAAATTTATACGATAAAAGTTCAATAGTTTAAATATTTGTTAAAATGCTTGAAACATGCACCCAATATTGAATATAAGACTTATGTAAATGAATGCAGCATTTTATTGATTGGTAGCGTGTCAGAGTCCCTTGTCACCATCAGCCACTCTGCTAGTCTGTTAGTCTACCATCTGAACTTCTTACTCTAACATTATATTCCATGTTCATAGAACTCCTATGTGTGCTACAGGTCAGCCATAATAACAATAACAATTCTGTAAACAGTCATTAGTATTGATAAACTGCCACACATGTTGTAGAAGAGGTGGTGATGTAATAAACCATGTGACTGCTGACTTACTGTAGCAGCAGACTGATCAATAGGAACGGAGTTATCAAAACGATTAAGGAAATTCTTGAAACTAGTCAACTTGACTTCATCATGATCAGCATATACAATGATAATCTATGCTGAGTCATCCTGTATGTTGTGTAGCAAGTCATAATGGTTAAAGATGTATGTATTATCAACTTCTATTCTTGCTATAAGGCTAGACTAAGTACATTGCTATGTTCCAAGAGTCACATTGACTTCTCACATAGGAAATACTAAATATGTCCACAAGCTGACAGAATTTTAGTGTCTGGTTGAGTTAGAGTCCAATGATAGAAATGCAATCCCATGCAATTGATGCAGTGAGTCAGTTAAACATATACATATATTGAGAATACAATGAGCTCTCACTTCTCTGGTGACTATATACAATGTAGCATACAGAGTTGATCAACGTACATTTGTAGAACTTGGAGAGGTTGAAAATATGAGTGAAAATATACATTTGTATGTATCTTGTGATAAAAATATTAATAATCTAACTTTACTACCGTACAACTATATACTGGATGACTGGTACATGTACATGCAATTATTGCATTTGATAGATAACAGCCTACTCTCCGAATGTACACTTTGTAAAAAAGACGATCACTTGATACTTACTCTTTATAGAGATGTACATGTATTAGGCTGGTAAGACGCTTAAGTTTTGCCTGATTTCCAACTTTTGCATTCTGATTTCATCAGTATTCCTCTAATATACTACAGACAGGTTTGTCCATTGCAAAAAGCAAATTCTAAAAGCATGGTTGTAAACTACTGATTAATCTATACAATACAGCTGATTAAACCAGTATATTATAATATTGAAGTTTAGTTCTAAACTCTAGTAACCTGAGTTACAAGTGAAATCCTTAGCAAAGTGATTTATAGCTAGGATCATCAGATTCTCTAACAAACTATAAGGGCCTATACATTTTTTAAACGCAACTAGAAGCGCCTTCCCTTCTAGTCTAACAAAGATACATTATTGTTAAAACCTTAAATTTGACTGAGAGGTTTTCAAACGTGAATTTTGCTCTAGATTCGATACAACACAGATGCAATCGATTAAATAGAACTTATTACTAGACTGACTATTGTGCAATTGTAGTCAAAGTTGGTAAGCCTCAACACAATGTTTTCTTGATTACAATAATAGAAATTTTAAACATTTAGTACATGTGCCAATACAGTATAAATTTTAGCATTATCATACATACAGCCAGGCTTGAAAGCAAAGATGACCAAGTGTTATTTACTGTGTGCTTTACTAGGCTGTAACAATAAGTCGGCATAAAATAGTATTTGTTAGAACAAAATTCATATTCAATGTCATTATTACAAGTCATACAATATGAGGCTGTTTATAACTGTTACGAGTCTTTCTGGTTTGAGGACAGAAATCTACTCTACAAAGTATTTAACAAGAATTACATTGTATTTATTTGTATGCATAAGGGAATTGATTTTCTCAAATTTATGTCAATTGAAACATTAGCATATTACAATAGGGACAACTGTAATAGGAGAAAGTAGCTTACATCATGTGAGTACTTGCACATTTGAACTGTAAATAAATTGTTTGTTCTCTCATATGAGTTTTTTTCATATATTACGGTATAACATTCATATTAATAGGTGCCTGGGACATGCAGAGCATGACGACATGATAATGAGATGGAACCATTGATTGGTACATCATTATAATATTAAATATCATGTAAAGTAGAGCTCATGGTACATAATAAATCCTCGTTCATATGCTGAGGATGTTCACTTTAGACAAGTACCTCAGTTGGGTAGCTACAGATAATACCATTCACTGAGTTCTCTTTCAACACTATTATCCATTATTATCTTCATACAAATAGCCTTGCTAGGAAATATCTATTTTTAAAATGAAATATCTAATGTTGGCTGCTTTAGCTTTTCTGTGTTTGGTTGTAGCATGTGAAGCAGTTCCTACTCTGTCAGGCACTGGTAAGTAACAAAGTTCTAATTATAAACTTCTAATTTAGATAAATATCTGTAACTCAAAAGCAACTTTATAGCAACATGCAGTTGATAACTTGGAGTTGTGTCTGAGATGAATTTATTCAATTAAATTTCTTGGAATTGTTTTATTGTGGAATATTTTATGACCTTTATTAGCCCTGAGCACAAAAAATAGTTCACTGTACCATGAACCCTCTAAAGTCTACAGAAAGGAGAAAGATCTAATGGGGTATCTGTTTAGAGATTACGATTCCAGAGCTAGACCTGTGCTGGACTCAGCCGACACTGTAGCTGTATCGTATGGCATATCTCCAATTAATATTGTAGAGGTGGTAGGTGGACTTAGTAATATTATAATTAACAATATCATAATATAACACTTGCACAATGAGTATTACTTTTTAAGTAAATTCAAATAGACCTACTAAGAAGATTCATATTAAAAGTATTCATAAAGTCTCTGATAAAGGATTAAAGTTTATGGTTCAAAATTGCGCTACATTACCTCGCAGCTTGGCAGCGCTGTTACTGATGATTATAGGGATCATGATTGTGATAACAATGTTATACTGTCCAGATGATTGTGATAACAATGTTATACTGTCTAGATGATTGTGATAACAAATTTCTTTTACAGGATGAAGTTAATCAGGTACTTACTCTGCGTCTCTGGGTGTTCTTAGTGAGTATAAAAATATTTCTTGCTATAAGCCGATGTTTTCTGATTTTATTCTGTAGAAGTATGTCTAATTTTATTCTATAAAATTTATAAATTTGTATTTGATTTTGTTATAAATAGAACAAGGTACAACCTAGAAATGTTTATAACCTTGCTTGTTTCCCAAATAATACACTAAGATACTCATTAAAATTCCAGTTTGTGTAGACTGTACCAATTGTAGCTATTCTTATCAAAGTAAAAGTAAGTTTACCAGAAGATACTCCTGACTGTACATTATTATAAAAGTTCTACAGATAGACAATCTTGTGCAGTTGATGAATTTCTATCGATTGTTAGGAATGGGTTGACGAGTATCTCAGATGGGATCCTGATATGTTTAATGGAATGAGGATGTTTAGGATTCCAAGGTCGTTGTTATGGTTACCAGACGTAATTCTATACAACAGGTTAGAATGGGTTTTAGAAAATCACTTGGCTAAATTATTACACGTGTACTGAGAAAGTTTCCAGCTGTATATTTGGTGAGGTGGTGCTTGGCAGAAAAGCAAAATTTAAGTAAATTTGGTTCAAAATGATTGATTATTTTGGTTGGTATTATTGCTATCAAAGAGTATTCAATATGACAATTATGTTGTTTTTCTAGTACACATGAGAAGGAAGAGAGAAATGACATAAAGGTTATAGTTAAACCAGACGGAACAGCCTACTCGGTCGAAGCAGTAGAGAAGGCTGTCTTCTGTAAAATAAATGTGAAATATTTCCCCTTTGATGTTCAACACTGCTCCATGTCTTTTGCATCTTGGATGTACGACACAACCATGCTAAACCTTTCCAAGTTTCCGAATCAGAAATATGAAGATTTTTATGTAGATAATGGAGAATGGGACCTCGTTAAGGTCACTGCTGAGGAGTAAGTATGATTTCATTGGCGCATTGGCACTAATGTCCTTTTACTGTGTGTACTGTGTGCGTTACTGTGTGTATACAGTTTGCAGTGGAATTTAAATAAAAGTCCAGCAAACTCTAAGGCATAATAGTTTTGTTAGGACTTGAAATGATTTCAAAAATTGACTTCCGGATTGGGTTATTTTTAGGTCATTTGAAGTTTACGAATCTGGATTTGATAGTGAGAAGCGGTATTCACATGTTACATACAACTTCACACTGAAGAGAAGAATTCTCTATCACATGATCAACATTGTGTTCCCATGTCTATGGCTGTCTTTGCTGAGTGTTATGGCCTTTTGGCTACCTCCAAACAGTGGAGAGAAGATAACTCTCAGTATCACTATCGTCGTGGCAATATCTGTATTCAAGCTGCTGATAGAGGAAAATCTACCTAAGACATCTGACTCAGTACCCATCATAGGTGAGGTATACTGATATAATAAGGGAGTATATCAGTTCAGTATTTGATGCTGAATCATATACAGAGTTTGTGAATTCACCACTGAGGGACTCGATTTCACATTCACGAAAATACCCATCTCAGTCAGGAATGGGTATTTCCATGAATGCAAAATTGTGTCTCTGACTGCTCAGTGATGAACTCACAGCCAGCATCACATGGAAAATGGCAAAACCCTCCTAATTGAGTATTTATTGGAACCATGGAGCAAGAAGACTCCTTGTTTGAACTAATTTAATTAGATCACCAACAAACAGGATAAGACCTACAGCAGCCAATTGCCTGTTAGTTCACTAAATATCAGATTACCAGCTAAATTACTTGAAATAATCTAATTAAAAGCTAAGTTAAAATGGACTAGACACTGAAGTTAGTATAATAATGGCAAGTCATGTTTAGTGGTACTTTGTTTGTCAGAAACCAGATAGAGCTGCTGAGTATAGTACATCTTATTAGCAATGTATTATTATTGTGTTGGAGAAATAGTCAAATTGGTATGAAGTTAAATCTATTTCAAAATTTTAGGTCAACATTTTCTTGATTCATAATATCTTCTGTGACCTACAGAAGTGTTCCATCTTGTACTTTACAGGTATCTACATCTGTGTGTCACTCTCACTCACGTCTATGATCATAATCCAGACGGTGTTAATCAGTAGGATGTGCTACGTTGGACCTGGGACTCGTAGGATGTCACCATGGTTACGGAGATTGGCCTTTGACTATCTGGCATACTACCTTTGTATGTACACTGCTAATGATGAGAGAAATGAGAAGGCAGCAGAGGTCAGTAAACTCAGTTATTCTGATACTGAGAGCAAGGAGGAGTTTCCAGAAGTAAACGTAAGTTGTCAGAAGGTCTCTGGAGAGGAACCTAAAACGATGAAGCAGCTGGAAGGAGGAAAGGCTTTAAAAAATACGGAGACGGCGATGAGACAACTCTATGAAGACAAGAGAAAAGAAATACAGGAAAGAGAGGGTAAATCTTGTATCCAAGAGGAATGGACACAGCTTTCTCTTATACTAGACAGGGCATGTTTCTTCTTCTATTTGGGTTTGACAATACTGGCCTGTTTAGTTATTTTCCTGCATGTGCCTTGTGCTCATAACTGAGGATATAATGTATGGGAAAAGGTTTACAGAACTAAACAAATTTGATTTAGAAGCCATTATTTACCACTAGCACATTAAAGTCCGAGTAGTGAGCACCTGATTGGGTGATTGGTCAGTCAAGTGCCAGACAGATACCACTGTTTCATGTTGCAGCAGTTAATCTTGAGAGGAATTTAAAATTACTAGATAATTTTAGTCTGCAAGATACAAATAGAGGGGACTGTATAATATATATAGGCCGTGATCCATTCTGGTCTATCACCTACATGTAACTAAAGTATGCATGAAGTGCAGTAAGTAAGGTAGACTTTGAGCAATTGAGCATTCAGGATAAATATTGTGCATTTAAAATTAAATACAATAAAGAGCATATCAATAATCTGAAGCTTAAGTTTATTGAAAATTTGATATTTTACCCATTTTTTTGTTATAAAAATATATTATAGCTAGCAATAAATATAATTTTAAATGCATCTTTCATAAAGCCTTAATGAACACCTACAGCAGTGTTTTTGAGCTTTATAATATGGGAAATCTGATGAAAACTTGGGTAAATATGCTAAATAGATATTACATTGTAATACCAAATGTGGACAGAAGGTAATATTATTAAGCAACTGTAACTGATAATAAACTATATTCATTATTATCCTTGTGCAAATAACACGCGGTACTTGAACAAGTAGCAGCGAATACAATGTTGAACTTGAACGGTGATTTCATGAAAGTGAAATAAACATCTACAGCAATTTTTCTGGCATTCATCTAATGTGAAGAATGGTAATCCCAATGAAATATTGTCAAATAGATGTAATATAGATGTAAATTGTAATACCAATAATAGTATTGAAAAATGTTGGTATGGGATAATATTTTAATTATGAATAGTAGTATGAGACGCATTTTTTATTTTTTATTTAATACCAAATATTTTGTTACTTGTCCAAGTAACATCATCATTATTTTATTCTCTGATGATGTTACTTGGACAAGTAACGAAATATTAGGTAATAAATTAAAAATAAAAGGTGCGTCTCGTACTACTACTAATAATTAAAATAATAGTATGGAATACTAAAGCTGTAGAATAATAGACATGATTTGCAGAATGACGCAACAGTCAAACTTTTACTGTATAACACACATAATGGATGTTTGTGTATGGTCTAGACTGTATTACATGTAGTTCAGAATACAATATTATCCAGTTTTCCAGTGTGCTGCAGTACACCAAATTGTAATGTAGATGTTCTATGGTAGAGCTTTCTCTGTATAATTTTTACAAAGAATATCACGTTTCTTCGTGTATAAGTTACTTTCCTTACGCTAGCCCTCACATCAATTTTTAGTGTTAGTGTTCTCGTAAGTCTGAGAGATGTTACCAATATTTCTACCCGCAGATGGTGTCCCTACTACCTGCTGGTTTACATTCTCATGCTCGTGTGTATCTACTCTCTCCTGTTCATTCAACTTCTCATATGCATCTTCCTGCCTCCCTTCTACTTCTGCGTATAAACCTCTCTCTGGTTCCTCTCCAGGCCGAACAGGACCCAGACCCACCTCATCATAAACTGCAACAGACTGCCTCTGTGACTCTTTAGACTCTGTTCCAAGGTTACGCTTTCTCACAATTACCACAGTTGGTATTATAGCTAGTATTATGATGATCATAGCCAAAGGAACTCCAACTGCCAGTCCAAGAACCCAGGCTGCAGAAAATTAAAATGCACATAATGTTGTAAGTATATCCATAAACTATAAGGTCATTATAATTTTAATGTTAATTCACATTTAATGGGCCTCAGAAACTGAGGCTTATGTGGACTCAGGTGCAGGGCTCTGAATAGAAGAGCTCATCTTCCCATCTGCGGCCGAAGTACAGGGGGGTGTGAACATGTGACTCCAAAGTATGAAAATCAGCAGGTCAACCACTACACTTTGGTTTCACTAACGTAAGGGGTGCTCCTAAATAGTGTGGTGAAAATATACTTTAACAAATTTATCACTTTTGGTAGAAGCTGTTTCACAAACCGTTGTGTGTTTCATTGGCAACAGTTTCTTCACTAAGCTCACAGGTAGGAGGGCTGTCTAACCAGGCTCCCTTACCATCTACAAGCTCACACTTGAGAACAGAGGATCCTTGTCTTATGAACCCTTCCAGACAGGAGTAGAACACTTTAGAGTTTATATTCCAGGAGCTATCAGGGTTCAGTATCTCAGCATCCTCTACTGCTGGTGGTGGAGGACATCTGACTGGTATTGATACTAAATAACCCAAAGATAATATTGTTTATTACTTTCAACAATTAATGCTAAGGCTATTTAAAATAGTAAAAATGTTTTCATAATATTCAATAATAAAACTAATAAACCTCTCAAACTAAATAGTGTCGATATCTACTATATAACTGTAGCATGTGTCTGGTGAAGTTACTTCTAACTAGATCTATTAAATTTACATGTAAATAAAGTTGTGAAACTAACTAGCAGCAAAGTTTATAAAGTTAATAAGTTGTTCCATGGGTTTCTGCACCAATAGGATCGCATGAAACCTGACCTGATAAACGGCCTAGCCCAAAGTAGTTGGGCTGCAACAAAAAATTACCGATAAAACAATGGAGTTTCCTCAAGATTGGCGAAAACATTTTCCTCAGATTAGCTAGAAGTACCCGTGATGCTAGCCCATTATTTTCAGGATACATTATATTATATTTATACCAATAGCATCAATAGAAGAGGCAAACATTTAGAGGAACTTAAATGTGGGAGAAAGGCCCAAAAAATTTGAGCCATCCTACTGAGTGCGTGGTCTGGACTATTATTATGCCTCAGGTAGACCAAAGATGGTAAAAGTACGCTCTTTGGGCGGACTGTCAACTAACTACTTCTGGCTTGTTACAGCTAACTATATTTTTATAGCCTAAGCGTTTGGCCATAGGCTTGGCGCTCGTTAAAGAGCAACGTTTGCCGATTTTGGTGAGAGAAACACGGCAAATGACTATGCGCATCGTTTACTGGATAAACTTGGTACATAGGAACTTTGATAGCAGTAGATTTTGAAAATTGCATCAGCCTGTTCTACAGCACATTCTTTCCCTGAATATTCATCCTCAGCGCATGGCAATGCCTTCAATTATTGCTCAAATCAGTTGAGCGTTGAGACTAATAGCAAGATAATCCACCCATTTTATTATTCAGGTATTAGATCTCATTATTTATAAAATATACCTCCAATAGCCTCAGCTCCAGGTACTTCATAAAACTCCAACGCATCCTCTTCTGACTTAGCTTTGAATCCTATTGCAATTCTGTAAACATAGTTAGGATCTAGAGGTCTGTTCCAGTACTCTCCATATTTCTGGTTATCACCAACATTAAATGAGGAGCTATAGTTGGTAATAGGGAATGCTGCTGTTATATACACAGTTATGTTGTCTATTCTGTTTGCTGTGATGGATCTCATATGTCTAACTGACAATCTCTCTACGGCCACCACCAGCGAGTCATACCCTCTTAGTACACTCTCTGGAGATGTCAGATCTGGTAGAGGAATGATGATTGTTTTCTCTGATGGAATAACTGCATCTGCCGATATGTTCTTGTATTTGGCAGCTATAAGTAATAAGAATAATTAATATTCATACTGCATATGTACAGTATACTAGTAAAATAATCGTAATCGCATGAAATGCCAATATTGCTTTTACCTTGAGGATAAGACCAGAACTGCGCTTCCTCAGAGCTCTCACCAAACCCATCATCAGGGAGAAGAGCTTTGACCGTGCATCTGTACTCTACTTGACTATGAAGAGGTTGTAAGATGATCGAGTTGGCAGATGAGTCTGAGGATTTGTATCTGGTTACAAAGTTCTTCTCTGCTTCTCTGTTGTATGTGTTGTTGATTACAGTGCAAGTAGCCTGTGACAAGTTGAACTATATTAGTGTAACAGAACAGCAACCTACAGCCTGTAAGAGGGTAAATACATCCCACCTGAATTTCCCTAATTGCATCAGTTTAAGGAGTGTTAGCTACCCTAAAAGCAGAAATATTTCGCGGAAGAAAGTTTCGTGAGTTTGCTAATCCTGGAGCAATTTGCGATAGAAATATTTAGCGAGTTTGGCCTATCGCGAAATTTGTTTAAGTCCCAAAATTGATGTTTAAGCATATTCCAGTATTAAAACCAAGCTTAGCTAAGCTCTATGTTTACTCAGATTAAAACTCCACTTACACACAGTACAAAACTACAACTGACTTCTATATAGCTTGTTAAGCCCACCTGTGAGATAAAGTAATTACTATAGCTTGTTAAAAATCCTCTGATTAAGCTCCTACTCTAAGCTACTTACCAATTATGGTATAGCAAATACTTGCTGCTTTGTAAAATATTCAACTATGTATCATATAGCTATATAGCTGCATGTATGGTCTGTTTAAACCAGAAATTATTTAAATCAGTTTGAAAGCAGATATTAATAGCGATGGAAATTATTTGCGAGTTTGTCACTCGCGAAATTCGCAAAAGTTAAAACTCGCAAAATGTATCTGCTTTTAGGGTAATAACAACAATACCACACATGGAGTGTTCAAACAGTGTCAGTTATAGTTATCAAATGCATGTAGTAGTACTAGATACTTAATGATGTTTTCATTACTGGCTACACAACATTGTTAAGTTAACCATAGTTGTAGTTATTACCTCATACTCTAGAACAGGGTTCTGTGGATCATTGTAATCTAGAGGAGACCAGGAGAGTTCAGCAGATGTAGAAGATCTGGTTAGTTCCAGTCCTTCTGGTGATGGTGGGACTGCAGAAGGAATTGGGAAGACATTGGTGTAAATTCAAGTAGACATGATATATTGAATTGTTGATCAAATGGGTATGCTACACTCTTTCATTTCGTGTGACACTTAATTTATTTCAACTGAGAGTGGGATGCCCTTCCCTGTTAACCTAGACAGCATATTACCAATTGACCTGTTTGCTATTCTTGTTTTTTGTACAATTGGAGAACAAAGGAGATTGAAATAAAATCAGGCTTTGTCTATCTAAGAAAATTGAAGAAGTTGTTTTGTCAACGTTTTCAAATTAAGCTCTATTGAAGTTCTTTCATTATTTTCAAAATCTTCTGCTGATACTTTTTTCTTTGTCTTATGTAGATGTTCATAAAAATTGGTAAATAATTATATTCTTTTGTGTTAAATGCATAGCACCCAGCATACTCAAATTTGTTGTAGTCTGTGTGTTTGAAGCTTAGCAGAAAAGCATCCTAGCATACTACCAGGGTACCAGGGCTCTCAAGTTGCAAATGTACAATGTACTGCAGTGTGAGCAGTGTAGCAGTATTACCCTACTAACAATTACTCAGATATACATGTATAATAAATAAAGCTGTTTGTCACCTACATGAACATATCTATATTGCTCTATGGAGCTAGCCTAAGTAATTTTCACAGCCTAATAGTCCCAGTACATACAAGTAATTCAGTCCTTGCCCTTGGAGCAGACCATTAATATTGGAAAACCTCTCTCCGGGGCAAGCACTGAAAATCCGAACTGCTCTTCCAAGAACTTGAGAGCCCTGATACTACATTTATGTGGCTAATAGCTAAAGCAACATTGAGCATGCGAATATATGTTTTCTCTTTGTGTTTAGATGCTGTGTTATGTAATTATACATTCGCTTTTGTTGATGTTGATTTGAGAACACATTGGTGAAATCAGCAGCAGTTAAACTAATTATTTTATGAAATATCATTTAGCTGTTAAAATTACACCATCTTTCATAGATGAGAAAGTACGCTGGTAATCAGCTAGGTAATTAGCTAGAACTAGCAGTGTTAATTTTAGATATTCATCAAAAAGTAAATTAGGTGTAATTCTACTTCACTTTGGAATATGTAGTCTTTTCTGGGTCTTGCTACACTGTATTCCTTGTTACCAATGCTCACCTTCATCAGTCTTATACTCCTGTTTCCATATTGTATTAACATGACCATCCACTAGCCTCACTTTGATTACTAGGTCAAACACTGCTCCCTGCTCCATAGTGAAAGCCCAAGGTCCTCTTTTATCCTGATTCTCTAATTGGTCAGTCTCATAAATCACAGTGACACTGGATACACAGTTGTCATCATGCTAGATGTACAATAGTGATGCAGAATAGTAACACATTCAACAGCAATATCATTCTAAAAACAGTATTTCTATATTAGGGTGTAGCTGTGTTGTAGAATAGAATATTTTGTTTAAAGTGGTATCATGACCTTGATTGCAAGTGAATGAAATGTTCAGTGCTAGAAATGTAATAGTTGTAGTTGATTGCTGCACTGCGCTGCGCTGCACTGCACTGCAATGGCCTTATCACTCGTTAGTTATTAGAGTTGTAGTATCACATGCATTGTATAGAACATAAAGTAAGTCATGTACATGTACGTACATGCATTATTGCAACCATGCATATTATAACTGCTCACCAGAGAAGGGATAGATACGGTAATTGTCCTCTCTTGACCCGGTTGAAAAGTTCCACTTTCTGTTACACTAATATTTGTAGGAACCAGGTATCCCTTCTCTGTAATATAGCCAATATACCATATTCAATACGCATATACATGTAGGATACATTGTGAAAATAACTCTGGTACAATTTATGTATAATAGCCCTTACAGTAAAATGGAGAACTGCAGTTGCTACATTTCATATGTGAGCGAAATCAGTATAAATTGGTTTTTCCTATTTCTCAATTTTACCAAAATGTGGAAACATCATTAATGTTCTCCCTAAAGCCAATATCAACTAAATATTTTAGTATGGTTCAGCCTATATTAGGGTTCACCAGCTCACCTAATAAAAATTGTTACATAACTATATATTAACAATAATTACCTGCACAGAATGGAGAACCACTGTTAACTGTATATATATTCTCTACCAGCTCTTCACCATTATAGTTTCTTACAGTAGATACTCTAGCATAGTATGGTAGCTTAACATCCAGGTTCTTTATTACTGTCTGTCTGTTGTCAATAGGAACTAATTCACTGTGACAGTCTACTAGTGTGTTGAAGTTGGAGTTGTCTGAACATTCTATCTTAACATATCCACTTCCTACTAGCTTCTGTTCGGATGAAGTATCTTGTATATTCCACTCTATTTTAATGTGGCCTGGAAATGTTTCAATATGTGTTGATATGGGATCTTCGGGTAATTCGGGAAATTCTAAAAAAGATAGCCAACCGGATCTCAGGGTCTAAGCAATTTCCGTTACTATAATGTGGATATTATTTTTAAAAATATCATTTGTATTAGCGAACACTGCTATGATAACACAACATTCTAAAATAAACTCTTTCTATTAGACAACATCTAGCTTAAAAATTGATAGCGTAATAATTGGTGACTAAATACAGCAGTTGGCAGTCTGTACTCTACTGGTTATGCGAAGAGAGAAGTACAAGTATAAACCTCATAGACCGGTAGCTACAACCTTTAGGTGCTTAACGCATAGGAGTACAGTAGACTTACAATGTAGGTACTGATGTCAAAAGCTGCTTTGAATTCAATGTTGACCTCTAAATTAGTTAGTTACCTACTCTGTGAGTGCTAGGAATACATGTACCAATTTGGGGCTATGGGTGCATGACTCCTGATAACAATAATCTTTCTTCATGTTTAGAGAAATCCACATAATTATCACCCTTAGCAGACATTTAAAGATGTGTAAACTCCTAATCCTAAACTCCTACTCTTTGTATATGCAATATGCAATATTATAATGTTTACATATGCACACACACAAATAAAATGTAAATGTAGATCTGCAACGGTACATATTCATGTTACTTTAGGTCAAAGGAGCAGCTATTTTGAAGATGCATAGAAGTTTTAGAATTTGAACCTGAACTGTTGGATTAAATGAGCGCTCATGTGTACATTAATACTGACTACCATCAATTCCATCCCATAATGCAGACATGATACACAACATACACATGTTGTGTAATAAAGCATAAAATAAAATACCTGCTATATACGCTGTGAGAGCTACTAGTCTGGTCTCGAGCTTAACCGCTGATCTGTCAAGCGCGTCGACTCGGTCTCTGTCAGGATTAGGTATACGTATCCGAGCTGGTAAACTTGCATTCGCTGGAGTGAATGAGACTAGGTTACCAGAACAACCAGACTTGCTCAGATCCTCCACATACAGAGCTAGAAAATCTCCTTTCCTGACCACTTCTCTAGAGTTCTGTACAAACTGGAACCTGATTCCTCCCGTTGATACATCTTCCGGTTTCAGTAACGTCTCTGTGATACGTCTGTAAGTAGTACTGCTTCCTGTTTCTGTCTGTCTCCAGATGGCAGCGTATGAGTCACAGTAGTTAGTTGTACGACCAATCCTGTACTTCCAACCTACTAAATACCCATCTACTTCTATCGTATAGTTTATTAGTAGCATGAAAGCGAATCCTGCTGAACCATAGTTTACGAGTGGAGTGTTGGTTTTTCCTTCAGAGTTATCTACGATATAATGATAATTAAAATGATTAGCCATGTGTAATGAATAACTGCAGGGGTTTTTCAGCAGTGCTTTACTAAACTGATGAAGCCATTCTTGTTGATGAAGCTGCAAAAGTTAAGAAAAAGGTTATCTCTTAGAGAACATGAGTTGCGTTTGAATATTTATAAACAAACTTCTACATGATGTACCATGTAGCCCTACCATTATTTTTGCACTCTCTTCCATGTTTTCAGCACTAGCAAAATAATTATGAAGGGAATTACTGTAGACATGTACAAATACTGCAATGTTTTGCGTACGAGTACTTGAGTATGAGTACTCCAAGAGTAGTCGATTGAACTGTCTTCTATTACATACAACTGAGCTATGACAACCTAGTTGACTGTGCATGAGTGTTGACTCATAGGTCCAAGTTGTTACTAATGACTTAGAGCTAACATGTGCTTATCTACATGTATGCTATCCTAGGACTCCGGGCTTTCAGTCAGGGACTTTGGCTGAGAGTGTGCTATTTTAGAAATGATAACTCCAGTAGATTTTTTTCGAAAGCATTGCCTTTATTGAGCTCTAAGTAACAACTGATTTACAAACAGAAAACATTTGCCTTTTATGCTATTTCATTTCCGGTGGCTTCCGGTAAAAAGTACGACGGTCACTCGGTCTAGAGTATTGTGCAATAATAAGAAAACAGACAAGGCCGACCCTGGGTCCGGCATATTGCAAAAATGGCACATAATATTGCAGATACAATAAATATAGAAGGATAACCATATAGGGGCAGTCGACCCTATATAACCAGGCATTCAAGTAACATACATACATGTACAATTATTAATGAGATAAAATCATTCCTAATCACTAAATAGTTACTAAAGATGAGAAGAGAGTCCAGGAGTAGAGAGCATGTTACCAAAATACATGCACAACGTAGATTAAGATACAGGCAAAATGCATTGCCTCCTAATATAATACTCACCTGAATAATAGAGAGGTAACTCAAAGTACTGATAGTCTGCATTAGACTCTTTACTGGCTCCAGGATCATCTGATCTCCTATTAACAAGTTCACACTGATCTCCACTCACTGCCTTCACTATTGAACTACAGTTGTATGTACTGTCTATATCTTGTAGACAAGAGGTCATGCAGTCTCTCAGGTCTCCTGTCTCTACCTGATTGTACTTTATCACTCTAGTGTTTAGATAAACACCTTTGACAGCTGTCCATGGCTGCCAGATACCTAAAGTTATAGCTAAAGGAGAATTACGGGTTCAATATAACTGGATTCTACAAGTAATGCACATATTTAATTGCAAGGCAAACATTCCTTTATGCATAAATGATTATGTGCATATGCCTTGGTTATTTCAACGTTTATAAGCATGATTGTCGCAACATTTTATGAGAGTAATGTAATATGCATTATGTGTTGTTCACATTTTCGCTTACAAAAGTCTGCCGTTCTACCTATCTAATTGCGGTTAGCTAGCAGCTTGGTTACTAGCCGCTAGAGATCAGTGAACAACGTATCTTTTGATTGGGCATCTACATGTACATGTACATATCATACAGTGTACACCGCACAATAATAATGCTTACAGAGCTCTTTGTCTGCTCACCAGCACAAAGAGGTCTGATACAATAACTCACCAGCACAAAGAGGTCTAATAGAATAACTCAACAGCACAAAGAGGTCTGTTACAATTACTCACCAGCACAAAGAGGTCGGATACAATTACTTACCAGCACAAGGAGGTCTGGTACAATTACTCACCAGCACAAAGAGGTCTGATACAATTACTTACCAGCACAAAGAGGTCTGATACAATATTATATTACTCACCAGCACAAAGAGGTCTGATACAATTACTTACCAGCACAAATAGGTCTGATACAGCTACTCACCAGCACAAAGAGGCCTGATACAATTACTTACCAACACAAAGAGGTCTGATACAATTACTTACCAGCACAGAGAGGTCTGATACAATTACTTACCAGCACAGAGAGGTCTGATACAATTACTTACCAGCACAAAGAGGCCTGATACAATTACTCACCAGCACAAAGAGGCCTGATACAATTACTTACCAGCACAAAGAGGTCTGATACAATTACTTACCAGCACAAAGAGGTCTGATACAATTACTTACCAGCACAAGAAGGTCTGATACAATTACTTACCAGCACAAAGAGGTCTGATACAATTACTTACCAGCACAAAGAGGTCTGATACAATATTATATTACTTACCAGCACAAAGAGGTCTGATACAATTACTTACCAGCACAAAGAGGTCTGATACAATTACTTACCAGCACAAGAAGGTCTGATACAATTACTTACCAGCACAAAGAGGTCTGATACAATATTATATTACTTACCAGCACAAAGAGGTCTGATACAATTACTCACCAGCACAAAGAGATCTGATACAATTACTTACCAGCACAAAGAGGTCTGATATAATAACTCACCAGCACAAAGAGGTCTGATACAATTACTCACCAGCACAAAGAGGTCTGATATAATAACTTACCAGCACAAAGAGGTCTGATAGAATATCTCCAGTTACTATCAGATCTACTGATACTAGCAGTTTGGTTATTCTCAGCTAACAGCTCACAATCCTTACTATCATGTTTATAGTTAACTGAAGCACAGATGAATGTCGTCTGCTGCATACATTGAGCTCTACACTCATCTTCATTAGTCACAGTGATAGTCTTTACAGTACCAGATGTTATGTAGGGCATGAGTTGACCTACATCTGATGTCCATTCGCAAGAGAGTCCTGAAAAGAGCATCTAATCATACAATATAATACATAGTATATTTTCTGATATTTTGATTGAATGGAAGAATAATAATTCTTTTCGTGATACTGTGGATTATTTACCCATTTCTATCTTCGGGAACCATGAACCGCACAGTAAATGATAGCTTGACAACACCCGATGTAGCCATATTGGTTTTGTTAATTAATTAAACACCTTATTATATATATATGTATATCATACATGTAATTATAGATGTACAGTTGTCATCACTAGCTTACATATGCTGATGTTGCTGCTAAATTCGACTAAATACTAGGTATACAGACCTCGGTTAGTTCTAAAACTTACCACTAGAACCTCCTGGTGTTAATGCTGTAAGTAATATCACCAACAAGTACCTTCCAAACTGCATACTCTGATCAAATTTGTTATAGATTTTGATGTATATGTGTATGTAAATTGTAGTACTATGTAGATGTGCTGTAGGCTATTAAGTGGAGAGCTACATTCATATTCATGTATTTAGTAGTACAAGCAACAAGGAAGTTGAGGGCTAGTATTATACATGTATTTTCTCTCACAGCTTGCTACACAATACTAATAGGACATAATACTGTAATTCAGTTCATTGAATAGACCTAGTAAACAATGGATTAGATGAACTGAATTAAATGCACATGTACACCTATACAGGTGAGGCGACAGTTGCCGGGATATCTGATCCAAGTGTGTATTCCGGGGACCACCACTTCTAGAAGGGCTAGAAGCTTGTTTATTGGCTCATTGAAGAGACAACTTCTCACCAACCAAGAAAATCATTTTCATATCATTTTATTTTAGTAATTGTGGCCACAATACTTCAAAACAGTTGTGGGGTCCAGGCGACGCACTTTCATATTATTTTGCAGATGAAATAACAGTTGCGGGCACCGTGCAAAAAGTGTCATCTGCTAGAAGTTCACAAAGTGGGGGCCGAATTACCATCTGCATTTCTGAATAAAAACGGGGTCTGCTAGTTGCACACTTAGCTGTGTGTGTACAAAATGGTCCCCAAAAAGAAGTCATGCACACGCCAAGAGAAGACAATTCAGAGGCGTTTCTAGAAAATTGTCAGAGGGTTGGCAAAATAAACAGGCCAGGGATGCAGGGCGCCGCCTAGGCACCCTGGAGAAATCTAGAACAGCAATCCAGCCTATCTATGAGTATAAGACGAAATTGTGGTCTTTCAAAAAGCTTTTTCTTGGATGTTGATGAAAAAATATTGTCGAAATGGATGAGAAATCCTTGTCAGCCATGGTAGTTGCCAGAGACTGGAGTCTTGAAGTGGGAATGAATATACAGAAATGTAAATGTTATGTCAAGTCTTATGGTAAGCCTTTTCACCTGTATCACTTAGCATAAAGCTGTGTTGCTCACCAAACATAAGGTTGCAACGGCAATATAAAGTCTTGGCAAGGCATTGTTAACCATTGCATGGCTATAGGGAGGATATTCTTTGCTTTGAACAACTTTGCGAGAACTGTAGCGCTTGTTTACGTTTTGACAGAGCAAAATTCATCCCATTGTAGAGCTTTTTCTGGTAAGGAAGCATTCCATAAATGTCAAAAACATGGTGTTTCGAAAACATTAGTTTGCGTTTTGGGGTTGAGAATCGGAGTTCAAATGTTTTCAGGACGTCCTGTTTCTAACTAAAATATTCGAACAGTGGCAAATTCTTTTTGTGTACACACCTGTCAGGGATATTGGGGCAACATATTTTGGAATTTTAGTACCAGGAATGCCCTCTGGCCTTTGGAGTTGTGAGAAGTTTTCTGCAATTTGCTTCAATGCCTACGAGCCGTGCATGGCATAGCGTTGTTAGGTAGGTAAAAGACTTAGGGATTTTTGGTGGGTATTCTGGCTGTGTCCCAGAGGGCCAATATAAGCTCTCTTCCCATGACCCCTTGTTGAAAGGATAGGCACTCTCCTATCCCACTTCCCTTTAATTGTTATAAGCATGACCCTAATGAAAATACTTCACAAGGATAGGGTGTTAGGGGGGTTTGGCCATTTCTGTATATTATGATGCATTTTTATTGAAGGAATTTTATCTTTGAGCAGTCAAAGACTGCTTTTTAAAATCCATAAAAATTTAGTGCCTGATTGGTGCCTCCACGGAACCGAATCGCTAGCGCAGTGAACCGAACATGCTACCACTACTAACATCAGCTAAACAGCCTTACAAAGGAAGCTTCACCGGTGAGCAATAGACATGCTCTGAGCGAACTTCGCGCAAAACATCACTCTTGTTACGGCCACCTTGCTACATGTATGTATAGATAAGATGTTAGGGTGTTTGGCCATCTTTTATATATTATTATGTATTTTTAGGCAAGGAAAGTTATTTTTGCGCGATAAGAGACTTGTTTCAAATCACTGTGCTAGGCTACTGGCTATCATAGAGGCCCTCGATTCAAACCACAGTCGGGGGCTGGCATTTTTATGGACTTAAAACAAGTCTCCGACCGCTCAAAAGTAAATTTCTTTGCCTAAAATGCATCATCACTAATAGACATATCCATGTACAAAAAATGTATATTTGTGATTGAGATTATCTAATTTATTTAGTTATACCATGACCACTTTTAAGCCTAATCCAACTTCCGTACGTGATACAGAAGTTATGCTAAAATTTAAACACTATCCAGATGTTGGTATTACATGTACTTCAAGAATGAAGAGTGGCAAGAGAGAGAGAACATCGTACAAATATAGAACATGACTCACCACTACACGGTCCACGCAATAACTACATGCATTATATAAAGTATTCTAAGCATGCAGTCACTAAGACATAACTGGACTGCGAGTGGTCCCCACAAGTACTCTTATAGAAAGTATCACATGCACACAGTCAATATAATATAGTTAGATTGTCAGCGGTCCCCACAATAGCTATTACGGAAAGTTACACATGCACACAGTTAATATGATATAGTTAGACTTTTAGCGGTCCCCACAAGTACTTTTATAGAAAGCATCACATGCACACAGTCAATATATAATATAGTTAGACTGATAGCGGTCCCCACAAGTGCTTTTATAGAAATGATCCACATGCACACAGTCAACATAATATAGTTAGACGGCTACCGGTCCCCACAAGTACTTTTATAGAAAGTATTACATGCACACAGTCAATATATAATATAGTTAGACTGATAGCGGTCCCCACAAGTACTTTTATAGAAAGTATTACATGCACACAAGTCAATATATAATATAGTTAGACTGATAGCGGTCCCCACAAGTACTCTTATAGAAAGGATCACATGCACACAGTCAATATAATATAGTTAGACAGGTAGCGGCCCCCACAAGTACTCTTATAGAAATTTGCACATGCACACAGTTAATATTATATAGTTAGACTGCTAGCCGTCCCCGCAGGTTCGCATGTCTGAATTGTTTCGTTCTTGGCTTAAAAAGATTTAAGGGAAATGAATCTCGAGGTAGCCTTGGTTTCAACCATTTTAGATTAATGTAGAGGTAATTGTTTCAAACATACCTAAATTCCCTGTGAAATTCATCTCCAAAAAAAAAACTTGAAAACAATTTGAGACAATTTTTGTGGTAAGACAACCCAGAAAAACTCAAGTTTAAATTTGTAGAAACTTCCTGACATCAAGGTTGCCAATTGAAAACAATGCCTGATTCAACCTACAGTGTATATGAACTTTTCCACCAACGGTGAGCAGCTGACATTTTCCAAGTGTGGGAATTTGAACTTTGCAGAGTTGTTTTAGTTATAAAAGTGCTAGGTACATACATATAATGCTGACCTACATGTGAAGAAGTAACTTTTCAGAAATACTTACCCCTTGAATAAAATTGGCAGCCTAAAAGCTGTAATCCAGTAAGGCAACGCTGCAATTATTTGAATAAACATGCAACTCAAAATCCTGAAAAACATGCAGAACGTTCTGACAAGTTTAATAATATTACTAAGAATACGAATAAAATAATGAGTGAAATGATAAAATGATGACAGGAAATGATTCTCTGATTGGATGCCAATCGATTGTATTCCCTGAATTTACAAGATAATTACATGAGCATACTTGTTTACAATTAGACTGGGAATTAGATAATTAAACCCTGTTCAACTTGTATGGGCTACATACAATAATACGTCAGTTAAGATCATGAGGGAAGTTGCAATTGACATGTAGACATGTAGATCATGCATAATTTATGACTGATATGAACATAAACGAAATTATATTCGATGCCATTTTGTCTTGTCAGTTGAAATGCAAATCTACTAGCGGTTCTGTTTCATTCAATCAATAAAAACATGATAATTCAACGATGCTGGCTGAATGCCAATGAACAGGTAATGATTTTATTGAGAACATATTCACAACAATTATTACTGTCAACAAAGAATAAAACTTGCATTTAAATGCTAATAATATTATGACTAGAGCAAATTACATATAAATTACATGTATAAACTGATCAAAAATATATTGATAACAAGCATTGTACTATTTTATGTGCTCAATCTCATGCTTAAGCCTCATTAAATTTACAAACGATTTACTGATTTTACTTCCTGCTATTAATTCAGGTAAGAAAGCAATAATCTCAAGAAATCTGTGTTTTTCCCACTTTTGAACTGGAAAGATTACTTCACCAATAGCAAAGTGACGTGCAAATCTAGAGCCCTAGCCACTAGGCTATAGCTGCTCTTTTTTTTGGTAATTTGGTAATTTTATATCATACATTGATAAAAAACCTGAGCGAACATGAACTCAGCCTACATAATGTTCAAATGATCGTAGCTTTGTGTTAAGCAGAACTAGATATTAAAAACACGGTGTCTGATGTCTGATTATTTCGATATTGAAAGAAAGTGTTTAGTGAATAAATATCGGCAACAATAAAACTACTGCACAATAAACCCTACAACTTAAAAATTGTTTGGACGACTTCCAGCATCACAGATGAATGGGTGTTCACATTACCACGTTACGATCACTAGAAATTGTTGGCACTTGTAGTACAATAACAGCAGAGGCAAACACCATTACCATCAAATAAAATATGAAAAACAGCCTGTTCAATATGAGAGAGAGTTGGGTCCATTCGTCTCGAAGAAAAAGTTTATTCTCTCTCTCAACCTGTTGTCTAATTTGGTGATCCAAAAGCTGCTTCATGACATTTTCAAGGTTCTTCAGTATTTGCTCACCTTTTGGCACCAATGATTTGCATTGACCTTTAGTAACATTTTGACCATTCTCATTTCCCCCTGTTGACTCCACTGAGTTTATTGTATCTAAATATGTGAATTCACTACTTGCCAGTGACTTATCACTTTTACCAGTTTCATATGGTCTTATGCAAAGGTAGTACGCTAGATGGTCAAAAGCCACATTCCTTAGCCATGGGGGTATTCTACGAGTTCCAGGTCCAACATAGCACAACTTGCTTATCAACACATTCTGTATTATGATCATAGAAGTTAGTGAAAGGGACACACAGATGTAAATACCTGTAATACAAAACATGATGATGTAATTACGGCAGTGTAAGAACAAGGAGGTGAGTAACATATCATGGGTATGTAGGAATCAACCAGCTAGAAATTTTTGTATAATATATGTCTTGGGCTTACCTATTAAAGGTACAGAATCCGATGTTTTGGGTAGACTCTCTTCTACCAGTAGTTTGAATACAGATATTGCCACCACAATTGTAATTCCTAGAGTTATCTTCTCTCCACTGTTTGGAGGTAGCCAGAATATCATAACACTTAGCATAGACAGCCATAGACACGGGAACACAATGTTAATCATGTGATAGAGCACTCTTCTCTTCATTGTAAACTTATATGTTAAGTGTACATACTCATGCCCAGTATTGTATCCGGTCTTGTACACCTGCATATGTCTAGAATATATGCAAAGGGTAAATTACTCCCAATTATTTAATTGTATGCAGTGTTGTAGTTGTGATTACATAACTAGGAACGCAGCACCCTTTAGGTACTGTCATGAAATCAATGATGTAGGTAAATTGTTTCCCCACCGTGCTGCGCAATCTGTTCAAGTGGACGTTAGATGTGTTTAATCATAAATATTACAAACATTAAATACATCATAATGACGTAGTGGACCTAGCAACATTAGAATACAACTATTTTCAATTTTGAATAATAGAATCGCACTTACTCCTCAACAGTGATATCAATAAGATCCCATTCTCCGTTATCTACATAAAAGTCTTCATATTTCTGAATCGGAAACTTGGAAAGGTTTAGCATGGTTGTGTCATACATCCAGGATGCAAAAGACATAGAGCAGTGCTGAACATCAAATGGGAAATATTTGACATTCATTTTACAGAAGACACTCCGCTCTAATGACTCAACCGAGAAAGTTGTCCCATCCGGTTTAACTATCACCTTTATATCACCATTCTCTTTCTTCTCATATGTGCTATAACAATATTATCTGTAATATCTACGTGGAACAACAGTGAGTCAGTTAGTTCTCCCAATGTTTCACTTCTACAGCTTACCTATACCAAAACACACAAATGCTAGAAAGCTGCAAGTTTTAAAGCGAAAGCAGTTGATAATGAGTTATAACCCAGATAGGGTTTGACTTTCTACAATACATCAGCTAAAGAAGCAAAATTGTCTTAAAAAGCCTAATGTTAGAGACATACAGAGTACCGAGACACACCATTTCCAAAACCCAGTGCAATTAAGGTTAGCAAGTTGACAATCAGAAGGTGGATGAACTCGTTTAACAAACTAATTACAAATAATACAACATTATAGTATTTCAATACATGTCAAACCTGTTGCTTAAAACTATATCTGGAAGCCAAAGCAAAGACCTTTGAACTCTAAACAGTTTCATTCCGTTGAACAACTTTGGATCCCATGTGAGGTGTTCATCGGTCCATTGCTAGTAAACATATGTAGCGACGACAAACGTCACAACTGTCACAACACCGACAAACGTCACAACAATTTTTCGACAAACGTCACAACACCGACAAACGTCACAACAATTTTTCGACAAACATCACAACACTGACAAACGTCACAAAGGTTCAACGACAAACGTCACAATGCCAACAAATATCACAAATCTTCAATAAAATAACGCCATAACACCAAAAATAATGCTTTTTGCCTTGATTTACCCTTCAATTAGATTATTTTTGTTTGTTGTGTTTTCAAAACCGAATAAAACCGAAGATGGTTAAAAGCAGAGTGGGACAACTCCCAATAGACAACATGAAATTAGCAATTCAATTTTTTTGCCAAAAACCAATACAACTGAGCAGAAGTAGATCTGCTTCTGCCCAACCATCTTGATTGTTAGCGAAAAAATTGAATTGGTAATTTAGTATCCTCTATTGGGAGTTGTCACACTCTGCTGTTAACTATGCAGCCTATATAATGAATTCATTTAATAAATTATAATCATTCAATACGACTGTAACCACACGTATTTTGATAATATGCATGTACATGCCTGATATACATGTAAGTATAACATGTTAATTAGGACTGAAACAAGTCATTACTGAATGGCAACAATGATTGTAGCAAAATATGAATGGCAAGGATCACTCAATAAAGATGAAAACACCAGCTATTATCAGATATGGGCAAGCTAAACGAAATATCCTTTAATGGCCATTTAACTACATGTACAGTGTATATATGAAAATTGCATTGAATCGCATTCTGGTCAAAGGGCCAAAGTTTTGCATCACATTTGTACACATAGCCTAGGTCTCACATACACCACCACGTCTTCTCTAAATTAAAAATACCATGCAGCTGCAGGCAACAGATCTAAAGGGAATATGTTATGACACCTTAGTCCGGGAACCATCTGCTTCTACATGTAGAATATGAAGACAGGTGGAACTCTCCTGCCTATTTATCACTATTAAATGTATAACTATAACTATAAATTCCTTGCTAACAAAGTACATCACTGTATAACTAAATGCAAGGATCTACATAATATTAAAAATATATGCTACTCTACTACTAGACATAGTGCTACACAATGTTTTGATATAATTTGTTTTTTCGGAAATTATTCACTCTCAGTTCAAAATTGACAAAATTGTCCAATAGAAAATCGTATCAAAAACCGAGATGCAACTCGATACAATTATCATATTGGGAAGTAACCTCTATCCCGTAATTTGTTTAGCCTGACAATTCCTGGCAATAACTGGTGTTTTCATCTTATCTGAGTGATCCTAGCTATTCGTATTTTGCTACAATCATTGTTGACATCCAGTAAAGACTTGTTTCAGTTTTAACCAACATGTTATATGCGTGTGTGTTATTATACGAGTATATACATGTAGTTAGTATTAAATGATTATAATCACTATATAGACTGCAGAGTATGACAACTCCACATAGAAGACATTAAATTATCGATTCAATTTTTTTGCTGAAAACCAAGACAACTGTGCAGAAGTAGATCTGCTTCTGCTCAGCTGTCTTGATTTTTAACGAAAAAATTGAATCCTTAATTCCATGTTCTCAATTGGGAGTTATCACACTCTGCTTTTAACTACCTTCGGTTTTCTTCAGTTTTTAAAACACAGCAAACAATAATCAAATTGAAGGGTAAATCAAAGCAAAAAGCATCATTTTTTGGTGTTATGGTGTTATTTTATTGGAAATTTGTGATATTTGTTGGCATTGTGACGTTTGTCGTTGAACCTTTGTGACGTTTGTCGGTGTTGTGACATTTGTCGAAAAATTGTTGTGACGTTTGTCGGTGTTGTGACGTTTGTCGAAAAATTATTGTGACGTTTGTCGGTGTTGTGACGTTTGTCGGTGCACTTTTGTGACGTTTGTCGGTTTTGTGACGTTTGTCGAAAAATTGTTGTGACATTTGTCGGTGTTGTGACAGTTGTGACGTTTGTCGTCACTACAAACATATAATACTTGTCAATATTTCGTCAGATGCTGTGCTGGTGGTCCTTTAAAACACTTTTATATTATGAAAGCAATTTACAACCAACACTCGCACAGACTAGAATGTTTTTCTGAACAAAGAGTCCAGAAATATTAACTTCAAAAGCTTCAATTGGCAGAATTTTGTAGTAATACCAATTGTAAATGCACGAATAGGAATATTTATTACCAGACATACACATAATTATTATGGTGTTTTCTAATGCGTGCACTTACTAAGAATTCCCAGAGACGCAGAGTGAGTAACTGGTTCACTTCGTCCTACGAAAATAATCAACTAGATGTACTCGTCAGAAGAAAATAAAATGGTTACTAAAATGTATTGGCATAGCATGATATAATAATGTTTATAGATAGTTGATTGTACACCTGTACATGTGTGTATGGCAAACTGTACATTATCTTATAGCCAAACTTTTTATGTATCAAAATAATGCTGCTAAACATTCCACGCATTCTAAGAACTTTTGCTGATGAAAAGCTTGCTACAACATGTTGTCATAAACTTTCGAGTACTTAATAACTGAATATCTGTTAACAATAATGGATGAAGCATACAATTAACACTAAATGTACTGTAAACAGATATGGCATGTATGAATGACTTACGGATGAATAATGTAACGAGCATGCTATTTATCATTATTATGCCTAGTCTTATGATCATGCTTGTAATTTTTTTGAAGAACAGTAAAATTTTCAAAACCTAAATGTCTCTTTCGATAGTTTGCTTCATAAATATGAATTTTACCACGTGATAGGATGCTGGTGCCATATACATGGTAATGCCACACACTCACCACGTTCGCAATCTGTATAGGTGATATGCCGTAAAACACATTAACAGTTTTAGTGGAGTCCAATACAGGTCTAGCTCTGGAATCATAATCTTTAAACAGATATTCCACCAGATCCTTCTCATCTTTATAGACGACAGAGTCTCCATACTCAAGTGAACTGTTGGCTGCATTCACCTCTAATAGTAAGAAATGAAAACAATGAGCATTTACTGTACATGTACATGTACCAGTAAAAATTTAAATTATGATTATGAGTAAAAATAATATGTGATATCATCTGACATCATACTATGATTAGCTACTTACCAGTGTTTGGAACTAGAACTGTGGTAGTTGTCCTCTCAGCCTTGCTCAATGCAGCAAATAAAAAAGAAAGAAGTAGGGTCCACCTAATCATGTTTCTAGGTTTTAGATCAAACTAAATATTTACATTTGTATGTATGTATGAGATGATGGAGGGAAGTTTGGTGGAAAGAGCACTACCCCTCTACTGCTATGTGAGCCTTTGCTAATAGATGCTAGTTGGATGTGGATAGTCTTTATAAATGTACATGTAGATATAGCTGGCACGACCATAATTTATGGTAATAGACCACCATAGGAGTACAGTATAAGATAGAAAGCAGCCCCCAATGGTCTGAATCTTGCATTTAAATAAAAGTCACCCATCAATAATAATATTGCAAAGTCATTCAAGGTCTGTTGTTGCTGGGACCAAACACATGTTCAGATATTCCTGGGAGACTCACTATGCCCAACAAGCAAAATAAATATTAAAGTATAATTATAGTTCTTGTAAAACAAATAATATATAGTACGTATGTACTCTAACCTCTACTGGTTAGGAGCATTTAGCTTGTAGGCCGCAGTTTATGACTATTGATGAGAGATTAAAAGCAATTCTGTCTGTAATTTATTATCTCATGTGTGTAATTAACAGTGATTTTACCATTCTCAATATTAAAGTAAAATAAATTTAAGTAGGGCCCTTAAATCTCTTAATTGTGGATCTGTAAGATAAGAAAACTGTTGTTTTGAATCATAGCACTGCCCAGATTAATGCTAGTACATTGTATTGGGTCGATGATATATACAGTACAAGATCAGTAGTATAGTCAGTGCAGATCTGCACAGACACCCGGTCATTTCCGCGTCTTATTAGCCCTAGATCCAAAAACTCCCCGGGCGGACGACCACCCCACCCGTCCTCTCGCCCCCTCCCTTTCCCTAAACCTCACTCTATGTGCAAAGCCCTAGAACCTACCCCCCGATCGCGGGTGGGGTTTCAAAAACCTCATCGGCTGTTCCGTAGAACCCAGTCTAAAGAGCAAACCCCTCGCCCGGTCCCACGGCTCGGGCGAGGGGGCGCGCGCGTACGCGCGCGCCCCCCCGCCCCGCGAACCCCACCCGTCCTCCCTCCACCCGTCCCCGCCCCTCCCCACCCCTCCCCACCCCAAACCCCTCCGCCTCGCCCTCCGCCTCGCGGCGGTTCTCGTTCGCGAGTCCAGCCGTGGCCCCACGCCGCCGTCCCCCCGCCCATCCCCCGCCCCTCCCCCGCTCTCCCGCCCCAACGACCCGTCGCTACCCTCGCGGGCGGACCGTCGGCTGGAGTAGGGTGAAGCGAAGGAAAATACGGGTTAGAGTAATGATAGGCTACATCCGTGCGGAGTGCCCGTGCAGAGTTTACGACGCTGACTATACTACTATAAGAAACTTACCGAGTGGTGGTGGTGCTTCCGGATGATTTCTTCGCCGGGGACTGTTGAGACTGAACTGGTTGGGGTGACACCGCACTCGCGCGCTCCTCCGTTCGAGCGCCCCCGGACCTTCGATGAAAGACTCGCGTCTTAACCCTCATTTTCCCCGGACCCTCCCCTAGGGAAATCACCCGTCCCCGTGACGAGTGGCGAGGGAAAGTGAAGGCGGTGGCTCTTCCGCGCTTCAAACCGTGGACTTCGCGAGGAGGTTAGCCGACGACATCATCGCTCGGAGGGGTAGAAATAGAAATAGATAAACGGGATAGATGGATGCTTGTCTTCTCATCGCCATCATCATCACCATCATCATCATCATCATCATCATCATCACCATCACCATCATCATCATCATCATCATCATCACCATCATCATCATCATCATCATCATCCTACAAATAGACCCGCCTCTACGATGATGTCGTTGACTCGCCACCAATTTCTTTGACCACCGCGTCCACTTTCCCCCGGGTAGCAAACTCCGATAGGGAGAGAGCGCATCGTGCGCGTGCGATGTCACCCCCCACCTACGAATGAAGACAATAGAAGAAATGTGAACTGATAAGGGGTGAGTATGAGCGGAAGCTGCGCTAGTACCGTCTACCCCTTTGGTTTGGAGAGGTAAATGGTTTTTAATGTATTAGCTAGTGTTTTATTGCTCGGTTTTAAGGCTACAACCGGTAAACCCTCCGTTTTGAGGACGGAGACCCCTTACAATAGAGAGTGAATGTGAAAAAAAATTATACGGATATATATATATATATATATACAAGGGTTATGATGCACTGTTCGTTTACTCTCCGATTTATCGAATGAAGTAGTCTCATCTCCGAGAAATCAGTACTAACATTCTATAGGACTCGTACTCACCCCGTCTTCCGCAACCTTCCGCTTACCGTAGAAGTAGGTGAGTCCGGTCTTTAGCTGGGTATAGCTATACGTTTGATTTCCTCTTCTGATAAAACCCCGATTGTCTCCTCTCACCGACTCCCCTGTTTTGAGCACGGAGAGGAACTTCTCTTTGGTTAGGGTGTTTCCTCTTTTATTTAGTCCTTTGCTACTATACTTGCTATCGCCGTCAGCGGACCAACAAAAGTAAGTTTTTGAGTTGAGCGCGATGACCCCCTCCCCCCGAAACTCCTCCTTAAACAGACCAGGGGTTCGTGTTTCGTATCGCTGCACCTTCTCACAACATTCCCTCATCTCCCACTCTTGCCCGAGCACCTTGGTTGTGATAAAGTCTCCCTTGTGGCTATCGCAGAAGGGTCTGGGAAACCATTTACCATACTCTCTGTAGAACTCTTCTTTTTTATCTTTTCGGATGACCTCATCTATATTGCGAGCACTCAGGGCCATGTAAGCGCTATCCGTATCCATTTCTACGTACTCAAAGTCCTCTCTGCTGACGAATCTGTGAAAATAAATCGGGCGAGTTAGAGGTTGCTGACACCGAAGAATAAATAGAAAAGGATTTGATAAAATCTTTGTATAGTCTAGTTCTACTCACCTATCCATAAAGTCGTAGTAGAACTCTAGCATCCTCAACTTGGCTCTCTGGAGGATGACGAATCCTACGACGGATGGAACATCCATTCGAATCTAAAAGAAAGAGAGAGAGAGAGAGAGAGAAAGTTCACCCTTCCACTCGGAAAAAGTTTTGTCAAACCAAGAGTCAAAGTAAGAAAGATTGTCAACACTTACCTTTTTCTTGTGAAGCTCTATCTCAAAGTAGTTTTCATCGACTTCGTTGAGACTAGAAAAGTGCCTACTCCTCACTTTGACGGCCGCCCCCTCTACTGTCTCTACATACTTGACAGTCTTATGTTTCTCTTTATTTGTTATGGTCTTTCCGTATGCTGAATTCCCAACGAGCTTGCTGGTGCTGGCCAAGAGGGCCAGATCAGGGTCCAGATCTCCCCCTCTCCTTGCGTCTGAGACCGAAGAACCAAAGTCTTTGAAGACGGCTCGTGGGATAAAGTGAACAAACTGATAGACCCTGGTAATTATCAAACCTTGATCTAGATACCATCTAGCCAGATCGGTGAGTAGTGTGATTCGCTCGCCAAAAAGACTCCCCACGAGCATTCGCTGAGGTCTCTTCAAGAATCCGTTCTGTTTGGCAAAAGCGCGCATGTGTTCGCTAAGGTGTTCTCTTCCCACATTTATATTCTTGAAAATAGGTGCCATCTCAGAGAACTTCGCTTTTAGCTCTTCGGGTACGGAAATGTCACACTCCACTAAACCGTAGTACTCTCCACTACGAATACTGTTGATTATTTTATCGAGGTTGACACAACCCCTCTCTGGATAGAGAGAAGAAAAGAAGACGGAGAGAAATGTCCTAACCTCTTCATCCGAACGAACTCGCGCTCCCCACTCACACTCCCGAGTGGTGATGAGCTTATAGCCTAGAGCCTTGATGTAATCTTCTTTCCTCGCAGTGTCCACCCGGAGCTCTTCATTCGTCATGTTTCTGACACCTTTTCCATTCCCTCCTAGCTCGCACTCGTGTCCGTGCCAGTAGCAACCGTGGAATTGGTACACAGTCCGACTCTGTTCCCTATAACCATCCACTGGTAGGTTGTGACAGCCTATCCTCATTTCTCCTCCATTCTGTTGGTGAAGGATGACCTCTCCTCTCTTCCACGATTGGAACTCTAACCATCCATGCGCCACTTTGCTGAACTTTTTAACGGGTTCCAGAGCAAAGCCTCGGCTCTCTAGCCTCCGCCTGGGATAACCCGTAGGCATATTCCCCATCATGCAGTATAGGTAGAGAGCGTTGGCATCGACTCCCAGAATGGACCTACAGGGTTTTGCGGATGTGCCATAAATCTTCTCTCGAATAGAGGTCACTCCAACTTCATGATGTCTGTGAAAGATGATGCTTGGCCCTCCCACGAGGTTATCACGGAGAGTGTGGTACAGACTTTTGCTCTCCTCATCGAACAGACATATGGGTTGTGAGTTGCAAAGTTCGCCTCGGAGAGACATTAACCTATGCAGCGGGAGAGCGGCTTGCGGAGGAGAGTAGCCGTAAGGTCGGGCCTCCACCTCCATAAACAACCATCTGATAGCCAAGCCTGGAAGCGAGATTGCAGATTTCAACATATCAGTACCCTTTTGTCGATAGATAGAGCTCTGACGTGCAATGGCCTCGATGAATGGGGCCACATCGAGGTTGTTGTACCAGATGAGGAAATCCCTGAACGTTTCCATGTTCTCTCTTTCTCACACGAGCTGACAGTGGTGATAATCTTGCTCGCTCAATTCTTGCTGAGTCAGCGAGTTGAAAAAACTCTCTCGGGGAGGGAGTCCGTGATGATCCAACCTTCTCAGGGAATCTACCCAGTCGTAAGGAAAGAATCCCTTACTCTCTGACACGCCAAATGCCTTCAAGTATTTTGAGTAGTTGAAGCCTGGTGCGATAAAGTTGCATATGTCAAGGAATCTAAAACGTCTACTCTCCACGCAGGACATACTGTTAACACGCTTAACGATGAAAACAAAATCTTCTCCCTCCTCCTCTTGTAGAGAGCGAAGTAAAGACCCCTTTAGTATATTTAGGTCATACTTTTGCGAGTTGAAGCCGACCACCGGAACGCTGGAGATGTGCTGTTCTAATTCTCTTTCTAATCCGGAGAGACCGGACTTCACCCTGTAAGTCGAGACGTTAGAGAACTTGTCGTCAGCAAAGGCCTCTTCTCTATCCGCCCGATCCGCGAGGAAGGTAGAGAGTCGCTCGCGTACATCCTGGAATCTTTCTCCGAACAAATCTCCTGCCACGTCAGCAATCTTTGCTATGTATTGGACGAATTGACGAATGCACTTCGTCCCATCCTTGCTGTCGACGCTCCTCACAAAACACTTGGCTCGCTCAAACCCCGGGACGTTAGAACACGCGGATATGCTCAGCAGCTCGTGTCTTGCACTAAAAGTCATCGTGGTGGTGTTAGTTGGTAGGTTGTCTTTTGGCATGAAGCATTCGATATCATAGGTGATATAGTAGGGGTAGTATAAGAGGTCGGGGTTCACCACCTCTATTCCCGCCACTCGCTTGAGTTTTGTGAATATGGTTGGCGGGGGTCCAAACGTTCCACCAGGGAAAACGAACACCGATGCTTCTTCTGGCGAGCACTTGTGTCGTCGTAGGCTGGACAAGCGTGTAAACGCGCTATCGCACAGCTTGCAGGTGAAACATCTGGCAAACGAATCAACATTCTTTATCCAGCTGAAGTGTTTTTCGTACATGTTGACGAAGAGTTTATGGGCTTTGTTTCGTGCCCCGGATGACCAAACTATCGGAGCTACCTCCTCATCAGTTAGACAGAAGACTATTATAGATACGTCAAAATGATCTTCCAAGGCCAGTAGATCACTCGAGTCCACCCCGGGGAAGTCTGACAAAGTTGATGAGGGTGGGGAAGAAGATTTAGTTTGTCTCATGTATTGTTTAAACAAGCGATGTGTTGTGGTGCAAGAGGGGCGACGGCAACGACATCCCTTCTTTTGGTCGCAGTTACAGTCATACATCATGGCCAAGCATCTAAAGAAACACAAGTTGTCTGAGTAGGGACGCGCACCTCCTCTAGCCCAAAAGTCTACGTCTAGTGCTATCACGTGTCGGTTGTTAAGTATGTAGTCTGGGAGTTTGCTCACTACACCGCCCACCTTGCCAATCTCTAGGAGTTTATAGATGTAGAATGTCAGATTCGCAATGTGACGTAAAGCCCAAGCGGTATTCGGTCTCCTTTGTGCTGACCTCTCTCTCAAGTCGAGCTCCTGCACAGATTCGCAAAACTCTCTCATCTCATTCTCTGTTCTGATCAGTCTTGGTTTGGGGAAGAATGCGGCATTGTTGCTCGATGAGTGAAAGTAGCGCAACTCTCCACTGGTCTTATGCTCGAGGATGACTCCAGCGCTACAGTTAATCTTCACAGTACAAGGCACTCTCTTCCACATTGCTCTCAACTTAGTCCACACCTCTTCATCTCCTTCGTCTTCACCTTCCCCTCTCCACACTCGAACATTGAGAATATCTTCCACGGGACGAGAGTGTATTGCGGACCTGATGGAGCTCCAATAGCGGGCTAGTAGCACCCCCATCTCATCCCCCTCTTCAGCTGTTGGCGGTTTAGACCAGAAAACATCATCAAACTTCTCTGCACCTCCCTCATCTTTTTCCACCTTACCCTCGCTATGAAATCGCCTCATGTGATGACCTAGCTTTCTCCTCCCATCAAAACATCCGCCACAAACGGGGCACTTGTGCGGGTGAGCCTGTGCATGCATTCTCTTCGTGTGCCTGTCTAGAGAAAACGCTGTTCTGAGAACCAGACCGCATAGTTGACAGGTGTGCTCGACCTGACGAGAGGTCTCTCCCCCTATAAAAAAAAATGGTAGGGTGTAAGTTATTATTCTTTTACTTCACACTACATAAACAATAAACAATCCACAATTGCTACCAAATACCTCATTTAGCACTAACCTTCTTTTTCACTTGTTGACATCTCTGCTGATCATGTGCTGGCTAGAAGGTAGGTGTCTCTGTTTAGTCTCCTTATAAAAATATATAGCAGTAGGGTGTGAGTCATTTTTTAGCTTGATAGCATTTTATACAATAAACACTTCACAATTGCTGCCAATTACTCCATTTAACACTAACCTTATGTTCTACTTGTTGACATCTCTGTTCACGCACTGACTAGTAGGTAGCTGTCTCTGTTTACTCTCACTCTGTTGACTAGAGGCTGATTGTTCATACTGCTAAAGTGAGAAACTCATACCTTAAATAGTAGTATTCAGTGGGCGGAGACTAACCATTTCCCCACCCTTGGCAATACCACCCCGATGTGAATCCGAAGCTTCCCGATGTGAATCCGAAGCCTTCCGATGCACCCCGATGTGAATCCGAAGCTTCCCGATGTGAATCCGAAGCCTCCCGATGCACCCCGATGTGAATCCGAAGCCTCCCGATGCATCCCGATGTGATTCCGAAGCTTCCCGATGCATCCCGATGTGATTCCGAAGCTTCCCGATGCATCCCGATGTGATTCCGAAGCTTCCCGATGCATCCCGATGTGAATCCGAAGCCTCCCGATGCATCCCGATGCATCCCGATGTGATTCCGAAGCTTCCCGATGCATCCCGATGTGAATCCGAAGCTTCCCGATGCATCCCGATGTGATTCCGAAGCTTCCCGATGCATCCCGATGTGAATCCGAAGCTTCCCGATGCATCCCGATGTGATTCCGAAGCCTCCCGATGCATCCCGATGCACCCCGATGTGAATTGACACATCGGGACACATCGGGATGCATCGGGAAGCTTCGGAATCACATCGGGATGCATCGGGAAGCTTCGGAATCACCTCGGGATGCATCGGGAAGCTTCGGATTCACATCGGGATGCATCGGGAAGCTTCGGATTCACATCGGGATGCATCGGGAAGCATCGGAATCACATCGGGATGCATCGGGGAGCTTCGGATTCACATCGGGATGCATCGGGAAGCTTCGGAATCACATCGGGATGCATCGGGAAGCTTCGGATTCACATCGGGATGCATCGGGAGGCTTCGGATTCACATCGGGGTGCATCGGGTCACATTGAGATTGGATAAAAAAAAGGGAGGAGTCAAGAAATGAGCAGTTGTATAAAGGGAGAGTGGGATCACAGTCTCAGCATTCAAAGTTCAGCACATCACTACTGTACAGCTACACTACTACAATAGTACATTATCAATGGATACTGACAACATAGTCCAAAACCAAGAAGAGCTATTTGCGGGCTTAACGGACTCACAAATGGATGGAATTATTGAAGAAGAAGAGTGCAGTCAGAAGAGGAAAGAAGAGGTGGATGCGTTAAAAGAGGCACGGAAGAAGGGGAAAATAATAGGAGTGGGGAGTCTTGCCCGAAAGGATCTTTCTAACATGGCGGACTCTCCGTCCTCCCCGGAGCGGGCCTCGGATAGGGGCGAGACCACAACAACCAAGAAGAGGAAGAACCCAAAAGGAGATGAAATCTGTGCTAAGAAAAAGAAGAAATCCCAGGTGATTGTAATATCAGATGATGATGATGATGATGGCCACGGAGCCGATACGGCTACGGAAGAAATGGATGGTGGTGAGACGACAACGAAGGGAAAAAAAGCTACCAAGTCCCCTTGCAAGGGGAAGAAAAAGAGCGGGGGACTAAGCCTGGAGAAAGCTCGTGCAGTGGCGGCAACCCTAATGTAAGTAGCCCTGTTCGTATATCTATAAATTACCGTACTATCTTTCTCCCGTTTAACCACTTTGTCGGATCTATATACACCACTTTCGTTATTGTAGGAGCATGGGAGCGGAGAAGAGGAGCTCTCTGCAGACAACGGTGAAGTTGTCAGAGCTAGAGCCAGGAACTGTGCTAGAAGTGAGTGGAGGTTCGGTGGTTGAAACGGCATTCGGAAAAGCATTCTTAGCCAGGGCAAGCTATGTGGATGACAAGGGGATGAGACATTGCATCAGCTTTCACACCAACATTCGTCACGCCATGCCCAAGCTAGCGGATGTCAAAGAAGAGGAGCTAAAGGACCTTACCCTTCCACCTAGGATCATGGTGTACTTGGGACAGCAGGAGACCGCTAAAGGACAAAACACATTCAACCGTATCGAGAGCGTGTGCTCCCTGCCAGGAGCAGCCATGAAAAAGCTGGCCGGTGACTTGAGAAAGAAGACCTTGGCCCAGTTGGAAGAATTTTTTCGAGTGCAAACGCTATCTTCATTCCCCGTTGGTTCTGTGCTGGTGGTGACCGCGCTCCGACCCGCTTACGTCCCAAGATGCGGTGATGGTGATAATGCGAGCAACTCCATTGCCACCTACGAGTGTCGGATTGGAAACGAAGAAAGAAAGGGAGAGGTCTTCCTTCCGGGACGTCTGGCAGTTTCGATGAAAGACCTCCTCCCCTCCGTGATGGTGTACAAGGGACAGAAGACTTCCAAGAGCGGGAGAACATTCTACGATTGTGCCATTCTAGACTCCATCCTCGGCGAGCGTCTCCTCCCCGCCACTGCACAGTTTTGAGGCAAAAACTTTTGTCATTCACACTCATTCGTGTCTACTTATCAATTGATTTCATATTATTACTCTCAAACTCGTGTATCGTTAGCCTTACTCATATTCTTCATAGTCGTATATCGGTTTTTATCGATTGATTTTATATTATTACTCTCAAACGTATTGAAAATTAAAACAAACTCGTGTATCATTACCCTTACTCATATTTTTCATAGTTGTGTATCAAGTTTTTTATCACTTAGTTTTATATTATTACTCTCAAACGTATTGAAAATTAAAACAAACTCGTGTATCATTACCCTTACTCATATTTTTCATAGTTGTGTATCAGGTTTTTTATCACTTAGTTTTATATTATTACTCTCAAACGTATTGAAAATTAAAACAAACTCGCGTATCATTACCCTGACTCATATTTTTCATGGTCGTATATCATCTATTCTAGAATACATCACACACCATTACTCTAACCCGTATTTTCCTTCGCTTCACCCTACTCCAGCCGACGGTCCGCTCGCGAGGGTAGCGACGGGTCGTTGGGGCAGGAGAGCGGGGGAGGGGCGGGGGATGGGCGGGGGGACGGCGGCGTGGGGCCACGGCTGGACTCGCGAACGAGAACCGCCGCGAGGCGGAGGGCGAGGCGGAGGGGTTTGGGGTGGGGAGGGGTGGGGAGGGGCGGGGACGGGTGGAGGGAGGACGGGTGGGGTTCGCGGGGCGGGGGGGCGCGCGCGTACGCGCGCGCCCCCTCGCCCGAGCCGTGGGACCGGGCGAGGGGTTTGCTCTTTAGACTGGGTTCTACGGAACAGCCGATGAGGTTTTTGAAACCCCACCCGCGATCGGGGGGTAGGTTCTAGGGCTTTGCACATAGAGTGAGGTTTAGGGAAAGGGAGGGGGCGAGAGGACGGGTGGGGTGGTCGTCCGCCCGGGGAGTTTTTGGATCTAGGGCTAATAAGACGCGGAAATGACCGGGTGTCTGTGCAGATCTGCACTGACTATACTACTAAGATCTCATGGACTAGGCAAGATCAACAATACACAGTCATATACCATTGTGTAACGTATAAGTCTATCTTCAGATCTCATAATCACATGAATTATTGTAACTCCGTCCTGCTGTTAAACAGGAACACTCTTTGACTGAGAGCATGCCTACTGCTGCACACAAGATAGTCTTTCCCTAAACAAAATTAACGATTAGATATGTGTACATTTTTGCATACTTAATTAGGTGACAAAGATTGCTGAAACAAACTGTAGAATATGTTTCAAGGACAAAAGCTTTCAATGCTTCCACTTAGCCAATGTTATAAATAATCCGTGACAGGATCCTGTGCTGTTAGACAACTTAATGCATCACATTAAATTTACATTATTATGGTAGCAATTCAACAGTTTAAATATTTTTTCAAATGCTTGAAACACCACTCAATATTGAATATAAAATTTATGTAAATGAATGCGATATTTCATTGATTGGCAGGGAGTAAAACATCCCTTGCCACTATCAGCTACTCTGTTAGTCTGCCATCTGAACTTCTCACTCTCTTATTATATTCCATGTTCTTAGAACTCCTATGTGTGGTCTAAAGGTCAGCCATAATAACAATAATAACTCTGTAAACAGATTACAGTCTTGATGAACTGTTAATGCATGTTGTAGAAGAGGTATAAATGATGTAATAAGCCATGTGACTGCTGACTAACTGTAGCAGCAGACTGATCAATATTGAACCAATTCAGGAAATTCCTGGAAATAATCAACCTGATTCCATCAGAATCAACATATACAATGGTGATCACTGCTGCATCATCCTGTACATTGTGCAACATGCAATGGTATAGTTAGTATGTTACATCAACCTCTATCCTTGTTATAATGTTATTTACTAATAGTATGTTCCAATAGTCACATTGATGTCTCACACATGAAATACTAAGCATGTACACAAGCAAACAGGATTTTAGTGTCTGATTGATTTTGAGTCCCACAAGTTAATCCTAATTATGAACATGAAGTGTTTTAAGAAAAATAAGCAAATGGCCATGCAGGACAAAAGATCTGTGCACTTAATATAGTGTACATGTAATTGGAAATAGAGCATTTTTGACTACTTTAGGATTATATTTGCATTTAGCTTCCAAAAATTATGACATGTGTATGTATGTACCTTTTAAGTGAAGCATTTATTTAATACATAAAAAATTATATTCAGCCAATTACTGTTATACTTACGATAAAGTTATAGTATTTCTATAAAATAACATTAGTCTACAATGTTAAATTTATTAGTACCTCTGAGGCTATAACAATATGTATTTTTAATTTATATGAGATGGTAACATGGATGAAAAGTTAGTAAATATGTTATATAGACATGATACCAGTAATAAGTTTAGGATATGTGAAGCAATAGCATCTCATGTTAGAACTGGTATAAAATTTTACTCAAATAATAGAAACTGTTATTCATCATTATTCTAGTACAGCGTAACACACATAATCATGATTTCTCTGTCAGAATGTAGTTAAAAATCTACCTCAGTTTATGATATATAATTAATAAAGCAAATAACACCACCTGGTAATTATGAAGAGTAGTATAATAATAGCAGTTATGTTTTTGCTGTTACATGTAGACCATTTATCATAAAATTAATCTATGGTCTAGAATACAATAGTATACAATACTGCTATCTTGTTGAATATACATGTAAGAAAAGTCACAGGTGTATACATGTAATGGTACACCACACAGATGTTACATGCTAGAGCCTTATATTAACATGCCATTACTGTGCATGCAGTTTACAGGATCTAACGAACACTATGATGTTTCGGCATGGCCAAATACAAAAATAATAAAGGATAACATGAAGTCTCCAGTGATGTCATTGCTGCAAAACAGTCATTAGTTATCCATGAGTTAGCGTGCTTCTCCACCCGGTAAAGTCACTTTCATATCAGTTTTCAGTGTTAGTGTTCTCATAAGTCTGAGATACTTTACCAATATTTTTACCTGCAGATGGTGCACCTACTACCTGCTGATTCAATTTCTCATACTCGTGTGTATCCACTGTCTTCTGTTCATTCAACTTCTCATATGCATCATCCTGTCTACCATCTACTTCTGCATACAAACCTCTGTCTGGTTCCTCTCCAGATCGAACAGGACCCAGACCTATCTCATCATAAACTGTAGCAGACTGCCTCTGTGTCTCTTTGGACTTTGTTCCAAGGTTCCACATTCGCACAATCACCGCAGTTAGAATTATAGATAGTATTATGATAACTATAGCTGAAGGAACTCCAACTGCTACTCCAAGAACCCAGGCTTTTGAAAATTAAAACACACACATAATGTTGTAGGTATATCATAAAACTATAGATATTATTATTATTATTTATTGGAAATTATGGAACCTAATGGTCCTTTCACATTGCCGTTTATACCAACTACAATCGGCTAGAGGACCAACACTAACCATAATGTGGTTAGCTATCCCTATACTATAGCTGGCACGTGTTAGTTAGTAGCGGGTTCAAAGTTCAGCTTGTTGAACTCGTTGACCCCTACCTCTCACTGGAGCATATCACTGTATAACATAGTTGTGGTTAGCACTTGCCGCTAGTAGATAGCATAAACGGCAATGTGAAAGGATCATTGAACTAATGGCAATTGCTTTGACGAATTCATCACTTCAAGTAGAAGCTGATCTACTAACCATTGTGGGTTTCACAGGTAGGAGGACTCTCTGTCCAGACTCCCTTACCATCTACCAGCTCACACTTGAGAACAGAGGAACCTTGTCTTACGAAACCTTCCAGACAGGAGTAGAACACTTTAGAGTTTATATTCCAGTAACTATCAGGGTTCTGTATCTCAGCATTGTCTACTGTTGGAGGTGGAGGACATCTGACTGGTATTGATACTGAAACAACCCACAGTGACTACTTGTTACTTTGAATAAGTACCAGGGCTATTATAGTTGCAGTCTATGTGTTAGTAACAATATCTTTATTAAATCCAATAATCAGAATACAAATGTACCTTTTCATAAGCAGTTTTTCCAAACGCATGACAAATTCTCCAATTTTCACTCAAATTAGCGAGACAAAAGTTGTTAATTGATAATAAGAGAATTTGGTTTTATTAGTGAGGTATTATATTCTGTCAATTACATGTATATGTAAATGTACGCGTATACCTCCAATAGACTGAGCTCCAAAAATTCCATAGAATTCCAACACATTCTCTTCAGATTTAGCCTTGAATCCTACTGCAATGCTGTAAAGATAGTTAGTATCGAGAGGTCTGTTCCAGTACCCTCCATATTTCTGGTTATCACCAACATTAAATGAGCAGCCATAGTTAGTAATAGGGAATGCTGCTGTTATATACACAGTTGTGTTGTCTATCCTGTCTGCTGTGATGGATCTCCTACGTCTAACGGACAGTCTCTCTACGGCCACCACCAGCGAGTCATACCCTCTCAGTACACTCTCTGGAGATGTCAGATCTGGTAGAGGAATGGTGATTGTCTTCTCTGATGAGGTCACAGCATTAGCTGAGGTTTTGTTATATTTTACCGCTATTAAGAATAAAAATAACTAACATTTATGTTGTCTTTATACAGCATGCTAATATTACATACTGTCCAAAGAAAACGCTATAGTTTATTTCACAATGCAGTATTGTGCATGTACTCGTATTAAAATCAAATTTTACCTTGAGGATAAGACCAGAACTGTATTCCTCCAGAACTCTCTCCAAACCCATTGCCAGGAAGAAGACCTTTAACAGTGCATCTGTACTCTACTTGACTATGAAGAGGTTGTAAGATGATAGAGTTGGTAGATGAGTCTGAGGATTTGTATCTGGTTACAAAGTTCATCTCTACGTCACTGCTGTATGTGTTGTTGATTACAGTGCAGGTAGCCTGTGACAAGTTGATATATCATTATAACAGAGCATTAGCCTAAGTTACATAGCAAAAATTACATACATTCTACAATGTACATGCTTTTATAACCTGAATTTTCTTCATTTCACCAATTTTAGCAGCGTTAGACAACCATAACAAGACCACACAGTCATGTAGTTATCAAATAGTATTGGTGTCAGCTATCAGATAGCAGTATTGTGGTGAGCCAAGCTAGACAATCTCTGTCTCAATCTCTACGCATCTGCATGACTTTGTAAATAGACTCTTTGTACACATGTTGGATTTTTAGTAGCTATATGTGCGTAACATTTTTGTGATATGCTCCTGTGTTTGACCGAGCCGACCAGTTTGTATATTAGTTGTCTTCTTAGTATTAGCCATAACTTCCATTACAATCATCCGTCCAAATTATATGCACAGTATATATGGCGGACCTTTGAAATGCCCTAGTCGACCCTCTTGATGGTGAGTAAAATCTGAGAATTTTTGTAAAGTAAAATCTTAATTGAATATTATTAATGTAGATTTTCGGCAAAAGTGGATTTTATATAAAAAGTGTTACATTTCTTTAAGTTAGTCAGTTGCCGCTTGGATTTCAATAAAGTTGCATCTTGATGATATTTATATTCATTTGTGATTTCTCAGACTATCCTAGGAGCCTCCTGTGGAGCTGTGAGCCCAGAGTAACTACTGTAGGGTAGTTAGAATGGGCAGAAAAACTCCGAGCTAGCATACAGGTTATACCCATGCAGTTGTTATACACATAAATGATAAACAGCAGTCAGACCTCTAGGTCATACAAACCATTTACAAAATTGGAGGCTCTCTCAATGTTGTAAAAGTGCTAGGTCAGCATTAGGGCTCTATTGCCAGTTCAGTGCACTGTTTACATGTAGCTTCAGGTCATGTGCTACCCACGGCCGAACTTCACAGTATCATACACTCAATAATCATGTTTTTACTACGAATCTGACTACGTGACATACACTGTAGATACATGTACATGTATGTTAACCATCATAACCATTACTTCATACTCTAGAATAGGGTTCTGTGGATCATTGTAATCCAGAGGAGACCAGGAGAGTTCAGCAGATGTAGAGGACCTTGTTAGCTCTAGTTCTTCGGGTGATGATGGAACTGTAGAAGTGATTAGAACACAAATTAGCACAAATACAGCAGTAGACATGATATATCAAAATGAGGGACTTACTTCATCTTTAGGCTGCACAGAATAACAGTAATACTCACCCTTACTAGTTCTATACTCCTGCTTCCATACTGTATTCAAATGACCACTCGATAGCCTCACTTTGATGACTAGGTCAAATGTTACTCCTTGCTCTTTAGTGAAAGTCCAAGGTCCTCTCTTATCCCGATTCTCTAATTGGTCTGTCTCATAAGTCAGTGTAACACTGGATACACAGTTGTCACCATGCTAGAAGTACAGCCATAGAGTAATAGCATGCGTACAGTCAGTAGTAACGTTGTTCTACAATTAGTATTCCTAGATTAAGATGCGTTTACACTGCAGGTTTGCATGCAACTCCGGCTGCAACTAAGCTGCAACTACATGTAGTTGCACGCAAGTTGCAGTTGGGGTTGCATTACCAACTCAGACTCCGACACATGCATTTACACTGCTGCAACTCAATAAAAACTATTGGAGGGCGAAAAATTTTACAGCCAATAGAAACACGAGTATGTCTACATGCGCGGTATTACTGCGATACCATTTGGCCATTTTGGCCACGCCCTCCGACCTGTCGCTTCAACCTGGCACTGCTGCATCGCCGCAACTAAGACTCCGATCCCGTTGCAACTGCAGACTCCCAACAATGATTAATGTTCACACTACCCAGACTCCGACATTGCAACCTCAGACAGGTTGCATCAGACAAAATTGCAGCAAAAATTGCAGCAGTGTAAACGCACCTTTAAGGTGCAACTGTAGAATAAATATTTTTTAACCGTACTGGTATTGTTGCAACCTTACATGCTGGTGAAACAAAGTTTTTAGTAACAATATTGTGATGGTTGCAGTTAACTGCTACATTAGCCAAAACAGCGCACATTATAAGAGTTACCATATCACATGTCTTGTATAGAATATACATTGTACACGTACGCTGTAAATTAAACCATGTATTATTATGACTCACCAGTGAAGAGATAGATATGGTAATTATCCTCTCTTTACCAGGTTGAAAAGTTCCACCTTCTATTACACTAATGTCTGTAGGAAACAGGTTTCCCCTCTCTATAGTACAATAAACATACCATGATAATAATTTAGGCCACATTGTGATAGTGATTATAGTACAAAATTTATAATAAAATGAAGAACTACAGTTATTGTATACCAGATTTGAGAGGGATTCGTATTTGTCTGTTAGTTTCATTTGTATTAGCTGATGAATAGCAACCTGTATTTATTTGTATGGTCTAATGTTCCCATAGTTTTTCTTCCAGCTTATGACTCAATTGATGGGTTCAGTTCAGAATCAGAATCAGCTATCACTAGTGATATGTAGACGCATACGGATATATGACTTTATAAATAATAGTCGTAATGGTCCGGTGCCAACTAAATATGGATAGCCCTCTTCCCTAGTTAACCCAAAATATAAACAACACTAATGACTATGTGAAAGGTGGGTCCGACAATGAACTAAGTACGAAACGTGTAGCCTATCATGGTTCACAAGCCGACCTATAATGCATGTTTGTTACATACTTTTAGTATAAAAATAGATATTTACCTGCACAGAAAGGAGAAAAACTGTTAACTGTATATATATTCTCTATCAGCTCTTCACCATTATAGTTTCTTACAGTAGACACTCTAGCATAGTATGGTAACTTAATATCCAGGTTATTTATTACTGTCTGTCTGTTATTAATAGGAACTAATTCACTGTGACAGTCTATAAGTGTGTTGAAGTTGGAGTTGTCTGAACATTCTATCTTAACATATCCACTTCCTGCTAGCTTCTGATTGGATGAACTATCTGGTATATTCCACTCTATTCTTATCTGTCCTGGTAATACTTCAGTGTGGGAAGAGACGGGGTCTTCGGATAGCTCATGTAGCTCTATAATATTAGACAGCCATGAATGTATAATTATCTAATCCATATTGTAATGGTTTTCGGTTTCTGGTGTGGTCGTCCTAAGACGACTCCCGAGTCCAAAGTGAAGTGCCTATGAGTGGTGCTAGGCTTTCTCATTACATGAAAGATTGATCGGTGTCAGTAGTCAAAGAACTACCAAAGACGACCCATATGATCCCGAGTCAATGCTTGTTTACTATACTGAGAAAGAGAGTGATCCGACCTAGTAGGCAGTTCGTGTTGTAAGGTCGAGGACCTTAACTACTAGAATGACCTATCTACGAAGTGAAAGTCTCTGTATATAAGTATAGAAGTGTCTTTATTGAGATCCAAGCATGATCTGAGGCAACAAATATAAAAGCAATGCCCTTTATATAGTAAGAGAACTTCCGGAGGAAGTTCCGGTAAAAAAGGCCGACGTAGTGTCGGGAAAAGACGACGTAGGGTCATCCGGAAATTGCACAACAACATGTCGGCCAGAAGCTCGATGGCCGACCCAAAATAGGTCGGGTTATTACAACAGATGCTTAGAATCACCTAGATGATATGCAAAATCAATATCAAGTAATTCTGAGAGGTCGGGCCTCTTTACATGGGTATAAAAAGTAGTACAATGATTCAGTAATGACATATTCAAGAATACAAACAATATTCAACTATGTAAATAAAGGGTATGCTACATGGACGCACAACTTCTCCGAATATCGCAAGTTTGAAAAACGGAAAACCTTGTTAGGTGCTACACAGAAGTTGCGTTTTTATTGTAAACGAACGAAGTTGTCTACTCAATAATTCAACTACGGGCAAGAGTAGATAAATCTAAGGAATTATTGTAGCCTGGGAGTCTACAAATTATAATTTGGAGGTTGTGATACATTTACATTCAATTTCTTTAGCATTAGCCCCTCCTTATTGTAGTTTTGATAAAAACCTCCACTATTTTAGCAACATATCGAAACATGCAGGTTGAAATATCTCTGCTCGTTGAACATTAGGTTCAACTAAACGTTACCTATAGGTAACACGCACATGAGAGGCTTGACTTGAATTTATGGTTGAGGATGGATACAATAGCTTGACTGTTGATTTATTTTATTATCCTGGTGTTTATAATAAGGATTGAACTTCTCCCACAGTGCTGGTATTTTGTTGGATTAATTTAAACAACATAGCTATACAGCTTTCGTCCATTTTGCGGTCAGTAGAATATATCACAAATTAAAAAAATAAATTGATTTTAATTTATTTAATGGCTTTATTTACTTATCTTAAAAGCTAAACTCAACTGCTAGCACCTTGTCAAAGCATCTTTTGTTAGCTGTAGCCAATCAACACTCGATTCGCATTTTGTAACGCTAAAAATTTATAGCATGCAATAAACATGCGATTTCGCATAAGTTCAACATCAGTAATCGCAAAACGCAAAAGTGATGCGATTCGCATCAATTTTGCGTCCGTGTAGCATACCCTTTAGGTCTATGAGCAGTTATAGCTGTATTAGAGTTCATAATGTCTGAGTGAGTCTGCTCGCGCATGGAGCCGGATCTTCCCAACAATTACAATATTATTAGAAACCTAAACATCTCCAAGGCTTTAACTAGCGTAAAAACTTTGGGTTAGAAGTTACACAACCTAGAACATCTAACTTTCATTTTTATATAAAGTTCTGATATTTTTCTAACACGCAAGTAATAATAGCCTATAACTTGTATTAAAACACATTAATGTAGCTATGATGTTGTAGCGAGGAGCCCCCATGACTGTATTGGAGAAATTATACCTGAGCTGATCAGTTGTAATAATTGACTCAGTATCAAATTGTGTATCTATTGTAGTTGCCTATTCAGTACGAAATTTATCGTGTAATTATGATGCCTGTGCACGGCCGAGGGCCGATATGTTAATTAGTATCTATGTCACAATCTTCCGCCCGACTTATATAGGGTCGGCCATTTTTTGTATCGACCCCGGGTACCTAGTGTTATGTCCTAGTTATCCCTACTGATGTTGTGTTGGTCCTGGGCAGTGTTCGAAGTGTGGTTATACGGGAGTATACGGCGTGTACCCACCTCAATTTTGGTGGGTACACGGTCAGCAGGTGTGTACCTTTATGGTAATTGGTTGGTTTTGCTGAAGACACGGCAGTTTTCGCAATCGAAATAGGTTTACTGGTTGCTGAGTGACTGCTGATCGCAAAATTTCCCTCTAATCTAACGATCGTTTGATTGATAACAACTTGTTAGGCTAATTCCGAAATGTCAGAGTAAGTTAATGGTAGCTTGGACCAGCAACCTGCACACAAGTAAATTCTTCTGCTTTACTAACAAAGTTAGTCATCATATCAATGGTTTCATAGGACTTGAATATGGGTTCCACTTTCTATAGTATTTTCCAGTTTTCCGGAAGCGTATGCAGAGCAATGAAAACTTTTTGATAAGGGCAATTGTTGCACTCTATTGGAATTTGAAATTTGACTGAGTGATAAATATCGGAGATAGTTGTATTTATCTTACTTTGCTGGTAATATAGTGGTCTTGTTTAGTTAAAATATAAAATTAAAAATTAAATAAATATAAATATGATCATGATGTTGTATGTAGAAATTAACATAAACATTAACATTTGTTGGATTGTCACTAGAGACAGAGTCTGTATTCAATAACATGTCATATAAATAAAAAATATAATACATAATAGAAGTTAATCAATAGTGAATCAATAGTGATAATTGTAGTGTTATTATCGATAACAGTAAGTATCAACACAATACAAATACGTTGTATTAAGTATCAGGCTGTAGCTCAGTCACTTGTTGATACGTTCGGCTCAGTCGCTAGAATGCCTTCCAGCTGATTTCCCGTGCGTCTCTATATTTCTGTCACGTGACTGACCACGTGATCTCATCAACAACAACTCCACAATAATCATAATATAATTATTTACATTTCCATTGATTTTTGTATGAAATAAATTATTTTAATGATAATTATTGGAGCAATAGGCCTACATCAAGTATAAATAAAAATTTTGCTTGCTGGATTGTCATTGTCACAAGACCAAGACCATTTGCTAATTTAGATTGAGCTTGGTTTAACTGGTTGACTACAGTTTTGTTTGTATTCTCTATCTTTGTTGTATTGAGGTGATTCATTGCTTTCAGAAGTCCAAAAAAGACCACAAGTAATGAAGTTGCATGCTGCCTATTAGTGTACTTGCATGCTGCCTATTAGTGTACTTGCATGCCACCTATTAACCTACATGCATGATAGTTTGTCGAGTATTTTAGGTATTTGAATAGTCTTTTTAGGCAATACTAATTTTTCATGATCAAGTGGTTCTCGGGGGAAAAGTATAAGACCATATTGACTCAGATTTTAGTTTACATTGAATTTACTGTGAGTATGATTTGATATTTCTTGCGACGGTTATATTCAGCCATGGATTGAATTTTGAGGCTAGTTTTTAGTGGTGCTGCCAATTTCTAAAACATTTAGCACTTTTGGAAGACGTTGCCACAAGTGGTGAGGATGCTTGTAATAGTGTTTAGTGATCCAAAGGAAGCTGGTGAGGAATTTAATTTTGCAGAAATATTACGCTAATTTGTATTTTTCATATCTACTGCTCGCTGGTGAAGCTGTCTTTTTCTAACTTTGCTGTACTGGTGTTGTGGCAACGTGTTCTGTTCACCTTTCTAGGCGATTAGGCACTGTAGAGACCATTGGTTCAAACCCCAGTCGGGGTCTGGTGTTTTCATGGATTTGATGCAAGACTCTGATAGCTCCCACAGATAAACTCTTTAAATTAACAAAGATATAATATATATTAGAGAAAAGTCAGTGAGTATCATATATACAATATTAGATAAATTGGTGAAACTCCCTTACACAGGTATGCATGTTTTATAGGTTTCAACCTTTTACCTTTTCCTTATAGCTGTTGTTCAAATAACATTACTGGTGCTATACACTAAAGTCTATATAGGGTGTGACAAGGGAAATACGTGTATTTTATTGTATAATACTTTTGTTCATTATAATTATGTTGATAAGCTTCCACTCCTTCCCTTCTCTAATGTTGATGTCAATGTCATAGCTGTTTTGTTGAATTACTATAGTTTTCATACTGTTGCAGTTACGTGTTGTTGTTGTTGTTTGTGTTTATTTACTTTTGATAAAATATACTGTAAAATGTTGTAGTTCAGCATTATTTACAATAAATAAAGAAGTTGTTTTCTCTTTGACTACATGATTTGTATTGTTATTACAGTGAAAGAAAGATAAAGGGAAGTTGTCATGTTTTAAGATCTACTCATTCTTGCAATCAATGCAATGCAATACAAAATTGAAGGACACAAAACACACCCAGCAGTTTAAAATATGAGGAATGGTCTACATTGGTACTGTGTACTGTGTGTAATGAGGCTACCAACCATGGGTACTCATTACATCCTATCAACCATAATTAGAAATTGTCCTCCCTTGTTGTCTTGCTGAATTGGGAGAACAACTCTTAATTATGATCTGCAGCTTCTGAGTGACCAATGCACCCTTTAGGAAAGGCCCTAAGATTGCAGGTAGGTACCGTGTACCCACCTCATTTGTTCCACTTCGAACACTGGTTCTGGGAATTTTTGAGATAGTTTAATTAGTTGTTGGAAGTCATTTTCATGTTAGTCAGTTGTGATTTAGAGTGCAATAAAGTAACATCTATCTACTTAAATATATTCGTGGTTCTTCAGACTATCCTAGGAGTCTCTCAGCTAAAGCCCGGAGCAACTAGAGAAACATACTCGAACCTGGCACGTAGGTTGCACCTATGCTTGAGGGATACATTGTGCATTAGATAAAGAGGACAGTTGGACCTGCTGGTAATTCTAATAATCACAAGCTGAAATCACAGCATTGATAGGTCAGCCCTTGAACTTGCACATAGTTCAGTGTATGTACAGTGTAAAGCACAGAGTCAAGGAGTCAAGCGCCACCCTTGGTCAGTAAATCTTTACAATATTATGATGCAATTTTACTGTGTGGAATAGACTATTATAATATACAGTGTACATGTACATCACAACTGGATCACGGCTATATTATAAGGTTTCTCTTGTTTTCAGGATAGTAATCAACTAAACGATATAGTACAGCAAAAACATAATTTTGTAAATTTTAAACCATACTTAATAAAAATATCTAAAAGGCAATTATTGCAATTTTGCCTTGAAATATTATTATCATATCAAATCACAAAAGAGTCATGATGAAGGAAAATAATCAAGAACAATTTATTCACTTAGATTGTTAGAATTTATCAGGTTGCTTTACATACCTGCTATATATGCTCTGATAGCTACTGCTCTAAGCTCAGTCTGTGTATCTGAAGCTGTGAGTGTATCTACTCTGTCTCTGTTTGGATTAGATTTGCGGGTACGAGCCAATGGGTCTCCATTTCTATTCGGTCTAAATGAGACAATGTTACCAGAACAACCAGACTTACTCAGATCCTCCACATACAGAGCTAGAAAATCTCCTTTTCTGACCACTTCTCTAGAGTTCTGTACAAACTGGAACCTGACTCCTCCTGTTGATGCATCTTCTGGTTTCAGTAAAGTCTCTGTGATACGTCTGTATGTAGCATCACTTCCTGTTCCTGTCTGTCTCCAGATGGCAGCGTATGAGTCACAGTAGTTGGTTGTATGACCAATCCTGTACTTCCAACTTACTAAATATCCATCTACTTCTATCTTATAGTTTATTAGTAACATGAAAGCTACTCCTGCAGCCTGATATTCATTGAATGGAGCATTGGTTGCTCCTTCAGAATTATCTACAACACAACAATCAAATGAGTTAAACATCAGCTGCATTATAAAATAACTGCATGCTCAGGCTCTATTTAATGTAGATTATGACAAAATTGTACAATGTACATAGCTTTACTCACAAATATCAATATTTTTTTCTTATAAAATACAGTAGGAGTAGTTACGATATGCTGGTGCCTACACACATGTAGGCTACATGGATATTCGACATTCATTTGAATTTAATTCGCCACTTTGTGGAAGGGTCACTGTGATTGGAGTTTCAGGTAGGGACAGTCAACCAGTAAAACATAGAGAAGACCATTTTCTCTGCTTAATTTTTGACCAAAAATAATTTCTAACTCAAAATTCTACACTTCTGCACCTAACTCCTTGAGCAGCATTATGTTGTAGACAAAATGGCAGAATGGAAATCAGTTAATATTGCATCGGATCGCATTGCACTACATTATATCATAAACATGTAGGCCTATATAAGTGTGAGGGATGCAGCAGGTATATCGACACTCTAATGGTCATGTGGTTACATGTAACTGCAGAATTATAAAAAAAACTTACCAGATTTACTTCCCACTATTTATTAATGATCTATTCTAAAGGGATCTGCATTTTTCTAGCTTTTGGGGTGGGGAAGGCATTTCACCAATAGCAAAGTTACTTAAGTAGCACAGGAGCGTTACAAGGTTGGATGCCCTTCTTAACACCCCCAATGACCTTTATGGGGTTCAAACCTGGGACTCCCACATGAAAGCCCAGAGTCCTAACCACTAGCACTAGACCACGGCTGCTCCCTAAATGCAGAACTATAACACGCATGTAAATATCATAGAAATTGGGGAGTGTATGCCAAAGTATAGCCACGTATCATCTAATATATTCGTACCTGAATAACAGAGAGGTAAGTCAAAGTACTGATAGTCTGTATGAGTTTCTCTACTAACTCCAGGATCATCTGATCTCTTATTAACAAGTTCACATTGATCTCCACTCACTGCCTTCACTATGGAACTACATTTGTATGTACTGTCTATATCTTGTAGACAAGAGGTCATGCAGTCTCTAAGATCTCCTATCTGGGTCTGCTGGTTGTACTTCGTCACTCCGGTGTTGAGATGATGGCCTCTGACAGTTGTCCATGGCTGCCAAATACCTACACGTTTATATAAATAGAGTTGATATCAAGAGAAGGAATAACATGCCGATTTTTCACATTGACTTCGTCAGCCTGTAATGTACATGTATACCGTAAGATGATTTGTACACTACGATGCATTAAATATTTTGCAACTGTACAGTAACCAGTAAAGATGAAATATGCACTCTATAATATTTACAAATAATATTGTATAATTTAATTCTTTCTACTACCCATACTCATTCAGCATAAACTATAAACCTGGGCTGAGGCAGAAAACTATTGCTCTGAACTAACTGCTTGAAAATGGAGAAAGTCCCCCTACATACATGTATGATACTGTTGTGGATATGCTGACACTTAGGCTATCTAGTACAGTACATTATCAATTATAATATATTGTTATGCCTCCAGGTTATGCTTATTCTGTGTATCATATCTTATCCATTGCTTTAGTTCCTAGCAGGCTACTTTGAACAATTAGTTGACCACAGTGATAGTCTTGTTGTCTTAGCAGTAATTGAATAACCCCTTTATGTCTGTAACAGGGTATACCCAGGAGTTCTTTCTTATACCGGAAAAAGCATCCATATATGCTTACTTCTGACTGAATCGACCCGGTATTACCTTCAATCCTTAACATAATGATTGCCATCAAAGAACTGCTTCACTAGAAGGCAGCACCATTCTTCTCTGAAATATAATCTGACACATACTTATATATCTTTACCTGGAGTTCCTAATTTAGGACCTATACTCACCTCTTACCCGTATCTCCGCAGCTGGATCTGATAGTCGCTGGGCTTGTACCACACAAGAGCCCACAGACCACCAGCTTCTGGTTGCATAGCCACTCTCTCTGGTACCCGTCCAGTGACCTGGTAGAGTGACATGATTACAAACCTGCACTTGTAATTGTAGAACGAGGGTTACACAGATAATATGGTCAATTGTAGTCTGAACTGAAGTGCACTTCTACTCCCCATGTCTGCGACGATATCCCTGGATAATAGTGACTCCTAAGGTCGCATCTTGGCCACTCACAACATAATCTGTACTAGCAAAGTTGCCCAACATCTGACATGCGCTTGTGACCATATCAACAGTGAACTCATGGTAATATAAGTGTGTGTAACCAACAACCTATCAAAGCTAGAAAATATCGAAAAATGCAAAAGTATTGGAGTTATCACCTCAATCACTCAAAGTGTAAAAGTCACCATGCATTTTTTGCAGCGAAAATTAATGGATGCATAATTGGTTTAATATTATGAGGTCGTAGACTGAACGTGATTGTTGTCATGTTAATGACCATAGACTGTAGAATTTTACCCCAATTTTGCTTACAGTTCATTATCCAACTGTTACTGTAATGTACAAGTTGTCTAGTGCAATTCTAAATGAGTATTTAAACATTAATAACAGTACATGTAGATGTACATTATTTTAAACACAATTTCTCCACACAGCACAGAAATGTGGAAGTCTTACTAGAATTACTCACCAGCACAAAGAGGTCCAATAGAATTACTCACCAGCACAAAGAGGTTCAATGGAATTACTTACCAGCACAAAGAGGTCTGTTACAATTACTTACCAGCACAAAGAGGTCTGATGGAATATCTCCAGTTACTATCAGATCTACTGATACTAGCAGTCTGGTTATTCTCAGCTAACAGCTCACAATCCTTACTATCAACTTTATAGTTAACTGAAGCACAGGTGAATGCCATCTGCTGCATACATTGAGCTCTACACTCATCTTCACTGGTCACAGTGATAGTCTTTACAGTACCAGATGCAATGTAGGGTATGAGTTGACCTACATCTGATGTCCATTCACAGGACAGAGCTACAACAGAATATATAGTGACACGGTATACTTTTTTCAACTATTTTAGTTATACAGCAAATAAAGCCATATACTCTATCAGCAACAGTATCCATAATCTGATCTTCACTTACATAAAATTAGTTATGTGGGAGGATGAGTAACCAGTTGGTTTAGAAAGCAAAAGGGGTGAGTTGAATAATTTTAGACATGAACAAAGTATGTACAGTGTGTAGGCATGTGCTCTTCTTTGAACACTTGAATTCGCTTATCTAACTCAATGCATATGCTTGCTACCTCCTCTCTGTACTTACCACTAGTACCACCACAGATGGAGAAGAGCTGGAGGAGAATTAGTGGCAGTTTAACCAACATTTTCACACTTACCCACTCAGTCAGAATCAGTCTACAGCAAAATTTAAATATGCTAGATTTACATAAAATATACTCATTTATTGTACGTGGATCATGAACTGATAAGAACCAGAGGTTTATAAAATGGTGTATGCACATGTATGTAGCACTCTCACATACTTGCATGAATATAAAATATCATGCATGTATTATTTCTCAACTATGGTAGAATCTACTGGCATAAAGGTAGGCCCTAGAGAATTTTAATGTATTCTGACAATGATGACTCCAATTGCTGGACCATGAGAGAGGTTCTATATACCAGAGATGAGGTGAGGCTCCTGATTATTTCTGTTAAGTGCAGTGAGAGGTATTTGTAGTAGAAATCAAGATACATGCAGGATGTAGACTAAAATTTATTAATAATGTTAATAATAAAACAGTTTTTGTTTATTTTTTCCTTTACGAAAGGTTATCACTCCTCTTTATGAAGCTCTCAGCAAAAAAAATATTCTAATTTCCTATGTGCAAACAAGAGACCAAAAGTAAGATAGAGTGACATCATTCTCACTGGCCACTGAAACACTTTGTTAATGAAAACAGTTACTTGGCTTGTATAAACTTAAGAGTCCTATTTCTAGCTCAGAGAGAAGGGAATGTTTAATAGCATAGTAAGCAATGATTAACTGGTTGATCCATTAGTGGCAAGCATGGATCAACCACATAGAGAGCAACAAGGGTTGAGCTACTGTTATATGTGTATCTGGCTAGGTAGCGAGGGCACAGCAATACAGCAATAGATCAAGTACAGTGCCCACCAGGTGTGCACTAACTAGGTCCTAGATGCTAAACGCAATATGAATCCACATCTTGGCAAGCCCCTCCCCTAACCCTTTGTTCTGTGCTAGTACACCTCCACCACTTATGGCCGTATCATTTCTATCCTTCCTCTAGACTTACATGTGTGAGCCTGCCTCCAGGATAACCATACCCCCAGGGCTCTCAAGTTCTCGGATTTTCCCCGAGCAGTTCGGATTTTGAGTGCTTGCTGGGAGAGCTCGGGAGGTTTTCCATTATTGATGATCTGCTCGGATTTTGGGAGATTTTCTCACATTAGCTGTATTTTGAATTGAAATGCTTTACAATCTCCAAATTAATGACGAGTGACAAATTCGCAAATAATTTCCATCCCTATCAAATTCTGCCTTCAAAATTATTTATATAATTACTGGTTTAAACAGACCATACATGCAGTTATTTAGCTATATTGTACATATAGTTGGATATTTAAAAAAGCAGCAAGTATTTGCTGTAACATAATTGGTAAGGAGCATAGAGTGGGAACTTAATCAGAGGATTACTTTACCCACAGGTGAGCTTACTGTACTTAATATAGGAGTCAGTTGCAGTTTTGTACTGTAAATGTAAATGTCACTGTAAATGGGTTTTAAATCTAAGTAAACATAGAGCTTAGCTAAGTTTTCTTATAATGCTGAATTATGCTTAAATATTAGTTTTGAGCAAATTTCGTGATTGACCAAACTCCCTAAATACATTGTATTTCTATCGCAAAAAGTTTCTGCTTTTAGGGTAGTTACATAGTTCTACAGTAATAGATTCATTTGACTTACTATGACTATTACTTTAGCCCTTTAGAGGGGAGGGGGGGGGGGGCGCTGTTGGTTACCAAAGAAGAGGTGAAGATGAAAGTTATATCATGTGCTTTTGTACATGAGCGCATGTGCGTGTACCATTATTATGATTGTATACACGCAGTACAGACTCTAGTCTCGACTCTGGGTTACAGGTAGTAAGCTTGCTGAATGTAAACAATCAGAACGGAAAATTACATTATATACATGTATTATTCATTAACTATTGTGATGCATGTACAGTGTATACTTACCTCTACATAGACCTGTGTTCCACAATAAGAGTGAATCCAATGTAGTGTAGGGGTATAATGCAGTGTACATCTAACACACACACATAGAACTCAGTGTACATTGTGGATCTACTGCTAGGAGTGACAGTGCAGTGCGAGTACTTACATGTGATATAAAATTTCTTCCTCTTTTCTAGAAAAAGACTTTATAAAATAGGCTATGCTCAAGTCATGGTGATATAGCACTATTTAGGCTAACAATAGTCTTGTTATGTGAGCAAACACTTGCTTAGTATGACATAAGAGTTTATAGAAAGTATTAACTACAACCCGAGTTGGCTAAAGATATTTGTATAGAATATTATGAGATTAATCTATCTACAATATGATAAATATTTATATTATTATATTCACAATATGCTGGTGGGAAAATACCGAATCCACTGTGTGACTCAACTCAGTCCTAAATCGTGTTTATTTCTCTTATAATGTATTAACGCGCGTATCATTATTTTACATACTATTATTGTGACAGACTACTGAGTTTTAGTCACATAGAAAAATATTGACTTTACTCTCCATGGATGTATATCTGGTGTATACATGTACAAGTGAGTACTTCTGCTGCTACAGATTCTGACTCACTTCTTTCTTTCTAATTAGTTAGACTGGACAGATGCTGCCGTTGATCTGTGGGTACACGTGTCCTCATGTTAATATATTTAACAACTGCTGGCTGCCTCAAATGTACATTTCTAATTATATGTATACCTGTATGTGTTAAGTTCTATACATGAGTGTATTTTAATCCAACGAGCACACTACTTTAATGGTGATGAAGTAAACCAACAATGCATACACTCAGGAGTTGTCCCCTCATCAAGCTTTTTCAGAGTACGCGGCGTGACTGGTTATGAGTAATGGCTGTCATCTTCCTGTCAGATATTATAGGTGATTTTCATCAGCAAAATGGTGTACTATTATTGCAGAGTTATCTAAGCTCTGTGGTTGATGGGAACAAATACAGATACATTTCTTTGTGAGCAGTAATCTACTGTGTCAGGAACCTAACATTACCAAGTATTGATGATAACTACATTGTATGTAGGTCGTAGGATACAGATACATGTAGAAGTGACTGTATAATATGTAAGTATCATAGTCAGCATTAATTTATTAACCCAGATTGATTCTGGACTGATTGTAACACCCAGCTAAGACAAGCAGGAAATAAAAGTTACAAATAATTTGTCTAAAACACCGAAAAAGATAAGCTGTAAGCAAAAATGGTTATACAGAAAAAATTAAATGATTTTAATTAGACTATTTAAAACTTATCTACTTCTTTAGGAGTTATATTTAAATTTCGCTTAAAATAATTAAACCATTTACACATAACATACTATAAAAAATTATATTCCTCAATTCACTGCTATAAAGAAAAGTTATTGTGTTTTTTTTACATGTAAATAGCAATAATTATGAAGTTGAATGTATTGTCTCATAAAACTTGAATGAACACCAACAGCAACATTTTCAATACTTCTATAAAATGGAAACTCTGATGAAAAATTAGAAATTACATTATATATATGTAGAAATGACAAAATTAATAAATTTGGATGTGAAACTATAGAATTTGACACAAAATCCAGTATAAAAGCTTACTCACAGCAGCATATATGGAAATAATATAAACTGGGATTCATCATCATTCTTGTGCAGTCAATTCCGTTAGTTAGTGGACCACATACACACAATCATTTCTCTGTCAGGATGAAGTAAAAAATCTACCTAAGTTTATGATACATAATTAATAAAATGAATAATAACACCTGGTAATAATTATAAAAGTAGTATAATTTAGCAGCTACATGTATGTTTTACTGTTACATGTATAACATTTATAATAATACTATGTTACGGTCTAGACTAAATTGTATAAAATGCTGCTCTCTGGTTGAACATATATGTACATGCAGGAAAATACACCAAATAGATATTAAATGTTGGAGCCTTATCCTGATGTGCAATTACTGTGCATGCAGTTGATAGGATCTAACAAAAACACAACAATGTCTCTGGCATGGACATTAAACAAAAACCATGTATTATAAAATAATATGAAAGTTGCTTTGATGTCATTTCTGCACCAAAAGCAATTGTCATCCATGAGTTTTAGCACTTCTGCACATATACGTGTAGGCTATATTCATCAAGTAAACCTTTAAAAAATTTCTATAATATCAGTTTTCAGTGTCGGTGTTCTTATAGGTCCGAGAAATTTTGTCAAGAATTCTACCTGCGGATCATGTCTCTACTACCTGCTGGTTCAATTTCTCATACTCGTGTGTATCCACTCTCTCTTGTTCATTCAACTTCTCATATGCATCGTCCTGCCTTCCTTCTACTTCTGCGTATGAACCTCTGTCTGGTTCCTCTCCAGACCGAACAGGACCCAGACCTACCTCATCATAAACTGTGGCAGACTGCCTCTGTGACTCTTTAGACTCTGTTCCAAGGTCGCGCTTTCTCACAATTACCACAGTTAAAATTATAGCCAGTATTATGATGATTACAGCCAAAGGTACGCCAACTGCCAGTCCAGGAACCCAGGCTGTTGAATATTGGAACACAAAATTTTACACACAATTTTATTCAAAGTATTTTAGATTAATTACATGCATTTAATATCCATTATTCAGCTTAAACACACATGCTCATAAAAAATGTACATTGTACAATACAGTTTGATTATGTTAAACTTATACCCAAATATGGGCAGCAAAATATACTTGTACTTTAAAATTTTTTCGCTTCAAGTAGAAGCTTTTTCACTAACCTTTGCAATTTTCACATGTAGGAGGGCTCTCTGACCAGACTCCCTTGCCATCTACCAGCTCACACTTGATAACAGAAGATCCTTGTCTTGTGAATCCTTCCAGACAGGAGTAGAACACTTTAGAGTTTATATTCCAGTAACTATCAGAGTTCAGCATCTCAGCATTCTCTACTGCTGGTGGTGGAGGGCATCTGACCGGTCCTAACACTGAAACAACCCACAGTGACTATTTGTTACTTTGAATAAATACCAAGACTATTGTAATTGTAGCCTGTGGCTGAGTAGCAATACTTCTTAATACTTCATAATATATATCAATTTAAGTAAACCTCTAAGTTGAACAGCAGCACACTTTGAAAATTGCATTAGCCTACTCGGCATCGTATTTTTTCCCAGAATATTTATCCCAAGTGAATGGCAAGACCTTCAAGTCCTAAAGTTAGCTGAAAGTTGAAACTAATGACAAGAGGGAATTCTAAGTTGATTATCTAGGTATACACTTCCAAACTGTATTATATACATGTATATCTACCCCTTATAGACTGAGCTCCAGGTACTTCATAGAACTCCAACACATTCGCTTCTGATTTAGCTTTGAATCCTACAGCAATTCTATAAACATAGTTAGGATTGAGAGGTCTGTTCCAGTACCCACCATATGTCTGGTTATCACCAACATTAAATGAGGAGCCATAGTTAGTAATAGGGAATGCTGCTGTTATATACACAGTTATGTTGTCTATCCTGTCTGCTGTGATGGATCTCCTATGTCTAACTAACAGTTTCTCTACGGCCACCACCAGTGAGTCATACCCTCTCTGTACACTCTCTGGAGATGTCAGATCTGGTAGAGGAATGGTGACAGTCTTCTCTGATGGAATAACTGCGTTTGCTGAAGTGTTGTTATACCTCAGCACTGTAATTAATAGAAAATAAAAATTTCATATTCCTATAATATACAGCACTATATAGGAAGAATAGCTTATCTATAAAATTTCATAGCCAATTTCACAATATAGTCATAGTATTATACAATTATATAGTAAGATCAAAAAGCAAGCTTTACCTTGAGGCTGAGACCAGAACTGTGTTCCTCCAGAACTTTCTCCAAACCCGTTACCAGACAGAAGAGCTTTAACAGTGCATCTGTACTCTACTTGACTATGAAGAGGTTGTAAGATAATAGAGTTGGTAGATGGGTCCGAGGATTTGTAGCTGGTTAAGGAGTTGATCACAACTTCTGTGTTGTATGTGTTGTTGGTTACAGTGCAGGTAGCCTGCAATACGTACAATGTAGGTCAAGAGATGAAATTAATAACATGGTAGACTACATTTCAGGAAAACGAGTCATACCATGTAGCATACCTCAATTTCCTTCAGTGTATCGGCTCTAAGAAAGTTTAACTGAGCGTAGCAATACTGCTGATGTAACATAATTATCTGTATACATGTACATGTACCAAACACTGAGATGCTACCATCATGTTATTTTAGTAACTGTTACCTCATACTCTAGAATTGGGTTTTGTGGATCATTGTAGATCAGAACAGACCAAGAGAGCTCAGTAGCTGTGGGAGATCTTGTTAGTTTCAGTCCTTCTGGGGATGATGGAACTGTAGAAGTAAATTAGAAAAACAAGTTACAAGTAAATTTGTCATTCATGTTCAAGTTGACGTGATACAACCAATCTGCGTATAAATAACCTACATTACGTGCGGAACACTTATCACGCTTAAAAAATTGGTAATGAAGAGACACTTGGATTAAATGGGGGTTAAAATTACCATGCCATATCACTCAGAACTGTTGGTACATAGGCCTATACAAGGTTGCAATGGCTGCGCCAAGTTTTTTGCTCTCAGTTTATAGGCAGGTTGGAGCACACCTGTGGCACAAAGACCCAGTAGTCAGCAGACATCAGCGGGATTCGAACCCTGGACCTTCAGCGCATACGCGCCTCAGGGCTCTCTAACCTACTGAGCCACCAGGTGTCTCTCACTTTACAAAATAATTATTTCATTTCAACAAATATTGGTATATCTCACTTCACTATGCATACCAGAACATGGCAGCTCTCTTTTTTCTTGTACAAAATGGCAAGTGTTGAGAAACCATCTGATCTTGCCTGAATAATCCAACTTACACTGTTAGCTCTTTGAAGGGTGATTATACTTTAAGCTACATTGTAGGAGTTGCTCGCTCTGATGAGAATATACTCTAATTCACACAATTAATCACTGAAGGACAAAAATATTTTGCATAATATCTGGTTTTGTACATACTACATTGTGATCTCATTCGAATAACACTTTTTGATTGCTGATACTTTCCGGAATTAGACGAGACAAAAAATGCATTGTAACTAGGGTAAAATGACTAAATGATCGAGTCCAGGTATACAGCTTACAATATGAGAAAGTGTATGCAGATCAGATTCGATGAGGTGGTTCTGGACATCCCTCAATATATGAAATAGTTGAAATTGCTGACTTTGTATATCAATCAATCAGTTAAAACTAGAAGCTGATGTTCAACCAACAGTCTAGTGCCTCGGTAGAAGTTATCTCATCTTAAGTTTTCATAGAGAGAATAGCTGCAAAACTTTAGTTTAGCTTTTCTTTGTTTCATCATTTTTGATAAGCCTATCCTGTCTTAGTTCTGTTTCAACCATAAGTATGTAGGTAATGCTGCTAAATTTATTTCTCTGCTGAAAAACCACACCATCTTAATCTACCTGCATCAGTCACACAATGGCTGCCAGCTCAACAGCTGATCCTGTGGATTATATACACTATCAGCAACTCTCACCTCTCTTTGTGCTATACCTCTGCTTCCATATTGTATTCACATGACCATCTGATAGCCTCACTTTGATATCTAGGTCAAACACTGCTCCCTGTTCTATAGTGAAAATCCAAGGTCTTCTCTTATCCTGGTTCTCCTGCTGACCAGTTCCATAAGCGAGTGTGACATCAGCTACACAGCTGTCTTCTTTCTAAAAGAATTGTCAAGCATAAAAATCTGTATAATTTGATTAATAGACAGGAATTCTATTGCAATTGATTAAAGAATAGGCATAGCGTGCCGCAATGTACCCACGTCAACTTCTCATTTTGATATAAACTTGGTACCACAATACTTTCCAATATACTAACTTCAAAATTATTATAATCAAGGAGTACTCCTTGTTATAGCACATACCAGAGAAGGAATAGATACTGTAATTGTCCTCTCTTGATCAGGTTGTAGGGTTCCACTTTCTGTTACACTGATATCTGTAGGAACCAGGTATCCTCTTTCTGCAATATAGCGTGTGTATTGATGATACAATTATCACATGCCCAACTGTGTGCTCAGCTGTGTATAAAGTACTCTTTATATAATGCCATTAGCTAGCTACTCCAGATATTGTTGTTGTTATTATTTGTAAGAGAAAAGCTTGTGTTTCTGGGAGCTATAAGCAGGTTGGAACTTGATATTTGAGTATTAGAAAAACCTGATTGATGGACTAATTACAAAATTTAATACAGAATACTCCCATTACTGTCAAAACCTACTAAACATTGTGACATTGTCAGCATGCTAACATAGGATGTTGCACTAGGTCCTGAACATAAAATGTTGCTATACTATTGAGAGATCAGAGCTGTGAATGACAACATCGCATATCTAGTTGTAAAATAAATGTCTTAGAAAAATTACATTACCGCTATGGCTATTGGTGTGTAAATATTCTCATGCAAATATACGTAGAAGGCCAATGCAAGAGGAATGCTGTAGCTATGCAATTAATTGTCCTTCAGGCTGTACCTAATTTATTCCAAGTTTAACAAGAAGCATTAAATCTTCCTTTTGCTAAACAGCAGCTTGTTTAACAAAACTTATAATTTTGAACAAATGGCATCAAGTTGCACAAATGCATGAATGTTTTTCATGATATTTACCTGCACAGAAAGGAGAACCATTGTTAACTGTATATATATTCTCTATCAGCTCTTCACCATTATAGTTTCTTACAGTAGACAGTCTAGTATAGTGTGGTAGTTTAACATCCAGGTTCTTTATTACTGTCTGTCTGTTATTAATAGGAACTAATTCACTGTGACAGTCTATTAGTGTGTTGAAGTTGGAGTTGTCTGAACATTCTACCTTAACATATCCACTTCCTGCTAGCTTCTGATTGGTTGAACTATCTGGTATATTCCACTCTATTCTAATCTGTCCATGTAATACTTCAGAGTGGGATGAGATGGGATCTTCAGATAACTTATGTAGCTCTATAATATTAGGTGAATATCATGATTGTATACAATCCATATTAGTAGAAGCCAAAGGGTTTCTAAGTAAACTGTAGTGTGACTAGGCGCAGAAACTTTAAAATGGAGGTTGCACAACCTAGAATATCTAACCTCCATTTTAGCAACTTCATTGTTATAGGAAGTTCTGATATGGTTCTAATGTATATAAATACTAGCCAATAACTTGTACTAAATTGCATTTTTGTAGCAAGGATATTCTACATGTAATACAGCTTTACTGTGCGGGGTAGACTGCTAGAATAAGCATACTCGTACAATACATATTATAATTATAATATACAGTACATTCATCCCAACTGGATCAGGGCTGTATTACAGGGGTTCTTTAGCTTTTAGAATTCTAATCAATTTAAAGATACAGTACAGCAAAAAAACAATTTGGCAACTTTTAAACCAAATTTAATAAATTATCTAAAAGGCAATTATTGCAATTTTTACCTTGAATTATCATTATCATATCAAATCATAAAAGAGTCATGATGGAAAATAATCAAGAACAATATTCACGTAGATTGCTAGGGTTTAGTATACTACTTTACATACCTGCAACATATGCTCTGATTGCTACTCCTCTAATCTCAGTGTGTGTATCTGAAGCTGTGAGTGTATCCACCCTGTCTCTGTTTGGATTAGATGTCCGTATAAGAGCCGGTGGATCTCTATTTTCACCCGGTACAAACGAGACAAGGTTACCAGAACAACCAGATTTACTCAGATTCTCCACATACAGAGCTAGAAAATCTCCTTTTCTGACCATTTCTCTAGAGTTCTGTACAAACTGGAACCTGGCTCCTCCTGTTGATACATATTCTGGTTTCAGTAAAGTCTCTGTGATACGTCTGTTTGCCGCATCACTTCCTGTTCCTGTCTGTCTCCAGATGGCAGCATATGAATCACAGTAGTTGGTTGTATGACCAATCCTGTACTTCCAACCTACTAAATGTCCATCTACTTCTATCTTATAGTTTATTAGTAACATGAAAGCTATTCCTGCAGCACCATAGTCTGTGAGTGCAGTGTCGGTTGCTCCTTTAGAGTTATCTACAATGCAACATTCAAATGAGTTGAACTTTGTGTACCGGATAACTGTATGCTCAGAGTTTCTATGGTGCCAGTGACACTCTACTATTATGCCACTAAAATCATGGCACCATCTACTGAGACCTACCATATACATGTAGATTGTACATAACCACATTGAACAAGGAAATTTCTACTTTCTACTTTCCTGAAATAGCTGGTGAAATATAGTAGAATGTTAGTATTCAAGGTGCATAAAAATAATTATCGTAATGTAGAAGGCTATGATGTCATACATATACGTAGATTATACTGAAAATACAGATGATGTCTCTTTACTATCCGCAATTCTCATGAAACCTAGACAAGATTGTGTGTCAACTGCTACATCTACTGACCTGAATAATAGAGAGGTAAGACGAAGTACTGATGGTCTGTATTAGCTTCTCTACTGACTCCAGGATCATCTGATCTTTTATTAGCAAGGTCACATTGATCTCCACTCACTGCCTTCACTATAGAACTACAGTTGTATCTACTGTCTATATCTTGTAGACAAGAGGTCATACAGTCTCTAAGGTCTCCTATCTGGGTCTGCTGGCTGTACTTAGTCACTCCAGTGTTTAGATAATTACCTTTTTCAGCTGTCCATGGCTGCCAAATACCTGCAGAAGTAAGGAATGCATCAAGAGAAGGTAAAGACTGACGATTATTCATGTGAATGTTTTGGACTAGAGCACAGGTAAGAGAAGTTAGTGTTTACAAAATACTATTTCACACCTATGCAGTACTTAGTAGAAACAAAATTTCTTTCTATAATAGTCTATATAGTACGTATTGTTATACCACTTGTTTCTTTGACCACGCCATAATTACATGTACATGTATATGCTTGCATTGGTATTGTTACCACTTTATAACGATCATAATCAAAGAATCTTGCCCAGTATAATCCTACTACACAAGTTGTTCAAACTCTAGTATATATTTTGTCCAATCATCCAAAGTACAGTCATTATAGCAAAACAAGGGCTTATAACCAACAATTTTTCAAAGATGGCTACTGGTGAATATGTCAACACATTGGAGTTGTCCACTCCTTCATTTGAAGTGTAAATATTGTAATTACATATTGTGATCATTAACCTACTGTTCATATTCCAATCATTTAATGATGTTTATGTGTAATTCGTGTTGCATGTTTATTGATAACTGGAGGTCTATTTGCGACTGAACTCATCTGTTATCTATAATGGGCCTAAAGCCTATGTACGTACATGTATAAATTAATAAAGTAATTTTTTACTTAGGTCGCAATCCTTCATCTGACTTGTTAGGATTAACCTTTTACGTTGGATCCCTTTAGTGTTTTATTGTGTTCTAATCGTCCCTCCCGATGGTGCATCGGGTCTGAGGCTTTTCGTGGCATAAATAATTAGTCGGGCATTAATTGTAGGCCGATGACCCATCAGTCTCCTGGACATTGTGCTCAGCCAGTTTTGTGTAAAAGTTGCCAAATTTTCTGGTTAAATTACATGTAGTTGCTACTTGAACAAAGACACAGTTGCTTCTATCCTCTTATCTACTATGCACTTTTGATAGAAACTTATCAGATCATCTAGGAGTCTCTTAGTCTTGTACCATGTGGAACTGAGCACCCGGAGTAATTACTAATTAGTGTCATCAAGAATAACTTTACAAGCTCTTTGGACCTGAAAACAAAAGAAGGTCCTAAGCATGCGCAATAATAAGCTATAGAACTGATAGGAAAAAGCCGGACCTCTTGGTCAGCTGTGTATGGTTGTAAGCCAGAAGTCTCTATCAACATAATAATGTTGATCAAGTTGGCCCTAGGGCTTTATTGATTGAATTCAATGCATGGTGTGTCGGGCTGTGTGCTGCTTGCATTCGGACCTTGTAATACCACCAATATATTTATGAAGCAACAGTGGAATGGAAAACTTGTGAGGAGTTGGAGTGAATTTAGATATTGTTATGGTAATTATCATATTATACCGCTGAGTGTGACCCAATCCTTCACAGCTCATCACAATTCTAAAGAGAAGGAATGCCAATTCAAATTCTCCATACCCATCATACATTATTATCACCGAAAAAGGTTTGCAGTACAAATTTTAATATGTTGATATGTGCATTTTACTATCATCTCTACTCAGGGAGCAGCGGTGGCTTAGGGGTTAGAATGCTGAGCTTTCATGCTGAAGGTTCCAAGTTTGAATCCTGGTCACGGTGGTGTTAGGAAGAACATTCAGCCACAATTGCTCCTGTGCCTCATATAAAAGTCCTTGGGGTCATGCAAGCCAGCATGGCTTCAAGGCAACTCCTCTACCCTTGCCAAAAAAGGCCATATCATCTGGGCCTTTCTCACAGGGAGTTGGCCAGCACTGGCACTTGGCAGTGCAACCTGCAAGGGGCTGGTCACGCCGAGGAGTATAAGCCGGTGAGTTTTTCTACTCACCATCACGAAGAGTTCCAATATGTGTTCAAAGTGTGGTTATACGGGAGTATAAAGTGTGTACCCACCTCAATTTTAGTGGTTAGACGGCCAGCAGGCGTATGCCCTCACTTTAATAGCTAGTTTTCCCCATGCATTCACTGTGGACCTTATAGTGTAGTGGTAGAGTGCTTGACACTCATTTACATGTATAGTGTGTTGAGTTTGAATCTCACTGGAGAATAATCATTTTTTATTTTAGTAATTCACTAACTTCTTAGCTACTATAAGATTAAGCGGTGGTCAAAGATGGGGGGGGGGTCGTGGGGGGACACAGTCCCTCGATTATATTGGACCATATTTTACCTTGAGATCTTGGACTATATTTTACCCTGAAGTTCTTGGATCTTGCACCATTTCAGTGTCTAATTTTGATAAAGAATCCAATTTCCAGGAGGATGCCTCTCCAGGACCCTTCTCGCCAGTGTGCTGCGCGTACTGTTTGGGCTCTTCGAGCCCTTAAGTAATTATGTCTGCTACCCTAGAGACCCCCACCTCTTCTCTAAGACTTTGACCACTGAGATACAATACTGATCTGTAAGATGGTATGCACCATGTACCCACCTCATTTGTTCCACTTCGAAGACTAGGTCAAATAGAATTACTTACTAATGCAAATAGGTCTGATAGAGTTACTTACTAGTACAAGAAGGTCTGATACAAGTACTTACCAGCACAAAGAGGTCCAATAGAGTTACTCACCAGCACAAAGAGATCTGATACAATTACTTACCAGCGCAAAGAGGTCTGATACAATTACTTACCAGCACAGAGAGGTCTGATGGAGTATCTCCAGCTACTATCAGATCTACTAATACTAGCAGTCTGGTTATTCTCAGCTAACAGCTCACAATCCTTACTATCACCTTTATAGTTAACTGAAGCACAGATGAATGTCGTCTGCTGCATACATTGAGCTCTACACACATCTTCACTAGTCACAGTGATAGTCTTTACAGTACCAGATGTTATGTAGGGCATGAGCTGACCTACATCTGAGGTCCATTCACAGGATAGAGCTACAACAGAATAGTGACACTGTATACTTTTTTCAAATATTTTAGTTATACAACAAATTATCCTCATACTCTATCAGCAACAGCATACATAGTCTGATCTTCACTTACGTGCATAAGATTAGTTAATTATGTGGGGAAGATGAGTAACCAGGTTGGTTTAGAAAACAAAAGTCATGAGTTGAATAATTTGAAACTCAAACAAAGTACATACAGTGTGTAGGCATGCGCTATGCCTTGAACATGTGAATTTGCTCATCTAGCTCAATGCATATACTACCTCCACTCTGTACTTACCACTAGTGAGAGAACAGATGGAGAGCAGCTGGATGAGAATTAGTTGAGGTTTGACCAACATCTTCACACTTACCCAATCAATCAGGACCAATCTGAAACAAAATGTAAATATACTAGATTTACATGTACATTACATTAAACAAACTGCTTTATTGTATATCGCTCAAGGAGTAATAAGAACCAGAGTGCTATAATATACACAGAGTATGTGTACAGAACTCTGACTCTCACAATCTCATACATTATTATTCTTCCTCAACTCTGGTAGCATAATGCTGTCATCAAGGTTGGCCCTAGAGGATTACAATGTATTCTGACAATGATGTCTCCAATTGCTGGACCATTAGAGAGGTTCTGTATACCAGAGATAACGTGAGGCTCCTGACTATTTCTGTTTTAGTTCAGTAAGAGATCTTTGCGGTGTAATTCAATGTAAGATGTAGACTGAAATTTAGTAATTATTATTGACAAAAGTTTTTACTTAACTTTTCTTCTACAAAATTTTTGCTTTATGAAGCTCTCAGCCATAAAATATTTGATGTCTCATGTACAAACAAGAGGGCACAAAGAGATAAACTCAATAGATCTATTTCTAGCTCATAGAAAAGGGAATAGCAATACAACATGTACCATAGAGATTAGCACCAAATCAAGTGCAGTGCCCACCAGGTCATACAGTATATGCTAGGAGAAGGTGATCTCATACCCTTGCTCTAGCTGATGAGGCAAGCACAACTTTGTCCTTTTTTGACCATAGCCAGGGTTCCTCAGTCAAATTTCTGATGGAGAAGTTGTCTTCTCCATCATATGTGGTGTCACCTTCAGCACAATTGCCCCAACAACAAACTTACTAGGAAGAGGAGTGGAGACCGAGGTTTCTAACTAGCATACTTGCAAGATGCGATGACTAGCTAGACCGTTTAATTCACAGGTTGTTTACCAAAGGTTCCAGCCTGGCATCCCGAGCATAACAGGTAGCATTCATGCATGCCTACATCTGTTTACACATGCTGAAGGGCTTACGTGTCATGTCTAGTAGCTACATTTTAATGAAGGAAAATACATGTACTAGCATCATGAATATAAAGGCTGCATTCTCATTAGCAAAGTAGGGACTAAGGCTATTTACTGAACTAATAATATAGAATAGGCACGACTTCCTCGTTGCTAATTGTGCCTTTTCATATGCTGCAGTAACACTGCCCATATACATGTATTGTGTTTACGTATAATGCATAAAAGTTAATATACAACCATGTACGTTGTAGTACTAGTGTTAGTAGACACACCTAGTAGGTCTACATAGTGCGTATGATCAACGTTAGCTATTCATTGTAAAATCGCACTTGGGTTTACAAGAGCACAGTCATGCATATTGACATGTTTGTAAGGTCCTAGTAATACATGTACATGTAATGCATTATATACATAGCAGCTTTTCGCAATATATTGAGTGGTATTATTATAGTAACCAATAAAATGAATGCAAAACGCAATCATGTACATCTATAGAGTTACTCTTCCCTGAAATTGGCCCACACTCCTCTATGCTGTATTATATCTGTATCAGGTGTAGCAGTATTATTTAGACTGAACTTCTAATGACCTCATGGCACTGGCAACTCATGACCACAGAGATAATACTGCTAATAAAAGTTCCTTCATTTTACTCTCACCAAATTCATCACTCTATCCTACATGTACAATCTGTGAGACAGCCTTGCATGTAGTCCAAAAAAAGAAACAGAACCTTTTAAATTTACATGATTATAATGTTATCTTTTGTCTGTTAGGAGCAGCCGTGGCCGAGTGGTTAGAATGCTGAACTTTCATGCTAAATTTTCCAGGTTTGAATTCTAGTCATGGTGGTCAGTGGTGTTAAGAAGAACATTCAGCCACAATTACTCCACGATTGCCCCAACAAAGTGTTTGAGTTCATGCAAGTCAGCTTGGCTTCAATGCAACTCTTCTACACCACCTTGCCAAAAAAAGTCATATCATCTCATGAGGAGTTGGTCCGCACTGGCACCTGGCAGTTCAAGCTGTGTGGGCTGGTCACGCCAAGGAGTACAAGTCAGCAAGTTTTTTGTCTGCTATCTATTCTTTGCACTCTTATATAATTTACTGTGGTTTACTACTAAGTAGTAAAGTCTTGTAACGTTGTGATGTCAACATGTACCTTGTCGCTCTGCTAGACTAATGCATGTTTTATTTATAACGTGTCTGTAGTGTACCTTTAACTTGGTTAAAATGACTAATCAATTTGGAGTTGTCAACTCTTATTCTTGATGTCATATTACATGTATATGGTTTAAAATTGTTATATACTTTATTCCCATGTTCGTTGATTCTTTCATTTAATTTGGATACACAAAGAGTTGTATGCATTGAACAGAATGTAAAATAGCTCTAACTACAGTAACATGACCCTATAATAGCTACATGGTAGTTGTAGTTCTACAGTTCTAACAGTAATAAATATGTTAGATCTGATATACATGTAACTATTATTAATTAGTTTTATAGAGGGGAGCAGAAAGTTAGGACACTGTAGTTACTAGAGTAAGGGCATGGAGAAGATTGCTTATGAGTACGCATGCACCATAACATGAAATGTATATAGATAGTGCTGGCTTTAGTATCAACTCCGGCTCTTAAACTAAATCAGAAAAAGTTAGGTACATACTAGTCAGAAACTATTGTGATATACATGTACATGTATATACAATGTACACTTACCTTTACATAGACCTGTGCTCCACAGCTGGAGTGAATCCAATACACACTTGTAGATGCTAGTACATCTAATGAACACATACGTAGAGCTGACTGCATATATCGTGTAGACCAACTATACTGTTTTCAGTGACAGCGCAGTGCAAGTACTTGCCCTTTTCCTCCTTTTTAGAAAAAATCTCAAGATAATAGGCTATAATCAAATCATAATAATGTAGTATTATTTAAGCTAACAATAGTCTTGTTATGTCAGCAAACACTTGCTCAGTATGACATAATAGTTTATAGAAAGACTACTTGAATAGACCGGTCAAAGATATTTTGTATAGGATATTATTTACATCCAAGATGAATATATCTACACTAATAATTATGATAAAGATATATTTTTATATCCATAACTGTGCTGGTGGGACAATACTACATTCATTGTGTTACTCAACTCAGTCCTAACTCCTGTTTATTTCTCCTATTTATAATAATTGTAGCCTGTGGATAAGAGTTTAGATAAATGTTGTTTGATAGGAGGTTGGAACCCTAATGACTGTCCCCATCTTAATAACAAGTATCTTTCTGATCTCACAAATAATTCATGGTGCTTGTTCATTGTTCATAATAATATGACAAAAGGAATCAGTACAGGATTTGTCTACTCATCACAAGACAAAGTAGGAACAGACAACTTCAAATTACATGCTAATGTTAGTAACTAAAATATCAACATGCTACACAATCATGTAGAATATTATGATAATATGCTCTACTTATACAAAACTGTTATGTATTCGTACATGTGGAAAGTATCATATCTTACACGCATTTTGTAATTGTAATTAGTTTTAGCAACAATTATGTTAATCAAGTTGCTCTTGTTCTATATAGCATAAATGTACTGAAAAACATTGTACTATTTAATAATTACAGTAAACAATATTATTCCTAATTTTAGAAAACAATAATTAATCTAGCAGATTTTTTGTTTTTGCTCGCACTTCAGAATTGTAGCTAGTGCAAGCATTCCAAAATGCTTCAGCGTTAGTTTCACAACAGGCTCAACAGCTACTGTTGTGTTTGGTGAGATGAGGGATGGCTCTCTGGTAGCCGGTAGACTGTCCATGACCTGTGGGGCAACTACATGTAGGTTGTTCCCTACAATCCCTGGCTACCATAAACCAGTCTCTTATCCTGCCAAATGCAATGAGTGGCTTTTGTAGAACTAAGGCTGAATCATTTTGGCATGCTTGCACTGGCTACAATTCTAAAGCCTGAGCAAATAAAGTCAATTACCAGATTAATTCTTGTTTTTGGCCTAGGCCAAGCAGCCATCTTGAGATTTGCTGTTGAAAATGTTGAGGTAAAATAGTATACCATGAACATAAAATTTGTCTGCACTGTGTCACAGATATCAGTTGAGAAATATCCACAGCAAACCATAGCACTCGGGTAATATATAAGAGTAATAGGAGTAGGAGGTGGCTCAGTGGGTTAGAGTGCCTGCCCAGAGGCACGAAAGCGCTGAAGGTTCAGGGTTCGAATCTCGCTGATGTCTACTGACTACTGGGTCTTTGTACCACAGGTGTGCTCCGACCTGCCTACAAACTGGAAGCGAAAAACTTGGCGCAGCCATTGCTGCCTTGTATGTGTACCATCAATTCCATTGTCAGTGCCTGTCACTGAGTGATGCTGTATGGTAATTTCAACCCCCCTTTTTTAAATTGATTACATAAAAATGAGTGGTTTAACTGCCAATTGAGCCGCGCCAAAGTTGATTTATTTAAACGATATGACGATTGCCGTTTCCACCATAATAAAGATACTTGACTAGCATAGGGCTATATATAAACAGCAGTTTCCTGTTTACATAAAATAATTGATAAGGCATTGATTTTCCCTCCAGAAAATGTAGATTAAAACGGGAGTTGATCTCATCAGCATCGCACTCACAGCCATGTCTTCAACACTTCTATATACTATTACTTTATCATTATTTCTCTTAACAACTCAAGTAGTAGATTGTGAAGAAGATTGTATCTGTGAAGGAGAAGAATATATTCTCGTGGATGATGTGTGCTATGTTCTCATATCATATCTTGAGCTGATCTTTGAAGAAGCTGCCGAGTACTGTGAGGACCACTTCCGTTGGGGAGTGCTTGCTGCTGCCAAGTCCGTGGCCATAGCCGATGCACTGGAAGAGCTTATGGATAGACTTGATGGTTTGTATCTGACATAATATTTCCAAGATAAATTTCCATACATGTAACGGAAAAACCTCTTTAAGTATTAAAATAGACTGATGTCTATGCAGTTACGTAGTAAGACTGTAAGTAGGCCTACATGGTTGTTCATAAAATAATACATTATTTTGCACCCTCTGCCTTCCACCAGCTTTAAAGTCCCCTTAAAAAATGCTGTGCGAACCGTTTTACTTTTTGATCCTTGTTGGCTCATGAATATATACCATAATATACCAAGATGCAAATGGATGTAACAGCATGCAGAAAGAATAACCTCTCTGCTATAAGGAATGAAATGATTTAAATATTGAAGCACAACACACAGAATGTATATAGCATAATTAGTAAATTGAATGCAACAAAGTGAACTATTTTTGGAATATTTTTACAAATGATGAGGCAATTTGAAGAAGTTTTACATACATTGTACAGGCACAGGTAGTTATTATAGGGTTTGTGATTTATTTAGCAGAGTCTGAAATTTTGAAGAATTACACAGCACAATTTCCACTAAATTAATAATACAATACAAATAATGTACATGTATATATCAGGTAAGTACACCCTGTAGTTACAGTGATTATTCTAAATACTGGAAGTTTTGAGTAATGTCAAGGTCAATTTGCAGCACTTATTATAAGAGTATAATAGTAGGGCGCTGTCACATGCTAAGACTTATTGGTGACAACTAGATGTCTGAATTCACCTATGATACTGACCAATGTACAGTGTTGCTGTCTTATATGCTGCCTCTATATGTGAAGCCTCTGCATGCTTATTTTTAGTAAATAATGCTTATATTGGAATCCTGAAAAAGGGGAATGCTGATGTCTGGATGGATGATAATACACCAATTGATAGCGGCTACTATCCAGACATGAGAGGAACTAGTTCATATAAAGCTGACTATGCGTGGCACATCCATGATGACAAAGAGATTCACTATGGACAAAACAGTCAAAGAGAGTTTATATGCCAGTACCGGTGTCCTGCACAAGGTTTGGCATTCTTTATCTATGTTATATAATATGATAAACTATATTAGATATCATATGAAACCTTTCTAAACTAGAGGTGTATGGTATTGGTTGTGGAGAGAGTTAATAAGTTAGAATTTGTTAGATTTCAGAGTGTAGTCTTGAATATTTGAGATTGGCGGATTCTGAAGTTTGATACAACATTCACATTGCGCCGAGGTATATTAATAGTGCCTGATCACCTGGAGACTAGGCTTATGACCTTCTCTCTCACTACAAATAACTCTCTATCTTATAACAAGCACAACAATAACACTAAAATTTAATACACAGATATGTATGCATGCATGCAAGTGTAGTTCAGTAGGATTAGTGAGTACACAATTGTAGAATCACATTCTAAAGTAACATTGAATACGTAATATACATACGTGTACAATGTAACATGAATATACTGTAAACAGTTTTTAGCTCCATCTTGTACTTATCATATTTTTGTCATCTTTAGTAACTGCTATGATGTCAACAGCTGCTTACATAGACTATGGTTACCCTCTACATGCCACATTTCCAGAAGCTTCTCTGAATAGCTGCACTGACAAGAAGCACTATGATGCGCCACTTATTACCGGTGTGAAAAACGCAAAGGAAACATGTGCATACATATGTGCTAAAGATACAAAATGCTTCAGTTTTGGTATAACAGAAGAGGATGGCAGGGGCACCTGCCACTTATTTTCCCAGGAATCAATTTCAAATGCAATCGTGTTACAAGGTTGTTACACTAAACATATTATAACTCAGGGTAGCTGAGCACAAAGTTAATATTTTTACTTTTTATTGCTACAGTAGAGGCAGCTTGCAGCTGGGAACTGTGCAATGTTGCACATACTTGTATATTCACCACTAACTGGAGTAAGGGAATAACGTACAGCTTAATTGAAAATTGCTACCAGTTTGAACTTCCCAGTTTGAGTTTCAGTCATCATGTTAATTTATTTTTACAATTTAAAAATGTATAATATTATAATATTTTATGCAATAACATTCAAGTAGATATCTATCTTTATTGCTTCATCAGCAGTAGTATCAAATTTTTATCTTAGCTTTCATAAAATGATGTACATTTGTACACAAAGTGCTACCTGGCAACAAATAATATGTTTAAGTTGTTTTGTTAGATCCTGTCAGTAAACTTAATGTTATTTAGAATGTCAACCTTTGGTTTTGGCAATCTGTTTATTGCTGAACTGAGGATTTAAATTTATTTTATACGTTTGCTTATAATATTATTGTCTAAAAAATATTTAGGCCAGCATAACATCTATTATAAAGTTAAAAATGGGCGAAGAAAGGATATAATACTACATGATCAATTATATCTACTTGGCAATTAAGAAAATATAATATCTCCATGCCTCTGCCATGAATTTAGACATCTAATTATACATGTGCACAGGCCTAATGGACGACTTCCAGAACCACATTTACATTGTTCCTCAAAGACAAGAAAGTTGGAGTCGAAATTAAAAATAGGTCAATAGCGACTTGTAATGTCGAAAATTTATTTAACGCAGACTTGAATAAGACATGTACAACAGAGTAAATTATACATACTATACATGACAATCAAATACTTTTTTTCAACACTGTGGTGCATTTATATTTTAGAGGGTTTGGCCGTTTTCTATATATACATGTATATTGCATTTTTAGCAAGAAGTTTATCTTTGAGCAGTCAGAGACTTGTTTCAAATCCATGAAAATACCAGTCCCTGACTGGGGTTTGAACCTGGGGCCTCAAAAGCACCTAATCGCCTAGCACAGTGAACAGAACATGCTACCCATTGCACTAAGTGTATTCATGGATTTAAAACAAGTCTCTGACTGCTCAAAGAAAAATCCCTTGCTAAAAATACAACATATATATGTATATAGAAAACAGCCAAACCCCCTAACATTCAGTAAGGCGTAAGGTTGCCATAATAAGAGGGGTGCCTCGTGTGCAGTTCGCTCAGAGCATGTCTACTGCTCACCGGTGAAGCCTCCTTTTTGGTTGCTGAGCTGGTGTAGTGGGTAGCATGTTCTGTTCACTGTGCTAGGTGATTAGCTGCCGTGGGGGCTCTGGGTTCAAACCCCAGTCAGAGACTGGTATTTTCACAGACTTGAAACAAATCTCTAACTGCTGAAAGATAAATTCCTTGCTAAAAATTCAATAATATTTATATTTTAGCATTCAAAATTACTAGAAAACTTGATATAGTAAACAGAACATATATTTGATTTGGTAATTCACAATATATTGCCTTTCCGTCTTCTTCCATGGTACCAGAGTGATCAATTTGTTATAATATTTATTGTAGTTAACTGCAATATAATGTTAAATATTGACCACCGCACTTATACCAAACATTGTTATAAAAATAATCTGAGCCCTACAAAAATAGTATTAGTTCTGTGACAGCTATATACAAACCAGCATTGATTAAACTGAAATTATTATCTGGTAAACATATGATTTCCTTCTTCAGGGAGTTGAGCCAATAATCTACATAATATAGATTTTTCTACCTTGGATTGATTGTTCTTCAGTTTAAATGTTTAAATGTTTAACTGCGTCAACAAATAAATGCCTGTTGAGCTATCCCGCTTTTCCAGTGAAAACAGTCATGAATTTCACTGATTTTGAATAATCATTTCTGCGAATAAAATATCAGATGCAGCAAATTACTCACACATGTGCAATATGTACAATCAGCAATATTGTACACACGGGTAGACTATATTATGCTTTAGAAGTCTCTTGTGTAAAACTGTCTAAATTGACTGAGCAACACATTGCAAGAGAATAATTGCCTCATGGACTTCCTGTTGTGCTGTTATGGTTGTCAATAAACAACAGCACACATTATATGTAGTCATGCTTTCAGTGAGCGTGATATTCATCCTTCTCGGTTGTTGTTGCTCATTGTCAGTGGGAGAGAGGATCACTCGTACATTGTCAAATGAATCAGGTAGGCCTATCGAGCTATCAATAAATACTGCACAAATTGATACCTTTTTACTTTTTTGTAAAGAGGCGCTAACAGTTATTTTTCTTGCTCTATCCAAATAAGGTTTTTATGCTCATTCAGAATCACATAAGCTTTGGTGAACTTAATCTCAAGTCATTTCATTATACAAGGTTGTAGTTACAATCTTACCAAATAATACCTGAATAATACTCAAATTATATCAAAAGTGCTCAGATTTGATGACTTTTACCTAGTATAGGCAACTAATTTAAGTATAAATTCATCAAAGCTTATGTGATTCTAAATTAAGATGGTAAACTAATTTAGATTTAGAAAAACAACTGTCAGCACTCCTTTAAATGTTTAACACGTAATTTCTATTAAAATATTTTAAATGATGATTGTTTGCCTATTTCATTTCATTTTAAAGCAAATATGTTTAGATACTGTAATAATTTATGATACATATCAGTCTAAGAGTTACAGTACTTGTGATATCAAATAATGAGAGATATGATGAGCAAACCAAGATGAGCGTAACTATTATGATAAACAGTCAACATTTAAAAAGGTGCGTTATTGTTTTGTTTTATTCTCTCTCGCTGACAGATGTGAACACTACCAGTAAAGAGAGGAGAGATCAGGTTTACCTGGACGAGAGAGATCTGGTGAGACACCTCCTGGATGGCTATGATGTGAGAGCTAGACCTGTTCTAGACTCTACGCATACCGTCAATGTCCTGTTTGGGATAACACCAATTCACATTACCGAAGTGGTAAGTTCACTCATCCTGTGGTGTACATCTACATCTACATGTATATTCAGAATAAAAATACAATATCACATTAACTACGCTAATTTTACACAAATCTAATGTATGCTGCCCTAGTAATGCTGTGTATTTAAGAAATTGAAAGTACAAGATCATCTCCTCATATTTTAGTGCATTGGTTGACAACCCAAATTTGACGAAGAACTAGCAAGCTCCATGTAATGTCAAGTACAAGTGTATTTACTTTGAAATTTGTGAGGCTTCTCACAAGCAACCAATTACCAATCGCAAATACAATGTGAAACCGAGTACATAAGGCCATGTATTAACAGTGTGAAATAGCAGTTACCAAGTGTTTTTTACCAACTCCTGTTCCCTTAATTGCATGCATAATATGTAAATTTCTACAATTTTGTACCTACATATTATATAATAATGTTTGTATTCCATTTATACAGTTCAGTTTATTACTTATACAATATAGGTAGGCTGCTAAGAGCGTGGTGCTGAGGCTAGTGATCCTGTGAATTACAGTGTACAATACTTTAAGCAGTAGGATCTAACAGTAGATGATGAATTGAGTTCAATAAATATAAAACCATAGTTAAATATGTGACCTATCCGGTGTTGCCTCCAGTTCCCTGTTCTAACAGTGATTGATTTTGTTGAACTAAATATTTTGTGTCAAGCAATAGTATTGATATTTTTGTCACAGGAAGTGATGTAGGGAATGATATGCGCAGTTGAAAAGCAGACGGCGGAAATATGAAAGCTGATAACCCTTCCAACGCAATTAGCTTAAAAAGAGGCAAATAAAAAAATTTGTTTTCATTCATGTATGACAATATTACTATACTTAGCTGTCATTATTTTAGAATGAAGTGAAACAAACATTCAACCTACACCTATGGGAATATCAAGTGAGTATATGTGTAGCATAGCAATAGTATACAGTGCAGTATAGTATGGTATACACTCAACCGTTGTGGGCACATGCCATAATATTTCCTCTACATAAATATAGTAATATTACATGTCTACCTACTACATGCATGATCATATAATAAATAATAACCGAGTTTGTCTAATCTTAGCATTGGGTTGATGAAAGGCTGGAATGGGACCCTGCACAGTACAATGGAATGACTTCCTTGACAATTCCACAGGAACTGGTTTGGCTGCCAGACACAGATCTGTACTACAGGTATGCACATGTAATGCTACATGTATATTAAATGACATACACCTGTCATAAAAAACACTTAAAGTGGTTACTTGATTCAAACCAATAGTCATACTGACCGGTTGCTTTGTTTAGCTGAAGCAACTATCTCTAGCACATCCCTCGCATGTAAATGATGGTATTCATTACAATAGTAGCTACAAGAATAAACCTTGTAGGCTGCATGTTTGTATGTACATGTATATCAATATCACGAGTGACATGTATCCATGTTTGTGTATTTAAAGCACAAATCCCTCTCACAGTACAAGAGGTACAACGCTGACCGTAAGCTTTAGAGGAAATGTTGATTATGTAATTGCCAAGGATTACAATGTTTTCTGCATAATTGACGTCAAGTTTTTCCCGTTTGATGTTCAACGTTGTGAGATGAAGTTCGGCACCTGGATGTACAACGCCTCGCATGTAGATCTAACACCAAAACCACGAGAAATGAACATGGCATTGTATCTCTTAAACGGAGAGTGGGATCTCATAGATATTAGTGTTAAAAAGTAAGTTGATACCAAATACTAGCTCATTCAAGTCACCGTGTATTGTGAAGGCAAAACATTAGAGAATAAATGTCATTAAATCTCTTCGTTGATTACAACAAAAGATCTTGTGCAACTAAACAGTAAAAAAGTACAAAACCAAGCTTCAAAAAAGCTGTAATAGCCTGTGATAAATGGAAACTGTGAGCCAATGAGCTGTACTTTTACAAAGCCACCCAGACTTGATTTGGACTCTGCTGTTGAAAGCCCTGGTTTTCTTGGTACTCTCATTATGCTCTGTACCTCGTGTATCCTCACTTTTAAAGGTGGACTGTACTGAAATTTTGACGTTATGGGTTGAATATACCATTAGAAAGCCTAGTAGCAGCTGAACCAGTTAGCACAATACCAGCTGGGATACATGATGTCATCATGGTACCCAGCTCTGTTAAAACTAGTGAATTGCATCATTGGGGGGAGTGAATGCCAGACCACTCATTATGTTATTATAAACAAGAAATTTTAATTGAGTTTTTATCCTTGTTGTACTAGGAATATCACAAAACGAAAAAATGGGTTTGTAGAACAAATGCTAGTTAATATTCCTAGACAATAAAAAACACAATTCGTTTCGAAAAATTATCAAATGACTTGAGTTTGCAATTTGATTGGTCAATATAGGCCACTTGTTTATCTCATGAATGACATGCATTCTTATTAGACTGGTGTGTTGAACCTGTAGAACGTAGTACTATAATTGCTGCTTTATTGAATGAACACTGTATCTCTTATAAAACAGTTGTGAGAGCTCAATATTGCTTCTATATAGTGTGTCAGAGTTGAGATAATCAAAGTAGATTTAGTAGAAGTTTTGAAAATTGACATAAAGCTAGGTGGAGACAACTCCTAATGCTGACATCACTATGGTTATTTTAGAAATTTTGAGGCTACTTTTTTGTAGTTTAGCGTCTATTAGCTACTACTAAAACAGTTTAGATGTGTTTGTAGAGGTATCAAGTAATACTAACATTGTTATTTTGGTGAAAATAATTCTGAAACTTTCAGTACAGCCCACCTTTAACACTGGTCACACTAATACTAACTGGTTGCTGACTTATAAAGTGTAACCATTTAACCTGCACCTAGCCAGACACTACTCGCTAATTGAAAGCTTTGAAGTGAAAGCACAACAGCAATTAAGACAGCTAAAGTCTATGCAACTATAACTTCACAACTGCAGTTGACTGGTGTCAATATGCAGGCTATTGGCCCACTAGTGCCAGATGTTATTCCAAAAGTAATATGCAGTGTTTTGTACCAAATGATTCTGAAAAAGGCATTTTAAAAATCTCAGATTACTGAAGCACTTTGGTGATGGAGCTCTATCTCTGACCCTGAGAGAAGTTGAAGATATAGCACTTTTAATTCCCCAGACATACTGGCTGGAATGCATTGCACCACCAACTGAGTTTGTACCCATCTCAAATGGTGCAATTATAATACCGATTTCAAACACAAGTATAAATGCTTGCACACATTGATGAACACATATATTATGTAGATTGACCAGGTTCTTCTATTGCTGGAACACACTCTTCACTTATTTGACTATTCTTTAATAAATTTTGCATGTAGTATTGTTTTCTGTTTAAGGGGCATAGCTGTCTATCTACGGCCTGACCGTTTCCCATATATAACCTACAAGTTTATTTTACGGCGCCGAGTACTCTATCACATGGTCAACATAGTATTTCCGTGTATATGGCTATCTATACTGAGCATTATGACCTTCTGGTTACCTCCAGACAGTGGAGAGAAGATAACTCTTGGAATCACAGTCTTGCTCGCACTTTCTGTGTTTATGCTACTGGTAGCTGAAAGTTTGCCAAAGACATCGGAATCTGTTCCAGTTCTAGGTAAGTTCTAATACATAACCAAATATAGTGCTTTCTAACAAAAATGGATCTCATTGGCCAAACTTTGATATTCATGTACGGATATCACACAAGTGGAACACTTTTCTAACATTTAGAACATTATACTACTTAAATTATAATGCATATAGATTATTATAGACAAAATTGAATTGAAGTTGGACATCTATTAAAATTGTCATATAATGTACGTGTAATAGCATTAATTATAATTTGCATGTTTTTCTCTTTAGGAATTTATCTTGGTGTGACAATGTTTTTAACCTCCATGACAATAATCCAGACAATCATCGTGAAGAAACTGTGTTATGTTGGACCACAGACTAGGAGAATGTCACTTTGGCTAAGAAATTTCACATTCAACTATCTTGCCAAGTTTTTGTGCATCAAAAATTATTCTACGCAGTATAAACACTCAGCTGGAGACCTTGTCCTGAAGAAAGATGCTGCCACCACCACTGATGAGGAAAAAGTAAAATTTGAAACTCTCCCAGCAGAAGTTCAGAATGGACGATCACATGTCAGCAATCAACTGGAGTGGCTGCTAGACTACTTGGCTAAATACAGAATCACAAGGGTAACTCAGCAAGAAGGTTTTAGTGTTAAAGATGACTGGCAAGTTTTTGCCTTAATGTTAGATAAGCTGTCATTTATTGTCTACACGTGTGTTACTGTACTCACTACAGGTGGGTTACTAGTGGTTGTGCCACTAACTGGGGATTGGTATAATTATAAACCAGTGTAAGCTAAACTTACAGCAGAACTTTCACTTTATTATCATAACGACCAGAAGCCTCCAGTAATGAGATATTTAAAGGTGGATGACAGAATGGAGTCACTGTATTTTCTAGAACCCAAACTCTAATGTAACTGTACCATTCCCCAGTAGGTATTGTTTTATAGAAAAAGTGACTTATTGACAAAATGATGACTTATTCCGTAAAAAACTATTCTGTGTTATTCAATGTTTCTATTGGATTACCCTGACCCTTAACTAATATACCATATATCTAGATTTTTACAGAGTGTTTCTTACCCAGGAATGCTTTTACACTCTAGGGTATATGACTGTAGAACTGTTTTTGTTTATTAATTTACATGTATATTGATGGTGTATTGCCTTTTATTCATTATTTTGTTTACAGCCAACTATAGTAATTTGATATGCAAAAATGATTTTATACAGTACATTCTGTAAACACTGGGTTCACTGGGACAGTGTACTTACTTAGCATATGGCCTGTGTATTCCCATCCTACCCCATGTGTATAGTTTATCTTTACTTTACATGTATATTGTATATTTACTTTACATGTATATTGTCGTTATAATAAATAATACATGTATTATGCATGTTTATTTTGCAAGCTTTATATACTCCTAAGAATTGTGCAATAATTATTGATTTGAATTCAAGAAAATTTCTTTATGTTTACAATTTGCTCTTGCTGTACTATATTAGAACACTACTCATGGGAAATAATCTTTGTTGCTTTCATTTTATTTTCATTTTATTCCATCTAAATAATTTTTATGTTATTTCAAATAAACGTAAGTCACTTTCAAATGCTGTCACTCTCTTAAACTCCTTACTTCCTCCATATGTATGTTTGTCAATTGAAAAAGTGAAAATAACCCAGTAGCTCTCACTCCAGATATAATGAAACTATCCAGACTTTATATTCTAAACTCTATGTCCTAGATCTACAAAGTTTAGATCCTGAAAAATAAATCCTAGACTCTAGTTTATACCCCTGGCCCCTATAATCTTGGGGTCTAGAATTCTGACTGGAGTGTAGATTCTAGACCTTCGATCTAGAAGGACATATGCCGTTAATTTACAATTCTATCTGAACCATAATTTTGCTGTAGAAATGTGGTTTTTATCTCGAGAATTACTGTGTGACCAATATTTGTGGTAGTATTTTCTTACCATAAAGAATTGTTAGTGGTGCATTTATACAGATACATGTATAATACTGTGTTATTTAAAGCATTGCAAAGACTTTAGACAACAAGCAATATAAAGCAACAAAACATTCAAAGTTAATTCAAAAAGCTAAAAATATAAATTTATTATTTCCCTTACATGTGGTGAAGGCAGTAGAATGTGCAAATTAGCGCTAGACTGGCCTAATCAACTATTCTCTCAATTTCCTTGAAAGGGGAATGCCTGGATTTACAAAGAAACTGAATAAAGTATTAAAGTCATGTCGTTACTATTTCACTATAAAGCCAACCACAGTCTAGGTTAGGCAGTAGTAAGACACCATGTCACCTGAGAGATTTATATTTACTGTACTTTGGATGGGATCTCTACCCCATGGAGTACGAGGTACTAATATGGACACAGGAGGAGTAGGAGGTAAATCATCAACTTAACTGTATTTTGTACATGTGTAATGTGCTATTAAATTAATATAACCTAGTTGGGTGGTTAAAGTCTGCCAGAAAGAAAACGTAACAAAATTAGTCTGTTACATTTTTTTGATATGATATTTATATAAAATTGCTCCAGTTATGTATGATGTGTAAAATGACTCCAATTTGACAGCATGGTCTAACAGAGTGCTGCCGTAGAAGGCCAGCCCAAGGAGCAGTAAGTTTTAGTAATATATAGTTTTTAGTTGCCTCTGTAATATGTATTCTAGAAATACACACCAATCGTTTGGGAAATAATAGTGAAGACAATATGGAGAAGGTCGTTTTTGGTGAGAAATCTCTAATGAGAAATCTTTTGGAGGATTATGATGTGAGAGTTAGACCGGTGATAAACTCCTCTCATCCTGTAGTTATAAACCATGGAATAGTGCCTATACAAATTTCTGAACTAGTAAGAGCTTTAGCCAGATATTTTATCTTGGTGTAATAATTATACTGAGTGTACTTTGTGAAACAGACCAATTCTGGTAGTGACCAACCTATGTGTATGCATTGGTCACCATCAATTTGTTCACCTTCGATTATATGCTCTACAGTGTTCATGCATATTATATTGTTAGTTCATGAAGAAAATACAATCAAACAACCATATAACCACATAAGGGTCAAAATTGTGTTCGCAATATACTGTAAACATATGCTTTGCTGCATTGTTCAATATCTCTGCATTACCAAAGTGGTTTGAATACAAACGACTTCATGTCTAGCAAGTCGCTTTTAATGTAATATAAACAACTTCTGCTTTTATGTATCACATCTCTTTACTTTCAGGAAACGCATAACAAGTTAAATTTTCAGAGCTGCAGCTGTATACAATATCCTATTAATTTTCTGTCAATATCAATATATTCTGTAATCTCGATATTTGCTGCTCCTTTTTTTAATTATTTCCCACAAGCTGAATTATTACCAAATTTGTCTGGTAATAATATCATCTACCATAACTAACCTAATTGATTTAATTTTATAAATCTTGTAGAATGCAGTTGAACAAGTCTTGACCTTCAGTATTTGGCTTAGAAATGTGAGTTCTTACAATGGACAGTTTTCCCTGCAACTAAATCGTTGCGGCACGTCTTTGCTTGAAAACTACTACGTACTATTTAAATTTTGATAATGCATGTATCTGTTTTTTACATGTATGTACATAATTATATATAAGCCAGTTAAATGTACATTTACTTACCTGTAAATAATAAATGTTTCAGGAGTGGACAGATCCACAGCTCAGATGGAGACCAAGTGACTATGATGAACTAACTGTGCTCAGAGTTCCCAAGCAGTCTATCTGGATACCAGATATTTTATTATATAATGGGTAAGCCATACCAATGCTTTCTCTTTTAGTTCACTAAAAACTATCTTTTCTACCATTACTATTACTATGAAATCCTACTTTTCATACACTGCCTGACCAAATAAAAACCAATCATATTTTTGTATCTCTCTGAAGTAATAAATTCATCAGAAAATTAGCTGATCTAATCTCTAGTATGGATTTCTAAATATATTACAATATTATTATATAATTCAACACAGTGTATGTATAGTTGCAGCTTAATAGTTATCATGAAGATAAAATGATAGAGTCAGCTTTCAATGTAACATTCCGCACTGGGAACACAGTCTACTCAGGCTTCTTGAAAGTCATGTCACACTTATTGTAACATGGCAAGTCCATGAGAGACACAATACTCAGGTGTAATGTAGGGTTGTGTATGACTGTTTAGGGTAGCGTAGGGTGGCCTAGGGTAGTGTTGGGCTATGCAGGGCAGTTTAGGGAAGTTTAATGTCGTGTAGGGCAGTGAATAATTTAAGATTTTCAAAGTTCTAAAGGAGTCTTCTTGAAAGTAGGCCTACGAGAAATAAACAGAGCTTAGCTAAATAAAACCGAAGAATGTTATTTCTACTGCATATGTGTGGTAACTCTAAAGAAAGTGAATGCATATGATATAATGAAGAACTATAATAATTAATATCAACCCAACGGTCTGTAATTTTAGAACAAGCAGTGAAGCTATTGGTGATACATCTTCCATGGTAGATGTGAGGTTTAATGGTCAAGTATATTGGGCAGACTTGAGGATTTTTCATGTTTACTGTAAAGTTGATGTGAAATATTTCCCGTTTGATGTTCAACGATGCTCAATGTTTATTGGCTCTTGGATGTATGATGATCGTCAACTGAATATTAAACAGTATTCCCCTGAGATTGATATAGAAAACTACATGCCCAATGGAGAATGGGATCTGGTGTCTGTAACTGCTAAAAGGTAATTCCCCAGCTATCATAATATTTTCATCATATCACAGAAAAACTTTATCAACTTATTGTGTACTGAGTATATCGATGAAATAATTAGTAGCTATTTTCCTGTATAGACATGTACATTTACACCTTGTATTATACATGTAGTTGTACGAACAGAAGTATAATAATGCTCCTTCTATACGTGTACATATACATGGACTTACCATGCATAAATAGATCTTGTATATTGGAACTCATGCGAGATGGTAAGCATTTATTGTCTGTCACTCAAGTTAGGCTACCCATGCATCTCTATTTGTGTGCAAGCATGTGTACTTAACGTGTGCTTATAGAAGTCTAAACATTCACTTGTAGAGGCGAACTAAGGTATCAAAGGGTTGACAAATACCAATACATGGAGTACAAGTTCACACTGCGTAGAAGACCGCTCTACTACATGGTCAACATTGTATTCCCATGTATATGGCTGTCTATACTGAGTGTGATGACCTTCTGGTTACCTCCAGATAGTGGAGAGAAGATCTCACTTAGTATTACAGTATTGGTAGCTTTCTCAGTGTTTATGTTGTTGGTTGCTGAAAGCATGCCAAAGACTTCAGAATCTGTTGCACTTCTTGGTAAGTTCTGTTTAACACTAGATAATAATAAAACTGTGCCAGTGTAAATCTAGTAATATTATTCTATACAAAATGCAGAATGCCATAGATGCGGCCCTGAAAGAGTTCTAGAGCCTAGGCCAACCCGAACATAAATATTCTACAAGATAACTTTAGTTGCAGCATGTGTATGGATGAGAAACTACTCTTACTAAGTTAGTTTCTAAAAACGGCATCAAATATTTTTTCTCGGCCAATCAAATTTCAAATCTCAGGTTGAGCTATTTTTTCCAGAACGCTGGTTATCTGTTGAGCTGTAGATTTTTAATTCTTATGTCTTCAATGTAGGCCTATATCCTCTGCATTCAAATGGTTTGTTATAATTTACACTTTTTAGGAATCTATCTCTGTGTCACGATGTCTCTCACTTCTCTGACAATCATTGAGACAATATTTGTGAAAAAGATCTCTTATGTTGGACCAGAAACTCCGAGAATGCCACAGTGGCTAAGGAAGGTAACTTTCCGATACTTGACTAAACTTCTCTGTATCCATGGAACTTCAATAAGACGTAGACTACGCTCAGTAGCTGACAGATATACTGATAGGGAAGACATAGTGTCAATAGGAAGTGAGGGAACATGTGATACACAATTGACTAACGAATTGGGCCAAAGTTCTGAAACTATTGGAGGAAGACTCAGCAGCCACAACCAACAGGACAGTGAAAGGGATGACCAGAATAAAACAAAGACAACAAGTGGCAGAACACTTCTCACCACTGAAGAAGAATGGACAATCTTTGCTTTAGTGCTGGAAATACTTCTGTCGTTGCTGTATACTGGAGTAACTGTGTTAGCGACTCTTGGTCTATTGGTAGTAATGCCGTTCACTGGAGATTGGTATAACTGTGCAACTACAACCTAAGTTACGATACCTAATTACTCGACAGGTTTTATACACTGCAATAGCCTTTTCGTTTAGTAAAGATGCAGTATTACGTGTTGGTTAAACAATTCAGTATCTATTAATAGTCTTTTTCTACAATAATAAGCTGATGACGTCTGTTTATTTTTCAAGGTATTTTCCAAATTTAACAATCATTTCACAGCGTGGTTTACCAATTATATTCTACTTTAATTGTGCGGCATTTATTATATTGCATTTATTATATTTTTGCTTCTATAATCAGCTTATGGAATTTAACTTGGAATTTTGAGAGATGGACAAGCTTCAATATTTAGTTGATTTACATTGTACTTAATACTATTTTATCACCTATAGCTGCATTTAATATGTAAACTCTTACTTTAATGAAACGTATCCACATGTTTGTATGTAGACCTAATTTTTTTTCATTGCATATAGTGATACTCACTAACATACATTCCAGGTAAAAAATTCTTTTCTAACTATCTAACTATGTGTAATGCAGTATTGTAAAGCTTTGTAATCATATATACAAAATGTAAATTAAGATTGTTCTGCATGTTGCGTAAAATGATTTAAATATAATTATATCTTCCTAAAGTGCTACAATAATGGTAAGAAAGCAGATTATAGCCAAAAGTGTAAGTTGAATGATATCTCATATTCAGCACCTGTTTACTTGTTATGACTTTGTGAAATTTAATTTAATCCAGCAATCGATATATTAGAAACTGGTATAATTAATAAACATAATTCTTGTTTACCACAAGGAATAATAATTCTAGTGATTAAAATATATATGACAAGCCACTTCAACTAATCTGGGGTCTACTAGGTCTATTTCCATATCAGGTGATGTGGGTTTTTGTATGTATTTGCAGCATTCCGCAATAAATTTTATTTTTCAAGGCTTTTGCATAATTCTTATAATACATCATTTAACTATGCAAATTATATGATCACAGCATGCTGTCACTCAACTCCCTGGTGAGATAACCAGTATTTATGTTTCATCTTCTCCTATGCAGATATCCATTAAAATTCTAACATATACTCAGCATTCTGTAACTTGTTGCAGTTGTATACATGTAGGTGGTTAGTGTAAATTACAGCTAGTTTGAAGTAGTGCTATGTATTTTCCCTGGGAGAAATGTGGTCTCGAAGCACCAATGTCAACCTAGCATATGACTGAAGCCACTACCGTCCTGGCCACCTCAGCATGCCCAGAAAGGAAATTCAACTACCGCATGAACATGTAAAGTATAGTGTATGTACAGTATAACCTTTTAATGTCATTCTCCTTGCACATTTGTTAAGTAGTGACCCTTAAAAACCAATCACATTATTTTGTTCAATCAATCAATGATTCTCGCAGTTTCTGGGAAGCGGGAATGGCCTCTGTTAAAAAGAAAAAAATTAAATATTCTTCCTAGCTACTATGTTGTTATTCATCTATAAAACCAAACACAGCGCAGATGAGGTGGTAGTTAGAGCAAAACTATGCCACCCACAAGCCTTCTACATGTGTATGCTGTGTTGCTTGTTAGACTTCTAGTCAACACACTACAAGCCGCTAATGGGAATATATCAGGAGAGGGAGGTAGGCATCTATTTTAGATATCAATGTAGATTTATTAATGCTCTATTATTTTATTTCAACTTCCATCAGCAAAAGCACACAACTTGCTTAAACTCAAATTTAGAGCAGAAAACAGTGCTCTACTGAAGGCGGTGCACTGTCAAGGTCATGCGCACTACCATTCATCATTCTACAAAGTTTAGCGTTCCATTAATTTACAATGTGGTGACCATGTCGTAAAATGTAGTAGAAGTGTACACGTAATTACACTGTGTTATTGCAGTGTAATATATAAATGTAAATGCAGAGCATATAATTCAATAAGTGCATGTAAAATAATATATCCAATATTATGTGCTGGTGACAGGAAACACATCCCACCTTAAAGTACTTGCTCCAACCTTAAAGCACTTGCTCCAACCTTAAAGCACTTGATCCAACCTCAAAGCACTTGCTCCAACCTTAAAGCACTTACTCCAACCTTAAAGCACTTGCTCCAAACTTAAAGCACTTGCTCCAACTTTAAAGCACTTGCTCCAACCTTAAAGCACTTGCTCCAACCCTAAAGCACTTGCTCCAACCCTAAAGCACTTAAAGCACTTGCTCGCTGTTTACAAAGCACCTGACAGCCATCACATTTTATGTGGACTATAACATATGTACATGTCTCCATAAACTACGGGTGTAATTTCAGAGCTGCAAGCCAGTGGTTTAAAGAGCAGTACTATTGAGAAGATAATTCCCAGAGAGAAATCTCTGATGAGAAATCTGTTGGAGGATTATGATGTGAGAGTTAGACCGGTGATAAACTCCTCCAATCCTGTAGTTATATATCATGGAATAGCGCCTACACAAATCACTGATCTAGTAAGAATGACTTTTAATCTATGTATTGGTGGCTACTACACAAGAATTCTATACCATGTGCATGTACCATGTGTCAGCCTATTACTGAATTTACCTGCAAGTCTAACCATTCCTTTATATACAACACTCTATCTACATGTATGTGTGAAAGGAAAGCTTTTTATCATCTGGCCTCCTGACTGTGTCATAATTATGTAAGATTGCACCTGCATTAGACCAAGGAGTAAGAGAGAAGGAGGCTCGTCCATGAAAACCTGTATATATGTTACAATGGGCTTCCGGTGTTCGATGTGCGCCTCGGGTACCTGGTAAAGTCAGAAGAAAAGATGATGAATATTTTTGAAAAAATTAAATCCACATATCAACTGAAATTAAAATATAAACAATGTCAACAATTGGTAGCACTCTAATGAACAGGCACATATCTCAATGGGATACGATAGATACTGGCAAGTAAATTCGCCAGATGTGAAGAAAATTGCGCATCTCAACATAAAATGACACTTTTTTTCAAATACCAACATGCTCAACAAAATAAGGAAAAATAATACTGATAGATTTAAACTTGCTGCAATTGGTTAAGTTGAAATCAAAATTTAAATGTTGCTCCTTCATAATAATAAAAACGTACAAATGCCGAAATCACGGTTAAAATGAGCAAATTTGTGCAAAACGTTTCTCTAACATCAGGACTCCTTATATTTAATTTGATTTATGTTGTATAGTTCAGATACCATTTTAGTTGGTAGGCTAGTTTGTGGGCCCTACAACATGCCCACACTAAATGGAAATAGTGCTCAAACTATAGGCTATGTCAATAAACAATAATGTTTATCTCTCCATAGAAATGATTTTGATTGGATGCTATAACTGTGACGTCTTAAGCGCCAGGGCCGTGCAATTCAACAGAGTTGTCTACTCGCTTAATGCCAGTGACTCATGTGCTCATATTTTCAAACCGAGGAGCACATCGAACACAAAATCCTCATGGACGAGCCTTCTTCTCTCTTACTCCTTGATTAGACCATGACATGTAAATTGAATCATACTACCCTACATGTATATCTATAGTTAACCAGTTGGAGTTTCAGAAAGAAATGCAACGTAACATGTACATGTACTGCAACATGGTGCATGGTTAGGTAGGAAAGAAATGCAACGTAACATGTACATGTACTGTAACATGGTGCATGGTTAGGTAGGAAAGAAAGCGGACATCTAGTAATCCAGTTTTATACTTCTTTGTAGGATGTCGTTGAGCAAGTCTTCACTTTTAAACTCTGGTTGGCTAATGTAAGCTTCTCACATGCATAATGTTCTATTTTTTATATTATGTTTGTATTTGCTTATGTACACTGTTTGCGCATTGTAGGTGTGCTGTCTTCAACTATTCATCTATCGTGTCGTTTATTCCTTTAACCATTTATCCATGTATGCTATAGTGTGAAGGAGTTTCACCTAGACTATCAATGTATCCACTTGTATAATTCATCATTTTTACTAATGAAGTCCACTGACCTCCAACGTAGGTTTTTATATGTAATAGCAGTAACTGACTAACATTTCAGAAGTGGGTAGATCCACAGCTCAGATGGAATCCAGGTGATTACGATGGATTAACTGTAATAAGAGTTCCCAAACAGTCTATTTGGATACCAGATATCATATTATATAATGGGTAAGTTAAAGTACCGTACAGTACATTGTACAGTACAATAATTAACATAACATATAATACTGTAATGCCGCAACGTGATGACACACTTGCTGTAGCTTAGTGCTCCTGGGAACAGGACTTTCTCAAAAGACAGGAGAAATGTTTTAAAAACGACAGATTTTGTATGAACCGCTCATAACGTATCATGATGAACTGGTGCAGGGCCAAACCCCTGTGGTCACTGATGGGGCTCAACACCAGCCCTTCGAGATATCAAACATAGACATAGATTTAATAAGAGTAATGGGTGATTAACTTCTTGACCAATAATATTTGTGTCTATTTCAGTACAAGCAGTGAGGTAATTAACGGCATTCCCTTGGTGGTGGATGTGGACTCTGATGGTGCAGTGTATTGGGTGGCTCTAAGTATTTTAAGTGTTCCCTGTCAAGTTGATGTGACATATTTCCCATTTGATGTCCAACGATGCCCGATGACTATTGGTTCTTGGATGCATGATAATACTCAAATGCAGGTTATACAGGATTCTAATTCAGTTGATATGAAGAGCTATCTCTCTAATGGAGAATGGGATGTCGTAGAAGTTACTGCCGTAGGGTACGTACTTTCAATAAAACTATCATATTATTCTAATTTTATGTAGGATTGCATGCAAAGATTTCTACCTTTCAACTACTCAATGCACCAAAACGTGCAGCAAATATGGAAAAATGGCCTAACAGCGCCGACCATATAGTTACATATATAATAATTATTCTCACTTGGAAAGTTTTATTACTGGAGCAAGTTATTCTGTAAATTTCTGTAGCCTCAACACACTAACTAGCAACTTTAATTTAATCTCCTGACAAAGGTGGCATACAGCCGGCATGGACTCACATCCTGTGTTAGTATGTTACATAAATGTAATGATTAAATGACTCAGTAGAGAAAATCTTCATAGGGCACAAACACAGCTATGACTAGTATTAATAGAGTTGAGAGCAATGAGTGAGTGCTCTCTCATATCACTCAAATATCACTTGGGTGATGAAATACATACACTACACCTCCCTTGTCATTAATCTGCTTAATATCTAACCTTGACCCTGAATGATTGTAGCGGTGAGCTGAGTTTCCAAAGGGTTGACAAATACCAATACATTGAGTACAAGTTCACGCTGTGTAGAAGACCCCTCTACTACATGATCAACATTGTGTTCCCATGTGTCTGGCTGTCTATACTGAGTGTGATGACCTTCTGGCTACCCCCAAATAGTGGAGAGAAGATAACTCTCGGAATCACAGTATTAGTAGCTTTCTCAGTGTTTATGTTGTTGGTAGCTAAGAGCATTCCAAAGACATCCAACTCTGTTCCACTTCTCGGTAAATATATACATATATCATGTATATACACACTGTCTGTAATATTGCAAGAGTCTACAATATAAATTCATTATTGTAGTTTCAAACTCTTTCTTTACAAAACATAAAATAATCTAACCAACTGTTTCTGGTAAAATATAGTCAACGGTTATTCTGCACAAATATTATACAGTCAAGCCTTATGACATTAATAAGGGCAGTAAGACTATATTCTACAAGAGCTAGATTACGAAAGAGATGCTCTGACATACAAGTACTTGTAACTAATACTTATAAATAAGATATTACTATGAAAGAAAATTCCTATAATCTTGTTAGACCTTAATCCTTTATCAACAACCTTTAAATTGCCTCTTTTTTCGTCTAAATTTATATGTATATTATTCTTTGATTGACTTCAAAGATAATATTTCTCTTTTAGGAATTTATCTGTGTGTCACGATGTCTCTCACTTCTCTGACAATCATTGCGACGATCATAGTGAAGAAGATATCTTATGTTGGGCCAGAAACTCCGAGAATGCCACAGTGGCTGAGAAAGCTAACATTTCGATACTTGACTAAACTTCTCTGTATCCATGGAACTTCAATGAGACGTAGACTATGCTCTGCTGGTGACAGACTTGCTGACAAGGTAGAGGAAGTGTCCAGTGAAAGGAAATCAACTCCCAATTCAAAGTCAGCTATTGATAGGAGCAGAGCTTCTATCACAACTGAAAGAGAACGTGATGTCAACTGCCAACAGAGAGTTAAGCCAAGTGACATGAATTGTCAGAGTAAAGAAAAGACCGTAGATGATAAAGTCTGCTTCACCACTGAAGAAGAATGGAAAATCTTTGGTCTAGTACTGGAAATACTTCTGTTTTTGGTTCATGCTGCAGTAACAGTTTTAGTTACTCTGGGTCTATTTGTTGTCGTGCCATTTAATGGGGAATGGTACAGCAACACACCAAGAGAGTAAGCTAAGGATGAAGGCAGATTATAGTGATCACACCCACCTGATGTTGGTGACATGCACATTTCTGCAGTGGTTACGTCAATAAACTACAGTAGTCAATAAACTACAGTAGCTAGGCGCGGATTCTTGCTCATATTTGATGATACTGAGCTAAATAAAATCCTATCTATCTGCCACAGTATTTTCTGGCATTCTATCGATGGCGCCACAATAAGTGATATTTCTACTGCTGCTGTATGACAATAACATACTTATTATAATGTGTTGCATGTTTCTATTCTTTCACTTTATTAAACTTTACTTATATTCATTGAAGCAACAAACAAATTAAAAATTTTACCATTTGGCTTTTGAAGTGATTATTGTTCCTTTATAATACATTGTAAGTTGATTATGAAATGTATTTTACTTTGGTACATTTTAAATTAGTATACAGGCTGTTTTAATAAAATCACATTGCAAAAATTGTACAATACCATTGTGATGCTGCCAAAGATGCACACTATTTGCACATAGGATGTAAAAGCATGGTTGAGACTAGCGAGTTAAAATAATTGCTACTTATTTGCTTCTATTCTACCAGAGAATAGCATAGAAAAGCTGATTTCATTTTTTGATAGCTTTATCACTGGATAAACGCTTAAGTTATTACCAAAATGCTTCTTTATTTTCCTCCAAGATAATAACATAATTCAACCCGTATTAACTTCAGAGCTAAGTAATTCTATAATCTAATTCACACAGTTGCCGTTTCCAAAAAGTTTGGTTTTATTCAATATTTTATGCGAAGTTGTCCTCTCTTTTTCTGCTCCCCTTCAGAGAGGGGATAACTTTTAAACACAATAAAGAAATAATAACATAATATTATCTATTTTACCCTAAATTGTTGACCACAAACTGGGCTACTTCAGAGTCTTGCCAGCTCACTCACTATGTACCCTTATTACATGTGCATGTATGTATCTCTACTTTGCACATTAGCAAAACTGTTCGACTCTGCTATAACGTAATAAAGCATGTTAAATCAAAGTACACACAAAGTTTGCTGACCTACTGTGTTCAGCTTATAAGCAATTAACCTTCCAACAGAAGATGCACAATAGTGTTACTTTGCCTAATAAACAGGCATTTGCCTCTGCATTAGTATAGAGTATGTTGTCCTTAGCCTGACATCTTCTCATTTTGTCACTTACACGTATCAGAACAACATGATGTAGGTTATAGAAAGACTTTTATTGCAATGAATTCATTTTTAATACCATTAATTGAATATTATTAAAGTTTGTAACATAAACAACTTCAGCAGCTGTTGCTCAATTGTTCAGGAAACTTACAAATAATAGAGACACTTGAACCAAAATGTCTACTATGGAACGCTGAGACAGCAGGTTGGTTGATTGTTGCGTTTTCATCAATAACATGACAGTTTAGAGACGATATTATGTCCCACTAAGTGCCACAAGTTTTACAAAAGTACTTCAATTGAATCGTTAGGACAAAATTCTATAGTAGATTTTTATTTTATAATTCATGTTCAATAAAATGGAACCAACTTAACCCAAAAGGCTAACAGTCTCATGCTTGGAAGTATACATGTAATTATGATCGATAAGTAGAGTTCCTTAAGGTAAATTTTGTTCAGAGAAAACGTTTGCCTTGCATAATACTGTAACATACAATCATAATACTAGGCCTATTATAATATATTTATGTTTATATACATGTATTATTAATGTGCTGTGTATAGTGCAATTATACTTTTATTTTGTAATTATATTTGCATAATGATCATAAAAATTATGCAAAACCATTGATTTGAGTTCTAGGAAAGTTTTTATTTAACTCCCAATGGCAGCGCCACCAAGTCAATAATCAATATTTTGCATGTAAGTTCTTATGTCAATTTCCTCATTTTCTTGGTATAGTTAGTGAATACTAAAGGTCATAAATAGATTTTTTTTCTGTAAAGAGCTCTCTTCGCTATAGAACTAAACTGGTTCCTCTGCGTCTGCAGCTTTTCAAACCTACGGTACTGATCCAGTCAATTTTTTGCTCAGTTTCTTTGAAGGGAGATACTACGTTACAAAGAAATCAAAGTAATGTATTCTTTACATGATGTTGTTGTTTTGCTATAAAACATAACATGACTATGTGGGACAGTATTAATAGAGGAACCATGTCACATTCGAGACTTTTGTTTGCTGTGTTCTGGATGGAAATCCTGGTCCATGTACTGCACGGTGCTAATGAAAGCGTACCAAGGAATGGCGGTAGGTACTCATTTTGTAAATTCTTTCATTTTCAAAAGCAGGAAGTAGGGTGATACAAGATAATGGAGAAATGTTAGCTGATAATTGGGACTATTTCATAAAACTTACATTAAGTTGTAGAATATAAGAAAGAATGATGATACCATTATGTACAATGTTGATGTAGAAGAAGATACCAATTATAATGCAGGAAGAATAAATATTGTACCTGGAGAGAAATCTCTGATGAGAACTCTTCTAGAGGATTATGATGTGAGAGTTAGACCGGTGATAAACTCCTCTCATCCTGTAGTTATATACCATGGAATAGCGCCTACACAGATCACTGATTTAGTAAGAACTTTTATTAGTCTATCCAATGTGAATCTTGCAAAAAAATTGTGCTGTGCATGTATGACAAAAAAATTTGTAAAGAGCCTAAAATTGGTTATATTACCAGCTTCATGCAAAATTGCATCTTTCTCAAAATCTGTCTCAAAAATTAAATCTTGACAGTTTTATCACTTAATACAAGAAGCAGTTAGAAAGAAAAGTGGCTTCACTAGGTGATTTAATTTTATGGTACTCTCTTCTGTAGAATGCTGTTGAGCAGGTCCTCTCTTTTACTATTTGGCTGCACAACGTAAGTCTCTAACCCATTTTTGTAAATCAATCATTCCGATCATTAAGTTGTAGGTCATCACATCTTATCTGTGTATAATTATTTCTAACTATAAACATATTGTTATCTATTTCATCTACTTACATGTACATGTATATATTCCCAAATTAACATGTTCACATAAATTTATTTACCTGTCTTCATACCAACCTGCTAGCTTGCCCCTCCCCTTTCAGTACGCCCCCCTCCCCCCCCCCCCCCCCAATCAGCTCAGTCAAATCGGTTGAATGAAAAGAATTTTCTTGATCTGATGCAGTTTGTTGCGTTGTACATAGAAATGACCTACATGTAGATGTGATGAATATTTCAGGAGTGGACAGATCCACAGCTCAGATGGAATCCAAGTGACTATGATGGACTAACTGTGATCAGAGTTCCCAAGAAGTCTATTTGGACACCAGATATTATATTATATAATGGGTAAGTTAAAGTACCGTACAAGTACATTGTGTGATATCATAACAATATATCGATACCAATACTTTCACATCTTTCGTAAAGCACACTGTACATGACCATGTGCTGTTGTGTGTGGCTAGATCAGAAAATTGTAAATTGACTTGTTTTCCTAATAATATTATGATAGTACAATGTAATAATACATGTCCATGTATCCAATTTAGAGTTGCACGGTGTTGTCCCCCACTCATATTCAGTTTTCACCTCTCTGCAATCAAACATCATTTAACACCGACTTTACGACCAGGAGTTGGCTCAGTGTCAACCGGTGTAATATATGCTGCAATACACCGAAAGATATAGATTATTCTGAAGAGTTGTTCCCTCTTTATAATGTATGGAAAGAGAGAACAAAACTCCTAATTTCCAAAAGTTCATCGCAGCGTTCGTTTACACATGTATATGGAACAGCACAAATGCAGATCATTTCATGTTTATTGCTTTTTCAGATGCGACTGGCAGACAGGGTTTCATTAAAAGACTTGATTAATAATGTAATATTAATTTTTATATTGATTATTGAGTCAATAAGAGTGATGCAGTCTTTGCTCATATTCAAGGTTTTTGGTATTTGGGCATGTAGCCTATAGTGATAGTCAAAGTTTCGGATCAATGCATTTTATCTCACCTAATGCATGTAAATATAAAAACACAATGCTGAATGCCCAACCAACCAACTCACTGCGCCAATATTAGATTTAGCTTACAAAGTGAAATCTATATCCTGAGTTTAGAATCTGCTGAAGTTTGTTCATGCTGAGATCTCATTGCTTGGTGTACATGCTGTCTTGCAATATTAGCATTCTGACCATTTTCTTCATGCCAAAACAACTTAGTGACTGTTATTAGACTGTATATTTCAGCGAAAGCATTGAAGTGATCGCCGACAGCCCTTTGTTGATAGAAGTGTATTTCAATGGTGCAGTGCATTGGTCTCCTCTACGGATCTTCCATGTCTTACCATGTATTACCAGCTGAACACTTTTTCGTGAAAGATTATTAAGGGATAAATTTGTTATAACTGTCAGCACACTGTCATGTGCTTGTGAATGCTGTCTATCTCTTCAAGGTTGTGGGGAATTGCCTCCACGTTGGTTCATAGCATAGAATAGTTAAGCCATCGCTAGGGTCACAAAATTATTCTAATATGTTTTTTGCTACTGTTCTTCTACGGTATATTGATTGACCTTGACCCTGATTGTAGTGGTGAACAGGGTTTCCAAAGGGTTGAAAAATACCAATATATTGAATACAAGTTCACACTGCGTAGAAGACCGCTCTACTACATGATCAACATTGTGTCCCCATGTCTATGGCTGTCAGTGTTGAGCATTATGACCTTCTGGCTACCTCCAGATAGTGGGGAGGAGATATCGCTTAGTATAACAGTGTTGGTAACTTTCTCAGTGCTTATGTTGCTAATAGCCGAGAGTATTCCCAAGACATCCAACTCTGTTCCACTTCTTGGTAAGAAATATCATCTGTTCAGTACATTATTTATGCAATTTTGCAACCTATAAACAAATTCTGTTGGCTCCTAACCAGATACTGCTATGTTTAGCAAAATGGAATCTAAGAAAGTCCACAGTACAAAGTGAAATCTTGAAATGCACACATTTATATTCAAACAATAAGGACTGTTTGTAGTATTTCACAGTTGTCATTCTTGTAAAGGTGCGTCAGAGAGTGACACTTGTGAAAAGATGGTCAACAATTCTGCTGAGTTTATCCTAAACTTAGTTATTTTGAATTTTTCCGGCATTCTTATGGTTTTATATTATTTATACTTTTTAGGAAATTATCTCTGCGCCATGATGTCTCTCACTTCTCTAGCAATCATTGAGACAATATTTGTGAAGAAGATCTGCTATGTTGGACCAGAAACTCCAAGAATGCCACAGTGGCTGAGGAAGCTAACATTCCGATACTTGACTAAACTTCTTTGTATCCATGAAACTGCAACGAGACGTAGACTACGCTCTGCTGGTGACAGATATGCTGGAGGCAAGGAAACATGTGATACACAATCAACTATTGATAAAGGCAAAACTTCTACAATGGATGATCGAAGTTCCAGTAATTCAACTAAAACAAAGACAGCAAATGGCCAAATTTGCTTCAGCATTGAGGAAGAATGGACAATCTTTGGTCGAGTTCTGGAAATACTTCTCTATTTGATGCATACAGTGATAACAGTTCTAGTTACAACTGGTCTACTGGTTATTATGTCATTCCAAGAGGAATGGCATAAGCATGCACCACAAGTATGGGATCTGGCAGATAACTAGAACAGCAACCAACCTAATACAGCCTCCTCTGACAGAGAGCTGTTTTTTGAAATAATTACTTTTATTTGTTGGTTCAGGAAATATTTATTAACTGAGATCATGAATTGAGCATTAGACTAAATATTGAGCTTTTTCATTATTACATAATAACTGCGAAACACATTAAACCCTTCTGCGCTTTTGGCAATATAATATTTAAGCATCTCCCACTGTAATGATAAAGAGTAGTACTAGACACATTTTCTTGATTTCAATTCTCCTTACACACGAGGGGCGATCGATAAGTAGGGAGACTTTTTTTAGTACAGACATCTAGCATCGCCATGTGCATTTGCTATTGGAATGTGTTGTTTGGCAGCATCTTGTGATGCCACGTGCATGATTTCACTGCAATTGCATCATCCTAACATCAGAAAATTAGAATTATGTGAAGGGCTATCTAGTGCGAACGTCTCATTTTGTGAGATGGCAAATCAAGAGGAAATTGAGCAGCAGATGCAATTTTGGTTTAAGGTTATGTAACTGGGGTTCTCAAAAATAAAATTCCTTTTAACACTATATAGGCATTACTACCTGGAAAGGCATAAGAAAAAAATTGGGAAGGTTTAAGAAATATTTTTCAAGTTATGGCCCATAGTAATTTTGGGGTCCGTTTACTACAGCTCCAATTTTATGAATGAAATGGCTAGACAGGGAACTCCGTCGTGAAGGCATGACACAATGTTACAGATGCAGAAGAATAATCAATCTCATTGACATAGTACTACATGGTGTATGGCTAACATATAATGCATGTTTTAACAAGCTTTTTTCTGTTTTTGTATATGTAATATCTCATGCGAAACATGTGTGTGGTGTATATTCTTATAAAATACATAATATATCTACTATTCTAGGAAATAATAAGGGCAGTTATTCTACTAGATATGTTTGTTGGGTTGTTTAGCAGCAGCTAGTGGCAGTCTAAAAGCCAACACAAAACAAAATATGAAAAAAATACAATGATTTGATCCTAGATCTCATATTTGAATAATTACATGTACAGTGTGCTGCTCTGTGGTGGTCTAAATGGCTTGTATATGCGCAGTTTACTAGGAGTTATCCCACCTTTTAATTAAGGGAAAACCTTGCTGCTAAGCAACTGACAGGTTCCGGAAGCTCCGCCCACCTTCATTCATAAAAACAAAATGGCTTTAAGAAATAGAAAAGTTGATCGTTTTTACATTTACATTTACATTTATTGGGTTTTCTAAAAGTTTACAGATAACATTATTTTGTTAAAGGTAACTTGTTGACCACAAAAAAATATATATGTATTATATACAACTCATAGGAGAGAATAAATAAATAAACAAAGAGAACAAAAAAAAACAAAAAAGGAGGCAAATATCATTGCTTATGACAAGAGCCAATAATATAGTATAATGTGATTTAATAACAGATAGATAACAAGTATTCAAAATATGTACAAGTGATAGCAGATTATAGGTGTTTAGGTAAAAAGGAGAGACAGGATTGGTGCTACATTAGTGTACATGTATAATGACCAAATGTGTATACAATAATAGGAGAAAGAAAAGGGCAGAATAGCGAGATGGGTGCTATATTAATGCAAAAAGGTAATATATACACATACATATATAGTGATACAAAAAAAAAAAAAAAAAATCAGGGATCAGCATATTTGTTACTGATCAGAGCCAATATTATAATAAGCATATAGTAATTATCAACAATATGTACATAGTGGCAGTAGATTAGAGATATGTGTCAGCGTAGAAAGATTGAGAGCTGAAAGGGTGACCGGAAAGAAAGAATAAAGAGATTGCACACTACGTCAATGAGAAAGATAGGAAAAGACTTCAGCATAGGATCCAGAAAGATATTTATTAAATAGGGTCTAGGGGACATAATGCCCAAAACTGGATTTAAGTGATTGTATATTTATTTATTCATGTAAAGGATAAAAGACTTTTAGAAGGAAGATTATTTAATGTAAATTTATGTAGAAGGTTTAATAGGGTTGATTTGCCATAATTGGTTCTGTATGAAGGTTTAATTATGAGGCAGTTGCTACGTAAAGAGCGCTGATGTCTGTTAGATTTTTGTACAATATGCAAGATGTGCTTTGAAGCTTTGTTTTTTGATAATTTTTTATGTGTGAATTTGTGAAAAAGAAAAAGTCTTCGACTATAGAGTGTTGGTAGGTTTAAAAGTGACCGGCCATTTGTTATAGAAAATTTTTTGGGTGCAGATATTATTATTCTAATGGCTTTATTTTGTACTCTCTCTATTAAATCTGTTGTTTTTTGAGTAGTTTCTAAATAAATTGCTGAGCAATATTCCAATATGGGACGGACTAATGTTTTATAGGTCTTTAGTGACTCTTCAACGTTCATATATTTTTTAAGTTTTGATATTAGATAAATGATCTTATTGGCTTTAGTTGATATTTCAGTAGCGTGAGTGTGGAAATTGAGGTCTGTGTCAAGGGTGGCACCTAGTACATTTATAGAGTGCCGGGACTCGATGTTGATGTTTTGATAGCGTATGTGGTAAAATTCTTTAACATTTCTATTGGAGAAAATGCAGAACTGTGTTTTAGTGATGTTGAGCTGTAGTAGATGGTTTTTATACCAGTTTGATGCCTCTTTTAGTAAGAGTTCAGAGTTGGCTAGGATTTGAGGAATATTATGTCCTTTGCAGAATAATAAGGTGTCGTCTGCATATGCGTAAGAATTTTTAAATGTTAGCAGTATATCATTAATTGCTAGATTGAACAGAATAGGCCCTAAAATGGAGCCCTGTGGTACTCCACATGTTATAGGTAAGGACGTTGATCGGGATTCTCCTACTTTCATTATTTGGTATCGCTTTTTAAGATATGACCTAAGTAGAGCTATGGTTGTGCGAGAGAATTGGTTGTTGCTTAGGATGTGTAGTAATAAATCATGATTAACTGTATCAAATGCTTTACGAATGTCAAGAGATAGCGCACCAATATAACAGGGGTCAGGTTTGTCAAGTTCTACTTTCCAGTTTTGAAGTACAGATAGAAGTAATTGTTCAGTTGAGTGATTTTTTCTAAAGCCAAACTGCCGCTCAGAGAGTATATTGTGTTTTTCTATAAATGTCATCATTTGGTTTTTCATGTCTAATTCAAATACTTTTGATAATATGGGTAACGAAGAGATGGGTCTATAGTTTGATGGGTCAGATTTATTGCCCTTTTTATGAATTGGTGTCACAAGAGCTGCTTTAAGACAATCTGGGAATATTGATTTTAAATAGCATTCATTAATGATAATAGTCAGAGGGAGTGCTATAAGGTCTACAATTATTTTGTAAATCATGGCTGGCATTCTACTTAGTCCACCTCGTTTATCTGAGTTGAGTGTCTTGATTAGGCTGGTAACTGACTCACATGTGGTCTGATTAAAAGAAAACGATTGGAATTCAGATGTTGTTTGTCGGCTATTGTGTTTTGAAAGATCAAAAGTGGATTTTCCAGCAACATTAGTGAAATAATCATTTAGTGCATTTGCTACGTCATTTTCTGTGGTATGCAAAATATTGTTGTGTTGCAGTTGGTCAATAGATGTGTGACCTCTTTTTTTCGTCATGTTTTTTAGGCAAGAATAGAAACTTTTTCCGCCCTTTGAGAGGGAATTGCTGATGTAGTTCTTCTTAGCCGCACGTATTTGATTAGTAACGTGATTTCTGAATTTGTTGAAGTGTTGTATTTGATTTTCAGTAGGTGCTTTCGTAGCTTTATAAATTTGTCTATAGTATTTGTTTTTGAGTGTAATGAGTCGTAGTAAATGTTGGGTAAGCCATGGATTTTTCTTTCCGCGTACTCTAATAGTTTTCTCTGGTGCATGTTTGTTTACAATGTCTATGATCGATTGATCTAGCTTTTCCATGCGTTCATGTATTGATAGCCTTGTGTTAGATGCAGTTTTTAATAGAGGGAGCTGTGTACAGTCATTGTAAAACAGTGTTTGGTTGATCTTTTTAAAATTCCTGGTTTTTATGAGTTTGCGTTTCGGCTTGGTGGGTTTTATTCTGTCAAGCATGAGGAATGTGGCATAATGGTCTGAGATGGTTCTATCACAAGTTAAGATTTTGGCAGTCTTTACTGATAAGTCATAAGTAACGTAGTTGTGGTCAATAAGGCTTTCATTACCATGGTGGCTTATGAATGATGCACCATTAATTATTTGATTAAGGCCAACAGAGGTGAGGCTCTGCTGTATTTGTTGTTTTTCACTTGAGTTGGAATACCAATTGATGTTAAAGTCTCCCAATAATACAATTTTTTTGTTTATAAATTGTTTCTGATGTAAAATATCGCTTAGCGACGCAATAAATTTAATTTTATCTGCGTCTGGTGGAAGGTAAATGGATGCAACTATCAAGCATTCATCTGATTGTAAGGTTTTTATGCTGACCCATACCGAGTCACATAGACCACGCAGTTTAGACTGGGGTTGCTGAATAATAGTGAAATTAAGATTTGTGTTAATATAGAGCGCTGCCCCACCACCACGTGTTTTAGTAGCAGACTTTCTGTCACATCTGACAATATTAAAACCGGGAAGGTCTATTAATGAATCTGGTATTTCAGGTTTTAGCCATGTTTCTGAAACTGAAAAGATGTCTATAGAACTCGACAGGTTTAGGCTTTCATAAAAGTAAAGCTTTTTAACCAATGACTTAACATTATGGTGAAAAAAGCTGAGAGTATTATGTAATCTTCTAGTTATGTTAGCCAACGAAGAAATATTGTCCCAGAGTCTGTTGTGGAGACGTAAGTTATATTCAAAGATATTAGTGTTATGATTTTGCGTTGATTGTAAGTTAGGGTTAGCCATTGGTAGTGTTGAGTTTTTCTGCGCGAAGGATTAGATTGAGTCCTTTTAGGGTGATACCATCACAAAGTGCATTTTCTAGCTGGTTTGAGTTGTTGAAAATTATTTTTACAGTGTGTAGATTTTTTCCCTCTTTCGTTTTTAATCGATATATTGATGATATATTACCAATTTCCTCTTTTATTTGTTCAAGTAGGTCATCGTCTGAGATTGAAGTAGGTACACCTTTTAACATGGCTATATTATTGTTTGGTTTGATTGGTAGACGAGCAGTACTACCTCCAAGTAGAACTTGATTCCAGTTTTGCATGATTAAATCTCTGATTGTGGGGTTTGCTAGTTGAACTATGTATTTAGGATCAGTAGAGTTGAATTTATATCTATTGATGAAGTCTATCATTACAGGTTTTCCTGCAACTTTACCAATAGCCTTCCGTACGTCATCATGGTTGATGTTAGAAAAATCTTTATCAGTGCTATGTAATACTATACATTTTCTGGGTCAAAAACTGGGTCAGATCGTTTGGCTGTTTTAAGTTTAGGGGCTGTGGGTGGTAAGGGTGGTTGTGGTGTGCGGTGTGCATGCTTTCGTGGTTGTGGTTGGGGTGGTTGTTGTTTGTTGTACAGAATAGGAGGCTGATGCTGCTGACGTTGTTGATGAGGGTCTAGTTGTGGTATTTGTTGGCATGGTGAAGCCAATAGTGCTAGCTTGTAATCTTCTTGTAAAGGTGACGCATTATGTTTGTCAGTTAGAATGTTGACTTTTTTGTTTAGTGTATTCACTTCATTCTGGAGAGAGGTTAATTGTGTTGACATGAATTTAACTAAGTCAAACATTTGACTGCAAGATGTGCATAGAGGTCTACTGCTGTTTCTGGTTTCTTCATCGGATAGAAGTGCCAAGTTCCCAGGAGTAGTTCTGGGGTTAGTTTCAGTTTGAACAGAGGCATGGCTTATGTGGTTAAGCTGAAGAGCAGGTATTGTGGATGTTGATTCCTTATCAGGCTGGGGAGCCATATTGATATTTGGACTAGAACCTATTATTTTGGTAGGAGTATCTGAGGCAATAGACTGACTTAATATTGTGGTTGACGAGTCATCACTACTGGTTTGCTTCTGGTAGAATAACTGTGGTTCTTTAATCCCCTGCTTTTTCATGTATTCGATTGCACCCTTTTCAGTTTTGTATCCTTTGAAATTGTTGCAACTTAGTCCTTTTACTTGTTTTTCAGCAGTAATCCATGTGTCATAGATTCCACGGTTATGACCTATAGCGACTGCATAATAGTTATATTTACTTTTAGATTCAGAAGACGGAGAAGTCATCATTCATAGATGATTGTTATGATAGAGAGATTCGGGTATCATTAATCATAGATAAAATATTATTTAAATTAGAACGCTTGGTAGTTGATGTCTAAAGACATAGGATAGATCTTTAGACAAAGAAAATTGCGTTTTGTTCGTTTTCAGCAAATTAGGTATCAAGTATAATAGATATAAGATATTATTTAATTAAAAACGAATTAATTAAATATATTTTGTTTTTTAGCGTCTGGTCGCCATGACACCGGAAGAAGCCAGTTAGCAGCATTAGGATGAGTAGATGTTCAATATTTAGTAAGATTGCAATGGAATATCATTCCACCAGTACTATAAAACCTTTTAAACTGTAGAGCTTCTTTTAAATAGCTGCATGCCAAATTAAATTAGCAAATTAATATTTTATTTTCTCAAATTTGAACAAGTATTTTAAATCTACTTTATTAACAGCTTTATTTGAATTATTAAGGATTTGTTTATATGTAGCCCCCATGATGAAAGCTTGCTGAAAATGAATTTGGTTAGATATCTGAGCAAATGCTGCTTTATTTCGCTGTAGTTGACGCCAAAAGTTGCTAATTTTAATTATGATAGTGGTTCAAAAAAGGGATTTCCCAGAGTTTTTGAAGCATCCACGAAGCCAAATAACTAATCAAAGACAAGCCCGCTTCTTCATGCTTCAATTGAGCTAAAACTATTAATAAATTGGCTACTACTGCAAAGTGAAGTGAGATAGTTGACGCCAAAGTAATGTGAATAACGCAACGTAAATTGGCCAAAATCAAGAGGGGATAACTTCACATGATATATTTGCCCTGCAGTCTAATACTATCTTACCTGTTCCTAAACACTTATAGAAACACCTGCACATGCTAGTTTACCTTATGGAAAATAATTTATTCTACAAATAAGACAAAACTTGGATAAGGTTTTACAGGCAAAAAGCCAGCATAAGAAAAAGTTCTAGGAGGCCATTATTTTATTTTATCTCTTCATAACACCAGCTTAGGTAAACATTCATGCATATTTAACAACATTATGCAATAATTTAACTGAAAAATAAATTATTCCAGTAACAGCAGGCAAACTTCATAGCACTGTTTTCGGCCTTTGACCCCCTGTAACGTTGCGTCATGTGACTTAATGCTAACACTGAAGCTGTCCAGGCCCTTTCAGACATGGTTGAATATGTGGGAAAAATTTTGAAAGAAAATTCAGACCCCAGTTACATAACCTTAAACTTGGAAAGAATCAACGGAATACTATGAAATGGTGCAAACTGTTTGTGGAGATATTGCTCTATCAAGATCTGCTATGTTCAAGTGGTAAGACAAATCTTAAGGTCTGTGACTTTTAGAAAAACCATTAGGCAAGGTCAGGTCGCCCTGTGACTTGTAAAACGGACAACAATGCCAAACTTGTTCAATAATCAATCAACCCAGAGAAAATATATAGGTAGGAATTCTCGCCTAAAGGGCAAACTATAACATAGAATTATATTTAGAAGTTATGGAGAGTTTACATAATGCATTATAGGCACAAAAGGCCAGAAAAGTGGGCAACTAACAATTATCCTCACCACGTCAACGAGCCTGCTCATAATGCGTTGGCAGTTAGGTCATTTCTGGTCAAGCACAGTGTCACTGTATTTCTACATCCACCTTATTCTTATATCTAACACCGTGTGACTTCTAAATGCTGCCTGGGTCAAAATGACCTTGAAATGTCAAAATTTTGATGGTGCAAATAAGATAAAGTAAAATGCAACAAAATCGCTAAAGGAGGTTTCAAAGGCAGAGGTTTTGAGGTACTTGGAAACATGGCAAGAACGCTGGAATCAGCGTATAGACCGCCTACGAGTGTAGTTTGAATGTGACAGAAAAATTTAAGTACATGTATGTAAATGCATTTAAGTATCTCCACCAGAAAAGTCTCCCTACTTATTGATCGCCCCTCGTATGTATATGTTTATAATAACAGTCCTGTTGTCATCATTAGAAATGTCCTATCAAAAATAATTGTCTAGTACTGCTCTTTATTTCTAAATTTATCAACCCAACAGACACTCCCTCCCCCCCCCCCCTTCTTCCCTCCTTCCTCCCCCTCCCTCCCACCTCCCTTCCCACAGTGCCTTTGCACCATTTGAGCAATGCACATTCCTTTACATCACGTCATATTGTAATGGTCACGCATAACTCTGATCTAGCCTCCCGACTACATGACACTAACTATATACACTTACCTTGCATTACACTTGCTTGTACCAACTGTCTATATAGTAGAATGTTACTTATGTACCTCTTACATTATATGCATTACTGAGCAATTATGTCCTTTTTATACCCATGTAAAGAGGCCCGACCTCTCAGAATTGCCTGATATTGATTTTGTACATGATCTAGATGGTTTTAAGCATCTTTTGTCAAACCCGACCTATTTTGGGTCGGCCATCAGGCCGCCATATTGTTGTGCAATTTCCAGATGACACTACATCAGCCTCTTTACCGGAACTTCCTCTGGAAGTTCTTATACTATATAAAGCACACTGTTTTTATGTTTGTTGTCTCAGTTCATGCTTGGATCTCAATAAAGACACATCTATACTTATATACAGAGACTTTCACTTCATAGATAGGTCGTTCCAGTTGTCAAGGTCTTCGACCTTGCCTCCCAAACCACCTTCTCGGTTGGATCATTCTCTTTCTCAGTATAGTAAACAAGCATCGACTAGGGACCATATGGGTCGTCTTTGGTAGTTATTTGACTACTAACACCTGTTAATCTTTCATGTAATGAGAAGGCCTAGCACCACTCATAGGCTCTTCATTTTGGACAAGGGAGTCGTCTTAGAACGACGGCACAACCCCCCAACAACCATTACAATGTTATTCCTGCTTGAGTAAACACAGCTAATTTATGGTCTTATCAGCCTAGTTAGTAGAATGATCCAGTCAATACTGTCTCACTACCGATTTCTAATAATACTTAACTACACTGTAAGTGAAAGAATGATACGGTAAAAATGTATATACATGTAATAGCTTATATTTCTTATCTTGCAATAAAACATAAAAATATATAAAATACATATTCACATAAAAAACAGCAAGCTAATGAAGAGAAATTACAAAAGGTAAGCGTCTTTGTTGTAAATAATTACGTTATTTCACAGTTTCATTTTGGAAAACTGACAGACGATATCAAATCCTTGACTGTAGTGGCTACCGGAAAGGGGCGTTAAGACAACGTCACGAATAGTCCGAGATTGAGATCATCTCGGGAGAAAGTAGAACATATCTTGGAACCAACAAGAGAGGACGTACTTTGAGACGCGACTGCAACCCAGAGTTATTACCAGTAAGTACGAACTTCACATGGTGTCAGAAGTTACAGATAGTTCCCACGTAACGATTATCAGGTTTAGTTGAACCTGATTAAGGTGGTGGAGAGTCAAGTTTGGTTGAACTTGATTGATACAGATATCTAATTAATGATAGTTCTCACATAACGATTATCAGGTTTAGTTGAACCTGATTAAGGTGGTGGAGAGTCAAGTTTGGTTGAACTTGATTGATACAGATATCTAATTAATGACTAAAATAGTGATTTGATTTGTCTGACCTGATTAACTACGAATAACTAGGATTAATTAATTACTTCATAAATTATAATACAGTAACAAGTGAAGTGGAGTTTAGTTAAACTCCCACTAATAAGCGTATCTGATCTGATTTATAATTATCTATGATTTGATTTGGTGGAATCAAAAATACGAGTACGCCGAGTTTAGTTGAACTCTCTGGTTGCTGCAAATACGAACGATTACTTTCGGTGCCTGTGCAACAATATTAGTAGTAGAATGGCGGAAGGTGGTAAAGAGGAAAGGTTTGTGCAACGAATAAATTTTTCTGGGGGTAATTTAGCTGCAAGCTGGAATACCTTTAAATCACAACTTAACATTTACAAGATAGCAAAAAAATATGATGAAATGTCAGAGGACGTGAAGATTGCTAATACATTACTATTGATGGGACCTGAAAGTGTGCCGATATATGAGCAGTTTCAATTTGATGAAACAGATGATGATAAGAAGAAGACCCTGGTGAATGTTCTCAAATTTTTCGGGAAATATTTTGAACCAGTCAAGAATGTCATATATGAACGGATGAAATTTAACAGTATTGTACAAGGAGAGCTGCCTATACACCAGTTTATAATTAAACTCCAGACTCAAGCTGATGTATGCGAATATGGAACAATGAAGGATGAGCTGGTTCGTGACAGGATTGTAGTTGGAGTGAAGGATAAGCGCCTCCGAGAGTATCTAATAGACCTCGATGACCTGGATTTGCAGAAATGTATTCAAAAAGCAAAGCAGTTTGTAAGCCATCATGAGCAATCTGACAGGTTGGCAGTGGCTACCAGCGATAACAATCTTGATGTGCTTCGAACTCAACGCGATAAGACGTCGAACAGCCGACAAACGGAAGGTGCCAAGCAGCAGGTAGACACGAGAAATCGTTGGAAAAGCTGTTTGTACTGCAAATATGGACCTCACAGCAGGGAAACATGCCCAGCAAGAAATGCCCTTTGCCATGTGTGCAAGACAAGGGGACACTGGGCCAAATCTAAATTCTGCAAGGGCAGAAAGCTTAGCTCGGCAAATGAAGTGGCAGATGAAGTTGAGGGACTGTTTTTAGGTTCCGACTCAGAATGACTAGATGTGGTCAACTCTAGCCCAGTCACTGACACTGGCAAAGCATGGTTTGTGGAAATCATGATAAATTCTGAACCTGTTAGGTTCAAAGTGGACACAGGTGCAGCAGTGACTGCAGTTCTTGCAAATATGTCTGAGAAGTTCTTGGACACAGAACCATCTAAGAAAATATTAAGAGGTGCGGGAAACCACAAGTTGAAAATAACGGGTGTGGCCAAAGCACAGTTGTGTAGAAACTCGAGGCAAATTGAGGAGACAGTTTACTTAGTGGATGGTCTAGTGACCCCATTATTGGGAAAGCCAGCCATATCTAAATTGGGATTAATTCAGTTTATAGATGAAATAGAGGGTAGTTGCCCCTGGTTTACTGAATTTCCCAAAGTATTTGAAGGATTGGGATCCATGAAAAATAAAGTGAACATTGTCTTAAAAGGGTCAATACCGCCATTTGCTCAGTCAGTGCCCCGGAGAATAGCTGCCGCACGTAAACATCCACTGGAGGTTGAGTTGCAGAGAATGGAAAAGCTAGAGGTAATCGAAAGAATAGAGAAACCGACAGAATGGTGCTCCCCGTGTATCGTCGTACCCAAGAAGAATGGTAAAATTCGAGTATGCATAGATTTCACCAGACTAAACCAAACAGTAATGCGTGAATATCACCCTCTACCTACAACAGAGGAAACGTTGAGTGAATTAGGCTCTGCAGCGATATTCAGTAAATTGGACGCGAACTGCGGATACTGGCAAATGAGACTGGCCAAAGAATCTCAAGAGCTAACTACCTTCATAACCCCATTTGGTCGATACATGTGCAAGAGGCTCCCTTTTGGAATTAGTTCGGCGCCTGAAATTTTCCAAAGGGAAATGCAAAAAGCTTTAGTTGACTGTGAAGGAGTAGTGTGTCAGATGGACGATATCTTGGTGTATGGAACTAATCAACAGGAGCATGACATTCGTCTCAGAAGAGTTATCGGGAAACTCCAAGAGGCAGGGATAACGCTAAACAAGGACAAATGTCAGTTTAATATGACAGAAATAGTGTTTTTAGGTCATGTTATATCTGCGGCAGGCATAATAGCAGACCCAAGTAAAACCGAGGCAATAATTAGATTTGTTACTCCCATATGTAAGAAAGAACTCCGTCGTTTCTTTGGAATTGTAAACTACTTAGGGAAGTTCTCACCCTCATTGGCACAAAGCACACACCATCTTCGACAGTTGTTGCAGAAGGAGTCTAGCTGGACATGGGGACCTGATCACGCAAGGGAGTTTGAACAGTTAAAGCAAAGCATGGCAGAAACTCCTACCCTGACTACATTTAGGCTGCGGTCACCGACAATGCTTAGTACAGATGCCTCGTCCTATGGGTTAGGTGCAGTGGTGCTTCAGGAAGTTGACGGTGTGTGGCAACCTGTGGCATATGCATCACGCACACTAACACCTGCTGAAAAAAGGTATGCTCAGATCGAGAAGGAGGCACTAGCAATATCATGGGGGTGCACAAAATTCCACTACTATTTAGCGGGTCGCGAGTTTGTCATAGAAACCGATCATAAACCCTTAGTATCTATACTTGGAGAAAAGGAGCTAGCTAGACTGCCTCTTCGAGCTCAGAGATTCAGGCTAAAGATGATGTCCTACAGCTACCGCATGAAATACACACCAGGAGAAAAGATGATTTTGGCTGATGCACTGTCAAGGTCACCTATTAGTGAAACAGAGAACGTGAGCGAGGTGGCCCATTCCGGAATGGTTGGTGAATTAGTTAATTCACTTGCCATATCCAATGGCAGATTGGAGAGGCTAAAAGCGGCGTTGCTAGAAGACGAGGTAGGAAGATTACTAGTACGCTACATTTCGGAAGGATGGCCTCAATTTAAAAATATTGATCCAGTTGTAAAGAACCTGTATACGTTCAAAGAATATTTAACCTATGTTGACGGTGTTGTATTTTACATGAATAGAGTATTCATTCCAAAGTTAGAGCAAAGTTCTGTGTTGATAGCAGTTCATAAAGGACACCAGGGAGAGAACAAGTGCCTAAGACGAGCTAGAGAGGTAGTTTGGTGGCCAGGAATGACCAAAGAAATAAGGGAAATGGTCAAGACATGCCCCAGCTGCTTGGAGTATCGGAGAATTCCTAGAGAACCACTAATATGCACTGAACTACCAGTGAGACCCTGGTGGCGTCTTGCAATAGATCTGTTTGAGAAAGAGGGACAATCATATCTAGTAGTAGTTGATTACTTCAGCCGATACATTACTGCGCACGAAATGCGAGAGTCCACAACGTCTGAAGCAATCGTGAAAGTCCTAAGAAACCTGTTCTGCATGCTAGGAATACCGAACTCGATAGTGAGTGATAATGGCCCCCAATTCATTTCAGAGAACTTTAAAGAATTTCTCCGCACATGGGATATACAGCATGTTACCAGCTCACCCAAGTACCCTCAATCCAACGGAGAGGCCGAAAGGGCTGTTCAAACCGTCAAAGCATTGATGAAAAAACATCTTGGACTAAAAGAAGCGCTGTGTGCATACAGAGACACCCCATTGGCAAATGGGTACTCCCCAGCACAATTGTTGTTTGGCAGGGGCATGAACTCGATGGGGTACCTTAATGAAAAGAGAATAGATCTGAAAAGACTACAGTGTTTTGAAAAAAGCCAAAGAATCTCGCAAAGTGAGAATTATAACAGGCGGTATAGAACACAAGAACGGGGACCGCTGTCAGTTGGCCAGGAAATCGCTATCAACGATCCGGGCAGGCCCGCTTTGAACGCCAAGATCGTAGCAACTAGAGGTCGAGAGGTAGTTGCAGTAGGCGAGTCCGAAAGGTTGCTGCGCCGAAACAGGCAGTTAGTTCACCCACGCAGTGAACAAGCGTCCCCGGAATCAAATACCAAGATGGGAGATAAGATTCCTGAGGCAACACACAAGGTAGTAGAACCAGAGATACCAAAAGCACTACCAATGGAAAATCTACTGCCCAGTCCGACAGCACCTATGGAAAAGGAGTTGCACAGACCGGCTGACCTTAACACACATAGTCCACATTCAAGGGGCAGAAGTTTAGGCAAACCGACTTATCAGGCACCCGCGGCAACCAGAGAAGTTACAACTCGTAGCGGCCGTATAAGTAGGAAGCCTAATCGACTTAACTTATAAGTTTACACATATATTTTTCAGGAAACAATGAAGTCCTATCTAATTGGAAACTCGTTGACTCAGGACATTAGAGGAACAGGATTTCGAACCATCTCCTTACCAGGTGCGAATTGGCATGACATTTTCAAATATGTCTATGAACGACGGCACCGGATGACCAATTCCATCATATACATTCATGTCGGCCCCGTCAGATTCACTAGGATGCATAGGACCCAGAATAGAAAAGAGGTCCAACTCCTAACCAATCATCTGGGATCCGTCAGGTCTCACTTCGAGGAATGGGAGCGACTTAGGACATATGGGATCGTCCCAGTCATATGTACTCTCTTCCCAATGGATTTTAGAAGGTTCAACGATTCGTTGGCTAGGCGGGCTAATCGGCCGCCTTCTAGTCAACGTAGGACCAGGCCAGGTCGTCAGATTCTACAAAGTTTTTATAATCAGAATTCAAGCATGATCACAGAAATGATCGTGTCTGAAAACAAAGAGATAATCGAGTTTAATAGGGAAAGTGAAATGTGTACACCTTTTATGCACAATCACATATTTACAAGAAGGAGAGGGCACTATCATTTTCGAGATTGGCTACTTAAAGATGGACTGCATCCTACTCGAACAATCATACACAAATGGATAAAGGAGATCGAACGAGTAGTGGAGTTGAATGACATAAAGTTGGAGTACAGACGGAGAGAAAGGTCACGTAGGCGGAGATAGGATGCAGAAAGAAAAAAAAAAAAAATCAAATTATTCGGTGTCTCCTTGTTTAACTAACACTGGTTAACTAATCACTATTTCTATTCCCAATACTGATTGTATCGGGTTCAAATCTCTCGTTCTAGGTGTAGTTGCACCTTACACAAAAAGAAAAAGAAAAAAAAAAAAAAACAAATGTTTTTGGTTGTCTTTCGTTTAACTAACATTAAATAATTATATTATTCGTTAATTACTGTTTCTAATCTCAATACTGATTGTATGGCACTTGTGATGCTGCATTGTTTTCAAATATCTCGTTTTAGGTGTAGTTGCACCTGATTGGATAAAAAGGACTTAAGAGGGAGGTGTAGTGGCTACCGGAAAGGGGCGTTAAGACAACGTCACGAATAGTCCGAGATTGAGATCATCTCGGGAGAAAGTAGAACATATCTTGGAACCAACAAGAGAGGACGTACTTTGAGACGCGACTGCAACCCAGAGTTATTACCAGTAAGTACGAACTTCACATTGACCTGTGCTTTAACCCAGCACACAGTCATGTAGAGCAACAACAATATTATTTAGGCCTGCTATTCAATCAATTTAGCATTTGAATCAATTTAGCATTCAATATATACATGCACATATACATGTACATGTATTTACAATTCGCATTAATGTATATAAGGTAGAAATAAGCAGTATTACATGTATATCTCGACAACACAAAGCATAAGTTGACAATAATGAGGACAAGTTTATATAAAAAATGCATATACTCATGAAGCTATCAACTCTTCAATAATTCCCCTTAATAAGAGGTAGAAAAACAGACTAAACCTTTCTCATATAAAATAATTTATTTAATACCAATGAAGAAGTTAAAAACCATGTGTTCCACAAGTTAACCACTTTTACATGTGTGACTTTGGGTAGCATGGAGCAGTTGTTAGAGCCTGACTCTCAGTTCAGTGATTATGTTGGTGTACTTGATCACTGGTTGCTGGAGTATATGCAAGTATACACAGAGTAACGGTGATAGTAACTGCACTGTAGATGATGAAAGACATCTTGTCTAGCATCAAACCAAACATCTCCCATTCCTCCTCAATAGTAAGAAGTTCTGGATTCATTAGACATTTACTTTCATTCTGGTTCATTAACTTTCTAACCAGAAGCTTGAACTTGTCGCCAGAAGGGTCTTCATCTGTATTTTTAGCAGGTGAAGTACCTTTACCATCTTTAGAAAGCTCTGTGAGAAGATCAGACTGCTGCATAGAGACTGATCTGCCATAATGTGTCCATGCCTGCACCTCATCTGATCGATCTTCAGTGTTATTTAGGGATCCTACTTTGTTGCTGCCAAACTTTCCGATACACAAGAACCTAGCTAAGTAATTGAACGTAAAGTTCCTTAGCCAGGGTGACATCCTCTGAGCCTGTGGTCCAACATAACACAACTTCTTCACAATGATTGTTTGGATTATTGTCATGGACGTCAAGGACATCGTCACACAAAGATAAATTCCTGAACGAAGAAAGCTCATTATTATAATTAACTAATTAATATTATGCAATGTATATTCCAAAAGATATTGCAGTAATATGCTCTCTTTTTCTATACCTTGAACCACAGCCTTGAAATTCTCACCAGAAGGGTTTTTACCTGTATTTTTGGCAGTAAAAGCATGTTTGTCATCTTTAGAAAGCTCAATAGTGGCATGAAAAAAATTGTTCCGTGCTCTTTTCAGTTTAGTAAACCATATGCAACTGTTTATTCAGCACGATCATTCTATATCAAGTAAAATTCAGAGCATGTAGTCTCATCACATACATTTACAAAAATAACAAAAACAATGATTGCACCCACGACTCATTTTCCTGATTCACACAATTGTGTAATTTTAGAAAGCACCCAAAATTGGGAAAAGATAAACATCTGTATTGAGTACTATTGTGCAGTATTGACTCGTCCTTTACATTGAGCACATTCCACAAGCTGAAAAATGAACTAGTCAAATGCGATTGTTTGCCCCACTAATTCAAATAGACTTAAACAACTACTACCATCAGTAAGTACATAGAATAGGACAGATAAGGCAACCCAAGGTAAAGTTACATATTCACAGTTGTTTTAAGAGCTGAGGCTACAGTCTGCCAAATTTCCCAGTATGAAGGCTGTGATGTCACATAGCATGAATACTATAAAATTCACAAATAATTAATTTAAATCTCAATCTCCTAGCAAGCAGCTGCCTCAAACAGTTTTAAACTTTGAAGCTAGTCAGTACCATATAAGAAGAACAAGACTCAGTTCCAACACTAAATTTTAATTTTTTAATTCTACTTCAGTTTCTTATGACCTGAAGTAAGTTCCTTTTAACTGGCCAATGAGATATCAATAGTCAAACAAACTGCATACCAAAAGCATGACCAAGATTCTACAATAATTTACCTATGTTGTAATTTTATATTTTTAACTTTGGAGTTACTTGCTCTTGCATTAGTTTGTGCCGTGTACAAGCAATTTTGCATTGGGTAAACTAAATTGCATCTTATTCTATACAGCTGGCAAATATGACACTGCACAAAAAGCTTTGCCTATTAATAAATGTACATGTATGTAAGCACCATCATTAAAGTTGGCAGCAATTAGGCTGGCGAGCAAACCACAGATACAGCGTTGTATATTGTAGAGTAAACCAACACTTGCAGTTTATCCAGGACTACACTGTAATACAGATTATATAGATTAATCTTACCTATAAGTGGAACAGATTCTGATGTCTTTGGCATACTTTCGGCTACCAGCAACATAAACACAGAAAAGGCGAGTAAGACAGTAATTCCCAGAGTTATCTTCTCTCCACTGTCTGGAGGTAGCCAGAAGGTCATGATGCTCAGCACTGACAGCCATAGACACGGGAACACTATGTTGATCATGTGATAGAGTACTCTGCGCTTGAGCGAGAAGGTGTAGGTGATGTGCGAATACTGAGCCTCTCTTTGGTAACCAACCACACTTCTGGTAGAATATTGATTCAGATTTTCTTGGAAGTTCTTAACATATAAGGTAGCTCAATCTTAATGCATGCAAAGGAATACTTGATCTTTATTAATAATTAAGTATATTGACAGAAAATTTTAATCCGACGGATCAAGTAGACATCAAGGAGAACTTACATTTCCGATGTGATCGATAGAAGGTCCCATTCCTCACTAGGCATGTAATTGGCTGTATTGATGTCATTGGGTTTCATCAGCTGAAGGTCTAGTTGAAAGTTGTCATACATCCAAGAGCCAAACTTCATCGAACACGATTGTACGTCGTAAGGAAAGTAGGTCACGTCAATTTTGCAGGGTACCCTGTATATTCCGTGTGGCACCCAGAACACGTGCCCTTCGAATGTCACCTCTGCTTGCTTTGGGAAGAGCACATTGCTGCTGTCAGTGCTAATTGGACAAGAATAAAAGTAGGGTTGCACTGCCATCACTGTCTAAGAAAAGCATATTATGTTGCTTGAAAGTGAGTCAAAATGTGTCTAAAAAGCTGTGCTGGTTTCCAATCCCCAATTGGGTGCAGCCAGGCTTGCCAAGTTCGGCTGATGAAAATCAGGGAGATTCACCACATGGGTGGGGGTGTCCATTTTGGGTGGGGCGGGGTCTCAAAATTTGAGTTGAAAATCAGGGAGTCTCCTGCAGAATTAGGGAGACTTGGTAAGCCTGGGTGTAGCTGGAAATTTAAACTAGTTGAAAGGCATCATCTGCTGCCCTTTAGCGTAATGCTGGAACGTTATGGCATGACTCCAAATGCAGACCACTTCAATTATTATTAGCAGTGTGCAAATGACTTAAATAAAATATTTAAGTTCCAAGTAGAGCTGTTTTACTGTATACACTGTATTTGTAATTCACTCGCAACCAGTCTATCGCATTATCCAATATACATGTAAATATACATGTACATTTAACCATGAAGTTAGGCTTTTGATCGGTAGACTGCTACAGTGGTGGAGACAATCATGATTGCTCTGGGTAACTCCTACATCCACAATAAAATAGCTATGCTAATATCTGAATACATTGCTTGGGTTTTATACATTAACTCAGATTACCTGTTATACAATACTATGTCTGGAAGCCAGACATTCTCTGAGGGGAACCTAAACTTGGTAAGTCCATTAAACTTCTCTGGATTCCACTTTAGGTAGTCATCGTGCCAGATCTATAGGAAGAAAGAAAAAACATCTTGCAGGGTACCTGATGGTTTATATTAATCTTTCACTGTCCACTGAAAAGAGTCTGCAACATTACCTCCAATTAAAACATTGAATAGTGTATTTAGATCATTGCTAATTGCAACTTACATGTAGTTAAGAAATTGAGTAGTCAGGAACAGGTATTACTTACGTGACTAACCTATGCAGGTATATTACTTACTTGCCTGACCCAGATATTACTTACGTGTCTGACCCAGATATTGGCAGCAAATATTTGATTGACTTCATCCTGCAATAGAAAGGGTTGGTAACGTCAGAAGAAGTATAATACAACTAAACAATGTCTGTGTAGCATGTTAAGCTGCCTCATATCTGAATAATGTTGGGATACCTACGTATGAATGTTGTAAATGTTCATGTAGATGTGCATGTAGATGTACATGTAGATATGAATGTAGATGTACATGTAGATGTACATGTGGGTGTACATGTAGATGTGCATGTAGATGTGCATGTAGATGTACATGTAGATGTGCATGTGCATGTACATGTACAGTGTAGATGTACGCGGCTGAGTGTATCGTCATGTATGGATAAATGGAGCGGGTACTTATCTACCATCTCTCACCCTCTTCAGCAAACTCTTTGTTTACCTAAGTTTCTTTCATGTTTACATGGAGGCTACAGTCATGATTATGATTAGTGTTTTTTTAAAAACTTCCACAAGCTTAGTGAGATTGTCTAGAGCTCTTCGATGTGCTCTTTTTGTTGGAATTTAAATAGTGACTGTAAAAGCATTTGGAAGATAAAAGTGCATGTACATGTACGTTTTACACTTCGAATACAAGACAAATTTGACTCTCTATTATTTTGAGCATTGTGTCCATGAAGAAGACGATTGTTGCGGAACGGCAAAGCATATATGCAAATCAATTGTTGAAAGTGATTAGCATAACTTGGAATTTTAGCTGTATTGTAGTTTTCAAAAAATTTCCCCAACACATTGCTTCTTCACACAGCTTTAGAGAAAGCAAGAAATATGTGAGTATGTTAACCAACTAAACACAATTCTTTACCACATCTGCAATCTGTATCAGCACCAAGCCAAGAGAAAGGTTGACTGAGTGTGTGGAGTCTAGAACAGGTCTGGCTCTCACATCATAGTCATCCAGGAGGTACCTCACCAGGTCTCTCTCGCTGTAGAACTTTCCCTCGGTGGTATTGCCTGACACAGTGCTATTGGCTATAATTATACTAAATGCATTGTATATACTTATAATGTTGCACATGTACCCATGTTATATGTACCTGCATCATGACTTGCATACCTAATCAAACCATAATAGTAGAGTTCTAACGATAAGGCTCAGCACAAGCCGGCATTACTACTGCACAATGCTGCCACGAACCAATATCTAAATAATCAAGGAATGTTAGAATAATTTTATCAATAGCTTTGAGATAGACCAGGTTCTCTCTCAGTTTGTAGGAAAGCAAATCCAAAAAAACTATAAGATCCGACTGTAGACTACATACAGGTCATGAATTGAGACTATGAGCGTACATATAACCGGTGCAACCAACTCTGGTATTTGAATACATAACCAGTGAGTGAAATATGCAGCCTGATTTAAACCTAGTGCCTATTATATAGAGCAAAGTGCAAGATTATTTTACTCCTGTAAACAAGCATACATGTGTATCTGAAACAAATACAATGTATAATACTTACCTGCTAATGTTGGAACTTCTTGATAGGCGAGCAGCAAAAGGGCATGCAAAAGTGTATAGTGTAGGCTACAAGCAGCATCCATTATCAGAGAAATTGTATTTCCGAGTATTATCACATCACATGCAGCAACATATGAAAGAGAGATGCTTGCCAACTCGCCCTCCGTAGATGCTACTTCGGTTTGTCCATTTGCATATTGTATGATTGTAACTTTTCCATTGAGATTAAAGTAGTGTATTGATGGGTTACATCTTGTTCTATATTAGGAAGTGATAAATATTTGCATTTGTGCCTCATCTTTCTTAATATTTTATAACATTGAGAATATCAATACCCAGTTAATTACCTAAAAAACTTCAGCCTACTTATTCTAAATTAAACTGCTGATTCCATATACTTATCAATAGCTAGAGAGGAAGTGCAAACAAAACAATTGCCACACAAGAGATGAGCATGTGATATCATCAATTTTTTCCTTCCATGAATTTAAAAAATTTAATGCATTATTTATTACTTTCTGTTTGCATTCAACCTAAAAGATGGTGCCGATTATCAGCTTTCTATTTAAGCGCTCAAATTTAAATTCTTGTAGACTTTTGAAAAGATATTAAATCAATGGTGAATTAGGCTTGAGCAGTTTTTATTCACCTGCATTGTATTTGGAGAGAAAGTTACAGGCATTCTCAAGTCTTTTAGCATGGTATTGTCATCAGTTTGACTGTGTCAAAGTCTATTGCAGCACGTATGTTGTTATATTCTATATTACATGTTTTATGTGTCTCGGCAAAGGTCAAATGTCGATTTGATAGGGTGGCATCAGTGGTCAAAGTTGAGGGGTCGTGGGGGGACGCAGTCCCCTCACCATAAATTTCAGGGGGGTCCCTCAGACTGATAGACCCCCTACAGATTACTACTATAATAATAACAATACAAATTGGACCATATTTAGCCTTCTGATCTTGGACCATATTTTTACCTGAAGTTCTTGGATTTCGCACCATATCGGTGTCTAATTTTGATAAAGTTTCCAATTTCAGGCGCCCCTCCTGGACCCTCTCCGCCAGCGCTTGCTGTTGGGCGTTTCGCGCCCTAAGGTGATTATGGCTGCTACCCGAGAGACCCCCACCTCTTTTCTTAGACTTTGACCACTGGGTGGCATATAATTTATAAAATACTTATACATTTGTTTTTAGAAGTGGTTGAAAGGAGAGCTGACAGCAACCATACCCGGCAGCTGCAAACATCACTTATTACTTGGGCGGAATAGATTAAGCTGTCAGCTTAAATAACCTCATTGGTCAGTTGTTTAATTAATAATTAGCCAAGGTCACATCTACCACTAATTTCGGTAAAACCATCACAATATTGTATATATCGATTAATAGAGCTTCTTCAAAGCATATTATGATAATAATATGCTTATATTATTCTAATTACCAACTCTATTATCACCTACAATTTAAGCAAGACGAAACCCCTGGCTGGAATATCAGTATTACTTCTCAGAATTAAATTGTCAGTAGGTCAGAATTATTGGATTTCATTTCCTGCTGGAGTCAGAGAATATGTTGCCATCTCTAGTATTGATTGAGTATGGTGGCAGCTGCTAAAAACCTAAACAGTCAGGGGAAGAAATAGAGAGAGTGAAATGGCTAGTGAGATTGTTATAAAAATTATCATGAGACTAGCCAGATATGGCTCCACTTTATTCAACATAAAATTCATCTACTGCATAGTTATAAATACCACTAACATCATTGGAAACAGTTGAGCAATGTTTTAAACAGTCTGCTACAATGCAATGCATTTTACAGCAGTACATGTACATGTAATTGTATAATAAAGGTAACTTGTTAATTATTCTAGGCTGCTCAGTGTACCTGTAGAGCTATGTGTTAAATTTCTTGTTAGGGTGCTCTGTTACATTTTGTAGTATTCATCATGTATATGGAATGAATTTCGAGATCTAAGAAATCATGCAGTTAGTAAGATTTCAGTTTTTATAAACCAACAGAGTATGAGGGAGCATAAAATTCATTAGAGCAGTGATCGGTCATAAGAACAGCACAGTTTGAGCTATCACATAAATAAGGTAGTCAGGTGCACTAAAAATGTGCATCAGAATACGCGAGAGAACAACTCCTCTGTACGCAATTTTTTCTTTAATATATTATTAAAATATTAGCAATATCAAAGTATTAGTGCAATGAGTTAGAAATAAAGCACATATCCATAATTATACGTAATATATAATTTATGAATGTTAGAGCATGCGGTTACTATGAATATTGACATTAAATTATATATACACATAATATATAATAACACAAAAAGTAAATAACATATCCATGTACACTTATATATTATTATAACTTTGATAATAATAGTATAATGAGATAAAATTCATAGTACAGTCGTACACAGCCTATAACATTATGCATTTATAAATGTGTATTGGATTCCTCTGCAGACGCTCACAAAGATTCGAAATAGTTGAAGACCAACAGAAGAGACTATTATGCCAGTTATACCACAATCTAACAGCAAGCGAAGTCTTGAATTACATGTAGCTAGCTGCCAAAAGCATAATTTACTAACCTAGTCAATTATACAGATATATTTTTAATTAACGATTGGCCTGTGTTCATTAAAGAAAAAGATCCAGCCATAGTTAGTGCCTTTGGGAGTTGTGGGATAAGCCTAGGTCGCAAATAAAAATTCAAAGATAGTCGATGGTTCAAAAGGGTAGTGACCTGTGGTTTCGCTTCGCCAGAGGAAGCCATCCCTAACTCAGCACATCCAGATTTCTTAGAAGAAAATAAGGGTTGTGCACTGGTTTCCCACATTTGTATCAGAATTGAATAAAGAGGTCCCTCAGCAAGTTGGTCTGTCTCTGAAAGATACACTTGTAGGATGCAGACACACCAGATATCTGTGCACTGCAAAACATCCTAAACATTGTGCCAATTCCCAGTCAGTGGCATCACAACCAGCAGCCCTAAGCTAACCAGCACAGTTATTGTTGTGTAGAGGACAAACGAAAGCTTGTCTAGCATCAGAGCAAGGCTCTCCCACTCATCTTTAATACTGAGGTAAACTGGTTGGCGGAACCGGTTTGTTCTGTATTCAATGAGGCACTCTAGAAGCCAGTCAAGTTGACTGTTGATACTTGCCATCCCTACATCTGCTGTTAAAAGCTGTTCAGGTACCTCAGACGACATAATCTTGTTATCTTCTTTTTTCTTAGCAGAAACTATCTCTTCGTCTTTCATTCCACCATCTTCACTCGATGACGTTTTGCATCGAACTGAACATCTTTTCATACATAGAACCCATGCTAAGTAATTGAACGTAAAGTTCCTTAGCCAAGGAGACATTCTCTGAACCTGTGGTCCAACGTAACACAACTTCTTCACGATAATTGTCTGGATTGTAGCCATGGAGGTCAAGGACATAGTCACACAAAGATAAATTCCTACAAATCAAAGAAAAGGCAATCCACCAAAAGTTTCTTCTGTGCAGCATCTGATTAACATTAGATTTGAAGGAAGCAATAGACATCAATGACAAGGTAAGTAATGGGAAGGTAAGTAAAGACAAGGTAAGTAATAGCAAGGTACATGTAAGTAATGCAAATAGAAGTAGCACATTGTAATAGCTGCATGCACGTGTAGATTACATGTAATAGTGTACTAAACTCCAGGCATGCACATAAAAGAAGCAAGGGTGTGTTATTAAACATTAGTTATTCAAAGCTGCTAAAATTACCTATTAGTGGAACAGATTCCGATGTCTTGGGCATGCTTTCGGCTACCAGCAACATAAATACAGAAAAAGCGAGCAAGACGGTAATTCCGAGAGTTATCTTCTCTCCACTGTTTGGAGGTAACCAGAAGGTCATGATGCTCAGCACTGACAGCCATAGACACGGGAATACAATGTTGATCATATAATAGACCACCCGACGCCTCAAAGTGAATGTGTAGATCATAAACGTGTACCGCACATCTTTCTGATACTCTCTAATAGTTCTTCAAATATAAATTACACACAATTTTCACAATTAAAGTCACAACTGTGAGTGACTATGTGTGATTAGCACGCTCATTTTAGGAAGCTTAGTGACCTCAGTGACCTATTAGGAAAGTACTGTAATTAGTACTACCTACAAGTAATGCTGACATGAGTTTGGTTCTGCACATGTATATATACATGTATGTAATTAATGATCCTTCGCTTGATTAAAGTGGAGGAAAAATTAGTCTAAAATAAGGAAAACTAAAGACACTGTCCTTGGAATTATTTAAATTGTAAACCCTTGAATTTTGTACTACTAGAGATTTGTTGCAAACAAAGTAAAAGTGTGTAAACAATTATCAAATCTACAGCTTTTGTACAACCAGTTCCCACCCAGCACAGCAACATTAACTGTAACTGCAGTGATCGTAACAGCATAATACAGTGGCATTCTACGTTAGTAAAAAGTGCTCAAGTCACCTACAAGACACTAAATACATGCATAGTAAAGCACTGTATATACCTTTCGACAGTCACATTTGTCAGGTTCCATTCTCCGTTTACCAAGTAGTTTGCCATATTTATCGCTGGGGAATACGGCTTAATCACCATTTGAGTGGAATCATGCATCTCAGAGCTGAAGCTTAGTGAACATTGTTGAACATCAAATGGGAAATATTTTACATTGATTTTGCAGTAAACATGGCAGATTCCCATGGGTACCCAAAAGACTTTGCCATCATATCTGACAGCAGCCTTCGGTAGCACATATTCTTGCTTGTTCCCGTTGTTTACCGTTCTAAAACAATGGTACGTGTAAAGTGACCATTGAAGGATATCAACTACAATCTAGTCTCAGTTGAAGACTTGGGTATTGAAACTATTTGACTGAATGATATATAACTCACGAGCATGTAACACAAAGTATTTACCGAGAAATTACCAATGGTAATTTTCAGTCCAGAGGTTTTCCTATCTCCAAGCCAACCCTAGACACACTTGGATATAATTTATCTACTTGAGAAAATCCAATGTATGTTATAGCATTCCATTAGCTAGATGCTAGTATTAGGTTTCCATATCTTCTGGTATTTGCTCAAAACATATCATTTCAGTAAATTAAACTGAATTAGTCTCATTAGGTTGAAAGGTGAGACGTTTATTAAATATTTAAGACACCATTATAGAAAAATGGAGATAATTACAGTATCTTGCTGAAGAGTTGAAGTAATAAACATCATACATTCACTACCTACATGTTACATAACATTATATACACCCACTATTTACCTGTTCTTAACGCTATATCTTACACCCAGTATTACCTGTTATATAACACTAATTATATTACATTCAGTATTGCCTGTTATGTAACACTATAATATACACCTACTAATCACTTGTTATATAACATTGTATACACCTACTAATTACCTGTTATATATCACTATAATATTTACACCTACTAATTACCTGTTATATAACACTATATACACCTACTAATTACCTGTTATGTAACACTATATACACCTACTAATTACCTGTTATATAACACTATATACACCTACTGTTATATAACACTATATACACCTACTAATTACCTGTTATATAACACTATATACACCTACTAATTACCTGTTATATAACACTATATCAGGTAACCAGATGGATTCCTCAGGGATACTTAGCTCAGTCAATCCATTATAGTCACTCGGATTCCATTTGAGTTGAGGATCAAACCATTCCTAAAATACCGTTTTTTTAGACATCATTAGCATGCCCTCTCGGAACTTTTATCAAACTATTAAAGAAGTTCACACTCGATAGCCAAAAATATTGTAATGGTATTTTCAAGCAATAAAAACCATGCGAGACTGAAAGTCGTCAACAAAGTTGAACAGAGGCTTAGAGTGCTAGACTTACGTGTCGCAGCCAAACATTGAGAATCAGAAGTTGCTTTACTTCATCCTACAAGAAAATGAAGTTACATCAGCACACCTAATATAAATGTCATGTATGGGATGCAATTTAACAATGGTGCTAAAGAAGAGGCACAGGCTACTGGAGTCAAATGTAGCAAATACTTTTGAAGTTTTTCTGTCCATGTGTTGAAATTTTGGCCAATCTTTTAGACAACAAGATTTACCACAAGTAGAAACTTCATCATTGAATCTGTTGCCGCTGATGATATTCAACACCACCACACTACCTAACAATAAGTTGCTGCCCAGCGATACCTTTGCACAGTTGTGACAGGCATAACATAACCTGTTAGGTGCAGCAGTGGAGAAATTTGGCTAGCCTTAGCTCCTTGTTTGTGGTTGGGGTTTGGGGTAAGGGCGGTCAACCAGCAAAATATAGAGAAGACAACTTCTCCTGCTTCATTTTTGGTGAAGAACAAATTTCTCCACTTCTGCACCTAACTCAGCATAACCTGGCATATCTAAATACATGAGGGTGCATTGTTTTATAACTACATTGTAATTTGCCAAGCAGTGTAATACCAATATGAGACAAAAAAATTACATATTTCTTGGTCAAACATTTAAGTTAAGTAAGTTAAGCCATTTGCCACTTCTGTGTTTCTAGTAGGCCTACCCATTAAATGAAAAAGTTTCTCTACTTTTTCACCTCTGTAATTAATGGTGTATAAATATTTAATAGTTGTTAAACATGTCTGCTGTAATGTGAAATAGTTGCACAGAGAATGTTGGAGGTGAATCCAGCGTTAAAAATAAACTCACCCTATTTTAAGGGCGCATTACAGTAATACATGAATGCTAATAGCTTGAATGCTAATAATATCTAGCATCTTGCATGTATAAGTCCTTCAATGCACTTTCAATACAATCATAAGTTGTCTTGTATGCGCGTACCATCACCAGATATCTATCAATTACATGTACATGTAAATAATACTGTAAAAAGTAGCCAACAGAATTCTAATGTCAAGCCCCATTCTACTCCATAATTTGTGTCAAAAATTACCTTCTTAAATAATGAGAATTCCAAGAACACTAAACCTCTTAACTATGTTGACCTAACGGTTGTTATTTGTTATTTGCATCCTTAGTGTTTGTATGTGATATAATATGGCGCCTCAAGGGGGACACTCATTTCTTTGGCAAACACATTTGATTGCCACTCCTCATCAGTGGTCAATATCTGGACGAGGTTCAATTACTTCCCAATGTTTAATTTCTATTGATATCTATTAATGAGACTCCAAAGTGTTAAGCATATCGAATTTGTGGGAACAGTCAACGTTCATCTTAACCTTTTCAAATTAGAAGGATTTTAATAGAACCTTCTATTAATGAATTTCAGAGAAGATCAATTCATATGAGCTTAGTAGCTTTTAACCACTTACGGAGCTGTTGACCCCCCTCCCCTCACTTACGGAGCTGTTGACCCCCCCCCCTCAAAAAAAAATTCACAAGAAACTGTGACCCACTAAGCCAAGTCAAATCTGTAGCCTACAATTTCCTATGAAACTAGCTGAATGGGTGGTGGTGACGTGGTGGTGTTCTGCTGCTGTAGAAGTCTCAGCCGGGTAGTTACTAGAACCTTAATTTTAACCTTAATAAAGTTCTGAAATCTGGAATAAATAATACTGTACCGTCACAGCATCAAATAATTTTCTGTCAACTACAGGTATCTCCACGTATATGCAACACTCTCCACCACTTCTATGAACACTGCTTTAAGTAGCAAGTTTTCATGTAAAAAACACTGTTACCATTATGTTAAAATCAACCTGAATTAGCAGAATTTGCTAGTACCTGATACATAGACAAAACATATCAATGTCGGTAAATGGCCCTCAATGAGAGAGGAGATTGTGGAGTTTGAATCTACATGCATGACTGAAGGCTCACTGATTACTAACAACATAATCCTGTCATTCTAGAGTCTAGACTAAATCGCTTGTATTTAATAGAATGCACCTAACATCATGCAGTTATCAAGAATTTCTGGAAAGTATACATGCATGTGCAATTTAATTCCCATAGCTTTAATCTTACGGAAAATTCATGTAAATTGATGTATAATGCATTCGAATACATTGTATATGTGCACGTATTATTACATGTACGAAAATATATAATACATTCATAATATGTGCATGTACATGTACATTGTATGTTAGTTTCAGAAACCCCTTGGCAAAATATTTCCATAAACTTGAAGTCATGTGACCCTTCCACATAAATGTACATGTAAATTACAGACTGATTGAAAGTTCTTACTATATCAGTGATCTGTATAGGCACTATTCCATGGTATATAACTACAGGATGAGAGGAGTTTATCACCGGTCTAACTCTCACATCATAATCATCTAGCAGAGTTCTCATCAGAGATTTCTCACCAGAAACAACCTTCTCCATGCCATCATTATGCGTCCCTAATTCGTTAGCTTGACTACCTAAAATATAACAACCATACCTCATACCTACTAGGAGTGCACATAATCATTACCTACATGTTATACACAGTAGATCAAGTTATAGCGGCGTGTGAAACCCCTACAACATGAAGTACATACATGTACATGTAGAATGTCTATTGCCTATCATCTTAATGATGTAATTTATGTGTGAAAATATAAAAAATATAATGTGACAGCTGATATACATGTATCAATGCAACTACACTGTATGTATTTTATACTATGCTTCTCTTTTATTTGGCATGATAATAGTATTATGTTTGTATCAAAAATTAAATTATGAATAGTAAAACAAGACGCATTTTTATTTAGATTTTTTTCTTATATTCCAATGCTCATTCGAGCATCATGCAAACTTGAGGGCTAAAATTAAATGAATCTCACCTCAAGCTGTAACCTATAATTGTATATTGTCTACTTATACAGTATATTACCTGTATGTATCAGTAGAATGAGTATATTACCTGTATGTATCAGTAGAATGAGTATATTACCTGTATGTATCAGTAGGATGAGTATATTACCTGTATGTATCAGTAGAATGAGTATATTACCTGTATGCATCAACAGAATGAAAGTCACAGCAGTATACCCAACTGCTGCCATGCTGACGCTGTCATTAACAACTAACAGCACAACTTGTGAATATCAACGAGGCAATGAAAGGAGCACTTAGGTATGAGTCCTGGCTGATAATAAAGTGTTCAAACCATGGCAACAAAGCAAATGAGTGTTTTACTGGAGTCACAGCTAGCCTTCTGTTTCCTGTTTCATACTTTGTCGTTGTCGTTACACAGTAAAGCTTGACTTTTACATGTATATCTATTGCATTTACAGACAATTCCTAAATGTAATATCTAATGCAGATTTCTCATCAGCCAATTAGAAACATTTTACTGAGCGTAAGCAATAGAATTGTCTACATAAAAGGGAATACAGGATGTGCTCAGGTATATTTAGCTTCTAGAACACCGGATTTGGAGTTCAGTTGCAACACAGTAAACACCCAATCAAGTGTCAGCTAGCTTTTAATACTCTCTGGTATTGGTCATTTAAGGAATCCTTGATCAGATGAGTAAGAATAAATTCTTCTGGAAACTTTCTCTGGCTCCGCACACCAGGAAATAAGAAAAGTGACTGGTGGCGTCATCTAACATGCTTTATTACTTTCCGGTCAGATCGGGCCACCAGAGAATAGACCATAGACCTTTGTCTAACTTGAGGCAATACTCTGAACATAATTATTCACTGGATAATGCTGCATATTTGAATGTTTTTTGATTCAAGTATAAACTACACGCAAAGTAACGATCAAGTTGGTGCAACATGTTAGAGGGCATGACACGGATTCAATAACAGCAGGTTGACGCCAATCTCACTGTTTGATGATTATGGTAGTGAAATAGAGTAATGTGTTGCTACAGTGCACAAGTAAACACAAGTAAATACATATTTGTCTAATCTAGGGAATATACTGGTTTATGTGGGTTTAAACAGTGCAAGACTTTGATCATGTTAAGGGAGTTAGCTGCCCATGCCTGTAGCAGATAACTCCAAATGCAAATCAAGTGAGTAACATCTAAAATCAGAAACAAACAGTTTGGTCCAAACTAAGGTGGCTTCCAGTGTTGTAGTGAACTGTTTTATCTCAAATAAAATCATTCAACTGGTAATCCATAATTATCATTCAACTGGTAATCCATAATTATTATTTCCTGTTCCATGAATAGCTGTTGAAGTATCGACCATTGTCGTAGGCAATAAATATGTACATCTAGATCTACATGTACATGTAGCATTGAAGCTGGTTCAATAATTGTATTATTGTATTGTAATCATGGGCACCCATAAGCTACTGGTTGTAATAAGAAGTTGTCCTCTCTTAATTAATCAAAAAGATTGAGAGTGGACAACTTTTAATTATAATCGATAGTTTATGAGTGTGCATGTGCACCCTTATCTGTATTACATTGTGCATGCTAATACAGCTACAGTGAGAGAAAGAAAACCATTTCTAAAACACAACAGAATTTAAGGTGGATGTCTTGCCCAATACTAGGTGTATAAAGAATATCATATGCATGCAAGTTATTCAGTGAGTATCACCAGACTAAGTTCACATTCTATGAAATGTATAATATAATAATATTATTATACAAATATTATAAAATACTGTGTGCAATGTGCAATGATTTCATTAAAGCATACTGCTGTCACATATACGAGTATACCTCTCTCCAATTGGCTAGACTATTTAAACCAACGATTGGTTATCTAATATTCCTCAAATATGCACAACGAAGAAACAGGAGTAGTTGAGTGGAGTAGTATGTAGTGACCACTATGTTCTCATATGGTCAAACAGCTTACAACTACAGGTTAAAGTGAGATTTCCTGAAATATTTATACACTCGGTAACTCTGTCTCACCACTCGGCACTTATTCTATACAATAGGTAAAGGCTAGAGTGATACCCAACTACATCACATTATATTATGTTAATTTGTATGCACAAAATACGCGTACATGACTGTACATTGTAAAAATACAATAACTATGTATATTGGCATGACTAGGCCTACGTGTATATGTACCTTTGTTGCAACCATTGCCATGTTTTGCAACCTAAAACTTAGGAAATATTGCTGAACATACCAAATGTGGAAATGTACAAATACATTTACATTTTACATATACTGCACATGTGTGTTGTTAGAAATGATAATAATATACTGCTATTAGATTTATTAGAGTATACTAAACAGTTTGACGTTGTTAGGAGGATACGATGTATGCTACTCATAAAGTAGAGATTTGTTTATCAACTGCTTAGCCTGTGTTCCAGACTATTGAGCAAATGAACAGTTTTAGAAAGTTTCTGCAACCATAAGGCTTCAATTTAGTCAAGTAGCTCTGCATATACTGGTTTAGTGCAAGTAGAACGTATATCATAGTATTAACACATCCAAGTAAGCCTAAAGGCTAGCATAGGGTAGATCGTCCGATATATATAACATACATGTACATGCATATACATATTTAGTCTTCTCAGCAAAGCAAGGAAGCTAAAATTCTACATCAGACTGTTTGGATGGACTAGATAAACTTCTGGTGATGTACATGTAGTGGTAAAAAGGTAGGTGAATAATATATATATACATTTCCCTACAGGTAGGCCAATGAAATATACATGTAACTATTCAGCAGGTGAAGCATAACACGTTTTTGTAGTGTATATTAGAGTAATCCGTACATTTATTCTATAGTTTTATGTGTACACAGGTATATCCAGGTATTCCAGTCCCTGTATTATAACAAGAGCAAGTGGAGTTGTGCTTTACTCTAGTAAGTTCACATACTCACATTTGTGTCTACAAACATAGAAAAACAGCACTATGATATCTTAGTTTACATGCTCTCGATACCGATCACATTGTATGTTCCTTGGACTTTAGTTGTTTGGCCATGTGGGGTTTAGAGTGTGCACAACTGCATATTGTAGTATAATGATATTATCTCACAGACAGGCTGATACAATGTATTATGGGCAGCAGCTGACATGTGTTCATATCAAACAGCATTATATGCGTATATTCCCACATGGTGGTGGATTTGATTCGCTTACTCTGAACTTATGCACCTCATTTCTAGTCGAGCCTCAACATAGCTAGCACTTTGGGATATTAAGTGACGGTGAACTATACAAGTCATACAATCTACTAACTGAATGTATGTATATATACTTAAGTGCATGGGAGTGTCCAACCTAGCAGCACAATCCAGGCAATCCACAAAGGTAAGTCAAAAAATACATTACATTCATGTAAAATGTAAACGCATAACGGACATATTATAACACAAGTTGGTGTAGTGCATTCATACCTACTGTATATATAATCAGGTTATACATATGCTGTCTTATTAATTAATTTTTGACAACTCTTCGGCTGCCATTGCTATCATATAATATAATTGTATAGTTGATTTAAAGGCAAATGCCACAACATGTGTGTGTGTATTCACTTTAAAAATATTTGTTATGACTTTGATAGGGCTCTAGTCTTTAGGCTACATGTACTTTAAATTAACTCGAACTCCCAGGTCAGTGGCATTGCCTAAATGATAACATATCATAACAGAATTATGTTAATTTTTTAACCAGAATCAATAGAATATATGTCAAAAAGGCAGCAATTACAGTCCAACATAATATGTTACTATGCATGTAATAATAGGCCATGCATGTACAAGCAGATACATACACATGTATGTAGCCTACAGATTTCTAAGTAAATTAAATTCTCAGTTGTTCACATTCTAAGCTCGTTAGTAAACTTATCCATGTGAGCTGTACCCAGTACAGCATATCATAACCGAACACAGTACCCAGTGTGTAATTTCTCAGTGTAGATACAAGTAGACCTCAGCCTAGCATTTGAAAACAATAAATAACAATAAAAACAAATCAAATTAAGACATTTACATTAATACATTGCAAGCAAGACCTGACCAAATATACAGTATTTATCTAAGTTTAGCTATTGCTAGACATTGTAAGTAGTAGGATATTCTGTATAGAAAGTCACAGCAAAGTCAGTTATTCTAAACTAATTATCATAGCTGTCTAGAATACACTTGCTGTTATTTCCAAGATATTAAGATAAAAATGTCATAATTAGATATGATACTTTGGAGAGATTTAATTAAATCATTGAATAATCTTTCTTTATTAGATGGTAATTTATATATTGTACATGTACATGACTGTATCTATGATATAATACATCAGTGATGGAAAGGTCATCTTAATATCACTAATTAGTTATTATGTAATTCTAGATAATATCAGTTAAATCAAGGCTTATTACTTGGTGGTTAACTTACCTAAACCACTGGTGGTGCACTGTAGGCAAACGCCTTCCCACTTGGGCTCTATAGAACTTATACATTTAGCAACAATAAACACGTAGAAAATAAACAAGCTAGATATATTTGTACAGTTAAGCGATATTAGGTGTCTTCGCGACGGTGGGTCGATGTTCGAGTTGTGGACCAGTCCGATCGCATTCCCAGTAATACATGTACATACCGTGCACCACATCTGCTTTAACTGGCGAGCAGTTCGTTAGTTCTGTGTATACTAAAATATAAATATATAATGAACTGCTTATATCCTATATCCTGTTTTATTTTCATTATGATTCAATGATTGCAGTGAGTGAGTCAGTGATTAAGCTTCGACTCTGACTTAAACAGGTGCAATCGAGTTTAGATAATAGACAGCCATCTATTTTAAAACCAGGGTTACATAATACAACCCATAACTACTTGTTAACTCTACCGACATACTGCAAGTAGTTAATTTAAAACTAATATCTTACCTAAATTTCCTTCGGCCATCATCTCTATGGGGATTACAACAATAATAACAATATTTATATCAGTAACAAGGTTAACCAATCACAGCAAGGAACGCAGAAGATCGAACAGCTCGGAGCCATTTTATTGTGGGTGCCATAATAACTGAAAAGAGGGGGGTCGCAACTGCTGGTGATGGTTTTTTCCGACCCTCATCGCTAACACGCAAATTAATTTTTTGCGACCCCCTTCGGAAAATAATTAATTTCTTTTCTTTTTTGCGACCCCATCGACCCACCGTCGCGAAGACACCTATTATTCCCAATTTATGCATAGTGTTCACATTATTGTGCCTATCTGGGTATGCTATGTTAAGTACAATAAAAAATAATACTTCAGAATCACCCTGCAATGGATGTATTATATTAAATCATTTTTTTTCTTTTGCCTATGATAGCTTCTGTGATCCTAAATAATAAATAAAAGCTAAAATCAAACAGTTAAATGTCATTGTACATGTAATAAATTATAATAAACGGCCAGTAATTATTTAATAAGGTCGGTGTAGAGTTGGATATCACATCCAAAAGAACCTGGACTTGAGCAAACGTCATGTTGAATAGTAACCAAATGTACTGTTTGCTGCAGAGGTCAGTCATCATTCAAAGGATAAAAGCTGTCAAAATCTATTAAATTATTAGTTAGACTGTAAACAACCCCAAAACTGACCCCTCGGGTACACAAGTTGAAGCAGTAATTAGATGAGAGGTGTGTCCATTTACTACAATTACTTGGCTACTATGCCTAATGTTGGCTGGTGGTGATGAACGAAGGTTATGCTATTAGCTTTAGCTATAGACATGATAGATGGGCCTCTTTCATGTGTACAAACAGCTTACAGTAATATTCTAATCCTAGTTTCAGGGGAGACACCAGTGATGAAAGAAGGACTGTTATCCTTTGCTATCCACATACTGGTTTTATATTCAGGTAAGTTAAAACCATCACAAACCAAGTTACATCTATGATAATTTACAATCATCTAGAAAATAACTCACATCTACCATATAACCACTTCAGAACTGCTTTACAACAACTAAAACTCCCCTTAAAACCATGCCATACATGCACCTCAAACCCATCTCAAAACAAGCTGGTGCAAATGTACAGCAGTTCTATTCTTGTTTTATCTTCCATGGTGCCTTTGTAGCCACAATGAGATGTAGCGGTTTTATTTGTTTGAAATATTTTTTGTGAAAATTGTTTTTCTAAATTAGGTTCTGTTCCATAATGTAAAGATTTGTGTATAGAAGTTGAAATTTATCCACTAATAAATATTATAGTAATGCTATAGTCCTATGTTCAAATAGATGACGTCTGGCCAGATTATTTTTGTAACAAAGCCTCATGAAATAAGTGTAAAAAGGTAGAACACTTCCGCATGATATGTTGTGAGGATATTGTATATTATTTTCAAACTCACACTTTCTCTGCTCTAGTGACTGTGGCATCTTCTCCGTTGACCCTGGTGACGAACTCTGCAAGTTCTCAAGACTTTGAGTCGGCCCAAAAATATATATCTCCGCCCAACGACAGTGACACTACCTACGTACAATCTCTGGGTCCGCTAGGAGCTAGCGATTTTAAACTATGTACAAATCAACCTCACAACTATATGGGGCGGCCCACTACTCCCCCCTACCAGCGTCTCGCTGACTTTATAAATAAAGCCTTGGCGGCTATAGTTAACACAGGGAATGCCGAAGAAAGAACAAAACTTATTACTAATTTGGAGAGTCACGTTTTGAAATACGATAACGGGCTCCTACCTGGTAAACTTATCGAAGATTTATGCTTTCTGCTAACTTTAATAACATCTGCGGACAACACAGAAGAAAGTAAGATATTGCTGGAGACAAAACTGTCAGAATTCAGGAATTCTACAGATGACATATTGTTGGGGTATGACTATGGGGCCCACAGACAAAGACGCAGTGATGAGCAGAGGTTATTAACTGAGCTCATGACAAACTATGAGAAAGATGTTAGACCAGTCTTAAAAGCCTCAGAACCTGTGGAACTCAAGATAGGACTGACACTGAACCAAGTAGATGTGGTATGTATCACAGGCTATCTTTTGCTTTAGACCACTCAGATGTATGTACAATGGAAACTTGCACATACATGTAAGCATACTTAAACTACACATGTATATAGCTACAATGTGCATAATGCTGTTGCTGATTATTTCTTGAATTTTCTCATATCAACTTTACTTTTTGTTATCGGTTTGTACAACATTCTTTCTTATTATCTGAACTATATTTCCTGGAATTAGCAAAAGACACCTACATGTACTTAATGATAAAATGCATGCTTATTCAAAAAAAACGGTTTCTGCTCAAATACCCACTGCATTACAATGCATTGCAATTGAACTTTGAATGCACAGAGGAAGTAATTCAAGTTATTAATTTACCAATCAAATTATTTTGTGCTTAATTTCCCTTCCAAATTATCCCTGAGATACTTCGGAGAGGTCAGATGAATCAAGCAGACTAAAGAACAAATTCCCACTAAACCAAAACACTTTTGGCATTTAGTGCTAAAATATGCCTTCAAAGCACCAGAGAAATTAATACCATGTTCCCATGATATAATCCATACATCGCGTCAGCGTTAGCATTGCATTCGTTAATAACTAGACCTTTGATGAGCCAAATGGGTTGGATTAGCAGCCTCATAGGTCTGGGTTGGATCATCCTATATCTGCCAAGGCTCCTGTGGTTACCCTGACATGTATAATATGTGATTGTATCATGGAGCAGTAAACACTTGGCAACCATTGCTGCCAATCACACTAGGCCAACCAACTCTTGAATATTGTGTCAGTAGCCTATGTCATAACTTCCCTTACATGCAACCTAAAAACTACAATTGATATGTTACCTACTGTTCTATAGTAACTGAATGATGAATTCCACAATTAGGAGATAATATTGGGTAGATAGTTTAAATATTGGCATCAATAATCTCAGAATGGAAGACAACAGCACAGTTACAGATATGCCAAGTACATAAGTCCATAATGCATATGCTGTACATGACTTGTATTACCGTGGCCGATTTCTGCCACACAGTGTAAAACTAAATTGCGATTTACATGATACTGAATCCTAAAATAAATGAAATAAAAATTAAATTCACCTGAAATAAAATAAATCATGTGAAACTAAACTGAAAGTTAAATAAAATATGAAGTTCATATGAAACTGAAAGTGAACTCGCATGAAACGAAAACGAAAAACGCCTGAAACCAAAATGCCAATTCACATGAAACAAAATTTATGGGGGCGTTACTTATTGTGGCAAAAAGAAACTACACCTCCACTTTGGCGTAGAGATACACTTGCGTCTTTGAGATTATTGGGTATCATTAATAATTTGATATAGCAAATGTCATCAATTTAGTCTATTGATTTTTATATTTTCACATTATTATTGAAATACTCAAAATAAAGGAATCAGCACCAAATGAACAAATGTAGCAGTTAGTAATACTCTTGCAGTACTAATAAGATCAAGACTTGAGAGTATGAATGAATGAATGAATGAATGAATGAATATTTTGTAATAGTTTTAATGTAATATTAATAGTGATTTTGTAATTTTGCAGCAAAATTTATCATTAAATCACAAAAACTTTAAACAAGTTGTAAATATTTTTGATAAAATGTTATTATTTTTTTCGAGACTATCAAAATGTAATACTTATTTTTTATTAAAAATACTGTAAATACTCTCATAAAAGCGTGTTGTTACTAATATTCGCCTTCCTACAAGTAAGTTGATGAAATACATATTATACTTTTATTATTTGCATCTAAAGTAAACACCAAAATGCAGTTAAAAATACCAAAATAATGGACTATTTCCTGTCACACCACTCATGTACTAAATGCAGTTTCGTTTTGTTGTTATGAGTAACACCCCCAATTTTCATTTCAGGTGAATTGCAATTTGGTTTCATGTGAGTTCACTTTCAGTTTCATATGAACTGCAAATTTTATTTAAATATCAGTTTGGTTTCACATGACTTATTTTATTTCAGGTAAATTTAATTTTTATTTCATTCATTTTAGGATTCAGTATCATGTAAATTGCAATTTAGTTTCTCATTGTGTGGCAGAAATCGGCCACGGTACTTGTATGATATTTTGTTGCATAATATAACGAGCACCTATTCATATAATTATGTTCATGTATATGTATAACAGTGAGGTTATAATTAAATACACTTTACAATACACATACATGTACATGATTATACATGTATGTATACATTGTACATGTACATGTACATGTATGTATACATTGTACATGTGCATGTACATTGTACATGTGCATTGTACATATGCATTATGCATTATACATATACATGTGAATGTACATGTATAAGGCACATGTACATGGACAATGTGTATAACCGTGTAGAAGTTGAGATATAAGGTTTACACGCAGGTCACTTTGCATATTTGTAAAACAGACAGACAACGTTTCCAATAAATTTCTGATTCAATCAGGGTAAAGCAATTCTGAATAACTACGTTTCATGTTAGACCAGCTTTGCTCTAACTGTATCACATTAACCAACTGTATCTCATTGACATACTGTATCACATTGGCCTACAGATAAACATTGTGTGTGTTATCTAACTTTAGGATGAGAAGAACCAAGTGCTGACAGTGCTGGTGTGGTTAGACCAGGTAAGAGACACTTAAATATCCATTAGACTTGTTACATGGATTATTTTAACAAAACTTTGATTGTAGCCCCCTATTCCTTAGCTCTCTCCATATGACATAGTTTACCAGGTATTGAGTCACATTCGGATCGTGGTATCTGTCTTCTAGCTATAAATATATTATAATAGCCTGAGGGGATAAATTACACACAGGTGTAACCAGACCACTATAATCTCTTTACCTCTATAAGTCAGATAGCTAACAGCTTCAGTATATTACCAAATAATAACAATCCCATGATGTCAATACCCTACAATGTGCAGGGAGTTGACATGCCAAAAATATTTAGTCTCAGAGGCCCATAAAGTACTTCTGATTCCTCTTTCAGCCAACAGTTCAGATATTGGTGTTCCATATTTCACATTATAATTTTGTGATCAATTTGTCACACGAATGACAAGACAGCTGCCTAGTCATTAGAGTGTAAATGCAGCCAATATGTACAGTGCAGTACAATAATACAGTACAATGTAATTATGTAGTACAATTATATACATTTACATGACTTGTACAGTGCATGATTGTATAATAACCTACACTGTATAGTAAACTATACTGTTAATTCAATAATTCAACTAGGAGTGGATAGACGAGAAGCTGATATGGGATCCAGCTAACTACAGTGGTCTCACAGTGTTACGGGTTCCATGTTCTCTGCTATGGCTACCAGATATAGTTCTGTACAACAGGTGCGTGCGATGTAATCCAATTATCCTGCCATCAGAATCACTTAACCAGTTACAGTTTTCAAACTGCGTAATATTACTTTTGTTTAAGAATTTACAGATACACTACATATGCACTACATTCCCTGTAGTACACACAGGTTGGTAGATTGAATGCAGAGGGTCGATATACAGCTTACATCACTGCCTGGGAGTTGTCTTTCCTTACTCACTAAATCTGCTTTGCTATTTGGTACATTGCTTCATGATTTCAGTTGCTTCAGTCATAACCAGCTACAATAAAACTACAAGCATTACTTTGTGATAAAGTAAAGTACTGCTGACTGCATTGTTTTGGGTGGTAGAGATACCAGTATACACTACACCTACATGTACATGTACCTAGCAGCCTGTGTGTGGTAATAACCAGGACATGTTTGCTGTAGTATAGAAACTGGTAGTGAAAAAACTTCCTGTGCGCTGTGATGTTGCAATTCCCATCAAGTAATTTATATAACTCATTAATTATGTACATACCCAATGTGCTTGGGTGTATGTATATATTGTATATCATACTACAGTATTGTAAATTCTGTATCTCAGTTCATGATGTTTACATGTATATTCGCATGTGTATACTTTCCCATCTCTTTGGATAATGGTGTAAAGCGTAGATACATGTATAAGTATACATAATCTATTACTATCAGCATCAAATCTATCATAAGCAGATATACATGTAAGGCAAATTCATTGCCGATTATAGGATTATTAATTATTTATCCAAAAACTTCTATTCATCAATGCTGTAGGCTATGTAGCTTACAGCCATTCCACCTTTTCCAACCCCTTCATGATCAAGCTACATGCATCTTTTGACATACATGTACATGTACGTTACATGTATATGTACATGTACATCAGGGCTTAAAGTGTACCGGAACGCACCGGAACGCCGTTCTGGTAAGAATTTATTAGAGCTATTCTTACAGGAACGCGTTCCAGTTGCATTTTCAGTACATCAGTTGGTCTACTAGTTGTTTTAGGAAAGGTATAATAGCTCCCTTACTAACTACAGCTAGTCAGACCGCCCTTGCTCGAAACGTTGATAGGTCGCTAACTCACTCAATTAAATAGGGTCATTAATGGGTGTCTAAAGTATTTTTCATTTTAATATTAATATCTCCTACACATTAACACATGAAAATTAGGTGGCAATATGTATGGAAAACATTTTTATATTAGAAGGTCCAAAGTACTACTGTTTACTCAAAAATACATAACATTTTAAATATTGACAGGAAAACAAGGGAGACAAATCTAAGCTTTTCAAGCATTTTCTGCAAGCACCTTCCAACACTAGCTGGCTCAATACTACTCTTCTAAACAGAAATGTAGATATAACTATTATATTTATTAAATACTTGTTTACACACAGAGAACAGGAGTTAGTAAAAAATATTTATTGTAAAAACATCTTATCGATGTGCTACTTCTTTGAATTTAGCCAGATATAAGCGGACTTCCTGTTTTATAGTGAAAGTCATATACGTTGATGCGTTCCTGTAAAAGTAATGTTGATGCGTTCCTGTAAAAGTAATGTTGATGCGTTCCTGTAAAAGTAATGTTGATGCGTTCCTGTAAAAGTAATGTTGATGCGTTCCTGTAAAAGTAATGTTGATGCGTTCCTGTAAAAAAAATTTTACACTTTAAGCCCTGATGTACATGTACTTGTGTTTTTCTGAACCTCCACTATTATCATAATACACATAATATATATTATGTGAGTGATGAGAATTTTAGCCTCTGCAGCTTGACAGATGTACATGTACATGTATGTCTGGTTCTGTGAAAGAGTGACAAGCATATTATTGTGAATTTCAGATTGTATTGAAAAGTTTAAAATTTCGGTAATTACTTTTTCATTTTTCCTACTTCACTCTGTACTGTTTCCAGTATTTGTCTATGATGAGGTAGTACATGCTATTCAGCTGCCAGCCTAGTGTACATTGTATATTGTACATTGTATCAGCGGTTGCCCAGTATTTGTTCATGGTGGTGTGACGAAATATGCTGATTTGTGTATATCAAACCGTTTGGTGTAACAGTTCAATAAACAAGGACACAGGATTAGCACCAATCACAGGTTCCACAACATGACATTGTGTATACCCAGTGACTAGTGCCAATAACCTATGTCATCAGCACATTCGCAGCAAGGTGCAGAGATATCAACTTGGATGTTGGGTTGACCTTTTGGGTCATCTCTACTTCCATTATGACATCCACAATTATTATAACACTAATTTTAGCCACTGATATACTTGTAAATAATATTGATCTGATTGGCTTACCATAATACACTTGGCACATGTAGTAAATAATGATCAGAGCACACATCTAACTAATTAGCATATTTTGTCATTTGTCCCTACTACTACTAATTGATAATTCAGGTTCCATGTGCATGTAACATACATTGAGATTGTTAGCAACTCTAGACTCTTCATGACTGCATTGTCTACATGTACATTTACTTGTAATAGCAAATTATCCATTACCTAACTTATTATTATATAACAGATATCTCTGACTGACTGCCAACTAAACCCTGCAATCTGAATTCAAATGGCGTGTATTAATGTCTGAGTTATTATGTTCCTTAAATTACATTCAGAACCAGACGTGAGATTCAAAGTTCAATTTAACATCTTTATTATTAAAAGCCTAACTATAAAATATAATGCATATTATAAGCTACAAAATTAATAACTACATGGCAAAACTTACAGTTTCAGTCTTTTTGGTTGCTCTGCGTTTCTTAACAAAATTATATACATGTAAAGTGTACTATAAAACTGTGAAATAGATGTTAACAAGCTCTATGTAGAAATCTTGTCTCCCTCTAACCGTCTCTCTCACTCTCTCTGTCTGTCTCTATCGCGGTGCCTCTATTATATCAACCAGGTTGATGTGTCATATAATGCCAAACTGCATGTACGATGTATCCAGCAGACCTGGGTATATCTAGATGGTACTAAGCTCCGTTTTTTGTTTCTGATGCCATACTCATGGCGCCATACTGGGCCTATGTTGCTTGTAGCACACTGGAATATTCTCATGATATGTGCTATTATATGAATATGATGTCATATACCCATCACATCGTACTTGATCTTAACCAATTCTAAGTTTTCTGTCTCAGACAGTAAAGCCAATGTTCTGTGCTGTTTGTACTGCACCAGGATATTCTCACGATAATTAAATAATTAAATAACTAATGTCATCTTTTTGTGTGCGTGCTTTCTGTAGCACACCACAAACAAGTTCAGAGCAAACCATAATTGACATCATCTTATATTGCCATGTAAATTCATAAAATAACTTTATAAGATATGTATTACTACATGTATATGCATGTAACATCCCATCACATAAAATATAATGCTATGCTTTACCAAATTTCAAAGCAGCTTTATCTATGTAATATTATTCAAAACCATGTATTTATAAAGCCATATAATAATATTCAAAACCATGTATTTATAAAGCATTATAATAATATTCAAAAACCATGTATTTATAAAGCTATGCAATAATATTCACAAGCATGTATTTATAAACGTATAATATGTGTTGTGTATTTATAACACTATATTAGTACGACACTAGTGTGTCAGAGGGCAGTCATATAAATAAATACATGACAGTGCCTATCTTGTGTACTAACTTGCTGAAAATGAGTTTGTTTGTCAATTTTCGATTAGCGTTGAAGACCTGAGGGAAGGGTACATGCAGGCACTAGCCATGGTCTCTTCTGACGGAACTGTTTTCTGGCCTCCAATAGTAAAGTATAGAGGAAACTGTGAGATCAAGATCAAATACTTTCCATATGATGACCAGGTAGGTAGCCATCTTGAATCAGCTGACAATGTGAAATGTAAAAGTTTTCAAATTGACCTTTGAGATACGTTAGATGCTAGAAACTTTAGGTCGTTGAGTTTGCAATGTCTATTCGGAACCATCCAGGTGTGTAAGCTGAAGCTGGGCTCGTGGTCCTACGATGGCCTACAAGTGAATCTGACGAAAAGGAAGGATGGAATGGATCTCACCAACTATCAGAAGAATGGGGAATGGCAGCTGAGAAGAACTCAGGTGGATAGAAACGTAGACGTCTATCCCTGCTGTCCTGTGCCATACATAGATGTCACATTTACCATATACTTACGGAGAAGGTAAGGCAACTTCAAGATATTCATATAAAAATGTGTAAGTTATATAATTCAGCTTTGTCCTAGTAGAATTCAACCAGACTAATCATACTGCCATATCCTACCGAGCACAGGTCCAGACAGAACCAAGCTAAGAACCCTCATGTTCTCCTTTGTTATATAATTTATATACATACATGTATATAATTACATATTACTATATTATGTGCCACTTCCTTGCCCTTCAGCACTACGATGTCATGTGGCTCAAATGTTCGTACAACATTGAATGCTCTCCCATGGAGTTATCCACTCTTTGCATTAACAAGTTAGCATGACTTGAACTACTCCAATCTGCAACTAATCTAAGACTAGTCTATGTTTTAGAACACTCTACTACGTCTACAACATCATCATACCCTGCATCATGCTCTCCATTCTCACTCTACTGAGTTTCTGGATGAAACCAGATTCTGGAGAGAAAGTGAATCTCGGTTTAACCATCCTTCTGGCATTCTCTGTCTTCATGCTGCTCATAGCTGAGAGTATGCCTTCCACCAGCTTCCACGTACCAATCATTGGTAAGTATGCCTTCTACCAGCTTCCACGTATCAATCATTGGTAAGTATGCCTTCTACCAGCTTCTACCACCAACCATTGGTGAGTATGCCTTCCACAGCTTCCACGTACCAATCATTTGTGAGCATGCCTGCCACCAGCTTCACTGAGTTCCAGGTACCAGTCATTGATAAGTCATAGATGCAACTGCCCAGGTTGTTATTATGCAGGAGATTGTAGTACTATGTGGTGATGAAAGGTCGTTATTGACACCTAGAACTCGTTCTTATATCCCCTAGTATTACTTACATGTACACTGTATATCTTGTTCTTGATTCAGGTATATACATCACTTCATCCATGTGCCTCACAGCATTCTCAGTTATTAGCGCAGTGTTTGTTGCTAACATAAACCACAGAGCGGAGGGAGATACAGCCGTCCCTTACTTGATCCACAAGTTATGTCATCACATAGGCCGCGTAATGTGTGTTAAGATGGTTACTTGGGAAGAAAGACATTGTAATGTACGTCAACTAGCCATGGTGAGTCCAGTTTTATTATCCACATGACTTGTATTGTAACATTGCATAACCACATATCATTCTATTGTTACTCTACTAAGAAAACCTACAGTAGTATGACTTGTGTACATTGCTGTATAGTAGCCGTATCTCTTCGGAGGTTGTGAATAGTTTCAGGAGATGATAACTTTATAACTCCTATTTCTAATGCTCTCTCCGACTCTAACTAGAAAATATTTACCTGGTTATGTGTGTTTGCATGCATGTAATTATGCCATTGCATAGGAGCTAAAGCCTGTACATTTTAACTACTTGTTTTGACCCTAGTAATGTGACATTGTAATAGTGGTTCACACTAGAGCAATACTGCACTAATATACAATCTTTATTATCACCCATGAGCATGGGATTGTGTGATGATTGCAGCTTATAAAACTTAAAATGCAATTTTTTTGTTTCCAACAGATGGCCTTGGGTCCCACTGCTAATTCAGGTAGTAAAAAAGGAGGCTCAGAGAAGGATTCCAATGGATTAACCAAGAAAGGAGATGAAAAGATTGAGCTGAAGGAAGAGGATCCCCTGCTAAGAAGACTCCACACCATCGTAGAACACCAGGAGGAGCTACTCAAGAAGCAGCATACTAGTGACGACTGGCATGCCGTCGCTACTATCTTAGACAGGTCAGCATTTCTTGTATGTCTGATGATGTGGAACTAAGGCTAATGTAATCCAAGATGCTATACCATTGTGTCTAAATGCTACCCCTGTCCTGCCCATAAACAGGGTTCGACTAGCAACTTGCAGAATAGCTATTCTAGGAGAACTTGTGATGCTATTGGTTAGCTATTAAGATTCTCTGCTGATGTTTTCTGTGCTACAACAACAGACGAGGAGCAGACAACTTCTACAACAATATTGTGAATTAGTGTACATAATTTTGTCCAGGGGTATCCATGCACGTCACAGTTATGTACATGTATATTATAAAACATTAAAATTAAAAATTTAATAAGAGTGGAAAATAGTGTTTAGGAGTATCGTACATGCCGATATTTGGATACATATCTACACAGTCATGTACATGTTAGTATATGACGATGTACATGTAAATGTTTCAGAGTTATGTAATCAAACTAACTTTGGCAAAACTTCTGATAGCAATAAAAGGAGTAGGTTAAACAAAACCCTAGTGTACATGTATTATATGAGCAATTGTGTCAATATGTCTTTGCAGGTGTCTGTTTTGGTTCTATCTACTAATGATGGCTTCCGCAACCATTGGCTGTATATTTATATTTCCTTTAACCAAAGAATCTATCTCAGGCAAAGGGGACCTGGATCCACCACTGTAGCAACACCACAGCAGCTAGAGCGAGTGTGTACTGCATCTACCACTGTAGCAACATCGCAGCAGCTAAGGAAAAGCGAGCTATTTACTATCTAGACACTCAGATGGGCTGAAGTTGAAGTTGTCCTCTCTCTATTATTAGTTGGGAGAGGGCAACTTCTGTTATGATTCTTAGCTTATGTGTTGTAATACATAATCATTTAAAATAGCAGTAGAATACAATGTAGTATTATTTTCACCATAGAACTAGTGTTCACATCATGACGAGTTTAACTTGGTAGTAGACTTACACTTTTTGTTATTTGTTAACAAGGAACAGCTTGTTCTTTTTGTCAAGAGCGCAAAAATAATAATACTCTCATAATTATGCCAATTTCATAAATTATTACAGGAGAGAATAACTCCTGAATACTGAGATTATTGGTGAAAATGCAGCATTAACTTTCCACCATTATGTGTGTATATCAATATTTTATAATGTATAGCCTTCTCAATTATATAGGGATGTCTTCTTTCGGCAATATGTATCATTTAGGATATGACTAGCCAGCCTAAATAGAAAGTCATACTATCCGTGTATTTTTATTGGAAAATGTAGCTTCCAGTCACATATTTCAACACTAATCAATCTGGAGCATGGACACCCATGTCTAAGCATGCCTTTAGTGAGGGTGCATATAGACAGCACCCAGTTTTACACAAGCTCACAAATCTAAGGCTAATATTGATATATGAATATTTACAGAATGATTACATTTCTTCGTATTGATACTTATTGATATTCCTGGGCGTAACCTGTTTGCTCATTTATTTTGCAGTTCTGCTTAAATAGATAGGACGCCAGTATTTTTCTAAGACACACATGTACATGTAGATATCTACAGACATTGTATTGACTCTGACATGTATTACTATAATTATATAATGTACTCATTGTCCCTTAGCATGTCTTACTAGCGATAACATACACTAAATAACATTCTGTAAAGCAATTGGTTTAATCATAATATCTTTTGCCTGGCATCATCTTATGAGAAAATCTTATAATTATTATATTGTTAGTATTTGATTAAATAATAAAAGCATTTTATAAAGCTTTTACTGTAAACCAGTTTGAATATTAGATTAACTTATGATACCCAATACATTGACTTACCAATATAGTACGTGATACACTGTATTAGTCACAACCAAGAAAGTGGGTGTCCACTTTTAATTCCTTAAAAAACATGTAGTTAAAAAGGATGGCATGTCACAGCAGTTATTAGAAGAAATACAGGTTAATGATACTAACCTGCATGCTACCTTCCTGATGGTTTGTTGGGGAATGTCAGCATGGTCTCCTTATCAGATACATTGCAGTTGGCATTTGAATGGAGATGCTGACTAACCTATGCAGTAATACATGACTGTATTACTAAAAAATGTGCACTGATTTCCAGAATTTCAAATAATAATATTTAACATAGCTCAAAAAGTTTACTTTTAAGGTATTAATTTTACTTCGTGTTCAGAAACTAATAGGTCGCATTCATTGCATAAATAACATCATAATTATATTATATTATATTAAGGCAAAAAGCTTTTCCGTAATAAACATTTAGTAATTTCTTGTATAACATATAACATATAGTTCTAGTTAATTCAGCTGTGATATCAAATAAAAATGTGAGTCAGCACTAATAGTTTATGTTGCAATAATATTGCGTTATTACAATGCACTATAACTGGCATTGCCACTACTGTACATGTATAGCTGTGGAAAACATGTTTAGCTTTAGCTGCATAATATGCACTATACTCATAGTATAAAGTATACAAAAATACCTTTATATATATTGAGTATAAAAATATATATACATATGTACATGTATTTACAATACAAGTTCACATGTCGGCTACTGGGTATAATGAACCCTACTGGGTCTAATTATATACACACTTGCCAAGTCTCCAGCGTTCTGGACGGCCAACTTAGGACTTAAGCAACTTTCCTCCTCTGTGTAGCTGATAATCATTAAAATGGCAAAAATAGTAATCTGTTTTATCAGTTGCATTTACCTGCAATTCCAAATCCTTGTCAGCAATCCAGTTTATTTCTTAAGAAAAAGAAAATCCCATGCCTGCCTTATACAGTATCACGTTGTTTATCACCCTAACTTCGCTGTTTTTATAATTAATATAATCTTGACCCATCCTGTTAAAAGTGAAAATTATCTTCATCCACCTTGGGCTTAAGTTGCAGATAGTTTGATTGTCTCAGGAAAGACAAGAATGCGTGAAATTTGCAAAGAGTTTCCAAAAATATGCATGTAATTTGTAACATTTATCACTAAATGAAGGACAATAAAACACTCATAATTATTATAAGTAGTATTATAATAGCAGTATGCTACACTGTCATTGACATTGTAGAAGCTATAACTCCACTCTAAGTACTTATCTCCCCATTGTCATTATCTGTAACACTAAGTCTCAATGAATCCCATTAGTTAATGACCATCGTACTGACCTACATAATGCTGTATAGTGGACGCTGGACATCTCTTACATCATCCCATTAAACAACATTAATAAATTAACTGAGTTTGAACTAAAATATAACAAGATAAGTAAAGTGTAGTAATTACTTAGACCAGTGCACTAATTACCAGCCAATAGCATCTCTGAATCCATCATCCAATAGCAGCTATTAATACATTACACTACTTGCATGTATGAATAAACTCTACTCACATAATGTTGGTGAACTACAAAAAGGTAGACTAATTATAGTGGTCTCATGGAGAAATGAACACACAGATGTCTTCGTCAAGCTGGATTCTACTTGTTGGTCTGCAAATACTCCTGCTGATAGCAGATATCAATGAAGTCACAGGTATGTGAAGTATCCAAGGTATGCAGTAAATATTAACTAATTCTATAGCTAGTGATGAATCCAGCCCAGACAGCCTCAACAATATGATTATTGTAAACAGTAATCTTTAATAGTGTACGCCATCTGCTACAAAATAATGCATAGTTTCATCAACATTAATATAGCTTTATAACAAAGCTTGTGAACTACATGGTTTGTGCAGTAAAAGCTCTGCAGAAATTCAATCTTAGCAATTTTAACAATTTTTTCGGTGTTTTGTACTCATAACTAGGTAATACCATAAATTATTTCAATGTACATGTACACACAAAGCTATTGTTATGAACCTAAGGCCTAGCTCTGGTTGGTTTGCCCATGTGACGATGCAAATGAAAGACTCATATTGAAACAATTCTGGCATAATATTATGAGCTTATTTAGTTGGTAAGTATAGGCCTACAGATATACCATAGTGGTGTGTATATACACTGCAAGTGTATATAAATATACAGTATAACTTACAGCCATGCCTCTTTGTGCTGTGAGTACATCATAATATACAACATGTATATGTAGATACTTGTGAAGATGCATTAAGAAGCCAAGCTATAGGATTAGGAAGCCCTTCTAACAACAACTCCCTTCCCAAGAGGCCTAGCATATTGATTTGCCTGGCTAATCCTCTATTTTACAACACCTCCGTCTGGGCAACTAGAATACATATTCTATTTAAAGCGTGCCATTTCATAGATGCTGAACGGCTAAGAATTCTGAAATTTATCAAATTGAAGATGAATTCTTCCTGTTCCTTACTGTTTCTGCTAGCACCTTTGATCAGACTAATATTTTACAACTTTCGATGAAATAAATTCAGGCTATTAATAAGGTTTGTGATTTGTAGGTATATGTCCTAGTACAATACATAAATTTTACTTACTCCATAGCGCTGTACGTAAAAACAATTGCTTGTGTAAGGGTACAGTGTGTAGCAAGTTACACTAATATTGCTTCCAGCTCTAATTAATAATGTAATTATATCGCTGACTATAATTATAACAGCAATGTTGGCACAAGTGGAGTGACCATCTCGTAGCTGTATATTGGAAAGCTAATTATTTTCTTGACAGCAGACCGAATTATTAGTTGACTAGCTAAACAAAACTCCAGTGCTCCAGTACTAAATATATACACGCTAATGCCACGATAGGGTGTTTCAAAGATACCAATTTCTAAGTAATGCACTTCCAATGGGACATATACTATACGCATGTATCATTGATATGCTACTGATACATATTTTACCCAGCTAGTAACAGTAAGCTACCTTGTATGACAGCAAATACTGATTATAATAGTACCACATTGTACTTGTAATTATTGTAATTAGTACATGCCCGTTATCTATAACCTAAAATATTGATTTTAATTAATCAATGTTTGCTGCCATCTGTATCACAGGCTAATACTAAATAAATAGTAGGTTGGAATATCAAATCCGACATTTTTAGTTACTCCTTGCTAGATCACCATAGCATCGCTGCATGCTGGTGAAATGCTGCTAACAATACTGATTATATATTACAGTCATAAACATATTAGACGCACTGTGTGTATGCCATGTAATTAATACAATATAATATAATATAATATAATTAGCATGCAACCAATAATGAATTAATTAATGGAAATAATTGGTAAGTCATAACAAAACTCTCCTGCCCAGTTGTATCAACTAAAAATGGAGGATGTATTATTACATATAGTGTAAGACGTACAAGTACTGTAGGTGCCATAAGTGTCAACATAGTATAGCCTGATAAATATTTTATAAAATAAGGCTGTGCCTTTAGCATTTTCATTCTAGCACTGCATATTATCTCTTCATATATACGGTTGTGCTGCAGTCTAAAAATTTGAATATGCTATGATTTTCAGAAATTTGTCTTGATATGTGAAACAATATTGGTGAAATTGTTAACTTTATATGACAACCCATTGTAGGACAGCCGACAGTTAGTCCTCAACTCCCTCAAGCAACCGAGCAGTTTGCTGCCGGGGGAATAGCTATGGTGTTAGACAGCGAGGAGATCTCAGACACTTCACAACAGAAAAACTTGACTGCGGCAGAAATACGACAGTTGAGGTCAGTTGCTTGACTTCTAAACTCATGTTTCCATAGCAAATAGCATCAGGCAAACTGAGTCATCATGATTATGTTAGTATGCGTATTCTATCCGTTATCGTATTCACCACAGCATACAGTACATAAGTACATTGTGTATGAACTTTTGACTGCTTCTGGTTATTCACAAAATCTAATTAATATGCTTTGTGCATTTTTTTATAATCAAATTTACAAAATGCCCTTTACAAAAATGAGCCTACAGTTTTGCAAAAATGTAAGTTTTGCTACAGATCTTACATAATTTCTTTTACTTGCTGCCTTGTGTAGAATACACAAGTGCAATGTATGTTGTATAATGCAATGCGACACTATCAGCACACTTTAATATAATGTGCGTAATTATAGAGACCATATAGGTTCACTTCTTATGAGTTTGAATATTTGCCGAGACAACCCTTTCTGTAAACAAGTCAACTTTGGTGCTAAAAATACTTGAGTAAATTTAGTCGCTTGTAGCTGATTTCCCAGGAGTACATATAAAGTAGTTCACATTGAGCCTAAGGCTATAATGTCCTCTGAATGCAGCGCTACAGTGACCACTAATAGCTCAGTGTATAATAGTGTTAGTACATACCACACTGTAGTGTGGGAGCAGAAATATTATCATTAGGTAATACAAAAACAGAATCAACAAATAATATACACGTAGAATAAAAACTGAAAAGAGCTAAATTTCGTACATAAAATATTCTTTGGTGGAAATCAACTGCTGACAGCGTATTGCGCTGACAGCGTAATATGCTGTCAGCAGTTGATTTTCACCAAAGAACGTTAAGAATATTATGTTATTTGTAACAAAAAAAACATACTACTCAGTCTTGTAATGAGTTATCTTCTCTCTTGAGAGAAGAGATCCTAAAATAAGGGGAGACTGCTTCAACCAAAAAGATGAATTCTTGGAAATAGTAGTTTTTATTTCATTGATAATATTTCTGCTTGGAGTTGGTATAAATAAGGCATCTTAATTATACACTTGTAATAGTGTTCATATAGAGGGTGATAAGAGACGTTATAGTTGGAATCTTCATCATGCCTTAATCTAGCGGACATGTTGATACCCGTAGTTACATCAGCACATCGTATTTTACGGCAGTACATCAGCTAGGCAGTCAATGGGGTCAGCTACTTTATAACCTAGACAGTAAAACCTGACATATTCTCTTCATATACAGATCAGTGACACCACCAGAAGCGAGGCTGTACAGGGAGGTCATGAGAAACTATGACAAAATGACCAGACCAGTGTTTAATGCATCACATGTGATGAACATCAATCTGACCTTCACCTTCTCCCAAGTTCTCAATGTGGTCAGTAGGTTATCGTTATGTTATAGTATTACTACAGTCATGTACATGTATATTAATGAATACTGTATTATAATATACTAGCAAGGAAATGGAATTAAGTAACAATACAAAATGTTTGCGTCTATCAGATACAAATCACTAGAAGAGAACCCCAGACGTTTAGTTTACTTCAAAGTGTAGTAGCATCTATACCTATGCTAGTAAGAACAAATGTGTCACTTAACAGACTTGGTGAACTAAGGACCAGTTTCAACACATAAAATAAATAATACATCATTTTGAAGTTGCCCCACCAGTTGCATTATCTTACAGCAAATTTAAACACTCATGAAATTATGTAACATGGGGAATTTCTGATTATGTTTTATAGTTATATGTTTTGTGAACAGGAAGAGAAGGAACAGTCCATGTCTGTCATCCTTTGGATGGATCATTACTGGTATGATGAGAAATTAGTCTGGAATCCTAAAGACTATGACGGAATAAAGGAAGTCAAGATACCCTCCTCTGTAATATGGTTGCCTGACATAGTCTTGTATAACACGTAAGAAAATAATACAACAATATTGTATTTCACCAGCTTGACTTGGCGTCGTATGTTGGGATTTGCATTGAGGAATAAATATTTTTTAACACGCAAGCACTAATATTTAATTTCAAACCTGCCTATGATACGCATGTACATGTGTATTTTACTATCAAATTAAGGACAAATCATTATGGAGATTTCTTATTATAAAAAAAAAACATTCCACATGTACATGTAACTACGGATGAGACAGACAGCTATTTATCTACATGAATCTTCAACAGTCTGTATTTTTGACAATACTTCAGTGCTGAAGAACGAATAATAAAGACGACAACCACTTATTCAGGAAGTAGAGCATATCTGAAGTACACAGGAGAGATATATTGGCCTCCGATAAAAAGATATATGAGCAGCTGTAATATAGACATCACCTACTTTCCCTTCGATGATCAAATCTGCCATCTTAAACTTGGATCTTGGGCATATGATGGTTCACAGGTAATATCCAGAGTTTGCTGGAAATCTCATTGTTGTATCAATGGGTTTCCATGGTTACGGTTTCACTCAGTTTAGCTATGAGATGATTCAGTTCTCTTTACATCAAATCAGCCAGTGCTAAGCTCATGGTGTGTTTAGGTATCCCCTCGGTGCCCTGCCTGGAGCTCTGAGACCAATTAGCAAAAGTAGCTTGAAAGACACGTTTTTGGCATTTCGGTGGAGCATAAGCCTATAGAATTTTAGGTTTCAAATTTTAATTTGACGAAATATTTGTCAACTTTATTTAAAATCTGTTTGCGTTGTTTGAAATTGATTTTCAATTCGTATTGATATAGAAATGTTCTATAAATTTATCTTTAAAATGTCATAAAATCTCAGCGATATGACATGCTATGACACAGTATGTTGAACCACAATTTTTGGTAACGTTGGCCCAATATATACAAGCCAACGAGATCCTACTGGGACACCGAGAAGTGAACAAGCATTCAGTGCTCAATGAGCTAGAGTGATGCCAGTATATTAATAGAGCTATTTATAGGTCATAGAATGGCTCATACATGTAGATGAGCATACATTTGCAATTTTAGGAAAAATTTCCTTTGGCTTACTTGTCGTCGAATGACAATGCTACCTATTTAAAACTTTGGCCTCTGCGCGAGGGCATGCAACTCATAATTTATAGTGCGGCCATGTGTTTCAGCATTTACTGTTATTGGTGTAAACATTGGAAAAGTCTTGCATGTAATTGGGGATATACATGTATTTAATTGTTGTCTCGCTGTCATACATGTATTTCCTTTGTCACTGTTTTTGTTGTATGGGTTTGATGAAACTGCTGTATCTATTAGGTTAACATTTGGAACACAATGCTTAAGATGGATATGAGACAGGCTTTAAAGAACAGTGAGTTTGAAGTAGTCGACTCTAAGATTAGACGATTCATCACTTATTACAAATGTTGTGTAGAGCCCTACCCAGATATCAAGGTACGTAGTCTAGCCTGTGTACCAAACTTTCTTAATATTCCAAGTATAAATGTATTTTCTAGCACAATTTATTGCTCGCAAGTATTAAGAGTCACATTTTTGTTCAATAATATTACTGTATGCATTATAAATATATATGCATTGTGTACAGTATTTTTGTATGACTCGCTGAAGCTTTAATATTATAATGATGTCCCTAAATCTATGACCCTCTATTTACCAGGTGTATATTCACATTAGACGTCAAACAATACAACACGTCTTCAACATAGTAATACCTTGCATCACCCTCTCTATCATATGTATGGTTGGCTTCCTCATACCACCAGACAAGAATGATGAGAAGATATCTGTTCAATTAACTGTCCTCTTCTCGCTCTCTCTGTTCATGCTACTCGTCGCTGAGAGTACACCGAGAACGTCTGACACAGTTCCATTGATTAGTGAGTGTTTAAATTATATTGGAGTTGTCTTATCACCAATTAGTACAATGTAAGTATTCAGATGCAATTGGAGTTGTCCTATCATTGATTTGTGATTATCAGGGTAGTATTGGAGTTGTCCTATCACTAACTTGCCAGTATCAGGACAGTATTGGAGTTGTCTTGAATTCCATAGAACCAGGTATAAAGGCAGTTAAGCATGCCAGTAACCAGTTAGGGCATCATTGATTATGCTGCTTATCTCACCCAAAACACGTTCCTTACGTCCCGTATTATCAGGCTTGCCAAGTTCCACTGATGAAAATCAGGGATATTCAGTATTTGGGTGGGAATTGTCCATTTCGGGTGGGGTGGGTACCAAATTTTGAGTTAAAAATCAGGGAGTCTCCTGCAGAATCAGGGGGACTTGGTAAGCCTACGTATTATTTGTCGACTGTTTGCAGGTATATATCTGACAGCACTGATGTGTATCACTGCAATGTCTACTACAGCACATGTGGTCTGTGACAAGCTGGTAGCTTCTCCCAGCATCAGAAAGGAAGTCCCATATTTGGTGAATAAGGTCAGTCTGAAATAGCTTTTTCTTGAACCCACTCTACATCATTATTTTAATTCAATGCAAAATATTGCTGTGGCTTTGGTACTTTTGAAACAGCTATGCAGATATACATGTACAATGAATAAGCACGACATTAATGTAACTTTTGCATAATTATTTAATTTATAATTAATTTATAATTTATTATGTGCAAAAATCTCGTGCAGTATATAATACTCTGATAAAAATATTTTTTAATATTTTGAAGATGTCCATGTATATAACATCCTACTTGAATACCATCATTTTTAGTTAGTATTGCACGGCTGTTTAGGTTTAATTCAGTGTTTTTAAAAATTATTCTCTCTCGGTTTCAAGGCCGACAATTTTTCAAATGGAAAACTGACCCAAAAACCGCGGTGCAATTCGATATTGGTCAATTGCATATTGTGCCTCTTTTAATTTTTATACGCATTTTCCATCCTTGTCATTCATATTTCGTTGAGACCACCATTGCCATCCATTGATGATTTGTTGCAATTTTAATCAATGTAACATACTTATACCTACATTTGTATATTATTTATAATAATATATGATATTATTATAAATAATTAGTATTAATTAATTACAATTTAATAACATACAGCATACAACGTTATGATTGACAATATGTTTGAGGTTTGAATTTTTGCTAACAAATGGATTGCTGTTTTGATAATATGTTTATTTTGTAGCTAATCTATCACCTTACACTATGCTGTAATGAACAAAAGAAGAGGTCAAAGGGAATGTCTTGCACACAACAGTCAGAATCAGCTAGTCAGATAGCAGACGACTCCTCAGAAAGAGATTGTCTGACCACAGAGATGGAAACTATATCTGCCTCGCCAGAGACCTCACAAATGCAGAATGGTATCACCAGTAGAGATGTCAAAGTAACAGAAAGTTTTGATGCCAAGTCTGACAGTAATAAACAAGAGCCTCGTAGCTGGAACAGTCTTGCTGGAAAGAAAGGACAATCCATGTCCGCAATACATCAGAAGCCACAAATTAACAGAAGGGGCGGAGTTATAAAGTTGACTGAAACAGATGATACAGAAGATGGTCTACAAGGCCTATTTCACCACCTCAAGCAACGTCAAGATAAGATGAGATCAGATCTACAAGACACAGCAAAGTGGTACAAAGTAGCCACTAAAATGGACCGCGTCTTCTTTTGGTCTTATGGTCTTTCGGTCACTATTCTAACTTTATATGCTTTTGTCTTCAAACCTATGCAAAAAGATGTAGACCTATACAAAGACGAGTGAAGGCTTTGATGATTAACTCATCTGTTATATAAGTGCTATATTACTGTGACATTGCTTTGTTCAGAAGGGAGTACCAGCTCTGGTACTATCGGAATCAGGCACACCGTCGTGACTAAGCTCGATAAAGCCTCAGAGACGATGCTAGCAGCAAATACGATTTTTCACTTGTAGTTTGACAGGTGTATGACTGCTAAGGTGTACGACTGCTAAGGAGTAGGTGCCAGCATCTGTTAGTATAGAGAAGGACGGTAGTGAACAGCGGTGTCCCAGCTAACTTACTTGTACATACATGTACATAGCTAAACCTCAGGAATATATTAGTAGGGTACCTTAGGGGTAATGGCTGATATGACCATGTGTTCCAGATACAGTTTCATTCTTGAGTTTAGAGGTATTTTACAGTCTGCACTAGACTGGGAACCCAGTAGGAAAAGCCTTTGATAGTATGTTAGCAGCAAAGAACAAGTCATATTAATGCATTAGAAGCCCACAAGCGACTGAGGAATATAGCAAAAATGAGTTCTCCATACTAAATTTTCTCTAGCCAATACTATAACAAGGTCCATACTCGATACTGTACCAAGGTTCATACTTGATACCACCTACCCACAATTACTGTACCCATTACCCAATGTTAATACATACATATGATTTGAATATACATGTACACGCATATATTATAGAATATTAGCATTCAGGTACATAGAACAAGGTAAGTAAACACACAAGTCAAGTAACTAGTGTTCCTACAATCATGTATTATAATAAGGTCAGCTGAAAGTTAAAGGCAGTTATTTATATATTTCCGTAAGAAAACAACTGCTGGAAACGGCAATAATATTACCGTTACATGGTGGAAGTGGCTGAATAGTAAAAATGGGACTGACAACTCCAAAAAGGTTTTGTGTGAAAAACAGCCTCTCAAAGCATTAACCATTTCACCAAGTTTCCCTTTAATGTTTCTCAGCCAAGGTTGTTATGTCCGAACTTGCAGCTCGCCTACACATGCACATATCCCAGAATTCAAATAGAAACTAGCTGCATTACATCTACTTTATTGTTCCTCTTATTCTTGATCCATTCCAATTTATAATCTACTGCAATGTACATGTATGTATGCTGTAATTCCTCTTAACTATCTTTGTATGAACATCTTGTATTACCACTGAAATAACAATGTATACTACTCTTTAGCCATTAGTACACTCATAAAATATTATTCTACATGTTAGTGTAACAATACTGTTATCCTATTCTACATGTTAGCGTAACAATACTGTTATCCTATTCTACATGTTAGCGTAGTAACTGTTATCCTATTCTACATGTTAGTGTAGTAACTGTTATCCTATTCTACATGTTAGCGTAGTAACTGTTATCCTATTCTACATGTTAGTGTAGTAACTGTTATCCTATTCTACATGTTAGCGTAACAATACTGTTATCCTATTCTACATGTTAGCGTAACAATACTGTTATCCTATTCTACATGTTAGTGTAGTAACTGTTATCCAATTCTACATGTTAGCGTAGTAACTGTTATCCTATTCTACATGTTAGTGTAGTAACTGTTATCCAATAGGGTTGAAGGGACAATAAATTAAACCATTTACTAAGACAATGTGTCTTGGTACTATTTACCTACTTTACGGTGCAAACACATGAGAGCGTTTTGCCGCTTGCGAATCGCCAGAGTGCCAACGCTCTCAAAACGCTCGAGCTGAGTCAGCCGAGGTATTGAGACAACTCGCTCGACGCTGATTGGCTGATGAACAGAGTTGGTAAACATAAACACGTGGGCAATCGCAGGTTGAATACCTACTGGCACGTCATTGGCTAATTGGCAAATCGCCACGCCCATCGGTCGCCCCGTGTGTCTATCAAGGGCATAGTGTTTGACGCTTGCTCAAAAAACCCTCGCCCCAAAACACTCCCGCGTGTGTTTGCACCTTTATGGGTTCAGCAGACACTTTGCTGAATTCTGAATAGACCCAGAATTTTGGCTACCTGGCCAAGCTGAAAACATTGTTGACTAGATAATGTACTAGGGCTTCTTCACCTACACTATCTTGCAGACATGTGCCAAGCAGACAAATAGCTATCTTTCGTTTCACTATCTTTGTCTCATGTATCTAGGCCATATTGCTAGTTTCTCACCGAGAGTACTCATAATAAGAAGTTGTTATCTCCCAACTTGTTTGAGAGTGAACAACTTCTGTTACAAAAATAACTTTGGGAGGATCCATGTTATAGCTCATTAATAGTGTTTTAAAAGCAAAAAAGATTTGATGAATGGCATTGCTGTGTACAGTAACTTTGTAAAGCTGTCACTATTATCTATTGAAATAGTATTATTTAGTTTATATTTATGTACAAGTTGTCAATTTATGACTTCATATTTAATACAGTCATGTAATTGAAACACATCATTGTAGTGCCATACACCAATTTGATATTCATCATTATTATAAAAATTGTGCCAATGGTGTTGATTGAGGCTGACAGTATTATTTTTATCTTGTACTTCTCAACAATAATCAGGCAGAAGCAGTTAGTTACAATAAATAGAATGTAAACAGAATATAAATAGGAAAGTAAGATTCATTGAGTGGCAGGTTCAGTCAGTGCTGCCTACATGTATATACAGTAGTTACATTATGTTGCATGCAGAGTCAGCCCACATCCTTATCTAGATATTATCATGTTATAACCGCTTAGGTGCAGTGCAGGACATCAACAAGGATCAGTGGATATAAATCTCTAGCCTTATTTGAGTTTATACATAATATGATAATATGATAAACGTTATGTGGGAAGTTAAAGCTAAACCCATATACGCTGTACATGTACATGTACATCATATAACATTATAACTGTAGTAAGACAAAGTGAATTTTTATGCAAATGGTTACACTGAGGTGGGATAGGATAGCATTAGCAAAGCATGTAGACTATGTTTTCACAAAGTAAGATTAGTTTATGTAAATGATGAGCAGTAATCTATACTATTCATCTACAAGTATAAACATAATGTTAATACAATAAATCATGTAAGTTTTACACAGAATGGAGTAAGCTAATGAACATGTATTACAATTTACACAGATTGTAATTAATAGCTCGAAGTTGCCTTCCCTTTACAAGCTCTGGTGAAGAGAAAGCAACTCTGTGTGAGTATATAAATTTTCAAGGCGTAATATGCAAACCAGTTCTGTACTTTTTGGGAATTGAGTTACAACGATATTAGCCAATAGGAGTCGAGGAGTCGCTTGGTTCTCTCGCCACATCCTTTGTGAGCCAGTCACTTGTCTCATTCCGATAGGCGTAGTCATCGATAGAGAGCTGTTTTGAGTTGAAAGTTTGGTTGAACTCGCACCAGGTTAAATTTTACTTAGGTTGTAGCCTGTAGGGAAGGGTCGCATTATTTTAGTTGCATCAATCAATAGTCAGTAAACTTATCAGTAAGAGTATGCATCGCTGTCAGCGCTTTTTTTGTTCAACTTTTTAACTTTACTTAACTTTTAGTTTTAGTTTAGCCAAGGAGTACTCCTTGGTTTAGCCAACCGCTCCCAATCTCAAGAACTGTCTCAAACTCGAACTGTAACATAATCAAATTAAAATATTCATATTGATATTTAATATGATATTGTATTTGCGGCTCATTTACTCAATAGTATGGACTACAATTATAGTAATAGTGATAAGGAAAATATAATCCTAGTCTTGTTTAGCTCGCTTACCACTTTTGACTTTAGTTATTTTATACTAACTAATACTTGTGTTTTGTTCTCATTCTAGGTTCTTTGTGCTTGAATTTAAATTCTGGTTAAACAAAATTGAAGTGAGCAGCCTCAATCTGCATCTTTGTGCGCTTAAAACAAGGAAATTTAATGATTCTCTGCTTTTTATTATGGTCTAATTTGACTTGCAGGCGTTACTTAGTCCAGGCTTACTCCTTGCATAGTCCATGACTTGAATACTTTAAGTACACTGAAAGTAAAAAGTTGATTCATTAGATTTGAATTCACACAATACTGTACTCAGAACTTGTTTATGCGCTACTTTTACTTGCAATAATGCATTAAAAACTATGTATTATAATGATATACACGTAGGCATATTGATATTAAAATAATGGCTATTTAGGCACTCTAGGCACAAGTCATGACTAACACAGCAATCTTGTATTTTGAAAACAATTGTTGAAAAACATATAGCCTATGAGATTTTGAACCATGTGTCAGCGTTTCAAGTTGGTTTAATTATGATTTTATGTATAGTTATTAATAATTGATAATAATTTATTATTAATTGTATTGTTATGGGCTGCCTATGGGCATACTAAATAATATTCAATAGGACAGATAAATAACTAGCACTAAAGCAAGCATCAAATGTCTAGCTAATCACTGCCAGGGGACACTCAACTAATTTACCAATGTCTTACTCGCTCTCAGATGACTTAGAAGTAAATCCCTTCTACAATCGTGCTTTGGTAAGCAAAATGATAGGCTTTATTAAACTGATATAAAATTATTTAATTCTCTAATTCTAATAATCAAAATTATGTTATGTCTTGTATCATTATGGATTATGTCATCTGACACTACAAAATTGGGAGTGCAGAACACAAATTACGGGATATTATTATTTCTTTAAGACTATAACCCTTACTCTCTCCAATTTATAGTTTCTGCATTGCACAAATTTTAATTTTCCCTACCTGCAGCAATATTGCAACTGGCTGGATTTATTTCAAATGTCCCATTTGAACTAGATCACTCACTTTTTAATACCTGTGGAAAGAAGAAGTAGTTTTTGTTGTATTTTTCAATTTCAAATGTGAACTGTTACCATTTGACTTGACCTTTGAGTTGCACCCATTTACCCCATAAATATTGCCTTATTTAAGGTATATGCAACTGAAATTTAGACAAGTGGATGGTATTCAAGATTTGTTTACAGGTGGTACTATCAAAAGCCTAGTTATTCACTTTATTTGAGCTAAGTTTTTTTACATAGTAGTAAGTAAAATCTATAACTAGTTATTTATCTGTCAACTCCTCTACAGTTATAGTTTTCCACGCTGAGCAAATGTCCTCCCAATTATTTTTTTTACAGGGTTGGTATCTTTATAGTTTGGATGACTGAGATTATATAGTATAAGCTTGTTACCCACTAGCTAAATGAAAACAGGAACAGAAAGATCCTCTGATAGCATGGTTATAGTTGATTAGGTTTGAATTTAATTCTAAATTTACAATCTAACACAAATAGTAGAAAACAGGTAGAACTGAACTCAAAGAATGGAAACAGGCGGGGGAAACTAAATAAATCACTGAAATGGGCTCGCTGTTTCGTAACTGGCCAATAGCCGTCCACTGCTGCACGAACTGAAAATTGGAAACCTAACATCGTTTGATTGCGGTGAAACTGCTAGTTTTTGCCGAACGTAGTTCGTTTTGTTGGCTTTTTCGGCCAGGTTTTGTGCTTGTGACCGGAGCATTAAAAATTAGCTCATATAACATTGTGATCTACTGTCTTTAGAAAGGATTGATGCCTAGTCACTGATCTATGCCCACTAGTTAGTATAGCCTCCCTTCATTTGGTTATTTCTTGCGGCTCCTCTCAGTTCTGTTACTTTTACCCCAATCTGCGCAGCAGCTTCCTTTTAGCAACCACCAGCTTTCACATGCAGTGGTGTTTAGCAAATCAAAGACTTCGTTTTGCAGTGACCTCGTTGTTATCAAAAGGCCATTCAGATTATTATTTTTAACATTCAACCTCAAGTTTCTGAGCAATTTTTCCTTACATGGGTGTGGTCTTTCTTCTTCAAACCCATCTTTTTTTCCTTCAGAACTTGTGTGGACAATTACTCTGTGCATGCCTTCCAATTTGTTCTCACATTCATTCTGCACAGAGATTAAAGTAAGGTAGTAGCCTAGCAATAGTACATAGAAAGCCACCAGCCACATCATAGCGGTTCTTTGACCTCTTAACTAGGTGGGATTCAAGAATTTTACTAAATCCTCACAACCTATAACTATGTTTTAAATATATACCATTCTCTTTTACCTTTGAGATCTGGGTGCCTATTCATTATTCATCTGCCATTTTTTTGCAATTGAAATATTTTAGTGTGTCAGGCAGACACAAGCAGGCTTGCTGCGGTGGGTTTTTGGTTACGGATGGTGGCCTGTTTGATCATCACCCAAGCTGGTCGTATGCTATTAAAAATATTTATTTCATTGAGAAATGTACTAACCAAATGTGCTAATTAGTGTTTTGAATTTCTTGGTAATGGCAGTCTGTCAGTTTAATCTATTGAGTAGCAAGGGGTGTACATACAATATGTGTGTAATTATCTGGGATAATTTTTTCTAAAGCATGAGTGCTTCTATCTGTTACAATTTAACAGTTTTCACTAAGTGGTTTTACCCACTGAGCTGGTGCTTCAAGTAGTATAGCTTCATAGTTTTGCTGGTGACAAGGTGGAAAGGCACTCCTAAACAGTCATCAACTCATTGTTGACTCATAAATAATTTAGTATACCTTATCGGGTCCCAGCTTTTTCTTTTCATTGTCCTCTGGTTCCTGCAGCTATTGGCTTAGCTAAACTGTTGATTTTTTATATAGGCTTAGGCTACAAGTATACTGTAACCAAGGATTGGAGTAGTGGTTACGTGCTGTAAGGTATAGTGGTTTAATCTTCCCCAATACCCGATTAGGCCTCATCCAAAGCCCGTTAGTTGAGCAGCAGACTTAAATATTCTTCAAATGGTGTAGGAACACATCTCACTTGGCAGTTAGTCTCCTTCATCGTACCATTGATAATTTATCAAGCAAGCATCATTAATTTTGTTGATGTTGATTGATGTGATTTGTTCTTGATGCTTTCAGGTAGAGTAGATAGTTTACACCTACTATGGTTGTGACTCATCCGAGTTCTCAATTTTCTTAGTACAAACAGATGATTCATTATTTGCAAAACGCTGAACGGATATTAGCTTTTCTAGAAAATAGAACTGAGAATATCAAGTGTAAAGGTTATGCACCCACGTTTTACTTTATGCATAACCCTGAGCAGAAATTCTTATGTAAAAAATAGACAGTCCGTGCTTTATGGCACGGTGTGGCGACTTAGTTTTGTCCTGCTGTATCTTGTATTGGCTATTTTGACTGCAATTAGCCTAGTGTTTGGGCTACATCAGCATCGCCTTAGCTACATTTGTATTTTGTTATTTTTGTGTATTTGGGATTTTCTGTTGTAGACCTATAATTACATGGCCTGTTTTGTGCACACTCCCGAGTTTTCAAGTGTCTTTTAGAATTTGTGATAGAAAAAAGTACAGTTTACAGGTGGAATAAGATTATGGCATGAACACAACAATGTTTGGAATGCTCTGTAATGAAGCGCTAAGTACGGCTGTACACCATGTGTGGGCGGAGAGATTCACTTCAGTTTTACTGTTTGCTAACATCTTTTTTTTCTATTAGAACTCCACTGGGTCCTTTGAACTTATGGAAGAAAGTTTCGACTGGGCCCAATTGGCTTCAGCTGCAAACTGCAAAATCTGTGGATCTTACCTGGAGTTCCATTTGGAATTTCATCCACTTGAGTTCCTGAATTCTCAGCAAAAAAGCAATTGGTGCCTTTTTCTACCAGCTGTTTTACTTAATGAAGCTGGTGTAGTCGGGAGTCCTTTAGCGATGCTTTATCATTGTTTTTCATGCAGTTTGATGGGATGAGGCTCTTTGGTGCATTGGAAGTATGTTTCTTGCATAGTTTTTTGCTCTGGCAAGGTTACAGAGAGCTTCCAACTATTTATGTTGTAGTGAAGTTTTGTCCCAAGAATCGGTATCCCTTCTCTTACTATGTAAGGAAGGCTTTTGTGACAGACATTGCAGCCCGAGGTTACCCTCAAGCTAGCAATAGCAGGGGTATTAATTTTCTTTTCAGAGTTGCTTCTCGATCTCTTTTATGAACTGCCACTAACCTTCATCACAAACTTATATTTAGTTGTCCAATGTTTCTAGGAACTTTTAAACCAATATTGTCTGACACCCATCACTACTGACAGGCACAAGTCTCACGTGAAGAACCAGTAATGAAAAATGCCCACCTTGCATTGTTTACAATACTTTGTTGTGCTAAATATTCCATTTCTGGCCTTTTTACATCGCGCTTGTTTTTATTTTTCTTGTCTCAGCTGAAATATATATAAATCATATGTGGTGGCCATCTAACATAATATGGCAATACAAAATTGAGTCCACAATGCCCAAGTTCTACTATTCCTAATTCATAATTAACTACCAAGTTCCGCAGGGTAACTGGTAAAATTTTTAGTCGAGATTCCGGCTTTTGTTCTTTATTGTAATTCGTTTCTAATTGCTTTTAGATTAGCTAAAATGATATTTGTACTTTATTTATATTGGAATTGGAGGACTAGATATATGGTTAAATGTTGATTGTTTATCTAACAATAACTACATTGCCCCTATAATTAAATCATTTGTAATGCCCATTATGACAAAGGTATTAGATACATGTAGCTTAGCAGTAAAATAGAATATTCCCAAGATTAAATGTGGTTCTGAGTGTCTTTTACTTTCCCACTAAACTTTATTAGCTCTGGTTTCTAATATCACATGATTAATTATAGCAGTCGTCACTTTGGCAGTTGATTCACATAGTTTGGTCTTGATCTTTTCAGGTAGAGTAGATAGTCTACAGTCTACACCTATCATGGTGGTTGAGAAACGGTTCTCGGCAACTTATGTTCAATATGTACTTTTGGAATTGGAAAGTTTTGAGTGCCATAAATTTGCATTCATCTATTTGCCACCAACCTTCATTACCAGCTGTTTATTTCTATATTTGCCCTGTTTCCACCAAAACTTATCACTGCAGCCAGACGAAATTCTCATGCGAAGATCCAGTAATGAAAACCACCCACCCTGTATTATTTACCATCTTTTCTCATGCTAATTTTTTCATTTCCAACCTTGTTTACACCCCGCTTTCTTTTCTTTCTCAAGTCTCTCAACTGAAATATAGCAATAATCTGTGGTGTTTGTCTAACATGGCAATAACAAAATTCTACTACTATCACTACATGTAGTTTGTGGTTACTACTGAGTTTTTCTAGTGAATTAGCAGAGTTATTTATTCATCTTTTAGCCAGGATTCTGGCGTTTGCTCTTTGTTGCAATCTGGTTCCCATCGGTATTGGATTAGCTAAATTGATTTTGGTACTTCGTTTTTTGTTGAAATGGAGGACGAAATTAATGGTTAAATAAATTTAAAAGATGGTTGTTTTTACCAAATGCCTCATATGCCACCTTAAGCAATTTCAAAGGCTCTTCCAAAGCCTGCTGTTTATCTTTCTTTAGTTGATTCTTTTTTCTATTTTTAGCTGTTTTTGCTAAACCTTTCTCATAAGCGAGTCTAAGCGCCTCTTTCTCATTGTCACTCTTTTTTCAACCCCTTATCCAATATATCTGCACAGTGTCTGTACATGCATATCCAAGGTGTCTTGATCACCCACAAGAGTGGCACTGAACCTCCAGCAGTTCACTGAGTAGTGATCCGGCTCCATTTACTCACTAAACTGATAGGTATAAGTAGTTTTATGTTTCCTCCTCTCTGAAACAAAACCATGTAGCGGTTTACCATCTCTAGGCCAACCAGTACGCATGTTTGTGTAGCTAGCTATGATGTCATTTTCAACTGCTTCTAATAATTTTTATTCTCTAACGCCATCTCTCCAGCAACATAATTCGCCAAATAAGTCATCACACCTTCCTGTTATTGTGTTATGGGTTGCCTAACTGTTCTTGATGCATTCTGGTAGAGTAGATAGTTCACAGTCTCTAATTAATTTGCGGACTGTCTTCATTGCATATAAGTTTTTTACTCCCAGACCAAAACATGTAGTGTGGTGATGTTCTTTGTAAAACTACTGGATTAGTAATTTTACACCTTCCTGTTATTTTGTTATGGGTAGCCTAAATGTTCTTGATGCTTTCTGGTATTGTAGATAGTTCACAGCTTTTCTGGTTAATCAGCAGAGTCTCTTCTTCATTGCATGTAAATTTTATATATCCAAACCAAAACATGTATTTTGGTAATGTGTTCTTTATGAAACTGCTGGCGAAAGTTTGGTATTGTCGCATCTTGTGGTCTTTGGAAGTTGATTAGTAATTATACACCTTCCTATTATTTCGTTATGGGTAGCCTAAATGTTCTTGATACTTTCTGGTATTGTAGATAGCTCACACTTCTTCTGATTAATCGGCAGAGTGTCAGACTGTCTTTTTCATTGCATATCAATTTTATGCTAAATGTTCTTCTTGATGCCTTCTGGTAGAGTAGACAGTTGATTTTACGTGAATAATTTGCAGTGTCTTCCTCATGGCATGTCCAATCCAAAACATGTATTTTGTTCTTGTTCTCTGATGCTTTCTGGTATTGTAGATAGCTCATACTTCCTCTAATTAATCGGCAGAGTGTCTTCTTCATTGCATGTAAGTTTTTTGCCCAAACCAAAACATGTATTTTGGTAATGTGTTCTTTATGAAACTGCTGGTGAAAGGAAAGTCGGGTATTGTATTAAAGCACAACAAAATAAAGCATCATTGTTCATAATCCCCATTTGACAGAGTTATAAGGTACCTGTAGCTTAGCAATAAAATGGAATATTTCTGAAATTAAATGTGGTTTTGAGTGTCTTTTACTCCTTAGTTGAACCTCAATAGCTATAGTTTCCTGCATCATATCATTAATAATATAGGAGACAAGCATAATTTTTTGCTGTTTGTTCTAATAGTTTGGTCTTGATGCTTTCGGGTAGAGTAGATAGTCTACAGTTCTCATGTTTGTTGAGAAACACCCGAGTCTAGGCAACTTATGTTCAATATACTATTCCTTGAAAAAAATTTATAGACGGAAAGCAATTTGTTCTTGTAATGTTAATATTAAAATCAGTTGGCGCACACAATTGGGGGGGTTCATATCATCTCATGTCAGCAAGTATGTCGTTAAGGTGAGTGGGTTGGTGGGTATATTGAGGTTCATGTACTTGGAACCTTACCGAATTCAGGGGGAAATCATAGAAATATCATTCCCCTGTGTGTAGACTCCGCTGTGACCTCTCGTCCCAAAATCTAGGAACTGCAATCTTAGCCATTCACATTAATCAGCTCCATAGCCATGGTACCATAACACAATGCTTGCCAATAACTCCTGCCATGCTGCAAACTAAAGACAACAATGGGAACGCCGAAAACAGTATAAAATAGTAAATTTTGAATCCGACCAATTTCAGAGAATGGAAATTGTTACAATAGCTTTGGTATCAATTTTGTTTTAACCAACTTGTACCTCTAATTTCGAAAGTGGAGAAATAAAGATTAGATTAGAGAATGGAAGTATGTTGAGAGTTGTTTTCTCAATGAGTCGCAAGCAGTGGGGGTTATTCCCACATACCATAGAAATAGTATGGAAACCATTTAGAACTTGTTAGTAATAATCAATCAGATTATTTCAACTAAAATCACTCAATCAACTGTTTATGTGGTAATCCACTCATGTCATACACTTAACTCTAGTCTGAATTTCGAGGCGTTTAACAGTCAGCCTTAGTATTATGACGCCAAATCAGTGTCATACATTATTATATTGTACTTGCCGGCAACAATTTTACAGGTCAAGAAAACTGAACAATCACATGTACAAGTGTAGTTGTATTCACTACACGGATAAATATGAACTACTCAAGGCAGTGACAACACGCTATTCAGTATTCAGTAATGACAATACTAACTACAAGTTACCCCAAATTATTATTTTCAATTTTAGCTAACTACTCACTAGAATATTCGGAATTAGGATAAATATTACCATTACTTTTTTTTTCTATAACATTTTTGTTTTTAACTCCTATTATTATACTCATATCAAGACAAAGATTAATGTCATTTCCTTTTCTACTCCTATAGATGTAACTCACAATCATTACATTAAAGCTACAATTTTTACCGCTATTCATCAGTTATTATTTTTATCATCCTGGTCTAACTATTGGATCATCTATCCCTGTTAAATAATTCAGCAGGTAATCCCAAATATCCACCGCCGGTGGCATTGCCATGACCTGGCTGGTTTATAGTTATACCACCTGGACACTAGTGTTCAGTTGTTGTCGGACAGCTGCCGCTCAGGCATGCATGTTTTCATTGGTCCTTTGCGGGACTCTGGGCCGCCCTGGTAGTTCCCAGCCTACACCTATGTTGTAGTGTTTCCCGTTTTCTTCGCTGTCACTGTCTCGTCCCCTGTTTCTTTCCTGGGACTGAGGCCTTATGGGCCCCATCCCACTGGTGGGTGGGGTGTCTCCGTCCTGCCTGTAGGTAAAACAATTCTCCTGTCCCTTCCTTTCACTCAATCAACTATGCCAAGAAAGATAACTGCGCGGGTTCTCTAGGAGGTCCGAGTGGTCGAGTAAGTCAGGATATATATATTAAAACAATACTGTGTGTATATGATAAGTTGGGGGCAACTGAAGGACGACCAACAACCTGTATGTCTAAATGAGTAACTCTAAATAATACGGCTAATAACGGCTTACTGGCTCGACAAACAAGTTACTGTGGAGTATAAAGCTGTAATATGACTCTATGGTCTATTCACGTAAATCTCACTGTTATCATTCACAAGGTACCGTTAACAATATCTATTTCAAGACTATTTTAAACTTCTGTTGTACTGGCAGTTGAAGAGCGTTGCTTATTGGTAGTATTGTTGGGTGTTTCGTTCATGCAGGAGTTGCTTCCACTTTTGAGAAGATACCTTCTCTTCTGTAATGTTTATTCTTTTGCCTTGGAGTTCTCTGTTCTGGGGTGTTATTTTGGAGTTATTCTCTCCTGTAAGATAATGTTGATGAAGCTATGTTTGTCATTCTTTACAAATGATAGAATTGCAGTTACAATAATCTTGTTGCGATTTTGTCCTCCACATGTATCACTATATAGGTTTATTTCTTCATACTTTCTCGTATTGTCTTGTAGTGTCAGAACTCTAACAATAGCAGTTGCAATTTCGTTTGTGCCTCGGTCCGACAATAGCAATGTCCAATGTACGTTTGTAGTTCATAAAATGTCAGGTTGTACATATTTAGTTTTCTTTTGTAATGAGTACTGCCGGCAAAAGGGCGTGGTACAATTAAAACCTGTTGTAGGTCGAAGCATACAGCTAAGTTTTTGTCCTCTCTGATTTTATCAGCTGCCATGCTTTTCTGTGCTTGAGCTTATATTCTCATGTGAGCTTGATACATACCTTCTTGTTCTGGAGTGATGCTATCCATTTGCTTTGCTTTTGCATAAATAGCACACATGTCACAAAAAAATTTTTTAGCGGCCTGTGGAAGCTCAAGTCTAACTTTTCATTGAAGACATTTCGGTAATATGATTCACTTGCATGAGTATTGGCTGGATTGTCTAAGGAAAGTTCATGCAGCTCAACACGAGAGGCAATATCCGACCCATGGAGTATGCTTCACGCAAACTTACCAATGCCCAAGTAAAATATGCTCTGGTAGAGAAAGAAGCTCCTGACATAACTTATTATAGAGGGAACGGTTTTACTCTGGTATTGTTAGTTGTTTACTGCTTTGTATTTTTTATCTTTTACATGTATCTAGTATAGTATGGCATCAGTAAAGTTTTCTAAAGATATAGGTGATTTGGTCTTGATATTTTGAGGGGAAAAGTAAATTTACACCTTCCTGTTATTTTGTTGTAAGTAGCCTAAATGTTCTTGGTGCATTCTGGGAGAGTAGATAGTTCACAGTCTCTTTGATTCATTTGCAGACTGTTTTCTTCATTGCATATGAGTTTTTTACGCCCAGACCAAAACATGTGGTTTGGTGATGTTCTTTATGAAACTGCTGGATAAAGTTTGGTATTGTCGCATCTTCATGGTCTTTTGAGGTATTTTAGTAAATTTACACTTTCCTGTTATTTTGTTATGGGTAGCCTAAATGTTCTTGATGCTTTCTGGTATTGTAGATAGCTCACAGCTTTTCTGGTTAATCAGCAGAGTGTCTTCTTCATTGCATGTAAATTTTATATATCCAAACCAAAACATGTATTTTGGTAATGTGTTCTTTATGAAACTGCTGGCGAAAGTTTGGTATTGCCGCATCTTCGTGGTCTATGGAAGTCGGTTAGTAATTTTACACCTTCCTATTATTTTGTTATGGGTACCCTAAATGTTCTTTATGCTTTCTGGTATTGTAGATAGCTCACACCTTTTCTGATTAATCGGCAGTGTCTTCTTCATTGCATGTAAGTTTGATATATCCAAACCAAAACATGTATTTTGGTGATGTGTTCATTATGAAACTGCTGGCGAAAGTTTGGTATTGCCGCATCTTCGTGGTCTATGGAAGTGGGTTAGTAATTTTACACCTTCCTATTATTTTGTTATGGGTACCCTAAATGTTCTTGATGCTTTCTGGTATTGTAGATAGCTCACACTTTCTCTGATTAATCGGCAGAGTGTCTTCTTCATTGCATGTAAGTTTTATGCCCAAACCAAAACATGTATTTTGGGAATGTGTTCTTTATGAAACTGCCGGTGAAAGGAAAGTCGGGTATTGTATTAGAGCACAACAAAATAGAGCATCATCATCGTTCATAATCCCACTTTGACAGAGTTATGAGATACCTGTAGCTTAGCAGTAAAATAGAGTATCCCTGAAATTAAATGTGGTTCTGAATATTTTTTACTCCCTGGTTGAACCTCAGTAGCTATAGTTTCTGGCATCATATCATTAATAATATAGGAGACAAACGTCGTTTTTCGCGGTTTATTCAAATAGTTTGGTCTTGATGCTTTCAGGTAGAGTAGATAGTCTACAGTTCTCATGTTTGTTGAGAAATATTCAAGTTCTCAGCAGTTTATGTTCAATATACTGTACTTTTGGGATGAAAATGTTTTGAGTACCTTAAACTTGCATTTATCTGTTTGCCTCATCGATGTTTTGCGCTTAGAAGCTTGAATACCAACTCATCAACTGAAAATCATCCAATTAAAATTTAGATCGAAAAATTTGTTGGCGTTGTTGCTGAATTTCTAACATCACAGTCATGTTCGATGACCTCCATCTTTAAAGTTTATTAACGGATGTCACCATTGACACTGAGAACATGGCTCCCTAATTATAAAGTAAACTCCAGTTACTTGTTTATAGCTCTATATTTTATTTTTAATCTGTATAGTATGGCATCAGTTGAATTGTATACACGTGTAGGTGGTTTGGTCTCGATATTTTAAGGGAGATTAGGAATTATACACCTTCCTGTTTTTTTGTTATGGGTGACCTAAATGTTCTTGATGCATTCTGGTATTGTAGATAGCTTACAGTTCCGCTGATTAATTTGTAGTGTCTTCTTCATGGTTTGTAAGTTTTTTATGTCCAAACCAAGGTGAGAGTTTGGTATTGTTACCGGTCCTTATCTTACAATTTTTAAAGAAATGCCAATTTTATCAAATAAAGACTCCCACGATTTGTGAGATGTCTAACACTCTGCAGTTTGACCTTGTTGCTTTTTGGTAGATGGGTTAGTTTACAGTTTCCCAATAGAAAAGTGCGGTACCAGGCGTCAAGCAAGAAACATATTGGCTGTTGTGATCAAATAGTGTAAGTGCACTGTATGCATGGAGAGCTCAGATTTTTGTTTATCACTTGTTTTGGCGATCAACACAACCAGTAGTGCACTGAAATGTGGGTTCAACCAGACGTTACTATTTACTTGGTGAAAATCTCACAATTACAAACCTTGTGAACTTCCCAAAATGGAAACCAGATCGATAGTTAACCTTACTCAACTCTAAATTTCCTGAATATAGGTGATCTCCTTTCGTTGTACCACAACAGTTTTATGGTGTGTAGCCCATGTCCACTATTTTGTAGCGCTGTTGCACAAGAAAGAATTTCAGTATTCAGGCGGCTCATTTTGGAATGTGTAGACCTACTTGATTCTTCAATATGAGTTGGGCTATTCTAGGCGGTGTGTTGTGTCGGTGTGTTGTGTCGGTGTGTTGTGTCGACTTCGACATTCAATAGGTTATCATAATATTACCATAATTATTTAGATAGAAAGGTAAATGTTCCAATGATTGTTGACTGCTGACATCATGGCTGTACTTTTTTGTTCTATTTCCATACTCTGCAATAACACTAAAATTTGTGAATGTTCACTCTAAATAACATTGTTCAACTTTTTTCATAATTATACTGTTCAGATCAGGACCTAAAATGCAGGAGGTATTGTGTGCTAAATTCAATCCTATGCATTCAGTTCCTGTTCACATTCCTGTGATCACACCAGATTACCCCACACATGAGATGAAGACCAATGTTGTATAACTAGGAGAAAGCTTCATTGCTATAGGCTCTGCTGGGTATTTCCCAGCATTCCATTGTTATTAGTGGCTGAACGGAGGCCTTTGCTTTTACTTTTACTCAGCATAGCAAATTAGCGTAACAATGATGCTGTTCATAGTTCTAGCATTTTGAACCACTGTGCATAGGTTTGTGGATGTCAATGTGCTTGTCATCAATGGCCCCAATACAATGGGGAAAGATTCATCTCTCAAACCTCAAAGCATCAACTGCTAGTTATGTTGAAGCTAGCCAATCTTGCTTGTTTGAAGCTCACCAGCTAACTTTATTAATCCAACATACAACATATCACACAATTACAGCTTTGTTATTCTATATTCTATGCTAAGCATGTAAACAACAAAAAACTGACAACACTTAATAATTCCTTTCAACACTCCCACATCGTGGCCGCAAAAGTTTTATAACTAGCCAAATCACTTTTTTAACAATTTTGAAATGTGTGCATTTAATTGATGCTGTTGGACTATATGTATGTATGGTGATTATCCAACAATTGTCTTTTCAGTGGTATAAAAAGTTATGCAGAACTGTTACATGTGAGTTCCAGTGCTGTTAAGTTCAGTCCAAAAGTGTAACATGTCTTGTCACTTTCAACATTTTTGCGCTAAGTCCAAGTGTCAATGTGCCACAGTGCAACTGTAATTTTGCTGGTGCACTATGATTGTATAGAGCACCTGTTATTATTCCAGTCAGTAATATAGATATTTAGGTTCTAAGCTACATTTTAGTGGTATGTGTTTTGCCACCTATAAACCCCAGCAACTGTCCACATATTCCTAGTGAATATTTCTAGTGCATGTTCTAGGTACTTCAGGTTTCACTAATCTGTTATTGGGGTTACATTTGCTTTAGAACAAACAAGCATACCTGCAACAGGTTCTCTGTAATGGAAGCATATTATGTGTTCCCACAATCAACACTCTGCCACCATTTGCTTCCACTGATAGATTCCTAGGTACGTATCAACACTCCATTATTAGGTAATATACACTACGTGCAGAACACTAAGTTTTTATATTGGACATGAAGTTCAACATGGAATTACTAGCTTAACAAGAGTTTTATGCTGTATTGTTTCATATTTATACCTGCTTCACTTATAATTTAGGATTATGATTTTTAGTTTCTATTTTAGATTTACATATCCTGAAACCATCCCGCCTGTACAAAGGGTAAGAAGCAATCTTGTATAGTAGATTACTTACCAAACACTAGTTAATAATTTTGGGTCAAAGATTTATTCATCTGCAGTCTCATATTATTTTTTCCCAATGGGTCTGTTGATTGTGCTTACTTGTGCAAACACATGAAAGTGGTTATTGTTTTCTACCATGTGGAATGAGCAATGGGCTAGTAGCAAGCACTTTAACTGACATGCCTGCCTACTGAGTCTGCCTTTCATATAGACAAAGCTCACTCAGCATTCATCATTTTCACTGTTCACACTAGTACAAGGGTATCAACAATTAACCACATTTTAAGATTACATAACAAATACCTGTATCTACAGTGAATACTCGACCATTTGGTGTAATGCCAACGGAGAGCATCAGTCAGTCAGTTGGGATGAAAGCAAGCTTACATTGACAGTGCTCTATGCAGGTACACCATACATGGTCAACATCAAGCATTATCACATTACTTGTAGACTAATGCACCTCTTAATAATAAAATTATAAATATGTGGTGTGATGCCTAGAATTATGTGGATGCCTATCATAATATAAACATTTGGTTTGAATAGCAAGATAAGTATACAGTTTAAGTAGATTGTATAATTGTAGACCTTCGTTTGTCACTGACACCTTCTTTATTTAAACTTAGGGAATGAGAACACAGTGGACATACTCTACAGTGAGACGGCATATATCCAGGTAACCGACATATTCTAAACTCCAAACAGCTTCAGTGAAAGATAATGTAGGTGTAGCAGGAACCCACTATAAGAGAAAGCTTCAACTGGTGGTATAGTACCCCCCCCCCCCACCTCTTTCACATGTAGCTTTGGCTCTACAAGTAGCCCTATTAAAATGTAGTTCAGCTTATAGGTCTAAGATTGGGTTTCCAACTGAGACTTTTGTAATCATAACACTGAGAATTATTAGAAGGATTGACTACATGGACAGAAGTGCGAGCTGGAACCTGAATTCTAACTACATCTACACTGTATAAGAATAATTATTTGACTGCAACAGCTTGGAAGATAAAATAAAATACAAATAAGGGCTTACAGTGATGTTCAAAATAGTTGGGACACTCTAATGTAGTAGCTAAATTTCTAATTCACTTTTAGTTGTGCCATTACATCAAGTGTTGTCCATCAAATGGTATAAATATATATATTAATTGAATCCTCTAACTCTGAGGAACCCATTTATGAAGTTGTGTCGGAGTTATTTCTCATCTCTTGAACTGTGTTAGCTACAAACATACGATACCTGCTTTCGATATAGCCGAGCATAATAGAGGAATCTGTCCAGAAGTATTCCTGGTCAACCTTGAGACTTAGTTCTGCTTTGAGAGTGGTGCTGGATTGACTGCTTCTACAGCTGCCTATAACTCTAAACGAGGCACTGTAACTGGCTACTTGCTACTACTCTAGATTTAGCAATTAGTAGAGCTGTGTGAACTTCAATTTTGCTGTTGACAAAACTTATATATGAGCATGCTCCATATCCTTTAAGACTAGCGTCACTAAAGTGATGCAATTCGGTTTGTGTGATGTCCCCAAAATCTTTTGGTGCAATACATCTTCTGATCTTTGCTGTCTCAAGATTGTTTAGTTCCTTGATCCAGTTTTCCCATTCGGTTTGTAGCATTGATGAAACATTGGCATCCCAGTCTCCTTTTTCCTGACATAGTTTTTGTGACAGACACTTTCCCATGAACGTAAAGGGGGAGAGTAATCCTAGTGGATCGTATAGCTGTGATACTAATAATATGCCTCATCTAGTAGGTGGCATCACCTTCAGGTTGTCGTGGAACCTAATAGAATCAGTGTCAACAGAGCACTCTAAGCCCAGCGTTCTTTTGTTTGGCAGTTTATCATGGAATAGGTCAAGGTTCTGGGTTTCTTTGACTCTTTCTGATACCGGGATGTCGGCTAGTAAGTGGGCGTCATTGCTGACAAACTTGTGTAGACTTAGATTGGCTTTAGCGCAGATTTATGTAGTATCTCTTAACGAGGTTTTAGCTTCTGTTAATGAATCGACACTTGTGATTCCATCAAAACCACGTGCTTTTAGGATGCTTGAATATCGAATGAATACTGGCACAGCGATCCGGTTCGATAACACCGAACTACACCGAACCATCGTTATATCGTTTAGGCACTATCAAACGGTACAATTCGAAGCAACTAAAAAAGACGATATCCAACACTGACAAGTTTCACACCGCAAACCGCTTGAAGCTGAAATATCGTGCAGCACTATATTACAGTATACACTTGGTAGCTAATGCTTAGCCTAATACTTTGATCATAAGTATTTCACTTTGTTCACAGGGTGCAAAGTACACAGTGCTGCTTATCGATAGACCTCTCAATGTGAATAAATACCAGGTAACTACTATGTTATAGAGAAATTTGTTACTGTTGGTGGTAAAAGCACTAATTGCATTAGGCTGTTATATTTGTGTTAGAATTCTTTAGATGGATATCACCTTTGTTTAATGCATCAGGTTTGGTGGTTTGACATTGTATATGAGCATAGTTCTCTGTGCATATTTGGAAGATTGGACCTCTAGACTCATTTGCATTATACCCTACATTCAGGTGAAGACCGTCTCTGCCCCCTCCAGTCGTAGTCTGCAGGTGGCCAAACTGGACATTGATCAGACAAGCTGTGAAGGCATTGAGTACTTCCTCAAACAGATCAGTTTCCTGGTAAGCTGGACCCAATGCTGTCTTGGTCTGGGATTGCATAAGTTGAATCTCCCAACTACGATTAAGTTGCTTGAGATTCCCAGTGAACCAATTGCTATCCACTGGTAATAATTGATATAAATGGTATTCTCGAAATATTTTTATCAATCCCCTGCTGTGAACTGTCACTTAGCAAGGGTCCTTTACTGTTTATTCGTTGCTATGTGTCCATACTCCAATGCCCTACCATGACTGTACTCATCACGTAGGGTATTACTTGAAATTAGGGACCCTCTGTAGCGTTGACTCTCCTCTGCTTGTGTTGGTCTAGAATCTGCCAGCTCTGGACAAGGATATACAGCAGTTCAAGTCTACCTATCTAGTCATTCCATCCTTCCTCTCTGACGCAGCACACAAACTTCAGTCTTTAGCCAAAAAGCACAGGGATACGTCACTCAGTATTAGGGAGGGCAGACACTTGGACTCTGCTCTGCTAAGGTATGGATAGATAGAATTTGTGTGTGGTGTTAGGGGTGGCTAAACTCACACCCCTCACTTCTTACCATTTGTGGCATATTCTTACCTACTTTTTGCTCATATTACCTCGTGTAACCTAACATAGTAACAGTGTACATGTATCTTTGATACCACAGCATCCCTTCCTACTCATCGTATTACTGGTGCAAGGTCCAGGTGTTAATTGATCACCTTGGTTACCGCACACTCCATAGTATGTTACCTTGGTTACCGCACACTCCATAGTATGTTACTTTGGTTACCACACACTCCATAGTATGTTACCTTGGTTACCGCACACTCCGTAGTATGTTACCTTGGTTACCGCACACTCCCTAGTACGTTACCTGGGTTACCGCACACTCTATAGTACGTTACCTTGGTTAGTAGACACTTCATAGCACATTACCTTGGTTACCGCACACTCCATAGGTAAGGCAATGGTGTCTATTTATATTGCAGCTACATACATCAGAGAACATTTGAGCATATTTATCCTCATGTCAAAGAGTTGAAGATAGAAGAAGAGAACAAGTTCCAGAAACAGCGTTCCTTGATGCAGGTACCTCCATTACAATGCACACAGTGCAGTGCAGTACAATATACACAGTGCAGTACAATATACACAGTGCAGTACAATATACACAGTGCAGTACAATATACACAGTACACAAAGTGCAATACAAGATACACGCTACAGTACAAGCTGTTATAGTACATGATGTATAATCATGTAAATTAATTATGCGGCATTATTTATGCCCTCATGTTCAACGCAGCACTAGCTTGCAAACAGTAATAATTATTTTGAGATTTGTTAACAATACATTACACAACCGGAATTATCATTAACAGAGTGTCTGGTTTCCATATATATAATATGTGCTAACTCTGTAGTACCAACATACTGTAGCCAGAGCAGGATTGCAGAGACGGCCCTTCCTTCTCATGGGTGTCAGAGTTAGCCAAGGCTCGCAGTCCTCTACGGATTATGTCTGTGTTTAAACTAGCCTTAGTAAGTATCTACTTGTCTGTGTAAGTGTTTGTGTATATATAATATAATATATTATATTATACACACAAGTGTAGTTACATACCACTTAGTGTAGAGGCTCTAAATATTACTTACATGATGTGTATCTTAGTAGAATGTGACTGGTGGCATTGAGTGGCTTTATCTTCACTTCTCAACTGCAGTGTTAGAGGTGAACCATGTGAGGTGTGTACACACTACACTCCATATTTGAGGGTGTGTCTCACCTTAATGGGGTCACTTAGAATAATAAACTGTACATTTCTGGCCAGTCAATAGCCTATGTATTGGCATGAAACAATTGCAGTCTCATGTCTGCCATCTTACTTGCTAGTGGAACTAGTTATAAAGTGAGGGTACACACTTACTGACGGTGTACTCAATGTACATGAAGTAGGTGTTGACCCTCACATCTAACACTGCTTCTGTATACATTACAGCATCTACTTTGCAGTATAGTAAGTAGTATTAGCAATGGTGGACATTACAATGTGGTAATGGTTAGTATTTAGTAGTAGCAGTGGTGGTAGTAGTAGTAGCAGTAGCAGTGGTGGTAGCGGTAGTAATAGTAGTAGTAGCAGCAGTAGTAGTAGTGTGGTGAGTAGTGGTAGTAGAATAGCAAGCAGTAGCATGCCCTAAATGCAATGAAGTACAGCAGGCAGAGTGTTTACTATTTACACATCAGCTAACATCACTGCTGCTAACTATCATCATTATTGATTGTTCATCATCTACATCATCTACATGTATAATAAAAAAACAACTATTCAAAGTAGTAGCCTTAGTGCTCATTGTATTGCTATGTTTTAGGATGAAATATGTGCTGCTAATGTATTGGGTGCAGAATCTACCAAAGGTTAGTGCATATAATAATTATAGTAAACACTTTGCTAAAGCTATGCTAATTACAACACAACATATTATATAGTTGTTATTGTTATGCATGTGTATAAAAGTACTGCACTGTGTATTACAGCTCCCCTGTCCAGTGATGATCTTATTCCACTGCTGGTAAGTAGTGTATTATACTACTACTACACTGTCACTACCACTACACTGTCACTACCACTACACTGTCACTACCACTATGCTGTCACTACCACTACGCTGTCACTACCACTACACTGTCACTATCACTACGCTGTCACTACCACTACGCTGTCACTATCACTACGCTGTCACTACCACTACGCTGTCACTACCACTACACTGTCACTATCACTACACTGTCACTACCACTACACTGCCACTACCACTACACTGTCACTACCACTACACTGTCACTACCACTACACTGTCACTACCACTACACTATCACTACACTGTCACTACCACTACGCTGTCACTACCACTACGCTGTCACTACCACTACACTGTCACTACCACTACACTGTCACTACCACTATACTATCACTACGCTGTCACTACCACTACGCTGTCTCTACCACTACACTGTCACTACCACTACGCTGTCACTACCACTACACCGTCACTATCACTACACTGTCACTACCACTACACTGCCACTACCGCTACGCTGTCACTACCACTACACTGTCACTATCACTACACTGTCACTACCACTACGCTGCCACTACCACTACACTGTCACTACCACTACACTGTCACTACCACTACACTGTCACTACCACTACACTGTCACTACCACTACACTGTCACTACTACTACGCTGTCACTACCACTACGCTGTCACTACCACTACACTGTCACTACCACTACACTGTCACTACCACTACGCTGTCACTACCACTGCTCTGTCACTACCACTACACTGTCACTACCACTACACTGTCACTACCACTACACTGTCACTATCACTACGCTGTCACTACCACTACGCTGTCACTACCACTACACTGTCACTATCACTACACTGTTACTATCACTACACTGTTACTACCACTACGCTGCCACTACCACTACGCTGTCACTACCACTACGCTGTCACTACCACTACACTGTCACTACCACTAACTAACTACGCTGTCACTACCACTACACTGTCACTACCACTACACTGTCACTACCACTACACTGTCACTACCACTACACTGTCACTACCACTACACTATCACTACCACTACACTGTCACTACCACTATGCTGTCACTACCACTACACTGTCACTACCACTACACTGTCACTACCATTACACTGTCACTACTACTACGCTGTCACTACTACTACGCTGTCACTACCACTACGCTGTCACTACCACTACACTGTCACTACCACTACACTGTCACTACCACTACCACTACGCTGTCACTACCACTACGCTGGCCTGTCATTACTACTACACTGTCACTACTACTACACTGTCACTATCACTACACTGTCACTAACACTACACTGTCACTACTACTACACTGTCACTACCACTACACTGTCACTACCACTACACTGTCACTGCCACTAGATATATAAAACAAAGAAACTCATTTTAGTATGTATTTTGTACCTAAACGTGGTAATAGCATACTTTCAAGTAGCCCAAAGTTCACATCTCCTAAAGCTTTTTTGTACTGTCTTACTTGTATATGTTTTAATACAGATTGGTGCACTGCTCTCTGTGGAGGGGTTAAACCTACCGTCCCTTCTCCATTTCACACAGATATTTGGGGACACTCTACTAGACTTCCATGATGCCCTCGAGTAAGACATCACACAATCTTACCATAAGTCTAGGTTATAATTGTACATTCTGGCATACTATGTTGAAAGAATTAGAGTTGCCTGCTCACATCGTGCCATAAACTAAAGGAGATCAGGGGCAACGACTCCAATTTAACTTGACATGATGCAAGTACATGTATGTGCATAAGATTATGCTGTAGTGCTATACATTGTATGTCTTGGTAATCTTTCTGGACATAATGGTAACTTGTAAAGCTGTGACTTATAATACATTACCTTGCTGGTGTTGGGCGTACTGGTACAGTACAACTGGGCTTAGTGGTACAACTGGGCTTAGTAGTACAACTGGGCTTAGTGGTAATAGGCAGTTTATGAAACTGTTTATGACATAAGAGTTATAATATTTTCCATGGTGCCTAGGTGATTTCACACCTTCACCCATTCTGAACTTCATTATAACTATCATTATCATTCGTACAAATATAATTTACATGTAGGACCTGCGCTGTTTATGTTTTATGCATGTGTAGATACTCAATACACTGACTGTTATTGTTTACTAACAGGTTCTCATTGGCTACTTTTACTGCTGCCTTCCAATACATCATAGACTATAAGCCAGATTCTTCAATGAAGTTCATACCTCCACGTATTGACTATAACAAGGTACACGTATATAATTATTGTCATGTTCTTTGATGGAAACAGGTATTTCAATAATACTGGTTACTTCACTCATTTACTTACTTTCATTATTGTTTATATTTTGTGTTATTGTACCTGAATCGAACCAACACAGCTCTATAGGTAGATCATGCAATCTTCATTAGGCCATTACCTACATGTAGTTTGCTGCATAATGGGAACCCAATAGCTTATTTTAGAGTTGTGTGCTCTCTAGTCACCAATTATCATGAGTAGGCAACTACAAGTCTCCTAAAACCTGTAGTGTTTGGCCTGCAGAGGTACGCACTTTGATTCATTGAGACAGAAACTATCCAGTTTACTATCTTTCAGCATGGTCAGAAAGAGGGTAGGGTTTCTGCCTCCACTGCAGCTGCTAGCTCGCTTCGCTCAAGTGTCCTGCCCGAATGCAGTCGACCTTTTAGGTACAGTTCTCTCACTGGTGACCCCAATACAGTGCTGGACCGATATGAAATGTTAGCAATACTGACCCAAGCAGGTCTCTATAGTTGAACATCACCATTGATATCTTTACAGGCTGACCTCCCTACATTGATCTCTCCATGAATTGCTCAATATAATGAATCAACTGGTGCTAATAGTTGTTACAACTTACTGTGTATTTAATTGTAGTTTCTAATTATTATACATGATTGTATACGCTGATGTTGGAAATGAATGATGATATTATTTGGTTTATTTTGGCAGAACTTAAATTTAATTGAACATGTTGATAGCATAGATGTAGATGTAGCCTTAGATACTATATTAGTTATAATAAAGAATATAAGACAGCCAACCACTTCTTTACCAAACCATCACAACATGTCAGCCAACACAGGGCAAGATCTGCACTCAGTTTCTAAGCAACAAAAATATAGAATGAAAATCTGATGAGTATTTGAATTGTCAGTTAGTTTACAAAAAGCTTACAATGTACACACATGGTCCAAATTGGAAACAAAAATTGTACAAAAAAATAACAACATGAAAACAATGTGTAGAAAGAATAATATTATATAGGTATCTTCTTCACAACTAATACAGTATACTTCTTACCTGTTTCAGGAAGATACAAAATTGGCAGTGGGGGCTGGTTAGTGCTAGTAATTTAATTAAGTACAGGATTATAATGTACAAATATATCACAATATTGCTCTGTAATTACCTCCCCATTAACATGTGACTACAACACACTAAGTGCCTGGGAGAGGGGCATAAGCACATAGTATAGGCCTAATAATAATAAATATATAATATAATATATATATACAGGTTAAATAAAGCTAAAAGATAACTTATTTGAAGCAAAAAGCTGTTAAACACCTACTATGCAACACTCTCCCTCATATTGTCAAATTGTTCCTGAGTGAGGCTAGGTGATTGCGGTGCTTTTTCCTCTGTAACATCTTCATGTATTATGAATGACTGCTCACACTCATCCTCTGAACATGTAGAACCCTCAGCAGATTGCCTTCGTTTGTTTTTCAAGCTATATAGACTATATTCATCGCCTCCCATATCCGAGAGCTCCGGTTCCTCTATACTGATGATTGGTTGGGAAGAAGGGTCTGCAGAGTATAGCTCATCCTCATCTTCGCTGTCACTCAAGTCCGGGAGATTGAGTATGTTTCTGGGATTCACAGTGATCCTGACACTGCACTCCGACCCTTTGTATGTACCAGTAGAGCTTCTCTTTGACCTTGTTGATTGTAAACTATCACTACGTGAACAGCGCTTTTGAAAGTCTCGTTCACTAAGGAATTGTTCTGGGCTCGTATTAATAGCATGCTCCTCGAGTGTATTTCTGTTAAGCCACACCCACCCATTGTCAACTTTTTCGCTGCCGTCTGTACCTTTAGCAATAGTGCCTGTGCCATCTCTCTTCATCTTCTGCTGCCTATACGTGTACACCAAACAGTTAGTCACAAACACGGAGGCCACAACTCCAAGTACACCCATCAGTACAAACATTCCCGTCTCCAAAGGAGTCATGCCTCCTGCCTGCTCATCATTAAGTGGGTCCGCCCGCACCTCGTCTGTCTTGCTCACTGTTGGTTCATATGTGTTCACCTTCTTTGACTTTCCTTTCAATACTAACTTGTTGGATATTGGTTTCGGTTTTCCTTTAGGAAACAGAAATGATTTACGTGGCTCAGTCTTGTGCGCAGCGTCGTTGACTAATAGCTCTGCGGGTTTAGATACGTGTGAATCTATATGAGTATAGCCCACAGCTAAGTGTCGCGTAGATTTCTTCTGGCAAGCTGAATCCATGCGAAGGGTAAACTTGAGGGTACCTCTACCACTGCCTACTGCCCTCACTTTAATGTACCTGTAACATAGCACACAGTTGGCAATAATGAGATGTGCATCAACCCTGGAATCTCTTTGATGACCCTCAGCTATTTCTAGTATGAAGTATCAAGCTACTATCTAATAGTTTTCACAAACAAGAGTCAGGATGACATACTTTTATATTATACCCATTATGTCTGCTTTGTTCTTATTATACAACTAAGGTTATATAACAGATTCATTGATTGATATGTTTTTGATCATCTTGGAATGTCCAAATCACTCTAAAATGGGTTGCCATGTTATAAGCACAAATGTGAAGGGGGATAACTCTCAAGGACAAATCTAGGTCAAAGGTAGTTAGTGATATTATAGCTGGGTGTACAATTATTTAGGTGTGTTGCTAATAGTCCTGAATAAATATGAGTGTGGCAAGCACATTATACTACTAAACAGACTGACGTGTACACAATCACATAAAACATGCCTAAAGTACACCAAGGCTCAAAGTCATCAAGAATCAATATAACAGTTATAGTGAGTGTATGCCTACTAGCTCGCTGTTATGCTATCACCACTATTACTACCTTATGCATCTAAAAATTAATTTGAATATAACTGAAACCTGTCTTCAGCTTTGAGTAGCCTGAATTTGATTGTATCCCTCACCTGTTAGAGTAGTCGTCGGGAGGCAAGGCTAATATTGTAGGTGTCTCAGTCTGAATGTCCACACTGTAACTTCCCCTCCTGAAGGAGGACAGCGGCACAACTTTACCATCTGTGAAATGTACCCACAACTCCAACATCCCTTTCTACAATACATACACAGTAGTTAGTACACAATCGGCGGTGTGTTCATGGAGTTGTTCCCCCACACCTAATTATTAATGCATGATGAGACAACTCTATCAAATTTGTAACTAAAATTGTATCTTTATATCATTGTGTACACAGTATCTTTTAGACAATGAATGAAATATGTATATTATAATAATTATAGTACAACTAGTGTCACATAACGCTCTTTATTAGTTTTCATTACATGGAGACAACATCAATTACAATTAACATGTTTGTATTGGACCTACAAGGTATAATTATACCTTGTAGGTCTAATACAAACATGTAAATTGTAAATTATGTTATAACATCAATTATGCAATGGGAGCAAGACTAATAATATAACAGCTACTGCAACCAGCTGTGAAACACTCGCTCTTAGAGCAGATGCTGCCTGCCCTAACCTTATCAAACAGAAAGACTGCAAGTAAAGCTAACTAGTAACACTGACTAGAACAATAGGGCCCTGTGAAGCAAATAATATACATATGACTGCACCCATATTCTACCTGATATATCATACTCTAAATGTGTTGATATAATGTGTGATATATAAAATGTACTGTGCATCCAATATGAAGCTGGTTATAATAATATATTGACTATCAAACCAATACACAGAGTCTGGCTAATATTTCAACCAAGATTGCCTTATTAATACACATGTACAAGTGATATGTATATTGCAGTAACACCATTTAGTAGCTGGAATCATATTGCTATGCAGTACGCATATATAATTTCACATGTATATTATATCAAATACAGTCAGTACAGGAAACATCTATGGTAACACAACACCAAGCAGCCAGTTCTAGAGGCACTCAGTAAATCCATATAACTGACTAATGCACTCACTGCATATAATATTATACTATAATAATTACAACTTATACACATTAGCTATCATGCTTGTGTACATTATAATAATATACAATAGAGAACACAGTACAGTGCACATGATTTTATATACAAGTACATTATATGTATATAATTTAAATATTGAATTATTGGATAGACTGAGTCTGGTGTTACATCAGCAGCAGTCTATGTATTGATTGTAGTATGGTGAAGTGCTGAAAGGAGTGGAGAGAGTGGAGTGCTATAACAGCTTGGTCTGTATAACATTTTTACAACTACAGTACACATGTGTGGACTGTAACATACTGTATAATATGTAAATCCAACCCTGGCTTTCTCCCAACCAGTAGTTAACTACATGTTTGTTTAAAACTCTTAGTACTAGAGTAGCAGAGTATATGGGTTATGTCTAGGTGGAGTAGAGTACAAGTAGCAAATGATATGCTCAGGAATATATAAATAAATCCAGTTTCCCTCAGTAAATATGAAATAGAAGAACACACTAGTTGGAATGATTTAAATTCAATAAATCAACAACCATGCCTGTACACAAGTGAAATTTTCCTACTTGATTTTTTCAAATTCCAGGAGAGAATCTTACTTTCATCCAAAATATACATCTAAGATATGAAAGAGTAGCTGTCAATATCATAACTCTACTTACAATCAAATGATTACGGAATCTCAATAAAGTATTCCCTTGGGGAATAATGCACCAAAAATTAATAACAATAACAATGATTAATACAGAAATATCAAAACATAATGGAAGAAATCTATAAATTTATATCCTTGAGCTATCAACTCATCTAGCTCCATTATTTTTGGTAATTCTCGTTGCTTGGCAACAGAGTGTTTGAAGTGAAGTCATTTATCAGTAGTGGAAGGCTATAAAATAGATTGACTAACTTGGATTATTACAGCTTTCACCCAGAAAATGGTTCACTGCTCAGGGTGCATCAGGTAATAAAACATGAAAGGATAATTTAATGCAGAAACTATTCCAGGAATGAGAGAACATAAGCTGTTTGATATACACTGATAAGTTAATTATTTAATTCTCACCAGATCTGCACTGTTACAAATTTTAAATTAAAAATCAAATCGCAGTCAATCGTAAGCTGTTAATGTGCTTGTCTTTCTTTTCTCTTTGTTTTGCTTTTATTTCTTTTTTCAGTTACTGTCATGCATTTAGAAAATGTGCCTTATATGATAAACCTCTGACTATGAATTCACCTTATATGCTCCCAAAATACCAACACACAATGTAGATAGGAGTTAATAACTCCCAAAATTCTAAAAGTTGCAATGAGACTTTTTGTCCAAAATGGCTCTCTAAACACCTCTGCTGCCAAATACCCAATTTCCTTTAGTATAAGAATAATAATCAAGTAAACAGTGTTGTTGTTCTCAAGACCAAACTAGTAAGGAAGAGAACCATTGGCTCATGACGAGAAGGGATGTGGTGAGATGGAGTGTATGATAATCAGATGTTTATAATGTGAGACCCATGTTTCTGTATAGCACCTGTATAGCACCTGATGGTGGCAGATAAACGTAAGCTATGAGCAATCACACCACAACTTCTGCTGATGATTATTTCAGTTGGCAAAAAATAACTCAAGACTAAATAGATAAAAACTGAGCAATTAGCACAAGAGTTTAGATGTTTATCAGTAAAGCAAGATTTATCTATTTCTCTTTTCATTCACACAGTTTGGACACTGCTGAACTTGGAGTGGGTTACCTTCCCAGGTGGCCTAAACTCCTCATAAATCAATTTTTGGCTGTTTAGAAAACCCATCAAAACTGAAATTTTGTGGTAAACTGAACTATACATAAATACTAGTATGTCCATAAACTGGTAGCTACTTCATATTATAAGTCTACTGCACAAATACTACCAGTTAGCAAGGTACCAGCTAACTATCTTTCCTACCACCAGTACGGTGTCTATTTTTCCTACCACCAGTTCAGTGTCTACCATTACTAGTGCTGCCTAAAGACTACAACTAATACTAAGAACTAGAACTACTAGTAGCACTGCTAGTAACTCATTGCTAGTAACTCACTACTAGTACTACTAGTAGCACTAGTAGCTCTGCTAGTAACTCACTGCTAGTTTATCCGAAAGGTCTCTCTCGTAGTTGAAGGAAGCCATGAGGAGTCCCTGCTCGTCACTTTTACTCACTACTATACTCATATCACTCACAAAGTTACCGCTCACTCTGTCCACCTCCACCTTACTAGTCGCGACCTTGACCTCCGTCGCAGCCAGTGTTGCCCCTCTTCTACTCACCACCTGAGATGATAAATAGAATAGTTTTTACAATGTATATAAAATATACATAATATCTAAGGGGCGGGGAGGGGGCTAGTCTACAAGTACATCTAAGCTCATTACTTCCAATGAAGAGCTACTCCTCTCGACATTAGCTGAGTGCACGCTGTTCTGACCAATACAGTGTGAGAAATATAAGAATATTTCTTGGGAAAAATGGCACTCGAAATGTAGTTTATAAAAGCTCCTGGAATAGTTACTGTTAGGCCTATATAATACATAACATAACTTGTCTAGCGAATGTATGAAATACCCCTGCCCCCCCCCCCCCCCCAATTGTTTTATAGTGTAATACCTTATCAACTCCTCGTGTGAAGTAGAGGGGGCGACGAATCAAACAATACTAAAGTGATTTATCTTACAGTCTGACTACCAAAATAACAGACAATTTGTTATCAGCACCAAATGTTTATAATTTTGAAGACCGTTTTATCGAGTAAGTGTGCTCAGTTGTAAGGTTTGGTTATCTCGGAGCACTTAATAAGCCCCCCAGTGTGCCCCGGAAACGCCAGTGCTAGATAGAATACGGTTATCTAATCACCTCGCAGCAGTAGAATCAGTCAGCTACCCTCATGTCTGTTACTAACAGCCCTACTGCCAGTTTATGAACTATAAATCATTACACAGTTTGTATGTTAGTACAATGCAGATAGGGAATAAATCCCTGTATACCATAAACATAGAGGTCATTGTCTGCCATCTAATTACCTTCAGCATGGCCTTTCCAGGAGCAACACCTCGCAGCAGACCATCCTCGTACTTGACCACATCTCTGTCTGATGATTGGATGAGATGTTTGACGTGTGGCGTAACGTCGGCAAAGACCTCTACCTTACCACCCCTCATGTACACATCACGTCTGTCGTGAACTGTATAGAACTTGGTGTATACTTTGACATCAGAGGTCTGGTATTGTAGCTTACACTGTACGTCTGCATCTCTTCGACCAACCTCATTTCTGAAATACAACAGCAAATGCTACATAGCGCTACAATGGGCTGAAATGTACTGCAAGGTGCTCCATAGTTTCTGGTCACATGGGTAAAGAATTGCATGTATAAAGGATGCCAATATTGGGATAACAAAATTGATAAATAATTCCTTCACCTGTCGATGTCTTGATATAAGGCTAGTGTTAAAAGGAACTACTGTAGATAATTTTACAAATTTATTCTAGTTTTTTTTATATAATTCCCTTTCATCTGTATAACTGTGTTGGCTTGTGTGCCAATTCTTTAAACTATAATTAAATGTAAAAGTTCATCAACACATCAGAGTCTCACCTTTGCTTGACCTTGCCAAGATTACCCTTATTAATCAAATTGGTGACAGTAATGACCCAGTTGTGTGGGACAAGACACCACGCTGCACACAACAATACGAGAGACATGATTATATTAAACATACTACATGCTTGGGACACCTTTAATATTTTCAAAATTTAACCGCCATAAATGTATTTTCACTCTGACATACAGTAGATGTGAATGCCCTTAGAAAAACCCAGCAGTAGTAACTTCTGCTAAGGAAGATGTGAAGTAGATAGGTTTATAAACTAGCTGGTATTGTATATAAACAGCAGTAAATCAATGATATGCCATTAGTAATCCTAATCTACCCTTGAATAACAAACAGTCAGTGTTATACACCAGTACAGACTCTAGGGAACAGTTTCAGTTCAATATCAATAGCTAAGACATAACAGCTGTATTACATCATAGCTGACCCTATGTAATGCTCTTCTCCTAACAGTATTTTAGGAATGACTGTGAAAGTGTGACTGTTGTGTCATGTTTTACAGGTGCTCTAAAAAGTTATTATTATGCCATGTTTAACAGGTGCTCTAATCTCCCTGGCAAGGAATGGTGCTGCAGGAAGCTGCTGACTCAGCTGTTGCTTGTATAAACAATAAGTAGACAGTTATATAGTTGTTTGCTCTAAGTAGGTAATGGAACTTGGCCATTTCAAAACTGGCTTCACTAACCAGAAAGAAATTGAAGTACTTCTATAACTACATGTACAACCCACCAACCAGACAAATAGGCCTACTGTACATGTACATGTATATGTAGGGCTGGCTCAGTATTTTATAGGACCATAAAGACTCGCCATTGTATAACAAGCCTACCAAAAATATGCTATTGCAGAAGTTATCTTCCCCTACACATCATGTAGCATATTATAATAATGCTACACTAACACCATATTGACACCTACTCCCTTCGCTCCTTAAACTACATGTTCTATACTATGTGATAGACTATGTTCTATACTATGTGATAGACTATGTTCTATACTATATGATAGACTATGTTCTATACTATGCGATAGACTATGTTCTATACTATGCGATAGACTATGTTCTATACTATATGATAGACTATGTTCTATACTATGTGATAGACTATGTTCTATACTATATGATAGACTATGTTCTATACTATGTGATAGACTAGGTTCTATACTATATGATAGACTATGTTCTATACTATGTGATAGACTATGTTCTATACTATGTGATAGACTATGTTCTATACTATGCGATAGACTATGTTCTATACTATATGATAGACTATGTTCTATACTATGTGATAGAGGGTAAATATGACATGTAGTACAGCCTTACGTTTCCTTCCTCAGTCTCCATCCCTTTATCTCGTTGAGTCTATCGTCTGTCAGTTTGATAGACATCTGTACGGCCGGGTACCACACCCTGACAGCTACGTTACTGGACATGCTGTCGAATTGGAACACTATGTCCACTATACCTGGGTCACTCCCCTCTCCACTCAGATATATCATGTCGCACTGCTTGGAGACCTGCATGTAAATATACTAGCAGCTATAAACAGCTCATGGTGCTACCAGCACACATTATTCAGTATACATGTACATACATATTATAGAAATACATTTAATACAATATATACATGTACATGTATGGGGGATTGGAAACCCTATAAATACTGGTAGCATCTGTATTCAACCCATTGAAATGTATATCTGGTAAACAGTAAACATCCATTATACAATTATATGTTACATTATATATAACACTAGTTGCATTTAAAGGTTTTGCTGTCTGGAAACCTTTTTGTAAGGCCTCAGAGAGGCTGCACACACACATTACAATGATTATATCATTATAATAAATTATACTATCACTAGTGTAGGTCTTCAGTAATAAAGACTTACTAGTATGCTGTCTATCAACTGAAGCCTATTTATAGGAAAGGAGCCATTACAAGCTGTCCTTACATAACCTAGCAGAATTCTCACAACAAAATGTAGCTAAACACACATTATAATGTTTATCTAACCAACAAGTATAAATATTCCAACAAAATAATAGGATAATACTGAGATTCTAGTTATTGTAACCATTTGGTGAGTGAAATTACCATACCTATGTAATTGGGGTGGTAAAGCAGACATTCCATTGGTTTATTAAACATGATGGTTTGGTAATTTGTTTATTAGCTTGTTCAAAACTGACCACAGATAACAAATGGAAGGCCAAAGTTAATTAATTTATACTATAATAGAATGCCCAATGACCACCTAATAAATATCCCACTTTTTATGTCCAACATGTAATTATCTTGCAAAAAATGTGATTAATTCGGGAAAATTGGACAACAACAACTGAAATGGAAAGTGATTACAAAAAATTTGAAAAATAACAGTTGGAAACTGACTGTTGTCCAGTATTGTACCAAACATCCTGCAATAACTGTTATGGAAGAACTGCTTCCATAAAACTGAGTTCACGAAATTCATCTGCAGCCTGCAGCCTCAACTACACAAGTAGTACTACCACTTGTTTATAACAGCATTGACATTTACAAGCAGGGCATTGTCAGGTTTCACTAGCAGGTAGAATCAATATTGTAATATCACCTAGTTTATGATACCTATAGGAGAGTTTAGTAAAACAACATGGACTGTGAAACGGGAGAACTAATATAGCCCAAATTCCTTAGTCCACATATTTCACTGTTATCTACTACCAGAATCATATCATAGTTCACTGATGAGAGGGGGGTCTCACTTTCAATACTGGCCACCGTGGTGAATGCTAATTTGACTTTATTAAAAACAAGAAGATCTGACATGGAGATATCAAATTAATGTTCTATATTCTACTGAGGACGAATTCCAAACCAGACAATACTTTAACACGGACGACAAAAATTGGTAAGAATGACAATCAGCAACTTATAACTAAGCTTACATTGAGACACAAAGGCATACACACTGACTTACCAACTGATTTAGTGCCCAACTGACTTATTGACTGACTTATTGACTGACTTATTGACTGACTGACTGACTGACTGACTGACTGACTGACTGACTGACTGACTCTACTCGCTATAACATAACATGACATCACATATCATCACGATACTGAGTAATCACATACCTCTAGAATACTTGAACGAGTAGACCTACAGTCACTCCTGCCGTTGACCAATGAGATTCTGCCACTTTTATCGATAGCGTACAGCCATACAGGTATAGTTGGAACAGCATCAGAGAACTGCCTTAGACTAACCAACTCATGTGTCTGAATTTAGAATACAGTATATATCCATCATAAATCACAGAATACAAGAAGATAACAGAAATTAACCTAAATCGCATGCACACAAAATTCTGCTGGATGCTAAGGGGTTTGTGTTATACCTATCAACAACTGCCCACCACTCTCAAGCCTTGTACTCACAACTTTACACCCCTGCCCATCCCCCCTCCTCCTCACACACAACTTTACACCCCTGCTAAAGTGTTGTACCCCCTGCCTTCTCCCCAAAGCATGTCCCACTTAAAGTAGTCTATATAACCACAGACTCTGTGCCAGGGAGGGGCACAGATTTGGAGAGAGCCTCTTGGTGTCTCCAGAGAGCAGAACTAGAAAAAACGTTTTTTTTGTCTTTAATCTACATACCATACTGTCTGATTTATGAAACCACATTTTAAATCATATGTTACCCAAATGTTTGAAGTGGTTTTCAAAAAGGAAATCATAAGATATCGATATGAATATTTAACATTATATAACCACAGCTTGAACCTCAGTTACTCAGCAAATCTCTTTTATGGCCTATTAGCATTGCATTAGTCACCAAATAGCTGGTTAATTATTTCTTAGTACAAAACATATCCAGCTCTGGGCTACCCCCTTTTTATTAATAGAAAAATCAGTAATTAAAATAGAATTAAAATATTTTTAAATCTTTTTACACCAAATCAGCCCTACAGACTATGGAATAAATTACATAAGGGCATGATAGGTCAGTTGCATTGAACAATCACTATAATATTATACATGTACATGCAGGACTGTCCACCCCTAGATGGGCACAAAGCTTACTCTCCAGTCTAGTACTGCTAGTTTATGGTAGCAGAGTGCCATGTAGTAACCATTAATATAACCAATGACTATAATAGATGCTAATTTGTTCAACAATATTTTATTCTACAAAATCAATGATAACTAGTATGAGCTAAGTACAGCTCTCCAGTGGCCTACTCTACTTAATTGAATTAGTGAAAGGCTGCCTACATATTATAAGCATATTTTTATAACAGGTTAATGTTTATCTTTGGGCTGCTGCTGTTTTTATATTGTCTGTAACTTGAGATCCTCAAGTAGCTGTATTGTGATGTAATGAGTGGGGTATGTTAGGAACTCAGCCTATCAATCTATGCCAGCATGTGTTCACCAGCTGTTATAGATTATACAATGAGCGGCTGCCTTCCATATCAACTAAGCATCAAAATAACGTAGAAACATTTTCCTCTTGGAGAAATATTTTTATCCCTGGAAGTAAAACAGTATTGTGGACAAGAGCTGACTAATCTACCGACTGTTAGTAGTACGCTGACAATACCTTGATGATTGGGACAAGATGAGCTGCCTGGCTGGCCTTAGAGAGCGGTATCGCAGTAACTATGGTTCTAAGCTGCTGCTTTGGCTTGGACGCCTCCTCCGATACGTACTGGATTGTCCATCTGATGTCGGCCTCTAGTTTGATGGTAACTCTGGAGACCTCAAAGGTACACTTGATCACCTCTTGGACCCTGCAAATAGGAAGTCACAGTATTAATCTGCAGTGAAGTCACAGTATCAATCTGCAGTGTCAAGTCATAGTATGAATCTGCAGAGAAACAAACATCTGATGTTGTAATCGGAGTGAGTTACTATCTTTACGAGGACTAGCTCAGCATAAAACCAATCCATTACCTAAACTAGAGGTTGGTGTTTGGGGGTTATAGGAAAAGTCGATTGACAACGAACTCCGAGATGTATAATATGGAAGAAGATTTGGAAGGCAGATAAATCAGATGATACTAAGAGTTATCTACCCTAATATCATACTGTATAGGTTCACTAGGCAGAAATAGAAAGTAGGAATATAATGGCCATTATTATGTAGATTAGTATAGATACCATCTTCTCCTTCAGCTAAGAATTTATATAACAATGTCAAAGAGAAGCATTGTGTCACCTATCCCTAAACTGCACTGATATGTTCATGTTAGATATTTTGTGTTTATTCATTTTGAATCGGTATTTTAATTCATGGTCATGGCGTACCCTATTATATTACTAGCTCAGTGTTTGTAGATCAGTATCTTCATATTGCTCATAAAGATGAGTCATGGGCAGACAATACCAGGTATTATTACTCTCACAAATAGCATCCATGTTCTCAAGTCTGGATTTGAATTAATTAGTATTAGCATCGGAAGTTGTTAGTTCATATTGCTTTATAACCAAAGTTTCTGTTTACAATAGCAATACATGTATTGCCAGCGCTCATCCTAGTCATTAGTCTATAAATAGGCGAGACATTTCTTTCCTCTACAAGCAAGAGAGTTGACATTAACTCACTTGGGGGAAGGTACGACACCAGGTTGGGCGACGGCTTCTATGTCCACCACACTCTTACTGCCACCACGTCTGGTTCTCACCGCCCATCTGGTAGGATCTGAGCTGTTCACAGACTGGAGAGAGAGACCATCGCCTAGTTCAACTCTGCAAATACAACATCATGATTGTATTCCTCATAGAAGAAATAAATTAGGCCACATTAGGCCTACATGTACATGTACATGCACATGATATGCCTCCCCAGAAGTGCATAGAGCTGTCTACTTTATTTACAGTCATATATATACCTCTTTATTATATAAATTATTAGATGTGGTAAAGAACCCATGCTTCATAGCTTTGTACTAATTGTCTCTATACTAATTAGCCTAGTTATTTGACAATTTCAATTCATGTATTGTAGGTTTTAAACTTTACCTACTCTTTTACGTCATTGCAATGTGCTATGTGCTCCGACAAATTCAAACAAACTTTACCTTATATTGGAGTATTCACAATATTTCTTTGTGCATCTCATTGCCGGAACATTTGAAAGTTTTCAAAGAATTCAATTTTCCACTTTTGATTCATGAAAACAATTTAATCTATTCTGTCAAAGTTAATGCAGCTGAATTGATTTATAGTGGTTATAAAGTCTCTATTCCACTCCAAACGCACAACTATGTAGTTTACCTAATCACATAGTTTCAAGTTGCCCCAGAGATTTATTACAGTGTGTGTTTTTTTAACTAAGTTAACACTAGTGTATTATACAAAGTCCTTTGATGTTAGCTCTAGCTATACTGTCAAGTAGCCTACTCAATTAATCTTTTTTATAACCTCAAGTGTTGACTGAAAGAGTTTAGTAGTTGTTAATAAATATCCCTTCAGTGCCAGATTGTCTACAAACCAACTGATAAAAGAAATCAAATGGCAGTAATGAATGGCACCTTTTGTTGTTTCAGTTCACAGGTTATCTGATGACTTGCTAGCTGCAGAGCTGCAGCACAGGAAATGGATCAGGTCTAAGCTATTATGAAAGGTCAGAATTAGTCTTTATGGACGGCAGACTACCCCAGCGCATACCCAGGAGTAATAAAATATTTTAATTATGATGCAGCAAACAAAATAGGGCTTCCATTTAGACTAATGCAAACAAACACACAAATACATTGCAGTCCTGAATCTCTTATACCAGATTGTGTGAAGTATACACAGTGGTTTTGATCTATACCAAGGAAATGACTATCCTATCAGGCTGCATTATTCATATTATTCTGAAAGATGTAAGGTGAATTGATCCCCACTTGCCAGCGAGTGCCATTGACCTCTATACCTGAGCCACTGACATCTCAAGATCTATGCCAACCTTGGTAACCCGTCAATACAACACCGCGACTGGTATTCTCAGTGTATCATAAACTTGTAGAATATTATGAAGCGAAAACATTCCATATTTGTGACATACATATATAGTATACCTACATTGTAGTAGAGTAGACCTACCTCACTACAAATAGATCAACAGTAGATCCTGGATACATCTTCACAGTAGCGGAGAACGATTGACCAGCCTGCTGTGGTCTCGCAGGTATAGATAGACCGATGTTAGCATCCTCCATGATTTCCTTAGCTCCGTGTCTATCGTCAAACATAAGAACGACCTCTCCAACATAGAAGGCATCGTCAGGCAATGTAAAACTAGGTAAATAATTAGAAGTCAATGTACACACCTCCACACTTTGAACATCAAAATAGACATCTATATCGCGTGATGACCACCATTCATAAGGCAAGGGCACGGTAGCCATACATATGATAGCATCATTGTCACCTTTACGTTGCGTCTCCAGAAAACACGACCCAGACACTGTTTCGGAATTACTCTTTTTAGCGAATATACGAACACAGCGATCATAATCCAAGTGATAATCGCTATGAACTAAGACCTTGAGATTAGGCTTAGTATGCGTCACAGTTGTCTGTACAAGATGGGCGGTAATGTTTGCCCCCGCATCCACAGTTACTACTTTCAAGGAAAGTGGGTCAGCATTACTATAGTCATTCAGGCCGTAACTGATGTTGCGTTCGGCTTTGAGATTACCGAATTGAGCCGTTACTTTGGTTGCCGTATTCTGATTGTATATATAGAATTGTTCTCTTTCTACTGATTGGCTGTCTATCGGGTATAACGATGGTAGAATAGGGTTCACTATAAACCCATCTCCATTCTCTACCCTAATATGCTGATTGTATACTAGACCTGAAAAATACAAGGTATAAATAATATTCCTTCAATCTACAGCGCTAACCAAACAACTGCGACCACACAAAAATATTACAAGCCTACTACTGATATTTCAATAAAAAAACAACAAAATAAAAGCAGTAATAATGTGTATTGGGTACTGGCAGCCCTACAACTTAGTGGTGAAGTAGACAGAAGGGTAAATTATTATTTATATCAACCATAGAAGTTGCTTTACCAATAAAATTATCAAATGTGGTTTATTTGAGTAGGAGATGAAAGCATTTACTCAGCCTTTTAGTGATATAATAGTATTGTGATAACACAACTATAATGAAGTATGCAGTGTAAAACTTTAAACACTTCACACAGAAACTTTGTAGATATGCAAAGCTATTCAATTAATCACTAGCTAACCTAATAAGTGATTTACGCTTTGTAGTAATTTGAATAGTTCACATTGTTTAGTGACACAGATGCTTGATGAGTTTATGAATAGGATAAGCTACACTACAATCCACCCAAGACAAGATGGCCTACTTTCCATAATGAAACAGTTTCCATGATATCAATACAGTAATTGCATACTCAACAGTGATTAAATTGGAAACTTTTCAAATCAAATTTGAATTTATGACAGCTGAAAGCAGCTTCAGTTTTAATGGAATAATACTGGTATTGTTAGCCTACCTGAGAGAAATCATTTAGAATTTTACAATCACCAGCAACTGTGAGTAATTAAACTAATTGTATTGATGAGTGATTTGAAATCTTATTTATGGTGAGTGTAATTGCTCTAATAATGCCATGCCATGCAGTTTTGCTGTTGCATACCCCAACTGGCATTCTGGGAACCGCAGAACTATAATACATTCTTCACAGATTACAATCATAGTAAACGTGCTAACACAAAATCTAAGGTTATCCCAGTCCCATTCTTTCCCTAGCATAGTGAATATAAGATATGACCGATATACCATGTCAGCTTGCACAGTATGCTACACTTGTACTTGGATCAACTAGTTTGCTGTAGGTTACTCACCATGGCCCAGTACTACACACACTACCAGTATGACTATAACGGGCTGTCTCCACTTTATGCATAATCTATAGCCCATCCTTCAACCTCAAGTGTAGTCAGTAACAGCTCAATATTCAATCATGTCGATGCTGATCTGTCTGTCTGTCTGTTCTATTGTCCAACTACAATTCAGAAAATAAAGATTATAATTCTGTCTTTTCTTTAGGAAGGACATGTACATGATATTATAACTATAATCATATAAAATAATAAGGTATAAGCCATATTATAGATAGTTACTGTATAAAATAATAAAATATTTATTGCAACAAATATTGTTATTACAACAAAAGTAACAATATTATGATTAATATAATTATTACATTATAAAAGATTATTATCAACTTGTACTAGACCTATAATTTATTTTCTATAAAAAATAATAAATAACAAACATTACATTTATGATTTACATTGACAGTACTAATACTTGTATTTATCAACAATAATTCATTAATGGGTAACAAGTAGTTCCTAGCATAAGAAGTACAAGGGTTTTATTTTGAGAATGAAAGCTTCGAATTATTGCTATAAAATAAAAAACAATTATTCATTTATTAAAAAGCCTTCCTTACCGACGACTTTCTGTTGACTACACTATCACCGATATCCAATGTGTATGTCTACTGCCACATGCAAAAATCCAATGCTTGCTGACTGTAGTAACTATTATTTCATACCAAGTATGTATAGTTGTATGCAGTGCCCTGTAGTTTAACTAGCCACTGTTGAACAGAACAATCACAATGTGAATCACTTGTATTCAATCAATGATATGATGCTGCTGGGACTCCATTCATCGTTCAATTCGTAGTCTAGGTTCCTACCAAACGAAGCTCATTAATTATTGATGGACTATGTTAGTGCCTCGTAAGCCAGAATGTACTATTCACATTGTGTGAGAGCGCAATACAAAATCTATTCGTGTTGTAATGTTTTTACAGGTAAATAAAAGTATAAATCAAAATATTTTATGCAACTTTTAATAGAGCCTTTTTTTAACCATATATAATCATTAAATAAATAAATATAACTAAATATCTAAAAACATTTTGCTGCTCAATACAAATACTCTAAGTACAGCATGTAGCAGTTTCACTTTAAAACGATGTGCTGTATGGGAAGGCAACTCCATGTGAAATTACATGATTGTGCTGTGATATATTGTACATGACTGTAATGCATGAATGAATGAATGAATGAATGAATCTGTATTTAAATTTATGCAACAAAATATACATAAAAATGCCTCTATTTGCAGGCGAAGTTGTTTGAACAAAAATATTATAATATCTATAACATTAGCTACATGCATGTGCAAGTAATTGTTGTTATATAAATAAAATAGCTTCCCTCTTTTAGTTCTTGCAGTGTAATAATGTACTAGATCACTATGATTGTAGTATTTACAAAACTTGTATTGAATAGTTTGTGATGCAATAAATAAAGACTAACATTCTAGAACACCAATTTACTGTCTGGTACTGCGTACTGGTAATCGATTGATCTACCACCAATTCATGCCTTTTTCATTGTTAGTAATACTCATTATATGCATACCTTATAGTGTATATATACATGTACATGTATGCCACTGGTCATGCAAGTCATATTTTGTAACTATGGAATAACTTTATACAAAGATCGTGAGTTATCTTCTCTCCAATCAAATAAGGAGACGACTCCGGATTAATCACAAAAGCAAGTAATATCAGTGTGGTAACAAAATTATAAAGAATTGCATTTCATTTTTAATATTTAAAATACTTGGTACTTACTTGTGTTTGCTAGCTCTAAAATTATACTCGTACTTTATTTGCAAACACTGGTACTGCTTAATAATATTTTTTGTGCTTCCTATAAGTAATTCTAACAGTCAAGATTAGATTTTGACAGAGAGGGTCAGGGATATCATAATCTGGTCTGCCATCATCCACCAATGTACCGTGCTGTAGTATCATTGTGTATACAGCTATGATGGCTCGCATGGGATACTCTTGGCCGGGGTGCAATCGCGGGTCAGGATGACGTTAGTGCCAGATGTTGTCTGAGTTGCCTGACCTGTTTATTCTGTGGTTGACCTAAATGTACATGCATATCCAACTGCAAGGAAGCTGTGTGATATGCTATAATATTGGTAACACAGGCCACATGAAATTACCCAGCATTCTTAACTAATGGGTATGCAGCAAGAAAGAGCAGTTATAATAACTCCATTTGCATTTTCCAATGAATGTGCTTCTGTTGTAACTGTGTGGGTCTTGGGGCCTTAAATAGGCCTTGAAAGTCACCATACTGACATTATTTTTGTTGAATTCTTAAAATATCTTTATAACATTTATGTACTATGTAGAATATTTATTTTTATGAATAATATTATAATCAATTACTGTTATAAAAATTATATACATATACATGCACATGCACTGCAGTACATTTTATCCATTGCTAAACATTTTACCAGTAAAACCGATGTTACATCGTGTCGTGTAAAGAACGAGATTAGAATTAACAAAATTTGTAAAAAATAAATAACAACCGGTATCCACCAACACTACTTTTAGATGCAGTGTTAAACTGAACCTAGCAACTAAAATAGAAACGAAAATAATTTATAGAAAAAATATAGTTGTATGCATTTTTAATAACATAGAATTCTTAGTCATCGGTGAAATTACGATAGCTTGAAGCAATAAAAGGTAAATTTAGTTTTGCCTAATATCTGATATAATAAAATGTATATTAGACTGGCCGTATGACAGTATTCCCTTAGAGAAGCACTTGTATTTTAAAAACTATATAGAACTTTAGCTATTATAGAGGTTGGCATAGTTTAGGTACTTCGCTTCTGAAAAAACTAAAAATGTGCATCACACTTTGGCGTGCATGTAGGACTAACCTAATAATACTGATCAGTATATAATATGCCTTCCCTTATAGGCCAGAGTACTTGTTATACCCTCCCTTATAGGCCAGAGTACTTGTCCATCAACCAATCTTGTATCTTCCTCTGAGTAGTACGGCTTTCTTTTAGCCTCTGGCCTGCCTTGTTTATTTTGCTAGCATTACGGCGGAGGTAGAGCTGTGTCTCGTACTGCATTTGCTGCAATTTTTCCTCCTCTATTTCATTTAGCATGAAATCCTCAGACATGTAGGGGTTGAATCTATAGTACGACTCGGCAGGAAGTAGATCATGCATCACTGTGTGGACTCCTGTAATTTTACAATATACATGTATATGATCATTAAATGATTCCAACAAAGCATCAATTTAACAGTACACATAGCATGCGTAAATACAGGGCCTTCACTAAACAAGTAATCTACACACTTCCAACAATGTGAGATAGTGAAATGTAATGGGCATGTGCAAACATTCTACAATATAAAAAATATTATACCAACATGACGTAGTTCAGGCTTTCCTATATCAATGAAAAACTATTATAATTTTTGATAAAATGAAAACTTCCAAAAATGCATTGCTCACATTTTAAACTGGAATATTTTTAATCTTGTGACATCATGAGTTTCTGATGGTAATAAGATGAAAGAATTGTAAATATAAACTATGCAGTCATTGTGACCTTTTACCTTGCAGAAGATCGATATAAATACACGTAAAACGAGATCAAATAAAGGGGGCCACAGCAAGGATGGTAAGTTATTGCCTTGGTTACAATCTCATCTCTGTGTGCTTCTAATAGAAGAGAATATGTATGTTTACTTCCAAAATACCCGGATGTACATGGTACTAGACTCAATTCCACAACAGCTTACCTTCTGTGTTTGTGGCACTGTGCAGAAGAGTCCCCAACTTGTGCTTCAGGCTGCTCACAGTCTCATCAGTATGACTATCTGATTCTGGTTCATACCTTCCATTACCCACAGACACTATACACTGTATATCCTCATCAGGCCATAGCATCTTAGCCTCATGTATGGCTATGGCTGTAGGGTTGTTGTTCAACACGCCCCCATCCTGTAACCATGATGATATGATTGATCCAACACCAATAACTGAACAATGTGGGCAGGTGTGGAATTTGTCTATTTCCAGCGTAATAGTTTATAATGATTGCTAAATTATATATTACTGAGCTATAACAACAGACAACTGTTATTATTTTACCATCATAAAAATATTGAGTTCTGTGTCGATGGAACACTCAATGGTAGATTTGATATATTATGGAGTTGTTCGTCCCTGTAGATGGGATGACAACTCCATAATAACCTGTAATAACATCGTGTACTCATTAGATATCTCATAATTATATGCATGGCATGACATTGCACAAATAATCTAACCTGGTGAATATATTTTCCTAGTTTGAAATCCTGAAAGTATCCCGGAGCTGCTGAGGAGGCCCTGATAGCCTCCCACATCTTAGCATCGCAAGTACCAGGGTACTGAGACGTAGTGTCAATATCATGGTTATAATTTCGAAAGACATAGTTGTAAGACAACTCCGCCATAACGGTCGAAACAAGGCCGATACGAGGAGACTGACTGTCCCGCACTGAAGATAGCATAGTCCGCTCTTCACCTAACTCATCCCTGCAAGAGGTAAGAAAACACATTAAATATTACCTGTAAACCTAGTGTTGACGGCACACTGTTATTTATTTCAGCAGACACGGTTGGTTACATACATGTATTTACTTTCTACATGAAATACTTGCAACTAATAATAAGCAAATATCTGTGCCCTATAAAGCTATTCAATACAATAAACAGCCACTTGCATGGACCATAACTCTTCCGATATCGATGATATGGAACAATATACTGTAAGGAAATGCAACTCATTTACCACCAGCCTACCATAAAATTACTATTATAAGTAGCCTTGGGTTTCAAGCAAAAACCGCAAAATATTAATTTACTTTCACGCATGAATTTAGGAAATACAATTTGTGGAATCTCAGCTATAGAATTTTAAAAATTCTAACAATTGTTGATTCTCACAATAATTTATTAAAATAATAATGATTATTCATTAGTGTAACCTTCCACTGATATTCCTTATTAAAACAGGAGATGAGTTAACCAAAACTTTTGATACAAACTTTACATTTAAACAGTTGCTATTATTCTATGATATAAGAAAGTACACTTACTTAAGTATACCTTCCCAAACATCCATGTCATAGTAGCTGTGTTTAGTCAAGAGATTAGCTGTACCTGCCAGTGTACCCCTGCTGAATATTTTCTGGCTACACTCCTTGTACACTGCTTCACATCTACATGTATAATAAGTGAACAACTATTGTTATATTATAATATTATACAAACTAACGTTGGCATTTACATTATAAAACAAAACTTTGACTCACAGTCAGTATTATCTGTAACTAGAACATACAAAGCTGACGAAATAAAGGTTAGAATTTAGGTTCATGTATATTATCCATCAGTTGAGCATCAGCTAATATGGCTTAATATAAACAATCACTGACAAGTGAAACATTTGGGTAGAATTGGTGCTACATTATACGATATTGTTGGTGATAGTCAGTAGCTCGGACAGACAAACTAAAATAGGGCAAAGTTAAAAACCAGCTTCACCAAGATAGAGCCTCTCTGCTAACTCTAATTCCATGTTCTCCTACACCAACCAAGTGTTTCACGATTAAAACCAATAAAGCCAAAAAAGTTGAGATCCTTTTAATTTACAATAGAACTATCGACAACCATAATACCGCACTATACGGTATACATAAATGTATATGATGTATTTACACGTGTACATGCAAACACACGTTACATACACAATAGCAAGTATATACATATGGTAAGTACATGTATATACAGTCCATACTTACCGATCGAGAGGCATCTTCAAAGCACCGACTAAGACTGCTAGAAGTCCCCCAGTACTCACACCAATTATATAGTCAAACATTGTGTGTATAGGTGCTCCACACAGTATCTCCAATTGTTTGAGTGTCTCTATGGCAACCAGTCCTCTGTGAAACAAATTTAAAAAACAATAATATTATTGTACATGCATTATCTACATGCATGCATATAGCTATAGGGTATAATATATACAGTAATATGTAAACTTGATATAAACTGCATACCATGCTACATGCTACATGGCACCTTGGCACAGGACTGTTATATAATATGGATAGTTGGCAATTGGGTAAGGATATCCCTAACATTTTGCATAACACAGGCCTAGCCTACATGTATCCTCTACTGGTTTCCACTTGAGGGTTATGCTTATAGCAAACTCTTCATATGAACATGGTTTGAGCAATGCAACTATCAGCTCTACACAGCAAACACTGTTTTACACGGAAACTTGTACTTATTGCTGGGCATTTGCTCTTCAATGCTTTATCTCAAAATGGTGTCCTCCCCTGTGACCTAGAGCACCATTTCCTATACTCCATACACAGTAAAGGGACATTTCGAAAAAGACAGCTCGAAACAGGACGTTTCAAAACCGGACAGTTCGAAACTGTGTAGATTACATTTAGAAGAACACAACAAATTAATTAACTAAATAAAAAAAAACAATGAAAATAAAAATTAGATGAAATCTGGTGGCTGGGGTTTGGGGTTTCGAGCTGTCCAGTGTTGAACCGTTCGGTTTCGAACTGTCTTTTTCGAACAGTCTCAAATTCTCCATATATATGGCTACATTTACATGGCACAGATATATACTGACCTGGTACCACCCCCATCTATGCTAAGTATTTTGATTCCCTGAGTGTCAATACGCTGTCGGTGTCCCATCACAGCTAGAGTCTCGTTTATTATACCAGACAACTTTCTGATATCAGACAGACCTTTCTCTTTCAGCCTTAGGTTTTCCTTTTGTAGGGAGAGCAGGAATGGGATAACTCCTTGCTATGTAAATTAACAGAGTGTACATTAGAACAGTGATTAGGATGGCCTCTTGGGATTACAGTGGAATTGATCAGCCAATTACATTCTGTTCGAGAAGCAGGAAAACACACAAACCAATTGTATCTACCGACCTGCTTCTTTTCCCAAACAGTTGCTCATACAAGGCCTTATAACAGCCACTGGCTAGCTGGTAGAAAAAGCTACCACAGTGTAACTAGCTAGTGGGGGCTATGTCATGTTGGAAAATCTCAACAACTAATAGGGCCTATAGTGATCAAAAGACTGTCTACCTGAGTACAACATGAACAACAGTATTATAGAGAAACTTACGTCAATGGCTATACGACGCGATGCTGGGTGGTTTTTAGCGTGGTCACACAACTCCCGTAACCGAGTCATTCTGGAGACAACGCTAATCCCCGGCGCTAGAGCATTGATTGTGAGAGATTTCATACGTCTTTGCATTTCAGTAACTGATATTCTGTTCTGTTTAGCTGCATGTATCCTGGCTTTCTTGTTGGCTACATGCGCCGCCAGTTTTTCTACCCTAAGGGGCGCAAGTTGAGGGGTGTTGGTTTGAGGCAATTGGTCAACATGTTTGGCAGCGAGCCCATAATACTGATTAACGCTAGAGTGACACTCCGACATGGCGTCTGCGAAGCTCTGGCCTGGAGTTATAGAATGTTCTGGTTCTTTCATCTTCTTGCTGGAAGACAGAGGGTTGGAGAGGATCTGACGACTAGCTTTAACCACATGATTCCTAAACATATACTTCAGTTTGTTCATTGTCTGTGCTGTCATTGCCGATTCATTGTCACTTGTAGTAGGAATGCTAGCAGGGGGCGGCCTTCGAAGTCCTACCTCCTTCTCGTCTATATAGGAACCTGAGCTAACTTCGATACCTCTAGATGAAGTAAACCAACGTGGTGTAAGGATCCTGGAGATCTTTCCTGTTGTAGAGGTCATGGTTAGCAGTTGGGTGAGTACCTATTGATCAGCTGCTTTTGTATGATTCAATCTAAAACAAAGTTACATAACTACTTATTGAAGTTCACTCCGATGTTTAATTAGGCCAAGAATCCGTGATTACATAATCTTAAAAAACCACTGATGGATTATGAATCACAAATTCCTTGTCATCAGACAAATATTAAAAAAAAGGTAATTCAGCACAGCACAATATATTATCTAGACTATAATGCAGTAGTAGACAGTAGTAATAGTGTAGTTGTAACCAACATAACAGGCGAACATTGTAAAATCACCTTGCCCATTGCTATTCAGCCCATTAGTTGAATAGAATCACGTTGCAAAGCACACATTCTTTATCTTATTGGATAAATGCCAACTATTTAGTAGGGCGTGCGAGTGATTAACCAATCAGATTCAAGCGCTGTGTTTACTAACCTTGATTAGGGCTTATGAGTGAGGCTAGTAACTAGTACTACAGTGTGGCCTAGTTATGTAATCTTAAAATATTATCTTAGGTTGGGCCTGCCAGTACCTGATAGTATCACAATGGTTAGTATTATGCCAATGTCATCTCCAACACTCAATCATGGCATTGGTGAAAAATGATACGACATGTCAAGAAAAATCAAATTAGATAATTTTTAATCTTTTTCCTTGCTACCCAAATATGCCCGAACCCAAATCGTTCAGTAGTTTCTCAACTCCAAATGCCAGAATTAGCAAATGTATAGCAAAGTGAGGGAAACATGAATGGCAGTTGGTTAGAAATGTCTGATATAATATACTATATAACCTAATTTAAAAGCATAATGGCTGGAAAATCTACAAAGTTCTCTGACAACAACAATGTAGGCGACATGTATATGAAAAGAACTGCTCAATTTTCATTCTTCTTATACAGTGAGTCTACAGCGCAAATAGGTTTGTTCTATTTAGCAACTTTCTCGGCATTATTAATTGATGAGATGGTCTAGCTTGTACATGTGACCATAACTGTCGCTAATGCAAAATGTAGCCTTATTCCATATTCATTGTTAGAAATTCAGCACTAAGCTTTTAGCTCTATGGCACACGCAATCAAACAAGCTTGATTATCAGTTGGGATAACAAATGACAAAATAATAGAAATGAATGATGAAAGAATCCACGAGTTGCCAAGTAATCTCCTGTTGAATGAGGAGAGTCAAACATCGAAAAAATCGAGTACATATTATTATAATGCACCAAATCTGCATTGTAGGCCTAGTAATGAGTAAAATAATTAGATACCAGTCTTAATTGTCTTCATTTTCTCTGAATTTTTCCTCTATTAATAGTCAATATGTTACAGCAATTGTTTCATTAGAATCATAATCGACAATGATAATCCTAATGATGTGTAGAGAATGTTAGTCACTTCAGTCACTTTTTTAAAAATTCTATCTCAAAGTAATACTCTAACTCAGTTACTGTAACTATACTCTACGGCTACCGAGTCTCAGCCTAATACTATTCATGGCGAGTGGAGTTGACAAACAGCTTTGAGTTACACTATGACTAAATAAAACACCCCACGATATATCCATAGACCATACTAATACAGTAACAGTTGAGTTGATTTACAGTTTACTCACGAATAATTTGCAGCTGACTCACAAAACTAGTTAGTTTAACTCAGACTTCAGAAGACGTTTTTCTGTACACCTCGTTTGACTTTTGTGTCTTCTCTTCTATTTTTTTCTGGCTCGGATCACGATGCGATCACAGTCACAGGACAGATGTTAGAGTAATGATGTATATTTCTGGATAGTGACTAAGAAATGTGATTGCGATCTTCGGTTATCGTACCATACTCGGTGTTAATTTCTGACTAGCCAGTACTGATATAATAATTATAATGAATGGTATGATTTGTGAATACAATCACGTAGATACACAACAATACGATATGATACCATTTCCACAAACTTTCCAAGTTAGGTTAGGTTCTAGGATTTACACTAGTGCTAGTTTCGAGGGCGAAGAAGCCCAGGCCCCGTGGTTCAAGCGTAAACAATGTGATTGTAGGCTGTAGTAAAAGGCCCGCCCACTTTATTTTCGCTCACGCCATACGCCAGATTTATTCCATTCAACCGCATTCTACATCATTCTTTTTTAATGAGATGACAACTCCAATACAGAACAGGTCATTGAGCCAGTGAGTATATACTATAGCATAGAGGTAGGTATTCCTACCTCTATGGTATATAGTAGTAGAGTAAAAACAAAAGACAGTAGCCAGATCACATACTGTAATTTTTGGGTGTGCTCTGGTAAGAGTACAGAAAGGTCTGAGAGTGGTCTATCGATCCTTCCGTATTAGATACACAGAGTGAAAATGCAGTTTATGAATGTACTGACTCGTTTACTAGTGCTTGAAAGTCGATCCGTAGGTCTAAGTATTCCACTTGTGTATGATTGTGACAGCATGAGTTTTACCCTACTCTAGCGCTTTAATTATCAGTTCTCAAGAAAACCTAGGCTAAGAGTCCACTAGTTAAAATAAATAACTCTGATGGGTAAAGTATAGTTTTTGTATACAAGGTAACATAACTCCTTGTTTAATCTGGTCCCTGCTTGGAGGCGAGGGATGTACAGTTTTTGGCTGGAGTGAGCCATCTTTCATTTCACTATCTTTGTCTCATGTATCTAGGCCATATTGCTAGTTTCTCACCGAGAGTACTCATAATAAGAAGTTGTCATCTCCCAACTTGTTTGAGAGTGAACAACTTCTGTTACAAAAATAACTTTGGGAGGATCCATGTTATAGCTTATTAATAGTGTTTTAAAAGCAAAAAAGATTTGAAGAATGGCATAGCTGTGTACAGTAACTCTGTAAAGCTGTCACTATTACCTATTGAAATAGTATTTAGTTTATATTTATGTACAAGTTGTCAATTTATGACTTCATATTAAATAGTTAATTGAAATACATGTACATTATTGCAGTGCCATACACCAATTTGATATTCATCATCATTAGGAAAATTGTGGCAATAGCGTTGAGTGAGGCTGACCGTATTATTTTATAATAATCAGTAATCACACCACGCAAATACTGTATAACTAAGAATTGTCCTCTCTGTTAAACTGTGACATAGGAGATAAGATAACTACCAATTCAGTGTAACTAGTGTACTGATGGAGTTGTACCATGTGTAAGCCTATCTAATCGCATTATTTATATTTCCTTTTTTGAAAAGGTATGCATTCTCACAGCGGAACATTTATTACATGTACGTATATAATATACATGTATACTGTCTAACCATAAACTGTAACTTACATTATTTGCAACATGAAGCATATTAAATAATAAATACACAGCTGCCTGTACATTACACGTAAATAAAGTATAGTTACCACTATGACTTCTGTTTCAGATACATATGTGCTGATTGAATTAATATGTAATATGATTTATCTACTGTAAATTGTATTAAAATAGGCTATTATCACTGTATGAAATATTTGCAGGGTTACTATATAAAGGCACTAAGCAACATACCGGAAAGTGTGTGTGAAACGAATTTGGTAACGACTCAGAAATGAAAAATTTCTATTCCAAATTAGAGCATGTGATTTAATATACATCTATAACAACATGTAGAGTGGTAGATAGCTATATAATAATATTGTAGGATTTAGTAGACTAGTGTGAATCTATTAAAGTTCAGTAATATTGGGGTTGTCAAAAATATTGATCTCCTTGCAGCACTTTTTGGGTCCAATTTTATGAATGAACAGCTTAATACATTGCAGTTGCAGACGAATAAGGCTATGATTCCCAAATAAAAACAAGCATTGGCACAAATATCAAACTCTATTTCAATTTTCAAAAGCATTAGGTTTTCGGATCCTGTATGCTATATTGCATTACTTGAATAAAACAACTATACTATAATAAAACCAATATTCTCATGATAATCAAAAAATTATGAACATCTTCATTAAGCCATTAACTGCGATGCAGTAAAGTTGATGTAGTTTAAATCAAAATATAAACTGGTTTCAAAGAGTATTGAATAAATAGTCTCTCTCAGTCTTTCCTTGAATTCTGTCGCAACCTGCCTGTCTCCCTCGGAAACTGCCCTTGAATGCTGAGATAATGCTATGCCTCATCTACATAATTATTAATATTCAGACAGAAGTATCTGGTATTATTATACATGCACATAAATCATGAGACACTTGAATCTATCAGCTATACATGGAACCATATCCATCCATGGCTCACTCAAATACCTCAAGTATTTGTCAACTCCGATCATAATTTTTTTTATTGTTTCAAACTTAGGTTTATTTAGTGTTGTATATTAATTATATATTGTGCATTGCATAAAATAATATTTTTGATCAAAAATTAAAAAAACTACAAAACATGATTGCGCTGCTGTATTATTTCTATGTTACACCACTAAGCAGATACTATCTTGCTGAAAATTTGAATTTGTTTAAAATTCTTGAGTATGCTCAATACATAACCATTATATTGAAGAAATAACAAGCTGATGGCATGTACTACTTACTTATATTGTAGCATACATTTGGAAGGTTTATTTCTTTGGATTCCACTGATTAGTTATTGGGGATGGTTAGAATCTACAGCACCTTTTTATAACTTACTGTAGATTTGTTCCAACAACTACCTTATGCATGCCATACATACCATACTTCATACATAAATATACTGCATACTACTATAGTACTAATATGGCATATTATTACCTTGTCAGCTAACACTTTCTTGCATATGCTTCCAAATATTTACATAATAACGTAATCTTGGAATATTTATTTGGAATGTTTCTATTTTAGTAGTTGATATATTAAACTGATACATTAACACTTTCGCTGTTATTACCTCTCAATAGCAGCATTACAGCTGTTGCAACATACCATTTAGTAGATACATGTACGCCTAAGTGTGTATGCACTTTGAAATTTGATAAAAACATTTTACACATAATTAAGAGATGTATTTTTGACGAGTCCCAGAGATTATGATATTTTTCTGTAACCTGATATTCATATTCTCTTTCATCTGAATGAGTATGACTCTCTATATTTACTATAAAGTTGACATAGCTCTGTTATTTTTTATTACCTCAAACTTGAGTAGGTGCAAATCCTGGTAATACTGAGAAAAAACGAAGGAATGACCCTTTTCCAAATGTCTGTATTCAAAAATCATATTTGATGCTACGTTGCACAGTTTCTTTTGAGTAAAATAAACGTTGTACATACTGGCTGATGATTCTATTTTAATTTGGTTAAGTTTACTCATAGTTAGACACGCAGCGAAATGATCACCGTAATAACATAGATAGAGTGTACCATCTAGTGGTAGTGGCGTATTACCCTGCTAGCAACCTAGATGTAAGTAAACGCACACAAACACAAGCAGGTAAATACAGGAAGTTGATATGCGAATTGCTGCATAACCCTACTACATGTAATACTCGGGTAGCTGTCACATGATCGAAAATGTTTATAATTATGTGGGCAGGACTACTCGGTAATTTCTAGATTTGATAATTATTTAATCATCGTTGTGCAAAGGCGGAGCTCTGAATATTCTCATGAGTTTTTGTAAGTGCACCCTCTACCAAAACATTATATCTGTCTATAAGGTATTTTACATGCAGTTTAACTTAACCATCTTCCATAAAGCATAAAATTATGCCCTTATTCCATGGTTATACCCTTTTTCCCTTTTTCCATAGAGTGAATTACATACAGAAAGTTTTATCCACTAATTAAATTATTAAATCCATTATATGCTTGCTCAATAGCTAGCCAAAGCTAATAATTTCCTAGCAGACTCAAAGTGACCGCAGGTGGAAATTACAATAAATACAAAATAAAACTTTTCTAGAAAGCAGAATTACAAGGTGAACAGTGATTGATTTGACTTGCATGAATATTGTAGTACTTGTATTGCACACACGCAGAAACCTAGATTTATTCTCAACTTCATGTAGGCCCTACATTTATTTACAGAGGCCCGCAATGACACTCTGTGTTACAACGCTGTTGTTCATTTAACTCAAACTCCGGCAATTCTAAAATTTACTTCACCTGTTTTTCTGCTGATTCAGCCTCCAGCAAAACAGATCTTATCACAATATTATGTGATATTTTCAACTTGGAGAATGTACTGGAAGCTAGCCGTTTTCAGTCTAATTGATTTATTGGCCAAATAATTTATGGTGATATTATCTCCATTACTAGACACACCCCTAGCTGATAATTCCAAAATTAATATCATATTTATAAGCTCTCCATATAGCGCTCTATGGTAGTGATTCATTTTATATTTGTGGCGGATATAATGTCCAAAGATATAATCTCCGTCTAGCAGAGAGACTTTTATTGCAACTTCTGTAGCATATAACAGTAATCTATCAACATAGACTTTGAGTGTGTTGGGCTCTTTCAGTGGTTTAAAAATCTGCGTTGGGTTGCAGTTTTTAGTCATTGCAAAGTGAAATTATTCCAGAAAATCCATCACATATTCTTGAGTCTTTGTATTTATTCCAATTTTTTTTTGATGCTGCTGTTATGTTCTGTAGGCATTGCCATTCAGTCGTCTGTTTTTGATCCATAGTTGAAAATGTAGGTTTTATCTATATGCAAGGCTAAGGAATGCTTTTTTGAAAGTTGTGATGATAAATCGGTTTACTTGGACAGTGGAAATTAAAGCCTCTTAATAACATGACTTTCACTCCCACAATAATGTAATAATAATACGGGAGATTTTGTTAATTTTACTATAATATATATTATTATTATAATTGCTATTAAAATACAATAACAACAGTAAATTAAGCAAATTATAATATTAAAGCTTATGTACACAGTCCATAGCAATTGGTATATTCTACTCCTACATGTATGGGTATGACATGATACGGAAATTCAGCAATTATAATATTACAAAACTCTATCGTAACTGATTGAGAAAAAACTATTTCAATAACTTAGCATGAACTTGGTTTTAGTATAGAATAATAAATTTATGTTTAAATAACAATGGCAAGTCCTAATTCGGATTGACTGATTATACATATTGTTAAACAACATCATAATAAGAAAATAAATACACAAAGTGAGCAGCTCAAATTTATATTAACAATGCCTAAAGATTTAAATTATATGATGTGTATCACACATGACAGGTTGTGAAAAATTCTAATATTGAAACAAATGGGTCTTTATGCCCTGGGCTGCACATTCTGGAATGTTCCAAAATCTCAATCTCTCATTCTACTCACCACCTAAGCGATGCACATTTTTATATTATACAATATTTTATATCACTGAATGAATTCTATGTTAAGCGTACACCCATGTGTTACACATATGCGGATTTGTGTGTGTACACGTAGTTGACGTCGATGTGATGTGGTGGACATACTTGTATAATAGAATGAGGTCACTATAACAGCTGTGGATATCTCGTAATAATTACATAAATCATGTGTTTTACATCTTTATAACATGTGGATTCTTGTAATGAGATACACAGCATAATTACTACAAAAACATAATGAGCCATATTCTAGTAAACCTGTTATTGTTTTAAAGCAAACTGAGCTGGGACCCACAGCCCAACAATATATTATAGTATTATACCTGTAGTAATATAATAACAATAAGATTAAATGCATAATTCATGTACAACTTGGACTATGAATATATAAAATAAAATATTATATAAATCGGTAGGTTTTGTATGTTCAATGGTATGTAAAGAAGTAGGAGTATTTTATCTTCTCTTGTAGCTTATGCTATACACAGATGTCATGTACTTCCTGTCGTGTGCACTCATCGCATTCTACATAACAACACCATTGAAACTTGCAGTTGCACCTTTCCTTTACTGTTACTGTCTTTTTAATATAACCCCGCCCACAACACAATGTGTCACAATTGTCCTCTCCTGAACTTGTGGCATTGCATCTACGACCCACCATACCATCTGGTAATTCTCCATTTGGTTTACGCTGACAGAGATTAGGTAAAACCTTTAAGTATATTAATTCTTCTTTGCTAGCGCGTCTTTTAGATCTTTTAGACTTGGCTTTATTTCGTAGTCCAGTACCATCTCGATTGAAGCCTACTTGCATAGCAATATTATAATTGTCTTTAAGTTTTCCTCCGATGCTTCTAAAAGGAGACAACTCCTGCCAGCAGGTCTTGAGAGCACATGATCCACTCACACCGTGACACTTGCAGGCTATTATGTATTCTTTGAACACCGTCTATAAAATAAAGTTAAAACTGGACTTTAGGCTAAAATATTTTTACTACTGTGTATATGCATGTACATTGTCAGATGGATGGCTGAGATCAAAAGCTAGTCTATTGTGTTATCCTTACAGAGGCTTGACCCCAGCTCAGTTACAGAGGGTGAGTGTATCTGCTTGCAACAAAGGACCTTTAATGGGTCTAAAGTCTCCGAGCTAGAGTAAATGGTCCAGTTATTTTAAAATTCAAGTTTTTTCTGTAATACCTTCTGTCACCAAGGGCAAGGTGGGTGCACTTGTATTAGTCATTAGGTATTTCATATCTTATCTCCATTTGTGGTATGAAATCAAATATTTTAAGAGCATATCTGAGTGAAGTGCTTCGTTATCAGATTTAACACTGGAGCCTATTCTATCAATAATAATTTATTCTAAATCATTTTTTCAATGGAACAGTTTGTTTCTTATAAGTCAATTAATTAAAGTCATTCAATTATACTTTGCAACTAAAATGAAATTCCATAATTTAAAAGTAGTCATAGAAGTAAAGTATCCGTTATGAATTAAATTATATTTCAAAGCATCTAACACGACTGATAAATGATCTTGTGGTATGAGGCCAATTGGAGCCTGTCTTTTCATAATATCCGCTGACAGGTATTTTTGTCATGTGCACAAATACAGTAGCTAGCTGCTCTTACTCTACATGTTTTCATGACGCTGTTACAATTTGTGTACAACAACTGTTTATAAATTTAACCTTTTGAGCTAAAGCATATAATTATCAAACATACTAAGCGCATGTTTGTTGTTATTTTTATAGAGTAAATGCATACACACTGCATGTAACTCATTGAACTGGGAGGTACAAACATAAGTAAGCAGTAACAAGTGCCTCAGAATTTAAATGAAATATTTTTACATTAGCATGGCGCCAAGCTGGCTGCAAATTATAATAAATAGCAGCTAGGGTGTTGCATAATATAATACCACTTGAAAGTACACACTTGTAATAACATAAATCATAAAAAGGTAACATTAACGCAACTAAAATAATTTGCTTATGATTTTATGGAAACCCATAATAATATAATGAGTGACTAATATTTCCTATTAGTGCACTGAAAGCTCAGATAAGCTAATCTGAGTGAAGTTAGTTGGAGTTAACTTACCCTACGCCCAGCTTCATTGTTATGTTTGTTCATTAGAGTAAGAGCCAACTCATTAGATCCCTTCGGGTGGTTACTCTCCTTCTCCCTAAGGTCAACAAATGCGGAAGCAAAGCTATAGCCATAGCTCACATCATCACCGCACCCTCCCCATACCCAATCATTGTTCAGGTCATCTGGTCTCCGCATGTTGCTGCACGAGCACTTAGATATGAGGCCATTTCGGCAGCCTCTAGACACAGCGTGGGCAATCCCCGCTGATGTGGAGGCATGAAGAAACGCATCTTCTTTAGAAGCTGCAAAATAGTAAAACCAACTTGTAAACATACGATTCACAAATAGCCAATAGCCAAGCTCCATCATGAAGTGTACATAATGTAGTAATGTACAATGTTTAAATTAGCCCGATATAGTCTGTCTATTAATGCCTCTGGTGTACTATTTGGCCATAACTGAACTGTGTTAAATCTGCCATAGGCTAGAAAATTGGAGTTGTGTTACTTGGGCTATCACTATATTAGCCCTAGAATTATCAGGTGTTACTCTTTGCTTTATCAGCATTACTGAGTGATGTTTGATGTTAAATAGTTTACTCTTTGCAAATTTGATCATTTCCAAATAATATATTTACCACTATGAATAATTGTAATCGCTGGAGATGCAAACTAGAATTATGATAACCAGTAACATTAGTCTTCGAATACATAGGCCTACATGTAAGTACATGAAATGGCTCTACGTTTCCTGTGCAGTGACAGGTATTGCAAGTTCTTGTTAAATGGATAGATGACAGGCACCTTAGGTACTTATTAGCTAGATAGAAGAATGTTACATCCTAGAATAGCTGTCAGCAGCATGTACTGTACTTTCTCGATCCTTATTAAATTCAAACTAGCTACTAGCTATATATAATGTCAGATGAATTACAAGGAATGCATATCAGTATTGCTGTATATGAAAGATCTTTGTCGGATGTATATGATCCTTCAGAAAGACATTTCTGAGGGGTTGATCAGCTGCTATACAAATCTTCAAATAACATGAAGAATGGGATCAGGTTATGTTTAGCCTTGAGCTAACTGTAACGTAAAACAACATGAATAGTCATAATGATGTCATTAATGTCAGTTGTAGCCTTAGGAACTTAGTTTTAACAAAACCAATCTATGGCGCATAGGTTAACTCAACCTTTCAATTAAGTAGCTCTCAACTACTCCGGGTCTAGAGCCAGGAGACGAAACAAGTGGCAACTAATACAGGACCCCAGGTTATTAAGTCACTTAGGGCTATGAATATCAAGTTTGCAAATCTCGTAATAAACAGAAACCAGGATGTTTAAAATGAAATCTTCCATAAAGAAAACTTTACTTTCTCACAGTCCTTGACATGCACCCGTACCTAGTTTATTATAATGTGATAATACTACCAAATGCAATTACCAGTATTGTAGAACTGTACGAGAGTAAAATACCCCATTGTGTATAATTCTATTTTAATTCAAACTATTATAATTGTACTATTTATTTGGCTCATTTGTGCAAGCTCAACTCAAGGACTTTATGTAAATTTGACACTTTCATAAGTTGACGACAAATAGCTCTCTAGACACCAATAATACTTTTTATAGACCTCATGGGTTGAGTGTATTCTGCAAGTCTATATTAAATGTACAATCAGAGAGAAATCACAAGTGCTGCAGAGTGGCATAATCAACAGTACCAATAAACTGTATAAAAGTATAAATATAGCCTCCCAGGTTTGCATTGATCACGTTTTAGCATCATATATATGGGGTAAGGGTCATGTACAGCACTCGGTACGTTGGCAGACCTAGCAAAAACCCTTTACATCCTGATCATCTCAGAGTTGCGTTCGATCAATCACAGTAGTTCAAGGCTGTTCTATCTTGTCCTGATGTTAAACAACACATTGTTATGTAATTTTTATCCAAAATATTTCATTGATAAAAAGAGGCCCACAGTATAGTATTAGTAGGCCTATATTGATTGAGGTTACAGGTAAGTGAATTTCGAACCTAAGGCAGATTATAAAAATCCACTACATTGAAATGTGAGCAGCTTTCTTTTAGCTATAGGTGTCTTCGCGACCTCAACTTCAGACCCAGGCCGATTTACAAAAATATTTTCCGGCACACATCCGTCACAGGGTCGCGAACACACCGGCCTGGGCCAAAAGCAAAATCTTCATTTCCGCGCGAAGAAATCAGGTGTGCCAATGAGCTAGGGATGGTTTCGTCCGGTCAAGCAAAATCCTAGGCCAATAGCCCTTCTGGCCTTGGTCGGACGGCCATCTTGTAAATTTTATTTGCGACCCGGGTCCGTCCAAGAGGTCGCGAAGACACCTTATGTCCACAGATACACCCATTACAGTTATTACAATCTAAATTTCCTTTGCTGTCAACCAACTGACAGCTTTACTGCTGCTTGTCAAGGGCTGGTTTATATCTACTTTTAGTTTTACAACATCAGTTGGTCCTTACCATGCAAACTCCACCAGTTTAGAGAAATTTATACTGTTTTTGTTGAAAGTACTGTAATATCTAGATGTAGCCTATAAATTAATGTTGTGATAAACCTAGCTGTGCATGTACATTAGGAACATCAGTTGATGCTAATTTAACAGACTAAAAATATTTTTTACAGTAATAAATCCAAGTAAATTCACACCTGCAGAAATAAACTGTATTCCCCATTTATTAAACTATGTAATACAGCACAAGTATTTATGTTTTGACTTGAACAGAGGATTATAATAGTGTGACTGAGGTGGGTTAGCAGTGTAGACTGAGTAGGTGTGAGAAATGCTACCTAGTGAGCAAACACATAAATCAGACTTTATTCATGTATATAAGTATAGATAGGTAAGTATGCAAGTATAGACAGATATCTATATAAAAATATAGACAGATAAGTATATACGTATAGACAGATAAGTATGTACATGTAAGTATAGACAGGTAAGTACATGTATGTAATAGAATAGACAGGTCTATATTACCCTTCAATGCATGTAAACTTTGGACCATAAAAGAAGATACAGTTTTAAGAACTGTAACCAAGTTTTGAATTTTGTAAGGTAGCAGTGTTAAGTATCATAGACATAGTTTGTATTTGATTGGGATGCTGCATATCAGTAATATTTGCTCTAGGTGTCTATTTCAGAGGGAAACTGATAACTCAGTATAATACACACATGCATCAGCTATCTTTCTATCCCCACAGGGTGGAATGCCTCATTATGCTAATTTACTGAAAAACAACTGTTTGTAAATAGATGGCACTTTAAAACTATATTTCTTAATTGCTTGAATATTAATTATGCATGATAGCTCTGGTTTACTTCATTAAGAGAATATAAAAGATTTGTTTGAAATTTGTATTTAAATTCTAGCACTTAATTAGTGTGAATCAGGGCTATTAATTAGTAACTATTTCGGATTAGATTGTTTGCTTATCACTAGGATAAAATATACAGTCTGCTATATATACAGTCTAATGTTTTGAAACGCATGGAAACAATAGATTGTCAATTGTTTAACATGCGAGTATCAATTTGAATTTGCACGAAAGTAAACATTTGATGGAATGTTTAGTAACAATAGGTTTACACTACAATATTGTGATAGCAATAGATATGTCTTGAGTAAACACAATATTCGCGTTTACTAAATTATAATATTGTTTTCCAATGGCGATCACTACGGTACAGTTCACGTAGAATCTAGAATGAGTTCCCAAAAATCATACTGCATGCCCCTGGTATCTTATCGTAGAGGAACTAAGGGTATGCGCAGAGGAACTAAGGGTATGCGACTCATAGGTGCAGGAATTAACAACTATTTTCCAATCTAAGTTTAACTCAAACCTGTAGATGTCCAGCCTTATACTACCTCATAACTGTGACAACCTGCACCTAAAAAATTCTAGGTTGAGCAGATTTGCAGAGAGACAAATGCACCCTTGCATTGGTTGCTACGGTCTCGCATGTGCCAGCTAACCTGTTTGAGACTGTAGTGTGGTTTATAACTGTTCACACAGCCCTACAGCATTACCTTGGTTATTTCCCTTCAGCTATGGAAGCACAGGTAGTATTTTAGTTAGCGCAATATGTCTGCAGTAGATATCCGCACCAGATAGGTCTCTATGCTATATTGGTAAATTACCCTTGTTATTATAGGAGGCCACAAAATTCATACTGTAGCTGCAAAACTTAAGCCCAACCCTTCCAAACTTGCAGATATGCATGGGCACACTATGGTCCTGGGTAGCCCAGAATTCTAATGAAATCATTTTGGTTTTAGAACTCAGTATTGGCTGTTTGTAGACTATACAGGGTTATCCCAATTACTTTAAATGAGCTGTTGAAGGGCTAGCCTGAGGTAATGGCTATGAACTACAAAGTATTGACAATGTTAACCTGTGGTCCCGTGAAAGTGTATAATGAGCTAGGAATTAAGATAAATAGGAATGGACTTGAAGGACTTTTGACTTTTCAATTGGTGACAGACAGTCATGAGAACGCTTGTGCAAAGTTTATTTTTCAGATTATCCGGCTTTGTGTTAAAAATTTGTGATAATGTGTTATCTAAGTTAAGACTAATCAGCTAAAGAATATATACAATATATACATTGTATGTATGTATTGTATATTTATACAAGCGAATACAAAATAGCAAGGCATAGTTACAACTGGCATATCACTTGAGTGTGTATCGTCTACCATATTTACTCGTAGAACACTTACTACTATTTTGGAGACCTACCACAGTTTGGAAGGTAGTCAACTATTTACAGTAGTGTGTAAACCTAATGTTTTTAGGACTTCTGTTATACCCACCCTTAAATTATAAAGATTTATTCTAGAGACCTCCGTTACAACCTCTTTTTAGATCTATTTTCTGTGATTACTAGTTGCCCAGCTCTAGAACAAAGCATGCCAACATAGTAAACTATATTTAAGAAGTTATAAGTTATATATTTAGACTCATTTCTTCCTCCTTAACTGCAATTAGTTGTGGAGTGACTCTTACTTGCACCTACATAAATAGACTATCAACCGTTTTAGGAGTGCCTTTGATTATATCCTCTACATTGTGTGTTATTTTTAACTGAAGGCCTTAGCGCGGGATCTCATGGGTCCAGCATAATATAAAGGTAATGAGTTGTGAAATTTTTTTAAATAATTTAATATTTTCATCTTTGGATTCTGGTGTGGTTAATGGTCTGTTGAGAAAGGCAGTACATGTTGTCTATTAGACATGAGTCTTGACCAATTTCCAGTTTCCCTTTCATCTACCAAGCAGAACTAGGACCCTTGACAACTCAATCAGTCATATTTCATCTCGGAAAGGTTTTCTACTCCTGTCACCTAGTACATTGCTACCCTCTACCCTCTAATTCCTAAGTGACAAACGATTGTAACTAATATGCCAACAATAACTAATTATGTTGAGGAAATTAACTCCTCCATAATTGGAGTTGTCTTTACTTCACTACTATTAGTAGGCCTACAGCTTACCTTCAACATCCTTTATTCCTTCGAGCATGGACTCCATATTTACAGACGAGCAATTCCATCGGTTAGCGGAGAATTGAAATTTACATTCATTTAAAGCCAATAATAGTCCGACATTGACACTAGACATGTGGTCCATGTAGCCTCCATTTGTACACATGGCATTCTGTAGAGGAGAGAGTCTAGCCTTAGCTACTGTACATTTAGGTGCCGCTCCCAATAAATATAGCTGTGGATTCAACTGCCAGGCCATGATATTTGACTGTTTCAACCTGTAACATATTGTGGAAAGGAGGCTATGAATTGTTTACCTCACATAAAGCTACTTCAAACTTCTAATACAGATATATGAATATGATTTGTAAATTCGAAATCAAAACTACCGTTCCTTCCTATTATTGAATAATTGCAAATTAAAATTTGAAATGAAAGTCTGTGGGAACTGTGAAAAATAATCACAAATTTCTTCCTTTAGAAACTGTGAGAAATTTTGTCTTTCTGTGGCCGTAGCAGAAGTGAATGTTTAACTCTGAAACAGAATAGCTAGAGTGTTCTCTGTAATATGCTACACAGGCTCTACGCAAGAATAGCTAGTGTTTCTTATCCTTGTAACATGTTACAGAGGTTACTACATAAGCATAGCCTACTTGTTAGAAGGCTTTGTTCTCTATATATACATTCTGTAATGCAAGCTATAAAATGCACTCAAATCAACAAAAAAAAACTACTGTCCAGTGTTTTAACCGAATTAATGTTTAGCAGTTATCGCTGGCGGCTATGTAAGTTCTGGTCTCATTATTTCAAATTTCAAAGACATTAGCAGCGGTATACGAAACGAAAACATTATCATAGGAGTTGCTATGTTGAACAATCTCAATAAGTACGGCTGGGCAAAAGATCCAGATAGAACAAAGCATATCAATTTGAGAAATGTGGAAAAATAGAGAGTAGTAGCCTAGGGGCTGTACTGGATCTGTGGATAATGGCTAGTACTTGCTACTATTATGAATGGGTATATACATGTAATACCTTAGTGTTTTAGGGTATCAGCTGTTAGCTACACATCATAATATTACACATAGTGGGCTGCTGTGCTGCTTGCAAACAATACCTTTGATACTTTATTGTAAAGATAAGAAAACAATGGGAACTCTATCTCAGAGCAACTAAATTACAGTAGTAGCTGTTCATAAGCAGCATAGCCTTATTTCTAATAATTGCTTTTCTTACGATTGAGGGTTATAATTAATTCCTACATATACAATGTACATGCAATATACAAATCAGTCTGCAAAGAAGCTAGTCTGGGTTCTAAGATCTCAGAGTAGAAGGCATGGGAGGTCACAGCTCCACCCAAGTGATCAAAATAATGCTATTGATCTGCCTTAGGTGTAACTCCATTTGGAACACCATAAAGTAACATCATATTCCTACAAGGTAGCTGCCCTTTACACCAATTATTTTCCAGGCTAACTAGATATTATTGAACTCTTAAAGGAATAATGCTGTTAGGGTCTATCATTTTAGAGTTAGGTATACAATTAGTGCCCGTTGCTGCTTCTAGGCTAGACCAAATGTTACATAAAAATTATTTGCATAGATTTGAGCTTCATAATAATTACTTCCATATGCTTAGTAAAATGCAAATGGATTATTAATAACTGATTTTAAATTATAATATATTATGTATGGCAAAACTTTAAGAGCCACTTGAAATTTTTGTAAAATTGTCTGAAACCTGAGTGGGTTTAAGTGTTTGAGTCGTACATGTATATGTCATAATAATTATAGGAATAACCATAATCAGGCTGTCTAGTGTTTCTGCTATTTAATTCTACTGTTATCAGTTCTCTGTTATCATTCTGTCCTTCGATAATAACACCTGCTAGGTTTGGTTTGCAGATGTTTGAATGACATAAAAACATGGTTGAATTACTTCTATTGATTCATGTGTGTATTACTATATTGTGCTCATATAGTTAATGTGATGTTTTACCAAGTGTGTAGGCATAGTTAAGGTCACTCCAGTTTGTTACTAAGTTTCAACTGTACCTAGAAATAAACAAAATATCTATTCACAGATTGTGAGTCACAGTTACTGCTAATAATGAGAAAAATTTGAAAAGAAATTGAGTCAAGAAATGAACATGATTTGCAGCTTGCACTGGCTTTGCAAACTTGGCAGGTAAAATAGTACAGCGTGAATTACACTGTACCAAATATGCTATATCTAAAATCTAATCCGCTGTTAACAAAGAACTATCTTGATGAACTTTAAACGACAGCAATAATCTTTATATAGTAAGGCATGTTTCTTATTGTAGTATAATATAATAGTGTTACACATAATGCTTTGTATAGTTTGCTATTAGGCCTACTCCATCGCTCCTTCTATTTCATATTCACATCTTATGTTTATTACTGTGTGTCCATTCAAGGCATTTATTGCCTTGAATATTTTCTCAACAGTTTCTCTTGGAGTTATGCCACCTTATCAGACATTTCATCAAAAGTATGTCAGAATTACTGTTTATCCACATAGGCATTACTTGTATATATAACTGCAAGGTATCAGGTTATTTAGTGTCCTATTCATCTAAAGCTGAATGTAACAAAATACTTGAATATCAGGTTATTTGCTAGTATTAAGTACAGTAATAGGTAGGCCTATTATATTTACTCAATTTATGAGTTTCACAAACAAGTGGCCCATAAATTGGGGCCATAACTTTAATCAGTGTTGATCAAGTGCATTCCTAGTTGTTATTGTTTGGGTGAAATAGTTCTTGAGGGAGAAATCAGTACAAACTGTTGACTATTGCAGTAAGGGGAGAGAAGTTAGACGTTCCCACCGACTAGTAGAGCTGGAGGTCTTATTCCACGCTGTACTGTACCCTACTTGGTATATCTGACTTAGGTGTAGTCAAAATACAGTCTAGAATTTACTTTTGGTGCTTCTATGGCCACCAAAATAGCATATTAGATACAAAACGCTAGAGATAACACATTATCCATAGTGCAACATATTATTTGTGAGCCTGTCCCCATTGTAGCCTAGATCTCTACTCTAAAACGTGTCACTAAATAGCCTACAGTGCTCCATTAGTCTATGTGGTGCAAAATTAACATAAATGGTTTCAAAATATGAATTTTAATTTAGCTTTTCTTTTCCACTAATTAGAAATGAGTCAAACACATGCATAAAATATTTAGCAGAAGATGAAATTGGAGACTTCATTGTCCAGTTTTTGATCTTTTGAAATTAATAGCAGAATCTATTATAAAGGCATAAATTCAACTGTAGTGCTGATAAGGGGCTGGAATACAATCTAATGAATCGGCAATAATTAATATAGTTGTAATAGAAATGTTCTATTCATTACAACATGGAATTTAAAGTGTATTATTGTGTTAATTCTTGTCAACTATTCACCTTTTCATCAGCTTTATTAATATTAAGCACTTGAGTTAGTTGAGAACAACTATAGAGCAAATATTGAGATTGCTAAGTGTAGTATTTACATTCTCACCTGCTGCTATAATAGGTGGTAGAATTCTCAATAGAACATATCAGTTCCAATATCAAATTCAATATATATTCCAACATTATACATGTTTATATAATAATGGCTACTGTTTACTGTTTAGCACCCTCAAACTGGTGATAAGAATCACAGCAAGGTGTGATATACAATACTAAAGTACAAGAGTGTAGTCATTGTTGCATTGATAGAGGTATATTGATGGAATTTTCGATGCACTAAAAGTTTTGGACTGTTTTAAAACTCAAACCAAAATGCCCAGAATTCTAAATTTCTAAGCATCTAGTTGCAAACTACCATTCACAAAGCAGCGTGTATTTTTACCTAACTGTAGCCTGGGTACCAGGCTCAAGGGCACTGCTTGTGGAGACGAGCGGGTGTGAGTGGTATCCACTAAAATCTTAGCACACCCTTTCAATTTCTGTAGGCTATTAGTCTAAACAGAGCTCTAATCTCTCCAGAAGTATTTGATTGGTGGCAACTGTTTGAGGGAACGACACACAAATAGTACTACCTTGTATGCTGACTAATACGCTGAGATTCTGCTTGTATCTCATTCAATCTGATGTTCAACTCCCACAACACAAATATTAGTGAATATCAAACAGTCCACCTTCATAATTCATTGTAGAAACTCCAGTCCATTATTCTTATCTCAATACATAATATACTGACATTACATACATTCCAACGCATCATTCAACAATCAGTTCCAAATTAATAATTACCTTTACAACAATATTAAAATATTATTCTGGAATAGTGACAATAGTACAGTCGATTTGATTGTAGTCATTACTCATGCTGACAATATTAATTACATGCAAATTTTACAAAATCGAACTCTTTTTTAAATATTCTTGAAGCCATTCATTAAAAGTTGTAGCTATAGTACAAAAAGTGACAAGCTAGCTAATAGTTTTTGTTCCTTTGTACTTTTTCTTGTGGTACTAAAAAAATGGAGCCTCTCACAGAGCTAGTGGTAAGTCTCTTGTTTCTGGTGAACAAACCACTTTCAGTTTCTCATGCTGGAGATATAATTTAGGAAAGGAACTCTTATATTAGATAGCTATATCTTAGACTTGTCACTTTCCTAGTTGTCAGTTTAAACGAATTTCTATTTTTATTAAGTGATAATTAATAATACTTAATACAAACAGCTCCAAGTGCAAACTGATAAAAAACTAACTTCATATTAAACTCTTTGCTTGAGCTCAATGAGTGAAAGCTCTCAAGTTAATTCAACAAGTTACAGTAACCTATGCTAGTAGTATGTGTATATGTGTGTATTTATATGACTACTCTAGCCTCTAACATAACTGGTTTCTCTGTGAGTATATAGTGGCATTATTGTCCATGTACAAAGTTTAGGGGAACGTATTATATCATGTGTAACATAAGCATTTTATGTATATGTGAGACTGTACCATAGAAAAACTGAAAGAGCTCTGTAAAATATATCAGAATATCATTTTCGGCCTTAGAACCTTAGGCCTTAAAGAGGTTAGAAGTGAGGGGGTAGGGTACAGTGTGCCGCTCATGTGATTCAGCTAGGCTATATTGGACCAATAATGTCACCCCAAAACTACCAAATATATTACGTAGTAAATATAAAATCCTAACACTTTTGTACTAATCGCAATTTGTACCTTAAACCATTATCTTTTAGAACATTCAGTATCATGGAATTGAAGGAGTTAATATCTAATGTCAAAAATTGGTTGAAAATGGTAATCTTTATAGCCCAACCATTTCGGGCATAAAATTTGAATTATAGACGCTGTATAGCTATATGTGCACTATTACTACATGAGTTTGGTTTGCTTGGGGGGGGGGGGGGGGAGTTTGTTTCTAAGTAAAATACAAACTTAGCTACTGTTTGTTTGAACTGAGAGTGTGAAATATTTCTCCACCCTTATACACTACTTATATCTAATATCATAGCCATAAAATCTTTGATAAAAGAACCACTAACTCAAAATATGATACTATCATGTTACTGATAATTAAAGTGGAGAGGCATTAGATAGCCTGTGCTCCTGTGTTATTATGAGCTTCTGTCATTGCCTGTGCTGTTATTACTAAAACTGTATACCTCCAACTGTTTTATCACATCACTTGCTTAGAGGATTCCTAACTCTCACCCCTTGTCTAAGCTTTTGCATGTAAATATCATTTTTATTCATGTGACATCTTAATTCATTAATAAAACGGAGGCTCTGAGATAACAATATTGTATATCATTGCAATCTAGCAACTAATAGTGTTAATTATAGTAGAGGGATGTTAGTGTATTAATCTAAACTTGAGTAAAATTGAGCAGACCACTAACCTATTTATCTCATACATTACTGTATATTTACAAGTCTTAAACTCTTTTATGTCTTAGTATTAATACTCTCAAGACTGTTGAAATTCTAGCTACTTGTAATTGACTTAACAAACATAAGCCGTGCATTGTAAGAATTAGGTTAGGGTTATAGAGGTTATTAAATCACACTGGTAATAGTATTACCGTAAAACCTACAATTCTCATATTTTTAGCGGTGAAAATTTATCTCGTCTTTTGCTGATAGATGTCTAGAACTGTTTTTGTTTACTAATAAATACATGTAATGATTGACTTACCATGACTGTGCTGTGACGATGTCTAAGACGATATTGAATACTAAATATATGAGATATAGTTCACTCTTCCCACGTAGCTTTCGCATCTTCTACTTCCTGTATAATCTTACAACACGGGTAGTATGTGATTTTCACTGAAATTTTAGAGTAAAGAGCGACGCTTTATCCAAATTTTGTCAAATTAGCCTTTGAGCTTCAACCCCCCTGTCAAGTGTCAAGACTATCTACATGTACCAGTGTGCTAGAATAGATTTGGTTAAAATAATTTGTTGAACTGATATGGCTTTGCTATGTATAGTCACACGTCTATGTTGCAGAATGCTGTGTGTATGTAATGCAGAGCCTATGTATCATAAACCTGGCACTCAATTAATTATAATGTACTGTAATCTGATTGGACGGCTGAATGAATGAACAGTGAAGTAGGTAAATTATTATTTCACCTGCGTAGGCCCCATTTATAGTAATAGGTCCTGAAGTGTAAGCAAGAATAAAAACACTATACACAAAGAGTATCAACAATGCCTTAGCTAAGAATAATTAAAGCACAGCCGTGTGTGTTTTTATTCTGCTCAAGAGACGGCCATGACACTTGTTCAATCCAATGTGCAAACTATTCAATATCCAAGTGCAAGATAACAAGAAATAATATCATCGTATGAAAACACTGTAATCAGAATATCTGAGTGTAATTAAATGTTTTGATCAATAGTAAATAATGTACTCAATGATGCATCTTCTAGAAATACTTTATTGATTTTGTGTTTTGGGCAAATTAATTATATAATTCTTTGGGCAATGATAAACATACCTAATTTACACAGCTGGTAAATTAGGTTTATGGCCTACAATTAGTGCAAAAGGTGACATATTGGTGAAGAAATACTACAGCCTGTCTTCCCTCTAATTAACAACATCATTTTATATAAATCTATACCAAATACAAGGGAGGATGTAATGGAGCATAGTCTATCATTTGAACACGCACAATAAAGATAACCGACGACGACTACATCACATTGCTTATTTATCTTCAATGTTTTGTTTTACTTTTTTTAATTACCCAAAATGTTCATTGAACAAATAACTAATTACATCTAAATAAATTGATCCTGTCTGGGGTATGGGAACTGGACGACTTTAATGCCAGCTGGCATAACGACGACGTGCGAACACAACTACTGTCACCAAACCACGTTACGTGCACAAAACTGTTGAACTACGAGTACTATGCACTCATTTACCTTCGTGTTGATTAGGTCAGGTACAATGGAATCACTGCTTCACCCAAAGCTACAATGTATATTATTTGTTTAATTTTTTAGTGAAATTATTTATCAAAATTCTCATCTCATTCCAAAATATAAACATTTCACTTGATTGTATCATAATAAAGTTGATCAATGAAATTATGTAATTAAATTTTTCCGAGGAATAATGTAACAATCTGACAGGATCGAATTGAATCAACGCAAAGCAGTTGCTCGTTACTTCCTGGGTAAAAATAACAAGTTCTAAGAGTGATTTTATACTAACCCAGTTCTAAACTCTCCTCCAGATCTGTGTCTAAAGTACGTAATACCAACACACTCCTTTGGAGTGTTCGGAACCCAGGCTACTGTGGTGTTACTGATGTCTCTTTCACTCACATCTCTCTGAGTCACTGATATCAACACACGTAGAAATTTACTGACTGAGAGCAATGAAGTTTTTTACAGATTCACACAAGTCATAATCCAAAGGCTTCACTCACTCATAACAGTATAAATTAATAAAAATTAATAAATTACGTGTAATTCTGTGGGTTTTTCCAACTGGAATATCTTCTGCAGTACACTTGAACTTATAACCAACCGATCAAGAAACTGTTTGTTGAGATTGGAAACTTTTTTCTACTACTCCATGTCCTTTTTGTTCCATAAAAGTAATATTGGTATAGTTGATTTGAGGTATCCAATTAAATCAAATATTTTATGTATAATAATTAAGTTTAGGAATCCAGGAATTCATATTTCAAATCACATCAATCACTTTGGTAATGAAATTAATGTTTATAGCTTTTAGTATAAAAACAGGTTATTCTCTGGCCTACAAACATGCATATTTTCTTAGAGAATCCAGTTGAACAGGTGTACACAAACACAGGCATATGAAAATACTTTTATATAGTCTGTCATAAGGTGTCTTTGTACCTAAATTTCAGGCGCAGACCAACTTGCAAAAATATATTCCGGCATACATCCGTCACAGAGTTGCAAACACGCCGACCTGGGCCAAAGGCAAAACCCTTATCATTGTGCGAAAAGCGATGAGCTAGGGATGGTTTCGTCCGGCCAAGTAAAGTCCCAGGCCAATAGCCCTTGTGGCTTAGGCCGGACAGCCATCTTGGAATTTTTATTTGCGACCCAGGTCCGTCCAAGAGGTCGCAAAGACGCCTATAGTATTGTTATGTGTGTATACATGTACATGTATATTATTTATCACATTGACACTGTAGGTGTGTGGGCATATTATTATAATTATAGTATAGTTATAAATACGTTGAATCACAATTAATCTCCTTCTATATTTTAGGTAATCTGCACTAACATAATGGTGACGGTTGGAATGTACCTGCCATCCTGCATCCAAAAACATAAACAAGTCTTTTAGCTTCAGGTAAGAACACATTATGAAACATCTGGTAGATACTGAGGTAGTATACAATGTAAGAACATCCCTGCTAAGGGGGCATGGCACACACCCCTTCCTCCTGTAGACACTAAAGTAGGATAGGACCATCCGCTAAAGTGGTGTAACAACCTTTGCTCACTGTAGAGCCTCATTTGGAACTATCTTACCCACAGTTAGATGAAGTAGTGCAGACATTATTATTATTGTGGTAGGACTTTGTGGTTTGACCATCGGGCTAAGGACTAATTAGCACTAAATGGAGAAAATGATTTATTCTGCTAAAACTACATGTTTGAAAAGAACGGGCTGTCTAGGAATTTTCCTTTTCGGAACCCAGCTACCAGAAGATATGTTCCCACGGCATTTCCATATGAGAAAAGTTGCCAGATTTGTAGGTCATACAAGTATCCTCCTCACTGGACATACAACCTAATATTTGTGCACTATTAGTGAAGTATGTGGAGTAAAGTGTTGGATGTTATTTTGAGCACTTACAGTGACCCCGGCAAGGTCCGACCCGAACCCAGAACCGCTTCACTCGTAACTGTAGCACCACTGCTATTACCCCATCCAGTACTGTACCCACAACTGTCACACCAATGCTACTAACCCATCTAGTACTCCACCCATAACTGTAGCACTACTTCTATTACATTCTAGTTCATTATTAATTTCAAAGAGAACTTTACCTTGAACAGGCTCACTCCCAGCACCTTATTATGAGAACAACATGCAAACAAGGTGCTTCTAATGACAACATTACACACTCTTTGGGTCAAGGACATGATGCCAGTAGGTGTCACTGGTTGTGCTAGGAATGGTTACTGGTTACTGGTTACTGGTTACTGGTTACTGGTTACTGGTTACTGGTTACTGCTTGTGTCACAGATTTACAGTTATGTGTTAAATCTCGTCACCTGGAAATGTAGGGCACTAGAATTGGTTAAGACTTATCTTCCCTCTATTTTCTCATGAGCAGACAACTACATGTATGATAATAATTTGGCAATGAATAAACAGAAACTAGTTAGGGGGCATTGATTGCTATCAAACCCCACTGTGGTTAATCTTTCATCTACTGTTGCCATCCTGTAAATGAATATAATATTATATAATAACAGAATATGGGAGACAGTCAATATGTTCCTCCAGCTCATAATAGGACACATAAAGAAAGAGTAGATAACTCCTGGGTAAATTAAAACTGTCAAATTATTGGCTGCTACCAGTGAGGTATAATTATACAGTCATGTAGTAACATAATCAGGATAACCTGGAGTACACTATGTATGACAGTGTGCAACTTGTGCGAGTCGTGCTCTCTCAGTTAATTAACGTTTTTCTCCAAACTATTTTATTTGCATGTACTAAATATTATGTTTATGTTATTCCCTACAGTGTGTATTTACTCGTATGATAATGATGGTGTTTGATAGAAGTTATAGAAATTTTAGTTTGAACTCCATAAAATTAAAGTGATTATGAGGCACGAATAGTGCAGTTGAATGTTTGATAGAAAGAGCCAGTGATTAGTGGAGAATGAACTACACGGTATATATGAAATGGCTAGCTATGTCTTTATATATATATATATTTCACAGGTGCAAAAATAGGCTAAATAATGCTAACAAGGAGAAAGGTTCGTTTTACTAAATATAATACTTATATAATATACATTGTAGTAGTAGTAGCAATAAATAAAGCCGTGTGTAATTACTAATATTATTATTATTGTAAAAATAATTCCGTGTTAACTCAGACTTTTTCTAATAATACAAAGCCGTTCTAGATAATGCACTTACATAATTCTATATTAATTCTTTTCTGTAATAATAGAATATTGGTGTGTGATGTCACCTAATGTTCCAATACAAAAACAGTAGGTCTGTGTGTCCATGCACATTAATTGTAATTCATGCCCATGCTATGAGAGCCTTCTTTGGTAACTTTGAGTATAATTTCATTTTCTTGCTGAAAGCCAACAAGTATTTATTTCTATTGTACCTATAATAATACTCCTCATAATATTGACATTCTTACGAATATAAAACCACTTATACGTTATCATATTGTCAATCATTATAGTGTTTATTTGCCTTTCCTATTCAAATTTTCATGAAGCCATATTGATTTCAATATATTATAATATAATATAACATTATGGATTAAATATTTAAGTTGCTTAGCTTATAGCCTTTATTCCACAGTTATTTATTGCTGATTAAAGGGTGGAATAGATGAGCAGCCTAAAATATATTTTGCTAGACCAGTTAGCTGCATGTAGTTCATGAAGTTTACTTTTATTTCCAATAATTGAGTAGCAACAGTGTTTGAATAAGTGTATTTATTTGATCAGTCTGTCTGGAATAATAGCCTTAGTGTGAAATAATAGACTTAGGTCAACAGTAAATGTGTGAAAGGGCAGCAAATAATCCAGAGAGTTAAGTTTCAAACATGTAGCTCTGTTTTACGATTTCAGTAAGCATTGCAGTAATATAGCATCAGGGCACATTGTCGCTCTTTATGACTGGGAGAAGTAATTGAGAGTCTTGTTAACACTACCGGTGAGTTATCTGCACTTGACTTAAAAAGTTTAAAGATTTGTTAATTCATTTCAAACGTACAATAATGAAGTTTGTCAGTTTGGTTTAAGGCTTTAAATGCCTTCTGTAATGTTTCACATCGGCATATACATGTAGATATAGGCAGTGGTCAAAGTTGGGGGGGTCGTGGGGGACGGAGTCCCCCCACCAAAAATTTCAGAGGTCTCTCAGACTGATAGACCCTCTGCAGATTACTGTTATAATAATAATACTAATTGGACCATATTTTACCTTAAGATCTTGGACCATATTTTAACCTGAAGTTCCTGGATTTTGCACCATTTCAGTGTCTAATTTTGACAAAGTTTCCTATTTCCGGGGGGGGCGCTCAGGCATCCCTCCCCGCCTGCGCGCCATCTGGACGCTTCGCGCCCTAAAGTGATTACGTCTGCTACCCTAGAGACCCCCCACCTCTTTTCCTAGACTTTGACCACTGGATATAGGTATAGTTAAACCTTCTGCAATCAACTCATAAAGTAACGTCTCCATGTACATGTGTATATGAACACACTTTGTAAAATATAAAAACTCCTATGACCAGAGTATCAATGAAGATGAAGATTTATTTCAAACTGTAGAATTCCAACAATGCATTGACTTCATTGTTGATGATGTCATCAGCTTACGAGTATTGTCAACTCAATTTTTAATCTCAACTCCGTCATTCCTTCGGTATTGTACTTAGCTGACGATGCCTTTCACCAATTATGAAGAGACGAGTCAGCTCGCTACGGCTCAGCTACAGAGAGCGATAGCCAATGAGAGGAAGAGCAACTGGTCAGAGGTGAGAAGCTTTTAAGCTGCTGCACCTGATCGTTTAAAAAGCCGATTGTGTCTTTTCGCAATTCACTTAGGTAAATGTATGTTTGTAAATTTATGTGAATTCTCTGTGATTACTTCAACTCGCTTTAAATCAAAATTGTTTTTGGTATTGAAGGTAATATTTGCTTACAAGCGAGTGCTCTTCCTCATATCTCCTGATAATCTACCAGCAGGTTTTGTGCAGACGGATCGTTATATACTGGTGGTAAGTGTAACCGTTTACCTGTGTATATACTTAGTCTAGTAGTACACACTGTCTTGTAGTGGTAACTAGTAAACAGTACCTATTTAGATAATGCATACATATCCATGATTTGTATATGTTTCCATATTACATTATAGGTTAGTAATATTATACTTTGTTCAGTGAACAGTGTATGGAGAGTTCACTACCCTTAATTTTGCAAATATGTAGACTTTTCATTCAGCATTTACAATAATATTTGGTACAATGAAAATAAAAAATTATATAATTTTCCCTATGTTTCAAGTAATTTTTTGCATGTACATAACACACAGTGACCTTCTTTGATTCTGGAGGGAGAAAGCATCCCTACTCTCTATCACTTTGTTTACTGTTATTTATCTAGCTGTACGAAGTTTACTATCACCTGGGTCAGGCGTATCAGGCGGTAGGAGATCACTCTCTGGCCCTGAGAAGTTTCTCTAAGGCTATAGATATTCTCAGTAGCAGTCAGGTAAGTAGTAGCCTTAGTTTTCGGTCTGGATAGTACTTATTTGGAGGAACTCACCCACCTTCCCTCTTGTTACAAAGTTGTGTGCTTTATATGGCAAAGACCTTGGTGTATTTAGCATCAGTGATGATTATTGTGTGGACCTAAAATAGTATTTTGACAAGGATTGTGTTATGATATCCATGTACATTATAATAAGTTTAGATAGGTTAACGCAATAAAACAGCTAGCAGTATGAAAGTTGAAACAGACTAGTGAATATTTTCGCCACTCTGCTGCAAAGTGTTGTCAGCTAACGTGGAGACATTTAACCCACTGGACAATGCACACTAGCAGTATTTCTTTCATGAATGCAGTCTCTAGTTAAATGAGTGTTTGCCGGCGCAGGATATTATTTTTATTAGTTATTCAATGCATACATTTGCTTGCTGTTACTACACATACATCACAGCTATTCAATTTAGAATATTTGTTGAGAGACAAAAGTGCGAAATGGAATCAGTAAAAGCTTTGCTGGTTAATCAGAAGCTAGAGTTATCAATAGGGAAGCATAAAGTATTAAACATGCTTGACCTTGATGACATCATAGTAAGTAACATTAGCCTTAGTAACCTATTGCCTTCTATTATATAGTTTGGGTGTGCAATAGAATGTCGGTCGTCAGATTCGCTCTCTGTCCCTGCATACTGCAGAAAAGCTCAGTCTTATAGTATACTGGGCAAATACAAGGCAGCCATTAGCGATCTCCACTCCGCAACATTCAATGATGAGAGAAACATGGTAAAAGTTGTCTTCTCCTTATCTATTCTAGTTCACATTAACAGTAGTGGGAGTTGCCCTTTCTCTAGTAGCTATACAAAGAGATCATTGCTTATAAGTATAACATGTACAATGTATATATTGTAATTGTCATGAAATCAGTACGTTATGGCAGTTAAATTTCATTCCTAGGCTCATATTGACTTCTCTTTTCTTATAGGACCTGCTGTGTATGGAAGTTCTCATACATAACACATTTGGAGAGTATATCAAGGTAGGTGCTGACCTACGATACCATTGCCTATACGAAGTGTTAGTGTGACTATAGTACCCACATAGTAGGTCATATCTACATGTATGTCTATGTTAGGCTATCTATAGCTATTGACAGTATATACCATGACTGTGCAGTATGCCACTATCATTGTACTAGGCTATGAGACTGCTAGTCAAGGGACTGGGTATAAACAAGTCTCACATCGGATGCCGTCTGCTCAGGAAGGCTATGAAGGAAGAGGGTGGTTCAGTAAGTATCTGCATTCCTGTCTCACAACTGCACCACTCAGCAGTAAGGAACGCCATAGTCATCATTGCATAGCACCCACTTTTCTGCATAAATGAGCAGCATAGTCTGCTTGCGTAGATTCATTACATAAACTAAAATAGTTCTCTACCACTGTGAAAATGTACATTATGTAATCACTGGTTTCAATTTCTCTTGCTGATTCAAAAGTATATTACATAAAACATGGGGCAATCGTTCATTCTCTAAGTTTCATATTATATTTAGTGTTGCATTGTTAAAATGTCAAAACATTATATTGTTCTTTTTCTATATCAATTACTCGAGTGCACATGCCATCATCTAAAGAAAACATGTTATACAAATACACACAGTACGTAGTCACTTATTATTTTAGCCAAATTACGGACAGCAGAATGTCGAAGGATTTGATGAAGTAACGACTCTTCATCATCCAGAGGTTTTGGATTTTATTCAGAGGTTTGTAGATTTTTAGGTAAATGAATATTCGTCTATTATATTATACTGTAGCTTAAATGTCTGTTTAACTTGTTCACGTTTTAACTGAATCATAGGTAATAACCTATGGATGAATATGATTGTGGTATCTTAAGAAACTGTAAAAAAATATTTTGACTGCTTATATTCGTTTTCTTGCGGTGTTCATTTTTCCAATTCTAAGTAGGGGTGCTAGGGAACATGTCCTCACCACACTGACCAGATGAAAAGGTGTTTACACCATAATGTATTTGATGGGTAGACTTTCCGAACGCCATCAGCAGCAACGCTGGTAGACTTAAGTTCCTCTTGGTTTAGTCTCTAAACACTATACAAATATACAGTAGCTACATGGTTTTTAATGCATTCACCTTTGCTATATGCTAAGGGATATGAAAATACTGTCCTGCATATATTGTGAGTTTTCCCTTTTGACTCTCTAACTCTTATTGTAAACCTCATATAACTGTTGATAGGCTACTATTTACTCTGACTTCTTTTAGAATTATACATGTACTTTTTTATATGTACGAGTAGATGCTTCTACCAGGATGTAAGCTCATTCACTTTTATCAAATATAGATTACAGATGGCTGAAGTAGACAAGCAAATCATGTTATCAAAGTTTTGGTAAAAGACTATTCAAAGCCAAAAGAATATAATTATTACTGAGTAGGCCCTATTATTTTACAAGTTACCCAAAATGGTGTCTCTCCGGTTATATCAATTATTTGCTTTATGGTTTATGTTGTTTAGATATCTCCAGACATTTAATGTCCCACACACTGTAGAGTCCGTGGAACTAGAACCTCCTTCAGTCATGCATGAGCAGAAGAGACGTGTGCCATCCTGCACCCATTGTGAAAGTCAGTCTACCAACCATACTCTCTGTACATAAAATTATCATATCTCTAACTCAAACTGTTAAAAATTCAGCAAATCTTCAAAACAATTAATAAATACAAATTCACACTGAGCAAGGGATAAGAGCATGGATATTCATAGGCTATTGATATAGTGACAAGTTATCAATTGAGAGAGGACAATTACTGATGTGTACCAATAGCTAGATGATAATGAATAATAATGTTTTACCAATTTTTCTATCTTTCAAGGGAAACCTGAACTAAGCCTCCTAGTACGACCTCGATCAGGTGATATAGACTATGATCTCTCATGGAAAAGGTATGAGATGTGCAATATCCTGCCTTTCAAAGCGGGTGAACTGCCGAGCAAATTTGAAAGAGATCCGGCTAGAGAAAGAGACAGTTATATATATAAACATAGAAGGAGAGAAGAGTACAGTCACTCTTTGAGGGCGAAGGCACAGAAGATGAAGTTTATATCTCAAGACGAATTTACCAGTTAGTATAATCGGACCGCTGATTACCTACTGCATGTGTGTTTGTTGGGTACGACTACCTTACATAGTATACATAGTAGCCTAGCTACAATGAGCATCTACATGTACCTTCATGTTAAATATACAAATAAAACACAAGTCAAAACTGTGATTTTTTCACAGGAATGCTAGAAGATAGTCGGTCTAAGAAGAGGCTAACAGAATGGAAAATAAAGCAGCAGCACGGGATGAAAGGAAGCAAAATAACTCTCTCTGTGAGTGATCACTGAGGCATATCTACATGTACATGTATAATATGAATCTACAATGCTATTGCCTATCGTTTTAATGTTATAATTGAAAGCGTCATTGGGAAAGGACTTCATAAATAAGCAGTGTTGTGCTTATACGGGAGTAGTACGGTGTGTACTCACCTCAATTTTAGTGGTTATACCTCTAGCAGGCGTGTACCCTCATTTTAATAGCTATTTTTCCCCATACAGTCACTGTGGACCTTATGGAGTAGTTGAGTGTTTGACTATTATTGTAGGGTCTCAAGTTCGAATCTCATTTGTTTTTTCATTTTAGTAATTCACTAATTTCTTAGCTACTGTGAGAGTAAGTGGATAACTAACTATACAATACTGATCTGTAAGATTGCATGCACAGCGCAGCTGCCTCATTTGTTCTACTTTGGACACTGCAAATCAGACATTTAAATCTCCAAAAGATGTTTTCCACTTATCTCCATTATGGAGTTGCCCTATATTCACTTCCAGTATTGAAATAAAGAGCTCTTACTCCAATCAATGACACGCAGAAGTTACATTATTGGTTGCTAATTAGCCTCGTCTTTAGTGCGTTTGACCTTGACCTGTGCGTGATGTGTATGTTGGTAGACTCTTCCAGCTATCAGTACTCAGATGGTCCCCAGACTTTACCCCAAACCATGGCAAGGAGATCGACTCAAGTCTGCTCCTCTACCACAGAGAGATAGTGAACCCATCTTCTACCCTGCGTACTCATAATCGCTTTTTGGAATTGCTGTAACACTTGCTGTTAGACAGATTTCAACCTAAACTTTTACCCTTTGCTTGTCCAATCAACACATGAGTATATTGATTGTATTTGTATTATAATATGCATCTGTAATACCAAATATATCATATCGCTACCGCTGACCTACAGTTGACTTACCGCTGATGTAAAAAGAGTTAGTGCCAAAAGAAGACTAAATTATGGTCGCCCAACTGTAAGAGTTTCACTCTTATAATTTATAAATATTTACAGTCTTGTGATAAATTAACAATAAAAAGATTTTAAAATGTAGTGCGTACACCTCTGGGTCTACACTCCCTGGCCTTTCTGCGTTTTTCTCTTGCTCATATTCTGGTCAATTAACACACAGCACTACCAGTTCTTCATCCACCATAGCATTACTTACAAATGTGTAAGTGTCTGACTGGCTACCAAATTCACTCTCCTGATTCAGAGTTATCTCATCGTAGTACCAATATTCAAGAGTAGGTAAATCCTAATTCCCTAAATCTTTATTGCAAAGTGTAATATAGTGTAAATAGAAATTTATGATTATATACTTACTGGCTATGGCTACTGCAATGCAATTAAATGTATATTATACTATTGTGTATTTACCACAAAGACCACATAGCACAAATGAATACAGCAGAGTTGAGACAAGCAGAAGTTGTCCTCTCTCTGTTTATCTTCTCTTTACAAAAATGCAAATGAGAGAGGACAACTTGCAGCTACACTTTGTACATGTCGGGCTGCTCAGTTGCTTTTCTTATGTTCTAGAGCGAACCTGTTTGTTTGCCTATGAAAAGGCCAACATGTTGGTCTTCAGTCCTCAGCATCACAGAGTGCTGTTGTAATTGGTTAATATCAGATACATTTATTCCAATTATGTAATTTATTAGAAATTACCAGAGAGCTTTTGCAAGCGAATTGAAATTGACGTTCGCGAAGTCATCCAGGCGCCAACGCTCTCAAAATGCTAGAGCTGTTAGTGCCTTTGCGACCTTCAAGCACAGACAAAAACTCGACAAAATATCTCAGGTCCACTTCTGGCATAGGGTCACAAACACGCCGGTCTGGGCCAAAAGCAAAATCCTCATTTTCGTTTAATAAACCCAGGTGTACCGATAAGCTAGGGATGGTTTTCTCTGACCAAGCGAAATTACAGGCCAATGGCTCTTTTAGCCTAGGCTGGACAGCCATCTTTAGATTATTATTTGCTACCCAGGTCAAACCAAGAAGTCACAAAGACACTTTGTGTCAACAGAAGGATTGAGCGATTCGCTCGTTGGTGATTGACTGCTATACAGAGGTAGTAAACACAATAAACACAAACACACGAGTTGTTGCGGAGTGAATACTTACTAAAATATCATTTGACAATTGGCAAATAGTTTTGCTCTCCGTTTGCCCTGTATGTTTATCAAAGCCATAGCGTTTGACGCTTGCTCACAAAATTCTGTCGTGTGTTTGCACCTTTAGTTATTGGTCGGATATTAATCGAGGTCACTCTCAGGTTGAAGCCTCGCCCATGGGCCAAGATAGTGAATAACGGAGTCAGCCTGTCGAGGCTCACAACTTTTAATGGAGGCGAGTCTTAGCATGTTGCCATTTTCAATCAATCAGCAACACAGAGCTCTGTGGTAATTTGCTTAAGCCATATGCAGTAACTTATTCATAAATACTTCTCTGCTGACTACATCATAATATTATGATATTCTTCAAGTTCAAGTATGGCTATCCAAAAATGCACTACATGTATGTATAAATGTATAATATATTGGTATTACAGCACAGCCCATTATATATAAATAGTATTAAATACTAAATAGAGCTTGAAAACATACAATAATATAATAAATCGAATTAATCCACAGTAGACAGACAGTGTGCTTGTAGGTAATAATTTTAGAGTTGTGCTCTCATGAAGCTTGAGTGCCTGTCAAAATCTATATTGGTAAACTCTTTGGCTACAAACTAATACACTGATGGGATCAAGCAATAATGGCTACACCTATGTATATTTAGACATAAAATAGTAGTTAGCAAGGCCATATCTAGTTGATATAGAGCTTTATTTGTTTCTTATTCAAATATAAACTTTTATTGTAACCACAATTGATAAACACATCAACCGAGCTTTGTTTCAGCGCAGTAATACCTGTTTCCGGTTGTAATAGGGTTAAATTTTCATGGTGGAAAATACTTGTTTGGTATGAATACTAGTTGATGTAGTAATAGTTGTAAAACAGTTTTTCGTCGATTAATATGCAGTTAGCTCGTTGCAGAATCTATGACACATAGCGAAGATGTTGCACACAGGAGCCAAATGGATAACCAAATCTATAAAACTAGTGGTGTTTGTATTAGTAATCGGTGAAAGTGGTCTGATATTCTCACATGGATCAGTTCTGCCAGAGCCGCAAGCAGATACGACTTTATCGTCTAGAGTAGCAAACAGATCTGCTTTGGCTCTTCCTTTCCGTGGTATGTTAGGGTTATTAGAATGCAAAATTATGATGTTGTATAACAAAGCGTTTGATGTTTATTATGTATATCATCAATCAAGATAACCAATCTAATTTACTTTTTTATTTAATATTAGTTATTATATTATTATTATTATTATTTATATAATAATAATGATTATTTTATATAAAAATTTTAATTATGAAATTACAATGAATATCTACGTTGTAGCCTAGACATAAGAATTTGATATATTAATATTTATCATTATGTGCATTCTATTAAAAGAGGGATGAAAATATAATAAAATATGGGAACCTGATGAATATGATGAACCAACCTGACGTCAAAAGGTGGTGTCAATGTACTTGAATGCCTTTGGCATTCTGGAACACTTATGGTTATAATGCCAAATATTAATATTTTTTATACTTGTTGATATTTGTGGCTGTAGAGTTTTTTAGTCCCGTTGGTATCGAACTGGAAGTCCTAGTATAGTATCACTCCAAGATGTTTATTTGCTGAGACTCGATTCGGTTTCCTGTTCCCTAGCATTTGATCAAGAATGACTTTGTTTCTGACAACTTGTGATTGAAGCACATGGTTTGGGGTTGAATATAGGCCTACGCAATGGTTTAATGCAATCTCCTGGGATGATTATTTCTCACAGATTGACCATACATTTAACATGGTCGTAGCATCAACCAGCAGAATTAGTAAAACTGGCACATTTTATTTTTGAAATTGAAATGGGCTCCCATCATTTTATAATGCTAATTGTAGAAGTGCAATTTAGCTCTGTCCTTCAAAGTTGTGGCGTTACTAACATTTGGCTAATATTCCGGTATTGTTTTGTTAGACATAGTGTGCCATTGCGAAGGGGATCAAGAGAGGGGACAGAATTGTTACTACAATAAAACCTGTAGTTCTAGACACGGCGAACAAGTGGTTTGCTATACTGCTGTTGTGCGGAATGGAAACGATCCAACTATCACTAAGACCAACTATGGGTAGGTGAAACAACAATGACTACGTGAATACATTGATATGTACTATAGTGCTATGTTACACACATCCCAGACAGTTTAAAGGACAAATGAAGGTGTTCAAGCCAAGTGTTCGGTTGCTTTGAAACGTACAATAAGATGCCATGACATGAATGTCATTAGGCAGCGTACTGAATTATCATACTGGATTCATCATACATTGTATGATGTTAATATTAACATCATACATTGTATGATGTTAATATTAATGTTTTTAGCGTAATGTGTTTAAGATCCATATCGATGGATAAAATTGTATGCATTTCCTACGCTAATTTATGATGTTGGATTTCAGCTGTCTTAGAGCAGATATGATTCCTGGAACTAGATTGTCAATGCGATGTAACAATCCATCTCATGTTTTACATCGAATGCGCATAAAGTGTTGTGCAGATTCTAATTTCTGCAATGGAGATCTTCATCCACAGCTGGCATCACTACCTACACCAAGTATAATAGGTCTGATATGTGTGAATTTACTGAATATATTTATGTCACCTTTGGAACAGCACACAATGTAACAAAACAAAACTTATATAACCAGTATGCTGTATGCAATTTGGTGATACATATATTGTTAAAGGTGTCGTGCTGTGCCAAAGGTGCTAACAGCATGAATATTGGGGTAACTGTGTTACTCTGATACTTGGCTGGTATATTCAGTAAATGCATGATTAGGTCTCTACCATGCAGCTATGTGACTGGTCAACCAGTGATAAAGCAGTATCTGCAAGTCACTATTAAAGTGAATACTCGCCAGTCTACACAGGTGTCTGCTAGAGATCTAGTAGACTGCTATGTAGTTGTTGTAGTTACCCTTAGTTAGTAGCACAATCGCTCATTATACCATGCACCTTTATCAATTATGTAACTGTGTGTGATTGGTGACTTTTAGAGCAGCACTTAAGTTACAGTATGGCTGTTTCAAAGGCCAGGCCGTTGGGGATGACCCCCACTTTCACATACGCTCATACTGTGTGAAGCAAGGCTATACTTGCTGTATCACATCTATGTGCAATACTGTGGAAGAGGGTCAACTCCTTCTCGAGAAATTCAAGCGGGAGCATACAGGTATCGGTTTGCTGCTGCCTGTAGCCAGCCAGCGTCATGGCAGCTACATGGGAGGCGGGTCGGCTCTGCCAATAAGCAGCAACGCTTGCTCTCCACTCGACCAGGTGGTCGTGCAGCTTTGAATGGTACAAACCAACCACCTACTGGGGCTCTTACACGTTATATATAGGAAATGGATGCAGTGTAACAATGTAAGCTGGGGATGTCGGTGGTTGACCTGGTGCTGTTTGATAACATGTGCATGAATCCTTTGCCTCGTCGCCAACTTCTTAGTGCCATTGTTTGGCTTGACTCTTTACTCACTGTCACTGTCTGTTTTGTTAGTGGTAATCAGATTGGCTTCTGGTACAATTATGGTAATTCCATTGCTACTATTTCAACTTGGCATTGGATGGTTGACATGCATGCCACATACTATTTCAAGCAGCACCCGGTTCCACTTGCTTGTATGTATCATCTATGTGTATGTCTGTCAGTGAGTCACCTTACCCTGTAATAAATAAATTGCAGTCCTAATCCTCCAGTCTATCAGTAAACACTCCTGGGTCAAGGCTGTTTGTTGTACCTGTATGTCCTTCCTTGTGCTGCACAATGTAATGATTCACGGCTCCTCCAATTTAATATCTGTGTAACCATAACGGATCCCCAGTCTAACATTCAGTCCCATATATTGCTAGTGTTACTAGTTTATTCTACTCTTATTTGATCTAAATCAGTTTGCTCAAAAGAATTAAAAATTTTAGACGACTTCCTAATCCCAAGTTATGCTTGCTCGTTCTAACTTGGCACATTATATTGGCATGATTGTGATTACCTATGTTCTGTTGGTTCATCACAAGTGACATTGTAGACACAACAGGTGCTACTCACCTTGGAGGCGGGGTTGACGGGGGTAAGAATGTAACACATGATAGACAGGCTTCTGGTGGACTCAAAGCGTCTACTTCTGCCCTCATCGCCATCAGCATAATCATTCCTGTTTTGGTGTTCATTGGGGTGTTATCCTACTGTGTATTGAGGAGACGGGAGGCTGGGAATGGTAGCTACGGAGAAGCAGACCCTATGATACCTAGAGACGCGACTCTTGGTAGTACCTCTCTACACCAGCTTCTGGAGTACTCCTTCTCTGGGTCTGGAGCAGGAGGTGGTGAGTCACATCTACATGTACATACATGGACTTACATATTGTGTTCCAGTAGGTCACCATCTCATCTTAAAGTGTAGTTTACGCTTCTCTCTCTCTATCTACCACCAGGTATACCTCTGATGACACAGATCACCATAGCCCGGCAGATTAAGCTGGGAGAAGTAGTCGGCATGGGAAGGTTTGGTGACGTCAAGAGAGGTAGTTGGAGAGGAGATGATGTTGCAGTGAAGATATTTCACTCGAGGGAATATACCTCCTGGTTCAGAGAGGCGGAGATATACCAGACGGCCATGCTCCGCCACGAGAATGTTCTCGGCTTTATTGCAGCTGATAAAATAGGTGAGTGATTGCTAGTAAACACGCTGCCGTGGGATGTATACAGTGAGTATATGTGAACCATGGGGATGTATACAGTGAGTATATGTGAACCACTGGGATGTATACAGTGAGTATACGTGAACCACTGGGATGTATACAGTGAGTATATGTGAACCATGGGGATGTATACAGTGAGTATATGTGAACCACTGGGATGTATACAGTGAGTATATGTGAACCACTGGGATGTATACAGTGAGTATATGTGAACCATTGGGATGTATACAGTGAGTATACGTGAACCACTGGGATGTATACAGTGAGTATATGTGAACCATGGGGATGTATACAGTGAGTATATGTGAACCACTGGGATGTATACAGTGAGTATATGTGAACCACTGGGATGTATACAGTGAGTATATGTGAACCACTGGGATGTATACAGTGAGTATATGTGAACCATGGGGATGTATACAGTGAGTATATGTGAACCACTGGGATGTATACAGTGAGTATATGGGAACCACGGGGATGTATACAGTGAGTATATGTGAACCACTGGGATGTATACAGTGAGTATATGTGAACCACGGGGATGTATACAGTGAGTATATGTCAACCACTGGGATGTATACAGTGAGTATACGTGAACCATGGGATGTATACAGTGAGTATATGTGAACCACTGGGATGTATACAGTGAGTATATGTGAACCATGGGGATGTATACAGTGAGTATATGTGAACCATGGGGATGTATACAGTGAGTATATGGGAACCACGGGGATGCTTGGGGAGGTTGTAGAGTATACAGATGCAGCAATGATTGATCGGTACAATGCTGCCTTGTGGATTGATGCCTGGCTATATCATTCACATTGCTTTATTGGAAGCTGAATACTAACGCAATATCTGTGGTGTAAACATGGCATGCTGCCATTATGCATGTGTCACGTGGCCAGATGTTATAATAGTACACAGCATACTGTAGATATCACAATGTTTTCTTGTTTATCAGCCTGTGCAAAAACTTGCTTGTGGATGTTTTGACACTGGATGTATACAGTCTGGTGTACAGTTAGATAGCTGTGTACATCTGATATGCCGACTCTTCATATGACTTTTCTAGTACATGATCAACTAGTCAAGTGTGAACACCTTGCCTAAGTATAATAATATTGTTTGTAATGATTATTATGAAATTATTGACCTCATAAATCATTAAATATGCTATAATACCATAGTTGATAATAGTTGCAGTATGCAGTGTACTAATAAGTAAACTGTCTGCTATGACTGACCAAAGCTTCTGTGCACCATCACTGAGGTGAACACTACTGACCTCTTGTATCGAGCCTGGCCAATATCCAAGTTCACAGTGGTCCGGCTCGTTGTATTGCCGTACGGTGATGTACACTGACTGTAGATACATACACAGTGTAGGGTTACCTAATTACTGTTGTAGATAGTGGAACAGTTGATACTGTTTAGATACTGTAGTTGAGTAGAGTGATTAGTTATATTCTGCCTGTTAACAGATAATGGTACGTCTACTCAGCTACTGCTGGTGACAGAGTACCATGAGAAGGGTTCTCTCTATGACCATCTCAATGTCTCAGAACTCAGTGTACAAGATATGGTGAAGATATGCTACTCCATAGCCTGTGGTCTCGCACACATTCACATGGAGATCTTTGGCAACCAAGGTAACAAATATTATAAAATGGTAACACAGGCTCTGAGAACAAGCATAATAGTAATAATAGTAATATAGCCTGTTTGGGTTTACAGTGGTGTGTTTGAATAACGTGATAATTATATTTAAATGAGTGTGTTTGATCATATGGTGTGATGTTAGAGTGAAGCTATGCTAAGGGCATACCATGGTGAGAATAAATATAGTTGATGTTGATAGACTAGCATTGCATTATTTTAATAAATAATCAATACAACAATAACTGCAGTGTATGTAACATGTGATGCCAGCTGATTATATAACATAATGTTCCACTGTATGCTAGTAGTACACATGTGTAATAATAATAATAATGTAATACATGTATTACATAGTGTAATGCTGTGTACTGTACACCAACACTGCAGTACATAACAGTGGTCAGTGTGAGTGTAGTACAGTGGTCAATAATTCTGTTACAGGTAAACCTGGAATTGCTCACAGGGATCTTAAAAGTAAAAATATACTGGTGAAAAAAGATGGAGTTACTTGCTGTATAGCCGATATGGGTAAGTTGTGGTAGACATGGGTAAATTGTGGTAGATAGGCTGTTTTGTGGTAATGTTACTGTGTTACCAAATAGTGGTACTTGTATCAGTCATAACCATTGTAGAAAATGAAGGTAGGCATGTCACTGTACTGTACACTCAATGTGCCAACTATCCCTACCTTCATTTGAACCCACGGCCTAAATTTATTTTGCATTCAAGTATTCGATACTTATTTTGTGAGATTTTTAATGGTTCAAACACACCTACGCACTACCATGACCTTGTTAGGGTATCAAGTACAGTCTACTCACTGGATATGTTCTACTATCCGTAGCAGTAGTTAGTCACAGTATACACAGTTACTTGTTAGTAGTTAGTCACAGTATACACAGTTACTTGTTAGTAGTTAGTCACAGTATACACAGTTACTTGTTAGTAGTTAGTCACAGTATACACAGTTACTTGTTAGTAGTTAGTCACAGTATACACAGTTACTTGTTAGTAGTTAGTCACAGTATACACAGTTACTTGTTAGTAGTTAGTCACAGTATACACAGTTACTTGTTAGTTGTTAGTCACAGTATACACAGTTACTTGTTAGTAGTTAGTCACAGTATACACAGTTACTTGTTAGTAGTTAGTCACAGTATACACAGTTACTTGTTAGTAGTTAGTCACAGTATACACAGTTACTTGTTAGTAGTTAGTCACAGTATACACAGTTACTTGTTAGTAGTTAGTCACAGTATACACAGTTACTTGTTAGTTGTTAGTCACAGTATACACAGTTACTTGTTAGTAGTTAGTCACAGTATACACAGTTACTTGTTAGTAGTTAGTCACAGTATACACAGTCACTTGTTAGTTGTCTACTAATTTAATCATAATTGCCAGGGAATACAGAAGCCTTCACAACATAGTGATAGTATACTTGCTATATACCCATATATAATCTGTGTTTGCAGGGCTAGCAGTGAAACACGAGTCAACGACGGATACGATAAACTACCCTGCTATGAATGACAGAGTCGGTACTAACCGCTACATGGCTCCGGAGATCATCTCTGACGCCATTAACATGCAGAACTTTGACTCGTACAAGCAGGGAGACGTATACTCATTGGCTTTAGTATACTGGGAGGTGATTCGTCGAGTCTCTGTTGGAGGTACGAGTTATATATGCCTACATATTGTCGTGTTAACTGGAACGTAACTCCCTAATTAGTACAGATAATTGTGTGTCCGGTGAATGTTATTAATATAATAACTTAATATCACCCGAACCAGCTGAATCTCTCTCCACCTTTCCAGAGCAGTCAACTATGAGCTGGGCTTCTTGTTCTGAAAGTGCTTGTCGTCAAACTTACTAGAATCGCGCTGTATTTACATTTACATGTATCTACTGGAATGCAGTGCATATATGTATAAGTCTATCTTTTGTATTACATGTCATTTACACTATATGTGTTTTGTTGTGAAAATATCCACCTATATGTGTTATCGGCACTATGTGTATCTGTATGTTTGCGTTCAATCTGTAGGGAAATATGAAGAATATCAACTACCGTACTATGACCTTGTACCCTCTGACCCCACCATAGAGCACATGAGGTCAGTGGTATGTGACAAGAACCTGCGGCCCACCATCAGCAGTAGATTTCATGGAGTGCCGGTGAGTTATTCAGTTATGTGCCAGTGTGATGTGCATTGTGTCTACATGTGGCCAGTCGGCTGACAACATGTAATAATTAATGTACTTGCACTGTTTTGGGGAATTGTCTCCTCTTAGATGGAATTGTGTATGAAAACTGGCTGATACACTGTATTGGGTCAACAGGAACCAGCTGGTCAGATGCTTCCCTGATTGTGATAGGCTAGGCTGTCTCCTCCAGTGCCTTATACTCAAGCAGCTAAGCAAGACATGAGTATTGTTGAAGTAATAGTCACCATGTCCTTGATTTTGTAGGTGCTTGGCTCCATGCACAAGCTAATACGGGAATGTTGGAATGACAAACCAGCGGCCAGACTTACAGCTTTAAGAATAAAGAAGACTCTCTCAGTGCTAGCTGGGCAGGAGAAACTGTCTATAGACATGTGACCTACTTAGCGTACTCTAGATGTTACCATAGCCTGAGATACACTGCGTACACCAGGCGTTACTATGCCTTGATATACAGGGTTATGTTGTGGTGTTACCTGTCAGTGAGTACTCTACTCATAACCAGTACTACCAGCTTTATAGTCTACCAGTATTTTTATATGTCAACGCCCACGGTTTGTCTTGGAAATATTTCATATTGGAGTCTCAACTACCCCTTCCCTCAAGACTGTACACTACTTGCTATTATAGTTACTGCACTGAATTGTATTATAATGTCACACTATCTAAATAATGCGAATATTAGATACTATTTTCTCATTATATTCTTTTATGCTAGCTAACATAGTGTTCTACAGCAATAGTATTGTTTTGCTTATCACTTGTAGTGCTTTGCTTTTGTCTATGTAGGATCATGCCAATACATTTGATATCCCAGAGTACATGTTATATTTTATTTACTATGGATTAAATAATATTGTATTCTGATACTACTAATACTTAATGTCCTTAATATTCTCCATATAATATTTTTGTTACACCTTGTTCATGACATTTTATTGTTTCTTCTTTTGCTACGCTTTTACTATAATATTTGTTAATGAATTTGTAAATAAACTTTGTAGTAAACCATTCAATGTAGAAGTCTGGGATCCTGAATCACTCTCAATGATGTCTAGGCTGTTTGTAAGATTTGCTCACTGCCCAAAGATTTCATAAAAGAATAACTTGTATTTGTAGAGCTATTATTTTTTACAGCTATAGCAGTGGTATTGAACAACCGATCCATGGCTCTGCTGAAAAATTGGCATGATTCACTGTTAATAATATCTAGAATCTGAATGAATTGGAAGATGCTAATGTAAATTACTAAAGTTATAATATCTAGAATCTGAATGAATTGGAAGATGCTAATGTAAATTACTAAAGTTACAACACTGCAGGTGAAAACTGATTTGGTTTTTTTACTGAAACTAAAGGATGGAACACCTCAATTGATGTTGAAGACTTTCGTAATTGTCTGCACTTGTACACTATAACTACAAAGTAAAATTATCCATATTCCTTGATCGGGGGCTCAGAGCTGATTGCATCGCTTGCAAACTGAAAGTTGTCCTCCCATGACATTACAAACTACAACAAAATGATATCTTTTAGAGCTTGGCGCTGTAAACGGTAATAACGTTGACAACTTTATAAGGAGAGATCAACGTCTATCGATTTTCCTTCTTCAAAGGGAGGATTTTCCTTGCTTTGGTTACCGGTGACTACTAAACTGAACTCATAATTTTCAAGTACATGACTGTATACTAATAGAAATAATTATTATGTGAAACCTATGCAAAAGCTCATGTTCTCAGATATTAGGCTGTCAAGTGGCATATGTCCTGTGGCCATTTGATGTAATACAATATTAAATATAATAAGCATAGCATGAGTAATGATTATTAACTATCGATAGGAATATTTATACTATAACTATTATTATTAAATATATTATAATTATAATTATTATATTTTTATTATTAATTATAATTATAAAAAATAATTGTAATTTTATTATTAATTATAACTATTTATATTATATTATTATAATAATAATTTATAATGTAAATAATATAATTTAAATTTAATAGTTATTATTTATAATTATTGATGATGATAATAATATAATTAATAATAAATTATGTTACTATAATTATTGTTGTTATGTCTAATCAAATATATAAATAATATTATGTATTTGTATTACTAGTTTTATTTGCTACATGCTTACAATTTTACATGTATTGCTTTTAGCTAATTTACCAAGAAAGCTTTATAAATTATTATTTTCAGCTGCAAGCGCAGTAACACCGTTTATCACTAATTGATCAATACGCAAACCCCTCCCATCATACCCATCAAATAATCATAAATAATAACCTGGAGGATTGATTAGAACAATTTTTGAAAGATTCTTCAGGTGAGGACGGCTAAATGTGAGTTTACTAACACACCAGCTTTTCGTTCGAAGTTCCGCAAATGCAAAAAATTTGCGGTGGAAAATAAATAATGTTTCACACATGATGATTTCAACTTTAATTCAACTTAAATTTAGCTACATTAAAATTGTTTCAATATCTAACTTCACAGTTCATAATTGCAGATGATATATTATGTATATTTGCTTTTGCATTTTTCATTCAAAAAATTCTTTTTTTGTTGAGCTTTATGTGTTGTCAAAAAGCTTTTATGTCATGTAATCTTGTAAAAATTGAAAGAATCTCATCTGGGAGGTAGAAACGTACTCTTTAGTACTTAGAATGTCTCTATGAAATCTGGAGACTTGACAGGTATACCAACCACTAAGCTGATAGGCTTTGGTTGCAAACCAGCTGAAAATAATACTTTATAAAGCTCCCCAATTTACCAGTTTAAATTCAACTTCTGCTATATTTTCTCCTTTTTTTTCTCTTCGCTTCTTTTTTGCCTCGTGCTATAACTTCTTGTTTTCTAGACAAAAGTTCCCTGGACTTAATCTTCGCCAGAATAAAAATGAAAAATATATATAGACCTAACAATAGCAACAGTTATGTTTAGTTAAGTATTAGCATTTAGCATCATTTTTATAAAATAATTATTTATCTATTGCATAACTTCAACATATGATAATGAGTTGCTCATTCATTTGCTGTATTAGTTAAGATTGAAATGATCAAGTATACAATTCAACAGTGCATGAAACTCTATCTAAAGTAGACTTAGCCTTAGGGATGAGTATCTGATTAGCAACAGTTGTACGGAACTTTTCATTAGCCTTCCGACTAAGCTCCTAAGGATAAGCTGCTTATTGAACTCACAGGTGTTGTCCATGACTAAAATATTTCGGTGAACTGGACATCTGTTTTGTGAAAAACTAATTACAGTCAGTGGTACTGGGGGGTCATGAATTGGAATGCGTACCTGGAATTGTCCCCGGGGTCGGCCATTTTGTTTATATAAAGAACATCATTGATAGTATTAGTCGTTCTCTTCTCAAATTACACATCTGTTATTTCAAAAATACATGGATGCGCTACAAGCATGGAAAACCAGTCATAATAATTAACAAACTTTAAATGGAGTAATCATTTTACACTGGTGATATCCAAAGCTAGTAGCAACCGTATTATTATAATATAAAACTCTATAATAGTTAAAGGTGGACTGTACTGAAAATTTCGGAATGTTTGTCACCAAATTAACTATGTTAGTATTACTTGATACCTATACAAACATATCTAAACTGTTTTAGTAGAAGTAAATAGATGCTAAACTGCAAAAAAAGTAACCCCAAAATTTCTAAATTAACCATAGTGATGTCAGCTTTAGGAGTTATCTCCACCTAGTTTTATGTCAGTTCTCAAAACTTCTTCTTTGATTATCTCAACTCTGACACACTAGATAGCTAAAATATTCAGTTGTCACAACTGCTTTAGAAGAAATACAGTGTTCATTCAACAAAACAGATATTAGCAATTATAGTACTACATACTACAGGTTCAACACACCAGTCTAGTGCATTGGCTTGTTATTCATGAGATAAACAAGTAACCTATATCGACCAATCAAATTGCAAACTCAAAAGTCATTTGATAATTTTTTGCAACAAATTGTACTTTTTATTGTCTAGGAATATTAACTAGCATTTGTTCTACATACCCATTTTTTCGTTTTGTGATATTCCTAGTACAACAAGGATAAAATCTCAATTAAAATTTTCGGTTTATAATAATACAATGCGTGATCTGGCATTCACTCCCTGCAATGATGTGTTTCACTAGTTTTAGCAGAGCTGGGTACCATGATGACATCATATAGCCCAGCTGGTATTGTGCTAACTGGTTCAGCTGCTACTAGGCTTTCTAATGGTGTATTCAACTCATAGTGTCAAAATTTCAGTACAATCCACCTTTAAAACAGTTTCTTATTTCACGATCATGTGTTCAGTTATGGAACACGTGTAAGGTGCAGAATCCATTTCTAGAAAGAGATACAGATAGATTAGAATTAATTCAAAATCGAGCAGTTAGACTTATTTTTAATTTAAATAATGTCTGTATGATCTCAGGAGAAAGGGGATTTAAAAATGGATATTCAGAAAATTAGATGAGTCTCATGTAGCCTAAATAAAACCATTTGTTCATTTTCTTATGTTGGCAATTTATTTTTAAATCGTGTGTTGTTTTATTTGTTATGATTCGCTACTAGGCCTAAATCGGATTTGATTAGACGTACTGTAGCTATGCACTGCTCATATTTCTTCATCATTATCATTGTGATAAAATAATGTAGTGGCTTCTAATGAAGGCAACCTAAACTAAATTTCAATTTCAAAACTTCATGTACCATATCAGAGTAATAGATCAAATCTCATTTGGGTGGATAGGCAGATGAGCAGATTCAGCTGACATGAGTTAGAGTCAAGCTCCACTATTAGGCCTATCACAAACCTACTGCCTACATTTGTGGACATTAGTGGATTTATTGAATATGTGTTGACAACTCAGACTCATTATTTAGAGTAGGTTTACATTTTAAGACTGCTTTTGTTTTTTTAATTAATTGAGAGGTTTTCAAATTGTCTACTGAGCAGGTAGCTCTTCGTCGGTGTCTTTATTAGTCGTATTGAGTTTGTGACTACAATGTTTTATCTCCATAAGCGCCATTGTTGCTACATCTAGGCCTATCTACAGCTTTTTTTCATCATAGCCAGTCATCATACAGAGTAGTCCCTGTAATACAAGTCTCACTTTCTAAGTGTAGTTTTACTGAAAATCTCCAGTAGGAAATGCATTGCATTCATTTAGAGAATGCCAAGTAATAATAGGTTATTGAACTTGTAGGCTCAACCAGCTTATATCATCAATCGTCTGTGAGATTATGTGTAGTTAATACCGCACATACATCAGGTTTCTGCTGTATAATTTCGGGTTGACATCAGAATGTAAACACATGTAAGATAATATATTGTTCGTTGTAGAGAGTAAATATGCGATCTGCTGCACAAATAGTTCCTCTTATCAGAGCAACCATCACCAAACCGGCGGCTCGTGTCAAAGCGCACTCAATGAAAATTGTTAGAAATTATTCTAATATAACAAGACAGGTCACCTTAATTCCAGGGGATGGCATCGGTCCAGAAATATCTGCCGCTGTCCAAAAGGTTCTCCAGGCGGCTGATGCACCTGTAGAATGGGAGGCTGTTGATGTTACACCTGTCATGCAGCCTGATGGAAAATTTGGAATTCCGCAAGCGGCTATTGATTCTGTAATTAAAAATAAGATTGGTCTCAAAGGACCTTTGGCCACACCGGTAGGAAAAGGTCACCGTTCACTTAATTTAGCTCTTAGAAAAGAATTCAACCTCTATGCCAATGTGAGACCATGTAAATCTATTGATGGGTTTAAGACGGCTTATGACGATGTAAACATTGTGACCATTCGTGAAAATACTGAAGGTGAATACAGTGGCATAGAGCATACGATTGTTCCTGGAGTTGTCCAAAGCATTAAGCTCATTACAGAGGAAGCTTCGCGCCGTGTTGCCAAGTTTGCATTTGAGTATGCTATTGCCAACAATCGGTCTCATATTACTGCTGTGCATAAAGCCAATATCATGAGAATGGGTGATGGACTGTTTCTTAAATGTTGCCGTGAAGAGGCTGAAAAGCACAAGCAAATAAAATTTTCAGAAAGTTATCTCGATACCGTCTGTCTTAACTTGGTTCAGGATCCATCGCAGTATGACATGCTAGTCATGCCCAATCTTTATGGTGATATCCTGAGTGACCTTGGTGCTGGCTTAATTGGTGGTCTAGGTCTGACTCCTAGTGGTAATATTGGTGCAAATGGTGCTGCTATATTTGAATCAGTGCATGGAACAGCGCCTGACATCGCTGGTATGGATTTGGCCAACCCTACTGCTTTGCTTCTTAGTGCAGTCATGATGTTACGTCACATGGAGCTGAACTCATTTGCTGATAGAATTGAAGCCGCTTGCTTCATGACAATCAAGGAAGCTAAATATGTAACTGGGGATCTGGGAGGTTCAGCAAAGTGTTCAGAATTTACTAATGCAATTTGTGAAGCAGTTACTCAACTCTGAGCTGCGCATTCAGATGCTATCATTGGTTGTGACCATATTCGAATCTCTGGTTGTAGTGTACCAACTGGGACAGTTGCATTATGTTCGTCTTAGTCATACAAATGAATTTAGTCAGGAACCTTGAGCCTCTTACCTCATTTGTGCATTACGAGTTCAACAACGCTCTGATGTTTAATTTATTTCCTGTGGGTTTTAGCTAGCTCTAATTCTGGGTGTTTTGTCAAATTTTTGTACTGCCACCTGTAAACCTAGTTGTGTGATGTTACTACAAATTAATATGAATGTTTTGTTTACAACTCTGGCACTAAAGCACAATAAATATTAATTATTTTATTAAACTACTAGTCTAATACATCAGCTTCCCTAAGGTATCCTAGATACATGTTCATCATAGCCCTTTTCATTCTCCACTTTCCTAAGCAGCTATAAAGCAAACTTCCAGGTACAATACAAAAAAATATTAATGATTTCAAAAGATTAGCATTTTGGTTTATTTAGGGTATTCACCATAACCATGTACAGCGTACATAATTATTGTAATTGGTCATAAAAACTACATATAAAGCGTTTAATCAACATATTTTTAAAAGATTGTTGCTCCTCCATATCATTTCTGAGTCAGCTCAATAACCCAAGTTCACCCAATATAATGCAATTAATAAGTATAACAGTCATGGCTATCGCTCTCTGCACAATCATGAAACCTATGATTAAAATTTTCTTGACCATTTCATGATTTTGAGATACTTGTGTTTTATACGGAGCTTATGAAGTTAGAAGGCGTCTTTGATTGGGTTGTTCCAAGTATATGATTTGATTCACCTTGACCCTGGCGTTTCAAGCTTCCATGAGGTCTAGTAATCATTCTGTTACACGAGACTAGCATCATATATTTCCCCCTTGAGATAGTATTTGCAAGTCTGCAGTACATTGTTATAAATATGAGATACTTTCTTTTCTTTGGTGCGACAATGAGTCTGGGTTGTCTACTTTCTTCTTTCTGTTATAATGAACAGGTAAATATTATAATAACTACAATTTTAAAATGCATTTGCTACATTTTGTATAATCTTACGTATTATTCTGTATTTGTATTATTCTATAATCTCCTCTGGATTAGACTAACTCGTCTTGTGCCACTACTAACATTGTGTACAAAGAGCACCATCTATGGGCCATGGCAGGTGATCTTTCTGGTTTCCAATGTCTGGTGTTTGACAATTTCCGATCCATTTTTCCTTGTTCCCCTCCTTTAAATCTTGGCCATGACTTAGTATGACTATTATGCTGTCATTAATATATGTTTCTGTATTAAATGTTGTAGGTTGTGATAGAATGAGTGGAACTGATAATGTAGGCGAAGAGGGGACTGATGCAAAGCCTCCCGTTCCAACTGTCAGACCAAGAATAGAACCTCAACCACCTATAACGGTGCTGGAGCGCTACTCCTCTCTGGCGGACGAGGAATTTGAGTACAATATGAAACATAAGTATGTAAAGTCTGTTGTGATTGGTAGAGTAAAGGTGGCCAACTTCCTCCCCTCCCAAACAAATAGAACACCTTCATATAGGCTTGCATTGAATAGTGGCCTCGTGATGATGTAATCAAGGAGCACTCCTTGATGTGATCAATGCTGCACCTTATTTATTTTAGATTGTTATTAAAGTCCGATCTGTATGTTATTAGCCTACTTATACAAATCAATGTAGTTGTAATACAATGTAGTTGTACTACTGTACAATACACAACCAAGTATTATATGCATGTACGTAGATGCTAAAGTGGTTAGACAAAGGGCAACATCGATTTCCATTATAATTATAAATTTGTGATTGAACTGGTGCTCTCTTACCTTCAGTATGTCATATGACTTGTAAAAACAGGTGCTTTAAATAACTCTATTAGAAATAATATAGTAATTACTTCCTTGTGACTCACTAAAATCATACATACAGTCATTGTACAAAATGTTGATAGCTGGTGTGAAGTCTTGAGTTAAATTCAAAGTGTTAGAAAACTCAAATTCAAATCTCCAGCAATGCTTGCCATTGGACTTATCATTGGGTGATGCTAGCACTTGTAGTAGGCTACTGCTACAAGGGATAACATCACGGTATCAGTACTACAATCTTATTATGTTAGACATTACACATCTACATGTGTGTAAGTTATTCACTGCATTGCATAATTATATTCTTTGATTACAATGCATAGTAAGCATTAGTCAGCATGGTAGAAGTAACCTACACTACATACATTTACATGTAATACGTATATTTACATGTAATACGTATATTTACATGTAATACGTATATTTACATTGCTTATATTTACATTGCTATCGGCATAATACATATCATCAGAAGTACAACCATGTGTAACAGTGCTTCAGGGTTGGCTAGTTATTCACTATGTAGTAATTTGTAGGCCTATAACTCGTGTTGTGTCCCACCGCCCTTCGTGAACCCGCTCTCTGGTTGATCATGACACTATACATGTAGGTAATAGATATTGGATATATACATCGTATACAAGTCATGTATTATAGCTCTACCTCCTAAACTGTACAATATCTACTAGCCGCTATTCGGCGTCCCATCGGTAAGGTCCTAAAGCTACATGTATGTTTATGTTGGCATCTCAGTACACAACTGAGATGTATGTGACCCATTTTGAGTAGGAGGTATTTGGTAAAAATTAACCCCACCTAGGAGTTTCTATACTAGATATTCAGCATGCTACCAGTTCAACCAGTGGAAAAATACAGTATTTATATATATCAGCCAATCAGCTCTCAGATTTTCTCTCTATAAAAACAGCTCCTCTATTCTGAATGAATGTGTCTATTTTTAGCAATTTTTGGTGACATGACCCAATATAACCAGGTAACGATACATGCATAAATGCAGCTTTACTTTGGCTGATCTTACTAGTACATGCTTGGCTGCACCAAATACATGTATATGTACATACCACATAATGCATACTATATGATGCCTACTACATGTGCATGTACATACCATATAATACGAACTACACTTATAATCATACATACTAAATAATACGTATAGTGTATCATGTAATACATACTATCGTGTAATACATTACTTGCAGAAATCGGGGTTTGGCTGTGATTATCAACAATGATCAGTTTGACAAAGAACTACAACTTGGAGATCGGCCAGGTTCTAGTGTGGACCGGGACAAACTCTGTGAAACTCTCAAGTTTATTGGATTCAAGAAAGAGAACATGCTAATACGGAACAACATGAGTGGCCAAGCTATGGTCTCTTTGATGGAGGAAGGTAGGATTCATTTCCCTCTAATTGTTTCAAAAAACTAATAAATCACATAAATCAACGATAAAGTGATTTGTGATTCTTTGAGCTCAAATAGAGATATTTACCTTGCCAGCTTTACAACAGTGTGTAGCTAGACTATGTTTTCATTTCAGCAAAGTGACGTTTTCACATACAGGCTCATGTGGCATAGCTTTCTATTGAGTGTTTGGATTGAGACCAACTGTCATCTGATAATTCAACAGCAGTATATGTCTTAGAAGTTCAGATTGGTCTTAGTAATAAACTCGGCAGGCTTTATTGATGAAGTGTTTGACACAAAAGTGTACGGAGTATTAGCTAATCTCTCGATTGTTTCTTTCTAGTTGCAAGAAGAGACTTCACAGATATGGACTGTTTATTTGTGGCTATTCTATCACACGGAGATGATGGGCTGCTTTACGGTACAGACCGCGTCATTTCCTACGAACAAATCTTTGAACCGTTCAAAACTATCTCTGCTAGAACCCTGGTGGGAAAACCAAAGTTGTTTCTGTTTCAGGTAAATACTGTTTATATGACCTTATTTTGAGCTTGTGTACAGTTTTCAGGCACTGCCTTGTGAAAAGGTGAAGAGATCGCAACTCTAAATGACAATGTATTGAGAGTCGTCTGTTCATTCTCATAATATAGCAATGGTGGGAAAACTTCAAGTAAATGTAATTATTACTAGTAATATAATAACATGAAAGGCATAAATTTGCACTAAATACATAGCAAGAGACGTTGTATATGACTGTTATAATGTAGCGAATACTTCTCTTCATTTTGTAAGTTGTCCACTCTTACCCCAAACCCCAACCTCAGCATTAGTTGTCTCTTAGTACGTATTTAGTAACTTAACTGTTAATATCTGCATATATGATTATTTGTTATGTGAACGATCTTCTAGGCATGTAGAGGCCACGAGCTTGACCCTGGAGTACAATTGGTTACTGATGCCCGGTCCACTGGGAACAGGAGATACATCATTTCCAGAGAATCCGACTTCCTGGTAGCCTACTCTACCGTTAAAGGTAGACATGTCCCCTTACTAGCACTCGATATGTCATGCTATAAGTAAACTACATTTGTACTTATACTCAGCCATCTTGGATATGCAGTTATGTCTCTTCTCAAGTTATTATATTTGAGATGCTTGCATTATTATTTTATTTTTCCTGTGCTCAATTCTACTACCCCACGTATACATGTAGTACGCTGTACCTGTATACTAAAGCATTCCCAAACATAAAGCTACATTGTATATCATGTATAACTCTGGTATTGTCAAGCACACAGTGATGTTCCTTCCTCGTTTCCAGGTTACTATGCTTGGAGGAATGCCATCAATGGCTCCTGGTTTGTGCAGGCATTCTGTGAGGTAATAAACAGGGATGGTAGAAGGCTGGAGATTGGTCAGCTGTTTGCCCGGGTAAATCGCATGGTATCCTACACTTTCAAGTCGAGTCTGGACAACCCTGACATGAATAACATGAAGCAGAGTCCGTGTGTTTCTTCTACGCTAACCAAGTCACTCTACTTTAACTAAATCTTTCTATTTTATATATTTTTTACACCTTTTACACTTTTACACCGTTTTTACCAATTTATTTCTACACTTTCTATGCTTTCACAATCACGCCTTGGTTCTATATTTATTGCAATTGTTCACTTTTCTTTTCTTTGTTATTTTTTTTCACTTACACTGATACTATTATTGAAGGCAGTTGTGGTTATTTTATTGAAATCTATATATAATTGGTAAGCTGTGCTTTCATATTATGTATCCACTGACAGTCCTGAGATTGCTATTCTTCCAAAGATCTGCTGCAGAATTGTATCTATTTTTAGCCTATTTTGTTTAGACATTGTTAGTTCTTCCATAGTACCAGTATATTTCATTATAGTACAGTACCAAATGCAAATGTTTATTTATTGGATGGTTCCATTTCCATACCATCTGAGTGCTAACCTGTTATTTTGAAAGACTCTTTTTGAACCTACTTACACCCATGGCTCATTCCACCAAACATATACAGGGTCTTAGAATGTTTTGCTTTACATTTCTTTAGCAAATACAAGTTATATTTTAGCAAACCTAGTTTTGTTGAAGATTGAAACTATACTGGTGTGGTAACACAAAGTTGCCTATCACCACCTTACCCTAATGCTACTAGGAACTAGTTGTAGATATCATCTTGGTTGGTTCACTGAGCTGTTATAACATACAAAATAGATTTTGTATAATCTGAGTCTCTTTTAGAAATTTCAGCAGTAGAAGTTGTCTTCTCATTATAAGCAGTTTTCACTGTCACACAATAATAACATTAATATTTATACTGCAGTTGCTTTTATTGGGGTATTGATAGACATATTCCCAACCCAAATACTCTTAACAGCTATGTAAGATAAGCATATGGTATATGGTTTTACATCATAGTCTGCAGAGCGCTATCAAATAGTGCACTGTATGCACTATAGAGTTATCTGCTATAGCATGCATTGTTTTGCATTAGCCTGTAAAAATTGTCAGATCCCAGGCTACAATACACCACATAAGGGGGGTTTGTTTGCTTTACTTCCTCATATCAAAGTCCCACCTGCATGCAGCTAATACATATACAGATTAGTCAGCTAGTAGAAAGTTAGCCCAATAAACTGAAACAGGTACTGTTTAGATTTTTAAAGATTACTAGAACAAAGGCTTTGCTTTTATTAGAACTAAAGGGATATATTGCTTAGAACTAGACTCCACTGTAGTAAAGCTCAGTTTATTATACAATGTACAAAGTGACAAAGTCAAAGTGAAACTGATGTGAATCACACTGAGATCCTTTCATTGGGAGCCCACAAGCCACAGTTTACAACATATTTTATGTAGTAAACTGTTGTGGCTAAAGGGTTGAGAGAGCCAGTTAATTATCACTTGGAGGACAAGTTTCAGCAGAATGAGTAGACACAGGAGAAGAGGAGACTGGACAGACGCTATCCCAAGGTCATCTAGCACTGCCACCAGCACAGCTCAACCTTCTGAAGCTGGAAATGAGGCTCCAGAACAGACAGGGAGTTATTGGGAACAATTCAAAGAAGAGGATTTCTACTACAACATGAAACATAAGTGAGTATTTAACAATAGCAAGGAATTTATCATTGAGCTGTGAAAACTAACTCCCCACCACTAGCAGCAAGTATTGCTAAGGGGTCATTCTTTTATGTGGTGCTTCTTTTAGCGATCGCAAAAAGAAGTGTCACAGATAAAAGAATGGCCAACCCCCTTAGCAATACTTGCTGCTAGTTGTGGGGCATTCATGCAAATATCCGCGGTGGATAAAAAGTTTTACATGCATGATGTATTTACACCAATTTATGTGTTACTGATTGCCCTGGTCAGGGTTCTCAACTACTCGGATTAAATCCAAATTGTTCGGATTTGTCCTTGCCTTTTGGGCATTCGGACGGATTTCTATATTTTCCACTCACTGTTCGGATTTTGCCATTGAGTTAGGATTTGTTACTAGTAGCAAAGAGAGTACTTTGCTAGTAGGCTAACTAGCACCAAAGCCATACACAAACAAAGTCTGTCCAATGGAATCAATAGGGGGTTGAGAGGTCGCTAACCTAGTCAATTTAATATTTGAATCAAATGGATGTCTAAAGTATTTTCCAATCTGATATTAATAGGTTTTATAAAATAACACATAAGAGATATGTGATTGTATATGTTGCAAATATTTTTGTGTTACCAAGTCCCAAGTACTACTGTTTACCCACAAATATATACCATTTTAGATATTGACACAAAAACAAGGGAGACAAGTCAAAATATCTCAAACATTTTGCATGCACTGTGTACCCACCTCATTTGTTCCACTTCCACTTGGAGCCATACAGATATAGGCTATATCTGTATTTTGTTTAAATCTGTATTATGGTGTCATATAGTTACCTGTATTATTGTATATATACACAATATTTTCCACTATCTCCACCACCTACATCTACTCTGTACATGTATAGGGCCTATACTGTAAGCGCTATTTGCATCTTTGTTTGTTCTACCAAATAAATACACACAAGTTGCATGTTACAACCTCTACCAAGCACAGCACATTTTAAGTAAAATGTGATTAGAATTGCATGAAATGGTGCCATTTTTGATGGCACAGTTAAAAAATTTTCAAGCGCGGGAGGGCGCTCCGCCACCCCTCCCGCGCCCTACCAGGCAGCCTGCTTCGCAGGCTGGCGGGGCCTCTGGCCCCGCAGTGGGATCTTTTTCCTCAATTCAACATTTTATTAGGATTTTTCACTTTATCAAGTTGAGAGCCCTGCCTGGTGTGTATTCTAAGTACCTTGACTAATCAGATTCAAAGGTAGATTATGTGCAGGTCTGTCCAACTTAGTTTGTTTACTTAGATTATTATAAAAAGACAAACAATACTCTTGTCTTCTCCAACATTGCTAGCAACTTGTGTATTATGTAGTCAATATGTGAATGCATGTGTATAATACTGTATTGCTTTTACTTATATTTTACATACCTTATACCATATAGACATATATATATATATGTATGTCGTATTATACATACCACACATATATAAATTATAAACCTATACGTAAAAGTGTACATGTACAATATCATACATTGTATATATTGCACATGCAAAATAAATCAACTAGTCAACTCTCTCACCTGTTGTCTATTTCAGGAGCAGAGGTGTAGCTATCATTATCAACATTGAAAGCTTTGATCCAAAGCTCGGACCTGGATTCGATGAACGAAAGGGCTCCAAGGTGGATGTTGACGAATTACAGAAAACACTGAAAGTTCTCGATTTTAAAGACATAAGAGTTTATCAGGAAAGTTCCAAACTAACCAGAGCAGCCATTAGTACATTGTTTAAAGAAGGTAAAACGATACGTCATTACAAATGTTATGTTTCAGCATTTTGTATTCTTGCACAAATTCGTTATATCAGAAAAATTTATTATACATGTATTATTATATCATTTACAACCACTTCTCAGTGTGAAAAGGAGGCTGTACATGTTCAGGAATCAGGGCTATAACTCATCATTATATTCTACGATTGTAAAGCCTCAATATGCATCCAATCCAATACATAGGAATGTACCAGATTGGTCTCCCAAAAGGGCAGACAGTTTTCAAAATAACATTCTATTCACCAGTCTTTAGTGGTGACTACATCCCCTTAATGTACAGTATCTATCCTTCCCCTTACTGTAGAGTATCTATCCTTCCCCTTACTGTACAGTATCTATCCTTCCCCTTACTGTACAGCATCTATCCTTCCCCTTACTGTACAGTATCTATCCTTCCCCTTACTGTACAGTATCTATCCTTCCCCTTACTGTACAGTATCTGTCCTTCCCCTTACTGTATAGTATCTATCCTTCCCCTTACTGTATAGTATCTATCCTTCCCCTTACTGTACAGTATCTATCCTTACAGTGGCCAAGGAAGACTTCACAGATAGGGATTGCTTATTTGTGGCCATTTTCTCCCACGGGAAAGATAGTGGACAAATATCTGCATATGACACAAGCATGAGCTATGATGAGGTCTTTGATCCAATTAAATTTATTCCATCTCTCGCTGGAAAGCCAAAACTATTTATCATGCAGGTAAGATATAGTTAGTTAGTTTATTCCATTCAGGGAGTAAGGTTGCTGACCTACGGGTGGCCAACCATAGTAGACCCTTGTATTTGGTAGTGTCGGAAGACTTGGACATAAAGTTAGTGACCCTACTTACCACTACACAAATGATAAGCCATGGTAATATTATTGCGTCCAGTGTTCATGGCAACAAAGTTTTTAACAGAATAGATAATACATTCATATACGTTGGCCTCCACATTTTGCCTGTTCATGCAAAAAATTTAATTGCTCTCAATATCATATAACTCAATGTGGATACAAGCAGGGCAGTATGTTATAATATAGTACTGGCACATACATGTACATAGCCTACATGTCTTTGTAACCAGGCATGCAGAGGTGAAAAGTTAGATCCTGGAATGGAGTTTGATGCTGATGGTGGAAATTCAAAATCCAAGAGCAGAAAATACGTCATCTCAAAGGAATCGGATATTCTAGTTGCCTATTCTACAGTTGAAGGTAATAGACTAGTGTAATTGAGGGTAGAGTATAAGCCCTCCCAGTATTGGGTGAGAATGTGGACAACTGACAAAAGGTTTTCTACCACCTAATAAATGCACCCACCCTTTATTTTGGAGGGCTTCAAACTCATGATGAAGCAGACCAATTTGCATCAAATGCTGTTTATCTTGAGTCTTGTCTAGAGATCACTTCACTGATTTCAACCCATAGTAGACTGCTAAGTAACAACTTGCTTGTATATTTGAGAAAAGAATTATGTTGCAAATAATTTCCAGACCAGTGACTTGCACTGAATGTGGACACGAGGGGCTTTGTACCAGGAATACTTGATTGTGATTTTGTTCATGTGATACAGGTTATGCTGCTTGGAGAAATGGGCACAATGGTTCCTGGTTCATACAGTCTTTCTGTGAGATGACAAATAAATACGGGAAGGAGTTGGAGGTGTGTCAGCTACTAGCCAGAGTAAACCATATGGTGTCACACCACTACAAATCCAGTGTGAGAGACCCAAATAAGGATAACAAGAAGCAGAGCCCATGCGTCACCTCCACATTGACAAAGTCACTCCTCTTTAAATAACTAAATAACTGTGAGGTGAGCTAATATTGCCAGTGTAAGGTGAAAATATCTATTTTTATATTATTGTTCTATCGACTATATTGACTAATTTATACTTTGTATTCATTTTTTGCTTGTGTCTAGAAGAATATATTTTATCAAGTTGCCCATGGAATTCTGCTCAAGTGAGCAAATTGGTGCATCCCTATTTATATTATACTAAAATCAAAATGTATTATAATTCTCTGGCAGTCAGGCTGTTAGCTATGATATTATTAGTAATACGAATTACACTCTATGTTTTATAAGACTTCAGCATAAAAGATGGTTAGGGTAATGAGCTAAGATAATTTAAGTATATTTATTTACAATGCTATGTACAATGGACATAAAATAAAAATACTAGATTTAAATCTAATGAACAATCCATTATAAAATAATTTAAATACATTAAAACCTGTTTTGATTTTAGGTTGTTAATACGTGATCATTGGCTAATGTTGTATATAAAATGTAATATAATAGCTCTACCTACTGGTGATCATACAATATAAACTATGATCCACCCAATTACAACACAGCAACCACCAATTAGTATGTACAATATATGGTTGGCTTGCCATATCTACAGGTGCACACAACTCCTAGAAACTGATGAGCAATGCAGGAACCTGAAGTCACAATAGAGGTTGTAGGGAAAGAATAAAATTATTGTCTTTCTCTGAAGATAATATCCATTCACATATAGTAAGATGATTAACCAAGTTGGTCAGTTGACCAATTAGAAGAGCTTGAGTAGTTTACCCAGCCTCTGTTTGGTGGTCGTACCAGACTTTCTTATCTTACTCTTTGCTACAAATATAAACCAATAGAATTTCCCTATGCTGTGTAACACTGGTTACACTACAGTCAGTTAGTGAGTTGGTAGTAGCTGAGCTATTTACTATCAACTACTACTAGTACCTAATCTAACTACACTGCATAGAATACATGGCAACTGTTAGTAGATAAATATAGTGTAGAATAGCTACTGATAACTTCTTATCCCCCAAGGTAACATATTATTGCTAGGTACTACTTAATACTAAATATAATACTATATAGTACTATTTACACTCAGCTAACACAGGTCAGCCTAGGAGTAGATAACCCCAACAAGTTACACAATGCAGATGGCCACACACATACCATGTACAACTCTACACTTCTGTACATCTCATTGATCTGTTATCAGAGTATGTACATGTGTGTGGTTATCAATGAGTAGTTATTACTAAGTATTGCATAGAGGTCAGTGCAGAGCCTAAAGAACACTTTCACATACTATTATTAGGTATATACTTACTGTTCACGTACTGCTACCATGACTATGTGAAGGGGTATATACTTACTGTACATGTACTGCTACCATGACTATGTGAAGGGGTATATACATGTACTTACTGTACATGTACTGTTATCATCACTATGTGAAGGGGTATATACTTACACGTACTGCTATCTACTAGACTGTGAGAAGGGAGGGGCAGGTGGTATCCATGATCCATAGACATTGAAGGTGTGTTTACAACGAGACTCTCCTCATCTGACGAATCGTCTTCCTGCTCACTCCTGATTGGCTTATGCTTCACTCTCTTCGTGTAGGCTCTTTTCTGCTTGGTGATCTGCATATATAACAGTTGTAGTACTGAGCAGCCTTTGCTAGCAGCTTGTATACATGTATGTATATACATGTATACAGATACCACCTTGTTACAATACTACTACTCATTGACCTACATGCATACACGAATCAAAATAGAAGTTTGGGTTCAAAGTTCACTTGTACAGCAGTTGGTACCAATAACCATCAGCTCACAATACAGTATACAGTGCTATGAGTATATAGACTAGATACACTACATGGAGGGGACAACTCCACGTACATACAGCTCCACACACTCCTATAAGGACAGGCAGCAGGTAATGTAATGAGGAGAGAGGATGAATTACTCACCGGTTCAGGCCTGTCCTCCAGATACTCTCTGGTCATCTCCAAAGCTTTCACAGACGGTTTCACAGCGTGTTCTCTAGTCGGACGCTTTTCCCTGATCGGTTGGTTTTTCTTTGCCGTTGTTGAATGGGGAACCCACGAATCGTCTTTTGTTTTTGCTTTCTTTTTCTTAGGAGGTTGAGTACTGTGATCATCATCGTAGTCCGAGTCCTCTAACGCAGGATATACTGCAGGTAAACATCACAAGCATGCAGGTAACTGTATTGTATGGTAACGCCAAGTAGTGTATCACAGAATGTGTAGATATAGGGTATAGCATTTCTAAACATAATTCTTTCCCACACCTGGATCAACAGTAACCATCACAACAAAGAGGACATAACTCCACATTTACTCAACTATTAATAGTAATATACAATGTGGGTTATATATATATTCAGATGATACAAGAATGCTACCAATGCTAACACGTCCTGTCTAATAGTCAAATCCCATAGCTCATCGTTATCAACTGCATGTAGCAGACTGCTATCAGCCATTTATTGGCTCTAAGACTATATTGCCCTCACCATAAGTATCGTCAGTGTAACAAGATTTCAATCTCTTCTCCATGGCATCCTCATAGCTGGAGGAAGTGGACACCTGCCCAGAACTCTGGGATACCACGGGTTGTTCTGTCTTCTCCCTCTCAACCACAGAAGGTGTAGGTAAGAATGAGGTCATTACAGGTCTGGACAGTTTAGTACCTGGTGGTAACACTTGGCATTGTCTATATACATGTCTATATACATGTCTATATACATGTCTACATACATGTCTACATACATGTCTATATACATGTCTATATACATACCTATATACATGTCTATATACATGTCTATATATATGTCTATATACATGTCTATATACATGTCTATATACGTATATACACCTCTAACATATTATATCATGTTATTTACTACTACAGTAACACTGTCATATGTTACAGAATGTACCAGCACATAGTATACAATGTAATTATATCCTCTATTATATACAAGCCCATGATCTCTACTCTATGATTTATATAATGAGCTCCTAATCTATATATCACACTGGTTCACATGGCACACTGGTTCACACTGCACACTGGTTCACACTGCACACTGGTTCACACTGCACACTGGTTCACACTGCACACTGGTTCACACTGCACACTGGTTCACACTGCACACTGGTTCACACTGCACACTGGTTCACACGACACACTGGTTCACATGGCACACTGGTTCACATGGCACACTGGTTCACACTGCACACTGGTTCACATGGCACACCGGTTCACACTGCACACCGGTTCACACTGCACACTGGTTCACACGGCACACTGGTTCACATGGCACACTGGACATGTGAATACACACCCTGCCTCTCCTTGCGTGGCACTCCTGGTGTAGTTATTAGGCCAGTCGGTACTTTGACATCTCTACTGTAACATACAGATACATAACATAATAGCTACTCATCACATGTTGAATATCACAGTCTTGTACATGAAGGACTTGGTAACTAACACAACCATAAGAATGGTAGTTAAGTGAACCAGTCTGAAGCAGTAGGTACGGAACTTTATAATTAGACATCTCTCAAAACCTCAAAACAAAATAACTGATCTACCTGTTATTGGTCGAGTGCTGTGTGGATGTGGCCTTCACAAGGTTCTCTATGCCTTTAGACCAGGCTATCTGTCGTCTCTGATTGAATGACGAGTTCGGAGATACTTTAGTCGGAGATCTGTTTGTATCACTACTCAGTACTTCATCCGACGCACTTGATAAGTCATTTATATTTTTACCTCCCACTGCAAGAGAGTATAAAAGAATAGATAATACGATCATTTTATTGTGGCTTATAGATACAATTTACATGCGCTATCAAAATCTAACCAAGTACACATTTTCTCTCAAGTAATATATAAATGTACATGATATATGATACAGGTGACCCTCAAGTAATATATAAATGTACATGATGTATGATACATATGTCTCTCAAGTAATATATACATGTACATGATGTATGATACAGGTGTCACTCACATGAGAATCTGTATCTTTTAATAGTCTCTGTTGGTTGGACAGGCTGATCATCTACCACAACGTTATCATCACTACTAGAGTCGCTATCATCTGATTGGTTACCGCCGGCTGTCTGCTGCGGCTCTGATTTAATCGATCCCTGAGTTCTATTCAGCTTGAACTTTAACCCTACCATGTATATACCACAATACCATGTATATACCACAATACCATGTATATACCACAACGCCATGTATATACCATAACGCCATGTATATACCACAATGCCATGTATATACCATAATGCCATGTATATACCATAATGCCATGTATATACCATAATGCCATGTACATTGTATATACCATAATGCCATGTATATACCATAATGCCATGTATATACCATAATGCCATGTATATACCATAATGCTATGTACATTGTATATACCATAATGCCATCCTCGTATAAATCACATTATATTATGTATAGCGTGCATTGGCATTCATTATCATATAATATGGTATTTATAATGCAATATATGAGCCAGAGTCACAGCAGCCTTCACTGACTAATAATCTAAATGATTTGGCTCTAGACTGACGTGGAATAGCTGTCACCAGGAACTATACTAAGAGATGAACATTTGTTAGTATCAATACAACTGTACCTAATGGTGTATCAGTAGACATATTATAATATAGTACAGGCACACAATATAACATACCTAGTAGAGTAGCTCTGTCACTTTCGGCACTGTATTCAGTATCTTTTGTCTGTTCCTCTTTAGATGGGGACTGTGTTTCAGTGTCAGAATTGTCTCCCCTTAACTCCTTCTGCTCTGGAATATCTTGTGTAATACTGGTTGATTCTGAAGAGATTTCTTTCTTCACCTAACAATACGTCCAACATATACATAAACATTGATATAGAAACATCAGCAATATATAATAAAATATAGTCAATCACCTCTTGCTGTGACAATAGCGCTAATGGACACGTATGATTAACCTAACAATAATGCACGAGTATCAGATCCTCGAAGCTGTGACATCACAGAAAGTTGTCGCAGGATTCATCCGTCGTATTTTATAGAGAGTACACCTGGATACCCAACACTACTGTACACACCTGATGTGACTTGTCCGTACTGGTACGTCTAGACCTCTTTTTAGCCTTGACCTTCAGCGGAGCCTGCCTCTTCTTGACTTGAGTAAACTTAGTTGGAGACGGGGACGGAGAAGAGACAATCCGCCTCGATTTGGAGGGAGATGACTGCATCTAGAAGAAGCCAACAATATACAATACAACCTACTATCTATCGTCTATATATACATGTACTAGTGATCTACTATCTATCGTCTATGTATACATGTACTAGTGATCTACTATCTATCGTCTATATATACATGTACTAGTGATCTACTATCTATTGTCTATATATACATGTACTAGTGATCTACTATCTATCGTCTATATATACATGTACTAGTGATCTACTATCTATCGTCTATATATACATGTACTAGTGATCTACTATCTATTGTCTATATATACATGTACTAGTGATCTACTATCTATCGTCTATATATACATGTACTAGTGATCTACTATCTATCGTCTATATATACATGTACTAGTGATCTACTATCTATTGTCTATATATACATGTACTAGTGATCTACTATCTATCGTCTATATATACATGTACTAGTGATCTACTATCTATCGTCTATATATACATGTACTAGTGATCTACTATCTATCGTCTATATATACATGTATTAGTGATTTCTATGGACTCGTTTACCAATGATTTACAAGACTTTGACTAGTACATTCAAGTCTAGCTCTAACACAGACACCTATGCATACATGTGCACTACCCTAAAACATGAGGATACATGTAGGTCTAAACTACTAGGGAATAAAATACAGAATACAGGTAACACAGTACTCACAGTCAGTTGTGAGATGAGCTGAGAGAATTCTTTCACCACTTTGACGTGTGAGATACCTTCTGGTATGCATTCCTTGTGTCTCTTTAGACCCTATAGGTACATGTAGGTAGTAGTGCAGGTAATACTATATGTAGGTAATAGTGTAGGTAATGCTATACACCACACAACATGCAGCACTGGTACTGATATGCCACACATACATGTAGAGTAGAGATAGAAATTGCACGGTCACACTGAAACCATGGAGATACGTACATGTATTTACATTACAAAGTGTTAACTACATATGAATACAACATGTACATGGTATAATAGAATGTTCTAGTCCCATGCAAAGCTACACACTAGTCAACATGCACTATGAACTCTTTCATTGTCTCCACCTCTCTCGCTTACACATGTTGTATCCATGGCAACCGGTAAAGCACACTGTACAATCACAAACCAACATGGACTAACACAACTACTGCATAGTATAACCCATCCCCATTATGTGAGCAATACCAGGCTATCATGTGAGAGCGACGTTTATGCGGGACATGTGTGCAAGCAATAGCAGTACCACCTACCGACTCACTACGAGTCTTGTTACTTCTCTGAAACATAGTGACAACACGTTACACACTATTATTAGAGCCAATAGATTGCATGGGCTAATAGACGGGACTTACATGAAGATAGAACTACAGTGTGACAGGACTGAGGACAGCTAGAGCAGCACCGTATAACATACACAATATAATGCATTGTTACTATGGATACTAGTGCAGACACTGCTACCATGGTAAACAGTGTAATGCACTGTCACCATGGTAACCACTGTATACACCGTTACTATGGAAATGATAGGAAGAGCAGCAGATACATACCGGTTCTCTGTCCCCCATCCACCTCTTAAGACAGTCCTTGAGAGTCAAACAGCCGTCTAGTATAGTCTTACACGGCGCCTTCCCTCCGTCTAGAGCTCCTGTATTCACAATGGTGATGGTTAGAGGATACCAGGGTTTCTAGTGCATGGCCGAGTGTACAGTACTAGCTATCACACTAACATACCACACTTAGCCATCAGACGGAGATTACCTATACCTACAGTATATATACCGAATATGAAACAGACTCAACCTACCTTTCAACATGTCAACCAGGTTCTTAGCTGCGTACCAATACAGTGTTTCTAGATTAGGGAAGGAGAACCTTTCGGGGGTACCTAGTCGTTTCTCCATCTCATACACTCTGTAACAGATAGAAATAAGGCTATCTCCGGATGTGTTCTACACTCGGGTACATACTCGTATTGTGTAGGTTTATATAAACATACATAATATACCCTTATCAGTAGGTGGATGGTACACATACAATAGGTAACTTGGATTATGTACACAAACATGTGTAGTATATAATACACATGTGTACATACAATACTCACTCTAGCTGTAATTTGATGTTCTAGCTGTGTATATACAATACTCACTCTAGCTGTAGTTTGATGTTATAGTTGTGTATAAAGTTTCCACCAAACACAAGACTATCCTCTGGAGTGAGAACGCTGTGGATCCAACCAGTTGGTATAAATAATGTGTGTCCAGGTTTCAAATGGAGCTGTAAAATACAGTGTACGTATAGCAACATACACTGTACTGTGTATTATATACCGTGTATCACTGTGTACTGTGCATTATATACGCAATACTACGATACGCGTATGTGTGACATACATGTGTATACCTAACATAAACTAACTGGTTACGCTTACCATTTTAACCACAGGTAAGAAAGTGATGATCTAAAGGTATCAGTAATTGTTCTAGCTTTTAGGATAAGGGAAGGTGTCTTCACGTGCTGTTTTTATAGCATAGCAAAGTGACTAATGTGACACAAAAGTATTTTAGGTTGGATGCCCCTTCCTAACACCACTAATGACCTTCACAGGAATCGGACCAGGATATCTCACATGAAACCCCAACGCTCTAACCACTAGGCCACGACATAATGGTGATAATATTAACTACCTTGTAGCAAGCCTTAACCTGGTCTCCAAAGAATATCGTGTTCTGTGCGGAGGAGTTACTCCATGTCTCGTACAGTGCTAAGTTAGTGTCTGTAGGTTCTATGAGGTAGAAAATCTTGGCTCCCTGTAATGTGCAGTAATACAGTTATTAGATCGTATGCAATGGATGTGCATGTATTATGAAATAGTACTCAACTACTCTATACTCACCCTCAGTACATAGTACTACTACTCTATACTCGCCCTCAGTACATAGTACTACTACTCTATACTCACCCTCAGTACATAGTACTACTACTCTATACTCACCCTCAGTACATGGTACTACTACTCTATACTCACCCTCAGTACATAGTACTACTACTCTATACTCACCCTCAGTACATAGTACTACTACTCTATACTCACCCTAAGTACATAGTACTACTACTCTATACTCACCCTCAGTACATAGTACTACTACTCTATACTCACCCTCAGTACATAGTACTACTACTCTATACTCGCCCTCAGTACATAGTACTACTACTCTATACTCACCCTCAGTACATGGTACTACTACTCTATACTCACCCTTAGTACATGTTACTACTACTCTATACTCACCCTCAGTACATGGTACTACTACTCTATACTCACCCTCAGTACATAGTACTACTAATCTATACTCACCCTCAGTACATAGTACTACTACTCTATACTCACCCTCAGTACATAGTACTACTACTCTATACTCACCCTCAGTACATAGTACTACTACTCTATACTCACCCTCAGTACATAGTACTACTACTCTATACTCACTCTCAGTACATGGTACCAGACTGAAGTGCCACCAAAGTCGATGTGAAAGTCTGTATAGCTATCCTTTACACTCATGAGGCAGTACTTTTGTACCTCTGGTCTAATGAATGTTCTCACATCTCCTGTACTCTCCGGCCAGTAGTTGGTCACCCAGCTCAGCTCTGATATAATCCTAGGTGGTGTGACCATCTCAGACATCCTAATGTATTACCAAATGAATTGAACCAAATACTACTGGGTTCAGCGTGACATACTATTCTCCTATACTATACCAACAGTTCCAATCGCAGCTTTGTCAAATTACTAAAAGTGAATCTAGTGAATACAACAATAATATCTCCCCACCTTCATACCGTACTATCAGAAATACATTATACAAAGTGTAAACATGATTATAATTTAAAACTGGCACCAACGTACTTGGTGTTTGAGAACTCCAAGCTAATGACGTTAAGTATCTTCTCTCTCTCCTTGTTGTTATAGTATTCAACAAACTCCCTCATTAACATCTTCATATCCGACTGTTTAGCTACATCTATCACATCTATCTCCTTCATAGAGCCTGTGGAGAGGACATTGTATATTACTGTGCGATGTATTACACAGACAAAGCGAACATGCAATCCATTTGGTTACAATATTATATACTTACATGTACATGTAGTAACATGTAGTAACATGATATAACGAAGGTAAATGCACAAAGAGGCGGGAAACCATTAAATTATTCCAAGATTAATATAATTTATATTGCTGTCATTTCCTGAACTGAAACATTGACTCATTGAAGTAGGTGTGATGTGTAGAAATGCTCATTAAAATAGGTGTGATGTGTAGAATAATGATTTTATAAACAAGAAACAGGTCTACTCACCAACAGCAATTTCTACGTCCTCTATGGTAAAACTAGGATCAGGTACTTTGAGGTCTAGACCAGCTTTATCCTTGATAAGTATTGGTGTATTAAACCCATTCTTCTCTATATACTCTTTGTCTAGCATGTGACCTTTCATTTTCTTTATGATTTTATCAGCACTGTGTGTGTAAAGTTACATTCAGTTATACATTGTGTCTGGGAAACAGTCAAGGGTCACAGGAGTTGTCTGCTACTAGTAGTTGAAGAGAATGCTTATCCTCAGAGAATTTGTCAACAAGCAATGCATAGCCTCGATTTCAAAATAGTGAGTTAGCAAGACTCTGATTAACTGACTGTGGAGGCAGAACTGGAGTGACACAGCTCAGTCAAACAGTAACAATTTATTACATGGTAACCCTGGAGAAACTGTTGGTGTGATCTATATGTGAAATTTAAAAATAAAATGTTGCAATCAGCCCAAAGTGTAGTGTAGTGTACGTTATACATAGCATAAACTACAGCCTACTCCAAACAATTTAGATCTACCGATTCAAGTCTGAAATCCATCTTCTCAGTTAACACAGCAACTTACTCCAATTCATAACATTAAAAGACTCCTTGGAAGTAAACCTCAACAAGTAAAAAGCCTGATGTAGCTTTCTTCCAAGAAAGCCAATCTGCTATTCTAAAGCTTTATCATACTGACCATAACAAAAAAACGCATACCTGGCTACGGATTTCCTTCTCAAAGTATTTGCAAAGCTGACAGATCCACATTTCTACAATAATAAACCAAAATACAAGTGAATACACAACTGATTAAGTTGTATAAATAGCCTAAATACCGCAAGTTCAAACCCACCAATATCTACATAATATATTATACCCTGTAGGTGCTACCTGTAATTAGGCCTATATATATATTATACGAGTGAAACAAACTGTCCAAACAAAGTGACAGTATAATCATTGTTCAACAGAACCATGCAAGGTTAGAGAATTCACAAGAGAAAGAGAAACGATTAAAGGTGATCTAAGTAAGATAAAGATATACTGTGAGGTGAAGTATTGCTGATTATTGATAACGGTTTAAGGAGATGAGAGAGTTATCTGATCTCTGTAGTACAATGGAGAGGACAACTCCTGACAATGATACTGAAAACACAATCACCTTGCAAAGCTGAGCATTATTACTGGATAGGCCACAGAGTGAGAGTAGGTTACAGTAATTCTACAATAATATGGAAGCACAACTTCTGGTTAATTGGGTGCAATAACAGCACTTTTAATAGTTTATATTAATCATTGGTATAACATGTCTCTTGTATCTTCTAGTCAATAAAACCAATAGAAATGAGAGTATAACAAACCACATCGTGAAGGTCATCAAGGTCATCTGAATATTCAGCCACAAATTTCTTGCGAGATCTTTTTCTTTTCACTGCAGCAGAAAAAAGTTAGATGCAGCTTACAACGCCGTTAGCCGTTTAGAAAGCTTAAATGTACATGTATATGTAATGAAGTAAACGCTTCAGACTGTAATGGTAGTTGTCCTCTCCCTATCAGCTCTATACACTACATTTAATGCTTACATTTTAAAGGTCCATGTGTCCGTTGGCAGGTAGGGCAGTGGTACGTATCAATATCTCCTGCTTGATGTTCCTCAATTGACACACAGCTGTAAAATACAGTAAAACCATTAACGTACCTCTTTATCATTTATAGAGCATTGATCATCTGTTTAGCTCTATTGTAACTGCGGTGAGCGCTTTATCTAGTAAAAAATACTATTTTGTTTTATCCCATGACTTTTTCAACAAAATTTTAAAATCTATTATACCACCCAATGGCCAAAACAACGGACACTATTCTCTAAGTATAGATTCCCCTAAACCAACTACAAAAGTGACTATAAAAAATGAAATGACTAGTAGGGGAGAGCGGGATAAGTTGGGACGCGGGGTAAGTTGGGACAGGGCTGTTTTGGGTATTATGAGACCCATTGCAATTTTATGGCATAGACCAAAGGTTAGACCAACATAAATAAACATAACCCACTATTTTGTTTTTTAAATTGAATAAATATTTTTTGTGCAATTTGCAATAATGTAATATTTGCATGTTTGAGTAAATTTTTTTTTCTTGACGAGTTTCTAATTTTTTTAATGAAAGAATGATTCCATAGTTTTGAAAATTTGCAGATAGAGACTCTATAGCATCTAGTTAGAACAACTAAAGTTAAAATTAGCTCAAGTCAAAAATCTTAATAAAAAATTGGGAGTGTGGGGCAAGTTGGGGCGCTGGAAGTGGGGCGAGCTGAGGTGGATTGACTACTATCGCCTGTGTCATGAATGCTGCCGTGAATTCTGGGTTGGGTTCCCAGGTGGAATTAAAATTCAACAATCTTTTTTCTGCTCAATGATTTCATTTTATCTAGAGTGTCAGTTGTTCAATTGTACATCAAACTCTAATAATAATTATAGTAAAAATCAACATTTTTGCCTATATTTTCTAGTATTGGTTCATTTCTGGTGTTTTGGTTTTATATTCTATCTATTTTAAGTGACAAACTTAAAGCTTAAGAAAATTTTGCTGTACCAAAATTAGAAAAATGGTCACCTACGATGAGCTAGTTTTTTTTAGTTTCAAGTCTAATATGCATAAGTAGACTGGAACTTAGTCAAAAAAGAGCTTTATAGATTATTACGGCTAATAGAGCTATTATAGATTATTACACCTATAAGACGTCAAACAGGTTTTTCATGTTCAAGCTGGCATCCTCCTATTTTAACAAAAATTTACTTACCAAAAAATTCTCTTTTACACCAAAACAACTTTCATACCTTCCTTAGACTATCTTGTAATAAAAAAAATTAAACACTTCGAGTTTGAACTAAATTAAGGTCCAGCAGTTTTTTTACAGAGATGTTTTTTGAAATATATACATGTGGCAATAGTTTTAAATATGTGTAATATTATTGTAACATTTCAATTCTATCTGTTCATGATAAAAAATGAGATTAATCTAAATCTAAAAGCTATATTTTCAATGGTGTCCCAACTTGCCCCACACCTGTCCCAACTCACCCCGTCAGTGGGGTAAGTTGGGACGTTTGACACGCGCTGCCAAATCATGGATTACAGCACTATGCTGACTTACCAATGTGTGTGCTTCAGGCTATAGTTAGCCAACATATTAAAGTACCTCCATGCAAAAAATGATGATGCTATGACCTCTAGACTCTGTATTATTCCCAAAAAACGTCCCAACTTACCCCGCTCTCCCCTATATACATGTATATTTATTATTAATAAGAAAGGAGACTAAACTGACCGCAAGTGAAATGGTAGATCAAATACAAGTCTACTGTATTACCATGTAAAACAAATTCAGACGAAATTAAAATTTAATTGCGATGGAAATCCAGTAGGGGTTTAGTAAGTGTAAGTTGAGTTCACTAAAATTGTCGAGTTGAACTATAATGGACAATAATTTTATAACAATGAGTTCCCACAACAATTACAGACATCAGTGTGATCTCAACAAAAAAATTTAATGAAAACATAGATGTCCTTATAGATTATAGAAGACAGAATCGCCTTGTTCACGATTTAGAATCAAATAGAGAAACAGTGTTTTAGAAGCCTTTGTGCACCTTAACCGACGGACACTATGAAGAAAAGAGACCCAACTTTCATACACTCAAATTAATTTTGAACAAGAACAACCCCATACTTCCTTCTCAGCATACTACGATAAGACATGGGATAATAGTTCCCAAGGCACTGTAGTAACTACAACTACAACTAAAAGACTTCATTCTGCGAAGTGTATGAAAGTTGGTCTCACAATGTAATAGAATATGTAGATGGAAGGCCAGGGTTCAATCTAATCAAATTAAGCCTGGTAGTTCACCTAAAACTAAAGCAAAATGATAAAAATATAATCCTACTATTTAAAGCATCAATGCAATTTGGTACAAGAGTACAGAAAATGTTTTACCATGCCATTTGTCCAGTCATTATTCAGCAAATATCCTTAAAAATTTTCCTTAAACATGTTCGACTTATTTTTACAGTTTTTCGACTCATTGTATTGTCATTTCCTTTGATTTTATTTTTCCAAACTTCGGTTGGTCACCCTGTATCAGTGTATGATCATTCTGATTCTCGACAACAATTAATAATTATAATATATTATTTCTTATATTACTATTTGCATAAATAATGTAATTAATGTTATGGATTCTTCCTGTTCATTCAACTGTCATTCCATAAACCTTTTCTGGGTTGTCTAGACACCTGCAGATCTAACTTTTGCTTTATTAACACTTCAACTTCTCTTCCACTTTCTCTCTACTTACTCTACTCCTCCTCTCTCTCTCTGTATATAAAAATCCCTTATATATAAGTATCTAAAATAGCTACATGCAGCTAGAGCTACATGTAGCTAACTCCTATTATAATTATATAGGTAAAAAAGCAACAGCTTCCCTAGCCTTACAATACCAGCTTGCAAAAACACTTCTAGAATCTACCACATTCTCCCCTCCTAGATGAGGTGTGGGTATTACCTACACCTACATCGATAAACACAATGGATAACCTGATCATAAAAAGTAGAAGAAAGTTTTAGTATATGTCCATTAGTTTTAAAACTTAGTTTCTACACTATTGTCTTGTCTGGTCTTTAGCATCAGCGGTAGCAGATACAAAGATATTCCTTTGCCTCCTCAATATTCTGGACATCACACCTGTGCTCACTCCGATGTTAGTAGTATACGTCCCACAAATAGAAGGTTAGAGGCTCCTATAGGTTGCATTATACCATTCTACAGTAGACACTGGATACACTATCTGAACATCGCACCAGTGTTCTCTTCAATGCAAGCAGTATCAGTCTAACCAAGCAGAGGTTTAGAGGCTCCTATAGGTTGCATTAAACCGTGTTGAGCTACAGTAGACTTTGGATATGCCAGCTGAACATCAATATATAGTAGGCAACAGACAAGTACTCCTTAGTTAGAAATCTTCGTTTTTATACCATTGTCCTGTTTTGTCTTTAGCACCATTAGTAGATACAAGTAATTCTCGTGTCTCCTCAATCTGTTTCAACATCACACCTGTGCTCACTTCGATGTTAGTAGCATAGATTCCACAAATAGAAGGTTAGAGGCTCCTATAGGTTGCATTATACCATTCTACCGTAGATTCTGGATACACCATCTGAACGACGAGATATAACAGGCACCAACAAACAGTACTCATGCAATTAAAATAATTACAAAAACTAAAATAAATACATAACACAATAATTTCTATCCAATTGTCATTAGAGAGAAAGTATCCTCCAGCTTCCTGGTTCACTACTCCTAGGTGTAGATCCTGATGAGCTATACACAGCTTGATAGGCTATGGCATAAAAACCATGCTCATGCTGGACTCTTACAAGATAGTCTACCCTATCCATCTTAGCATGACTTTCTGAGTCAGTCGGTGTAATATGAGTTGTAAGTGTTAGAGAGAAAGTATCCTCCAGCTTCCTGGCTCACTACTCCTAGGTGTAGATCTTGATGAGCTATACACAGCTTGATAGGCTATGGCATAAACACCACGCTCACGCTGGACTCTTACAAGATAGTCTACCCTATCCATCTAAGCATGACTGTCCTAGTCAGTCGGTGTAATACAAGTTGTAAGTGTTAAGCAGTTAGAGTGTTTAGACCGGAATCCCACTGCTGCCACCAATGTTATGGATTTCTCATTCATTCAACTGTCATTCCATAAGCCTTTTCTGGGTTGTCTAGACACTTGCAGATCTAACTTTTACTTTATTAACACTTCAAAAAAGACTTGAACCACACTGGCAGATTACTATCCCAGCTAACATCACTGTTAATTTACCATTAGACTAGCAGAAAAGGTTTATGGAATGACAGTTGAATGAACAGTAAAATTTATAACATTGGTGGCAGCAGTGGGATTCCGGTCTAAACACTCTAACTGCTCGACACTTACAACTCCGACTGACTTGGACAGTCATGCTTAGGTGGATAGGGTAGACTGTCTTGTAAGAGTCCAGCGTGAGCATGGTGTTTATGCCATAGCCTATCAAGCTGTGTATAGCTCATCAGGATCTACACCTAGGAGTAGTGAGCCAGGAAGCTGGAGGATACTTTCTCTCTAACACTTACAACTCGTATGGAAAGTCATGCTTAGATGGGTAGAAGTAGAGTAGAGTAAGTAGAGAGAAAGTGGAAGAGAAGTTGAAGTGTTAATAAAGCAAAAGTTAGATCTGCAAGTGTCTAGACAACCCAGAAAAGGTTTATGGAATGACAGTTGAATGAACAGGAAGAATCCATAACATTAATATAGGCTAGGGCTAACTAAATCATTTTATATTTTAACATTGAGTTGTATTAGAGTTTTAATATTTATTTAATTAAATTTATATTTTATTTTTAACTTTTATTAATATTTTGTATTCGGAATGATGTGATATTGGAACAAATATGGGCACACGATTGAAAATTATACGGTTTTTAGCAATAATACTTACTCCCCATGAAACCAGTCTTTGCAAACATCACATTCTATCATAAAAACCGCCTCATTATAAGGTTTTTTACAGATGCAATACAAAACATCCCCTCCATCATCGGACATCTTGACGACCTTGACACTACGAAGACTTCGCTCTTGTTTGTACCCTGCAGGTAAATGTTTCATTGTAAAATGTATTTGATGTGTGTGCGCGTTTTAGCGGTGCGCAGGACTAGAAAGTGAAACAAAAAATAAACGATGGCGGATCTTTCAGATAATGATTTGCGTGCTGAATTAAAAAGGCTGTCTGGCAAAGATGTTGGACCAGTTACAGCTTCAACAAGGCCTTCTATGGTAAAAAAGCTTATTAGACTGCGAGAAACGAAGGATTCAACTGACTCGGCGCCTGGCGTAGCTCATAAAGAAAAACCTAAAGCAAAATCTGGTGGTCGCGCTGCTCTTGCAGATACTAGTGTCCCATTGCTGTCTCCTAAATTAACTACCAAAGGAAGAACTAAATCTAGTAATGTTAGGACTCGTCCTTTTGGTTTCAGTTCAGATGAGGAAGCAAATGATGGAACATCCGCCTCTGGTGATAGTACGAAATCTAAAAGGCAAATGACTGCAACAGAGAGGTCTACTACTAGCACACTAAAAGCGAAAGTGTCTAGTAAAAATTCGCTAGCTGCCACCCAATATTCAAATGGTCATGGTGGTTTAAAAATTCCTACTGAAGATGAGTTGAAGTGCTTGAGCAGTGACGAAATTCAAGCAAAACTGTTCGAACTTACAGGGGAGCGATTTCCTATCACAGATGCAACAAAACCATTACATATAAAAAAGTTACGCAAGATTTTAGGTAGCGCAGATGCAAGTGTCAGTTCAAGTGTTCTTACTGATGCTGTTGCGATGGATGTAACGATACCATCACCAAATGAAGCTCAATTTTCTGATTCTGATGAGGAAATCATGGATTTTGAACCTAGTCCCGTGGTTTCAACTAATGGTAATAGTTTGATAGATTCAAAAGGGCCTAGAAAACCGCACTTTGTAAGCCAGGCTGTTAACACATCATCTTTCTTAGACATCACTGTTCCAGAAAGTAGTATGGATGCCCCAGATTCAGATTGCATTGTCCAGCCTGCTCCTGATTCCTATAACGATGGTGAGGACGATGATATTCAAGTTTGTAGTAACAGTCCTAATTTTGCAGAAATGCCATCACGGTTGCCTTCACCGAATTTATCTTCTACGAGACGATCTTTTGTTCCATCTAGTGCAATTTTAAAACCTGGACCTAGTTCCAGAGTGATTCCAAAGCCTATGCCACCTTCACCTCCAAGATCAGCCTATGCTAGACGCCCGCTCCGGGACTTGACTAAATTTACTCCTTTGAACACTGAAAGCTCTACCAAGCCAGTCAATAGATTCAGCTCAATTAAAACCGCGAGTCTCGACTCTCAATTTACAAAACCTAACTATACAACTCGCTACACTACTGGTGAAAGACGAGCTCCTGGGGAGCCATCTGCGAAGAAGGCGAAAGTGGTAAAAGATGTTGATATGATGATACGTGACAAAGGGAGATCTGTCTCATATTTGTGTTCTAGAGCTCTAGTCATTGGTTTGGCAATATTTGTAGCTGTACTGCTAATGTTCTACTTTTACCTACGAGTTACAGCTCCTGCACCCTTGGGTGAGTACTGAATCTCTATACCTACTTGTTAATAGATTAGCGTGGCCTTGCCATATGAAACCGCCATCTCAACATTTAGCAGCATTACTGGTTTGGTATGTGAAACATTTTTAATATTTTGATGGTTCGTTTTGTTTATTATTGGTATTTCCAGGTAGTGTGATGGTCGTTTAAACCGCAATATGATGCGACTTGGCTTAATATCAATTGTTTATTTGGGACCCAGCAATGTCATGGTAGTCCCATCAAATTGCGATGCGTTGTTTGCTATGCTTTGCTGAAGATAAACTTAACTAAACCAAATAACAATCTGTTGCAAATTTATGCAGATAAAGTGTTTGATATTGATGACACTTACTGGTCATTGGTGGAGAGACAGGAAGGAGATCTAGCTGGAGAATGTACACCTTCAGAAGAGAAGACATGCTATCCTGCAGATAAACTGAGAGACGCTAAATCTGTTGTAGATAGTCTGCGTGGATACTTGGCTCAGCATGCAGGTAACCATCTCGTCCCTTAGGTACATGTGCTTTAGTAACTGCTCTACATACTGTGATATTCCCAAATACATGCCATAGTACAGTAAACATTCACCCCTGCCTTGCAAATAGTAGTTTTCTAAAGTTAAATGGCATGAAAACCTGTACTATATAATATATAGTGTGGTTATGCTGACTGTCACTTTATCGCAACTTCCCGTAGCTGCTATATTCCTAGTTGAACCATTATTTATTTTTAGGAAGGTTTGAGTGCAGTTGGCCAGAAAACAAGGAGAGAAGAGTGGCTCAAGCAGTTGCTAGGAATCACATGCAGGAAGTTCATGGTGATGTATGTATTGTATTCAGCTAACATTACTAGCAGTGCTTTTTTTGTAGGGGGCTCTCTGGGCTCCCGGGAGCCCCCTCAACAAATTGCCACCTTTCAGTTTATAAAGTAGCCGTAGCCATAGCCAGGCATTATGCATGACACATTCTATTAGGAACACGCATGTTACCTGATACATGTGAATGTACATGCACATCAATATGCTTTTGTAAACCCCAATGTTCACTCATGATTTCAGACTATATAACATAAATGTATTGTAGTGAGCAGCCAGCTATAAGGACAATAGCTAACCTTGCATGTATTACTAGACTGAATGGGCTTTTAAGGGTCGAGGGCCAACCCAATGTATTTATGAATATATATAATTATATGTTTTTATCATTTCCGCCCGACTTGTCACATAGGACCGACCGCTGTAGCCTATACCTCAACCCTCAGGGGGCCTACAGTTATGTCCAAGCTGGAGATATTTGTGCCCAGACCCTATGTTATGTTATAACATGATGGAGAAAAGGGAGGCATAGTGCAATTGACGAAAATGCCAAACAAGAAACAGAAGTCTAACACAACAGGGATGAAAAATGTTCTATCGTCTGGGGTTTCGTATTAGCGAAATAACTCTAATCACTTATGACATTAATGTATAGGATGTTTTGTATGCAAGGAAATTTATCTTTTGAGACAGATCTATCAGAGACTTGGTTGACATCCATGAAAATACCAGTTCCTTACCGGGATTGAACCTGGCATCTAATCGGCTAGCACAGTGAACGGAACATACTATCACTACACCAGCTTAGCAACGTTAAAAAGGAAGTTTTGCCGGGGAGCAGTAGATATGCTCTGAGCCAACTGCACACAAGGCACCCCTCATATTCCGGCCACCTTGCTATATATATGTGTAGGGTGTTACTCCGTGCTCGAGGGTTTGGCCCTCTTTTATATATGATATTTTTTATGCAAGGAATTTGTCTTTTGAGCAGTTATTTTCATGGATGTGAAAAAAGTCTCTGACCGCTCAAAAGACAAATTCCTTACACAAAAAAACACATATAAAAATGGCCAAACCCCCTAGCTCCCTACGACATTATGCTTTACAAATTTGCGATCTGGAAGTGACCCCGAAGATATCTTATATATTTATATCTGCTAAACTGTTCTGTGTCGAGCTGTTCCCAATTTCATTGTTTGTAGTTTAATTACAAAGTGATAACACAACGTCATGTAGATATGATGAAGGGAAGGGAAATTCGCAAAACATTGGGCCATGAGGGGAGGTAACCTGAAATTTGTAGGGAGCCCCCTCAACTGATCGGTACAAAAAAAGCACTGATTACTAGTGATTGTAACCTTCAATACCACTAGACTCGGAGTAAGCATTCTGTAGTATGTTCCTTCTTACTTACTGTGTGTTGTGTCTTTTATTTACAGGACGTTTACCACCTCTGGGATGCTGTACTAAACCTTATCATTCACAATCCTCACTGGGATATCAAGTAGGTTTGCTATTTGTTTTATAGGAGGATTGTTTAAAATTCTATTTACCCAAATTGTGTATTAAATTTTTTTGCAAAATAATTGAAAAAATATATGTGAGCTCCTTATCAGCTGTAGTTATTCATTTAATCAGACATAGTTTCTCATATTAGTCAACTCATAATTTCAAGGTCATTTGGAAGAACTGGAAATCTCCCGAAACTAGCAAAAGATATATGGTGGTTGGAGTCTAAGGAAGCAGTGAAACCATGGAGTTGTACACTGGCTAATACTATGACTAGAATGCTGACTGTTATTGTGGCTGTCTTCACAGGTAAGTTCAGCTGTTGTAGCTCGGAGTTTGTTTTTAACTGGGTCAACACATTAGTAGTGCAGCAAGCACTTGAGACTGCTATCCAGCATGTTTTATTCCAGGTCAAACTTTCTCCTATTTATTATGATCACATGTGCTGCATATCTGTTTATATGACTGCCATCCTTGCTATGCTATACTATGATATGCTATACCATGCTATACTATGATATGCTATACCATGCTATACTATGATATGCTATACCATGCTATACTATGATATGCTATACCATGCTATACTATGATATGCTATACCATGCTATACTATGATATGCTATACCATGCTACACTATGATATGGATACTACCTTATTAGTGTACTAGCACTATATCCATATTTACTGCGTGTGTACAGACAGAACAGGGTTTACCAGTTGCATTGTTCACAATAAGATAACTTGGCTATTATCCAATCGCTTGTTCATTAGTACAGTAGTACTACTATATAACTGTATTGTATTAACTCAATCTAGTTACCAGCACTAACTGAATATGATATTTCCAGTGGCAGTACTCGGATACTTGGCATTTCTTTACGGCAGCTACAGGAAACGACATCGACAGCAGCAGGAGGAACTCTTTTACGACCTCTTAGAGAACACTATGGGTGAGTTGAAAGTAGATTCATGAATGTCTGGCAAGTAGTGTTTAGCTATTTTACTGTCCATGTCTCCCTCCAATGTATCTGCACATCTGTCTTTATTTATAGATTATGCTATTTATTTACTATTTTAACATGTAGATTTGCTGGAGGCCCAGTTTATGCTGAGCAAGGACAAGCCAGAAGAAAAGCCGTACCTTGCTATTAGCCACGTACATGACACACTGATTACTCCTCCGGACAGGTGTGTATGATGACATACCAATGAGGGTATACATTTAGTAGTGCTGCTTATTCCCTGTTACTGTTAGACTCTACCACACGTGATTCTCTCTCTCTCTCTCTAATGTTCTCAGTTTCTGTTGGTGTATTTATGGAATGAGTAAGTACATGTAGTAAGGAATACCTACTCTGTACCAGTTGCTTTTCGGTGAACATGTTTATTAGCTTCATGATGTTGAGTGTGAGAACATTCTTGACTTGCACTGATATTTCTATTCATCACTTGTTATTATATGCACTGTAACTATACTGTTAGTATTTGATGTGGACACTGATTAATTACCTGTTCAGAAGCCTAGCATTGCCTATTTCAGACATTCCATGAAGGGAATCTGGTCTCGCGTAGTAAAACATATTAAAGATAATGAGTCCAGGGTAAGAGAGGAACTTCAGCAAGTTCAAGGAGAGGAGTACTTGGTGTGGAGATGGGTTCAGGTTAGTGACATTACATACAGGTGCAGGTGTCTACTGTTACTGCGACACTACATACAGGTGTCTACTGCTACTGCGACACTACATACAGGTGTCACTGCTCTAATTTTGTTTATTTATAATTGTACTTTCAGTCAGCAGATGCCATGGCCTCACCAGGTGGCACTCATAGTCGCTGGCTTGGATCTGCCCTGAAAGATGCCACCAAGTACAAACTGAATTTTACTCCAAAGTACTGCCTGAAGATTAGGGGCATGTTTGACATAAACAGGTACATACATGCATTTATACGGAGCTAGTGTTTGTCTAGTAATCTTTCTACAGTTACTCTCATCTAAACTGAAATTGCAATACTGTACTATGCATGTAGTAAGAGATATGCATGTAGCCATGTATATTTACACAGTATGTAGCCATGTATATGTACACAGTATAATTATGTATGTAGCCATACCATGAAATGCTTATTGGCTGTTGTGTCAATACAGGGAGACTGGTGCGAACTGGCCACTACGTATCCAGGATGATATTCTAGAGAAACTTGGACCAGACCATGGAGTTGTGCACATAGCTGTGGACACGGAGTCAGAGGAGGTATATAACTCTTCCAATAATAGTGTAGCAGTAGCACACAGTCTTATTCCTCTCACCTATTGCACACTTTGTAGTGCACAATATGCGTATTTGGAAACTGTACTGGTTCATATAGGACGTTTTAAATATCGAACACAGCTTAAGTGTTCAGGCGAACACAGCTTAAGTGTTCAGGCGTGACTAATGCTTGATTTGAAGGGGCTTCCCCTTGTTTACAATAAATATTATTACCAGGCTCGCCTAACCTAGCCTAACCTAGTGTTATAGCTATATTTTTGAATAAAATAAATTGTTATTGCTGCAGATTGCTATTTATAAGGCTTCACGGTGCAATATCCAATAGCAAAGTTTACCGGCAACATTGTGTTTATTGTAGAACCGTGTGTATGCCAAGTTAGCCTCAAGGAAGCATGCAGGTAAAGCCTTCCAGCTCCTCAATGGCTCCTACTATGGGGGTGAGTACCACCACACTATACTATCATCTATCATGTGTCTACATGCAAGTGTATTATCTCCACCTCCGTCCTACTCAATATCTTTGCTCATTGGACGGTTGTAAGATGGAATATTTGTCAGATAGTATTATTGCATAAATATTCATTGGAACGTCACGTCCTTAGTACTGTTTTTCTACATGCAATGTTGCTAGTGGTAGCTTGTGTATTGTAATACCACACCCTCATGGTTAAACCGTCTTGTAGCCACTGGAGAATGTGTCCAGTGCAAGTTCTTGGAATCCAACAAATACCACCAGAAGTTCCCTCATGCTGAGTTTGCCACTGCACATCTGAAGAAATCCAGTGAGGTCAATCTACCCACTCGCAAGCTCTACCCCTCTCTACCGCAGACCAAACGTTGGTAGAGTAGATACTAATTGCTACTGTAACCCTACTGTCACAACATGAGATTGGAACTACTGTGACTGGTAGCATAAACTCATGTAGAGTTTATTATTATAGTTACATGTCATTACATACTTGTAGATAGTTTAAAGTATAGTTTTTTTCTTTTTACATTACATTTATGGAGAATTAATATGCACACAAGAGTAACCTTTATTAAATTGCCTATTGTATTGCTGCAGTTCCTTGCTGGACAGACAACTCCTGTTATTTTATTGTATCTTTCTATGCTTTCAATACAACCGTACCATGGCAACTTGATTAGGTCTCATCACCGCCATTTGTGTGTGTCAAGCAACAATGGGTTTTACCAACTACCTAAAATGTTCTGTGTATCCTTTGTTCAAGGATTTATCTCATCATTTTCAAAGTAGGGACAACTCCACACATTTTTTCTAATGGCACTAATGTAGTATTACATTTTGTATCCTGAACTGAACCTGTACTGAAACCTGCCTCCCTCCAGTTCATAGCTTTCGAACCCCAGCATGGTATTTTACAAGTTGGTATTTCTGTTGTCATAACAGAGCTTAGGAACATGATAATACAGAAGTACACCAAGCATGCAAACTAGATAATATTGGCTATCCCACTACATTACACATGTACAGTTTGCCTAAAAGCTTTTAGGAGTTGTGCTCTCTCCAAACACTGCACAACTCCTGTAGGCATAATGTGTTAATGGCTATGGCCTACTGCTCTATAAAGTACCAGCACCTCCCGTCACCAGATCACATAGCAGAAAAAAATGTGCTACTAGTAATTATGGATGTAAACTGGGAACCATACCAACAAAGTAACAGAATTACTACAGATTTTAGAAGACCCAAGATTCTCTACAGTAGTCTAGAATAACATTAGGGGAGGTCTCCCCCACCTTACCATTGAGTGATGCAGGACCAATGCTACCACCCCCTCCACCAAGCCAGTGATTAGTACATCATGATATAATCAGGTTTATTAGGTTAGATAGTGCACATGGGAAGGAGCAAAGTACATGTATAAAGAAATAATACGTAGTAGGTTACATAACATTGTACAATAAAAATAGTTGTATTGCATACCTATTTCCACTGACTATCAATTTGCCAATTTAAAAAGTCATCACCACACCAATTCAGTTTAGGCAGTCAAGCTAAGAAGTGGATATGCCATACAATTCAGTAAAACAGGAGCTCTTAATGGCTAATAAAGTTGATAGCTCTTCCACCACTAGACTAATCAGATTGAGCGTAGCATCTGCAGCAATGAGCAGGTCTGTGAATATGATTAAGATTTTAGTCAGTTTAGTTAGCTACAGCCTGCACTTCCACCATACAATATTGTGATTGGCTGAGTAGTTGTTGTTAGTTTCCTGTTCTGCTGTCCTCCACCAACTCAACGCCTCTAAACTAGCTTATGTCTTATTGCTTTATTAGCAACATACTATGTACCATAAGCAATACACACTAATTCAGAAGGTAACAAGTTGCTACTTTTAAAAATATAAAAGTAAAGGCGTGAGATTTTCATTAACAGTCTTCAAATGACAGACAGAGACTATGTTTGCTGTATAAAACAACAATAAAATCTTTCAACAACTATTAAACAAATAACAATTGAGCAATGCAATAGCAGATGCGCAGCAAAATACTTAGATAAGCACCAACAGTCCTAATGACAGAGGCGACGGTAGTCATCGGGCCTCAATATGCCTCGTCAAAAATAATAATTGTAATATACATGAATGTAATAAGAATATTTCCAAATATAGCAATTTCTCTCCTCTTGATTATAATAAAAATAACGATACTATTGCCTTTTGTGGACTAAATATATGATAAAATTTAAAAATTGAAATAAAATGCCTTCTTTGGGTGAACGTAACAATAATAAAGAGGCAGTTCTAGTTTGATATAGTACATAGACATAGGAATCTTACTGTGTGATAGAGATTGACTAGGAGTACACTGCTTGGTCACCCCACAGGTCTATGTAGCTATAACTAAATAGACATTATAAATCTAGTGTACATATTGTATTATAATATTATGTATCCGTGTGTGTACATAGATAGTAATAGTTGCTAAATATATCCGACTTATAAATATATTTAAGGAATGGATATAAGGGATAATAAAGGGAGTACTCTGTGTGCAGGTGTACTCATATATTGATGACACGTGTACTTGTCACCAATTCTTGTGGAATGGAGATCTTTAGATATTCTCATATATTATTTTGAATTCTCTGTGAGCTTAAGTTAGTAGACTATGATATATCTTACGTGATGTGATGAGCAAGTAGCCACAACATATCAATTGACATGTGACAGCAAGTGCCCTATTACCATCTCTCATGATCAGCTGCCACAGCCTCAGCAGCTCTTGGGGCACCTTGACCTAAATATCAAAAGCATGCAATGGCATAACAAGCTTCTTCATCGGTCTGAAGAGTAGAAGCTATATCATTAGTGCAGGGGAAATTGAATGTGTATATTAACATAAAAGTGAATTTATGTACAGAGTAACTGCGTAAATCTGCTGTCTTACCCGCTACTGCAGCTGTGTTGAAGTAGTTCTGTGGGGATATAGGTGGACTAGGGTAGTAGTAGAGCATAGGTGAGGCACCATATAGCCCAGGTACAGCGGGCCTAGGTATTCCTGCAGGTATATGTTGGAAGGTGGGCTGCTGCCCTGCTAGTAGAAGCTGCTGTTGCTGCTGGGCTAACTGTGCAAGGATCTGTTGCTGGAGCACAGGCTGTTGAGTTGCTGCTGATGCTGTGGACACTGTGGGTAGAGGGTATGCCCCTAATGATGCCATCACTGCAGCTGAACTGGCCGGTATTGCTGCCCCTGCTACCATCACAGCATAGTTATAAAAGCTGAATTACAATAGTTTTACTAGCATACTTGACACCGTTCCTCTGTACATACATACTTGAGAAAGATCCAAATAGTGTACAAAACTATATTGATATTAATTAGACATTATTTAGAATGGTTACGATATACATGAATATAACCATTGTCACACAAAGAGCTATCAAGTATAGGATAATAACATACCTGGGGAGATGAGCTGTGGCCGGGGCTGTTGCTGCTGTTGCAGGAGCTGAGGCAGCTGCTGCATCTGTGGTAGGAAAGGTGCCTGTCCAGCTTGAGGTGCACCGGCCATCATGGGAGGAGAGCCTTGCTGTGGTGAGGTCTGCGCAGAGAGTCCTGGTGGTGTAAGATTAACAGCTGGTGGTAGACCGTTGGCAAACCCTGGAGCATGTGGAGAGAGATTCATGGCTGGAATCTGTAGGTTTGTGGGCAGATCTGGGTTGGCCAGTACGACACTCATGTCAGCGCTGGAACACTGGAACACCTCTATGTATCGTTTCCTTGCACCAGTTGGACCAGAAAGTAACATAAACTTCTTGTGTCTGTTGGCTGCAGCCGCCTCGGCAGCCTGCTCTGAATCCATTTGTATAAACGCCTCACCAGAGGGCGTGCCCTGTAGTGCATATAGTAGATATTATACAACCTTGCAACTTCACATTCACATATTTCACAATAAGATGATATATGTCCATAAAACACGTCTAGAAATGAAGTACTGTACTTTTATATGTGAATCGTATAACCTGTTGGTAAAACAGTTCCTTAATCATAGGCCTACACAGTCATGAGGCCTATGCAATCAGAATCAGCTTAGTAACAAATGATGCCAGACAAATACAATATATACTACAACTTAGTCTTGACTAAACATTTTGTAGCAACAAAAACACTCAAATTCTACAGAACATTTGAAATACAGTGTATATTATATGTGATAAGCGCAGATACACAGTCATATATACAGGTGACTCACAGCAGCATTGTACACCATGTGTACTCCCTGGAATACGATATTTCTGGAATGTTCTCCCAAGAAAGTGAGAATATCTGTGACTGTGGCCTCAAAGAGAAGACCCCTTAGTCTGATACAGTCCCTTACTACACCTCCGGCTATCAGACCAGTTGGCGGCATTGGAGCAGCTGCTTGTGGCGGCAGAAAGGGCATCAGGGGTGGATTCATATGGTTTATATGGGGTAACCCAAGGGGTGGGAAAGTAATATGGTCTCCTGTGGGGGGTGTGTGTCGGGGCTGGGGTTCCATGGTCCTGTTTAGAACCTACAACCAGGTACAATGTTGGTTACACATGTACATATAAAATGCCTTTTGTAGCCTGTATTCAAGCACACAGAAGTAAATCATTAGCTTGAAAACTTTCGCTAACAAAAACAGATACTATACCAGTCAGTCCAAAGAAAGTGTGTGCGAAGTTTAGCAGGTCTAAATCACCTTCCGGCAAACTAGATAAAACCATTTCAAAAATGGAAAATTGAAACCACTAGTACGGTGAAAACAACTAACATGACGTTGTACATCTTGTATCATGCATGTACAGTAATGAGACTACAAACCTGTTGAACTTCAGCTGTAGTGCTCTTGAAAAGTTCAATGTATCGCGTACCAATCAGCTCTCGATGCTTGCTGAGGGCTATATTAGCGTCATCATCTGTAGCGAAAAGAACAAATGCATCTCCAGTAGCCCGACCATCAACTTGTTGAACAAACATCACGCCATCCTTGCCTTGCAACACTTCGACAGACTTCTCTCCGGAGTGGAAGAATTGTAACTACAATCATATGATCACGTAGTTGGGAAACCAATGCAACTATATCCCCCTCACCTCTGATTGGACACCGCCAACAACACAACACATCTGTCAACAAATACGGTGGAGTTAATGACAACGAATAGAGGATACAATCACCAATACGTTACTGATATTGCACACAGAGACGCCCATCCTTTCAACACTCCCATTGTATAGTACCAATTGATGAAAGTAAAATACCAAATACGTCAAAGTCACAAACATACGAACCAATCGGCAGGATATTGTGTCTACGTGAAACATGTGAAACAATGTGAAATTGAATTATGAAGAGCTAGAGACAACCAATTTTAAATGTGAGTCGGAATGTAGGACACGTTGATTATGGAAGAGTGGGAAGCAGAGGGATGACAATTACTGAATACTACCAAAATGATTCGCCTTCCTTGTATGAGCAGCCAACATTGCAGAGAGCATTGTGTAAGCAAATGAACAACTGAAAGTCAGCATAACAACTGTGAGACTATCAAATGACAGCAGAGGGTAGTTATAGTTATGGATACACAACAGCGGATGCCATCCTTTAACATTTGTATCAACCCACAGTGAACTATTCATCATATAAAGCGAGGATCGGCAGCATCAGCAATATGAATAGCGTACAATGAACAGCCCAACTATCACACATTTAATACAATAACCAAAGCAAGCGTGACACAATAATATATGTCATGGAATGTAGCTCAGACTTTATGTCAAGAGGGATAACTCCTGCTCGATTATGTTAAACTTATCACATCCACGACATAATTTCAGCAGCGCATTTAGTAATTTTTAGTTACTTATTTCTTGAAATGTCATAACAGCTTTGGAAAGTCAAAATATATGTAGATCCCCAGAATTTCTATTTAGCTTACTGAATCTAGTGTTACAGTTTGAAGATATATAGTTCACACAGAAATTAGTAAAAGCTGTACCAGGTATATGATACAGAGAGAGAATAATAAAACAGGAGGAGATGAAACCAATAAGATGAATGTATTATTTAAATAACCAATCACAGACAGGTGTCAGCTATCCCAAACCTCACTGGTCAGTAACAGTAGCAATAAAAACACGCCAACAGAAACGGAATCATTGCACCCAGCCTCCATTTCATTCTCTGGAAGTAGTATAATCTTGTAACATCTACTGAAGCGCACCACACTAATATTAGTCTACCATAAGCCCAGCTGCCGAGGAGTCATTCAAAGAACAACCTAGTACAATCGGGTGGGTGTGAAATGATTTGAATCTAATATGTAACCCGCTACCAATCAAATATTATTGAATGCAACATTGTACCATATCAGCATAATTATAGCAAACATCCAGATAGGAAAGTTGCACCACTTTAGGGCGACATGAGACACCTTATCAAGGATGTCACTGTCACTATTGTATAGCAACAGTTGACACCTTGTAAAGGGCGTCATTTTGGGGAGGTATGAGGTACAGTAATATCCCAAACACCACCGAGATTACCCACAAAGCCCAGCTGTATAGCTGCCAGCTACTACCCACATGGCATCTAATGGTATTATTACACTCAGTGCTGCTCTAAATAATATTATATTACTGCAGTTTCTAGTTATGTATCACCAGCTATCATTGCAATATGTAGTTCCCACAACTCCAAACAAATCCATTACCAGGACTGAGTTCACAATAATCTCAGTAACCTACCTATTCACACAGCACACATCTGAAAGAGAGCATCAATCTTTAATAAATTCAAGGCTATGGAGTAGCTACACAAATGACAGTATATAGATTTGACTGCAAACTCAATAAAAAATCATATGATTAATTAGCAACAGAGAAACACTAGGGAGTTACATCCTAAAGTTTGTTTGGCAAATTTAACAACTCAATCCAATGCATGAAATTTGTATGTCTCTGGATCAAAGAGGGTACACATTGAGTTTACAGTGGCATCTTACACAGTCCCTGGTAAGTACAATGTAGCCAACTTTATTCACAGCATAATAAATATAACTCAATATGCTGTTCTGTGCCTAAGTTATCTTTACATCGGACATTACTAAATTAGCACTGATAACAGTCTGCTAAAATTAAATAAGCATAACTACAGGAGTTATCCTCCCCATCTTAGTAATCAGCCAAAGAGGGGACAATTCAAAATAACTTATGAGAAGATAATTACCACTTGATCAGCTGTAGCTGTGTAAGGTAGTCCCCTCATTCTGATAATGCACTGTGCACCTCTAGAAAGGAAGGCCTGTGCTTCAGTATTACTTCCTTCAAAAAACAAGAGGAACAAACCATTCAAATCCATCAGAATGGGTTCTATGGAGAGCAGAGTATCTTATTATCAAACACAGCATGTCCATTGCCTCACAAAAAATGAAAATGACATACATGGTAATTAATTTCCTTAAAGAAGTGGAGCCTGTATAACAGATCAATTGGTTTCATGCAATCTGACTTCAATAAGACATGTGAGATATACACCAAACCATGTAGCTATATAACAACCAGGCATACAATAACTCGAGAAGCATACTTAGTGAATGCACTATATAATATGTCATTGCTGTCTCGACTCACCTCCAGCTACATTGAGAAAGTCTCTGCCAGATGCTTTGTAGACCTCAATATATCTGTTGCCAAGGTGATGTTTGTGCTTCTTTAGTGCCAGATCTCTGCTCTCAACATTCTCAAACCTGATCAACGCCTCACCATTTCTTCTGCCTTGATGACTCAAACACAGAGCCACACCCCCTCTACAAGTTGGGAAGTCAATACGTTATTATAGTTGCCTCCTCTCGCTTGTTAACAACCAAGAGTAGGCAATTACAACTCAAAATATTATTCTATCTACATGCATTTATTCATTGCACAAAGCGCAACGTGGCAGTTGGCAAGTAAAGAAACTCTATATATATATATTATGGCTTATCACCATAGCAACTAGCTAAACCAACATGATGATAAACGATGACTAAAGTTTATGTAACTATAGCAACAGGCTGTGTGAATGATGATATTATATACATTGCACAGACTGACTTCTACAACAGGTGACTAAACGTTGGTAATGAGGGGATGGAGTGGTGCATTCCCTGAATAAATTATCTCCTAAACAGAGTATAGAGACTGCAGTAGCTAGCCTGTACATGGAAATATTGTAGCCGATCACTAACTCACCATCCACTAGACTGATCCAGTCTAATCACGGACAGGGAACACATTTCATAGGTTCTAAGGTAATAATCGTCCTAAACTAAAGTCGGAGTATTACAATATCACCAGTCAGTCCATTTAAGCTACTAACATCCACAGTGCAATGTGTAAACCATGTAGTAGTATACAACTCCCCATAGCGTACTATAATATACAGCATACACTTACTTAGCAATGTTTAGACCTGTAAAGAACTTGGCTATGTCAGCATCAGATGACTGCCAAGGTAGACCTCTAGCTCTTACCACTGTATCATCATCTACATAGTCTGACTTGTTGCTACAGTATACAATTATCATACTATGTTATAATAAAAACCATACAATGTATATATCCGATCACCATTTCATTTAGCTGCAATGTAACGATTTAATAGCATTGTATCATTTAATATTTACATGCATGTGCATTGCACACACTGCATAATATACAGAGAGACGGAAGGTCTTTATCCATCTTCTGGATTACATGTAAGAGCAGAGTATCTAGAGGTCAGAACTTACCAGATTCCAGGCTGAAGTCTGTCTTTAATTCTCTCAGGTTCTGTGAACTGGTGACCTACATGATATAGGGAACCACATTATCATATAGTGGACCATATAATATATGATATATAGAACAGCAGTGTCTTCATATAATAACCTTATATACATGTTCACGTAGGCTTAGATAGTTGATGAAAGTGTTGGATCAAAATCATTTCTCCCACAATCATGGGAGGACATACATGATAGAAAACCCAAAGAGATCTACCTATGTTTACCTACTTGAAGTTAACTACCAGAGTAGTGAAATATCAAACAGCTGGTATGGTAACATGTAATTTGGTGACAGATAGTAAAATTAATGGTCAGGTAATTAGATGATACATTGCAGGTATGCACAGGGTAACATAATATCCTCTATACATGCTTTTCAGTGTCATTTATACAATACATGATTATAATGACTGGGCTTGGCAGAGTCAGATGTAAATTTAGATAGAGCCACATCAAACAACACTAACTTCAAACTAAAAGGTAAGTGGAGCATAAAGTGAAGCCTCAATGACCGAGTAAATGCAGCAAGTCCCATCAAACCGATCCTTGAGTCTCACACATACACTGTACTGCTGCATTGTCTCAGTGATGGTACCTCCATTTTTTGTTATTTTGACAACTGATTTTATTGAATGCATTCGCAGTCGAGGTGCCAAGTCGCTAGATATTGTTTTATCATTATCTAATTCTGTCAACATTTTTCAAGCACTCTACTACATACACCTCATAACAACTATATATAAGTTTATAAGATATAAATTTAGCCGACTGCCACTTTTAAACAGCTGCTGCAAATGTTAATAATAGTTGCAAGGTTCAACTAGTGCCATTTGGCATCTCACAGCAAGTGCTTGAAGAGAACTACTGCATTGCCACGTATTCCTCTCACCAACTTATGCTGGTCCTGTGGCTGGTACTCTACTCCAGCCTTGGAACCATAAAATGATAAGAAACACCTGTTGAGTACTGCTATGTTCTCATCAAACTGTCACACATGTACTAGATAGACCTAGAACTCAGTTCAAGAGGCAAACACTAACTAACACTGACTGATTCTGATAGACTAATAGAATACGTGATGCAGTAACCCTTGCCATATCTGAACCAGCACACCAACCACTGAGCCACCAACTGCTCACAGCTCTCACTGCAATGTTCCCAATGAACTAGCAACTGTTACAGAGTTTGTGCAACTCTTCCATCACTGCTACTAGTAATAACTGGTTGGATTTCTCAATAATGTCCACCATTCTAGTGCTAACCAATGTTATCAAACTTGAGTAAGTTTGTGACCAAGAATGATACCAACATGTTTTGCCAACTAGCAGCTACCAGGACACTGTCCTATTACTGTCACATGCCAATTTATATTCATGTTGAAATTATCTATCAATAACCGCACAGAAGAACTGTGGTATGTAAAATGATATAAAAAGTGTGCATTTTCGGCTGTCATATTGTAATAGATTAGAGTGCCTGGAATAGCTTGCTGCACCATTAGATGCTCAATGGTCATGTGTTTACAACATTTCAACAGTTTATCACTTCATAAACCACTACTCGACAGCTAAGTTGTAATAAATTATGATGAGCCTACATCACATCTTGTCAGTAGGTTATACATGTACTTATACACTAGTATTCATGTAACTATCTATAATATGTAGATGTGTGAAGGAGTGATGGGTGGGTCATATATATGTCAGTAGTGTATATTATATCCTATTGATATAACATGATAACTCTTAGTTGACTTGAAAATTTAATTTAATTTGAATAATATATATTTTCAATAGACTTCTTCATCTGCAGGAGCTTAACCTGGGAGTTGCGATACATGAACGGTTGATTAAGGGTAGGGTTACCAAGCGTTACATAATACAACATAATGAAAGCTAATGCCTTGAGATCTGAGGCTATGAAGTCAACCTACCATCATTGATGAGTCTCTTGATAATACATGCCATTTCATGGACTTGTCTCACTCCATAGTCTATGGACTGATCAGCATCTAACGATAGAACTGTGCTCAGGGTCAAGGAAACTCAACAACAACAGTTTATCATGTATAATCACTCGGTGGCATCAACAGTAAACAACAACAGTATTGTAACAGTCAAGTTGACATTTCATATCAGTAAAATACTATTCAAAAACATAAATTGTATAATAGGCCTACAAGTGAAGTCAAAATATATTAAGGCCATTATTTAGTGATGAATAACAAGTATTCACAATATTGAATTACTGAGTGACTTGACAGACTTGAACTGACTAAACCGACTGACGAACTGATCGACTTATCTCCAGACTGAATACAGATTTGAACTTTGTGTACTAGTAACTATAAACGTGGCATTCTCCAACAAAATATCTAAATTTTACCTAGCTACCAGCAAAGTCCTCTTTTGACTTTGCTCTCTCATCTTCCATCAATCAGGTTATCAACAAAATAAATCCTATTTCTATTCTATAAACATCAGCAATCTTCAAGGAGCTGTGAATCACATCAAACATGGAGGCATTTCTCATACCTCCTAATGTATGCCACTTCCACATCTGTAAATGTGTCACATAAACAGTGCTGTGCCAAAGCTGAGAGTTTAGATACTATGGATTCATCTTATAGATTAGATATACCACTATACAGTACCTCTACCAGGTTATTAGCCTATCTGTTGGAGGAATTTAGCTCCACCATTATAGCTTAGCAAGAAATACTTATTATAAAGGATACACTCAAGCATGTCTTTGATGGAGTTTGCTGGCCTTTTATATAACTTTTGGAATTCTTTTCTGAGATCAAAGTAGTGGAAGAAATATGACTTTAACTGGATAGACTTCTGCATAGCCTCGGCTTGTAGACACAGTCTGAGCAATTGCGGGCCGTCTACACAGAATGAGAAGAGGTTCCCACCATATTCAGGGTGAATTCCTTTTGATTTGAAGAATCGCTCCATCTGAAAGAAAAATTCACATTCACAGTACAAAGATGACTTCACGCATATTTTATAATGGAGGTGATGGAGACGTGGCAAACACATTTGTATACTGTACATTTTCTCCTGTAATAAAAAAAATACCAATTTCAGAACACTGAGATATAAACGGGTTTTTGAGTGTAAAGATGAGCAAATGGATGCTTGAGATTGAATAACACCTATTAGGATGTAGTAGAAGGCCGTTAGTAGTAATCTGCAGTGTAAATAGGAGTGTAGTATGCAGTGAGCACTGGACACACCCCTTACATGGGTATTACAGGGTGGAAGGGTGGCAGGTAGGAGAGAGAGATTATTATATTTCCATATTTTATTACTCTATCAACAGGTAAAGTAAAGTGTTAAGTGAATAATAAAGTCTATATAAATGCAAGATAGCGGGTAGCATCTCTAGTATTAGCGTTCTCTAATCTGTAGTATTAGCTACTTCATAATACCTTCCACAAACACGGGTTAAAAATCATGACATTCAGAAACAAACAATCCCTTAACAAATCCTGCAACTTGAGAGCTGATGGCTGTCCAGGTATGGCAGACAAACAGACAATGCTGTGCATAGGTGCGATACAGGACCCCTTTCATGGGATTATAAATATGCGTTATCATGCTGTAGAATCTGCATTATAATATTACATATTTACAATACATGGGCTTGACTAACCTACATTCAGTGCTCAAAGTGTGAAACAAACAAAATACATTTCTTGAACATTTATTCATGATTGTTTGGTGAGAATGAATTAGGGATTGCCTAAGTAATTCATAGAAAAGCTTGACAGGGCTTTGAGGAAAAAACTTGACAGATTTAATGTTTGTTTACATTTCATAAACAAAATGGGGAAACACTTGTTGTGTTATGATAAGCAAGGATGTCAGCTGACTGCCTTATCTATCTGCAAGCACCTGCAAATAGTTATCATGGCCCTCTTTTATAACCCCATTTTGTGAGAATTTGGTACCAATGTAAGGATTAGGGTAATACCATAATATTTATGATAGGTTGATACAGAACTAACTGGTGTTGCCATCTAATAGCTACCTACTATCCTCAAACCATAGCAACTGTGAATACATCCTATACCATGGGTAACTCTATGTGATGCACAGCTACCATTATCTGAACTGCATTGTATGTGGTATGTGTTTATAGTACTTGTACAACCATATTGTTGCACTTTTTCAGCTACCATCTAATAGTAAGAGTAGGTGGAGGCTCACCCGTTACCATCCTTGGTAAAAGCTCCGACAAAAATATCTGTTTGATAATAACAAATTGACATACCTCATCTAAAACCTGCTCCAGAGGTTGAGCGTTTTTGATGAGCTCCTCGTTGAGGCCAGTTAACTGTTTGCATTCCTCTGATAGGACGTTATCTGAGTAGTCCTGGCACACTGGTTTGACGTAGTGCTGCTGGACAGTCACTATCTACAGTAGACAAACACTACCAAGTGTAATCACCTCACTCTATACAAACAGTACCCCCCTCTCTCGGTAAATACTTGTAGATAAAACCTACAGCATGCTATACTACAGTATACATATACCGTATATACACACCATTGCTATGATAGCCCTAATACACACCTTGCCTATCTATATATACACATTATAAGTTTATACTGCAACGGTCTATATAGGCCTACTCAGAGTTGAAATTTGGCAATAGTGGAATGAGTGGTATGTGCACTGTATAGACCATTCTCATTCTGTGAAATGAATTCAGTTAATCTTGTCTTGTACTTCTATCTCAATGTACACTGTCGAAGTTGGCTCATATTTGCTACTTTTATTCATTTTCCCTTCATAAACCTCCATTCTGTAACCCCAATGCTCCAAAAGCCAATCAGTTATGAACCACCTTCTGTGAAAGGGCTCTTCAGCATTGCAATCTGCATGGCAAGTCACATGCGTTCCACGGAGTGTCGTAACAAAAATGTAAATTCTGTATCCTTTGAGACCAAGTGATTAGTTCACTATGAATAAATATATGCCAGTGGAGAACACTGTTGTACTGAAACGTCTGCAAGTTCTACTAGTTACTAGCAGTGAGAAGTAATTACACTGGTTACACGCAGCTATGAGCCTACCATCATGTACCAGCTAGTAGTCAGTGCCAGTAGCCTACTTTACATATGATGTGGTAATGGGTGACAAATACCACAAACTATGCATGATTAGAATGCATGTTTAATGTGTTTACAAGGCCAGTAGATTAATTCTAGATTATGGTTTGATCATGTGAATCAGTTGAGCCAGTTCAGTGCAGCAAATAATAGTCCACAATACTCTCTAGTGACTGTATAATAACATAGTGATATGTAAATCAGGATTCATCCCCCTTGACACACTGGAATGTAACTACATGTGGCTATACTGTACAGGGCATCAATGTCATTGTGAGTTAATTGTGTACCATTGAATGCACAATAGTTCATTTCATGAGTTCTCAATATGAAAGCTATTATATACTGTAATAACATTAGATCATCTTCAAAGTTCCTGTGTTAGCAAGTCTTTGACCTATGCAATAGTATACTGTATGATCACCACAGAATGCTACAATCATTTGACAGCACAATGCAGTGCTCTATCTACTGAGTACTTGTATAATATTGTCTGCACTTGCATAAGTTATTAGCCTTCTGTATTTCACTATCCTATAGGAAGAACCTGGGGCCCAATGGAGTAGCAGCACACAAGACCAATATCAACATCTGGGCAGTGCCCAGTGGTAAAAACACTTGTAGGTATTGGGTTTATTTGTAAATCTAACCATTATACAGTGAATACACCTGTTGGAAAGCTGCCACTTGCTGAAACGGTAAGTTGATTAGTGCATTTTAGAGTCGCATTCTTCCATGACTTTCCTCTCAAGGATTATGGCATTATACTTTGGCTCCTGGAGAACCACACACAATGGTAATGCTCAACTAATCCGTCCATATTGTTGGAGAACAGTGGTAATAATCACACACTGACAATGCATCGGGTATACAACACCATATGCTGCCTGAGTAGCAGCAATGGTTATTTTTGTAAAATAACATGGCGTGCCTACTTCATCTTTCCATCTTTGTGTCGCCGTAATAATTCATCATTATTGCATAACAAGGTTGAGAGGTTATGAGCAATTACATGTAGTTAATGAAATTATTATTTATTTAGATTGGGTTGTAATTTTTAAAGAAATGATGTTGTCAAAGTTTAGTAGGTCTTAGCCCTAGGGTAAAGGTTGGCAATGGCTAGGGTAAGGGTTGGCAATGGCTAGGGTAAGGGTTGGCAATGGCAACTACAAGATTACCACTGAATAACACTGCTCAATTCTAATGTATATACATGCCAGATTATTACACAATTAGTATAATCATTATTATCACAACATGATTATGATAATGATGACTATTCCATATCATTATGATTATATTATGACGATTATTATTATAATTATCATTGTGATTATTCTGATTAACATTAAGCCTATAAAATAAATCATTAGTGAGAGAACAATTTATTATCCATAATAAAGCTAAAACCAATATAACTTCAGTAAATGATGACAAAATCAATAGTAATAAACATTGAACTTACCTTGCTGTTTAGAACATCAAATAACAGATAGACAAAGTTAACAAGTTGGGACTCATCCGCTCCTAACTCCTCTCCTTGTTTTCCTGCTGTTGATGCATAGAGTACAGTTAAATGTGTGGGTGGACCAGCCATTATGGCCCTATGTTAATGATAACGACTAGAATACAAATGTTATACTATTTTGTTGCTCCCTTATCGAATCTGCCCCTGATTGCCGTGATACTGACTACAACTGCGATGAAACTATCTTGTCACACTCCACTAACTACCAAGTGTTATTAGTCAAACCATGTGGCCTGGTGAACTATGACCTGTTCGTTCATTGGCCTATATGCCAACAGTAAACGTTCAACAGGTGCGCACAGGGGAATATAACTTCTGTATCAACAGGTGGTTATTGGTTAATGCAGGGCTCTCAAGTTGCTCAGTCAAAAAATCCGAGCAAATGTATAATGTGCTGTAGTGTAAGCAGTGTACCAGTATTACTCTGCTAGCAATTGGTCAGATGTATGGATAAAGCTGTTGGTCACCTACATTTACATATCTATTGCTCTATGAAGTTAGCCTAACTAGTTTCTCACAGCCTAATAATCCCAGTACATACATGTAATTTAGGCCTTGCCCTTGGAAAGTAATGGAATTAGTAGCTTTTTCCTAAGTAACTCTCAAGCTATGAGATAAACACTGAAGATTAATTTGGAGATTGTAAAGCATTTCAATTCAAAATATAGCTAATGTGAGAAAATCTCCCGAAATCCGAGCAGATCATCAATAATGGAAAACCTCCCGAGCTCTCCGAGCAAGCACTCAAAATCCGAACTGCTCGGGGAAAATCCGAGAACTTGAGAGCCCTGGTTAATGCATGCATAAAAATGTAGATTGCTTCAAACTTTTCTAAACAATTATTTTTTACTTATTACCTAGGCCAGAATGGCAAGATTTTATTGCATCACAATAATAATTAATAACTTTAACTAAGGCTTCTTTCTTCCATTTTGCCTCTTGTCCAGGCAAGAGTGTCTTTTTGAAGTTTCAATTCACCTATCATACCATACCAAAACAAAATGTGTATAAAAACATCAAATCTGTATGGGAAAATGCCCCATGTGTACATTTATCCATGCTTTTACTAGGAGAGAGTACCTAAATGTATAAAATTATTTTGATCAATTATTTCCATCTCCAAAAGAGTCTGTTGTGTAAAATTAATTTATTCTAGCTGTAATCATCTATTATTAAACGCTACAAGTGTACCTACAAAGGTACACCACACCTACAATTTCAGATAATCACTATATAGTACATGTATAATTATAGGCTTCCTTCCACATGGCTGGTGTATATGCATTGATTCAACCTTGTATGTTACAAATTATTATATAACCTACTTGTTTGGCCTGCTATTATAATTTCAATACTTTTGTAGAATACACTTTATGTTACCTAATCTGGGGCCTGCCCTATAACTATAATAAATGTACAGTGCAAATATCTATACAATCCATATTGTACTCAGTCATACAGCTTGTTCTACATGTAAGTATAGTGTAGGTATTCTGTAATGATGGACATTACATGTATTTCACCAGCTGGACTACCTACTTTGTTATATAACTTTATAATTATAACTTGATGTATATCTGAATTGTAAAATAACTTGGTATATATACATATTTGTACATGTAATATTGTTTATTTATAATTATCATGTGTATTTAACACTTGATTCAGCTCTGCCCAAGGTAAGACTAGGCTCTGCACAAACTTTTAGGGTATGTATTTTGGAGTCACATTCATTGCATACACATTTTTATTTATGAAAATTGCAATTTGTTTTTAACTCAATATTAAATATGTGACTTGGAAGAACACACAAAAATTCTTATGCTATATACATGTATGCTGTACAAATGTTCTCACACTCTGAAGGTGCATATCTTATGTGCAAGATACAGCTGCATGTGCGAAGATAAAATAAAATTCCAACAAATAAATACCTCATTATTATATAATAATTATACATTTACCAGTTTGGTAGAATGGTCTACCAACATAGACATGCAATGGCAAACACTGGTAAAACTTGTGGCAATGAATTCTCTTAGATGATTGTATTTTTAAATAAAATCTTGAGGTGTAATTTCAACTTAAACTTGAGCTTTGAGTATTTTAAGTGAATATGCATCTACATGACCGTAGCTGCTGCCCTTTGTGTACCGAAGATGACCTTCGTGAATCATTGTTCTTCATTTATGTTATGGCTGTTGATGCTGAAGAATTGCCAGTTTTCAATAGAAATGTCCCTTCACCTTGTTGTTATATCTCAATTTGGGTCTGCCAACGGCATGCACTCCTTCACAAAGTTGGGAGTGCATGATTTGTTTGGGGAGTCTATTATCATTCACCCTGTATACATAATCAGCCCACCTCAGCTTTCACTTAATAAGGAGTTCATACATGCATGCAGTACATGATGTGTAGTTAGTTTTTCTTGAGTAAGGATCTGCTTCTGAGACTGCATCTGAATCTACGTTCAGGATTTGTCGTAGACATCTTATCGTGAAGGTGAGCTACTATATTTTATATACTGGTCATGTTTCCACACAATTATAACAAGGAAGATAGAACAACAGTTCTGAATACTGAACATTTGGTTTTGAGTATGTAATCCTAGTTGCTATCCTTTTTCCATTGATGTAGCTTGTGACTGTGCTTGAATGTATGAACACAATCATGTTTATATTATTATATTATTAGTATCTATTATAATATCAATTAGGTGCAATAGTGGAGAAATTTAGATAGCCTTAGTTCCTTGTTTGTTGTTGGGGTTTGGGTTAGGGTGGTCAACCAACAAAATATATAGAAGACAACTTCTCCTGCTTCAGTTTTGGCGAAGAACAAAGGCTATCTTAAATTTTTCCACTTCTGAACCTAACTCTATAATAACTAGTAGTAGTAAGTAGTAAACTCTTTATTTTTCTTATATATAATGCAAGAAAAATAATGTATGGTCTCTACTTGCAGACCGGGTATGTTAAAAAAATATTGTTGAGATACATGTACGTTGTATATACTTTTTTGAGGGTAAGAAATATATCGTTGTATATACATTTTTGAGGAGTATGGTGTAAGAAATATATCATGAGTATACATTATGAGGTAATGTGATGTGATTTCGATTGTCAGTAGCTATGGCTGGCCGGATCGTACATTATGACAGTCTTCCACTCAGTGTGATGTATTTTATTAACGAGTCCCAATCGAATGGGTTAGGCTGGCCTTGATTTCTCAAGCTAGAGAAGTCTCTGCACCTGAACAGGAAATGGGAAGGTGTTTCATCTTCGGCTAAGCAGCTGCATGTGGGCTGTATGTGTTGTTCGTGATGTACTGGAATAACTGTAGTTTGCTGTGCCCAGTAAGTAGGTCACATAGGTAACCAACTTCCTTTCGGGAGTTACTGAGTGGTATTGGGTAGCACAGGAGATGTTCTGGTGACAATTCAGCAAGGAGACCCTGTTGACATTGCCCGTTCAGTAAAGCCATCTTCCATTGTCTCTCACTTTCCGTAGTCAACATCTTCTTCACTTTTATCTTGTTGAAGTCAGATGTATGACATTGTTCGAAGGTGTAATTTCTTGGGATAAGCTTTTTACTATCGGCTGTGAACTGTTTTGCTAATGAGCTTTTACTGGGTGATGTGATGATGTGTGTCATATTTGTTGCTATGAGATTCCGTATGATTTGCAGTCTCTCTCTATAGTCGCCATCATCTTTGTCGACATGACACCACTTAGTATGTGCAACGCATCTGATGGTGGAGTGAAATGGCCGCCAAGAATGACTTTGAGATGAGGGTAGAGTGACACAGCGTCACTTGCATTCCAAATTGATGATGCATAGAGTACCTTTGGCAGTATGACTTGGTTCATAATGCGCAGTGCTGTATCGCAGTGGAGACCTGAAAAGATGAACGGTTTAAGTAGGTTCATCTTATTGTTGCGTGTGTTGATGCTGGATGCTATGTGGGCTGATAATAACTAAGAAGGAGTTTACTCATTGAGATGCTTCTGGGTGAGCAATGGTGGCACTAATTGTGATGTTGCTGAAGGCAACTATAATATTATTATTATTATAGACTATAGAGAATCCAATTTTATATGAGCTGACAACTCCACTGTTTAGTACCTGCAGTGCCAATTGTCAATCCACACGCTGATAAACTACATGTACATTGCTAACTGTCACACTATACACAATTCTCTTAGTTCATCCTATAGCCATGTTGTTCAATCATGGCACTCATAAGCCATTGATCTTGATCAGAGATAGAAGTTGTCCTCCCTCAATCTGCCTTTCTAGATTTTTTAATCCCTCTTACTTTGACATGTTGTTGTATAACACATGTATATATAATACATGTGTACTATGTACTATGCCCACGAGGTCATACTGTACTGTACAACACAATAATCATACAGCCATGCATATTTGCGAAGGAGCAAAAGCAAATAAAATTTTAAAAAGTCTGCTCGAAGAATTTTTGGACGAGCACCAAAATTTCTGGACAGAAATTTGATGTACGAGTGTGATGGTTACGCACAGTTCTCTCTAACCACCTGACACTAACTACAATGTGTACCCATATGTATATTTACTTGTATTCCTTGCTACTTAGTCGAATATTGTTTGTATACTTAAATGTGGCATTACTGAGTCATTGTACTGTTTTCATACCCAAGTAAAGAGGCCCGACCTCTCAGAATTACCTGATACTCATTTTGTATATGATTTGGATGATTCTAAGCATCTTTTGTATTAACCCGACCCATTTTGGGTCGGCCATCGGGCTTCCGGCCGCCATATTGTTGCGCAATTTCCGGACGATCCTACGTTGGCCTTTTTACTGGAACTTCCTCCGGAAGTTCTCTTACTATATAAAGTGCATTGTTTTTACGTTTGTTGTCTCAGTTCTTGCTTGGCTCTCAATAAAGACACATCTATACTTATATACAGAGACTTTCACTTCGTAGATAGGTCATTCTAGTTGTTAAGGTCCTCGACCTTGCAACACGAACTGCCTACTAGGTCGGATCACTCTCTTTCTCAGTATAGTAAACAAGCATAACTCGGGATCACATGGGTCGTCTTTGGTAGTTCTTTGACTACTGACTCCGATCAATCTTTCATGTAATGAGAAGGCCTAGCACCACTCATAGGCACTTCACTTTGAACTCGGGAGTCGTCTCAGGACGACCATACCAGAAACCAAAAACCATTACAACGAGTATATCACGTTTTAATGGGAAATTGTCTACAAGAATTTTAGAGCTACATGTAATTAGAGTTGTCTAATACATTATACGAAACAAATAGGCAATGACTTATTTTTGGTTTTTCTCTTGTATTCTATGAGCTTTGGTAGCATTTTCACCATTTAGATAAAATTTGGAACTGGTGAAGAATGAAATGATATAATTAAGACCAAAATCTAGGCTCTTGGCATGTGATGCAAGAGGTACAGTGTTGTACAGTTATACTTGTTGTTCATATTTACTGCATCACTAGAGTGAAAAATTAATAGTAATGAAAGAAATAGAGGAAAAACACAGCACCTGAAATTATCATAGTTTCATTATGACATAATTAGATCTAGATGCATTGCATTATTTCAGTTTACACATACACTGTCAAGATAATGCTGGTATACCTAATACTTGCATAGATTGTACATTCATATCTTCTGATATGAGAAGTTGGAGTTGTGCTCCCGACAGAAAAAGTTTGCTAAAATTCCTGGTACTTGGCGCTGTTATTATGCCATGTTTTAAACAGTAAATATGCACGCTGATGAAGACTACAAAAGCATACTACAACTTGACATAATTCATGTTGGCTCATAATTCCAGGGGAAAGGTGAGTGGCAGCAACTGTTTTTAATTTGTGTTCTCGTTTTTCTGTAATTTGTCACTAATGAATTATTAGTTTGAATAACAGTTAAAATGTTTATTAGCCGTTACCAATAATTAATTTATTTTAAGTAGATATACATAATACATTAATTACTGGGGAAGAAAAGCTTCCTCTAAGTTGAGTTAGTCAAGGTTAGGTTAGGTTATTGTAATTGTTATGAATGAATGGTATGGTTTAGTCAAGTCTATTGACTACACTCACACTGACACTGACTGTCACCATCACTATGAATATTCTATTCTGAGTTTTCATTTAATAGTTGAACTAATGTGATTGATCGATGATAAATCCTAATTCCTTAATAATTGATCATTGTCATTGTGATTGTTTGTTCTTGAAATGTAATTTTCCATCGTTTTGTCATAGAGTGATAGTCACAATCATAGATAATCATAATGATTAGTGATATTTATATTATTAATTATATATTTAATATTAAATGAATGGTTATGTGTTGTTCACCGAGTTTGCTGTTCTGTTTTTTATTGATTATTGAGTTGTATTTAATATAGCCTAATGATAATTAATAGATTTAGTTTTAATTTTTGACAATAATATAAATATAATAAAATAATTAATTGTCTTATGAAATGGTTGTTGTCTATTACTAGTTTCAATTTTTATTTTTAACTTCTAAAAATTTTGTAAAAGTAAAATTATATTATAATAATAGTTGTTGGTTATGAAATAATAATTATAATTGTAATAGCCTAATAAATAAGTAATTTGCAGTAATTAATGCTAATCTAAACGTCGTTATTTTAAATGACTGAACCCTTCTTGAAATCTGAAAGATTACGATAATTATAATAGCCTAATTGTATTACCATTATGATATTATATTATATTAGGCCAAATATAAATATAGTAGGCTATAGTTTATTATTGTTAATTGTAAGACAAAATTGCATATAGTTTTGGGAAAATTTGCTCGCAACCCACTGTCAAGTCAAGAACAAGTGATGTAGTGGAAATGGTAATAAATAGGCAGATTGCTGTTATTTTGTGATCAATTAATATTTGTTTACAATTAACCAACTTTTCTTTATAAGTTCACCTAGGACAGGTAGTTTAGTACATTGGCCTGTAATAATTCACCAACTGAAGGGGAGTGTACTTTTTTATGATTTGATAGTGATTCCAGCTAAGTATAGTCTTCAAATAGTGAGACCCTCTGTCCATTTGCTTCTTTGTCAAACTCGTACCTAGGAAGAGTATATTTTCTCAAATTGCTTTTCTGGCTCAACAAGAATACTGTTGTTCGAGAATCAACAAGTTGCTACGTACACAAGTTTTTAGTTGCAAATAATTCTAATTTTGTTCAACGGGACTACGGATAAACTGTTTACAATCACCGAAGGTTATTTGTCCCCATTGCTACATAATCTAGAGCTACATGTATGTCCTTTTGGGAAAATGCAGTCTTTACATATAGGCCTACTGTAGGTATGCCCATAAAATTGTTTGGCCCACAATTTCTGCTTAACTTTCAAAAACTAATCATGTTAATAATTGGGAATTAGTCGATAATATGGGGTTTTATTCAATGGTTCTTGTATTGCCTGTGAAATATAACTATCACAGGCTACCTGTTGGGTCTATTGGAGTTCTAATGTAATTATCGAGCATCAGTTGAACATGATCGAAGAAACCATTTTAGCATATATTGGTTTTATTTACTAGACTGTTGGTAGACAAAGATTCTAAAGTTAGGTTCAGTCTGTGGGCAATGTTGTGTAAGTAAATGATGAGAGACGTCTCATGCGTGCAATAGGGCACTGATAAAGTGATAAGTCTTAGGCATACAGGCAATCGTTCCCAGGGATGTAACTAGCTGTTTTATCAGAAGCTTTTGCAATTGTTTGCCCATTAGATAGTTACCAGCTGAAAGCCCACACTGATTCAATCAAGAGTTTCCCCTAACTTAATAGTCACTGTTTAGTTTTACTGAACTTTGTGCGCAATTGTGCTTAGATGTGTCATAACTGGGCTTTAAATAGTTAACCCGAACTTTGCACTGTAGATAGAGGATATGTAGTTGTCTGAGACCGGTTACTCTTCAGATAGTACTAGCAATTCTGATATACGCGCTTGTTATCTTTAGTTGCATGGTAACCTGGATGCTAAATTAACGGCTAGCTATTTGGCATTGTTAAGTACGTCAGTCTCAGCTGATCGACTGACACGTGTTACTTTCACATTTTGCGATGCTACCCCGCATGCACAGCATGTTCATTTGGTTAGCAAATAAAAACTGATATACGTTGGTATGCTCAGTTTACTATTTATGATTAAAATATATTATAGCAGGTCTCTAGTCTTATAATCTAAACAGTTTATTTCGGGAGCATTTGGTCGGCATCAAACTGCTACTGTTTACAGTTTTACTAGCCGACTTTACTATGAATGCTGCATGTTATATTTTATTGGCATATTTTGCTTTGACAGAGAGTGTTGCAAACTTCTTCTATGTGCTAGAACGGTGTTGGGTTCAGTTACCAATGGACCAACGGCAGCAGTCATGCAGCATACTATTGAGTCAACAACTGCTACAACAGCACATACCCCAACCGCTGCTCTTGTCGCAGCTCCTAACCGTGTTCATATGGAGGAATTACATGCCTCGGGATCAGAGGAGGACCAACATATGAACATCGAGATTGGTGATGAGATGGCTAAGGCTGAATGTAAGCTATCAAAGTGTTAAAATAGATAGAAAATGCAGTTGCTTTAGTGAAATCTGTTGATACGGTTAATTGAGCTTGTTGGAGATGCGAATAGACAGCTCATACATTATTCATCCTTCAAAGTTCTAAAAACACCTGGACTTAGGGTCGGTGTTCAGTTGTTACCTTGTATACGATCTTCCTGAACTAGATTCTCCGTTGTTCATTTGATATTTTGCTGCTCAAAGGTATTGTTTGTCATTTACGCTGCGCAAGTGCTTCTCTTGCATGCAGTTAGCGCTTTACCTTGTTCGAGATTTTAAATAGAACTTCATATACAGTAAAAAGTTAATGTGAACTATTAGCCCCGTGTATGGTAACGCATAGCCTATTTAGTGAGATCTGTGGCCACCATTTGCTGTAGACCCCAAAGTATGTGCTACTATAATATAACTCAATGTCACCACGACGTCACCATGATTTCATGTCTACTTAAAACCTGTAGACTTTTATTAATATTTATGATAATATTGATTTTAAAGGATCAAATTTATTGGATCAGCTCCAACAGGTAGTGTTATTATATAGTGGGGCTTACAAAAAACTGCATTGATTTTTACAAAGAAAAATTTCCATTAATAATGTGCTGTTTACATTATTATTATTGCATTCAGGAGTGCGTTGTTTTTGTTCAAGTTCAGTGCCAATGTCACAATTCTCTTTTATACCATGTTCTGGTAAGTTTCCATCAACAATATTTGAAAGTTATTGATTTTTATGTATTTTCCCTGGCATTCAATATTTCCTCTTTTTTCCATGCGGTATTCGGTGAATATGCGTTGTATGGAGTGGGTGAGTTGTGGATTAATATTTTCTTGCACCCTATCCTAAATGACAATATTCCGTCACTCACTGTGATTTTTTTCTATCTACAAGCTCTAATTCAGAGCCTATAGTTTGACTGTACTGTAGCTTACTGTAAAGTTAGGTTCTCTGTCTCAGCTCTGTTTGTACTCAAAGCTTCAGGTTGAAGTCAATTAAGAGATAGAAATGAGTAGGCTTGTACGATGTAGGATTCCTACCATCTTAGTGGTTCGTGATTATTGATTTTTCTTGCAAACTCAATTGTCATTTTCAAGTATTCAAGGAGTCGTAAGTTAACTGAACGCAATGCAGTTAGGAAGTTACTTGGAATTTAGTTCTGAGAAGTGATTAGCCATCTGGTACCTAGATAGTAACCGAAAGCGGTCAGATAACACCTGAAGGAGAACAACGAAAATAAAGTTTTACCCATTCGTTCAATCCGTGTCTTGCTTTGATTCACAGTTTATGAAGGAAGTGTAATGTTGTCTGTTGTAGATATCTCATCATTGTTGAGTACATCTGCTGGAACAACTGGATCAACAAGCCAGAGAACCAGTGCATCCGACCTCAAGGAGATGGTGCAGTATTTGGGGCAGGAGCAACAGCTTGAGAAACGTAATGTTCACGAGCATTTCCAACATAATCCATGCCAGCATCAACTGAATAACAAGCACACTCACCCAAGTGTTAACACGCAGGTCACCCAGGATGCTCACCTTTTGCATGATGTAATGCTGACCAATCCTGACTCCATCCAACAATTGCAAAGCCCCCACCAACAGCCACATCATTATCAGCATCAAAATCACCATCAACAGTCCAGTCCTCATCAGCAGCAAAACATTCACCAACAGTCAAGTCCTCATCAACAGCAAAACATTCACCAACAGTCAAGTCCTCATCAACAGCAAAACATTCACCAACAGGGAAGTCCTCATCAACAAAACAGTCCCCATCAACAACACAGCCCTCATCAGCAAAACAGTCCCCATCAACAACACAGTCCTCATCAACAGCCTATTCATCATTTCCATCCTCAGCAGCATGTTGATACACAGCATCAGGTTAGACAAAACTCTATGATTGGTCAACAGAATGTATCAGGAATGCAGTCGCATCATGACCACCACCACCAGGAGCACCAGAGGCAGCAGGTGCATGACCATCACAGCCAGGAGCACCAGAGGCAGCAGGCTGAGGCACAATTACATTTCAGTCAAGTGCTGCAACAGCACAGTAATAGCCAACAGCAGCATATTCGACAGAATTCAGGTCATAATATGAACATGAACTCAGATCAACGGGTCAAAGCGATGCCTCCATCACAACCAGAAGTACAGCAGCAGAACAGTCAGCATCAGCATTTAGTGAACCAGTCTAAACATCATCATCTATTTGGGACCCATGATCAGGATCAGGAGATAAACCAGCAGATGTTCCAGCAAACTCTCGGTGGGGGAGTTGAGCAGAGCATAGATTCACCTTCATACCTGTCTACCAACATACCAGCCTCTTCAGACTACAGGAACAACCCTTCTGACTTTGCGGATGAGACAAGTGCCATGGCTTTCGGGGATTTTGGATCAGGTAGGTTGTGTGTGCTATCCAGTTATACAATAGTCCCTAGCTAAATAGGCCTGCTGTTGACACAGCTCCAGAGTAGGACAGTGGGTGTTGATATTATTCCAGCTTCCACGAGCGTTTGTGAATTACTAATGCTAACTGGTCATTGAAAGTGCTTCTGTCTGTTCATAAGCATACTTCTATGAGAGACAAGGCAGCTGACAACGCTGCCTATGGTGTTCCTATTACTGGAGTAATGTCAGCATTCTTAACTGTCTCTAGATATGCCACCATAATAATAAACCCTTGATTGTGACATGTTATTATGTACTAACTGAATTTTAGACCCTCTGCAGACCGACTTGTCAGTGTTCGGCGATGAAACAACTTTTGTTAGTTCTCCCTCCAGGCCTGTAGTGAGCACTGACTTTGATCCAGCAACCATTTCGGCTATACTTGAGCCTTCGCAGAGGATACACATAACTGATGATCAGATAGCAGAGCACGTGGGCATTCATAGTGTAAGTTTGTGGTGGGTTAGGTAGCTTTACGACTAGTTAACTTCCATTGGCCACAGAGATGCTGTGGAGCTGGTCAGCTGCTAACTGCGTCATTGTTTGGAAATTGTAGACGGCGGCGGCGAGAGATTACGATGAGTCACCCAGGAAGATGAGCCGGGTGGGTTCGCTCAGTGATGACTCCTCTGTTATGTACGATAAGCTATTCAGCTTTGAAACCAACTCTACACAGCCGAGTACCTCAGGCTATCAGTTCACCAAGTTTGGTATGGAGATCAGCACAGCTGGCCCCATGCATACTTCGTCTACCTCAGAGCCTTCTACTACTGGGTTAGTCTTCTAGTCTGATACTTAAACTGGAGATTGGCAGTTTGCGAATGTTTAGATGTACTGGTCTTTGCTGCCAACAAACACATATTATCATACATAGGCCTATAGATTCCTTGAACTGCTGTACAGTAGGGGAACATTTGACTGCATATTGACTGTTGACATAGCCAAAGGCTTCCAACTTGTGCAGTAGGGCAGTAGTACAAAATACAGTGAAGGTGTCTTCACCACCGTCAATTCACTCTCATCTTTCTTGACTTCCCAGCAAGGTGAATCTTGCCATCACAATGACGAAGGCCTATAGTTTGGTTAGTTTAAATGAATTATGCAATGTGTAATGTCGTCATAAGCTCTTCCCGTTAAGATTCCATCTATTTTTTTCTGGAAATTTGTATGTTTTTTACTCAAAAGTAATTTTTACTGCATCAAAATTCACCTTTGGCCGATAGTGGAATAGGAGGGTGGTAATAGCATGTGTTATCCTGGTCTATGTGCCATAGTGTTAGTACATACATGTGACTGTATCATCAACACAAATATTATATATTTATGAAACTATACTCTGTCCATTTCCTCCCAGCGCCACAAGGCTAATGTTATCCAATATTTGGATAGCATGATGTAACATGCGCAGTGGCAGAGGTTTGTTTTGACTTGAGTACAGCATGAATTCACTCCAGTTCTAATGGTCTGATCGCTTCTGTATATTCTTACGCTAATTACTCTGCAAACAATTTTGTAATCTTGAAATAGGCAGCCACTTTTTGTGGCAGCCATAGCCTAGTATGTTGTATGGCAGTTTGCCAACTGCATTATTGACTTTACCTGTTATGCATTATATGCTGCACAGGGTAGTATAAAGGGTTTTACTAGCTGCTAACTGTGTTCATGCTCTATTCAGTTCAAGGGAGTGGGTAATGTACCCAGAAGTATTGTTTGTCCGTCTCTAAGGCATTAGTTTATTCGTACATACAAGTTTTTTACAATGGGTCCTTACATAATGTATTACAATATCATGTTTGAAAGTTTGTTAGATTGAATAGACTAAAATACTATATACAGAGGTGGACATGTATTTCTCCCCTTCATTGTGTTGGTCTGCTGAATAAGGAAACTGCACATTAGTTGGGTTAATCATATGCTCTGTATGTGCGTTTATATGTCAATGCATGTAAGTATTACTGTGTTATTTAGCAATCTGCAATTCTCCAGTAACGGCTCCCAGTCCAACAGGATATCAGATACCAAGCCTATCATCTCCCCAGTTACATCAGTTGCTCACACGCCTCTTGTCTCGCCACACGCACCCAACAAAGAACTCCAGTGCTCCGACAGCAACTCGTCGTATTCAGTGGCACTTCCTGCCCCAGTCCGCAGGTGAGTGAAGATTTGTTGAATGCGCAAGAGAAAGGGTAAAACCAAGGGTGAAGTGTACTGGTACCTTGGTTGGCATATTTTACCCTTTTTATCTAGTAATATCCACATATGGAAGCTTTTCAAGACATAATCTAGGCAAAAGTCCTTTAGCACTAAACCACTAGATAAAACCATTGGGTGCTAACTGGATCTCCGAAATTATGCTAAAATTAAGGGAATCGACTGTTAGTGAGATGACAGTAAAGAAAGAGCCTTGGTATACATTGGAGTCTTTAGAGCTGGAAAAGAGGAATTCAACAATATAAAGTTGGATTATAGTGACTTGTTGGTGAAACACACATTGCTCAATTTGATTAAACTGTAGAGGCTGCTTTCTACATCTACAAATATGATTAGTATGTTAGTGAATTTATGAAACCTGGCTATCATTGTTCATTGTTGCTATACATGACTTGTGTATCATCTTACCTCACTAGCCCGAGAAGGAAATATGTGTACAAGTCGCCTCCTCTCAACCACAGCTATGCTGACCGTCACGGCAGCATAGTTCTTAAGATATTAAAGCAGCCTGAGACCCAGCACAGAGCCAGGTACATGACCGAGGGAAGTAGGGGTGCGGTCAAAGATACTCATCAGCAAGGTCACCCCATCGTACAGGTCAGCCTGCTAATCTGTTTATAGTTTATTCTACTCCTCATATGTTACTGCTTGCAGTTTAGCAAGAAGTTACAGTATTCTGCCTGCACCAGATGAGCGGAGTTATACTACTCTCCCCTCCTCACTACTCACTACTTATATAACTGTTGTGTATCATGTGTTAGCCTATCATGTAATACAAGCACGTGTCAACTCTGTGTGACCCTCTACCATGTTATTATATTCACATCACCTGTAATTGAATTCCTGTTGGAGTGTTGGTTGACATTCACATTAACTGAATATTTGCATATTGGATGTAGGTCTGTATTATACTATAATACACGTTGTATAGCTTACTCCATGTTCCAGCTGGTGTGCAGACTCTGTACCATCTGAACACACAGCAGAACATAACTCTCTCATCATAAGTCCTAATCTTTTCCTTCAACTCTTCCACTATGTGTAATTTATGATATGGATCTTTTTCTCTCACTTGAGTTGGTAACATTGTATTCCCTCTCTCTCCAACTGCCCTACCAACAAACAGAAGTACTACTATTACATGGGTATCACTAACTTACCACTATTACATGGGTATTACAGTTGCTGGGGTGGAATGAGGACGCCAGACTGGAAGTGTTCATTGGTGCTGATTCGGGCAAAGTGAAGCCACACGGTTTCTACCAGGCCTGTAGAATCAGTGGTAAGAATGCCTCTGCCAGCCGAGAGCGACAGGTAGATGGTACTAATGTCATAGAGATGGAGTTTGAGCAGAGCAAGCAGATGACAGCAACGTAAGTACATGTACATGTACACACAAGTACAATTATATACACTGACTTACACATAAGTACATATACACTGACTTACATGTAAGTACATGTACACTAACTTACACGTAAGTATGTATACACTGACTTGCACGTAGGTACAATTATATACACTGACTTACACGTAAGTACATGTACATGTACACTGACTTACACATTATGTTATGATTAGTGCAATGGCTAACCTCTCACCACCATATTATTAGTCAAATCATTTCTAAGAATATCAGCCCATTATTCTAGTGTTGACAGCAAAGGGCATATGATTTACCATTACCATAATAATATATTATTGTTAGTAACTACACAACATATCCCCCAGTAGACAGTGTAGACAGTGTGTAGACAGTGTGTAGACAGTGTGTAGACAGTGTGTAGACAGTGTGTAGACAGTGTGTAGACAGTGTGTAGACAGTGTGTAGACAGTGTGTAGACAGTGTGTGGACAGTGTGTAGACAGTGTGTGGACAGTGTGTGGACAGTGTGTGGACAGTGTGTGGACAGTGTGTAGACAGTAACTGCAGTACTTATCTTCTTCTATATCAGTAAGATGTTAACTTATCTACTGTGGAGTTTGATAGACCATAAATCATTACATAACTTTACCATACTGTCTTTGTTGACTATTAGCATAATACTAATATATACATGTAGGTGTACTAAATCCTATATGCAGTGTAATCTACATGTACATGTATAATGGATGATTCTGGCAAATTAGCTGTGTATATTATTATGTATTACGGTATTATGTATTACGGTATTATGTATTACTGTATTATGTATTACTGTATTTTGTATTACTAAGTACTTAATAATACTTATGATGCCACAGTCACATACTCGTAGATATATAAGTAGTTACATGATGTAGTAGGTCAGTACCCCATACACACACCTGTTGGAGTTGTCGGCCCATACCGATCATGTTATGGTTCTAACTACCAGTGTTTATTTTATTCGCTATTTTGAACCTTTGACGCTGCAGGCCTCACTACACAGCATTCCTTTACACTGCTTTACTCTGTAGACAGACATAGTATTGTATTGGCTTATTGCCAGTCCTGTACTGCACTGGCAGCTGCTATATGTATGTATGTCAGCAATAGGCTGTGTCAGCAATAGGCTATATAAATAGACTATAGGCCCTATATGATATACAAGTAAGTAATTGATTTGATTTACGGCTAGTAGTCTAAGAAATCATATTAGCACAGTACAGTGACTCTAAGCCATCTACCATGTTATTACCTTGACAGGGTCTAGAATAGAAAATTAATGGTTAGCTACATGTATGTTGTATACATATACAATGTACTTGTACATGTAGCTTATATACACTGGGTACACCATATGTACAGTACAGTACACTGTATGTACAGTATGCTGTGACTTACTATTACTATGTTGTAGAATTGATTGTGTGGGCATTCTAAAGTTACGTAATACCGATGTAGAGAAGCGTATTGGTCTAGTTAAGAACAAGAAAAAGAGTACCAAGTGTCGACTTATATACAGAGTGAACCTCTGTTTACCTTCTGGGGCACATATAACTCTACAGACAGCATCTACAGTCATAGCTTGTAGTAAGTATTGTGTATATAGGTGTAGGTGTATGCCTATTGTGTGTAGTGTAGGCAGTATAGGCACTGGTACATGTACATACTGTATACGTACTGTACTATAATCTGTACATACATGTAACTTATGTGGTAATTCACCACCAGATAGTTGACATACTAATCCCTCCTGCAATATGAGCTAGTCAACTGGTTTCTGGACCCTCAGTTCTACGTATCGGGAACAGATGAGGGGCAGGGGTTTACTCCCTTCCTAGTTTCCTGACCTTGTGATAACATCTACAGTATAGCTAGCAGTTTTAGCCTTCACCGTCTATATGCGGATATGCACCAGCTGGTATACAACCACAGTACATATAGAATGTTGTAGTTATAGGGTATAGTTTGAATTTAGTATCCACTCCTTGTTCATGAATATGGGGTGATACAGCTTCACTACCACTTTGTACTATTAGAAGCTGAACTTGCGTAATTATTACTGCAACAGTTGCCTAACTGTGTTGTAAAACTGTCTGGTACAGTTGTTTGTATAACATTGATATGCTTATCTACTATCTACAGTGTATCAGCTATCTGTTCTTTAGGTACAGGCTACATGACTCTGTTGTCACAGTTGTCTCTTCTACCAACATATCGAAGCACTACCTGAATTAGTGCTAGGTTATTCACATTAAGTAACCAAATATCTAGTAAACTATTTGATGGATAGAGCTGTGTACCTTGGTCTGTGGCACAGGGTTGTTATTATTCCTGTTCCACCAGCTACTACAGTGCTGAATTGACTGACTGCACATCAAATGTGGCTACTGGTGTTGTATGCACCTAACTTGTTTGCTTACAGCCCAACCTGCTGGTCAACCAGAGATTAGCAGGATGTCCATAGATCGAGCACCGTTTGCTGGTGGACAGTCTCTCTTTGTGATTGGTAAAAACTTTGTCAAGGGATTCCTTGTCAGGTTTCAGCAGATTACAGACGAGTCTGAGAAACCCGTCTGGGAACAGGTAGCGGAGATAGAGCACGAGTTTACACATACAGTAAGTATATGAGTTAGGGGTGATACTGTGTACTCACACATAGTAAGTATATCAGTTGGAAGTGGTACTGTATATTCACACAGTAAGTATATGAGTTAGGGGTGATACTGTATACTCACATATAGTAAGTATATGAGTTAGGGATGGTACTGTATACTCACACAGTAAGTATATGAGTAAGAGGTGGTACTGTATACTCACACACAGTAAGTATATGAGTAAGGGGTGGTACTGTATACTCACAAATGGTAAGTATATGAGTTAGAAGTGGTACTGTATACTCACACATAGTAAGTATATGAGTTAGAAGTGGTACTGTATACTCACACATAGTAAGTATATGAGTTAGGGATGGTACTGTATACTCACACAGTAAGTATATGAGTAAGAGGTGGTACTGTATACTCACACACAGTAAGTATATGAGTAAGGGGTGGTGCTGTATACTCACAAATGGTAAGTATATGAGTTAGAAGTGGTACTGTATACTCACACATAGTAAGTATATGAGTTAGAAGTGGTACTGTATACTCACACATAGTAAGTATATGAGTTAGGGATGGTACTGTATACTCACACAGTAAGTATATGAGTAAGAGGTGGTACTGTATACTCACACACAGTAAGTATATGAGTAAGAGGTGGTACTGTATACTCACACATAGTATGTGTATGAGTAAGGGGTGGTACTGTATATTCACACATAGTAAGCATATGGTTGTTAATATTATGACTATTTAATAATATACTGTTTAATATAATAGTATTTATGTTACAGACTCACTTTATATGCACGGTACCGTCATACAAGCCCACTACTGGGGGGATATCAACTGTATCAGTACAAGTGGTTGTAGAAGCCAGTGGAGGTACTAGTGAACCACTACCATTCTTCTATGAGCTGGGTATGTACTAGCACTTGTTCACTAGACTAGATACATGCTGGCGTAGATGTATGCCTATGAATATGCCAATTGCTATGGTTGTTGTAGTAGCTCCGATATTATGCACTGCAACTGGTAATTATGCCATAACTAAGGCTTGGCTGTAGTAAATTACATGTATTATCTAGGTTTGGTCACAGTGCATAACTTACTATGTTGTGGTAGTCTTATCTAGCATGTCTGAATCACAACAAGACTGTTCCTCAGTAACTGTTGACTTGATTCTGTTGATGTTAGAATATTGTTGGGTCTAGATATTCATGTGTTGTTCAAATACGTAACTACGACATCACATCTTTTCCCATTGAACAGTGTTATATTTTGTCTCTATATTGCATGTACACAGTATGACTTTGATATATCAATATATGTAGATGATGGTCCCAAAGAGATGTCCACCTCCCACAGCTGTACCTCAATGTCAAGCAGTCCTCAGGCTACGGCTAGCCCTATGACCACTGGGACCCCTGTTAGCAGTCATGACTCCCCTCCCATCTCCATAGTTGCCCCTGGTAAGGAACATATGGGCCATTCCATGGGGACTGATCAAATTTGCGTGCTGGCCCGACTCGGATTCTTTTGAAAATTTGCAGGTGAAAAGAGCACCCTTGAATTGGTGGGAAACCACCAATTTTTTTTTAATTTGACCCCTGTGGTTCTGGCAGCAGCTCGTTGAAAAGTGGGGAAATGTGGTGGGGACAACTCCAAATGGACTTTTTTGAAATTTCTGAACATTCAAATTATTACTGTGGCCACTGTATGATACTTAGAGCTGTAATTTTTGTTACATAGATACTTTCATATACGTGCTTCAGTTTCACTACTCATTCAAGCCTGTATGGTCAACATATTGAGGGTCAGAGGTCACTGAAAACACCTCTCGGAGCTAGTTTGACCCAATTTCACTGAAAATCGACCAAATAAACATTGCTGGATTTGATGAAAAGAAGGCTGATATAGAATAACTAAAGATTAGAGGTGCTCAACACAAAGATAAATTAATTTTTGAGAATAAAAATAACTCTCCAAACTGAACTGTATGGCGACAGCGGCTCAAATTCAACATGGCCGTCGTCAGAGTTGGCGTTTTGGGGCGTTATTCAAGGCTAAATCTACTAAACTTAGTAGTGAAAATTAATGGTGAAAATGTTGCTATATATACAATTCACACCTGTAGATTCCATTTCTGCAACAAAAACTTTGTCTTTTTGGGTCTAAAAGGCTGAATTCTCAGATTCAAATTTTACATACATTCGCTATAATATAGTGACTATATCGCCAATGCAGCTAATTGGCTATGGCCATAAAGGTTAGTTAAGACTTAATTTAAGGTGCAATTTGAGACTGGGCCTGGTTATGCAACCTACTTTGTGAAGAAAAATGGGTGAAATCCGTTTTACTAGCCTAAACATGCAGTTTTGTTAACTTTGTCAAAGTTACTCTTCCTTTCACACGTTTGTTAAATGAGGCAGAATAGCTAAGCTAAGCAGTATTTCCAGGTCAGACTTAACAAAGTATTGTTTAATGAAAAGGAAGGGAGAGAAGATGGAGCTCCATAGAACTAAGGCTTCTATAATCAGTGGGTGAGGTGGTGTTTTAGCTCGGGGCTTTTTTTATGGTCACCATTAGTTATCAGATTCTAATCGAAAATATGCATGCAAAGTTATAGCCACAGCCCACAAACAATAGTTTTGACAAACTTACATATACATGTATTTAGTTTACAATTAAACTAGTCTTTACTAGCTTCAAAAATATTTTTTGTTTATGATATGTGAATAGTTCTTTTTCCTGTGTATAAGTGTTGTACAGCATTTATTAGAAGAGATTGAATTTTAGCAGTCCATAGTATAACAATTATTATGGCCAGGTCAATATGGTTGTCTGCATTTAGAAAGGTGAGATCTGCTCTTCTTTTATTCACTGAGCATAATTTTTTTCAGATAAGTGGTTTTGTCTTTCGAAGGGTCAAAATTATCTCGATTAAAAATCAAGTTGTCGGTATAAGGAACGGTAAATTTGGCGAGGTGATGCTAGCAAGTACATTAAACATTATTACCTTTGGAAACAAGCGAACGCTAGTAATATAATTTCAACTTGCTAGATACAACTAAACTAAGTCTCACAAAACCATATTCATATTTTTGATTACTCTGTTGATTAAAAGTTAATGCATGTCGCACCACTTACCTTAGTTGTGGTCATTTATATAGGACTAAAAAGATATTTTTGGAGCTAATTAGCAAACACCGGTTTAATTGTCAGCTACATGTAAATATATATAAAAAATGTTAAAAGTTATTGTTCAAGGGCTGTGGCTATAGTTATGCGTGTACATGTACATGTATATATTTGAGTAGAAATTGATAACTAATGGTGACCCCAAAATTTGTCTTGAGCTAGTTTAAATAACCTTTAACTCCTCAGCCTTAGTTCCATGGAGAATCACTTTCTTCACCTTCTTCTTCACTAAACAATACTTGGTATAAGTCACACCTTGAAATACTGCTTAGATTAGCTATCTTACCTCATTTAACAAACGTGTGAAAGGACGAATCATGGTAAAGTTACCAAAACTGCATGTTTGCGCTATTAAAAAGGATTTCACCCATTTTTCTTCACCAATAAGGTTGTATAACCAGGCCAAGTCGCAAATTGTACCTCAAATTAAGTCTTGACTGACTTCTATGGCCATAGCCAATTAGCTGCATGGCCATGTAGTCACTATAATATAGCAAATATATGTAAAATTTGAATCTGAGAATTCAGCCTTTTAGACCCAAAAAGACAAAGTTTTTATTGCAGAAATGAAATCTACAGGTGTGAATTGTATATATAGCAACATTTTTACCATTAATTTTCACTACTAAGTTTAGTAGATTTAGCCTTGAATAACACCCCAAAACGCCAACTCGGACGACGGCCATGTTGAATTTGAGCCGCTGTCGCCATATGGTTTAGTCTGGAAAGTGTTTTTTATTCTCAAAAATTCATTTACCCTTGTACTGAGCATCTTCAATACTTAGTTATTGTATATCAACCTTTTTTTCATTAGGTCCAGCAGTGTCTATTTGGTCGATTTTAAGTGAATTTGGATCAAACTAGCTCCGAGAGGTGTTTTCGGTGACCTCTGACCCTCAATATGTTAACCATACAGGCTTGAATGAGTAATGAAACTGAAGCACATATATACAAGTATCTATGCAACAAAAATTACAGCTCTAAGTATCATACAGTGGCCACAGTAATAATTTGAATGTTTGAGAATTTCAAAAAATTCAATTTGGAGTTGTCCCCACCACATTTTCCTACTTTTCAACGAGCTGCTGCCGGAACCACAAGAGTCAAATAGAAAAAAAATTGGTGGTTTCCCACTAATTCAAGGGTGCTCTTTCTACCTGCAAATTTTCAAAAGAATTTGAGTCGGGCCAGCACGCAAATTTGATCAGTCCCCATGGAATGGCCCATATACTATAGGAGGAGTATTTGCACCACATTAAGATTATTGAAATCCATGACATCTTATTGAACAGATCTTTCTCTTATCACTGGATGGACGTTTGCCTCTGAAGAAGCAGCTGTTTACATATTCTTTAAATCAATTTCACTTGAATATGACATGTATGTGCTTCAGGACGATTATAATAAAAGTTGTATCAACTATTGCTTTTGTCTGAGAGGTATAAATTAATGATGGTTCACTGTGCTACTAAGCACTATTAATAGTGTACAAGTGCAGGTACATGCCCTGAATATTTTGTCTATTCTGTTATCAGAAGCTCTGGAGCTAGTGGCTCAGCTTCAACAGCAGTCCTCTACTAGCACTTCCAAGATGTTCCAGATACCGAATGGAGTGGATTTCATATCACAGGATAGCAGTGGTGGAGCTAGCACTGGGGGAGCCAGTAGTGGATATAAGGGTGCTACAGGTCAGTCAGTCTTACCTACATTTGTAAGTATTTGTATGATTTGTATCAATTAATCTTAATTTGGAGTTGTCTGCTATATCTCACTACCTTACAAGGGTAGACAACTCTAAATAAATATTTGACTTGTACACACTACTGTCCAACTGGAAAGAATGACCGTTACTATTACCTATTGGTAACTCATATCTCTTTATCTTTGTTTTGTAGAAATTTATGGTGATTTCAAACCTATATCACTGACTAATGGATTGGTCAATCCTACCAAGTTTAGCCAGGGATCTTTCCAGTTTCAGTCTGAGAACTCCTCCAACCCCATCCAGCATCAATGACTGGAGACTGGTGGGAACATTGCCTCATATAATTGATATTTTATACATTGTAGTAACTAGCTTGGCCATGAGTTACCCATTCCTTACTGACCAATCATAGCAATGAATATTGTGCGGGTTCATAAGCTTGCCATCCATGCACCTAAAGATATGTACTTTTTGTAGGGTTAGGTATGGTGTTGTTCAAGAACTACCCCCTGTAAATATATTAGATTAATAGAATTATGATATGTATTATGCTAAATCCCACACCCATTGAGCTCTAGTTGTCTTGGGGTTTTTATCAACTATCTTCCCAACTTACTGCTTTATTGAGGACACAACTCTACCTTCCTGTAATTTCTGGCTGACTGAACTGACAGCTTGGGTGACAACTGAACTGAATGCTTGTTTTCTCCAGAGCTCAGTGGGTGTTGGTGATAGGTTATTTATATTTATAGGTGTATATAGTATAATGACCAGTATTATGCCACTAGCTACATGAATGATCTGATAATCATGCTTTAATACCAATATTAAATGGAATTTATCAACTGCACTTAAATTGTACTACTGAATGGTAAACTACGAATAATTTTGCCATCTATATCTATTGCTCAAAGTTAAAATAATACACCAGCAGCTGGTCTCCAGTGGCTTCTTATCAGGATGCTTGAGACGCTGATTTGCTTTAAAAATAATATTAAAGTGTTAATAATTTGCACTATTTCACATCATATTATTATTTTATAATATTGATTTTTGTGGTTGGTATAGAATTAGAATGAATTCCATTTTTAGAATTTGACCAAATCGCACTATTTAGTGCTACTATATTTTCTTATACTACATGTATTATTGTAAGGTAATTAACTGAATTAGATAAATTATAAAATAAAAAAATGTCAGTAACACAACTGTGGGCCATATTTTATTTACACAGTAAACACCCATTATAAATTCATTATGGTTAGTTGAAAACTATAATATTTTTACAAGTTAATTATGTATGGAATACATAGTTTTTTTATGTATTAGAAGCAAAAATATTATAGTTTTTAAAACAATGAAATACTTTTGGCTCAATACAGATACAACGAATTCTCAAGTAGCACTGCACTAATTCCTGTATGTACAGACAGTCATATAATAAACAGTGTAGCACTAGGTGCTGGAGATCAATATAACTAATATACATGCAAATTCTTTCAACATACATCTGATACATAACAAAGAAGGAGTCATACTTAAACTAAAACAACTGATTAATGGTCACTATTAACTTGGCTCACCCAAGTATACATTTATGATTGTGATAGGCTAGACATTTACCTCTCATATTTGAGGTGTGAGTAATAGATATCAAGTAGAAATGCAATGCAGCAATCATAGAGCACTCTGAACCTTGTAGGTAGAAATTTGAAGTTGATAAATTGAGCAGGTAGATAGACGAGCCAGTCTACAACCATTAGTTCTGGTCCTTTCTTGAACAAGTCTGACTTAAAAGCATGCAACGATGAGCCTTCTAACAAGGCAAGAACACCGAAAAATGTACATATTCCAACAGGAGAGAAGAATAGTTGGTCTATTAGCATCTTCTTGACCACTATACGTACTGTTGTTCCCGAGTATCGGCTGTCCAGAAAGACATACCAATAATGAGCAATGACTCCCAGTGATAGTCCAGTTACTGTCATTCTAAACACTCTTTCAACATCTAAACTCCGGTTAGCCCTGAAATACAGTTTCCCATTAAACACTAGCGGATAAATATACCTTCTGCAATCTAATAAAGGAGTTACGACCATGAACCAGTGTAGGCCGCAATATCTGTAACTTGACATACTTGTATAAATTAATTAATTGTTAATCTCTAACCATTCAATCTCAGTAAATAAAGCAGAATTATTAGTCGATATACAATTTTAGTGAATTAATTTTATTCAATTCAATAAAAACATTCAACAAAAATATTTTCTAGACATACTATATAATCTGACTTACATTTTATTACAAGGACTTTCGGCTGCACTTGATTTACCAGTTCCATGACGTTTGCATATTTTTTGTACCAGACTATCGGCAGACCCAGACATTACAGCTGATACAAGACCATTTGTTATAAGAAGATATTTGGCCGAGAAGGCTTTGCTGACAGTATTGCCCACATGGCGTTGAATACGACTGGCAGCAGATCTAAGCATTCGCCGGTCGCTATCTAAGATATAGACATGTCGAGATGCATTCTACTATAATATAACAGCTAAAACATGACATGTCTATGGCGTACAGCGCACATACAAGTATAGCCTATATAATATACCTAGGCTGGTCATCACGCCAACTGGTCTAAACCAACAAGCAAGTACAGTTTAGCTCCTTGTAGTGAACTTCCCATCACTATTCTCAACTAAACTGTACTTATTACCCTACATTACCTACATTGTGGCTTCAAACTCTAATATCGATATGACAATAATATAACAATAATTGTAATGTAATTAATGGAACATAATAGATAGAGAATAGCTGTTTTTTTGAAATTCCCTCATTTCCAAATGCAACTACTACTAGGACTTTTATTTTCTGACTTTCACTTGCACTTTGATACCCAAAATCAGAAAATGAAAATTCAAAATAACACATAGCAGACATTTCTTTGGCCATCCCCAACCAAAAAATGCGCTGTCTTTCTTTTACACCAAAGAAAATTAATGTTATGTATTATCTTGCACCAGGGGAGGTTAAAATGATACACAACACCATGTTATGTAATATGCATGAAAGCATACTTGCCAAGTAACCTGGGTAAAAAATCTGGACACATGCGCGGACCAGAGGGAGGACTGATGACATGGCCGCAGGCTATGCCAGCCCGCGTAGCGGGCTGCCAGAAAGGGTGCGGGAAGGGCAGAAGAGCACCCTCCCGCATTCAAAATATTTTTTGTGAGCCACTAAAATGACAGTAGTTAGGGCAATTTCACTTGTATTTGAATGCTGCTCTAGTGGTAAAAAATATTTTCATATTACATGCATATTGGAATGGTTTTAAAATGGTGGGAAGAATTAGAATACGAATGAAATCGCAAAGAGTGCTTCAGGTTGAATTATCTACAGAAGACCTATAAAACTTGCTACAACATAAAAATTTACTAGAAACCAAATTTTTGTTTCATTTTATTAAATTATAAACATATAAATAGCTTTGCTTATGAAAACACTGAATTATAATAATAATAATAATAATAATATAATTCAGTATTTTCATAAGTCAAGTTTATAAGTATTATATCAAAAATTATAATCATAATGTAAGCCTGTTTTTTGAACTTCAGAATCATTGAGAATAAACAAATCTTCTAAGCTTTTAGATGACGTGACAGCTTTTAGACAACAGCTTTGATATGCTTCTGGGTCAGCGTGTGCCTGGCTATGTCATTGGTGCCACCATCAGTAATACTAGAGGGCGCAGAAGGCATAATTATAATATTGATATTAAAAACCTAATTTTAAATTTACTTTTAGAAATAAAATAAATAAATTTGACCCATTGATTTTAAATTTGAAAATTGCCAAGTCTTTTGCTTGTCAGTACTGTGAGAATTGTTTGGCTTAACAGCTAAATTAACATCCAATAGACAAATAATGGAAACATTATTTGTACAAGCAGATAATAATAATTATAATATCAGTGAGTAAATTTTCATTTGCGCGGTGGTTGTCATTGACATTAGAGCGTTTATATAAAATAGCTATCCACTGTTGGGGAGGCTTTAGTACACTGCCAATATAGCTCAGGAATTAGTCAGAGTTTGGGCTATAACTAGTGGCAATTGGCATAGACACAACAGTCAGTAGACATCGAACTACTTTAAAAATAAACGGTGTGCAGCATATATTTAGCAAAATTCCCCAGGATTTGCGACGCTCAACCCTTTTTCAGTCAATGTTTTGGAAAATCCAAAGGAAATAATAACTAAATTTTTTTGGAGCAGCAATTTCCTAATTCCCGGGGTATAAATCAGGACATTGGGACAGTGTAGGGACAATTTTCAAATCCCGGGGGTGTCCCGAGAAACCCGGGACACTTGGCAAGTATGCATGAAAGGTAATTCATGTAGATAATTCTTTGGAGGAGGCTGACAGGCAACGAAATACCATCTTTGACGGAAGTAAGCTATAGTCAGGTTCTTAAACCGGTTTTATCACCTAACGGTACTATCTAATCACTGCCTGAAAATGTTACGAACCGTTTTGCACTGCTTCTAGCTGATCAAATTCCAACACTTTTGGTATTGAATTTGATCTCTTAACGACTCACTAACCGATAATTTCTATATTTGCACGTATCCCATTAGAGATAACAATGTTACTAACTGGAATTTCCCGAAACAAAATGATTGTTTTCCAAGACGCGTTTTCATCGCTCCCAGAAGAAATGGTAAGGCAGCTTGTACTTTCTTAGTTAGTGCAGTGGTTCACCGAACTGTTCTGAGTAAGGATAAAAATAGTATTCAGTTCACAGTGCTATTACTCCCAAGTTTCTGATGCCGAAATAAAATTAAGTGGCACTAAAACACAGATCCTCCGATCACTTAAGCCATAAGATATATATTAAGTAAGATGTACAGTACAACACAACAGAACAGAACATGCATGACCATGTACTTAGTAGTTGAGAATGAAGTAGTGTCAGTCACCCAACACCCATCTATGATTATAATTATAAGCTGAAATAAATAGGTGGATTATATTATTAAGCGTTTTAATCAATTTGTAGCCTGGTATAATTATAAAATGCTATACTCATACTGTTACATTGTCAGTTGAGTTTTTAAATTGATAACATTTTCATTTTGTGTACTTCAGAAAAGGTACTTTGACTTCACCGTGTGAGAGTTATGGTCTACAGATGTTCAATCAGTTTCGCACAAGAAATAGAAGGTTTTAGTGCAATCATGATCATTCCACTGAAAGTTGTCATTATCATCAAGTGTATTCAAACAGTGACCATTTCCGTTAGGTTGAGTAGCAGCCCAGTCACCGACTGTGATGTCATCATTTATTACACCGTCCCATTTCCACATACCCAGAACTTCTCGTCCACCAATCCAAGTATATTCCATCTTGTACGCCTTCCATACTAAAATATGAAAGTGGGCTCTTATACTATTAGGTGTGAATTCTATGTGGGATAAAGTAACAAGTTATTTGTAACATTATTTGTGTGTTTGAAACTAACATGCTGGTATGCAAATATTGATGACCAACTCAATGTACAATACTGAATTAATATAACATATCTACATGTACAACTTACAAGGATACATTGAATGAATAATTTTACTCGTCAATACTGATACTTTTTACAGTTTTACGATATTGGACCCAGACAATAATATCATTAGGTAGGAGTTGTCTCCTCCTGGCAAAATAGTATACTCTGAACAACATCATATTTAGTGCATACTAGGGTATAAATAGCACCCAAGAGAGGTTACAATATACAAGGCCCGGATGTAAACAGGTTATCTTACGCCATCACGTACTCGGATTGCTCTTTCTCATGTGTTTGATCCAAGAGGCAGAGTCCACAGTGTCCAGAACTGCTAGATACTCTCTGGCACTCTCACAGTAAGTCTTCGCATCTCCCCAACTCTTCTTCAGCTTGACTATTCTAAAGCATGTGCTGGTGTATGGGTTGTAGAGATAGCCGGCCTTACATTGAACCTGCTCTGTAACACGACGGGTTGGAATATAAGCTAAGACTTGGTAAATACTTGTTATTACATGTCAGAGGGTAAAAAATGGTGACGTTATACATAACAATAACGTTTTAAATTTATCTCCTCTAAATATTTTAATGCCAGATCGCCATATTATGGACTCTGCATAGTGTGGAATATGTATAGACCTATGGGTTTAGTTTTCAAAAGCGTGCTATGTATATACCTGAATGGTAAACATGCATACATGTTTCCAGCCTTTATTTGATGTACTGTACATTAGCTTTGAATATTGTACGTACATGTAAATGTAGGTATAGAAATACAGACATGTAGGCCTACGTGTAGATATAGAAATACATAGATGTAGATATAGAAATACATATATTATATAGGTATAGAAATACATGTATTATATAGATATAGAAATACATGTATTATATAGATATAGAAATACATGTATTATATAGATATAGAAATACATATATTATATAGATATAGAAATACATATATTATATAGATATAGAAATACATATATTATATAGATATAGAAATACATGTATTATATAGATATAGAAATACATGTATTATATAGATATAGAAATACATGTATTATATAGATATAGAAATGCATATATTATATAGATATAGAAATACATATATTATATAGATATAGAAATACATGTATTATATAGATGTAGAAATACATGTATTATATAGATATAGAAATACATGTATTATATAGATATAGAAATACATGTATTATATAGATATAGAAATACATGTATTATATAGATATAGAAATACATGTATTATATAGATATAGAAATACATATATTATATAGATATAGAAATACATATATTATATAGATATAGAAATACATGTATTATATAGATATAGAAATACATGTATTATATAGATATAGAAATACATGTATTATATAGATATAGAAATACATGTATTATATAGATATAGAAATACATGCATATACAGAGATCGATATAGAAATGCCATTAAATTTGGATTATCATGAAACTTACTGCAAACATTGTCAGCACGGCTGCTGTTGATAATGAATACGGCTGCCGAGATAAGGATTAGGTAGTTGAAATGCATGTTGGGATAGCTGCTGCTCTCAATCTTATTTGTGTAGACTATTTTGTTAAATTATATTTGAATTTCACCTTTTATAGGTCGGTTCTAAAAATTTGCACCAACCATATCGCTGCAACTTGAATGTTTTGTGGCACTGTGAAGCTGTTACCCAATAACCAGACAGGGATATGGTTTGCTTGGTGCAATATACAGTATATTGTGCATGTTGATTCTCTATAATATTGATAAATATTTCCCTTACTTAGTTTATATGAAATCTAAACGCACAACAGCAAATAGTTATGTAATGATTTGCCTTGGGTTACTGAATGAGGGGAAATGTCCCAGTGGATTTTAAAACAAGGGGGATATTTTTTTCACACTGTATTACCCAGAACAGCTACTGTAATTATTTGCTATCTGCTAAAATTATGCAACAAAAACAGTGTTCAGTATCAATGTACTGTCTATTGATTTGATATCAACTGTTGAGATACTAGTCTGCTTAGCAGTAGTAGTGGACACAATGTCCATGGTCCACTCCGGTTTGCTTATGTGTAGCCTAAATGTAGAAAGTGTATAAGGAAATAAAATTTAGACTTAGAAACAATTAGATTGAAGTGATTAATTTATTATGAGTCAGATGGGTTCAGCGTAACAGCTGTACTCCCTGTACATATGATTTCAACAAGCAGGAACTACTCCTGCACATATAAAATCTCTATAATATGTAATTGGTAGCTATATTATATTATCAGCATTCTATTGTTTTGCCTATAATGTAGATAGTATATAGAAGTGCATTAGTTTCACTGTCATGACTAGTGGCAGAAGTAGTAGTAGTAGTAGTAGTGGTAGTAGTGGTAGCAGTAGCACAGCAGTAGCAGCAGTAAGGTAAGGGTTTGATTGAATGCAGTAATAGTTGACTCTACTAAACAGCCTGATAGTGAATTAATTCACACTTTATATAGTTATTAGATTTATGTAATATTACGCATTAGAATGAATTTGCTACTGTTTGAAAATTTCAACTAGAAACAGAACGTTTCAAAAGGGCTCAAACCCCAACCCCCAACCACACACAACGTCTTGTTTCTAACTGACATTTTCGTGATGTCTCTTTATCCATTGTAATATACAAGCATATAGCATTACATTACAGATAGATAATTGTATGTATAATAATATAGCGTCGGGCTTCACAGGTCGCGCTGCAAACTTTGGCCAATATTGTAAGAGTAGATGCATGTGGTAGGTAAGACCCGGCCTACATGGTATTTTTAGAGGTCAATGTATATTACTACGTGATAATGTACATGCTGTCGCTAGAGATTAATGTATATTACTGTATTATTACAGAGTAGCTGAATAATGGCATCAAACGAGACAACACCACTGCTTACTCCTCCAACTGCTGCCAGTACCAGCCTCATCAGGACCTTCTCAGCATGGAGAGATGCTGCTCAAGCCTCGCCCACATGGAGAAAGAGGGCCTCCTGCTTGGTTATTGCTGCAGAAGCTTTCGAGAGATTAGCTTGGTACAGCATATCAGGAACTCTGCTAGTCTGGCTGACCAATCAGCCGCTGTGTCTGAGTAATACAGTAGCCTCTGGTATAGAAATCATGTTCACTGCGGTGATGTATACTGCTGGGCTGCTGGGTGGACTGGTATCGGACAGCTATATCAGTCGCCATAAAACTGTGGTCATCGGTTACGTAATGTACTTTGCTGGGTACATATTACTCATAGATATAATATAAAGACTAGATAGGGCACCCTGTGTTAACGCTCCAATGCCCAAATGTCTTATTTAATTGTTGGGAAAACCCACAACGTAACGTAATCTCACCATGGAGTTGCAGGCATTCAATGATGGCTCACACTATATATTATAATGGAATACTGCAGCCTAAACTAGCTCCACTTTGGTTTAAATCAAACACTGCTGCCATAATACTGGTATCTTAGTAAATTGATGACTACATAGCACATTACCACATGAAGGCCTATCAGGTGGTACTAAACACCACCTATTTACACTGTCTAAAAGTGCTAAAAGTTGCTAATGTAAACATGATATAAATACTTCAATACGTTTCCAAAGTCCTTGGCCTTGAGAATAGTACATTACCTGCTGTCAGCAGGTAATGTACTATTAGCATACATTATCAGGCTGCTGATGACTGTCTTCATAAGAGAGGTGCTATGACTAGCACATGACAGTCGCTGGGATATGTCATTTGTGGCAGCATAGGAGAGTGTTCATATTAACAGCTTTCTGATGTATGAGCTTACACATTCTTTCAACTTGGAGGATCTGTCTGATAGATCTTTAGTGATCTGGCAGAGTTCAGAGACAATAGGGTTGGGTTGTGTTAGACCTCCACAGGTTCTTAATAGATGTTAAGATTAGATCATAAGCTAATGCAAAGTGAAGCATCGCTGGAGTAAGGAGTGTAAGTGCATAAGGCTACCTGCTGTGCACATGGGCTATTATATGTGCTTTATATCAATTGGTGTAACATGACAAGCTGTAGGCTACCCATGTGCAATATAATGTATTATAAATAGCATGAAGTGCCAATAAAGGAGGTTAAAACTGTTTTACTCTCACTTTACAGGTTTGCTACTATCTGTGGCACTGTGGTCAACACATGCCTAACAATACGTTAATGTGTGAGACCAAAACAGCATGCTGCTCCAATAGTTACTACTAACATGATTACAAACATTAGAACCAATTAATTGCTTTTAGGGAGTGTGGCAATAGACATTTAGCCTCACTTAACATGCTTCTCCATGGTAATAAATTTGCAAAACAATGATATGTCAAAACACAAGGACTTTGGAAACTTTGGAAACTTATTGAAGTGTACATCATGTTTACGTCATGTACATTAGTAATTTTGAGTACTTTTAGACAGTGTAAATAGGTGGTGTTTAGTACCAGTTGATAGGCCTTCATGTGGTAATGTGCTATGTAGTCATCAATTTAACAGGATACCAGTATTATGGCAGCAGGGCTTGATTTAAACCAAAGTGGAGCTAGTTTAGGCTGCAGTATTCCATTATAATATATAGTGTGAGCCATCATTGAATGCCTGCAACTCCATGGTGAGATTACGTTACGTTGTGGGTTTTTCCAACAATTAAATAAGACATTTGGGCATTGGAGCGTTAACACAGGGTGCCCTATCTAGTCTTTATATTATATCTATGATATTACTAGTCGTTGTAGCGTACCAGAACCATTGTAATACACAGAGTGGCTCAACCTCTACAACTGATGAAGGGGAGGCCTGTAACGGCACCTACACCATTAACGACACCTATGAGTCTGGTGATTGGGATAAATATCTCTACATGAGTCTACTAATTACTGCCCTGGTAATCATTGCCATTGCAGCTGCCATAGTGAGAACAAATCTAGCCCCGTTTGGTGCTGAGCAGGTAAATATACCTTATAAACTAGAGTAATAGGTTTGTTAGATATTAGTATTATAATATATAATATTTGATTGTGAGTAGCGTAATGTAGGCCTGTTTACTATGTGCTGTGTATAGATTGGAGTGGGGAAACAGTGATGATGACCTATTTACTCCTACAGTGTGGTCAGAGAGCTGGAATTATCAAGCTATAGTCCAGTAAAATAACCATATGAGATAAGACAGAATAATAATTATAACTTCTACTCAATGTTGAGGAATAACAACTCCTCAAAAGTGTAGGCCTACATGATATTTTTGAAGGCTTGATTCTCCACCATCTATCTCTATACTCTATAGATTAAGGCTTTGACTCATTCAGTTCTACGATAGTTTAATTTTTTACTATGCAAAGAAAAACTGGGAGCCGTGTAACAGGCGCCCTATTATTGGTCTATCAGTCTTAGGACCTTGTGTGCAGGAGAAGATGTGCTCTCATAGTTCTATATGTGGAATATTACCACATTTTTCACCCAATTTGATGTACTTTATTTTTCTGAAAAGATTAGCGTCTGTATGGGTATCGGATGAATACTCCAAATGATGAAGTCTCGGAGATAGTGCATGGTTGAGTAACTGAAATAGTTCTCTATTGTTCTAGTGGCTACTGCAGTAGTATCACAGTGTGGCTTCTCTCTGCTGCTGCTGCTCTACCTCTTTAGTCAAATAATGTTACTCATAATCTGACCCCAGCAGGTATACAAGTAGATCAACCAGCTCATTCATCACCCAATATGTGTGAGACACGACTAATACATTGCATGTTGTCAATATTTGATTCAAACTTATGTTTATGTTGTTTAAGGTACGGATATTTGGCAGAAGTGGGTCGAGGAGCTTCATGACATGGTACTATTGGGCCATCAACCTGGGAGCGTTGGTTGCATTTGCAGGCATATCATTCCTACAGGAGCGGGAGTCGTTTGCTCTGGGATATCTTGTTGCTCTGGCAGCCTCATTATCTCTCAGCTTCATCCTCTTCTTACTCGGTAAGCAATATAAAGAGCAGACACGGTTTATATTGTACATACATTGTACATGTGTGGTATAACAGGTTTAGCATATGCAATCCACCTGTAAATGATAAATGCTTATAGTCAAGCTGAAAAAAATGTAAGTGTTGTGGGTAGTCAGTTACTCTCCGAATTCTACCCCCCTACTTGGTACCCCAACCCCACCAGATGTCAAATGTCCACCATTGTTACCAGAGGAAATTAGGGACACACATAGATATAACATACAGTATGTGTATCTAATATATTATATCTATATGTACACGTGATTCTATTGAGAGCATGCAACTCTGAATGTAGCTTTGGTTGCTGAATGTGGCTTTGGTTACTGTCAGGACACTTAATCTCATATAACAAACCTCAGAAGCTGAAGTCTATATGAGCAACAAGAGCTGGGCTCTGAGTGGAAGGGCTCCCTTTTCATAACAGGAGTGCATCCTGCCACCCTAATGTGGTCACATACCCCACCGGAATCCAATAAGCACTCATCCACTATTGGTCTTAATAAAAAGTTGTCTCCTCTCAATTTGTGTATGAGTACCAATGGTGCATCTCTAAGCCCCACAGCTCGTCCTAGTCTGTAATCCTAAATATTGTCAACTAATTCATTGCTAATCAATACACTGCTACAAGTAATATACTAGTACATGTATATCATTCGTTTATTGGACTCATCCAATGTGTAATGTTTGTTTCAGGGTTGCCCATCTACATCACCCGTACACCCGAGTCTAAGTGTGTCGTGAGATCTATCATATTCAAAGTAATCTGTAATGCTAGACGAGTGAAGAAGAATAACCCAGAGTAAGCTATTGTGACTCTACATGACCGTCATGGCTGCAATGTCACTAATCTTAGAGATAGTCAATATTATACGAGTATCATAATGCTCTCTGAAACAGTTTTATTCTCCATATGTCTATATAGTTATGGTGTTTGAAATAGATGATAAGTATCAAATCACCAAAATACTAGTCCCAATTTCAAGTAATGTCAAGTAATATGAAGTCGGTTACAAATAACCCAATAAACCTAATTAGTTGTGTATATTCTCAGTCTAGAGGTGGAGAGGTTTCTAGACTACGCTGAGAAGGCGAGGGGATACCCGGGAGCAGTATGCAGTCAGCGAGACATAGAGGACACTAGAAAGATGAGACAAATACTAGTGGTAGTCTTTCTGATGATCCCGTATTGGATATGTTACAGTCAGGTGGGTTATATGCTGGAAATGTTACAGTCAGGTGGGTTATATATTGAATGTTCTAGTCAGTTGGATTAATAACAATAATTATATCATGCTTGTTTGGCTGGCTGGCTGGCTGGCTGGCTGGCTGGCTGGCTGGCTGGCTGGCTGGCTGGCTGGCTGGCTGGCTGGCTGGCTGGCTGGCTGGCTGGCTGGCTGGCTGGCTGGCTGGCTGGCTGGCTGGCTGGCTGGCTGGCTGGCTGGCTGGCTGGCTGGCTGGCTGGCTGGCTGGCTGGCTGGCTGGCTGGCTGGCTGGCTGGCTGGCTGGCTGGCTGGCTGGCTGGCTGGCTGGCTGGCTGGCTGGCTGGCTGGCTGGCTGGCTGGCTGGCTGGCTGGCTGGCTGGCTGGCTGGCTGGCTGGCTGGCTGGCTGGCTGGCTGGCTGGCTGGCTGGCTGGCTGGCTGGCTGGCTGGCTGGCTGGCTGGCTGGCTGGCTGGCTGGCTGCCAGACTATTACACAATTAAAAACTTTTCAATAGAACTTAAAAAGTACTGTTGACCCACTTTACTTTTAGTCCTGCGCAATCTGTGAATACTATTTTGACAAAAATAGTTTGTTTTTGTAAATGAATACACAAGTGCGTTTATATGGGTAGTATCATGTATGGACTATATATGTTTTGTACTACTGAACCTAACTAAGGTTGGCTAGGATGCTAAGCTGCCTATCATCTTATTGTGTATTTACTTTAGATGAGCTCCAGTATGTATCTACTGCAAGGGCTGCACATGTCCATAGACATTGGTGGAAATAATACATCTTGTAATTCTACGCCATGCAGCCACAGATGGGACTTGAAAGATTTCTGTCCTAATATAACTGAACGTAATGCTGTCCATCCTTACGTTTATGAAGACAAGCAGCCTGTGGTAAGGAATGACGCATTACAACATTAGCCTTAGATTTTTATACCCGACACACAGTCGCAACCTACGGTGTAGTTTGGGACACACTGCAAGGATGAATGGATTGAAATCTCAACCATGGCAACTTTTGTGACATTTCGCCAAAGTGCTTGAAAACTAATAATAACGTGCCACAGTTATTAAATGCCCGATTATGTTAGCATATGTTTTGATTTTCTTATGCAAATTTCTACGGAAGAGAATTGGTTTTCAATATACACGTGTAGTTGTCATATTCTGTAATCCTGTAAACTATAAATAATGGAACATTTTTTCTTGACCAGATCACTGCTCCTCTCCTGGAAATCTCTAACACCATACCCATCCTGTTAGCCCTACCATTCATACACTGGTTCTACCAGTTGCTCACCAGACATAACAAGATAGTATACACATACCGCAGACTCGTCGCCGGCATGATAATGGCGTCATTCTCTCTACTCGCTGCTGGTGCCGTGGAATCTGCCCGACTTCAAAATATCTGCGACTGTGGTGTTAAATATCAACAGATTGGTTAGTATATTGTACATGTATGTGGGGCAAGTGTATTCTTGAAGCATGTGTTCCTTTCAAATTAGAAGAAGACAGCTTATGACAACTACACATTTTATCTGTGTGTCTTCTTTATTACAGACTACACAGTCTATGCAGCGGCGCCTTCTGTCAGCATTCTCTATCAGATATTTCAGTATTGTTTCAAAGCGGCCAGTGAAATATTCTTTATAGCCACAGGTAGGCGTTACTCATATTTGTTTATATAATTATAGCACAAGCTCGTTTATATGTAGCACATACTCGTCTTTAGCATAATTATACTACTCGTTCATATATAGCACAAACACATTTATAGCGCATACTCACTTTTACATAGCACATACTTGTTTACATATAGCGCATACTTGTTTATATATAGTATATTATACTCATCTATAAATACATTATAGTCTACACTTGTATATACATGTATATAGCACATACAAAAAGCCCATCTAATAAAACGGATATTAATATAATACATCAATGCTGAACGCTTCAGACTATGCTTAGTTACATGTTGTATGGATATCTGTTAGCTGTTTGTCTTGCAGGACTGGAGTATTTCTATATAAAGGCACCATATCGTCTGCAAGGGACTTCCATGGGACTATTCTGGTTTACTGGTGGAATTGGCTACTTTATTGGTCTCACTTTGTCGACCGTCTTTGATGTCAGGAACGAGATCAACTGTCGCTACTTAGACTGCTATTTCTATGGTTTAGCCGTGTTCCTTGCCATTGCGACCTTGATATTTTATAAAATTGTTACTTCATTTCGCCTTGGACTACATAAAGTGATAGTAATTCCAGTACCAGCTGATGACAGGTCAGATGTGTCGGCTGAGGACAGGTCAGATGTGTCGGCTGATGACAGGTCAGATGTGTCAGCTGAGGACAGGTCAGATGTGTCAGCTGATGACAGGTCAGATGTGTCAGCTGATGACAGATCCGGCAGGAGAAGAATATTAAACAGTCAGCCGGCTGACAGTGAAAATGAAAACAGCTGTTGTGAATATTCATGATGTTTATTATAAGCATTCTGGTTCCGCCGACTTAAACTAGAGAATTTGTTTAGCAAAATAGTAGTATTACATAATATTATATCATGAGTGTCCAATAAGGCCACCAGCGCTCCTCTGCCCATATATCACTAGTATATGGTAAGAGTCCTGTTTTTCTACCTCACAAAATCAAAATTGCTAGAGAATACATTGTAAAATGAAGTTTGGTATTCACCAAGCAAGAAAATAATATATCCACCAGTAAATAGGCAGCATTGAGTGATTTGACATTTTCCTTCTCAATGTAGAAAGCAAGATATTTTAAATGTGCATAATATTGGTATAACATGCTAGCCACATGTAAGCAAGATATGTCTTTCTGTTTTACATATCGGTGCCAAGTAATAATGGTGACATTATTATTTTTTCAACAAATTATTTATTTACTGAGGTGGAATTTTATAATGTTCTTTAATACATATACCTTCAATATAGTCGTTATTGTAGCTATTCAAATTATGTCTGTTAGATTTTTGTATCTAACATACAGTATATGGTATAGATGTTATGAGAAGTAGCAGGTATTGCCAAAGGAATTACAGAACAATGAGAATCAGACTAGTTCTCTTTGCTATACTTTCATGTTGTTGGGGTAAATTCTACTGCTGTGTAATGATGATTATAGAAAATTGTTTCAGCATTTCTTCATGCAGTAACCAACATGTCCGTCCAAGTGTATGAACTCTACAAATATGCAATTTTCTGATCTGGCTCGAAAACAAACTAAGCCACAGATTGCTCTATTATTTTGCTGTTCAGAGAGCTAAGCTGACATAATTTGACTTGTAGTGGAGTTATACTAGCAAGCGGTAATCACATAGACATAGTCATAGACTCATAGTGACTTGGCAGTAGGACTCTAGCAGATTATTTTGGGTACAAGTAAATACCATGTGTCTGGGCCAGGGCTGTAACAACCAGGGGGGCAAGGTGGGCATTTGCCACCCCACAAATCTGTCCAAAAAACTTGTTTGTTGGTGTTGATTCTCAAAATTGAACTTTGTACACGTTGTTCACAAATTTATGGTCAGCGTTATTACGTCTTACGTCTGAACGACAGTATAAGCGGCCCGTGATTCTGTCTGTTTGACTGGAATTTTATAGAGAACATTTTAAGATATTTTTAGTACACTCCGGCTTGGGCACTTTGCCCCCTCGGCCAAAAATAGTTGTTACAGCCCTGGTCTGGGCGCATATTAGTCCAATGTCAGAATGGCCGGCTAGGCTAACTTGAAATCCTGGGTGCGCCTTTTACAACCAGAACAATACATTCAACCTTTTTATTTGCTGATAATGAAAGTTACACCCATAACTCCATAGGCGCATTTGTCCTCTCTTTCTTCCGAAGAGAAGACAACCTTGCGTATTTACGATGTAATTGGAAGTTGTCAACTCGTGCTGAAGACAGGGACGTCAGTCACATGATGCCCACGTGAACTCATTTCGGAAGAAAAAAATAACAATAAAAATGGTGCACACAGAAGTTAGTATAATTAATAATAATAACAATAACAACAACAATAACAATAATAATTTGTAGAACACCCGAATGAGTGCCTGGAGAATGCACACATTCCTGTATGGATGACAACTGGAAGAACTGTATTGATACAAAAGGATGTGAACAAAGGACGAGCACCAGGAAACAATAGACCTATAACCTGCCTACCGATTGTTTGGAAGATCCTCACCTCAATGCTATCCGAGGAAATCTACAGATATTTTGAGGAGAAAGATCTTCTGGGAGAAGAACAAAAGGGATGCAGAAAAGGATACCGTGGAACGAAAGATCACCTGGTGCTTGATAAAGGGATTATGAGGGATTGTAAGCAGCGGAAAACTGCACTTGCAATGGGGTGGATAGACTACCAAAAAGCGTACGATTTAGTACCACATTCATGGATATCTGAGACACTTGAGATGGTAGGAGTGGCAGAGGGAGTCAGAAAATTTCTTTGTAGAAGTATGAAAGAGTGGACGACGAATTTAGAATGTGGCAGGCAACAGCTGGCTAAGGTGGATATCAAAAGAGGAATATTTCAAGGAGACTCATTGTCACCCTTGCTGTTTATCATTTGTCTGATTCCATTGAGTGTGATGCTACGGGAGGCAAAGCAGGGTTATTGCCTAAACAGATCAATATCTGGGAAGGTGAACCATCTGCTTTACATGGCTGATCTGAAGTTATATGGGGGTAACAAAAGCCAATTGGAGTCTTTGGTTCAGACAGTGAGAATATTCACACAAGATACAAGGATCAGGGTTGGGAATCACCAATAGCATTCGATGTTCGATGGCGATTTTCGTTGGTCTATTCACCATCGATTCCACCTAATCGTTGGTTTCCAACAAAGCCATCGGAATGCATGTATTCGTTGGTTTTATAGGGTTACAGCTGCATTCGATTGCCACTAAGCTGCTAATTGATCTGCTAGTAATGTTTAGTACAGGAAATAAATAAAAAGCCTCGTAGCTTAGTTCTTATCTTTTTAATAAAATCATGATGATGAGCTGTTTTATTTAATAATAAAATAATAGCCTCTATTTGCAAGCTAGGAAGAAATGTGAGTGGCTCGCAATAAATAAGAAATAATAGCCTGGAATTTCTGGCTAAGATGTGTTGTACATATAAATATTTGGAGGCTAAAGAGAAACATAAAGGTAGAGAAGATAACTATGAGAAAATGCAAATAAAACTGGTAATATTAGGCACAGCTGTTGTAACATTTTAAAGTAATAGACAAAATTAGTAAAGACAATAAATTTCTCCATTTTTACAAAAATTATACCCATATACATGTGCATTTTCTACAATCGTCATCGATTGTAAAATCGATTGAAGTACAATCATTGATTTGGTAAAGTAACAATCGAATGCTTGTATTATTTGGTTTAATCAGCGTAATCGAAAATCGAAAATCGAATGCAAAAGTAGATCAAAGTTCCCAACCCTGGTAAGGATGAGGTTTGGAATTCAGAAGTGTGCCAGCATAGTTTTGAAGAGAGGAAAGAGAGAGGTGGATGAGGGTATACTGTTACCTGATGGAGAAATGATGAAAGACCTAGGAGGTGAAGGCTACAAATACCTAGGAGTACTAGAGGCTAGTGAAATAAAGACCAAGGAAATGAAAGACAAAATCAGAAGTGAGTACATATAAAGAGTAAAACTGCTATTGGAATCTAAACCGAATGGAGGAAATTTTATCAGGGCAATCAACACATGGGCAGTTGCTGTGCTCAGATACTCTGGGGGGATACTAGATTGGACGCAGGATGACTTAAAAGGCATAGACAGAAAGACACGGAAACTTATGACTATCAATAGAGCGTTGCATCCAAGAGCTAATGTGGCTAGACTGTACCTACCGAGGAATGAGGGTGGAAGAGGACTAAGATTAGCAGAAGAAACAGTGAGGACAGAGGAACATGGACTGTCAGATTACATCAGGTGTGAAGAGAAAGGATATAATAGATTCTTGAAGAAATTAATGAAGGAGAAAACGAAGAGAGAATACCAGGACAGTCAAAGAGAAACCAGCGAGAAGGAATGGAAAGAGAAGGTGCTACACGGACAGTATACAAAAATAGCAGACAAGACAGACAGAAAGAAGACATAAGTGGATGAAAAATGGATATATGAAAAAAGAGACCGAAGGACTGATCACAGCAGCACAAGACCAGGCATTACCAACAAGATGGAGAAAAGTGAATATAGAAAAGCAATCTGGAACACCTCTGTGCAGAATGTGTAATGAAAAAAATGAAACAGTTTTTCACATTCTATGCGAGTGTTCTAAGATGGCTTAAACAGATTATAAAAAGAGACATGACAAGGTCGCACAATTAGTGCATTGGAATCTGTGCAGGAGGTATGAACTTCCGCATGCTAAGAACTGGTATGAACATAATACAGAAAAAGTGACAGAGAATGACAAAGCAAAGATTTTGTGGGACTTCAACATTCAGACTGATCATGCGAGGCAAGCCCGCAGACCAGACATCATCGTGAAAGACAAGGATATGGACCACACGTGGATTATTGACATCGCAGTGCCTGGGGATGCTAGAGTAGAAGAGAAGGAAAGAGAAAAAGTTGAGCAATATCAAGATTTGGCGAGAGAGTTACAGAGACTTTATGAAACATCTGTAAATTTGATCCCTGTTGTCGTAGGAGCATTTGGAGCAGTGGTGAAGTTAGAAGAAAATCTGGGGATGATTGATATACAGCGGAAGGAAGTAGACAGGATTCAATTTTCTGCTCTACTAGGAACGGCAACTATACTGAGGAAAGTGTTGGATGTCTCAGGTTAGGGGTTCTAACCAGATACCAATTCACACCAGCTGCAGAGCTGAGGAAATCAACATGAATAATAATAATTATAATAATAATTATAATAATATATTAGTTCATCTACTAATTGTGAACATTGGACGTGTTAAAAAAATTTTCAAAGTCACCAAAGCACCAGTAGGTCATAACCTGGAGAGATAGTAATGGGCTAGAGAGTAGACAACTAAAATATAAATAAAAAGTGTATCATCGATAGTGATAATCATTATTATATTGTAATGGTTTTTGGGTTTTGGTACTGTCGTCCTGAGACGACTCCCGAGTCCAAAATGAAGTGTCTATGAGTAGTGCTAGGCCTTCTCATTACATGAAAGATTAACAGGTACTAGTAGTCAAATAACTACCAAAGATGACCCATATGATCCCGAGTCAATGCTTGTTTGCTATACTGAGAAAGAGAGTGGTCCGACCTAGTAGGAAGTTCGGGTTGCAAGGTCGAGGACCTTAACAACTAGAATGACCCAACTACGAAGTGAAAGTCTCTGTATATAAGTATAGATGTGTCTTTATTGAGATCCAAGCATGAACTGAGACAACAAATGGAAAAAACAATGCCCTTTATATAGTAATAGAACTTCCGGAGGAAGTTCTGGTAAAAAGGCCGACGTAGTGTCGTAAAAAGACGACGTAGGGTCGTCTGGAAATTGCGCAACAATATGGCGGCCGGAAGCCCGATGGCCGACCCAAAATAGGTGGGGTTTGACAAAAGATGCTTGAAATCATCTAGATAATAAATTATGCAAAATCAGTATCAAGTATTTCTGAGAGGTCGGGCCTCTTTACATGGGTACAAAAAGGGTATAATGACTCAGTGGTGCATGTAAGAAGTGTACAGGTAACATTCAACTACATAGACAATGGGTACAAGCAGGTATAATGGAAGTGTAAGTATATAGTTAGTGTCATGTAATCGGGAGGCTGCGCGTGACCATTACAATATCATATATTAAATATTCCTGATATTGATATTCATAATGTAATCGTTATCAAATCGTTAATCATAATCATCTCCTAGGGGAATTGAAATGATTGAATATCATCTTTTTAATGGTTTTTCTGCTTTTAAAGGTGCCATGGTCACAGACCACAGCGGTTAATTTTCTCGACACAAGTCTCTCAGTTTAAACAGAAGATCTCCGAGACTTAATTCCTGAAATAGTCTGGCCACTTTGTGCCACAGTTAACTATGTATGTTGAGTTTGCTGTTAACTGCATTTGTTCCAATTATCAAGCTCAACTTGTATTTAATATTCAAAGACTAACAGTCAATCCAAAGTCCTGCTAGGCTACTCAACTTCACATAAGTCACTGCCTGTGCAATCACTGGGAACATAAATATAATAATGCAACTTGATAACTAATCAGAGCTACTCTACTTGAAATGGTAAAGATAATGCAAGTTAACAAGTAAACAATGTCACAGGTACATGTAGGCCTACATGTATGCATAATTATTCACATATTAGATACACTGTAGATTATAACTATATACAGTTCACTGTTCTACAGACTACACAAGATACAAAAGAGAATCTTCAAAGATTCTGTCATTTGAGAAATTTTTCTTGAAGATTGATCTCTCAGTAGAAGTTGAGCTTACACTGGAGGACTTTTATTGAGGAGATATATCTTCGATATCATCTCTCACTGTAAACTTTACTTTGATGATATGTAATCCTTTCTCGCTGAAAGTTCAAGACTAAACAGATGCTAAACAGATTATGGTAAATGATTCATACTTTATGGCTTTCACTAGACTAGACCTAATAAAACTTTGTAACTATTATCTGATGTAAGGTGAACCAGACACGGGTAGGCCTATTCTCATATGTAATGATTCACTGAAAGTGTTTTAATTGTAGAACTTTCCCAATAGCATCCATTGTGAGATTTAGTGGAAACATTTTGTTAAACTTCATAATCTGAGGCTGTTCATTTTACTTGCTTTTATCTACAGATGGGAATTTAGCGCACTGTGTCTCATTAAGCAGCCTAATGGAGTCGGAGGATGAGAGGGTACCATTACTTCTTAGGAGTGTACGTGGTGAGACATCTGTGATTAAAGCCTCAACTCGACGTCATGTCGCTTGCACAACAATCGTAGTAGCAGAAATGTTTGAGAGGCTGGCCAACTTTAGCATTGCTGGAAATTTGGTATTCTTCTTGAACAAAGAACCGTTGTGCTGGACAAGTTCGCTGGCTACAACTGCTGTACTTGTGTTCACCGCTGTGATGTATATAACAGGGCTGTTTGGGGGTTGGATATCTGATAGCTATCTTGGGAGATATGCCACCATCATACTCGGTTACTGCGTTTATATCGTTGGCTATGCCTTCTTTCCTTTCATTTCATATTACTCCCAAAATCCGTACTATAATTATCAGAATATGTCTATAAATACGGAAGGCTCTCCTTGTAACTGCACATGGCAAGATAGGGCCAGCCCCCCTGTGTGCCGCCAACTGAGTAGTGAGGTAGACTGCAGTATCAGCATATTTATAGCTATTAATCTAGTTGCTGTTGGAGCAGGAATAGTGAGGACCAATTTGGCACCATTTGGGGGTGACCAGGTATGTTAGTAATAGACTAATAGATACAGTGACGTAAAGACTTCCAAGATGTTGTGATAATATAATAAATGTAACTAGATTCAATGTGTTACATCTTTAATGCAATTTTTAGGATATATCATCCAATGACGTTGATTACTTTGCAGGCTCGGGAAGGTGGGGTTAACTATACACACAGATTCTTCACAGCTTACTATTGGGCTATCAACTTTGGCAGTTTATTCGCCCTTGTTGGAGTGGCCATGCTTCAGAATGATAATTTCTTTTATGGATTCCTCGTGGCCTTTTCATCTCTGGTGCTCAGTTTCTTGGTGTTTCTGTTAGGTAAGTTAGATTTGGTTTACCAAAGTATTACCACTTAAGTTACAACAGTTCCTAATGATACTATACAATGGGCATAGACGGTCTTTGCTTGTGGATGCTGTTTCCAATGTCTTAGTTGGTCTATTATTGGTTCTGTATGTATGCTATTTCTTTAACAAGGTTTGTTCTCATAGGGTTGAGCTTGGTTAACATTTAATGCTCGCGGTAATTGCAGATGGGGTTCATAAATTGTGTTTTCGATTAGCCACCAACTATAGTATTTTTCTCTTATATATTTATTACACACTTGCTTACATAGGAACAATGTTTTACTTGAGGAGGTCAGCCGGATCTATCAACGTGTTCAGGAGGGTTTATGATGTCATATGTAATGCGGTATACGTACGCAAAACAAACATCAGGTAAGTTCAGCTGAGAGGAAACCGGCTGTGCAATAGTAGCAAAAATATTGGCATTTCTGTCTATCAATGTGGTCTATCGATAATACACATATTTCTTACATGGCATGCTCTTCTGCATCCAGCCTCCAGATGTATAATGTTGTATTGCTTTTGGAATTTTAGAGCACAAGACCTAGTGAGCAGGTTCTTGGACTATGCCAATATGGAACATGATGGTGGAAAGTTTAACGTCAATCAAATTGATGATGTTAGACGTCTGTGGAGAATATTTAAGGTCTTTCTGCTAATGATTCCCTATTGGGTTTGTTACAGTCAGGTAAGTTACTAGTTAAGCTGTAGCCATTTACTGGTTTACTTACTCAGATTATGCAACCATCAATAAGAGATGTATCTGCCATTGTTTAGTCATATATGACGAATAACTTTACTGAATATTCAATTTATTCTATTTCCTTGTACCTTATCATTGTTGTACAGCTAATAAATACGAATGGATTTCATGCACTCGCTTTATGCTCTCTCTTTTCTTTTATGTCAGATGTCATTCAGCGTCTTCCTGCTTCAAGGGCTTCACCTACGTTTGGATTTCCATAACCTCACCGACTGCTCCAACTCTACGGCTCATCACCAGGGTAATGGAGACCACGAGATAATGCCGTGCACACCTAATAACAATCATGACAACACAGACATTGACTCTGGTAGCAATCACCTAACGGTGAGTGAACAGGTTCCTATATTTGTGTGTAACGTCTCTTTTTAGCATTATAACTAAAACAATTTTTGTTCATGTCATTTCATGCATTCTGTATTCATTCATTGGACCACCAGCAAAGTTGCAAATGTTCATAGCCAGCCTTTTCATTGACAGAACATTCCAGAATATGAATGAATGATTAGAATGATAAGAGTGTTGTTTGAAATTGTATATTATCCAAAACTGGATATTAATTTGAATTAAAAGACAGGATTGTAATTTTCTAGTTTTATGGGAACTTTAGAACTATTGAAGATTGTTATGCTTTAGGGTCCTTACAAAATTATTGCAGCCAATTTCATTCTATCAAAGGAAAGCAACTTTACACAAGACAGCGAATTCATTATATCAAGTATATTAGATTTTATGTTAACCATCTGTTTACCTCGACATCTTTCAGTCCTCATTTGTTCGAGATAGGGTAAACTTCTAATGGGTGTCTAATCTTTTAGAAGGCCAACTATACGATGTACATGGATACGAGTATATAGCTCCATGTTGTAGACTAGTAATATTATGAGCATAGAGTGCTATAATGTCACTGCTAGTATATCTTACGTGTTATAGGTTCCACCTGCGTCACTTGCAGTCTTCAATGGGCTCTTCATAGTCATCACATTACCTCTAATACAGAGGTTTTACAGGTTTCTATCTGCCAGAGGTGTGAAGGTCTTTACTTGGGGTAGACTGTGGGTTGGCATGATACTCGCTACCCTAGCCCTAGTCGCTGGTGGAGTCCTCGAATACTTCAGGCTACGGAATATATCTGAGTGTGGCTTCTATCGTCAACTCATTGGTTAGTATAAATTTTGCTTTGCATAATACTTGGCACTAACTTAAGAGTATTTTTTAATTAATTTAAATCTTCTATGTTGAACTGTTTGATTATCTATTCATATGTGTGTGTTTATTTTATGTTGCTAGGTGACACGATATATGATGCTGCACCTAGCATATCTTTTCTCTACCAGATCCCCCAGTACTGCCTGCTAGGAGCCAGTGAAGTATTCTTTATAGTTACAGGTGAGCACTGTCTTGCATTATGCAAGTTCTTGCAGAGATAAGTTTGTCTGCAAGTTTTCTATTATACCTTGTACTAGTTGTGACAGAGAATGTAGCAAGGTTACGACACTTTTCTGAGCTGATCCTAGTCACTGTGGTATAGGTATATGGTAGTTAGTCTCCCACTTGATTGTGTTATTGTTTTTTGTTTGGTTTTGCAAACAAATTTAGATTATACTGTATTAATGTCTTGATTGTTTACCGAGTCATGGGTGGTCAAACAACAGATGAAGTTGCAGCAAAATAATCTTTTTTTGTCATGATTTGTTATCTTGTTACCGTACGACTGTGGATGGAGTGTACACTTAATGGCATGCAAGTACACATCTCATTAATTCTGTAAAATGTTTTATATTGCAGGCATAGAATATGCATATATGGAGTCTCCTATCAACATGCAGGGTATCGTCATGGGACTATTTTGGTTTGCTGGTGGTGTGGGTAACTTTATAGGAGTTGCTCTCCCATACATATTCCATTATATTGGCTCTATTTGGAAAGATTTTATGTATATTAACTGTAACCGAATAGACTACTACTTCTTTATATTAGCCTCAATCTTGTTTGTTTTCTCAGTTTTATTTATATTTATATCTAAGCATGCTCACCTGCGGTTAGATAGTATTATAGTGGAAGTACAGAGTACCAGATATACATCTGAGGTTGACAGCGCTGCCAATACCCCTAAACTCAAGCGTAGACAGACCATCAAACCTGTCAATGAAACTACTTGACCCAACAGACTAAGTAACTGTGGACATTCTTGCTGGAACCAGATTTTGTGCCCTTTGCTATATTATAGATCAACACTGGTCAACACGGAGCACATAGCTCCTGTATTAACAATACAGGCTACTGGACTAGGTGCTCAGTAGATATCATGTGCTGAAGCAGTGTCTCTGTGTGAATCACACAGTTTGTATGTATTTATGCCTAATCAATGGCAAGTCCTTTTATTGCTCAATAGTATATAATAATTATAATATATTCATTGAGAGTCGTCAGATAACATTTTACATTACCTTTATCTATTTGTGCAGTTAGTTTTACATATACATGTAGTTATGTGCTAACATCAGTTATGTAGTATCTATATTTACGAATTAATTCCAGTTTATAATACGCAGTCTTCCCAATGCATTTAAATGTTAATTTCAATAATATATTATTTGCAACATGTAGCTAGTTTAGTTAGAGTACAAGGCAAAGTACAGGAATATAATATCAATTTTTTAATCATATTTACATGTACATGTAAAATACCAAGTCATGTTATTTCTATTCACAATATTGCTATATTTAGAATAATTACCAATCAGAATAATAAAAATAACCACTTTCACATACATTATACATAGGAGTTGTCTCACTAGTAATGTAATGGGAGCACCTCCCAATCTATCCAACTGTACACGCAAGCATTGAGTAATGTAATGTATCAAAATCTAAAATCAAGGAACTGATGATCAGGTAAAGAGTATGTACAACTGGTATCGGATAGTTATGTTATCTTAGAGTGTATCAATGGTACATTCCAAAGGTGTTTGGTTATGATTGCATATCATATCTATATAAATACTATATATTATTATATCTATAGAACAGACAGCCCTGTCAAGAACTGTCTAACAATTGATACTTCACTTTATGTCTCTGAATAACCCTCTCAGCCATACAGAACACTGGGTTCACATTGTCTATAGTAGATTCACCAAGCAGGGAAAGTCCGGCTAAACCAAAGAGAGTATGGAATGGATCCACCATGTCACCAGGTCGGTCTGCAAACCCTCCTGTTTCCGAGTCCTATTAATAGTATGCAAGTCCTATTAATAGTATGCGAGACGAAAAAACGTTATGTAGATCGCAACAGTAGAAATTCAATCATTCCATAAATGTGGAACAAATCAACTCCTAATAATTATGTAGTAAGTACATGCTTAGGATTATATAAAAACTCACCTACTTATACTCCTCGGCGTGACCAGCCCCTAGCAGCTCGCACTGCCAGGTCCCAGTGCTGGCCAACTCCCTGTGAGAAAGGCCCAGATAACATGGTCTTTTTTGGCAGGAGTAGAGGAGTTGCCTTGAAGCCATGCTGGCTTGCATGACCCCAAAGACTTTAATATGTGGCACAGGAGCAATTGTGGCTGGATGCTCTTCCTAACACCACCGTGACCGGGATTTGAACCTGGAACCTTCAGCATGAAAGCTCAGCATTCCAACCCCTAAGCCACGGCTGCTCCCTATGCTTAGGATTATATGGTGTTCATAATTACAAAGTGAATTGATTCAACTGACCTGACAAGCTAGAATATATTTAGTTAGTTTATCGGAATCAATCCAGTGCAGTCGGCCAATCATCTTCAAGGAAGCAAGAACCCACCAAGAGTAGCAGACATCTGGTAGCTTCTCCGGTCGGCCATTTAGCCCACCAGATGGCAGCTGTCTTTCGCAGAGCCACCATCCAAGTAAGTCGGCATTTATTAAATCCAGTCGGCCAATCACAGACATGAACCCAACACAGCAGTAAATCTGCAAAAATAGTGCCATGCAGAAGTAGATTTTAATTGGGTCAAAACTATGGCTATAGCAGGAGCATAACACAATCCTACAACTGGTGTATTATTAATATTTACCACTCATATATCCGTTCATCCAAAGCAGAATTGGGCTCAACAAGTTACACACATGATGGCTAAGTCTATTGATATTCAAGGCTGAACCAATTTAATGCACATACCAGACATGCGTATATAAAACAAGCTTATGTGCATAGATAATATCTATAATGGTATAATGGTGGACGTGCATCTACAATGATATAACGGTACACATGCGCATACCTGTCCAGAATGTGATTCACTACCAGGCCGGCAACCAAACCCACCATCAAAGTTGAGACAGGACATGACAAACAGAGTAGCTTTGTCAATGTCCACAGCGTCTAGCCGCTGGAGGAGTGCAAGACAGGCTACGGCGCAGAAGGAAAACCTTGTATCTACCTCACCCCATTTGTCTCCGTAGAAACTTCCATCTTCTTGCTAAACCAGCCATAATCGACATCAAGGATACAGATTCAACATAGAGCCGATGCTGACATATTAGATTAGTAACTGGTACAAAAGCCAAATCATAGACCCAAAAATTGCAATATAATTATATCACCTAGCGTTAAAACTGAAGAGAAAGTGGTGTGTAGTGACGCTACATGTATATAATAGATAGCTTACTTGGAGTTGTTTGATATAGTTAACTAAAGCATCAACGTTGATGGTATCCACAGCGTCATATAGACAAAGTATCTGCACTGCACTGAGGGAGTAGAGCAGATGGGCATCATGACCTTGACTGGCCCCAAAGCCTCCACAATCATGCTGGCAAGATTTAACAAACTTGAGTGCGTCCTAAATAAATAAATATAGACATTGCTAATAACTGGCTCAAAACACTGTGTAAAAAATTTGTGTTGTATTAAACATAGTTTTATCAAAAGATATCTAAGTTTGTGTAACTATGAGATGAGACTTAACCTATACAAAGTAAAAGAGCTACCATCTGACCTCTCTATTCATCCTATTCAGTTGGCCCATCAGGTCCATAGCGGTCAGACCCCAGTAGATTCCACTCATTCTGAGATATTCAGTCATTATATATTCATAGTCATCCTTTTTCTCAGAATAAGCGTAAATGAAGTCACTATGTTTATCTAGAATTAGTTCATCCATGGCATCTTCTTTAATCTCCACATCCTTTACTGTGCTCCCCATTGCCTATTTTACAACTCTACGACAAAGAATCAAATTCACATTTAGACACAAAAAGAAAGAAAATAAATTGCAGTATCAAACGCAAATGAACATAAATGACTTACATGGATATTATATGTGACACTAGAGGGGAGGGGGGCAGAGGAGGTTGCCTCGTGTGGGACAGTTTACATCAACTTACATCAATGACAACATTACGCTAGACCGCCTAGGGAGCGGAAGGGGCGTGCCTCAAATTTTGTACATAAATTATCATAAGGACATTGTTCCATATATCACCTCATGGGTAAGACATTTGGTTTCAGAGTGGGTATAAGTGGGTACCCATGTAGTATTTTAGTATTAGTTGTGTTGTTCTTCTGCTAATGTTTATTCTTTTTTGAGGTCTCGCATTGTGCGGGGTAGAAAGCTGCTATGGAAACAGCTCACAGTGGCTCTAATAGACTGTGGTTTGTTTCTACACTGTGATCTAGTCTGAGGTTGTTCCATGATTTCATCATATGATGCACAGAGAGCAGGATGAGCTTTTTCTCTTGACAGTATATCTAGCAAAAGCTTTACCCGAGAGTTCCTACGTCGGATGTCCAGCTGTTGGAGTTGAAGTTTCTCTTTGGCCTCTGTGACACCTCTCCTTCCTTTGATGCCACAGATCATTCTCACACCTTGGTTCTGCACCGTCTCTAGTGCCTGAATCTCTTTACTTGTAGAGGGATCCCCATGCGCAGGAAGCATATTCTAGGTGAGGAAGGTAGAGAGATCTGTATGCTATTAACCTAGCTCGCTCAGGTGCCCAGTAGAGAGCTCCCCTGATCATCCCAACTTGCTTTCTGGCTTTACAGATTTTGTCGGCTATATGGTTGGTGAACTTCAAGTCTGACTGCAGCATCACTCCCAGGTATTTGCAGAGATCTCAATCTGTGTGTTCCAGCACTAGATTATCCATAGTATACTCGGGGACTATCACTATCTACCTATTTAAGGGAACATGGTTAAAATAGACACTAATGGAATCAGCAGCATGAGAGCAAGAGCATGATTAGAAAGTAAAACCATCACACCACTGATAACTATAATAACAATTAGCATTACATTACATGGATGATGACCGATCGATGCGATTGATCTATATATAAATAATATTTTTTTTTTTTTTTTTTTTTTTTTAAATTTTCCCACTGAGACCGTCAGGAAACGGAAGAGATGTGGGAACACAATATGGATGTTTTTTTTCCTCTTTCTCTCTTTTTCGATAACTTTTATTCCCTTTTATATATAATTTATCATGTTGAATATTTTTTTTTTGTTATATTTTTTATATGTGCTTTAGAATAGTATTTATATATTTTTTTATTATTTATCATGTCATACAACAACAAAAAAGAAAAGAAAAAAAAAAAAAAAAGAACTATTTATCAGCTCTCAAGACGCATAAATAATAATAATTATAATATAAATATTTATATTACTTTAACTTTTTGCTTCTTGCCAAGTTCCCCTGGTAAAACTAGGAACATTGGAATGTGCAATTTGAGTAGCTACCCAAATTTCAATTTCAAATAAAAGAGTCTCTTTTCTAATCAGGAATCCTTGGCAAGTGTGATATATAGCAAATGATATCGTATGTTTTATTTAGATCCACTTGGACTTTAAATTTTTGATCTTTCTACTCGCAGGAAACGAATCGTTAACGGGTGAAATATGTTCGTTACAGACAGACCAAGCGCTTTAGTTAATGCTAAGCCGTTGTCCTAATAATAACAACTATTATGAATAAATCATTTTAGCTGTACAACCGGCTAAGGCTAACATGCATACATAACTTCCGGTGCTTTAAAACTTTCTGGTGGGCACCCCAGGCCATTATGATTGTAAATATTAAGCAAGGGACGTATTTTGTTGTGCAAAATAAATGGTGCATGGCTCAATGTTTTATACTATATTTTTGAGATTCACACGAGCAAGATATGGGTTATCTATATGTCATGCTCTATGCATGTGAAACAGGAACCCAGTCCCATGGGGCTACGATAGAACTAGCGGGCCCTTGGTTAAACCAAGGAGTAAGAGGTCAAAACCAACCATGAACTCGAGTAAGGATCAAACTAAACTGAAATAAAGTGACTTTGAGTTCATATACCTCTCTCTGTATTGCTCCTGCGACGACAGTATATTATATTTCACGTAGCATGCAAGTTTAATGCATCATAAAGTTAAACTAAACAAATTCGAAATTGTTATTGTATACTTCTATTATAACAATAATAAAGTATATTCTTATAAATGATAAATTAAATAATAATAAAAATAATAATAGGAGGGGTGAAGTCTGGGTGTCAGCCTTGGCTGTGCTTCCCTTAGATGGCTGGTGTGGGTACGGGCATTTGTGTCACTGCAGAACACCAACAAGGGCGAGATCAAATAGCTAGTTATGCCAAAAGCATTTCATATGCTAAGGCTCAAGCATATGGTCCTGATGCAATGTGGAGAGGGGTGTCATGTGCTCTCAGTGAAGAGTGCTGCTCTGTAAGGGGCGGCGTTCTGATCTGGGGGCACAGTAGCTTGCCTTGATCGGCTGGCTAGCACGCGCAATGATTCACCTTGACATCGCAGGTACCAGCTTGGCTAGTGAGTATCGGGAGAGTGCCATGGCCAACCTGCTCTTTGAAGACACCACTTGACTGCCGTGTCCTTACCCTTTCCAGTGATTGGGCGGCTTGGTGGGAGGTGTTGGGGTGCAACAAATTTTCAAATTGATCTAAACCTTCCCCCACAGGCACCTTGGCACATGTACCTGCTTCCCTCTCACCTGGCTGGATTGCTAGGCGAGGGTTGCAGGGTAAACACCCCTACCATCTCTCTGAAGGTGTGTAATTACTCAATAAAATAATAATTATTGGTGTTGAATAGATATATTATCATTAATATTAATTTAATGTTCAGTTTTGAGTTTATTTAGATTAGGCATTTCTAACCATCTTTTGAAAGCTACAATGTATCAAACCTAGAATAATGAATAGATTTAGAGACTAAAATGAAAAGTTTAGAACTGTTTGTATTGATTTTTATTTTGTATATGCATAAGCAATGAGGGTATAAGCAAAGCTGTTCTATAAAATTATCATAAAAATTCAAAATTACATTGCAGCCTGTGACAATTTTCATATTTCAGTTTGGTAATATTATATACACGCAGTTGCAGTTATCACAAATTGAGATATAGCTTTATGTCACATCAATATTTCTCACAATGATGCTCCGTTGACGTACTAATTAATTAGTCATTTGCACTTATCAGGTCGGCGAAATTGTCAACTTCCTACTTTTGCCAAAATGCTCTGCGACTCTTTGGCATTAGTGGACATAGTTTAGACACAACAGCGGTTTTTTATTTTGAGCAATACGTCTAGAATCATTACGGAGGCAATTTGGCACAGCACTGTGATTGATCTTCAAGTCTAAAAAAGTCAAATTCACGGTCGTTATGATTCTTCTTGTAGTAGAGTATTAGTTTTCCTAAATTGTAGTTGTCCGCATTCTGCAAGATGTGGCTGGGTGTCCCTGTTGAGCTTAGCTATTTTCTGCTCTCTCTTGATGCACCAGAAATCATCATTTCTTGGTTCCAAAACACTGGCTGACCTTACATTTGCCATACATTTTTCATAGTCATTTGAATAGATATAGTTTATTGTATCCCAACATGGAACTGAACAGACTTCCTTCCTTTTATACAAAACAAACTAGATAAAAAGAACTAACCATGAAGGTAAAGGAGAATGGTAATGAACTAATGGTATAATGAGATTTGGGTATTGTAAAAACCTGTTGTCCTATTTGTAAAATGAAATACATATACATATATATACAAATTATTCATTTCATTCAGTAGTCGCACATTATTTGTTTTATTCAGTAATGAAATGGTGCAAGTATACGGCATATGAGTGCGATATCATGTTTCCGTTCACTAGGATTTATATAGCATACAGTGTAATTTGATAAAATAGAAGCTGAAGTTTACCAAAGTATAGAAAATGGAATGCTCGTTACTAAAATATGGAGGTGATTTACAAGTCACTAAAGTAGCAAAAGTGTATTCCATAATTGCTAGACAGATTTTCAAATGGAGATTACACGATTGTATGTGTATCAGTGCTCTAATACGCTTCTATAGCAATGTTTTTAGCCACAGCTTTCGATTAACTCAAATTTCTAAAGGACTAAACTATAAAATTCTCTTTTAGAAAGAGGGTTTAATCTGCTCTAAATTCCTATTTAGATATACATGTTGTATTTGATTTAGCAGAGCAAGTATGGTGAGAATTCTCTTTGTATGTCCTCAACATGGAAGTTCAGGAAACTTCACCACAGTTACTAGAATAAGGTTTGTATATTTCAATTAATCGGTTGAGTTAAGTATATCTCTATTAAATACAGTGCTGTGCATAATTCAGGAGTCGCATTAAAAATTTCTCAATTGTTTTCATATACATGCATTTTTCTTATGAATTGATGTAATGTGGTATGTAAACCTATACATTTTTGAAATCCCTGCTTTGTAAGCAATATGAATATGCCTGTCATTTTACTGTCTGTTTAAAAATAAAAACTTTTTTTACCATCATAGGTAGCAGAGTCAGCCACATTGAAAAATCCCGTTTGTGTTAAAAGTTGCTGAGGCCCAACGAACTACACTTGTCTTGTTTACAAAGTACTGTAAACACAATTTTTTGAACAGCACACTCTTGTGTAACATATGGTGGCCCTGAAAGGGCCGTTGGGTTTGATGTTTGTGGTCAATACTTGGTTCGCCACCCTTTGTTTGCAATCATCATCTGGCAGCGTCTTGGAAGGGACTCCACAAGTTTCTGAAGTTCTTCAGTAGATATTACTCAAAACCATGCTGCTATTACCCCTTCAGTTAGCTCTCTTTTGGTCTTTGGCTTGTTCTTGGCAATGATGTTGCTAATTCTCTGCCACAGGTTCTCTATTGGGTTCATATCAGGCGACTGCGCTGGCCACTCCATTCGTTCAATCTCCTTGTTTCTGTACCATTCTTGGACTATCTTTGTTCTGTGGTAAGGTGCATTATCGTCTTGAAAGATCCATTTGTTTGAGCCAAACAAGCCCCTTCCACTTGGTATCAGCTTCCTTTCAAGCACATCAATGTATTTTGTACCATTCATCATGCCTTGCACCACCTCCAATCGTCCAACTCCATTGGCAGCCATGCACCCCCAAACCATAATTGAGGTAGGGTGTTTAATAGTTGGAGAGATGCAGTATGGTTTGTACTCTTTTGAAGGTGATCTTCTGACATAGTTGTTGCCACCATGGTTGTTTATGGTAAATGTTAATTCATCGCTGAATATTACGGTTTTCCATTTGTCAACAGACCATTTAACATGCTGACGTGCCCACCTCAGATGAGCCTTTCTCTGGCGTTCTGTCAGCAAAGGTTTTTTTCTTGCTTTGCACCCTCTCAAGTTGTTCTGTAACAGTGGTCTACGTATGGTTGATGAAGATAACACAGCACCAGTGCTTTCCTTGAGATCCCTAGCAAGTTCTACAGAGGTTAGTCTCCTGTTTGCCAAAGACAGTCTCACAAGTGTTCAGTCCTCTCTAACTGCGCTCTTGCGTGTCCTGTCGGGTCGACTCTTGCATTCGGTCTTTCCTGTCTCATTCCACCTCTTTATCACTTATTGAACACCCTTCAATGAGCAACCTGCTTTCTGAGCTATAAATCTCTGAGAATTGCCTTCTTGATGAAGAAAAAGTATCACTCCCCGAGTTTCTGCATTAATTTGTTAGCCTCCCATGGTCACCACTAAAATACTGATGAAAGTGCTCTAAACAGCCTCCAAAAAGTGAACATTGTGTTATGACATTGTGCAAAATATAATGTCTGACACTATGCAACTTCACTGTGTGAGTTTCAAGATGTGGCATAATCAGTGATAGCCATCCCAAAATGGGGCAATTTAAAATGGGGGTTGCGAGATTTTGTAGAATTATGATTCGATGAAAGTCTTTATGGGATCACATGGTCAGTTACTGTCAGATTTTATTAAAATCAGTCTTAAAAGAAAGCTGAGAGATTTATCTTTTGTTTGATATATGAAATGCAAAAGTTTGAAGCAAGCTCGTACAGAATAATGAGGCTCAAACCTTAAATATCGAAAAATTTGCTGGCGACTCCTGAATTATGCACAGCACTGTATTTTGTCTTTTTGAGAGAAAATAATGTTGGTGACAGCAGAATCACTATCAGGAAAACTGCTGTTAATTGTTGAAAAATACTCTGTCTTCACCATGTTTGCCAAACTCCACTGGTGAAAATCAGGGAGATTCAGGATTTGGGTTGGGGGTGTTTAGTTTGGGTGAGGTACCAAAATTTCAGTTCAAATTCAAGTAGTTTCCTACGAAATCATGGAGACTTGGTAAGCCTGGTCTTTAGTGTTTTATGTGCTGGGTGCTATGGTGCCTACAACACAATTTTTCGGCACACTGACTAAATCATTTATACAGGTTTTTGGCTAAGGAATTACCCATAGGCAGTGGCCAGCATATACTATCACTATTGTTGTAGCTGAATAGCATTGTTTTCTTTACAGTTCACACCTCTCTTCATTTGGTCACCATGTTGACATCCGCAGCATCGATGATGTGATGAGGCAGAACAGCGAAGTGAAGAGTTATGCTGTGGCTTTTACTATACACGCTTACAAATCTGCCAGCCTTCATAGAAGTATGTAGGCCCTTCATATTTATCAGCTCGTATTGTATTCTTATAAAATTGCCTGTAAACTGCTTATTTCTATATTATGTTGTTTAATTGTATGAAATTTGATTGTAACATCCACTTGAGGAAGCGGGTTGTAACCTGCCGAGAGTCTGTGCTATGTAATAATGTTGCTCTAGTAAATCTTTGCCAGGGAAAGTTAAATGTATGAAATTTTCTTCACTACATTATATGTAAGAGCTGAGAATGATATGCATAACTACGTGTAAAGTTTAATAGCATCAGATTTGCCAGGAAATGTGTAAGGTTTGGATTTCACCTTTTTATGATGTCGATTTTGTAGTTATCGGAAAGGAAACCAAATTATTTTTGCTATTTGGTGGCACAGATCTTAATGAGAACCTGCTATGTGATGATAAGCGAGAAGTCATGGGACAAGTTCTTGTTAGGTGCTCTCATTGCATAGCATTCAGTGAAACTATGAAAAAGTTAGCCTGTACCGCTTGGGTATGTATCTTAGCTTTGAGAAGTCTCTGTATAACTCCACCATAACACAACTCGACCATAAAATAACTTGACAATAACGTAAATGTAACTTAACCATACCATAGCTCCATATTTACTCACCCAGTCTTTATGTAGAACTTTGTGGCATTCATGCATTTCACAAGTAAGCCAGACTATTTCAAGTCTCAGATGATAGATTAGCTGCTGAAGGTTCAGTTGTGAACTGCCTAAGTCAGCCCATATAGCTGACTGTGTTGTGTTCTCTTGTAGCCAGAGTTTGCTAACAAGATTTCCACTATTCATCAAGGTAGGGCTAGATTGAGCTTGGTCTACATGTACTGTATATACACTACACAGTTATAGCTGCAATATTCACATGTACAGCCACACAGCATATGTTTCCTGATGCTAACCAATTACCACTTTTCCTCATTTCACATGTTTGATATATTAAGTATTTTCGTATTAGATATGTGTTGTGCTATATATACATGTAGTTAGTGAGGTGTCTTCCATCATATTATACTACGTTGCAGGGGTGATCACCTGTCCCAGTGACACATTTGATCTAAGAGAGTACCTGCTTAGCACCTGTTGCTACTCAGCTCAGTCAGCTATCCTAGTATTAGTCTCTGGGATCAGACCTGTTAAGGATCCGCTCTTTCTCCTTCAAGCATTTGCTGGTAAATACGGTAGATATACATGTACTTACAGTAGATATACATGTACCTACAATAGATATACATGTACCTACAGTAGATATACATGTACCTACAGTAGATATACATGTACTTACAGTAGATATACATGTACCTACAGTAGATATACATATACCTACAGTAGATATACATGTACCTACAGTAGATATACATGTACCTACAGTAGATATACATGTACCTACAGTAGATATACATATACCTACAGTAGATATACATGTACCTACAGTAGATATACATGTACCTACAGTAGATATACATGTACCTACAGTAGATATACATGCACCTACAGAAGATCTACATGTACCTACAGTAGATATACATGTACTTACAGTAGATATACATGTACCTACAGTAGATATACATGTACCTACAGTAGATATACATGTACCTACAGTAGATATACATGTACCTACAGTAGATATACATATACCTACAGTAGATATACATGTACCTACAGTAGATATACATGCACCTACAGAAGATCTACATGTATCTACAGTAGATATACATGCACCTACAGAAGATCTACATGTATCTATAGTACATATTCATGTACCTACAGTATGTATACATGTACCTACAGTAGATATACAAGCACCTATGTGGCTAGCCATGTATCTACCTATGATGAATATATGTGTTCATTTTATCACTGTATCAACTGGGGTTCTGAACAAGAACAATCGTATCCACAAGTCCCATTTAAATTTTAGAATCTAAGCTATCCAAGACAATGAGTTTTATCATTATTGGTCCAGTGGTAAGTGGTGTGCTCATCAACTAGTCGTGTTTTGTTTTCACCTGCAGATTTCTAGCTACAACTTCCACTTACAACTCCCTTCTGTGCTCATAGTAGTAGAGTGAATCTGCAGCCAGATAATAGCTGTGATTCCACGGCCAGACACTATTTCTCTTCATTTTCTGCCAGATTATTGAAATGGTAACAAGTAGATTTATCATGTTGGATTCATTCCCAACCATTTTTGTGGAGGTAATCAATGCTTGACTGTACCCAGTTTTACTTGTATTATAATGACTGTGATTGCTTTACTGTGTACATGTATTCCTAGTCTGTAGTTTGTAGCTGTGTAATAACAAGGTTATGTGTCTCTTAGTCTTAGTGTGTAATATCTGGTGCACATGTACTGTATGTATGTATGTATGTAGTTAGTATGTTCTAGCTACACTTTAGATTAACAGCCATTAGTTTGAGCTAATATATTACCTACAGTGTATATTTATATTTTACCTGCTTGACTAACTGCGCAGTAGAGACTATGTTGAGATGTCTTTCCTTAGATTATATAACATAGTTTTGTTAATTTATACGAAGTAGCCTTCTCTCTTTCTATTAAGAGGAAAGAGAAGACAACTAAAGGTATTCACAATGTGCACCACCAACTACTACTTTAGTAGTGCTAAATGTATAAGTGATTGTATAAGTGCTCTACCAATGTAACTTCTTTGGATGTTTTCTATGTGTTTTATCTACTAATGGGTAATCCTTTGTATGCTGTTAACTTAAATGCTACTAGTTACTCAAGTCATGTAACCTGGTAGTATAATACATGCATATTACACTCTACAGATAGATGAGGGGTATGGACAAGAGTTTCTATCACAAGTCACTAAGTACAGGTACATATTCTATAATATCTTACTAGTTAAACTACCATAATATTCAGTAGGTCTATATCTATATTACACTATCTACATGTAGCTATACAGTTGTTGTAATAATAATGTGATAGTGGTTGCTATGTTTACAGCGAATCAAATGTGGTGTATGCTGGGGAGTTATCTGCTCCTCATACTCATGCAGCTATAAAACAGAGTAATTGTCTGATTAACAGTTCACTAAGTGAGGGAATGTGTGCTTCTATTCTAGAGGTCAGTGATACCATAATACCTATGCTAGAGGTCATACATTTATTCATACATTGGTGTTCAATTTGACAAAGGTGGGGTACCAACATCTAGGGTGTGAATGCATGATTTGTTATATTGTACATGTATAACAATAGGTACATGTAGGTATGTTATACAATATAACATACCTACATGTAGGTACATGCAGGTATGTTATATTGTATAACATACCTGCATGTATGCAGACAACATGTATTGTGTAACACACAATGTTTATCCATGTAGGCATTTGATTTGAGTACTCCAGTCATTGCTAGACGTATACCAGGGAATGAGTACCTAGTAGAACATAATGTCAATGGTCTACTCTACCGCACCCCCCAGGTACGTATGAGTGTTCTATTATACAAACATATGTGTAACATGTATTAGTAGTACCCACTCTGTGGTATGTATAATAGTAGTACCCACTCTGTGATATGTATTAGTTTAGTACCCACTCTGTGATATGTATAGTAGTACTCACTCTGTGATATGTATAGTAGTACCCACTCTGCGATATGTATAGTAGTACTCACTCTGTGATATGTATAGTAGTACCCACTCTGCGATATGTATAGTAGTACTCACTCTGTGTGATATGTACACTAGTACTCACTCTTTGATATGTATAGTAGTACTCACTCTGTGATATGTACAGTAGTACTCACTCTGTGATATGTACAGTAGTACTCACTCTGTGATATGTATAGTAGTGCCCACTCTGTTATATGTATAGTAGTACCCACTCTGTGATATGTATAGTAGTGCCCACTCTGTGATATGTATAGTAGTGCCCACTCTGTGATATGTATAGTAGTGCCCACTCTGTGATATGTATAGTAGTACTCACTCTGTGATATGTATAGTAGTACTCACTCTGTGATATGTACAGTAGTACTCACTCTGTGATATGTATAGTAGTGCCCACTCTGTTATATGTATAGTAGTACCCACTCTGTGATATGTATAGTAGTGCCCACTCTGTGATATGTATAGTAGTGCCCACTTTGTGATATGTATAGTAGTGCCCACTCTGTGATATGCAGGAGTTTGTGGAGTCTGTACATATGATGATGTCATCAGACATGAAAGAAAGGCTGCCATTGAGGGCCAAAGAGCGGTTAAATGACTCCTTTTCAGCTGATAAAGAGCGAGAGTTGTATGGAAAGGTAATGGGCATGCTGTAGAACATTCCCACACCCACTGTGCTAATTAAATCTTCTATTTTCCATGATTTATTATTTTTATAGACCAATCAGTATTTTACACAAGCCCGTTTTTATATTGGTAATTGTGCCAATAGTTCTCATATTTTTACAGTCTCTATTTTTCTATACAATTTTACATTTTAATATTGATTTTTACACTATACTATGAATGTGATCCTTCTTCCATACCATACCTAATTGTCTTCCATATAAATGTAATGAATATCCAACTTATGACGTACTTGTATACAAACTATACAGAATGTTATAATTATAAAACAGTCTATTCTTATTTCATGTCTTCTTTCCACATGAAGAATGAGCACCTAGACTGATAGTCACTTGGCAACCCAACAGGTCTGGCACAGCTATAAAACTGTCTCCCTTTATTTTTACCAACTTTCTTAACAGTTTGCAGGACACAGGCTTCTTTGTGACCAGAACAGCTGGGTGTTGGCTTTTTAGCAAATAGTTTGTTCCAGGCTCCTGATTGGACAGTTGTGTTGGTTTGTGATTCGCTCTTCTCTGATGTGCTTGACTGTGATTGGCTAGACTCTGATGGGCTAGACTGTGATTGGCTAGCAGACCCAGAGTCTGTTGGAGATTCTGTGGGTTTGTTACCAGGCACAGACTTGTCAATTTTAACAAAACTGTTCAGTGTTGGATTATTTACATTTTTTCGTTTCTTTTTATCAGGTTTAGCCTGTAGTTCTGCAGGGTCCATGGCATCAAACATATGCTCATGTGACTTCTTCACTCCTTTGCTCATGAACATGGTTAACTTCTGCTGCTTCGCCTTAAATCTATTACTGCTACATAGTAGTGGGGGTGATGTTGATGGTAGGATACTAATATCTGTCAGTGCAACCCTTACTGGACAGTGGTCTGAACCCATATACTTGGCTAACACTTCAGAAGTGGAGAGATTTGCCTTGAGATGTTTATCCAATAGTATATAATCTATTCTTGTTCCAAAATTGGTCTGCCTTCCACCTGCAGCATTTTACAAAACTGTCATCTCTAACATTGTAAACTACTACTAATAGTACCTACGTGAGCAGAGGAGTTCTTGTTCTATCAATGTGACATGTGATAAAATTGAATGGTCTACAGTGAACTTGGAACCTGTACAGACTAGAAAGCTAATAGTTTGGAATTGCCTGCTCTTGACTGAGATGTGTCCAACACGATCACTAATAGACTATGAATAGTATGAAGTTGTTCTCTCCTGTTATTTTCTCGAATTGGAAGAGGACAACTCCATCTTATGGTTAATAGCTTAGCAAGGGAACATAGCTGAGACAACCCTACCTATTTTGGTATTCCAGCATGTGTAGGCAAACTTCTGTTCAGGATGTAGAGTTCTATAAGAGTCAAATAGTAGGCCGTCCTCTCCAGACAGCATCTGGTCTAACCACTGTCTGTGGGGTTGGCTTAAGAACTCCTTGATTGTATAAAAATAGACACATTATAATGTGGAACCTGGTGGAACCTCGATAGACATATTATATATATATATATTGTATACAGATAGACTCATAAACTAACTAGACAACTAGTACCATTACTAACTAGACAACTAGTGTAGTAAATTAAGACATCTGACAGTAAGACAACTCCTAATCGCAAGCAGCTTGAGTTTCAGAAGATCCCCCCAACACCACATTGACTCACCTCAGTGTCCCCTGGATCACAGCTATCAATGAATCTGTGTGAAATATTTATGTCACCCACCACTACCACCAGGCTGCAACAGAAGGTAACACGTGCAAGTAACAAGTGGTTGGAGGGCTTTATAGCCAAACAAGTAAGACTTAATAATCTGTGCCATTACTACCAGGACACTTGGTATTGATGTGTGTTAATCAATTGACTATTAGTGTCTTCGCAACCTAAATTTCAGGTACACGCCAACTTACTAACAAATTTTCTGGTACGCCTCCGTCACAAGCGTGCCAATGAGCTAGAGATGGTTTGGTCCGACCAAACAATGTCCCTTTTGGCCAGTACCGTCCAAAAGGTCGCGAAGACACTAAGTTTGAGCAGGTCGAGAGCGTAAGCAATTGACATGTGTATTATACTTATACAGTCAGGGATGGGTATTTTTATGGATGTGAAATCAAGTTGCTGACTGCTCTATAGCCAAATTGGTAAAACCCTGCATAAAAGCTAACAGTATACTTTCTTTTATGCGTTTCTCACATGTTCAAGGTATCCGTCATAGAACACCCAATGTTATCAAATAGATGAGGTGTAAAGTCATAAGTGGTAATGTTCAGCATCTACGATGTACGTGACACTCCTACACTGAACCTTACCTGATCTTCTGGAGTTGTCTGACCCTTTCCTCTAGTGTCTGTAAGAACTGGAGTCTGAACAGTTCTCTTCCCTCTGTCTCTCCTGTCACACAGGGACAGTACAGATTTATAACAGTTAGTAGTGACTTGCCATGCTTCTTCTCACTATTTCAACATAATAAGATTTAATTGTATTACAGTCCTATATACAGTATCAATTATTCTTCAAAACAGTGCCTACTAGTTGACTACAGAAAAATATTGTCATAAGTTGACATAACATTTGCATGTCTATGTGATGAGTCTGATATACAAGCCAATAGGCCCATCATTTAATTTGATACAGTAATATAATTTTACTACGTTGCAAAAAAATACTACATGAATTTAAATTCTACCTAGCCAACTTACGACAGTTTATGTTGGGTGATGAGTGTTCGGCCCTCACTATCCAGACTCTTGAGTACATTGGTAGGCAGGCTAAGAGTAATGTCCCCCTCATTAGGTAACCCAGTAATGAGGCTATCTGAGGCATGTAAAGGCTGCATACTTCTTCTGCAATACGTTACTACACCTGTCAATAGTATGGTGATAGCAAGTAATGTCAAGTGTTAATTCAAAGGGATATTGTGTTTACAGAATATTGCCCTTACAGAATAGTACAAATAATAACAGAATACGTTGGCTGGTAGTTCCACTACCTGAGTATCCTGCCCGAGCTCTAGAATAGCTGAAGTAAGATCGAAAGCCATCAACCAGAGCAAGTTTCTCTGTCATCAGTTCTTCTACAAAGAAATCCAGCAATACCTGAGTCAGTCTATATAATTAACTGTAACAAAAGGGTGGCATTAAAAATCATCTAAGTTTATACACAAGTAGGTCAGGAAAGACAACAGCACAGAATTTTATTAAAATTAAAATGCTAATATCTTCATCAATAGTCACGTTGTTGATTGTTTGGTTTACATGATAGTCATGGTTACTACAATGAAGAGGACATGACTCTAATTACACATTGCCAATATATCTAGCCAACTCTGATGGCACTATAATACTCTTACTCTGATTTAGCCGTCAAACGATTGTGGTACTCACCTCCCCTCAAGCGCTGAAGTTACAGACCAGTAATAGAACTACTTACTGTGTTTAACACTTGGTATAGCTGTTTATACTTACTGGTTATTTTTGTCTCTTGAAAGCAAGCAATGTCTGCCTCGAGTTCCTCAACAATTACGCGGATGTCTTTCTTCAGAGAACGGATCCCGTTAATATTCCATGAAATAATTTTCATTTTCTGCAGTACAAGATCCAGAACATGAATCTACAGTTAAGTAGATCGATATTGTGGTAATAAAACCTACATACGTTTTTAACATCGTGACAACCACTCTGACACAGCATAGAATGCAGGTACACCTGACCTCCATTTGGGGTAAACACAACCAGTGTTGACTTGATATAATGCTGTCCACAGCATTGTTTACTTAGTTTCTCACTAGTTGTGGATCTTACTTGTATTTTCCCTTGTTGTGTATCTCTGTAAATATTTCTTTTTAAAGGTGAGAGAAACCTGCCAAACTCTGCCGGGGGTTTGGTCGAATTCATCCAATACTTTCACCTAGCACTAGTGTTCGAAGTGTGGTTATACGAGAGTATACGGAGTGTACCCACCTATATTATTATATTACATCTGGAGAGATAATAGCGGACTAACAGAAAGACCTCTGAACCTAATAGTTCCTCCTTTCCTCAAAAGGGGTCTAGGAACTCACTTTAAGACAAGACTTAAAAAATAAATATTAATAAAATTAAATAGCACCTATAACATAACCTTACCCTGAGTTCTCACGACTTTACACACCCAAGTGTGGTCTGTGTGAGAAAACGAAAAAAATAAAATAAAATATAATTAATAATTATAATAACCGACACCAAACTGAGTGATTATAAACGTAACCGTAATCATCATAATTTGATAACAATCATGGGTATCAGACCTCTTAGTTTGTACTGTACCAATGTTTACCACCGACTCACTATCTTTGTCTCTTAGTACTAGTGCTTTCCTTACTCTTACTGATAGTGTGTGCTATTCTTGCTCTTGAGGTTCGGCCTAAATATCAGTATTGAGTGATTTAGGACTTTTAATGATATTTTATTTGTAACCTGGAAAGAAAAAAATGAGTATGAGCGATAAACTCAAAACTGATCAATAGAACAAAAATCACCTCCTTATATACATGTAGTTATGCAAATTATGACAATCTTATTGGTCCACGTTATGACCAATAAGAAGATAAAGATATTTATAATCTCGAAGATAATAATAATAAAGGGTTATGATATATAAAAAATAAGGTCTTGTATCTTTGAGATTAAAGGAAAAAATGGCAGCAATCAAATCTATTACAGTTGCCCCCACTTTAAAAAAAAAAAAAAAACACGAATACACAAGTAGAATATATATTTTTTTTTTTTAAAGTACATCTCATAGATTTGACGAAGTGAACAGCATGTGACAATATTCGCAATCATGGTACAAATAAATCTATTGTCAGGTATTCTATTTTGTATATATCGATCTTCTTTTCTTTTGTAGACTTATTCTAGTGTTTCTGTTTGCTGTAAGTAATCGCCATCAAGGTTATACATGGATCGATGAAGATTATAGATACATTGTCTTCATCAGTTGAAGATCGGGGTGAATCGTCATCGGGTTATAAAAACTGAGCATTAGATGAAGATTCCAGGTTCGTTATCTTCATTAGCTGAAGATCAGGGTGAATCGTCATCAGGTTATAAAAACTAAGCATAGATGAAGATTCCAGGTGCATTATCCTCATCAGCTGAAGATCAGGGTGAATCGCCATCGTGTTATAAAAACTGAACATTAGATGAAGATTCCAGGTTTGTTATCTTCATTAGCTGAAGATCAGGGTGAATCGTCATCAGGTTATAAAAACTAAGCATAGATGAAGATTCCAGGTGCATTATCTTCATCAGCTGAAGATCAGGGTGAATCGTCATCGGTATATAAAAGCAGAGCATAGATGAAGATTCCAGGTGCATTATCCTCATCAGCTGAAGATCAGGGTGAATCGCCATCGTGTTATAAAAACTGAGCATTAGATGAAGATTCCAGGTTCGTTATCTTCATTAGCTGAAGATCAGGGTGAATCGCCATCGTGTTATAAAAACTGAACATTAGATGAAGATTCCAGGTTCGTTATCTTCATCAGCTGAAGATCAGGGTGAATCGTCATCGGTATATAAAAGCAGAGCATAGATGAAGATTCCAGGTGCATTATCCTCATCAGCTGAACATCAGGGTGAATCGTCATCGGTATCTAAAAGCAGAGCATAGATGAAGATTCCAGGTGCATTGTCTTCATTAGTTGAAGACCGGGGTGAATCGCCATCGGGTTAATACGGCCATAATAAAAACTGAGCGTAGACGGAGATTCCAGGTACATCATCTTCTCAAATTCGCCATCGGGTTATAAAAACAGAGCATAGATGAAGATTCCAGGTGCATTATCTTCATCAGCTGAACATCAGGGTGAATCGCCATCGGTATATAAAAACTGAGCATAGATGAAGATTCCATGTGCATTATCTTCATTAGCTGAAGATCAGGGTGAATCACCATCGTGTTATATAAAAAAAATGTGTAAGTGGGGATTCCAATTCTATAACCTATGCGTATATAACAATTTTTGTCTTCAGGAAATTCAATGCTTGATAATTGTACTATCCATATGTGCTAGTTAAATTTCAGTCGGCTGAGAGTGTTGAGGTGAAGGATTATTCCAAGGGGTCTCCTTGCCAATATAGACCTCTCGTAGTTGAGCAGCATCTAAAACTCCTTCTAAGGTTAATTCCATCCTTATTGATAACTCGTATTGTGCAGTTGGAGATTCCAGAGCCATTATGAAATGTTTTACTGCCATCTTTTCCCTTGTGTCAAAATCTAGCTCTTCATAAACCATGTTTACCATGTTTCTAATGTCACTGGCTAAATCCGCCAGTGTCTCAGAAGGTCTTCGTTCCCTTCTGGGTAGAGCAAGTTCATATCGTTTCTTTAATAACTGTTCGCCGAATCGAGCCTGTAGCCTATTGCTAATGACACCAGGATCGTTTGTATTATCGTATAATACATCCCTTGCTTTACCTTGTAAGCACATTTTCAACCATAGTCCTTGTTCATTTTGTAGATGCCAACCATTTAGTCTACATACGTCCCTGAAGTTACTAAGGAACTTCTTCAGACCATCACCGCCATGAAAAGAGGGTAACGGACAGATAGATGCCTTATATTTGTAAGTTGGAGCTGAAGTGGCGGATGGTTGAAATACCGGATCTACGTATTCTACTTCATGAGCTGGACTTGTAGAACTCACGTTGGCATTCATATTTGTGTTAAGAGTAGAATTTGGAGTATTATAGTTTTCATTAACTGTGTCATTTACTATTTTCCTGAGATTTTTTTGTTCCAACTGTATCGTGGTCATGTCCTGGCGAATTTTTCTAAATTCTTCAAGTAGCAGTGTCGATTCGGTGGTCTCTGTATCCACCATATTCTTGCTTTTCCTAGTCTTCGGCATTGTAAGTTGTATTTATCTGCTCTTCTAGCAGTTTTTGCTGATAGGTATGGTGTTCCTTGAACTACCAACCCCCTCACTCTGAGTGAGTTAATACCAGTAGTTCCAACAGGCAAGTGAGGGTTGCCAGGGAACACCCAATACGGTTTTCTGAAGCCGATATACAACTCAAGGTTGTACCAAAGCCCAGTGTACCTAGGGATTAAAGGTATTAACCTGTCCCTACCGCTAAGTATAGCAGGGATAACTTCTGATTCACCGAAGTTGTCTGCTCTTGAAGCAGTCCTACCGCTCAGTATAGTAGGAACTCTGTCCAAGGTTGTCTGCTCTTGAAGCAGTTTTTGCTGATAGGTATGGTGTTCCTTGAACTACCAACCCCCTCACTCTGAGTGAGTTAATACCAGTAGTTCCAACAGGCAAGTGAGGGTTGCCAGGGAACACCCAATACGGTTTTCTGTAGCCGATATACAACTCAAGGTTGTACCAAAGCCCAGTGTACCTAGGGATTAAAGGTATTAACCTGTCCCTACCGCTAAGTATAGCAGGGATAACTTCTGATTCACCAAAGTTGTCTGCTCTTGAAGCAGTCCTACCGCTCAGTATAGTAGGAACTCTGTCCAAGGTTGTCTGCTCTTGAAGCAGTTTTTGCTGATAGGTATGGTGTTCCTTGAACTACCAACCCCCTCACTCTGAGTGAGTTAATACCAGTAGTTCCAACAGGCAAGTGAGGGTTGCCAGGGAACACCCAATACGGTTTTCTGTAGCCGATATACAACTCAAGGTTGTACCAAAGCCCAGTGTACCTAGGGATTAAAGGTATTAACCTGTCCCTACCGCTAAGTATAGCAGGGATAACTTCTGATTCACCAAAGTTGTCTGCTCTTGAAGCAGTCCTACCGCTCAGTATAGTAGGAACTCTGTCCAAGGTTGTCTGCTCTTGAAGCAGTTTTTGCTGATAGGTATGGTGTTCCTTGAACTACCAACCCCCTCACTCTGAGTGAGTTAATACCAGTAGTTCCAACAGGCAAGTGAGGGTTGCCAGGGAACACCCAATACGGTTTTCTGTAGCCGATATACAACTCAAGGTTGTACCAAAGCCCAGTGTACCTAGGGATTAAAGGTATTAACCTGTCCCTACCGCTAAGTATAGCAGGGATAACTTCTGATTCACCAAAGTTGTCTGCTCTTGAAGCAGTCCTACCGCTCAGTATAGTAGGAACTCTGTCCAAAGTTGTCTGCTCTTGAAGCAGTCCTACCGCTCAGTATAGTAGGAACTCTGTCCAAAGTTGTCTGCTCTTGAAGCAGTCCCACCGGAGTCGCCAACTGTGCTATTCTTGCTCTTGAGGTTCGGCCTAAATATCAGTATTGAGTGATTTAGGACTTTTAATGATATTTTATTTGTAACCTGGAAAGAAAAAAATGAGTATGAGCGATAAACTCAAAACTGATCAATAGAACAAAAATCACCTCCTTATATACATGTAGTTATGCAAATTATGACAATCTTATTGGTCCACGTTATGACCAATAAGAAGATAAAGATATTTATAATCTCGAAGATAATAATAATAAAGGGTTATGATATATAAAAAATAAGGTCTTGTATCTTTGAGATTAAAGGAAAAAATGGCAGCAATCAAATCTATTACATAGTGATTGATTGCTTTGGACAAGAAGGCCAGATGCCTCAGAATTTACCTCAGGTGAGGTAGGAGTCCACCATCAATTTCATGCAAATCTATAAGGGAGTCTCTAGTTTTAACTATTTTTTGGACTAGGGGGTCTGCAATATTTACAGTATATCACTGTTTAGGATTGGAAGTTGGTTTCTCATCTTATCTCACGAATTGTCCGTGGCAGGAAACTAGAGTGGTAAATGCATTTTTTGGCTGATATTGAGGTTGGCTCTCCTCTGGCAGCTGCTCTAGTGGTCATTGTTACCATCTCTCTGGCTAGTTAGTGAGTGCCATTGTACAATAAGCTTAATCATATTATACCAGTGAAGTCATTGATTACTTCTTCTATGATTAAATTGATTTCAAGCCAAATCAGAATAATATTACAGCAAAGACAACTCGCGGTGCAAAAAGGAAAAATTAGTCTGAATATAATAACATGGCGATAGCTTCCGGTGCAGTTCCCGGGCTGTCCTTTTAAATAACTTTTGGCGGCCTTTGAGAGTTGCGTTCTACTTCCTTGCCAGGCTATATACATGTACATGACTGTATAATAATATAATATTATAACGCCGACAGTTATTATTATTGAAAGTTGTCCTCTCTCTTCCAATCTTTCCATTTTTGACAATATGCCAGTGGGTGTTGGCAAATTCCAAGCTGCAGTTGTCAGAGTCAATGGGCTACATCGAATCTTATGTTATTCTGGTAAAATCAACTACATCCTACATACAAAAGTTGAGAGAATGTGCCTAAAAAAACTATTTTGTTCTCGACTACTAATTGGACATTGGACCAATGATAAGTCTCCTGATATCATGGTACAGTGTTACAGACCAATCAATGCGATACATGATAAATAGCTGCCGCATCTCTACCTCAGCTAGAAAACTGCTAGGGAATAAACTTGCTACATGTATGTAAATTCATAATCAATGTGAATGTATTTACTGTGTAAAACATAATGTTATTTAGTATTTACATAATACATGTATATTATACATGTATTTGACATTAATAATACACTAGTGACATCCATATTTAGATAAATATCCTCCATGTAGTTATCCTATACTGTATAAAAAACTAGATTGTCACTCGCATCATCATAAAAGAAGCAAAATAATCTCATTGATGGATATAAAAATTTGATAATATTATACTGTTGGATACGTTGAATAATAAAGCTAGATTCTTACAGCGTTTACTCCTGCCTGCAGAATACAGGACTTTGTACTGCTTCACGCTTTGTACAACACACTACACATACATGTGCATCATATTATTATGCTAAATGCATGTGCATATGATTTCTGTACTGCTAAAGCAACATAATCTGCTGTAGATCTCAATTGTAATCCGTCTCAGGAACTAGATCCACATTAGAGTTAATAGTGAGACGTGCTGGGTCCACCCATACTCTGGGTATACCAAAATTGATGAATTCTCGCTCATTCAGGTTAGTAGAAAAGTCATCTACAATACCGTACCTATAGACCCCAGGTCTGGCCAGTATCTTCATCAATCTTTCCGTCTGCATGGAGTCTATGCTGTGATACTTCTGACTGAGCAGATCCTGAGCGAGACTATTGTTGATATCCGTCCTCCATTTGATCCAAATAAACAGCTGATCAATGCCTAGCAGATCACCTTCCTCCTGCTGTAGTGAAATTATATAACACAGTTCAGTGACATAAATAGTTAGCCTGAGTTTACGATTTAAGGACTATGCTCATCTCGCTACTAGCCTCCCACCATGGGAACTAGTAAGCTATTGATTGTAGTTAGAAGTTGTCCTCTCTCTAGATAAACTGGGAGAGGACAACTTTTCATTATGATCAGTAGCTTATTAGGGCCCATGCCTCTACACCACAGTAGGTTGAATAATTTAATACACTAATTATAGCAGTCTTTGTAAAACAAATTGATAATAGCAGGCAAAGAAGTTTCACTTTGTGAAAAGATAATAATGTGCAATTGTCTTCTCTCAAAAACAGGAGTAGACAACTCAATTATCACGCAGAGCTTATAATATAGTGTGACAGAACAGTCCTAGTGAAATGAGTAACTGATAATCATAATTTATCTATTTTACTAACATAATTGTACTCAGCAACATACCATGTACTGATTATCACTAACACTACATGACTGTATCAATGCACAGCCTTTCTTGTTATCAGTATGGTTATGGGGGCAAGATGCATATCGGAGAGGGTGGGACCTATCAAATCAGAATCCATTTGAATTTACAATTGTAGTGTAGATAAAGTATTTTAAAAATTGGTTAAATAAACAGCATTTATTCATTCTACCTTTATTCATAGGATCATAGGTGCAGCTGATAACAGTAGAATGATTTGGCTGTCCTACTATGTAGTCCTACTGTGTAGCACTTGCTACGATTGGGTAGCAAACTTATTTACCATCTATATCATTATGTATACATATGCATATATGCATATAATGTTGTCAAATACTATGTTGATCTACTCATATAAACCTACATGTATAATATATATAAATGGCCAAACCCCCTAACACCCAATATATGGCAACGGGTACCTTGTGTGCAGTTCGCTCAGAGCATATCTACTGCTCTCTGGCGAAACTGGTAATATGTTCTATTCACTGTGCTAGGTGGTGTAGGTGCCGTAGAGGCTCTGGGTTCAAACACCAGTCAGGGACTGGTATGTTCATGGATACGAATCAAGTCTCAGACTGCTCAAAAACAACTACCTTGCATATAAACATCGCATATATTGATCTATGTTTGTATTTTACCAGAACAAGACGGTAAGCAACCTTTTTGCAAACTGAGTTTGAATCATAGTATACATGTACAACCAACTACAACCAGTCTTGATCTGTCGTACATCCAAAATCATTAGGTTTTAATAGCTGATCCCATATTCGTTATTTTTATTCGAAAGAAGGCTGGTGTATAACATAACCTCCTAACTAGTGCTCATATGAGCACTAGTTAGGAGGTTATGTTATACACCAGCCTTCTTATATATAATGAAAATGCTTACGTTGTAAAATTGTCAACCAACCTCAACATCATGTTGTGTTGGAGGACTTTTGGTTAGTTGCCACAAGCTGTGTGACGTCTGAAAGGAAGACATTGACTGGCTGTCACTTAATGTCTGTGAATTCGATGTAGCCTGACTTCTCATAGAATCTTTACCATTATTCACTTTCTTCTTGCTTTTGCTTGAGCTCGTGTGTTGATCCTTACTATCTGTTGATTTCTGCAGATGGAACTGCTGCCTTGGTAATCTGGCGCAGAAAATTTGAATGCATGAATACAAATAATAATACCAACAAGACTACAAAATGTAGACTCAGATTTCTGACCGAGTTGAACTAGTGATTGTCTGAGTATTTGAATATGGTTAGCGACAGCTGCTCACTTGGCATGGTGACAGATAAACAATAAACAAGTCGGACAAAATGCATATTTTTATGTTTTGAAAAACTAATTCTTTGAACGGTAATTTTGTTAAACATCCAATTGTTAACTTGGACCAGGCTAATGACAGTCAGTTTACTACTAGCATTTCCGGTGCTAGCATGTAGTATAACACGCATATAAACATTAGCCTACACATGTACAACGTGACCATATAAACTATAAAATATTATGTGGTAGCGACAGCATCACCCACCCAAAGTAGCGACAGCATGACTTACCTACAATAGTGGCAGTGTGACTTACCTACAATAGTGACAGTGTGACTTACCTACAGTAGCGACAGCGTGATCTACATAAAGTAGCGACAGCGTGACTTACCTATTATAGGTAAGTCACGCTGTCACTATTATAATAGTAGTGACAGCATGACTTACCCACAGTAGCGACAGCGTGACTTACCTACAGTAGCGACAGCGTGACCTACCTATAGTAGCGACAGCGTGACCTACCTATAGTAGCGACAGTGTGACCTACCTATAGTAGCGAGTACAGCGTGACTTACCTATTATAGGTAAGTCACGCTGTCACTATTATAATAGTAGTGACAGCATGACTTACCCACAGTAGCGACAGCGTGACCTACCTACAGAAGCGACAGCGTGACCTACCTATAGTAGTGACAGTGTGACTTACCTACAGTAGCGACAGCGTGACCTACCTATAGTAGCGACAGTGTGACCTACCTATAGTAGTGACAGTGTGACCTACCTATAGTAGTGACAGGGTGACTACCTATAGTAGTGACAGTGTGACTTCTCTACAGTAGCGACAGTGTGACTACCTATAGTAGTGACAGCATGACTTACCTACAGTAGCGGCAGCATATGGTTTCCAAACTTGAAGTACGTGTGGTACCAACGTATGAATTCATACAATCATATAAGACTGTGCAAACATAAAGGGACAGTAGGTCTACTGGTGAACTTGTTAAAACATACATGATCTTGAGCCCTGCTTTATGGTACTTACTTAGAGATAAAGGTCATCTCAGGCAAGTCCAGATTATCTATTTCTTCTCTGCCTTCATACATTACATTTCTTCACAAGCAATACTCGACTATAAGCTATGAGCTGGGATTCTAACAGCTGAAACTAGACTAAACTATACTGAGTAATACAATATACAATATACCAAGTGATATGACGGGATGATAAGCAAGGAAGGTAGTATATTTATATGAGTGTATATTTATACTCATATACATGTATAATAGGTCTAACTTCTGTTATCTCTGAGAGTACAATCATGTAGATAGTGTAGGCTTTAAGAGGTTAAGAAGGCTGAGACCATATGCTACATGAGTGAATAACTGCAGGGTAACAAGTTTTATATTGCCAATCTTTACTTCTTGTATCTAATCACAATAGTGGACCAAATAAAATGTACAATGTTGGTCCTAAACCAATCCTAGTATCTTTAATTGAAAAGGGAGCATTCAGATGGCTGATCATTCCATCAACATAATAATTATAGCAATAATATCTGTGGTGCCAAACACAACATTCTTTAACGTGGCTGCCCAATAGCAGAACGAGTCGAGGGACCATCACAGCTCCTATTATTAAAGTCTCATTTGGCATGGAGAGAAAATATTGTTCGGGACGAAAACCTTCAGGTGATTGGTGGGTCTCGAACCAACTTCCATGCAGATAACTTACGTCATTGCTGCAAGACCAGAGTGACTAGCGCTAGGCCACCAACACCAATTATTGTCATCAACTATTGAGAATAGGAAGATTGATGAAATTCTGATTCAGAAACGTTTCCGTTCCTCTTCCTTAGAGATTTCTGTCGCTTCTTCTTTCCTAAGGCACCGCATCACAAATTTTCGACAAATTATCTCATAACTAATTAGGGCATTTCAATTTAAACTTAATCACTGGGCTTTTAAATTCATTTATCAGGGAGGGCGCAAATTGCATTACCAATATCTGTGATTTTTATGACATTAATGTATGATTCATCGCACTGTCACGAGGGAAATTTAAAGAATTTAGTGTGTATATATGTGTATATTGTACTATGATATATATTGTATAGGTGTATACTTATATGAAGTATACTAGTACACTAATGGTTCTATGATATATATATACTAGTTGTGTTTGTATTCAATGGTTTGTGCAATGTACTGTGTAATTAGTAATTATCTTCTCCTGTTAACCTCCAATAAATTAAGAGAAGACAACTCTGGTTCTCATGTAATGTCTGTCTCACTAATTGATAGTTGTCTTCTCACGTCAATTATATCTCTATTGAGAGAAGATAACTTCTGACAATGACTCTTTAGTTCAATCTTACACTGTATATGTGTGTGTATAACCTCCTATATGCGATCAATTAATTTATGTAAACAAGTGTACTTTGGTTCTAGGTTCTATGCGTAAAGTAATGGTAGCACTCAGGACATATGCACTCAATATATTTAGTTCCTCTCGTGGACATACAATTGTAATCTTTCTATGTTGTAGAATATAATAATCCGAGTGACAGAATTGGGACTACCTCCCCTGGATAATCTATGTGTCCTATGAGTTACCCTATCAACAGGTATTATCAAGCCAACGGCAATTCAAGTATATCTCTTTCAATAGAGCTGTGTATCAGGTACGTTATGAATTATTCACCTGGTAAATCAATCACTTCGCAGGCAAATTTGAGGTTTAAGAATTGTTATATTTAAATTACCTCAGAGTGTATATGTACTATAACACCTCAGTGGAATGTATACTAATTTCACACTGGAAAAATATTCGTTCAATCGAATTCTCCAAATCAATAGTTCAATGAAAGTCACTCAGTGATTCTGAATCCTCAATATGTGTTCAAATTAATTGTTCAATGTGCTGAATCCTATTTGCGATCAAAAACCAATTATCAGTGTCTGTGATTGCTGCGCACAATAAGTAATTGTCTTAGAAAAAAATTATCTCCAATCTGTCAGTTTCAAAAATAATAATTCAATCTCTGATTATAGCAGATACAATAATTGTCAGTCTGCCTCCTTATATAAAGGGAATATAAATTGTATAAAAACTTACACTGAGTCTGTGTTCCCGAATATCTTCACAAGGAAAAAAAAATTAATACTTAAAAATTATGAGCACTTAGCATTTACTCTATATTAAATGTCCTCATAGTGTCTTCCTTGTATGTAGTCTGTGTCTTCCTTGGAGGTGCTCTGACTCTTATTGTTTTCTCTTCTTCTTATATACTCTTTCCTGGGTTTTCCAACACCTATGTGTATTGTCTTGGTCAGCAGCAATTCATATCATAGGAAGGTATATAATATTTCCTATGTTATTCCTCATATACTTGGGATTTTTTTATTCCCATTCAGTCAACAACAAGGTGCAATAATGATGCACTCATATATATATATATATTTCATATAGCATTCCTTTCCTAGCATATTGTAATAATTTCATCAGATTGCTTCTTGCTTGTATTATCTTCATTTCTTATAATCTATTGGTATTGGTTTATTGTATTTTCCTTGTAGCTTGGCAGTCATCCATTTTTTGGGAATTCCATCAGCACATTGACCTCATCCTTCTAATGTATATCTACAACATATAGAATTGAAACCCAACCACTGTTGCAAGATAAAGGAATTGTCATGATTAGTATTCATCCATGTAATTTCCAGTGCTATCGTTAGCCTGTATCATGGATATCTATTCCACCATATAGATGTCAACTGATAATGCTGCTGTCTATATACTGCACACAGTTTTCATGTGACTGTTCCATAAAGTCTGTGAACTTATTGACACTTCGTGTTCTTACAATTATTGCAAAAAGAAGTAAAAATTCCAGACACGGCTATTTGTCAACATACTAGCATGTTGATTACTATAATTTGTTATGTCCTTATTAATTTACCACTCTATGAAATAGTATTATATGAAACTATAATTTATGCTGTCTATTAGTGACTATCCAAGCCTGTGCTGTTTTTACTCTAATCCGTTACACCTAAATTAATATATATCGTATAATATGACAAAATAAAATCAAAATGTTCTGTCTAGTACAGCTGTCATTAGCCCTGTTATTACTATATAGTTATGGCTGAGAACTAAGTCTACTTGTATAGTAGATTTTCCCTTGAATATTAGCTATTTATTAGTGTATGGCATGCATGTAGCCTATCTGTCAACCCTTATCTCTTACGGCCTTGTTGTCATATAATATCTAGTATATGTTATCTATGTCATATCTGACAGCACTCTCGGAAAGACCGGAATGGCGTAACAAACATAATTCTTTTACAGATTAGAATTAAAAACACAGAATTGCGATATTACCGCTATGAGATTTATTGGCAGTAATATTTAATATACATGAACAATTTTAAGTAAGTTGACTGCATAACGTATCGCTTCCGAGATAACTCTAGTGGTGGATCTTTTCTGCTCCATGAACATGTTTACATCGTGCTGTAGGGGTATTCCATGACAGGTAAGAGTTGATGATTCAGTTTGTAGTGGCCAAAGGCTAAATAGGTGCTTACGACCATAACCATAGCTTTCACGTCCACGTTAACGTACGGATTCTCTAGTGTTACGTTGACGGCATAGTCATTCAGTGACATATTTGCATAGACTTTATTGCGGTCCAGTGCTGAAACCAATGACAAGTTATTCTTGCACTGCCTGTTGTGATAGTCAGCTCTTGTTGGGTACACTTGGCTAGTACCGTTACGTATAGTAGTAAAATGGAGGTTAGTTGATCCCGAGACTTTAGCCTTCAAATCTAAAGCTGCATTTATTCTAAAGCATCCTACTGCACATCGGTCCGCTACAGAAGTTATGGTAGCTTGGTTTGTCTGACAGTTGATGTCAATAGTGAACAAAAGTACGCCAAACTGGTTCTTGATCCTAATTTGTTGTAACGAACATTCAGCAACGAAACCAATCCGGTTATTGTCCACGAGAACTTCAACATATGTGGTGTCAGAACCATTACTCTCAAAATTTACACAATATGGGCGTATCACTATTTCTGTGAGGCTTCGTGTGATATTCTGTGTCAGATGCATTGCTTTCTTTTCTTCGACATCTCCCAGAAATAAGGGCAAGGGTTCTAGATGCATCTTGTAGAAGCAATAGAAATCCTTCAGTGCACTGAGTAATGCAAATGCTGCCTCCAGTATAAAACATTTATTATAGGTTCGAATGACTAGACAGCCTTCCTCACGGCATATGCTTAGCATGTGAGACCCTTTAAATAAGTTGGTATCTTCTGTGTTAGCACCCAACGGTGACGGACGCTGAATGCTGAGAGTGGATCCGCTAGTATCTTCCACACCAGTAGAATATGTGATAGAGTTACCTGAAATAGTTGCTGTGGCATAGTTTGGTCGACTAAATCCCAAGCCAGCATTTGGGCGGAGAGTAAACTCAAAGTCATCATGAAGGTCTTGAAGATCGCCGACTCCGTCTCCGACCACTTTGTCAGCATTGTCCAGGAGCACAACCTTGCAGTATTCAGCTTCTTCTTTCACTTCAATAGACCCGATAAGTCCTACGCATTTGTTAAGAGAGAATACATGGAATCTTGTGACAACATCATTCCACTGATCCTGATAGCGGTAAGCTGCCCGGATTGCAAATGGTGATGAGACAAGTCCATCGAGGAAACATTTCTGCTCTGCAACTGCTGATGATGGTCCGGCCATTGCTACGTGTTGCTACTCGGTAAAATTGAAACTAAACTTGTCTATATGAATGAGCGAATACTAATGACTGATTATTATAATGTAAGACAATGGATGAAACATGAAAATATGTGAAGCATCAACTGCAGTATTTGGTCTTCATACCATAGCAAAATTGTCTGAATATCAAAAAGAAAGGTGCATTGGATGTAGTTTACTATGAGTGTTTTGGCCTACAAATTCTTTCAATATACCAGATGTAGACACAACATAGAAAAAAAGTCAAATTTACTATTTTTCAAAATAACATTGATATTTATTGCTATTGCATTACCATGTCTTAATTAAATATATCATGGTGTTAATTATTTAGTTTGGGATCTGCTACTGATGGATATCTCTGGATTACAACAGATCAATAAGTCCTATATGCTCCCATCATGCGCATACATAGGACAGAGCCCTGTTTCTAGGTCTAGTTCAGTTCAGCTCAATCATACCATACATGTGCTTAGTGATATTCATCAATTCAAGAAAACTTTCATTACAATAGTTTTATGAAAAGTACTCTGAGGATGCACTCAGAGTGTTGTACTATGTGTACTAAGATGGCCAAAATAATTACTGCGATGTTGGCATCAAGACACTATAGCAGTCTGCAGTGAAGCCAAAGTGTTTACATTGAACACAAAGCGTATAGGCTTATGCAAAAGATAGTGAAAGGAAAGATGGATCACTTCAGCAATAAAACTCTCTTTCCCCACTCGCCTATAATGGCGGCTGATAGCTATTCGCGACTGTAATATTGTGGTGAAACAGCCTCCGTGGTAATGGCACCTAGGCCAGCCACACTAACAATATCATTAGCTGACAATTTACCTTATGCATATACTGTTATTCACATATCCATGCATTGTCTACCTATTATTATCTATGCATTCAATATCCTATTATCCACTGCGTGTCTCATATACATGAGTGTCTGTATTAGCAATCAAGTCTTGGAATTACTCTCTATTGCAACTTGGTTTTTCCCACATTTATACTTATCTAGTAATTGTCTATCCTTACTTGATTGCATATTGTTAGAGTCTTTTTGCCACTTTATACTGTAACTACGTGGCTGACCTTATGGATTTAGCTCATATTTACACACGGCATGTTTTTTTACCTATTGTAAGCACTTTTTGTGCCATGGCCGACCTTTTCATATGGCCAGGTCGGGCGGAACCAGACATATTGTTGCGTAAGTTCCGGAGCCGACCCCCTGTCGGCCGCCCGATACCATGTCGTACCATTTTTACTGGAAGTTTGATATGTATATAAGGCAGAGCATTTTCTATTGTGAATCAGTTGTTGATTGCGCTTGAATAAAGCAACATCTCCTAACTCAACCTACAGAGGCTTACTCTTTAGGCGGGTAACTCCACCTGAGAATCCTTTGGATTCAGTACGGCTCGAGTTCACCTCATCCTAGGCTAAGCATATCTCTATCCACCCCTTAGGCTTAGGCCGATCCCGGGTTCTAAATGAACCTAGCGTCGGACTTAGGTTCGCAAGGTTAGATCTTCTTCACTACACTCCCTTGGAGTATAAACTCTACAGATCACTCCCTCGGAGTATAAACTCTACTAGACCTACGTCGGTCCTGAGCTCCAATGAGTCTCGGCATCGGCCTACGTCTAAGATAATCTACAATCTACACTAGTAAGAGCACCTATAACTGTTCACTCTTTTATGTAATGAGCAGAAGGTACACTTGGTCGGCCTCTACCACCTTCCAAGCCCTTCACATACGTGTAGCTCTCGGCTCTCGTATGATCATCTAACTCAAAAGCATTACAATATGCCTATCCGGAATTTAGAAGAAGGCTGGCAGAAAAGTGAATTGCAGAACAATGGGACAGGTTACTATCATCAAGTGAATCATCTACTCTTTGCTTATGCAGCTGTATATATCAAAAGGGTGCATGCTTAACAGCAATTTAAATACCACACAGGATAATTTCCAAACAAAATTAGTACGCCACATGGTAAACTAGGATAATTTCTCATAAAATATTATGAAGATACTAAACAATCTAAATACTTTTATATGGCCTCATAACTTTCACATTGATTCTACATGTAGCTTACAGCTCAGTTAGAAAAAGTTGAGCATTTTATTTTCTATTAAGAAACACAATTAATTTAGTATGGCAGGGCCATCATTCCTCGCAGGTGCCACAACTCAGTTATTAAATGCATTAGCTGGCCAAACTTTTGCCATTAGAGCATCCCATGAAGTTGGGTATGGCAGAGATTCCAACACCAATTTTGATATCATTGGAACAACAAATCAATGTCGCACTCTTGGAACTATACTAGTAGCGGAGACAGTTTACCAAACAAAATTGGTACTGAGGGATACAACAGGAAATGCTATAGGAAATGGTAATGGTAAGATCAATGTCATCGATAGACCATTCATCTTCTCAGTTTCCATCAATGGCTGTCAGGTGACAGCACAGGTTGAACGTAGATCTGTTAAATTTATCGCAAATCCGTATCCGTGCAATCTTGATTATTTTATAAGATGCCCTGCAACTTCAGACGGTCTAAGTACTACAGTACTGTCAGCATCTACCCCCTCTGGTAGTTGCTTATACGCAACACTTCATCGAAGAGAGTCAGCCATTATTGTTGAACTTTCTAAAAACTGTCCATTGCCTGCAATATGTAGCATCTTGATCGCTGCTTTGAGGGAGTACTATTGCAGCCACAAGATGCATATAACTCCACTACCCAATGCAATACACCCGCCTCTAACAGTTGAGCAAGTTCTGCGCCGCATCAAGTTTGTAAGGATACGTTCGGCATGCCGGGACACACTAACCAGAAACTGTCATGGAGCTAATGCCTTCGGCCAGTTTTATTTTGATTTGTTCGAAGATAGAAACGGAAGATCAGTGTTAGTGGCAGAAGTCAATCGTGAAGAAGTTAATTTCTGCAATTCTATTGGTGAGAGACTGTTTTACAGCAGAAGGAATGATGGAACACCTGATGCTACAGTCTATTTACAAGACGGTGAAGCATTGGGAAAATTCAAGTTGGGTAAAACCTTAGACTCGACTGCTACTCTGGTTGGCCTATCAATGCCTTATTTTAAAATAGAAACTAGAAATTTGTCCGGGTATGGTTGTCGTAAAGACCAAATTACAAGGAACAAGAGGTATAATTTAGATATAGTTGCTGCCATAGCAGAACCAAGAGTTGTGGCTCAACTGAAGCTAGAAGACTTTACGGTGAAAGTTACAATTACGGATCAGCAACCATGCTCAAAATCAAAGATTCTACTATTGGCATACTGCACCCATGTAGCCCTGTTCTATTATAGACTCCCAGAACAAATAGTGGTTCATGCTCCATACACCTATGGTAAAAAATAGAAACATCTGCACTAGATCGCATCCATGGTTTGTTTCTATAACTAAATCTCCGAAACAATACAGTGTTTTTTGATTATGTCTGCCCCAGCGTGTTTCTAAATAAAAATCAACTGTGTGAAAATTTAAATTTTGATAGCATTGTCATCACAATTTGAAATATTTGCTAGAGTAGCTACTGCTGCTGCTCACTAGTATGTAATTACTAATGAAGTCCCTCCAGAACACTACAACATAATAGTTAGTCAACAAGTGTCAGTTTCTTCGGCCTCACGGAGAGAAATGTGAGAAAATACATGTCAATGACTAGGCATCTCTTCAGTATAAGGCACATTGTAAAGGCAATCACCAATCTGTGATTAAAGATAACAATATTTAGTAATTCATATAATTATACAACATGTAGGTTGCTACTATAACTATTTGTAACATCTAATAGATTTATTATACATGTACATGCACATGACGTATATAACTACCATGTACTGTATATATTATACAGCATAATGTACATTGTACATAATTATGATAGGCTCACTGCTGCGCATTTTTGTTTGAAAAACAAACTCTAGACCAGGGGTTCCCAACCTTTTTTTGCCTAAGTACCCCTTAGCAGTCTTGTAGCAAACAGCGTACCCCTTTGTAAAATTGTGTTTAATTAAAGATGTCTTTGGTTTAATTTGATTAATATTGTACGCGTGCATTATCAAAATATGTCACTGAAACAAGTAAACAAATGGAGTATGGTATAAAATTTGTATTTATCAATTCTTCTTTTTCTGGCTTTTCCCACCAAGTGGGGTTGCCAGTGCGGATCAGTTTCCTCCATTTAACCTTGTCTGTTGGTCATGTGCGTCTTCTTCTACCAGTCCTGCTGTTGCCATATCATCTTTCAAACAGTCTTTCCATCTTCTTTTGGGCCGTCCTCTCATGCTTTCCTACCTCCAGTTGTCTTATTCTTTTTCCCACATACCCTCATCTCTTCTCAACATGTGCCCCAGCCACCTCAATCTTGCCTCCCTCATTTCACCCCTTAGCTCACCAACTTTCACTCATTTCCTGATATTCTCATTTCTTGTTCAACCATCTCAGCATTCTCATCTCCGCCACTTGTAATTTCTCCTCTTGTGCTTTTGTCACCGCCACTGTCTCCATTCCATATAGCATTGCTGGCCTCGCCATAATCAGATACAGTTTTCCTATGACTCGGTCTAGCACCTTCCTATCACACATTAACCCTGTAATCTTCTTCCATGCACTCCAACCTGCCCGAGTTCTCTTCACGACCTCCTTGTGAGATCCCCCATCAGCTTGTACAGTCGACCCCAAGTATTTGAACTCCTCAACTTGCTTTACCTCTTCTCCCTACAGCTTAAACTTTGTTTCTTTCTCCTCGCGTTTTATGGCTTTCACACTGGTTTAGGTCAACTTCATTTGCATCAGTGAGCCATTTGATGTTCAGTTCAGTAATAGATGATGATAATTCATAATTAATAGTCTGTAACTGAAAATCACTGAAAAAAATGTAATTATTTGATAACTTGTTTTGTACACCCTAGATTTCTAAAATGTACCCCAGGTTGGGAACCCCTGCTCTAGACTAACTGGGAACCTCTCCATCATGATAAACTTCCACCAAGGAATTCATCGTATTAATGGCAAAGGGGTATATTTATACCCCTTTGATTAATGGTGGCCTGTGATCTGTATGTAAGAGACTAAGAACTTACAACTCCCCATATTATACATGATTGTATAATATATTTATGTAGAATGCAGTAGCTGCCCATATTATTTCCAACTCTCTACTTGACCAAAATGTTATAAGATGCAGGCTATATACATGTGTGTTCATTCAGATGAGCAGAGATTTAGGTGTTCACTATATATTTGTATAATATACCTGAACTTGCAGCGGAAACAAATTGCATTAATACTGTATAATATATTAGTTGTTTATTACTAAAATCAGCACCAAAATCCTCAGGGAAAAGAAGGGAACTCATAAAAATCAAAAGTATAATAATAAAACAGCAGAATTATTATTTAGCAATAGGTCTAGTAAAGCAATTTTCATTGTCCAAGCACCCAAAAATAGAATATTTTGGCAAAAAATGTATATAACGTGACATAATATGATTTCCTTTAAAGCAGAGAAAAATACACACCAAAAAAGTTTGAGCAAATAAAAACTGATAGAGAAAGTAGATTACATTAAATACTCAACAGGAAACACCATTGTGAACTAATGAATAGAGTGGAATGCTATCAGGCCCAAGAATAGGGAATTACTTACAAAATATAAATATAATATAAAAACAATCTGCACAAGATTACATGATTTGCAACAGGTTCTCCTCTCCATTATAATAACTAGCAGAACTTGAAAGAGTTTTGACAGCTAGTAAAATTTCTTGAAGTTTTATAACAGTAGTTCTGTTTAATTTAGTACAGCCTACATCACTGCAGGTCAGGATACACATAGTTGTACCACATACATGCAGGTAAAAGTGTGTATATCATGCACTTGTGGCTAGAAATAATATTACCTAATTAATGCTTAAAAGTGAAGGAAACCCAAAGGCTGCCCTCTCTTTTATGATTGGGAAATACAATTGAAAACATTTATGCTAGTGAACAGGAAAGAATACAAACCAATAATAAACGTTAGGCAGTTCCTGATGTGACAACAGAATGTCATGGAAATGAGAGCAGCATGGAAGTCTGGGTAACTATTAGCGCAGACATTGAGCTACATATTCATATTGCTGTTGCATATAATGTTGAAAATTCAGGCTATCGTAGGAAGTTTGCAGCTAGTCTTTGCCTCAGCTCCGCTACTGAGACTTGACCGTTCTGTGTTTCATTAGAGTCACTTGCACTTGCTGCAGATACTTGGGAATCCTGACGTTGCTTGAAAACAGGCTTTGCAGACACTGCGGGTTTATAAGGTGCTGGCTTATTAGTAGTAGCACCCTGTGCTGTAGACTGAGAACTAATAGGGCCAGTACGGGGCCGTACATGAGGAGTCTCGCCACGCAACACGTGAGTAGGATTGGTTTGGTGGGAGAATTTGGAATTAACTTTAGGGCTGGCTCCAGGCGGTTTCTGTGGTCGCGCAGGAGGTCGGGGCTTAGCCTTTGAGCTATCAGCAGGAGATTGGGACCTAGCCTTAGTGCTCTCAGTCAGTGGTTTAACACTGTCGGGGGCATGTGATGTCGTAACTAGCTGTAGGTATGAGGAAGGGGCCCAACCTTTGGTGCCACCTGTTTGTACATACCACCACCCAGAGTCATCTTTAGTCAACACCTGTAAGATTAGACGGCAGTGTTTGTGCAGACTCGACTCAAATATTATAACATACCAGCTGTAACCCAACTAAGATGATGGCTGTCTGATTTTTTCAATGCTCCCTAATTATTCACTAATAGTGAGCAAACATTTTGGTAGAGTTATCTCAGTCAAGTTAGACGAGGTTACTAAAACAACTATACACACAGATGTCTTCACCTCATCTCCTTTACTTGCAACATTAGTGAAAATACTTGAACTAATAAGCAGCTGCTATAACGGCTTAACTAAATTTGAGCAAAATCAATAAATAAACCAGATCGATAAGTATAATATGTATATTGAAAGATGCCTTCTCTCAAGGCACAAAACCTACAACATGAAGAACAGCAATGGCGGACGGCAATGAATCAGTCATGTGACCAATCGATAGGAGATAATTCAGTATATCAGACTTCTGAGACGTACTACGTAGTTTCATGATGAGTGTGCAAAAAGCAGTTGAACTGGACCTGGTAGTTAGGTCATCAGTGGAGATATAATCCCCTAAATTGAATGGTTGGAGCTTCCACACCATGCTTATTGTATTATTATAAATATTAGTGTAGATCTGTATCAACGTACCTGCATAGAAGCTCCTTCCTGTAGATCTATCCCATCATACATTGTATTGGTAAAGTCGGCAATAGCCACATATTCTGTTCGTGCTGGTGTTCTTGATGGCCGTGTTGGAGGCCTCGGCTGTAACAGATAAGAGGAATGTAAAGGAACCACTATTACCATTCAGTAGACGAGAATAACACGCTATACACACCATATATTAGCCCATCTAATATTTCAGGGGGACTTGAGCTAGAGGAGTGATGGTACGCTGCACATGGCACACTACCTGTATAGGTACAGTAATAAAGGGAGCAATGTAGTGGCAAGTTAATATAGCTTGCTCACAGTATTGTATAATTTACCGGCTTAGGTTTGCTTTGATCCCTTCTAGGTGGGGCATAGTGACTTAGTTCTGTGAGACGAGAAAATGGACGAGCAGGTGCTGAGGCTACATCTGATCTTACAGACTGCTGATGAGCCATCGCCAGTAGTTCCTTGGCCTTGAGAGTGTTGGCTTTACGCAGGTAAGCAGCTGGAAACAGACCCTCCTTACCACCATACCTGCCAGAATATAGGAATAATTGTTGGGCGATGTTACAGCTTGCAGATAGCACATTGGCAAGGTCTATTGACCACTTGATTGAAGACTGGAAGTAATTGCATACTGTGAAACAAGGGTGATACATATTACAAAAACAAATCCTTTAACATGGTGCATATAAAAAGAAAGAAGTTTTAAAACAAGATATTAATTCCTGCTGTTTTAGCAAAATAAATAGACAGCACACCATTTACCAAAATAGTCCGAGTAGAAGTTGATTATCTTCACCTGCATTTCCACCATCCATCAATGTTTGTGGTGATGACCTCCACCACACAGGCCCGAGCTACACTCAGCTCATCTCCCTCGGCCGCTACATAGTCTGAGGTAGTGACATACTTCACTGGCTCCGCAGGTAGAACGGAGAACTCATCTTCCTCACTTGATTCTCCACCTGCGGCCGAGTAGACCGGGTCTAAATAACTAGCAGGTACCCAACCCTGAGAGTCGCCATCTTGGACCTGAGCCAACCACCACCCTGCAACACACCAGTTCAGAATAGCATATAGAGTTGATTACACCAGTTTAGCAGTTCTGTTGATGCATTTTAATGATTATATCATCAGTTGAAACTATAAAGTTATGACTCCACCTCAGCGTAATCAGAGAGTTACAACTTTGCTACCAAATCTACAATGAATCTTAAGAAGGACTAAATCTCATTTAACTTTTGAATATCTAACTAGAGCGATTGGGTAATATTTCCTATAGGAGGATATAGCCTATGTGTAATATATCCTGAATCAAAACCAACCTACAACATAACACTAGATTAATTATTATATGCAGTATATTACCCTCAGACTAGCAAAGTACATGTATAGGAACATGTGTTTTTTTTGTTTTTTGTTACTGTCGAACCACTTGGCCATCCTATTTAACAGACCTCAGAAGTTCGAAACTTGTATGAGCAACAGGAGCTGGGCTCTAAGTGGAAGAGCTCACCTTCCACAACAGGAGTGCATGGTCAGTGACCACTACATCAACCTGCCACCCCAGTGTGGTCACAATACCCCACCAGAATCTGGCTTCTCTTTGCAAATCAGGGCAAAGGTGGATCTGTAACGTGCGTGTTTTTGATGTAGACACTACACGGGACCTCCTGTATTATTTATACGCCCTGATCCGAACAGGCGCAGCTAGGGTGAAAGGCTTGCCGAAGGCCTTTGCCAGAAATGACACAGCTGGGGGCTTGAACTCACAACCTCTCGGTTTGTGTGTATGTATGCCACCAACTGTGCCATCCTGACACCCTAAAGCCCGTCGTCGTAGTTTTACTCACCAGTGTGCTTTTTCTCTATTATATAGAGTATAGTACCAGCTGCTACACTCAGCTCTCCATTCTGTGCCTTAGTATAGTCATCTATTACGACGTACTGAGGATAAGCTATGGGACCTGTAATCTCATGCCCCTTCAGAGAGAGTTGATTTTTCCTGTAGGAAAGCAAGCGATGTTGTACTGTATTTCATTAAGTCATACTAAAGTCTTCAAATTACCTTCCATAAACACACACGTAGGAGTAACTTGAAACGACCTGAAACTACTGGGCTAGTTACTACTCAGGGTGTATCAACGCATGTATGCACATACCTCTTGCTACTCCTATGGTCTATAAGTGATGCCAAGTCACTTTCTTTTGACTCAAAGAACTTGAGGACAACATCAGAAGACACAACTCTTGGTAATGTAATCAGCGTCTACAGTAAATACAAGCTTGGTATTATTATTAGTGTTACATTAGCCCAGTGAAAACTCGGCTATACTAATGATTTATTAGATGGATCTGCATAATGTTCTCGTTGTCTCATTACACATAATTACTTTTTTGAAGTCGTTTGGAAATGAGTTACAAAGGAATTGGGAGTTATCTATTCTTAATTATTGATAGCTGAGAAAGAGAACAACTCCAAAAATATCTCAAAATACGTTATACTAGGTATTAAAATAATACATTGCATGTGCATTGCAGATCTGCATGTCTATGTCAACTGTAATAGATCATTGGGCATGGGAAATTTAACATTTTAAAGTATTAATATGACACGTAAAAATGCAACGCACAAAAATATTGAAATGAAATGTGTCACACAGTAGATAGTACATGGGGTAACCTACATGTACATATCTCACAACCTTCAGAGGTAACACGACTCTAATACACAGTAAAACCTGAGCAGTAAGTTTCTAGAAAAAAAATTCCCACAAGGCGAGACTTGTCTAGAAATATCTGAGCACTGCTTCATATTATGCAATAGAAGTACATTATCACTAGCACTAAGTACTTACACTTAGCACTCATACTTTCTATGGAGTTTAAGGAAGACCCACATTCATCCTTTAGATAAACTATAGGCCCACATGTACAACATGTACATGTATAACCATTCGTATAAAGGAGTTGAGCTTCAATAGTTAAATTATTTTAACTTACGTGACTTTACATCACATACACACATTATAGACTGTAAACCACATAGGTACATTACGGGCATGTAAAGAGAATAGATAATAAACATGCACCTTTAGGTATGTATCAAACTTGTTTCGTCGTTTCTCTGCAGTTTTTTCGCTTAAATTGCCCATCAGCTTCTTACCTGTGAATAATAAGTAATTTAACTGGAATAAATATAAACATACCTGCAGGACTACACTAGGGCTAGACTAGGGCTACAAACTCGCTATTATTAATTACTGATGATTTATTGTTAGAAGTTACAGTTAAGGTAAGTTTCCACTCAGTAGTAGGTGATGAGGAGTAACTATGCGCTAGGGGATACTCTGCAGCTACTGCTAACTGGAAACCAACATTAACACTGCCAAGAGTGTCATGAGAATCACATAAACTACTTTATCTGCACCAACCATTGTATACACATGCAACTGTGATGTAGGTAGCATGTAGCAACACCTATACCGAACATTCTACTCTCCTACATAGTTTACAGCTGGGCTACACACACACAACATGTCACCCTACACTATCTTGGCTAGTAAACTGGAGACCAATATGTCAAGCATGGACATCAGCCTAGTACCACTTATAAATATACATGTAGACGAGTGTATCAATTACCATCTAATAGTACTTTTATCTACATGAACATGTATAGGTCTGTATCAACTATACCTGGGAGGAATGGAATGGTTCTCTTGGAAGGGTCGTATGTACCAGCTTCATATTCAAATGTCTCAAGCAGTGTGCACTGTAAACATGCAGTTGCCAGTCAATAAAGTTGACTAACATATTATGTCTATGTAACATGTGGACTTCATAACAGTGCAAACCAATTATTTTTGTAAACTTGGTCATAGTTTCCACTTGCTATTTCAATGGCCGCCACAGTGGAGTAGCCTCCTTTATATTTCTGATTAAAATAAAAATATGACAAGCAACAACATGCTTTCCTGCATGTTCCCATTGCTTGCCATTGGTTCTCACTGCATCCCATTGTTTACCATGCCTCGTAACGACAGAGCTAACCATGTATTCCAGTATTCCAGATTCAAACTACTTGCTTACCTGGAGATTGAAGAACTGTGAGTATCTTCTATAGACCACTGCAGACTGGCCGTTAGACCACTTCACATGTATTTCATATGCCTATCAACAAGTAATTAATATCAGCTAGATATACTGAGTTCCCGCAGGGCCTGGTGCATTAATCAGTCAAATGGCAGTATGTAGGCTAATAATTTCAAATAAATATCACTTTATGAAAGTGAAAGACTAAATCAGTAGAAAAACATACAGTCATGAAACAAGCTCTGTGCCAATCAGTTTACTACAAAAAAGTAAGTCATAAAATACCAGTCTAAGTGAGACTTAACAGGTTGACTTCTAACGCTTACTCTGCCGTAATCCAATATTCTGCTTATGCTCTGAGAATAACAACTATCATAAAAATAGTAGGCTATAACATGGTCAAGTAATTAAAAGCAATTGCTGCACACATAATAATTATCACTTACATAATGCTTAGATGGAGAAGTCCTGAGATGAAAACAGGTACATGAGACACTTTTAACAGTCCTCTTACTATCACTAGACATGACAACGATTCACCACCTGTACACTGTGCTAAAACAAGTAACACAACACATAAACACAAAGATACCCCTACCAGCACACAGGTTCAATTTTGCATCAGCTATGAAAACCTGCTTTACTATCTAAACAATATGCCAGTTGAACAGTTCTGTCATCCTTGGCCAAATATCAATGCTTTCGTGATTAAAACCTCATTCATTAAATCTCCCAGCAATGATCACACTCAGCAACTGAAATAGATTTTAGCGATTAAGTTGATTGGCAGGAAAACCAGTAAAACCAAGCTGATATCCTCTATTATTCAAGCAAATCGATAACAGCACTGGTGGTTGGTCATTTTCAGCAACACCAAACATGCATCATTATTATACCAACACTGTTCAGTCTTACTTAGAAAAGAACATAACTGCTACCCACAGGTAAGCAATATGAATATCACATGTGAAAACATCACATGCTGAGCAATCTTATGCCAATGTGTCTATACTTGTGCTATACTTAGGCCTACTATAATCCTGGCGATCTTGGAATTAGGTGCACAAGTAGAGAGATTTGAGATGATCTTTCTGTTTTTGCAAAACTAAACTGAACCAGGATAAGAAGCCCCATTCTCTATCTTTTATTGGTTGACTACCCTTACTCCAAATCCCATCTAAAATCAAGCAACTATGGCTATTCAAATTTCTCCGCTACTTCTTATTAGTATTAATTTTTGTTTCACATGTATAATAATAATAAAATTTATTCACTTATTTTTATTTTATAGTAATTATATTATTTAATTTTATTAATTTTTATTTAATAGATATAGTTTACTTATAGCTAATGGTTTTAATGCTGTGGTCTGGTTAAATTATTAAGTATTACTCCTTGAAATTATCATAATGATAATCATATCATACATAAACCTAATCAATGGAATGTGAATGTGACTCACTCGTTCGTTACTTTCACTTTTAGTTTTTTAAGTAACTTTCACTTTTAGTTTTTTAAGTAACAAAGGAACACGTAGAGTCTGTCAGTCACACCAAAATGTTTTTTGTTATTGCATCATTGTGACTGTTATTCTGAGTCAAAATTCAAAATGATATACAATATACATGTACATGACTGTATATCATCACAACATCATACATGACAATCATTTTGTTCCGAGCTACTAGTAAATCAACTCCTTTATGTTGATATCTTACGTAGATTTGCTTTGCTTATACCAATTCTATCTCCGTGAGAGGTTAATGGAATAAATAGCTCGAATGGAACCGCGAGCTTTACATTAGTGTTAATTCCACAGAGGTTAATGATTAATCCAACGGGTTAATACGGGTCATTTTGAAACTAGCCCAAATACTTTTTCAAACTAACCCGAACACCTCATACGCTAAAATTGAGATAATCAGGCTATGTAGATAGATACGATCATGTTGCTAGGAATGAAGCAAACATTTTGTGAAACCAACAAATGAAAGTTAAATTATTAGAATTAGTTATTGATTAATAATTATATCCTTTAAAACAGGCCAAAATTTATAAAACGCTATTGCTTATCTAAAATTCATTTTCTTTTAGTAAAAAAGAAAATTTATAATTATCACCTCCTTGATAAGTATCACTTAACACATAAATCATAATTAAAAGCAAAGGGTAAAACCCCTAGATTGGATGGGATGACAAAGCAGATTCTGTCTCTAGATTCCAAGGTAGTTGCCTCTATTTTGACTGATATATTTGATATGATAATCAGAGTATACTGGCACCCTACTAAGGATTGGAAATCAGTAAACGTATTTCCAATTATTAAAAGCGGAAAAAGAAATCAATGTTCAATCGTATTGTAATGTTCTGCTGTGTAGAGTTACGTACGAGTGCCTGTTGATATCATGTTATTCAGAAATATTATTTGGTTCATGTCAAGTTGACTTATTATCACAAAATATTATATTGGAGCTTTTCAGATAATTATAGCTACATGTAGCTTTTTCTGACCATCCTGTACTATGCTAAGGTTATGTGCTATAAGACAGTACTTGGCTGAATACAGGCAATAGCACATCTCAGACCATACTCATATTACTACACAACGAAACATAAACAGTGCCGATGTAGGCACGGCTACGGGAAGTGCTTGGAAGTTGGTAGTGGACGACCAAGGTAGCTTCCACACATTACATAAAGAGTGAACAGTTAGTTAAGCTCTATGATTGTTGATAAAGACGTAGGCCAAGGCTGAGACTCATGGAAGAGTTCAGGGTCGACGTAGGTCTGTGGGTTTATACTTCAAAGGAGTGTAGAAAAAGATAATGTTGATCTAAGGGCTTAGACCCGACGCTAGATTCATAAGGAATCCGGGATCGGCTAAAGTCCGATGATGTAGAATTCACAAGGAGTGTAGAAAGAGTGCTTAAACGAGTGTGAGGACGAGCTCGGCCGCTTAGGTCTAAGAAGACCTGTGGGTGGAGCTGCCTGCCTGCAAGAGTAAGACTCTAGGTTGAGTTAGGAGATGTTGCTTTATTAGAGCGCAATCAACAACTGATTTGATACAAGAAATGTGCTGGCTTTTATACATAAAGTACTTCCGGAAAAAGGTACGATAAGGTATCGGGCTGGTACGATAAGGTATCGGGCCGGAACTTATGCAACAACATGGCAAAGTTATATCTACACGTAGATAGAACATTGGTTTCATACCTCTGACTTACCTGATTTACACCAGCATTGATTTTGTAGGTCACTCTCTTACAGAACACAATTACATGTATTAATTAGTCATTGTGGTAGAAGACATCTCGGCAGCACTTGGGAAGAGTCAAGAAGTTTACTCAGCGATATTGAACTTGAGTAAGTCTTCTGATTTAGTGCAGCATTGTAATCACATTATTGAACTGATGAGCATAAACGTTGATACCAGTGTTCAAAGTGTGGTTATACGGGAGTATACCCACCTCAATTTTTGTGGGTCCATGCCCAGCAGGTGTGTACCCTAATGTTAATGACTAGTTTTCCCCATAAAGTCACTGCTGATCTGATAGTGTAATGGTAGTGTGCTCAAATATCATTCATAGGGACACGGGTTGGAACCCCACCAAAGCACAATTTTTTCCCTTTAATAACTCACTAATTTGTTAGCTACTATAAGATTAAGTGGATAGCTATATAATACTAATCTGTAAGATAGGGTTACTACATGTGTAATTCTATATTCTTAGGAATGCCATAAGATTGCTAGCGCGGTGTACCCACCACATTTGTTCCACTTCTAACACTGATTGATACTGTTAATTGTATACTAATGCTAAAAAGTCCACCTTATGTGCTGAACTGCTCATTCATAAATGTTTGGTCATCACTGTTGTAATGTTATCTAGTTTGGTGAGTAACTTATGGATCTCTTTCATGAGATTGAGGCTGTTCTAACTACTGGTGATGCTACAACCATCAAGAGCTTCTTTGCTAAGCCAAATGTCAAGGAATTCTATTCTAAACTAAAGAATGGAGAGTCAACAGACCTGTTGGTGAGTTCCAGTTTTCTATACTAGACATCTGGGAATCAGTGGTTTAGCTATATGCTAATGCTTTATCGTTTGTAAGGTTTTCGCAGTAGATCAAAGTATCTACAGTTGAGGGGTATTGCACTTTTCTCCTGCTATGATCAGCCATTCATGTATTTATATATAGTGAAGACCTGTTGGTGATTGTTACTTTACATCTTTGTTTGACAATTAAATGTACACCAGGTTCTGATCTTTGCATGCTTATCTCTCAACAATTAAGTGTAAAAAGTCCTACTTTGTGATTTTGTTCCCTATCACTCTTCATATTTGCGATGTATATCCAAGTTATACGATACATACAAGCACCCTACAGATATCTACCAGGTCACTTTTTGTAGGACAACATAGAGCTCTTCCTCAGCATATGTAAAACAGTCTCAGGAAGAACTGAAGAGATCAAATCAGATCTTGAATTATTTCTGGCAATTGAGGATTTTACTGATGGGTTTGAAAAACCATACACGTGAGTAGTTAGCCAGTATATGTATATACTTAGGTTTCTAACTATTTCAGCATGTTTGTTTTGTTGCATGTAATGTGTTAGATATGTAGCGCTACAAACAGCTAAGTATACGTACATTGTATGTATAAGAGTTTATAACATGGCTGTAGTAATACGCATACATGCATACATAACATACGCCTTCTTCCTTGTATAGCTGATAGTCTTGAGTTTACAACACCTCACTAGAGTTAGGGAAAGTGACTCGATAGTGGCCATGGGATTGCACTAACATGTACATAGCTTGTATCCTTATGCATTCATCATGGTGCACTAATAGATCAAACATCTATCTCTCTTAGTACTTTGCTGGAAGGCTGCGATGACCTCTCTGAAGAAACTGTGCTGTGGGAGAGTGTGGTCTCACTCTACAAGATGGCACTAGACACTGGATGTCCATGTATTCTAGGTTCATATCATTGGATCCTGCACTCTGAAGAGAAAATGCTGTGGAAGGTATGATGTTAGTCTACTTTTGTATCACTTGTTATCTGTTGTCAACCAACACTGAGCTTTAGTGGTCACAATAAGTTCGAGTTGGCATCCAAACAGAATTTAAAATAATACAATGTATATCACATTGGTATCGCTGCAGCGTATGTGTGCAGTTGGTCTACTAAGAAATCTGGTTTTTAGTAAAATTGTTACAAGTTTTAATATGTCATTCAGCAAACTAAGTAACAACAACAATATTTTATTTCCATGGTGACAATTGGGTCAGTGACTTGTTGATTCCAGGAGCTGGACATAGATACTCAAGTAGAGATATATAAGCTATTAATAACTGTTCTACCCAGAGTTGTTGGGAAAATTCCCAAAGTTACAGCCCGGAACCGACCTGATCAGCAGTACAACAGTCTCATCTATGATTCTTACTTTCAAATTGCTGATTTACTACCAAAGAGAATTGACCACAGAATACAGCCTCTATTAATTGAAGTTATTGGTAAGTATATACAGTGTACATGTGTGGGACAGTTGTATATACATGTGCATATAAGTGCCCTGTATTTTTCCCGCTATACAATTCTGTGTTTGTATTTCCTTGATGTTTAAGAGTTATGAAGCAGCAAAGAGAAGATGTGGCATTCAGCATGACATTATGTGATTTAGTGGATATCTAAAGCCTCCTGATCTTATCACTGAGATTGCTCGCTATATTCAACTGCTGATATAGTCTTGCCAATCGCTGTTTTGACTGATAGTTTTAAGCTGCGTAATTAGAGAGTACCTCAATTAATTCTTTCTATATTGGTCTGTAGTGGTGAGTTTGAATAATATGAATGTTTGTTCACATTGATCTCATTCCCTGTAATTAATGTCTCATCTTGTAGAGTATGTAGCTGACAAACTGTGTGAACCTACCAAGAAGCGTGATGAGTCGAGTCCTTACTATCTAATCTTCATTCACTCAGTTGCCTGTCTATGCTTCCAGGTACGTGTAATCTGTAGATTGAAAGTCTTAACATAAGGGGCTTAATATTATATGTTGTTACGTTTTCGATGTTTGGTTTTAGTAATGTGCTGCACTGAAAAATAGTACTCAAAGGATTTAATATGAAGTCATATGATTTTCAATGTTGTGCATTGAAATACTTTGTGTACTATTAGACGAGAAAGTCTATTATTCGTCCTCAAGTATTATACTTATTTATTACATATTTGTTTCCTAAACATCAGTGACTTGTCATTGGACTTGCTCTAAATTAAGATATAATTTGGTCTTCATTTTTACACTGGCTGTTGAAATGATATACATATGTAACATATTGTGGCACGACAATTATTTACCTTTCAACATTCAAGAAACCACCAAAGATTCCTGAAGGAAGTCGACAGCTGGGATGTAATTTCCTCCAAGGTCTCAAATTAGAGTCTGTTTATATGGTTTCTTAGTGTTATTCTAATCTACATGTACTAGCTATACAAGGTATCTTATACCATATTTTTAGAGAGTTGACTTGTGCGTAACGCTGATGCCAGTTTTTGAGAAGATGAAGAATTGCGGCTTTTCAAACGACGACCCTCTTACAGCTCTCACCAATAACTGTCTGAGGATGGCCATAGAGAAACAGGGAGATGACGTTAGTCCCATCTCCATTCAGAATCATATTGATGTGTTCCTCAAGGAAGGGTTTGATGACCCGACACAAGTAACTCCAGGTATTTGTCAAGTAACCCCAGGTATTTTTCAAGTAACACCAGGTATTTGTTAAGTAACACCAGGTGCTCGTTAAGTAGCACCAGGTATTTGTTAAGTAACACGATGCATTTGTTAAGTTGATCTAAGTATTACCACATTTTGCTGATTGGTGACTTGAGTTGCTTCTTTCAAGTATTACCTACCTCACATTAGGTGATACTCAAGTCACCAAGTCACATTCGGTATTGCTTTAGTCCCTTCAGGCTCTCATTATTATAAATGAAAGCAAGTAGCCTGCCATCTTACATGCACATGTGCATTCATAAATACAGAGTTCCATTATAATGGGGATGTATGGTAGCTAGCTGTAGGTTATCTATTGCTGATTGCAGGTCTGATGCTCAAAGTCTACCAGCGGCACCCGGATATTATCCACAGAAACTTGCCCGCTGTTGCCACTAGGTTGCCGGATATGCCTGTGCACCATATTATGAAGATATGTGAGCTGCTCAAGGTTGTATCAGCTCAACAACCACAGGTACTGATCTGATACTTATTATACATGTACACTTATATAGACACAGTCTCTTAACTTGTCTATATACATGCATTTATGCTCTAATGCTCTACATGCCAAACTAATGCTGCCATAGTTTCCATTATAACTTGACTTGAGTTTCGGTTTGATATGATACTAATGCAGAGCTATTTTTATTTTGTAGTAAAGTATTTACTAATATTCTCATTCTCATCTATTGTCTAAATTCAGCTAATGTTATTTATTCTATTTCACATTGTAGATTACATACAATATGATATTATATATCAGGTATACCAGTAATAACAACATTGTCTAGCCCAATACCTCATTCTATCTGTTAAGGGTTGCTACCTGTTTACTCTTACTTATTATGATGTGTACGTGTGACTATGCCTGCATAGTTTTCTCATAAAACTATGTAGGTACATGTACATGTAAATGGCTTGACTAACTCCTTTTTGTATTTCCTCATTCTAACAATGGCTGGAATTATGGTATATACCATTGTACATGTATAATGTAGAATGCATTGGGTAGTGTGCAATAAGCTATTGGGTTTTAAATTATCTCTCAAAATTTAAAGGCACACAGTTGGTAACTACCCATTTCTAGCATTTAGGTTCCATTAAAGATATTCTAAAACACTTTCACATCGGATATTGGTCACTAACAAAACTAATGTGAACATAATAACCTTCAATTTCCTTCACTAAGGAACATGTATATACAAATGTACATTTATGTATTATCTAAAGCTACTGGGCAGAACCCACAGGTAAATAAATGACCTGTCATTGTAATGGTTGTATTACCTGCATGTATGACCTATCATTGATTTCCCACTCGGATTTACTTCCCGCTACAGCTTTACTTTCACACACTTGAAAACAACTAACACTCTTTCTACCAATATATGCAGCTCAATATAATATCTCATCTATGAATACTTACTATAATTGGTATCCAACAGGAATTCAATGATGTCATATTGGAAAGCCTTAGTTCCTGCCTTAGAAAACCTGGCTACCTGTGTCACTATCATATACTAGACGTCCTTGCTAAGATTTGCTTCAGTGGGTGCCACCGAGTAGATATAACAGCCGTGATGCAGTTTGCGGAGAGTAATTCCGCATATATGCCCACTATCTGTGAGATGTTGGGTAGCGTTGGAGCCAACAGCAACTGTACTTCTGTAAGTTAATTATGTAATTACACTGCGTGGGTATTTATGTGCTATTCGTTGATACTTATCGTCAAAACTCTTCTACATCACCAGGTCTTTTGTAGACATATTTATGGTACTTCCCATTTTTGGATGTCCACTAGATATACAGCCGTGTAGAAGTAATTGATTTATATATCTTAGACAAAAGCTGGTGAGATATTGGGATGGCTTCTACCACAATGCATGAACCCTATAATGTCATCTCATAGAGCTTCAATGCTAAAGACTGCTAAAGTTATTGGGATGAAATACAAGAACCAACTGATGCAGTACAAACCTCTCATCACCACCTTGAACTCAGACGTAATGATCAAAGATGTCACCGACTCCATTCTAGACTTCCTGGAAGACAGGAGGTAGGTAGTAAACCTATCACACTGGTAACGTAGTAACACAATCATATAACAAGCGTTTAGATATGAAAATAATAGATTATTAACAGTTCTAGTGGCCTACCTTTGTAGACATTTGAAAGATTTTATAATACATTCATTAATGTGTTAAACTGGAAGTTGAACTCATGTGGTTTTTTAGTCAGGGATAACACCAGTTAGAGCATTTCAATTTAATGTTATAGTGGCCCCTCCTCCTTGCAGATTTGACGCAGGCCCTGTCATTACTGAACTGAGAGAAATATTTGCTCCAGGTGTTCCGAGTAATATTCATGAACAAAATGACCGATCTCAATTGCAGCCTATGATTTAGAATAACTGCCTTTTCTTTGATAATTGCTGATACTGCTGTCTATTACCACACTCAGGGCAATATTACATGGCTATCATTATGACCTATATGCATATAGAGGTCTGCTTATCCCATATTTCAGCTCTTTATAGGTGGGCGTGGCAATATTTCCAGTTTCCTGTTACAGTTTGATGGGTGTGAGCAAGCAAGTCGATAAAAATGCGGCAAAGATTGAGAAAGTAGCCAGTGATTTGGTTGACACAACTAATGATGTGACTACATTAGGTGAAACTTTACTAAAACAGACTGATGATATCAATGTTCTCTCAGCTGAAGTAGAAATACAGAAACAGAATGTGAGAATAGTTAAGGCAGAGCTCGCTGAAGCAATGATAGATATTGAAAGAATAGACAGAAAGGTAAGACTCTGACCAGGAAGACGGCATTAGCTTTCATACTTTTTGTAGAGTTGTATCACCAGAATATATAATATATATAAATAGCAGATATTATTAGATCCATGACGTTTTCAATACCATTCACTTGACTTGAAAAGTTCATTTTCCTATGAAGGATGTACAGTCGTCTCTTAATCTGGCATTCACATTTTTCAATGTTCAAATGCAAAAGTCCCGTCTTCATTAGGAATCATAATATGACTATTTGCTGATTAGTTACAAGTAAAACTAGATGGAAGAATAATTATAATCATGCCTCTCCATATGCACTCTCCCTGTGTGTTGTAGACCGTGGACACAACTCCAACATGGTCACATGATGTAGCCAAGCTGTTAGATCCGGAGTCTCCTGCTGACTGGAAGCTGCTTGCTAAAAGACTGGGATACAGTAATGATGACCTAAGAGCATGGGCTAGTCATGAAAGCCCCTGTATGAGCATGTTAGTTGAGTGGTTTACTACTCATAGTAGTTCTGAGGCTACAAGGGCTGTCTACGTTGTGCTGGTAGATATGGGGAGAGATGATGCGACACAGGTGGTCGGTGATGCAATGCAGAAGGCAGGTGGGTAGATACAGACAGGTGAATAGTTTAATGAAGATTATTAGCTACTCATTGACTCATATTATCTAAAACTGCTGGATCTAATAAAGGCTAGACTGCCACTGATGTTGTCTACGCAGTTCCTCCAGTTTATAGTGTATTATATATAATATACTGCAATATCTTGGTGTGTGTACAGGTGAGCTGGTTCCAACAGATGAACCGTTAGATCTGAAGAATCCACCATCCATATTCATTAGCTATCAGTGGAGTATCCAGGACAAAGCTATCACTCTTAAAAACTACCTCACTGATGCTGGCTTTAGTTGTTGGTTAGACATTGGTAAGAAAGCTTGTCCTAATACACCTACATGTATGCTGTACCTACACCATACATCACTGGTCACTCCGTCACTGGTCACTCCATCACTCTGTCACTCCATCACTCTGTCACTCATATTTAGTTTATTGTTAGCCAAATATGATATTAAAGTGTATTTCTGGCTAGTCTCATGTGTGCAATGTACATGACTGTATCGTAGCATACAATTCACAACTAGTTTACTCTAATAAGAATCTCTATAATTAAATGAATGCATGTATTTCTATGTCTCATCTTCAGGTCAAATGGGTGGAGGTGATAAGCTGTATGAGAAGATAGATGGCGGAATCAGAAGTGCTAAGATAATTCTCAGTTTAGTCACAGAGAAATATGCTCAGTCAGCCATGTGTAACAAAGAGGTAAGTATACACACAGCCAACGACTTGGCTCTTGATTGTAACTGGAAGTTATCCTCTCTTATAATAGTAGTAATTGATGCAATCAACGTAGCTTATGAGTGTCCAAGTTGACAAATTTAAATATTATCTCCTCCGTACTTGAATTTTTTGTCACAATAGAGTTAGGACAGCAATATATAAATAATAACGTTGATATTTTGGTCTACATGTACAATTTTATAATGTGATTTCTATTGATTTTAAAACAAGCATTCCATGCTAAAAAGTCTTCCAGGGCAATTGTCAACATAGTGAACACAGATCAGTTTTTCTAATGTGAAAGTAAGCCCCAAACTGTCAGAATTTGCTGTTTTACTTTCACAACTACTACTAGCATAGTGTACAGTTTCACATTTTAAATGCCAAGACTACAAATGAGTTGAGGTCTCTCCACAGCTTACTGATCAAAATCTTCTGATTGATAGTTCATGTGTCCAACATTTGTATGTTTGGGGGCAGTTGGCAGCTCGCCTGTGTGGGCTGGATGGATGTTGATGGGTTGCTTTCTGTTCCCTCACCGGTTCTGCTGTCGTGGTTGCGGAGTGCTGAATGGGGCTGTCATAACTCTAGTTTCGAACTCTGTGATAAGCTCCTTTGTATTTTTAGTTACTTTTTTAAAAACTTGCTTTTAGAATACAAAAAACAACAATATCAAAGATGTAGCTAAGCAATGGCCTCTGTTTACTGTTATCCATGGTAATGCATTGTAATAGTCTGAGATATATCCTGCAGGTCAGCCTTGCTGTTTCACTTCAAAAGCCAGTCTTTCCACTGCTCATGGAAAAGATGACCTGGCCTCCTGTTGGAAGTATGGGACCTATATTTAGTGAATACTTGTTTGTGAGGTTCTTCCAACGAGAGGCTGAACAAAAAAAAGGAGTATACTGGCCTGAGGCTAAGATGGTGGAGCTGCTTATGCAGATACGGCTAGTCATTGAACCTGATGTGAAGCTTCTAACAAAAGGTTCTGCTCCCTAATATATACTTACATGTACTTACGTGTACTTACGTGTACTTATGTGTACTTATGTGTACTTACGTTCACTTACGTGCACTTACATGTACTTACATGTACTTACATGTACAATGCACTTACATTTACTTACATTTACTTACTTATTGTTGCAATCATCTCAGCTCTCAAGCTGCTGCTGTGTGTGTGTGACTCTATTTCCTTTCTATATCAGCCCTTTTAGCATCAATCCTGAAGCAAAGTTTAGATGGTCGTTCTGACGACAGAACTGATGATGGGTTTAGGATAATTCAGGTGAAGATGCGGGTAAATCCGCAATGTATGTTGTAGCAATGGATGACTGGTGGCTGACCAACACGGGATACAGAGTTACAGGTTCAAAGCAGAGGAAAGGAGACAACTCCAAACAACCTGAAATCTTCATATCCTATCAATGGGGAAAACAAAAGGAGGTAATATCATGCCTGTGCTAGTGCTCCTTTCTGTCTATCCTCTAATCTGGGCTTTAATTCTATTAGAATCAAGATTTTAACAACCACTATTAATATTCTATACACATAATTATTATTATATTTCATGTTTGACTTGAATTTGGATTATAACCAAGTGTTTTACTCCCTTGTGCTGATATACATGTAGATGTGCTGTTACTACATACATGTGTATTTGGAGACGGCTATGGTCATAATGTATAGGCACAAAAACAATATTGTACAGTGTAGTACACAGTCTGCTGTTGCCCTGGCATTGGGTATTTCTGAGAAATCAAAATCAAATCAGAACTCATGTGGTCACCTCCATGAAATCAGATGATTTGACGGAATAAAAAACTACCTTGCCAGTGGATGATCACCTTGACTATGCTGGTCTAACTAGTTTTTAGAGTAGGGTGGGCGTTGTGGGTGGGTTTGGGGCTTTTAGTTTGCCTTGTCTAGTAAGCAATGGATTCTAGTGCAGTGTTGAGGTTCTCTAGTATTGATGCCATGCTTTTTACTTGACTGCAGGTACACAGTCTATACAAGAAACTTACCTCTTTGGGTTTTACTTGCTGGTTAGACATTGAACAGATGGGAGCTGGGAATAGTCTCTTTGACAAGATAGATAGAGGGATAAGGAACTGTAAAGTCGTACTGAGTTGTGTCACTGAGAAATATGCCCTCTCACTCAACTGTAAACGTGAGGTTACGCTGTGCAGCTCTCTGTCTAAACCAATCATACCTCTTTTACTGGAAAGTGCAACATGGCCGCCAGCTGGTCCAATGGGCATGCTATTAGGGCAGTTGCAGTATATAGATTGTAGTCAAGGGAGTGAATTAACAGGAAGTCCCCAGTTTACCGTCTTGCTTGCCGTGTTAATACAACATGGCGTATTCTCAAATAAAACTCTTAGTAAAGATGTATCATCACTCATTACTACCATGCAATCTGTTCGAAAGTTTGCTAAGGCTCGCTGGCCTACAAAGAAAGATGGCCGAAAAGTAGCAGCATCTTCTACATCACTTGAGTCACCTAATACTAGTTCCAAGTCTTGCTGTATCCTTTGAAATGGACTTGCAGCATATTTCCTTATTATGGCACCACCTAACAGTCGTAGTTAGTCTTGGCCTATTGGAATCGCAGGAGAAACACTTTTGGTTTGACGTCAATCGTTATGAGTGTGTTTATTTTAATAAGGGTGGTAGCATGCATCACTTTAGTGCATGCATGTCTATGCTTCATCTATCCCATCTTCCTATCCTATGGCACTACTTAGTTTAGGACATTATCATTGTGTCACCAGTCATTACTTATAGTTCAGCTCCAGATCTCAGGGTAAACTATATTACCAAGAATTAACGGTTAATTAATGTGTGATAAGTAACGTAGACAACTTACAAATGAAGAGAAGACAACTCTCATTTTTAAAGATTCGCAAAGTATTCGCTACATTACATTGTATAACATAATACAAAGTTTCCTATCACGTATTATTAGTGAATGTGAATGCCTCATTTTATACAGTAGATAAGAGTCATTGTATGCTTTTACATGTTACATGTAGATGTTATGTTTTATACACTTGTGCAGCTAGATGTTGTATTTCCACAGAGTATTAATAATTTTGTACAACTTTTTCTGATGTCTTTATTTTATCTCGTTCTTCCAATAATTATAAACACCTTTTTCTATAATTACAGTTACTCTTACTTCTTTGATCAATGCACTTTCCCTCGGTCTGGGGTGAAGATAGAGCATTCATAGAGTATGCATCGACATTATTCTGTTATATTTCCAGAATTTGTTGAATGTCCAAACAAGACAGATATGTGCAGTAGCATAAATGACACGACCAAGAAAGTTTATTTAGTATAACAATGTAGCCTACATGTAGGTGTACGGTGTTACTGTAATTTGTCATCAGTACTAACATAGGTTTTACAGTCTGTGCATTGAGTACATTAGAGAGGGTCCTGGTCTATTACGATAAGTTATATTGTAATGGTTTCTGTGATTTGGTGCGGTCGTCCTTGGACGACTATCGACCCAGAAATGAAGTGCCTATGAGTGGTAATAGGACTTCGCATTACATGAAAGATCGAGCGGTCTCAGTAGCCCAAATACTACCAAAGACGACCCATCTGATCTCAAGTCCGACCTTCAGACTATACAAGGAAAGAGAGTAGTTCGACCTAGTAGGCGGTTCGCAAAGCGAATGACCTAGTAAAAGGAAGAGAAAGTCTCTGTATCAAGTATAGATGTGTCTTTATTGAAAGCCAAGTGTAGACTGAGACAATGAACAGTAAAACAGTGCCCTTTATATAGTATAAGGACTTCCGGCCGACGTGACGTCGGGAAAAGACGACGTGTGGTCGTCCGGAAGTTGCGCAACAAGATGGCCGCCGGAAGTCCGACGGCCGACCCAAAATAAGTCGGGTTCTACAAAAGTTGCTTATAATGGTCCAATTCATGTACAAAATGAATATCAATGGATTCTGAGAGGTCGGGCCTCTGTACATGGGTATAAAAGGCATTAAAAAGACTTAGTAACATTCATGCAGTTATATACGGTTATATAGTGGAACAATACATGAATAAGTAATGAGTATTAGCACATGGAGACACGTATGTAGACAGTAATTAATGGTTTGGACATGCAATGCAGTTTAAGGTAAGTATACGAACACTAATTATGAGAATGTGAGTGTCAGATGAGTAGCGCTATAACAACTACTGAGTGCGTAAGGTGCGATGGAGCTTTGTCCGGGAGTTGGAGTCGTATACAAATGTCCTGTACCATCACAATATTTTAGCTGCTAAAGTTTCACTGGGTCATTTTTTCTATAATACAAACCAAAGTCATTGGCTTTGGGCACAAACATTTACACTGTTTCATTCCCAATAAAACTCACCTGCCAGATGCCAGTGCTGAACAATTTCCAGTGAGAAAGGCCAAGATAATATTATAGCCTTTTTGGGCAGGGGTAAAGGAGTAGCCTTGAAGCCATGCTGGCTTGCTTGACCACAAGGACTTTATCTGAGGCACAGGAGCAATTTTGGCTGGATGCTCTTCTTAACACCACCGTAATTCGAACCTGGAACCTTCTGTTTCATCTCCATTGATGAAAATTAATGCACTGCCGGATGGTAGTGCCTGTACTTGTACTGTACCATTAGGTTTAATGTCTGAAATATACTCCATATTCACGAGTAATACCTTAGCCCCAAGGCTAAATTAACAGATATCGCTACCTACACGGTGTATGTACATCGGGTCCTGGCAATAGACTCAGTTCCATTTCAATACACATGACCACCCCACCTGAACTGATGATAGATAGCATCATGAAATGGTACTAACACAAAAATATGACAACTTAATGGTCAGTCTTGCCCAAACACAAAATATGACAAAGCTTATATGCAGTTTTTCTGAGCAAGTTTTCTTGATGAATATGCCTATATAATACCAAATGATATTCCTTGCAACAAAAAATGTCTCAAATGAAATTAGTAATTGTACAAATATGCACTTACTTGTGCATAATATTCATTACCTATATCCAATCCATATACATTATCTATGCATACTCATAGACCGTTATAATTATGCAGTTTCTTATCAGATTCTTTAGAGTGAAGATCCTAGTGAGATGTTAGCCATATTACATGTCCGCATGTAATATGGTCCATTCTAGACATAATTATATAATTATCATGCCATACATACATATACAGTGTAAATAAACACTGTACATATCTGCATTTTTGACTTTTGCATGTACCGGTACATGTATAGCTGTTTAAATATATAACAAAAGTGTGTTAACATCTACATGTACATGGTATACCCTACCTTATCACATATAATAATTATTATTAGTGCACTAAGCTAGGGTATTGGTAAGAAGTTAGCCTTTTATTCATCACTTTGCTTCATGCAGGGATATCAGTAGCAGGTTCAACAAACACATTTTACTTTTGTTCTTGTCTTCGGTGCCTTCTTCAGGTTGGTAGGTTTTAATATCTTCTTCTAAGCGTAACAATGGCAATGGCCACTGCAGCCTATACTACAACTACACCGGCCATAACAAACACAACCAAAAATGGCGTGGACAGACTTTCACTTCCTTCACTCCCAGCTTCTGTGACTGTAATAGTATAGTGGTTACATGTTGTCTGTACCAGTGTGCATCTACTGCTACTTCTAATGGGATATTGCTAACAACCTCAACTCTGGGTTAAGTAACCTTAGTCATTCCTTCTATTCTACTAAAGATTTCACCAGCATTGTACAACACCAAACGCATGATAGCACTTTAACTACTGCATAATGGATTGCACTAAATAAGATATTTTGTAAAGGTTTTCTGTGTGATAAACGTGTTTTACATGTTTCATGCAGTGTGATAACACCCAATTCACAATAAACCATCATGCTTCATGCTACATACTATCAAACTGTCATATTATCATGCTATGATGCTATCATACTATCGTATTATCATACTACCATACTATCATACTACTATACAATCATACTATCATATTATCCTATTAGAATCATACTATCATATTATCCTATTAGAATCATACTACATACTATAGTACTATCGATAGTGCTATCATACTATTGTACTATCGCACTATCGTACTATTGTACTATTGTACTATTATACTATCGCACTATCGTACTATTGCACTATCATACTATCATGCTATCACTATCACCATAACAATCACTTACTTCTTTCGAACTTAGCGGTGACTAACTTCTCCTTCAACAGGATATGAGAAGCCTCGCACCTGATCTGATTGGTTAATATATTTTCTGGTGCACCTTCCCACAAAAGCTCACTTTTAGCCGCCGTAGAGTTGGTAACACTACTAATAGGAGGGTCGTGTTTCAAGGCAGACAGGTCAATTGTTATCTGATCAGAGCTTAACGAGAGAATTGCTGCTGGCTTGGAAAGTGGAGCTCTGCAGCACACTGTCTTCGTCTTCTCAAAATACTCAAGGACGATCTTTGTGGGTTTTACTGTAAGGAATGCGACATGGTGCATGAGTACATGTAGGCCTACATGTATTATATTACGTATATGGTTGTACATGCATATATTGCAATGTTTTGCGCGTGGGTACTTAGGTACAAGAATGGGAGAATTCCAAGAATGGTCGATTGGACTGTCTCCTATTATATAGTATTACATAAAACTGAGCTATGACAACCTAGTTGACTGTGCATGAGTGTTGACCCATAGGTCCAAGTTGTTACTAATGACTACCCTAGGATTCTGGGCTTTTAGTCCCGAGGGCTAAAAGTGTGCTAGTTAAGAAATTATGACTCCAAACAGAATCTTTGCGAAGTAGCTGTGGCCTTTATTGAGCTCCAAGTAACAACTGATTTACAAACAGAACAACGTTTGCCTTTTATACTATTTCATTTCCGGTGGCTTCTGGTAAAAAGTACAACCGTCACTCCGGTCTAAAGTATATGTTTTAGGTTAGGCATAATATTACAAAAATAGCACATAATGTTGCAGATACAATAAGTATGAAAGGGTAATAATATAGGGGGCACTTGGCCCTATATAACCATTCATTTACATCAGATTTACATACAATGTATAGACAATTACACAGTATTTACACAAAATCAATGGGAAATGCACATTTCACCACAATACTATACCAATACGATCGCTCGTACATGTACATCGACATGTACCTTAACATGCACATCAACGTGCACATGTACATGTTGATGTACATGTACATGCACATATACTATATTATACATTGTAATTATATGGTTGTACATGTATAAATTATACCAATATGGTCGCTCATACATGTACATGTATGTTAGGGGGTTTGGCCATTTTTTATATATTGATGTATTTTTAGCAAGAAAATTATTTTTGAGCGGTCAGAGACTTGTTTCAAATCCATGAAAATACCAGTCCCTGACCGGGGTTTGAACCCGGGGCCTCTACGGCACCTAATCGCTTAGCACAGTGAACAGAACACGCTACCACTACACCAGCTCAGCAACCTGAAAAGGAAGCTTCACCAGTGAGCAGTAGACATGCTCTGAGTGAACTGCACACGAGGCATCTCTCTTATTATGGCCACCTTGCGCCTTATAAAATGTTAGGGGATTTGGCCATTTTTTATATACTGATGTATTTTTAGCAAGGAGATTATTCTTGAGCGGTCAGAGACTTGTTTCAAATCCATGAAAATACCAGTCCCTGACCCCATCAATGTACATGTATGTAACACAGTATATAATACACATGTATAACTTTTACTAACACTTTATACTTCATGGCAAATTAAGTTAGTAACAGAATGATTTGTTTTCAACCACACATAGGTCTAACATTACAAGCATGAATGCAGTATAGCACACAGTGATCTATCCCCTTATACGGCCATGTAATAAGTACTTCACTCACCAAGGAATTCACTAGTGTTGTACCTTTGAATTACAGTAGATGCCACTATAATGGAACATAGATAACCTGACGGAATATTTTCTACTGCAAGAAATGAAAAGCTACAGGAATCTTGTTTACAGCTGAAGCTCTGTTCATCTGGGAGGAAGGAGTTATTTGTAGCAGAAAGGTCAGTCACAGTTTTCCATTCCAACTTTTTTGTAGTTTGGTTCAACTCTGAAAGCCCTGTTACCTGGATAATTTAGTTAGCTGATATACAAGCTTGTACACTATTGTGTTAAACCACTACCAGATAGGGTTGGCACAACATTACTGTTGGTCGGAACCACTGCATGCACCTAAGAGTCTCAACCAGAAAGACAAGGAGATGAACAAATGTAGGTCGTATGAGTCAGAGCTATCATCTGCTTGTCATAGCTTTACCACATTGTACTACAGGAATATCAATGCTGTCATGTAGTTACTTCTTTTACCAGGACTATATTCTAATCATCCTTACAACCTGTACTCCAAGTTCTAAATGTTATTTCAATATCAATGTAATAGATAAAATATGGTGGTGAGGCGGACATTTCTATGCACTGACACTATTTAGCTTCGACCCTCCCCTACATATACATGACACTTACACTATGCAAATTACTTCTTACATTCTGTCTGTATATACTTACCTGTTGAACATTGCGTATTGTCTTATAATGTGTATTTACCTTATATACTGTGTACTTACCTTATATACTGTGTACTTACCTTATATACTGTGTACTTACCTTATATACTGTGTACTTACCTTATATACTGTGTACTTACCTTATATACTGTGTACTTACCTTATATACTGTGTACTTACCTTATATACTGTGTACTTACCTTATATACTGTGTACTTACCTTATATACTGTGTACTTACCTTATATACTGTGTACTTACCTTATATACTGTGTACTTACCTTATATACTGTGTACTTACCTTATATACTGTGTACTTACCTTATATACTGTGTACTTACCTTATATACTGTGTACTTACCTTATATACTGTGTACTTACCTTATATACTGTGTACTTACCTTATATACTGTGTACTTACCTTATATACTGTGTACTTACCTTATATACTGTGTACTTACCTTATATACTGTGTACTTACCTTATATACTGTGTACTTACCTTATATACTGTGTACTTACCTTATATACTGTGTACTTACCTTATATACTGTGTACTTACCTTATATACTGTGTACTTACCTTATATACCGTGTACTTACCTTATATACTGTGTACTTACCTTATATACTGTGTACTTACCTTATATACTGTGTACTTACCTTATATACTGTGTAATTACCTTATATCTGTTATAACCTGCCTATTATTCCTTGTACCTGGATACCTAGTTTTACAAGGCCGAGAGCCTATTATGTAGTTCCACTTTTACGTACTAGATTACATTTTGTATATTATATATGCTACTTTCCTGTATATGACCGACCTTAAGGGGACCGACGTCGTACTTTTCTGTGTTATTGTGAAAGTAGCAGTAGCAGTCGAGTAGCAGTTGTACTTTACCGGAAGTTTTCACCGGATATGTAAAGCTAGTTAAAGGCGACCGTTTTTCTGTTATCAAGTCAGTTGTTGTGTGATGTCCGTATGCCTGTGTTTGTGCAATGCTATACGGACATTCACGAGGACTGTCTTTTGAAGTAGTCTGACGAATACCTTGTCTGACTGTGGGCTCGCTTAAGGACTATCTTTAAGTCTAACTTGGAATAATATTATGGTTATATTTATGTGCACTATAATAATATGGATCCTTCATTTTCTCTTACTAAAATTCAACTCCTTCAAAAGTATAATACATGATATTCTAGAGCAGGGATGCCCAAACTTTTTGGTGGAAAGAGACAAATTCTAAAAGAGCACCAGGAGAAGGGACACCTAGTTATGCTGCTGCATTTATACAGTTATTAAAAAGAAAATTTGATCATGATACAATACAAGTTATTTTATAGTTATAACACTTGTATTTATTGAGTTTGTTTCAACCAAAGTATAACAGCAATAGTCATACTTTTTGGAGTACACGAAAAAATAAAGGTAGAAACAGACTGGCGAATTTTGCGCTGTTATTCGTCGCGAATTGACGGTGGAGCGACTGGCCGTCACAAAATTGAGCGAAAATGCCTTGTTCTCTAAATATCAGGCATGCTACATGTATGTTTAATATTTTATGTTTCGCTTTCAATAACGCTGGCTTTTGATTGGCCAGCAAAGTTTTTACCGACTCCATTCCGCACTTCCGTCTGTAAACAAAAATTCAAAATTGAATATAATGTGAGTGTCCACATAGGAGACATAAAAGTAATTACCTGCGTTGGCACACATGCTCAGACTAGAAATTGCGTGCATGGAGAAAACATTGCTAGTATGTGTTGTTCAGTGGGAAAAAAGTTGTCACGATGGCAAAAGTGGTGGAAACGCCGCGAAAATATTCGCTAGTCAGATTCGGCCTTAAGATTAAAAGAATTTATGTCAGCAAATTAGATGAAAATTGTAACGAATCTTTTATGCATGTTACATGATTCATTTGTGAACACAACTATTAGTGGGTGACATGGAATTGTCCTTTCTTTTGTATCATGCTAAAGTCTGTGTCTTTTTTAGTAGCTGTTTGGTATGTTTGTAAGCCAATCTTGTCTGATTTTTTCAGGTGACTGAACAAACTCTCACACAAGAATGTGCTACCAAAGAGTGTCATCAGTTTGACAGCAATTTTAGATAATTTTGGGTAGCTGCTCTTTCCACTTTACTCTGTCTTCAGCTCTTGGCACTGTGATTAGGTCAATCAGGCCATCGATGTTCTGTAGATTTTAAATCTTTGACTGAAATCTATGTCTATGTTAGCTATAAATATTTTTGGATTTCCAAATATGGGGATTTTTTTGACATTGTGATGTACTTTTGACTGTGACTTAAGCAGTGTATCTGTTTCACTACTCAGCCACAAAAAGACATGTTTGCATATAAGATTTGATAAGTGGTGAAGGGACACCAAAATCCATGCAAAGAGACACTGTGTCCCTTAGGGACACATTTGGGCATCCCTGTTCTAGAGCTAATAAAATGATATATGAAAATCGTTGGCTAATCAGGTCTTGTATAATTGGTTATTATGATAAACTTGGTTACCATTGTAATATCAATTATTCAATTAGTCAAGTGTAGGTGACTGTAGTTCAGTCCAGTCCAGTCCAGTCCAGTCCAGTCATTGTACATGTAAGTTTTGTAATAATATGTACAGTGTAAATAGTCAGGTATGACGTCTTCACAGTTGCTTGGAGTTCAAGTCAACAAAGACAACATCTACTACAAGAAGCATTTGAAGTTGTCTTTCCTAGAATAGCACACTTCCAGCTTTAGGTCCTTTTGGACTGTGTAGCCCGAAGTGCCTAAACTACTATAGATCATCATGAGAACTCGGACCTATGGGTCATACACATATCATAATTCATCACTCAGTATTCTTCTTAAGGTATCACCGATAGATCTTATTCAAATCCAATACTTACTAAAGTAATATGTTCCTGCTTTGCCTCGTCAAATGTCTTAAGGTAAATGACAACTATATCATCTCCAGCCATCCATTTCTCATCAAAACTACATCGTATAGTTCCGTAGGTTCCAATTGGTACATCTCTAGGACTTAGAACCCCTGACCCATCACTTGCTAAAGCCTCCATGTAGATATAAGAATCAGTAACTAAAATATTATAATTATTAATGTGTAGAACTGGACATTAAATGAGTAAAGGTCCAAGGTCAAAGGTTAATCAGCACATCGAAATCGGTCTCGGATCAAAAAGGGTCCGAGTTACAACCAGTACAAAAGACTGATCATAATATAGGAAAAAGTCATAAGCACATACATGTACATACAAAGTACAATAAGTAGCTCTGGAACAACTAACATGGTATATAAGTGTAATTGTCAAGACATTAGTGAAAGCACTGAGTACAGACAGACACTCCACTGCCAATACCAATATATGACATTACAAGATATGAAGTTACAAGATAGTGAACTACAGTACGAATTAATTACCATTGAGAGTTATTGTCTCTTGAGAGGTAATACCACATAGGACAACCATCATAATTGTTATAGCAACCACACAAGTCATTATTATACTAATACACATAATAATATAGCGGTGTACAATTTTATAAGCAAAGCATCAACGAGAGGTTAAACTGATAGCTAAAATTGTTCTTACCATGGAATGAAGTAAACAATATCACCAGACAAGACGTAGCAATGGCAAGTGGCCTGATGACCATCCTAGAACTACAATAAGTAGTCTGTCTGTACAATCTACAGGGTATCACATGTTGCATAATATATTCAACCTCAAATATTCCATGCAAGTAGGTCTAACAATGTACAGTAAACTTATTCAAAAAAGCTTTTAGATGAATTTAAGAATGTGACAATCAAATTCTAATGTTTATTAAATCAAATTGCACTGGATTTTGGTTGCATGTACATGACTTCGTACTGTACAAACATGCAACTGTTGCATGCAGTTGTACGGCTGTCACCGCTGGTAGGAACAGACAACACTGAGTACAACTGGTATAACTGCTTGTTTATGTACTTGTATTATTCCAAACTGTACATCCTAGCCTCAGTGCCTAGTACCCCTGTTACCACCCTAGAGTGGGGTACTGGGTGTGTAGCTATCTCCTATGTCCTAGCTAGAAAGATCTACCCTGAATGTGTAGTTGCTTAATAACGTGTATTATGTAAAGAGTTCCAGCTACAAGTATATATGGATCTGCTGCTAACTATATAATAGGTAGTGAAGAATTACTGTGATTGGCTACTTCCGAAGGGTCTGTCAAAACAGCAGGTCCGATAAAAGTCAGGATGAAAACACACAATATTGAGTAAAAATATATACATTGAGACTATATAACAGGTAAGCACAAAGGTAAGTATTGACTGCCCATGTAATTGATTGATAAGTATACAATGCACATGTAAATATGAGAGTCTGTCCATAACAATATTGGACTATTACAATGCATTACCATGGATACCAGTAAACAGAGGCCATTGCTTAGCTACATGTAAACAAATGCAAATAACTACCCTTTTATTTACCAGCTATATAATACACTTACAAGTGTACTTTTATTCACAAATGCCCATCTTGCCCCTTGGTCTTTACAGTCCTGGGCCTACATGTAATAAGGTCCATTCTACACAGTCATGTCATGTGTCTCTTTAGATGTGCATGTCCATGTATTACAGGTCCACATGTATTAAGGTCCGTTATACATGTATATACTTGAACATTTTTATTTCTCTACATACATACAGTGTAAACGAACATTATACATGTATATATTTTCTGTACATCTAAGGAATTATTGTGTGTGACTTGCACAGAAACTTTTATAATTGTTTTAATAGGTAACCAAGGTGTTATAACACCTATACCCTATTACATAACATAAACTATTATATTTAGTGCACTGCTATCCAAGCTAGTGAAGACAGAACCAAAGTGTACTGGTAAAGAATTAGCACAATGCCTTGTATTTCTCACTCTGCTTGCTCCATACCATGGGTATCAATTGGTAGCAGGTTCAAGAAGTATGCTCATGTTTACTTTGGTTCTTGTCTTCGGCTACTCTTTGGAGTGATAGGTTTGGATTTTTTTCTTCTAAGTGTAGAAACAGCAATGGCCACTACACCCAATACTACAACTACACCGGCCATAGCAAACACTGCCAGAACTAGTGTGGACAGACCTTCAGTTCTTCTACTTCCAGCTTCTGAACCTAATGATACACTAGTAATATAATATAGTGGTTTCATGTCTGTGCTACATGTAGTATATAACTATCTACTACTACAGCTGCTACTGGGATATTGTAATGGTCAGGACATTTGCCTACACGGCCTCAGCTTGCCTGATGGACGTTATACATGGATACTAATAAGCTATTGATTATAATTAGAAGTTGTCTTCTCCCAATCTAACTTTTTCTATAAGAGGAAGATAAACTGGGAGAGGACAACTTCTAATTATGATCAATTGCTTATTAGTGCCCATGCCCTAAGTGCCTAGTAGTTGTCACAGCTCTACTTATCTAAGCTCTGACAGTCTGTACTTAGTTGTCTTATGACTCATACCTGCATTGTCATGCATGTTTTGACCATACATTTATAATTACATATCACTTATACGAGTATACTGTGATGGTACGCCCAGTCGTATCTTACATCTGACACTCATTATTGCGTGCATACATGTATATATCTGCTTGTACTTTACTCTTATATTGTTATATATGATTGTATGATTATATCTAAGTCTTTTAATGCCTTTTATACCCATGTACAGAGGCCCGACCTCTCAGAATCCATTGATATTCATTTTGTACATGAATTGGACCATTATAAGCAACTTTTGTAGAACCCGACCTATTTTGGGTCGGCCGTCGGGCTTCCGGCGGCCATCTTGTTGCGCAACTTCCGGACGACCACACGTCGTCTTTTCCCGACGTCACGTCGGCCGGAAGTCCTTATACTATATAAAGGGCACTGTTTTACTGTTCATTGTCTCAGTCTACGCTTGGCTTTCAATAAAGACACATCTATACTTGATACAGGGACTTTCTCTTCCTTTTACTAGGTCATTCGCTTGGCGAACCGCCTACTAGGTTGAACTACTCTCTTTCACTGTATAGTCTGAAGGTCGGACTTGAGATCAGATGGGTCGTCTTTGGTAGTATTTGGGCTACTGAGACCGCTCGATCTTTCATGTAATGCGAAGTCCTATTACCACTCATAGGCACTTCATTTCTGGGTCGATAGTCGTCCAAGGACGACCGCACCAAATCACAGAAACCATTACATTGGTGGCAGCGGTGGGATTCTAAGGTCGTACTCTTACGATACAAAGAGAAGGAAGGTGACCTCGGCCTCGGGTGACCGACCGACCTCATTCTTCAATACTTCTACGGCGATTTAGGACTCGGACCCGGGAACCTTGGATACGAGAAGGTGACAAACGCTAAAGTGCACCCATAATTCTCGTGGTTCCGCTGGATGTAGCCCGACCTACGCCGGATCTTCAATCAAAGACCGACCTCGGATCCAGAACAGATTGACGGTACTCAGTACGACCATTAGGCCGACACGGCCTAACAAACCAAAGCAGTTTTACTCACTACCCGACACCCTACCGACATGGACCGAATAAGGAACCTGCTTCAGCAGGTGATGTACCAAGCCGAGCAGGACCTCAAAACACTCAGCTACGACGGACAAGAGGACGTCGAACTCTTCATAGAAGACTTCACCGCTATGGCAGAGCGTTGCAACTGGAATGACAGAGCGCGCCTCATACGGCTTAGAGCCGCCCTACACGGGCCCGCACAAGAATGCGGCCGACCCCGATCAGTCGAAGAGATATTTTCCCGACTGAGGGAGCAATATGGACTATCTGCCAAAGAAGCCCGATGGAAGCTGTCCATACTGGAACAGCCAGCCCACACGTCACTCAGAGACTATGCAGCTCTCATCCGTAGACTGATGGCAACAGCCTTTGAAGGAGCACCCCCTGCATTTTTGGACGAATGGGCTGTAGAGAAGTTCTGCCTCACAGTCCACGACCACGGCCTACGCTGGTACTACACATGGTTACAGCCCGATAATATGGAGGAAGCACTGGAAGCCGGAATGGCCTTCCGGAGTAACAAGGATGACAAGGCCAGCCCTCCAAAACCGCAAGAAGAGCTTCCCGCCGACCTCCTACGGAAAGCCCTACATACCCTCCTACAGAAATGTCAAGGCGCAGATGACGGACCAACGGTCACACCGGAGCCCGTCCCAGTAGACGACCCCATTCCTACTGTAGCCGACACAGACAACAACTCAGGAGAAAGTGGACCAAACCACAATGGTCGTCCACAGAGGCCGACGGACACACCAGAACCCGTCCCAGTAGATGAACCCATTCCTACTGGAGCCCAACAAGGAGAAGGTGGAACCCCCCACACTGGCCGTCCACAAAGGCCGACGGATACATCAGAACCCGTCCCAGTAGATGAACCCATTCCTACTGAGGCCAAACCCAAGAAGAGTGGACCAAACCACAATGGTCGTCCACTGAGGCCGACGGACACATCAGAACCCGTCCTAGTGGAAGAACCTATACCCACTAAGCCTAAAGACAAGAGTAGCCACTCCAAACAGAAAAACCCACGGGTAACTAGCCCATCACACTCCAGGCCGACGGTGTCACCTACGCCCGTCACAGTGGACGAACCTATACCCACTAGGCCAACAGCAGGCAAGAAACGACTCCACTCAAAGCCGGACACATCCAAAGTGACCACAGATCACCCCCCAAGGCTGAAAGGACGATTCATATGTCCCGCCCCGTCGGACCAAACCTCACAAGGTAAACCCGACCTATCCTCAACTCAGAAGGATCAACAGGATCTGGCCACGTCCAGACCCGACACTAATCAGCAATTGATTCCCGCCCAAATTCAGTATGCCCCGACGGACGACTTATCGTGTGTAGAACTGCCAGACACTACAGTCCAAGTCCGCGGCCTGAGGATCGACACGGAGCAAACCGTGCTGGACCAAACCGGAGAGCTACCTCTGAACCTCTCAAAGAATGTTCAAGTTTCAACAGCCCGACCTGGCCCAGAGGACGTGAAATGTCGCGTAGCCGAACCTCAAGACATAATCCCAACGACGGAGATACAGTCTATACTGCCAGCAGTTCAAGTACACGAAGCAAAACGCTCTTGTACGGAATCTAGCATTGCCGAACAGTTTCAGCCGAAAATACAGATTGCCGAACTCTCGAAGTCCCACAAAGCGGATAAGAAGCAATCGAAGGCAACTATTGCCGTGTTCCCGCGCTTATTTGACGAGTCGAACAAAGAAAATGTGCCTGAGGCATTGCCTACAATTGAGCCAATTGCTCATCCCTCGGCTAGTATAAATACGACAGCTCACAGACGAGTAGTCCTTTCTCGTCCAGCACTTCACCGAAGCACATGTATCCCTACATGTGGCAACTTCTGCACTCCTCGTGTCACTGGTGAAGTTAACAGCACTCGTATCCTTTCTCATTCTCGTGCAGACGAGACGGCTACTCCTTCTAGTATGGATCACTCCAACCAGCCTGTCTTCACAGCTGAAGGTAAGCAAATCTCAGTGTTACCAGTAGGGAACAAATCAGAATTAGAGGAACGATCCACACCTGTGGGGCTGTCAGGCATGAATTCTCTCTCCCTCCCCACTCGGCATAGACCAGTCGGGACAGAGGAGAATTCCCCTGAACATTCTCACAGGAAAGAGCATGAGTTAGAAGGCGGAGGATACACATCAGATGAATTATGTGTTGTAGATGCATCTCCTCTACGGAAGACGCTCACGCCAGACGGCACGCCTCCACCCACTCCACCTCCTGTTACCTCTACCCTGAAGTTAGCTACAATTAAGCTGCACAAACTCACTGACAAGCTGCCCATAGAGTCGTCCCAGCATTCCGGAGCCACTAAGCCATGGATTAGTACCTTCACTCAACAAGCCCGAGACGACTTGGCTAGAAGGAGTCAACCTAACCTCAAATGTGCAAAGTGTGGCTTCTCCAGCACCCTCAAGAGACTGAACATTCACATTTGGCAGCACTTTGCCCGCTTCTACTGTCGCTGCGGACGCAGCTCAGTTAGCCGTGATGCTCTAGGCCATCACTTCAGTCGGAGATCCAGTATCTGTGGGAAACGTCTCTTTCTCACGGACGGGCCCAGCTATGGGGCCCTCATGGAATGGTGGGGCGTAAAGGATCCCCCACCATTTCTACCATGTCGTCCTACTATGGACGGACAGTCGGGGACAAATAAACCAGTCTATTTGCCTAGCTCCTCCTCCACAAGGAAGCGACCTCCCAAGAGACGGCACAGCCCATCTCCAGAACAGACCCCCGACTCCGCACCTTCTGATGCTACCTCCTCCTCTTCCTCGTCGCCTACCACTCCTGCTGGACCTTCTCCCTGGCGACCTCCTGCTAGTACCTCCGCAGTAAGTGTCGGCCCCCCTGGCCGACGCGGACGTCTACCCTCTTGGAAGACAAGGCCTGCTCCAAGGAAGAGTATGCCTGCTCCTCAGTCAGGCCCTCTCTACGAAGGCTCTCCACCCAAGGTCTCATGTGCAGCTTCTTGTACAGCTTCTCCGACTCTACTGATCGAGCCACTGCAGTCCAGACCCACACTAGAGGTCTCACCGCACCGCTCTCCTTATACACCTGCCAGGGACCTACTCCGAGCCACTCCAGACTCTCCTGCCGTTCAGTCCCCACCTCCTGCATCTCCTGTACTAACTCAGCCGAATGCCACACGTCCTGCATCTCCGGATTCGTCGTTCATGCAACAACTTGCTGAACTCAAGCCACGGATTCACTACCTTGCCAGCCGCCAACAGGTGGGGGACACTCTACGCCAACATCTGGAACCTCTCTATGCTCGAGAAATAGCTCTTCGTGAACTAGCCAACCAGCATCTAAGCCACCCCCGACAACTCCAGCTTGTACAAGCAGACTTGGATATAGTATCCAGAGAATCTACACTGTACCGTACCCTTCTTAACTTGACACTAGAGACACCCATGACCTAGTGTGAGGGGGCTATGTGATGGTATGCCCAGTCGTATCTTACATCTGACACTCATTATTGCGTGCATACATGTATATATCTGCTTGTACTTTACTCTTATATTGTTATATATGATTGTATGATTATATCTAAGTCTTTTAATGCCTTTTATACCCATGTACAGAGGCCCGACCTCTCAGAATCCATTGATATTCATTTTGTACATGAATTGGACCATTATAAGCAACTTTTGTAGAACCCGACCTATTTTGGGTCGGCCGTCGGGCTTCCGGCGGCCATCTTGTTGCGCAACTTCCGGACGACCACACGTCGTCTTTTCCCGACGTCACGTCGGCCGGAAGTCCTTATACTATATAAAGGGCACTGTTTTACTGTTCATTGTCTCAGTCTACGCTTGGCTTTCAATAAAGACACATCTATACTTGATACAGGGACTTTCTCTTCCTTTTACTAGGTCATTCGCTTGGCGAACCGCCTACTAGGTTGAACTACTCTCTTTCACTGTATAGTCTGAAGGTCGGACTTGAGATCAGATGGGTCGTCTTTGGTAGTATCTGGGCTACTGAGACCGCTCGATCTTTCATGTAATGCGAAGTCCTATTACCACTCATAGGCACTTCATTTCTGGGTCGATAGTCGTCCAAGGACGACCGCACCAAATCACAGAAACCATTACAATACTTATAATGTGCGTTACTGAGCAATTATGTCCTTTTTATACCCATGTAAAGAGGGCCGACCTCTCAGAATTACCTGATATTGATTTTGTACATGAATTGGATGACTTTAAGCATCTTTTGTTGTACCCGACCTATTTTGGGTCGGTCATTGGGCTTCCGGCCGCCATCTTGTTGCGCAATTTCCGGACGGCACTACGCCGTCTTTTTACAACACAACGTCAGCCTTTTTATCGGAACTTCCTCCGGAAGTTCTTATACTATATAAACCACATTGTTTTTTAAAAGAAGAGCTGCATTCCAAAATGAGACATGTCCATTTTTTCCAATTTCAGATATTTGAGAAACAATTTTCACAGCAAAGCTTTGTACAACAGACCACAAAACTTTTTGCATTTCAACATGTTAGACTTAGGCCTAATCATTGGGATGTTTTATGAAAATCATGTGAGCAATGTGGCCGCGCTACAGTCCTTTGAATTTCACATCCCGTTCCAAAGTGAGACATATCCTCGGATATGTCTCACTTTGACACTGATTCCTATATACAACTGAATCAAATAGTTGAAAGTTATTGTTGTCATATAACAGCTTGTACTAAATTAGTCAATAATTCAAAGTAAACAATGGAGCCCTTATCGCAATCTCTGACAGCAATCTAAACATTATTATGTGCATGCATGTCTCCCCAAAAATTAAGAAATGAATCAAATTGGCTATATTATGTTATTCTGACATTGTCACTTCTCCACTATGAAGAGCTTTTTTCTGGTTTGTTGGTGAGCCTCTTTGTTTGGTTTTTTTTTGCTGCTACTATTAGGAGAGGTTTGTTGAACATTTTCATCCAAGGAATCAAAACCAACAGGGTTGTACATTGAAGCCATTATTGAGTTCTGCATGAAATACTAGGTTGATACTGATTGGCTGATTAGCTGAAGAGCACATATTCTCATTGGACAAAAGGATTTGTCTCATTTTGGAATTCAACAATCATGGATATATCTCATTTTGGAACAGTATACTGATGTTTCCAATGTTATTACTGTGGATATGCAGCATTTTGAAAAAAATATTTTGGTCCATATGAAACTCTGTACTGTGAAGAACACCGTGGGATGTCAACCTCAATTTTTTTGAAAATGGTCTAGGTCTCATTTTGGAATTCAACTCTTCTTATGTTCATGGTCTCAGTTTATGCTTGGATCTCAATAAAGGCACATCTATACCTATATACAGAGACTTTCTTTTCGTAGATAGGTCGTTCCAGTTGTCAAGGTCTTCGACCTTGCCTCCCGAACCGCCTTCTAGGTCGGATCACTCTCTTTCTCAGTATAGTAAACAAGCATCGACTCGGAACCATATGGGTCATCTTGAGTAGTCATTGGACTACTAGTACCTGTTGATCTTTCATGTAATGAGAAGGCCTAGCACCACTCATAGGCTCTTCATTTTTGACAAGGGAGTCGTCTTAGGACGAGAGCACAATCCCCCAAAAAGCCATTACAATATTACTAACAACCACAACTGGGGTTACCTAAATCATTCCTTCTATTCTACTAAAAATTTCACCAACATTGCGTAGCAAGTTTGAAATCATGCTAGCGCTGTTTTGGTCCTACAAGTGCCTTCATAGTAGACTTTGGCCTAGTAACTGCTACATAGGCGAATGCACTAAATAAGATATTACTTTTCGATTGATTATTTTCGATTTGATTTTAGATGTTTCATGCAGTGTGATATTTTCCCTATTAAGACAGGAAGCGTGTGTAGGTATCATTACTCAGTCCACAACTATCTCACCATCAGTTGATTAAGGTGTGAGTGTGACCAAGTTGAAATTCAATTATATCACTATCACTATCGCTATTGCTATCAATATCAATATTGCTATCACTATCACTACCGATATTCCTATTACTAATATTACTATCACTATATTGCTATCAATGTCACTATCACTTACTTTTTAATGAGTTTGACTTGATTTTAATTCTACGTCTAAACTTTGTGGTGACTAACTTCTCCTTCAACAGGATATGAGAAGCCTCACACTTGATCTGATTGGTTAATATATCTTCTGGTGCACCTTCCCACAGAAGCTCACTTCTAGATGCCGTAAAGTTGGTAACACTGCTAATAGGAGGGTCGTGTTTCAAGGCAGATGAGTCAATTGTTATCTGATCAGAGCTTAACGAGAGAATTGCTGTCGGCTTGGAAAGTGGAGCTCTGCAGCGCACTGTCTTCGCCTTCTCAAGGTATTCAAGTACGATCTTTGAGGGTTTTACTGCAAGGAATACAACATGGTGCATAAATGCATGCACATGTGCATGTATGTAATACAGTATATACATATTATATAACGTCATAAAATGAATATACATGCACATACTGTACCGTCCCGTACCGTACTGTAGTAGATATTGCATTTACTAACACTTCATACTCCATGGGAAAGTAAGTGTTAGTAACAGAATGATTTGTTTTCACTAGGTCTAACATCACAAACATGAATGCAGTATAGCACACAGTGATCCCCTTATACAGCCATGTAATAAGTACTTCACTCACCAAGGAATTCACTAGTATTGTACCTTTGAACTACAGTAGATGCCACTATAATGGAACATAGATAATCTGACGGAATATTTTCTACTGCAAGAAATGAAAAGCTACAGGAATCTTGTTTACAGTTGAAGTTCTGTTCATCTGGGAGGAAGTAGTTATTTGTAGCAGAGAGGTCAGTCACCGATTTCCATTCCAACTTTTTTGTAGCTTTGTTAGACTCCATAACCCCTGCTGCCTGGATAATTTACATGTACATGTAGTTAAACATGATTCGCTGAATAAAACTCATATACTACATGTATTGTGTTCAACCACTACCAGATAGTGTTGGAGCAGTAGGTCAGAATCTCTGCACGCACCTCAAAAAGCTCAACCAGGAAGACGAAGAGACGAACGAAAGTAGGTCGTATCTGTTATGCGCTACTATCTGCTTGCCACAGATGTTTCATATTGTACTACAGTAATCTCAATGCTATCATGTAGTTACTTCTTTTACCAGGACTATAATATTCTGATCTTCCTGTTCCTTACAACCTGTACTCCAAGTTTTAAACATTTTTTCAATTTCAATGTAATAGATAACTCATGCCAGCGTTCTTCTAAAGGTATTGCATATAGCTCTTATCCAACTCTACGATAAGTAGAATACTTACTAAATTAAGATGTGCCTGCTTTGCCTCGTCAAATGTCTTAAGGAAAATGACAACCGTATCATCTCCAGCCATCCATTTCTCATCAAAACTACATCGTATAGTTCCGTAGGTTCCAATAGGCACATCTCTAGGACTTAAAACCCCTGACCCATCACTTGCTAAAGCCTCCATGTGGATGTAAGAATCAGTAGCTAAAAGAATACACTATTTTGCTAATTTATACGTAGAACTGGACATTAAATGGACATGTGTCCAATGAGTGTTATACAAATAATAATGCTTACCTAAACAGGCTAAAGGAGTGCCCAGATAGAAATGTTACAGTCATAGTAATATTGCAATGTTCTATGGGTTGTTCACACGAGTGCCGACATGGACACGAGTGTGGGAAGTGCTTGGAAGTGGTCGACCAAGTTGTACTTCTACCATTACATAAAGTGTGAACAGTTGTGCAGCTCTTAGTGTTGTAGTAAGGACGTAGGCTCGATGCTTAGACTCATTGAAGAGTGAAGGATCGGTGTAGGTCCTATGTTTATACTCATGAGAGAGTGTTGAAAGTGTCTTAAACGAGTATGAGGACGAGTTCGGGCGCAAAAGGTCCAAAAGGACCAAGGCTGGAACTGCCTGCTTTCAAGAGTAAGACTCTGAAGGTTGAGTTGAGAGATATTGCTTTATTAGAGCGTGATCAGCAACTGACTAACATAAGAAAATGTGTGCTTGCTTATATACTAAATCATTATCCGGCGAAAGTTCCGGTAAAACGCCCGTTTAAGTATCGGGTGAGACGATATAGTATCCAATACGTAAATTACATAACAATATGGCGGAAAAAGCTCCGAGGTCTGACCAAAAAAAGGCCGGTCATTACAAAAAGGTCTCATAATCATGTGAAAGATACACAGATCTGAAAATCAGCACATTCTGACCATCGGCCATAAATTACAGTAGTAAAAAAGTCTTAGTAATTTACAATGCTAATATGCAACATATGCTAACATGCTACATGATTAACTTAGATAGGCATTTCTGAACACGAATGCATGAACGTTTAGAGTCACTCAGGGCAGAAAGGATCCGTTTGAGCGACAGAGCCCTCTTGATGACCTCGGTGTAGGTCGGTCTAGGTGCCGGATAAGTCGGCCTTTCCACCACAATATGCACAAGGACTCAATAATTATTATTTAACAATTGTTGCAATGTTAAGAAATTGTCCAGATCACTACAATGTATGTGTGCACATCCTCTTAGTTTAACACATTGGAAGCAAATGTATCAGTGAGAGGTCAAAGCGATAGTTAAAATTGTTCTTACCATGGAATGAAGTAAGCAATATCACCAGACAAGACGTAGCAATGGCAAGTGGCCTGGCGACCATCCTGTGTGTACAATCTACATTATAATGTATATACCCAACCTCGAATAGTCCATGCAAGTAGGCGTCTAACAATTGTACAGCAAACTTGTTCAAGAAAAACTTATTGATCAAACTTAAGAATGTGACAATCAAATTCTATTATTTATTAAATCAGATTGTACTGGATGTTAATTGCATGTACATGACTTTGTACCAGTACATGTACATTACATACATGTACATGGCGATAACAGCCATTAGTCTATGGAATTTTTAAGTGAAGCATTATAGGACTGCTGTGGTGATATAAGCTTTGTATTAGGTTCATCAATACAGATCTTTTTGGAAGAAAAAGAAACATGTTAGTTACCAAGTCCGTGTTAGGTGTAATGTTGCTTATTTCAACCTTTTGAAATTACAGAGTGTCTCTGATTAGTCTGCAACACACCAATAGCAATGGCGGATTTGTACATAAAATAGCATAAATCTTTGCGTAACCGGACCACATTTGGAGGTGAGGGGAGGGATGGACACTTTTGGCCGAAATGAACAATCTTTTCTTCCATTATCTTGACTTGGGCATTAAATTTTCGGCTTCGCAAGGTAATAAATTATACTTGTGACTTGCATCTACCAGAGAAGGGATAGACCACCTGGACATTCCCTAAGTATATCAGGGTGGGTTATCACACTTCAGCCTTATGTGTTACGTCACGTTATTATACGACTGTTATATCACTTGGTGTGATTTACCAGGATCACAAACAAGTGGGCAGCGCACTTAGTTGGTCATGGTGTCTTTTAGAAGTACCCTATGTTTGCTCTTCTTCTTCATTATTGGTAAGCTACGTAGCGTGAGAGCATGATTTGTTGTTCTGTTAAAAGTGTAATGAGAGAGATGCCTGTGTTAGCTGATGAAGAATATATGACCATATGTACGGTACTGAGTTGAAATTAAATAATAGCTAATGATGAACTAAATTTGGTACCGATGCAGTAATTCTATAACAATGCAAAATTCAGCATAATAACGTAACTGCCAAGAAATGTGTCAAAATATTAAACAGCATTGTACATGTTTTATTTGAGCCGATATTGAACAGTATTGTACGTTGCATGCACCATGCTGCAGCCGTTGCAGAGCTACCATCTAGACAAGTCTTAGGCATATGTAGACATCCACTGTTATTTCTTCTTCTACAGGTCTCGTAACAGGCGATAGAACTACCGCTCCACCGATACTGATGAACTTACCATTGAGGTTTGTAACTACTCAGGACTACTTACTCGGTGCATTCAACAGTGCAATATTCACTGCGGATATTGACTGCCCCCATCTAATAAATTCTTCTCTTGAGGTGTGCGCTGAACTTCCTTTGAATTGGCAATGGGACCCCTTTAGAGGTTACGTCTATATGAATATATTCAATGACACTAAAGACATAAATGATGTGAGTTATTATGAATGTCAATTTATTAAGTTGTGTAATCCCTTTTAATTAAAATATATACACAGTTTGTACATCGATGTGTTGACAAACCGATCAAGTTGTTATTTATTATTGTACTGGATAACATCATTTGCGCTGATGTACATTATTTGTACCTGTAGACTGTGTTCCTATATTATCTTATAGCTCAGCAAGGCATTAAAGAGTACAGGAAGACCTCGGTCTGGTGGTAAAACACCGGTTCCGTGTTTACAGATTGATCTGTGGCCGGGAGGCAGCTTATTTCTAAGAGTTGACGCTAATAATTATGAGCCAATACAATATACTGTTAGTGTGTCTATAAACAGTAGCACATCAGTGCAGCGTCAACTGAAGGTATGTGTAAGTAATCTATACACAGGTTTATAGTCCATACCATCCTATGATCATTTCAATTTACATGATATATAGCATACATGTATGTTCACCTCTAATAGTTTGTTTAAATTATGTATGTGGTAGAATGGAAACAATGTGATTGTACCTGGAAAGACAAAGATGTCTCGTCCAGAGAATGCTGGAACTCAAATCGTAACTTTAACTCCGGTGGTATCAGTGCCTCAGACTATGACGTTAGAGTTTGACCAAGACATCACCTTTGTACTCGACCTCTGTCTGAACCACTACCAGCTTGATCTGAACATGAGCTCTTCCATACTAGCCACTAGTGGCACATTCACTCAGTATATCTGTAGTCAGTCTCTGCCTTGCCTGCCAGATTCACCAGATGTTATCTGCAGCGCCAACACCCCACTTCCTGTTAGCGAATGCAACACTAGTCTGAAAGATAAGCCCCAGCAGGTATTTGTAACAATACATGCTGCTGGTGGCGACTTGAACAATAGTACTAAAAAATATGTTGGCGAGCTTACATATGGGGCTTCATTTCAAATAATCTTGTAATGTTGTCAGATACCACAACTACTGTTAAAATATAATATTGCAAGAGATCAAATTCCTGAGGATGGTTAAACATACATGTATTATTTTATTACAATAATTTTCAGAAGGATCTTTCAGTACGATAGGCTAGGTATATTTAATACATATTATGCATGCTGCAGAGTTGACTGGGCTATATGTGAGAAATCTCAGAAATTATAAGAGCACTGTGTAAAGCCATTTTATGTTCGGTGAAATGTTTGTATACCAAATGGACATGTATTATAGGCCGGTTCTTGTTGAATACTCAAGTAGGTACATAAAAGTTTAATATAGTATTTACTGGGTAGTGCACAGACAGTCTATATATGGTATATGTGCCAGTTAAATACAGTGGTTATTTGAGGTAGAAAAACTTGAGATAGCCTGAGATTTTCCACACCTGTAACTGCTTGTTATTACAATTCATGAAAACTCGAGTAGTTAATCATTGATAAATCTTATTACCTTTGAAAATTTGCTATATTTGTAAATTTTGTTAGAACTTAAGCTTTTGGTTGTTTTAGTGTTACTAACAACACTTAAAAATGTAGATATGGATGAGCAAAGTGCAGTAGTTTTGTTCTGTCCGCTGTGCTAAGTGATTAGGTGCCGTGAAGGTCTAGGTTGAAACTCCAGTCAGACATTGAACCAGTGCTTTTTTTGTAAGATCAGTTGAGGGGGCTCCCTACATATTTCAGGTTCCCTCTCCGCTCTCACCTTCACACATGCTACATAGCACTCCTACTGCATTCACTTGACATTATTATAGAACTCATGGTCAAATGTTTTGCGGAATATATAGCAAGGTGGCCGTAATATGAGGGATGCTTTGTGTGCAGTTGGCTCAGAGCATATCTACTGCTCCCTGGCAAAGCTCCCTTTTATAAGGTTGCTGAGCTGGTGCAGCGGTGGTAGGGTCCGCTCACTGTGCTAGGCGATTATATGTCATAGAGGTCCTGGGTAAACCCGGTGAAGAACTGGTATTTTCATGGATGTCAAACAAGTCTCTGATTGCCCAAAAGACAAATTCCTTGCATACGAATCATCCTATACAAACAGTATAAGTGATTAGAGTTATTTTGCTAAGATATGCCAGACAATAGGGAATTGTTCATCCCTGTTATGCTGTTTGGCATTTGGCATTTTCGTCAATTGCACTGTACCTCCCTTTTCTCCACCATGTTATAGCGCAACATAACATAGAGTCTGGGCACAAATAACTCCAGTGGAGGACCAAATGTATAAATGAGTTAGAGGCTATAGTGTCTCTAAGAAGAGAGGCTATTGAAAGAGTTCCGCACAGCTTTTATAGTGTTCTCAAGCTGATCGCCACCAATCTGATGTTGAATATTGCGCTAATCTTGATAACCTCCTCATTCAAGCTAAATGCTTTATCTCTCAGCTCATTTTGGTTTTTTGCTGCCGTTGAGATGTTATATTGCAAAGTTCTTGCGTACACTTGTAGTCATGTGGGAAGGACCGAAAGTGGTCTGTCGGCCCTCCACTTTTCATGCACTAAGTGATAGATGAGCTACTTGCTGCTTATTATTATGACTGGTAGGTCCAAGTGTTCCTTCTTGTGTTGATGACCTTATGGGTACGACCCTATGCTTGTTGCTCTGGCTTATGGCTCCCGTCAGGAACCTAGGCTAATAGATTCTTAGTCAAAAGCACCATACAGTATATGGAAATGTCTTTTTGCAGTCCAAGGAACAACTGACTACTGCAGCAAAATGTACTCATTTATATAGTAAACTCACTTTCGGCGGGTGAGCTACCAGGGGGTCTTGAAGTTGTGGGGGGGGGGGGGGGGGCGACCAGGGGCCGGTCCCATATCAAATTATACAGAATCATGGATGCTCAATTAAATGTTATTAAAAACCGTAATAAACCATATTAGCTCAGGGAAAAATAAAATGAATGTGTTTGTACCTTAATTACGTAAAATAGCTGTCGATCGGTCCTTATAACACACATAGTTTGATGGAGTGGCGGGATGGACAACTAGGACATAACTGTGGGCACCTGAGAGCCGAGGTACAGCAGTCGGTCCTATGTGACAAGTTGGGGGGGGGGGGAGAGGGAATGGTAAAAACATACAATTATACATGTCATTCACTATTGCATTGGGTCGGCCCTTTAAAGCACATTCAGTTTAGTAACACATGCAAGGTTAGCTATTTTCCTTAGCTGGCTGCTCACTACAATACATACATGTATGTTATATAGTCTGGAATTATGAGCCAAAATTGGGGTTCACCGTAGCATATTGATATACGCGTACTAGGTAAAAGGTACATGTACATGTATGTTTCTAACAGAATGCATCATGCACGATGCCTAGCTATGGCTTTGGCTATTTTTTAAACTTTTACTTTTAAAATGACAATTTGTTGAGAGGGCTCCCGGGAGCCCCCTCAACGAACCATGCATTTTTGAGGGGGCTCCCGGGAGCCCAGAGAGCCCCCTACAAAAAAGGCACTGCATTGAACCTAGTATCTGTCCACTCAAGCACTCATACATAAACGCCTTACAAGAAAAATGTCACGTAAATAATAGATATTGTTAAAAAATATTCGTAGGGTTGTGCTCTCATTACACCTCAAAGGTAGACAACTCCACATTCACAGCCGATCGTCAATGAGGTAGCTGCAGGGCAGGAGTCATCTTTTCCATTTTACAAACTGACGTGTACCTAGACGTGTACTTTTACGAAATTTCATCAGAATCCTTTTTACTGAATTTTGCATTCAAAGTTCGAGGTATCGTTGGATATATACGATTTACTAACAGGGCAAATGAAAGGCTGTTGGTAATTTGCTAAACGCACGTGTAGTTCTTGTTGTTGATTGGCCAATCAGTTTGTGCCACATTCTCGATCTAACAAATAAAATTAATGTGGCTACTTTTTACCTAATCTGTTGTACAAGTTTTGTTTCCATTCATTCAATCCAATTACTTCAGAATTTCCGTTCCATTGAAACCTTTGCTCGTCGAACTGGTAACTGAACATTAGCCAATCATTGTTTCTTATAGGCCTAGGAAATATTTTTCTTCAAACGTACATAAAATTAATATTATTAGCATTAATTAGGCTTAACTGAAACATTTACATTAGACTTCATTACAGTAATATGGTTTATTTATAATTATAATAATTTTATAATATTAATATTTAATAGTATTAAAATTTGTAATTAATCTTAGCAGCAAAAGGCATATCTCTCTTGCTCTGCTCTACTTTGCAACAGGAGGCAATACTACTCTACTGCTCTGCTGTTATAAAGTGGTTGCCTGTATGTAGTGACTCTTCTATCTGGGTCCTATCTGCCTCAGTAGAGTATCAAGTAGGCTAGTAGGTAAAAAGCAAAGGACAAGAAAAAATAATTATTGTATTAATTAATTGTTTAATAAATTAATTCAAACATTTCTATTAATATCGCTGTAAAGTAATTAGATAAAAAATATTTATATTTTCATATGAATAGGCTATATAAATAAATAAATGAAATAAAGAACATTTACAGGCCTATAGTTATTATAATTATAAGTCTATATATCAAAGTGTCGGTTGCAAACTTCGCTTATTTTGTCGAATAATAACTAATGTATTCATGTTTAGGTTGACAACCACAGCAATGATGAGGAAGATGTTGCAGAGACCTGGGATATCTCTGTTCATAGTTGCTTCTTTAATTGTTAATGCAGGTAATATCTTATATAGTTCAGTTTTCCCATGCATTTGGTATTTACCTAATTAATGTAGACCTACATCCTACCTGCAAATTGTAAATCAAAATTCATAATGTAGAAATTTACTCCTCTTTAGCTGTGAATGCATGAAATATTGTCAGCCACTATATTGATTAACAAGTAATGTATACCAGTACATTTAAAATGTAGATATTCTTTTTCACTATTGCAGCATCGCTTGCGGTCATGTCTATAGATTTGGGGAATGAGTATATGAAGATTGGCATTGTTAAACCGGGAGTACCAATGGAGATTGTGTTAAATGTGTGAGTACTTCATCTGCTTACAAACTTAGAAAACGCTGCTCTAGATTTCTCTTTGCTAATTATCAGAACTACATGACTTGTGTAGTTTGTGGTATATGTTAGCTGCTCGGTCAGACTAAAGAGCTACTTATCATGAGCTAGGCAAAAATTTGGAAGTAGTTCCAGTGATATCGTTAGGCGCTTCATTTATGTCACCAACTCTGATCATTAACCATATAGGACTATGATACATGTATTTATCTGTAGGGAGTCGGCCAGGAAGACGTCTGTAGTAGTTGCTATGAGACAGAATGGAGACCGAGAGTTTGCCAATGCTGCTATGAATACTGTAAGTAATGTTGCTCATTTAGCCGGTTCAGTTTTCATACTGTATGTTCTATTTGCAGTCATGCTCTCTAAATGAGTTTAACAATCATCAGAAATTGAAAACTCGAGTAGGCCTACATATATGTATACAATATGATGTCACCGCCATATTGCCGATGTGTGTGGGTATTCTATTGGTAACATTTAATTCTTCTTTGCAGGCGACAAGGTTTCCCTCGTCCTCCTATATATTCCTAAGGGAACTGTTGGCAAAAAATACTAGCAATCCAGTAGTGAAGGAATTTCAGAAGAGATTTCCATACTACAAAATGGAAGATGATTCCGAAAGAGCCACCATCAACTTTGAGCATCCAGAGTAAGTTTTGGTTAGCGTGTACATCACAATAGATTACAGTGTATCAAATGGCTATGCTTATAGGGCATACAGAAAGATACATTACAACTGTCACTATCAACTATCACTGCACTTTTATACCGTAGTTTCTCAGCCTTGAGTAGATCGATCATTCAGCATTTAAATACATCAAGTAGTTATCATAGACTATTTACATACGCGTGGGTCTTTGTATTTACATGGCTAGGTATATAAAACTAGTCTATGCATCGAGGTGTAACACTGTAATTATTAATACTGTTAGGTAAAGTGTTTGTGTATAATATAACCTGTTTATCACCCGTAGTGGGACTAAGTACTCAGTAGAGGAACTGTTGGCTATGATACTCGAGTCGGCTAAACGATACGCCACAGACTTTGCCGAGCAGAAAGTCACAGATGCCGTCATATTATGCCCTGCCCACTTTAACCAAGCTGAACGAAGGGCTCTCAAGAGGTCAGCAGAGCTGGCTGGCATCAAGGTTCTACAGTTGATGACTAACCATGCTGCCGGTGAGTACCTGTCTGTCTGTCCTGTAGGCAGCAGAGAACTCGTAACTGCTGAACAGATTTGATCTCCTGCTTTGTCTACATATAAATCTACATTGATGTAGATAAGTGTTAAAACCTGGTCGATGGCTATTCGTTTATCAGACTTTAAATACCCTAAAACCTTGTGTGTCAGTTGAACAAATGAACTTTGATTTTGGGGTTTCTTCCTTTTCTCAGCATAATTTTTATAACCGGGGGGAACAACTTCAATCAAATAACCATATTGCTGTAATAAAAGATTTGCTCAAGTGATTGCTGCTTTGAGGATAGAAATATTGAGAATATTTCCTTTGTCCTGTTACTTATTCCTTTACGTGTACATGTACATGTACATGTATATGGCATGTTTAGATACTGTGTATGTGTTTACCTGTGAACTTAAGTAGTAAGACTAAAGGTTTCGAATGTGTGATACTTGTCACAGCACTAATTACAATAGTTACATACATTTATACATGAATGTACATTATACATGTAATACATGCATGTGCACGCATAAAGTACAATGTATATGCTGTGTAGTGTCTGTATAACTCACGAAAGTCTATTGTAACATGTTTATATTATCATTCTTGTTTAGTTGCCCTCAACTATGGTGTATTCAGACGCAAGGAGTTTAATAGCACAGCACAGAACTACATGTTCTTTGATATGGGATCAACCAGTACAACTGTATCTATAGTCAGCTATCAGGTTAGTTCTAGCCCTGCACAGTGTAGTATAAGTGATGTGTTATAATATACTAGTGTTAGTATGGTGCTATTATATTAGTTAGCTAATAGAAATCATCTACTGAATAGGTCTACATGCAAGGTTCTAAAACTCATTGGTCCTTAAAAATTGCCAGACCAGGAGTTATCCTTCCTTTGTTTGATATGATTTGTGTTCATGTTAGGAGTTGTCAGCACAACAGCACTAACCATGTAATACTAGTTAGTACACTATTTGAAGTATGCATGGGAATTGCATGGGAATGGGGGAGACATTACTTTAGATGAAATTGTTATACATATACAGTTGTTGGCTAGTGATTACCTGATAGCTCTACCAATCTTTCAATGTGTTGTCGGTGTCAGGTTGTGAAGATGAAGGTTGGCTCGATGGTAGAAACAAACCCACAGGTTACCGTTAAAGGGGTGGGGTTTGACCGTAGTCTTGGCTCATTGGAGTTGACACTGAGGTTGAGAAACCACCTTGCCAAGGTATTTAATGAGCAGAAGAAAACTAAGAATGACGTGACGGAGAATCCAAGAGCCATGGCTAAGCTTCACAAGGAGGCTGAGAGGGTGAAGAAAATCCTGAGTGCAAATACAGAAACATTTGCCCAGGTTAGTGTGCCACTGGTTGCTATGGTAACCCTTCCACTGGTTGCTATGGTAGCCCTTCCACTGGTTGCTATGCTACTTTTTCCCTTGGTTGCTAAGCAACAATTCTGCTGGTTGCTATGGTAACCATCTGGTAGGTCGCTACCATAGTAACATTTACTGATTATTAAAGTGTGACTTCTGCTCTGATTGCCTCATGGTGGGTTACTTACATGTAGTTATGTCGTATTTTAATTGTAATCATCATGTTGAAAGGTTAGTTAATGCCTGCGGCTGTTTGTATTGTTGTTATGGCTAGTGTGGGCTATGCGAACTACTAGTAGACATACTAGTATTATGCTGTAGCAAGGTGCTATTGCCTCCTTGTAATATAGTCCTAGTATATGTTGTGCAGGTTGAGAATCTGTTGGATGATCAGGATTTCAAGGCTAAAGTAACCAGAGAACAACTGGAGACTATGTGTGCGGATATATTTGAGAGAATAGCTGATCCTGTAAATCAGGCTCTCTCTAGCTCAGATATGACCATGGTGAGTAATCCAGTGTAGTTATATACATGGAGGGCTCTTGTTGGTTGGACTGTCTATACCTTCTCATATCGTGGTGTATGTAGTTATAGATAGGATTGTAGCAGTACGACTGTGTTAATATAATGTTACTGGGTGCTACAACTAAACAAGTACATGATTGTGTACCTTTGTATTTATATCGGAAGCTGACTGTAGTACAATGTGTATTGCTTTGTGTTTAGTCCGAGATCAATGAAGTTATACTGATGGGTGGAGGTACCCGCTCTCCTAAGGTCAAGGAGGTGCTACAGAAGGCTGTGAAGCGTGAGGAGTTAGGAAAGAGTATTAATACAGATGAAGCAGCAGCCCTAGGTGCTGTCTACCAGGCAGCTTACCTCAGTACCGGCTTTAGGGTGAAGACATTTGCTGTTAAGGATGCTAATGTTTACCCAATACAGGTATGCACTGCTCTGTGATTACTGCTGGCAACTATTGGGATACTGGCTCCATTGAAATCTCTTCATTCACTGTGCGTGTTAATTTTGTTTCGTATCATTTTGAACTATTTCTTCTTTGTTTTACCAAATATTACCCACAATTAATCGGACTCGCTCGATGTCTTACCATCATCAAATAGTAGGCTATTGCTGTGATGTCACATCCAGGTTGATTTTGAGAGGGCAAAGGTTGATGATGACGGCGTAGAGACAACCAAGACTGTGAGGCGAACTCTCTTCTCCCGGTGCAACCACTACCCTCAGAAGAAGGTCATGACCTTCAATAAACATACCGATGACTTCAACTTCAAAGTAAACTACGGAGACTTGAGTTTCCTGTCCAGTGATGAACTCGAGTGAGTAATCCTACTTGGTATGGGAAGGGGACGGCTTGATATCTCTGGATAACCAGTATTGTTGTTATTATGTACTACCAATGTTGGGAATCTTTCCTCATGGCATGTTTCATCACTGATTTTTCTGTTTATTTGCGGTGTATATTTTATAAATTTTTCTAATGGTGTTGATGAAATTATATTAGAGAAGAATCTAGTTATCAACTCACTAAACAGCTCCATTATTCGTATGACGTATATCAGTCGTATGTACGGAGTACACGACGTATGTCACTCATGTATGTATGGAGTACATGACGTATGTCACTCATATATGTACAGAGTACATGACATATATTACTCCTATACATGTATGTACTGATTACATGAAGTATATTATGTATATTACTTGTATAATATGTACTGTACGTGTACACCTACAGTGTATTTGGAAGTCTCAACCTGACAGTAGTTGGATTGGAAGGGGTGAAGGAGCAGATTAATAAGCACACAGATAACTTTACAGAGAGTAAGGGAGTGAAGGCTCACTTTAAACTAGACGAGAGTGGTATACTTGGTTTGGACAATGTACGTACTTCATCTATACTACTACTGTGGTTACCAGTGGTTACTATGTACTACTGTGGTTACCAGTGGTTGCTATGTACTGCTGTGGTTACCAGTGGTTACTCTGTACTACTCTGTACTGCTGTGGTTAGATTGTATAGCATATTTGTACTCCGCTATCACTGTTTTACATACGAGTCAGTAGTGTGACCTGCCCAGTGGTCATACCTGTACCTAAACAGTAACTCTAGCTACGGAGTCATGTGATGTACAAGTATAAACTATGAATGCAATACACAATTCCTGTTATTCTCTCAGGTGGAGGTGGTGTTTGAGAGGATTCCAGACCCAGCAGCTTCAGAATCTACATTCTCCAGTGAGTACACCTGTATATCTGTTCTTCTATCTCTACTAACTGGATTATTTCCTCTCGGACAGAGGCGGGCCTATATATAGACCGACTGAGCCCAGATGATAGAGTCACTGGAACCCTGATTAGTTGTACTAGACAAGTTATAACAATCATGTTGATATAGTACAATATCCACCACTGATCGTGATATCTTGGTTTAAACACTTAGTCGATGTACATTTACATGTAGTGAGAAATAAATGGAATACTATTACATTCTCAGGCTCAAACATGATAACACTTTGCTGTCTAAGTGTGTAGGTCCTGACTTCACGCCTGTCAGATATAGTATTTCTCTACATTTTGTAGGCCACTCCTTGATCTCTTTATGTTTGTAGAGCTAAGTAACACCATCAGCAGTTTCTTTGGTTCCAGTAACACAGATAATGAAGAGGCAAAGACCGAAGAGGTCTGTATTGCTGTGTTACTATACTGCATGTTCATGTACTAGAATATTTTACTGAATTTTCCACAGTAAAGCATAAATGTTCAACTTATTGTAGCAGTTTGTAATATATGAGGTAAAACAGCCGGACCTTGGAGTAGATGGCGCAATCTCTGTCTTCCAATATACATAAATGGTGGCCAATTCCTATGTAGCTATGCCTAGCCTGTCAAGTCTATAAATACTTGTACATTCACGTCAGGAGGATCTAAGCCACCCATCCTCTCTCTATGTTTATAGCCTGTAATATTATAGATGGATAATGTATACTGTAGGATAAATCAGCTACTGCTGGAGAGGGAGAGCCAGAGACCACCATCCCTAGTGGAGAGACAGATGGTGGAGCTGGGGCTAAGGATAGTGAAGGAACTGAAGAAGGTGAGAAGAACGCAAAAGAAGAAGAGAAGAAGGCTGATGAGAAAAGTGAGCAGTCTGAGAAAGAGAAAAAGACTGAAGATGAAAAGGTATGTACAGTCTACAAATAGGCTAAAAGCTCATATACACGTACCAAATAGCTCATATACACGTACCAAATAGCTCAGGCTCAGTAAGTGTGTATAAGGCCCATTTTTTCAATCATGTACACTGTATGTGTATATTTTGCCTCTCCTGGGCCCACTCATGTTTTACTGTACTGTGTATTATCTAACCTCATATTGATGTGCTGGCACTATCACCTATTACACGTCTTGTACACTGTATCTAATGTTCATACAGGCAGATGCATCTAGCAATGCCACATCCACCAACACTACAGCTAAATCTGAACCCAAACCTGTTACCATCAAACGTCCAATCACATCCAAGATTAAACTAATGGATGCTCAGGAACCTGACTCAGAGCACATCAAGGCGTCTAGAGAGCTGTGAGTATATAATTTACCACTTTAGCTTAGAGTCATAGTTTGTGGTGTAACTGAATGATACCATAAGAGGTAGTTGAAAGGTTCCCACTGCCAAACCTCTTCTAGTCATTATGTTGAAAGTTTAAACTCCCTTCAATTCTCTTTTGTATCATCTGATAAGGTGAAGATTCTACACAGTTGAGGAATTCACATGAGTATGTTTCCCATGGAGCACTGTGCTACTTTTAATTACCTGATCTATCTAGAATATACATATTACAGTATATGTATGTAGCATTGTTTCTTGCCTTACCACATGTACAGTCCATACTGGTAGTAACACCGCTTGTACCAATCACAGGCTGATGGAACTGTCCAAGAAAGATGAAGAAAAAATGAAACTGGCGGCTGTGAAGAATGAACTGGAGTCATTCAGTTATGACGTGAAGAACAAGCTGTACGAGGAGGAGTATGAAGACGTGTCCACCGAAGAGGAGAGGGAAGAGATCAGGGAGAAGCTGACCGCCATTATGGACTGGTATGATGAGCAGCCATTGAACACACCCCTTTCTGTGAGTATTATATACACACCCCTTCATGTGACTGAATCCATTGCACATTATATAATGTAGGTTTACATCATTGTCATTTAGTCATCTAGTAGTTGTGCAACCAAATATCATACTGTGTGTTGTAGTACTTTGTGAGTTAGTTGCTTAGTTGTACTAAAACAGTGGGACTAAACAGTGGGACCGTATCTATACGTGTAGAATGTTTTGCTTAGCTTAGTAACAGGATTGAACTGTTTGTCACATAAATAACGGCTGGGCCATCCGATTACAGTTTTCGGCGACAATTGCAGATTTTTGACAAAGTCTGACAGGTGCTGCTGGTGCAGCAGACTGTGATAAAATTTCCAGCATTCGGTATGGCGACTCAAAATGCATCCAAACGCTTGCCGTGATTGATTGGGGCATAATGATATGTGTCTGAATGAATTACAACTTCAACTCATAAAGGGAAGTAAACTGCTTAAACCATTCCTTTGACGACCCATGAACAAATTTGAATCTGGGAAGGTAGTCAGTCTGCATAGAACGTCTTTCACGCAGCAATTTCCACTGTTAAATAACTTTTCATCGAATGCTATGGCCAAATGCGAATATTCTCTTTTGTGTGTTAACAGACAATCCGCGGTTAAATGGTGGCCATGTGACCCAGCCATGTGACTACAACACTACAACACACTTACTACTCATATGCATGTACTACTAATACATGTACATGTGTTATCGTTGTAGGAGTTTGAGGATAAGCTTTCAGAAGCTAAGAAATTGGTGAAGGTTCTATTTAAGAGGGTAGCTGAGGCTAAGGAAAGACCGCGGGCTATGGAGGCGCTCAAGTCCACCCTCAACCACACCAGGCATATGATAAAGAGCATGAGGAACTTTACTGTCGGCATAGCGGCGGGTGAGGGAGACGGCCCGTTTACTGAAGTGGAACTCAATACTCTGGAGACTTTGTACAATGGTGAGTCTATCATATGTCATGCATATATGATTATGCAGGCTGTGTGTGTTCTATAACATGTGTGCTGCAACATTCACTCTATAACCCGGGTGTGTTCATACTTGGTTCTTCTAGTCTTTTTTTAATTTTAGTATGAAATATCCTACTTGTTACGTTTTTGCCTTCACACTGTACAATGTATGGTTATTTTTGCAAATCGTACACTATTTAGATGTCGTTTGTATTACATAATAGGCAGACATTAGTACACCAGGCACTTTGTAGCATACTGTACAATGTATGGTTATTTTTGCAAATCGTACACTATTTAGAGGTTGTTTGTATTATATAATAGGCAGACATTAGTACACCAGGCACATTGTAGACACACAGGTGTAGGTTCTCAACCTTTCACCTTGTTAATGCTGTTATCAGTTCCTGATCAAACCGTGGATATTACAGTATAACAACCTTGTACATGTACATATTCTTTATCGTTTTAATCTATTGCCGTGTGTGACCCAAGTCTATTATATGGTAATAAACTTAAAACTTCCCATGGCTATATTAATTAGAACTGTCCAAGTTTTTCACTTGCAATGGTTTCTATAACCAGTAGCCATGACCTAGTAGTTAGAGTCCAGGGGCTAGTATTCTGTGAGGGTCATTAGTGGTCACTGGTTGGAATCCCAATCTACACTAGATGTCCTACTCCAAATAGACAATGGATACAACAGATCCCTAACTTTCTCACCTGAGATTTATAGTGAGAAGTTAATGGTGTGATGTTATGTTACAGAGTCGAGAGCCTGGATGAAGCTGATGAAGGATGAACAGAAGAAGAAGTTACCTACGGATACGGCCGCATACAGTGTGGATGATGTTGTTGCTAAGATATCAGCTCTAGACAGAGAGGTTAAATACTTGGTGAATAAGGCTAAGATGTGGCAACCCAAGAAACCTAAAGTAACTATAGTCGACACTAACAGCACCAAGTCAAGTAATAATACCAAAGATAGTAAAAGTGGTAGCAGTAATAGCACTGGCGGAGCAACTGACAGCAATGCTGACGACAAAACTACATCAACTGAAGGCTCTAAACAGGCAGAAAATAATATACCTTCCCCAGGTAGGTGATCTATTAGTTGTGTGTAGCAGTCGCAGTGACATTGCTGCCATATAGTAAAACCAGCCAGGAAGGGTGGGGGTGCCACTCTCCCACCCTTCCTGGTACAATTTTCACTCGTATTTTTAGTCTCAAGCGCCCATGTAGTTGGATATTGTTATGTCAATGTGTTACATATCTCTTTGTAGACTTAGGACCTGGGGATGCTGAGACTGAGGAGGGGCCTTCAGAGACTCAGGAATCGTCTCCTCCAACAGAATCCAACACGGAAGAAAATAAAAATATAGAAGAAGAAACGCTCGAGTTAGGAAATGGTGGTAAGCAAGTCTACAGTATACTGTCACTGTTTGTAGGGTTTATTCATATCATATATGTCACTTGACTAGAAGCAGTGTAACCCTACAATGTATATACATGTGTGTTGTAACTGTTGCAGGTGCAGATAAATCTCAAGATGAACATATAGAATTGTAGTCTCTACATTCCGTCTACCTGTTCTTTCACCGCAGGTAAAACCTAGGTAATTATCACAAGTCATGCTATATTACTATGTTTGATGTCCATGTGCTTGGACTAGATCTGTACACAGTATAACTAAACAATGTGAATACTCTATATTATACCAATGGATATGACAATATTGTTATTATTAACCCAATTCATGGTATCATAATTTTCAATCTAGTGCAAGTTTTATGTTGTTATACGTCATGTAGTTATGTGTAAATTGATAATTTTATCATCTATATTTTCCTTGTATTTACATGTACTTACTATTCAGTGTGAAAAAATTGACAGGTATTTACATGCTGTATAAAATATCACCATGTCTGTGCGAAGAGGTCAGGGGCCTTCAACCTATTGGTATTGTACGATTGTATTGCTGCTGAATACAGAAAAGATTGATTATAGTTTTATTTGCATTTAAATGTTGACTTAATTTATGTTGTTCTGTAATTGATATAGCCTTGGTTCCATCGAAATGAAAGTTTGTATTCTGCATACAATAAAACAAGTATACATACACAATCTATTTCATGGTAACTCCAATGTTGAACTTTGCGATGTATTTTCCACTACTGGGATCGTCTTCTCCTCCTGCGGCGTGCAGGTACATGTAGGAATCCTCCTGACCAGGAGATAGCCTGTAGCTGCAAGTGCTCACAGGCAATGGGGTCTCCACCGAGCACTTGACATTAGCAGAATTTATATAGCATGGGGTCCTATCACATAAAAACACTGTAAGGGCACCATATTCGGCCAGAAGGGCTGTTTCTATAGTGGGAGGTGCTCTGGTCTTGTCTATGCACACCTCCAGTCGTACAAGCATCTCAGTATCATAATTCAGTTGGAGACTCTTGTGTGTAAGTGCAGTGGGCAGCAAGTAAATAGTCTTTTGGATTTTAGGTGTAGTTGCGCCATTTGGCATGACCATTGGTAATGTTTCCACCTATAATACAACAATTTCATTGTTAAGAAATTTTCTGAAGATATGATTCCTTTTAGAATTGGATATTTGCATATTGGTTGTACATGTATAAATTGTTACTAAACACAAACAATGCACCAATCTTACTGAAAATGAATGAATGAGATTATTTGCAAATATTGAATGGTGCGGCATTGGTGATTACTACTTGCCTGACGGAGGGTGTTATCAGCTGAAGGTACTGTTGTAGGGGTCACTAGTACACTCGGAGAGTAGGTTATGGGATAGTAGTGGTCAGGGTCAATCTGAATGTACATGTTCCCTCCTATCCATTTGCTGATGCTGAGACATTGGGATGTAGGTGCTTTGGTACTTCCTGGCCTTCCTGTAGACCACTTAGCATTGCTGTACTAGAAGAAAACAATTACCAATGATTATTGAGAATAACCGATAAAAAATCACAACCAAAATTTCAATGCAAGAATTTAGTGGTTGTAGACTCATAGTTGGTTGAAGAGTCAATTTACCAAACAGTCTCTACATTGTACACATGTACATTTTACATGTATGTGTATGGTATATGCCAAAACATATAATATGCAATGTATATTATACTCATATAATATCATTGTTATATTAACTGGTCTTTAGCGCTCTAAACCAAAACCTGTGTAATTCACTGTTCCTCATCTGCACTTTTACTGGTGTTGGTTGCCGTTAATTTTAACTTTGCAAAATATGCTGTCTTGCTTACATGTATATAGACTTACTTTACTGATATCAGCTATATTGTTGTAGATGTTCATGTACACAACACCGCGCTCTGGCTTCCATCTCCAGTTGTTAGGTAATTCTGCACAGACAGTAATAACAGCATTGTCTAGAGCTGCGCAGTCTAAGTTAGCCACTGCTACATGGGAGGTATGGGCTGTCTCCAGGGTCTGTTGCTCATCAGTGATGTACTCCATAGGAAGGGTCATGTTGATGGGAGAGGCCCCAATTGCCAATCCTAAAACAATATAAACAAATTTCTCTCTACCCATGAAGATAATAGAATATATCCACAACACATGGATATGCTTTTGTGTAGCTTACAATCAATAAGTGCAAGTTATCCATTCTTCAACATGTGATAACATAGAAAATATAAAACACTGCAGCTGCTGGTTGTTTTGTTGTTTTTCTAGAACAGTCAGTTACATAATAGTCCCAATAATACATGTATATAATTAACCCATGTAAACTATTACCTACCAATCAGCCAGAACCCAATAGAACTTAGTATGAACATGTTGAATGTTACAGGAATCCTCACTCATGCACCTCTACAGTAAATACACTGTCAAGTGCTACTGCTGCTGTGTATCAGTGTGTACCGTCAGCTGCTGTCTCTAATCTAAATGTCCTCTGATTACATTCAGTGAATGATAGCTGGTGTATGATATGTACTGTGATGTTCAAAGTATTGAAGGTTTCTTGTTACCCGGAAGTAAAATGTACATTTGGTGGCATTTAATATTGTGGTGATCCTGACAACTGGTGTACAATATGTCAATATCTAATCTAGTAAAGCAGAAACAGGTAGGCTTAGTGTTGAGTAGTGCGAGGGAAACAACTGGGTTAGCAAAATTACATTGTGTAAGAGGGGGTTGATGCAATAGTTGATATGAAACCATGATCATGTAGAGTGGCAATGTATTACTGCCAGTCTGCTCTGAACAGTGAGATCATAACCTATGGATTGTAATAAGAAGTTATCCTCTCCCAACTTGTTTAGTTGATTGAGAGAGAACAATTCCCATGTAAAGGGCCAATATGTTTTCTGGCAATTGCACCACTGCTGCTAGACCTAATGCCTAGGCTCATCTAAGATTAATGCAATCAAATTCACCCAAAGGCAAACAAACTGTTTCATGTACTGAAACTGTAAGAGGCTTGAAGCTGAGATATGATTTATCAAAGTACCCATAAAAAGTCTTCCTCTCCCAACTTGTGAAAAGGAAATGCAAGTGAGCCAACTAATTATGTTGTCTTTCCACTCAAAGAGAACTTATCCAGCACACAACATGTAGCTGCTTTGTACACCCTGTACATTGTATTTTACATTCAGGTTTAGCTGTATGTGAGGATGTTAGTAATTATTGCACAAACAATAAACAAGTTGAACGTTAAGATATCTTGTGGAATTACACAAAGATTTTGTAAGAAAATCAATCCAGTTTGTATTAAAAAATAAATATAAAGTTTCAATGATCAACCAGTTACACATGTAATTTATATAATACTCGTATATACTATGACTATGATGTGCACTACACGCACAATAAAATTAACACAAGCACATAGTTTCAGTGAAAGACTTTGGGAATCTGTAAGCTGGTGCGTCTCCTAATGTAAATTGTAAATAAAAATGTGATACGGATAATGTACACACTTCTTAGTATAGGATATATTTCTTAGTGTAGGATATAGGTCCCTACTAATACACCATACATTTCTTAGATTGTAACTATCATAATGGACACCACTGCAATAAATAACTGCACTAAAAGGATAAAATGAGTAAAACTTCTGCAACACACTAAACAGTCCAGAAAGCATGAGAACTTCTCTTGAAGAGAGTTTAACACAACTATCATTCACAAAAACCACATCTAAGGGTAATTAATGAATGATTGAAAGTGTTCGAAGTTGGACCGGGAGAGATATCAAAGGAATGGGTGGTGTGATGGATCAATCGGCTTTATGTCCATTAGATTTAGTGCAGTCACCTCTTAGAACCTGGGCTAGCGGACTGTCCCCTTGCCAGGCAGATGGTGCCCGGAAAGACTGACCAATCTTATCCCAGAGTGTGAAGAACTGACCGTAGTTGTAGTTATAAAACAGGTGATGGTCGGTATGGTGGGCGGAGCCGTTAACAAATGGCTTCAGTACGTCTGGCACACGGTAGTCTCCGTCATGGATAGAGACCGTCCAGATGTTGACAAATACAAAGAGGAAGAGGTAGGTGAACTTGTGCAGCGGGAAGAGGAAAGGGTAGATATGGTACGGACAGCTCTGTAAGAACCCATCTAACGGATGGAAAGCATGACTAGCGAATGGAGTCGGCACTTTCCACCTGGATAAACAGTAGAGAGCAACTATAATAAGTTTACTAACTCTACCGATGGAAATAAAATTCTTCGTAAGCATCTTGTAATAACTCAAAAATGTACATGTCGGTGATTGCAGTTTCATAATATGCTCTGACAATACTTAGCGATTCATCTTACAAACCGATTATTATAAACTACATTATAACTAAGTATTATTTTACTGCAGTGTGGTATCTGTACATGTAGGTTGATCAATACATATAAATTGGGAGTTGTGCTCTGATGATAACCACTAATAACAAGAGAGGATAACTCTTATAAAACCAATGACTGAGCACAATACACTGAAAAGCTTACCGATGGTGATCCTTATGTATGTGCTTGTAGATTAGTTTATGGTGGAGTCCTCTGTGTATCCAGTAGATAAGGCAGTCCGTGAACAGTATGAAGGTCACTATTTGAAAGATGATGGCCACCCAACCTACAGATATTTCAACCGCATCTTTATTATTATTACCCGCTGCCATAAATACTTACAAGACTGACTATCAATGACCTAATTTCATACAGGAAACAGTAGTTGTATTAGTGCAGATACCCACCTAGTTGGTACTGGTAGACATTGTCATACAGTTTAGAGTAACCTCTTACTTCTAACATAAACACAGCAGTAGTGGGTAGGCTCATGTATGGTATGGAGCCCAGTGCGTATCGAATTTCTTTGGAAACTTGTTCCTGCAAATAAATATCATTATTGATAAATCCGTAGGACGTTACCAGATGATAAGGCAGGTATATGCATATGCATATCTCACTGTTACCTGCCACACATAATTTCTTTAGGGGCTACAATCATTGAATATAAATCATACATCAACTTATAAAGTAGTAGTATCTATTCAAGTTGTAGTAAACTGATAATGCCAAGAGAGATGTAGGCAAAAGCATTATAGTAACAAATACATCTAAATGCAGTTATCCAACCAGTGTTCCAATACCTTTAGTATCTGTGGATGATTCAAATGCCTCTTATCAAACAGGAAATGATAACTGAGACTGGCCGGTAGCATGTAGACGATGAAGCCACCAAGGTTAACAATTAGTAACAAACTAGCCCACTGTCTCCAAAAGTTGTCTCGGGGAATCCTAGTACTTGAATATAATTGGTTAAAGAGGAACTCATCACAGTAGTCGAGAACGATATCCATTGCGAGTCACTACAATTACAGTATAAATCGGTTAAAAAAGAGTGAATACTAGATGCTACTGACACTTTGTTACAGTTTTGAAAAATAGCTTCCGAGTTATTGCCATACATGCAACTACTTGCATGTATAATACAAAATTTGAAAATTGGGACAGGGAAATATATATGGACATTGACCAAATGTTCTACTTTTGACATATCAAGTCTAGAACTTCTTAGTTTAGCCTCTATTCAACTATATAAAATTTATCAAGTGTTTATATTAGATCGGAATCTAAAATATGTGTTTGAAGTGCTACTACATTGTAGATTATAACATCATTAGAGCATAAAATAATAGCATTTGAACTTAGGCCCACAGAAGAAGCAGTTTTGAATTACTGATTTCAGCCTCTAAGCAGCATTTAAAACAACCGTATCATAACATTTGTATTCATATAACATACAACGGTACTACACTAACACTACAGATTGAGAGGAGTGAAGGACGGTGCTCCCAGCTAGCCTACTTGCAATACAAATCTAAACTGTGAAACGCATAGGCTGTCTAACAATGAGTATGTGCCAGCATTCGTAGGAGTAACATGTATGGCGCTAATTATGCGTTGGAGTAGAGGGTCCTAGTACCAATCTTGGGGAAACCTTAAAACTGGACATGGAAAACACTTCCAAAGTTTGTGATTTATGTTGTATAAAACCCTCAGTAGGGCAACAATGTATAATGTCGGAACAACACAAAAATGTGCAGCATCGGCAAGATACAGGAATATATGAACACAAGTTCAAATGGTGCTGCTCCAAACATCACTTAGGTTTTATCAGACATAAATTATATAATCAACAACAAATTGAGATTATACATTTAATTTAAAATTTGCAATATGTGTAGGAATGTAGAACTTATATACAATCACACGCATGGAACAAGTGAGGCTCTCTCTGGTGCAGCAACACTGCAGTCTACTAACAGCGGTAGCTGATTCTTTTTGACCTAACTGTGAGTGACTGCTGGCATCAATTCTTCCCTGGGACCCATTCCAGGAACCTGCTACTGGTCCCAAAGTTATTTGACTCTACCTGGAGTCCTTTCTTTATTTCTACAGGGCCTGCCATCGGCCCCATCTCTACAGGGCTTACTATTTGTGTTGGAGAGGGGGGTATTGGCCATATATCTACATGTACATGTAGATATTATTGTTAATTATAAAATAAAAAATATTAATATGTTTGTGGATAAAAGATAAGCTTATTGCTGTTACAACATTGCAAATAGCAATAATATAAACTTGTAAACAGCAATAAACTTAACTTTTATCCATGAACATATTTGATACCTTGCTCAGTTACTAAAATTGTAATTGTTTTGTAATTGTTATTCTATTGTTACTTGTATTGTCTATATTAATCTGAAAATGAAAAAATAGTAGCTCGGTTTAAGTCTAGTTAGTTAAGTTTTAGTAGTAAATTTAAATAAAATTATAAAATACAAACATGAATCAGGCAACAGTTTTATTAGCCAGTATGACTTCGGAAATGATAGATAAGTCAACTAGTTTCAATACGCATTGGTCTTTTCAATGATGGGAAAGAAAATTCTGTACATGTTCTAAAGACTAGGCGCACCAAGTGCGTAAATTATTATCGCGGGTGGAGTCGGGAACGCGCCGTAAGGCGTTACTAAGGGAACACAACTATGATACATGCATCTTCGCACGTATCGTTTTGCAACTTTTGCTCCTCGAAAGAGGGTGACTGCATAGTGAAAAATAAATTCTACAACATATCCTACAATGCTTTGCTAAAAATTATTGAAAACTTTAAGCAAAATAGATTTATGTGAAATCCAAATATTATCAATAACTTATGCTATAATTAGAAAGGCTAAAATTAGCAAAGTTTTACTTTGGTCTCCATGGAAATCCAAGATGGTGGTTTAAGGCGCTTGGAGTGAAAAAATGGGTTTCATATATCTGCAGGACCCTGAAACCTGGTCCTGGATATAGTGGGTGCGACCCATAAAGTCCAGGACTAGTTTCCTGAATCCGTAGTTTGCCATGCTCATGTGCTAAGTACAAGGATAGTCATGTAAAATCATGTTAATGTAAAAATATGTGTAATATGACAACGCATTAATAGGTGCAGTAGTGGTATATTTTACATCACTTAAGGATGACCGGGGGAGCTAACCATAATCATAAAGATTTTAGGCAAGCACAGTTATACCAATACTAACTAATTAAAATATAAATAAATCTATACTATTAGGCTACTATTATAACTATACTTTACTACTAATCATGTCCTAATACTTAGGCTATACTTTACTATACTATATACTTAATTAATGCTAATACTTTTCTTTAATAAGATAACTTTTATTTTGATTTTTCTAATCTAAAACCTGCTCAAGACTGGAATTATATTTTGATCTTAGATTCAATCCACAGCTCAAGGCTGGTTGTGAATTCAGTCCAGCTAATAATTATTTTATATATATATAATATAATTCCAGTCTTAAGCACCTGACCTTTGGATTAAAAAACCATCATTATTATGATTATGATTATTATTATATTATTATTTATACTATTTTATATTTAGGCCATAAGCCTAATTATAAAATAATTGATAGAATGTAAATATAATTTAGGATAATAATTATTAATTATTAAATATTTTTATATTTATATTTTATTATTTTATATTGTTTATTATTAATGTTATGATTATTGTATAAATTATTGTTTATAGGTCTACATATAAGTGTAAGTGACTACAAAGTGGAGTTGATCAGGAAAAATGTAACAAAACTTCAATTGATTGTTAAAACAAGGTTATTAGAAAGCAAGCAAAGTGTACATACATTGTATATAAATTATGTAGAATGTATATACACTTCACTTGCTTTCTAACAACTTCGTTTTAGCAAGTAATAAAATTCAATATTCACGTTGACTTATATTAGGATAATAAAGTTGTGTCCGACTGGGAAAGTCCAATTGAACAAAGGGAGAAAAGTGTGACAACAACCCCCCTCCCCGTAGTAGCCGTTGAGGTCTGATTTTGGCAAAACTCTGTGGTGTGGGTGCTACCTCTATAGCTAGGCTGGGCTAGCCGAAGTGGTCTCTGCAAAGCTGTGGGGAATGGTTGGACTGCTGGGTCCTGGTAGCAGTAGTGTGACTGTACGTGGGAAGACCCAATGCCATAGGAAATTGCCTGATACCTTGCTGTTCGCAGTTACCAGTTAAAGACTGTATCATTCAGTACAGTAAAATTACTTTATTGAACAGCAGCCTACAAACAACTGAAGCAGAAATTGTACTCCTTATATGTGAATAACACTACAGTTTATTTCTCAGTGATCAGCATTGTTACTTTAATAGATTTGCTGTTTCCTCTAGGTTCATTTAGGAAACATTATTTTCATGTATTATAGTTGTGTATTATTATACTGTATGATGTACATGTAAGTCTACATAATATGCAACTCCGTACTACACTATAGCAATTATTTAGTCACTACACTAATGTCTTTATAGTATTTTATATAAGTCCATGTAGACCTACATGAATCTAAAACAATTAAATTACATGTAATATAGAATTGTACAAGCACATGTCTTTATTCACTTTATACCCATTTACAGGATGCAATATGTGGGACGGTAAGAGAGTGAAGATTGATAAGGAGAACTACTTTTGCATGGCTCATAGTTTAAAGTTTTTAGACTACCGACATGACAAGATCACCATTTAAGATCTAAGGCTATCTACCAAAAGAAGAAAGTATGTATGTTGCATATTTTTTAAAATTTTTTTCAAACTTTAAAACTGAATTAGTCGTCAATGTATCATTTTATTTTTAGCCTCAACTCCTTTATGTTGGTAGATTTATATTGTTACTAACTTGTTATTTAAACGTAGCTGCAAAAAAGCCATAAATATTAGAATTTTAATACTCAGATTTCCATAAGGTAGAAGTGCGAGACAGAATTTTAATCACTTGGTTCACATAATTTTGTTATAATGTTATGTTGATGTGTTTAAAATTGACTTCCTTTTATTTACTCTGCAAATGCAGGAGTTGCAGAAGGATGATCATGCAGTAGTCAGGCAGAGGCAGCTTCTACAACCATCAATCAAAGCCGGGTGCCCAGTGAGAACCAAACTACTTCGATTTACAGATTTTAAGGTATATAGAATTAAACTGCAGGTTTGGTAATGTTAGAGGCACTAGTTGCATGGCTGTGTAGGAGGTGAGTTTTGTGAACGTGAGTTTTGTGTCTACAATGGTATGTATATAAGGAATAGCATTCAATTGTTTTTTTACCAGTGTGATGTTGTTGGAAATGAGCAAACTGTTACCATCCTGGTCATCTCTTGAAGATAAATATCAACAATGGCATTGAGCGGATGAATGGAGTGAAAACCTTTTTGGGTGGCAGAATGACAAACAAACTGTCAATGTTTGTCCGGATATTGGTTGAAAGTTTCTGTCCATTCTTATACAGAAAGTAAGTGCTACATCTGTAGATTGCCTTTATTAAATACTTGCACTGTATATTTTGTTACTGGATACTCGGTCTATCACACAAACAAAGATATTTGTAAAATGTTCTTGTGGATTTCATCTTATGTTTTATGATATCAGGTTGAACCTCTTTGCTCAATTTCCACAATATTAATATATTATACAATGCATAGTATAATATGTTCTCATTTGCTCGATGTTTTCTTGGGTGGTGGGTAGCGTTTATGTTCTGTATGCTTTTTTTCTAAATGCCTCTAAAAACAGATATGTACGCTGCGCTCGTTTCTTGCATTAGATTTTCATCATTCTTAAATCGAATCAACCCTGATTAATCTTACAGATATGCACATCTGAACATCACAATATCTTCACTTTCTCGATCTTATGATCCCAAGATTCCCAAGTTCCTCCAAGACCGACTACCAGCGTGGATGAAGAGCTGCTTAGATAACATTGAGTATAACTGGAGATTCAGCCAGTAAGTTTAAAATAAGAATATCAGGTCAGAATGCAGTGACTCTAGATATGCATGTTCCCTATTGCCCTTGTTTTTCATGGCACATGTTTTCAGTGATGCATCTTTGTAATTCTGAGGTTCTCAATACATATTTAGACTCACAGTGGAACAAAATAACTCTGGACTTCCTGTACCACTACCTGGAGATAATATCGATATGGATGTCTCACAGTCCACGGACAATAATGTTTTCCCAAATTACGATACAAGTATTACCAAGGATCTGTCTCACGCAAAGGTTACACCAAGCTTGCTATCATATGTTCAGCAGAATCGGAAGATTCCAAGCAGTGTATCTCAATTAATACCTCTCAACCAGACCTTGTCATCTCTCAGTGATAACATTGTGCAAATCATCAAAAGGTATGAAGGGACTTTGTGCGGCAGAATGATCTGGTAGTCAATAAGGTGAGTGTAGAAATATAAATGTACTTCCTTTTAAATTATGTAGAAAACCTTGACCTGATTACCTCACCACCTCCTTTCAATCATCTGTGATATTTCAGGGAGTTGAACGTACGAGGAATTTTAGCATATGGATTGCTAATGGCTTTCTTTGCAATTCAATATTCCTTGTACATGTAAATATTAGGACGCTAATCAGTTCACTTGCTTCATGTAAACCAATGACCTCTGAACCTGCCAGTACCCGAGATAGTCAATGTCAAAAATCACCTGCAAGATATTATTTTTATCCCGTGACTATAATATACAGTAAATGAGTGGAAATAAATTACATGTAACTGCTGACTACAATGAGCTTGCATATAGTGCTTTTCATTACCACATTCACAGTGTTACATGTATATACATGTACAATACATTCAAATATTTTGTACAGGGGAAAAAAGCAGAAAGCAGTAAAGAGCCGACTATCTTCTAGCTCAGTGTTTACAAAGCAGTGTAACTTCTTTCTCGAAGGCTGCGAGTCTAAACATACGAGTACATAGTACATTTGAGTGAATGGAGTAGCAAATGTAATTCAATACAACATGACACTGGGTCGAAACTCTTTGGACAACATTATATTTGCTCTAAGGTTCTTAGAACAGCTGATGAGTGTTTGCTAACATAGTGCAACAATTGCTCTCTAAAATTTTGACCTGCTAAATTTTTTTCGCAATACTTTCTAAGTTTTATATATGTTCTGCATTTGTTATCATTTATGAACATAAGGTGTTTTCATACTTTATAATTTGCGTACCTTCCTATAGGGAAGAGTGACATTCAAGCTATTTATTTTATTTTATTCTTCAATTCAATAAATTTACAGTTTTCATGTGCCCATTTGAATTGTTTTTATGGTTCAAGAGCAATAAAACTGAAGAATCTTTTTGGATTTGTGACCTCCATGAAATCACAAGACTGTTTTTGATGTTTTGTATTTTACCAAGAAGTTTATCAGTCGTTATATTTTCCTGTTTTAGTGAAGGTCAAAGCTATAATTATTACCTGATATAAATGATTACACTGTTTTGCTATCTAATGACTTGAAGTTCAGAATTTGTTGTTAACAAGAATAGCACGTTTTAATAAATTGTTTTACATCATCCACTATTTTGTTCTTGTTACTGAATAATAATCACAATGTACTGTGACTGGTAATGGTCAGTGCAGGTTAGATAATAATAAAGTGATAAAACTGGAGGGTGCAACCTAGAAGTGAATTGCTGTAGACTATTATTCAGAATAAAAAATTCCACTTCCTGCTATTCCACTGCTTTGGTGAGTGTCTAATGCACAAAGCCAATCTGATGCTGCTTTATAATAGTACACGTTGATAACACTGCATAGTAGTACATAAACTTGCACCATATTTGAATATGTGAGTTATAATACATGTATAATAATATTATAATGTATTGCTTTTACACTTGTACGTAGTATTCGAATAATAATAATAATAATATTATCATCTAATAGGAAAAATGCGCTTTAGCCTTTTAAATAGGATATACGTCACGCTGGTTCGATCAGTCGCATCTACCAGGTCTAGGACCAGGATCAGGTTTCAGGGTCCTGCAGATATATGAAACCGAAAAAATGCTAGTGCTTGATTTCTCTCCCAACTTGATTTAAACGAGCAATTCTTTAAATTAGTGAGATAACAAGGCTCAATCTAGATGGATTCTCATATAAGAAATTTACTGGCATCTGTTGAGAAAGGTGAAAAAAGTTTTGTGATTTAAACTATGAAATTAAAAGACTAAGAGTACACAACAATAGTTGTACATGATGTTGTAGTAAACTATAAAAATAAATAGTAGTTGAAATGATAATAAAAATAATAATTAATTATAATGTATTTAATTTTTTTTAACTAATTTCATCTCATGTATTAACAGTTTACTTGTTCTAAATATATTTTGCAAATATTATATATAACTAAAATATTAAAATGATTTAGGGTTTGACTTTGAGGTAAATATCATATTAAACTCAATTCAATAAAATCAAAATAAAATAAAAGATAGCTGTAGACTGTAGTCCTGGGTATTATGCAAACTAAGGTTGGGGTGTATATCAAATTTTATATTAACACATCAGGTATAACTGTACTTTGCAGTAGTATTTGCCAGCAGTGGCTGTTCAATGTTACTTCAACAACTACCAGATACTGATAGTACAGACCAGGCTGGTTACTAACTGCCTAAGCTCACTTCTAAGCATTTATTTCCTCAGACAGATTATTTTTGCATTTAGATGGAGATACAGAGCTCTCAACCTAATCTGAAGATCACGTTGTAGTATTAATTTACCCTGGGGAAAGGCTATCTCATTAACTGTTCAGTCTTGTACCTACGTTTAGTTGAAATAGCTTTTTACATTACTCTAAATATCTGCAACTATTGTTTTATTTCACATAATATAGGTTACATCTACTTTAGCACCCAGGGGGTTGCATACTCTGGGAGCACAGGCTAGATATTTCTAATTATTGTTATTTCACACCTTCTCAAGTTGTCCAAACAATCAGCTAAACTGGTAAAACTATCCGTTTCAAGTGATGCAAGTAGCTTGTAGTAGAACTAGTGTTATCGCAATACCACAGCATAAAACAATATTATATATTTAGACTATTATGTTAAAAGCACTCACTTGAGGTTTAATTAGACAGTAATTACAAAAATTGTTGTTGTAATAATAGTTTTAACTGTCACTCTTACTTCGGTTAGTTTACCTTTAATGCAATTGTTCATCTAATTAAACTCTCCTTCATCAAAATATGAAAAGATATTAAAGGTTTATTCAATGATTTTAAACATTATTTAACAATATAATAAATAGTTATTTGCTTTCACTTTTGTGGCATTTAAAGTAGACCACATGACTATTTAATGAGTAAAGAAGATGCTTCACAAAAGGACTATAATCGACCTATGGATCACAATGGGTTTCATTTTCACAACACAAGTAATATGCTAAGTGAACTGAGCATAATATCTCATGTTACCATTAGCATGGCATAGAGCTTGGTCCCTTTCCATTACATGGGAAAAATGCTAATATATAGAAACTTCGAGCAATGTGCAGAAAATATCTAAATATCTCTGAATTCTGAATGAGGGAAGACTGAGCCAAACAATCTGAATGGGTTGCAGCCCTGGCAAATAACTGTTAAGGCTTTAAATCTCTAAATATCACTTCATGAGAAAAAATCTTGCTGTGTTTAATTTGTGGAAGCATAGCTTTAAGTTTTTTGAGTAGCCCTCTAGTAGATATTCATTTGTTTTGAAAATGACTACCCAAACAGCATCAGAGTTTTTTATGAAACTTTGTAGTTTTAATATAATATAATGATTGCTGTTCTAGTTTGGTCTAGCCTGGTCAGCCATCTGTGTAATTCTTCATTACGGACATAATAAGTGTAAAATAATATTTATGAGAACTTAGCTGACATAATACATGGAAATAGGTTGTTTGCTAGTGGTAAATCAAGTGACCAATAAGCAAGCTCCATTTAGATATGCACATGTAAGCCGGTGGTACTTGGTTTATATCAAAATCTGCTTGATACACGTTGTGGTTATATTTAGGAGAAAATGTTCAGGAAAACCTTCTCTATGCTTTGGACCTGTTGAAGCAAACAAAGCCAAATGTTAGTGGAGACAGCAGTGAGCCGTTCTCCCCTGATTTGTATGTTATATTTGCTGAGCTCGCTTTCAAGTATGGGGCTGCAAGCTCTGCAGCAGATATCCTGAAAATATTTTTATCAAGGTAAATCTTAGTTCTTATTATGACATAATAATTGCTCTTACAGATATGCGTTATTGCAATGTATGTAAAGTATAGTTATTTTAATTATAATTATTGTATTTTAAAGTTATTGTAACTAATATAGTTATGCCAAGCATGACTTTGATTTCAAAGATGGTTCTTCCACAAAGTACATAATATGATTTTACTCAATTTTGGTTTCTTCATGTGTATGATTTTGAGGATTAGATTGGTATATTGGCTACATGAAACTAAAGATAGCCTACAACCCTGATCATGTTGTTTTATGCTAGTTATTTATTGTCTTAGATCTCCACCATCAAACCAGTTCTTATGTCGGGCATACCTATGTCAGGCCCAGTTAATTGCACCACGGTCTTCAGATCAGTTTGATGAGTTTGAGAAGTCTGTTGTTTACCTGCTGAAGGCAATCTCATTTGCCAAAGAGACCCCCAGGTACTATTTCCTTGTGTACAATGCTTCGGTCTTGTACTGGAACTTCTGCCGATCGTTCCTCAAGCCCGGCACTAAGCAGTACCTCACCAAGTCCATGCACCAGGTGGTCAAGGCTCTTGATGATATTGAAGATGCAGATTATGAATGGAGAGCCACGCTTATGATGTGAGTTTTATATATTTTTACTATTCATCAGTTATTCTGAACAAATAAATGCCATATTTCCACAGGATAATCTTGTGACTGAGCAGATTGTCATCATTTTATACTAACTTGTATTATTCAACACAAGATAAATTTGTATCCATTTTATTTAGCTTCTTACAATGTATATTGTCTCATTCACATTACATTACTAGCTTTTAGACCATTATTTTTATAAAATGATTTCATGCAGAGCTTTGGTTCAGTGTCATCTTGATGGCGGCAGAGTCACTGAAGCATCGACAGCAGCTAGCCATGCCCTCACCTTCATTAGAAACAACTTTCCAGCTAAATTCAAGGAATTGTTTGGCATTGTGGTAGGTACATTGAACCGTATTACAAAATACCAGATAGTTATACGTCACACTATGTACTCTATAAAAATAATATTGGTTCAAATAATATTCTGTGTTATTCTATTAATTTGGAATCTGGTATTAAACATCTTATTTTGATTGATTTGTCAGTTATTATGTACATGTAAGTAGGTAAATTTTTATTTGAATTGACCAGCAAGGACTAAGTGTGTTTTTCTGATGCTGTGAATCTCCATGACCTGACCACATCCAGTGTCCGTACTTACGAAGCTAGTGATTGTAGTTTATGTACGTGTGATTAGTATTTACATTGTAGATTAAGAACAATCTGGTGGATCCTGCCAAGTTAACTAAAGATATGAAGAATTCTCCAGAGCTCACAATATATTTCAGGCTGTGCAAGTTAAAAAGGTTAGTGATAATGCATCGTGTCCCGTATTCTATTGATTAGACACAATCATGGGAATTTGCCCCTCTCCTAACAATATTGTAGATGTATTAGAAGTTGTCTCACAAGGATATTCTTTGAGTTGTTTTACTTAATAGTGTTTTATTTCCAATGTAACTAGAGTATTGTGGTAATAGTCCAATATACAAATTCATATTTTCTGGTGTTGGTGCACCTCTAAGATATTGGTACAGTTTATGAGTGGAATGACTCTGTGTAACCCATATTTGGTGATGTTGTAGTGCCATTGATACCAGAGACCACTCACTCAACATTAGTGATGAGATTCAGAAGATATTGAAAACTCTGATACAAGGGGAGGTAATTCCTGAGATTCCTGAACAGATTCTGCCTAGTCTGGGCAAGAAAGGAAAGACGAGACCTATGACACCAGGAAAGGATAAAGAAGACACTTCTGGTGCACCGTAAGTCATGTAAAGTTCAGCTATGTATACATTATATAGGTCATGTACACATCATTTAGGTCATGTACATATACACTGTAGGTCGTTGAAAGGTCAACGTTACTCGTACAACTAGGTTATAAGTGCATGTACAATATACATGTAGTAAAACTACCATTAAATGTAAAAGTAAAATACCATGGCAGAAAGAGGGCGATAGCAAACATGAATATTAAACCAGTAGTTGGGCAACCATCTTGGAAACTTCTAGAGTGAACTAAATTGGTTAACAGAGAATGTGTAGGCTTTATGCAATAATGTTTTTCAACATTTGATATGATACCCTGTAGAGATACTGAGTCAACCGACCTAGAGACTACAGAGTGAGTTACGAGACTGTATAATATTAGTCAGTCACATCTGTGGTGTAATCATTGTGACTACTAGGCCTTTATAGAAATGTAGAGCAGGTTTAGATTAGCACCTGATATGGTTTTTATTCTATTTTTGTTTTATGATCAAAACTATCATGCATGCTCGCTTTATGCTTTCTCTTTGCAGAAAATATAGATTTAATATCTATTTCAGTGGGAATCATATTATTGCATGAACTGAAGTCAGTTTAATTTGCTTTCTGTGCAGATGAGTGGAATTTGTGTTATATGATTTTATTGCATGCATGTTTAGTGTTTAGCTAGTTGTGAAAATGTATTTTCATATAATTTTTGGGTCACTAGACACTCAGATAAAGATGGCCGAAAGTCTGCAGAGAACCGATCAGCTGACATTGTACCACGATGGTAAAATACTAAATACTAACAGTGAATGTTTGAATGCTCGTTGGCCCATAACCTTTTCAGGCTATTTACAGAAATCTCTTACCTACTATAGAGGACTTAAAACAGTTACCAAACTATAGCCTTTGGTTAAACAAGGAATAATAATGATTTTGTTGGGGGGGGGGAGGGAGGGGTGGGTCATTGATTAGAATTTCATGTTTTACAATTTAAACCTTTTTGAAAATTAACTGTATAGTTATATTCCATAAAATACTGTAGCTAAACTTCTATCAGTACTAATATGCAAGGAGAGCTGATCTAACAATGAGGCAGTTGTCACTAGAATCTATGCTTATGGCACGGGTGTTATAATGCTTATTACTATCCGCAATTCGCTGAGAGTGGTTTTTATAAGTAGTACATTGCGCGACAACATTTCCAGGCGTTAAATGTCACCCTCTATATTCATACGCACATGTATAAAAGGTTCGTTCTACCAATGTTTAGTGGATTGCTTCCATGAGAGTTGAAGCAATGCGTGCTTAACATGTAATCTGGAGTTGTCATACCTGGCCATTACAAATATTACCACATTTGTTATGTTTGCTATACGTTGTTACTTGATGTCTAAACATACTTAATCATTTAGCTACTTTCATGTAGCTGTTTGTGTTGTTGATTTACAGTAAAAATAGTCCCGTTCCATTGCCACGAAGGGCGGTGTCCAGGTACCCAATGCTGTGATATCATGTTGTCTTGTCCCCCTCACCCCTCACACTATATTGTTATCTTCGTTACCCAGGAAGGGTGATTCTATTATTTGAATGTTATGTGACTATATTATTTAAATGTTATGTGGGTACACTATTCTGCATGAAACTTCGGTGATTGTGTAATGTGAGTTGTCAACACATGACTGCATCCTCAAAGAGGGGAAAACTCTTCAAGTACGTTTTATGCTGATTGATATGTGTTGTTTGTTATATGATGGCATAGTCTCAAATGGTATACCCACTTACAGTCAGTTTGTATTTGATGGCCTCTATTATGTATTATATGTAATATTTCAATGCTTTGAGGTGTTAAACCGACTGTAATAGGCCTATGTGATATTTTCTAAAATTGTATGATGCATGCTTATCAACTAAACAGCAAGATGAGTGTACAATATTGTTGCAGTTGAGTTCCTGTACCTCATTGTTGTATTTAGGAAAAGTCCAGTGAAAACAAAGAGGACCGCTGCCACTCCTGTTTCTGTTGTACCAGCTCTGAGGAAACTACCTCTGGACAGCGCTGACAAGTAAGTTGGTCAATACTGCAGTTTACTAGAGACACTTGTGGTGGACAGCAATGACTATCTGGTAGAGACTCCTCTCACATGACTGCTAATAATATATCGTCATCTATAAACCACTTCTACTACACTTCTACTACATTGTAGGTCGTATTTGCTGCTGGACTTGGCTCGTATTGGTCTGGAATTGAACTTGGCTCAAGTAGTTGCCCTCTGTGTTGAACACATGCGGAACAATTGTGTAATTAAGGTATGTAAACATGCTATATAATCATGTGATTATGGTGGTGCTCTACCCCATATCTGTAATACTATATCACTATTATACTATAATATATCACCATATTGCTGTTAGGTCTAGTGTACACGTCTGAATGTCACAACAAACTGAACTGTTTGTTCTATTACATAAGTCATGAAATGTGCACTACTGCCTAGCTAAGCATCACATGGCCATGAGCATGCATATGCTAACTTGTAGTGCACTGGTTTTAGGATAAAGGCTTTCTACTGGAAGTAGAGTTTATTGAGGCCATGCTTAGTGTGAAGCTGGTTGACTGTGACATCTACAGCAGCCAGAGCGTACAGGTAAGTACATGTAGTGCTGGTCTAGCCTGAGCGTACAGGTAAGTACATGTAGTGCTGGTCTAGCCAGAGCGTACAGGTAAGTACATGTAGTGCTGGTCTAGCCAGAGCGTACAGGTAAGTACATGTAGTGCTGGTCTAGCCTGAGCGTACAGGTAAGTACATGTAGTGCTGGTCTAGCCTGAGTGTACAGGTAAGTACATGTAGTGCTGGTCTAGCCAGAGTGTACAGGTAAGTACATGTAGTGCTGGTCTAGTCAGAGCGTACAGGTAAGTACATGTGGTGCTGGTCTAGTCAGAGTGTACAGGTAAGTACATGTAGTGCTGGTCTAGCCTGAGCGTACAGGTAAGTACATGTAGTGCTGGTCTAGCCTGAGCATACAGGTAAGTACATGTAGTGCTGGTCTAGCCTGAGCATACAGGTAAGTACATGTCGTGCTGGTCTAGTCAGAGCGTACAGGTAAGTACATGTAGTGCTGGTCTAGTCAGAGCGTACAGGTAAGTACATGTGGTGCTGGTCTAGTCAGAGCGTACAGGTAAGTACATGTAGTGCTGGTCTAGCCTGAGCATACAGGTAAGTACATGTCGTGCTGGTCTAGTCAGAGCGTACAGGTAAGTACATGTAGTGCTGGTCTAGTCAGAGCGTACAGGTAAGTACATGTGGTGCTGGTCTAGTCAGAGCGTACAGGTAAGTACATGTAGTGCTGGTCTAGTGTGGTTGTATCAGTCGTTGTACAATTGTACGTTGTTGGATAATGGCACACACTAAATATAAACATGTAGATATATTATGTGCATATATAAAAGCCCGGGTCTGCATGTGATCTTAAATCAATTTCAAATACATATACATGTAAATGATTTTTTTTAACTTTTTTAATGGTGAAATATGAAGGGGTTTCCTATGTATTTAAACGTCTTTCTATAAATCCATATAATTCTACAGTATACACATAAAGTATTGCTTTGGTATTATATACATAGTATAGTATCATATCGCAGTGTTGTTATTTGTTGTCTTGTTTATAGAATCGTCTGCACGCCATAATGAAATGTGAAGAGGCAGTACTTAATGCAGTTCGTCATGGAGATCCTAAGATAATTCAAGTAGGGTGCATTACATTGTGGAACTTAGGCTTGCCACTCCTGCAAAAGAACCTGAGAAAACACTTGAGGAAACCACTGCAGGTCATAGCCTCGGCTCTTGAGGATATTAAAAGGTGAGTAGGGTGAATACATTATGACACTGACACCTGCGATGTCTATGAAATGACTAATCCTATGTTTTCCTTTGTCAAGTATTTTCCTGTTTGCTTGTGGAACGCAGTGTAAGTATAGACCTGTTTGTATTATTGTTATAGTGTAGTGTTTAGCACATTGTTGTACTGTAGTGCATTGTTATACTGTAGTACATTGCTGTACTCCAGTGTTATGTAAATTCTAGTTTACTGATGGTGCTGAGATGCCAAATCCATCTGGAGCTAGGCAAGTGTGAGGAAGATGTGGAACAGATTGAAGTAGCCTTACAGAACTACAAAAAAGCCCTCGCTCTGGATGATACTGGTATGTACAGCGAGCGTCTGGAGATGGCCATAAACAGAGTGGAACTTAGAGCTACACTCTATGACCAGCCAGAACGTGCAGAAGACATTGCTACCATGATAATTGAACAGGCTCAGGCCTCTGATTCTGGTAGCATTAGAATGAAACGCTCTCTACTCATTAAAGTGGGGCTAGCATTGGCACCCGATGTATTCGACATTGCATTGGACAGTGAAAATGAGGCTAAAGCTACTATCAATGTTGAGAAGACACAGGAAGGCATGATTAAGCAGATGAACGCTCGAGCTCAGCAATACCAAAAGTGTATAGAAAAGATACCCGGTCACCTGGAGAGGTTGGGCTCAGAGAGCGATCTAGACAGGTGAGTACGAGTCATATCTTTTTATAGGGATTAATTGATTTAATCTCTTCAAAAATGAATACTAGTAAGGCTAGATATACGTCTGCAATAGTGTGAGAATTAGATGACGAATTACATGCTTGCGTTATTCTGTGGATAGTCCTATATCTGCCTGGATTAAACCTGCGATAGTGTTAGATTATGGTTATCACCTGAGTTATTCATTGTGTATTCACATGGTTTTGGTAGATGTATAATAATTGATGTATTTTAAACTAATACATGTATGTTCCAATTTGACCTCTGATTTGTTAGCGATGAAGATTTGCCAAGGAAATGGTGAGAATTGGTATACATATAATATTTGTACTGCCCACCCCAGATGACTATAAACATTGCAGCCATTTACTGCAAGATCAGGATATATGTCTGTCCGTTAGTCTACCCACTCTGTCTTCAACCTCTTGACCTTTATTTACATGTGATGATAATGTCTGACTGACTAACATCCTGTCCTATGATTCCACGCTAGCAGTCTCATATTTAACGGTGTAACTGTCGGATAATGTAGCTAGAGAAGTCCTAAGTGGTGCAGATGTCAAACTACACTTGCATCCTGCCCCCTTATTATGTCATCATGTGTATCCACCCTATTTTCTCATGTTTATTCACCCTTTGCTAAAATTGCAGCCTGAGGGATGACTCGTGGAGGTAATTCTGAGATAGGATATCACAGTTGTAATCAATTTAGATACTGCCACTATATCAACTGTTTCCCTTGTATAATTTACACAATTATGAATTATACAAAATAGTATTATTCCCTTCCTCCTTTGTAGAACATCCTACTTTTCATGAGCTGTTGATTTATACACTGCTGTTGATATAATTAAAGGGGCCTTCTTGTATTGCAATAAAATTCTCATTTTATTTTTGCTGTTGTTCTGTTTCAAGTTTGCCTTCCATATAGTTTTTTTTAACTTCTATTCTTTTATCACATATCTACAGTTGCCATCACTGATGCTGTATTACAAATAATTCTTATAAAACAGTGTTGACTGGCAAAATAAACCAGTATTCTCAGGAAGCCTTGTTATATGATAATATCATAATATATCATATAGCATGCCTTCCTGAGTTTAATATCATCATTATATGATATTACATGTATGTTGCTATGAACTATGGGATAGTTATTCTACTCTATGCTGATTTCAGGGCTCACCTGTGGTCTGACCTGGCTAAGATTGCTCGTAAACAGCAGGTTTGGGACGTCTGCAGGGTGGCATGTAGGTTCTGTCTCCTCTACGACGATAACAGATGGAGGGTTCGCTCAGCTGTCAAGTCAATGTGAGTGTTAACAACTCATGTATGCTATGTACGGTATGATATAATTCTCGTTGTGTAGAGTCAATCATATCAGCATTATTTTGGGAAGAGTGCAAAATCGGATGTATTTTGTAGCAAACTTAACTCAAATAAAATGGAACTGTTTTATTCAGTGTAATCTGGTGTTTATTGGGTGTTAATGTATGACACATTTCGACCAATGTGCGCTAACGGTTTGCATGTTGCAGTCGGACTAAAACTGCAACTCAGAAAGAGGATACAAATGCCAGCGTTGAGAAAACTCGGCCTGAGTCTCCAGTCACCCAGAAAGAGCAGGCTGTCAGTAACTTACTCGAGACAGATACTATGCGTATGTTAGCGGAGGTAAGCACTGAGACAGATACTATGCGTATGCTAGCTGAGGTAAGTACTATGGGTATGTTAGCTGAGGTAAGTACTGAGACAGATACTATGGGTATGTTAGCGGAGGTAAGTACTGAGACAGATACTATGGGTATGTTAGCGGAGGTAAGTACTGAGACAGATACTATGCGTATGTTAGCGGAGGTAAGTACTGAGACAGATACTATGGGTATGTTAGCGGAGGTAAGTACTGAGACAGATACTATGCGTATGTTAGCGGAGGTAAGTACTGAGACAGATACTATGGGTATGTTAGCTGAGGTAAGTACTGAGACAGATACTATGCGTATGCTAGCTGAGGTAAGTACTGAGACAGATACTATGGGTATGTTAGCTGAGGTAAGTACTGAGACAGATACTATGGGTATGTTAGCTGAGGTAAGTACTGAGACAGATACTATGGGTATGTTAGCTGAGGTAAGCACTGAGACAGATACTATGGGTATGTTAGCTGTGGTAAGTACTGAGACAGATACTATGGGTATGTTAGCTGTGGTAAGTACTGAGACAGATACTATGGGTATGTTAGCGGAGGTAAGTACTGAGACAGATACTATGGGTATGTTAGCTGAGGTAAGTACTGAGACAGATACTATGGGTATGTTAGCTGAGGTAAGTACTGAGACAGATACTATGGGTATGTTAGCTGAGGTAAGTACGTGTTCAGTTGGTATGGGACACACTCTAACACAGCCTTAACAGCTTTCTCTAGTACCAAATACAGTTACAGGGAGCAAAAGTTTAGAAGTCTATGTGGGAGTAAAAGCAGTTGTATTCAGGCAAGAATAATGTATATGCTGAAGCCTGCAAGTTTTAATCTGTTTTTGTAAGTTGTACTACAGTGTAAACATAGCTTGTGAGTTCTATAAATGATGTGTCCACATTATTTTCTGCAGGTACATTTCATCAATGCGGAGGCATTGATTCACCTGCTGAGAACAGAGGAGGTAGAGCTAAATGATGAGCCTGTGCCCCCTCAGGACACAAGTAAGAAACCTAAGGGGTACGTACCTAAGAAACCCGAAGATATGCCTGACTGGGTAGCCTACAGATCATGGATTATGGACATTAATCAGCAGGCTGTGAATAGTTTTCTAAGAGCCACAGCTATTGGTAAGGAGCTGGGAGAAACGTGGATCGTGGTGAATGCGGCGACCTATTTCTGGAACTACAACAATCACATGATCAACCAGGGCAAGCACAGACAGATCTATGACCAACTCCAGGTCATCTTGGATGGACTGAAGAAGGCCGGCCATGAGGGGTAGGTACTCTAGTATACATGTAGATGCTAGAGTTTAGTCAATAGTAGTTAGTTGTTGTAATTTGTAAGGGCAGTTTAGATAGTTATGCTGTTATTCCAGATTTATAAAGATAACATCTAACCCTCAACTTGCATAATATAGCTGCACATTCTAGGATACAAATCTGGAGTTGCTCCCCACCACATTTTGTAATTTATTTCATTACATTCTACTACTGAGTTATTAGTTTTCTGCACTATTTATGTTGCAGGGCCACTACACTACTAGTACATATATGTGTAGCTCTTGCTCAAGGATATATACAACCTTGGTTGCCACCTAAACGTCCTCAGGAACCCATCTACCCTAAAGGTTGGTTGAACTGCGTGTGTGAGAGTTCTTGCTATGATGATTAAAGTATCATCTGCAGCCTGAGCTGCCTTGTTGTAGAATGCTGTAGCACAATGAGATAGTATCGTGTTTGTCGTGCGTTTAAATCATAATGTGCTAGTTGCCACTTATTTTAGGTAGGGAAAGAGATGAGGATGAGGAAGAGGCTCCGTCTGCTGTGAAGTCTCCCAAAGGAAAGAAAGTTCCAGCTAATGTAGCTGCTGCTAAGGCTAAGATTCCAGAAGTTACGATCAGTACTGAAGCACAGCCCGACCTTAAAAAAGCTCTTGAGGTAGGAAATTTTTGACTAATTCTTTATTTTTTTACATTTATGATAAGAAGGGTTGCTCAATGACATGTCAATTTCTGGTTCCACTATTTTACACAAAGTCTATTTTCTCCTTTACCCATGATTATACAGTTGGATAACTCATACTCATCTCAGCCAATCAGTGGTAAGTTAAGTACACCATGTACGGTCGAGAGCAACTATACTTACAGTGGGTCACGTGATCTATCATGTGATCTATCATGTGATCTACCATGTGATCTATCATGTGATGAAGATGACACTAGTATGACTAGCAGTCCTGACTCCTCTTACATAACAATGATCTCTGATCTCTCAGAAGCTCTAGAGGTATTTTATCTGAACTCTCCTCCATCACCTCTAGAGCCAGTAACATCTGCATGCAAGACCTTTGCATCTCTCACAGCACACAGTTCCTCCTCAGTACCGTTGTTATTATTTGTCAGTGCTCGGACACATATTTAGGTAGCAGTTCCAGCTCCAGAGGATTTCCTGGTGAAACATATTTGGTTGCGTTCTGTATGTTGTACGTAGATTAGTAGTGCTGAATCTCCATAGAGGCACTTACTGTACATGTACATGTATGTTTAAAAACGAAATCATTGATACGAAGCTGAAAGCTGGGTGCGAATTGAGCTTGCCTGAAAGGAGTAGATAATATTGTGGAATTATGGTGTTCAATAACAGTAATGATAAATGATACTGATAGATGTATTATATTATAACTGCATGCAATGTGTTCATTGTAGTTATAATACATTCACTGCAGTCCTTACTGATCATGTATGTAATGTTTATATGATATTGTGGCAGGTGATTGAGTACGCTATGAAAGTGACCAATGGTAGTTCACCTTCTGACGTGGTACCGTTGGCCGTTAGGTACCCCATGCTACAGATGTGGGTCCTAATCAAACAGCTCCTCCAGCAGCAGATCGGTAAATCACTCGGTGCTGCCTCCTCCGAAGATGAGGTAAGTATCTCACTGCTCTCCAGTGATTGGAGGGAATCAGGTATCATTGTCTTAGGTACTACTCTGCTGGTATTTACCATACAGAGTACACAATATGAGATTGTTTGATGGAACTTGGAATTACTTGAAATGCATAGTTCTTATTTACATGTGAAATACTGTAATATTCATCACATTCACCATAATATACAGTTGGTTAGCTGTAGAGGTCAATGTATCACACTGGACTCGTCAATCCCATCTAAATGTATTGCATTTAATAAGGTGTGACTTTGTAATTGTAATAATATATTGCTAGGATCAGAATGTGGGTAAACAGTACACTGTGTCCCACCTGTACGGGGTAAAGTATAACATTGATATATATTACTGTTGTTCTCTATAATAATACACAACATGTATTCTGCTATTTTAAGACTGTTTCTTTCCATGTTGCCCATATTTCATACGCGTGTTCACTACTACCTGCATGCTATATAATACTGTCAATTTATGTCTTGGTGTTGGAGATAATGCATGGCTATATTCATGATTATGAATTGTATCTTTCTACTTTCTCCTCGGTTTTATAAAGACATGTTGGTATCGTATCTAGTCTAAGGGAGATGACTCCTAGACTACTTGATTCTCACATTATAAGTCGGCTTCAAGTATTAAAGTTATATAATCTTTTGGCATATCTATGAATCTGTGTTTGAAACTTTACTGTTGAACAGTATATTTAGTATATATACACTATTGACATATTGACTATTTACATATTGTATAATTTCTTCTTTCCATATTATAATCCTCTTTCTTATTCATGCCTTTCAATTCATAAGCTGCTATTACAATTTGAAGTTGTTCCCTCTCAATTTGAGGAGACAATTTCTTATTATATTCAGTAGTTTATGGATGGTCATGGTTTTTATCAGCTAACCAGCTTCATTGTAACATAATTCTACTTTTTCCCAGAATACTCAAGAATTTCCACTTTATTCTTTTTCTGTCAGCTGCATTTCATGACAATGAGGCTACCGCCATGTTGGATGCCATGTCTAGTGCATGTCTATCTGTATCTGTGTGCTCAATATAGAAGTGTTTTGTAGTCGGTGAATGAAGGACAGAACCCGATGACCCGAGCCCAAGTAGCCGTGGACATGCTCTGTCTCAGTGTAAATGGTATCTTTGAGTTCAAGGAGGGTCCCACTTTGGAAGATGTGAGTCATGAGCCAAGTCGCTTTACGGTTATATTTGGGACAAGAGTATGAAAATAAATATAATATTAAGTCAATATTTCATTTAGTAGATAGACCTGTCTAGTTATTTTGATTTGATGCTGCAAAACCAAGGGGTATGTTAGTGATGTCACTATTGTTGCTTGTATCATGTTAGTACTACATGTACTGTATGTATGGAAGCTCGATTGCTTACAATCTTAGAGTTATCCTATCTCTTCTGGCTAGTAACAAGGGTGGACAACAGTTGGTACATGGACATGGATATACTTGCATAGTACATGTAGTAATGCTGAGCCTTCCGTTATGCGTTGCTTATTCAATCCACTACTTACATCTATTCTTGTATAATTATGTAATAATTAATGATGTTATAATGAATTTAAATAGACTTTTGTGTAGAGCTACGGAGTACATATAGAACATTACCCACTGCTTATACATATATAATCTACATATATGCAATCTGTAGCACAGTGTATCAAGCATGTCTAGCATAGACTTTTATTTAAACTGTGGTTTTTGTTTTAGGCCGCTACAATGACTGAGAGCTGTGTATGGACAGACTCGCTGATAGAGTTACAACTATGGACTAGACTCTCAGCCTATGCTAGATTTGTACATGACCATCAAATAGTACTCAAGTGTACAGAGAAGGCACTTAGCTTTGCAGACCTCACAACTATAGCCCAAAAACCCACGGGTGTGAAGGCAGGGGCTCGAACTAAAATGTGAGTACTACGCTAGATTTCTAGCTAAGTCTGTTTCCTGCCTACATGAGATTCATCACGTCAATGTGTACTCATCAACTTGGAGAAAATAAATGGACATGCAAACTCAATGTACTAGATACGTAAATAAAGCTTTATTAGAATCTCACTGTTGGTGATTGTTTGTGAGGTAAATACTATGTCTGTAAGTGTAGGGAATATGTATTATAATATATGAAGCTCTCATATACCCTGTCTGTCGAAGAAAATCAGTATGCATCCACATGATCAAAGGAGCATTGAAATGTAGCTATGGTGGATTGGTATATATTCGTATATGTAGGCCTGAGAGGTGGGTGACAGAGCAGAGGTTGTTTGCCTATGCAAGCTGTATGAGAGGAGAGACGCTGATAGAGAACATGAGGGGACAGAACTCATTACGTCACGAAGCTATACACAACTTCCTACAGAGTGCTCAGTATGTGTTACACGTATCTTATGGTTTATATATGTTTCAGTGCTTTTACAGGAAACTGGTCTCATGACTGTTGATAAGGGTTGGAAACTGGTCAAACCCATTTACCATAATCATAATTTACATAGCCACAGTTCTACATTAGGTACTTTTATAATATATTCTCTTACGAGGTGAAAAGTGGCTCCAGAACTTCAGTTGAAAGCATTGGCTTTATCTGTTTAAAGGTTTGGAAGAAACGCTAAGCAATACAATTTAGTGCTCTCTTCTGCAAGGAACTACTGGAATGCTGTTTTACCACTGATTGGTTCACCATTTGAGAGACAACTTCTTAAAGAATCCTTGAAGACTATCCTAGAATGTTTAGCAGCTACAATGGATAAAAGTATGATGCGGGAGAGAGAGGTTGGTACTTTCTGTTTTTCTACAATTTGTTGAATGAAAATGATCACTCGCAGACGAATTACAAATGTTCATCTCGGTAGATCTTGGTGTAGCATTCCTAGTGATGACCCTGTGGCTTTTCCTAATTATAATTTAAGTTCTACTTTGCATGCAGCACGAGTACATGAAGGAAGTTAGAAAGGTAAACCCAAGCAATCTCTCTCCTATCCACATTTAACATCATTTGTTGATTTTTGTTATACTGCATTTCACTTTATAGTGCATTACTCGTTAGTCTAATGCATTTGTATTCTGAAAATGGTTGAAAAAATATGCACAGTGAAATATCAGTTTTACCTTGACCTTTCGGTATGTTTTTCACCTTTCAACCATCGTGATTAAAAGTTGTTCTTGGTGTGTTCTAACACTTGTTATCATCGCATATTTCTGTGCAAAACAAGATTTTTTTCAAACATGTGTTCATCTTTTTGCCAATTTTATATGCCCACCACATTTTCTCTATACAACAATAGGAAGCCGAAAGATTGCAGAAGGCTGAAGATGATGAGCCAGCCTTAGCATTGGCTCCATCTCCTGTTGATAAGGGTGAAGGTGGAGGTGATGAGACACCCGCACCACTACCTGCCCCAACTACAAACAAGGGACTAGATGAGAGCGAAGATGACCTTGCTCTGCAAGCTGCCATGTATGGTGTGCTGTTCCAGGTTTACGCGGACAACCAAGATTGGGAAGAAGGGCTGAAGCTGATGGACACTGCTATATCTTCTATGCCAAGAACTAAACACAGATTGTGAGTAAAACAGTACAGAGCTCTGTTATTGGATTCCATGGCTTCTATTACAATCTGCTTAAATAAACCACATGCTGACTAATATACCATTGCTAAAATACTCATTAACTTCTGGTTGTTCTTTTCTTAGGTTATTGTTTAAGCACCGTGTAATGGTGAAAGCTAAACTAGGTCACAACGTCTCATTAGATATACAGAAGTTCAGAAATGAGAGTGAGGCTCAGTTCTCCGCAATGTGGCACAAACTGGCTCTTTTCTCTAAGGAAAGTGGAGATCAGCTGACATGCTACCAGAATGCTATAGAGGCTCTTATGGTAAGTGTGTCATGCAGACTAGCTGGTTAATACGACTTCATGTTCTCCACACAAACCCATTAATCGTATTCTATAAGTATACCGAACCGTGACATAGACGTTAAGTTAAACTCAACCATAGCATCTCCTGAGCATGTATCCATGTGTATGTTGTTATGTGGCACTGAGGCAGCTGCTCTAATGTTGAAGAAGTAATAATTCAATGTCGAATAACCTCAAAGGTATTCTTCAGTACTTCTTTACATCGCTGTACAAAGTTTTGATATCTGTGTTGAACGTACATTAGGTGTATTAGCCACATGTAATACAGTAGATGTCCACTTTTACTTTATTTTTGCAGAAGACAGAAGGAGTCTACCAGAGAGTTGACTATCTTATCGAATATGCTCAGTGGCTCAAGGTAAACGACTTCCCTCTAGATGATACGTTGGATACCCTTGAGTGGGCCAGTGACCTTTTGCTTAACATGAAGACGGTGCTAGACTCTCGGCCAGGTATACTATGTACATGAACAATAATAACTCAGGGTTATCTTTAAAAACAAAGTATATATGTGTAAACAGCAAGTCCTAGGAATATGTTGATCAAGCTGAGACTAGTCTCAAGTGATTCCAATCCATGCTGAACACCATGCTGGCTGTAGTGCAGATAACTCACACATATGGTTAGTTAACCTGTGATGACATGATCTTTTGTTTTCACCTGCCCAGGCACTAAAGGTGACAAAAGGGGCGGTAAGAAAGGGCACAAGGCAGCGGCAGCTGCAGCAGCTCCCCCAAAGAAGAAGAAAGATGAGCCAAAGAAAGGGAAGGAAGAAAAAGCAAGTGGTAAGAAGGAAGAGAAAAAGACGGAGAAAGACGACAAGAAAGGTTGTTGTTATTTATGAATAAAAGAACAGTTCAGGCATCTTGTCATATTTAATTTTCACAAGTTGAAATTCTACTTGATTTTGTTCTATTGTTATAAATATGTATGCTACTAACAATTATTGCATAGTTGCAACAAACAGCAGATCTGTTACTAACTTTAACAAGTGATGATAGTATACGTATACTACATGTACCGGTATGTTTGTTGTGGATAATGTATGATAAACGTGTGTGTTTAGGAGCAAAGAGGACGACAAAAACACCAGAGAGCAAGCGTGATGGGGCCGCTAGTAAAGCTTCGAGTAGACAAAAGTCTGTGAAGAAAGAGGGAGAGGAAGGTGATGCACTAGAGATAAATGAAGAGGATTACATACCAGTGGAGAAGAAGGCAGAGATAGGTGCGTTACCAAAGTCATTTGCATGTTCATAGGCATGAAAGTATAGTACTAGTGTTTACTGGATAGTCATTTATATATATCATAGCTATGTTCTATTGTATACAGATTATGGCTGTTGTTCAAAGTTCCTAACCTGATGTACTAACCAAGTAGCATTCTGTAGGTAGTTCCCATTAGACAAACTCTTGTAGTTGATTGTAGATGGTGTATAATCATGTTAGATTTCTAACATTCACTGTTCCTGACTAATCAGCTAATATCTTTGTAAAAGTTGGATGCATGCTGTATGTACTCGTTGGTTGCTACTGTTCAAGTTAATCTCCAATATTAGTCTGACCTACTTTTAGCTCAAGGCTATTTTAAGGTCCCACCTCAGTTCATACCCAAAGTTGAAGAACCAGTCACAGTGACTATTGGTAGTATATAGAATGCTGTCACTTCTTCCTACAAATCTTCTTTCCTTTGAGGCACAATTAGCGCAAGTGAACACAATTTGTCCTACAGGCCATATCTCTTTGCAAGCATAAAGTATTCGCTAATCACAATTGGTGTGCTATTGCAAACACTAATTGTTATTTAGACAAGCCTGTGTCATCTTGGAGTTACATGTATAAATAATTTGACACTTTTATTCTTGATACTGTCTCGAAGGGTATTAGGCAAACCTGATTGGCTAATTCCTAACTTTAGTATAATAGGCCTACATGATTGTAGTATTTGTTGATGTTATTACTAAGATGGAGATTGCGCAGTTTTGAATATAAAAGCAACAACTTTTTACTTTACTGTTCTGCAAGTATCCGAGACATTGCCACTCCACTAGTTGTGTTTACTTCCGCTATTTGTCACAGAAGTGCTAAAGCTGTTTCTCTTTATATGGCATGCTCTATCAGCCCTTCTTTCTTTTCCTTCTACTGATGTGTGCATTACAGGCTATTTCAAACGACTCCGGTAGACATCTTGTAGGAGACGAGTCAATGGTTGCATGATCCTACTACCAACATACACTCATTAGTTACTTTGTTGGCCATGCCCATTGATCTGGTGTACTATACATGTACTAAAGTGTACATGCATGTCATTGCTACTGCTATCAGTGCCATTAATACCACTACTGCCAGTCTGTTACCTGTAGTACTGCTGGTATAGTTCTTTTACAATTACTCTTTTCTTACCACTATGTCTTTATGTGGTTATTCACACTGCAAACCTATCAGATTTCTTTTCTTGTCAACGATTGGCTAATGTTTTATGGATACTTCTTCACATGTGTTTTATTTATCATCAATTGGATGGAATGACTGATGTGTCATTCCTTAATCGTTTTGTACATTTAAATATCGAACCGCTGTTAAAAATAAATATTAAATTTTATAAATGGAGTGTTTTGGTCATGTGTTGCGGTATCGTTACGCTGTTGTGTATTATATAATAGGACTGAAGATTGAGGCAGATGATCTGAAGATAACTGAGCTGACGGACATGAAGCAGTTAGAATACTTGTTGAGGATAAGCATCATGGCTGCCTCCATCTCAGGTCAAGGGCATCCATCCTATACTAACTACTGTTTTACTTCGTATGGCTATATTCACAGAATGTGGCAGGTGTGTACGTGTACTTGGTATTGTTTAGTGCCATTTCTCAAAGATTAATATTCTGTGCACTGGTAAGCGACCGTCAGCTACCATACCATAATTATTTCTGTCGTCTTTATTCAGCTGTTGCTGTCGAGTGTCGGTCCAGCTATTAAAGAGATTGCCAAGCAAGCGGCTGCAGCAGCAGAGTCTGGGAAGTCAGCGAAGAAAGGTAAAGGAAAGGAGAAAGAAGCAGCTGCAGTAAGTACGATATGAATAGTTGCTACAGTCATTATGGTCTGCGCTGTTGATATATGGACAGGATATAGAAACCACTTTGACCTATCACATCTAAAGCTAGTACTCTACTTTCTTACCTCCTCTTATGGTGATATTGTTATTTGAAGATGCTTTTTATTTTAAATTACAGATGCTTAAATGTTTTAAAGTATATTCATAGTCAATGAGAGAATCCGTAAATGCGATGAGTTATTTTTAGCGAAACAAACGGAAAGTAGTTGCAACTAAACACCACCAGGTTATGGTTACCTCGATTTTATGCTTTGTTTCTTGTTTGACTCTATTCTTCTGTTCTGTCTTCAACTCTTCGCCCTAATTCTTGTTTATACATACATGTATACATGTTGCTTATAAATGTACATACATGTATACATGTTGTTTATACATACATGTTTATACATGTTGGGAGATTGTCATAATAATGTTGTGGATTTTCAAAAGAAGAAAACGAGTGCGAAACTTTGACACCGAATTGCGCTAAGGCAACAGTCACAGCAGGTGGCAATACAATCACTATCCATTGTTGATCATACATGCAGTTACAAAATTGGTTTGTACAATCTTACATGTATTTTTAAATATTTAATCAGCATACTTAATGTATAACCACCTACTCCCAACTCAGAGCTATTTTTTATTCTGGGTGATTGAACAAAAACAGCCCAAAGTATGAGTAATTGTCTACTCCCAGTATCATGTTAACGTGATAAGTGCTTGATATTCATAGAGTGATATTGAAGTAGATGTCAGCTCAGAAAGGAAGGTAAAATGTGTATATGTGGCATTAGGTAGAGCTCGTGTAAATATTGAAGGTCGTGTTTAAGGACACTGATGATAATATCATCTCACTACTTCAATATTGGAAAGTTCAACTCTACTATCGTTTATGCAGGCATTTCACCACTTTCCAACTATCTGTATTTTTGGTACGGTGTAATGTATGGTTGGTACCACTGCACAGTTTCATGCCTTTAATCCTTCCACTTCCTGTTCCTGTTCACCCAATACTGCTATATTTTTTGATCATTCCCACACAGCTCTGTTTCTCAATGCTATGTATGTGTAGCGTATTGGCCACACTGCTAACATTTCAATGTATTGTTGTAAGGGTTGTATGGCGATCCGTTCACTCCCTACCCACTCTACCGTGCAGACGTATGCTGTCTATCTGCACATTCTACAAGCCCTTCCTCATGTTAACATCAACATTCTGTTTCATGTAGCCTACTAAGGAAAGACCAAAGAGAAAAGGCCCCGTGGATCATTTACCACAATCTATTGAGGAGTGGGGGGCTTATGATGCCCCCGAAGATGTTGTTACTGCATCTGGCAATGCTCTCATGAAGAAATCTGCCATCAATGAGACCACTGTGACCAAGCCTGTAAGTTATTGCATACAAATTTATACATGTTAAGGGTTTCGGCCATTTTTCTATATATATATGATGTATTTTTGTTTCGAATCCATGAAAATATCAGTCCCTGACTGGGCCCCGGGTTCATGCGCCAGTCAGGGACTGGTATTTTCATGGATTTGAAACAAGTCTCTGACTGCTCAAAGATAAATTCCTTGCTAAAAATACATCATATATATGTTTATACATATTTTGATTTTTGTTCTGCTGATATTTGGATAACAGTCCTGTTATAATTTATGAAATATACGTATGTTTTCTCAGATGATGATAGCAGTAATGTTATCCCAATATTAGGAAAATAAAAATCAAAGTTTGTCCAGTACTACTCCTTGTCATTTAAGCTTCTCACATACATTAACATCTTCAAATGGTTTGGTAAAAGAATTCTAGTCCTTACTATTTTGTATATTTTCACGTATGATGTGGAGAGTAGGCAACTCTAGTGTAAAGTACCCTGAATTACTACTATGGGAAATTTATAATCAATAACTTGTGAACGCCAGTGATTCGAATGTTTAGGTTACTGTTTTGACATACACACCATGTACTTACAGAGCCTCTTGCTGCACATGCTAGATGACCTAGTAAATATGCTGAGGAGGTGTGGCTACAACCAACTCTGTCTTCCTGTCCTTGCATTTGAAGATTTACTCACTCGGTCACTAGCTAAGAGCCATGCATACAATATACTCATTCATCTACAGTAAGTATGATGACTTCTCACAGTAAAGGGACATTTTGAAAAAGACAGTTCGAAGCAGGACGTTTCACAAACGAACAGTTCGAAACGGGACAGTCCGAAGCGGTGTAGATTACATTTAAAAGAACACAACTCACAGTTAATAAATTTTAGTTAATCAATTGAATTATTTAAATACAAAAATAGTATTAAAAATAAAAATTAGTTGAAATCTGGTGGTTGGGTTTGGGGGTTACAGGTTTCGAACTGTCTGGTGTTGAACTGTCCGGTTTCGAAACGTCCTGTTTCAAACTGTTTTTTTCGAACAGTCACAAATTCACTTCTCACAATTTGCATATATACATGGTCCTGATTGTACTTTGTTACTTAGTATAACCAGCTATATACATGCATCGCCATTTTTCTTTTGAATAAACTATGGAGAGTAAACTTAACACATTTATAACCTTCCCAACTTAACACACAGGTCAATGGAGGTGTGCCTAGAGTTGAACCTAATGGATGGTGTAAAGTTCCACGAGAAGTTGGTCAACCATATCGTACCCGTAGAGGTGGATCTAGCGTCTTCCTATATCAACATGGCTGTCTTCAAGGAGAAACAATATCAGGTGGTACATCGGTTTACCTGACATTACGCTGTGCTTGTACACTCATATAATTAGTATTACACTCAGTTAGTAGTTGTTAGTCAACTGGTTATTATTAATATAATTACAGTAGTTTGTATTGGCTGAAACATTCAACCCTAATAATGTTAACTCAGAAAAATCTACTAGCACTGTTATTTAGCATGTCAAAGGTAGATCAGTTTTGTTGGTGGTAAACATTTTAGCATCGAGAATGTACATGTAATGTTATTGTGATTGAGTTGGAATACATACTGCAGGATGATATTAAAGATGAACCAATTATTAGCTAAGTGTAATAAAATGGTATAAAACATGTATTGTAGGTTGAGCAAGAAGAGAAAAGGATACAGGACTCATTGAAGGAGTTCCTGGATGCTGAGAAGATGGCTAATGATGGGACACTACCCACTCAACTCACCACCCCTAAAAAGGTTAGTCTGTAGGGCCTTGGACTATGTTAGCGAGTGGACTACATCTGGGTTACTGATGTCACAAGTGATGGTTAGGTCTTGAATGTGGTAGCACTGTTTCTTAAATATTTTTGTATTTCGTAGGAAGAGGAGTCAACAGGTACACCCCATCTTGGACAGAAACTGAGTTCTGTTAACCTCAGGCAAATATGGACAAGCACAGCAAAGGTTCTCATAAGAATGGTAAGCTGTTTGACTGTATCATACTGTAAAGATGCTAGCTGACTGATCTTGTAACAGTTCTGATATTGATTTGATTCACACCAGGGTACCGTGTAATGTCAACTTGGAGTTATCTTGTCTTTAGTTTATTGTAAATAATGCTGGAATACCATATACTAATTATGTGATTTTTGTATGGTTATTTTATATTTGTTGTTAATGATAATCGTATGCTCAGTACCAATTCACTGCAGGGCCTGAACCAAGCTGCGAGACAGTATCTCTATGCAGCCCACACGTCTGCTAAGGAGTTCGATGAGACTGGACTGCAGGGAGAGATCCTTTACCTACTGGCTCAGCTGGCATATAAGGTTAGTCTGTGAACTCAGGCTATCGTCTTTACACAGATTTTAGCTCTGCAGGAGGAACAGAAAGTGTAAAATTTATGGGTTTGTGCAGTTATCATATCACTACAAAACGCTTTTACCTAGGGCTGTACCACTCTTGCACTCTAAAATAGACACCATCTATCTGTATATATGTGTTAAGTCACTCATATATTTATGGTATATCGATTGTTACATTACTGTGCAATGGCTGTAGTAGATGTGCATAAACCGGCCTGCTTTTACCTCGGCATGTAGTATGGGTGCATGTAGTGATGCTATTGTTACAATGCCACATGCTGACTAGACCTAATGCATATATACGTAGTGAGATTACTGTTGCATTGGTACAAACAGGAATGCCAGTACGCTCAGGCTATCAAGATGGTGCTAGAGTCTCACTCGTTCATAGGAAGCGCTGACGAGATGTACTGGTACGAGACCTGCTGTCTTATATCTGACTGCCAGCGAGATGATATTAGTCTGAGGATGAACATGCAGAAGGCATCCAATACCTGCGTAGACACTCTGAACATGCTGAAGGAAGTGTTCCAGAAGAGACCAGCAGAGATATCTACCAATGGATACATTATTGGCATGCTGGAGGCAAAGTATGTTTACAGTCTTAGCTTTCATGTTTTGAGACATCGTCATTGTGTCGTGGATTTTAATTGAGGAGTGTGCATGATATACAGTCGGTTCATTGTGTACATGTATATGCGGATGTATACAAATGTATAATTATGGTTAATGTAATGCCTTGACAGAAGTTTGCTCTGTATGCCCAGATATTGATCATGAATAGGTTGCTTCAATAATATAACATCTCGGCAAACAATCATGGCAAGATACTTAACTGTTAAATCATTTTGCTGTTAATTTTATACCCCAGACTTGCAAAGACTCGAACTCTGATGCATATGGAGCATTTCAAAGTTATCCTCAAACCACGATATCTGAAGGCTATCACAAACTCTTTGGATGTAAGTATACAACAAGTATCTATAGGTGTTACAGATAATTATACACTGTATATTTGTATACATATTCATAACTTCAACACAATATTTCATTTCTTGTGCCTGGTTGCTAGTTGCTAAATGGCTGCTGATTGGCCGCAATATATTTGATTGTAGAAATGGAAAGAAGCAGGTGACAAACTGTTAGAGTACCAGTGCTATAGAGAAGCAGTGGGCGTCTACAGAGAAGTTGGAATGATATGGAGTCGTATTGCTACACAGGCACATGGCGATGTTAACATTAAGCATGAGCTACTCATCAAGGTAAATGATATCATAGTAGCTAGTGATGTCATAGTAGCTAGTGATGTCATAGTGAATGCAGTTTGCAGTTGTGATATTGAAAAACCAATATCTTTATTACATAGTATCATAATTTATGTTCTACTCATGCAGGCTTATAACATTGTACGAGAGGCGTGTGAAGTATCTGCAGAGTTGAACTTTGCCGCCATGTCTTCCATGCTGCCATGTGACCTGCCTAAAGTGAGTCTGCCCGTGCAGCGAGAACATGTCAATACCCAGCTGGCACTGGCTGGCATCCTGCTGCAGATTTTGGAATGTCACGTCGAGGAAGAGAAAGCTGCCCATGATCATGAGAAGACTAAGGACCATGTACAGAAGGCAAGTGTTGGCCTATTCAATCAGTAAATTCATGGCGTTGTTGTAGAACAAACTTCTGTAGACATAAAACCGCATTAAATTAAGTGAATATATAATGTACATGCCTGTAGTACATCTCCATGTATATACACGTATGCAATGGATATACATGTACATTTATATTATATAAGCTCATTGGATTTAACATGCGTTGAATGATTCATTATCAACATGCTAATTGGGTTAATGAAAACCTTTACTAAAAATTAAGCTCCTCAGAAAATTGACAGTTCTTCATCAAAGCTGATATTTGTCGTCTCAGTTTCTGTAAGTATCAAATATGAACTTAGTCATATTTCTTGTTTATAATTACAGGTGGTGGAGGAGGTGATCAGACAGACACCCGTCTACAGTGAGGCTGAGATGGCGTGGAGAAACATGACTATGTCGGTAGCACAGATGATCCTCTCTATCATCACCGGCTGCTTCCACCTTTGCTCCGGTATTCCTATACTCAAGACTGAGGCCCTTTACTGTGGTGGAAAGTGTCTAAGGCTGTTATCGTTACACACAAACATGAACTCTCCTAATAGATGGGATGTTAATACTGAGGTTGGTGGGAAATGATTCGTGAAGCAATACAAGCATTTAGCTAGTCTGTATGTGTAGATAACTCCGAATGAAGCTTATCTTAAGTTTGCAGAAGATTTTTTGCATTACCAACTGTTTATTACACGTAATCTGTATTCATTTACATTCACATGTACATCTAGATGGTTGCCCAGTTGCTAAAAACACTGATGGCAAGTGCTGAGGAAGTTGAAGGGGCATCTGAAGGGGTTAAAGAGGAAATAAATCTACCGGATACAGACTCCAAAGACTATCAGAGGATTGCTACAGAGATGACTCTTGTGAATGAGAATGAAAGTGAAGCTCAATGCCAGCTCGCCCAGGCGACGGGTAGGTTATGGCAAAGTTTTGTCTAGCAAATGAGCTATGTGTAAGTTACTGAGTGTAGTAGCAGAAGGATCTAAAGGAGGATTGCAAACACTTGATTTCAACCACTCATTTTCCAACTAGATATTGCATAAGAAGCCATAACCATGCAGTAGCATATTATGCTAGTCTCTTTTTAGATCAACTAGTGCAATATAAGTGAGTATTGAATAGTAGTAAAGCTTTGAAATATAATATCATTTCATTGTGTTGCTGCAGAACTACTTGGCCAAGGCATGCAGCTTAGTCTGGCTCACTCTTTGGTGGAGAAGGCTAAAATGATAAGTCATGAGTTGGTTGAGGCTTATGCTCAGTTTGATACAGGAAGTAGTTCACAGTACTTGGCTCTGTATCAGGTACGTGTTGAAAATATTCGCTCCTGTCACATTTAACTATTAGATGCATTTGCATGTATATTATGAGTTGGTATTTTAATTGTACAGGTATAGATTTGATATAATTACTTATACATGTATTACACTTTTACAAGTATATTCTACCGTACATTCTTTACAGAGTTGCTGCGCTTCTATCGACTTGAAGACTCTACTAAATGCCACCTACAAGGACCCGGTGGCATCTCGTAAAGCAGCTCTTGTCAAGCTACACGACCAGATGATGGAGAACACTGTCACCACCAACCTAATAGCGTGTCAGCTGTTTACTGACGTTTGTAATATCCTCCAGGAGGGCCAGGCCTGGCAGAAACTCAACATTCTTCCAAACCATTTGGAATTAATTAAGGAACTGCCTGCTAACTGGCAGATTGTAGTCCTACAGCACTCCCCTTGCAGGTACATGATGCACACATATATGTATGGTAGATGTTGTCTGTGTAAGTGATAATCCTTCCAATTATAAACACCGTGTCACCAGCATGGCCTAGTGGTAGTTACCTTAACGTTCTTTTTGTCAAAAACAGATCTTTGGGTAAAAATAATTAATGAGTGCCATTGGAGAGTTGTCGACCAACGACCAAATAAATATGCATGCAATATGGAGTCTTTGGTGCTGTGAAGTTCTGTATATGCCTGTAGGTTGCTACGAATTTAGGTCAGGGCAACTACAAATTGGTGACGTGATCTAGTGAATGAATTTGAAAATTTGAACATTCATTACCATAAATATAATTTCTGTTAGTTTTATGATTGTATATCTGAAGTGTAACTATAATTCTTCTACCTGCTGTGTTTACCAGAACCAATATTTGTTGTGGTATTTCTGTAGACATTACTTGTATGGAGCAGTGCTAGATAGACCAGAAACCTCATCTAAGAAGACTGATAAGGGTGGCAAGCCGGCAGCCCCCATACCATTCTCTAAGGCCAAGGTGAGAATTTATTTATTTGTACCCGGCATCAGTCATCATACTTGGTCCAGGGGACCATATTGGTTGAATTTTATCAACTTTTGTATATCTACCTTCTATACAGATACAAAGAGTCAAAGTGGATCCATCACAACTGGATGACATCATTGAAGCAATGCGGGACTACAGGTTTGAGGTCATGACGACTCTACTAAAGCAGGAGTATCAGAGAACCATCGTTAAACAGCAGGAAAGGATGTTGGAGAGTATCGGAGAGGTCGCTGTGCCGGTATGTTATACTTTCGGGATTTATGGAAAGTGTATATCATGCTAATCGTACTTGTAGTTACTATTATGCACGCCATAGAGACATGAGTAATATTTGTTTATCAAGTATCTATGATTAGTGTCTGTCTGTGTACATGTCTGTAGCTACTGCAGCTCTCCATGAATTTACAACCAAATCTTTATTGAAAAATGTTGAAAATAATTGATGTACTTATTATAAATATATCAATATTGCATTGTCAGTTGTGCTTTTGATAATACTGTGTTACCCTTTATGTATCAGTGGTGGATGGCAAAACGCTCTATTAAAAAGGTGAGATGTGACCCATCAAGGGGTGGATCCAGATAATGAAATAGTCAATTTGATCTACATTGTATAATTGTAAAATAATTTAAGCAACATTGCTTCTTGTACAAAATATCATATATAGAAATCAGCTCGTAACGCATGTAAATCGAGAGAGATTAGAATAATTCAGGTGTCTCCTTGACGTAAACTGGCACGCTGACACTGATAACGTGTTCATTATCTGGTGACAACCAGTGATCATGGTCACATTGTGTAATTGCCTTTCGTTATAGTATGAATCTCTTTATATTATGCTCTATTTTCTACTCTAACTTCTCCTGTGTATGTTTAAGTGGGGTTGATCAACCCCCTCAAGCATCACCAGAAATACATGTGACCACTCGGCCACCCGACCACTCGGCCTTCACATTCTTCACATTTCATTCATTCGCAGGTTAACCCAGATAATGATAACAACTTTTACATTCATTTCCTACTGCTTTTTAAAAGCTAACATCTTTTCATACCGAGTCTTGTACCCAATTTTTATTTTTACTCAACTTCCTTTCTATTTCAGATTTTTCACGTAACATATCATGACCTCTATATGGGTCAATATACTCGTAGTATTAGTACATGCTATAATATAGTGTAACCCACCCAACTTTGTTGTGATGTTAATGTAATATTTGTTATCCTATCCTGGAAGTGTTGCCATGGGAACACTCACTACCCTGGAAGTGTTGCCATGGGATCACTCAATACCCTGGAATTGTTGCTATGGGAACAATCACTACCTTGGAAGTGTTGCCATGGAAACAATCACTACCCTGGAAGTGTTGCATGTAGTCTCAATAGTCGTCACTTTATGTAAACCAATACTTAGATTCTTTGAACTGAGAGATAATAATGATATTATTTAGTTAGATGATTTAAATGAAGAGGAAGATGAGTCTGAGCTACAAGGACAGTTTGATAAGATACTAGAGGATATGGAGAAGTATGTGAAGCCCCTTACTAACCTACTGGAGATGGATCTCAGGTTAGTTGCACTCATTATGGAGATTGTGTCCCCCTGTTTACATGGTGGTTGCATTGCAGCCAGTGCTTAATACATGTACGTTCATCAAATGTTAAATATGAATATAATTCTGTACTTTATGTACCAAGTTAGAGAATTTCGCATTGTTGATTGCAGATATAGGTTTTCCTGTTCATAATTCACGTTGGTTATTGGTACATGGTACATCCCTTCTGTGTTATAATATACTGCTTGTAAATGTATATACATGTAACTACTCAGTCACAGTCTCAGTCCATTACTAAATACATGTACATTATACATTATACATTATACATTATACATTATACATTATACATTATACATTATATATTATACATTATACATTATACATTAAGGGTTATACACAATATCTCACATGTGGTTTGTAAGACTAGATTGTGATGGAATATTTTAGGGTTTATAAGAAGACTAGCAGAAGGTTAACAATAATCTACGCTATTTAACTGTTCCATTTTGCTTATCTTTGTCTTGATCTGGCCTCCCTGACTGTGTAGCTTCAGAGAATGTGGCTGAATGCATTGTGCCCTACCTTGCTTTTGTTAGCTTTAAATGTTGATATTTAGCTTGCTGTATTGTGTTATGTGTTCTTAAAAAACACCTTTCTATTTATACCAACATTATCTTACAAAAAATCAAGGGTTGCGGCCCTCCTCTTGATTTAACCGACAATTCTATTATAATGTTGATGTATAGCAAAAATTATTGAGTAACATAAAAGTATGTACATCTACATGGAAGTTTAAGTTTCACTATAATATGCAATATTTAACTGATTTAAAAATTTTCAACCAGTTTAATTTTCAATAAGACGTGTCGCATATGTACCTTGTATGAGCATTATGTAGTAATGGATGGCCTTGCAATTTGTTACATGAATGTCAGATGATTAGTCATTTTCAATTGGGAAGTTGTGTCCCCTTGATAGCTTCCTGACTATTGGCTACCTCCTGTATGATATGTTACATCATATTATTTATATACAATTGTATGCATGTGACTTTAAAGGATGACCAGTTTACTCAGTTCTTACCAAACTAACAAAAGGAGGCCAAGTAAACTCCCAAAGTTTGTATTCTACCCCACTGCTATCTGCTGCTGTCCATTACGTTATTTTACAGCATTGCAAGGCTGTTCTGTTCACCATTTCATCTGTGCTGAGGCTGCTTTGAGAACTTGTATCAGCATATTTATTTGTTAAATGCATCTTTCATTTATAATTTCTGTGTTGGTGTCTTTACATTATGTATGTGATAGAACAGACAGACCTGTTTATGGTCTGGTCTGCTTCTACTAATTGTTAGATACATGCCAATGTTCAATGTTTAGCCCAAGTCTATATGGGTACTCATAAGCCATTAATCATCATTAGAAGTTATCCTCTCTCAATTTCTGTTCCTCTCTCTCTCACTTTCAAAATTATTGCATTGACTATAGTTATATATTTCTATAATATAAATATTTGCCTGTCTAAAGTTGATATAGTGCATCACCCTGGGATGGAAGTTGAGAGAGGACAGCGCCTAATATCATGGATAGAATGTGATGTGATAATTTAGTTGCATTATGGCCCCCACTTCTTTCACTTTAGGATTTTTGAACAGTCCATTAGATTGGGGTAAATATGAATTCCCTAACCAGTAAATATGGCCTATGAACAGTTAATATGGCCTATGAACAGTAAATTTAACCTGAAAATCTGAAATAAATATGGAGCATAACCACTATTACATGTATCTGATCACCTTTGGTAGGTTTTTGCTATTATAATCTATGTTATTGTAGACCACCGACGGCTTCTAGTAATACTGATGGCAAGAAAGACAAGGCAGCACCAGTGGAGGTAGCAGACACTGTTGTACTATTGGCTGATTGCCAACTGTTAGAGCTACCCCTGGAAGCTCTTTCCATGTTTGAATCTCACAATATCTCATCTATGACGAGAGATTTGTCACTACAGATGATTTACCACCGGCACCATGAGGAACAGCTGACTCGTGAGTAACACATGTGTTGTATAACATGTACAGTGGTGTGCGAAATAAACTGGACCCCTATGTTGGCATGGCATATTTGCTGCTTAAAGCCTTCTGGAGTCATGCATTTGCATAAAATATAGACAAACTATATATCATTGTAATCCCCATCACATCTGGGTTATGTATATTACACATGTTCATGTATAAAATACCAATATATCTACATAATTATACCTGTACACAATGACTTGTCCTTTATCATAATATGTGATGCTAGTTTGGTGAGCGTCTAAATCATATTGTAGGATGCCATAATACGTTACTCCTAATCTGCACTGGCCAGTTCCTTTCACTCCTTCTCATGAAGTGGTTGGGTGTAGCTATTACTACATGTATGTTGATATTATACTTATGTTATTAATGCAGTGTATATCTTTATATCTTACTTTAGCCGAGGAGTTGAAGGCAAAGCAGCAGGCTAAGAATGCGATACCCTCAAGGATACCTGGTGCCAGGGACGCTGCTAAGAAACAAGCTAAATATATACCTTTAGACCGACCCATACCCACAGGCTACCTGCCTGTTGACACTAATAATGTCAAATATATGGTTGACCCTCATGGCGACTTGGTCGAGGATGGTAAGCAAATACTCGGTATTGGTGCTATTGTGAATTGTACTGCAATGCCTCTAGCAAGTACAGTAGATCCTACCATCATAGGTATTCTTGTAGCAGAAATGTTGTTATTGGTGAGCATGAATGGGTAACTCTTACTGATTTTTGCTGATTACTCTTTTTACATATCAAAGTGCATGAGCCAAGTGTGTATAGTCATAAGCTGAGTGTATTTCTAACCGACTGTGTCTACAGATGATGACAGCCCTCTGAAGATATTTGACTCTCTGTATAACAAGTACAACCAGCAGTTCACCACCAGATGGATTGGAATAACACACTTGGAGCATGAACCAAGGTCAGTTAAGTTGCAAGGTTTATCAGCAAATGACCATACCGAAGTCTATGTCCATTCATACAACTGCAACTAGGTGTAGTCTAGAGTCCCTCAGATATCCCTCCATCCCGCTCCATAAACAAGATAATATTATAGGCATTTAGTGTTAGTACATGTGTGAAAGGGCGTGCCATTAAAAATGTAGGGGTCATGTTGAGCTCATGACATGTTCCAAGTACATGTATTATTGTTACAAGACTATATACTATCTGCTTACTGGCTACACTGTACGGTCTAACTGCTCCTCTGGAACCTATATATATATACATGTATGTTACGTATGATCCCACCTACATATATATACATGTATGTTACGTATGATCCTACCTACAGCGTGTGTGAGTGGGAAACTTACCTGACAGATAGCAGCTCTTTCTTCTTCTATGGGTTTGAGCACCTGCTCTCCTACATATCACCTGACAAGCTTGTCTCTCTTGATATCCCTGAGTGTATGGTCTGTCTGCTGTATGACCTGTGCCAGACTGGCAAGAGCTTTACGAGAAGGTCTATTAACAACGTCCTCAAACAGTAAGTGTAGTTTTGACTTCAGATGTTGTTTTGCAGCAAAAAGTGTAAAATCTTATTGATATTTTTAAGCTTTGAGAAACTCTAAAGAGCAAGTGTGTTTCTATTTATCGAATGATTACCTAGTACTAACAACATTGGTAGTAAACACCTGTTCTGTTTTACTAAGTTAATGCTTGTCTCCCAACACTGATATATATAGACGAAATGCTTCCATTTCACATTTTATAGACAATCACAGTTGAGCTTGGAGACCCCACTCTGCACATCTCTCATGCTCTCATTGGCTGGTGTAAAATGTGTTGTAGCCAATCAGTGGCATTGCACATTACCAGATAACTCTGTCAATGTACGTCACACATTCCAAGGTATGCTAATCCAGAAACAACTTTCAATAAACTTTTGTTCAGAGAACAACAATTTTCAGAACGGGCTGGTTGTTAAAGTAGGTGTGTAACCAGTGGGTACTCACTTACAGATTTGCTAGAGAAAGGAAGGACGACCGGTGTATCTGGTAGACTGATGTGTAACCCTGCAATGAGACAGGCAATAGAAGATGCTGAGAAAGAGGAGCTGGAGCGTGAACAGAGAGAGAAAGAGCAGAAGAATCTATCAGACAAGCCACCAGGTGAGTCACTGCTCTCCAATTATAACTCATTTACTAACAGATGACTCTGTAATAACAAACTAGTTACATTGTACATGTAGCTCTTGTACTAGTAGATGCATGTCAACGATTGTTTATAGTCTGAAACCCCTGCTGATAAAAAAGGCAACATCTTGGACATGTAATGGCATTGTTGACTTGAAAGTTATATTACAATACCATTTTAAATACATTGAATATGTTGTGTTTAATAATTAACAGCTGGGAAAAATCCCAAAACATCAAAAAAGAAAAAGAAAGGTTGGTTGGGTATATTTAGCTTCCTGTTCTGTTTATAAAGCATTTCTTTAGTTCTTTAGTTACATAGATATTCTTGAACCTGTGTCTATACAACTAGCTTTGGAAAATATGCCTCAAAATACTTTGCAATTGGTTTACCTTTTGGTGGTATATACAATCCTCTATTACACTTGTATGTCCACATTTGGCAAATATCCTATAGACTAAATTTGAAATTCTAGAAAATAAGCGGTTTATTATAACGCCAGAGATAGCCGTCTTGATCAACCGTTTTTTATGATGGTTACAAATGGTAGCCATGTTGCCAGAAAACCAGAAACGGTTTTTTTAAAAAGTTTTGTTTTGCTGATTGGGAACATTATTAGTAATAAAGTCTACAAAAATATATACTCTGTGAAAAAGTGTTTCCAATCTTGTTGTACGGTACACAGGCTGTTCTAGATTGCATCTGAAACGTGCTGCTTTATTCTTCTTCAACAGAATTTCTGCATCTGATTTGCCGGTGTTTGTAGAAATACACACAAAATGATTGTATCTATGACGTCTGCAATCACTCTTATTCTTTCTCTCACATGATAATTATAATTTATTGTTCGTCTCTCAATTGTACAATATGATGCATTGATACATGTGAAAGTGTGCTCATATGCAGCCTACATGTTTTGTACTGTTTTATAAAATATTTGTCTAACATGTAATACACAGCCTATTAGTTCCCAAGTATACTATTCAACAGTAGGTTGGTCTGTCAACTACTTGCTTAGCTTGCTGAGCAGGTACGATAGCAACCTTATCACAGTCCATTATACACAGTTACCACCCACCTATGTGTACATATATGTATATAGTCCCTGTAGGTGTAGTCATTAGCTAGTACCTACTGTTAGTATAATATTATATTATATGTGCTGTGTATATGCTGTTCATGTGTATTCGTTATTCACTAGTTATTAGTTTTACGATGTCATGTAGAGGGATAATATTATTCATAGTATTCTACTCTGTTTTGAGCAGATGAAGCATTGGAACCTGCTGACGAACAGGAAGCGCCCATTACAGAGGAAGTTGAGGTGCCTGAGGAGGAACCTGAGAAGGTAAAGAAGAGACAATGGTATAACATGGTGACTTATGGACTACCCAACCTTATAGTCACTCAGCTGTAGCTACACAATATTTTGTTACCATTGGTTGTCATTGGTTACCAATAGTTACAGCTGACATGACATGTGTCTAGTAGCATTCATATATTCAGTCCATGTTAACTAATCTTACTAGCTTTCTGTGATATTATGTTGGTTTTGTGCTTGCAGTATTCTATATATAGTTTTCCTTTGTTTAGGAGAAGATAATTCCGTCCACTTTTCACATCATTATATTTATGAATGCTAATTTATTATATTATCAACTCTTGGGAGCTGAGATAATCAATATATTTCCACCTGATTAAGTTGATAAATTGTATCACAATGGAAGTATTAGTACCGTGTGCTGCGAATTGTTATACAGGATTACACAGTTGACCAGTCAAACATCACTGCCATATTATTATGTGCTTCTAGAGTGCAACCATATTTTGTTGCTAGAATAAACAACAAACTTAAGTTCAAAACATGTTATTAATTTTTATAAAAAATATAAAAGACACTCATTCTGTGATATCAGATTCAGCTGCCTGTGTTTCAAATTACATGTGTGTTGCAAATGGTTGAAGCATGATATAACAGTGTTGGTGGCAGCTGATCTACACGAATATTTTGTGGTGAAAATTATATCTAATTTCAGATCAACCAACTTGTTTATCAATATTTACTGCTGACTTACAAATCATACACCAGTACAGATTACATGTACATGTATGTACACAAGTACAGATTACATGTACATGTACATGTATGTACACAAGTGCAGTTTAATAACACATAGTAACTTGTATCTATTGAGCTAAAGCAACTAAATCCATTGTTTATTTCTACTCATTTCTATAGAATGTCCCACAAGGGTGTTTAAAAGGCATCAACTGAGCATAGCAATTAATTATTGCTTGTATAGGCACCATGTTAATGCTTTAGTTGTTGCTAAGCAACTGCACATTATCAGCAGCTAAATCACGGCTCACTGTTCTTATACATTAATATCAAGCAATTCAGGTATTTGATTTATTGGAGTGGGCCTAGGCAGCATAGCAAAGGCAGCATGCTCCATCTTCTTCACTTGACTCCATAGCAGTCTAACTGATTTACCATGGATGGGGTCCAGCTGAGATTGTATTCTGGTCATCTCCAGACACTGGAGGACATTCCTACGGAGCAGTCAAACCAGATCAAAATCTTCCTTTCTTGTAACCAACCAGGCGATGGTAAGTCAGCATTTTCCCAATATATTCATTGTCTAAGTATTTCATCTGCATTTCGCAGGTTTCTCTTGATGTGCATTCTGTCCAGCGTTGTGCTAGGTTTTGCTAGTCGTGTAGACGGATTTCAAATGTGTTAACAAAAATAAAGACTATTTCCAACAGGCCGTCACAGATGAAATGACTATCGATAGTCATCAAGTCATATCTAAATGATTTCCAAATTTTATTGTCTGTCTACACTATATTGCACTTATTTACAGAACAAAATGTTCCCAACAGTCCATCCTGAATGTTCAAAAATAATGTTCTTTTTTCCTGGTTTCCACAAAAAATATGTGAGAACTTCGTGCCATAAATTTATAATGAATTTAGAATAATGAAGGCTGTGCATTGGGAACAAAGCGTTCTTTATTAATAATTTGTGCCTATACATGATGATAGATGTACATATTATGTACTTATCGGTTTGTCTTGGACGGTTTTAGTTTCAAAAAAGTTTAAAATAATATTTCAATTCATACAAAGAAATCTTTATTTACATAAGATTTAGTTCAGGGCTCAAACAGCCTCTAAGGTAGTAAACTGGTTTATTCTTTAACGGTTAGCTAAACTCATATAAACTCCAGAGTTCACCAGCGCAACACCTACTAGATTACACCGTATTATTTCAGAGTCTATAAAAAGACTAGCTGAAGGTTAACCATAAACTACAATCATCTAACTGTTCCACTTTGTTTATCTTTCTTTCAGTCTGGCCTCTCTCTCTTTAGCTGTTTTGGACTTATACTGGTGTGTCATAAAAGTACCAAATCACTTCCTTTAGTACCCTGCAGCTACACGGGAGTAGAATCAATTATGTCGTAGTGTCATTTTTGAGTTAAAGATTTCTAACAATAACCATGAAACTTAGTCTGGAGTTCATAAGGTTTTATATCATAACAACTGTAGTAGCGGCAGCAGCTCTACTCATGCAGTCATGCTGCCATGGCTGTTCAAACACGTTCTACATTATTTGCTGCTCGTACACATGATATACTGTTGTTACATCAATAGAGTGTTTAATTATTGTTTAACTAATGTTTGTTTTGTCTAATGTTTATTGGATAAGAACTAAAGTATGTGTATCAAGTAGCTAATGGAGTATGAATGAAATATGAACTCTTTGATGCGAGTCTTATGCCCAAAGCAGTTCGAGGAAAGACTTCACTACTCTTGGAATCAGATATTTCTTAGTACGGAACGGAACGTGGAGTTGGCTCTTGTTTCCTTCTCAAAGTTTGTGTAAACTGCCACTATGTAGCGCCTGCATTTACAAGCCTTTACAGCATAAGATAGCATCAGCCTAAAAATCTGATGATTTACAATTGATTTCTTGATTGGTGTGTGTGTTAGAAGCTTTAACGATTTTAACTGTTATTTCTAAACCATCTCCACGCATGCGCCAATCTTTGTGCTCCACCGACAACAACATAAATGTACTTTTGCTTATTGACTACCTCCTGGGTTCTTCAGAAGAATAATTTTTGTTGAATCTAATTTCTTTCAACTAAAGGATGTGAATTTTGGGATACATACATACATATTCATATACACATGGAAACTGAAATTACGAAAGAGCTTAGGAACATACTATATTTTACTAAGTGCATTTAAGTGCCTGCCAAACCTGCTTTCCATAAATTATTAAATAGATATTTATGTTTTGAGCTATTCAAGAACATGGTTCTCTCTTTCTTGAAAAGTCAATACAACCTATTTGAAATGTGCTTTCACTGATACACAGCAATCCATTATTATAGCTATGATACACATGCATCAGTCTTGACTGGCTACATGCAACATGCATGTAACACTACTTTAGACATGTAACTAGTGACCTGGAGGCCTATATTAGAAGTCCAATGAGTAACTCACCATGTGCTGATGTGTGATCCTCTGGTATTTTCCTCTGGCTGCCTGAGATATCATTCCCCATGTGCATCTGTTGCATCAAAATAAGACTTTAACAAACTGTTGAGAAATCACTAAGTATGCTGATATATCATGTGGTTGTGCTATGTGTTATAGAGTTCCGGGAGGAGAGGGACGCCATACTTTCCAGAGTAATACCTCCCTTGAGAGAAGAAACTAAGGCTAAGTATGGACTCGAGTTGCATGTAAGTAGCTCAGCCCACAGCCTTACACAATAGAGGAGATGGGCATGTCCTGTTTATTGACACCCCAGTGGCAACTAGCCATAAGTGTCACTATATAGGATGAGCTTAAATATGATTATTATGGTGCTTACCTGGTATTTTTGACGATTATTTGGTACCAATGACAAAATGAATTTCAGCTCACATGTCTCCACGATTTATCGTTTTATAGTTAGGACAACCATTTGCCATGTCATATCATGCTTGTACACGAAACAACCACCTCTCCTGTCATGTTAGTGTGGAAACTACAAGTCGATTTGGCCTAATTGGAGTTGTCCTTCCTGCCACCACTTTATCCTTTCTAACAACATGCTATGTAATCAAAAAGTGTAGTAATAAAGTTCATATTTAAAAGTACTCGTATATGTACATGTAGCTTGAGGTATAAAAATATGAACTCTAAGATTACAAGTTGTATGTTGACACCTCATTACCAGCTCTACAGTCAATCACCATTATTTTGGAAACCCAGGCTAACCATGGAACTAGTAGAAGTGTACAGTATAGATTGGATACCACTGATTTGTCATGAAATATACTGTCTACACATATGGGCACATGCACATGGAACTAATAGTAATACATGTAAAATGGTAATTACCTAAATTGTTGCCCATTCTTTTAGTTTGCTCTGAATGTCATTTCATTGAGCACTTTTGCCATTTCTGCGATTTGAATTCTATTCTATTCAAACCTATAATTATGCAGGTTGGATTACAGCATATTTTTATACCAGAAAATTTCTTAAATACTACACAAAATTTATGCAGTAGAAGATAAATTAAACAGTAGATTATAAATTTAATTGGTTTAACAAGAACTGCTGTTTCAGCAGTCAAATCAATTGGTACTCAGTACGCACTGTAATTATCATTTTACTCGTATTAATTACATGTAGTATAACTATAAACTGTTGTCAATTATTAATAGCTTGTGGACCTGATGTTTGGAGCCGACGAGACCAACTATGATACTGATTCCTACGAATCTAGAGAATTTAGGCTAAAGGAGTTGATCAGAGCGCAAAAACTATCAGCTGGGCCTTCATTTCTGGTAAATATTTGCTACTACTCGTATACACATTTATGCAAAGGGTATACTTATAAAACATGTAGTGCGAAATACTAGTTTGCATACCTGCTGGTCAATAGCAGAAGTTGTCTATTCATCATCTAGCATACCAAGAGAAGCTAACTCCAATATTGATGATTGGTTAGTCATCAGCACTTAGTTCTCTTAGATTTGTACTAGGCATCATTCTAGTCATACTATCATGTAGATTATGTTTACAACACAAACTAAACTAAGTGTTATGGGATATGTAAGTATTACACAATTCAGGAAGGAACAACTCCTACAGACAGATATGCGTAACAGCACTAGTATTAGATGTACAAAATAGATGTAGTGTAACTATGACAAATAAAATTTAAAGAACTTAACCACTACCTCAACCTGTAGGCCTATATGTAGATAACATGTGAGCCACTTTGTGCAATCACTATGCTGTGAGCCTACCTGTACAGTGTACAGTCACTACACATACTGTAAACCTGTCTTATTTTGTGAGCCTACCTGGAAAGTCACTGTACTGGAAGACTGGAAGTAGCTTTACGTAGAGTTCAATTAGTTAAAACTAGTCTACAGACATACATGTATTTTTGCCAAATCACAGGCGTTGCTGGGGCAGAAGTATGGCAACAGACCAGTGCCACAGCTGATCCTCTCAGAGATATATGAGCTCATACAGAAAGCTCTGCTCAACTCTAATGGTAGACGTGCAAGAGGCTTTAACCTGCTGGACAAGTGGTATATTCAAGATGAAAACAGTATACCTGCAGTGCATGTCCTAAAGCCACCAGATGTAAGTACATAACACAATGTCCTCTTCCTTCACTTGTTGGTGCATGCCTCATCAACACCAAGGCTGAGATATAATATAATTTTTCATAGTTTTGTGTGACACTATGTAAACTGAACCACATTATGTCACAGCTGCCGAGTTCTTCTGATAAAGATAGGGAAGATTCAGCATTTGAGTGGGGTGGTAAAGATCTGGGTTAAATATGGTGGGACTTGGCAATCGTATGTACTTCATACTCTTATCAAAGGGTATGTTAGGTGTTTAAGGTAGTTGAGCCAGTAAGTGATATGATCTGTCTTGACCACTTTGGTTTAACAATCACTCAGTACAAAAGAAGGTAGTAGTGTTTGGCCCTGGAGCGAAAAGGACGGCACGATATCCACAATATTTAGTAGCACGATTGCACCTTTACATATGTACCATAGTAATCTATAGACATCTGAATTCGCCTAAATGTATACCTTATTGTTATATACTTGCACTTCTTTTAGGAAAACAATGCTGATGAATGGGAAGAAGATAGAAGCTGTCTGCAGAGCGTACTGATGTATGGAGTAGAACTGTGTTGCAAGGATGGCAGTTTACCCCCAGAGGCTATGAGAACATACTTTGCATCAGGTTAGCCGGGATTACACTCCTAATAATACACAGCAATGAGAAATAGCCAGAGCTGGGTCCAAGTCATAGATTTGACTTGACTTGCCAAGTCAAGTCAAGTCACAAGTCGACTTGACTTGGACTTGCCAACCTGCTGACTTGACTTGACTTTGACTTGCGCATCAATGCGACTTGACTTGACTTGACTTGGACACATGAATGACTTGTGATTTCGACTTGACTTTGACTTGCACATCAATGTGACTTGACTTGACTTGACTTGGACACATGAATGACTTGTGATTTTGACTTGGGTTCTACCAAGTCAATCTGGCAAATAAAAATTTTGTACAGTGTTTAGCCAACATGGAAGAAAAGGTCTCAATTGTTTACCTATTTATCATTTGTACTAGGTCAGTGCTACTAGCAGCACTCAGAGTATATCAAGGTTAGCTATGAGGATACACAATTCAGGCAATATCTAGGCTGTGTACGTGAGACTACACAACGACAATGCATAGTCACAAGTACACAGTGCAAGTAGTGTAAGTGTAGCCTAGGTGTGGTGTCAGTAGTGAATACAATGCACAGTGCAATAATTACTAGAGTTAAATTGCAGGACTGGCCAGTGGACACTCCGTTCTGTACCATGTGCTGTTTACATTCTATGTAACACTGCATCACCATTACAATATATACAGTATATAATACTATATGACCAGTCTCGACCGTAGTGCCAATAATACTACTTATATAGACTAGTTCTTTACCATGATTGCATAACATACATGTACATGCCCTGCTACACCTTGGCATAGGTTTTCCATGGATTGGAATGCCTACTAAACGTAAAAAACGATGCTTTGGAAAATGTAAAATTTTTTGAAGTTGTCTTCCACTTGACTTGCATTTCGACTTGACTTGACTTTGACTTGACTTGACTTGTGACTTGCATGACAGCTGACTTGACTTGAAGCATCTCTGACTTGACTTTGACTTGACTTGCCTTCAAAATTTTCGAAGTTACTTGACTTGACTTGAGGCAGCACTGACTTGACTTCGACTTGACTTGCCTCCAAAATTTTAGAAATGACTTGACTTGTTGACTTGCAAGTCGACTTGGACCCAACTCTGGAAATAGCATTCAGTATGCTAACCAAATGTCAAACAAGATATCCTGTCCTTTAGAGTTTGTGATCGCTTTGTAAGAATTGCTAGAAAGAAATTTTGGCCCCAATGAATATGACCTTTGGATCTCATGATAGCATGAGTCATACTAACAGCAGGAGTTATTAAATATGTATAATAGTATAATCAAAATGCTGTGATAAAATCAGTAGGTATAAGGTCTACCAATAAGTACTTTTACCAATCAACCAATTGTTTCAGAATTAGAGAACGAAGTGAAGCATGGGCTAATGAATGGCAGAGAATTGGGAGGCTTAGCAGTAGAGCGGACAATTACTGACCTTGCCAACTACACGCATGAAGAGCAAGCGGAGATATTCACAGAGTTAGAATGGAATGAGATAAATGAAAAGACTCAACAATGCCCAGAGAGTATGTGGCTACTCCACTCTCTTAAGGTATATGCACCAACATTTACATGTAGTAACAATTAAAAGCTATGAAACACTGATTAGCTCCCGTAGGTATAATTGGAAACATGTTCCAGGATTTCCGAAATGAATGGTCTATGTGATGCATAAGAAAATAAATTTTAGAAAGAGGTAGTGATGGCTAACCTTCCAGAAGACTACATAAACCGGTACTACATATTGTGGAGGTACGACAGCGGGGTAGATGCACAGTTTCACAAAGGCTACATTGATCAGCTGTGTGACGAGGTAGCAACAAAATTGAGAGAACAGATCAGTGACGCTGCGGCAGTCATCATGGCACGAAAGGTTCACAGGACACATCACCATGAGGAGGTCCTCACTCATTGGAGAAAAGCAGTTGAGCGTGGGCTTGTATGTGAAGGTACGTCATCTTTTCATAGCTTTTCATAAGTACTAGGACAAAGTTAATTCTTGCTGATAATCAAATGTTCCAACAATTGAAACAACAGACGAGTTGAGATTGAACATTGACTGGTTCTACATGTATAGCCATGAGTTTACCTAGTGCAAATTGTATTGTTTATTTAAATGATATTGTATTTACACTAAACTCAGGGCGAGAAAGTGAGATGGGAAATCTGGTGCAGTACCTCAATGATGACCTGAATAACGAATTCTACACACTCTATGGGGAAAGTGGCAGTGGGAAAACGTGCATACTTTCAAAGCTGTACATGGAGGTATACTATTACACACATATGTGCTTTTATATAATCAATTTTGAAGGCATATAAAGATGATGTATTCTACCACCACTACCAAAATGTATAGAGTGGTGTAGAATTCAAAAGGATAAAACACCACAAGCATGCATTCTGGTTGCGATAAAAATGCTGTGTAACAACTAGTCCTTACAAATTGTAGATGAAAGACCTCAGACCAGAGTCTACAATTACCATAGCACGGTTTATTGGGCTGACACACGAAAGTTCAAATCTGAGGGATCTACTACACAGTATTTGTCAGCAGGTGCTAGTTTGTCTAAATCGAGACATTGCCATTCCAATGGACTATGCTGATGTATTAAAGTTTTTCTCCACACTGCTAACTGAGATACCTGATTCCATTCAATTAATACTCTTGCTCGACTCCCTAAATAGTCTACTACCCGACTTTAACGCTCATCTCCTCCAATGGCTTCCATCAAATCTTCCAAGAAACGTAAAAATCATTGCGTCTTGCCAACCACATGCTCTGGGGATGTTCACAAGAATCAAGACTGAAATAATAACGAAACATCACAAGAACTTTATTGAAGTGAAGCCCTTGGGACAGGAAATGGCAATGATGCTAACACTTCGTTGGTTGCAACAAGAAAATATGTGCATCACCAACGAACAGGCAGCTATTCTTAAAAATGCTTTTGATACATGCTCTTTACCCCTATATGTGAAGTTGGTCTTCAACAGAATCAAACAGTGGAGGTCGTTTGATAGCATCGATATCAATGTTTTGGGAACTAACTGCACAACATTTTTAAATGCCACTTTTGAAGAGCTGGAAAGGAAGAATGGCAAGATAGTTGTTCAGCATGCTGTTTCATACCTGACAGCTTCCAAGACAGGACTCTCAGACATGGAAATGGAAGATTTACTTTCATTAGATGAAGCCGTGATGCAATTCACTCATTCAACACAGACCCCTGTGGTAAGACGCTGTCCACCCAGAGTATGGGCACAGCTGAGGGATGGCCTGGAGTTTTTGCTAAGAATGAAAGTAGCTGATGATTATGACGTGTATGATTGGACACATGCTATAATCAAAGACTACACAGCAGACAGATATCTGAAAGATGACGAGTTTAGGAGAAAAATTCATCACATCATTGCCGACTACTACTTAGGAAACTGGCATAACAAACCAATAGCATTCACATCACCATCTGGAAAAGAGGAGTCGGCCAACCGATTTGTGTTATCACAGCCGCTCAACTACACAAATGCAGCAGGTGAGACCCATTACAATCGTCGGAAGTATGACCAAGTACCTCGCCACCTCTACCTAGCCAACCGACTTGATGAGCTGAATGGTAAAGTCATGTTCAATTATGATTGGCTTTACAACAAGATCAAGGCTCTTTCCTTGCAGAAGATTTTAGCAGATTTGAGCCTAAACCCAAGTGTAGAGGCTACATTGCTGGAGGGTGCCTTGCGGTCCGCGCAAGGGATTCTTGAAGAAAATATCGACAGCATGCCTGTTGAGCTCAGTGGCCGCCTATTACCTTACTATCACACCTATGCAAATATCCAAAGTCTCATTGACCAGTGTGACACAGTCGGTTTGCTACATTGTGCGATGGTACCAATGTTCAATTACCATCAAGTGCCGGGAAGCCCACTGCAGTACACTTTCGAGTACACTGATAAGGTGGATAGCTTGCTGGTGACGCAGGATGGTCGCTACATCTACACAAAATCTGATAACTGCCAAGTTATTAGAAAATTTGATCTACTGACAGGCGAGACACAAGCAGATATCATGACGTCTTATGGAAGAGCTCATCTATCACCTGATGACCGTTTTCTAGTGCTAGTAGACAACGAAATAGAAAAGGCTGTAAAAGTGCATGCAATCTCAAACGGAGATTTTCTATTTCAGCTAATTCCATCAAACTTCATTGCAATGAATGAGCAGAGAAAGTATCAGCTAGGCACGCCTGCCGTTTCCACTCAGTTTACTGCCACTTTAGTGACGACAGACGTCACTCATCTTTGCATTGGCAGCTTCAAAGAGCGTGACATAGTGAAGCTCATCAATCTTGGTGGCAAGGGTACCATCATAAGCATCTCCCCAAACCAGAGCTACATTTTGTGCAATGCCGGGTGCAATGTCATCACATACAGCCTATTAACATATGAGCAAGTGTGTCTGACTCAGCTCGAGTACAGACCAACTTGTATTTCAATAAACAAGTCATCAACAAAAGCTTTTTTAACCGATGAGCGTTCCCATATTGTCACAGTCGTTCACATGAGCCCAGAAGGACACACTCAAATGGTGTCAAAAATTTCCCTTCAGCGATTTTTACAAGGTGATCGAATTCTCAACATTTCTTTGTCAAACGACGACCAAACTATTCTCATCAGAGCAGAAAATAATGTTGTCAACTACAACACATCCACAGACAAGGTTACCTTGCATATAAAGCGCCCGCCATCAGTGATGAGTGAATTCAGATTGCCAAAGCATGCCAAGCCAACAGAGATAGTTTACACAGACGCCCTTTTCAGCAATGATAATGATGTACTCATGACAAGCTTATTCAGGAATATCCAATTCTGGGATTTGAAGACTGGCAAACCAATGGAAACAATTTTGGCCCCCGTTGGCATAATTACAAGGATCATTCATTCTCCATTTGAAGGCCAAATCATCACAGTGCAGCAGGATGCTCAATCAGTACAGGTATGGAATCTGAAGGATTTCATAATGGATGTGGCTACCTTGGACAGGCTTACATCACCAATAGATGAGCTAGTCTTAACGGAAGATAGCCAGCTCTGCTTCGCAACAGGTAAAGGAAGTGATGAGGTTGGTGTGATAGATATGAAAACAGGATTGCTGACCAATCTTCTTACACACGAAAGCGAAGTTGCAGAGATAACACCAGTCTGTGATGGAAGTTTCATCTTTGTGGCTTTGAATCCATCCCAAACGGAGTTCTGCAACAAGATATGGTCGGTCAAAAAACGGCAGATCATAAAGGAGTTTGGCCAATCATTAGGATTTACGGTGGCGGTCAGAAAAACTAACACAATCATGCACATTGCACAGATATCCATGGACTACCAGGCCCCATTTACTATTACAATTTTCAGTTTTAATGGTGAGAGATGTGTTGAGTCAACATATGACTTCATAATCAACCATGCAATAAGCAAGCCATTTGTTACTTATGATGACACCTATATGGTGCTACTCACAGCTGATCAGTATCTTGAAAGAGAAGCTCGGTACAGCAACCCTGCTATCTGTGCCTTTTACCTCAAAGGTCGCTACATGCACAGCATTATTGGCAAAAATGAGTTGGCACCCTTCCTAGACAATCGTCACATCATCACCCTTGTGCCCATACCTCAGAACAGCACTGAAATCATTGTCATCTACAAGTCACAATCGCTTGCAACCGATTCTAGTGGGGCCTATGGTTTCGTCAGTATAGACTTGGCAATGGGGACAACATTGCGTTACAGTGATAACTTCATGCCATCTACTACAAACCTCCGTTCTTTGTATCTAACAAATGATGGATCTCGATGCTTCAATGCAGATTCAGGGATGGTATTTGCAATGAATACAGGACAGTATGTGGGTACTGTAGCAAACAAGAAGAGCAAGTTGGCTTTGCTGAAAAATGGTGCAGTAGCAGCATATTATCGAGGTTCACATCTTATAGCAGAGAGAATTCATGACAACAAAGTCTTAGCGAAGTGTGATACACATGTAGACATCTGCCACATCACAGCCAGTAATGATGATAGAACCGTTATGGTTGGATGTGTCGATGGAACTGTGCTGAGCTATGTCATCATAGATCCGGACTCCGACGACGTCCAACTGGCCATATCCACTCTATCTAGCAGACAATTGGTCAGTGCAGCAGAGTTACCAGATAAAGTTAAGATGAAAGAGACGGATAAGCGACCAAAGACTGCCACCTGGGATCAGACTGACACTAACAAAGTAAGAGTCCGAGCATCAACAGCTTCAGCACACAGATACAACAGCTCGAGAGATAGAGATATCCTTACAAAGATTAGACCCGTCTACAGATCTATGACCACAGTTAGCGCTAATAGAAACAACAGTGGGTTACATAGGTTAACCACTTCTCATGACAAGTCTAGGGCCTGCTCAATCATGTGAGTGACAGACTCCGCTACTCCAAGATGATGACAGTAGATATTCTTGTAAAAATTACAAATCTGTTTAGACCAACTTTATGGTTGTATGAACTTAGCTCTTTCACACAGTGTACTGTTCATGGCGTAGCATCATATTATGTATGATTATGTATATAAAATTATTGTCCTTAACCACTTGCATGTACAACATGGAAGAGTGAAAAATTATTACTGATCTACATGATGTATGAATGCTATACAATTTTGGGTTCTTCCTTATATTACTGCATTATTACGCAGCCCATGTATACAGCAGCAAATATTTTACTAATATATTGAATACTTTTTGTACCTTATATAACTACTTAACAGTGTCAACAATAAATCTGATTGGTGTAAACTATAGTCATGTGTGAATATTGTCACCATATAAAACAATACTTGCATGTAAAGCACATCTAATTTACAATTAATTGAAAAAAAACAATAAATAACAGAAACCTTGTAAACTCCGTCGACAGAGCTAATGGTTTCGAATGTGCTCTGCAAAATTACCTTGAATATGGTGCGTTCATGACGGTTAAACTTCAACAGCTAGCAGTCAAATATAGACTTTGCCTGCTCTTTTACTTAAGAAATTTGAACACTGCAGCACCATATTCTTCAACTTGATACGGGCAGAGAAAGCCTTGAGAGCACTTGAATAGCAGAGGTTCATTGTTGCAATAATTTTATTAACTCAAAATATCTTTTTTGGGCTTACTGGCAATGAGCTGGCTGAAGAGGTGAAGTTTTGGAATGAGTACTGGTACTGATAGATATTGCAACTAAGAGTATATTGTTATGGGTCACAAGCAAGAAGACAGCAAATGAAAAGAGCTATGCATCACATTAGTTACTTCTCGCTACAAGTCTTCTTGTCTTATTTTTATGACAGTAATTATGAGAACAGATAAATGAGCTTGGAATACCATGTATTGAAATGAACAATACAAGAGGATAGCAGTTATATCAGTGGGATAACTCCCAGTGGAGTACGCTGATGTGTATGTATACAAAAATAATTTCTGGTACCAGCATACTGACTAGCAAGTAACATCCAATCAGAAGTATGACATATGGGGGGCAATTTATACTACTTATACTCTTTGTACTATAACATCTAGCACTAAAATGAACCATCCCACCATAATATGGTAGGAATAAAAGTTTCAGGTAGTCATTTCTTCATAATGAAAGTATCATCCAACTAAATGTGAAATTCTGCAGCATGGAGTTGGCAATCAAGGTCCAGGTAATATTTCGATTTTTGAACTCAAATAATAAAATATAAACAATCATCTGTTAATAATTCTGCCACTCGTTTCACATGTTGCAAATTTTCACATTTAGTTGAAGGATTTCCACACTATGGTTTGCATGAGTTCATAAATTATACCGAGCTATTAGCCACTTGTTCTTGAAGATGGGCCAGATCTGCAGTAAGTTTAGCTTTCAGTGCAATCTTTACTCTTTCCTCTTCATTCAGGGTCTCTCCAGCCGACTGCCGACTCACCAGGTGATCAATCTAAAGGTAGGAATAGAAAATATATTCACTATAATATATGTTTATATAATATCATATACCCCGATACCACTACATATGTATATATAATATTATATACCCCGATACCACTACATATGTATATATACTATCATATACCCATAGCTACATCTAAAAACTAGAGTGTCTTCGCGACCCCTTGGACGGACCCGGGTCCCAAATAAAAATCACAAGATGCCCGTCCGGCCTAGGCCAAAAGGGCTATTGGCCTGGAGTTTTGTTTGGCCAGGTGAAACCATCCACAGCTCATCGGCACAACCGACTTCTTTGAACGGAAATGGGGATTTTGCTTTTGGCCCAGGTTGGTGTGTTTGCGACTCTGTGACGGATGCGTGCCAGGGCATTTTCGCAAATTGGCCTGGGTCTGAAATTTAGGTCGCGAAGACACTAAACTTGACTATAGAGAGACTGGTAGATGTTCCCTTTTCAGTTGGTGATAATTTCAATATCCAGCTTGAGAGAGTGTAATAATATAAAAAGATGAAAACTTCTTAATGTAATTATTAACTGATGAGTGCCCACGCATACACATACTCACGTGTATGTCTGATCAACATTTGTTAACAGAAAATACATGTATAGGCCTATTACATCATGCCAGTAACATGGCTGCGTGTGGTCTATATTGGTATGATTTGTCGTTACTCAATTCAACATGTGGAATTAACTGCCATGTAGAATCCAGTGACATCTAAGAATAGCGCAAACAGCCATGCTATAGACTATCCTGTAGACTATTTTATAGACCATTCTACAGACTATGCTATAGACTAGCCTATGCTATAGACTATTTTATAGACTATGCTATAGACTATTCTACAGACTATGCTACAGACTATGCTATAGGCTATGCTATAGGCTATGCTATAGGCTATGCTACAGACTATGCTACATACTATGCTATAGGCTATGGTACAGACTATGCTACATACTATGCTATAGGCTATGCTACAGACTATGCTACACACCATTCTACAGGCTATGCTACAGTCTATGCTACATACTATGCTATAGACTATTCTACAGACTATTCTACAGACTATGGTGCAGACTATGCTATAGACTATTCTACAGACTATGCTACAGACTATGCTATAGGCTATGCTATAGGCTATGCTATAGGCTATGGTACAGACTATGCTATAGACTATACTATAGGCTATTCTACAGGTGTTCTACTGTACAGTTTACCTGCGCTAGCTTCTTCTTTACTCTTCTTATGGTCTTCTGAAGATCAACACCACTAGAGGGAGTAGCAGCAGCTGTCAGAGCAGATGGGGTCCCGGGTGTTACAATGCCTTGCTGACCTGGTCGAACCATACCCCTGCCTCTACCTAGAGCTGGTTGCTACAAAACCATACACTATTATACATCATTCGTAATAACAGTGTCCTGTAGAAGACAAACTAAAGTTCAATCCACTCACACATCTATCATGGTGATCGTTAACTAGGCGTCTGTCCAGCAAATATCATTAGTATAAGATTGCAAGAAATATATTAGAAAATCATGGTGCTCAATTAGATAAACAATCCTCTGCATTGGAAACCTATATTATAAAATGTGAGTGTGCAGCAAGTAATGTCTGGTGAGAAATAGAGGTATGTAGGCTACAGCAGTAATCTACATTCTTTGAGGGCAGTGTGATGATACTACCATGGGACAAGTTGTATGCACAAACTAACTCAATAACCAGCAGTCAGCAAATTATGTAGCCTACAGTATAATATGTGAACTGTAATACAACTATCTAAGCTCACAATAGGATGTTATTGATGATTGGGATATAACAGAAAGATAATATAATTTACTGCAAAAGTTGTTGGAAGTCGGACTGGTTCCTGTTGTCTTGGCACAGCTGGAAGGGGGTTCACCTGGCTAGGGTTATCAAGTGGTCTACAACTCAGGCTAGCAATTAGGTCAACATTAGCCTGATCATCTCCCCTGAGTAGATTCTGGGTAAATGCTTTCTTCTGAGACTTCTTCAGACTAAGAATATAAAATTAATACATACATCTAGAATGTATCCCTTTTAACAATATACAATGTATATGTACTTGCATAGTATTTGGCATCTACTTGCGACAAGTGGACCAACCATATTAACCATGCAACAAGATTCGACTACGTATATGAAATCTTGAAGTAGTCTACTCAGTAGTTTACTCAGTAGTCTACTCAGTAGTCTACTCAGTAGTCTACTCAGTAGTCTACTCAGTAGTCTACTCAGTAGTCTACTCAGTAGTCTACTCAGTAGTCTACTCAGTAGTCTACTCAGTAGTCTATGACTTGGAAGAGGTTCACAGTTATGACTGATCAGACCTGACTAACACTTACCGATTGGCCTTACCCCTACATCTGTACCATAGCATTGGCTTGGCAAGGTTAGAATATTAAAAGGATAAAACAACGAAATCGTTATATTCGTGTGTACTAAATTACCCTGTAAGTGGCTTCATGTAGCCAATACCAGCCATATCTCTGGGAGCTACACCAATACGTGTATCAGCACATTCCTTATCCCAGTCTTCGGCATCGTCTGGAACATAGACGTCAGGGTAGTATGTGGGTACATCAGTGTTACCTTTTATCCAATCTTCTTCATTGCCTTTCGGTAGCAGACGTTCAGCAGAATCCTTATCAGGGCATATAGTCAAATGTAGTCGGAACTCCTCCTCTGGCACTTCATGGCGAGCATTAAAGTGACAAACTTTGAAATTTTTTGTTGGATGATTCTGCAAAATGTGGCACAAACAGAGCAATATTAAAGATGATTAACACATGCTTACAATACAAAAATACTTCCAATGTTGACATTTACCAACTGTCAGAACACAACCAATAAAACAAAAAGATTTGTTATAATTGAAGCCAAACAGACTTGTGGCGCTTAAGGAGCGCTTGTTTTATTCTATAGTAATACAGAAATGATATAGGGTCTATGGGCCAACAATAACTACAAAAACAACAAACGATATTATAACATTATAGACCTCATCATTTCATAATATAAATACAACAGTTTTCTACTTCGTACAATACGGGACCTCGAGAAGATTGAATAGTAGCAGAAGACCAATACAACTGATGCTGAACTACTGGATGGGTACTTGTACCCGCTCTGAACACAAATGCCCCACCCATGAGATGATGTTCTGGAACAATGCCCTTATGGTAATGAACTATGCCAAAAAAATTGAGGAACGCCCTTTGTGCACCCCCTAGGCTGTCTAGCGTGATGTCTTCACTGATGTAGGTATATGATAATAATCTCAAATTTGGAGATAAATAAATTGGAAAAGATGTTTCATACTACTTGAGCACGCATCTTCTCTTTCAGATTGATTAGATCACAGGCAAGATTTATTTAAAAACAGAAAACAGTATTAATTTAAGTTGCCATCAAACTGAAGAAAGAAGAAGCTTTACCTAACCTAAGTATTAGTATAAGTTAACCTAGCCAATCTTTTTACCTTGCGACACTTCATTAATTCGAAAAGATGCTTCATACTACTTGAGCACGGTCTTCTCTTTCGGATTGACTAGATCACAGACAAGATTTATTTAAAAATAGAATACAGTTTTAATTTAAGTTTCCAACGAACTGAAGAAAGAAGAAGCTTTACCTAACCTTAGTATAATATGTTAACCTAACCTAGACAATCTTTTTACCTTGCGACACTTCATTAAATGATATGGCATTTTTTTCGCCCTGATAACGTGAACTTTGTCATATGGGCACACAAACATTTGGTCAGGCTCTGGTATGACAGTGTGATAACTAGCCATTTTAGTTCCTAAAACATTCGGTCATAAAAGAAATCTTAGAAGAGTATTGAGGTGGAAGGCAGCTAGCCACTTTTTGCCCTGACCAGTCCCGGAAGCGCAGAAGTACCCAAACTTTGGCGATTGAGACCGTTCCAACTACTGATGGTGGACTTCTTCAAAATTTCAGGGGTTTTCCCCATAGAGTTATCTATGGGGAGATAACTCTATGGATTTCCCACGTACCCACACCAGAGTCAGAGTTTATATAATAATATTATAGGGAGCTTTGATAAAGATAAAGTTACTAGTACAGTACTTCCTCGATGACCCATGATAATCATTATATATGTACACGTGTGTACATAGTAAAAACTACATTATAATTATCAACGTTATGGACTACCGACTATGGTAGATTGTATACGCGAAACACTGCAGCCCGTTAAAAGTTATCCCCTCTTAAGTGATCGGAGAAGACAACCCAGAAACGCCAAACTAGGAATTTACGTTTGTTTCATTGCAGCCAAGTTGCGCCCCAATTCACCATTCTGCTAGACTAAATATACCGTTGACAGTGTGTAGAGTGTAGACTAAGGGTATCCAAAGGCTAGCAGATCCATGGAGACTATAAAGCAACTTGTTATTAAGCCTGTGCAAATGAAATCCAAATACATGTAATAAATGCTAGAATTTATTTGAAACAAGATACTTGGAAGTACAACATAGCATAGGACTAACAACAGTTGAGGCATACACAGCAGTAAACTACAATATAAGGCTAGACGCTACTTGAGAAGAGTTGAACTAGTAAATACACATTGACGTAGAAAAGCTTAAAATACACATATAATCAGGCATAGAGCATCGTACTTTCACAAACAAATACAAAAAAGTGGACATAAAATTTCCATCAGGTAGTCATTTCTTCATAGTTAAAGAATCCTTCAATTGAGTGTAAAAATTCATACAGGTAACGGAAGAGATTCTACTCTATGGTTTTCATGGGTTCATAGACTAGACATGGCCAGAAATTACGGGCCCTTCTAGACGAGTGAAATTCTGTCTGGTCAAGGCGATGCGGGTGACCTCAGTTCTGACAATGTCCTCTAGTATCTCTCCAGCAGATTTATGGTTCGTTAAGTACTCAGTCTACAGCAAAATATACAGTCGTATGAAAAGAAGGGGGCTAATTGTACTTCTACCACAATGTGTATAGTACCATGAAAAATAGACCGTATGGAACAGCACTATAACAAGAGTACTGCTAATTCCTGCATTAGTAACTGTCTACTCAATGTGAGAGCATAACTCACTGCAATCAGTTCCTGCTGCTTTGGGACAGTTGGGGGAGGATTCAACTCCTTAGAGTTCTCAAATGGTCTGTAACTTGGGCGGTTATTAGCTAGATTATCTCCCCTGAGTCGAATCTGAGACACCTTCAAGCTAAGGATAATATAAATGTATAAACCGCCAATGGGCAAACTTTGTTGAGGAGGAAAAAACAATATCGATCTTCCAGAATTTTATAGACCATCACATAAGTCAACATAAATCCAAAGAATATAAATTGTAAATGTAGAGGACATTTTACTAAATTACCTTCTAAGTGGCTTCATGTAGCCAATACCAGCCATATCTCTGGGAGCTACACCAATACGTGTATCAGCACATTCCTCATCCCAGTCTTCGGCATCGTCTGGAACATAGACATCAGGGTAGTATGTTGGTACATCAGTGTTGCCTTTTATCAACTCCTCATTGGTCCTTGGTAGCAGACGTTCACCAGAATCCTTATCCGGACATATAGTCAAATGTAGTCGGAACTCCTCCTCTGGCACTTCGTGACGAGCATTAAAGTGACAAACTTTAAAATTTTTTGTTGGATGATTCTATTAAATTCAGCAAAAAATGATATTAAAAATGATTAACTCACATAACTTTTTTGATTATCTCAATGCGTTCGCACAATAGTAGCAATGTCATGTCAAGTAGTCAAAACTGCTTTCATAACAAATACACTGTTCATTAAATAAAAGCAGATATAGCAGCGCATGCCACAAACCCAACACACCAGACCAGTGACAGTGAGTGAGCATGTTACACATTAGATAAAAAAGTACCCTGCATTAGCCTATCAAATTGCTAACTCAACAATCGGTTTGATTTTTTTTCAACGATCACTAATTTTTATTGCTCAGGAATATCATCTAGCAATTTTTAAAATTGTGATACTCCTAGTAGAACCATGATAAAAACTCAGTTAAGATTTCCTGTTTAACACAACACAATGTGAGGTATGGCATTCACTCTCTGCAATGATGTCATACATTAGTTTTAGCAGAGATGAAACCTACATAGTACGTAACATGATATCATGTAGCCCAGCTGATATTGTGCTAACTGGCCAAACTGCTACTGTGCTTTTAAATGTTGTATGTATTTTACAATATCAAATTTCAGTACAGTCGACAATTGAATGTTGAATTTCTGAGAAGAGAACACAAGCACAATAAATAGCTTCAAGGTTTTACTAAAATTGGCGCTAAAAGAACTTGTTTTATCCACAGTAATACAGAAATAAAAATGGGCCAACACCCACAAGAACAAACAATATTATATATTTGATATTAATTTTAAAAGGTGTGTATTATTTGAGCACGTCTCCTCTTGCTAGGTGACCAGATTACAGCTAAGATTTACATGTATTTAAAAATAAAATGACAGCTACAGTAGCAATGGAAGTTGTTAGTGAAGAAAGGGGAAGCATAAGTTTGTAGACCAATCTTACCTTGCGACACGCCATTAAATGATATGGCATCCTTTTGACCCTTATATAGTGAGCTTTGTCGTATGGGCACACTAACTTTCGGTCTGGGTCCGGAATTGTTGTGTAATAACTAGCCATTTTTCCAAGAATTCTACAAACAAAAATTCAGTCACAAATTCACCATCTGTCAGAAAATGAAGCACATGTTTGCATATAAACCATGTTGATGTCCTACTATATAAAATAAACATGTATGATATTCAGAGCTGTTGCTCTGAGAATTGGGCCAGGTACAAATAAGTAAAGTATGATCAAGTTTTGCACTTATAGGTGCAAGTACAAATACAAGTAATTTTTCATATTGAGAGCAAGTAAGTACCAGTAGAATACAAGTAAAAATCATCAAGTAGAGTTGTAATTGTAACAATTTAATATCAGCTGTAGCTACCACTACACTAACACCTGCAGCACTTAACTGAGCTGTGAGTTTAATTACAGCTTAGGTAACATTTTTAAATTGGTGTCTAGCCAGAAAATTCTAAATAATATAATGTCCCTCTCTGCCTCTGCCCCATGACAAAATTTAGTCTGGTTAGAAATACTTGTAGCAAGCAAAAGGAAGTAGGCCTACCAACTGAGCTTTGGCATTGGCAAGTAGTAACTGTAAGTGCAAATCAAGTATATTCTTAGAACAAGCAAGTGTAAGTAAGCAGAGTTGGGTCCAAGTCAGGCTTCATGTCAACAAGTCGAGTCATTTCTAAAATTTTGAAAGCAAGTCATGTCGAAGTCAAGTCAATGCTGTCTGAAGTCAAGTCAGCCGTCATGCAAGTCACAAGTCAAGTCTAAATGCAATTCAAGTCGGAGACAACTTCAAAAAACTTTACATTTTCCAAAACATCACTCTTTTCTTTTAGTAGGCATTCCAGTCCATGAAAAACCATGCCAATGTTTAGCTGGCATATCTGTTATGAAATTATGGTAAAGAACTCGTCTATATAAGTACTAATATTGGCATTACGGTCGGTTGAGACTGGTCATGTAGTATTTGTTGAATTCCTAAATAAAAACATGAACCATACCTATGCAGCAAGCATAGTTGTAGTTTTAGTTTAGCTAGTCTGTATATTTAGCCTACATGTACATTTTTTCATGGAATAATAAATGAGTAAAATGACCTTTTTCCAAGAAACTACGTAAAAAATCTGTCATTAACCACAGCAAGCTGACTCTGGCTTCTAATAAAATAACCAATTAATGGGCAAAAAATGGGATAGTGCTGATATGGATGAATGTGATTGGACAATGAAGAGTGGTCTTCAGTGAAGTAACCTTTGTCGAAGTATTATCAAAGAGCGTAAAAGGAAAGAGGGATCACTCAGGCCAAAAACTGTCTCCCTTTCGCCTCTAAACGTGGCACGGATTAAGTTAGGAGTTATGCTACCTTGTGTGCAAATCCGCTGTGCTGATTGACATTCCGCAGGCCAATAAGAAGCGCTTTTTTACAACGGGCTCGCATAAACCTTCTGTTTCCATTAACGAGATATCAATACAGGATCCTAAATATAACAATCGTTAAGCTTCGATTACAGTCAAATAGCTATCCAATATTATCACTAGGCAAATGGCGGGAAAGCTCATTGCGGAATGTCGGTACCGCCAAATTGGGTGTATTTGGCGAGACAGGGTATTACTATTGAGTGATCCTTCTTTCCTTTTACCCTCTGTGATATTATTCCCAAAACACCTAACAATAATAAAAATCGAAAGATTGACTGCTCAGTTATAGTTTAAAGGCTCCACATGGAGCATGGTATAGAAGCCGTCAAAGGTATGTGCTGGAACTTCTTTTAAAAAGTTTTACCCGATTTGTAATAACTAATATTTGGTGTACATGTAATGGTGCATAATGTGCTTACATTGTTGTACATGTGTTATGTAGTAAATCGTAAATTGATTGACATTACTTTTATTGTAATTTTAAATTTGATAGGTTTCACGAGTTCCCACGAGTTTAAGAGTTACCATGTAAAGGATTTGGATTATGAATTTAATTCAAGGAAGTCATAAAATATAATATAACAACGAGGTCATAAATACTACTTCGTGAACCTTATGGCAATTACAGGCATAATTACAATGTAAGTTTGAAGCTCGAAATTTGATAACTTCATGGTATTATATAATAATACAGTATTATTAATACTGTATATTAGTAACGGTGATACAATGTTACATAGTATATAGGCCTAAACAGCACATGGCACAGCACAGAATGTCTACTGGCCAGTCCTGCACTTTAAATCTAATAATTATCACTACCTAAAAAATTCACCGGCTTAGACTCCTCGGCGTAACCAGCCCCTTGCAGCTTGCACTGCCAGGTGCCAGTGTTGGCCAACTCCCTGTGAGAAAGGCCCAGATGACAAGGCCTTTTTCGGCAGGGGTAGAGGAGTTGCCTTGAAACCATGCTAGCTTGCATGAGCCCAAGGACTATTATATGAGGCACAAGAGCAATTGTGGCTGAATGCTCTTCCTAACACCACTGTGACCGGGATCCGAACCTGGGACCTTCACTTACACTACTTGCACTGTGTGTACTTGTGAATATCTATATGCATTGTCTTGTGTAATCTCACGTACACACAGCCTAGATGTTACCCGAGTTGTGTATCCTAATAACTAACCTTGATATACTCTGAGTGCTGCTAGCAGCACTGATCAAGTAAAAATGACAAATACAAATAGGTAGGCAATTAGGACTTTTTTCCATGTTGGCTAAACAAAACACCCCACTGTACAAAAATTTTATCTGCCCCATTGACTTGGCAGAACCCCAGTCAAAGTCAAAAGTCATTCATGTGTCTACGTCAAGTCACATTGATTTGAAAGTCAAAATCGAGTCAAGTCAGTAAGGTAGCAAGTCTAAGTCAAATCTATGGCTTGGATCCAGCTCTGCAAGTCAGTACCAGTTATTTTCAAAATTAAAATATACACTTGTTGCGAGTTTTACTATTTACTCGCGCACAACAGCTCTGATGACCATGATGATAATAGAGATAACTTTATGGGTATGCTTATTGAGCTCATACAGTAACACTTCAAAGTAAGACCAAAGTTCCAATATAACAATATAAACTTTGGTAAGACGGTAACACTATGACAAAGAGAGTATGATCTAGCCAATGAATATTATAATAATATAAATATTATCATTGATCTAGCTGCACAACATGCCCTGTTTACAGCGGAAGTACATGTACGTGGTTGTGGCGACACATTCTGTTGTAGAGTTGTTACTCCTTGTTCTGTTTCGCGGACCTTTTGATTCAGTTACGCGAATAGATAATAGTGCAATATTCGAGAATATTACGATCATATGGCCGCCTAGTTTGCTGCATTGTTTATATTTACATTTCTTCGAAAGCGAGGCTATAATAACATTGTCTGCATGGCATGATTAACGACAGTCATTTTGCTATACGCAAGGTTTGCAGCTGCTCACTTCATAAGCTAAGTTCTGCAGTTTCTTGAACATACTCCATCCGTTGCAAAGAAATCAAATCGTATTTTAATGCAGTATTTAGTAATGCTACCTAGCTGATACCACCTCGATGAAGAATACACATACAGTGAAGCCTTTGCCTATGATGCTGCAAACTCCGGGTTAGTAGAAATTAGAGTAAGAGTTCAGTGTTTATCATTAGATTATTTATGCTTTTATTCTCTTCTCTAAACCACAATTTAAATCAATGCAGGATGTTATTTTAGGAACAAATTGCAGGATTACTGCACCCATCTAATGTCTAGTTTAGGCCTATTTAACTGTTTAGGCATAAATGTCATTGGATTTTATATTTTCAAAGCAGTAGAACCAGGCTAGGCATATAAAATTCATAACAAAACGGAAGAATATCAGGGCTACATCTTATGCTTTATTATTTTTTAGTCACTAGCACAGGCTTGGTACAATACTGGCACAATATTATGCACCAAAAAAGTACAAGTGTGTAAATTTCACAACATCTAGTAGTTGCCCATAAAAATTTGAAACGATAATTTTATTGTTATGTCTTATAATTATAATGCTTTGTCAGCAGTGTTCGAGTTGTGGTTATACAGAAGTATACGGTGTGTACCCACCTCAATTTTAGTGTTTATACGGTCAGCAGGCGTATACCCTCATTTTAATGGCTATTTTTCCACATACACTAACTGTGAACCTGATAGCCTAGTGGTAAAATGCTTGACTACCAGTCATAGGTTCTTGGGTTCAAATCTCTCCAGAGCAAAATATTTTCATTTTAATAATTCACTAATTTTTTAGTTACTACTAAGTATAAGATTAAGTGGGTAGCTATACTATAGGCCTACTAATCTGAAAAATTGCATGCGACGTGTACCCACCTCATTTGCTCCACTTCTACACTGTTTGTCATACACCCTATTGCACTTATAACTGAATATGGAACACAAGGTGTTTAGTTGTAGAAGAGAATGTATGTACTATATAACTATAATATAATAGGCATTACACGTTGAAACTATTGTTACGATCCACTCCGCATAGCTTATATGTAATTCCATGTTATAATCTTAGCTCATGTTTGTCTCACAGAACCAATAATATATAATATTGTAGCTGCATGTATGTCAGCCATATACACTAGTAAACTCCTACAACTTATACAAATGTAACAATGCACATTATATACAGCATGACATGCACCAGTATTATTGGGATCAATATCTAAGGCTTGGCATGCATTGAACTTGCATTCATTTGACTACCTTATGCACAAGGGAGGTTGTATATAATATACTGTATAAGGTGTATTAATTCTTAATTGAGCAATTAAATCAGTAGATGTGATTGAAATGGATACTGCTTAGCTGTATATATTAGCATGTACTGTGAGTCCAATTTATACAAAGATACCATGTTATACAGAATATTATTTTCATGAATAATAATAGATTATCAGCTGCACTACTCATATTATTGTATGACCGCCTCACACCTTTACCAAATAAAATACCTGCACAAAATGATTTGTGATTCAAACGCAGCAGGGGGAGAAATTACTTTTACAACTTACTTTTGACACAAAGTATAGTAACACATCCCTTCAACATGTAGCTAATGCAGTACATAGTACATATTATTGTAGTACATAATTATAATTAACTGGGCTGTATTATTATGGTTATGTTGATATGTTGATATGAGTACCAATCAGGAATAAACATATGGGAATAAATAAACATATGGGAATAAATAAACATATGGGAATAAATAAACATATGGGAATAAATAAACATATGGGGTAAAACAGATGTTAGGATTTTGAGCTAATAGGGTTACATGTGTATAAAATTTTAATAGGGTTACATAATACTTGATAAATTGTGGTATTTAGAGGGTAATATATTATATTATTATAATAGAATTATCATTGTGTGTCAAGCAGACAATAATCTTTCCAAAACTTGAACTTCGGCCCTTCATCAAAACTGGGGCAGGGAAGGTTGTCATCTCTATTTTATTTCTGAGCATCTCAACCTCAAACCAACTTTAGAAGGTAATATTCACGATTTAGAAAACTGAAAAGTACATCAGAAGCTCTATGATGTAACACATTTTATGTTAAGTAATGTTATGAAATAAAGAATGGAACTGGAGGTGTAACACTATTTACAGTTTGGGTGTAACTAGAGAATCCCTACAGATAAACCAACCATAAATTAGTGGGTTTATATCATGTTACGTAACATAATATTATTTAGCTGACACTTACATTTACATAATTTATGTAAAATATCAGAGTTCTGTTATATGAATGTAAAGATTATCATAATTTCATGCAAGGCAAAAAAATTTAAAAGTATCATTGTACCATAAATGTGCAGAATAAAATTTAAATTTATTTCCTATATGTATAATTATATAATGTAGGGAGAGAAAAGCCTTGTCAATAACTGACAGTGTCAGCTGTTGGCTGTAGATCCAGAGCTGTCACGCTATTTCAGCGCTGCAGTGTATAAATATACTGTACATGCCAATCCACATACTTAGAATCTCTGGAAGTGCAAACTTTCATGAGATATGTGCAAGCACTCTACTCTCCAGAGGTTAATTACCTGAGGTTATCCAATGAGGCTAATTACATTACATAACACTGTAACCTTGCAACTTGCAAGCTTAGAATAGCTAGTGACCTGGATAACAATAATAATACAAGTACAATGTATATATAATAATATATTTAAGAGTGGAGGTGCTGGATTTTCTATTTACTTTATCTAATGAATAAGAATGGAAAATTGAATTCGTTAGAGAGGTGAAGTAAAATAAGGTTATGGGAAATAGTCGTTGAGGGGGGAATTCTTATGGGGAAGAATAGGCTGATTTATAAACATAAAACACACTATAGAGTAATAATAATACTGTGTGGTTATGAAAACAAATATATAAAGAATCTATATGCGACGGAAGAAGAAATTTATTCAAATAAGAGTGTTGTTTACTCTGGTACCAGGACAGACTATCGTAATGTCGACTTTAAACTATAAGTATTGCTAGTGTATTAATATGCGCAGGAAGGAAGCTTAACATAAACAGACAGACTTATGTTATGCCAAAATATTACCGTCTGTCCCTTATAAGACGTTATGAAATTCTTGGGTGCAAACCTATCAGACAGGGGAGAGTTGGAATTCACACATTTTCTCTGTCAATATGACTTCAGTATGGTAGTTTGGTGCATTAGTGTAGCTCTTATAAAAAAGCTATAAATAGCTGGGTACAGACCTACAGGTGATCTAGAATGTATGTATGTATTCAGTGTTGTTATCCACTTCACTACTTCACATCACTACCAGAACAGAAACCTACTTACAGTTGCATACTTTCCTAGAAAAATGGCCAATTTGTAATAAAATTATATTACTGCATGTAGGGTGTTGATGATTATGTAACTCCTGTACTAATTATTTAGCCATATTATTATGTAACTATAAATAGTCTTATTATATATAGTATGTAATGTGCTGCCATTTTCACTGTGTTGTAGGCCTATGCTTTACTAGTACTAGTTGTACTTATTATACAGACACTTTATTGACTGTTTCTTTGCACAGGGAGAAGAAAACCAATGACGAGTTTTACTGAAGCTAGACACAGCAGATCCTACTCGAACAGCAATCACCATATATTATTATCGTGTGAAAGAACTAAACACTTTAGTAATTAGGCTAATTCTCTTTATATTCACATAATAACACGCCTAAACAAGCACTTAATATTATAGCCATTCGAATTCTCCACTATAATTTTCAAAGAAAAACTGAAGCATGAATGTGGGGGAAAAAGATGAGGCTGATGCCAGTCAAAAACCATTTATACCGAGGAAAACAAAGAAATACCGACCTCCACCTGACGGTGGCTATGGCTGGGTTGTAACCTTCGCCTCCTTTATGTGCCATTTTATCGCTGATGGGATATCATTCACTTTTGGAGTTATCTACCCTGATTTACTGAACGCATTTGGTAGCTCCAAGTCTGCCACCTCATTAATATGTTCACTATTTGTGGGAATGCCATTGCTGTGCGCTCCGGTAGCGAGCCTGTGTGTTGAGAGGTATGGATGTAGAACAACAGCTCTTGGAGGTGCTCTCATAGCCTCAGTGGGGATGTGTCTTAGTTCCTTTGCTAACTCAATCCAAATGCTTACCTTCACATATGGTATCATGTCGGGTTTTGGGTTTGCCTTCATATACGTGCCTGCTTCTGTCATTCCCTCATTCTGGTTTGAGAAGAGACGGGCATTGGCCACAGGAGTAGCAGTGGCTGGTTCTGGGTTGGGAACTTTTGCTATGGCACCCTTAATTGAGTTCTTGCTAGTTGAGTACGGCTGGAGGAATACCTTACTTATTATATCAGGGATAACCCTCAACATTTTAGTGTTTGCTGGCCTTTTTCGAGATTTCCCAAATACCTCGGTTGCCCCAGAAGTCACCTTTGATTTCGATAAAAAGCAACAAATTGTAGAATCTTCTAATTCTAAGGATGATGGAAATCTGCAGAAAGTTAATTCCGATCGGTCATTCCAAAGCTGCAGTGGCCTTGAGGACAGCAAGAATTTAAATGTTGATGAACGGGAGATAACTCCTGTTCGTTCAATAAGAAGCAGCAGTATGTATAAACACCAACCAACTAAGAACGCGCATACAGTGGGAGAAAGAGAATCTCTATGCGATAATAGTTGTGAAAAGGAATCAAATATACCTGGTAATTCTGTTGGACCCATTAACGCTACTACAAAACAAATTAGCTCTGTCTTTCCGTTAGGTCATGTGATGGTACGATCTAGTCGTAACCTATTTTTACTGATAAGTCAACAAAATCTACCTGGAAGAGATTTATCTAACAATATGCAAGGCAAATCTGTAAGTTGTCCAGAGCTCTCAGTAGCATCTGAAGACGACGATGTTAATAAAGACCCTGATGTCCGACAGCACACTGACACTAAAAGAACATGCAAGTTTTTTGAAACAATACGCAAGCTCGCCAAGGAGCTCTGTGAAGTTAGACTGCTAACAGTACCTGTATATCTCATTTTCTTCATTTCAAGCTTCCTGCTGTCGTGCACTTACGATCTTCCCTATATTTATCTGCCAGACTACGCAGCTTCATTGGCGATAGAAAAACCTTCATTCTTGATATCAATTATTGGAATTGTCAACACATTCGGTCAGATCCTGTTTGGTTACCTAGGTGACCTCAAATGCATCAACATTCTCACTCTTTACGGTTTTAGCATATTTATCTCTGGCGTGTTTGTGGCCATAATCCCGGTGGCAAAATCTTACGCAGGCCTCGCTACCTTCGGTGCAGTATTTGGACTATTTATCAGCGCTAGCTTCTCTCTTGAGACTGTGGTATTGATAAAGATTCTCTCCCTAGATCAGCTGACCAAGTCGTATGGTCTACTCATGTTTGGGCAAGGTGTGGCGAGCTTAGTGGGGCCTCCTATAGGAGGTATGTAACAATAATTTACTCCTGCTTGTCTCTGTAGTACTTTACCTGTATTACCACAGGGCATAGCGAAAGATAATGTTGTTATACTACATGTTGTATGTTATTTGAAGTTGCTTGATAATATAAAGAAGTAGGCCTACTAGACACATTTTAGTCCTTATATATCCGGTATTAGATTTGCAAAATACTAAAGTTATGTCTAGTGCTACTATTTCTCATTTAATACTATAGGTAGTATCGCACACCTTTTCTTACCCCTACATCTTGGCATTAAACCAATTCGAAAGCAGATTTAGACCTAACATAACATATATATATTATATTCATTCATCTACTAAAACCGATGCAACATAATTATTGCATGAATTCGGTTAAGCGGTAAGATAGCTTCCAGCACAGAAAGATTATTAGTATACATTAGTATTGTTCCTAATTAATCTCTTGTTGTGTGCTTGTGCATGCATTCCCTATCATACCTTATATACAGGAAAATTTCCATTCTACATGTAATTATGTAATCACAATCATTGTATACATACAGTATGATGCTGAACTACTACTGACTGAATAATATTATTATACTCTTGTGATCTAATCAGCTTGAACCTTCGATTTTAAGGTACCAGAAAGTCAGCGCCATCTTGTGCACTGGTATTGGTATTTCCTTACCGCAAGTGCCAAATGTGGGAAATACAGTTATGTACATGCATAGGGTATTGGTCATAATTCGAAGTTGCCCACTCTCTGTTCTTCAACTTTCAGACGCAGGTTGAATGAGGAGAGGACAACTTCTAATTACAATCACTAGCTTATGAGTACACTACTTGTGGAAAGCAATGCCTGAAAGTTCTGCACTACATTGTATATGTATTATATAATATATCATTACAAGCCTGCATTATGTAGATGCATTGATTTATACTGAAGCCATAGATAAAGATGTTCATACTTTACACATATATTTTATTCAGGTCTGTTGTGGGACATATCAGAGGAATACGTGTACACTTTCATCTTCAGTGGAGCTTCTCTAGCCTTCTCTGGCGTATTGACAGCTGCTATAGTCTGCGTTGGAAAGAAACATAGGTCTAGATCTATCTCTGAAAGCACTGATATCAGTTCCACACTAGAGTAAAGGTCACTATGAGAACATTGAAGGATATACCCTGAACTCTACTATTAGCATGAGAGGATAACTTCTCAAGTAATGTCTGTTACATTCATTCATGGCTGCTGCTTCTTACACGTGATTCCATTTTATTAATATTATACTTACTAGTATACATATTATATTATACATGTAATATACATATAATTAGTTACCATTATACCTAAATCATTCAAATATGCTGGTTCTGTAGTTGGAATTAAGCTATAATGTAATATGGGGTACACGTACATGTCTTCTGCCACCTTGTCCAAGCGTCTTGTTTTATGCTATGCTTAGGCAAATAGTGTCATCTGACAGGTAATTAGCAATATTCAGAATTGTCTATTCCTGTTTGGTTTTGCGCTGTTCAATCATATATTCATTTCATGCTGTAATTTCGACTATGTGAGAGACAATCTCAGTGTGACACAGTACCAAAGATAGTAAGATCTACCAAATTCTATACCGCTCTCAATACAACTTATGTCCTCATCCTAGCTGAAAGTATGAATAACAATAATGTTATAATATAGTAGTTTATTTACAGGTTATTGTGATAAATATAGGAATGGGTATTCTTCAAATAAATACTAAAATAAACCTTTGTGTAAACCATTTAAAATACTATATTATATGGTTCTTACAATATCAATGTTACAAAAGACGTAACACTTTCAGGTATTTGTGAGCATGGCAAAATGCTACAACCTAGAGAGAGGACAACTTCCTTGCAATGGCAATGGTTTATATTATGTACATTAGTAAATTCATGGGCTGTACATTAGACCTCCTGGATTGTTTACATGTAAATATATGCATGTGACTCATTGTACATGTCATGTACATGTCAATCCACATGTAGTTTGTTCCCTTCTCAAATAATTTAAGAATTTTGCATACCTGGGTAGGTGTCTGGTACTTGATACAAGGTGTAAGACTAGACTATGTGGGCACATTAGTACTGTCCACTACATTCTTAAAAGTAAATAAACAATGAATGCTGTACTAGGATAGTTTTATTAAAGATTCTATACAGAGTGTACAAATTCCTAACTATAATATAACAGTAATACATATATATATTGTTACTAAGTGTGTAGTAGAAAAGTGAGAAATAGGAATGAAGCCACATCTACAATGTATAAGCTACATAAAGGATGTGACATTAGACTGAGTGCATTATCTACTTAATACAATATGCATATTTTATATTCCACATATCAATAACCTTGAATCAAAAAGAGCTCTGGCAGAAATCCTTACAAATTAAAAATTTCCAAAAACACCAAATACAAAAGCTAATTAAGGTAGATTGTCCAAGCTTGAATAAAAATACCAAAATTAAAATAAATAATTGACTTGTTTGAATAAAGCCTATACTATTAGATTATAAAGTATTTTATATTATTATAACCATTCTGTACTAAGCACCAAGTTGCTAGTTGAGAATAATGGTGGTCATAAGAGCATGCTAATGATCATAACATGGAGTTGTTCTCTCCCAGTTGTGAATTAAACTGGGAGAGGACAACTTCTTATTATGCTCTTTAGCTTATGAGCATCATACTAATATACATGTAATAGTTTTCAAACTTTGCCACTAGACTAACAAAAATATGAAACGGGCTAAATTATTTCACATGAGACATAGAATACACCAGATAATATCTACTGATATGTAGGAATGGATAATTTTCCACAATATTCCATATTATAGTGTATAAACCGTCGTATTACCTGTATAGCCATTATCATGAAATAGCATTAGAGATCCACACTTGCAGCAATTTTGATTTTGATAAACAAGAAATGGACAACATTCATTTGATTATATAAAATATCTAGCAAGGTGCCCCATAATCCCTACCATAGTCCCTTGGAGCTGTACCATAGCTTCTATAGTCATGAGTATTGTAGCCTGGGGGCCCATTCTCTATTGGGGGTGAGTTGTCATAGCCATCAAGATTTAGCTCATCCATGCTGTATTGTATTGGTTTCCTGCTTCTAGGTTGATCATCTATCACATCTGCATAGTCTTCTACATGCTGAGACTGGAATTATAAAGATAATATATTTATCAGTCTGGGAATGTAACTCCAAGGAGAGGTGACCGAACCAAACTTACTACACTACAGCTACTTACATCTAGGCTACATGTACTTACATGTAGCCTATAAAGTGATAACAACTACAATTATATGACCACAACTACAGTAATTACGTATATGCAATTATCACATAGAAATCAAAACTTACTCCACACAATTGTATAGAGAGGACAGCTCTAGAAGACTGAGGACAGATAACTCTAAACCTGAGAGCAAATTCACTTGATGCTCTAATAAAAGACTTGGACTCCTTGATTGGACTAACCCAATATTCTTACTGAGGAAATGCAAAATTTGAGAAGAAAGGAGACTATGTAAATAGTGTTATAATAGTGTTCCGCTTCTTGTTTAGAACAAAAAGACTGATCATTTTACCGATATTACAGCTGACGATATGGAGATAAATACAAGCATATTTCCTCAATTGCAAGTGATTAACTAGTTGATATGCATAGAGTAGGACAGCACCAGCACCATAATATTTGTGCAGGTGTTACCACTAATGAGCTTGTGATAACCAAAATATTTCTGCACAGAAACAATATTTGAGTAAATGCCAAGAATGAGTAGAAGAAAATAACAAACTGAGACTTGGTAAGATGCTGGTAGAGCCGTCAGGGGGTTGCCTAGTTGTGCTGTGAAAGCACATGTACAGGGACACCCTATTGACTTCACCTAGCCTATCACAATTAGCCAAAACTATCAAACCCTAATTCCATAATTCTAGCCTACACAACCCCCCCCCCTCCCATCTCACCTACACACAGGACAGAGGGGATACCAATTATGAGATAGAAACCCCACCTTTGCCGCTCAGCTTGAAATTTTTAGCTAGCTATTTTGTTCCTGTCTGTTGAAAATTGCCACAGAAGTATTTTTACTCTCTCACGGATGTGTTGATAACATGTGGTACATATTAGTATAGCAAATGATGCCACAGTCTATGATTCACTGCAAATCATCAATAGTTGATAAACCTATAACCCAGCAGCAGCAGGAACTAGGTACAGGTAAAATACATGTCATATAGTAGGTGGGGTGTGAGACCAGTCACTGAGGAGTTACAGTGTACATAGCTGTGTACTGTGTACATAGTTGGGTAGGTTCAATGCTATCAATGATATTATTATTAGATAAAGGTAAATACATATCAGTGAGGCCTATATAGATAGTTAATTGTACAGTACGTAGGTTATTATAGAGATAGGTTATTTGAATTAACCACCAAAGTTGAACCCCATGTGTTATCAATTGCTCTCTGGTATGTGGGGTTTGTGTGCAAGACTAACATTGAGGTAGTAATTATAGCTAGCAGATGTGTGACTATCATACAACACATAAGCTAATCATTAAATACTATTCAGTGTGGAGATTCTCTCTACTGTCTACTCTGTACTTACAGAAACACTGTTTAGAAAAATGACCCTGAAATTTATAAAATACAAATAAATAAGAAACAAAATGAATTTATATGAAGTATGCCCATTAGTATTATATTAGTTAGGAATGCCCTGTCCAGGAGCTAACTGATCTCCACTGTTAGGAGCTGGAAGACTGAACTACATGTATGGACTGTTTAGATAAAAGTTGAAACTTGAGACAAAGAGTCATTATGTTTAAATTAAGAGAGGAATGAGTAGAGTATAAGATATAAGACTATCTTATTACACTGTGGCAGCGCTGACCCTCTAACCACTGAGTGCTGTCTGATGTCTACAGATACTAGTTACTTTAGTAAACCACAAGCTGTTGACAAACGCACACTGTGGGTCAATTAGGCTGCCGCAAACCAATCAAACCAATTTAAATTTTTTTGAAATTTGTACAAGAGAAGATGAGGCAACAAAGGAAAGTGACTAATATAAAGTATATTTAAAGGAAGTTACTTGTTACTAATAAGTGTGTAGGTCTACCAACCTACTGACTGCTGCAAGGTATTACTATTTGCAAGGTTTTCAGAAATTTAATTTAATTTAGCCAATTTACATAAACGTCTACTAGCTGAGATAGACTCATAGCTAAGTAAATGTCTCATATACCTTAACAGGGTGAAGATGTTACTTTACTACTGTAGCTAATCAAACACTCCACAAATAAACTGATAGCAGACAGTAGCTGCCTGATATAAGTCACTAAATTAGCTGTTGTTTGATAACAACAGTGGGGGGGGTGGTTGACAGCACCCACAGCATAACAGCTTCAGATCTACTACTAGTTATTGATATCCAAAGAATTCCAGCAGGAAAACTGTGGGATTTCCTCTGGAATAAAACAAGAATGGTAATTCTAAGGTAATTTGCATTTTTATGTTTGGTTAAACAGTTAAGACTTTGCATTACACAAGTTTATTAGTCTAATGCTAATCAACTTACAAGGAAACCATAAGACTTTTAGCCTCAAAACTCATGATAAAACTGTACCTATAGACTAAGCTGTACCCAATATGGAATATATAAAGTAGGAAATACAAGTGGTCAGTATGTTACACACAATATTATCATAATATTATTATGTTAGCAGGAAAGTATGAGTGTACAGTGCATCATATTATAAGGTGATGAATCAACCAAGAAATAAGTAAAAACTTTTGACCATTTGCTCCAATCACCTCTGTGGTATGAAGACAAACAGCTTTATATCTACTAACTTTTCATCGGCAGTAAAACAAATAAACAAAAAATTTGAACTGAGAGTAAAGCTTTCATTTTATAACCATCATCAGATAAAGCAGATAATGATTACTGGTGAGTCACAGGCTAGTATTGTTTAGAGAGGGACCAAGATATATCTGTAGAATCCAACTGTTCATGTTTTTGGCTATTATTTAGTAGTCTACAACTCAGTACTCCTACACCATCATTTTATAGTCTATGAGAATAGGATAGCCTCACTAGTATCAGTCAGCTGTCAGCTAAATGTTTTCACAATTTTTAATAATAATAAAAATGTTGAAAATTATCTCAAAATATTCTTTCAACCACTAGTTGCCCACCCAACACTACCTGTCAATTAAATACATGTAATCTCATTAATAGATAAAATATCTATCAATAAGTGCTAAAGAGTAATAATTTCTGTTTAACACATCATCACGATGATATATATTGCACTAAAACATGAACCATAAAGCTGGCAAACCAATGATTAGTTACATAACACTACTGCATTGTAACTTATATACTAACTGGGATGCTTCAAGTACAAACAGGGACAGCTGTCATAGTCTGAAAAACTAGAGGGCACTTTAGTACCAATTCCATGGATTTTATGGCTAGTTAAGAGTTATAAATATACTGATACGAAGACATACTTGTAGTAAAGTAGGCTAACAAAACATACATCAGCTTTGTTTATATGTTCTATACCAGTAAGCTGTGACCTTAAAGTTTCATTGCTTTTGGGGTATACCATGTGCCAGCAGATGTCAGACATAGAATTCTCAACAATTAGATAAGCCTACTACATGTTACATGAGTAACTCCACTCTCTCTTCCATCATAATAACACCATTATGACAGAAAGAAAGGGAATGGAGCAGCAGTAATAATATTTATGCAGGTGGTAAGCAGGTTTTACTATTCTACAGCTACATCTACAGCTATATCCATCCTTCACCAGCCCCACCTTCCCAACAGTACATTGTATAGATAGAATAGAGTCACCAACTAAACAAACATATCACAAAGTCAATATAAGTAGCTAAGTAAACATAACTATATAATACACACTGCCCTATCCCTTATTATATTCTACTACATGTAAATACATACATGATGTTAGTTATCTTATGTTATAGTAGGACAAGGAGCAGTAATAATAAAAGCATACCACTGGTACTAAACAAGTCACAACATATATTATGCTACCAGGTACATGATAACAGTGTGCTGTCACACAAGTAGAGACAGCAGGTGGTAATACTCTAAGCTAGACTGGAGAGTACAAGGGATACTGAAACACATGCCAACCCAAACACCAACGGCAGGCCAAACACCAGAATTAGAAGAGTTGAGTAGTATATCAGTTGTGTTTGTTATATCACATGTCCATGCCTCCTGTAGATTAGCTTTGACTTGCTAGCACCAACATATCACCTGTTTACATACTAGTAATAGACTAAATACATCTTCTCTATTTTGACATTTTAAATCTGAAGACAGCAGATGTACGAAAAGGCAGGAAAGGATCAAGGACAGCCAAACTAGATTCCACTTGTCCTACTGGCTGGCCACGGGTTAGAAGGCTCCACTGTTAGGCATAAAGTAGACAAGTAAAGCTAGTAGAGTTGTAGGTATACAGTACAAGAGTGGTTGGTCCTATTATATGGTATACTTACATATCTATAGTCAGGCTTGCTGAGAGTGGCTATATCAGACTGTTCTGGTCTGTAACTGTTTCTGATAATATCTGGCTGGGATCCAGTAGTATAATCCCCACCCCTACAAACAGGCACATAGGTGTATGTGAAACAGGCTAGCAATTGCCTTTGGGCTGATATATCTTATACATTCTACCACTAAATATATTAATAAATATACCCGTCAGAGTATGTAAGGCTACAGACACAAAATATACGAAATAATCAAAAATAAAAACAATAATATATTCCCTAGGACTACCAGGTACATCATAGATATATGGTGACATATACACTGTAACTACAGTGTATACAGTGTAACTACAGTGTATACACTGTAACTACAGTGTAACTACAGTGTATAAAGCTATACAATGTATTATAATGTAGTTTTAATTCACTGCCCCAACTGTCAAGTCTAGAGGGAAATGTTTGTTTATTCTCCCTCATGACATCTCCCTATCATAACACTGCAATCACCCTACATACTGTGTGTATATAGGACTATAATAATGCAGTATGTACTACTAATATAGGCCACGCTACACTAGTCAGTGCACTGCTAACTCTAGCACCCCCAAGCCAACCCACAACCTGAAGGATAAACTTGAAGAACTAAAAGCTATCTAATAAGCCCTTTTATAATGTATCATAATTCTATGGTCCTTTGTCAGACAGCATGCCAAGTATTCTAATTAATGTTATTTATGTGTTCTTGGAATTAGGTATAATTATTGTCATGGCCAGTGGGTACTTGCAAGTGCTTGTTCACATGTACCAGCAATATGTTACACTCTGTATTCTATTGTGTATATTGTGTATAGCTACCTAGTGTCCTGTCATAACATCAAACATATTACTTACTTCTCTGTTCAGTTATGCTTTATTAGATATAACAATGTGTATATATAAGTTGATTATATCTTCCATTCTACCTGTATTGTGTTTATAATGTTTTGTCACCCATTGAAGAACTGCTATATTATGTATACAAGTGAACAGCCTGTGAGATGATGTCCAGCAGTTCATGTAGTTCCAACAGAATATATATGAGCAATGACACAAGTGCTGTAGGAAATGGCTGCGAAAATTATACACAGCCATGCTATAAGCATACTATTTACATAGAAGATTGTATGTATTTGCTATTGTGTTGAACTAGGAGGGATTGGAGGACAACTGTATAGGTGACAGCTAGTATCATGTAATAATTGTAAAGTCATCTACTCAGCTGGTGGAGTGTTTGGAGTCACAAGTAGGTAATGTAACGCTAATAGCAGTAAGAAATGACCTCATTCCACTCCCATACATTTTCATACCTTGTGCTAACAGTATTGTTTATTTTACATCTAGACAATCAAATCCTATGGAACATAATTGATTTTTTACAGGTATAATAGTGAGAGCAGGATGCCATGCTAAAGAGCTATTAGCCAGCTGACACAAAAACACTGCTAATGTATCTGATGACTATTTCAATGTAACGTGGACTGGTCAGCTATGACTGAATCATATTATAGTACATAGTAGTGTAGTGTCTGTTACATACATACTGATAGTGTGAAACTCATCTGAGTGTATGTTGTTCCAAACCAAATAACTAATTTAGATGTACATGTGTGTAGATCATCAAGTCAATGTTATAATATTATCCATGTTTCTATATAGAAATCTGTTTAGAATTAAATATTGCATACCTTCCCTCTCCTAAGAAATTATATAACCCCAGTTATAGTAGTGTTGGTAATAGTAGTACTGTTAGGTGCAGCACTAGTTATATAAAAATGTAGTAGTGAAAGAATTGTAGAGTTGTAATGTTGTATTATGTTGGGCTGGCCATCATCTACAGTGAACATGTATGTACGCTACAGATTATAGAAATGGAGGAGACAAGTCAGTGATAGCTGTAGACACTATTTATATATACTTACTCGTTGGTATAGTTACTTCCACTGCTCTTTTCTACAAAAGATAAAATTCTAAGGTCAGTCTATCATATCTTAGCCCAAGGACCTGAAGGAACATCTGTGAAGTATGGAGGAATGAAAGACGCTCATGCTAACTTTTACTTCAAAGATCAGTTAAAACAAAACACAATAACTGGCATAGTAGATTCAGTCTGAAATAGAATAAAGCTTTCAGTGCAGACAACATACATTTACATGTTTGAGAGTGATTTTTAGCATGGAAAGCTAGCGAATATGCACCTTATACTCATAGTAACATGGAAAGCTAGTGAATGTGCACCCTGTATTGATGATACCATGGAAAACTAGCAAATGCGTGCACTATTGAGATTGAATGTGTGGTGACTGTGAGAGAAGTTAGTAACATCAATTCAATAATAAAAAGCGTCTAGTGCTTGAAGTGCTAGAAGCATACAAGACAGGAAGTAAGGCATATGTTTACCTGGTGATGCTATGGAGCGGATACAAAAATTATGTATACAGAGTGCTGATATTCAATCAGAGTCATGCGGTAGTAATGGAGGTATGAAATTCCCTATTCATGATTTAGACATGAGTTAGACCATGGTTACAGTGATCAATATCAACCAACTTACTTGGGAGAAGGATTTTACTGTTTGAATTTAAATTTTGTTTCAAAGTAATAATCTCACAAATTTAAGGTACTATGGTAGGTGTCGAGGGGAGTAAATAAAATACAGCAAGTAACATGATGACTTACTTCCGGCAGCAGCCTTTTTCTTCTTCATTGCAGGAGACCTTCGTCTCTTGACGCCAATCCATATGGCAGCCAGGACAGCCAAAACAATAGCTAAGCACCCCACTACTATCAGTACAATGGCCCATGGTGGCAGACTAGAAGTTGACGATGAATTGTCCACACTACCATCGACTGTGAATAAAATGGTACATGATAGAAAACAAAGCTTCTCATCTTAAATGCATGGAAATTGAACAAAATAACAAGATCTACTAAATGTGTTAGTGAATTGAACATTTAAGAGGGTCAGGTCACGCAGTAATGATAGGAAGAAACATCCACAAAAGTTTAGTATAGACTACATGACAGAAACAAATTACCTGAAGGTCCTAGGTCACCTACAGGACACATACAATCAATAAGAAAAACGATGTCTGCAAGTGAAATAGACTTTAGAATAAATAGCAATATCAGTGCAACTGGTCATCTTGCAGGACTTCTACAGTTATGAACTGCAGTCAAACTAAATTTTGATATTTCTCTGTTTGCATAAAATGTATGAGCATTAGTCAAAACTACATGATACACCCTAGTGACCTTTTGATTTAACTTGAACCAAGTATTCACTGATTGGCTGGCTGTTATTGCAAAACATTAGTCAACCTATTGCGAGGAGCCATGCATAAGAGATCTTGGAATTCATGGCAGTGAATAGAAAAGGTCATTGGGGTATATTAGTCTCAATAGTGTATTCCCCTACCATTTCCAGGAGAGGTCTTTATTATCTCTGTGGCTACAATGATACAAAACAGCAAATGGAGCAGACAGATATAGCTACATTTAGATGCAAGCAGCTGTGTTGTATTCATAGCAAGTGTAGGCCTATGTATGAGTAACATGCCATGCTGAGCAAGCATACTCCATGCCATGAATAAAATATAATACCGTCACCAACCAAAGGAAGTGGTTTCCCCATACAAAGTTTATCATTATCAGACTGTTATTTCTACAAGAACACAAACTGAACACTTTTTGAGCTGAGATCAAAAAGAGTTGAACATTCATTGGTAATGATGCTAGTCAGCCGCAGGCCATGCTATAAAGCATCACACATCTGTAACTAATTCGAAGGATCCAACTACTCTATAAAAATATCAACTCTGTCACTCCGGTAAAGTTACAGATGAGTGATATTTTGATTTAAGGTAGGGTGTAGCCATACGGGAGAGATAACCAGTTTTACCAGAAGTGGTCGGTGTGGTGGTTGTGAAAGATACTGAAACCCAATGTAAATATGATTAATAGAAACACAAACACTGTTTTGATTTAAAAAATATTTCCGTCTTTGAAAACCTGTAGAATTATTCATAGCACATGTGAGAAGTCTTTCACATGCTGCAAACAATTCCACCATTTGCAATTAAGGTTTTAGCGCCCCACTCAGATTGGACACCCCCAAAACCAAACCCATCTCAAACGCTTAGCTTCCATTGCCATCAACGCAGGTTGACTGGTTGACATGTGAAATGACAACTCACCAGGTGAAGAGAGAAAGCAGAGTGAATACAACAAGTAGAAAAAGAACAAACTTTAGTCGTAGAGAGCGAGTACATTAGGATTGTTTGACAACACACAAGCTCATAGTGGCTCCCTTTGGCACCAACAGACATAAATATACTCACTGTATATATTCAAGGTAATGCTTAGAGTTGCAGTCTTGTCGTAGTTTTCAGGGTTTATGGTCGTACAAATGTACACAACTGTGCGCGTTTCTGTCCCAGAAATCTGTAGAATATCCGAAAAATGGCACTGAATTATCGCATGTAGGACTTCAGCACAAGCTTAAATAATGTAATTACATGGTAGGATACCACAAAATGCAATGCTATTATAATTATGTCAGTAAATCTATGTGCCTGCTAGTGCGATTAAAGGAACTTACATCAGAAAATGCACTTTTCCTCAACTGAATCGTGCTATCGGAATCAGGTAACTTATTCTCGGGGCTCTCGGATGTCTCGTACCATTCATACACTCGACACCCACGACATCTTAGAGAGCATTCTACCTCTTTGGTATCAGAAGTAGCCAAGTTCCATTCATCAGTAATGTCATCTTTTGGCTCTGGTCCAACTAAAAGGTATCATAGTATAAACACAGTTGACACATGTGCACATGATAGCTACCCACACCAAGTCCATAGCTCAAAATAGTGCAGAGGTACTTCAGAATTAAAGTTTGTTTTAAAGCACTGTGAGACCTCGAAATAATTGACTATAAACGTAGGTAATGTGGCGTGATACTTGATCAAGCAAGTGCTCTTGTCGCCGAAGACCATCTATTGTCCTGCTAGACTGCTAGAGATACCAAAGACCATCTACTGCCCCTACTAGAGATATCAACTTTACTGGCCAACAGAGCAGCTACCACCACCATTCAGTCAGATATAATATTGAAATAGTAGCTACGAACCAGTAAGAGTTTATTGAAACAAGAACTGTTATATACTCACATGTTACTGTCATTGCAATATCTTCTGACTCCTCTCTTTTGGAAATATGGTTGTCAATATGGCAGTTTAGAGACTGAGCATTCATATCACCAATGGCCTTCGTAGTCCATGTTAAGTTTGAAGTTGCTTTGGGAGAAGTCACTGTTATATTCTCAATGGCCGGAAAGTGACTTAGTTCATTTAAGGGCACCTGTCCAGCAGCATAGCTGAACCTAAGTACAGGTGGAGGTCTGGCAGTGCAAGAACAACGATATATCACCTCATCTCCTTCACGTGGAATGTGATTCGTGGATGGCTGAATTTGTTCCACTGTCAACTGCTCTGGCTTTGCTAAAGTAGTAAAATACGAATTCATATATGGGAACAACTAGTTATAGGCCTACATGTACGTTTACAACCTCATTATTGTTGGTGTGCTATTCTCTTAGCAAGTAATTAAGGCAATCGGGTTAGGATACAATAACCGATTATGGCTATTAACGTGGTAGGCGATCGGAGAAGAGCACCTCATGAGGCACCAGTCTCATTGATCTCTACCTTGTAGCAATCTCAGTATGCCTAATATGAAGGTTAATAGAAACTCTTCTCTGTTGGAGATCATAGCCATCTGAACCACTCATCACAACTACATGTATGTTTGAACTAGCAATGATGCTATATGACACATGATTGAACTGACATATTATAACTTACAGTAGGTAAAAACTGTTGCAGTTGCAGAGAGCACAGAGATCTTTGTGAGTATGGTTCCTATTTCAACTTTGAAGTATGGTGGACTTTCACTGTTCAGCTGTCTTGTAATAGTTATTACATTTTTCTCACATGACATATGAGCAGCAGTTATAAACCTTTGGGGCTCAGGCACATTTGATACATTTCCAGCTTGTGTAGTGCCATCGCTTCGGATGAGACATGTCACCTAAAAAGTAAGAAAGATGTTACCCTTACAGAGATATCATCATCATAGGGAGGCATCACAGCAAAACATGATGTATCATAAACCACTTTAAATGAAAATTAATCTTCTACATGTTACTGCAACTTTTCGCTAAAAACTCAAATCTCACAAAAAATATATATAACCCAACCTGGGGAATCCAGTTAACATCAGGTGGGTACTTTACTGAGAGTTCGAATAATGGACTTGAGTCTTCTCCAGTCAAAGTGTATGTAGAAACCAGCTGGATTAAAGTGTTTTCTTCTATACTAGTTACATTTTTCAGAGGAACTCCAGAACCAGTTTTTATCTGCAGATTCCCTTCAATTGTCTGGGTGTACCCTGAGCAATTTGAAAATCGAACAGTAAAAAATCAACAGACACAATCATGATAGTGAACCAAATGAACATACTTCCAAAACAAAGCCAATAGCATTTAAGTCTGATGCCACATACAAACCAATTTTTTCTATATTTTAGTTAAAGTACTCAAGAGGCAAGCGCATGAAAACATCAGGCACCACTACTTCTAAATCTTGGAATTTACAGCATACAAAACATGTGCACAAAATGGTTCATTATTACCAGGCCTATACTGTACATGTATACCGTGTTTTCATATATCTCACTCCTTCTTTCAATTGCAAAATAGGTTTGATTGGGAAACACTGTAGCAAATGACTTACCATGTTCTATGTAAAAGAAAATAATCACAATAACCATCATATAGAAAGCGGTCCTATGTCCACTCTTGCCACCCATTGTGTTGATTTTTAGCGAAAGCTTTGCCAAAACTGAATAGCAGATCTGCCAAACAAGAAAGACGCCCTCAATTATTATTGCACGATATTTGAGCATTCATTTAATGTTGATTATGTGCATATTGAGTGAACAAATACTATCTACTTTAGAGCCCAATATGTATATAATAAAAACATAGCATATCATAACTGCTTTAGAAAAAAAACTATAACTGAGCTGTGATACAAACTATGCAGCACAGTTTCAGCTAGTTCTCGAATCCGCCTTGTGTGTGTTTTACAGGTCAATGGTATAAAAGAATGCTAGCAAGGTAATAGTAAGATGGATGGATCCGTACACATATTATACTAGTTCCCTTTCATATGGAAACACAATAGGCCAGGCTGATCGTCAACCAGACCAGTTGTAATAGTTATATATTGATTTAACAAAGTGTTGATTATGTTGCTATGGTCATTATCTTTGTCAGGGTTGGAGATAGCGTTCAGAGCAACAGCTGATCCCAAAGGAGGTAGGCCTGCTGACCATGTACTATACTCACAAGTTAGATTGCTTGATAAAAGCTTTCTGTGAACATGTGAAGATTCAACTTGTAACTTGAAAGTCACTACAAAGAAATGATTGTAACTTGAAGAATCACAAGAGTTAGCTATGGCAACTTCAACTTAAATTTCCAAAATAAAACTGCAAACATCTCTGCTTAATACTTGGGAGTATACCAGTTCTGAATAATTTTAATGCTGATAATCACACGGCTTCTTGATTAATAAAAAGTTAGAATTATAATTTTAATTTTTATTGAATACCTACCATTTTACACTAATGTAAATAAATGCCCTGACTAGACCAAGGTTTTTATTAGTATAACAATGAAAACTGAACTGAATATCGTTCTTTTATAACTTGATAGTTAGGCTATAATTTGATTAATGGCAGGATTTAAAACTAATAATTTAGAGAGATTATACATAATACATATTTTCATTATCTAATGAATTAATATAGAAAAGGAAAAACAAAAAAATTATGAGAATTACAATATGTATTGTATATCAAACAGCGAAACTTGAAACTAAAGTTAAAGTAAATCAAAATGAAATAAATTTCCCGCAATGTGAATGTATGTTCTAAAGCAAGACACACGAATCTAAATAATTTATTTTGGTAGCAACAATCTGTGTTAAAATTGACTAATACTATACTATACTATACTACTATACATAAAATTATTCTACTTGCAGACTAATATTATAACTATTGTCCATTCACTACTACTCTAAACAGTCTCGCGGATTCAAGCGTCTACCCATCCTGTACTGAGAAGGCGTGCACTATTAATAAACTAAAATGAAACATCGAATACAACCATAGCTTGAGCACTTGATTTATGTTTCAAACACTTGTATAGCACCGTATAACGACACATGCGTAAATCATCGTTTCTAATCTATATTGAAGGACGCATAGCTACAAACAAAGATCTTCGCTAAAGACATTTTTATCCTTTCAAAAAGCCGCTCCCTATCATATTTTTACGATTGAGTATTTTTACAAAGTTGGACTATTAGTGCACAGTCCCGCCCCTGCATAACTTAGGCCCGCCCAAAATGAATATTGGAGATGTGAGGACAATTCCCACCCCAAACCCCTGTGAATCCCATTATGCCCAGCATCATAAAATTAAAAGCAACAATAAATATTACTAATATCATATTAGTAAAAGGGTATTAGTAATATCATATTAGTAATATGATGTTACTAATATCATATATTCATATCTGTTCACAGCAGTAGATTACAAATAACATTTGCATTTGCAAGCAGTGTAGGGGCCTAAACTGTTTTGGTGTTCAATACTGTTGTGAAGTCTATTAATTATAGAAGGAAATGATTGTCTATTTTTGTAGTCACTGTTGGTATTTACTAGTAGTTAGGTAGTATAGAAAGATAGCAGTGTTCGAAGTGAAATAGATGAGGTGGGTACACCTGGCTGCAATCTTAGGGCATTCCCTATAGCTGGCTTTGTGGGGGTTGTCTTCTTCCTACAGTAATTTCCCCAAGATGGGATAACTCTTGACAGCCATTAATGTTGTATTGCCCAGCCCACCATGTCTCCCCTAGCAGTCTGTGGTTATAGTACGAGTATTAATTTGGGCAATCCACGATTGGTGGGTGTAACTTAGGAGAGTGAGAGGGAAATTTTGAATAATAGTAATAGAATACAACTGCACACAAATAGCCAGAGCACAGAACAGAACACGATGTAATTGACATGATCTCTTTTAAGAGAGCACAACTTCCCTCATCCCATTCAGCAATCGGCATGCAGCACTCAGCACAAAGATACTTATTACTGTACCCACCTGGCTGCAATCTTAGGGCATTCCCTATAGTCTATAGGGAATGCCCTAAGATTGCAGCCAGGTGTACCCACCTCAATTATGATCAATAGTGCTATGTTTGACCTTGGTATCAACCTATAGGCTATAGGTTGATACCAAGGTCAAACATAGCACTATTGATTATAATTAGAAGTTGTTCTCCCTTATTTAAGCAAAACAAAATAAAGGAGGGCAATTTCTAATTATAACCAATAGTGCTGATGTGTGCCCATGGTTGGTACCCTCACAGTACACACAGGGTTCATCACTGTATACGCTATTCCACATATAATATACAAGTACATGTAATTTCAATATCTAGACTTGTGATAGGTATTCATCGTGTTATTGATTGGTGCAGTATTGAATGTAGTAATGAATCAATTTACCAATAAATTTAAAACATTACACATACCACCAAACCAGCTCAGCAACCGTTAAAAGTAGCAGAAGATGTACACTGAGCCAACAAGGCACCCCTCGTATGATGTTGATGGCTACCTTGCTATATATGGCTATTTTATCTAGCACACTTAGCGTCCTTGCGACTTCTTGGCGACCTCTTGGAAGGATATTTTTATAACTATATCTCTCTGCTTATTTTATTTTATTGCTGTAATCACCAAAAATTCCGCATGTGACGTAAAAAGACCCTTATGATTAGAATAGCCGTTCTATTTATCTGAATGGAATATTACTTCAAAAGTTGTGCTTGGGATAAATCTACACGTGCGTGCATATAGAATTAGTATAAATGTAGTATTCCAGTCTTAGAGATTAGTATTGCGTATAGCTACCAACAAATAAGTGAATTTCCTGCTTTGGTGGGTTTCGAACCCATGTCCTTGTCATGTGCTCATCATGCCTTGGCACACACATTCAAACTAGAGATTGCTTTCATAAAGAGAATGTCGTTGCTCAGCACTTTGCTCAGCTGAAAGAACATCGTCAGACTGGCAACGCTGGTGAAAATATTCACTAGTCTGCTTCTACCTAAATACTGAATCTGAAAACTTAACTTACAGCGCACCAAGTTCAAATAATTCTAGAAGAACAAGTACATGTACATTCAAAATTAGATGGGAGTTTATTATTGACAAAGCAATCAATAAAAGTTTCAAAGTAGTTTAGTTCCTTGGAATACCTACGGACATCGTGACATAGAAATACGTAAAACGTTATTTGTGCTTTCTTTCAAGTTTACTTTTGGCAATTTCTTGTTACTTATAAGACTCAGAGCGGAGTTTAGCATGATTGAGTGAGGGCAGCTTTGAGAAATGGGCGGAGTATCCTGTCTAGTGGGTCCAATGTTGTCAGCCGAAATGATTTCTGCTTAACCTGCAAAACCCAATTACACATTCATGTGAATTATGTCACCATAGTGGTTTTTTTTCATATCTGATATTTAAACAACTAATAACAGTCTGTAAAAATTGAAAGTGAACAGTTATATAAAATTTATATAATAATTACTCTGGCAACACTAGACTGTATTATAACTATCTGCCTGCACCCTCTTATTAAAAAAGCAGACACTGTTTACAAGTTTTAGACTTAGAGGATATGATAATTTCTATGAATATTAAATTCTGCTTTCCAAATTATATAACGAGTGGTTTATGCAGACTATGCATGTTGGCAGCTACATCTATATTATTATACATTGATGGATATTTTAAAAAGCAGCAAGTATTTGCTGTAACATAATTGGTAGGTAGCCTAGAGTAAGAGCAGGGCGGCAGATTTTTTAATAAGTTACAATGTGTGATAATTTATTAATTACTTTACCCCACAAGTGGGCTTACTGCACCATGTACAGCAAGAGTCAGTTGTAGCATTGAACTACATGTGTATTTAAATGGGTTTTAAATCTTTAGTAAACATACAGCTTAGCCAGGTAGTCTTATCACTCCTTGGCTTAGCTAAGCTTGTTTCCAATGCTGGTGTATGCCAAACATCAATTTTGGGACTTATGAAAAAAATTTGGACAGACCAAAATGCTTCAGGATTTGGCAAAATTTTAGCTAAGTACTTCTACTTTTAGGGTACCTACAAGTATTTTGACTTGGGTTTTACCAAGTCAAATTTACACAGTGTATAGTCAACATGGAAAACAGGTTTCAATTGTCTACCTATGATGATACACACCGCTGGTAACATTAGGACTGTGTGTACAACATTTAGACTGTGTGTACAACATTTAGACTGTGTGTACAACATTTAGACTGTGTGTACTGTAATGGCTTTTAGGGGGTTATGCTGTCATCCAAAATGAAGAACCTATGAGTGGTGCTAGGTCTACGGGTGACTGGCTCACCAAGGACGTGGCAAGAGAACCAAGCGACTTCTAGACAAAGATATCTTTGTCCTAGACTCCTACCGGCCAATATCGTTTAACTCAATTTCCAGAAAGTACAGAACTAGTTTGCGTATTACGCCTTGAAATTCATATACTTCCACGGAGTTGCTTTTTCTTCACCAGAGCTTGTAAAGGGAAGACAACTTCGAGCTATTAATTACAATCCGTGTAAATTGTAATACATGTTCATTAGCTTACTCCATTCTGTGTATAACTTACATGATTTATTGTATTAAGGTTATGTAACTGGGGTCTGAATTTTCTTTCGAAAATTTTCCCACATATTTAACCATGTCTGAAAGGGCCTGGACAGCTTTCAGCGTTAGCATTAAGTCACATGACGCAACGTTACAGGGGGTCAAAGTCCGAAAACAGCGCTATGAAGTTTGCCTGCTGTTACTGGAATAATTTATTTTTCAGTTAAATTATTGCATAATATTGTTAAATATGCATGAATGTTTACCTAAGCTGGTGTTATGAAGAGATAAAATGAAATAATGGCCTCCGAGAATTTTTTCTTACGCTGGCTTTTTGCCTGCAAAACCTTATCCAAGTTTTGTCTTATTTGTAGAATAGATTCTTTTCCATAAGGTAAACTAGCATGTGCAGGTGTTTCTATAAGTGTTTAGGAACAGGTAGGATAGAATCAGACTGCAGGGCATGTATATCATGTGAAGTTATCCCCTCTTGATTTTGGCCAATTTACGTTGCGTTATTCACATAACTTTGGCGTCAACTATATCACTTCAGTTTGCAGTACTAGCCAATTTATTAATAGTTTTAGCTCAATTGAAGCATGAAGAAGGGGGCTTGTCCTTGATTAGTTATTTGGCTTTGTGGATGCTTCAAAAACTCTGGGAAATCCCTTTTTTGAACCACTATCAAAATTAAAATTAGCAACTTTTGGCGTCAACTACAGCGAAATAGAGCAGCATTTGCTCAGATATCTAACCAAATTCATTTTCAGCAAGCTTTCATCATAGGGGCTACATATAAACAAATCCTTAATAATTCAAATAAAGCTCTTAATAAAGTAGATTTAAAATACTTGTTCAAATTTGAGAAAATAAAATATTAATTTGCTAATTTAGTTCAACATGCAGCTATTTAAAAGAAGCTCTACAGTTTAAAAAGTTTTATAGTACTGGTGGAATGATATTCCATCGCAATGTTACTAAATATTGAACATCCACTCATCCTAATGCTGCTAACTGGCTTAAAAACGATCAACTTTTCTATTTCTTAGAGCCATTTTGTTTTTATGAATGAAGGTAGGCGGAGCTTCCGGAACCTGTCAGTTGCTTAGCAGCAAGGTTTTCCCTTAATTAATAGGTGGGATAACTCCTAGTAAACTGGGCATATACAAGCCATTTAGACCACCACAGAGCTGCACACTGTACATGTAATTATTCAAATATGAGATCTAGGATCAAATCATTGTTGTTTTTTTTGCCTATTTTGTTTTGTGTTGGCTTTTAGACTGCCACTAGCTGCTGCTAAACAACCCAACAAACATATCTAGTAGAATAACTGGACCTTATTCTTTCCTAGAACAGTGGATATATGTATTTTATAAGAATATACACCACACATATGTTTTGCATGGGATATTACATATACAAAAACAGAAAAAAGCTTGTTAAAACATGTATTATATGTTAGCCATACACCATGTAGTACTATGTCAATGAGATTGATTATTCTTCTGCATCTGTAACATTGTGTCATGCCTTCACGACGGAGTTCCCTGTCTAGCCATTTCATTCATAAAATTGGAGCTGTAGTAAACTGACCCCAAAATTACTATGGGCCATAACTTGAAAAATATTTCTTAGGCCTTCCCAATTTTTTTCTTATGCCTTTCTATGTAGTAATGCCTATATAGTGTTAAAAGGAATTTTATTTTTGAGAACCCCAGTTACATAACCTTAACATTATGTTTATACTTGTAAATGAATAGTATAGATTACTACTCATCATTTACATAAACTAATCTTACTTTGTGAAAACAAAGTCTACATGCTTTGCTAATGCTATCCTATCCCACCTCAGTGTATAACCATTCGTACAAAAACTCACTCTATCGTACTAAATAGTTATTATATTCATCGTAATGGTTTGGGGGGGGGGGGTGTGCTGTCATGACTCCCTTGTCCAAAATGAAGAGCCTATGAGTGGTGCTAAGCCTTCTCATTAGATGAAAGATCAACAGGTACTAGTAGTCAAATAACTACTCAAGGCGGACGAGCCAATGCTTGTTTACTACAGTGGCGGATCCAGGAATGGAGTAAGGGTGGTGCAAAATTGATGGTTGGGGCTTTTCCTAAGGTAAAACTTCAGTTTTCATGTGCGGCGCACTACATGCCCTGTCACACTGCATTGCAGCGTCCCTTCCAGCTGGGAGTTTGGGGGCGCTGTAAGCCCCCAACAGGGTCCGGGGCAGCACCCCGGCTGCCAAGCAAAATCCTGCCATCTGTGGGTCCAGGAGGACCTAAGAGCCAGCTCAGTTTATTCAGTTAAAAGAGTTGGTGGCAAGTTGAGTTAGGTTGAACAGTAATAACTAACCTATAACTTTTTTGTTTTAAAGCAAAACATAAATGATAATAAATAATATATTTATTCAATGAACAGTATAATTATATAATCAAAATGAATAAAAATATTCATCTTTTTATCTATTTTATGAGTCAGCCTAGAAATAAATAGAATAGATAAAAAGTTTCTTGTGACTAAAATGTGACAATACAGCTCATTCAACTCCGACTTATAAATGGCAAAAATGGTTGGAATCAGTGTTCGAAGTGGAACAAATGAGGTGGGTACACGGTTCCTACCTGCAATCTTAGGACCTTTCCTAAAGGGTGCATTGGTCACTCAGTAGCTGCAGATCATAATTAGAAGTTGTTCTCCCATTTCAGCAAGACAAAACAAGGGAGGACAATTTCTAATTATGATTGATAGCTCCTTTACCTCATTACACAGAGTACATGGTACCAATGTAGACCATTCCTTATATTTTAAACTACTGAGTGTGCTTTGTGTCCTTCAATTTTGTATTACTGCTGCATTGATTGTAAGAATGAATAGATCTATACTATTTAAAACACGACAACTCCCCTTATCTTTCTTTCACTGTAATAAAAGTACATGTAGTCAAAGAGAAAACAACTTCTTTATTTATTACAAAATGCTGAACTACAACATTTTACAGTTGTAAATTTTGTCAAAAGTATATAAACACAAACAACAACAGCATGTAACTGCAACTGTATGAAAACTATAGTAATTCAACAAAACAGCTATGACATTGACATCAACATTAGAGAGGGGGAGGAGTTGAAGTTTATCAACAAAATTATAATGAACAAAAGTATTATACAATAAAATACATGTATTTCCCTTGTCACAACCTACCTGTAGACTTTATTATATAACACCAGTAATGTTATTTGAACAACAGCTATAAGGAAAAGTTAAAAGGTTAAAGCCTATAAAACATACATACCTGTGTAAAGGAGTTTCACCAATTTATCTAGGATATATACATGTACATGTACTACTCACTGGGTTTTCTCTAATACTATTATAATTTTGTTAATTTAAGGAATTTATCTGTGAGAGCTGTCAGGTCTTGCATCAAATCCATGAAAACACCGGGCCCTGACTGGGGTTTGAACCAATGGTCTCTACAGTGTCTAATCGCCTGGAAAAGTGAACAGAAGACATTGCCACAACACCAGTACAGCAATGTTAGAAAAAGACAGCTTCACCAGCGAGCAGTCGATATGAAAAATATAAATTAGGGTATCATTTCTGCAAAATTAAATTCCTCACCAGCTTCCTTTGGATCACTAAACACTGTATTACAAGTATCCTCACCACTTGTGACAACATCTTCCAAAAATGCTAAATGTTTTATAAATTGGCATCACTAGTAAAAACTGGCCTCAAAGTTAAATCCATGGCTGAAAATGACCTTAGCAAGAAATATCAAATCATACTGACAGTAAATTCAATGTAAACTAAAAATATAGTATTGCCTAAAAGACTATTCAGCTACCTAAAATACTCGACAAACTATCATGCATGTAGGTTACTAGGCAGCATGCAAGTACACTAATAGACAGCATGCAAGTACACTAATATGCGGCATGCAAGTACACTAATAGGCAGCATACAACTTCATTACCTGTGGTCTTTTGTGGACTTCTGAAAGCAATGAATCACCTCAAAACAACAAAAATAGAGAATACAAACAAAACGATTACTTTAATTGCAGTCAACCAGTAAAACCAAACTCAATCGAAATACATAGTTTCTACTAGTACCATCTAGACTAAACAGTGACAGGATTCTTCTTAGCTCTCTGTGAATTCCAATTTGTCATAACCTCACTCTTTGCCTCACTTACTAAACTTGGAAGTAGTTTGTAATAGTAGTGCAATACCTATAGCTGTTGAAATTCAATACTATGTGCAAAAACAAATAGTATTCCTACCTATTCTAGAATAAAAATATCAACATGAGATTAAAATATTTTATATAAAACAATACAACAATTGCTATATTATTTGCATTAAATATTCGATACAATAATGATCATTAAATATAAATTAATTATCTAATTCCCTGTTCTATTAAAAACAATTTATTTCTATTTTATATTTTCATTTTTATTTATTGAATATCGACTCTTGTTCTTGTGACAATCCAGTAAGCAATATTTTTATTTATACTTGATGCAGGCGTATTGCTACAACAATTATTACCAAAATAATTTATTTCATATAAAAATTAATGAAAATATAAATAATTATGGTTATCATTATGATATGATTACTATTTGATTATCTAATTCTATTGATTCACTTCTATTTCTAGTTCTATAATTTATAATAATCACTATAAATAATAAATAATTATTTATTTATTTATATAATTAATATAATGTTTGATTTATTATTTATATGTTATATTATTGAATACAGATTCTTTCTCTAGTGATAATCTAACAAATACGAATATTTATGTTATTGTTATATACAACATCATGGATGATCATATTAAATTAATATTAATATTTATTTTTAATTTTTGTATTTTATATTTTATTAGCAAAGTAAGAAAAATACAACTATCTCCGATATTTATCACTCAGTCAAACGTCAAATCCCAATAGAGTACAATAATTTACTTTTGAGATTTAGGTTTAGAGCTAAAAAAACTTTTAGATTCAACTGTTTGGCCACTGTCCTTATCAAAAAGTTCTCATGGCTCTGCAAACGCATTCGGAAAGCTGAAAATACTAAAGAAAGTGGAACCCATATTCAAGTCCTGTGAAACCATTGATACAATGACTAACTTTGTTAGTAAAGCAGAAAGATTTATTTGTGTGCAGGTTGCTGGTTCAAGCTACTATAAACTTACTTTGACATTTCGGGATTGACTTAACACGCTGTTATCAGTCAAACGATCGCTAGATTAGAGGGAAATTTTCCGATCAGCAGTCACTCAGCAACCAGTAATCCTATTTCGATTGCGAAAACTGCCGTGTCTTCAGCAAAACTAGCCAATTACCATGAGGGTACACGCCTGCTGACAGTGTACCCACCAAAATTGAGGTGGGTACACGCCGTATACTCCCGTATAACCACAATTCGAACACTGGTTGGAATATTTACATGGATCAAGAAATATAATAACATATCACATGTTTTTAAACCCCTATGCTGTATGCATTACAAAAATGTATTTTTGTGCTAGGTTGACATACACATTTGAATAATTAGCAAAAATCCTCAACAAAACTAAACAAAAAAAATCAAAACAAAATTTTTTTTTTGAAATTTTCAGTGGTGCAAATGCACCAATTGCACCACCCCTGGATCCACCCCTGTACTATACTGAGAAAGAGAGTGATCCGACCTAGAAGGTGGTTCGAGAGGCAAGGTCAAAGACCTTGACAACTGGAACGACCTATCTATGAAGTGAAAGTCTCTGTATATAAGTATAGATGTCTTTATTGAGATCCAAGCATGAACTAAGACAATGAACATAAAAACAGTGTGCTTTATATACATGCATTATAAGAACTTCCGGAACTTTCCGTTAAAAAGGCCGACGTAGTGTCGTAAAAAGACGACGTGGTGTCGCCCAGAGATTACACAACAATATGGCAGTCGGAAGCCCTACGGCCGACCAATTTAGGTCGGGTACAACAGAAGATGCTTAAAATCTTCTAAACCATGTACAAAACCAATATTAAGCAATTTTGAGAAGTCGGCCCTCTTTACATAGGTATAAAAAGGACATAATTGCTCAGTACAAACACATAAATGACAATCAACTACATAATCAGGTTGCACTGGTAAATTAGAACTGTACTAATGTTTACAGTGTCTGAGGGAACCCACTCGGGGATGGGGCCGAGTCGGCCTAACCATTACAGTACAACATTTAGACTGTGTATACAACACTTAGACTGTGTGTACAACATTTAGACTGTGGGTACAACATTTAGACTGTGTAATACTAAAACTACACAGTACATGGTCGCAAGTACACACGGTGTAAGTAATGTAAATGTAGTGTGAGTGTAGTGCGAGTGTGGTGTAAGTAAGTAGTGAATACAACAATGTACATTGCAATAATTATTAGATTAGAATTGCAGGGCTGGCCAGTTGACACTCTGTACTGCACCATGTGCTGTCATATCAGACTGTTACTAATGTACAGCACCACAATCATGCCCAGTTTCGATCATAGTGCAATGTACAATGTATGCGCACAATGTACGCGCACAATGTACACGCACAATGTACATGTATAGACTAGTTATTTACCATAATTACATAAATGCCCAGATACACCTTGGCATGGTTTTTTAAAAGAAAAGCGCTAGGTTTTGGAAAAACTAAAATTTTCTTAAGTTTGTCTCCCACTTGTGCAATTTCTTAGTCCTTAACTGACTGTACCTCTTCCTACATGGTGGTGATGCTTTCCGCGTTTAGATTTCCCCTTCTTGAATTTAAACCAAACACCAGTGATTCCCGCCGCGACCACAGCCAGACATCCCAGCACTATCAGCAGCACTTTGACCCAATTCTGGAGCTTGGAAGGAGGTTTCACAGTTTTGTTGGCTGCATACAAAAGAGTAATCATAAAAAAAAGTTAACATGCACATCATGGAAAGCCTAGAAATGAGTCTTTCCAAACTCATTTTTGCTAATTTGAAGTAATTATTGTCAATATTAACAGAGATTGTCTTAGCCTAAGAAGAAAATTGAATTAGCTGTACTAGTTTGTGAACATAAGTTTTTAACATCGCAGTATCTCAAGTGCCTGAGTAATTCGAAAACTAATCTTGTTGAGAAATCAGCTATCTTAGTTGTGCAGCTCGATAGAATTTATAGATCTAAAATTGACTCGGTATTATTGTGTCCAGCTGGGTATCAGAGGAGTAGCTGTACAACATACAAAAAATAAATCTAGAACCTCTATGTTATTTGCTAGTAAAAAATAAGAAGATGGTACAAGCATGCCTGCCAACTATCCCGATTTGGGCGGGACCCTCCCTATTTCAAACTCTCCCTCCCACCAGCTCCCTATATCCCTCTATCCTCGATTTCAGAGCATCAGATTGGGATTTTTCATTTTTGTATTGTTTAATATCCAATAGCCAAGATTATCCAATAAATGGCATCAGATTAATACCCTTGTTCAGTCTCATTTCACTCTATCTGGTATTTTGATACAGCTTTGGAGTTATCAGCTACTACATAGCTTATATTGTGCATGTGGTAGCTAATTTACATGTATTACTGATTATGTCAAAAGATAATGATTAGTGCTGTGATAACAGTGAAGCTTGGCACCCATACTCCCCCCCCACGGTTCCAACTCTTCAAATGTATTCTTGCAGTTGGTAGTTAAGGTCTTGAAAATTTCACCTGTGCACCCGGAAGTTGGGACTCCCAATATTGTTTCACTCCAGGTTCACAGGTATGGGTACAAGCAATGCTAATGCAAATCCTACCTACGATTAATAGCAATTTTAGTCAGTTTTCGTTAGTTTAAATACCATGGCTTATTTTATGTCAATAGAGGTTATGGAATAAATAAGAATATAAACATAGTAGGCCTACATGGGTGTATACACAAATATATAATACACCGAAACAGTACACTGTATGCAGATTGAGTAATACAATAGATCAGTGTTCAAAGTGTGGCTATACAAGAGTATATGGTGTGTACCCCCTCAATTTTAGTGGTTATACGGCCAGCAGGCGTTTACCCTCATTTTAACAGCTAGTTTTCCCCCATACAGTCACTGTGGACCTGATAGTGTTAGTGGTAGAGTGCTTGACACTCATTCGTAGGATATTGAGTTCGAATCTCACCAGAGCATAATATTTTCCATTTTGGTATTCACTAGTTTCTTAGCTACTTTGCGATAGCTATACAAAACTAATCTGTAAGATTGCATGCACTGTGTACCGACCTCAATTGATACACTTCAAACACTGCAGTAAATACATGTATGTACGGACAGTACAGATTGATAAATATACATGTACATGTAGACCTTTAGACAATATAATCTAGGTCTATCATAATTAACTGTACCACACTACATTTTATTGATGCTTCATTTGAAATGTACAAGTAGCGACAGAGAGAAAGCAACAGTATTTTTAGTAAAGTGAAAGTAGGTCAATAGCCTTCTCTGTTCACACAAGGTAAGAGTAGAAGATCACTTTAGGGGGTTTTGCACGTTAAGGATTTGAACATTGGAGCACTGCTATACGTTTTGTTCTATTTATGAGTAAGTACTCACATATGACCCTCATTAACAGCTGACTAGTTTTGTTTTCCTTGGATGGATGATCATCTATCTGGCAAGTTAGGGGTTCTTCATCCATAGAAGCTGTTGCTCTTGGGGTCCATGTCAGCACAGATGTCTTCTCTCGGCTATGTCCAGTGATATCTTTGGTAGGTGGAGAGTGAGTTAGGTCATCCATGTACACCTCTCCAGTTGAATAGCTTATTTTAAGCTTAGGTGGAGGTCTGGCAGTACAAGAGCAACGAAATTCTACCTTTTCTCCTTCACGTGGAATAACACCCTCTGTTGGTTGTATTCGTTCAAATACCAGTCTCCCGGGCTTTGCTAAAACAAAGCAATATACCAACCCATATGTGAGAACAAGGTATTATAACTATATTTTCAGTTAGTGTCCTTTTCCTAGCTACAGCTACCAAATAGTTAACTATGTGCATGGTCTAAGATACTGTTATACATTACTTGCTTGCGAATGCTATCAACTTGCTTGGTTCCTGCATCAAACTGTTGTATCTCAGAAACTGATCTTATTATACATACTATATGGTGACATATAGAGTAAAGGTAATACCCATGAGATAAACAGTGATTTTGAATATCATCACTGTTGCACCCTGATCTGAAATTATGAATAATGGTTGTTGAGATTAACCAAGCTGTAGCTTCTGGACAAACCATATGGCTGAGATACAGAGATGTCAGTAAATTTGATGAATACATTGATCAAAGCAGATAAAAATTCTACTACATGTATGTTCTCTTGGAGGACAGTATTTAATGAGTATATAGCTAATCTGGCAAACCTTTATGTAAGTCCTACTGCAGGCACAATGGCAAGCATAAAATCGGTTCACTGCAAACGAAAATCCAAAAGTATAGCCAAAACAAGCCAACATAAAAGCCTGACAACAAAGAACCTGTATACAGTAGTGGAGAAAGTACAACTGGTCACTGTAAATCCGATTGCCCAGCGAGTAAATCTAAGTACCGATTTGGTAAAAAGATGGAGTTTGCAGGAGTAAACGACAATGAAGCTACGTTGGAGTTGTCATTTCATGTTTTGTTCGCACTTTTATGGTCATGTTACTTGTCCTTAGACCATCCCAAATAACTAACAGAAATTAATACTACTTCTCAGCAAAACAAATTCTCAGGTGCAGAATGATGAACCAATGAAAAGTAGAACTCCACATCAGATTCAATGGTAAACCAGAACACAGCACAGAGCAGGTGAAGGTGAAGGTGACAGTATATAGTATACATACGTATCAAGGTGACGCAAGAAAGCTACAATCACCAGATAGGAATGGGTTCGGATCCAGGTGGTATAAATTTACCTGTTAAAGTTGTAACCAAAGATTAGCTCAGAGTTGATAGTCAGACTATTTATGAGAAAATATTAGTAGTAGATAACCCAAACACTAATCTATGAGGTAAACCTACATGATGCAAATGTATCTCTTGGTCTCGCACAACTTAATACAAACCGTGTTGCATAAAATTATTTACTCATAAAAGGCATGTACTGTAAGACTATACGTCTATGACAGTCGTCTGTGTTGGCATCTGGAGCATCGGAACGGAAGGCAACTCTACCGAATGCTGCTAGTGACTAGGGAGCAGACTAGGGGATTGGACGGCGGCTTTGATGCTCTGGCACTTTTATGACTGAACTCTAGGTAAGCACATGCGCTTCCTATATATTATCGGCCACTACTACATGGCACAGTTGACTCCGAACCTATGAGAGGTGACAACTAAACAACACATTATATTATAATTATTAGCAAATCAATAAAATTTAATTTATTACGTAAGTAGAGTAGGAGTACATGTAGAGTGGAGGTAGAGTCAAGTAAAGTAGGAGTAGAATTGAGTAGGAGTAGAGTAAGAGTAAGAGTAGAGTAAGAGTAGGAATAGAGTAGGAGTAGGAGTAAGAGTAGGAGTAGAGTAAGAGTAGGAGTAGAGGTAGGGTAGGCGTAGAGGTAGGGTAGGAGTAGAGTAAGAGTAGAGTAGGAGTAGAGCTGTAGGAGTAGAGCTGTAGGAGTAGAGTAGTAGGAGTAAGTTGAGTGGAGTTGAATAGTCCACAGTCATAGTTGAGTATAGGTGGTAGTAGTGAGTGAAAAGAAAATATTATATTATATTTACATTTATTCCTTTTTGTATTGAGAAAATTTCTATAAAATAATATATCTGAATTATTTTCATTACCTATTTGAAAATTTTTTCATATTTTTCTCTGCATTACCATAGCGCTAGCCAGGTTATCCAGATGCCTGGTAATGGAATGAATTTCCCAACCCTCAGAATTGACTCCAGGGATGTTGGTGGTTTCTGGGAGAATTTTATAGACAGGTTTATCGTTGCTGTGCACTTTGCTGTAAAAAACGAGGGGACCAGAAAGGAAGGTGAGGGCGCTCAAGAACGTCAAGTCCCGATTTTTGACCATGAAATGAAATTGTGTGCATTGTTAAATAGTATTAGTAGTGAAAGCTTTTAAGCATTGCAGGCCCAAGGAATTGACATAAATAGTACCGAATTAACATATGACCAAGCATTACAAGCATTAAAAAACACATATGAGCGTGAAGAGTCCCTGAATGTGAAGTTGTCAAACCTTTGTAGCACACGCCAGCAAACCGGGGAGGATTCCAGGGATTAACTTAGGAGGGTCGAGCATTTATCACGCACGGCCGGAATTTTTAAGACTGCCGCAGCTGATTTAGACGCCAGCCATACTGCTGCTGCCAATGCTGAATGCGAACAAATTAGAAATACCATGGCACAAGTGATTGTTGTTAATGGCCTACAAGATATGATGTTGAGAAGGGAATTGATGGCCAAACATGATCTTACATAGGAGACTTTGACTACTGTTTTGTCTTGTCGTGGAGCAACAACTGAATCCGAGCAAAAGCTCGAACGTCCTGCCCCACAAGTACCCAATATTCCTATCAAACAAGAGGTTGCAGAGGCCAGATTTGAGAATTACCGTCGTGACGATAGTCATAGTCGTTATGACAGATTTTACAAGGATTCCTGCCAGTCCCGTCTTTATGATAACCGTTATGATAGAAGTAGGGGTACGCTCAGAGGTTATAGAAGCCCAATGCAGGATAGATATGGCAGCAGGCGAGAATTCAATAGCGGTGGCAGGAATAGCTTTGACTGGAATTACCACCGTGACAGTCATGATCGTAAGGACAGTCGGAACAGTGGCAGTAGTGGCGATTATTATGGCAGGCCCAGAAGTGAAAGTAGAGATGGCTATTGTCATCATATTAGTCACGACTCAGATAGGGGTAAAGGCCGAGATGGCTATTGCCATCGTATTAGTCACGACTCAGATAGGGGTAAAGGCATTACTGGTAGTTGTTATCGTTGTGGTGACCCCAACCACAGAGCTAGATTTTTTCCTCATGTAGTATGTTACAAATGTAACAAGAAAGGCCATATGACCGCTGACTGTCAAACTGAGTCAAAGGATCATGACAGCACTAGGTATGTGAAAAGGAGAGATTTTCCAAAGCCCTTCCGCTGTCATGAACCTAGCCCATATCTTAATAGAGGCCGTAAGTCGAACCCTAATCATTATATGGATATTAGGAGACTTAATATTGATCCTGACAATAACTTTGGCCACAGTTCCCTATCAGTGGGTAGAACAGAATTAGAATTTAAAGTTTGCATTGATGTCAATGGTAAAGGAGTGGATTTTACATTAGATACTGGTTCTGATGCTACCATTATTACGGACCAAACCTCTCGGGAATTGAATTTAGAATTAAAACAACCAAGCCGCTATTTGCGTGGGGCTGATTCTACTCCTTTGAATGTTGTGGGCGAGAGCGAAGTCGTATTAAACTATAAGGGTCTTGAATTACCTGCTCTTGCTTCGGTTTTGGAAAATGCTTCTAGGAATCTATTGGGAATTGCCGAAATTAGAATATTGCATTTGTTAGCCATTGTAAACCCCATACAACCCTGGGTTAATACAATGCCCAAGCCTGTAATCACAAAATCAGGCCGTTAATCCAAACCTAATCGGAGAAAAGATTGTGTTTATTTTGACAGGAAATAGTGGATTGAATTTCGCATTTCCGTAAGGTATTAAATTCACTTTTTAGAATTTTGTATTTGTGACTTTTCCTTCTTTGCCAGTACCGCACTGCATTGATACGTAAGTATGCGTTTCGTTAACACACTAAAAAGGGGGAGAGATGATATCTGACCCCTTTCCAAATTGAATTCTCCTGAATATCTGACCCCTAAATTTAACATACTTTAATAAGCATGAAACAGAGGCTTCCATTGTTTACTAATTGAATTTAGCTGAAATAGAAGGTCGAATTGAAGGGAATTATGGCCTGCCGGTATTGAATTGTGTTAGGTGTTCCATCGAATTCGTATTTGGAAGTGAATTGTGTTTTGACGCCAAATGAATTGAGTTAGGCTTTGGTACGTCACACTGCATGAATTGAATTGCAGTTGAGTAGTTGCAAGAATTGAATTGCAGTTGAGTAATTGCAAGATTTCATGAATTTGAGAAGTTGCGTATTTGTAGAATACACTTCATCCCCAAAGTGAAAAAGGGAGAGCGTGTAAGGCTATACGTCTATGACAGTCGTCTGTGTTGGCATCTGGAGCATCGGAACGGAAGGCAACTCTACCGAATGCTGCTAGTGACTAGGGAGCACAATAGGGGATTGGACGGCGGCTTTGATGCTCTGGCACTTTTATGACTGAACTCTAGGTGAGCACATGCGCTTCCTATATATTATCGGCCACTATTACATGTACTCTGACCCAAACTACATACAGGAAATTTTCGAGTTACCCATCCTTACATGCATTAGCAAACTGCAATCATTTCTAGGATCCATGAATCAGCTAGGTAATCCTCTCTCAGAATTTCAGTTCTAACGCAACTGCTAGGAGTTCTACTCAGCCATAACAATTTGACGACGACATTAATATGATACAAGCTGTTAAAAGCATATAGACAAAACTCTCCAAGGTCCCTGATCTCGAATAGCATGTTATCATCATGTGCGATGCATCAAACCAGGAACCATGCGGTGTGGTGTTCCAAGTACAACCAAATGGATGACACAGACTCATCGCCTCCAAGTAAAAAATCTAAATTATTTTGAATGGAGATGACCACCTCTTGAGCTAGAAGCATTGGGATAGCATGGGCATACTAAAAGCTTGAGATGTTCATCTTGGTACATTCAGATGTGATAATCAAAGCTAGCCACAAACCATATGAAAGCTCTCAACCACCTAACCACCCAAATTCTGTTACAACTAGGAACACTGAAAGTCTCTTCTACTATGTAATACATGCCTGGTAATGCAACAGTATAGCTAATCTGCTCTCCAGACAACGGCTATCCAAACGCGATGCCGAGGAGAAATGACTATCCAGAAAGATAGAAGTCACTTCCCGCCAGGGAACACTGTCTACATGACCTCAAAGTTACATAATCTGAAGATACAACTCTATGATAGGTGATACACCTCGTCAACCACGGATGGCCTGATTATCTCTCAAACCTTCCCCATTCGAGATCATAGTCATATGAACGACTCATCACAATGACAAGGATTTGTTGAACTAGCAATGATACTATATGACACATGATTGAACTGACTGTTATAACTTACAATAGGTAAAAACTGTTGCAGTTGTATTGGGTACAGAGATTCCTGTTAGTACGATTCCCATTTCTATTCTGAAGTATGGTGGACTTTCACTGTTCAGCTGTCTTGTAATAGTTATTGTATTTTTCTCACATAACATATGAGCCGTAGTTATAAACCTACGGGACCCACGTGCCAGTGATACATTTCCAGCTTCTGTAGCTCCACTGAATGGGATGAGACACGTCACCTGAAGAGGAAGAAAGATTTTACCATTACAGAAATATTTTACGATTACAGGGAGATGTTGTTGTGAATGTGTCCTAGACAGCCCAAGGTCTGTACACGAGCCACTGGACGACTTGTAGGTGCAGATGGAGTGGCGGATCCAGAAATGGAGTAAGGGTGGTGCAAAATAGATAGATGGGGTTTTCATGTGTGGCTCACTATGTGCTTAGAAGTATACAATAAAGATAACAGTACTATGAGAAGTCAGTCTTAATAAAGGGCGCTACGACTAGGCAGGCAAATGTCGCGCCCTTTATTATATTATAAGACTGGAGGGTCATCCATTACAATACTACTACTACAAAAAAATGTGGACATTATAGATATTGCATATATCACCATTACAGAAATATATTACCCTTAAAGAGGTATATCACCATCTCAGAGAGAAATATTACAATCACAGTAACACACAACGTAAATGTATATATTGTTTCATAAAATTAATCTTCTGCATGTTACTGCAACTTCTCTCCGAAAATTCAATTCTCACAAAAGATATATATAACCCAACCTGGTAAATCCAGTCGTCATCAGGTAAGTACTTTACTGAGAGTTCGAATAATGAATTTGAGACTTCTCCAGTCACAGTGTATGTAAAAACCAGCTGGACTATAGTGTTTTCTTCTACACTAGTCACATTTTTCAGAGGAACTCCAGAACCAGTTTTTATCTGCAGATTCCCTTCAATTGTCTGGGTGTACCCTGAGCAATTTGAAAGTCGAACAGTAAAACATCAACAGACACAATCATGATAGTGAACCAAATGAACATACTTCCAGAACTAAGCCAATAGCATCTAAGTCTGGTGCCACATCCAACTCAAATGTTTCTATATTATAATTTAAAGCACTCAGGAGGCTAGCATATATTCAAACATTAGGCACCATTATTGCAAAATCTTAAAATTTACAGCATCCAAAACATGTTCACAAAATGGTTAAGTTGCCAAGATAATTATGTACATGTATACCGTGTTTTTTATATATATCTCTTTTCTCTCGCAAAATAAGTTTGATTGGAGAACTTTGTAGCAAAATGACTTACCATGTTCTATGTAAAACAGAATAATCACAATAGCCATCATATAGAAATCATTCTTATGTCCACTCTTGTCACCCATTTCTTCTATGAAAACAAATCTACCAAACAAGACAGATACACCATCTACTGTTGCACCTGACATTAAAGTCTAGTGGTGATCGGACAACTCCCACTATGCATATGCATGTACATGTACAATGTGAATATATGTATAAATTGAGTTCTACTTTTACTGCATGGAATCTATATTTTCATACTGTCTTTGTTATACCCAATGGCAGTACCATATTAATCAAGATGCAACAATGCGTTATGCTGTCAACATATAACTGTATAGGTCATAATGTTGTGGATGTGCACAGACACCCTAGTCGCACCACAACCAACGACAGCTTAGACAATAAAACTACATGGCTACCTAGCCTTTATGTAAACTCTCATGCCTCTATGGCTATACAACTTTGTATTTATCTCCTTAGCTAGTGATCAGCACCACTCCAGAATTGATTATTGTATAAATATATTTAAAGAGGGAGTATTTCCAAAATTGACCAAAACCAATCAAAAGGCTGAATAGCTTGTTGAATAGTACTTGCTTAGAGCAATTCAAAATGGTCTGCCAGTGCAGCAGCAGATGATGTCATCTACCACAAATGGATCTCAAACAAAGGCAGTCTATGTCATCTGAGTAATCCAGTTAACCTTGTTATAAAGCACATGGAAAGGCTTTTATACAATAAATTTTCTATTAACCAAGAGTTGATAAATTTCTTCTACACTTTTGATAACATGATACTTAGTCACATATATTTACTTGTCTTTTTGATTTCAAACATCAAGGAAGTGCAATTAGCGGTGAAAGAGAAATAAATAACTAAATTTAGCACAAATAGTTTCCAATTGTATTTCTCTGCTCATACAAGAGGGGACAACTCAGGAAGACTACCCAGTCTTTGGTGCATTAATATAACTGCACAGTTTACAATAATCTGACCTTCTTTTATAGGGAAAGAAACCAGCCAGTGGCTTATTAAAACAGGCGCCTGAAGCAAGAGTCATCTGGATACTATAATTTTATGTACATGACAATTATCTGTAATTGCTACACAATCCAATAATAAACTGTACTATCTACAACTATAATTATTACTAGTATTTACTAGTATTAAGGAGCGTCGTTAGCTAACAGGCTGAGGGTCATTCATAACAATAACATTATTTACCAAGTGTACCAACATGTGCACACATTTCTAGCCTATTAATACTAATACAATATTTTTTATAAAATAATTAATTTGCCAATAGTGTATCTTAACTAAGCGAGCTATGGAAAAATAGTTAATACATTAAATGAAGTTAAAAAAAGTTCATTCAAAATTTGGCCTTTGTATTGGAGTGTCCTAACTATTTTGTCTATTTTTCTTGTCGATTAACATTAAATAATAACTCACCACAATTGGAAAGGATTAGTACATCACAACTAGTAGTTTAAACTCAGGTTTTGAGTTAAGCTTGCCTTAACGTAAAGCGCATTGCATTACGTAAAGTATTCAAGGTAGTATAGAAAGAGCATGGTTAAATATGTGGGAAAAATTTCGAAAGAAAATTCAGACCCCAGTTACATAACCTTAATTTATGTATTACTACATAATTTATAATAAAATAATAATGTTTTTTAGTATGTTATTATGTGTATATAACAACAACAAATTTGTTTCCTTGTCTTTCTATAAAGTGATTGTGTATATTGTGGTGATCCAGACATTCCTGGTAAGGACAGCCTCCTGAACCACACCCTAACATTGCAGTACCTGAATTTTATTGGTATACTTACCTTGTATCCCATTTAACCTGTAGACCAACCAGATACACTTTATAGTCATTCTGGGCTGTTTGGATTTGCATGTTCATTCAGTTTTTTTGCAATTTTTTTGAAAAGACTGAATGATACCAAAGTTGTCTTCTACCCCTCGGTTTAATTCAGTTTTGTAAATTCAGAAACAAATACCGAATCAAACCGAAAACTGAATACTCAATGTTGGGAGTTGTCACACTCCGCTTTTAAACTGTAATAGCTGTTATTTCTAATTTTCTCTAAATAACTGCAATTAGTAAATGCAAATTATTCACAATAATAATTATGCAAGTATAACAACTGGAGTTGAGTGAAACTAAAGTAAATCAACTCTGGGTGACAATGATGGCTGTAGCTAAGTCTTTATTCAAAGGATGACTTTGAATTATAAAGATTGAAAGATGCATAACATGAAATCACGTGTTTGTAGTTTCAGCCATTACCGGAAATGGCCGCCATTTTCATTTTGTTTAATAATTTGCAATAAATAAATATTAATTATTTGCAACAATGCGCAAGTTTTACTACTAGCATAACATAAATTCACGTGTTTTCAACGCCAGTGATATCGAAAGTGGGTGTGCTAAGTGGTCAGGCGTGGTCTGTATGTATCGAACCGCACCACCACATTTTAAATATTCACGGTTTTGAACCGAAAGTAAAAAAACTGGAAAACTGAATAATACCGAAACACCGTGTGTCAATATCAGTCTAGGAAGATTGTCTGTATCACCATAACATTAAGCACCATGGAAATGCAGTGGATGAGGAGATCTAGAGGTGCATTTCCTGTTATTTTTCTCTCTTTCTTTCTCTGTAAAAAACAGAGGTCACATCCGTACATAACTTGTTTATATAAAACACATGTATATATAAAATATACTAAATATATACAAAATATATATAATATACATGTATTATTACACCTGGACATGTGTGTGTGGCATCTCATATTATATCCCTGCCTCAATATTTATTCAACCACTAAAAATGTTTTATATGAATTAGTTTTCAGCTGCCATACCTACCTGTACTGTACAGGTAGGTATGGCAGCTGAAAACTAATTCATATAAAACATTTTTAGTGGTTGAATAAATATTGCTGCATACATGTAAGTAGAGTATTACCTTGATAACTGTGCAGAGGAGTTGATTGCATTATGCAGTTGGTTTCAGTATCATGTCTGGTTTGTATATTAAGCTCTGGTCTCCTAATTTGTAGCATGCTGAAATGTTATATTGTTGTGGGCAAAGCCCCTGTTCTACAACGCATTCTCAAAACACTGCGTAGGTTAACTAGGCCAAAGACCCAAAGCTAAACACTTATGATTACCTATTATGTAACATGTCATTATATATTGTTTACTCTGCCTAGTAAATAGCAATTATATTCTAGAAGGTGTGGTTAGTAGTGAACACCTCTTTTATAACTACAGTAGATTGTTTATCTTTACAATAACGGATTATTATAATAGACTATTATCTTTTGTCTTATGGATAGAGTCCAGTGACTGCTAGTCACGCTATCCATTATGTCGTTCTGTAACTAATTATCCAGTGACGGTTGGTTCCGGCTGCCGTCTATTTCATTTCATTTAGAAATAAACTCTGGAATCAACAACTACTCTCTCTTATTGGATTACAACTACTCTGCTTACAAGTAAGTTATTATTATTAGATTTACAAGACCATTATAGGCTAATCCTATAACTGGACTTGGACAACCGGGGAGCTATCCTTTGGGATAGGCTATAGCCTGGATGACCGTCCTACTGGGTGAACAGTAGGGAGGACGAGTTGCAGTTAGTGTGGCATCCGTTTGGGTGTAGTTAGGTGAAGTAATAGTGGCTTTGACCGGCCAACTATTACAATATTTCTAAGCGTATGAACATGCCCTAGCTCTGGTATTTCCTCAAAATGCACACTGGAACGCGGTAGCGCGGTAACGCAGTAATGCAGTACATAACCATGTGCTTGACCAAAACCCTAAAATAACGAGCTAGGTTGAACATCGACTGCAATCTTTGACTGTTTGTGCTGGAGCTTGGAGAGAAAAGGAATCATCGATAATAAAGCTTGATATAGTATACATTTCAATGAGTTACCTTACAGTTCAAAGTCTGTTCCCCCATGCTCTGTACACTGTAGCGTTTAGGGGTTCGACTCTAACATACGTTAGTGTACTTCTATTTACTTGACTGTCATATCCCTTCATGCACTTACAACCTCGGTGCCGGAAAAACACCGAACCACCGAACAGCGGAATGGAAATCACCGAACAGATTGAGCCAGTATAAAGACATGTCGACCTAATATAAAATCGCCCATCTTTCATAAAATTGATCAATAATAAACAATATTAATATATCAACTGTGTTAAACAATAACAATAATCATTATCACAACAAATAAAATACCAATTAAATAAAAATACCATGTGTATTGTATATAACAATACTTATCACATTGACATTATATTTATTTATTAATTTACATTAATTGATTTTATATCAATGGGTTCATATTCTACTGTGCAGAAGTTCCATATGAATTTTCATGGTGCTAAAACAACAAATTAAAATAAAATAATCATTTCTTAACCTTCCAAACTACTACTAATTAGTATTATGGGTTTGTTCTGCTAAAACTGAAAATAGAAATTAAAGTCAGTAGCTCATTGATTGTAAATTACCATAACCACGGCACAGTTGGGAATTCCAAAAAGCGAAGTCACATTTTGCTACCATCCACAAAAAGAAAAGTACCCTTTTCAGCAAACGCACATTGCGCCGCTGATCTTTATCTGATTATTTGTTTATTTTCCGAACTGTGTAGTTCTAGTGAAGAAATGGCAAGTTTGAACTTAGTCGAAATGTCTTGAGCTGCAATAAAAATGTTGGAGCTAATAAAATTTGGAACTCATTATATTCATTACTATTTCTCAGGAACACTCACCGTTCATCAATGCATAGCCTAAGTTGCCTTTTATTGCTAAAGCTGTTCATTGTCATTGTGATTTAGCCTACAACTTATTAAATAGGTTAGTAAAATATTTTTTGCACAAAATATTATGTTTATTGCCACTCAGCTCAGGAAAATTGTGGGCTAGATATTTGAGAGTCGAGATGTTTAGATTCTACTCACTCACTTATTTATTGCTCGTCTGAATAAAAATTTATAATTAATTTTTTATAATTATAAATGACATAATTGAATTGTACAAAAGTTTTATGAGTTCATAACAGTAAAATGCTGGTTACAATGGCCTAATATCATGCTATAAGTATGGCATACAAAGAAATTCTATTCTGTTAAATTCATCCGCTGTTCGGTGAATTCCATTCCGCTGTTCGGTGGTTCGGTGTTTTTCCGGCACCGCTTACAACCTACAGTCTGCTGATGAGTGTATACATAGACATCATCACTTGCATTACTAACTGCATTCTCTCCACACAATATATCTGCTGAGCCACATAATGGCTGAGCTACAATATCAGCAGCATAACTGCCACTGAATATTTTGGGCCGCTCATCTCACTAATACGTAGGTAAAATTAACAAGACATACAAAATGTACATTGATGCATACTGATTGTATTGTATTATGTATTCATTTCACTACTCTTAGCTACTAAGATCAGGCCACAAAACTGTGAACAAGGTGGCAATCTACAATGTAGGTGCTCATTTCGTTGGCTGACAAATGACGAGTGTGACCAAGAGGTATAACGGTAACTTTGAGCTTGTTAGTTTTGTCAAGATTGGAATTTAGGTATTACAGAGTTATGAATCTAAGCTTTAGGGGAGAGCGGGGTAAGTTGGGACAATTTTTGGTTTTTTGGGAATAATACGGAGTCTAGAGGTCATAGCATCATCATTTTTTGCATGGAGGTACTTTAATATGTTGTCTAACTATAGCCTGAAGCAGACACATTGATAAGTCAGCATAGTGCGGTAATCCATGATTTGGCAGCGCATGTCAAACGTCCCAACTTACCCCACTGACGGGGTAAGTTGGGACAGGTGTGGGGCAAGTTGGGACACCACTGAAAATATAGATTTTAGATTTAGATTAGTCTCATTTTTTATCATGAACAGATAGAATTGAAATGTTACAATAATATTACACATATTTAAAATTATAGCCACGTGTATGTATGTCAAAAACATGTCTGTAAAAACTGTGGACTTTAATTTAGTTCGGCCTCGAAGTGTTTAATTTTCTTTTATTGCAAAATAGTCTAGGGAAGGTATGAAAATTGTTTTGATGTAAAAGAGAATTTTTTTGTTAAGTAAATCTTTGTTAGAATAGGATACCACCTTGAACATGAAAAACCCTTAATTCGTTTGGCACCTTATAGGAGTTTGTGCAATAATTTATAATAGCTCTATTAGCTGTAATAATTTATAAAGCTCTTTTTTGACCAAGTTCCAGTCTACTTATGCATATTAGACTTAAAACTATAAAATAAACTAGCGCATCGTAGGTGACCATTTTTCTAATTTTGGTACAGCAAAATTTTCTTAAGCTTTAAGTTTGTCACTTAAGATTAATAGAATATTGTGGTAGATTCTAGAAGTGTTTTTGCAAGCTAGTATTGTAATTGTAAGGCTAGGGAAGCTGTTGCTTTTTTACCTATATAATAGGAGTTAGCTACATGTAGCTCTAGCTGCATGTAGCTATTTTAGATACATATATATAAGCATAAGGGATTTTTATATACAGAAAAAAAGGAGGAGTAGAGTAAGTAGAGAGAAAGTGGAAGAGAAGTTGAAGTGTTAATAAAGTAAAAGTTAGATCTACAAGTGTCTAGACAACCCAGAAAAGGTTTATGGAATGACAGTTGAATGAACAGTAAAATCCATAACATTGGTGGTGTGGGATTATAGTCTAGAGGTCAACGCATATGACGAAGCCGCCTATAGGATACAGAGACAAGCGCTAGCCAATAGGATCGAGATACGAGACTGAGGCATAGAATACAGGAGCGAACACACGGCACTTCGATTCATACTACTGGTGAGTCTAGACGTGTTGTTAAAGCTATCCATATTATATTATATCTTGACTTGACATGGTACCACGGGTGGGGTAGCAGTGTTTTCAAGTTATAGATATACTGTTCTACTGGATAGACTTTTTCGAGGAGAGAGGCGATCAACAGAGGAGGAGAGAGAGGAGAGGACAGAGAGAGAGATTTTCATTATTTATTGTTGTTATTAATAGTTATTGGGAACAGTGAGTTTCAGAGAGATTATCATTAGATTATAGAGGAGAGAGAAGAGGAGTGAGGTTGTATACTTATACTAACTTAATTATTTATTAAAAGAGAGAAAATAAGGAGATACTTTAAAATTAAAATAAATTGCAAACAATGGCGACTGGGTTTAGTTATTCGGGATTTCCTGAGCTTCGCATTGATCCACAAGATGTTTCAGGGTCATGGAACAGATGGCTCACAGAATTTAAAATATGTATTAGAATGAAAAGTTTTGAAATGGGTAAAAATAAAGTTACAGATGAGAATGGTGTTGAAACTTTGGTTCCAAAATTCACTGATGAAGGTAAATTATTGGTATTATTGAAATCTATTGGCTCGGAGGGTAGAGAGACATTACTGTCCACAGGTTTGGAGTTAGAAGGAGTCAATACTACGTATGATGAAGCTTTGGAGGTTTTGGTTAACCACTATAAGAGAGAAGATAGTTTGTATGTTAGAACCCAAAGTTTTGTGAAAGTGCAACAGTGTGCTAGTGAAGATCCTAGGGATTATTTAAACAGGGTCGAACGTTTAAGTAGAAGTTTAGAATTTTTTAATACTGAAATTGAAGCCGCTAAAGTACCCTTACAAACGGCTCGTAAGGAATTAGCTCTGGTACTAGCAGTTACAGGTTTGAGAGATCATAACTTGTGTAGAGAGCTTATAGCTAGGGAAGATTTGACTTGGGATAAACTAAAGACTATTATGAAGTCACGATCTTCTGCACAGGAGTCAGTGACAAAGCTAAATAGTGACCTGAGTTCTTTGACCATTAAAACTGAACCAGTGGGGGAAGTTAAAGTAGAGAGTAGTGCTTACGCTAAAAGAATAAATAGGGTAGAAAGAAGCCCTAGGGAGTATAGAGATAGTAGAAATAATGATAGGAGGAATAGACATAGGTCTAGGTCTAACTCTAGAGATAGTTACAGGCGTAGTATTACTCCAGATAGGAAGGACCAGGGGAGATGTTATGAATGCAACGAGAAAAACCATGTTGCGAGGTTTTGCCCTAGGATTATTTGCTTCAAATGCAAGGGGAAAGGCCATCAGGCTAGAGATTGCAGGGCGGAATCCAAACCCTGGCCGAGGAATTATAGCAGTAGTCCTGAAAACAATGGTAGGTCTTACTATCGGAGACAGAGTAGGAGTCCAAGAGAGAGAAATAAAAGAAGGTCTACTCCTTACCGGGAAGAATACCTTCGAGAGGAGAGTAGAAGTCCTAGTCGAAGAGTAAAATTCGTGAGACATGTTAAGGAACACAGTTCTAGTGATAGTGATGAATGACTAGGCGGGGAATATAGAGCTATCTTAAAAGTAAATGGTCATAATGTAAGATTTACACTAGATACGGGCGCCGAGGTAACAGTCCTTACAGATAACTCTTCTAGGGATATTGGTATGAAATTACAGCCTCAGTCTAAAATTTTAATGGGGGCTGGAGGTCATAAGTTGTCAGTCCTAGGAGAAGCGAATGTAGAGATCAAGAATAGGTTTAAATCTATCTCAACTTGCATATCAGTAGTCAAGGGCGCTAACAGAAACCTACTAGGTATTTCAGAAATTAGAAAGCTTAACTTGTTAGCTATAGTAGAATCGGTGTGTGCTAAAGCTTTTGATCCCTTTGTGAAGTTTCCTGAGCTTTTCAAAGGACTAGGAGTTTTGCCTGGGATATTTTCAGTCAAATTGAAAAAGGATGTTGAACCCTACCATCTAACGAGACCTAGGGTAATAGCAGCAGGTCTTAGAGAAAAAGCAAAGGCTGAAATAGATAAAATGTTAGAGATGGGGGTAATTGAACCGGTGGAACAACCAACAGAATGGTGTTCAGGCTTAACCATTGCCCCTAAACCAAATGGAGCAATTAGAATGTGTGTAGATTTAACTAGATTAAACAAGGGAGTTAGAAGGGAAAATTATCCTCTTCCCAGGGTTAGTGATATGTTGTCTAGTTTATCTGAAGGAAAAATGTTTTCCAAATTGGATGCAAACAGCGGATTTTGGCAAGTAAAATTGGATGAGAAGTGCAAACTGCTCACTACCTTTATTTCACCTTGGGGTAGGTTTTGCTTTAAGAGAATGCCATTTGGAATTAGCTCTGCACCTGAGTTCTATCAGAGAGCCATGGAAAAAATTCTTCATGGCTTAGACGGCGTAGTATGTTTGATGGACGATGTCCTAGTCTATGGTAAAGACGCCAACCAACATTGGTCCAGATTGAAAAAAGTGTTGAGTAGAATTCAAAATGCGGGAGTAACCCTAAAAAAGAGCAAGTGCGAGTTTGGATGCTCGTCAGTAAAATTTCTAGGACACGTAGTCAGTGGAGAAGGCATTAAGCCAGACCCAGAAAAAGTTAAAGCTATTTCAGAGATGTTACCTCCTAATAACAAAAAGGAGGCACGCAGGTTTATGGGAGTAGTTAACTACCTAGGTAAATTTAGTAAAAAGCTCGCTGAATTGAGTGTTCCCATTTACGATGTGATAGGAGGAAAAAGTCCGTGGTATTGGGGTATTGATCAGCAGAACTCTTTTAATAATATAAAACGAGAGCTGTCAAGCACACCAGTATTGTGTTCTTTCGACTTGAATAAAAAACATAGGGTTTCAGCAGATGCCAGTAAATCAGCGATAGGAGCGGTGTTGTTGCAAAACACTGACAGGGGAGACTGGCAACCAGTAGAGTATGCTTCTCGCAAAATGACAGAAGCGGAAAAAAGGTATGCGATGATCGAGAAAGAATCTTTAGCTATAACATGGGCATGCGAGAAATTTGATTTCTATTTAATGGGGAGACAGTTTGAGATTGAGACAGATCATAAGCCATTAGTCTCACTCCTAGGGGAAAAAGATTTGTATCATTTACCTTTGAGAGTACAGAGATTTAAGCTAAGGCTAATGAGATTTGAATACAGAATATTTCATACTCCAGGTAGAGAAATGTACTTAGCCGATGCATTAAGTAGGCCTTGCACAGAAGGGGTTACTGATGAAGCTATTTATAATTGCGCTCTAGTGGAACGCTACATAGCGAGTATCGTAGAAGAGAAGCTTTTAGGCAGTGTCAGAGAACAAGAGTTACTAGATGCAATCAAAATAGATGAGATTGCTAGTAGCTGTATATTATATATGCGTAACGGATGGCCGAGAAATGGTACATCGCTACATGGGGAATTACGACGGCTCTATAGCTGCCGTGATAGTTTGACCGAATATGGAGGGTTGATTTTATGTAACTCACGGTTATATGTTCCAAAAGTATTACGACAAGTTTATTTAGAAAGGTGCCATGTAGGTCACCAGGGCATAGTCAAATGCCAGAGAAGAGCGAGACAATTATTTTGGTGGCCTAGTGTTAGTAGTGATATTAACAGCTACATTTCTACGTGTGAAACTTGTATAAAGAATAGTGCCATAAAACACCAACCTACTGTGGGTATAACCTTACCTACAGCACCATGGGTAGAACTTGGTACTGATGTATTTATGTTTGAGGGAAAGTTATATCTGATTGTGATTGATTACTATTCTAAATGGATAGAAACTGCATTCCTGAACTCGCAAACAGCGAGCAATGTTATTAGTGAGTTGAAATCTATATTTTCACGACTGGGAACTCCTAAGAAACTTAGGAGCGATAATGGTAGCTGTTTTGCTTGCGTGGAGTTCCGGTCCTTTGCGGATAGTTGGGGATTTGCTCACGCCACGAGTAGCCCTAGGTATCCGCAATCGAACGGTCTCGCGGAACGAGCCGTAGGGACTGTTAAAAGGTTGTGGCTCAGCTCAGAAAACAAGGCAGAGGCTCTGTTAGCATATCGAGCTACTCCGTTAGAGTCAGGGTTTTCACCTGCAGAACTCTTGTTTGGACGACCCATAGAAACCCCCTTGGGGTGCCCTCATGGTGATCCAGTTGATTACAGCGAATTTGAAGAGATCGAGCTGAATAACAAAAGTAAATCCAATGCCAAATGGGATAGGAAACATAGAGCAAGTAGGTTACCGGATTTGAAAATTGGGGACAAAGTGTGGGTTAAAGCTCCCAGTGATATAGGTAGAGAAGGTATTGTCCTTAGACAGGATACATACCCCGATAGTTTTTGGGTTAGAGTGAATTCTAGAGAACTTAGGCGCAACCGTAAACACTTGTATCTGTTATACAGGTCGGAGACAGGGTTGGGGAGTGATGTCTTACCATCACCCTCTAATCCGGAACTCCAGCTAGGTGAGTCTCGGGGTGAAGAAACGGAAGACTTATCTGAGGTAGACCATATACCCTTGGATGAGCCTTCAATACCCTTAACAACTGCTAGTGACAATGCTTCTAATGATAATGCTGCTAAGACTAACACCACTAGTAATAAGGCTGCTAGTAATACCACCATTAATGATCTTAGTGAACCCCAGTCGACCGAACAAACGGTTATAGAGAGCCAGATTATACAGGACACTAGAGAAGCCGCCAAGCCAAATGAAGGCACGGCAACTGAGTGTCAAGCTGATAACCCCAACGCCTCTGTGTCTGGAAAAACCAGGTCCAAGGAGTATGTAACTAGATCAGGAAGGGTTAGCAAGCGGCCAAACAAGCAGGACATGTCATATTACTAACTGTTGTAGAATATTCAGACTACTCAGATCATTCAAATCATTCAACATTAACAATGCCAAGCGGAGGGAGCAGTGGAGAGGAAGGAACATGGCAGGTGGTAGAGGGAAGAAGGAGAAGGAGGAGAGCTAGAGCAGAGATGACCGAGAGTGCAAGCAAGGAGGATGGAGACAGTGGAGTCCCACCAGAAATCAGGTCAGGTAGAAGTAGAAAAATCTATGGTAAACCAGGTAATATGAAATGCCTTATTTGTGGATGCTTACGTGACCATTCAGCACGTGATTGCCCTGGTAATGTTTGCCACAAATGTGGAGATAAAGGCCATTGGGTAGCCAGCTGTCCAAAGAAAGTTTGTACCTGGTGTGCAAAAACAGGAGGAGATCACGATACAGCAGATTGCCCGTATGGTGGTAAAGATTTTATAGCAACCAAGAGAGCTCGAGTGGAGGAGGAGACACCTGCCCCTCCCAGTAAGAGCGCTAGAGTTCCAGGGAAGCGCACAATTGTAGGTGAGGTATCCAGTTTTCTAGACACGGTCAAATCTACCGAGTTTCTCTCTGCTTCTGTTTTTGATTCTAGGATGGAAGTATTGGCAGATAGACAACAAGAAATGGAGAGAAGGCATGCCAGAGAACGCATGGAGCTCGAGAGAGAGAGAGAGGCCCTAAAGGTCGAGTATGAAGGAGGAGAGGCCATGAGAGAAGCTATTCAACAGCTAGAGCTCGCAAGGGCTAACTTTATCAGCAAGAGGTCTAAGATCTCGACAGGTACCTCGGCTGGTCCCGTGGTGGCACCACCGCGGTCAGTGGCTTCCACCTCTATGGTAGGTATGGAGGCGTCAGGTGGAGAGGGGGAGTCTGTGACTCCGGGAGAATCTAGTATACAAGTAAACCAGAGCTCTAGTGAACGAGTCAGTGTGGGTATGGAAGTAAAGTCTGAAGGCGCAGAGTCTCAGATTGTTGCTTTTCATGGGCCCCTCTACTCGGAGGTAGCTAGAAATACTAGTTTAGGGCTTTCAGGTACTAGAACGACTGAGAGTCCGAAGGGTGATAGCACACCAGCTGCCGAGACGCCAGGCAGACGAAGTCCAGATCCAGAGGTAGACTAAACCCTGAACATGCGAGTAAGTTACTAGAAGACTAGGTAAAGTATTAGAGAACTAGAACGAGGTGAGTCCAACTTATTATATATATACTGTACACATTGACACTGTAATTCATGCCTTGTAGACAATAGTAGTTGAAAATAGCTTGTATTTATATAGAGCTTGTGAAAAAAAAAAAAAAAAAAAGGGAGCATGTAGAGCGTTATAAAATTTGCTCGTTTATGATCTAGACATGAGACTTCCAAGGAGGAGAGCATGTTACATAACACATGATAAGTGTTGTAGGAATCTAGACTATTGGAGAAGGGATTACCAGAAATCAAGGAGGAGGCTCTTCGAAGAAAAGGGCATGTGGGATTATAGTCTAGAGGTCAACGCATATGACGAAGCCGCCTATAGGATACAGAGACAAGCGCTAGCCAATAGGATCGAGATACGAGACTGAGGCATAGAATACAGGAGCGAACACACGGCACTTCGATTCATACTACTGGTGAGTCTAGACGTGTTGTTAAAGCTATCCATATTATATTATATCTTGACTTGACAGGTGGCAGCTGTGGGATTCCGGTCTAAACACTCTAACTGCTCAACACTTAAAACTGTATTACACCGACTGACTTGGAAAGTCATGCTTAGATGGATAGGGTAGACTATCTTGTAAGAGTCCAGCGTGAGCATGGTGTTTATGCCATAGCCTATCAAGCTGTGTATAGCTCATCAGGATCTACACCTAGGAGTAGTGAGCCAGGAAGCTGGAGGATACTTTCTCTCTAACACTTACAACTCGTATGGAAAGTCATGCTTAGATGGATAGGGTAGACTATCTTGTAAGAGTCCAGCGTGAGCGTGGTGTGTATGCCATAGCCTATCAAGCTGTGTATAGCTCATCAGGATCTACACCTAAGAGTAGTAAACCAGGAAGCTGGAGGATACTTTCTCTCTAATGACAATTGGATAGAAATTATTGTGTTATGTATTTATTTTAGTTTATGTAATTATTTTAATTTCATGAGTACTGTTTGTTGGTGCCTGTTATATCTCGTCGTTCAGATGGTGCATCCAGAATCTACGGTAGAATGGTATAATGCAACCTATAGGAGCCTCTAACCTTCTATTTGTGGAATCGATGCTACTAACATTGAAGTGAGCACAGGTGTGGTGTGCAGATGGTGTATCCAGTGCCTACTGTAGAATGGTGTAATGCAACCTATAGGAGCCTCTAACCTTCTATTTGTGGGACGTATACTACTAACATCAAAGTGATCACAGGTGTGATGTTCAAACATATGGAGGAGACACGAGAATCACTTGTATCCACTAATGGTGCTAAAGATAAAACAGGACAACGGTATAAAAACGGAGATTTCTAACTACGGAGTACTTGTCTGTTGCCTACTATATATTGATGTTCAGCTGGCATATCCAAGGTCTACTGTAGCTTAACATGGTTTAATGCAACCTATAGGAGCCTCTAAACCTCTACTTGGTTGGACTGATACTGCTTGCATTGAAGAGAGCACTGGTGTGATATTCAGATGGTGTATCCAGTGTCTACTGTAGAATGGTATAATGCAACCTATAGGAGCCTCTAACCTTCTATTTGTGGGACGTGTACTACTAACATCGGAGTGAGCACAAGTGTGATGTCCATAATATTGAGGAGGCAACGGAATATCTTTGTATCTGCTACCGCTGATGCTAAAGACCAGACAAGACAATTGTATAGAAACTAAGCTTTAAAACTAATGGACATATACTAAAACTTTCTTCTACTTTTTATGATCAGGTTATCCATTATGTTTATAGATGTAGGTGTAGGTAATACCCACACCTTATCTAGAAGGGGAGAATGTGGTAGATTCTAGAAGTGTTTTTGCAAGCTAGTATTGTAATTGTAAGGCTAGGGAAGCTGTTGCTTTTTTACCTATATAATAGGAGTTAGCTACATGTAGCTCTAGCTGCATGTAGCTATTTTAGATACATATATATAAGCATAAGGGATTTTTATATACAGAAAAAAAGGAGGAGTAGAGTAAGTAGAGAGAAAGTGGAAGAGAAGTTGAAGTGTTAATAAAGTAAAAGTTAGATCTACAAGTGTCTAGACAACCCAGAAAAGGTTTATGGAATGACAGTTGAATGAACAGTAAAATCCATAACAATATAAAACCAAAACACCAGAAATAAACCAATACTAGAAAATATAGGCAAAAATGTTGATTTTTACTGTAATTATTATTAGAGTTCGATGTACAATTGAACAACTGACACTCTAGATAAAACAAAATCATTGAGCAGAAAAAAGATTGTTGAATTTTAATTCCACTTGGCAACCCAACCCAGAGTTCACGGCAGCATTTATGACACAGGCGATAGTAGTCAATCCGCCTCACTCGTGTGATGGAGTTGATCCAACCTGTGTGATGGAGTTGATCCAACCTGCGTCTTTCTCTTGGTGCTAATTACCTTTCCTGGGTTTTGGACAGTGGTAAATTGGATATTTACAGATGGAAAACCTATAACTTTGTAAATAGATTATCGATGATGTTTGATTAAACTATTCCTTGGTACTCTCACCGAAGATGGCAGTTCAACTGGGGTTGGGTAACAATAAGTGTGGAGAGACATTGAGTGAGTGTACATGTATATAGCCTACTTGTCTAGTTTGAACAACAAAGAGTGAATCTCCCAAACTTTATAACTAAATTATACCTAATAATCTATTGAATTATTAGCTTGGTGCTGCCTGATGGTGTTAGTTGGTCTGGTGGGGGTTTCAATAGGCGCAGAAACGGTGTTCGAAGTGTAGGTATGAGTAGGAAAAGGATGTAGTTTATACATTGTGTTGGTGCTACCCACTGCTGTCAGGGTCATGAGTAAAGTGAGGACAGAACAGAGATCAAAAGCTGTTATAGCAATGGGTCAGGTTTGACCTGTTTCTACTACGAGTAATATCAATACTAGCTATAGTGCCATCCCCACACAGGATTGGAGTTCTTTACCAAAGTCAACTGCTATCCAAGATTCATCAAACAACTTTTAGTTAGAGAAAAGGTGAAATTACAGTGTCATCTTGGATACATATCATTCCACAAACATAATTTATTATTACAAATGGTGTCCCAACTTGCCCCACTTCCAGCGTCCCAACTTGCCCCACACCCCCAATTTTTTGTAAAACACAATTTTTTATTAAGATTTTTGACTTGAGCCTATTTTGACTTTAGTTGCTGTAACTAGATGCTATAGAGTCTCTATGTGCAAATTTTCAAAACTATGGAGTCATTCTTTCATTAAAAAAATTAGAAACTCGTCAAGAAAAAAAAATTTACTCAAACATGCAAATATTACACTATTGCAAATTGCAAAAAAATATTTATTCAACTTAAAAAACAAAATAGTGGGTTATGTTTATTTATGTTGATCTAACCTTTGGTCCATACCATAAAAATGTAATGGGTCTCATAATACCCAAAACAGCCCTGTCCCAACTTACCCCGCGTCCCAACTTACCCCGCTCTCTCCCTAACCACACTCAAAGGCTACAGACTGTAAAAAATATATTGTAGGAACGCAAGCTTTAAAATCATCTGATCTATCTAATACAAAGTTATCAGCAGATGATGTATATCTGTAGAGATTAGTGTGCTAGCTTAGCTAAAAATCAATCTTTAACATAGAGGTCAGTGTTTGTATTTCGCACTAGGATAGCATAATAGAGACTGAGACCAAGTGAGCAGCAGTAGCCTAGTGGGTAAGGCTCTGGACTTCCATGTAGGAAACCCAAATTCGATTCCTGTAAAGGTCATTGATGGTGTCTGGAAGGGCATCCATGCTTATAATACTCCTGTGCCTTATCTACCCCAAAATAGTGGGATTAATAGTGGGAAGTAAAGCAGGCAAGGTATTGATGCTAGAAGTTGAGATCAAACATTGTTAAAGTCAAATCAGATGATATCACAGGATTATCTTAACTATCTGAATAGGGAACATTTTTCTTGCTATGGAGGGGTTAATCAACCAATAACTCACCAAAGTGGAAGAACATCACCACAAGTAAAATTATGTTAAGAGTGACCATATTAACACTCTCCTTCTTTGTTGTATCTGCATGCTATAACTGCATTCCCTAATAACAGAGTCTTTTTGAATTTGGTTATAATCGCAATGCATAATGTTACATCACATCATTGCGCTATGTTCCTAGAGATTCTGCTGCATTATCCCTGGGAAATTATGCTCCATGCATGTACATGCAAATTATTTCCAGGTCAGTCTTGGACGAGAAAGATAATAGTAAAAAAGCACTGTTGCACATCAGACAAAAGAAGTATACTCACACATAATCTAATAGATATTATGCGAATTATGACATGCAGTAGTATGCAAGTTACAAGTAAGGATATGCAGTGTAGGAAAGGTAATAATAATCAACAGTGATACCAAATTAAAACATCTACATATATAATTACCACAATTATTTTATCTAATTATGCCATAGTCATGCAACAGAGATAAGTATCAGTGTTATATGTGAATAAATGTCACTCAAGACATAGTGCCTACACAACGGGACTCAACAGTACACTTCCCAAAACACTAATAATTCAAGTGCACAAGGTGACCAGAGGGCATACTGTCATAACCAAACTATAACCTATGAGAGGAATGACCTGTGACCTATGCCATTACAAAGGCTAATAAATTATTATAATATTATTATACATCATATTATACAAAAAATATGTTATAAAATACGAATTTTACTTCACAAATTTCACTTGTGCTTTATTTGATTGTCTAAAGTTTAGACTCTAAACTGGCTGTATAAAAACAAAACACAAGGACACATCCGGACGTACCCTCACCAAACATCAAAAACACGCCAAATGTTGAGCTTAGGCTACATCTACATATTTATTATTAAATCGCATTATTAATTTGTCTAAATATCAATTCAAGCCAATCTCATCCTAGTAGCAAGGAAAATAGTAGTAACACTATCTACCTCAGCTGGTTCAGCATGTCTATCTACAACATGTACATGTAGCAGTACGTTAGCGGAGGTTTTATGAAAAAAAACTATAATAAAGATTGTGTATATAATTGTCTTATTTTTATTGCTAGTGTACAGCCAAGTAAAAACTCTAAGTTTGACATGAAGACATGAGTCCACGCATAGCCTACAATACATAAATATTTAGTTCTTTTTATTATGCCTTGCTCCTCATCAAATATTGGATATTGTACTATATTATCATTTTCATGACCTCCTTTCGAAGTATTTATTGATTATTGCTCCCTACCTCCATGACTATTACTAATTACTATTACTAATATTATAATATGTGATTATATAACAATAAAAAATATTAGCTGCTTACATTATTATATTGTGCTGGGTAGTGCAAACACATTCAGTAAACATACATGTACATAATCAGTACATACAACGACCAATTCTCGGTATACACATACATACTACATGAAATTACTAAACAGCAGGGAAGTATAGAGAAGATATGCTGGTATTGAGAGAGTCGCAGACATGTTCTCTGTCTTCTCTTCCTGCAATAAAATGTGAATAGTAAATATAATTTATAGGGAAATTTGAGAAGAAAATTCAAAAAGCTAAGAGAGTCTGTTTGCCCTAAATAGTACATGGAACTAACTAGCTAAATACTTTACCAAGTATTAGTCCTTCAGACCTAAGTTATAAGCGCAGCTTTACATTTTAAACAAATATCTCACTTACACATGTACTTCACGTATGTATATTTGAGTATTTCGGTTCAGAAAATGTCAAAGGGATCCATTACGGCATCTCAGCGTAACTTGTAGTCTATCCAAGTCAGCCGACGACTACATATTTTAATAGATGAATCTGTTTGCGCTTTCATCACTCACACTGCACAATAAAGTTAGACTTGCTTACCTTACAGTGCAAAGTCTGTCCCTCCCATGCTCCGTACACTGTACCGTTTTCATGTGCGGCTCTAGCACACGTCAGTGTACTTCTATCTACTTGACTGTCATATCCCTTCAAGCAAGTACATTCTACAGTCTGCTGATGAGTGTATACATAGACATCATCACTTGCATTACTAACTGCATTCTCCCCACACAATATGTCTGCTGAGCCACATAATGGCTGAGCTAAAACATCAACAATGTAAAAGTCTTATCCCAGGGTAGCTAAACTAAGGATTGTCATACCTGGTGCAAAATGTATTCTATATTATAATAATTATTATAAAAAATGCTGTTTTCGTAATATACTCCCAGATTCACTTGATATCGTATGTATAATTTACTTACAAAATGGGATCTTTAGTATATTATCTCCTTCATATTCAGAGTCAACTGTATAGCTGGTAGTATAAATAGTGCCATCAACAACAGTCAAAGCAAGTGGGTCGTACAGTGAACATTCTGACAGATCTCCAACTTTATACGTTTCTTCCTCCCCACTTCCTGGTTAGACAAACATACTAGCTATTGTACATGATGATTGTGGACTACACTACCTTGTAAGTTATATCATTATCTACCAACCAAACATCTAGAATTTGCTCTTTCATGCTGTACTACTTCCGCATTGCTTATTACAGTCATCACTAACATGCATATCCAGATTTTGTTGAAAAGTAGAGGATTGCTTGGATGCGTTAGGTTGAAATGGGTTGTGTCTACAGGCAGACTGTTCAACAATACAATACCAATACTAAGTGTATATACAGATGTTAAATAAAAGTGGGGTGAGGAGCCAGAGGGGGGTTATTTTTACTAACCTTTACATATTGTAGTGACCTCATTATCTACAAGGTTTATCACTCTCAGGCTAGACCCTTCCTCTCCAAGCACAAGTATCTGATCTGGTATGAGCCAGTTGATCTCAGCAATGACTAAAACAGATTTAGCATAGAAAAATGTAGCTGCATGGAATATCAACAGGGATGCCCACTGAGGTCTCTTTCCTTCTATGCCTGGGTTTTTGTCAGGCAACTTAAAAAATTTTGGAAGTTGAAGACTTACAGCGTACTCACCCAACCTTCTTGATGGACTACCTACCTACATTTTTTTGTACTATTACGTTACCTACTATTACTTACTTATTTTTGTTTACTTACTATTACTTCCTTGATGATACTTACAGTCATTAAATTTTGCTTCTGACAGAGTTCCATCGACATTGGCAATTACCACTTGGTTGCTGTTCATTCCATATCCTGCCACTGTCGTCCTTACACCACTATGTCTGTCTATCTTAGAGATGCCCACACCTGACGAGTGAGCGACATACAAGTACCTGCTAGTGCTGTCAATAATTGCAGAGTGGATGGGTGGTAAGCCGTCATAAGCCAGGGAAACGTCATCTGCAAAACCGTAGTTAAACGAATAACGTACATGTATATAATTCGATCCAATGCATTAAAAACTCATCATTTCTAAGAAGAAATTGGAAAAAATTCATCAAATCAATATTGCTTCTAGCAACAACCACTACTGTTTTTACTCATTCTAGCAATGAAGATTGACATCTTTGAATTACCTGTTAGAATATTATGCTGTACGATTGAGGTTTCCAGCACATAATAAAACATATCCTCCTTATCAATATGTATGATATTCTTTACATTTGACAGCAGAGCTGTTGATGCTGTTGAGTTAACAAATGTTCCACTCCGGGTGCAAACACCAGCATAGGTAGACACCAAACCTGATGTTCGCCTTATTTTACGTATGCAATGGTTCTGAAAGTCTGCTACCAATAGCTCAGAACCATCTTTATATGGAAATACATCAACAATTTGTGAAAACAAAGATGTCGCTGCGTCTCCATCTCTATACCCATCTTGAACAGTACTACCTAGAATACATAACAATGTGCAATAGTGCTGCTTATTATCAATAGATATAACGATGGAAAGCTGACGCTGTACCACTATGTATTAATGTCATTAGTTATACAATGGTACATTTACATGTGTATATTATAGGACTTCACCTCACATGTTACACAGCTCTATTTTGCTGGTTTCAATATTGCTATTGTTGATATATTCTTTGTGAACAGTTAAGTTACTAGTCACCCATACACGTAGGCTCATTGCTCATGTTTGTAGCATTGAACAACTGAAATTTGTGTATAATTACATGCACATGTGCATGTACCTGATATACATTGTGTGTTGGAAAGAAAAGGCTGCAAAGGACTGCCAATGTACATGCATATGTACGTGTATATGTATATACAATGTATATACATGCATTTATTGTATATGAAAATATGTATGTGATTGGCTACTTGAGGTAGAGCCCTGTAAACTGGAACAGTATACAACTGAATGTCTCAAGCGCACATCTGCTGAGAGATCAGAGTGATGCTGTATTTATATCCCTTGACTTTATCAAACATATGCCCTATAAAAGTATTTAGTGAGGAATAGTGTGAATGTACTAGATAGCCTTACATAGTGTGAGCAGCTTAACAGGCTGCTAGTTATGAATGCTCATGTTGAAATAACCTGGGCTCTCAGCTAAAACTAATGCAGGAGAAAATTGTTTTCTCCATTTAATTTTTAGTAACCCTTCAATCGCAAGTTCAACTTGGCTGCCGAATTCACACTGGTGTGTACAAATACAGCGCTGTCCACCACCATTACATAATACTTAGAATTCATCATAAATAATTCCAGTCATTGGGGGTGTAATACAGTTATGGTACAGTTATGGTACACACAAGTCATACATTTACAACAAAGCAATGCTCTGTGAATAGCTATGCAAGTGTCTACTACATTACATACCAGCTATAACCGTGACAGTGCCATTAGCCGATATTTCTACGACATTGTCTCCATCCGAAGCAATTAGTCCACCAGGCTTGAGCTTATCTCCTACAAGATCCTCTATACCATTGAAGGACGAGTCACCGACATCTACTTTACTCAGCTCTTGAAAGGAATAGAGTGGAGTAGATCTGAAAACATATGCTTTACAATGTGCCATGGTAGTAGAGTAGTAGTCAAATCTATCCTTATTTGCAATGATTACGCGTGTCTAATAGTTTGATATAATGATACATGTGACATTTAAACGTTTCAAAAAATCTTCAAGGCTACAATATAAAGGTGTTATACATGTAAATTATTTAAGCTTCAAAGTTGAGAAGTATGAATTTTGGAATTGGTTTTGGACCTTATTGACCTCCCATCTTATGGCAAAGACTCCTTGTGTTCATTCTAATACATGTAATACCTACCAAAAGAATGTGCCAAAATACATTAATTCCATTAATTCATTAATTTTTAGACTGCCGTCCATGTACAAGCCGTGCATCACATATGAAAGTATATAACAATAATGCACTTGCATGTAAGATGATCCAGGACACCTTCAACCTTTTTCTTAATATGGTAATACTGTACATTTACTTTATGACTGTGCTGGCTCATGTAGATGACAGAGATCAGCATGTACATTTACTTGCTCTAACATCAACACTACATAACTACATGTGTTACAAGTCATTGCTGGTAAAGGGACGTTTCGAAAAAGACAGTTTGAAACAGGACGTTTCACAACTGGACAGTTCAAAACAGGACAGTTCGAAGCTGTGTAGGTTACATTTAGAAGAACACAACTTGCAGATAATTAATTTTCACTAATCAATTAAATAATAAAAATAATATTAAAAAAAATTAATTGAAATCTTGTGGTTGGGGTTTAGAGTTAGGCGTTTCGAACTGTCCGGTGTTGAACTGTCCACTTTCAAAACGTCCTGATTCGAACTGTCTTTTTCGAACAGTCGCACATTCTACATTGCTATATTACAAGTAGGCTAATTGTACATTCTAGTACATTAATTTAATTTTATGCCACCTATTTTACAGTTACACTGCTTGCAGGTAGTATATTGTAGAATAGGGTACTGGAGAATTATATATAATGTATATGTAGATTCTGGACTTACCTGGAATTGAGCTCCACTCCAGAAATCCATAAAATTATGAAGTGGCAGAACAGATACAATCTATACATGATAGCTTTATGAATCTCGTCTGGCAAATACAGCAAAGTGAAGGCTGAATTACGTGTATGATCCTTTAGTAATCAACCCCTCCACATGCTTTGTAACAAATCAACTACAGATGTGCAGCCCTTTAATATTGATAACAAGGTAGACCTTGTGTTTCACTCGCCAGCAGCAAACAAAGTTTTAAAGCAATGTAAAGAAATAGTTGTCACCTAAGCTCTAATCAGATAAAAAAAATAGTGAAGATTACAATCAATACTGCCATTATTCTATTCTCATATAATATGTAATGCAATAGCAATAACATACTTTTGTGAGTATGTAATGAATTAAGGGAGAGTGACTAATCACAGCTGCCTCAGTAATAACTAACTGCACTGCGTTGACCTCTCAGTTCCTGTTAAACTATACCTATGTATTATCCATGTAGTTATCCATGTCTATGTACTCAATCTCAATATTGCTGGTGCTAATTTATGCACCCACTTGTGGCCCAGTTTTCAGTGACACCAAAGAAAGACAGGCTACTAACTAACTTGTTGGTTTACTATAAATATGAAACTGATAAGTCTAATAGCAACTAATCCACATACTAATCCACATACTAATCCACTTACTAATCCACTTACTAATCCACTTACTAATCCACTTACTAGCCACTATAACACATACTTATTGTGTACATATATGATCAGGAGAACATGACTGTTAATATCTATACATGTACATGTACATGCATATAGTCTACTAAATTATATCACACATATAATATACATGTGCATGTATGTTACATTTTGTAACTAACTATACATACATGTATTATACAATTCGTTTCAGCAAAAATGTTCTATTTATCCATATGCCACACCATGCACATGTGCAACATCGGCTATAAGTACATGATGCAGTGTGACAAGTTGCTCTTGATCAGTCATCGTACCACATAACATGGTAAGGGCACATATCAACATTCACATGAGATACAGTAGTAATAGAACACTCACTGTACAATAGCCTTGGTAGAAACAATTTATGAACAACAGGAAGTTGTCCCCTTTATGCACTCTAAGGTAGTGCAACTACCTTCAAAATCACAGACTGAGTGTGTATGCTTAGTTTTATTGTAGAGGTGGGATGAGGTAGTCTAATAGAACAGAGAGCTTTTGTTCTGGCACTCTGTGGAGTGTTGAAAATCCTTTAGTTACCACAATAACCATTTTAGCTCACATAACTTACTTTTGTATAACACTCACGTATAATATTTGTATTACCAACCAACAACAGAGCCGATGATGATGTAAGGAGTCCATAGTAAAATCCTGTCTCAATGCTGAGGATTCTAGCACCTGATAGCTGTGGCTCTTGAACATATACATGTATAACCAGCAGCAAATCTACAGCGTATGGAGATACTTCAGTAATATACTCATACATTTACTACAGTATAATATCTAACTACAGTATAATTATATATATCTTCTACAGTATATATATCTTCTACAGTATATATATCTTCTACACTATATATATCTTCTACAGTATATATATCTTCTACAGTATATATATCTTCTACAGTATATATATCTTCTACAGTATATATATCTTCTACAGTATATATATCTTCTACAGTATATATATCTTCTACAGTATATATATCTTCTACAGTATATATATCTTCTACAGTATATATATCTTCTACAGTACATATATCTTCTACAGTATATATATCTTCTACAGTATATATATCTTCTACAGTATATATATCTTCTACAGTATATATATCTTCTACAGTATATATATCTTCTACAGTACATATATCTTCTACAGTATATATATCTTCTACAATATATATATATCTTCTACAATATATATATCTTCTACAATATATATATCTTCTACAGTATATATATTTTCTACAGCATATATATCTTCTACAATATATATATCTTCTACAATATAATTGTATATCTTCTATAGTATTTATCTTCTTGTAATGCAGGGGCGGATCCAGGGGTGGTGCAAGTGGTGCATTTGCACCACTGAAAATTTCAGAAAAAAAATTTTTTAAAAAAATTTTTTTTTTTAATTTTTTTTTGTTGATTATTTTTGTTAATTATTCAAATGTGTGTGTCAACCTAACACAGAAATATGTTTTTGTAATGCATAGGGGTTCAAAAACATGTGATATGTTATCATATTTCTTGATCCATGTAAATATTCCAACCATTTTTGCCATTTATAATGTTGGCTTACTGAACAGCACAGTTACAGTAAGGAAAAGAGATAATGATAAATACGCAGTACCAAACTGCTTCACGATGGCTTTCCGACCTCCCCTTAGCCACCACCTACGCCACCTACGCGTTGGCTACCAGAGCGCAACACGGTTGGATAATAATAATTGAATAATGTGAGCACAAACACAGCGAGACTTCCACTCCGCACAAATACGTTTGTGCAACTGACCGCAGTCCACTCGCTGCTCTCCCAATCAACGCGCATGCGTCTCGATCACCACGTGACCATTCGAAGACCTCACATCTCCCCCAGCTTCTCAAGAAGCTCACCACACGACGCTAGCTACTGGTTAAGTAACATAATCGTCCAAATGCGCAGGACGCCGTCGCGCCCGCTGCGAACGCCTTACATGAACAGGCGCCACTTCGGCCTCCTGAACAGGGGATTCCACGATGTCCTGCTGCTGTGCCACCTCGACACTGTCACCTGCTCTGTGAGGTGACGCTGGCCTAGCGGCTGGATCATGAGAAACATTGTCTGCTTCTGTAGCATCCTGATATGCTGCCTGCGGCATCAGGTCAGTGGAATGATCCCGGTCAGATACAACCCAGTCATCTGTGACTGTGCACTGGTTGTCGGCCATTGATCCCAGATCATGGCCCCGTCGACGCTTTCTGATGTCTCGCACATGCCGTGGCATGCCGTTTACACACACCGTATGCCGTGACACGACACTCGTGACTTCACCGAGTGCCCACTGTTTAGTGCACGAGGGCGGGTTAGGCTTGACCCACACTTCATCTCCAATAAAAAAACTGCATTCAGTGTCTTCATCAGACTTCTGTATGCTGACATCAAAAGGTACTCGCCAGCGGTACCTGAAGAGCACACGGGAAGGAACAGAGCCGGCTTCCGTCTCCTTTCGAGGCGTTACGTTATACCAAAAAGTAGCCTCCTCGGGTGAAATCTTACCCCGCTCCGCAATCCTCTTGATTGTCCTGTGGTTTCTTTCCACGATTCCATTGCCACTCGGGGCGTACGCGGCTCGGAATCGCAGGGAAATACCCCACTCGTCAGCGAACTGTTCTACAGCCGCTGACCGGAACGCAGTCGAGTTGTCCACCAACAACTCATCCCACGGCCCGCGCTCAATTACTACATTTCGCAATTGAGCAACAATCTGCGTTGCCGACTCATTCGGCAACCGTTTCCAGATAGCAAAACGCGACGGACCACAGTCCACCATAGAGAGAAACACCTGGTGTCCATAGTGGGTTATGTCAGCTGCAACCCGACACCAATTGTTCTCTACAGCTAGGTTTCCACGAGGCACCATGCTCTCGCTTCGCATAGCCGGGTCGATGCACTGACAAGCCTCACAGCTCATCAGCTCCCGACGCACTTGCTCGCGAGACAGGTCGCCACGAATCTGTCGGGCAAGATACAGGGTCCTATCAACACCCAAGTGATGCGGCAGGTGTGCAGCCCAAACTGCATCCTTGGGGTCTTGCCCAGTGAGTATAACAGCAGCTACCTCTGCCGATGAATCGCTCGGTTCACGATGTTCTAGCCAGCGCTTCGGTACCCTGGTCATGCGATCAGCTTTATTTTCTACCGTAGGTACAAATCGTACCGACACATTCAGGCCGTACTCGGCGATTGTCTCACGAACCACCACCAATCGACGTTTAACCAACATCTCAGCGGCACCTTTAGTGCGCACCCGGCTGCGCTTGTCAATAGCATTTGCTATCCAATTGACAACAGTCATTGAATCAACAGCTAAGGTGAAGACCTTAAATCCCCACACGATAGCCAAATTGATCCCTCTAGCCACAGCTTCTAGCTCAGCAACATTGATATGCATGCAATCAGACTCCTTTCGGAGCCATGACGCATCCTCCACAATGTTGCCATCGACCTCCAGGGCCACACCCATGGCAAGAGAACTAGCATCTGTCCACACTGTGACAGAACCACCGGGGTTGACCATCCAGGAGCCCTTGACAGGGTCCTCCCGTCTAGCCCGGGCTAGCAGTTCTACTGCTAGGGTGCGAACATCAGGCTCAACCTGCTCGTCCCAAGGACCACTGCACCCCAGGCGCTTCAAAAAACTACAGTGGGGACGTAGCCACCCAGCAACCGGGTAATGTCCCACCAGTCGGCCACACAAGGAAAACAGCTCCCTTTTGGTTAATTTGCCCGGGTCAAGACTCACCTCGGTGAGAGCTGTTCCTCTCGCCATCTCCAGACATCCACTAGAACCCCGTCGCAGCGCGACTCCCAACAGACGGCCTCCATCAAGGCTCTCTGGCTCCTTTGTCACAAGGCCATACATCTTCAGGTGCGATCGCACCTTTTCAACACTGACCACAGATTCCTGAACCACTATATCATCAATATAGTGATCAGTTCCACGCCGAACAGATTCCTCCAACGAGAGAACCTTACTAAGGATCGATGTCATGATCCTCGGTGCACAGGACAGGCCAAAACCTAGCCTGGTCAGGGCATAATTCACACCCTTATACCTAACTACCTGATACTTCCAGAGATCCTCAGCGACATGTATCTGCAGGTATGCTGACTTTAGATCAACGACTTTGAGCTCCCCTTGCAGCTGTCGCCATTTCCTCAGTTTGTCCCCACAAACAGCAACCATGTCATCGCCCGTATGACACTCAACATAGTTATTCAGTTCACGGTAATCCATGACTGGGCGAACCTTGTCCTTTGTGGGTTGAAACACCGCCAGTAATGGAATAATACCTGTGACTGGCCCATCCCACCGTTTCAACCAACCCTTCGAGATCCAGCTCTCGAGTTCAGCACAATAACGCTCACGCAAATGTGGCGCCTGAGCGCACTTGTACTCAGAGACACGTGACTGAAGCTTCTTGGGAGATTCTCCAGACCACCGCCAGCTGACCGTCCATTGACCATTTGCAAATGTGGCATAGAAGTCGGGGTCCTCCACCCTCAGAGACTTATTAGTGTCGCCACAACGACTGCCGGCTGCTCCACAAGCCAATGACGTATGGTCACTCCGCTGATCAGGAATCCTGCAGCAAGTACCCGAGGGAGACTTTCCCCAGCGAACCGAGTACTTCGAGTCAGAGCCTCTCTGCACAGTGACTCCTCCCATGTGATCAATCACATCTCCGCCGAGTAAGCAATCAACTCCCAGATTGCCCAACTCATTCATCACTGGCGCAGAGACATCAAAACAGTGCCCGTGCAATCCAATGATAACCCGACAACAACCCCTCACGTTAGAGGCCTTGCCATCAGCCGTTAACAAAGGCCGACTCTGCCTTAGGGCCTTTCCCACCACCACCCGCGGACTGACCAGAGTCCGCTCGCTTCCAGTGTCAACCAGACACGAGAAACAACGACCGTTCAGAACGGCCTGAATGACTGGCATTCGACTATTAGTTGTAGCCTTACCAGTGGCCCCCGACAGCGCCAGGCTATCTCGCGGTACGCATGCACCGCTCAGCACTTCACTCGTTGTTGAGGAGCGAGGTGCTCGGCGATTAACGCCTAGTTGCTGGTGTCCATGGCGGAGGATGCGGCGCCCCGAGTTGCACCCTCCCCGTGAAAACCCGACTGGCTATCCTCCAGCCCTGCAGCCGCTGCAGGCGGCTTCGGTGCAGGACACTCCTGCACCCAGTGATCGGTGCTGCCACACCGAAAACACCCTGCCCTCTTGCCAGAAGAGCGCTTCGAAGGCTGCTTACCGGAGAAGGCCCGCCTACTCACGGTACACTCCTTTACCCGGTGTGGACCTCCACAGCGGAAGCAACTAGCAGTGCTCCCCGTCTGCTTACCCGAAGCAGTTGCAGCGGCAGTGACAGACGGCTGTGCTGATCCAGCACGCCCTCCCACTGCCCTCCTCGATGCGAGCTTCCCTCGCACCCGGGACAACAGCGCCCCAAAGTCGACGGTGTACGCACCTTCGTGCGTCACCGCCCACTCATAGACGGAGGCTGGGAGCCCCTCTATGAACTTAATCCGAAAACTAAGGTCTGTAGAGGACAGCCCCAGTCTACCAGCGTACCTCTCCAGCCTGTCGAGGTACACGTCAACCGACTCTCCCTCCTGGAGTTCGAGGTTGACAAACTGACGCCAAGCCTCCTGCCGAGGCATGGCGTACTCCGCTGTTAACACAGCCTTCACGACGTCCCAATTAGACGCCTCGTGTACCATCATCCGTCCGTACACTCGAGCAGCATTGCCCCCCAGCATGTATGCTAGCAGGTCGGTTGGAGACACTCTCTCCAACCCACAGTACCTCTCGTACTCACGCAGCCACGCTGCCACGTCTACTGACCCATCGCCAGTAAACTGAGACACTTGTCTCCTGATTCGGTCCAAAATCGGACCACGTGCCTGATTAAGCACACTGGCAAGCGTGCCAGCATCCACCAACAGAGTGGTGGGTTCCCTCTCTGGCTGGCTTGACGACTCACCAGAAGCCTCATCTTTTAAGCCAGGCTTACTCATTATTAACAACGAAAACAAAACAAAATGCAATAACGTAATTAAATAAGTGGAGAAAAACAATTAATTAAATAAGAAAAAGAGCCGAAATAGCTTGTTGGCTTACTGAACAGCACAGTTACAGTAAGGAAAAGAGATAATGATAAATACGCAGTACCAAACTGCTTCACGATGGCTTTCCGACCTCCCCTTAGCCACCACCTACGCCACCTACGCGTTGGCTACCAGAGCGCAACACGGTTGGATAATAATAATTGAATAATGTGAGCACAAACACAGCGAGACTTCCACTCCGCACAAATACGTTTGTGCAACTGACCGCAGTCCACTCGCTGCTCTCCCAATCAACGCGCATGCGTCTCGATCACCACGTGACCATTCGAAGACCTCACATATAAGCCAGAGTTGAATGAGCACTATTGTCAAATCTTAGTCACAAGAAACTTTTTACCTATTCTGTTTATTTCTAGGCCGGTTCATAGAATAGATAAAAAGATAAATATTTTTATTTCCTTTGCATATATAATTATATTGCATGGCCGTAACTATCTAGGCGGCTCAGGCGGCCCTAGCCGCCTGAACTTTTTGTTAAAAGAAGAAAAAATCAAGCTATTATCGGAAGGCATAGTTACCGTGCCTCACATGCTATAAACATACTCTGATGAAAATGTTGCTATTATGTGTATCATTATATTTATGGCTAATTTTCGCGTGAAGCCACTGCTGATTTGATAGCGTAGTTGGTAGAGTGCTTGGTCTTCGTACACAGGGACACGAGTTCGAATCCCACTGAGGGACTAATTTTTTCATTTTAGTAATTCACTCAATTTGTTAGCTATACAATGACAATACAAATCTCAGCTGTAAGATAGGATCACTGCATCGGTAATTCTGTATTCAACAATAGAAAATGCCCTAAGATTGCATGCACAGTGTGCCCACCCACCTCATTTGTTCCACTTCGAACACTGTTCTTCAGGGTTTCCAACCCTAGAATACCACTCTCCATCTCTATCCATCAACTAAATTTGCACTATTTCCCCTCTTATTGATGTGTGCACATTTTTGGGCCTAAGTCATGTAATGATATAAAGGACTACAATGGTACATCATGGCCAAGCCAAACAGAGAAGCACTATTTTGCAGTATACTAATTTGAAGTTTACTATTTGCAGATTACTATGCAACATTTTGTACTTTTGTACCATCACTTATAGCTCAAATATGCATTAAATATGCATAAAAATGGCTGTTTTTGTGTGAATTTTCAAAAACTTTCTTGTGGGAGGTGCCCCACCCTCCTTCTGCCCCCATCCCGCACACACCCCCCCCCCACACCGCTACTGTTAGCCAGTCCAATTTTGGCCGCCTCAACTTTTTCAGGAAAGTTACCCCCCTGTATTGTTCATTGAATAAATACATGTATATCATTTATTATCATTTATGTTTTGCTTTAAAACAAAACAATTATAGGTTAGTTACTACTATTCAACCTAACTCAACTTGCCACCAACTCATTTAACTGAATGAACTGAACTGGCTCTTAGGTCCTCCTGGAACCACAGATGCCAGGATTTTGCTTGGCGGCCGGGGCGCTGCCCCGGACCCCGTTGGGGGCTTACAGTGCCCCCCAAACCCCCAGCTGGAAGGGACGCTGCAATACAGTGTTATAGGGCACGAAGCGCGCCGCGCATGAAAACTGAAGTGTTACCTTAAGAAATGGCCCAACTATCAATTTTGCACCACCCTTACTCCATTCCTGGATCCGCCACTGTAATGTGTGTGTACTCATCGTTTTACATGCTATCATATATTTATTTGCGCTAGATTGTAGAGTGACAACCTACAGACCATCTGCAAGCAGTAAGTCATTTATCAGTTCAGTCTTCATGATGTTTGATAAAAACATGATCTGTACTCCACAGGTGATTAGAGCTAGAGTAGATAACAACCACTACAGGTTATATAAGCTAATCTGTTTGGTTGGCTAAACATAGTAGAATAGGGTGTTGTTTAAAAACAACCAAATATCTAGTAGTCAACCTAACACAATGCTGCTGTTAGCTCTATGTGCTGTACTGGCATGTTTTTTCTCCAACTCTTTTGCTAGAGAGGTAGGAAAACAACCAAACATTGTGTTCATATTAGCAGATGATCTTGGACACGCTGATATAGGCTACCATGGAGGTGCAGGACAAATAAAAACACCCGTACTGGACCAGCTGGCATATGATGGAGTCAGACTTGAGAATTACTATGTACAGCCGCTATGCACACCAACTAGAGGGGCTCTGTTAGCAGGTGAGTGGCTATCTACATCTATGAGATTATAGATATATGCTATCTATACCATTTGCAAGTAGACATACGTACACCTATACTGGTCTCTGGCTTGTAGGTAGACTACCTATATACACTGGGCTACAGCATCTAGTGCTAGCTCCAACTTCGCCGTATGGACTTCCTCTCAAACTCCCAACTCTCCCTGAGAAACTGAAGGAGGTTGGATACTCCACTCATATGATAGGTACAGTTTGGTTTCTCATTTAACTTCTGAGGTCAACTCAAAGATGTCGTATGCGCAGGTTTTATCCCATCCTTGCAAAATCTGACATTATATATGTATAATTCTACTGATTTGCAGGTAAATGGCACCTGGGTATGTATAAGAAAGAATATTTACCTGTAAACAGAGGGTTCGACACGTTCTATGGCTATTATCAGGGCATGGAGGACTATTTCACCCACATAAGTAAGTCCTTCACGTAGTTAGTACTCCAAGTACACTGGAAGTGTACACAAGCCTTATGCATGTATTTGCGATATACATGTACATGTTGTACAGATTGTACACAAAAGGAAATGTAATTGTATTTAAATGTACAAATAGGTGAACATATGTGCTGTAAGATGTTCCCAACATCATATACATGTACTGTACATACACTGTATACATACAGTGGGCTATATGAGGGTAGTAACAGATGGAGCATAGAATAAGCACTTGACTAAACTAAGTTCTCTACTTAACAGTTTCATGTCTATGAGACCATCTTCAGACACAAAATAATGATTGCTATGTATTCATTCATATTCAATGAGAATAATACATGTATATACATGTATATATGTATTACTGATTGTGATATACATGTAATAGTTCAGACTATCCATACAGTCATATCATTAAACAAACTTTTAGTATGCGGAAATAGGACCAACAAGACCCACTGCGGACTCGACCTGCATAATAACACAACTCCTGATTTTAACAAAACAGGAAACTATTCAGCTCACATCTTTGTGGACGAAGCTAACCAAATAATTAAACAGCAGGTGAGACCCCATTAAAATATCCAATCAAACCATAGCAATACCTCATGCCTCAAGCTGATTGAATGATCAGAAGGCGTGCAGTAGAAAGAACATAATTATTTCTTGGGTTATATTCCTGGATACAGAGATTACAACCAGCTGTTGAGGTCTCGGCAGAAATACATGTACATGTAGATGTAGATGTACATGTAGATGTACCTGTACATGTACATGTAGATGTACATGTACATGTAGATGTACATGGAGATGTACATTGTAGATGTATATTCTAGATGCGATAACATGAAGTGTAACTTAAATCTCTAAAAGTGAACAAATACTGTCATAGTGATGCATGAAACTGTTTTTGTGACTGTTACATTAATCTCCTTAACAAGCTTCTGAAAATTCCTTCAAGGGGACACAACCTACGTGTATGAAGCTAACGTAGTACATTGCGCTCACCTCCATTATTCTTGTTATTATACCTAGATGTACATGACCGTACTAGCTGAATATACCATCTCTCTTCCGCCAACTGTTAGCAAAGGTGTACACATACAATCATGTTGGAGCAAATCCCGTATTGTTATGTCAGTTTAGACGGTAGTGCAAAGAGCTACCTGTATAACTATAAGACTATCATTACCTACACAAGTGAATAATAGCCTAATTCTAACGCTAACTGGAGCATGATACATACTGCGCTGTTGTAACCCATTGTATCACCATTTATTTTTAGGCTAAGAAGTTGTCTCCCATGTTTATGTATCTACCTTTCCAAAATGTCCATCAGCCACAGCAGGCACCAGCTGAATATGAGACTCAGTATGAGTTTATAGAGAACAAGCAGAGGAGAACACTAGCAGGTGAGAGAGGGCAACTCCTACCAATCATAACACAACATAGTAAACATGCTGCCAATTGAAAACTGGAACGCAGGCACCTTCTGCTTCGGTTTTACTAAAGTGCTTGCCTTGCTAGTGTGTACATGCATGTGCACCATTGGATAGTGTGCTGCCGTTAGGAAAACCTAACACAAGAGCGTATGCATGTAGATATTTGGTCATGGAGGTATACAGTCTAATTGTTCTAATATACATGTAAAATGTTACAGCTCAAATTTCCATCTTGGATGAGGCAATAGGGAACATTACTAACACATTGAAGTCTGAAGGCATGTGGAACAATACTATACTAGTATTCTCTAGTGACAATGGAGGTATGGTGCAGGCAGGTGGTGGGGCTGGATGTAACTACCCTCTCAGAGGAAGTAAAGCAACTGTATTTGAAGGAGGTAAATTTAACCACAGTTGCAACTGATTGCCCTTTCAAAAAGTTTTTAAACAAAATTTATTTAGGAATGAATAATCAACCACTTTCAACTACACTAGTTGATTTGGTTTTAGAGCAAGTCTATAACGTGTCTATGCACTAGCCTGATTCATTGTTTACAGGAATGAAAGTTGCTGGGTTCGTCTCTGGACCCCTCGTACCAAAGCCAAAGACAGTAAATAAGGAGTGGATGCATATCTCAGATTGGTACCCTACTTTACTTAACTTAGCTGGTGGTTCCACAAAAGGATTGACTTTAGATGGGTTCGATCAGTGGCCAGCCATCTCTGGTATAACTCCCAGTCCAAGAAAGGTTATTTAGTTACAATAGCACTTATAAAGTGAAGTTGGGTTCATCGCTGAAAATGTACACGTTATGACAAAGTAGTAAACGTGCACAGCAGGCAGTAGCAGTTATTTTCAATGGGACTTGATAGTTATAAGAATAATAAAATTATCTCCAAAAAAATGTCATGCTTACTTCAATGTTCCCCAAATAAAGTTAGGAACTAGAATGTCTTCCCACCACACACTTGTTGTCCATACCGTTAATCTGTATTCTCCAGGAACTGCTACACAATATAGACCCTTTGATGCCAAAGTTTGGGTTTAAGAAACCGGGCTCTCCATTTGACAATAGACAGCAAGCAGCTCTGAGGGTTGGAGATTATAAAATTGTCACAGGGATACCATTAATGTCAGGATGGTACAAGCCGGACTCTCTAACAGGTCTGTTATTGCCTAGTTCCACTCTAAAAGTTTACAAGTATATTTACACTAGTTCTGTATACTGCACCTGTTTAGCAAACACTAGATTCTGTTGCTCATTGTATTTAATGCAACGGTTTCCCATTTTGTGGTAAAATATAGTATATATACTTGTGCAGGTACATGGATATACCCCAATAAGTAATTATAGCAATATTCTCCTGTACGGCTGGAAATAATCAACCTTGACCTGATCAAATTACTGGTCAGCTGAATCAACTCTCCTGAGTCCCAGTTGAACAGTTGAATAGCCAACCTCACTCCACTGCATTCTGGTGTTTGCCACTTAGAGAAGTCATAACCTAAACATAGTACTAAGTGACTGTATAACAACCAGGCACTTGTTAATTCAGTGACCAAAGAAACGCTGTCTATGGAGGAGATAATTGAACAGGAAATGGACTCACTAAAAGACTCGTCGTTCCTGCAGAATATTTATTTATTCAACATTACTGCAGACCCAAATGAGAGGCATGACCTTTCTAAGGTAATATATTATTATACATAAGCAGATTATTGTCATAGAAATTTAGATTTTATGAATACACCAACAATTCAGTCTATCGTCTCCATATCAAACCAAACTAACATATTGTTATAACCAATTAAAGGAGAAATCAGATGTAGTAGATGAACTTCTACATAAACTAGCGGAGTATGAGGAGAGTGCAGTACCACCCCTAAACCCAAAGAGAGAACCAGACGCATCTGACCCTAGCCGTCATGGAGGGTCATGGGAACCTTGGCAATAAAGACATCAATTACTCTCAACCATACAATGATTTGCTTACTATTTCTATTTAATTTCTAGTCAATGATTTGCATCTAATTGAATGTTATATACGTTTATGATAATCAATATAATATAATCATTTTCCATCAAAAAGTAATATAAAAATATATAATATAATATGCTAAATAGAGACGTGCTATGTACAGTAACCATTGAAGGAGTGAGGAGTAGATAGTTACACATGAATGTTATACAATGCATGTACAATGTACATGTACATGTACATTGCTCAAGTCGTTAAGCTGAGACACGTGAACTTAACAAAGCTAGACAAGAAGTTTCTCCCAAAGAGAACACTAATACACATGACAACTATTACATGTATTATACAAGATGTTAGAGATGAGCCACAACCTTCTTCAACTCAAAAGTTTGATGGAAACTGATTTGCTACTATTTCATGGTAAAACTGTATCAAATAATATTGCTGTTGAATTTAATATTCCCCCCCCCCCCCCCTTCAGGAATGATTATGTCATCACTAGCAGGGTGACTGGGCGGTGCTTGTTTAGCTTTTTGTTGGAGTTGTTGTTTTGCGTTCCGTTGACGTGTGATCAGCTGTGTTTTATGGGGAAGGCCTTGTGTTGTATCTCTGGCTAGAACTCTGTTCCTCACTTAAAATGTGTAGTAGGATAAACCCATACAATTGCAACTCAAGAGATTTATTTCATACAACATACACACAATACATACATGTACACACAATACATACATGTACACACAATACATACATGTACACACAATACATACATGTACACACAATACGTACATGTACACACAATACGTACATGTACACACAATACATACATGTACACACAATACATACATGTACACACAATACGTACATGTACACACAATACGTACATGTACACACAATACGTACATGTACACACAATACATACATGTACACACAATACGTACATGTACACACAATACGTACATGTACACACAATACGTACATGTACACACAACACATACATGTACACACAATACATACATGTACACACAATACATACACACAATCATCTGTACTATTCTGCATCGAACATTTGGCATCTCTTTACGGCTTTACACAGTCTATATTATTTCCGAGCCTTCTCCTTTCCACAAAGCTCTACGTTTCCATTGTAAAACCTGGGTTCTATATACATGTAACACTATGTTATATATATGTATATGCATTGTATAACTCTGTGTTATGTACACTGTATAGCTGTGTTCTGCGCACTGTACCGTATAACTGTGTTGTGTATACTGTATAGCAGTGTTGTGCACACTGTATAGCAGTGTTGTGTACACTGTGTAACCGTGTTGTGTACACCGTAGAGCTGTGTTGTGTAGATGTTATCACATGATCCCCTGATGGCATCATGTGCTGCTTATTCAACTCTTGCTCTTTTCTAATCTACGCCAAAGTAAACACCACACCAAATTATCTCCAGTAATAGAATGGAGCGACAAGACTAGAGCTAGACATGCCGATTTATGGGAGGTTATAACACTATGTTATATACATGTATTATGCATTGTATAACTCTATGTTATGTACACTGTAAAGCTGTGTTCTGCGCACTGCACTGTATAACTGTGTTGTGTATACTGTACACTGTGTAACCGTGTTGTGTACACCGTAGAGCTGTGTTGTGTAGATGTTATCACATGAGCCCCTGATGGCATCATGTACTGATTATTCAACTCTTGCTCTTTTCTAATCTACCCTAAAGTAAACACCACACCAAATTATCTCCAGTCATAGAATGGAGCGATGAGACTTGAGCTAGACATGCCGATTTATGGGAGGTTCTGAGTAGATATTATCATGAACTATCACCTAGCAGTAATACCATTCTTTGCTAAACATTTAGCAGTAATACCATATTTTGCCAAAAATAAACCAAAACTCAAAATGAGTAACTGGCGACCTGCCCTTTCGTACTCTTCAAAAGAGTTTCAATTGATCTTTTTGAAATAAACACAAAGGAACTAAAAAAGTAAATTGTTTTCAGTCAATATGCAAAATTTTAAGTTCAATGCAATCATCATATTTTTATGACTTTTACATAAACATTCCAGTTAACTAGTTAAGCATCATTGAATATTGATTGCTAAGTCATGGTATAGGCAGTAGTATTTTCTGTTGAATTTTTACCTATTCTCGACCACTAACCATGGACTTCGACGGCGCCTTCGGACTCACACTAACTTGCTGCGTGTCTACAGCATGTAAGTTGGGCCTGCTCCTCCAGCCCTAGCCCCCCTCTTGTATGTTGCACGGCTGTACCTCAGCTACCCAGCCAGACACAAAGATATTATACTATATTGCATGTGTTGGACTACAATTTCTATAACAAATCAATATTTACTTGTACTACACACAGCATCTTCACTTATTGCTTTATATTCTATATTTTTATACCATGAATATTGAATTAACATGTTATGGATTATACTAAATTATGTAGCAGATTATTTATATTTTTATATTATATATTTCATGTACATGTTATTGCTGCCATCTGCTACTTGAGATGATTTGCAGTAAATAACCAAATTTCACACATGTATCTTTTAGTAGCCTTAGATCCCAGACTCGGTAGACCATAAACATGCACAGGTAGGCGTGGTTTTTCGACCAATCTGATTGGTTGGCTAAAACTATAAAGAGAAGTGAAACTTGAGAATCTAGCATTTACAATCTACATGTACCACAATGTTGCTGCTAGCTCTGTATGCTGTACTGGCATGCTTCTTTTCCAGCTCTTATACTAAAGAGGTAGGAAAGCAACCAAACATTGTGTTCGTGCTAACCGATGATCTTGGACACGCTGATATAGGCTACCATGGAGGTGCAGGACAAATAAAAACACCCGTACTGGACCAGCTGGCATATGATGGAGTCAGACTTGAGAATTACTATGTACAGCCGCTATGCACACCAACTAGAGGGGCTCTGTTAGCAGGTGGGTGGCTAACAACATCTATGAGATTATAGATATATGCTATCTACACCATTTGCAAGTAGACATACATACAAACATACTGGTCTCTGGCTTGTAGGTAGACTACCAGAGGGGCTCTGTTAGCAGGTGGGCGAGCAATTACTATCATTTAGTTCATTACTGTATGTGGAGACATCATACAATGATATCTAAGCATAAACAACATACATGCATGATTTAAAGTTTGAGATCAAGTTGCACATTCTGGCATTACCATGTTTTAACATAGCTTAAGACCCAAACCATTTATTCTTCATATAAGGTGATGGATTCGGTCTTCAGGCTAAGCGGTCACCCTCGTACCTTATTTATATAAGCAGGTTGAGGCAATGCTTGACATTGCCACAGTTTATAGCAGAATTCCAAATGCGTCCACCATGATTGTTCTATACATGTCGTATATTCTATATTATATGGGTTATCAGTGTGTATATTATTCTACAACAGGTCGACTTCCAATCTACACTGGTCTGCAGCATTTAGCCTTGTTTCCATCTGTGCCATACGGGCTTCCTCTCAAGTTTCCTACTCTTGCAGACAAACTCAGAGAAGTTGGCTATTCTACCCATATCATAGGTATTAAAAGAAATTCCTTATATGCAAAATAACAGTAATACATGTACACAATACACAATATCAAAGTGCTACAATGTACACAATATACACGTACAATATTAAGACACAGTTTCTGTATTTCATGTGATGTCATATTTGATTGTCTCTTCGGGTTGGCAGGTAAATGGCACTTGGGACTGTATAAGAAAGAATATTTACCTGTAAACAGAGGGTTCGACACGTTCTATGGCTATTATCAGGGCCAGGAAGATTACTTCACCCACATAAGTAAGTCTTCCATATTTATATTTAGGAAATTCACTGCGAACTGCAAATTGCGAACGATTCTGTTTCTACCGCTGCAAAAGCCCATGCTAATCAGAACTTTGAATCCGAGGCTCTATGGAACCCACAATAATAACTACACCACTCCATCTTTCATGCTACATGTATAGCCTATGTGAGATATTGCAGGTTGTATGTTGGTGCAGTTAGAGATTTGTGCAAGATTTGCACAACTTATCGAAAAAATTATAAGTGATGAAATTGCTACCAACTGGCCAATGGATGACTACAGTTCGATGATCTTACTTTGCCTTGCCGCTATTGCACTATATTGTTATTTTAGTTTGTGCATCTGCTAATCAGAAATCACACTGCGGAGTAGACCTGCATAACAACACAACTCCTGACTTTAACAAAACAGGAAACTATTCAGCTCACATCTTTGTTAATGAAGCTAACCGAATAATTAAACAGCAGGTGAGAATCTGACATACAGTCAGTTCAATGTGCAACCCATTCTTCCTGTTACATACAAGTAGCCTACTTTAATACTTCAGTACTACATGTGACTACTGTTGCTACGTAATATTGCATACAAAGCAAGTTCATGTCTCTGATTATTTGAATAGTAATTCATGACTACATTATTCCAGTGTCCCATTTTCTCAACCATTCTCATTGTTAATCTCTTCTCAGGTCTCTATTATAAACAAATATGGTGCCTGATTTATTGATCAGGTGTACACGTAATGGGGGCAGAGAATAGGACATTAACTCGATGAGTAATGAACTTATATATGATTAGATACATTATAGTGCACTACTGTAGCAATAGGATGATTGATGTACATGTACAAAGTAGATAATATGCACTGCATATGCATATGCATACACTGTAATGTTATATGAACTTATATAATTAATTTGATGCTATGGTGAAAGCGTGACTTACCCATTATTATGCTTGAGTGACTTTGAGTGACACTTGGACATGTGTACAGATTGACATATTATACTGTATTAATCATCGCACAATGTAAACTCATACCTACTAGTTATAGTAAGTGGTATACGATGCATACTGCGTTATTGTAACCTATTGTATCACCATTTATTTTTAGGCTAAGAAGTCGTCTCCCATGTTTCTGTATCTACCTTTCCAAAATGTCCATCAGCCACAGCAGGCACCAGCTGAGTATGAGACTCAGTATGAGTTTATAGAGAACAAGCAGAGGAGAACACTAGCGGGTGAGAGAGGGCAACTCCTATCAATTATTATACTGTGCATGTTGAACTTCTAATTATCATAATTTCAAGTATTAAACAAAATTTTCACTCTAAATTCTGTTCAAATTCTTGAAGATCCACGTGTGGAGAGAGTAATAATTTCTTGTTTAATTTTTCTATTTTGTTGTTATTTGTATGGATTCTACATTACTAGAAGTACTAAACACATTACCCTGAAGTATACATGTAGCCCCATGGTATTCATTGCACATAGCACAAGGTCATTGTACAAAATATTAAAGCTTTAAATTATACTCTTACATAAGAAATTTTTTGCAAGGAAATTTATGTATAATCAGCTAGTAACATGATTCTACACCTGTGAGGATAACCCATCCCTGAATATCGGTTGCATGCATGGTGTGGTCTTACAGCTCAAATTTCCATCTTGGATGAGGCAATAGGAAACATTACCAACACCTTAAAGTCTGAAGGGTTGTGGAACAATACCATACTGGTATTCTCTAGTGACAATGGAGGTATGGTGCAGGCAGGAGGTGGGGCTGGATGTAATTACCCTCTCAGAGGAAGTAAAGGAACGGTATTTGAAGGAGGTAAATTATGCATCTTACTGCTAAATAGAGCTGAAATGGTTGCCAACGATTAGCATGAAAACTCTTGTTTAGAGCAAGTCTATAGCATGTCTGTACACTAGCCCAATTCTTTGTTTACAGGAATGAAAGTTGCTGGGTTTGTCTCTGGACCCCTCGTACCAAAGCCAAAGACAGTAAATAAGGAGTGGATGCATATCTCAGATTGGTACCCTACTTTACTTAACTTAGCTGGTGGTTCTACAAAAGGATTGACTTTAGATGGGTTCGATCAGTGGCCAGCCATCTCTGGATTAGCTCCTAGTCCACGAAAGGTAAAATATTGTTCGTATTATATTTTTAGAAGTGGTTTAATCATCTAATCTTATAAGTTTACATGTAGAATGTTGTGTCACATGATCATCAAACTATTATTTTCTAAGCTTTATTAACATGGACACAGTTACACACATGCACTACAGAATTGAGGCTCTCACCCATAAGAACACAATGCTATGTGTAGGCCTATACTTATACTTAACACAAGCCATTCGAGACTGACCTAGTTGTCTAGAGACTTACATGTAAATCGACCTCCCTATCTCTTGAGTACTGATATGAATTATATTGTCCGCCTTTGTTCCTTAATTTATTCTATCACTCCATAGGAACTGCTCCACAATATAGACCCTTTGATGCCAAAGTTTGGGTTTAAGAAACCGGGCTCTCCATTTGACAATAGACAGCAAGCAGCTCTGAGGGTTGGAGATTATAAAATTGTCACAGGGATACCATTAATGTCAGGATGGTACAAGCCGGACTCTCTAACAGGTCTGTTATTTCTACTCAAAAATTGTATATTTACACTAGATCCCTATATACATGTAGATTTATTTAACAGACACAACACCTTGCTGTTGTTGTAAGCAAGTATATCCTTAAGGCTCCACCACATCTTGTCCTACGGTTTTATACACTGAGCAGAAGAAACAAAATATGGCCTGTTTAGGTAATTGCTTAGTTTCAAAGGTGTTCATAAGGCACAGTTGAAAAACTGTTGAGTTACTTCACATTGGCTGATATTCTCTATTAATAATTTAGTGACCAAAGAGACACTCTCTATGGAGGAGATAATTGAGCAGGAAATGGACTCGCTAAAAGATTCGTCGTTCCTGCAGAATATCTATTTATTCAACATTACTGCAGATCCAAATGAGAAGCATGACCTTTCTAAGGTAATATTATTATACATAAGCAGATTATTGCCATAGAATGTAGATTTTACAAACACATAATATGTATGTATACCCATAGTCTATCATGTCCATATCAAACCAGACTAACATATTGTTGTAACCAATTAAAGGAGAGATCAGATGTAGTAGATGAACTGCTACATAGACTAGCTGAGTATGAGGAGAGTGCAGTACCACCCCTGAACCCAAAGAGTGAACCAGACGCAGCTGACCCTAGCCATCATGGAGGGTCATGGGAACCTTGGCATTAGAGTCCCCATAATATCCTCTCAACATTTTGTAGCTTGTATGTTAGCACAGTTATTACCCAATGCATTAGCTTGATTACTATTCTCAAATGCACATTTGAATAAAAAGCAATGTGTTATTTTTTAGCATGTAGCAGAGCATAGGCATTCGACTTAATTAACTAGAATATTAGCAGAACCGAGAGAAGACAACGTTTCATATACATTATATACTTGCAAGTATACAATGTGTAAAAAAACAAATTATTTGACAGTAACTTTTACATTCCAACGTACATCACACATGTACAGTCATGTAGTTGCGTTTTAACATCAACATAGTCAGCATTGATATAATGTAGACAGCATGCGCAACTAACTCATCTAATTCTACTATCAATAAATGATTATTTGCAGCCTATACATGCACTTATTATTGTATGATATTATTTAGGGTTCAGTACTCTATTCAATGAAGTTTGCAATCTACAGACACAATTCAATCTCGGCTTTGCTCTTTATGCATGCTGATGGCACAATTATTTTGATTCAAGAGCTGAACTTGAAAATGTACAAGTATGATTAGTCTTGAGAAAATATTACAAAGCTGCAATGGCTGTTTTAGTCTTGATTGACTGCATATCCAACTACCTGCTTCCTCATAGTTTTGAGCAATGACTTTGGAAATCAGTTATACATGTAAGTCTGTGGATTCCATTCTGTAGCAGTTTTGATAAATAAATAGCAATAACCCAGAAAAAAAATGATGACCATGGAATTTATTTGAGATTGAATTTGATAATAATATCGAGGTTGGTAAGAAATCTTTTTTATGAATCTGCTGACTAACTGCAAGACATTATTTGCATGTAGATTACACATGCGTCAAAGTTGTCTTTCCTAATTTTGTTCATAGAACTAAACAAAATCTCTGAACAAGTTCAACACTAACTTCTATCATCTACAACCAACAAATGCAGATGCATGTAGTAGGTAGTTGGTGATTAAAGTGCAGATACCAGCTTGGTAGAGATGTACAACTACAGTGTATCTTACTTTTTTCAACTTTCATTACCAGTTATACAATTGTAGATACTTTGACACTCAAAAAGGTGTTTTTGATAGCTATAAAACTTTGGTTGAAATTCTATTCATGGTTTCCTGCATTGAGCTTGAAGGGCAGTCATAATAAGCTATGTTTTCGTCTTTCCTTCAAGAGGCCGATTGTTCTTTTTTGGGCTTCAGAACCTCATTCTAGAGCAAATCAGTGTGCCTTTTGATTGGCTATGCAAAGACCAACATGTTGGTCTTTTCGGTCCACGACATCACGGAGCGCTGTGGTGATTGGTTAACGTTAGATACAATTATACAATTAGATACGATTATACAATTTATTTAAATTGAGCTTTTGCTATTGGCTGTATATTAATTAGGCCCACTTGTAGACTGGTACCGCACATTGCCTACAGAGCCATGCCAATGAACAATAAAGTTGCTCTGCCAAAGCAAACGGCCTCTCATGTACCTGAGCCTTTAGCTCATGGTGTATCTATAAAAATTTCAATGTGCTACAATTATTGAGACATGCATGTACAAGTATGTTATATAATATGCCATTATTAGGAAAACCTGTAGTATTTCATCTAATAAATAGTCACCAAAAATTACTTTAGGCACATTTCAGCCACAAAACCAACAAGTTGTAATGTTGTAGTTGTAAAGTATTTGTTTGTTCTTTTTCCCCAGATTAGTCTAATCAAACAAAGAATTCGAGTGCTTGCATGTTGCATGCACTTGGCTTACTACAAGTATTTATTTGGGTAAGCTAACTAGAAATATCGCAAGATGCAAAATATCGAAAATAACACGAAATTTGTCCAACTACATGTACATGACTTGTATGATCAGTACTTAGTTGCACATGAAGTTGTCTTCTCTCTTGAACTGCGGTGACTAGTTTGGGAGGAGTTGTCTGCTCGTTAATTCGTCGCGCAAATTTCCTTCATTTCGAAATACACTAGCAGTTCCACTAACACACTTTTATTGTATAATTTGCATAAAGTGATTGGTTGCCTGCAATTGATCATCGATTCCAAAATAAACTTCTATTGGGTAAGAAGCAGCATGGTCATTGTTGTCTATAGCAACCGGTCAATCGGACTAATAATATGGAGTGGTTAATTCTGTATGATTATTGTTATCCACCATAAATAAAGAATTGGTGAAATGAAACACAACAATAGTGTTTCGTCTCTGGCAACGAAATTAATGTATATTTTTCAGTAACATAATTGAGTTGTCACCTTGAACTAAGTTTTTCTACTTATGTTTTTAGTAAACTAATTATTGCAGTTTATTTTTACGGCATAAAATAATTATAACGATTACGATAATGATAATCATAGTTATAGTCAGGATAAATAAATTTATCGTTTAATTTTAGAACCCATTTATTGATGATGAACAGTCTAGACGTTGTAAATTCTATAGAAATTTGCTATATTCCTATTACTTTTACTGTATTCCCATGATAATTAAGTCCAAGTGAGTAGTAACAAAGCAAGCAGATTTTCTTGTAACGTTTTAATTACGCTAATACTATATTAGTATATTATAATAAAGATAACAAAATCCATGATGGATTAAATTAATTTAAGAAAATTATTTTTAAAAAATATTTTAAGTAAAATTCAATATTGGTAGCATGTTTCTAAACGAAAACTGAAAACTTTGAAACATTCAGAACTTATCACAACTGAGCTTTGAGTATAACATTTGACTATACTGCTGTGAATAATATTGATTGCCAGATATCAACAAGAGCTGCTTGCACCTGCTATATTATTTTATGAAACTCAGAATAGGCTTAGTCAGCGAAGTCATGGATTAAAAGCAGTTATTGACTCATATAAGTCCCTTATGCTCGGGTTGATGGCATCAACAAACTTCTATTAATACCTAATTTCTGCAATTTTTGTTATTATTTCTTGCCAATCTTCTGCTGTTATCACTATTTTGTAAATTTTCTAACTTTACATTAAAGTGAATCAAAAGAAAAATGGGGGAGAAAGGGGGAAAGACTGATATGGAGCGGATGGGGATATTCCAAGAGATGAAATATCACACAATTGGTGACAAGTACTCAATCCCTGGAAGTAAGTTCTTTTCTTTACAAAATCTCTTTGTGTAACATCATAAGTTTGTATCTTGCGCTTTCTTTGTACATTATAACCTATTGCTATCAGTATGATGGTAGTTGGTGTAACGAATAACACATGCATGTACATATAGAAACATTTATGGAGCAGTAACATAATAACACATAATAACACAAGTAACGTAATAATACATGTATTTTAGTGGAGTTTAACACTGCCGCTGGCAAAGGCAAACAGATGCTACCTGGTGGTCTGAAAGAAAAATGTGCCAGACAAGATGGATATTTCAATGACAAATTTGTCAGAATGTTTGAGGGAGAGGCCTACTCAGATCCTATTAAACAAAGACGTCAGCATAGGATCAAGGAGGCGCAGAAGAATTTAGGAAAACCCTTTCTACCAAGTAGTGGAGACAAGAAACCGTATGTATATGCATACGCCCACATCTCTTGTACATGTGTAATGAGTTTTTAGCCTAAATTCAGGAAATACAATGTGTAGGCAAGTTTTAGGCCATTGTTTTCTAACAAGAAGCGTAGATGGACTTGTTATATTATCCATAGTTTACATTGATGAATAGTTGTTTGGTTTATTTATATTGAACAAGAGCTTAGCCTTTTCTTCTAGTACACTGTTACACTGTTAGTATGAACTCTCAACATCATTAACTGGTGTGAAGTTTAATACATGTTATATGGGCAAGCACGCTAATGCTTGATTTATTGCCCTGACATGCGCTCGGAGCCATATGCCAGTCACCATGTCATGTATATATTATGATATATGGCTGGTTGCAAACATTTAAACTATACAGCAAACCTTTAAAATACCACAAACCAATATGGTTGTTTTTAATTAGATCTTGTTATATTTTCCAGAAGTGGATTGGGGAATCATTATGGAACTCTCGGTGGTGCAGTACCAGCTTTCAGTGCTCAAAATAAAACCCCAGGTGCATACAAAGCACCTAACAAGAACCTGTACACTAATCCTGGTAAAAGGGGAACTGGCTATGGTTACCTTAATGTGACCTTGGGGCAACATCCTAAACATATGACTGAACCATACAATCAAGTCGCTCTGCTTGATAAGGTATGTGAACTGATGTTTCTGAAGTTGTGGAACATGTTTCTAAACAGAAACAGTGTAAACCTACAACACCAACATATCCTGTGAATTTGTTATGGTAACCGGTACTTGTGACAACAATGTCATTACGGGGAGCTGCAGTTATATATTGGAGTTGCCTTTCCCAACCGTATTAGAAAATGGGGAAAGACAACTCTTTGTATGTATTTTATCACACATAATTTGTTAAATACAGGTTACATTACAATTATAGCAGTCTTAAATTATTTAAGATATTGATGGGAGAAGATGGGACCGACTGCAGTGCATAATATGACTAAAGGTTGTCTGGTTTCCCCCATTTTACAGCAATTACAAGAGCAGTCGAGGAGTAAGATGAAGGGAGGTTCATTCAAGTTAAACATGCACCCGAGAGCCTACTTTGATGAGAAACCATACACAACTGACAAACCACTTCCTCCAGCAAAGAAATCTCCTCCCTCTAAACCCATCACTGTAGCTTTCAAGCCTAGCCATCCTTCCAAGAAGGTATTATACTCAGTCTATGTATAGTATTCAGTAAGGGTGAATATTGGTCGATTCATTCATGTTACGATTATGGTTAACTGACGACCCATAGCTGCAGTAACCAATTTTTAGTAACTCCATTATTATTCATCACCACATTTTGTGGACTTATAGTGCCACATTTTGTTACACGTAGAGTGTACTTGTATAGGAATTTGATGTGAGAAAAATCACCGAAATAAATATCCAAATTTGATTCTTAACTATTACGCAGAAGGTGTTAGATTTCTGACCATTAACGTGACCGGCCTAGCTGCAATGGACAAACTCTTAGCTCTGAGCCTAATGCCTAACTAGGTACCACTCTGCGTCGTAATGACAGAATAGTTTTGGATGCTTACACAGTATTTATAGCAATATTATGGCTTGCACGATACACCGCTGTCAGGGGAGTTCATGCGTAATGCATTGTGTCATGTCCGTTAACAGCCCGCAGGATGTAAGGCTGGAACATTCGAAAATTATCCAACTCACTCGGTAGACCCTTATGGCAAGCATTACAAGAGACCAGTGCATGTTGTCAACAAAACTGGAAAGACGTACGTTCCCAACTCTGGCCCCAAGACAGCTCCTATCTCTTCGATCATCAACCAGAATGTTATCAAGTAAGTACTGTTTCTCTCCAACGCATACTCGTACAAATATAATGTGTATGCGCCGTGTAGCTAAAGCTTATCTGAAGGAATCAACTGCACTGTCCTATACTCTGAGGTACAACAGCTAACCTCAAACCATTGGTAACCAATCAGAGCACTGTAAGAGTTTCTTAGGTTCCAACAAACCCTCCAAGTAACCAGTAACAAGTAACCAGTAACCAGTAACAAGTAACAAGTAACCAGTAACCAGTAACAAGTAACCAGTAACCAGTAACAAGTAACCAAGTCTTTCTGACTTCACACATTATTATTTTGACAATGGCCAGCCACCCGTTTACTTCTTATACAATATGAGACAGATGCAATAGAAAGTTAAGATAAGGTACATGCACTTACATAGACTGTTTACTTTACTGCTGATAAGTAATGAACATTATATTCTACATTATACAAACATTCTCCACGTACAACTATAGCTGGCTTTGTAGTCATGTTATTTGAATTTGGACAAGGTGAGCTATTCATTGCAATGAATGGAATACAGCACGTAATATATGTGTAGGTGAAACACACCCAGACCATATCATGTTCCTAAATAGCAAACAAACCATCTCTTTTCAATCATTTTCTAAACTTTCACTGGATAACTAACAATGCAACATTGCAACATTTTATTTACTCCTTAGCCAGAACTCCTGCAAGTCTGTGTGCAATAATACGTCTGGGCTAAATATTTAAAAATGGGGTTACATTAGAATAGTATAATAATATAGTAAATAATACAAATTGCAAGTGTATTGATGGGCTAGATGCTACTAAAGGTATCAGTAGTCTTGCATGACAAATAATATTATAATACATGTAATGAAGTGTGAGTATTAGGTGCTGAATGGGTATGAGTGATGTTGAATGGGGAATTTATGGGTACATGAGAGCTAGTACTACATTCCATAAGCTATATAAGTTGCTTATCAGCTGGCAGAGTTCACAGTATCACTATTATGTATGGGATTGTCTACCCCACTGATATACTGAACCCACCTAGCACAGGGTAACGTTATAGAATGTGCACTATGGACTTTGGGCCCATAAGCTGTGATAGCACCCAATCCAAAGGTGAACATACGCTCACTATCTCGGTCTGAATGTATGTTATAGATTAAACTGGAAGTTCTAATATCTTTCATATACGTCAAGGAATCTGTTTTTCTGGGTCTCTGTGCCTTGGGTACATTTGTATGACCTTTAGTAAAATGTTATTTTAAGTAACTAAAAAGACAGACTATACATAAACAGTTATGTAGCAAATGTAGATTGTAGCATTCCATGTGGTAATACCGATTTGACGAGATTTAAATGTCTGGGTTATCATATTCATTTCCATGGATACAACATACATGTACATGTATATAATTGGTCTGTAGGTGCGACTTTCTGCTTTAAATATGAATACAAAGAACAACTAATGACATACCAGCATATATCCCACCTTTGTTGGCTATGCTCTCTTCACAACATTCTTAGATAGATGAGACTCATTTGAAGAAGACACTAATATCATAATTGTGCCAAAATACAAGAATATTGGGAAATAAGCCTGTATAGCCCATAAAATAATATATGAAACGGTCATCATGTGGTGACCTAGTTATTGACCTATCAGTCAAGGCGCCGTCTCTACTCTCCAGTTAGCCAATATTTTACCCAGTCTGTACTCTGTATGAGATGCTGGCATATTGATAATCAATGCTATTCTCTCTTTATTGCAGGGCTGTGAACAGACAGAACTACAAAACTATTCGTTCAGTTACCGTTCACTGATTCACAAGTATGGAGGCCACTACCACGACATCTTCAGATAAAAAATAAACTTTTAATGCTACTCAGAATCCGGATATCATTGGACAAACCGAATAATTACATAGTTATAAAAGTGTATTAATACATGTAGGCTGCATGTTGTATATCTAGTGTTGAGTGCATTACTCTATCCATGTTTTGTTTCACCATGCGGTGGTTCTAGTTTAGTGTAGCCAGGTGCCCAGGCTAATACAAAATATAATATACAAATGTATATTTAACGGATAACTTGGCTATACTATAATAATTACTGTATATGATTCCTCTGTAGACCATAATTAGTTAATTACTATAATATTTCAAACATGGTTTTATCCCTGATAACAGTATTTAGCTCATGTACATTGTAAACAAGCAACATGGAAAAGCACTAGTCTATTATAACAGGGGGACAATTGCTTTGCTCAACAGATAATTAGCCCTATTTTTAGGCCTACTCATTGCTAACCTTGTTTGGTTAGACTAGTAGGTGACTGATTGTTCCAGTTTATAATTTGTTGTGTGGAAAACATTAATATTTTTTAAATGTTGAGAAAGTATAAAATAAAAAAAATTATATATTATTACAAAACATTTGTTTGCCATCCAATTGTCGTATTTTTCCTTGTAAGAAAGGCACTGTAAGTACAACATTGGAGAGCAACAAGTAATTATGCTACTGTAAAAGATGTGTAATTAGTAAGGCCACACTGATATCTATCTGGAGGAATGTAGGGCGGTAAGATGCAGCTACTATATCTTAAAATATTAAGGTAGGTTTGGAACATAGTTCACTTGGTAGATCAACAGCTAGTTGCCTTCCAACTCTGCAATTAGTGTTTACCCCCCCCCCTCCCCCCAAGCCATGAATAGGTTCTACGGTCTATACATCCACAGTGCACACACTTGGGGGAACTTGCTTAGGGTGAGTTTTTCTTAAAAGGGCCGATCTACAATAGACTGTGAATAGCACAGTCAACGGTTTTTTGGTCTAGTCAGGCTTACTTCTAATATGATTGTGTATATCAGTACAGAGCATATGCACGGCTTGTATATAATATGGAAAGCTTATGCTGTTTATTATTACATAACAAAATGTTGGTGGAATTCTGCCCATATTGGGGTAAGCTACAAACAAACAGTAAATCAGCAAGTTCTCGTCAGTACTAGTTTAGCTTCTACTCATTTTACACCATGATTGCATTTAGCTGTTAAGCTTGTTGACATTGCCAAATGTCAAGTACTAAAACAATTCGCTGTTAAATACACAAAAGCCTGGGTGATGGAACTTCTATGGATGGAACCTACTAGAAGTGTGAACTACATTGTAGGACAATGTGAATAAGAAGAGGTTTGAAAATCTTGATTCTTGTCAAGTCTACTTTATTCAAAACTTTAAAATTTGAAAAAATAACTAATTTATTGTAACAATAGCTATGGTGGTCATAATTGACTGCCTGTATAAACTGACCACAAAGGAGACAATGGAAAAGCTATAGAAAAGAAACATAATGAACTTGCATAGTAAGGCATTCCAAACAATACAAATGTTTATACTGTTGTTAGGAGCAGTTATAGTACAAACAATGCCTTGTGGCATAATAAAAATTTAATCTGTTAATTGCTAAAGCACCTGACCATCCAGATTGTCTCCATGAATGATGGAAGGGTAGGCAGTATGGCACAACCACTTCCTAGCTGCCGCAAAATCACATGATATTACCGGTACTGTCCTAAATTTCTGTATGTATTACTTCATTCCGCTTTTAGAGTTGCCGATTTTTTAAGACGCCTCTTCTCATCTGCAACCAGTGGGACGGGACGTGGTGGAGGGTTTATATAACTATCATAGAAGAACTTGGCGAATAAAACAAAGTAGCTAAAATACATTAAAAATGAATAGCGAATGTTTGTCATAGAAATATCGCAGTACCGTCCTTGATCTTTTATGGAATATACATAAAAGTTGACAAGACAGCCCACTACCATTTGAGTGAGTTGCAAGAGTGTAATAACCATACGGACTTGATTTGGAACACGTATCTTCATAGCTCTAAGTGCGTAGTATGTGTACATAACAGCATGGACAGCAAAGTTCATACAGATAAACCAACGGCCATGTGAGCTCTTCTCTGTGAAACTATACCAGGTGTACAGAAGAACTGTTATATGGTGATACCAATGTAGAAAGATTAGAGGTTGTTTCCTTAAGACAATGAATACGGTATCTCCAAGTTCGATGATCTTTGATAAAATAAATAGTCCAGTCCAAAACTGAGTAACGGGATGCTGCATGTAGCCGGCGACGCATGCTGACTGGTAGAGTCCTTCATACCTAAGCACATGAATTATTTCAGGCCACATTCGGGCGGTGCCAATCACACTGAATATTGCCAACATTCCACTCCAAGCCGCTAAAGCTGAACTCAAACCATACTTTTCCTTTCTTTGCATTATCCATTGTCCTCCAAAAATAACCACCACATACACAAGTGATGACCATACCGAAAGCATGAAATTATCATTCACAAACTGCCATATAGTGTCATTGCCTAATGCAATTTCAAATTCAAAAGCAGTGATGTTAAATGGTTTTGCAGCCATGGATACAGCTGGACCTCCACCTCAGGCAGATTTGGTGCTAAGTGAATGGCGAAACTCCCAGAGGAATTAGTAACCAGTACCACCTTGCTTTCACTTTTTTCATTGATTGACGCCCAATTTGACCCAATGATGACCTTCAATGGTGCCATACCAACGGGACCCAAAATATGAAACCTGTTAAAGTAAGTTTTTATGTGTGTAAAATGTACTTGTGATTAATTTGTGTATTTGCTTTTATAATATTTTAAAATTTTAATTGTAATTTATTGCTTTTATATTGTTTTCCTTTATTGTTGAATAAGCTAATATAGCACTGAATCTTAACGTTTGCGAAACTTTTCAAACTCTCGGGATTTGAAGGTAAATAAATTTAGCACTTTGTTTATGACGACCAAATTTCCAAAAAGCATGCGAATGTATACAATGTACATGTAGCAAGCAATACTCCTATAATACTGCTATAAATATATATAAGCTTTGCTTGTAGTTTAGGATTCTTAAACTACATGTATATCTAAAGTATAATAAACTCTATGTGCGAATAAAATAACCATAGGGTTATCTTTATGGGCATAACCGAGATAACACCTACGGCGATCATGACCAAATTTAATAAGCACTAATGAATTGAATACAGCTCAATAATGAGTAAATTATATTTATAATATTAATTATTAAATTATATTTTAGTTTTATATATATATATGAATTTTAGACAGTTAACGTAAATATCTAATTATTATTATATAAAGTGTATATGCGAAGCAATAATTATAATATGCTCGTGAAGCTTACAGTAATAATAGGGAGAAAACTATTTTTCTAAATTTTTTAAACCAAACTATGTCAAACTATCATATGCATTTCTGGAATTGGTACACTCTGCTCGATTTGCATATGTAATTCGTAAGCAAAAGGATGAAGAAAAAAGGTGCATATGCATACTTTTTTGTTTACATACCATTGTACCTACTTTCAATCAGTCAGGGAAGCTAACACACAACTCAGGCAACATGGAGACCACTTGCGTAGGCCTGCTCATTCTGTTTGCTTCTGATCGATGTATAAATTGTTGGTCTCATCGAGAAATTTAGGAGAATACAGTCAATTCAAATTTTGCTAACTTAAGGCCACATTTCCTACACAAATTCTTCCACAATCTAACGTAGCATCATGCTTTGTGTTTGAAGTGCCTAGAGACTTGCGCATATCTTTTTTAACCCTTTTAAGCTTTCAGGGCAAAATCTTTGCACTCAACCACTTGAGAATCACAGTATGAGTAAAAAATAAGGGAGTCTGTTGTGGCTGGGGAGTAGGAAACGTTGAGCACCAAGTATTTATTATAGAAGTTAAAGAGAACCAGGACTGTATATTAGAAGCCTACTTTTCATCAATACACAATGTTGATTCTAATTGGTTTCAATATAAATGATATATAGTGATTTACTTACTTTGCACTCAGGCACCCTCCTTGACAACACATTGCATTTGCAAAGTGCTGAAAAGGTCTGGTCCAAAAGAGTTGCAAAATCCTCTAAAAAGATATAATGTAGATGTAGTGTATTAGTCTCATTCACATACACAGATAGACTTACTGCACCATGAACGCAACTCTGTATGCAAAAGTGACAGGCTCTTCTTCAGATGCCGCATCTTCCATAAAGATTTCATCTAATTATCTAAGTGAACCAAATGGAGCCAACCGAACTGAGTAAGTAGAAACTGTGTAAAGGTTTGATGAAAGTTGCGTCAATATAACAGTCATTTACTTATCAGTTCTTCACCTATATATTGTCAGTTGATACTTAAAAATCACCTGATGGAATATCTTCACAGCTGTTATATTTTATGTTATTTAGTCAGTTCTGTCTCAAAAGTTATGTTATCCACAAATCTTTACATCATATTTGCTCTGTTTTAGGTTCATTGAGGTGTTTGATGCCCAAGCACGAAACTTTGACAGTCAATCACTGTACGACTCTAGTTGCTCTGAAATGGTATTTAATGAACATAAATACTAATACTTGTGTAGCTGCATAACTGACCTTGACAAGTAACATGCATGTTGATCATAATATCCGGTATATTCAGAGTGTGTATACCAGTACAAGGCACTTGCTAGTTTACAATACTCTGTGCTGTATTCAGGTGGATTTGTTAGTGGAAGGTTACAATGTCTCCGTTATACTTCCCAGCTCCTCACAGCTATCTGCTGCAGAAGTAATGATGGGTAACAGCAATGGAGGTATATTTTCTCAGGCTTTAGAGGAAGTGTTCACCGGCACTGATGAAGGTAATCCAGTGTACTTTCTTATTTGTAATGTGAGGCCTAGTCTAATCACTGGTATGATTGTTATTACTGATTTTATTTTGATTTGTGTAGAGCACAGTACTACCCATGAGAGGGTATCGAGATTAGGAGCTAGAAAGGATTCTACTATCAGTATCAGTATATTCGAGGTGGAGAAGGATAAAGTTAAAGACCTCATCACTTCTAGAGTTAATATTGCAGTGGAAGAAGACTCTGAGCATGGTGATTGGCCAAGGGTGGGTATCTGTTCATCTGATTGGCCAAGGGTGGGTATCTGTTTGTCTGATTGGCCAAAGGTGGATATCTGTTCGTCTTATGGACTGCGGCTTGTACATGAAATAACTGATCCTCGCCGGTCTTGCATCTTTCTCTATGGCTTATAATAAATGGTTCCCATCATATTATGACTATGATATGACACAGAGATGTGGGTAATAAGTCATGATGTGTAATGTATTTCATATCTTTCTTTGCTCTCAGTTACTGGAAAAGAAACGAGCATACAGTGTAGCAGAAGGACAACACATTTTCAAGGAAAACTTTCAGAAAAGTGTAATATTCTCAAGAGGAGATAACTCTCACTACGCTCTGTTTACTTACATTGATCTTGAAATGGTAAGTGTATATGGAAGTTTCTTTATTATTGTTTCGTTAGAGGTCAATGATTGGTATCTGATACTTCTTTCTCTTTACTCTACATGCCTATGTTAGAGTGAGCAGATATGGATGCTTCTGACTTGATCTGCTATTTCTCGCTAACTAAATTTGGTTCAGGTCAAATGGAATTCACTTAATTTTCATCCATACTTTGCAGCTCGTTCTGTTGATCAGTCACCTATCTGTAATCTTATGACTGTAACATTTCAGCATTTTGCGTCAGGTGGAGAGCCACACCACTCACGGTTTTCCTTTGTCATACTACCGTCTGTCGAAGGTCTCCTTAAACCAGCCGAACAGTCTAAGAATATAAAGACTGTAGAGCAACTGGTGACTGACCTCTCCACTAATCAGCATGCAGATCGAGTCATTGACTACAGGTATTGTGCTGGAGAGATCTTTGTTTGTGAAACACATTGGTATTTAGGCAGCTCCTACGATGGCCACAGTCTCTGGGTGAAACTAACTAACTAGGTCATTGGGTAATGCTCTCAGTCGAGGATTAAAATGAGACAACTCCTACCTGGTAGTATGCTGTTCACTTCTTAGTTTCTACAGACTACAAGCTATAGGTAACTGATGCAGTCTATTCACCAGCTAAGAGTTGCCTTCTCTTTCATACTGAGGCCTTGGTTGGGATAACAGTATTCTATATCATATTATAATTTGCATTGTTTGGTTAAAACTCAAATGGTGTTGTCTTCATCGCAAATCACTGATTCTTTTCTCCCATCTGATTCGGCAATTAGGAAAAGGAAAAACAACAGCAATAGCAATGAGTCTGTCATAGCAACTTTTCTTCTATTGTTGCAGAGAATCTACAGTGACGAAGCTGCTGCAGAATGAGTTGGGTGGTAACTGTTTCACCACAGTAATAGCGTGCTTTGACCCTCTCATTGATCTAAGGCTGCAGCGACCATTTCTGAAACTTACTAAGAACCTGGGCAAAGTAAAGAACTATCCTATTGTCAATGATCACTACGCCCAGGTATGTTTCAGGGACCCTGTGGTACGTGTTCTACATGAATCCATGGTCTGTTGAGCTGAACCTTACTTGGGGAAGTTTCTATTAACAGGGGAGAATAATTCTTAAGGCAGTTATTATTTTAATTGTTGGAGTTATCATCTGCCACTCTCCATGATTAACAAAATGAGTATATTATATTCATGTATTCCTTGGTAGCAATTGTGTTCTAATTAACCTGTTATTCCTTCTACAACAATACATTATGGTATCTAATCCGATTTAGTTAAATAGTTCAATGGTTTGGGCTCACTTGTATGCATTGTTTTACAGTTTGCTCAATAACAGTTATATGCAATGTGCATTATAGCATGTAGTATTATAGTATATACTATATTACATGTATATTATTATTAGCCATATCACAGTATATACATGTACATGTAGAATGCAGTTCGTTCTGCACGTTAATAATGTGAACTACATGTATCATTATGGCTTTGCATGGGCTGGCCTTGAGTTCGTACATTCATGCTTTTTGTTTGAATTACAGCATTCACTCGTATTACAACACATACTTGTATTACTAAACTCACTCGTATTACTACTCTCACTTGTATTACTACTCTCACTCGTATTACTACTCTCATTCGTATTACTACTCTCACTCGTAATACTACTCTCACTTGTATTACTACTTTGGTTTCTTATATTTAAACAGCAACTCATCACTCAGTACAGAGCTCAAGTGATTCACTATCGTAACCGACCACCGCCGACTCCACCCGCTCCTGTGGCACCTCCTCCTCAACCGGTTGCTATGGTAACACCGCCTCCAGTACAGATTAGAGGCGCACCTCAGTATACAGATGTAAGTCTATTTTAAATAGACTACATGTAAAATATATAATAGCTTCCATCCTGAACAACCATTAGAGCCTATATCACAATACATAGTGTGAACCAGTATTCAAACTGTGAACAGTGTATATGGAGCGTGTGACTGTATGCTTTACTAACTACAGATGATAAATAGTGTTATACAGAAGGTAAATAACCTACATGTACATGTATCTCCAAATCTACCTTCATTACCTTTAAGCTATCCAAACACACACTACTCTAATAGTCAATGGAAATAATAACATGACGTTTCTCTTATAACATTACTAGTCCAAATATGAGGTACGAAAGAGAGCAGCAGTTATTACTCTTTGATTCTTAAATACATACAACTACTAACATTGCTGAATTAGTCTGAGTTTTGATGCCTTATGTATATGTTGGATAACCCATAACATACCCTCAACTACTGATATTCATGGGTGATTTGTTAGAATATTGTGGTATATAAACTACTATTTATTGATACATTGTTTGGCTTTTGTAAACAGCTATCATGTCTGTGTTACCTTGCATTTCTTATGCTATGAAACTAAAGTATGTTGACGTTTATTATACATATAGCTTATCATGTTAAAATAATTAATTGGTTTGTTTACGCATCACTATGGTTACTATCATGCTCTGCCTCTATATCTAGATATGTTGAGATAGTAAATTATATTTCCTAACAGATTAGCCATGGAGTATGAACAGGTAAGTTTGGTTGTAGAACAGAGTTTAGTTTGCTAGTTATATTTGTTGTTTAACTTATGCATGTACGTATACACACTATTCCTTTTATTTAGTTTCTCTTTGCTTTAATCTATTTGTATTGTTAGTAGCTGCAAGTCTGCACTCTAATTGATGGACTTTCGGTGTGCAAATTTAGTCATACAAAAAGAATTTAATTTTTTAATTTATATGAATATTAGCCGATGTAATTGCCTGGCTAAATTATCTTCTCAGTTTGGTGGATTTGGTGACAGCATTTTCCAATTATTATTTATGCTGCTAGCACTTCCAGATGGCTCAGAGGAACGATTCCAAATGTTTAATTACATGCTCACATACAATATACAGCACCAGGCTGTAATAAATCTCTCTGTTAGATGCATAAGAAATTATTTTAGCCTGTTGTCCTGAATTGTAGGCGAGACTGTATGATGAGAATGAAAGGCTAAGGTTGAAAGTAGAGCAGCTGAAGGGGAAGTTGTCTGCGTTAGCTGAAGCTAAGGCTGAGTTGTCTGTTCAACTGACCGACTGTGAAGAGGAGAAGCTACAGGCTACTAAATCATACATAGACATGCAGATACAGAACAACAAGTTGAGGGAGGAGATGGAATCGTCTAACTATGACCTCAATAATAAGGTAAGTGAAATCAGTTTACTAAATGATGTAAAACCAGCAGAACAAGTAGTCTGTTATCTAAGACACCATTACCCCTCCCCTCTCCCAGTTGACTCAATTTGTTGAGCCCTCTTCAGAGAATTTATTTCGTAAACGAGTGTTTTGTAACTCCAATCCTCACTGCCTCTAACAGTAACTCTGTTTCGCACCATCCAAGTGCAAAGCTGTCATAGTATTTATGTGAGTGTCGGGTGGTGTTCAGAGCTCTCCCCTTCAAATGCGCCTGTGTTATTGTCTGTGGACATATACACCATCTGCTGTTATTCCCTGTGGACATATACACTGTCTGCTGTGCTATAGATTCTCACGCTGGAACACGATCTTCAAGTATCTGACATAGAGAGGGAGAAGTTTAGTAAGGAAGCCTCTAACCTCCGCCATCAGCTCACCCAACTGGATAATGACAGAAGGAGTCTGGCAGATGAATATGTTAGCCTTAAGACCAACTATATGTCACTTACTGATGACTGTGAGAGGGAGGTAAGTCATCTCTCTTTCTCTAATCAAACCCAATTTCTAGGATCAGTTGGCTACTATCTGGTTTCTTTCACTATGAGGATCGAGTCATGGTTTTCAATGATTGGAAGGTCTTACCATTGTTTCCGATAGATAGCCAAGAATGATGAACTAACAATGGAGCTCCTCAACCTAATCAACTCAAAGTCAGCGCTAAGTCAGCAAACTAAGTCACAGAAATACAAGGATGAGGCTGCAGCCCTGGCCAGAGAGGAGGAGAGGATCAGAGGTGTTGTGCATAGGTTGTCACATGGTGGTATAACAATGGTTAGTTAGTTTATACGATACCCTACTGGCTTATACATGTACATTGTATATATATTATTGAATACTCTTTCATGGTCTTCAAATATTGGCAGTAACACATAAAATATATGCACTTGTATTCTTAATTGGCCAGGCCTATTTATCTAACAGTCATCCAGGTATCAATAGTCATCCAGTTAGCAGTAGCCAGTCAGTTACCAGTAGCCAGTCAGTTAGCAGTAGCCAGTCAGTTACCAGTAGCCAGTCAGTTACCAGTACCCAATCAGTTACCAGACCCCAGTCAGTTACCAGACCCCATTTAGTTATCAGCAGACATTCAGTTACCAGTACCCAGTTACATGTAGTTATCAGTAGACAGTTAGTTACCAGTAGCCAGTCAGATCACACAGCATGGAGTTCCAAGATTGCTAGATACTAGTAATAATATATAGTGTATATGTAGACTACTAACAATATATATTATGTAGTATTACTGTTCAGCAATTACATCATGTAGATGAATAGGAAAGTATCATAATATATATAATATGATATGGTAGTGTTACAATATTACAGGACAGACTAAAGCCAGACCATAGGAGAAGAGACTTTATAGAGAAAGAGGTATGGTGCAGTATTATGTAAATACTAACAGTGTAATAATAAATTGTAGAATATAATAATAATGGCGTTATTATTCCCAATGATCTCTGTAGTTTCTATGGCATAGGTGTAGGAGTATAAAGTCTTTGGCTAAGGTTACCTCTATGAGACTGACTGTATACAGCCATATGTTATAAGGATTAGGAGCCTGTAGCACAAAGATAGACACATGGAACTAGTTATTTGGGTGGAATTCTCACCAGCTCAAAGTAATATCTATTGGTACAAATGTTGAATTGGTCTCACGGAAACAAGGTTATTAGTCACAATCACTAACATAGCATAGACTCTTCCAATGTAGGCGGAGCTAGTGAATATGGAATGTCTCAATGCTTGACTTGCCCTCAACTACATGCCGATATAGTATGCTGCATAATACACAATGTCAACCTCATAGCGTCTGTTAGTACTTTTTCATATTGTAGCTATTTGGGAACACAAATAGATATCAGGATCAGATGAATAAGATGCATGAAGAATACAGTCAGGGGAGAGAACAACTCCTCGTCAGAGTGTAAGTCTACTTTCTGGTCAATATACATGTGTAGATTTTTGTAGTGACATTAACAGTGAGTTAATGTCCTCTATATTATTATTCTGTATGTACTGTAATGTAATGCATGCTAAATGTGGTGTTGTGCGTGTGCAGCTAGGGTATTGTAAGGCTTTGCTTATTTGTAGAGAAACAATGGAGAAAGAATTGGTTAGTAGCAGATCCCTACTCAGGGAAAGACAACAAAAGATTTCCTTCCTCAATGCAGTAAGACAACTCCTAAATATTATGCTGTGTTATCCCATCCCTATGAAATACTCAAGTCAATAGCTCCCCTGATATTCATTCGACTTACAGAGCTGGTAAAATAGCACACCGATACAAAGCTATTAATCCTAAAATATTTATGACTTTTGTGGCCTATAGTTGACTACGTAGCAATATAATTTACTCTAAATCTATTATTATTCCATAGAGACTCATCACATTGGGGGGAGAAAACTCTGAATTGAAAACCGTTAACAACAGGTTGCAGCATAAAATAAAGGATATCAACTCAGAATATAGACTGAGGCTTAACAAATATGTAGAAGATATTGCGGTAAGTTAGCCTACCGGCCCGAAGTTTATGTCTTGTTTTCTCATATCTGTGATTGCAGGTCTTGAATAGCTTATGCTAAAAATAAACTTTCTAATAATAGTCTTTGTGCATATCAACAGTTTAACTTCCTTGGTTCTGAATTGCCATTGTCCACTATGACGTGACAAATCTTTAAAAGATGTCGCAATTCCCATGAGCTCGCACTAGTCATACTTTGTTTGCAAGAATGTAGAATCAATATCACAAAAGATAAGTCAGTGAATTGGGATCACTAACACTGTATAGAGTATAGACACTCCGTTGGAGCTCTCATGGGGATTGTCTTCTCTCTGTACAATGTACATGTATTAGTTATTGTAACCATAGAGTCACATAGACAGTAAGAATGAGGAGAAGGGGGAGGAGAGTCTCGCCCAGTATGTCAACAAGATGATGAAGGATGTGAAGGCTGCCCACCGCAGCAGAGAAGACCAGCTGAGTCAGGCGGCTCAAGGATACAAAAATAGACTGCAGCAGGTAGTGAGACGTCACGAGGAACTACTTTGTGCTTACAGAGATCTTAGAGCTCAAATAGAGGTCATAGGAATGGATGACCTTGACCTTGGACCTGATGAACGAGAGCTCATTGTTTCTGATGCTGACCTGCAGTCCTCACAGCAGAAGGAGATCCTCAGGCTACAGTCTGAAGTTCACAAGCTAAAGATGTGTCATAAGGTTGGTGGTGCATAAATGCTAAACAGAAACCAACAGCGACAGCACTATTTATTGGCCATTGTGGTTCTGGCAATACAATTAATTATTCTTTTAGTGCAAATAGCTACCTGTCCACTCTCAGGTGTTTAGTCAATTTCTGCCATTTATTCGCTTATCATTGGTTAAGACTTCGTTTCAAGTGGTATGCATAATTACACATAATGTATGTACTGTATAATACGTGTGCAATGTATATGTATGTACTGTATAATACGTGTGCAATGTATATGTATATGCTGTATAATACGTGTGCAATGTATATGTATATGCTGTATAATACGTGTGCAATGTATATGTATATGCTGTATAATACGTGTGCAATGTATATGTATATGCTGTATAATACGTGTGCAATGTATATATATATGCTGTATAATACGTGTGCAATGTATGTATATATGCTGTATAATACGTGTGCAATGTATGTATATATGCTGTATAATACGTGTGCAATGTATGTATATATGCTGCATAATACGTGTGCAATGTATGTATATATGCTGCATAATACGTGTGCAATGTATGTATATGCTGTATAATACGTGTGCAATGTATGTATATGCTGTATAATACGTGTGCAATGTATATATATGCTGTATAATACGTGTGCAATGTATATATATGCTGTATAATACGTGTGCAATGTATGTATATGCTGTATAATACGTGTGCAATGTATGTATATGCTGTATAATACGTGTGCAATGTATGTATGTGTAGATGTGAATATATCATGCATCTGGTATGGGGAAATGATGATTACTCAGAAATATGTTATATTGTTGATACACTCTGGTTGTTTTATGCACATGTATTTTGTGTTAGGCTTACCCTGGGTTCCTGATAGACTACTTGGAGCATCAAAGGAACTAATGTCGTCTATGGTTATAGTATCACACACCGTAGTATCGGACAAGCAGCTAATGAACCAAATAACCCATCAACAAATTTACAGTTTATGTTACAGCTAAACTATTATACATGATTGTATATTCAAGTGGGTCACACAAAGTTATAAATTGAAGATGTTAGTTATGATTTCATAAACCTAGTCATTTCCATAGTCCACAGTGTCTCATATAGTAACAGGCAGAATAGACCCCTCCTTGCTTCCCCCCCCCCCCCCCCACTTTGTGTTTAGTACTCAACTAGTATCTTTATATTTTAGTCAGATGAGAAAGTGGCCAAGGAATTAGAGTATACAGCTAAAGCACCCCAGAGGTATGAAAGCCAGCACCTTCTAGACACATGTGCTGTAAACAAAATATACACACAGCACTTTTACTATGTGTGAAGGATCTGAGTGCAAAACTTCTACTATCACATCACTATCATACTATTTTCTCTAATTGGAATTCCCACGAGTAAAATAAGACAACTCCTTAGTTGTCTACTGGTAGTTAGGGCTCTTTGAATAGTATATTTTGGTGACTTTTTATGTCATGGAAACACTGTTTGTGTTGTAGTAAACCATCCACATTCACAGACCTGGACAGCTGGACGTCAGTGAGGAAGCAGTTACGGAACTTCTCTGAACAGTCTCTTAGAGAGCTGGAGGAGGAGAGGGCCTCCCTCCTTACGAAGAATATTATTCTAGAGGAGCAGCTGAAGGAGAGTCAGGAGTACATTGACAAACACTTAGCCAGGTATGTGGACAACGGTGCTGTGTGGGTGGTTTAGGTATACAATGCACATGTTCACAGGTTGTTATGGCGCTGTCATAAACCAGTTTCATGTAGTGGTCAGCATGTAGTGGACAGCGTGTAGTCGACAGTGTGTGGTGGTCAGTATGTAGTGGTCAGCGTGTAGTAGTCAGTATATAGAGGACAGCGTGTAGTGGTCAGCGTGTAGTGGACAGCGTGTAGTAGTCAGTATGTAGTGGTCAGCGTGTAATGGACAGTATGTTGTGGTCAGTGTATATTATAGTGGACAGCATGTAGTGGTCAGCATGTAGTGGTCAGCATGTAGTGGTCAGTATGTATTAGACAGCATGTAGTGGTCAGCATGTAGTGGTCAGCCTGTAGTAGTCAGTATGTAGTAGTCAGCGTGCAGTGGTCAGCGTGTAGTGGACAGTATGTAGTGGACAGCATGTAGTGGTCAGCATGTAGTGGTCAGAGAAAAGTTCTCTAGGAGATGCTTCATATTTTTCCTCCCACATATTTTATAGAGTTGTCATTAGGTACTTACATGGCAACCATTGTTTGTTACTAGATTATGCTTCAACCTTCTGCAGGTACAAAGAAGAGATCAACAGACTACGACAGCAACTCAGTTATCACCAAACTAGAAACTGATGTATAGCCTAGCCTGCCTCAGTTACGTTACTCTGTTACTACTCGGTTACGTTACACTGTATGTGTATGTAAACTGATGTATAGCCTAGCATTCTCGGTTACATAACACTGTGTGTGTATGTAAGCGGTCAGCAACCCTATGCCTAGACAGTGCCAAACTTTCCAACTACTATAAATTGTGTTACATGCATATCATGGAATATTATATCATATTATAATATTATATTATTTTATCATTATCTTATATCAAACCAAGTTTTACTATATTATACTACATCATCACAAGATATTATATTATTAGAGGCCTACTTTATTTTTTATACGTATTATTATATTATCAACATTCCATCCATGAACTTATATTTTCTGTTTTTATTGAAAAATAACCAACTTTTGTTTTGCTGACTATGTCTTTACAATTTACAGTGCCAGACATGCATATGTGTTGCATATAACTATTATTTTCTTTACATTGTTTAATTTTATTATGTAATAAACATAATTCCTTACATTGTATCTTTCTTAGCTTTAGCTAACCATGCTTTCAACTACAGGAAACAATAAGAAGCTGCATTTTGACAGAATAGTGGAAATACAATACAGATTCTAGCTGCTCTTCATTTCTTGTTCTTTGTTTGCAATATAGACAGCTTTATGTAGGATACAAGGAATCGTCCCCACATGAATACAATAATTATATAACTTTCCCCAGTGTATTGCTCTTCCTCTTAAAAGACTACAAATTTCCTGCTTTTTGTTTGTTTTCAGGTGAATAAACTAAAGGACCTTTCAGTGCAACAGAATTACGTAGTCATAAATAGCCAGGGCACCATGTTACCCCACTGTAGTATTTTACACAATTCAGGTCTGGTGCCCAGATTATATCAATTATAAATTTAGTTTGTGGGCAATAAATGACCATCACCTTGGACTACAGAAGTATCCAAAGCATAGTCTTAATAAACCTGCTATGGTTAGAAAATATTAATGGTAAACAGATAACTGTATATGTTGGTCAATTGGCCTGCGCCTGAAATTTAGGTGGTGAAGATACTTATAGCTGTAATTCCTGAATATCAATACTAGCTGTTGATGTACATATATATTCAAGTTTAGTACTTGAACTTCGAGTAAAGTTCAAGCAGCATGACTTGGTAATGTAAGTGGGTGTCATATCTACATGTAATAGTACAGGGATATATGCTCTTGTTATTGGAACATTGGTTAACTACTCAAAACGAACAGGTACAACATATTGTATAGTAGGTTTGTAATCTGTGATAGGTATGATTATAATTATGTACATGTACATGTAGCATAAAATTGGTATGTATGTAGCATGTAATAGGTATGCATACAATATGTACATGTAGTAGGTACACGTATGTATGTAATAGGTATGCATACAATATGTACATGTAGTAGGTACACGTATGTATGTAGCATGTAATAGGTATGCATACAATATGTACATGTAGTAGGTACACGTATGTATGTAATAGGTATGCATACAATATGTACATGTAGTAGGTACACGTATGTATGTAGCATGTAATAGGTATGCATACAATATGTACATGTAGTAGGTACACGTATGTATGTAGCATGTAATAGGTATGCATACAATATGTACATGTAGTAGGTACACGTATGTATGTAGCATGTAATAGGTATGCATACAATATGTACATGTAGTAGGTACACGTATGTATGTAACATTATACAGTTTAGAAAGTTCAGCCATGTCTCATTAACCTCAAGAAATAATTATCAAGATGAAATAGAAGTAAATTGTTAGTATAATACCGGAAAATAATTATGCTAAACATAGATTACATAAATACATCTACAGCTGAGACCTTTCTTTATCAATATGCTGACAGTAAAGGAGTCCATAGAGATATATTACTCTGCTATTAGCTACTGCATGTCAATAATGATGACATATCATGTTATAGCCATGTTTCATTCTGTTACTACTAGCTAGCTTAGCCTGGATCCCAGCTCTCACATATACAGCCCCTTTGCAATCACAAATAGTATTTAGTAGCTAGAAGCTTTACCAATTGTTCTCTAACAGTTTAGTACCCTGCCTTCCCGAACCCTTCCATATTCACTCCACATTGGCTGGTTACAAACAATTAGTATGGGTTCCACACTAACATAACACCACCTCAACCAATAACAGTATAGAATCCTGTGGGCTTTGATACCTGGGCTATAGCTAGTTCTCAGTGTATAGTGTATGGTTATTCAACTATATCCATTAATTAAATTGCAGTAAGCTTAATTAAAATAAAAGGAGATGGGTTATACATGTATATTACTGTTATGATCCTTATTAATGGTATGATCAACACACACAATGTAGGTTATAGTGGTATCTGGCACCTCTCTCCCTAATTATTCTTCTAGGTTTGAAGAATTAACTAACCTATATTTACATGTAAACGTACATGTATATGTACATTTATATGTACATGTATATGTACATTTATATGTACATGTACGTATATACATGTAGGGATATATCCATGTACATGAACATGTACATACACACTGTAGTGTTTATACTAGTAGCACTGTTATCGGTTTGAGTAACGCAGCTGATGTGACTATTAATTTTTAAATTATCCATTTTAAGAACTTTGGTCTGTACAATATAATATAATATTATATATAATATTATCACTGCGTATATCACCTAAATAACATATATTATTGTATACTACATATGCGTGTACATGTATGTTCAGTCATGCGAGAAATTTGTGCTTTTTAGCATTCAGGGACTTGCTTTACATCCATGAAAATACAATTCCCTGACTGGGGTTTGAACCCATGGCCTAGCACAGTGCACAGAACACATTACCACTACACCAGCCCAGAAACTTCACTTGTGAGCAGTAGATACATGTACGTATTCTGAGCCAACTGCACACAAGGCACTCTTCATATTATGGCTACCTTGCTATATAATATAGGGTGTTGGGAGGTTTGGCTATACTTATATAAAAAAGACAAATTTCTTGCATAAACAAACATCAAGAGCTGGTATTTTCAGGTATGTCAAACACGCCTCTGACTGCATAAAAACATCCTATGCATGTACATGTATATCTAAAAAATGGCCAAACACTCTAACAGATTGTACACTATTATGAGTGTAATAACTACTAATAGTATTATATGTTTTGCTCATCTAAATATCTCATGCCCTGTACAAATAATGAGGCACATGAGAGGGAAATACACTACATTAATATGCCTGTTGATCGTAATATCAGCAGCATTGACCATTAACTATCCTCCACAAAATCAATAAACAGCTACTATTATATTGATGTTCTCACTTATGCCTGTAACTCGTAACCAGAAGTTTGTTGCTCTTACAACATGCTGCTATGCTAATAAAGGTAAAATAAATAAGTATATTTTAGTATAACATAATTAAGGTAAAATAAATTAATATATCTTAGTATATAGCCATTTAATTTGTCTCTTGACTGAGCATAATAATCTTCTGCTTGTGTATCCATACACTAAACTGATAGTCAGGCAATGTTTACATGTTTTTTCTCGGTGTATTTGCACAGATAGCCATGATATTTAAATATTTACAGTTACGAAAGCAAGGTAAATCCTTTCTATCCTTGCCCACTCTTTCTAGTTAAGTTGGTATGTGAACTAGAACTACACGTGTCTTCAGATTTTGCTATGCTACATATCACACCCACTGCAATTATGTATTTCTATTATTGTTATTATACTGCTGAGTCTATTCCTTCACCCTTGTGCCAGTAAATTATCTAACAGTAGCACAATGCATGGCTTGATATGTTAAACAGCGAATACACTTAGTTTAGTTTTCTTTCTTGTTTTTTTGATTTGCTAGAAAATTCTGATGGCTCACCAACTTAACTTCTACAAATGTTTGTAGAATATCGAAGTCAAGCGGATTTTTGACAAAAGATACGCTGCTACTTGAGTTGAAGCTACAATGGGCGGCAGCCAAATGAATAAAAGCTTCCTGTGGGCATACGATGACCGTCAGGGATGGAACTACACGTCATACTTCTCATTCTTCAACGATTTTCGCCGCCATGATGAAAACATGAAGTACACTGAAATTTCCTCCATTGCAGCTCTCTGTTTGATCAGCCTGACAATGAACATTGGGTTGATTATATTTTTTCTAAAGTCTAAAGAACTTCGAACTAGTCAACAAAACATGTACATAGTGAGTGTGAATTGCAGTAGCATAGTACTGGTTCCATTTGCACTAATGATTGGAGGCTCTAGGCTGTTTCCATCTGGTTGGCCCTATGGCGATCTAGCGTGCAAGTCCACCATGTATATTTATTTGGTGACGGCTTTTATCAAGATCTGGCTGATGACACTGATCAGCGTTGACAGATATCTGATGGTTGTTCACTTGCCAAAGTATCACATCGGTCGTAAATTGTCAATCATAATGAACGTCTGCGCATGGGTTCTGCCAGGACTGAGTTTAGCACTGATGGTCTACTACAACACGGAGGCAGTTGAATCAGTGGTAGATAATAAGACTGTAACTATTTGCTCGGCCATGTTTAAATACCATCCGACGATTAACTACTCCCAAGTATACTTCTCTACTGTGTTTATCTTAGAGTACATTCTGCCAGCCAGCATAATGACAGTTTGCTACGTCTTGATTCTGAAGAAAATTAAAAAGAGTTCTAAGGCTATGAAAAACTTTCAACACGGCACAGGCAAGCCCAATAACGCTGGCACTGGAGCTCAGTCTAAGATAAGAAGTAACAATAAAGAGAAGAGGACTACACATATACTCATTACCATACTAATTCTCTTCCTACTTATGTGGACTCCGTTGTTTGGATTTCTGGCTATGCTCTCTTTTGATCAGATATTGGAAAAATACTTATTGACTTCTCGATATGTAGTATTTCAGTTGTGTATGCTATTGCTGAACACCATAATAGAGCCGGTTCTGTTCGCGTGTACTACTGGACCTGTTAGACACAAACTCTCTCAGATGCTAAGGAAAGTAAAACCTAGTTCCAGAATCAGTGTTTTGACAGCAGAGACATCTCTGCACAATTACACTCAGTAATTCCCATCTAATTGTGCATCGATTTTGTTGTAGAACCTGCTCCATTATGTCCACAATTACATGTAGATTGTGCATATTTATATAAAACTATTTGCCATTCTTGTTTTTAACTTTACCTCAATAGTTAGTAATGCAATGTATCATCATTTATGGATCCTTATACTACATGCATAATTAAATTAGTGAGTGATGTGGTGTTTGACTATACTGTTTATACCATATTTCCGTAATGAGGATGTTTTTACTTGTGAGCGGCCAGAGACATGGCTCCATGTTAGTGGAAATAGTCAATCCTGACTGACTGGGGTTTGAACCCGGAGCCTCTGTGGTACCTATGGCACAGTGGACAGACAAGTTAGCCATTACACCAGCGTGGATTTTCCAGCAGAGTGATTATTATGCATCAACAATGAATATCTCAATAATTTGTACATTCATAAGATATAAATAAATTATCCTTTTGCTTGTCAATTTCAGAAAAAGAACTAAATGATAGTGAATACACTGTGTTTCGTGCTGCAGTAAATGTTAGTAGTTAGAATTGTAAGCGGATTTCAATTTATGTTAAGTTGTTGTGAGCACAATATTAATAATTGATAACTCCTCAAGTATCTAATAAAATGTAGTATGATTCCTATTTTATTGCCAAAAGTATAATCCTTCCTTTTCCTTAATTACATTCTCTTTAGTTTATTCATATAAGACCAAAATTGTGGATTGTAGTTTATAGTTGTAACTTGTAAGCACTAAGGCTACTGAGTAATACTGTGATGGTACAGGACATTTGTATACGACCCCAACTCCCGGACGAAGCTCCACCGCACCCTAAGTGCCTAGTAGTTGTTACAGCGCTACTCACCTGACACTAACATTCTCACAATTAGTGCTCGTATACTTACCTTTAACTGCATTGCATGTTCAAAGTACTTAATTACCGTCTATATACATGTCTCCATGTGTTTATGCTCATTCCTTATTCATGTATCTTACTATATGTTGTTGTACATAGTCACATGAATGTCACTAAGTCCTTTTTATGCCTTTTATACCCATGTACAGAGGCCCGACCTCTCAGAATCCATTGATATTCATTTTGTACATGAATTGGACCATTATAAGCAACTTTTGTAGAACCCGACCTATTTTGGGTCGGCCGTCGGGCTTCCGGCAGCCATCTTGTTGCGCAACTTCCGGACGACCACACGTCGTCTTTTCCCGACGTCACGTCGGCCGGAAGTCCTTATACTATATAAAGGGCACTGTTTTACTGTTCATTGTCTCAGTCTACACTTGGCTTTCAATAAAGACACATCTATACTTGATACAGGGACTTTCTCTTCCTTTTACTAGGTCATTCGCTTTGCGAACCGCCTACTAGGTTGAACTACTCTCTTTCACTGTATAGTCTGAAGGTCGGACTTGAGATCAGATGGGTCGTCTTTGGTAGTATTTGGGCTACTGAGACCGCTCGATCTTTCATGTAATGCGAAGTCCTATTACCACTCATAGGCACTTCATTTCTGGGTCGATAGTCGTCCAAGGACGACCGCACCAAATCACAGAAACCATTACAATACGTCATACAGTAATGCAAAGAGGGGAGTTGTAAGCACTAAAGGGGTGTTGTAAGCACTAAGGCTACTGAGTAATACGTCATACAGTAATACAAAGAGGGGAGGGCTGTGTGTTCCACCACCACTCTATGTCATCTTCTGGTGAAATCACTACTCACTCTCCAACTGGTAGGGAATTAAATTTAATCCTCCCATGATTATACTGTACATACCAGGAATACATGACAGGAAAGTGATAGAGTAAGTCACAGTATATTATATACATTGTACAATGTACATCCATAGATAAAATATAGGCCTACATTGATGATATAATTTATGTCATATGTATTATACCAATCTACTCAACAATCATAATAATACATGTATATGTTTAGTTATTTTTTATTTGGTTCATGAGAGAGACCATCTGAGAGAGACATTTACATTCATATGTAGTAGCACAATTACCGACCAGTTTATTAGTTGAAACTAAAAAATCACGTCAGAACATGAAATTCAAGTCCTAATCACGAGGAAAAATAGTGTACATTGTTTATCACATACATAATGCTTGCAAGTGCTTGCAAGTGCTGGCTAGTGCTTGCAAGGGCTTGCAAGTGCTGGCTAGTACAGTCCATATTTACATTTTCTTTCCATTAAATTATTATTGTGTTGTTATTGGATAACTTACTATTCTTTTCTATTAGCCAACATGTTATCTTTGACCTGATAGCAAATACTATTGATATTTTACCTAATAATGCAATGCAATAATAAACTTCGAATTCAGTATATTAGCTGGCAAAGGGAATTGCACAACTTCCAATGTTATTGTAAATGCTAAGGCGTTGATCAGAATTATTTTTTCATGCTATTGTTTCTCTGCACGTATACATTTGAACTAACAATCCTAATTATTATATGCAACAGAGCACTACCAGGTACCACAATGATTGTGGTAGCAGCAGTGTTTGAAGTGGAACAAATGAGGTGGGTATAGGCGGATGAAATCTTACAGATTAGTATTGTATAGATATCCACTTAATCTTGCAGTAACTAAGAAATTTGTGAATTACTAAAAAGAAAAAAATTAGGCTCTGGTGAGACTCAAGACCCTATGTATGAGTGTCAAGCACTCTACAACTGTATGGGGAAAACTTGCTATTAAAATGAGTGTACAAGCCTGCTGGCCGTATAACCACTAAAATTAATGTGGATACACACCGTATACTCCCGTATAACCACACTTCAAACACTGGTAGCAGCAATACAAGGTCTTGCATGTTATTATAATACACACTACAATATGTAATGTTATGTAGTCATTGTATAATTTGAAGTTGTATTCTCTTGAGAGCTCATACCATAGAGAGAAGATAACTCTGTGATGTGAACTATTGTGTACTGTTCTGATGCATACATGTGCGCGCGTCATCTCACACACCTGGTGTACTTTGAAGGTAGTAGCTAGTCTACTAATTCTACAGACAGCATTCAAAAACTGTTGCCTAAGAGTAGAAGCGTGGACATTGATGAGCAGAAAATTCCAGTTTTTTTTACAAGACTTGAAGAGAAGGCTCATTGATACTTCTGTTACGTAGTAACATATTTACCTGTATTTAACTTGGCTTATTGTAGATCTCCTCTGTGTGTACATGTAGAATAGCTTCAACTAGTCACAGTATACTGCAACCAGCGATAAGTGTTGTTAGGGCTAGTATTACATATATATACATGTATTTGGTTGTGACATGTCATTACAAGTCTTGTAGTTCCCCATATAATATGAGTATTAATAGTGAACGAATACTGTGACATAATATCATGTCCCAATGTTGTACCAAGATATTGTCCCAATATCCACATAGAAGTTGGGAATAACACCCTAATATCCGTGACACGACACGAGTACCACCATGGGACAACCAAGAATGTACTAGAAAGCATGATTAAGGTCATGTAGATGTTTCTAGTTACTACTGGGTGTAGTATCCACTACCGTTTAATTAAATATGATTATTTTAGACCTTTTATTAATGTCTAGGATAGGTTTTATAGAACTCAACTTTAAGATTATCTCTCTAACAAAGAATACACCTTGGGGGGAAAGAAAAAAAGTTGTTATAGAATTATTTTGAAACTTAATTCATGCACCTATTATCAAGAGGACTAATAATTAATAGTTTACTAAACATGTGTGCACCATTCAATATGATCAACTAGATACCATTATTTACATATTCATGTTCATAATAATTATATATTATATGCATGCCTATTATGTAGCACATGTGAGTACTTGTAACCCTAGTCTGCATGTATAACACATTGTTCAGGAAATAAGATGGGTGTGAGCATATTTTGGGTGGTAGAGAAAGATTTACCACAAGAATTTTATTGAAAAGATTAAGTTAAGTGTATTAGTTGTGTTAATAAACAAAAAAAATTGATAATTACTCACAGCAGTGAGTATGAAATTTGAGTACTGCTGCATTAAATGCACTAAATATGTATACCACAAACTACAGTTAATTCATATTTACTGCAAAATTAGCAGTATAATTACTGTGAGAGTGTAAAATTTTAAATAAAGTTGAACCAGCTTTCAGAAGCTTCATTCAATTACTTGTAATATTAATATTAATATTAATATTAATTTTGGTATAATTACAACAAATAATTATAAATTCTAGTTGCTTATATCATGAGCTAAAGTTGAGTCACATAAAATAGGCCGATACTTGCAGATTTCATAAATTTAAACAAATAAATAAACAAACATAATTATGTACCACACAATTTTAATATATAAATCACAACACACTAGTGTGTGAACTTATGTAGTCATACTACTGCAATGTATGCAAATGGATAAGCTGAATAAACTACATTTGTTTACAATATCACTGTGCATTTCCTTGAAGTATGTTGCATTAGATCACGTCCAGGATATATATTACAATAAATTATTTTATTCATGAGCTCATTACAATAATGACTAGATGTCAAGTTGACATAAGCCTGAGCTCATAGTTTGGAGTTTTAGATTCTCCACAGTGTTATTTTTAAGAACTAAAGCAATGAAATGTCAAATATAGTATGGTTAGTCATAAATCTTAACTTGAGGAAATACTCTTGTGAAGGGTGTCCTTGCTATCCACCCATAATTATATCATCCAATGAGAAGCAGTCAATAAACCATTAATTTATAGAAAACAAAACTGTACAAGAGAGTATATGAATAACACATCAGTTAGATGAGCAGTGTCTGTGGAGAGAGACATGTGGGATATTTGAAGGGCAGCTAGCAGTCTAAATACATTCAGTGGAATATATACATTGTACCACTCTGCACCCTATACTTTTCATTTATTCAATGTACTTACAACTCATAGGTAAGTTATTTATCTTGTACTTTACTTTCACATACCTTGTATACTAGTTGATTATTACATATACATGTACATGTACATGTACATGTGCATGTACATGTACATGTACATATACATGTACATGTACGAGCACGTACCTAAACTCCTAAAGTGCAATAAACACGTCTTGTTAATATTTGCAATTCACTAATTTTTTGTTTGATTAATTTAATTTTATGTACATGCAAGTTGATGAAGCAGTTTTGAAACTAAAAACAGTTTTACCTCAACGTTGCATCTATGTAAATCTAGAAAAAGTTGTATCCAAGTACTGTACTGCTGCGAAAACACCTAGCAGGTCATCCATAGTAATGGTATCATTAGTACACCAACTGTGTGTAACATAAGTCTACCAGTTATGTAATTATTAATTATTTTAGTTTATAACCAAAATTAATTCTGATTAACTTTCAAAGATAAATTCTTCAAATATAAAATAGTTTTAACTATAAGATGTAGCTATAATTAGTATTCCAATCCAACCTACTGTTGGGTGTTTTGTCTATTCTGGCCTAAAACTACTATCAAATAATTCTGTTCTCTATAATAGGTCACAATGAGGGAGGTTCTACTGGGTTCAGTATATAAAATAATTCTATAGAGTTGTGTATAAAATTGATTCCTAATAAATATAGATTACAGAATACAGATTATAACCCAAAGTGAAAATATTACAATACAACCATTGTATAATCCCAAAATATATTAGTATAGTGTACTAGCCTATTAAGCATGCAATCATTGTAGTCCTAATCCACATTATTTGTAATTTTTCATAACTATCTTTTAATTATGATGGAAAATAGACGTTGGTATTGATAGCATTTAATTTATTCACAATTACTTATCCAATATGACAGAAATATTTCCTTTTTATTCTATGAGCAAGAGTACCTGAGAGCAAGTACAAGTACCTGTTTTTGGATGTAAAGTGGACAGTAAAGATGTCAATTAGCTTGTCCTTCTGCATGAAACAATATTTCCATACAGTAGATAGCAGATTACATCACTAGATCTAATCCGGTAATAAAAGTAAAGATAAAATGGTATCCATACAATACAGTTGTGTATTCTATAATATTCTGTATGTAATTAGCCTCTAGTTTATGTATTAAAAGATTTAAAGATGGCTATCAGAGGTTTTTAAGAAATCCTACAAGATGAGCCAAATTATATCTTTCCACACTAAACTAAGCATGTCTATTTATTAACTTTCCTTTCCAGTCTGGATTGCATGCTGTAGGAACTGCTTATAAATTAAAGGACATATTCAGTACAAGGGCTTAAGCTATATTTGCATATAATACCTCCATATTATAAAGGTCATAGCTGAGTTTAGCTTCCACTTTGTGGATTATAGTCTAATAGAGTAATGAGAACGTGGTGTCGGCATGTTATGCTGCACCATTTACCAGTGTTTTAATTGGTCGCTCTAGAGTTGAAATGTGTGTTTATCGTATGATTGGACTAAATTCTCCTACACAATAAATCACCAATCTCCGACAGCCGTTTCTAGGATGTAATTGGTACGAAAATGTCTAAGAATCTAGATGGGCGAGCTACCTGGTTGTCAGGACTTGATAGTTTAGTAAATTTCACCACACAGTTCAATCAGAACGCCAATCAAGTAGAATCAGGACAAGAAATGCCTTTGGATTCAGGAGGTACATTATGGGCTACTAATGATGATACAGCACACTAATAATATCTTTTAAAATTAATGAGACTTGAGGCATGCTTGCAGTATAGTAATACACCGATAGAATGTGGAAGGGTTTCACAAGTAGTGTCACCATCATACAGTTCCTTATTCCATCTCTTCATCAATTCCATCGTACTTGTACTTGCAATATACCTCTCATACAATATTCATTGTCACATGCTAAAACTCTCATTGCTAAGAGGGGTCTCCATTCTATATACGCTTACAGTGACGGGTATCAAAGGTTAAGTTTATTAAAAATTAAATTAATCTCAGTCTCCCAGTGATTGAGATCAGCTGGTACTCATGCTGCCACTGTTTGTCATGAATTATGCTAAACTAGAAACCAAGGTTATATGACACCCTTTGTTTTTTTACTCTCAGCTACCATTATTGTTTGCAATCAGTACGTTATCATAAACAGTTATTCAATTTCAAAACATCTTCTTATCTGTATGTATAAGGAATTAAATATTTCAATGCAATTGTAAATGTTAGATTTCAATATGATCTAAACATTGACATTTCAAGTCATAACTAATGTTCATCTGTTTTGTTTTATGAAGGTTAGTCACATGACATATGATTTGAGGAAGGCCAGAGGTTCATAGACAATCATCTAACATATAAACATGGAGGCAGGAAACAGGGCCAACATGAGCTACTTGTGGACATGGGACAACGTACAAGGATGGAATTATACTCCATTCTTTTCGTTCTTCAACGACTTTGGTGAGGAGGAAGATTATCGCCATTATCTAGAATTTGGGTCAATCGCCATATTGAGTTTACTCAGCCTCATAGTTAACATTTTGCTAATGATATTTTTCCTGACAAAGAAGCATTTAAGGAATGACTTGCACATGTATACGATAAGCATAATGACGAGTAGTATTCTACTGATACCATTTGCATTACTGATTGGGATAGGTAGACTATATCCTAATGGCTGGATGTTTGGCAGCATAGCCTGTAAAAGTACTCTGTACGTTGTAGTAGCGACAGCATTTGTGAAAATCTGGTTGATGACCTTAATAAGCGTGGACAGATATTTAAGAGTTGTTCACTCTAACCGTCGGTACATGGGACCAAAACTATCCGTGGTATTAGTAATCTTAGCCTGGGTGCTACCAGCTGCGACGCTCGCTGGCATGATATATCCAAACTCTCGCTCTATAGACTTTGATATCTATGGAGGCGTATCTATATGCACAGTATCCTTCAAATATCACCCTACCATCCGGCATGCGTTGATTTATTTCAGCACAATATTTGCGCTAGAGTTTCTATTGCCTGCTACAATAATGACAATTTGCTACGCACTTATCATGAAAAAGATAAAAAAGTCAACAAAGGCTATAATCAGTCACGCAAAGCTAAACAACTCTCGAACGGAGAAAAACTTGCGAACGAACCTACGGCGTCGAAGGACGACAGTCATTCTAATCACAATAATGGTGCTATTCCTCGTCATGTGGATGCCATTATTCGCTCTCCTTGCAGTCACCACATTGGATATGATACTGGAATCGTACATGCTTTCATCTAGGTGGATTGTGGGACAGTTGTGCGTCTTGTTACTGAATACCTTAATAGAACCATTTTTGTATTCCTTCACGGCAGCAAAGACACGCCGTGAGCTCCAGCAGAGCCTGAAATCCAGCTCTTGTTTTAAGGGAAAGAAGGATATACCAATGAGCTCCTTTGAGGAAACATCCACACAAAACTACAGTTCAGCATCATAGCACAATTAGTTCTACTATCTACCGGAAGATAAACTCTGTATATTACTGTATTATTAATATCCACAGGTTTTTTATGTACAAATTTTTTATTTATAATATCTGAATTAATGTACAACAATATTATATTATTATGTGTATATACATTGTATACTGATCAGATTTACTGTCCTATTTATAGCATAAGTCGTATACTAATAAAAAGCATGAATAAAATATAACAGACTTGACAAACATTAGCACTGACACTAATATGAGGAAGCTATTGTGAAGGTAACTAAAATGATTCCAATGGAATAACTATAATGTGATATAAGATGCAGTATATGAAAATAAAGCTTTACTAACATTGATGGAGCAAAGATACAATATAAAAAGCAAACTGCTAGTTTTAGCATTTGACTAAACAAAGGTGGATGCAGGTGGCAGCACAGTAATTAGATTAATTAATGAAAATAGTAAAGTGCTTTGTATATGGCTGACAGCACTAGTAGAGGTACTACTATATACATGTATACACAATTCTAACATATCACTTCCAGAATGACTTTGTATAGTCTTATACTAGACCCAAATAGGTGTGGGCTAAAAATATTCAAATATGCAATGTTTGTGTGATTCAAACAACCACAGTAAGTTTCAGGAGGTGTAAGGTGTACAATTAATAAACCATATTGTGTTTCCATTTGATTCCTCCCTTTAGTGGTATGACAGTAGATACATGGGCAGGTAATTAGAGAATCAACAAGTAAAAGTAGGTAAAGAATGTAGCAGTACATTAGGGTAGCAGTAGAGACCACAGCTGTGGACTCATATTATAATACATACATTTATATATTCTAATAATATTCAGTATTCACTTCATATTAATCAGTCAGTATATTGTTGGAAAGTGACTAGGCAGCCATACTTGTACATCCTAGGCCTCCACCTCGTGTCAGGTACCAGTATAACACTTGAATACATCGTATCACCATCAGCACCAGCATAACATGAGAGATTTTATCGTTTTGTTTTCTTCTTTTTGTCTACAAGCATGTTGAGGTTACATTCCGATGTGCATGTATAAATGTGCTGCAGATAACTACCACAACACATTGCAGCCAGATAGCAGCACTTTGATAAGCAAGTGTCCTCAAACCACTTTATTATCAGAACAAAACAAGTCATACATGTACATAAAACAGAAATATATAGTAGGCCTATACACACTGATACAGTATGAGATGCACCATAGTGTCATAGAACACATAGACAAGTGGAATGACACTTGACTGTTCTAAAAAATAAGTTCCTCAATTGAGATGATATAACATTACACAAACTATGCCATCACTGGGTTACAGTATAAAAGGGTGTCTAGTTCTGCTGTCATAAACAGGATATTCCATTGCTGATCGGCCAGGAGGTCGAAATAATTGTAAAACCTATCCAGTTCTTGATTGTAATTGCGAGATAGATTTCACACCATCAAGATATTTCTCACGGAATGCATGATGATATAACTGAATTTTGAAACAAAATGGTTTACGTATTTGGCAGGCATATTCCATCCAATGATTGATGAGCATTAGCCGTCGTCGTATCAGGAGACAGTTATATACCAACTCTCTCCTCGCACTGTCACAACATACGCACTGTCACAACATACGCATAAACTGTTGAGTCACAAACTCTCAACAAAACTTGACAATTTTCAACACATACAGTAATGCGCAGCCAAATTATTACCAGACATTTTTCATCACATTCATCACGCTTTGAACAATTGGAGTAAACCATAAACCATATCTGTATGGTAGATATAACGTTCTGTAGTGACTTTATAATGTAACAGATTTCAAGTAAAACCTATGATTAGTATGTAGCCATACGCTCAAGTCTCAGACAGTCACACTGTGAAGTGGAGGACTTGACTCTGAAGAGGGACTTTGACATTCCAACACTTTTAGCATGAAAAATGCAGTCAGTGAGCCAACTAACCATTAGCTATATTATACATCCAACTTTCAAGAGCTTTACGCTAAACACTTTCACTATTCAATGATCCAGTTCGGAGACTCTCAGCTGAAGAAGGCAAGGTTTGGAGTGTATGAAATGAGTACACCTGAAGCACAGTGGGGGAGCATTGCCAAAAGGACCCCCTCCCTAGACACTAGATTATAGTATATCCCATCAGGAAATACATACCTTTCTTTACTTCAGTATTTCCGTACACATTAGTAGTGCCTGGGTCCCCTCTTCTCAACTTCCTGTAATGTAAACCAACCAGTCAGTAAACCCAACAATCACAAGAAAAGTAAAAAGTTAATAACAGTGACGTGTGGTGACAGTCAAATGGTAATACCTTCCCAATTTAATGTGGTTTCATAGCACTACAATGCCTGTCGATAAGGTAGTCATGTCTAGTGGCCTAGTTTATATTTTAGGCCACCAATCGAATTACTATATCCAATATAACATGGGAATTCACATTACAAAGTAGGGTTGTCCATCTATCAGTGTCGACAAAATGATATTGACGAATGCGTGTTTAATTGAATGACAAGCCGTGTTGGAGTAATGAACATGCCTTACTCCACCTACATACAGGTATTCCAATATACAGGAGTAAAAGCTGGGCTTAGTCCATGATTCCATGTAACACAAAACTCCCATCTCAACAAATATTTCAACTCATTAGGTTTTCAATTGGTGGGAAATGGATATACAATCATAGTATTATATCATCACTTTGTTGATAGCATCACCGTGGTTACACACTATTAGTTTAGCCCCCCCCCCCCCCAAAACTATCTACTATTAATTTGTGATGAGCATTTGGTCTGTCATATTAAAAGTATTTGTGACGCTAAACTGACAACAACACCGACACAGACACCAACTGACTAGGCTCCTTACTTACCCAACTAGATTAGGTTCCTTAAAGTTGATATTGGCAGCTGCTCGTCTTACTCTTCTAACTGGGCTCCCTCTACAATAGAATGAACATACCAGGCTCCCATAAACACTTAGGTCAGGCTATGTACCATACACAGTACACACTCATTCATACAGTATCCTATTGCTTCACCATACATAGCAGTTTCATGTAGCAACAGAAGTTATCTTCTCTTATTCACATAATTGGCTAGTATCTAGCACACAGCATTGCCAATACACAGCAGCTGCTTTTGGTACATCTACTCAAAGGCAGTGCTACACCCTCACCACACCAGAGGCGTATTGCCGGGCTTAATAATGAAAGTTATGACATGTCAATTTCATAATTGGAGCCGTTAATGTTAGCCAAGGGTCCCGTGATGTGTGGAGGGGGTTGAAAAGACACCGATACGTTTGCTCCGTTTAACTTCTTCAGCCTAAACGCAGCAAACTGGCTGTCATAGAGCTAGATTCAACATGTTTCAAATAATTATGTGAAAGACTGATTTGGATGTGTGGTCAGTGATTGCAAAACGCATGGCATGCTACAAGCATCAAGTAAGTGGATATGGTATCTGTTTATGGTTGTTGAAATAGGGAAGTGTACTAGGATTGGTGATACAGTGTGTGCAGTGTATGCAGTGTACCTTGGGGTCAACTTGGTAAATTATATTCATATACTATGTACAGTACAGTTTGAGTACACCATGTGATCAGTTAGTTCAATATTTTAATAATTATTTAAATACATACAGTAAAGTAATAATATGCATGTACATGTAAATATGTAAATAGTACATTTGGGGTGAGAGCAGTAATTCATGTGCATGTATTTTACCAATAATTAGATTTTCTCTCATACTTCATGTTGCTACCCTGATGTTAGTTTCAAGCTGCTAAATATTTCATATATTGTCTGCTGTCTAACTGTATTATATGGTGGTATGTATTAGCCTATTAGTGGTATATTCATTGTGGTAATATTTACCAAGACAGCATACTTTGAATTACATGTAGATATCCACCCATGGGTATATACATGTACATATCTACCCATGAGTATTTACATCTACATACATGTACACTTTGTGTAGGTCATGTATGTGACCTAAATGACCTGCTCATGTACATACTCAAGGGTACGTAAATGTGAACTGTCTGGGTACCAATGACGTTACTTTGGTATTTATGACTTCATTTACTTTGACAGAATTAATTGACTGAATACTGATGTATTACTTCCCACGAATAGATAGACAAAGTGTTGTACTCCATGTAGTTGTATATATTCTACTCTACACCATGTAAATTAACATACAGCAATATTACTATAAATGTAATATTATAAAATATGTATAATGTATTAAAATGTGTATAATATTATAATTTTATTATGCTGGTGTAGGCCTCCAACTTTGATGTGAAGCATGATGGATGAATCAGTCAATTAGAAGAGGGGTAAATGGCAGAGGGCCTAATTACAATACGCAGACATCTCTACACATACTACCCAGTATAACCAGTCTACTCTGTATAACCGGTCTACTCCATATAACCGGTCTACTCCGTATAACCAGTCTACTCCGTATAACCAGTTTACTCTATATAACCGGTCTACTCTATATAACCAGTCTACTCTGTATAACCAGTCTACTCTTTATAACCAGTCTACTCTGTATAACCGGCTTACTCTGTATAACCGGCTTACTCTTTATAACCGGTCTACTCTGTATAACCGGTCTACTCTGTATAACCGGTCTACTCTGTATAACCGGTCTACTCTGTATAACCGGACTACTCTGTATAACCGGTCTACTCTGTATAACCGGTCTACTCTGTATAACCGGTCTACTCTGTATAACCGGTCTACTCTGTATAACCGGTCTACTCTGTATAACCGGTCTACTCTGTATAACCGGTCTACTCTGTATAACCGGTCTACTCTGTATAACCGGTCTACTCTGTATAACCGGTCTACGCTGTATAACCGGTCTACTCTGTATAACCGGTCTACTCTGTATAACCGGTCTACTCTATATAACCAGTCTACTCTGTATAACCAGTCTACTCTGTATAACCAGATTACTCTTTATAACCAGTCTACTCTGTATAACCGGTCTACTCTGTATAACCAGTCTACTCTGTATAACCAGTCTGCTCTGTATAACCAGTCTGCTCTGTATAACCAGTCTACTCTGTATAACCAGTCTACTCTGTATAACCAGTCTGCTCTGTATAACCGGTCTACTCTGTATAACCGGTCTACTCTGTATAACCAGTCTACTCTGTATAACCATTCTACTCTGTATAACCAGTCTACTCTGTATAACCAGTCTACTCTGTATAACCAGTCTACTCTATATAACCAGTCTACTCTGTATAACCAGTCTACTCTGTATAACCAGTCTACTCTGTATAACCAGTCTACTCTGTATAACCAGTCTACTCTGTATAACCAGCTTACTCTTTATAACCAGTCTACTCTGTATAACCGGTCTGCTCTGTATAACCAGTCTGCTCTGTATAACCAGTCTACTCTGTATAACCAGTCTACTCTGTATAACCAGTCTACTCTGTATAACCAGTCTGCTCTGTATAACCAGTCTACTCTGTATAACCGGTCTACTCTGTATAACCAGTCTACTCTGTATAACCATTCTACTCTGTATAACCGGTCTACTCTGTATAACCAGTCTACTCTGTATAACCAGTCTACTCTATATAACCAGTCTGCTCTGTATAACCAGTCTACTCTGTATAACCAGTCTACTCTGTATAACCAGTCTGCTCTGTATAACCAGTCTACTCTGTATAACCGGTCTACTCTGTATAACCAGTCTACTCTGTATAACCATTCTACTCTGTATAACCGGTCTACTCTGTATAACCAGTCTACTCTGTATAACCAGTCTACTCTATATAACCAGTCTACTCTGTATAACCAGTCTACTCTGTATAACCAGTCTACTCTGTATAACCAGTCTACTCTGTATAACCAGCTTACTCTTTATAACCAGTCTACTCTGTATAACCAGTCTACTTTGTATAACCAGTCTACTTTGTATAACCAGTCTACTCTGTATCACCAGTCTACTCTATATAACCAGTCTACTCTGTATAACCAGTCTACTCTGTATAACCAGTCTACTCTGTATAACCAGTCTACTTTGTATAACCAGTCTACTCTGTATAACCAGTCTACTCTATATAACCAGTCTACTCTGTATAACCAGTCTACTCTGTATAACCAGTCTACTCTGTATAACCAGTCTACTCTGTATAACCAGTCTACTCTGTATAACCAGTCTACTTTGTATAACCAGTCTACTCTGTATAACCAGTCTACTCTATATAACCAGTCTACTCTGTATAACCAGTCTACTTTGTATAACCAGTCTACTCTGTAGACAGGATTCTATCCTAAACCTTTATTCTAAACTTTAACTTGGAAACTACAAGAACCTTTTACATAGTATTCTGGCTACCAACCGCCATCAGTGGAAATAGTCCCCTGGCTGTGGCTTGAACCCATACCATCCATTTTACCTATGGCCAGATAAACCCTATACTATAGTAGAACTACTGACACCAGTGGACATTAGTGGACACTGACAGGAGTTATATTATAGTATACACTGCACATTTATGTAGAAGTATCGGCAGCAATATTTTCATTCCTGTCCCCCATTTACTTATGCACACTGTACATGTACACTTGTGTATAGTGCCTGTAAGTGTATACGATTAGTTACAGAGTATACAATGCATCTACTTTACTATTATTTACTTGCATCTTCCATAGAATGTTCTTATCATTATCACAATAATTATTTATATGTCCATGTGACATTGTAGTCATTCCATGTCACTGATAACATACTCCATGTATTTTATATTGGCTGTAGAATTGTTATTGTCACAATTCATGTATGCTGGCTCTTCTCATATTTATATGTATATAGCTCTGACATACCACCACCAGCTTATCCTGGGGGGAGACTTGAGACTAGCTACTGTTGCTATGATACAGTGCAGACGTATACCATTGATAGATAGAAACATGTGGCCATTTTCCTAGAATATTATATAGCCTGACTGGCATCTTAGGAGTGGCATTTTAACATCTCTGTAAGAGATGTACTGCACACTGTCCTATTGCAGTAGCAGACCTATCAAATATTTGGTATAGTTTGGCTGACTCTAACATAATCAGCTCATGTGAAGATGAGTCAGTTAATCATTTTGGCATTTATCATCACTGTACACAAATATAGACTGCAATTCCTTGCAAAACAATTAATATTAATGGTAGTGATAATATAATATTATACTGAATACAATAATCTAATGCTTGTATTGTTAACATCTTGTAATCATTATTATTATGATCGTTTGATTGCAAATGATTCTGCAATAGAGTCATGCTGGAGTTATAACAGCAAGAGTAGGCCCCCCCCCCCCCCCCACTTACACAGTTATATGATCTACATCTTCTATACTCTAAATGCAATGAGAAAGGGAGAAAACTTCCATTATTATAGCATTTGGAACACAAGACCTTACACAATGACCTAATATTTTATCTTGCTTATTACTTTTATACTGCAGCAACTGTAATTTAGTAATGGGTTTACTTTAGATTTCTGACTACTTTGAACAAAGTTTAACATAAAAAATTAAATTAAAAAGGATGATCAACACCAGGAAATGCAAATTATACATGCCTGGCCTGTCTTCTGTTGACTGACTCCCACAGATTGGCACTTTATCAGAACTATAATGGGACTAACCTAACAGCTAACAACCTAACCACCTAATATTACACACGCCAGTCAAACATCATCAACAGACAAGAAGAGGTGGCCCTATATGAATCAACACTAGATATGGTAGAGTGGAGATGCACCCCACTGCATCACACAGCATATATGTATGTACATAACTGTTAGGTCAGCCATCACTCTGCAGTATTATTATGTACATGATATTCAGTAGCCTAGTAACTACTGACTCATCTAATGACTAATAATTCGCTATGTTATTATGACACGGATTATTCACTTACTTTAGTGCCGCAGGACTTGCCGATTCTGATTCAATAGGGACAGCAGTAGAATCACCCTTACTTCCCGCTGTAACATGTTGGAATACAAGTCTAATACAATAGAAACATTGAATGAGGAGGCCTATATAGTTAAAAAAATACATCAGGTTATTCATTATGGCCATATGAGTAATATTAGAGTTATCTTCTATTGTTGTTGTCTACACATTGGCTCTCAACGACTGAACAGCAGCAGTGGGCGGTTGTTTACGGAACACAGTTTAGTTGAGGAGACAGAATCTGTTGGAATAGAGTGAAGAAATGTTTCAATGGCACTCTGCAATCTAACAATGATTGCGATACACTCTGTAGACCCTAGCACTCAGAGCACTGGGGGAGAGTATCTACATGTACATGTACATGTATATCTACATGTATGTACATGTACCTCGTATTTCAGAGCCAGGGCGTGGGCTCATATTACAATGTGATTTGAGACAGTTAACACAGAACGCTAAGGCTTCTATATAGCGTGTTTCTGTTAAGATGTTCAATGACTAAAATGAACAGGCTTTCAAGTTAAAAAGATGAAACACATCTACACATGGGAAAGACAATTCCAAAGCGCCCACTAACACACGCATACATATAAGTTCAGGGAGGTGTAAACAACCATCCTTACCGTTATTAGTTGCTAGAGGTGACTTTGAGTCATTAGTGAGAGTTCTGTCAAGGTAACTAGCAGCAGAAGATCGACTGCATAGAGGAGTTATAGCGAGAGGAGAGTCTAACATAACAGCTGCACGTTTGCGTCTGTGATTCACCTGTATCGGTGTTAACTCCTCTGTCGCCAATTTGGAAGTTGGCTGACTACTTTGCCTCTCTTTCACACTAATACACGAGTCAGAGTCACTGTCCATTACAACCATCTCAGCTTTAATTGGCTGGGATGGACTTGTAACCTCTTTTTCAGATCTAGCAGACGTGTTTTTATTCACAGGCTTGGAAAGTACAGTAGCATCAATCATTGATGAGTCAATTTCTTTATAATTAACTCTCTGCTTGGTGCGCCGACCTCTGCTGGGCCTCACCGAGTCCTTTTTTTCTGTGTTTGGAGGTAAAGCTCCACTCTTCGTCTCAACCACATCTGTGGAACTCTGGGCAGGTTCAGTATTTGATATAACTCCTTTTGCAAGTTTCTTCTGGCGCGCTTTCTTTTTTTTCTTGGGTTCACTCCAGTCACTGTCAACCGACTCGGAGTCTGTGGTCGCGTTGTCAGCTTTTACTGTGGCTGCCTGTCGTTTAGTTTTATTTTTAATTGGCCGAGTAGTTTTAGTAGAGTCTGATTCGTCATTCATCATGGCGACCTCAGCTGCTAGTTTCTTCTGCTTTTCCTTGAACTCCTTGAGGGAAGAAGCTTGGTCTACGACAGTGTCTGAGAGTGAGAGATCAAATATATCCTTGGTTCTAGAATCCAGTTGCTTCTGTTCTACAGACTAAAACACCATTCAAGAGTCATATGGCATGAACATGACTTAATGTATGTACAACACATGTAGATCACAGCGAGTTTGAGGTTGTTTAGGATCAGTTTAGGATAAATAGAAGAAAGGGATTATGTCGATCTTCATCGAAAATATTAGGCTACTAAAACACAGAATCACAGGGGCGGTATTTTCAACTTGTGATTTGAATTAAAACCGCCATTAGCTACTACATTTGACAGAATATACAGTGTAGATATGGTAACGTGTATACTTTCTGGCACTTTCTGTTGCAATTTGAACCATATGCTGAGACTATTACTGTTTCAGTGTTAACTGGACAACAGAAACAGTAGGGATGAGTCTATAAATATATCTGAAAGCAGCTAAATACATGTACATGTACATGGATATGCATATACATTACATACATATTTGTCTGGCTCACTCCATTCTTTCAGTGAAGGAAAGTGAATGTCCAGACACATCACAGTAAATAGATGCCCACCTAGATTAGTCCAACTCAGACATCAGTCAAAAGTTCACTAGTAGTTACTAGCACACCCCACCCACCGGCCAATCACATAACTATGTAACATTAGACTCCTTACTGGTTTGCATTTCTTCCTTCGTTTAGTGGTAACTGGTCCGCCATCTCTACTTCCCACTTTAACCGTCACTTCACCACCTTTACATTGGATCTCCATCTGCCTCACAGGGAGCTCTTCAACCTGTCTCTCATCTGGTCTGGTACTTGGGGGCATAGACGACTCGATTGGCAGGTGCCCGACAGGAGACCCAGGCAGCTCAGGAGCCCCGTGTGCTGTAGACGACTCGATTGGCAGGTGCCCGACAGGAGACCCAGGCAGCTCAGGAGAGGTAGGGACTTCAAGTTCATCATCTCTTGCCAATTCCTATCCATCAATCAGTTTAATTAGTTACTAATTGCTATAATTAAGATGTCATATCTAATTGAATATTTGATTAGCAGAGGTGGGTATTATTTAGCTCGTGGGCCATTGGATGGTTCAGTGGCTGAGATTAAAAACTCTACTATTTTGACACCTCAACAATTATGACATTTAGACCACAAAAATATGTGGAATAAGCTTGTAGAAACAAAATAATTCTTTTTACACTAAAAAGAACCATCCTAATAAATATTAACAATGGGCACACACCCACAAACTTGCACCATAGTAATACAGTCATGTGAGGCAGTGCCCATCTGTCAATTGGCAGCACGTATTAGCTGACTGTTACTACAATTAATCAGCCTGGCAGTATCTGTCTGTCACACATCACCCTCTGTCAATACCACATCAGAGAGGGCCACAGCTTACACAGCCAGATATGTTATATTACTTGGGCTATCTTAGTACAGATGAATAGTGCAATATATAGCCAAAGTTCACAAACACCACTATCAGATAAACCTACTCGTCCCGTTACGGTTGAGCCTTTCTACTCACAGGTTAATTTTGCATTCTTATAAAATACAATTGTCATGTAATAAAGTTAGTGTCAGCCAACAATTATTCAGAGTTTATATTATCCATCTGGAAGTTTCCAGATCACAACTACAGAACTTTGTACCATACAATGTGAGATGTAGTCTCGTGAGGTGTTCACAGCTTTTTTGAGAGTTTCCTGAGAGTTGGAAAAGTAAATGTGTTATCTCATGATGTAATCAGTGTGTAGATATTATATGCTTTCATTATAACTGATATCTCTCAACATTCCCAAATAGTTGAATACTTAACTGTGAGTCAAGCTTCATAAGATCAAATAATATGAAAATAATTATGAGTAGGTGGGTTGTGGGTGATGATACCATGTCTACAGCTATATACAACCTATGCTATACATACTCTGTCTACAGCTATATACAACCTCTGCTATACATACTCTGTCTACAGCTATATACAACCTCTGCTATACATACTCTGTCTACAGCTATATACAACCTCTGCTATACATACTCTGTCTTCCCATGTTAGGCTGTTCAACTGTTCACATTACTTGAACAGCTGAATTTCCTCTGCAAGATTGGCCTTTAGTATTTTATAAACACTGTGTAAGATATACACTATTTAATCTCCACCCACCTTATCAGAGCCACCAGCTCCATCTACTTCCTCCATGTCACAAGAGGATGCCCCAGAATCCGACTATCAAACAATCACATCAACAAACATGTACACTGGAGTATTAGTATCTCACAAACTAACCAGAAGCCCTACTGAAATCCCAATATGGCCACAGGACTGAAGCCAGAAAGGCTACAGGCCAGCCTATCACTCTGGTATAAGAAAAACATGGTATGCTGGATTGTTTATCAGATTGCAAGACACTTAATCATAATTATCAATGTTCAATTTAATGGAAAAATATAAATGGGAAAATATAAATGGGAAAATATAAATGGGAAAATATAAATGGGAAAATATAAATGGGAAAAGAGAATTTAAATTATAAACTATGGTTAAGGTAATGAAACCACTAAATCTGGATGATTGGTAAAGAAGCATGTACAACAAGAGATCATTAGCTGCAATGTTGTGCAGTTGTGCTGCTGCATCCAGTGCAACTTGAAGATAAGGGAAAACAACTCCAAAGATAACTTAATCGAAAAGAGAGGACAACACCATGTTATCATCAGCAGTTGCTGAAGCATATGAGCTCACCTCTAGTATGAACTCGTCCTCCTTCTCAACACTATCAGCAGAATGGTCTTTGATGCAGAAAGTTTGTCGTCTGGACTGGCGTCGTGAACGAGAAGGATTCTGGGTAACAGACGGAGTGACAATGTCTATTAGCATATGAAGTATTAGACAACTTCAATAATTTTACATGTACATGTAGTAACCACTATGAAGATATAATATGTTATAACATAATGCTATAATAAACATAAGGGTTCATATCAGCAGCCATGGAGGTGGTAGAAAGGAGATTAGACGACATACCTTCTGGTCATTGAATATCTTAGGTGGGGAGAACTGCACAAAGAACTTTTCTACTGCTTCGTTTAACAAGTCTTGAGTCTCATTTTTGTCCTGAGAGCCCAACTTGATGACCCTGGTCTGTCTACGGGAACGTGTAACTGTCATGGCTTCCTGTCTGGCTTGTTCCTGTCTGGCTTGTTCCTGTCTGGCTAATTCTTTTTCGTGCTGCATCTTAGCATAGGCACTACACAAGTCAGGAAAAATGTCTCTAGAGATTCTTGACACATCAAGCACAACATTCAAAGCTAGAATACACAGATATGAAAATCTTTTGGGCAGTAGAAAGAGTCAGTTCCAGCTCATAGCCTAAGTGCCATTTTGTGAGCTGGTGATATGCCACATATAATTGAGAGTTATCAATAGCTTATGAGATGGCTTAGTTCAGCTGCTATTAACGCAAGCTACATTCCATGTCAGACAATAGAGAAACCCTACCTGTCTACGGGTATCTCATCAAAGGGAACACTCTGGGCACTAGCGGCAGATGATACTGACATCACTTCCTCTGAATCATTGACAGCGGCGGCAGCAATGTCTGTATTGGAGGTAGACAAGTCAGGAGTCAATATATCGGGAGCAGACACAGAAGGGTCACTAGCAGAACCGTCCAATAGCTCACCAATTACTTCAGCTTCAGTTTCATGTGGTCCATCAGCTTCCCCTGGTGAGTGCGACACAGCTGCTGCAGAGTAGACAGGCTCCAATCTATTCGCACCTAAAGCTGAAGTTTCATCAGTTTAATAGAATAATAGGATGGCAAACGTTTAACAAAAAAGCGATTAGGTCAAGACAGCAGTGTCTTCAGACTTCTTTCTATCTAAATTTGCGTCGCAACCGCTTGCAGTCTTGTGACTGAAAGACTATACTTAGCCTTCTCATCACTAGATGATAAATATACAAAACTACTCTTTAGATCAGTCAGTAGACTATAGAGCAACATTGCTTATAACTTCTTTGGGATATACTTACCAGTTGACCTTCGACCTTTGCCCCTAGACGACCTCCGTGAGTGAGTATCAGATTCAGGATTAGATGAATGAGCCTCAGATGAGTCAGTAGTGATGCTGCATCTGCTCATCCTACTGTTCACTAACAACATAGAGCAGAGGTAGGTGAGTATGTTGTCTAGAGCTTGGGCTAACACTCAGTTAAAAAAGACAATCAAACATGAAACACGGAGTGAGTAATTGCCATGCTATCCTTCATACCACATCATCCGTATAGTACCATAGTTCATGCATTTGTAATGAACAATATCTGTAAATGTCTGTATAGCTGCAATTCGCGGACACAATTTATTGAATACGCCTGATATTTATAATAACCCATAACTTCAGCTTTACTTGCCAAGATTAATTTTAGTCTAACTTTTTTGACATAAATGTTAAAACACTGACATTTTGAGGCTCTGTTTTTGCTTCTAGTGATTGTAGCTGTGAGAGCATCTGCTGCTGACTCTACCGACACATCGTCCTTAGACTCCACAGGAAGTATACTTGACCTACGGTGTGCTTCTACTGCTTCACTTACTACAAGAGAATAAACGCCGTGGGCGTAGATAATAGTCATCAGAATGAGGATAAAGAGCCCACACAGATCTTACCCTCGACTATCGTTGTAAACCATTTCAATCAGGGATTGGGAGCTGGATACCAATATTATAATGCAGTGGACATGGGGGTACAATTCCCAATTAGTGATCAGTGATTTGATCGAATGTGTCTAGGATGTTTATACTTACCACTGGATAGCCTGTGATCCTTATCATAGCTGTCATCTTCAAGTAGCACCACAGGATTGCTAAGCTCAGCATCCTCAGCTGAATTTTTACTTGGGTACGCAGACCTGTTTGATAAGTACAAGTGAAAAATATTAGCACCCTTTCAACACAGTTCGGAAATGCAGTATGTTTGTGCATCCATTCACATACGTGTACACGTACATTGTATGAGCAAATTATTTATTGGTTGAACGTCATTCTATAAACCTATACCCACGGCGATCAAGTTACCTCCTAGTCTGGTAATGGCACTCAGACTCACACTTACATACCTACCTATGCTGAGTGTTAGTAGTATGACTCATACCTACCTGTGATGAGTGTTAGTAGTATGACTCATACCTACCTGTGATGGGTGTTAGTAGACTGACTCATACCTACCTGTGATGACTGTTAGTAGTTTGACTTGGTGTTATCATCTGAGTGAACTCCAATGCGTCCTTGACCACCTCATCTAGCCCATGAACCGGAAGATGGTCACACAGGTTGATAACCTCATTTAGTTCGTCTGCTGCCAAGCTCTGAAGATTCGCTGCCGCCTCCAACTTCCTCTTCAGTCTCTCCATCCTCAGCTGAACAATATACATGTGATTATAAGATGGGGAAACCATGACAACACCAGATAGGTAGTGTTTCACAGGTAGGCTCTAGAAAAACATATCTGGTAGTTCTAGCAATTAGCAAATAGGGCTAGGTTGTACATTTGTAGCACCGGCATTAGAGGCTGTTACAGTCACAGGCGTTTGTTTTAACGTTTTAACCCTGTGATCTGTGCCCAATCCCTACATCTATGTCGTGCACACACACTCCATATTTATTGAGATTTAGGTTACATCAATGTTCTAGAAGGAGTAGATGAGACAGACGGGTAAGCCACTTTAACCACGTAGACCATCAGTAGGCATTGATGAGCATATTATAGTGGTTAGAAGGAAGCCTACCATCATTCTTTGCTGTATCTCAGTCTCTATAGCTTCACTGGAAGCATCTGTAAGTCTCCTTAGGACTGATATCTTGGCAGCTTGTTCCTAGATACAGTGTTGAAACATTACTAGATCAGACAAAGAACATCTATTAGTTGTTAAGCAAGGTAGTAGTCCAGTTACTAAAAATATTTACAGTTGCTCAGTTTACGGCATGCAACATTATTCCATACATATAATATATTACCCAATGTAAAAAATATAAATGAACTGCTTTATACCTACTGAATAATTATGCTATTCTTGCAGTTAAATGGTATTTGTCTCACCTGTTTTTCTTGTTCAAGTTCCAGAACCTTCTTGGCCAGAATGGCTGTATCCTGTTTACTAATATCTAGAGCTCGAGCTAAGCTTCTGTTGTTATTTTTTAGTGACTGTTTGTATATCGTACTGGTTGACATGTTAGCTGTGAACCAAGATGAAACTATACCGTCAAGCAGCAACAAAGTCAATATTCATAAATATAATATAGCTTACATGTGATACATGGTTCCTACATTCAGCTACTCTTGCCATAGTAACACAACCTATAATAGTAACTATAACCAGATTGACATAACATGATTATCTTACATGATGAAAATGTCAAGTTAATAAGCTAACAATCCACATTGTACAAGTACATCCCAGTAAACTCTAGTCTTATAGGCTATGTAGATAGACCAATACTAGTAATCATATAAAATAAATAATTTTATATAATTGTACCACCAGAGGCTTTACTTCCAACATTCCGCCGCTTCCCTCGAACTAAACTCCGGTTCAGCTTTGCAACGGGTGTAGAGAAGCACCTCTTCTGCGCCTACAATAAGCCATATCTATAATGTGTCTCAGCAGAAGAACACCCTGTTTGTATTCAGCAATGTAAGATGACGTAGCCTAATTCCTCTTAAAGCGGCGAGTTACTAGCCACTCAACCTGTCCTAGTTGTCATGTGTCACTACTATAGAACTTCCCATGTTCGGTATTCCCCTGGGTCCTTCTGAGCTTTGAGTTAGGATGATATTAGCATTTAAAAATCATCAAAATTCCCATTCGCTTCTAAGCTAGATAATTTTATGAGAATGAAAGATAAAAAATCTATCAATCAGATAAAATATACTAATCTGTCGATCAGCTTATGATACATTTTCTGAATGTCTCCTCAACTAAATATATTCACTAAATAAAGTTAAGGTATCGATTGAACACATGCCTACGTCTTTAAAGATCAAGAACTAGGATACAACCATTATCATTTATTTACCTGAAGTTGGTAGGCTTTAATTAGGAATGAAAATTTTACTATATTCATAATTAGTAAATTACAATAACGCTCTAGTTTTGGTGAAAACACACTAGATTTATGCAACACATTTCTTTGTCTATGAAAATCTATTAGCCAACATCTAATGCCTATGCAATAGTGGGGATATTGGTAGGCTGGTAAGTGTTCTGCTAAAACAGCTCTTAATAAATAAAAATATTATAAATGGGTATTTTCATAGATGTGAAATCGAATCCTTGACTGCACAATCAACAATTTAAAAATCCATGTGTAAAATACCATCACATTAAAAATATCGTTGTAAAACCTCAGTAACTTCACAAAGGTTTATAATAGCAAGCAACTATTTGCGCTCTGATTTTGTGCTAAAACCTACTATCATAATAATGTGTAGTTACATTCTCGCGACCATTGTTATACAATGATGAAGTTGTTCACTCATGGCAATGAGTATTTAGCGATTCAACTAAATGTATTTGGAAATGATGGGAAACACATCACACAGATTGATCAAAGATAGGCCCCACCCCACCCTTTTACTCCAGTCCTTGGTTGGATTATTCATATAAAATAGAATATGGAATCGATACAATATTTGTTATTATATGTATGTTACAATGATCTAATTACAATTCAATATTTGTAAAATATAATCCAAATTCAAATTTCGTTAGGCCTATAGTCTATAGATTAAAACAATAACAACTAATACTATAAAAAATACCACAACCACATCACCATCATCATAACATTATGATTATCTTCACTATCACTATCTGACTACACTATGACTATGCATGTACATATATGATGTCGAGATAATACAAAATCACGCTGTGAGATTCAAAACAGGACTCAAAGACAGAGACAGTGCTTGCGACGCACGCAGTGAATTAGGGCTGCAAATGCTACAGACACAACGCAGAAACCACAGATTGAACCTGCTAACCTGTGTACTACAAGCCAGACATGTGCAAAGCAGACAAATACTCAAGTCACGAGTCAAGTAAGAGTATATATTCCCAATTGATAAAAAGTAATTTAGAGTCAACTCATCGGATGAAGCAAGTCAAAAGTAGAGTAAGAGTAAATAAACAGCGATTTTGAAAAGTAAAGTAAGAGTCAAGCAGCTAGTGCCAAAATGCTAGAGTCAGAGTAGAGTCAAAAGTACAGCGGTATGTCAAAGAGAATACCAATGGGAAGTTTGTATAACACAAATTTCTGATGTATACAAGTGTGACAACACACACTTAGTGTTAGATCAGATTTTCTGTCAGTTATAGTAGTTCTGAGGAACAAAGGCTACTTCAAATTTGCACTTGTTATAATGGTGGGTCTGTTTATCTATAAGCCTCTCAGCTTCTCTATGGTGGACAAGACTTATTACATAATTACACCGAACCAATAGAATTATCATTGATAGCTGAGAGATTAGAGTAAAGTAAGAGTAAAGCATCATGCTTTGTAGGAGAGTAGAAGTAAAAGTCAATTCCCAGCTTTCACACAGTACAAAAGCACAAGTCAATTAAAAGTAATGAAAAGCTGTTGCTCGAGTTAACTTGAGTCGAGTAAAATGACTCGAGTGCCCATGTCTGCTACAAGCTGAAGATACTCACAGGGCACTTTCATCTACCTATGACGAGATAGTAGATGATCATGCAAATGCAACAACGACCACCAGATCGGCAGCCCGCGGTATACCAACATCCATCTCTACAAACTCCAAAGCTACTCGCCAAGAACTATACATGAAATGCGGGATCTCATATCTGATAACTAACTGCAAACAGTGGTATTGCTGAATCCCATGCCAATCATACCTAACAGCTATAGCTTAGCTAACTACAAACAGCGGTATTGCTGAAACCCAGTCCAATAATAAAATATTTAGCACACTGCTACACAAGTGAGGTACTCTCCTTGCGCCAATGGTGATCAATACCAACAGTGTCCTACCTCATCCGAGGTAAGTCCGAGATAATATAATATATTTATAATTGATAACATAAATATTAGCCTAAATATAATTTATAAAATTCAAATTGAAATTGAAAAATTTAAATTATTATTATATATAAAATAATAATCTTGTTATCTTTCTGAGTTTATTCAAACTTTCTGTTTTTTAAACTTTCAAGAACAAAGTAAGCAAATTTTAATTTGATGTAAGTAGAAGAAAAGATTTACTATAATTATATCATTTCACATTATCGATTATGATTATATTACTTCTTACTTGGTTTATTTCAATTTTATTTTATTTGATTTTAAAAGTAAAAATCAAAATGAAAATTAGAAGTAGTTAGATATACCAAGTAAACTTATGAATTTTACCACACGAGTATCTGTAGAATTTGCATTTTCCTTATTAGCAGAATCTTCTTCCATCATAAATATATTATACTAGTTAATCTGAAGTAATATGCTACACAATCATTTCCAGAAAGGCACACTTTGACTTTTGTTTTTTTAAATAAGCAGCACATTAATCATTGGACGATTGTGTTTTGGTTCTTCCAATAGACGCCCACATTGGTAAATGGAATGTTTTACCCAATAATAGATGCGCTCTCAACGAATTGTTAAAAAATGCTGGACACGCTTGAATTAGCATAGACTTTGCGCCTATTATTATATACTTATAATATTATTACATGTTACTAGTTACGATGAAGTCGCTTTGTGAACGTCGCATTTTCTAGACATTGACGAAGTGGTTTCACAATAGAATTATCATTTTGATTTTTCTGATTTGTTTCAAAGATCTTTGGTACTAATATCTAATTGACTTATACCCGGAGTCGAACTTTACTCTAACGTCCTTCAAAGTCGCTTTAATCAAGATTTAATGTTCTTTTTGAAAACAATGAAGCAATAAGAGTATATGCTATGATATAAACGTTTGCATCAATATTCAATTGTCAGGTGGAATTCTTAGAGTTCGTGGGAAAATTCAAATTGAAATTGCATGACAAACAAACATAACTGAAACTGAACTGTCATTGAGTGTGTAGCTTTTCACTTTTGATCTTACCGACATCTGCCCAGCCTAAGGGGTATTTAATTTCCAATATTTTGACTTTGGTATTTGTGCACATTTTCTTTGATTTTAATCTCTTTACTGATACTCATACTCACTGTTTACAATAATTAAATTTTGGTATTTTCTATAAATGTTAATGTAAAGAGTTCATGATTTGATGTTGCACACCTGATAACTCATACAGAGGAGAGTTAGAGTTAGATGGCACATCATAGTTTTTTATTTTCAGCTAAAAATTCGGGATGGAAAATTATCAATTGGGAGATATACTAACTATTGAGGCCAATCTGTTCAACAATGTGTTATTGGATGAAACCGTAGTTCACATGAAAGTACAGGGGCACAGTCGTATGCAAAATCTCTTAGGATTTGCAATGAACAAAATCAAGGCAAGTTAGTCATTTCAAAGTACATGTAGGCTATGGAATAGGCCTACATGGGCTACAATAGAATCGGAATTTCTCACTGTAGTAACTGTCGTGGGAATTAATGGTGGCAGCTTGCTCATTATGCACATTGCTTCCTTGACTCTTATATCGGATGCTAGAAATCATGATTCTCATTTATTTACCCTGCACCAGGCTGTGGTCAGAGGTTTCTCATACTCTACTAGCATATTTATGGATCTTCTTGTTGTCGTAGAATGAGAGTATTAAACAGATTGTGTGGCACGGGGAAGGCGTGGCTTTGCAGAAGGCAACCAACTGTGCAGAGATAATGAAACGCAAGAATAAGGTGAGAGACCAAATACTGTTTGATCAGTAAAAGATATATGCTTCACGCTGTAGATCTAGAGCGATCAGTGAATGTAAACTATGGTAGCAGTCAAACATGGTGAACACAGCCACCCATTGTAACATGTTAGTAGGAACAGCGTATAGTGCAGTGCTGGGTCAAATTCATTCATTATTTCTCCAGTGTTTAGTTGTCTCCTCTGTGTGGCCAAAGAGTGCTCAATGCTGAAGAAATGCTTGTGTTGTTTTAGAATCTGTATATGCTCACTAGAAAAGGATATAAAAGGTCTGTATAAATTCATTCTTGCTATTGCATCTATTTGGCCTATGTTATATGTTCACCTTATGATAGACCTAAACATGTCTATGATATTATTCAACTACTTTGTTACTCTGTTAGAAAAGTGTCATGTTTACATATTTTCCTTTTGTTTTTGTAATCATACAGAATGGAAGAGTATTGGGAACCAATAGAATCAGATAGAGGTTTAGACAGGTGTGTATGTTCACTCTATAGTACACTGTCTATACAGTACACTGTCTATACACTACACTGTCTATACACTACACTGTCTATACACTACACTGTAACTAATTCCCCCTTTCCTCTTATAGGTTGAAGGTGAATAGAGACACGGAAACAGTTGGCATACTCTTATCAAAACTCCCATTGGATAACTTCAAACATGAACAGGGGTAAGGTTGCTACACTTACATGTATTTATAAGAGTTATCCGTCCTCTGATTATTGCATTTTACATGGGAAGATTACTCCAACTCAATTCAATGGTTTCATACATGTGCAATGTAAATGTACACTATCATACATCTTGATTCTCATACAAAGTATATAGGAATAGTTACTATATCTTACTAGGGACAACAACACTTGGTTTACTTCTGTACACATTCATGTACATCTTATTCAAGGTGTATACTTATGCGTAGTACATGTACATGCGTACATGTGGATGTATTATTATATGAACACTGTACTTGTCGGTTAGATACATTTACTGTACACATACATGTACATGTATTATTATTCAGATTGTATTATACAACCCAAACAATAATTCTAATTTGGTTTCTCAAAATAAAAGTTTGGTTCAAGTCCGCCCCAATCACCCTTATGAATGTATACTTTTTGTTTATACTCTAAAGAAGTTATGTATTTCTATTGGCGGAGCTTTTACTCTGTTCTAAGTTAAGACGTTATATACATATACTTGACTGTTACAGCTACTTGGGGGTGGAAGACGTGCCCAATATAAATAGATCAAGTGAGAAGTCCCCTCGGCCTAGCAATGAGAGAAAAACTCCCAGGACCAGGCCTCGGCAACGTAACCACAGGCCTCAAAAACACTTTCCTACCTCTGGTAAACAAGAAAAAGGGTAATAGTAAGCTAGCTACATAGCATTGGTGCTGTGGTGGCTATAGACGTATACAGTAGAGTAATAGAGTAGCAAGTAGCAGTACCTCTGGGTTTGGCAGGCATTTTGATCCTTTCAAAGTTGTCCTCTCTTTAATTACCCACTGAGGACAGAGAGAGGACAACTTCAATTGTCTACCTTGTTCCTGTATTTATTTAGTGTGTTTCATGTAATATTATATTTGATTACTCAAGTATTACCATGCAATCTTTTCCCAATCAATGTACCAGTAGAGTACTATATTATAATTTTTACTATGCAATATTTAAACTATAACAATGTTATGTGTTCTACTACATCATGCCCATGTACATGTAGTATCGCTAACTCATACCACAGGGAATTTTTTACCTGATATGTTATATTGTTTATCAATTTATTCAACTTTTTTATACTCAAGTCAAAATACTTCCGTCTATAATACATTGTCCAGTATAACCAGATTTGTATAACTCAGCATTTTATATTTTCTTAAAAAACTATCAAAATTATAGTATATGAAATAGAGCTACATGAATTACAAGTAACAGAATATTGGTGTTGTGTTATTACTAGATCATTGGAAAGAACATGATTGTGCTACCTCTTCACTTACACTAGCGCATAGCACAAGATAAATGTATGTAACATTCGGTACCATGTAGCCTAATAGCTGAATGATAATCTAATAGGCAAGTATATGGTAGTTATTCCCCTATATTACAGTAGTTATGCCCCCATTATCTATATTATAATATTATGTTAGTTATGCTTCACTTTCTATACTTGCCATTAGTCTCTCATCATCCATACTGTATCTGAAACAGGAACAATAACCTAGCAGAGAGTGTCTAGTAATACAATGTAAGTGCATTGAACTGTATTATTGAATTTAATAGGTTATACTAATACATTGTACTAATATTATACCAATAAATATAGTATACATGGTATATAAAATTAATCATGGCTCAAAGTTCACTACAGGACAAATTATTATGATAATAATTATGATATCACAATGGGCAAATACTGTAATATCAGTAGGTGTCAATGATATATATTAGAAATATATATATTAGAAATATAACATAATATAACAACAATCACAACAGAACAATAATAGCATGAATACTTTCTACAATGGAGGATAAATGTAATTACATAATAGTAATCCAGAAAATATGAAAATACAAGCTATGATACATATCTATACAGTGTGTATATATTATGTAAGGTACAAGCTATGATATTATACAAAATATATTACCTACAGTGTGCATAATGTACATGTAAATCTAAGTCCTTTGATGTGTAACTTGAATTTCGGCTACTGCAACCAAATACAAAGTTTTACCATTGTTGAATCTTTGAAATTTCTTCCAACAATGACGTAGAGCAAAAAAATTTAGTGACACTTTATGTTGAATATATTATACATGTGTTATACTACTAATTGTAGCCCAATACCGGCATGATTGTTGCACATTTGTAACATTTTTGACGTGGCCCCATTACATCATGTCATCATTGAAATTATAGTATTATAGTTTGTATTATAGTTTCATCATTGAAATTATAGTATAAATTATTTATAGTATAAATGGCTGCTGCTGGTATTGTATGATTATTAATATATTGTTGTATCACTCAAAAATTGTAGGCTAAGTAATATTCTCCAAGAGTTTGGGTGGGTATGTAGCTACATCTCTGAGGTATACAATGGAACTTAGGCTAACACCTAGCCTAGCTGCTGTCCCACAGTTTAATTTACCTTTCTCTATTTTTGAGAGGTTTGGAAACCCTATCCAACCGATCATTGTAAAAACAAGATTGCTGGGAAAACTGCTTAACTTTATAATAAGCTAGATATAACTATTTTGGTTCGCAAACAAAGTTTTGTTCTTTTTTCTATGAGTTAATGGAAACTAATAATCACATGTTTGTACAATGACTATCACCCATCTAAAATAATAGTGTTATACATACTTATGTGTATTGACAAGTGAAGAGTCTCCATTGGGTAGGCTAGTGTTATCCGTTGATCTCCTGTGGTCACTATTGTTCAGCTGCTTCTGTAATCACAGACTATTACTAGATAAGGGGAGGGCAATACCAACATTGATATAATCCATTCATAGGGTGTCACTAGTGAATTAGTGACGTCTACTTATTAGACAATGAGGTATAGTAACTCACTGTTTTACAGGTCATCTATAATAATATTGAAATGGAAAAGTTGGCATAAAACAGTTTCAACTAAGCCATGTCGCTGGCTCTTATGAACAGATTGAACAGATAAAATGATCTATATGCAGTCGCCACCTACATTGCATGCATTACTAGTATAGCTACAGTAAATACAGTGATACTAATAACCACGAAATTCTTATTGAAAAACTGAAATTTTATAACTTTTCATTCTCAGCCATTAAACTAATACAATCTTATCTCACTAACAGAATGATATCAATTTGTCAAAATCGGCGATTCTAGCTCAGAGCTGAGAAAATAACAACTGGAGTACCACAAGGTTCCGTCCTAGGTCCTTTATTGTTTTTAATTTATACAAATGATCTACTAGGTGCCTCCGTTAATTTCCAATATGTACTCTTTGCAGATGACACCAATCTGATCAGTTCTAATAAAAACATCACAGAATCTGAACTGCGCAAAATTGAAGATTGGTGTATTGCAAATAAATTACTTATTAATTTTGATAAGACCTACCAGATAATTTTTAAGAACCATCAGAAAAAAATTCACTATGAAACCTTCAAACTCCAAAATATAGCAACTTCTAATCAGTGCAAATTCTTAGGAATCCAATTGGATGAACATTTAACCTTTCGCTCTCATATTGAGACTGTTGCCCGAAAAGTCAATTTCTTGGTCATGATGCTTAGACATTTATCAAAATATCTTGACCAGAAAACCCTGATAAACATTTACTACACTTTTATATACCCCCACCTTTTATATGGTTTGGAGTTTTGGGGACATGCCTGTGAGGGGACAATTTCTCAAATCCTGGTGTGTCAAAAAAGAGCTTTGAGGGTGATCTTTAAACAAAAACCTTTTTCATCGGTGTCAACCAAATTTCTTGAATCCAAAATAATGCCGATAAAGATGCTATTCAAATACCGTCTTATAATTTTCACTTACAATATCTTTAAAACAGATGAAAAGCTTTTAAATTCTCTAGCAATAACTCATAACTTTAATACTAGAAATAAAAGTAAACTTTTGAAACTGCCAAAAACTAAAACTAACAGGGGGAAGAGATCGGTGTACTATGCCGGTATTGAGCTTGTTTCTAGCTATGCCTTGGACATCCTTGACCTCCCTCCCAGGGCTTTTGCGGCGGCTTTGGCGTCTCGTCTCTGGGAGGTGGGGGTGTGAGCACTGTGGGGTGTCTGGGGGTGTGGTGGGTGCTTCCCCTAGGCACCGGTACACTTGAGCAGGGATTGCCTCGACTCTAGTCTCGGACTACCTGGCTTCCCTTTTGTGCAATCTTATACATGCGTACGCTTTTACTATAATCTATTGTTATTGATAAGCAATAAACTCAATAATAATAATAATAATAATAATAATAATAATAATAATAATATTACAAGGGAATTTCAGCTTTTGGACATTTAATTTACAGCAGCACTACTCTAATAAACTGCAGATTTATAACACAAATAGATCAAATTCTATTGTTGTCATTGTTTTCTTTCGCTACATGTTTGTATTAGAAAATAACAACAGTAGGTATGACTCTATTAGAAGTGATTTGTCCCAATATTGAACATCTGATGCCCTCAGGTAAGTCGATAAACCATGCGGAATAATTGAAATAGATTATCTATATTGATGTTATAGAGTTATTTATCTACACATACCTTGTTTGCAGCTTTGAACTTATCCATGTCAAATCCATCTATGTTCTTCTTTACCTAATTCATCAATATCAACTTTGTATTATACGGTCTATGTAGTGTCTATATGAGCACTAATTATATTGTATATTTACAGTGTCTATGAGAACTATATTTGATAGAGGTATTGTGTTTGATGTAAATATTATACAGGAGCCCGAACTCTACCTCAGTTTATGGATAAAAATTGTTGTTGAAATGTGCAGTGGAAACCAAACCAAACCTTCCTACATAAATTGAGCAGGCAGCCCCACTGCTACAATATGCATGCATGTAGACATAAAGTGTTATAGAAAGTTAGTAATATGTAAACTATCTACCTGCATGTCCCACTCCTCAGGATCTCGGTCCAAAACTTTAGTCGGGATGATAAGTTCACTATTGTAAATATTCCTTTGAGAATCTACAGATTTCATGGAGACAGATTGGTGACGAGTTGCGACTTGATTCCCGTGTTGTTTCAATATCAAATCCTCTATTTCATTCTGATTCAAGCATCTCAAACCTTCGTCGTTATTAGATATCAAAGTCATCGGTTTTCTTGGTATTTTGTTTAACTCCAAACTCTTATCTGTAGCATCTTCTGTGTCATGGTTTGGCTTCACCAATGGTGAGGACTGTATAGAAGCAGGGATGGATGGAATTGACTTTATCTTTTGTTGGTCATTTAAAGTAGAATCTCGCGTCTCGCTGTCACCATTAGCACCAGTTTCAGTAGTAGAAGGTGGGACAGAGTTAACTGTCTCTTCTTCATGAGTAGCACTTTCTATAGCATAACCTTTCTCACTAGTAACTTGGGCTTCTGGCCCTAGTAGAATGAGTAGCAGTAGTGCATTACAAACAGTTCATACATGGCGTATTACATGCATTATACAGCACTGCTTTATGTAGCCTACAAAATGTAGATTGCATAGCATATAACAAGTTGTACACAATCTGTAGTTAGGATGGAGTGGTTAGGTACTATCCCATACACACACTATCAACATGAGTTGCTAACTATGACATGAATACAAGATGGAGTTTGAATATTTGAACATTGATTAAATGTCGATACGCACCATTTACTGCTGCATCTTCAACTCCTTCATTATCCTTCTGGACATTATTGGAACTTGCCAAGCCACTTTGGTGTTCTTCGTTGTCAGTGGCGGTATCATCCGGTTTTGCGGCTTCCGTTTTGATCTCATTAATCTCGGTGCTTTCGGTAGCGGAATTTTGATGTTCTGAGTCTTTTGATGTTGACGAGCCCATGGCGAGAGGTGTTGGCCAAGACTGACCTAGACCACTGTTTTCAGTGGGGCAGCAGCTAAAGCACACTGTAAACCACGAGTGCGCAGTAACCACTGGCGGATGACTATTTATGTTGACAGAACAACAGAACCAGCAACTAATCAATGAATTGCATTTATTTATTAGCAGCTATTTGAACTAATAAGGTTAATGAATATATTGATCTATTCTTATAGATGATATTGAGAGATTAAGTGTGTCTCCTTTATATTATATAAGGAGAGCAGATCAGTTACTGTCATTGTATCTTGGATGTGGTATGTTGGTTACCATTATACATTTATACCTGTATTAGGTATCATTATGCCTGTCATAGTCATAGGTAAGATACCTATGATCGGTATAATTATACCTGTAACAGGCAAAATAATCATACCTATAACAGGTTTAATTGTACTGAAAATAGGTATAATTAATGCTATAAGCTGTCTATAAAAGGTAATTTGGTAATAAATTCCATGAGAACAGCAATGCATGCAATGCTAATATGATGAAAGAGCAGATCAAAACTGGTGAAGAATATGATGTGTTGTGACATTCCAAACAAAAATGAATGTTCTCAAGTCTAAACCATGAATTTGTCTCCTCTTTGTATTTTGTTTCCAACAAAACTAGTCACATTGCATTATGTTGTACATTGTGAAAGGGAAGAAAGCACAGATAATTCCATCAGTGACAGAAAGAGGACAATTCAACATCCATCACTTTAAAGAGGGAGTATTTCCAAAATTGACCAAAACCAATAAAAAGGCTGAATAGCTTGTTGAATAGTACTTGCTTAGAGCAATTCAAAATGGTCTGCCACTGCAACAGCAGATGATGTCATCTACCACAAATGGATCTCAAACAAAGGCAGTCTATGTCATCTGAGTAACCCAGTTGACATTGTTATAAAGCACATGGAAAGGCTTTTATTCAATAACTTTTCTATTAGCCAAGAGTTTATAAATTCCTTCTACACTTTTAATAACATGATACTTGGCCACATATATTCACTTGCCGTTTTTATTTCAAACTACAAGGAAGTGCAATTAGCAAGAAAACTTCTCATTTATTTGAGGGTATACTACAATGAGAAGACAACTTCTTCATATTTTCTAAAAACTCCCATGAGTGAATAGAGGTAGTGGGTAGCCTATTTTCCAGTATTTTTTCAAAATACACATAACTACTTGTGGTAAAACAATATTAGCGCCGAAAGAGAAATATATAACTAAATTTAGCATAAATGGTTTCCAATTATATTTCTCTGCTCATACAAGAGAGGACAACTCAGGAAGACTACCCAGTCTTTGGTGCTACTCCCACTTTAAGCTAGTGGACGGAGCCAAAGGGCCCTAGGGCTAACTTCTCTCCAGTGTCTAATGTGATTACAAGATGGAAAATGATAAATAATTAAGCATTCTCATGGTTTTTGGATTTTTGGGAACAAAATGAATAAACTACTAAATGTGTCTTCCTTTATTACCTATCATCAAACTACTAGCTCATACCAACATCTTCCAAGATAGCATATGCATGGTAAACCAACTGAAATAACAAAGGTGTTATCCTCAGATGAACTATGCTCATATTGTATCAAGATTGTGAATCATGAAAAATTAATAAAATGTATTATAATATAAAATGATGTAGCAAAATGATCTGATAAATCACAAACCAACACCTTAGGGACTGGTTAAAAATATAAACTTGGTAAAACAGTTATAATTCCAGTCACATTTTACATTGTAGATAAGAATACAAACAATCACTCATAGTTAGTATCTACATGTACATCATTAGACTAATTAGTTATATGCGTTGAACATCATGCTAATAAAATAACATACATTAGAATTAATGCATAGAATTTACACCAATGGTCAAATAGATGAGTCAAAGTATATAATTTCTCTATAAACCAATAACTATGCTGGGGCTACCAAGTTGGAAAGAACAAAAATTAAACGAATATATAAAATATTTTTAGTTTATGTAATCATCACATGACACAATGTTTATATTATTGTATAATATATAGGACAATATATAGAAGCATTGGTAGGCTATTGTGTAATGTATAGCACAATATATTTTATAAAAGCTATGGCAATTAACAGTAAGTGTGAAGTAGGGCACATGAAACACAGTGAAACAAGCAGTGGAGCTACACCTTGGAAGTGGGCAAGTGTGTCCAGCTCATTGGACAAACTGTATTGATTTGTCAGTAAACAAGTACTCAACTTGTCTAACTGAACTAAAAACTTAACAGGCCAATCAGAAACTTTACTGCTACAAAACCTGGAACTATAGATTGAGATGGAAGGGGGTTTTGTTTTAGTCCTCCCATTCAAACCTGAACTCCTTGGTTAGGAGAGACACAATACGGGGACAGCATATCCTCCTGTTGATGGTATGACGCACATAGCCTTCATAATCAATTCGAACTAGTCTCAGGACCCTAACAAATATCTGCACAATATCGAGTACCCTCCAGTCTACCTTGATCACCTCACACAGCCTCTGTATAAAGTAAGAGCCCTGTCCATCCGTTCGCCATGTCACACTCTCTAAATATGACAATGCATAACTTAATTTCACTAAGATAATGAAGGCTTATCAACCTACCCCACCTTTCATTGAGTCTAGAACTGAAACTAATAACTAATTAAAAATATTGATCTATGACATATTATGTGTGTGTACTAAATAAAATTAAACAACTTTATTATTTTGATAATATAATTCATGGTCAACAAACCTGATGATTCTAGTTGCATTTATTAAAATAATATGCACTCCCCTAGCCTGATGTTTGAGCGTAATACACAGACTAACATACCAGGATTCTTCTAGGATAGCATCAGATATCCAAGAGAAATGTCACATCATATTATACAATAATTAGAATGTACCGACTGTCTAATTGTATAGTACAATAAACAGAGTGAATAATATTATCTGTGGGAGTTGTAGAAGGGCTTACTTGGGTCAGATGAGTAAACAAAGAGGGTATCTGGGTCAGATATCTCTGTGGTGGAGGAGAGAACAGGCGGCACTGCATTGGTGTCAAACCCATCTGAGTCAATCTGTTCAGACTAGAAAAAATAACAGACGAGCATTGGAATTGCAATGACTGCATACATAACTCATAGTAGTATACGTAACACATGATTTGTAACATATGGCAGTAAACATATCACATGATTTGTAACATATAGCAGTATACATATCACATGGCATGTAACATATAGCAGTATACATATCACATGGCATGTAACATATGGCAGTAAACATATCACATGGCATGTAACGTATAGCAGTAAACATATCACATGGCATGTAACGTATAGCAGTAAACATATCACATGGCATGTAACATATGGCAGTAAACATATCACATGGCATGTAACGTATAGCAGTAAACATATCACATGGCATGTAACGTATAGCAGTAAACATATCACATGGCATGTAACATATAGCAGTATACAGTCATATCACATGGCATGTAACATATAGCAGTATACATATCACATGGCATGTAACATATAGCAGTAAACATATCACATGGCATGTAACGTATAGCAGTAAACATATCACATGGCATGTAACATATAGCAGTAAACATATCACATGGCATGTAACATATGGCAGTAAACATATCACATGGCATGTAACGTATAGCAGTAAACATATCACATGGCATGTAACGTATAGCAGTAAACATATCACATGGCATGTAACGTATAGCAGTAAACATATCACATGGCATGTAACGTATAGCAGTAAACATATCACATGGCATGTAACGTATAGCAGTAAACATATCACATGGCATGTAACATATAGCAGTATACAGTCATATCACAATACTTTCAATGTATAAGGCCGCGCAGACTGGAGGCGAATGGAGCGAAATTGCGAGAAACGAGCGTGACCCTGCCCCGTTGGGCTAATTGTGCAAATTCGCTTTGATCAAACATACTTGATATTTTCGCTTGCCGCGTGTGTGCTATTGGTCGACACGCCATTCATTACTTCCTGTCGCACGAAAGTTTAAATGGACAGAAGCGCGAATGCGGCATAATACTTATAAGCAACTGCACGTAGAATAGTCTATTGGGATATGCGGTGTGTGACTTTTTCGCTATGGCTTTGCGCCTAGTGTGTTTAGGAGCGCGAAGCAAAACAATATGGCCTCACTTGACACGCGGCTAATATCGCCTCCAGTTTGCTCTAGGCTTATAGCAGTACATGTATAAAGTAGCACATTCAAAAGTTGTGGAATGTCATAGCGGAGTCTAACCTAGAAGGAATTGAAAACGACATTGAAATAAAATGAAAAGCACTCAAAATAACGGATATCACAGCATTACTTGAAAGTTGTCTACTCAATAAATAGCAGAAATCTTGGACTAGAAAAGATAACTCCAAAATCTAGAGTCGACAACTGGCAAAAGACGCAAAGAAGCCCAAGCAGGTAGATATACTTTTTGCTCTATGTTACATGAATACATAGGATTAATCACTATTCCCCTTTACCTGTACGACGAAGAACTTTGGTGTATCAATTAAGGACGATACTTTAGGATATTTAAAGGGGCTGAGCAATTGCTGATAGGTGAGGGTTCCATTAGTACTGTGTACTATGTTCTGTGATTCTCCATACGACAGCACTATTACTACGAGACAGCTTTGCTCAGTGAAGTCTCTCCGAGCAACTATAAAACAATATGTTAGACTTTCATATAGAATAACACAGTATATCACTGATTGATAATGATTTTCAGTGGGTTTGTCTACAATGAGAGAGAAGTAATACAAGTCTACTGCAAACTCCTGAATTTTAGAATGTGTTTACATATAGGCTACATACCAAAATGTATTGCCAGTTGAATAAAATGCTTTATCATCAATGAAAATGTCACGGCAAAGCAAAACTGTGTAAAATACATGTAATGAGAGAAACTAATCAAGATGATGTCACATAGCCCATGGATAGTAGAATATACAAATATATCAGTAGCTACAGCACATATGTAAGCTACAATGTGAACTGCAAATGTCTGATTACATACCATCTTCAAGAATAAGCTGCATTTGATGTGTCGTTTTATTATATTCAACTTGGACGTCTTCCGTTCTGAATTTCAGGATTCTAACCAGAGTATCCTTCAGTTTACTCACGTCACACTCCGACTGTTTCCTCTCATGATATTTTGGGTGATCAAATTTGGTGTTGTTTATTATTAGGGCATAACCTCTGAACCTGAAGAGAAAAGTAAATATGTTATTCGTGATCCTTACCAATCAGTTGCTGTAACAAGTGAACCGTTACAAAATGCGAGTACATGTAGTTCATACGGATTTGAGTTTCATGATGCATATTATACAAGATATACCTTTTCAGTTCATACCGGAAGTGCTCATCTTCAAACGACTTGTAGTTATATTGATTTCTATCACAATCCACATCCATTGCCTCCTGAGGAAACGGCCATGCCGCCATTGTAGGCCTATAAGCCCGCCTAAGATATAAATTATATAATACATAATAGAATCATTTTGCCTTCCATCACCACCCTCTATAGTTGCGGTTCTTGTCAACTCAAATACAGATGACTACTGAGCTGAAACTGTTAAAAGAATAGAAGCACATTAGACTGTAGAAAAAGTGGCCAAGCTAATGAAGGGTAGCTAGGGAACTAGTCACGACTGGTAGCAAGCTCCACCTATTATTATTAATAAAGCTAATGCTATGAAAAAGGAAATAATAGCCATGTTCAATTTTAATAAAATTATAAAATATACCCTGGAATCTAGGGTATCTAGGGCCTAAGGTCCTAGATGATATTGAGGGCAGATAGAATTTCGCATTCTGCCGTGTATCATATCTGTGTCCAGGAACCTCAAAACCAGGTTGAACCAAATCCATTGCAACACCACACTGACCAGCTAGGACGCATAATGTGGCCACAAACACATTTTAGAGAAACGATTGCTATTTGGACGCATGACGCAGATGGACACATTTTGTGGAAGCTGGACTCATTTATTTGCTACAGTGAGCTGTGCTTTGAATCCTACCAATTAATAGCCTATTTTGGCTTAGGTTAGACTTTTAAGCATTGTTTACATTTCTAGGGAGTTGTCACATTTTATGCCCCAAACTTTTTAGTAGATTTAATTCTGCGAAATGTATGAAAGTTGGTCTCACAATGTAATAGAATACAAGATGTAGATAGAAAGTCAGGATACATTTCATCAATCTAATCAAATTAGGCCTGGGAGACCATTGTTCACCTAAAGCTAAATGAAAAAAATATAATAATACATCCTACTATTTAAAAAATCTATGCAATTTGGTACAAGAGTACAGAAAATCTGTTACCATGCCATTTGTACAGTCATTATTCAGCAACGATGCTGCAAAATTTTCCTTAAACATGTTTGATTCATTTATATAATGTTTTTGACATATTTTGAGTTTGACAAACTGTGGTTGGTTGCCCTGTACAACACACTTAGCATAGAGAGCATGTCGTAGTAGCTTTCTACGATCCTGCAGTGACGCTATGCTTATATCATGTAGTCGTTTTAATTTGCTGTAGCTAGCTTATTTGAGACTTAACTCTTACTTCTTTTTTGTTAGAACGTACTAGAGCAGTTGCAAGGGGTACGCCCCATTTGTTAAAGGGGTTATGACATGTAGTTTATGTCTATATTCAACGCAGCCTCTCTTATTTAGGTTTGTTGCATTTGTGCTACTATAAGCAGAGTTGTGTCCTCTTACCCATGCTTAACTCATTAGCACTATTCAATGCTGCTTCAAACGCAACTTTGTTATGAAGACGCAACTGTGAGCTTTATGTCTTATAGAGAAAATTGTTGAATTCAAGCTGTTTGCATAGAAAGAGTACTGTAGTGAACAAAATGATTTCACAGAATTTACTAATATAGCTGTAGGATAACTTGTGCAAGTTTTTGAATTTTCCTGGGCTTTCCTTTTGCTGACCATAACTAGCTGCTTTTATTGGTAGGTCCGGTATTTCATCTGGCCACACTATATACGGCGGCTATTATTGCGTTCTTCTATATGCCTATACATTGTGTTGTGGTCTACATACTTGCCAAGTAACCTGGGTAAAAAATCTGGACACATGCGCGGACCAGAGGGAGGACGGGTGACATAGCCGCAGGCCATGCCAGCCCGCGTAGCGGGCTGCCAGAAAGGGTGCGGGAGGGGTAGAGGAGCACTCTCCCGCATTAAAAATATTTTTTGTGAGCCACTAAAATGACAGTAGTTAGGGCAATTTCACTTGTATTTGTATGCTGCTCTAGTGGTAAAAAATATGTTCATATTACATGCATATTGGAATGGTTTTAAAATGGTGGGAAGAATTAGAATAGGAATGAAATTGCAAAGAGTGCTTCAGGTTGGATTATCTAAAGAAGACCTATAAAACTTGCTACAACATAAAAATTTATTAGAAACCAAATTTTTGTTTCATTTTATTAAATTATAAACATATAAATAGCTTTATTTATGAAAACACTGAATTATAATAATAATATTAATAATTCAGTATTTTCATAAGTTAAGTTTATAAATTATTATATTAAAAATTATAATCATAATGTTAGCCTGTCTTTTGAACTTCAGAATCATTGAGAATAAACAAATTTTCTAAGCTTTTAAGTGACGTGACAGCTTTTAGACAACAGCTTTGATATGCTTCCGGGTCAGCGTGTGCCTGGCTATGTCATTGGTACCACCATCAGTAATACTAGAGGGTGCAGAAGGCATAATTATAATATTGATATTAAAAACCTAATTTACTTTTTAGAAATAAAATAAATAAATTTTACCCATTGATTTTAATTTTGAAAGTCTTTTGCTTGTCTGTACTGTGAGAATTGTTTGGCTTAACAGCTAAATTAACATCCAATAGACTAATAATGGAAACATTATTTGCACAAGCAAATAATTAATGAGTGAATTTTCATTTGCGCGGTAGTTGTCATTGACATTAGAGCGTTTATATAAAATAGCTATCCACTGTTGGGGAGGCTTTAGTACACTGCCAATATAGCTCAGGAATTAGCCAGAGTTTGGGCTATCACTAGTGGCAATTGGCATAGATACGACAGTCAGTAGACATCGAACTACTTTATAAATAAACGGTGTGTAGCATTATATTTCGCAAAATTCCCCAGGTTTTGCGGCGCTCAACCTTTTTTCAGCCAATGCTTTGAAAAATCCCAAGGAAATAATAAATAAAATTTTTTGGAGCAGCAATTTCCTAATTCCCGGGGTATAAATCAGGACATTGAGACAGTGTAGGGACAATTTTCAAATCCCGGGAGTGTCCCGAGAAACCCGGGACACTTGGCAAGTATGGTGGTCTAGTTGTTCTAAATATAGCCTGCAAGGCACAAACATAGAATAACTACAGTACCAGAATGATAAATATCTAGGCACTAAATAGCTGAGTGCGTCTTAATGCTACCTTAAAACACGTGGCATAACCCCTTTAACAGATAACAGGTTAATTGATGAAATAAAACGCAAGGCCCCCTGGCTCTTTGGAATTTTTTCTATTTTCTTAATATCTAATTGAATAAGCAAAAAATTCAATAATAAATATAATAATATTAATTAATATAAAATTATATAAAAAACAATAAATATTAATATAAAATAAATAGAATTAAATGACTGGTTAGCTAAAATGTATACAGATAGGCCTAAAATGTAAATACTACATGTTTTAGGACTTCAGGAAAAGTTGAATCAAAATTTTTAACTGGTCAAAATTAAAACAGGTTGTCCTGTACCTATATGGTGAATATAGTAACTGAGATTTAACCAAAAATATAAGCTACTCTGGAGTGTTGATTATTGGTTTTAGGATTGGATTTTCCCAAGTTACTTCCCTATAAAGCTATAGATAAGCGCAGTCTCGGCAACATGACTTCCAAAAACGCTAAAAGTAGACTGTAAAAATCAAATTGCACTAGGATCGATGTCTAAGGAAAAATTTGGTTGCCAGTTTCGTTTCTCTTTTGTGCAGATAACCTTCTTCCCAAGAGGTTTCCTGCGCCGTTAGCCAATAAACAAACAGGTAATTGTATTGACTTTACTGGGCAAGATTGTTTAATTAGATTTATTTATTTCCTTCAGAGCGCGCCATCTCACTTTTTGAACATTTGATAGTTTTGAGAGCGATGATACGTAGGCTGTGTCTGGAGGTAGACTTACAGTATGAGAGTATACATACATGTATCTACATCGATACATGTAGTACATGTATATCATAATCATTATCATATGTTATCTCCTGATTTTCATTTTCATTTGCTATCCCATCTGAAATGTCTATATAAAATCATCGAGTGAAATCAATATGACTTTTATGGAAGATTAGATTGAAAACTTAAAACTAAGCTGATTTCAAAACTAAAAGTTAAATTGAAACGAAATTGCAATACAACAATATGTCATGAACCTTATCGATCCTAAAACTGACAAACTAACTGATGACCCGATGAAGTGTGCTGAGATCCTGAATAGCTACTTCAATAGTCAATTCTGCCAAGAACATCAACTCACGCAAGATCCAAAGACCAGTCAAGCTGCTGAAGACCTCCAAATATCCACCGAGGGACTTGTTTTACTCATTAGAGCGTTGCCAAATGGAAAGTCACCTGGCCCAGACGGCATTAGAAAGCCGAACTTACTAGTTGATGTTGAGATAGCCGCCGCATGCCTGCGACATGTCTACCATGCTTCGCTTAAAACTGGGAAATTGCCAGCTGAATGGAAGCTCGCCCATGTAACTCCGATACACAAGGGAGGTAACAAAACATTCTCAAACAACTACAGACCAATTTCACTCACAAGCATCCCATGTAAGATGCTTGAACATATAGTACTACATTATTTCAACAGAACGCTTGATACCGTGCTCCACAACAGGCAGCATGGTTTCCGCAAAGGAATGTCATGCGATACCCAGTTATGCTCAACCTACCATGATCTTGCCAAGGCACATGACGAGTCACTAAATACACATGCAATTGTACTTGACTTCAAGAAAGCCTTTGACAAAGTTCCTCACCCCCTTCTGCTCCTAAAACTACGCCAGATTCCAGAAGTGAACCCGCAGATCATTGGCTGGATTCAAGATTTCATTACCAACAGGAAACAAAAGGTTGTAATCAAAGGCCAATGCTCAACTGAACTGCCAGTGACATCAGGAGTGCCTCAAGGTTCCGTTCTCGGACCAACACTATTTCTCATTTACATTAATGACTTGCCAAGCTCCGTCAACTGCTCTATTAGTCTATATGCTGATGACACCCTATTGTACCAGGAAGTCAACTCGGCCGCTGATGCTGCAAACTTTCAGCTGAACATCGATGCTGTCCATAAGTGGTCCTGCCAGTGGAAAATGCCATTTAATGACACCAAATGCCATGCTATCGCATTTGGCAAAAAGACAGAGCTGCCGCCCTATAAACTAGGAAACACACTTCTTGATTGGACAGAAGAAACTAAATACTTAGGAGTCGTAGTACAAACCAACCTTCAATTTCAAAAGCATATTAGACAGAAGGAACAAAAAGCAAGTAGAATTCTGGGTGTAATAAAATATGCGCTCCACGATGCTCCGAAACGTGGGCGTCTCTTAGCATATACGAGTCTCTGTTGCCCAATATTGGAATACGCAGACACTGTCTGGGATCCTCACCTGAAAAGTACTATACACGACATTGAAATGATACAGAATCGTGCTGTCAGATTTATAGCGGCGCTCAAGGGACGCGAAAGCGTCAGTGAAGCCCGAGCAGAACTAGGCTTACAAACGCTACAAGAAAGACGCAGAAACCACAGATTAAACCTCTTAACCCGTATCATAAAGGCTGAGGGTGACCACAGTGCATTGTTGTCAGCCTATGACGAAATTATTAATAATCGCACTGACATGACAGTAACAACAAGAGCTGCAGCCCGTGGTGAACCCACATCTATCTCAACAAATTCCAGATGTTACCATCAAAGCTTCTTACCAAGGACTATACGCGAGATGAGAGGTATCATGGCTGATGACCAAAAAAAATAAAAAATAATGTCTAACAGCGGTAATGCTGAAACCCCTAGCCAAAACCAAATGCACACTGTTACATTAATGAGACACTCTACTTACGCCGCCGGTGGTCAAGAGTGTCCTACCTCATCAGAGGTAATTCAGAGAGGTAATCACATGAACATATAGATATATCATATTAATTACCTGTCGAATTACCTGTCGAAACGAAATTGCAATACAACAATATCAATATCACATGAATATATATCATATCGATGGCTTAGCCATTAGATAAGATTATGATTATTAAATTATGTATTTTTCTAACTTTTTTGTATGTTATCATCAGTGGTCAAAGTCTAAGAAAAGAGGTGGGGGGTCTCTAGGGTAGCAAACATAGTCACTCGAGGGCGCGAAACGCCCAAACGGTGCGTGCAGCGCCTGAGCGCCCTCTCAGAAATTGGAAACTTTATCAAAATTAGACACCAAAATGGTGCAAAATCCAAGAACTTCAGGTTAAAATATAGTCCAAGACCTTAAGGTAAAATATGTTCCAATTAGTATTATTATTATAATAGTAATCTGTAGGGTGGGGGGTCTATCAGTCTGGGGGACCCCCTGAAATTTATGGTGGGGGACTGCGTCCCCCCACGACCCCCCAACTTTGAACACTGGTTATCATTGTTTTAATTTTTGGGTTTTAATCGTAATAATAATGATTATGATAATCATTTCATAATGACTGTTATTTATAATCATTTTTATATAATTAATATTAAACTATATACTGTACAATGGTTTAATTTAACGCTGAATAAATAACGATTTTGAGAATTTTGTTGCAAGTTTTATTTAACGTATATTTAATTTAACGAACCCCACCAAAAATAGATTTTAATTTAACGACCACAAAGGTACAGGGTTGTGGTAAAACGTGGTAAGGTGCAGCAGGTAAGGCAAAATTACCACTTTAAACCGTTCTTTTGACTCATAAGTGGAATATTTACCCCTTTTTATTGTCTTATAGTTGAATATAGAATTGCACCTGCAGTAATCCTATGCTACAGTTACAGATGAGATTAGTATTGTATACCTAGCTAATCTTATCGTATACAACAGATGAAAGAAAATAAGTCCTGAAGCGGGATTCAAACCCACGGGCATTGGATTGACAGTCGAGCACGCTACCTATTGCACTATCAGATCAGCAGGGCTTCACACCGAAAACTAACCATCATACTTGTAATCAACCGCGATAGTATCTTACTACATTGCTTCAGCTAATAAAAACAACACGCGAGTATAGTTAACTAATAGTTTAGTAATACAAATTATATTTTAACGAGTTCGATCTACTCGTTAAAACGTTAAAATAAGCTAACGCTATTATAAACCATTGTACAGTATTAATATTTATTTATAATATACTCAGTATTGTTATTAGCAAGGGACAAATTCGTTAATGATTTCCATCGCAATGCAATTCTGCTTTCAAGATGAACTATATAATTACTGGTCAGAACAGAACATAGCTATATGGTATATATACATGTATTTACTACTTGGATATTCAAAAAAGCAGCAATTACTTGCTGTAATATAATGGGTAAGTATCAACGAGCATGAGCTTAAAGGGGTACTGACAGTTATTTTTTTATTGCACCATCTGAATCAGTTTTTTACGCCCCTGGCCCGGTGACAAGGTGGGTTGAGGTCTTAAAATACCCAGTCTGCACCATCTGGAAACACTATAATCACAGCTCCACTGCTTGCACAAATCAACCCTTGTGAGTTGACGGCAGCTCTTACACAGATGAAGCAGCTTTCTGTCTTTTAGGACCACAACCCACCTTGTCACCGGGCCAGGAGCGTAGAGAAGTGGATGATTGAGAAAGGAATCAGAACTCTCATATGATCTGCCCAATCAGCTGATGTCAATCCAATTGAAAACCTGTGGCATCAAATGGGCTTGGTGATAGCAAAGAATAAACCCACAACAAAAAGAGTCTTAATCAAAGATATCATAGAAGCCTATCACAGAACTGTTACTCCAGACCGACTGACAACCCTAGTCAACAGCATGCTGCAACGATGTGAGGGGGTCATCAAAACAACAAAGGCTGGTCAATGAAATACTGACCATGCATCTCCCCCAACCTCAAAAGGCCTTTTTCAGGGCCACCATGCACTAATACAAAGAGTCTGTTCAAATGTTTTCGATTAAAATGCAATTAATTGCATGTCAATTGTGAGGCGGCTTTGATGGCTAGCATTGCAAAAGATGGCCACTTTAAGTTTCAGCAAATACATAAGAAAACCCATTAAATATATGGGAAAATGAATTTAAAAGGTAGAATCTACACAAAATTTGGTTTAAATTGATATATTATGATAGTTGTGGGTTATGACAGAAAGAATACAAGTAGTAAGCTTTTAAACCGAAATTTGTAACTAAAAAGTAGGGCGGATACCTTATTTCGCACAGCACTGTAAATGTGGTTTAAATTTGAATAAATATGCAGCTTAGCTAACCTTACTTCTAATTGGTGAGTGATGCTCAAAAATTAATTTTGAAGCTAAGCAAAATTTGCAATTGGTCAAATTCAATACAAATTTCTATTGCAAAATGCTTTATTATTAGCGGACTTGCAATACTTTCTTATAAAAATAAATTCTGATTTTAAGCTAGTGGCCTGTGGGCCACAAGTGGGGTGGGGGGCATAGGCATATTAAAATTAACTTCGCAGTGTTGACATTAGCTACCATGTTTTTCATGTTAGATTCCTGTTGAATAGCATTCAAGAGATTATCACTACATGTAGATGATAATTATCCTTCTGTTACTCAACAATCTGGTTGCATAGTTTAATGTAATCGTTGTTTTATAAACTGTATAGTTAATTATCACCCATGATAAGATTCATCACATTGTGCATTATTAATACATTCTCCAAGTGTTAATTTGTAGGTTTGTGGATTATAAAAATTAGCCTAGTTCTTCCATATAGACATGAGTGGAGCAGGGGACGCAACAGATGCCAGACCTGGCACTGGAGGGTTTGGGTTTGGTAGATCTGGGGCTTCAGCATCTCCAGCGCCTACCATTGAGAGATATGTAGATCTGGATGATACAGACTTTGAGTACAATATGAAACATAAGTAAGTGGACTGCTCTTCATCGTTGTACCTACTGGTCATCAGCCTGGTCACCATTGTATCTAATGGTCATCGTTGCACCTTCTTAGTGGATCCATCCAGACTTTCCCCACAGCATGTGATATTGATACAATGTAATTAACCTCTATTCATTCAGTTCAGTAACCCCCTGCTCTGTAGGTGGGAGACCATTAGCTGTGTCCTGTGTACTAGGTACATACATTGTAGATTTATACCTGTTTCTCTTTAGGTCTATGTATATAATGTGGTAACATAGATAGTGTAGCTAATATATGGTTCAGAATGCATAGTATTCCTGGAACACATCATATTTTTTTAGCTACAGATTAACAGAGGCTTAGAATTGGCTGGGTTGAACATTATGCTAGGTACTTCCATAACATACATTGTATATGTTGTGGCTGATATATACATGCACATGTACGTGATACATTTTAGACGCAGGGGTATAGCTGTTATAATCAATAATGACACATTTTACCCTGAAACCCAGATGTCTGATAGGTCTGGTTCAAGCGTAGACAGAGATAAGCTACACACTGCCCTGTCATTCGTAGGGTTCGAAGAGATCATTGTTAAAAACAACCTGACAGCTAAGCAAATGGTGGCAACTATTGATAAAGGTTAAGTTTGTTGTTATATCCAATTAGTTTAGGTAAATAATTAGATGATGTATTGTACTTCTTTAGTATGAACAATAAAGCACAGGCTTGCTTCAATGGGTTTGAATGGCAAACAACTCTTTGAAACTGAGTCATAGTGGAATTGTAGCATTATATAGTGTACTATGGGGTTACCAAGCTACTATTACCTTACAGTAACTATTGCAATATTGTGTAATATCTTGTCATCATGATGTTCCTATTACTGACTCATCTACTGCAGTATTATGATGTCAGGATGTAGTGAATCCATGGAGATGACAGTATCATCTGCCATTACCTTAGCATTAACTCCTTAAAATTGAGTAAACAGTAAACACACACTGTCTGGATTTCAGGCTAAGTTGAATCATCTACTGCTGATATCATATTTATTATGTTTAGCTATACTTGTACATGTAATATATGTGTGGACTGTACATGCTCTGTACTATACAGGCTTATGGGGTGCAGACATGCATACTATACATGTAGGGGTTACTCAAGCTACAATTCTACATGGAATGCACACATGCATGCGATACTAGTACAAGAACCCTTACATGTTCTCATAGGTCTGCTGTATTTACTTATATATATAATGTATATATATAATGTATATATATAATGTATATATATAATGTATATATATAATGTATATATTATAATGTATATGTTTTAGTGGCAAGTAAAGACTTTACAGACATGGATTGCCTGTTTGTTGCTGTTTTGTCACATGGCGATGAGAACAATCTGTTTGCAGTGGACAGGGCCATCTCTTACAATATGCTGACCGATCCACTCAAGTCCGATAAGGCAGCTTCTCTCATTGGCAAACCTAAACTATTCCTGTTTCAGGTAAGTTGATGATCATTCACCGAACAGGAAAGTACATGTAGATGATACTAGCACTTGGGGTGGGCGTAACATGTATTAGATAAGAGTGAGTATGTGTTATGAAATCAAGTGTTTTATATTTTATTGTTATATTACCTTATTCATACATGTGAATGTGTCTATTGTAGATCACTCTTATTATCTATTGTAATGTTTATTAGATCATGGGGAGATAACTACTTGTATTTCTGCTCATTATTTCCTTGTGCTGGTGTTTGTTTGCTATCTTATCTAGTAATACCCAATTATTATGCTTCTGCTATAATACTAACACTATCTTTTCTCAATATGCATAGAGTTGTCTTCTCTTTGGTAGATATGATACTTTACTCTTATTGTGTGACAAGTTAGATTGTGTGTAGAGTAGACCTACCCCTATTTATCTTCTACCACCTATGTCTAAACCTAAAGGAGTACAACTGTAGTAAATATGTGCTGTATAACACAGTTATTATTGGATACACAGGAATATAGGACTACATATTATACATGTACATGTATATACACTATACATTTAGCCTGCTACTAATACTCGTGTGAATATAAAATGTATATAATAGTAATAGTATATTGGTAAGTGATACATTTAAGTTCATTACTCGGATTATTGTCTGTAAATATTTTAGTAATAGGTTCATTTATGGCAATATTGTCACTGCCGTAATACTACTTTGTACTGTTCACTCTACCTATATAGATATTCATTATACAATATTAGTTCTCATAAAATTTGCTGTTACTTTCTCACAGATATATTACATTCCTACGAACAGTATAAAGTGTGTAGAAATTGTGTATGATAGAATAACCGCCATATAAGTTGACTGTGCAATATCTATAATAAGTTTGTATGATTTAGACTGAGTAGTACTATTAATAATATCCTCTTCTGAACATAAAATATTATTCTCCATTCCTTCTTGTATATCCTTAGCTTCTACTTCCATCCTATCCTATTATATGTATATATTCTATCCTATTATATGTATATTCTGTCCTATTATATGTATATTCTATCCTATTATATGTATATTCTATCCTATTATACGTATATTCTATCCTATTATAGGCCTACGTATATTCTATCCTATCATATGTATATTCTATCCTATCATATGTATATTCTATCCTATCATATGTATATTCTATCCTATCATATGTATATTCTATCCTATTATATGTATATTCTATCCAATCATGCGTATATTCTATTCTATCCTATTATATGTATATTCTATCCAATCATGCGTATATTCTATTCTATCCTATTATATGTATATTCTATCCTATCATAATATGTACATGTATATTCTATCCTATTATATTATGTATATTCTATCCTATCATACGTATAGGCCTATTATATTCCATTTAGGCTTGTCGTGGAGAGAAACTAGATGAGGGTAAAAACTATGTTTCTGACGCTTCTTCTTCTGGTGAAGTTAAACAGTACTTTATAGCAAAGGAGTCTGACTTCCTCTTGGCCTACTCCACAGTACCAGGTGATTATCACAGGCTACTAGTCCAACCACCGTAGTACTAGTATATGTACACCCTGTACTGTAATAGCAAACACATGGTTCTACTAAGAGCTCTATCTTTTAGGCTATTATTCATGGAGAAACTGTGCCAATGGTTCCTGGTTTGTGCAGGCTTTCTGTGAAGTGATGCTGAGAGATGGTAGAAGGCTAGAGTTTGTACAGCTGCTGACCAGGGTCAACAGGATGGTATCCTATACCTTCAAGTCCAATGCCAGTGCGCTCAGCATGACTAACAAGAAGCAGAGTCCATGTATAACGTCCATGCTCACTAAATCACTCTACTTTACCTAATACCTTGAATCTTGCCTCTTCCTAAAGTTACGTTACATATACATGTCATTGTTATTATTACAGACGGAGTTGTGTACTCTTTGTACAGTACTCTTTAGATACTACTATATCACACAATTGTATCATTTCAACTTCTAGAAAGAAGTCAATAATTCATCTCATTCATCCTGTTTTACTAGATTTCTATTTTGATCTATTCTTCACTCCAGACAAGTTGAACTTGCTCAGTGGGAGTGTTACTAGTTTCTTATCTGCTACTAAAGTATTATAATTTGTAGTTTTACAATTAATACTCCAGATACTTTTAGGTGTGAACTAAGTCAGTAAAAATCAATTATTATACTCATTAAATGTGAAATCATAAAACAATTCTTGAAAATTGGTATTTCAGCAGAACAGAAATGGAATGTCAAGCATTATTTATCCTTTTGCTGGATTGTCATTTTTGTATTTTTATGTCACTTTGCAATAAAGTTTGTTTGAAATGGTATCCGATTCAATTTTACACAAAATCATTTTCAACTTTTGATAAGTGTGTGACAAGAGTGTGTCATTTTTTGGGTAATTGTTTTACATGTATATGGTGTTTTAGGCCAGTCTGAGACCTTGTTATTTTGCCTCTTCTGTTTTCAAAATATAAAATATGTAGTTTGTACATGTAGTTATTAGATGTGAATGGCCAAGGTAAATAGCTGAAATATTCTTAAGGGTCCATGCTATATCTTGGATAGTGGATACATATTTACAGAGTATCATTAAATACATAAGACTTTATTTTGGAAATACTGGTGTATGGTATGGTATGCAAATGACTGAACATGATTATATTGTGAGTTGTCACCTCCACAAAGTGATAAATACGCCGTTTCGAAAGCCTGTCTCAAATAACTGATTTAGAGTTAGGATCAGAGGTTATAGTCTGAACTCTGCGGGTCTGCGGGAGGGCGACATCTGGACACCCTGCAAACTGGACACCCTACAAACTGGACACCCACAAACTGGACACCCACAAACTGGACACCCTACAAACTGGACACCCTGCAAACTGGACACCCTGAAAAAAACTGGACACCCTGCAAATACTCATTCACTATTGAAGTAAGTAAGTTTTTTATAGTAAAATATAGTTTAAAAGGTCTCATTCTACATCACTACATAATAAATTTCAGAAAATATTTTTTAAAATTAAATTGAAAACACTTCAAAATATTGTGGTACAAGATATCTTTGAAAAACTGGACACCTTCTCCAAAATTCCATGTATCTACACTTTATGGAAATATTTATGGCTAGACCTATTTAACACTTATCAATCTACATTTCCAAAGCAAATTTTTATTCTTGAAATTTAAACTTTGAATTTTATAATCAAAATTTTATTTTCACTCATTGACAACTTGCCTCAAAGATTTTCGACCTTCCGAAGTGTCCGACATATCTTTGAAAAACTGGACACCCTCTCCAAAAATCTATGTATCTACATTTTTGGAAAATATTTATAGCTAGACCTATTCAACACTTACCAATCTACATTTCTAAAGCAATTTTTTATTTTTGAAATTTAAACTTTGAATTTTATAATCAAAATTTTATTTTCACTCATTAACAACTTGCCTCAAAGATTTTCGACCTTCCAAAGTGTCCGACATATCTTTGAAAAACTGGACACCCTCTCCAAAAATCCATGTATCTACACTTTTAACAAATATTTATAGCTAGACCTATTCAACACTTATCAATCTACATTTCTAAAGCAAATATTTATTTCTGAAATTTAAACTTTGAATTTTATAATCAAAATTTTATTTTCACTCATTAACAACTTGCCTCAAAGATTTTCGACCTTTCAAAGTGTCCGACATATCTTTGAAAAACTGGACACCCTCTCCAAAAATCCATGTATCTACACTTTTAACAAATATTTATAGCTAGACCTATTCAACACTTATCAATCTACATTTCCAAAGCAAATATTTATTTCTGAAATTCAAACTTCGAATTTTATAATCAAAATTCTATTTTCACCCATTAATAACTTGCCTGACAGATTGTCGACCGTCCAAAGGGTACGAGATGTTTTCAAAAACTCGAAACCCTGAACTTTTATACGCTCCTGTCGATGTAGTCTTGCCTCACATTGATAGTTGTCCTCTCCCAATACCATTGGAGCAGACAACTTCCAATTGTTAACTACTATCTAGCAATTATATTTATGATCAGTTTTACATCCTGTACATGTACATGTACAATGTACATTAAGAATTATTTTTGTGCAATGATATAGGTATGTAGTGTAGGCATAGCATAGCATATGATGTGCAGCAATATAGCATAACAATAGCATCATTCTGCCTCTAACCTTTGTACTAATTAATAATATCAATTTATAGTCTTGTTGTTCCAATCTTTGTGGCAAACATTACTTGCTGTCCTTACTGTAATTATTGGCTATTCCTGTTGCATGCTTGATATTTTGGCTTCTACATTGTATGAACTTTTTATCAAATAATTAACATTGATTTTTATCACACCGATCATCATGTGGGTGATCAACAATATTGTTATTTGGACACTATACTTTCTTCTGTTGATCAATACAATAATATGGCTGTTTCCATCAAAAACGCACCTGTATTCCATATTATTGTATATAGACATACTGCATCAGTGTAGCCGCATGCTCAGGAGTTATCCTCTCTTTTCTAATACTAGTAACATGATACATAATCAGCCTGTACTTTACTACTTACACCAAACAGTATATAGACATACTGCATCAGTGTAGCCGCATGCTCAGGAGTTATCCTCTCTTTTCTAATACTAGTAACATGATACATAATCAGCCTGTACTTTACTACTTACACCAAACAGTATATAGACATACTGCATCAGTGTAGCTGCATGCTCAGGAGTTATCCTCTTTTCTAATACTAGTAACATGATACATAATCAGCCTGTACTTTACTACTTACACCAAACAGTATTAGCTTGCTCCTTTTGTCTGTGATGCAGCAACGCTGCCCAGAATTTCATCTTATATTGTAATGCACAGTATGTACTCGTATGTTTGCTGTCCACTAGATAAAATATTGTAGTGATTTCAGACAATCAATTTACTGCATGTTCCATATGTTTCCACTTAATGTACAATTGTTTGTATAGTTAGTAGTATTCTAGTACATAGACTTTTTTCATCTTATATTGAATTTAAACAAGATGAAGTTCTGAAAATACAGAACAGAACTGAAAGCCAGAGCAACTAGGGTAGCTAACTAGGTCCTACCTATCCGCACATAAAGCACAAGAGTAACGAATCAGACCTGTTGATCATTGTAATCACAACATGATAGTCATTGTAGTCAGTCACATCTCTTCCTAACGGATGTAGAGTAAGGAGACACGATAGACCACTGTTGTACCTCCTGTGTCATTTCAATTATACATAAGAAACTTGACAATGGACAGTGTATAGACTTTTTTCATCTTATGTTGAATTTAAACTAGATAGAAGATGCATCATATTATAAACTAGATAAAGTTTTGAAAAGGCGCATGCATAATACATGTATTTATGATTATTAGGATATGACTTCAGACTAATATAGACTATATAATTATAATGGGCTACTAGTAGTGTTATAACCTTTTAGCTGACTGTGACATGTCATATGTGCATATGTACATGTATATCTAACAACAAGTAAGTGTTTCTTGCTATATCGTTTGCAACGAAATTTATTCTTGTATTTACTGTATACGTATAAGAATGGAGCTAACAACTAGATGTGCAGACAGTCTGAGACTAAGGAATACTGCTACGCTGTAACTTGTACACAAAAAGGCATTGACTTGTATTCAAGTGTCTGTTGTAAAGTTATCCTCCCCCACCCCGCGTTATTAATGGAATGCAATAACATACATGTGATTATGGCAATGCAGCTTGGCTTCTAATCAAATACAACCTGATTTGCAATCCATTGCTAAAATCATGAACCTCATAAGTTATTGATCAGAATAAGAAGTTGTCGTCTCACAATTTTAAAGTTGAAAGAGGACAACTTCTTATTAGTCATGTTTTTCTCATGTGTTCAACTTACATGTAGCAGCTAACATTGCTGCAAGTTCAAATTACCATGTACATGTACATGTACAATGCGAGCTGTGGTTTCATTCAAATGAAGAGAAAGACTACAGAGTCATGTTGTATTGTTATTTGGTAGCTGTACATATAGTGTACACCAGCAAGATCATTTGAGAAGCAGTTGAACCTGTGTTTTCTAGGCTAATAAGCTTGTGAAGCAGTCTACACCTTGACCACTCAACTCCCCCCCCCCCCCCCCCCAATGCAACTAGTATGGTATGTAAATGTATGGTCACAGCTACATTGTACATGTACACATTTTATCATTTTATAGTCTTTGATCAAACAATTTTGTAGAAGCATTGCACAATAAAATAAACGATGAGATGGTGAGGTGATGCTGAGGAGTCACCCGAGGACAATGGCTGCCATTCATTATCGTTATCTTTGTGTATAATCGTGTGCAATGTCTGTCTTTGGATATGTTATCTCTAGAGTGCATTGTGTGTCGAGGCCGAGGGTCGGGTATATACAGTATATATATACATGTATTACATTAAGATGTGTTTATATATATTATGTCTACACCCGACTTATTTACATGTAGGGTCGATGTTTCAATATCGGACTTTTGGGTATGTTATCATGAAAGGGTCATCCCTCTCGATGCCCCTTGGACCCGAGTATTGTGCAGGACCGATGGGCAGCTACATGTAGTTGTGTTAAATATACATGTACATGTAGTTAAGACCATTTAATTATATTTTTCCCATGATGTACATACACGATCTATCGCGATTTTTAATAGCAATTATTTATGGCTTTGGGATGATGCATAATTTTTTAATTTGTGTGGGACTGACCTTTGGTTAACCGCTCACAAGATGTAACTGGATTTTGTCTATAAGTGAAAACATTTTGCTACATGTATATAATACTCGTACACTGTATGTCCATGACGTTGCTACTTAGACTCCAATGGAGACGTTTTATTTTGCTCTATATAAACTTCATGGTGTTTACTAGTCTAGGAATATCTTAGCCTTGGTTCCTCATGGAGCCGAAGGCCAAAGCAACTAGGATAGGGTCATACCTATGAAGTCATAAATGTCAAGAGCAACTCGGACCTACAGGTCATCATGATGTAATGTTTCAGTATGTTTCAGGGTGTGGGAAAGGTCCAAGAGTGGTCTATTCGACCTGCTTCCTTGTTACATAAACTGAGCAGTGATAGCATTGTTGATTATGATGTATGTGCAACCCGTAGGTCAGAATTATTGCTTATTAACTAGAGTCCTCATGAGTATAATTATATACATGTATTTTCCATTTTTATTCTGGCGAAGATCAAGTCCGGAAAACAAGAAGTATGATCGATGCTAGTTTAGGCACTTTGGGCTACCCAGTCCAACGGGACCAAAAGCTGGAAGTACACTATTCTAGAAAAGACAACTCCAATGCTTCTTCTTGGTAGATGTGTCTCCAAGCAGAAAAGCGATCGCCTTATACAGTTTTTACATTATTGGCATGCGGTTAATATTGAAGCCTATAGATGGAACCTTTTAAATGAAGCTAGCCTACATTTATTAGTAGGAATTATTTAGCCTTCACCAACCCTACTAATAAGCATTAATCACTCATCGAACACTAAAGACTTACTTTGTTCCATGCGGATAATTGTATAATATAATATTTTTATATTCTTATGCATGTTGTAAATGTTAACCTATCATGTTCTAACATGTGAACTATAATTTAATTTCTGGTAGAACCTAACAGCATCTTGAGTCGTGTTCTGTATTCTTGTATCTTCTGATACTGTATATTGCTAAATAGTTCAATACTGCAAATTCTTGTACTATTCATATATTATACATTTTGCTCTACTAGAAGTTTGCGGATATTATTATAATACTAGTTTACCTATGTTCCAGTCTGGCCACACTCAATCTCAGTATTAAGACGGAGCAGATTCACTGTAGGAAGTGCTTTATTTAACTATCTACTACAGTTTGAATTACCAGGTACTATAAAGTGACATATCTTTGTATATATTATGCTATCTTATTCTACATATTTAATGCTAGCATTGGACGTGGGTTCCAAATCCAATTTTAGAGTTGAGTAAGACTACTACTAGGACTCAATGTTTTTAATGCAATGTCGGTGCCTATGCTAGAAGATGCTGGCATATTATGCCCTACGTTAGGCAGCCCTTGCATCTCATGGTCTAGCAAAGTTTTCGTTCAGCAAGCAGGCTAGCTGGGGCACTCCTCCCACTGGTGTCGCTGCTTACACTTTGGTGGTTAGCCTACATTAGTTAGGTGACCAGTTCAAGGTAGATTTCTTCCCATAGTACCTTGGCAGGTTTAGAACAATTGTGCTTGATATGTTGCAATTTATAAAGATTTAGTAAATGTACAAATTTCATTCATACAGAACAGCAGTATTTACTACAACACTTATTGACATACATATACGTACAAGTATTAAATAATATCATTCATCATTGTGGGAAGAGAATTACTAAAGCATAATATCATAAACTATGTAGTCCTTCTCTTAATTGGCATGAAATAACAGCACAAATTTCTGTATGATAATTTGAACTTGCAGCAATGCTAGCTGCTACATGTAAGTTTAACACATTAAGAAAAACATGGCCAGTAAGGAGTTGTGCTTTCTCAATTTTAAAATTGTGAGAAGATAACTTCTTATTCTGATTAATAACTCCTGAGGGTCATAATTTTAGCAATGGATTGCAAAAAAGGTTGTATTTGAGTAGAAGCCAAGCAGTATTGCCATAATTATGTTATTGTACTGGGGGGGGGAGAGGATAACTTTGCAACAGGCACTGGAATATGAAGTCAAGGCCTTTGTGTGTACAAGCTATAGTGTATCAGTATGTTTTAGTCTCAAGCTGTCTGCACACCTAGTTGTTCGCCCTATTTCTCACGTATTTTAATGCTGCAAGGCATAACAGTAAATACAAGAATAAGTTTCCTTGCAAAGAATATGGCAAAAAGCAATTATTTTTTGTTAGATATACATGAACATGTCATAGTCAGTTAAATGGTTATATTGTGATGGTACAGGACATTTGTATAGGACTCCAGCTACCGGAACCAACCCTGCAGCACCTTAAGTGCCTAGTAGTTGTCACAGCGCTACTCAGCTGACACTCATACTCCCATAACTAACTGTTCGTATACTTATACTCACCTGCATTGCATGTCCAAACCATTCATTTATTGTCTACATACGTGTATTTATGTGTTTATACTCACTCTACTTCATTACATACTGATGTACGTTCATGTATGATAATTACTAAGTCTTTTAGTGCCTTTTATACCCGTGTACAGAGGCCCGAACTCTCAGAATTACCTGATATTTATTTTGTACATGAATTGGATCATTATAAGCAGCTTTTGTATAACCCGACCCATTTTGGGTCGGCCGTCGGGCTTCCGGCGGCCATCTTGTTGCGCAACTTCCGGACGACCCTATGTCGTCTTTTCCCGACACTACGTCGGGCAGAAGTCCTTATACTATATAAAGGGCATTGTTTCACTGTTCATTGTCTCAGTCTTCACTTGGCTTTCAATAAAGACACATCTATACTTGATACAGAGACTTTCACTTCCTTTTGTCAGGTCATTCGCTTAGCGGACCGCCTACTAGGTCGGATCACTCTCTTTCAACGTATAGTCTGAAGGTCAGACTTGGGACCAGATGGGTCGTCTCTGGTAGTTATTGGGCTACTGAGACCGCTCGATCTTTCATGTAATGAGAAGGCCTAGCACCACTCATAGGCACTTCAGTTTTGGGTCGGTAGTCGTCCAAGGACGACCGCACGAAATACCAGAAACCATTACAATATAACACTACTAGTCTAATATAGACAGGCAGTGAAGTCACATTCTAATAATTATAAATATTGTGCATGTGTATTTTCAGAACTTTATCTTGTTTAAATTCAATATAAGATGAAAAAATTCGATGTACTAGAATACTACTAATTATACAAACAATTGTACAATAAGTGGAAACATACGGAACATGCAGTAAATTGATTGTCTGAAATCACTGCAATATTTTATCTAGTGGACAGCAAACATACGGGTACATACTGTGCATTACAATATAAGATGAAATTCTGGGCAGTGTTCCTGCATCACAGACAAAAGGAGCAAGCTAATACTGTTTGGTGTAAGTAGTAAAGTACAGGCTGATTATGTATCATGTTACTAGTATTAGAAAAGAGAGGATAACTCCTGAGCATGCGACTACACTGATGCAGTATGTCTATATACAATAATATAGAATACAGGTACGTTTTTGATGGGAACAGCCATATTATTGTATTGATCAACAGAAGAAAGTATAGTGTCCAAATAACAATATTGTTGATCACCCACATGATGATCAGCGTGATAAAAATCAGCGTTAATTATTTGATAAAAAGTTCATACAACGTAGAAGCCAAAATATCAGACATGCAACAGGAATAGCCAATAATTACAGTAAGGACAGCAAGTAATGTTTGCCACAAAGATTGGAACAACAAGACTATAAATTGATATTATTAATTAGTACAAAGGTTAGAGGCAGAATGATGCTATTGTTATGCTATATTGCTGCACATCATATGCTATGCTATGCCTACACTACATATCTATATTATTGCACAAAAATAATTCTTGATGTACATTGTACATGTACATGTACAGGATGTAAAACTGATCATAATAATATAATTGCTAGATAGTAGTTAACAATTGGAAGTTGTCTGCTCCAATGGTATTGGGAGAGGACAACTATCAATGTGAGGCAAGACTACATCGACAGGAGCGTATAAAAGTTCAGGGTTTCGAGTTTTTGAAAACATCTCGTACCCTTTGGAAGGTCGAAAATCTTTGAGGCAAGTTGTTCATGAGTAAAAATAGAATTTTAGTTATAAAATTCAAAGTTTAAATTTCAAAAATAAAAATTTGCTTTGGAAATGTAGATTGATAAGTGTTGAATAGGTCTAGCCATAAATATTTCTGTAAAGTGTAGATACATGGATTTTTGGAGAGGGTGTCCAGTTTTTCAAAGATATGTCGGACACTTTGAAAGGTCGAAAATCTTTGAGGCAAGTTGTTAATGAGTGAAAATAAAATTTTGATTATAAAATTCAAAGTTTAAATTTCAAAAAATAAGATTTGCTTTAGAAATGTAGATTGATAAGTGTTAAATAGGTCTAGCTATAAATATTTTCCAAAAGTGTAGATACATAGATTTTTGAAGAGGGTGTCCAGTTTTTCAAAGATATGTTGGACACTTTGGATGGTCGAAAATCTTTGAGGCAAGTTGTTCATGAGTAAAAATAAAATTTTGATTATAAAATTCAAAGTTTAAATTTCAAAAATAAAAATTTGCTTTGGAAATGTAGATTGATAAGTTTTAAATAGGTCTAGCTACAAATATTTTCCAAAAGTGTAGATACATGGATTTTTGAAGAGGGTGTCCAGTTTTTCAAAGATATATCGGACACTTTGGAAGGTCGAAAATCTTTGAGGCAAGTTGTTAATGAGTGAAAATAGAATTTTGATTATAAAATTCAAAGTTTACATTTCAAAAATAAAAATTTGCTTTGTAAATGTAGATTGATAAGTGTTGAATAGGTCTAGCCATAGATATTTCCATAAAGTATAGATACATGGATTTTTGGAGAGGGTGTCCAGTTTTTATAAGATATCTTGTACCACAATATTTTGAAGTGTATTCAATTTAATTTAAAAAAATATTTTCTGAAATTTATTAGGTAATGATGTAGAATGTGACCTTGTAAACTATATCTTACTATAAAAAACTTACTTACTTCAATAGTGAATGAGTATTTGCAGGGTGTCCAGTTTTTTTCAGGGTGTCCAGTTTGCAGGGTGTCCAGTTTGTAGGGTGTCCAGTTTGTGGGTGTCCAGTTTGTAGGGTGTCCAGTTTGTGGGGTGTCCACTTTACGGGTGTCCAGATGTCGGTGAACCAATTCTGCACAGAATAAATTGACCTCTCAAGTTGTAATTGGTGGAGTTTCGTGTCTTGAACAGGCAGAGTTATACACATTTCACCACCCGAAGCTGGGAAAAGTTTGTAAGTTTCCTTGTTGCATCACCTGTTGTCTACTTGATATGGGGAAAAGACTATACTTCCCCACTTTTCGTGTCTGCCCCTACAAATTTTTTCGACATCCTATTTTTTTTATGGTGAAAATGTTTTCCAAACCTCGCCAAACTAACACAAGGTCATTCACTCATTTATTTTTCTATCACAGGTCAGACTAGGTCACAGTCAAGTGTAGAAACGAACCGCGGTCTATTGGAGCCACTGGGAACTGTTTCCATAACAGCTTTCTACCCCGCACAATACGAGACCTCAAAAAAGAATAAACATTAGCAGAAGAACAACACAGCTAATACTAAAATACTACATGCCATGTAGTATTTTAGTATTAGCTGTATAACATGGGTACCCACTTGTACCCACTCTGAAACCAAATATCTTACCCATGAGATGGTATATGGAACAATGTCCTTATTGGCTTATGATAATTTATGTACAAAAATTGAGGCATGCCCCTTTCGCCCCCTAGGCGGTCTAGCGTAATGTCGTCATTGATGTAAATGATGTAAGACACTTTGACTTTCACTTGATTTTCACTTTGAAGCAAAATAAATATTTTCATTTTATTTCTAGCCTTGCCTAAACCTGCTTGAGTACTTTATACCTTCGAGTTATGCCTTGAGTCGCCAGCCTCCAGTGCCAGGCCTCCGAAGTGGTTTAACGTTTCCAGTCCGCAACAATAAGAGATAATATAATTTTAAATTTAAGTTTATTCAGTTCAAGTTTTGGGGGCTGGAAGTGATCTTCACTCTAGACCTCCCTAGAGGAAAAAAGTGATCTGCCACTTATAGCTAATGGGTTGAACAGTAGTCTCGCTGAATTGAGTCAGGAATAATCCGTCTCGACTAAACAGGACTGTCGAGCCGGTCAGTGTGGTGAATGCATGTGGGGAATGCAGTTGTGGGCCACACTGTACCTACTCCTTGATTGGGTACAGTGTACAGTGTGATCTAATCTTCATATTCCTCATAATCCTTGGGCGGAAGCTATTTCAGTATTTTCTGCTGTTTGCCCCGACTGACCGGGGGAGCCCCATTGCCTGGGAATGAATCTGTATAGTTTCTGCGATTGGATGGCTCGGAATATCATCACAAGCTGCGCTGCGAACAGGATGCTGTTCTTCCTACTACACCATCTCAATCAAAAGCTGAATTACCCCCTACACAACAGGCAGCTCGAATTTAGAAAGTGGATGTTTTGTAAAACACAGTTATACAAGACTTAGCATGGCCTACAAAAATGATGGAGTATTCAACTTCATACAAAAGAATAGTAATTTACAAGAGAAATTATTATTTAGTTGTGACTATAAGCACAATAAAGTGACAACTAATTTATCAATTCTGTATCTTCTATAGACATTGCTTATGAATTGCATGAACTAATGTCACACTCAGCATTGTCACCAGCTGTTCTGATGACCAATCATATTTTCTCTTTGATAGATTTTATATAATTTATGATCACCTCAATACAAATTATATTGGCTAATTAGTTTGTATTGTTGCTATTATTATACACTGTAGTTATTATTAGGCTATAGTAATGTGCAATTTTTTGTCTACTTTTAGTGATGTCCGAGTCAAACTAGACATGTCTACTATACCCTATCTTGAGTTTCAGGAGACTGACTTTCAGTATCGAATGAGATCTGGGTTAGTTCAATATTATTGTGTGCTGCACTGTACTGTATACATGGTGCTGGGCAAGACTAGTTGAAACCAAGGCTAATTATTTCTCTGTTTGAAGAGTTTCTGTAATTCTGAGGATTTATGATATTGGCACTTGTTGTATTTTGAGTTCCTATATGAGGGTAGTTACTGAGCATCACTGATAGTGACCTGAACATTATAACGCCAATTTATTGCAAAATGGCATAGCTAGCTTGCTAATTCAGCAGCAAAATGATTATTACACTTTTGAATTATTGTTTAGCCCATCTTGCATTAAAACATGTAACCTGCAAGTTGGAGTTATCAGCTGAATGATTTAACCTCCTATCTGAAATACTCATGCACAATTGAAATTGAAACCCATATTTTGTACAGCAGAAGGGTACTACATAAATACCTACTACCAAACCCCTAGCTAACAAAAACAAATCTAGAACCGTGCTAACTAAATATCCTTGCCCAGCACTAAAGTAATATATACCATCTATTATATGTAGGTTTATAGCTAATACAATGCTATCCTTACAAACACTGCTGCTTCATGTAGGCTATGTTATAAATCATTGTGGTTATTATACAATATTTTCTGCATGTATATTTCTCTTTACAAACATGTAGACGGTTCGTCCGAAATTATACAAGGTTGATGTAGGAACCTTCGTCTTTTACTGTTTTAAACTATCATGCATGAATTGGTTGCAGGCACAAAGGTATCGCCATCATAATTAATAATGAGAGATTTGACAGTGAATTGAATGTTGTTGACCGGATAGACTCAAGATCTGAGGCGGAAAACTTATATTCTGCTCTCAGATATGTTGGGTTTAGAGAAATCCTCAGACCTGAAAACTTAACTGGCAGAGAAATATTTGAGCTCTTAAAGAAAGGTAAAATATGAATTTTAGAAATAGAATATGCTTGTAGGCTACATCACATTTGCTTGTCCAGATACTCGACTTCATGCATTTTCTGTGCTCTTAACCAATTGATCTTGCTGCATGTTGTAACAAATAGTTGGGATACACTTTCAGTTGTGGATATTGACTACCGCAACAGGAGGATGGACTGTTTTTTCCTAGCCGTGCTATCATATGGTGATGATGATCATGTGTATGCAACAGATATACGTGTGTCACACAAGATGCTGCTGGAACCACTTCGGGCCCTGTCACACCTGCCTAAAATCGTCATTGTACAGGTTAGTAGGTTGGCTGTGTTGAGTGATGTAACGCCATTGTTGTTGATGATAAGATAGCACATAAATTGTACCTCATCTTTTGTTGTTGAATCATATAGCCTACTAGAGAAACTAAGGCTATGCATTGTATGTATATCATTATGTATCTATGCAGTATATTGATTTTGAATGGGATTTTCGGAAACATGTAACCATTGCTGTGTATAGATACATGTAAATAAATGAATAAATAAATAAGGAGCAAATAGTTTGCACTTATCTTTACAAGACTCCCAAAGTTTCGTGTTTTCCCACTCATCAGTTGTAAGATAATGAATGGTGTGAAACACCAAACTCTGGAGTCTTGTAAAGATAAGTGCAAACTATCTACTCTTTATTTATTTATTCATTTATTATTAGCTCCACTAACTTATAATTACTTATTATAGCTAGTGTAGAGCACTATATTTATATTTATTGTCTGATCTTACTTTTATACAACAAATTTTTGTATAAACTAGATTACAGATACATAATGTAACCATCACTCTAGCTAGCCTATGTGTATATAACTGTAGGCTAATCCTGCAGAGACACCACCATGTAAAAGTCTTCTAGAACTTGAGCAGCAAATGGAAACAGACCTGCTAAAGGACGATGCCATAGAGTGGTTCTACGATTCCATCCCTCCTCAAATGAACCCGATAAGACGGCAGTCTGATATAGTGTTTGTCCAGTCTCTACTTCGAGGTCTGTAGGATTTATATTTAGACATGTAAATGTACAATTTATAACGATGCTCTGAATATATGAATTAATACTGCATCCGTACTATTTTCAGTCTATTAGGGCATGGTTGAAGCGCTTGGTTTTATTCATACACAGTACAGCCATTGATGGTACTGTTTGTAGGGTTAAAATACAGCAATTGGTGGTACTGTTTGTAGGGTCACAGTACAGCTATTGGTGGCATTGCTGTTAGAGTCACAGTGCAACCATTGGTGGTAGTGAATAGTAAGACGAGACGCATTTTTATATTTTTGTTGACTCCTTATATGTCGATGTATATCCATACATCATCTTCATTCCTCTGAAGGTGATGTGTGGATATACATCGACATATAAGGAGTCAACAAAAATATAAAAATGCGTCTCGTCTTACTATTCATTATTAAGATACTTGCTCGCACCAACATTTTCCAATTGGTGGTATTGTTTGTGGCGGCCACAGTACAACCATTGGTGGTATTGTTTGTAGGGTCACAGTTTGGACAGGCACTATGTAATGTTTGTAGGGTCACAGTTTGGACAGGCACTATGTAATGTTTGTAGGGTCACAGTTTGGACAGGCACTATGTAATGTTTGTAGGGTCACAGTTTGGACAGGCACTATGTAATGTTTGTAGGGTCACAGTTTGGACAGGCACTATGTAATGTTTGTAGGGTCACAGTTTGGACAGGCACTATGTAATGTTTGTAGGGTCACAGTTTGGACAGGCACTATGTAATGTTCTGCGGCGTGACGGCAGGAAACTGGAGATCATGCAGCTGCTTACCCGCGCAACACGGATGATGTCATACGGACCATATGACGATCCTACAATCTGTCATCCTAACAAAGATCTACCCATTCCCCATGTGTTCTCAGTTCTCACTAAAGACTTGTATTTCTATTAAATACCAAACTAAAATACTAAGGCTATGGTCATTATTACAGTAGTATACTAAGGCTATGGTCATTACTGAAGTAGTATGCTAAGGCTACGGTCGTTTTTAAACTGTATGTGATATCTACATGTATATGATGTCTCAATAGACAATTTGTATTGTCAAGATGGGAGCAGTCATAAGCTATTGATGATAGTAAGAAGTTATCCTCTGCCAAAAATCAGAGAGCAGAGTCTTGGGGAAGACAATCTTTTTAGTATTAAAGGCTTGCAACACCAGAGGCTGTTTGTTCATGCAGCCAGGCCAGCAAACAACTGAGCCAGCCTCTTGTGTAGACAGTTTATGTGTTAAAAGTGAGGGCATACAAAGTGTACCTTCCCCTAAACCTGAGCAAATACACTATATTATATATATTAATAGTAGGTATTGCTCAGAAATTGCCGGTACAGTATACTCACCTCATTTCCCTTACTTCTAACACTGATCTAATCCTATTCTAATTGAATTTTCTAGTTGAATTGTTCTTTATAATAGCTATGTAATTCTAGTGTCTTCATTTTTTTAATTATTTTATTGTATGATGCTTTTTATTTTATACATATACTATAGACATACATGTATATACTATTTGCCATACCTTGTATTATACAGTAAATAGCAATTAGTTACAGCAGTAATATATTTCCAAAGGAAACCAATGTGATTTCATTTAGTTTGTAAAGGATTAGCTATATATTTAACGTTTTATTTTCATATTCTATGTATCTAGTTACTACAACAGATTTATCATGTCATTTTAATTATGATACTGCTTACTGTGCCTTAAATACAGTGTACATGTAACTGAAAAAATAAAACGTACTCAAACTCTGGTTGTACATATTATTTGTGTTTGGTTGTAGAAGCCATGGGGGCCCATGCCAAGAGAATGAACTTTTATATGACTAGACCAAATGGTGTTTGTATTGTATATTATGAGTTTTAAAGGATATCAGTACATTTTTGTTATCAGTGTAACTAAACAAAAAGTGTGCATGCCATTGTATAGGTGTATTACATGTATGTGCTTCACAGAGGTAGTCAAGTTGGGGGAGAGGACAACTTCATATTACAATATTAGTTTGAGTGCCCACTGCTATGCTCAGATTAGGACATAGTGAAATAGGCAAATCATAAATAACTGAAGATGTACAAAGAATGTTCAACCAAGGAGTAAGAAAACTTCATACTCCTTGGTTCAACCAAGGTTGGGAGTGCTCTCACCCACATTGTGATTGTAGTGTTTTCACATGACATACCTATTATTTATAAGCGTGCATAAGTAGTGAGAAGTCTTCTTACTCCTCGAACTTGATAAGAATCTGCATGTAACCATGATGTAAGCGTGTGCATTGCACAGCTGAACCTGGTATTTTACGGAGTTGCTTCCTCTCATATTCTAAAAACACTTTCGAAAACTTGAGAGCTCAGTTTCATTTGATCAGTGAACAGCGGCTGGGTTTTCCGCAATTGTACAAGACGGAGAAGAGCGAAGTGAATTGTTTTTCTGCCTCAACCAACGACAAGCCAGGCTTATGTCTATTTGATACTGTGTTGCAAATGATGTTACTATAGCAAAATTACAGAAGGACAAATATCAGTGGAATTGCAATTTAAAAATTCCAATAAATGTAATTATTATTTTATGAATGCATAGACGAATTCAATGACTTGGGTCTGAGTCTAGATCTACATACATGTAGATTAGGTTCATCTATCTATCTAGCTAACTATCTAGATATTTTTGCTCTTTTGGTCAGATTTATAACTACAAATAAACATTCCATAAATTCTTGTGACTCAAAGAGAGCTAACTAACAATAAATGCAGGGAGGAATTCAACAGGTAATTGCCCCTCACTTCTTTTCTCTCTACTAACTAAGTATCAGTAGAGTATGAATGAAGTGTCTTGTAAACGATTTAATGAATGATTTTTATTTTTTATTGGAGCTAATTTAAATTTATAATAATTCTAATATGATTATTGTAGTTATATTAAATGTACATTATAAAAAAATTAAGAATTATATTATCATACATGCAAAAGACTAGGTAACAACTAACCATATTCATATTGATATTGAATAGTATAGTTGTACCTTTTGTCACCCTAGGCTAGTCTCCAGCGCCAGCCTTCAGCTGTGATTTGAGAAAAAACTTCTTGCAAGTCGTTTAACGTTGCTGGTCTGTAACAATGAGAATAAAAGGTAATTTGATAGTTTGGGGGGCTAGAAATGCGAAGGGAGAAGTAATGGACTACCAGAAAGTAGAGCATTTCAGTCCTTTGCAATATGAATAAAGAATTATCTCTGATAATGAAGCGTGTTCAAAGTTGGTATAAAGCACTGCATACCATGTTTTCTAGCCGATAACAAACTGGCCCTCTGGATGCAGTTGTTTTTGTTGATGTCTGCTTTGTTGGAGTGGTGATACTGACTGAAGATCTTTAAGTGTCAATCACTGCGGCATTGAGAGAGGGTTGGAGGCCTAGTTTTTCAAGGAGGCCAGTGGTACTTTTCTTTCTATCAGTCTGCCTGATGCCACAGATAAGGCAGCCAGCTCTCGCAGTACTCTGGGACCAATGCCATCTTGTCCCGCTGCCTTGTGTGAGCTCAGTGACTTGAGCTGCTTGTGGACACTATGTGGGTTGATGAAAATGTCATTCATTGTAGAGTTGACATTGAGAGTTTCATAATCTATTTTTTCTGATCGTTGAGAGAAGACCAGGGCTCTCAACTTGATAAAGTAAAAAATCCTAATAAAATGTTGAATTGAGGAAAAAGATGTCACTGTGGAGCCGAAGGCCCCGCCAGCCCGCGTCGCGTCGCGGGCTGCCTGGGAGGGTGCGGGTGGGCGGCGGAGCGCCCTCTCGCGTTTAAAAATTTTTTTAATTGTACCATCTAAAATGGCACAATTTCATACAATTCTAGTCATATTTTACTTTAAATGTGCTGTGCTTGGTAGAGGTTGTAACATGCAACTTGTATGTATTTGGCAGAACAAACAAAGATGCAAATAGGGCATATAGTGTATACATGTACAGTATAGATGTAGGTGGTGGAGATGGTGGAAAATGTGTATACATGTATATATGGGTAACTAAATGACACCATAATACAGATTTAAACAAAATACAGATATCGGCCTACAATGTTTTTCATAATATAGTTTTTCCAGCTGTATGAAATGAAACACTGACGCTTTGCTAACTGGTCTACCACATGTAGAACAACAGGCTTCCTAATTTTTAAATGTTTTTGGTGTTGAGTGAGTTGTACCCTTCCTACTCTTTGCATGGGGGGGGGGGGGGGGTTCAATACATTCCCAGTCAGACTCATTCTGAGACGATGACCCATCTTTTAATTCTATCATATATACTGTGTTGGAGGCAGTGTTTGAAGTGGAACAAATGAGGTAGGTACACAGCGCATTCAGAAAATGTTTGAAAAATTTTGACTTGTCTCCCTTGTTTTCCTGTCAATATCTAAAATGTTATGTATAATATAATATTTGTAGGTAAACAGTAGCACTTGAGACTTTCTAATATACAAATATTTGCCACACATATTATCACCTATTTCTCATGTGTTCTTTTGTAAAACCTATTAATGTCAAAATGGAAAATACTTTAGACACCCATTTGGTTCAAATAATAAATTGACTAGTTTAGCCACTTCTCAACCCATCTATCGATTTCATTGGCCAGACTTTGTTTTTGTATGGCTTTGGTACTACATGTAGTTAGTCTACTAGTAAAAAATCCTAACACAATAGCAAAATCCGAACCATAGATATAATATAAACACTAGATAGGACACCCTGTGTTAATGCTCCAATGCTCTTTGTCCTACTAAATTATGGAAAATCCCCACGACGTAACGTAATCTCACCATGATACTTGTAGCCTGCAATCACGGTTCACACTATATAATATAATGGTGTACTGCAGCATAAACTAGCACCACTTTGGTTTAAATCAAGCCCTGCTGCTATAATATCTGTATTCTGAAAAATTGATGTCTGCATAGCACATTACCACATAACAAGCTATCAAATGGTACTAAACACTACCTGTTTACCCTGTCTAAAAGGCCTAAAAAGTGCTAATGTAAACCTACTACATGCATGTTTCAATAGAGCACTGCACAGTAATTAGGCTGCTTTAATTATAAAACTGTTTCCAAAATCCTTGTGTTTTGACATATTAATGTTCTGCAAATTTGTTACCATGAAAAAACCTGTCAAGTGAGGCTAATGTTCATTGCCACCTTCCCAAAAGTAACTAATTTGTTCACATATTTGAAATTATATTTGTCCTAGGTATAAAATTGGAGCTGCATGCTGTTTTGCCAATAGCTAAACATGTGCTGACCATGTTAAAGTATATCTAAGTGCCACACGGATAATTACAGACCTATCAAGTGAGGATAAAAGTATTATGATATTTTTAAAAGCAATAATAATGTTGTGCATGCACGTGTGAGTAACATAGCTTAGTTTATTGACACTGCATTATAATAAAATATTGTGGCATGATTTGAACATGTCATATCAGCCCATGGATATAAAATAATACTGCCCATGCTCACAGCAGGCAGCCTTACGGTGTGTAGATACTCCATACTCCAGTGATGTTTCACTTTGCATTTAGCTTTTACACATACATGACGTATAGTCTATATTTTTTACCTATTAGAAAGTTTGTTAGGTCTTGGGAGACTATGTAGGATTTGCTAGATTTTGAACCATGGATAAGCAAGATTATGAGTCAGCATCAACATCTACTACAAAGATAATAACATTTAAAACTTAAAAATCATCTGCAATGCTGTAATGCAACCCCAACCCTATTGTCACTGAACTCTGCCAGGTTGCTGAGAAATCTATCAGACAGATATTGCAAGCTGAAGGAATGTGTAAGCTAATACATAAGAAAACTGTTATCAGAACGCTCTCCTATGCTGCCACATTAACATTCCCCAGCGACTTTCATGTGCTAGCCATAGCGCCTCTGTTATAAAAACAGTTGTCAGCAGGTACTGCACTATTCGCATACATCATGAAACATCTAAAGTGGGTGATAAAGGAAACCTGCGACAGAAGCTGAGTAGAATAATTTTGTACAACAACATTTAGAAAGGGTAGCATTCACCTACACTACCAGTTTTATAATTATTTTTATAATCAAATTGTTGGAGAAACTAATAATTACATTGCTGGAGAACATTGTAAACATTGTTTTGCAATTATCTGTGGCACTTACATTTGTAGATGTACTGTGATATGGTCAGCACATGTTTAGCTATTGGCAAAACAGCATGCAGCTCCAATTTTTATACTTAGCGCAAATATAATTTTGAATATTTGAACAAATTAATTACTTTTGGGGAGGTGGCAATGAACATTAGCCTCACTTGAAAGATTTTTTCATGGTAATAAATTTGCAGAACATTAATATGTCAAAACACAAGGACTTTGGAAACAGTTTTATAATTAAAGCAGCCTAATTACTGTGCAGTGCTCTGTTGAAACATGCATGTAGTAGGTTTACATTAGCACTTTTAGGCCTTTTAGACAGGGTAAACAGGTAGTGTTTAGTACCATTTGATAGCTTGTTATGTGGTAATGTGCTATGCAGACATCAATTTGTCAGGACACAGATATTATGACAGCAGGGCTTGATTTAAACCAAAGTGGTGCTAGCTTATGCTGCAGTACACCATTATAATATATAGTGGGAATCATGATTGCAGGCTACAAGTATCATGGTGAGATTACGTTACGTCGTGGGGATTTTCCATAATTTAGTAGGACAAAGAGCATTGGAGCATTAACACAGGGTGTCCTATCTAGTGTTTATATTATATCTATGATTCGAACAGTGAGTGGAAAATATGGAAATCTGTTCGAATTCCCAAAAGGGAAGGACAAATTCGAACAATTTGGATTTAATCCGAGTAGTTGAGAGCCCTGAAGACGGACACAAACTTATTATTAAGAATCTCGGCTTTACAAATATAAATCAAATGCATTATTAATATAAAGTTCTATAAATTGCATTGGCTATTTCAGGGCCGTAGTGCCCTATACGGCCGTGCGGCCTGGCCGTCTCAACTTATGGCATTGCAAAGTCGAAATGTAGTCAATTTAATATCATGGTCAGATCAGTGTTTAAAGTTTCTTCCACTTTCCTATTCGCGGGGTTTACAAAATATGTAAGGATATGGTGATAATAAGTGTGCTAAACATTTTTATATCAGGAAGTTCTAAATACTCCCGTACTTAACTAAAATTATGTAACATTTTAGATATTGAATAACTGTCAGGGGAGATAAATCTAAATTTCAAGACTATTTCAGTATACAGTATAAGAAGTATACACAGTCCACGTACTGGGTGTGTTAAAAAATATAAACCTTGAAAATTTAAACAATTTTATTAGTTTTCAATTGAACAAACTTTTTTGGATTCGGCTATCTGTCTGCCCTACATTGTTGTCAATATATTTACTTAGGCATTCAATCTTATAGGGAGAAATAAGAAATATTTCTATGGTAGGAAAGAAACACATGCTTTCAGCTGCTTTTTGGAGATTCGTTAGCTCTACTTAATTTCATTGCATGTTTTTCATCATTGTAAAGGAGTAAAGTATTTGTAAATGTTGTTGGAGTTGAATGATTTATGTTCAGTCATAATTGTAAACAGCTACAATGTATACATGTACATGCATATACATGTATATGTATGAGGCTGTGTTATATTTAATGTTATTACACAGGTATATTTTATAAACCTGAACTGCCTCAAATTTGCTCTATTTTTTTGAAAAACACTCTCAGGGCGTCGGCGGCCGGGGCACAATGGGTAAACAAGTTCACAGCCAACTACTTTCCATTACTTGCTTTTCCCATTGGTTGTGTAAACTTGTCTTTTGGATGCTCTCTAGATGAATGAATCAGATTGACAATTATGAGCCGACTGACTAGTCTCTTGATGCCTTTATGTTGAGATGGTGTAGAATTTTAGAATGCTGACCTTGGTTGACTTTCTGACGTTCAGCATGTCGGTATTTCCTCAAATACTTTAGCAAAGTTTATTCATCATGCGGGAAAATGGCTACAATTTGTTTATAAGATTAAATTCGCCACCATTTTATTTACACTTGTCTGTGACACGTGTTGGTGGTTTGAGTTTAACAAAATTCACAACTACGGCCTCCCAATTTTCGGAGCAGAAATAGCACATGTGTGAATATAGTAATGTCTGAATGGTACCAGTTCTGGATATTTTTATTTTATGCTGAGTGTTTCATTACAAACTGCAAAAGGTGTTAATGTTTTGCAGCCACTGATGGTATTTGGGTAAGTAAACTACCATCGAAAAGTGTTAGGTGTACTGCAAATATGACTTCAAATGGCTTTTTGCAGTTATGAAACATGATGGTTGCCTTGAACTCACAAAGTTTGAGTATGCCTGTGGTAGACCAAATGTTTGACTGCGAGTGAGAAGCTTTGGGTCCCATAATTTACTTTTGTGTTTATCTGGATAAGCAGTTATTTTGTGTAATAAATTCGATGACCAGATATGCGAAGTCTTATTATTCAATTCTACCAATCTCATCACCCTTCACTTCTGAACAGCTGGTCGGTAACATACTACAGAAACTAAATGGAGAGCTCCAATTTGTTATCACTTGGGATATGCCTGCTTCAATCCTTAGTATTGATAACCTACCATAATAGATATTACCTTTCTGAAGCATACAAAGTGGAGTCCTAATAACATGTTAGGCTTCAAGTTATTAACATAAATTATACTGTAATAATATGCTGTATATACAAGTATTTGGTTTATGTGCACCAATACATTATGTAGTGTTACTAATATTGTTAATACTGTCTTTGAAACTAAGGTTCCTTTTTTTCTTCTCTCTTCCTCAATAGAAATAAGAATAATATGGCCAATACTCGCACCTTATTGCAATAGAAACAGATATAATCATTACCAGTCAGTGAGTTCAAACAGCCTGGGTCCGATTATATGGCGGTGACAAGTTTTTCGGGCATAGGCTGACCACACAATCCCAGGATCAGGACTTAAAATAATAGAGGTCCCCTGTGTGTATATCATATGCATACGGGATAAAGATCCTCCTCTGCCCTCTTCAAAACAAGAGCAGACATCACTGCGGAGCAAGTGAAAACAGCAGCTCCAGCACTGTCTGTTCCGTCCTTGTCGCAAAAATGCGTCACACTGGGTTCATAACAGGGAGTTACTGGAGAGTGGTGGTGAGAACTTGGGGAAACTCACACATCACTATAAATAAGACACAACTAAGCACGTGGTGTATAAAGTGGCACAGACATACTCAACCACGACGGCCTGCCATTATTATATTTTATGAAGTTGAAGCTTGGATAATATTGAAGACCAGTAATAACATCCCATGTATATGACAGCTGCCTTTAATGTAATTCTTATTGGTGTAGGAGATTATGGCCGAAGCTACTCCAAGTACTCTGGTTCATCGTTACGAAGATTTTAATGTAAGGGACTTTGAATACAGAAGGAAACACGGGTTAGTTATGTTTGTTAGAGTTATTACTTAGTAGACACCAAGAATTCAGATTGTTAGAATAATATTATGCACAATGCATATATCAATTTATGTACGCAGTGTAAATTAATGTTGTAAAGAAGTTACTTGATTTTATTTTAGATCAGCGATGGTCCACAGTATGTTTTGTACTTTTATTAGCCATGTTGTTAGTGGCTCCTGACCTACTAGAATTTGTAGCTTTACTTCACCAAAGTATAAGTAGCAAAAATACAATATATAAGCATAGACCCACATGTAGCATGTATAGAGTATGCCTATCTAAAGCATTTTGAAATACATAGTGTTAAAAAGGGGCAGCTCTGCCTACAATGTGATGGTGCATAGTTGTTTTTGTCTCTTTCGACAGAATAAATTTGGCTAGAATCGATGTAATATTTATTGTGAAAAGTGAATGGATTACTTTGTAGAAGTAAAGGCATTGCACTTATCATCAGGAATTCTCAATTTCTATCGATGTCCAACTCCGACCCAGTTTTAGACAGAATAACGAGTGCTGTTAGATTTTTAGGAATTCGAGATATTCGTATATCAGAAAATCTGAAAGCTCAAGAAATGGTCAACTTGTTAGCACATGGTAGGAATTAATTTGTATTTATTTCTCATGTGATTTATTAGGTTTTATTCAATATTGTTGTTGTGCAGCATGTATTCAGCAACTTATTACGCTTACTTCATAACCTGGCATAAATAGTAGCAATATAGTGGTGTTCGTATTTATCTATTAATATGTTACATTTGCATAATTATGGTTTCCTTGCACAGCATAGGAATTGTGCCCAGTTCACTTTGTGTGAATATTGCAGTTGGATCGGAGTATTTTGAACGAATTGACTGTCTGTTAATCTTCATAATAACTCACGGCACTGAGCAGGATGTATTTGGAGTAGACAAAGTCATGACTTATGAAACACTAAAAGAGCCTTTAAAAACAGTGCAGTTGAGAGGAACCCCCAAATTTATGATAATTCAGGTTAGATTTTATTGTCAATGTATGTATTTTTTATGAATTTGTATTGCTTATCTTCTCTGATAATATGCTTATGTAACACACATATTATGCTACTACCCCTGCATCTGTGGAAAGCAGTTACACAGTGGAGAAGGTTCGTGGGGACCTGCTTTCAGGAGGGCAACAATATTATTTTAGTTACTGCACCTGTGGAAAGTAGCGATTCTCAGGTTTACACCATGGTACAGATTATGTCCGTGTCATCCATTTTAGAATGCATTCTACCTCTACTCATATTGGTCTACCAGTTAACTGAGTAGTTACTATCCATTTGTGATTCACTTTATTTATGACTTGAGAGTCTTTTTCATGCGAATGATGCATTACTTCGGCGTGTACACTGATATATACAAGATTGGACAATCTATTACTTTGCAATTGTATATGCAAGGGTATATTGTTTGTGTGCAGTCAGTACCGCCTCCAGAGAATATGCAGCTACCACGGCTCAATATTTACGATGCGATGCACAACATAAGTCCCAGATTGGTACCACAGTACGATGCTAACATATTCGGTCCACGCCAGAACTATCCAATATACGAGGAAGTAGACTTTCTACTAGCTTACTGCAACCATAATGGTACAGGACTTATTCTTAACTATTCTAATTGGTCCACATGCAGTGCGTAATTATCTAGTTTGAAAACTTGATGCCTGTTGTATGCATATTATTTCATTGTAATACTGTAAGTGCACAGAGTAGAAAATTATGGCGAGTCAGCTGTTCACTTCTTAAATTTCCCATATCATACCGTAACGTAGCTCTCTGTGTTTGGTAGGGGAAAGTATATGAGAGATTTACATAGGTCTAGTATTTACTGATGTAGTCTTTACATGAATTGTAGATCAAGTAATGCTGCCTCAGCATTTCTGTTACTTGAGCAGAACTGATTGCTTAAGAATATTATAAGAAGTACATCCTGCTACGACCATCTATTGTTTTGTTAAGATACTGTTTATTATACATGTACTAGTCTTATACTAATGACTACATACTTGTAGGTTACGACTTTCTCGAAGCACTAGTTGATGTAATACTTCGAGATGGTAGGAAGCTGGAAATTACTACCACTCTGATACGTGCCAGTCGCATCATGTTTTACGGCAGAGGTGCACTGCCAGATGATTGGGGAGTGGACAGGAGTGTGCGACTACCAAGGATAGTCTCATCTCTCACTAAACACTTCTACTTCTACTGACCAACTGTTTCTATACTGGTGCCATAGGACATTATCCTACCACCATATCAAATGATAATCATCCAGTTTGGAGTTACCCAACCTTGATCATGACCAGTATCAAATTCAAAAGTTTCCGTATTCTCAGGGGTAAAATTCAACTGCAAAGTTGGAAAAATGTGCCACTCAATGGTAATAACCCGGTTCCATACAGTTACCTTGTCGGTAGAATAGCATACATTACTGTACAAAGATAGCTATTGGAAGGACAGATGTTCAATTCTGCCAAACCATCCCTCCCCCACAGGGTCTCAATTAGACAAAAAGTTGTGCAACTTTGCACTGCAATGCACTATTTCTATTGGTACCCCACAAACTATTCTCTTTACTCTTACAATATGTGGTTCAGATAGAGATAACTAGACACTAGTTGACCCAATAGAAAAGGTGAACTGCTGTGCAAGGGAGCATAACTCCTTGTCTGTCTGTGAGGTTTTTTACATTTTTCTACTACCAAATTAAAGACCTGAGCCAGTTGAATTCCCAATTGGCCTGGGTCTGAAATTTTACCTCTAGGCTCTTTTACCACTAGCAGATAATATCACCACCCCTAGGGTACCTCTATCCCATATTATAAGGAATTAGTATTATGTTTCTATCTAGTTCTCAGTTCTATGCTGCTTCAGCTCAAACTAAATTCCAACATATTTTACGTTATAAAATATATTTTGTATAGTAAATGAATTATTCAGAATTATTCATGTTTATAATACAAAGTTAATATAATAACATAATATATATTACAATAAAGGTATGTATAAGTAGTTTAGAAAAAAACCTGGAGTGGTAAAACTGTGGTGATATGATTAGCAGATACGAATCTATACAAGGTGATTGTTTCTAGTTTCTGATGATACTGCTGTGTTGTTCTCACTAGTCTGTATTGCAGGCACCACTAGACAGGCCACAATACACCTACCAACATACAGGTAATGGGGATTAGTACATGACTACAGGGTTGTTCTACATCAAAGGCTTCCTATAGCAAACACAAATACATGTGTTTTTTTATATACTTCTGTGTAAAATAAATTACCAATAAAGTAATGTCTTCAGATTTAATAATATATGAGATACTGGCATCTAGGGCAGAAGGGGTCCACTGAATGTCTACCAACCTACCAAGCTATCTGATCTATCCACTAATAAAACATTCAAATGGACTGACTGGATATGTGGGCTACACCAAAATCATTGTCCATCAAAATGGCACTAACACAGCACTTACTTAGAGTTGTTTCCCCCTTAATTCAGGATAAAATAAACTAATAATATGAAATCACTGTCACTGAACAAAGGTGAAGACAGCTCCTGATTCAACCACTATGCATATACTTTTATGTGTACATATAAGATACAAGTCAGACTTACCAAACAGTTGAGACCAGAGAGATGCTGTCAAATAGGAACTGTGATAACACAGCTGCAATCATCTATAAAAATAATTACTTTGTGTAGCATATGATACATGTAACCTGCTGTTACCTAACAATAAGTCACTGGATGGAAACTGCTGCTATCCGAATATCCAGTTGAAGTGGATATAATAATAATGTACATGAACCATGTACTGGTAGCGGTAGTACTGACCCTATATAGAGCTGTGTATCCAGATATATTGGTGTGTGTAGTACTCTTTATGTCTATGTTGGTGAGTTGTACGTACAGAGCACTCGTGAATGCGCTGAATATACCGCTACAAAACAGCATAAAACGAATATGTATCTACAATGTACATGTACAAGTATAGAACAGTCTATATACAACGAAAACATACATGTACCTGTCCAAGTATTTACATGTAGAAGACATATGAATGTGGATGTACTACAGTCAGTAATGACTTGGTAATATACATGTATAATGTAATTTCGAAGTGTGGCACCCTCATTTCTCTCAAATGGAAGGAATGAAAAGAAGAAGAGCAGTATGCATACAACATGTCAGTATACATGTACACTGACATGTTGTAGTATATACCTTAATATAACTCCAATATAAAACTTGGAGAAGTAAAGGTTTGGGTAAGAACGTACAGCTTCCAGATCACCTACAAGACAAGAGAAGAGGTAATCCTTATGTCATACCATCACTGAGTTATGGCCAGCGCTATGGGCACCATAAAGTGGCTTTTATCTATCTATCTATCTATACAGTGATAGCAGTAGGTAAGTTACATACACCAAGTACAGTGATAGTAGTAGGTAAGTTACATACATGTAATTTACCTACTGCTACCACTGTATAATATGGTGTATGTAACTTGTACATACACCATATACTATATTATGGTATATCGCATACAATGTATGGTGAATAGGAGAAACGATGGACTCACCAAAGAAGAAGGTACATGGTGCTAGCGAGAGAAACCTGAAATAAAACAGGTAAATATAATGACAGGTTTGTGACTCTACTGAATACTTTTACACTATTTGTTACAGAAGTGAACCAAGTTGTAGCATGTCAGTAGTATAGTACAGTAGTTTAGTGAATTACAGAGAGGAAACTCACCCAAACAGATTATTTATAACTACAATGCCATCATGGTCCAGTGTATCCTCTTCGTTAATATGTTCAAATACGGCACAGAATCCTTCAATAGGAATATTATACAGAGTAGCGTGTAGGAATATTATACAGAGTAGACGTGTGTAGGAATATTATACAGAATAGTGTGTAAGAATATTATACAGAGTAGTGTGTAGAATGAGATGAGGACGGGCTCTCCATACTCTGCTATAGGATTCTATAGCCTTAGGCCTCATGTTTGTGACAGAGAGTCGGGTTGAGGGGTACATCAAGGAAATGCACTGTCAACTATCAATTTCACAGATTACTTTCTTGGATTTTCCCATGTAGCATTCAAAACAAACACAATTCGCTCTAATATAGCCAGAGAGATATTTTACAAAACCTGGGTGCACTGATTGAAACCGCTTCTGTAGCACCACTGTAGCACCACTGTAGCACTACTGTAGCACCACTGTAGCACTACTGTAGCACTACTGTAGCACCACGGTAGCACCACTGTTAGCACCACTTTAGCACCACTGTAGCACTACTGTAGCATCACTGTAGCACTACTGTAGCACTACTGTAGCACCACGGTAGCACCACTGTTAGCACCACTTTAGTACCACTGTAGCACCACATTAGCACTACCGTAGCACTACTGTAGCACCACTTTACAAACGCATGCACGAAAGTTGATTATTATAAATAATGTAGCAAATGCTTTTTTAAGAATGGATGAAATTAAAGTGAAACAAATTAGGGTACAACAGAAGTCTTGATATAATTAAACAATTTCCAAGCTTAGCTAATCTTCCCCCTTTGTTGTCTCACGCATGTCATTGTAATCTATACAGGTTCATGCTACATACAATGTAGCTGTCTATATGTCATCATGACTTTACTCATTCTTATACTACTAACTTCAAAATCAATTGCAATAGTAGAACAACTGATGGCTTCCATTTGAGAATTGGCTACAAACTAGACTATCTTACATTCCTCTACTTGAGCACTGAATTCAACTAAAACAATTTACTGCACTGGAATATTCCATTCTAGTAAAATTGAACAAATAATTGAATAAAATAAATTCAACTTACCTGATGAGATGAGATGTATGAGAAGCCAAAAGTAAGAAATAGGGTTTAGCACTGACTACAAACAGAACAAACAAACAGACGGAATGAGTGAGTTATGTCAACAATACAATCAATGTCATCACGTCACAATAATCAGGTTCTCATTGTTGAGGTAATAATATTATACATGTACATGTAGATTATTGTAGATGAATAACATGTTGCTCTGTTAAAATATACATGATTGTAACAATATACAGTGTAGCAATAGTAATATTATAATTGTGTTGTACATTGCACAAGTCATGCAGTGTAGTCTAGGGTCGATATTTGGAGTTGTGTGTACATTAAGAAATTATTAGCGGAACATAACACAGACATACTTGTTCATTATACCAAAGGAAAAGACAAGCTGTTAGTAGCACCATTTGTGATAATATCGTCTGGTTCCGTGGCCTCTACAACAGTAGTAGTAGACAACTCCTGAAGTTTACAATATAATAATAACATATACAATGTAGCATAGCTGTAGAGAGAGTAGCTCACTCAGGGGAAATACTAACACACAGCAAGAAATTAACACACTAGTTCATACCTAGCCTTGGGTATTCCATCTACATCCATATAATTATTGTCATATGTACAGATACATTTACATGATACTGTCCACTACATCTGTGGAGCTCTTGTACAATCTGATTGTGGCAGCGTAGAAAACTTTACTATATTCACAATTCACATTGGTTAATCTACAATATTGTTCTATTAATCTAATTTCCTTCTCTATAATAAGTACTATACATTATACATGTACAAGAAATAATATACACTGTACATGTCTACTATATACCTCTTCTAGCAGGAATATCTTGAGTACAGTTACAGCCACCAAAGAGAGATTCTGTAATCCTATGAATACTGGGATGGGCTGAAAATATAGACATGGGAAGATAACTCATTATAGACAATTCAGTATATCTATTGATAGACATGGGAACATGACTCCTTATATCTATTGATAGACATGGAAAGAAAACTCAGTATACTGTAAGTATACAAACACAATCAAGTACATAGTGTTATGTCTTAGCATGAGTACACTGTAGTGTATTATACTCACCAGTTTAGACAAGGCTTTGGAACCAGAATATATAGAACATACAAAAAATATCACTTCGCTGAGGTAATGTATGTCAAAGCATCTACAATATACACACAATATACTAGCAAATGAAATATACACACAATGCTAGCAAGTGTAATAACTATGTTGATTACCATGCACCTTACTACTAATATAACATCCTTCTATATGTATACCTTATGTACATGCATATGATTGTACAATACACATTCAGTGCAATAAACAACCACACCGCATATAAACCTAGTCCTTCCATAGCTAATAGTCTACCATAATAACAATAGACAGACATATACACAAGCGAATGTGTATCTAACTACGTACCTTTTAATCTTGATGCCGATATTCTGAGCCCGCAGTATGTATAAGAGTACGAGTAGGCTGACCAGGCATTGCCACCTGCATGTGAAACATTGCGAAACATTACGCTATTTCTAATTTACAGCAATACGGAAATTTTGAACTCTACATAATGACTGGTGATTGTAAATTGTTGCTCTATACACATTGTGTACCTATCAACTAATAGCAATGTGATGCTTTCTGAAAATAACTCATACAGTAGTCATACGCATATGTTGAATAAGCAAGTTAGCTCTCACTGTAAGCTACACTAGCCTACACTACATAGTAACCTACACTAGAAACAGTAAACACTAGCCTGCAGTGTGACAGTCGACAGCACTTACTTACCCTTGGAATATAGTAGGAAATGTGAACTTGAGAACGGAGAGTACATACTAAAAGAGAAGAGGAAGCACATACAGGTTCACAAGGGTACAGAAGTACTCGCATGGAACACCATCCACCTACCCACAGTCAGTGTACTATACAGTTAGTGTACTATACGGTCATTGTACTATACGGTCAGTGTACTATACGGTCATTGTACTATACGGTCAGTGTCCTATACGGTCAGTGTACTATATGGTCAATGTACTATACAGTCAGTGTACTATACAGTCAGTGTACTATGCGGTCAGTGTACTATACGGTCAGTGTACTATACAGTCAGTGTACTATACGGTCATTGTACTATATGGTCAGTGTACTATAAAGTCAGTGTACTATACAGTTAGTGTACTATATGGTCAATGTACTATACGGTCAATGTACTATACAGTCAGTGTACTATACGGTCAGTGTACTATACGGTCAGCGTACTATACGGTCAGTGTACTATACGGTCAGTGTACTATACGGTCAATGTACTATACGGTCAATGTACTATACAGTCAGTGTACTATACGGTCAGTGTACTATACGGTCAGTGTACTATACGGTCAGTGTACTATACGGTCAGTGTGCTATACGGTCAGTGTACTATACGGTCAGTGTACTATGCGGTCAATGTACTATACAGTCAGTGTACTATACGGTCAGTGTACTATACGGTCAGTGTACTATACGGTCAGTGTGCTATACGGTCAGTGTACTATACAGTCAGTGTACTATACGGTCATTGTACTATATAGTCAGTGCACTATACAGTCAGTGTACTATACAGTCAGTGCACTACACAGTGAGTAGGCTTATACAAACATACATTTTGAGGAGGGAAAGGCAATACTGGTTCAGAACATTGTGTTTACTAATGTATCTGGATCAACGGTGTTCAGATGAAAGGTGTACACATGCCATCCTTACCTTATTAATAAATAGAGAGGAAATACTTGATACAGTGAAACATATACCCAGCATCAAGGGTGACATGGGGTAACTAGGAAATCTCCCGTACTGCTGTGTCTTCTGCAATAAAAACTGAGTAATCACGGAGCGACTGAGAACTGCCTATGATTCACTGTGGAACAGACAATCCAAACATCCCAACATCGTCAGAACTCAGGAAAACCTATGATGGAATGGTTCGAATGGTTGCACAATGTCCTCAGAGGCAGTTTGACCACTTGTAGTGAGATGGTTAAATTGGCTGCAGAATAGTATATAAGGTGGGTGTCGTTTTCTCTACAGCGCGTGTAAAATTGACACCATAATGAACACTAAGATAGCATCTGCTTGGTTGGCCTTACTCTCCTCTTGGGCACTCAGGCTGTATGTTGTACGGCTGCGTCTTTGCAACCCAGCCAGACACAACAGTATGCGTACTTATTCTGGAAACTAGGATAACTAGACTCTTACTAATGACTGGGGTAAATAGCCAGGAATGCGAGTTTTGCCCATATAGCTTACACAGTGGGAATCCAATTGTTGGGTAATGCATGAGTCAACTCGGGCTCATGAACTATTAGTGGACAGGAGGACTGGTGAAGTATAATAATGAATGCCAAGAAACTTGTGTAGGCCTAAATCTATAACAAAAACAACTCCACTTATTTATCTTCACTGTCTAAAAGGGACTTATATCAGTTGGGGAGTATAAGTATAGTATTTACTTCTACTTGATTTGAATATACATGTAGTATAGCCAATACTTCTCTGCTTACATGGACTTACATGGAGTTCATCATCAAACTAGACCACTTAGGGAATAGAAGGGGCTTGCCCCATATGGGACAGTGGGTAGCATGAGTTAGGACCGTAAGTTGCTATTGGAAAGGCTATAGTGATAGTCATTACTTTTTGCAAGCATACTTGCCAAGGAGCAAGAGCAATAAATTTGGACTCATCTGCTCAAAATCCCTGAACATAGTTTGGGTGCATACTATTATTTGAACAAAACCTATTTATAAAAAGTATCAAATGACCCATTTTAGTGCTATTTAGGGGCTGCTAAAACATTACATTTTAATTTTCTTCTACATAAGCTAAATGATTTAATTATTATTTAAAGTAAAGTAATTAAAAGAAAAGTATCAAGTATTAGTATTACATCATAATATAAGTATAAAAAGAATAATAAATAATTATAATATCAATAATCGATTAATATATTTATATTAAATACATAATATTAAATTGTATTCATATCATTAATTTTTAATATATATTCATATACTTCTAGCTTTAGTCCTATCGAAAATGACTCACTTTGACTTTACTTTCTTTCAGCATAGGTATCGACTTTCAAACCTGGTAATAAGGCATAATAGGCGAGTACAAATAAGAGAAGTCATAGACAAAGACGGAAGAGGGCTAAATTACGAGAAACCATTATTAACTAGTATTTTTTAGTTTGCTACTAGACACTAGTATTTTAATTGAAATCAAAAATGCCTCTATTTGTCTTTTTTTACACCACTACTTTTGTCTATACCAATGATAATATATTATCATTGTCTATACTCGAGGCCAAATGGATTGGGAAACATTTAGTTTCCATCAAATAACTGGCCGTATCCGGTATCGAGGAGTTTACGGTTTATGCTTCGAGGTGATTTATTTATGTGCGGACTATTAGTTTAAACAACCAGTTTTATACTCTTTTTATACACGTTTGATTGAGCCAATTACACTTGGTTGTGCATTGTTCGGCGAAATATTGCACACAATAAGGAGAGAGGACAAATCCTGTCAACATATAGTGCTGATTGACCGACTATAATATTAGCAATTTTTTCTATACTCATTTTCAATACTGTGATATAATTACTACAGTACTCTGTTTAATTCGCTACGCAGGAATGTAGAACATAATAATTGTTATTGGCTTTGTCACGACAAAAGTTAGTATTGTATTCTACCAGAACTTTTCAGAGAATCAGAATATCTACTAATTCCAACAGGACCAGTTTGTAAGAAGAGACTTACTCCTTGATTAAATTAAAACTTCTTATTCCAACACCCAAGCCAGCCATTTAACCATTATTATAAACACATGCTTTCAGCCTGCCCAACTGTTCTGTTATTCCAAGATTCAAACGATAAAAATATTTCAATAAAGAATGTTTGTGTAGGTGAAAAAGTTCAATGATAAAAATAGAAACCTTTTGTTTAGTTGTTCTCCATATATTTTGATGCCATCATCACAGGAAAGCAAATGGTAGGAAATTCCTGGATCTACTCTTACATGCATATACCAGATAAAAGAAAGAATTTTGCACATAAAAGATCAGATGATTATAATGCATCAATAACACCTTTATTTCAAACCAGACCACATTACAATAGAGCTATAATTATTTTTGGATAATTCTACCAATAATAAATACTAGTTCAAATTAAAAATTATGACCAGAACATTAGACTAATAATGTTATACTAATTTTCTCCTAAGCAATGACATCAATAAACAAACACTCTTTAGAAATTTCACAAACACTCTCAAAGCTAAAGGAACGAGCTGGAAGTTGGCAGAATAAAAGTCTTGTCAGTCATAAGCTATACGACTGACTGCAGTAAATATTAATTTGCGTAGAGCTTAGTCCTATTGTCAAATAAATACGCTACTCAGTATTTATTAGTAAAGTAATAAAATTTAGGTCACGAGGACACTACATATGCATGCAGTGTTTAGAATTATAAAATAAGCCAATCAGATACCAGTTTGATAACGAGCCATATTAAGCTGCTGCACGACCTTCTCGGCATCCAACTGGCGGAAGTAATAGTCATCCTCATCACGTTTCAGCTGTTCCTGGAAATTCTTAATATCCGTCTCCATTTTCTTACGCAACTCCATCTTCATCTTATCTAATACCTGAACAATGTAGTAGGAGAGCATAATAGCAGTCACACTGTGGAATAGGGTGAGATGCCAACAAATATAGATATTATATACGAGGGACACCGAACTGATACAAAACGCACACTACATGATACCATATAAGATATGCAATGCCGACACTGGCAATAAATATTTAGATTATTATTACCTTGACATCCGCACTTAATTCAATTATTGTAACCTTAGAAACTTCAAGTATCAATAATAAGAGTTTACCTTAGCCTGAGCTGCATCTCGTACTTCCACATTTCTACGCTCCTGGGCTACATTTTCAGCCAACATATTAAACTGATCCTTGTAGAAATTTTCAAGTGACGCCACATCTACCTGCTGACGGTGAGCTCTTCCCTCACGCTGCTCCCTTGCGTAATTCCTCAAAGTCTGCATCCTCTCCTTCTGCACCCTCAGCCCCTCAGCAAACAGCCTCTTGAATAGCTACAGGAATGACACGATCAACCTTTATCATCCATTGATATTATTAATTTATATTATAGCCTACTTACAGCAATTCTTATGATATGAAGATGTGACAACGAGTACTTTAGGAGAAAGAACGTTCAAGAGAATGGTCAGGGTCAACTGCGAAGATTAGGATAAGTACGGTAGAATATTAATATCTGAGAACGACTAATTGCTCATTTTAATTATTTGGTTGTGCTCCTAAACAGTTCTACAGCTTATTTGATTATCACAACTTCCACAGAAAACTAATAATAATCATGAACACCATTCCAACTTACTATTGTTTAGATTGGCATACAATCGATAAACATTAATAAATACTATAAATTTATAGATGCTTTGTGGTTACCATAAAAATAATAGCCAGATTTCCCACTCAATAACTGGAAACCAACAGGAATTTACTCTGGAATTCTTAATACACAGATAGTACCTTCTTAGATGAAAATGGATACTATCGATAGTCAGGTTCAACCACCAATCAAGAGGTAGGAGACAAACTCACCTGTTCCTCCTTAGTTTTATTCTTGAGCATACTCGACTTCATTCTCACTGAATAATCATCATAGTACTTCTTCACCCTAGCTGACTGCACCCTCACATCTCTCCTCTTCCTTCGTGTTTCCATTTCTGCATTCTCCTTATCCCTCATCTGTTTGAGTCTTTTGGTGTGCTCTAGGTCCTTCTGCATGATGTTCATCAGCAGAGTCTGCCTTTTCTCTGCATCTTCAATCTGTATCCAGACAAACCAACAGTTACCACAGTGTTACATGTATATCTACCACAGTGTTACATGTATATCTACCACAGTGTTACATGTATATCTAGCACAGTGTTACATGTATATCTACCACAGTGTTACATGTATATCTACCACAGTGTTACATGTATATCTAGCACAGTGTCACATGTATATCTACCACAGTGTTACATGTATATCTACCACAGTGTTACATGTATATCTACCACAGTGTCACATGTATATCTACCACAGTGTTACATGTATATCTACCGCAGTGTTACATGTATATCTACCACAGTGTTACATGTATATCTAGCACAGTGTCACATGTATATCTACCGCAGTGTTACATGTATATCTACCACAGTGTTACATGCATATCTACCACAGTGTTACATGTATATCTACCACAGTGTCACATGTATATCTACCACAGTGTCACATGTATATCTACCACAGTGTTACATGTATATCTACCACAGTGTTACATGTATATCTACCACAGTGTTACATGTATATCTACCACAGTGTTACATGTATATCTACCACAGTCTCACATGTATATCTACCACAGTGTTACATGTATATCTACCACAGTGTTACATGTATATCTACCACAGTGTTACATGTATATCTACCACAGTGTTACATGTATATCTACCACAGTGTCACATGTATATCTACCACAGTGTCACATGTATATCTACCACAGTGTTACATGTATATCTACCACAGTGTTACATGTATATCTACCACAGTGTTACATGTATATCTACCACAGTGTTACATGTATATCTACCACAGTGTTACATGTATATCTACCACAGTGTTACATGTATATCTACCACAGTGTTACATGTATATCTACCACAGTGTTACATGTATATCTACCACAGTGTTACATGTATATCTACCACAGTGTTACATGTATATTATATATAAACCCAGTACTAAGTATATCACTCACAGTAGCCTTGGCTTTATTGTTCTTCCTCTTATCCTCCTCTAGTGCCTTGTTAACGGCTGCAGTCTGTTTCTGGTGATTGCTCCACATCTTCTGTATTGTCTCCGGGGCAAGATACAGGTGTGGGAATTCCTCCATCAGGTTTGGTAAGAAGTTGTCATCACCTGGGTCCACTGTACGTATATACGTGTAAATAAGTATAATATTATGTTGATTATAGAGTCTCCACAAGAGGGCCATATCACAACAATACTACTGCAACAACATGGGAAGTTGAAAAACACATACTTGGCAAAAACATAAATAATTTCCAAAAATAACAACTCACAAAGTTAGTAAATTTATGGTGGCCAACACTTGTAATTTCAGATACCACCTGTATTATAGGATTATAGGCTTTCATACACATGTGTGGTATGTACATGTATATGAGAAGCACACACAACACAGCGTATTATGTACACACTACACAGTACATAGGCCTTTCATAGAATATTCAACTAATACTAACATGGTTTGTTCGGATGGTCACCCACTGAGCTCAAGTCTTTCTTTGTTGAACTCGGTTTCTTTTTCTTTATCACCCGAGACTTTGGCAAGAGAAAACCTGCAGAGATTAGAGTGTATTAGACTCTCTGTGTGATGTGTCAATGAAATATACGTGTATATAATATCGGGGAATACAACATGTACATGCAGAATCACGAGTTGATCAAATTATGATTGAGGGAATGACAACTCCAACCTAGATTATGATAGGGCAGGGTATTCTAAATAAGAAATAACCTATTACTAGTGAGCTAGCCATGTTCCCTTCCCAGAGTTCTCTGGATAGACTCATGAGTGGATCAGTAGCTGATTTAGTGTCTATTAAACACTGTAACAGAAGGTAACATTCAATGCACAGCCCCACCTTTGTGGTTGTGTGCAAGTTTAGATTTCACAGGCTTATCTCCATATGCCTCAGACAGTCTCTGTACATTAGAAACAAACTCCTTATCTTGTATCCTGGCCAATTCCTTCTCCTCATCCAGCTGCTCTTGATGGGCTTCCACCATGTCTGTCAAGTCATCTTTGTACTGCTTAGCCAGTAGCTGTAAGGTATGTGGCATAAGCAATGTGAACATCGAGTAAAGTATCACTACTTACATGTACATTGAAGAGATAATTACAACATAATTGTATTACAATGAATAGTATGCATTTCAAATTGCTTGTACCCATAGGAGTTAAGACTATTATGCACCGGAACCAAGGCTATTAGGATGTACTGGAACTAGGGCTTTGATTTGATGGAATATTACCTTCTGGTCTACTCGATCTCTCCACTTCTCTTCTTCTAAAGTTTTCTTTACAGCATCCACTACAGTTTGAGACTTTGTTGAAGGTTTGGCACTGGCTGATCTGTTGAACCTGACCTTCTTCTTGTCACTTTCTCTAACACTAGCTTGAGTCTTTACACTGGGCTTAGCGGACTTGCTGTACGCAGGCTATAGAAACAGAAGGATAAGGGCATGTTGTGCTACATTATGTTATGCACAATACCTGTGCTGTGTGTGAGTGATGCTAACCAGTCAGTCAGTCAGCCAGTCAGTCAGTCAGTGATGTCAGCCTGTCAGTGGTATCAACCAGTCAGTGTTGTCAGTCAGTCAGTCAGCGATGCCAACCAGTCAGTCAGTTAGTGATGTAAACCAGTCAGTGATGGCCTGTCAGTGGTATCAACCAGCCAGTGATGCTAGCCTGTTGGTCAATCAGTAGGGCTAATGACATACACAAACTTACCAGATCTTTGGTTAAGTCTGTTTTACGAGTTCTATTCAATGAAGACATTCTGTCTCCAAGATTAGCCCGTGAGAGACGAGTAATCCTTCTATGGGCCGAGTACGGCTCATCATTAGCTCCTCCATATTCTCTGTTTAAATTAGAAGTCCTGTGAGGAAGAGACAGCAGATAATTTTCATATACAAATGTACTACTACCATACAGGGTTAGAAGGCTATGATAAAGCATCTTGATGTCAGACCTCAACTCAATAAGAGAAGATAATAGATGATGCTAATTTTAGGAAGCTAAGGCTACTCACAGGATGCGTGAGGTAGTGACATCTTGTCTATCATCTCCTTTCTCTTTAGACTTGACATAGTCACTGTGTGCTGTAATGTACTCCTCACTTGCAGAGGGTAGATATTCTCGCCCAGTAACATAACTTTTGGAGTTATCCGTCTTTGATGGGTAAACACTTGTCTTGGCAGTAGGATATTCCTCAGAGACAGAAGATGGAAGTCGGGCAGTATGGTAGCTGAATGGACTATGCTCACTACCCCTGTCTGCAGTTGCTATAGGCCCGTCGCCTAGAGGCACATTAGACTGTTGTTCACATATACTCTGATAGTCGGTAGTTCTAGTGAGGTTACGGGTCAGGGTGAGTGAGGGCACTGGATCTGTATGAGTCATGCTGACGTCATCTTGAACTGTACAGTAATTACAACAGGTAGTCAGACAATAGTATGCAATGGAGTCACCTAATATCTTACTACATCTGAGGCCGCATAGGGGGCGGTGTTAAGGAGCTCTCACATCAAGTTATATAATACAATGCAGCAAAGACTACGAATCCAGTCTACAAAGTACCAACCTTTAGGCTGACGGCCTGGTCTGATATTACTCTCAACGCTATCCCTCTCAGGAGCAGTTGTCCTGATCCTTGCGTACTCAGATAACTTAACAGCACTGCTAGCCGGTTGGTAGTATTGAGTGGTAGATAAGTCACCTGCTGCCGAGAGGTCGCCTGCTGCAGTTACAAATTGTTCACTGCGACTCTCTGACCTCATAGACTCCAGCTTCTCAGTGGCAGCATTTCTCAGAGCTGTCACTCTATCATATAGAGAAGCTGACTTCTCCATGGCAGTAACATATTCACTTGACTGCATCAAGGGAGACAACTCCTCCGTAGCCTAAACACATTGTAGTTACAAGTGTATACAGCTCACACTAATAAGGGTAGTGTATTAGACATATTTATCTATTTATAGGTCTTAGCTAAGTATCAAATGAAATATGATCATTGTTATTCCTCCATGAATTATTGTCCCATGTTGTTATACTGAATACAGTGTGCGCAGTTACTCATGTTTTGCATCAGGTATGTTTCGGGATAGTGTTAGATATAATCACATGACCAACCTTAGTAGGACGGGTAGATAACTTCTGGTCATTGTCATCTCCAGCTGCCTTCTTATCAAAATAATCAACCAAACGGCTGCTCAGGTTATGTCTGTCACTGACACTGTGTTTCAGAGTATAATATCAGCAATTAGCAGCTGAATTGCAATCTATTATGTAAGATTCTCTTACCTGAATATTCTAAACTACTTTAGTTATCTAAATGATTAAAATCGAATTTGTTACATCTCAACTACCTAACCAAGTATAGGGCTTACTCTGTGTGCAGATGCTGTTTCCTCGCCACACTCAGTGGTTCATATGGAAGACGAGAGTTAATATCATCCGATGTGTCGTCATTAACTGATCTGTCACTGACAAATGATACGTGACGTTTTGGTTGCCTCGCTCTCTTTGTCCCCTTTGACTGTCGGGCATTGTTAGACACATTTAATTCCTCTCTACAAATTACATGAAATGAATAGAATTAAAAACGCTGGCGACACATGTTATTTTTTAGGTCAGCTTTAGGAACAGTGAAGACATATCATTATGTACATCAGTACAACAATTACTGTACAGAACTAACCTGTTCCCTTGACCTTTAACCTCTTGCCGCTTATCTAAAGACTTAGTTCTACTCTTTACTGAGGGTGTTTCACCAAGAGCAATCAGCTCTGTGGTGCTCTCCCCTGTCTTCAAGATCTCATCAGCCAGTTTCAAGGCTACACTCTTCTCTGGAGGAGGTGCAGGCTTAGTGAAGGTAGTGTTCACATTACATTGCTTATCTTTGAGATATAAAGAGGGAGAACTTGCTTAGTGAAACACACTATATGTTTCAATAAATATATACCTATGACAATGACAATCATAATGCAACCTTCCTCAAACAGTATATCTAGAAAATGTTTGCTACAAAACGAAGGATATGGAAATAATATAGCTCTTACAGTCAATGGGAGATATTTACCTTTAGAAGGTACATCCTTTGGACTATACTCGGCAGGTACTTTAGAGAAAGCAAGTGCTCTACCTACGGATGGTTTGACCGAGGCATCAGATTCAGATTCTGTAAGAAGGTGAGATGCTTGTAACATTACCAATAAAATCTTTAGCACTTGCACCAGATAAAATGACTAAAAGGAATAAAGTGGTAAAAACACATTGAAATTGGCTCGTGTTGAGGTAAATTAACAATATTACAGGAGCTACATGTAGTACAATATTACAGGAGCTACATGTAGTACAATATTACAGGAGCTACATGTAGTACAATATTACAGGAGCTACATGTAGTACAAACCAGTACAAGAGCCGGCAGTGAGAGATTGCATGGAGCTACTAGCTATTGGGTGGGACACAGCTTGGGGTGTGACCTTACGAGATTGCCTCCGCCTCTCACTTTTCTCACCTAAAACGATAAATATGGAAAATATTTAAATGCATTCCACCTTAGTTCAAAATATAAATTATTCAGCTATCAGCAATTCAAAAGTTTTATTTCCTTCCAAACAACAACCGTAGAAAAGCGGCCACTTCCTGTTACACTCACCTGACCGTCTTGACTTCTTACTGCTAGGACTAGCTGTTGGACTAGCAACTTCCCCTAAGGCTATTAGTGCCTCAGTATTATCGTCAGATGTTTCAGTCTGTCTGTTAGTTGTATCAGTCAATCCCCGTCTTACCGCTTCACTCAGCTCGGACTGGCCAATCATATCAGTATCTTTACTAGCATCAACTACAAAAATCAGTCCCACAAACATAAAACCAGTTTCATGAAATGTGGGACTACCCTGAGTGCCTATTAATCCTGTCACAATGCAAGGGGACGGCATAAAAGTATATCAAATCATATTTCTCTAACAAAAGTTCATTACCCTCAGCTGATGAAGTTTCATCCTTCTCTATACCATCTAGAATATATTCCAGCAAGCCTGAGAATATATCCAGCAGGTTAATTATAGACATCCTTCTGCCACGCACCACATCCTCACCACTTATGTGTGCGAGGGACGTATGGAGTATATCTAGGGCTAAACTGTCTATCACACATTGCATGTTATGTACATCATCTTCTTCAGATTTAGTGGGTTGGATCAAATCTGAAAGCAACAGCAGCCAGATATAATTAAAATGACTGTGAAACAAAATGCTTTGAATAGTGTGCATATATAACGTGTACAATGAGAAATTTCTACATGTTGATTCAAAATATCAAAAAGGTCAAAACTCAGCACTGTTGTTGAAATGAGAAAATTAAAATAATCCACAGATTGACTTCAGAGAACAGTGAACATAATTCATGGGTTTACTTCAAAACGAAATCATAAAATGACATCCAGCATTTAAAAACAATAGTTAGAATGGCTTACCTGGTATTGTCTCACCACACAATCCTTCATACAAAGTAATGAACATACTAGCGTTGACATCTTCTATAGTCTTGACTCGAACTGGTACTGTTAACTGGGCTAGAATGGTATTGGCAGTCTGTATTATTTCTAAAATAAAAATCGGGGCTCATAGAACACAATATATCTTGATAGATAAAGAAGTAATTATCCAGCTAGATATATTATCTCACTACAAAAAAATTGGAACGCAAAAAACAACTCATAGAAAGTTCAAATAAGATCCCCAACCCATGGTCCTTACCTAACCTGGGTATCAGGGGCACACGTCTGAACCAATCAGCTTAGCTCAGTTTAATGGTGGAGAATAGGCATGGGAAAACTGAATGTGCTCATTCTATCTGAAGTTGTATTCAGTAAACAAAGAAATGCATGTTCTAACAGCATTTCGTGTTGGTAGTATACACTAACTTTGGTCATAGATAATGAATGAACGGTGCTATTAGACACTGCTTGCGACGAGGAAACTAACTGTGGTAAACAAGGCTTGCATATTGTTCGATCAACTGAAGGCAACTTCACATTGGATACATAGGATGAGCTAAGAGCCAATTGGTTGGCACATCAAGCTTTCCTGTGCCTACTCTCCATCACTACATTGAACTAAACAGTGCTTACTGATTGATTTAGACTAGTTGGCCAAGCCAGGCCCTTACCACATAAATTATTATAATCCATATATGCCATATCTACAGCAACAATCCTAACCAATGTCGAATATGAGTGCAAATGCACTGTAAGAAATACACATAGTGAACATCGTGGTCGAAACAAACAACTATTTAAGCTCACTGCTCAGTAGCTTTGACCAAAGCAACCTCATGTTCATATTTTCTACATATCCTTCTCTTTAGATTCTCTAACTCCTGTTAACTTACAATTGTTTGAACTATAGCCTAGTATATTCCCTAGTCTACTACAACAATCCAATTGAATGAACCAGAACACAACATCACATGAATATTTGACTTACGACTATCTTCCATAGTTAAATAAAGATTTTTCACAGACACTTGGCAACAGTTCACACCATGGAAACTCCTTTATGCATTTAACAATAAAAATATACACGCTTTAGTCCCACATCATCAAAAATTCAAGATTATATTATTTATGTCATACGACCGACTCTCCAAACTTTACAATATCCTATTGTTGTTTAAATATGGCGGATGTTGCAACCAAATGAGTCGGCAAATCTTATTAGTCAATGTTTGAAACTTTGCATTAGCTCAACCAATCTCTTAGCGTACAACAAACAAAACTGTTTGCCAACAAAACCACGTGCGTCGGTTGTGTTAATTGGAGTAATCTTCTCCTGAAGTGTTTTACCAGTGACATTGATTTTATGTTCTGTTTCATTTAACTCCTTGATTCAACTCACCAGGGAAGCAGGGATGTGATGTGTTTTATATTATGTGTAATTACATTGTAAATATCAACACTTTTATTCCCTACTATGAGTATAAATATGTAATTTGAAAATTATTGTATAAAACAGTAATATTAGAAAGCATACAACAGATTAAAATAAACATGAATTTGCAAAATTTGTGTTAATTATGTGTCTACCGTGCTGTTTATGCTTACACTGATAAATTCAATATAATGCTTGCACTATCGAATAATAATAACTGTAATTGTTATAATATGAAAATGCACAAGACTGGTTGGTATAAACTAAAGCAGTTAGATAATCATCATAACTTCCAGACGAGAACATTGCGTTGCGCTGCATATCTTTTCATGTGACTCAACTTATTTGTACTAAAAGAAACTCATATCAGCAGGCACATTCAGCAATGTGGCAGCAGCTGGCAGTGGTTGTTTAGTGGCGGCTGCCATAATGGATCCTCATGTGTGTTAAGGTAGAGTTCATAGGTTAAGTTGTCAGCATATTGACCTTTCATTGCTTTCCTCTCGATATACATTCCTGTAACACAATCTTGAGCTTCTTACATACCAATATGATTGACTAGATTATAATATGTATACAAGATAAAGATGCAAAAAGATTCAGGAGGAGATGACTTCCTAGCAAAGGTGATGAAGTTGCACCATCTATAAGAGGGGTATCCAACCTTCTTAGACTAAGGGTAATCGTATGACATACGAGCTTCAACTGAAGGGGAGAGGGGTATAACGACAGCAATCAGACAGGCCATTCAATCGTATCTAATGTATAATTATGACATGTTGAGCCAAAGGCCTTAGGCCATAAAATTTCAGAGGCGGCTATTGGAAATACATGATCTATGTGTAGAAGATTTTGAAAGCACATAACTCCACTATGTATGAAGGAGTTTGCATTACAAACAGTGTAGGGACACATGAGGTGGGTACACTACAGTCCTGTAATGAGGTGGGTACACTAAAGTCTTGTAATTTCAGGGTAATGCCCATTACAGTGTATTATAAGCTAAAGTTCAGAGGTATGCACACTCCATGTACCCTCAATTCTAATACTGAATATCCGTACATTATAGTAATATTTATATTAATGCATCTAATACACTGCAATGACATGCACTAATACAATGCTATAACTGCGTCTCCACACCAGTATTTCAGTGGTAAGAAATATTATCAATATCTTCTTTCATAACACACTATAGGGTTTATTATACTGCAATGAATAATATAACTAATACTGTATAAAATATCCAAGCACACATAGTTATGGGACAGGTATGCAAGTGCGGAGGGGGGGGGGGGTGAGGAGGTTTCCTTGATTTCTATATAGAAAATATTATTTCATACAACACACGTGTCCACAGGATATAGGATTTATAATAAATAAATAAACGGATTAGTGAAAGTTACAACATAATGTTGTACATAACGTACTGGTTCCAACATTATGTATAAAATTTTTTATATAGCTTCCAGAAAATATTTTCAGTTGAAGATTTGATGATAAATGTTACCTTTTACATCTCTTGGTGGAATTGAAATTGATCTGTTCCAGAAAGGATCTTCAAGCTGTAAGATGTCTCTAAGAGCTTTAGTTATCCTCTATAAAAACATTTCCAGATTGATAAACTCCGACAACATTCTATATTATGGTACACAGAAGTACATTGTTCATGTATACCACTAAATTAAATAGTCAAATCTTTACTACATAATACGAGCAAATACTGTATGTATTTAGTACAAGGATTAGGCTCACAGAAATGTATCTGTGGTATAGACACAGTGATTACCTTGATGTGTTCAAAGTCAGTGACACCAATTCGTGGGAGGGAAGATGAAGTTACCAATATTAACATTCTACCATCTACCTTGTTCTTTTCAAAGCATTCCTAGAAATAGTCAATATGCTAGCATGATATCTTACGTAAAAACTGGATAAGCAATCCAAAAACAAATGTTACAAGTAATCCTTGTATAAGTGTATAATTGATGCAATAAAGATGTTAGAGAACAAGCAGAGAGAACAGGAGTTGCAGCTGTAGAATTAATAATAAATGCATTGCAAGGAATTCAGAACACTTAACATACAATTAGTATGGTCAAACACCATATTATAACTTGGACGTTATAGAATTAGATAGACCTGTAAACACACTTTGATTTTACCAACCTTATATTCTCCAAGTCCCAGATCGGAAGCAACCCACTCTGAAACTTGTTCAATTGACCAGTAAAGACAAGGTGGAACTCTAGCATCTTTAAGATCAGCTATCATTGCAGCACCTGCCATGATGATGATGATCTGATAATGATGATGTCCGTTGGTAAAGGTTTAGCGTTTAGGTCCGGTTATGATTGTGATATAAAATTGTATATAACTCAAGAAAACACTATATTATATTATCTGTTGGGGCAGTAGCTATTGGCTAATGATGACAGATGAACAACCAAAAACAAATAATAATAAAATAATATACGAAATGGCAAATGCGCGTGAAATTTGCCTTTATTATTATTATTGTAAAAATAGTTTGCTATCTTGCCATATTGACGAGTATTTGTGTTGTTATGGTGAAGGTCAAGGTAAATTATGGTGCGACTACTTACACAGATACAAAAATTCTCCTCCGCACTTAAGTTTCCCATGTTTAAATCTGTTTTATAAGATTGTTTTAATTAGCATGGTATTATTTTGTATAAATACATGTTTAGAACTACAACCTGTTTGACATTTAATAGTAATATATGTCTGATGTTAAACTTTACAAATAACGTTTATTTGAGGCAAAAACATAACACGGCCATTTTGCAGACCAGATCAGACGTTTTACTCGAGTTGTTTACATGGTGAAAATCCAGGATTAGTCGACTCAAAATCGTTATTGATTATATTAATTTGGCAGATTGGCAATATAGAAATAAGCTTTTGAACTGAGTGCTGTAGCTTAATCGACACTGGAACGTGGATATGTTTCGTGTGTAGGAATAGATAGGTTCAGGTTGGATAAATTGAGATTTAAATTGCTACAAGTTAGTAGTAGTACCTACTACCTAGGCCCAGCTAAATCACTGTACTCAGAACAACTGAGTCTTCACCTTGGAGCCCTCGAAGGCCAAGGCTATTCAGGCTTGTTAGTTTTGGACATTATATTTTAGTAAGGACTAAAGTGTAGTGAGTGAAGTGCAAAAGAATGGGCAATCAGCCTTCTAACCGTCCTAATCCTAGTGAACAAGGTGAGTAAAAATTAGATATTGATTTTAAATTTAATGCAGTTATATTTATATTATTAACCATTAGGCCTATTATAAATAATTAGACATTAAATTTGTTAATTAATTAATTATAATAATATAATTTAAATTTATGGTACCTAAATTTAATTGTTTATAATAATAATTTAATCTAATTGTAATAGTCATGACCATAATAGTAATGCATAAATTATTCTTATTTTTAGCATAGGCTAATTTTAAATTTCTTAAATTAGAATTTTGCATCAATTTTTTAATATATGTAATATTATTGGTTACTAATAGTAGCCTATAGTAGGCTAATAGTATTAGGAGGTGGGGGCCTAAAGTAGTTGCATATTGATATGTAGATTTTTATTTGATTTTTGGTTTTGCTTAATCTAATTAGCCTACAACAATGTTAATCTCAACTTTACTTGGTGTTCCTTTAATGTAACTAATTATTATTTTATATCAGGCCTAGCCTACTATTACACCATTTTGATATTGTACTCAATCAAGGCTGGAGCAGGCCTATGTTGTTGTTTTTATTTCATGATATTCTTAACATGATTATTAGATCTACGTGTAGGCCTAAACCGATATACCATTTGGCTTATTTACAATGTAAGCAAAAGTTGAAATGTTATCAATTTGGGAACACGCCAAACTAGGCCATCCATCGACAATTATTGATTTCTGTTAGGAATAAATTAGGCTATGTGATACCATTAATTTGAAGAAATCTCTTTTTTGAGATCACTTTCGCATGAGGGCTATCTTGTCATGCCATTTTGTGATTAGTTGTAGTTTGTCAAATGATTTTGAAAATTGATATTACAAGCGCAAATTTTGATCGCCATAGTTGGTTAGTCTGAACAAATTTACTCCAATCGCTATAACTTTGTTTCTCAGTAAGTGGTATTACACAGTCGGCATGTTATGCAACGTGAAGGACTTTTGGCTAATTCACTAAAATGTCCAAAAAATTTCCTCTTGGTTCATTTATGCAACGGTGTGAGGTACTGGACAATAATGGGAATGTCCATTTCTTTGATTGCTAATCTTCAAAGATATATAATCTACTGGCATGTTAATCTTCCCATGTTGTTACCAAAATATGCTGAAATGGGTTTCTCATGAGTCTGGTCACTCTTAAAGAAAAGTGGGCGGTCATATCACAGTGTCATATTAGTACTTGGGCTAGTCTCTTTTATATGTTTCTATTTCTAAGGTAGATTGTGAAGTCAATGAATTTATTGCTAAGGTAATTGCAATCAGCCAGCTTCATCTCTTTGGCTTGTTTGTACGAGAAATGACAGGTTAGGCCATGATGCAATTAAACTTGAATACATAGCATTTCATAATCACCATCATTAAGCAGAAGTCCCAAATGAGCATTGAACCAATGTTAGCATAATTGATTATCTCACACAGATTTACCCAAGGCTGGTTTTAGTGATTAAGTCCCTGTGGTAACTTCAGTCAAGAAAAGGTGCGATGAACTAAAATCTTTACTTCAGTGGAAAGATGCAGACTACAAGTGCTACCTATAACTACCTATAACAGTACGACATCTCCTTTGGCTATCCCACATATAGGCCTAGTAGTACACGGCTCTTCCACCATAGCCGTTACTGACCTACTGTTTCACTCATAGGGCTAATTACACAGATCATTGTAAACTGTGATTATGTTGCTATTAATACATAGCACTACTTATTACTCAGCATGACTGTGTGCTGCTGCTGCAAACTCTCAAATACCCCTTCGAAGTTTGTAGGCCTACTTGTTACTGTAAATAGACAGCGTAGTCATTATTCGTGATTCATGCATGATGAGCAGACATTTTTCCTGCATAAAAATTGTTCAAATGGGGCAAAGAAGAAATGAGGAACGTAAATTTAAAATTTACTGTCTAATGGCTGCAACATTATGGGTATAGTGCATTTTTCACTAATTAAATTATGTTTTATGCCCTAACCTAGTGAATTACTGTGTAACTAGGACTAATAAAAGCAGCCCATGACAAGTTCATCAGGATAGGAAGACTCTAGATTGATCTAATTATATGTCCTTCAACTTTATCCTAGAGCTGCTCATTGAATCTGCCGAGTATCTCAAGTGTTGGCCTACTCTGCATCATCAATATAGTATCAGACAAGCACAGTATGCTATTCAACATTATATTGATTGGTACTGCAATCATTTGAGCATTGTCACTGAGCAGCTTTAGATGAGTGGGCATCATCTTCCTCAGTAACACCAGTGAATGATAAATACATAATATCTGTTACAAAAGTAATTTAGATGTTTGATGGGATAATTTGAATACGTGCACAATGGATTAACGGAACATCACCAGAACTGTGTAAAAACAAGAGAATTGTATCTGGATAATCTATAATCGAAGTTGCTGGCATTGATGATCTTGGGGAAACTAAACTCTGATTCCAGGCAACCAGCATTACAACTTGAAAATGTCACATTTAATCAAGCGATTTGTGGCGTCGACCAATAAAAACAAGCAGACTGAAGGGGATAGCCTGAGTAGTAAGTTACGGAGGAATGTTTTTTGCCGTTAAATATGCTGAAGTTAGCATGTTTAGCGTGGTGCCGAAGCAGTTTTAGGTTCATATAATATCTTGTATTCCGCGTATTTTTTTCCAAGTGCATCATTTTCTATATTTAGAAGGTGAAAACAAGAGTGTTGGTCAGTCAGGTATGAAAGTTCTATCCACTAACAACCACTTAGCTTCCAAACCATTATCTGTGAAGTTAGCCTGGCTGTACTCTGGGTCAAAACCAGCATATATATACTGTATTAGCGCTGCTGAATGTTTAGTGGTAGCTTTTTGATACTTATAATTGTTGTTAGAACCTACTTTGTAGGCACCCTGTCAGTATGCATGACAAACTACATACGATTCTATTTACTCGAGTAAAATTCAATGCATGTTATGGTTCCACTGGCATTTGAGGGGTGTTGCACAGAGAATCATCTACTATTCCACGTCTGTCTTTACACTGTGCTAGTTTGAGAATATTGTTGTATCCATGTCATAATATCCGAGTGACTGAATGGACTAATGTAGATTGTATGTAGTTCGGAGTTAGTTCAATGTCTGAAAAATGTAGTGCAAGTTTAGATTGCCAGACTATCTAGGTTTTGCTTGTACCTTGGCTAAGCGGACTTATAAATTTAGTGTTACAATATTTAGACTAAATAGGCTTAAGATACCCTATTGCCAAGTCTAAATCCTGTCCACTGGAGTATATTTTGCTACTTGCCCTGCACAACTAGTAAATCAGCTTGCACATTTCAACTTTCTGACTTCATATTTCAAGTTTAGGTAACATTTGCAGCTTTTGATAACAAGGCAAAGCGTTCATTATTCATCTGAGGATATCACTCCCTGTAAAATGATGCTAAATTTTTCAGCCAAGAGATTACCCGGCATCATGATACCCTGCTTCACTGCTTTGGACTCCAGCCTGCTGATTAGCATCTATAGGCCTATATATATACATATATACCCTATATACATATACATAAACATGCTTTGGACTCCAGCCTGCTGATTAGCATCTATAGGCCTATATATATACATATATACCCTATATACATATACATAAACATGTATATCTGAGCTCCAATGTAACATTCTACCCTACATGGAGGTCAATTTAATGTTAACTATGCTGACCAGTATAGATATACTTCTATTGCTCATTGTAAGGCTGATTATTTCATGAATATCAACAGACTGTTGGTGTACAAAATTTATATTCGAATAATTTTTTACAGCAGTTTAGTGGATTTACGTGTAGATATGATTTACTAGAGTCTAGGAAATCTCTTACATTAATCCGAGTGTTATGTTATGACTATGTTATAGTATGTTATGTTATTTTATGGTAATTTTAGTGAAAGTCTTCTTGACGGAGAGTAAAATAGAATTTGAGAAGAAATGGGAGAATCCTGCCAAGGTATTGTATTTCCTTGAGTCTAGTAGTGATAGTTTGGTTTCCAGATGACTAGTGCCTGGAGTGAATGAAAATAGGGTACTATGGCCATTAGTAATTAGACATAACATCCTACAACCTCTATATTACTCTACTCTATGTAATAATTATATAATTATGTTTATCTGGAAGCTAGAATGTACAATAAAGTGACTGCTGCCTAGACTTCTTATCTGACCAATGCCTATTTATAGAACACAGCATGTTTGGATGATTTTGATCGAATCAAGACCCTGGGTACAGGATCATTTGGCAGAGTTATGCTAGTACAACACAAACCATCTAGGGAATACTATGCCATGAAGATTCTTGACAAACAGAAGGTAGGTTTAAAAATGGGACACCCACATATCATAAAGGAGATCTTGCCAAAAGCTCTATTTTGGAAAAGCACAAGTTGTCCGCCCAGCATTGAATGTAGGTAGGTACTTGTAAAGGTTTGAGCAGGTGCCTTGTGCATGTAGTCAGTCAGTGGCTGTATAACCAGGCCTATAATAGTAGTATATTGCTGACTAGTTGCTCACTAAACTTACTAAACTGAGATACAGTTGTAAGGCAGCTTCATCCTAGATACAATCACACAGTGCAGTGCCTGTACACATGCACAAAGCAGTAATAATAGGTGTACAATGGAGTGTAGCATACACTTTATCAGTTCATCATTGTTTTAGTGTATACTCCGAGTTGTAGTCAACCAGCAGAGCATATTTGATTATCCTGAAAGATAACAGCAATAATAGCAATAAAACATTGTGTAATCATCAGTATGAACCTAGGAGAGACAGGTTTGAAGGGCCTTTTAAAAGCTGCAATAATGTTTATTGACTAGTCTAGCGTATGACTTGCGTTGTGTGTGATAAAGACGTGTCACTTCAAGAATTGTAGAAATCGGTCCTCGGTGTTATAATACACTAATAGATTCTTAAAATAAGAATATGTTATCTGTCTCATTTCTATCCTATAGAATGCAATGATATTGTACACCCATAACACCAGGTTATCTAACACAATACTTCAAACTAGCTAATATCATGTTCATAGTCGCTAACATTTTGTAGAATGTAGAGCATAACATTACAGTCCCTAGTAATTATTGTGTAGTCTGGGGTTGATTAAACTCTTAGATGTCAATGTACACCATTGCATAGTACGCTGTACAATGTAGATCAAATGTGTTGGTTAAAGTGTTACACTTATATGCTTTATAGCTGTCACACTCATGGAAGAATCACTGATTGATTCTATATTCTAACTTTAAGCATATAATACATGTATGTTGATGGTGATTTGATAGGTTGTCAAGTTGAAACAGATAGAGCACACACTGAATGAGAAGAAGATATTACAAGCAATCAGTTTTCCTTTCCTAGTGTCTTTAGAGTACCACTTCAAGGTAGGTCTATTCCTTCCCACTCTCTGTTTGATGGTTAGCCTACCTGTTTACTAGTAAAAACAGTTATTTAGTCCTAAGTGTATAATGGAAGTCTGGCTCAAGTGGAAGGAATAACTTGGTAGAATGTAGGTTATCGCAAGCCTAGCTCCTATCTACCAGGTGGGTGTCATTACCTATCCACTACTTCGCCAACAAGACAAGACAAATACTATGAACTGCAATATCCTACCTCCCTGGTTGCAATGTTTATGGTCAGAAAATTATATTTGCAGTCAGGCCCATTTTACTTTATGCTTTAATTCACCACTAGGAACTCATCTTGTCCATGCTGAGGCATGCAAGTCCATGTAAGGTTATGTGAATGTCCTGTAAACCCATAGAGCCATAATTTGACATTTGATGATATCAGAGATTAGTATACTATGATTAAATCATAACTATTTTTATTAGATGCAGACATACTTTTGTTGGCATATTATAGTGTTAGTAACAGTTTTGCTACTAGTTATTGCCTGGCTTAGATTCAGTCTAAGGATAGGGTAGCTACATGTATAATGTAGAACTGCTTTGAACTCTACACCTCCTGCTGTTACCCATAGCAGTTATCTGGAATCAGATATCTTATCCTATTTATAGCCAGAGGGATATAATATATGTAATGTAATTACACTCATGGGGATCCTATTATAAACCTGTGTATATGCATGGAAACAACTGGATTCCATATTACTAGGTGTGAGCTTTGCTTAACTCAAGACTCTACTTATGTGATATGGTACTGGTCCATATTGGGTGTCCTTATTATCCACAGCTTGTGCATCTAAAGCTGGTCAGAATATTCTAGAAGACTGGTTTGCTATACGCTATCTAGTTGTGTAGTTTATTAGTAGTTTATACAATCTTTGTAGGACAATTCAAATTTATACATGGTCCTGGAATTTGTACCTGGTGGGGAGATGTTCTCACACTTGAGACGTGTCGGCAGGTTCAGGTTAGTAATAGTTATAGTAATAGTTAGATAGCTCCAGTGTACCAGTTTATATCACCTTATGTTAAAATTCACTGCTGTTACAATGTTCAATTGTAATAATCTACTGGTTTACTTAATAACATTATATAGATTGTATTAGTTAGGTCGGGGCACGTAGTGAACCATCCATCCTCCATCTATCTTCTCTACATTCTACAGAACATCATGTATACACTCACAGTAACCCCCATTGCATTGCTTTGCACGCTGTTAGTACGAGCATACATATTTAACTGCTTTTAGATTATTATAACTTTTCTAAACTGCGTGATCTGGTTTAATTGATTTCATAGTGGCTTGACTTACTTAAGAGTTTATTATCAACTTTATAGCAATGTGATGACAATATACCTTGCTTGTGGACATGCTGATTGCGTATTGACCAGCAGGCTGTTGAGTTTACTAATCACTAGTGTTTAGCACACCCTTCTGTGCTCAACTATAGGTTAGACATGAGGTGATTTTCTCTCTCATAGCAGCTTACGTTGCACATAATATTTTTTGCTTCAAATGAGTTGAGAATGTGTACCCCGCGCTGTCTCCCCTTTCTGCCCAAATGGCCTCAAACCAATGTCCCTTTTACATGAGTGAAGTGCAGTGCCTTGGCAGACAGAAGTTGTGCTTTTCAATGTACGGATTCTTTACCATTGTGTTGTTAAACTGTACCACTTTATTGCTCTACCCTGCAGCGAAATTCACTCGAGGTTCTATGCCTCACAAATAGTGCTTGCGTTTGAGTACCTCCACCATCTTGACATCATTTATCGTGATCTGAAACCAGAAAACATACTCATCGATACCCACGGCTACCTCAAAGTAAGTGGATGATGTGTGCCGTACTGTTGGCACTGTCCGTTGATGGTTACTTGGTGTCATGTGGTAGGTAGGCAGTACTGACCAGTGTCTGTCCTCTGCATGTCAACTATAGCTGTATGCTGACCTTCTTGTAAACTATACCTTCTACTGTCTGTCTCACTGCATGCTAACTACTACCTACATTTGGTGTTGGGTGTGTCTATGTGTGTGTAATTTGGTAGAGCTGGTCTTTGGGTGTCTTAGTAAAGCACCATGTCCTATTTGTCAGCTGTATAATCAATAGATGATGCTAGCTAACCACACGATTGTCTTCCCATCACCTTCACTCAACTCATATCTATTTAGTGTTAGCACATCTCTCTCTAATCTATGAGCTCTCCAAGCATGGGTGGGCCATCTCTCTGATTAGTTATACACTGTAGTGTAGATGCTGACTAGCAGGCTAGGTGTTGGCATCATTCCATCTATGTCGTTGTTTGTCACAGTGAACCACACACCCGGTTTTATGCCGCCCAGATAGTCCTTGTACTGGAATATCTTCACCATCTTGATATCATGTATCGAGACCTCAAACCAGAGAATCTGCTAATAGATGCTCATGGATATTTAAAGGTAGTAAAATCACAGTTTGCTGTTGTAACCCCAACCTATCTTTGATTGAGCTTGTTAGATAATGGTAGGCTTCAACTCACTCTTCAAATCTGCATGCTATGCCTTTCATACTTTGCACAACTGTCATGATTTCTTTCTGCTTCACATGAGTTGTCTAGTTGTAAAAGAATTCTCTCGCAGAGACCTTTCCAAACTATTTTTATTTTATTCCAAATTGGGTGAATGTGTTGTAAGTAAATTGATATGGAAAAGTCAGTCCATTTCACCAACAAAAACTACTTCCAAATCTAGCCAGGTTGTCTGAGTGTACATCGTGATGGGAGACTCTCCATTTTATAATTACATTACTGTCAGTTGATTTATGTAGCAAAAATGTTAATTTTCCATCTATTCAACCATGAATGAATGTGATGTAGAATTATCCCCGAGTTAGCAGACAGACTGCAATGCTTATCTCCCTCTAGCAGTAGCCCCTGCCTTCTGTCATTAGCTATACTTGTGCTCTGGAAAATCTAATTGAAAATCATGCTAGAAATTTATAATTTCCCTCTTGATCTACATTGTATCTGCACATACATAGACTATGAAATAGATTGGTGCCAAAAATTGAGTTAACTTGAGCCAGAGAGGCAGTGCTACATGTGTAATGATATTAGAGCATAATTATACATGGAGTGCTGAAAACTGAGGCATTGTGAGCCTGTGGTTGGTTTACTTCTAGTGGTAAGTTAGATAAACCAGTCACATGCGAAATGCCTGACCAGTTAAATCTCATTTACTCTTTTTTACTGTCATACTATATAATTTATTGCTTGCTTGATTCTCCACTACTAACTTATTAAAAACAGCAATGTTAACATGACGCTTGTAGTTTCCATTTTGTCTTTATCCTTGATTTACCATTGAACTAATATATAATTTCTGTATGAGTGCCCATCAAGTAGTGTTCAATAGGAGATGCCAGGGCTTATCATCTGCAATATTGTCACAGATTGTTCAGCACAAGTACCTGTTTACTGTGAATTAATGAGGAAACAATGTTCAACTTATACCATAGGCCTATATCTACATGTACTTATACCATATATCTACATGTACTTATACCATATATCTACATGTACTTATACCATATATCTACATGTACTTATACCATATATCTACATGTACTTATACCATATATCTACATGTACTTACCTTCCATGTCATGGCATAATTGACCTTGACCCTATCAACTGTATGTTCAGGTTACAGACTTTGGTTTTGCAAAGAGAGTGAGAGGAAGGACTTGGACTCTCTGTGGTACACCAGAATATCTGGCTCCAGAGATTATTCTCAGTAAGGTGAGAACACATTCAAACATGCTTATTGTATGATATTTATTTAAGTAAACGTCTAGGTGAGTTTCAACCATTTTTGGTTAGGTATCATACATGTTGCTTTGCAGTATATCATCCGGCCTACAATACTATTTTACTTAGATGTACATGTGGTAGGTGTGGTGGGTTGGCTAAGGATTGCTAAGTTGGGTTCAGTTTGGCATTCAATGTTCTTCTTAAAGGCAATGGTTAAAATAAATACTGATTAGATAAAATTCAGTATTTGTCTTGATTTATTACCTTGCTCTCCTGTAATATACCTCTCCTGTGCTATGCCTCTCCTGTGATATGCCTCTCCTGTAATATTATCTATTTGCTTCTTGTTGCATAATCAGTGATTTAGGTGTGAAGGTATATGATACTGTGCTTCAGATGTATATCAAGGAACCAGTAGCAGCAAACAGTATTCATATGCTAGTACTATCAGTACCATCACTGACTGATGCCCCCCTCCGGTATTAAAATTCTGGAAGTCTGATATATTAACGCATTATTTCAAGTTATGAATTTAGATAAATTAGTAGCTACACTATGAAGAATGCATTATGCTAATTATGTTACACTCATATTAAATCACAATTGATGATTTATTGGTCAAAAGTAATGAATATTAAAGGATTATCAATCATAATATTCCAGAAAATCGTAATTACTGAATAAACTTGTCAATCTGAGCTTTGCTAACACACTAGCTATACAATAGGTGAAGCTACATGTAACCCCACTACAGCTGCTGTCAATTCAGTAGACACTAGTCAGAAAAAAAAGGAGTTAATGAACCAACAGGTGCAGGAATAACTCAACTTATTGAATGAAGACAAATATAATCTCACAGTAGATGTCTATGGTTAAATATATTACCATTGACATCTCAACTAGAGTACAGTTTACACCTCTATACCACAGTTTCAGTGTATCTCAATGCAATACTAGTAACAAAGGGATAAATAATCGATGCTAATTATATTGTAATTTGCCACTGTGGGGTATAAATATAGCTGGGAGTGTAAGTCAATCTTGATTTTCAGTTGTAAGTAATAGCAGTAATTAGATCACCATGGAGAATATGTAAAATGTGAGGTGTTTGGTAGCTAGAAGTATTGTTTAGTCTATACATAGGGAGTATTAGTTCGCTGCCAGGGGGTGTTCTAGCTAATTATCTCTAGTATAATATTGACCATAGTGTATGTGCATAGCCATCATGCTTTTCTTAATCGGCAGCCACTCGTGTGCGGTCTCCAGGGAGTATTAGTCCAGGAATAGATCGCTGTAGCCAACCAAATGCAAGTGTATTGTTTGGGTGCGTGTCAAAAACGTAGAAGTTGCTTCCTTAACTGTAAATGTGAAAACAGTGTGTTTTAGGAGACTATTCTTGTATAACTGTTTTATCTAATCAAAGTGTCAGTATGTGTATCTAACACTTGGTAGTTATTTTATTCATACCTAATGATGTTTGAGGAAGTATTCATAATATGATCAACACACCTGGTAGTGGGTATGGCTCGTTATATGCAGTTCTGTATCAGGCATGCTGTGCCGATGCCCAGTCCGTTGTAACATTCAAAAGCCTCAACATTGTGTTTGTGAAGTGTTTCAGAATTCTGGTCGCTGATTGCAAACCAATTGATGCTAATTTTGTTGAGTGGCAATCAGTAGTCCCAGTCTTGTTCTTCTTGGTCTGAGAGGTTACAGTCGGTCTGGCAGTTTCGTTGGAGAGTTGGTTGTAGTGTGATCAATAAAAAATGAACAAGTCATTACAAATGCTGAATATTTAAAAATGTGACAGTGCTCTAAATGTGTAGTTAAATCTTTCATTAGAGCTTTTATGGTCATATACTGAGAAGAAAAGAGTACAATATTTTATCATGGTGCAAATTCAACTGTAAACTAACTGACTATTTAGTATAAAAACCAGAAATTTACTTTTCTGCAATAGATAGGTGGATTGGTAGGTGGTCAACTTGAGTGGGTACATCATGTTGGAGTTTAGATATAAACATTTACAGAATATCTATGACTGCACCTTTGAATAGTGTTATGTTTCTATGTGAACGAATAACTATGATTTGGTTCTGATGCCAACAGAATGCCGCATTTGACTTTAAACCCGTGAGACATATTTGGCGACTTTGCTAATTCATCAGTGACTGCTATGCTGCTGTTGTTAGAATACAGTTTGAGGAATCTGGAAGGATGGAGGTGCCTTCTTTGTGTTAGCGTTTACGTTTGTCCATCTCCAGTTTTAGCCTACATCATAGTTTCACTAATTAGCCACACTTGTAATTGCGCTAACACATGGTGTTGTTACTGTAGGGCTACAACAAAGCTGTAGATTGGTGGGCTCTTGGTGTGCTAGTCTATGAAATGGCAGCCGGATACCCTCCTTTCTTTGCTGACCAACCAATTCAGATATACGAGAAGATAGTGTCGGGGAGGGTAAGTAAATCTACTTCCTGTCATGTGAACCTTTACCGTTGTGTAACCGCACGATGACTATCAGTTGAATTATTATATGGTGTGGCGGGAGATATAGTTTTGGTAGACCCAGAGATAAATTTACCAGTTGTAGTAAGCAGTAGTCACGATACAAGATGTGTTGGTACTAGTGGTAGTGTCAGTACTATTGGTAGTGTTAGTACTGGTGGTGGCATTAGTACTAGTGATAGTGTTAGTACTAGTGGTAGTGTCAGTACTAGTGGTAGTGTCAGTACTAGTGGTAGTGTTAGTGCTAGTGGTATCGTTAGTACTAGTGGTAGGGACACTGCTCTCATCTTTCACAGTGTATCTAGAGGATAACAGTGAACTCCCAATCTATTGAGTAGCTTATTGTACTGCTGTATATATAGGCCAACAGTGTTGTATTATGTATGAATGCTTACAATATTAATTATAGTAGTCAGTATTTTGTATTACATGTAGGTGAATAAACTGTACCACCTGATTAGATGGTACATTGCTGTATGTTATAGTACTAGGATTAGCTACTCAATTTTTATCCTCCAAGTACTTCACTACTATATAATATAAATATATAATGTTGTAACAATGTTATTACGAGCTACTAGGTAGCCTATACAAGTACAATCATATAAGTTGTATTATTCATGTGTTATCGATAATATATCTTCTATAATACTCATTATAATACTGTTACCAAATAAGCTAGTGTGTTTCGCATACAATACGAAATAATGTATATTGTTTTCTGTTGCCTATCATAAGTACATGTATATTGTTTTCTATTGCATATGTTGATCAGGTAAGGTTTCCAGGACACTTCAGCAATGATCTCAAAGAGATGCTAAAAAATCTACTGCAAGTGGATTTGACAAAGAGATTTGGTAACTTGAAGAATGGAGTGAATGACATAAAGGGACACAGGTGGTTCAGTACAACCGACTGGATCTCAATATACCAGAAGAAGGTAACGATTTACGGTCACTCTTCAGCTAGTAGTGTTGAATAGCATGTGTCAGGGGAGATAATCTCTGACTGTATGCCTTTCACTAGTTCGTTCTCAGCTGTTGTTTATCTGCCAAATACTCCACTGACGTAATGCGTTGATGTCAATTATTTATATTAGAATATCCACTTGATAATCAATCATATGAATCTGGAAATTTACATAATACTCCCTCATCATTACATTTGTTAGGTACCATGATACTGGTTCTATTTACCACATACTTAACACTCCCTGAGTATGAGGGAAGAGCAACCATCTCCGATGTTATTGTTTTCCCATTTTTGTTGGTTTATGCTGAATTCACTTTTCTAAACAGGCTCTGCTAAATCCCAAACCAATCAAACGTTGCTATGCCTGTGAAGGATAGGATATGAGAATATTGATTTACTTTACTTCCCAACACAGCCATTTATAATACTATGCGGTTCTCTTAATACTTTATAGAATATGCTAACTAAACAACAACAATAATTAGTTTTTGCCTGACGAGACCAGCCAGTAATTTATTAACACTGTTATTTATTGTGAAGCTCTGTATGTGGACAAGGTAATAAATATTTCAGTTGTTCAGTAGCTCCATGTTGTTTCTCCCACCACAAGCCATGCCCAGTACTAAGGCTATGGTTAGATGATCACTTTGTATATTAGATTGAGGCACCCCTGAAGCCTGTGGTCTCCGTAGACAACGCTGACCCTGAGAAGTTGTGCGCTTTCTTTGATGACTACCCAGAGGATGGTGAATTGTTTAATATAGCAGGAGTGGACAGAAACACGGCGGAGTTCCTTACCTATTAGTGTTCTGTTGATATCGGCCCTCGCTCACCTCCCTCACCTGTAAGGCATCGCTCTGCCAGTGCTGCTAGTCTACTACAAGACTTAGTACCTTGCAGTTGCTATTGTGTTGTTTGGTTCTAGAAGCTAGCAACGATTTATTCTACTTTCTTCATAACTCTGCTGCAAGCGTTGATTCAGTTCTATCTATCTACCAATCTGTCTTATCTATCGTTAACCTTGTTTGATCACTACTGACCAGTGCTGGCTAGTAATGTACTGTGATCACCTCTCTCACCCAAAACTTGGTAGTATGATGCCTCTTTCTGAACTGCCCATTGGTACAATCGTGTAGGGTTTTCCATCTGTTAGCTCATTGTACTTGGATTTTGGTCTGTTTTCAAGGGTCAAAGAGTCACGAAAGATTTGTAAGCCTATCTTGTGCCAGCAATAAATTCTTTTAACAACCAACTACATTGTAGAGTAAGCCTATCTGCTGACTTTCATACATCATTTGACAGTTGGTATTAAAAATAGAAGCCATCTAATCATTATTGCACTGCGATGGTTGATCAAAAGATTCAGAAATATCTCCAATAGTGTTTCCTGTTATTTTAGAACAGTCTGGGAGACTGTGCAATAAGGTTAAGCTGGGTGTTAGGATAGCTTGTGTACCATGGTGATGTATATAGACCAATGTAAGGGTATTCCACAGATGCCTGCACAGTGCACAGAGCCACAGACCTCCAGTGAATTCACTAAGGTTAACATGGGAAACATGTTTCCAGCTGTAAAGCTGTATAAAAAATCATATTGTCGTACCAGAAGTTCCTGGCATTGATAGCAGCTGGATAGGTTATTAACGGCTGACTGACTGGCTATGCGGTGGACCTTCCTTCTTTTAGGCCAGCACTTGTTTGATTCTAGTATGGTGTCTAGTGCCAAGCCGGTCTTCCTAGATGATATTCATTGTGCATGGGTGTGGTACTTGTGTGGCTTACTTGGGTTAGTAGATGTACATATGGTTAAGGTCACAGGTGTATCCAACATGACCTCCCTAACAAGGTCCTACATATTAGCTAACCACTCTGACTGCAGGCATCATGTGCCTCATTGAGGAACCCTAAAACTATGAATAGATTTATGTGTATTTTCAGGTTGAAGCTCCATTTATTCCGAAATGTAAAGGCCCAGGAGATGCTAGTCACTTTGATGATTACGAGGAGGAGCCATTGAAGATATCATCCACAGAAAAGTGTAGCAAAGAGTTTGCAGACTTCTAAACAATTATTTACCTCTTCTTAGACTTAAATCCAAGCAATTGTGATAGAAACAGTATGTGATGGTTTGGGCAAATGATAGGCCATGGACCTTAGTCTATATTATGTAGTAGTCACTCACCTTCTAAACTTCCTCCCCCTCAATTGAATCTTAGTATCTTACCTCATATATGCTGTATTTCTATTTAGTTGGGTGGCACTGGAGTTGTCTGTCCTTTGTCACTTCTTGTATGCCTAGACAACTCCCAAAGTATGTGAATTTACTAGAACATTATGGTTAGGTCCGAAGAATGGCTGTGTTACTGTCCAGACTGTGAGGCTTGACTCACACGCCCTGAACTAATGGTTATTGTGCCCTCATGAATTACTCCCGCTAGTCAGAATTAGTATGGTGTAATATATTTTGTGTCGTTACTACTATTATGGTTGTTATATTACAGTGGTGTACTATTTTGTCATGGTTTTTGCTAGTTTGTATTTTTGCATTGCACTAAACCAATCTTCTAGATGTTCTATTATGTCAAAGTTTTTTTCTAATAATTTATTAATATTTTACATGGCAAGCACACTGATACACAGTATGTATAATATATCGTGGAAGTACCTCTCCAGGATTATCCACAAGTCAAACAAAATTGACTTCATTAAAGCTGTGGCCTTAAGTAATAGTTTTATATTGTATTTGTTATAATTAGTATAGTTTTAGATTAAGTGCTGACCTTTTAACTGCTGTCTATTAATCATTGTCTATACCAGTCACCAACAATGTTGGGTTGATAACTTCTATTTGTGTAGAAACTTATAGTGTTTGAACAATTTTAGTGGTATCTTTTATTTATATCCCGACTAACCATTTTTCTATAAAAAGTCAAAATGGTATGTGACTGTGTGTTCATCATTAATTACTGCTAGTAGGTCTGTTTACCCACATTTATCTACTTCAGATTCCCATAGTTATTGTAACATTTTAATGTTGTTGTATACCAATTATTATGACAAATCTGTTATATATGAAATTTTATAAAATTAGCAATTTTTGTATAGTTCTGATTATTTGGCGATGATTATCAATAAATTTATAATGATTCATAGACAACTGCTCCGTGATCCTGGCAGTTATTGCCCACAACACTTTGTACTTTCATCAGAAATAGTTTAAGATCAGACTATTTTTGTCCAGTTGGTGACCAGAACAAGGATGACATCTTTTACTCGATATAGTGAAGACCATTTGTTGTCACACATCTATCTGTCTATCCATGAGCCTGTCCAATGAGCATTGACCATCTAAATCAGGGGTTCCCAACCTTTTTCACTCTATTCCCCCTTTGGGCTGAATCAGAGTATTAAATTCCCCCCACCACAATTGAATATTATCTAAGACCAAAAGACAATAATAAAAGGATTACTTTGAGACTTGATTGTAGAATGTAGTAAAAAATAGTATGCAAAATATAATGAAATAATATTGGGCATGACATGTCTACAGTATGATATTATATTTAATGCGATCTCCGCTGTTGTTAGTTTTGACAAAGTCAAAGGGGTATATACCCCTTTGGACAAAGTTCTTCAATGCGAGGCGTAGTTTAGGATAGAGCACAAGGTAAATCCTCTTTCACCTGCAGCCAGTTACGTTCTTTAGATTTGATGCCAAGTAAAATTGAAAAAGCCGACTGGCAAAGATAGTTAGCATCATATTTTCGTTTCTTGCTAGTGCTCATTCTGCAGTTATGATGAGGTGGATGGTTACTTCACTATTTCTGTGAAACTTTTCTTGAACAATGGTAATAAAAATATATATACACAGAGCATGTACAGCAATTTATACAGATAGCTATCATACTGATACTGACCTGCTTGAAGTGAAATGTGTCAATTCTGCTGCCACACTGTTGAGTAGCTTAATTACTTGTGTAAAATGAGACACCAGCTGTTAGATAGCCAATACCATTTTACAGTATTAGCTGCCAGCCAATAACAACGCAGCATTATAGAACTCAGCTGTGGAAAATACACAGAGTATGAAAATTCCTCCCCCCCCCCCCCCCCCCCATACATCCAAAATTCCCCCCTGGTTGGGAGCCCCTGATCTAAATAGTCCATTCAGGCAAGTGCCTGTTTCAGCTACTCATGTACATGTACAATAATACAAGATAAGATCAATTCATTGGGAGTTGCGTTTTCCTAGCTCAGCAGGGGCAAGCAACTCCTTGTATGACTACATAATGACTACTGACAGTAGTCATCATAATAACAATTATGGTACAATCACTGAACTACCTATTACCTATAAGCATTACAAACCAAGGTAGTTAAGAATACCCATTGCTTACAAACAGAGCTGTTGATCAATCAACGGTTCTCCTCATGAGCGCAACGTCAACACCTATATTATATGCACAGGTAGATACGTGTACATGTTGTATATTGCGAACTAAGGTAGCCATTTGATTTTATCATGTACATCTGTCCCTATATCCAAATAGTACTTATTACTAACATGCCTTTATAAATTACGGTGAACAGATGAAGTTTATTTGGTATACTTAATGTAGCCTACTGAAGATATAATGTTTTTCCTAATGTTTAGCTGCAGCGTCATGCTGGTGTGTAGGCATACTCATACGAAGTCTCTACATTGTACAAGGAGACTACCAGGTTTTCAGGGCACCCGCTGGGCAATTTTCAGCATCCTAGTTTTCTCCAGGTTTTTCATAACACAAGAAATTGTCAACAACAGTTTGGTGGAATTAAAAGTAGTGTACCCATCTTTCACATTTTTGTATAAATATACTCTGATTATAATTTGTAAAATTCTCACCTTGGATAACAGCATTGCAATATACCAACGTTCTATTGGAATTCAGACTGGAGGGCTGGAGCACTTTGCTAAAATGTAACAGATCTTATTAAATTTGGAATACCTGGGAAATTCATGGAAAGACAGAATTTTAAAAGTGTGCTCCAGGTAGTTACTTTTCTGTATCTCTATGTGTGCAGGTGTTACACATAGTCATATTATTTTAGTCTCATGGTTGATTGATCTACTTGAGAATTGTTTTCCCTTCTTCATATCCTGTTAGTCATTAAAGTGAAAGTAAATTGTATGTAGGGGAACTATCCAAGAGGGTTAAATGAACTACTACTAACAGTGTGCTCAGCTGAAGAATATGTCAATGTCAAACTTAAAACCATTGAAATGCCATTAATTTCGACAATTTGATAGTTTCAACCATGATCTCTTTTTTACAATATACAACGTCGATGTGTAATTACAACATGAATATTGTACTGTATGTGGATGAAAGAAGGAATCCGTAGATAGCCGTACGACATCGGCAAAGATGAAGTTTCAGTTTACCAATTGACGTCTTTTTGTAAACTCTATGAAAAATAGAAGCTGTACGATTCTTGAGATCATCGCTTCCACCCTCACCAACATCACTTCAAGGTTAAGGATTGATGATCTACATGTACATGTAGACTGGTTCTACCTAAAGTCACAATAATTATATGTGCAAAAATCAATTGCAGCAGAATAGTTACCGTGTTGGTTGTGAATTATTTTTTTTTTACAAGTTGCTGCAATTTAGCATCTGTTTTGACCAAGTATTAGGAGGTTTTACTCTCTACTGAAGCTCAATTTTTTATTTAATTCAAAATAAAATAAATTAATTAAATTAAATATATTAAATTATTAAAGTTATAATATTAGATGTAATAATATCATAATAATTATAGAATAACTTAACTTAACTATCTAATATAATTACTATAAAGATCATAATACTCTAAATCTAATGCAATAAATAGAATTACATTCGATTATATTATATATTCATTGTTTAATAAAATTTTATTTCTTTTATTTCTCTATTTTACTATTTACTAGTAGTTGTAGTTTGCTCTGATCTGAGTGTGTATCGGAATATCTCGTCATTTGTTCTCCAACATTCATCTTGCTATTGACATTGATGTGCAACTGATTGTGTTTCTTGCATATAACCAAGCACACTGCTGGCGTCTCTTTACCGTGTCAGGTGCTTGTCCATAGTTGGCATGAATTTCTAGCATTAACCTACCAGGTGACTCATCTTCTTCTTTACACATGCTGCTGTGTGGTTATAGTCTTATGATATTGAATGGCTATCTCACTGTTTATTTATGTCTATTGCAATAATGAAGGTGGCTTTTGGTTTCCTACTTGATTTCATTGATTTACCCATTATTCTGGTTTGCTGTTGAATTTTACCTATGTTCCCATATTTGTAGGTAGTGAAATAATAAGTTTAATCTCATTATACTAATTATTTTGCCCACCTAGGCCTATAACATATTTGTAGGACGTTGAATTTTGAAATTAGCTAATAGGGCTATTCGTATCATCTAACTGAAAATTGTGTAATTATGTAGTAAATTTGCTAATATTTTAAGAATGTTGAAGTATGCTTGATTTCTGTAACTGTTTGTTCAACTTGGGTTGCTTTATCTCGTGTACCTCAAGTATCTGTCTACGTGTTGCATACACTGTGAATGTTTTCTTAAGATTAACTGATCAAATATAAGCTACACAACTATTTGCCTGTTGCCCCATTTGTGCAATGCCCTTGTACACTGCTTAATTACAATGCCATTAGTGAAATCAAAGTTTTGAATTAAACAATCACAATATTTGTTGCGCCTCCATCAGTAGAGTTCACGAGTATACACAGGTAGACCGATGTTGTCAATTAAGACTCATTAAAAGTTCAGAAATACAGAATCGGGATAATAGAAAATAAGAGTAGTTTTCCATCAGATTAATAATCATCTGTTGTAACATATTGACACATGTACAATATAGACCTACTTGTATATACAGATGATGTAATACAAGTGTGTGGACCATGGCTGAGATGAGTGCTAATAGTTTCCTTCACATAGGAGATATCCTATCCTTATATGCTGAAGGTTCAGTCAATGGTTTTATCAGCACTCTAGGGTAAGTCTATCCCCAGTTCCACTCCAGACCAACTAACTAACTACACACGTCCCAGAAATGATTTCCTCTTGTACTGTAGAATTTGTGCTGGTTGGATAGTTGAACATCAGTCTATTGTTGTCCATCGTTTGTGTTTGATGTCACTCTGTAGCCTACCAAGTAGTCAGTAGTCTGTCTATGTAGAATAGATGTATTATATTTGATAATATTATATAGTTATAGTGTACCTTCTTTCACCTTTACATTGATGGAGCCTGAATCAATGCCTAATATATTGAAAATATTATTCTATTTAAATAGGAGCACAATGTGGTCGTAATTCCAGGATGTTTTACGTTCTTGGCTCATTGCTATTAATGAGATTTCTGTGCTACTGTACAGTAGATTGTATTCGACACTCTGTGTATGTGTTACAGTCTGGTAGATGACAGATGCGTTCTCAATGAGATTTCTGTGCTACTGTACAGTAGATTGTATTCGACACTCTGTGTATGTGTTACAGTCTGGTAGATGACAGATGCGTTCTCAAACCAGATGCTGGGGATCTCACTAATCCACCCAAGAAGTTCAGAGGTTGGTGGATAGTTGAACCATTTGGCTAGCACTCACTCAATAGTCCACAAAGGATGTGCTAGTCTGAGATCTATGCTTCTGCAGTCAATTCTCAATGAGTTTTTTGAGACTTTACTGTAGAAGTTGGAGATAAGCGCAGGCTATCTAGGACAATTTAGAGCTTAGCTAGCCGTGTTTAGGTATAGGGTACATAACATGGTAGAATGTGTTGGCTTTATAACTTATAATATGTGAATTCTACCTATTATGTAGTTCAATTAGTAGACCTGCAGGCTGAGTAGTTACCAACTACATATATGTAACAGGAGTTGCACTGCGACGCGGTACTTAGCTTCAACCAGAGTAACATGTTCCCTTTATCTCTAGACTGCCTGTTCAAGATATGCCCCATGAGCAGGTATTCTGCACAGAAACAGTTCTGGAAGGCCTCTAAACAGTCTGGTACTGCGGATGCTGCCGATGCTGTCCTTCTTAAGAAGTTACATGTAAGTTTACTACCTCTCGGTGTTACTTGAGTGTCTCAACAAGAAGAGAAGGTGAAGTATATGCATGTATTGTAACAATGGATATAGGCTAGTGTCAATGAGTTGCCATATGATAAAACAGTTCTATATATGTGAGGAATACAGTGAGAGTGTAAATCAAGGCGTTTGACCGACTAATAATCCTGAGTGGTGTACTTGGAGAGGGTTTCACCAAGGGCGACATTGATTTAGACTATACATGGATGTTTGGGTTAGACACACAATTTACTTTGATACTGTACATGTACATCTGCTACTTGAGCTGGATTATACATGTGTGAAGGACTTAGGTAAATGTATTGCACTGGGTTGGTCTATTTACCATCCACTAGTTGCACTCATTACTGCTGAATATCAAAGTAGCCGGCAGCAGCATGGGTCTGCTCTTGCTGGGTACACGCAGTTTCTACCAGCAGCACCCACTGTTTCTACTCTCATAAATGGATTATGTATAAGCATGTATACTGACATCTGATACAGTATAAACTGTATATAGGCTGCTTACCTAACTTATATGTATATACATAATATAGTTCCCAGCAAATTTATACTGTATATACTACATGTATAATATGTAGTATTCTGTGCGTTGTACTAGATCACACAGTTGGATATAAGAGAGTTACAGACGTTTGTGTCAGTAAAATATGTACATACAGTGTATATTACGTGTGCTGCGTGCCATGCTTGTTAGTCTCTCAGTACAATGCACAGATGTTTGTATACAGTATGCACCAGTATGCACGTGGCTGTTATGTGTATGTACATAGAGTATGCACCAGTATATACACGTGCCTGTTATGTGTACATACATGTAGCTACCAAGTAGCGATTTTCATGTTAATTTCATGGGTTTACCAACTATAGTCATTTAATCAGAGAAGAAGAAGCTAATGATAATGATAATTACATATGTGGTTAATTAACTACACTAAACTACCAATTATTATATCAATATACTTTTACTTGATGGCAGTCGTGAGGTCAAAGAATTGGGTCATATTAGATGTACATTATACAAATGATTGGACACTGAAGTATAATTATTACTTGTGGGATCTTGTCATTGCTAATGAGAGAGCTTACTTGCTATTAATTAAGATGTGAATGGTATAGTTACTAATATACGTAGATGAAAATAGGGTTCTATAAGGTGGGCATACACTACTGTGCTGTTTCTTTGGACAAGGTCACTCAGAAAGTGGTAATATTTATGAAGTTCTACCAAATTTTAAGTTATCCTTACCCCTGTTACAGTGGTGCTATTCCTATACATAATGCTGATGTATTGTCTAACAACACTCTAGGTCTAGTGTAGTTCATGGTATGAGTTTACAATCCCGTGTGTGGTGTTGTAGCACGCTGCTGAAACAGAGAAAAGACAGAATGATCTGGAAAATACAAAGTTGTTGGGTACAGAAGTACAGTATGGTGGAGTTATACAGGTAGGCTTCTTCTGTACACTATACATCAGTGTATACACATGTACATCAGTGTATACACTGATGTACATGTAGATAAATACATGTACATGTAGATAAATACATGTACATGTAGATAAATATATGTACATGTAGATAAATACATTTACATGTAGATAAATACATGTACATTTACATGTGTACATGTGTAAATAGTATTACCTACACGATAGGTGGTGCATGTATATTACCTACACAGCGCATAGTAACTGTGTGAATGTAGGACTTCACTGGTAGTTCTCTCATACATGTATATATGCCTGGTAGGTACAAGGTATGTTCTATTAGTTGGTTGTATGCCAATATAACTAGCAATCTAATAGTACACAAGTGGTGTTGTGGGTAGGAGAATATGGTTTAGTGTAGAGTAGAGACAGCCGATCCTCCATCTTACATTGGACAATAATTAGCATCATATGCAGTGGTCAAAGTTAGGGGGGTCGTGGGGGGACGCAGTCTCCCCACCATAAATTTCAGGGGGTCCCTCAGACTGATAGACCCCCCCTACAGATTACTATTATAATAATAATACTAATTGGACCATAGTTTACCTTAAGATTTTGGATCGTGTTTTAACCTGAAGTTCTTGGATTTTGCACCATTTCGGTGTCTAATTTTGATAAAGTTTCCAATTTCCGGGAGGGTGCTCAGGCGCCCCTCCCCGCCGGTGCGCTTCGCGCCCTTGCGTGACTATGTCTGCCACCCTAGAGACCTCCCACCTCTTTTCTTAGACTTTGACCACTGATCATATGAGTTTCCTACGCCAATGTACATTATACATAGACACTGTATACATGTATATCTAGTCCATGTAGGCCTATACACTGTAAATGTATATATGCACATGCTGTCTATTTGTTGTCCTACATATTTACAATGTATGTGTCAGCATGTTGCTGGAGGTGATCCCTTATATAGTTGACACTGGGTCACATGTTATGTTCTATTAACTCCCCATTCTATGATAGTCCGTATAGGTATGTTATCTTGTTATTGGTGGGAAAATTATCCCTTTTCTGGCATGTGTTTTTATTACAAGTGTACTCGAGCAGCTTGTATGATTTAATTCATTGTCCTTGTACCACAATGTTAGGAGGCGTCAGTGATAGTCCACTAACTCTGTTTAATATGGAGCTGGTCTACAGCTAATCATGTTTATCAATGTGACATAATGGATGACATGTTACTACATACACATAGGTTATGCATTGATGTCTACATTGTCGGCATACACTTTCTCTCCTTCCTGTGAACAATAAGGTTACACTTCCTGTATTACAGTATCTGTGAAGCATGGGCCACTAGTGTTATGGTCGTGATACAGAGGTTAGCATAACAAGTGGAATTGTATGCATTGCAAGCTTCATCAGTAGAATTAGCATGACTTCAATTGGACAAACTGGTCAAGTTGAATTTAAATGTTATAAGCTGGGTGGTAAAGTTGTATACATTATCTAGTCTATTGAGGATGCTGCACTGTTGTAGGGTTACAATGTTCATCCCTAGTTACTGTAACTAACCAGCTATAGATATACATGTGCATATATTACTTATATACAGGTAGATTAGCCTCTAATATATACACCTACCTAAACATAAGATACAAATAACTTCATTTATTGCCCATTATCAAGCCTGTATAATTAGAATGTTATCATACATGTGTAATGTAGACCAGTAGATTAATACCACTGTGGTGTCTAGATAACTCATCTAGCCCCACAGTACATGTGCATGAACAAAGAGGGCATTACTCCAATAATATTTAGCTACTGATTATACATGTACATGTAGTTGTAATGCACTTCTGTAATGCAATCATTTACATTACTGATATTACAACATCTGACACATGGATTTCCATTTTGTTGTAACCTGACCTGCATTCTATACCATTGGGTATTGCTGTCATCCCCTAGTATCCAATGGTATGATATGTTACCTCCACATTCAGTAGGCCTAGTTATAATATTATGGTAATCATTCAGTTCATTCAGTGATATTTGCATAATGTTGTTATGTGAAACAGGTAGGCCAATATGTATATACAAACTGCAGTATATGTACACATAGTTCAATGGGAGGCCTGCTAAATGCACATATTGTCTAATATGCAACAGACATAACGCAAATACTAGATGTATGAGAACAGATAACAGCTACATATAATAATTGTTGAAACGGTTGGAAAGTGATGATATGCACACAAGCATTAGTATAGCATACCACACACACTTACAGTAGAATCTAGATGCTGCTAAACTCTGACTTAGAACTTTGACCCTATTAATCATATTGTGATAGCCTAGTTTTTCTGCAGAGTTGTTCATGTTTTGCCAGAGAAAAATACAATAACAACTATATCCAAGGATATAACAAGTGATCATTGTAATAAATAGTGGACGACTCCTAAATACACACACTGACATTCACAACAACACTATGCATAATTCAGTATTGTTTCGTTCATCAAAAATTTTGCTTCAGCTAACCATAATCATTTCAGCTTACAGCAAATAAAGTACTTTGGAAAGGAAACACCTGCATTGTGTGTATCGGACATGATTCCATTTGTAATTGGCAGTTCGGAAACGTATTCCAAAATTTAATTGTTCATTTTTGTGATTGTAGTTGTCTATAGAGCTGACACAGATAGTTGGTTGCATAATAATAGTGGTGGTAGGAGTGCACTGTGTTGCTTTAGTTTGGATGTTACATAGAGACAGTATTGATACCTCAGACGGACAGACAGACAGCCAGGCAGCTATAATTATAGTCGTAACTGACTGTTGATACATCTAATATACTATGCTATATACTAAACATGACTGTCTGTTTTAGCTGCTACATTTAAAGAGTAACAAATATCTGACGGTGAACAAGAGACTTCCTGCGCACCTGGAGAAGAATGCGATGAGGGTGACCCTAGACATGGCCGGGGACGAGGGTTCCTGGTTCTATATCATGCCTTTCTATAAGCTAAGAGTGACAGGTGACAAGGTGGGTGTCATGAGCTCCCTTACACTGCATATTATACCATTTACTAAGCTTTAACCCGCATGCATAGAACTACCAATCTAAAATATACTCGTTTTGTCTGCTATGTTATATTATCCTATGTAGTATGATAGCATCAGATAATAATATTATGTTATACTGTTGCCTAATATGATTATACAGCATACATGTAAATTATTATCTCCCCTGTGCAGGTGGTGGTGGGAGATAAGGTTACATTGAACCCAGTAAATGCAGGCCAACCTCTACATGCTAGTAACTATGATCTGGTAGACAATCCTGGCTGTAAGGAGGTGAATGCAGTCAACTGTAACACCAGCTGGAAAATTGTTCTATTTATGGACTATAAGGTAAGTTCTGTCCAACACTAGTGATGTGGTCTAGTGTGCACCAATAACACTGCAAATAAGTCTCCAGTTAAACATGGAATGACACGGCACTGAATTTATGCCGAAATGAAGTATTGATCACACTGTTGACATCCAGTAGCAGTGTGTTTTGGTCAATAGGTGCTAGCACTAGAGAGTCTGTTTCTACTTTCGGCTAGAAGTTACTGGTGCAATGTCTACCTCTCTGACTAGAAAACTAAATCTTGACACCCAGCATTGCAGACAAAGCTACTAGTTATCACCCGATGGAATTGATATGATTTAATATCGTATGATGCTATTCGCAGGAGAACCAGGATGACATACTCAAGGGTGGGGATGTAGTGAGACTGTTCCATGCTGAGCAAGAAAAGTTTCTAACATGTGATGAATACAAGAAGAAACAATACCTATTTCTAAGGACCACAGGCCGTACCTCTGCTACGTCAGCTACGAGCAGCAAAGCATTGTGGGAAGTAGAGGTGAGGCGAGGGTCACACATACTCGTCATAAATATGATATAGTCATTCAGTTTTAACTCGTATTTTTACAACAAAAAATGAATGAAGTTTTATATTAGTATCTGATGTGTATAATTATGAGTAGTGTTAAATTTGTCAAATCAGAAAATGCTGGTATTGATAATTATTGCATGAGGGATATACATACAGTAGTGTAGTACTTCTGCTCCACGTGTATTACATTATGCGATATACCGGGGCACTGGGAATGTACATATACATACTATACTGTATAATGCATGTGCAATCAGGCTTGTTTTATCATGATTCAGAACTTTCATGGGGACTGACAAGCAATACATGGAGATGTGTGCATTTGTCGAGTTTAAACCTATGCAAAGTTGGATTTCTAACAAACACACATGTACACCTATTATTGCTCCTCAAACGGTGCTTGCATCCCCCGAATTTACTGCATCATGTACATCAAACTATACTTGATGAGAGTTTAGACATTTCTTATTTCAGGTGGTGCAACACGATCCCTGCAGACAAGGCTCTGCCCATTGGAATAGTCTGCTCAGATTCAAGCACTTGGCAACGGGCCAGTATTTAGCTGCTGAAATAGACAATGATGCCAGAGCAGATAGTATGAGAGACAAGTTGAGAGGCCCTGCCACCACAGCTGTATACACGCTTGTACCGGTAGCTAGATTCTAGGCTATTCTGTTTTCCTTAGTCATCAATATCTGTTGTGATTTCTTTGTTTTTCCTCAGTGATGTCTCATAATGACCTGCTCTGTCCTATGTTGACAGGTGCCTCATGGCCATGACATAGCCTCAATATTTGAGCTGGACCCCACAACCATGACTCGGGGTGATAGCCTAGTGCCTCGCTCTTCCTACGTTAGACTGAGGCACTTGTGTACCAACAGTTGGGTGCACTCTACTTCATTAGCTATTGATGTGGATGATGAAAAGCCTATCATGAATAAGGTACATTCTGTGTGTATACTCAGTAAAGTAGTAACTCACTTGGAATTACATGCTCTCTAACCTACATAATATAATTATATCATGTTTGATTGTTTTATCATATTCTATAAGTAAAGATATATCAGTGTTGCAGTAAATTCCAGTAGTCTCTTTAACTTTACATTATAACAAGGTTATGTTAATCAGTTAAATGTATATGCATTACATGTAGGTATAGCATGGTGTATTATACCTTTTACTCAACAGTATGTAGGGCTACATGTGTATATGCTGTAATTTCAGGTGGGATGTGCGTCTATAAAGGAGGATAAGGAGGCGTTTGCTATCGTCCCTGTCTCGCCACAGGAAGTGAGAGATCTGGACTTTGCTAACGATGCCAGCAAGGTATTAGGTGACATTGCAACTAAACTCGAGCAAGGTTCCATCACACCTAATGAGAAAAGGTATGTTAGTATTGGACTCTCTTCTATTGCTGATGAGAATATCAATTAGACAGGAAGTGACTATTTGTATTCACTTACTTCCTAGATACTGATTGGCTTACCACTGCGTAACCCCAGTGTGATTCGTTGGTTCATGTACATGACCCTTTACTAGTGTTACACCTGGGGATCACACTGCATTACTCTACTCTGTGATTGGTTGGTGATGGTGGCTTGCATACTCTGCATTCTCATACCGTTCTACTGTCTATTTGGAACCTGTTGATTGAACAGCGAGCTCAGGCAGCTCTTGAGGACACATGATTAAACGTATTTTTATTGCCGTAAGGTGATGGATTGAACCCATATTTTTTACTGACATATTCTGCTATAGAGATGGACTTTACCTCATCTTCTAAAATATGAGAAATTTCTCATGAGATTAGAAATTTTCTTGTTTATAAAAAGTTTGTCTGTTCATATTAGCCATGCATCAAACCTGTGATTGGAATGATGGAGCCCAGATATTACTGAATATTCATCACGGTGGTGCTCTTCTCTTATATTATCAATTGTCTTGTTAACCTCTGGTACCCAGTGGCTATATCACCCCATTATCTCACACATTCATTAGCTATTGATTATAATATGAAGTTGTCCTCTCTATTAGTAAAAGAGAAGACAACTCCACGTTGTAACTAATAGCTTATGCATGCCGTGCGTTGTTTGACTTGTGGCCCTGTGAGGCAGTGGATTATTATATAGAGTTGAGACAACTCTTGCCTTACGTTCTTCTCTTGTTATCAGACCCTACCCAGGTGCTGCAACCAGATTTGAAAGGTTAGATGCATGACCCCTGACACTTACCAGCTGTTGTGGCTCCTCCTCTCATATTGTGTTTGCCGCACTAAACTATTACTTATCTGTCTGTGTCTGTCTGTCTGTCTATCTATCTATATATCTATCTTACTTACATGGTGATATCTAGATGTATCGTTAAAAAAACTAAAATGTTAACTTTGTGAATAGAAGATTTCTGTGTCTTCGTTAATTATTATTTTACTGGTTTTGAATTATTTTGCCAAAGTTGTAAGTACCAGTTTATAAAATATATTTACATGTACTAAGTGTATTTGTAGGTTATATCGTAAAATCGTACATGTATGTTATGGTGTACATGTATGTGTATATATACATATATATATTATGACATACTGTACATCTACACGTTCCCTCTTTAAGACTGACACTACTACTACCACTACCTCTACTACTGCTACTGCTACTACTACTACTGTAACCACTACTATTGTCACTACAACTACTACCACTATCACCACTACTACAACAACAACAGCAGCAGCTACTACGTCTACTACTACCACTACTACTACTACCACTACTACTACTACTACTACCACTACTATTACTACTACTACTACTACTACTACTACCAGTACCACCACTACCACCACTACTACTCCTACTACCACTACTACTACCACTACCACTACTACTACTACTACTACTCCTACTACCACTACTACTACCACTACCACTACTACTACTACCACTACTACTCCTACTACCACTACTACTACCACTACTACTACTACTACTACTCCTACTACCACTACTACTACCACTACCACTACTACTACTATCACTACTACTACCACTACCACTACTACCACTACCACCACTACTACTACCACTCAGCTCTCTCACTCCAACCACCTCTGTATATTCATTCTGAAAGTGTGTTCTAACTCTGACTATCGCTTGCTGATTAGCTCTCCACCAATACCTGCATAGTCCTTATTGTTATAATAAAAGTTTGTTGTTTAATTCCTGCTGTGTATAACCTTCTACACCCAGTATTCAATTTACAACCTTGTCGAGTAGGGATGCAGTATTTACTTGACATTAAAACAAACTACTATACCTGGTCTTCCACATACTTTGTCTGGAAATAGGCTTATCAGTTTGGTTTACTGTAGTTATCCCCTCTATCTTAGTAATTTAAGTCCCATCTGCATTCACTCCCAACTCTTTGAAGTTTTGAGCAATCTTATTGGTTAATTCAGCACACCTCTTGTGCATATCGTATGATTAACTTTACACATTGATATTCTCTACTTGCCAGCTACGCCCAGTTTACACGGTATGGTACTTGTATATAGATATTGTCTCCCCTGTACTATTCTTTGTAGCCTTAGTACACTGTAGAAGTACGCTGGTGCACTGTTAGTAATTATCCCACATGGCTGATGGCCATCCACAGGATGTCTGTAATTGTTGGACCTTCCTTTTCCTTATAATATATACATATAGCTGTGATCGCACTGTACTCTACCGATCAGTTAGGGGATGTGAACCTACACTCCGCCCCTGCCATTCAGCTGCATTTCTACACAATGTCTATTCTAGTATTAATCATCAACTACTGATCTACATTACTTTCAGTCTTTTAGTAATGGTTTAGCAAATTTGAGATTTCTTTCCAAAGTTGTTCCCTCTTGCGCAGGAATTCAACAAGAGATGACAACTTGATAATACGATGTGCATGTGTGTTTCATAATATTATATTGGTGATCTCAACCATGAAGAGAATGATAAATTTACTGGGTGTTGTAATTGTCTTCCCTGTTACAATCACATTGCTGTAGTATACTATCTTGTGCTGGAGTAAACTATTACATTTTGTATGTATATTTGGCTAATTGCTCATAGAATGTTGCATCATTGAGTTGATTTAGTTTTCTTGAATGTCAATATGATCACTTCAATATGCTACTCTTCTCTGATTGTTTATTGTTTTATGAGTTTATGTAACATGGTTCTAAGATATGGTTTGTTATTTGTGTCTATGTTTATTTGACTAACCTTCACACACAGACTTATCTATCAGATTCTACCAAAATGGTGAACTATCTTCATATCTAACTAGCTAGTATTTATATATGTACATCTGGATAGCCATGGCCTATGTTACTATTATTTGCTCCATTTTTTACGTATATGATAATATGTATACTAGTGTGAGCCGTTCATCTAACTTTTATAGGCTTACATAAAGTTATAGTAACTGGTAATTTAGTCAGTGTTATATCAACAGTATGTACAGCGGACATATCTTTAGAGAACTGTAGTACTGGGTTAGACGACAGCTGCAACTACTATACAGTAGTAGACTATTTTAGTATTCACCTAGCACTGATGTCTCCCATAACTCAGATAGATTCCTGACTTGTGCTCTAGGTTTGTCACTCAGTTGCTGAAAGAGATCATATTCTTTGTTGGTGACGATCAGTATAATGGAGGAGGTAAGCACGGAGATCCTCTGGATATGGACTTCACCATCAAAGATCGTGAGAGGCAAAAGTTACTACGAGAGCAGAACATTCTAAAACAGGTTTCTATTCTCTGCTCTTGATCTCAAAACCCTTTGTTCTAACCAATGCAGTAATTTTGTATTAATTCTCCTCACAAATGGAAAATAGTCACAAAAATTGTTATTTCTGTGGGCTAACTCTGATCAACTGTGCCGGAGGTATCAACAGTATCCTACTTCTTAAGCTATCCCTTAGGACTAGCCTGTCATCATAGTCTGTGTATATTTATAGATATTCAAGATACTGCAAGCACCATTTCAGGACCACGGAGAGGGACCCATGCTACAAATGGAAGACTTGGCTGATCAAAGACACCGACCATTTCGACACATTTGCCAGCTGTGTTACCGAGTACTCAAGCTCTCCCAGGTGCTGCTTTAAACCTGTCCTATTAGCAGTTGTGTAGTAGACCTATAACTTATCACAATGGTAATATAGTACACATATGCATATACATGTACATGCACGTCTGTGCTACATGGATACAGCAAGTCCTGGACTCTCCTCAAGCAGTTTTAGATTCAAGTCTCAAGTTCAGGTTTTAATAATACTTCTATCAACTTGGAAGTTAGCATAGTCATCAGATGTTGAGATATTAGGTATTGTATTCTTTCTATGGCCATATCTCTACTTGGCACAGGTTGGGTACAGATAAGGTATTATATTCTTTCTATGGCCATATCCCTACTTGGCACAGGTTGGGTACAGAAAGAACCAGGAGACTATAGCTAAGTGGTTCCCATTCATGCAGAAACAGATAGGTTACGATGTCCTCGCAGAAGACACAATCACCGCTCTGCTTCATGACAACAGGAAGCTGCTTGAGAAGCATATCACTGCCTCGGAGATTGAGACCTTTGTTAACTTAGTCCGGAAAAACAGAGAATGCAGGTAAGGAATATTCTAAGACTATTTGCCAAGTCTATAGGAGGTATTCACGCGGAGATTATGGAGATTATGTGAGACTCTGAAAGATATTATCAAGTTTTATGACATGTTTATATATATCTATACTGTAAACTTGTGCTTGATTCCGTTTAGAGCTCAGTGTGTATGATAGAATGTAGAGCTCAATGTGTATGGTACAGCGTAGAGCTCAATGTGTATGATACAGCGTAGAGCTCAATGTGTATGATACAGTGTAGAGCTCAATGTGTATGATTCAGTGTAGAGCTCAATGTGTATGATTCAGGTTCCTGGAGTACCTGTCAGACCTGTGTGTATCCAACAACCAGGCTATACCTATCACCCAGGAGCTCATCTGCAAGTCTGTACTCAGTGAAAAGAATGATGATATTCTCATTGTGACCAGGTAAGTATCTCTGTGTGTATATAGTGCCCTTCGGAGCATCTGTTTGCACCAGTCATTGTATTATGGTGCCTTGAGGAGTGCCTGTAGGGCCTGCCAGTGTTATTACATGTACTTCTTCAGGTTAAAATGTATTGCTGAGATTATCTTTAGGCATACACTGTTTGTTTATTTTTGCACTGATTGGCTCGTCTAAATTTAATCTCCATAATACCTATACATGTTACTGTACACAGTACATCTCTGTTGACGTCCATGTTCCTGTGTTGATAGTCATGTTGTTAGGAATACTAATATATCTGCTGTAGGTTAGTCAAGACTGAGGTCGAAGTAGAGATGGAGATAGAAGGGATGGAGGAGGGCGAACCCCCTCGTATGGTCATCACCACAGAGGAGGAGGAAGAAGTTGTGCTATACTGGCAGAGTAAGGAGAAGAATAAACCAATCAGAGACCTGGCCATTGGCTACCAGGAGGGCAATCAGGAGGACCGGGCTATACTGGACTATTACAGGTCAGCCACTCCTCTGTCCAGCTCCAACATAAACCAGATTTCAATGATGTTTCCGATGAACACTGTAAAATGTATTGATATGCCTTGTTGTCACATGTATGTGTATGTATATAATGTACATCTAGGTATATACCACACCTACTGTATATCCCTGCAGGTACCAGCTAGACCTGTTCTCCCACATGTGTCTGGACAGGCAGTACCTGGCTATCAACTCTCTCTCAGGACAGCTCAGCATTGAACTTATACTCAGATGTATGTCTGATGATGGCCTACCCTGGGATCTAAGAGCTGCCTTCTGCAGGTTCGTGGGGGCTCTTACCTTACTCACCCTCAATTATATTTATAAGGTTGTAAATATCACCTAAACTTTTTCTATAATCATGGCTCAAAGATCAATGCATTCAGATCTCCATAGATTAGAACATTTTACCTAGTTTATGCGGCAGTATATCCTAGTGCTACTGCCACTACTGTTACTATTGTTACTACTGTTACTGCTGTTATATTATACTAATATTACAGGTTGATGCTGCACATGCATGTAGATAGAGATCCACAGGAGAACGTAACTCCTGTTAAATATGCCAGACTATGGAGTGAGATACCTACACATATATCCATAGAGGAGTAAGTATGATGTATATACACATATATCCATAGAGGAGTAAGTATGATATATATACATATATCCATAGAGGAGTAAGTATGATGTATATACATATATCCATAGAGGAGTAAGTATGATATATACACATATATCCATAGAGGAGTAAGTATGATATATACACATATATCCATAGAGGAGTAAGTATGATGTATATACATATCTATAGAGGAGTAAGTATGATATATACACATATATCCATAGAGGAGTAAGTATGATATATACACATATATCCATAGAGGAGTAAGTATGATGTACATACATATCTATAAAGGAGTAAGTATGATGTATATACATATCTATAGAGGAGTAAGTATGATGTCTACACATATATCCATAGAGGAGTAAGTATGATATATATACATATCTATAGAGGAGTAAGTATGATACCTACACATATATCTATAAAGGAGTAAGTATGATATATATAAATATATCCATAGAGGAGTAAGTATGATATATATACATATTATAATTACAGTATGCTACTGTATGTGTTATGTCGGTCTATCATTGTAATGAAGACAGTGTAGGATATAGATATTTAGGATATAGCGCTGCCATGACCAAATAGGTGCCTTTGTGACTGCAGCTCAATGATGCACTCTAGTGTCTCTCAGTAAATAGGATTTTTTTCCATTTGGTTTGGGCTGGTATACCTAAAACGTCTGCACCAAAAGTGAGATGGAAACTTCTAACAGAATTGAACTTTACTCGAAGCTTGGGTGATGAAGGCACCTATTTATTCTACGTGTTTCAAGAAACTAATCACGGTTGAACTTAACTTCTAGGTTCTCAGACATGGGGTATGGAGATTAGGGAGGTTTACTTCTGTTTTGTGTTATATTATTTTGCCATGGCTAGCTTTTGGTGCATCTTCACGTTGCATTACAGTCATCACTTGCATGATAAACTATACTGTGTTATGTGCATAGTATATTAGTTAGTTGAGGAGTTGACTGTAGTCTGTGACTGTAATACAATATTACGGTGCTCTGCAGTTACCACTGAATTGGTTGTGTTAGTATTAGTACTATTCTAGACACAGAAATGCCCCCACATACACCATGTACCGCTGCTGTGTATGGTGTGTAATGGTTACATGGACTTTGTAGCTCTACGTTATAATTTATAGATTCCTGTGTTTTCCATGTTATTAAGAGAAGGCAACTGCTGACTACATGCATTTGTGTATATTAATAAACCTGTAGTTTTATAACAAATATGTACTTGCTGTGTAGATATAATTTATAACATATATTATGTACTTGTTGTGTAGATATTAGAATGTTAGTTATATAGTTTGGTACTATTAAATTGGCACGTGTAGCACATGTTGCCATGAGCTGTGCCGTTGCATGTTATGTGATAGCCATCCTTGCACTAGTAAGCATGTGTTATTACTATTTTATCTTATTAATACTAACAACTAAGACTGACTTTGTCTGTTACTCTACACTCCTAAAAGCTTAGCTCATGTTAACATGATGCTCACATGTACTGACACCTGCTGACTAATACTGACACCTGCTGACTAATGCTGACACCTGCTGACTTGTACTGACACATGCTGACTCGTACTGACACATGCTGATTTATACTGACACATGCTGACTTATACTGACACATGCTGACTTGTACTGACACATGTAGACTTATACTGACACATGCTGACATACTGATACATGCTGACTAATACTGACACAAGCTGATTTATACTGACTTATACTGATACATGCTGACTAATACTGACACGTGCTGACTTATACTGACACATGCTGACTTGTACTGACACATGCAGACTTATACTGACTTATACTGGTACCACCTACTGATTTATACTAACACCTGCTGATTTGTACTGACACATACTGACTAATACTGAAACATGCTGACTTATACTGACACATGCTGACTTATACTGATACATGCTGACTAATACTGACACATACTGACTTATACTGTCACTTACTTACAGTTATGAGGCAACCTGTAACAGAGACCCTGTGAAGGATGAGGTGAAGCTCAAGTTTGCCTCTACTCTACAGTTTGTGGAGGAATACTTGAGTAACGTGGTAAATAGGTCATGGTCATTCGCTGATAAGGAACAGAACAAACTTACCTATGAGGTTAGTTTAGGGGTTGGTGGTCATAATTATATGTGTTTATGATCTTACATAACATGTACACACTGGTGTCTTTCCTTACCTATGAGGTTAGTTTAGGGGTTGGTGGTCATAATTATATGTGTGTTTATGATCTTACATAACATGTACACACTGGTGTCTTTCCTTGCCTATGAGGTTAGTTTAGGGGTTGGTGGTCATAATTATATGTGTGTTTATGATCTTACATAACACGTACACACTGGTGTCTTTCAACCTTGCTGGTAAGCTAGGAATTCAGCCGTTGTGTAAGATACATACATTATAGATTTTTAGATTTCTACCAATTATTTTTATGGATATAATTATCAGATGGTCATTCCTAATGGAGTGGTGCCTGCTGACCAACATCAGAGCTGTGCATCATAAGGAGCTGTGTAGGGGGTTTGAATAAATAGGATCATACTTTGTACCTTCAGGTAGTGCAGCTGTGTCGGTATCTCATATACTTTGGATTCTACGGGTTTAGTGACTTGCTACGTCTCACCAAGACCCTGCTGGCTATCTTAGACTGTGTACCTGAGCAGATGACTATCCAGGACAAGCTGGGCTCTGAGGTCGTCAAGATAAACACATCAGGTATGATAGGATATAGTAAAGTCTCTCACTATCTCTACTGTAAGGTCTTGCTAGATGTAAACCATTGACTTATATCAGTAGTTTAGTATATATTGGAGTGAATAGCTTATTAGTATCTTATACATGTCTAAGAAATAGTGTTATGTGTGAATATTAGGTTTGTATAAAATCTGGTAGTTCATTTATAATAAATCTCTCTATGTATTTTGTTAATGTCAACTGTGATTAAGTTCCATGCTAATCCTTGTTTTCTTTGTATGCATTTGTTTGGTTGTGTAGTTCACAACTGGATATTTAGATATTGCCAACTGGATTGGGTGGCTTGCGATGTGGGGTTTATATCCTTACTTACTTTGATTAGCCTTGTGTTCTTCTATTCCTTCCTAATCTACTACCTGACCTGTCCATCATACTGGTTCCTTGCTCTAGTGTTCATTGGTTTGATGGGCCTAAGCCTAACTGTCTCCATTGTTACATTCCAAATTCCTATACAATTAAAATATCCCAGTGGGTAATGGAGACTAGAAGGTCTCATAATGGGCTTCCTTCTCCACTCTGGTATTATCGGGCTTCTCTGCATGTAATCACTCCACAACAACCTCCTCCAACCATGGCCATATTACAGTGTATAGCAACACTCCCAACTTTTTGAGCAATGACTCTTTCCAGGCTATCTATCCACTAAATGATGGCAATGTCTGCTCACCATACGGAGCTTGTCGTCAGTTCAATATCAGTTCATCTCAGTATAACAACAGCTACTAGCATTGCAGACAGCTACTTTCACTTTTAGGCCAACTTGTGGAATCTCTAGTGTTGTTAGAATCAAAAACAATTTTGCTTTTTCTTTACTAAGGGGGAAGTAACTCCATATTAATGACATAAGCTAATAGAGGAGATAGTTTTAGAGGGTCTTTAGTCTGCCTTCTACGTCTCACCAGATTTGTCTTTGATCATTAGTTGTAGTCCTTGGGCTAGGACTCAAATTTTAAGTTCAGATACTCCCATAAACCACCAACATACTCACAAAAATACTGTAAAATTCTGGGTTGAGTACACTTCTATGCAAATTCCTTTCAAATGCATGTCAGGTGGTTAATTACTGCTTGGGTGGCCAGTTGCTTCATCCGACTCATATACTGAAGTGTTTAGCACTGTAGACTGAGAAACTGGTCGCATGTATAGCCTGTGGTTAGTGGCCTGCAGGAGTTGTGGTGTGATACGTGTGCTGTGCTGCATGGTATATGTTTGATGGCTTTCTTCCTATAGGTAAAAGCTCTGTGCTGAAATCGCTTGGCGGTGTATCAACTGTGCTCACAAATATTATACTAGCCACCTCCCCTCATTCTCCAGGCGGTGCTGGTAGCGAGGCATCACGTAAGCTCTCCAATAAGGAAGACGCCATCGTCATGGATACTAAGCTAAAGATTATACAGATACTGCAGGTAGTTATTGCTCTCATACCTGTATTCTTATATACATGTATTACATTCTCTCCTACCTGCTAATAGACTGGAGTACACTAATATTGGGAGTTGTCATTTCCTGATTATTTAAAGTGTCAGGGATTGATAACTCCTCATTCTCTACCCAGTTTTATACCATGTGATTACCACTGTATGTTGAGGTCCTATATGTTTAAACTACTCCTTGTTCTTGTATTGTTTAACTCTTTGCTTTGGCAGAAACCAAAGAGCTAAAACACATTACACTAATATAATAGTATTCCTTCCACAAGTAATGTGGTTTGTAGAGCCTATACAGTTACACAGTTACACAGTTACACAGTTACACAGTTACACAGTTACACAGTTACACAGTTACACAGTTACACTGTTACACTGTTACACAGTTACACAGTTACACAGTTACACAGTTACACAGTTACACAGTTACACAGTTACACAGTTACACAGTTACACAGTTACACAGTTACACAGTTACACAGTTACACTGTTACACAGTTACACAGTTACACAGTTACACTGTTACACTGTTACACTGTTACACTGTTACACTGTTACACTGTTACACTGTTACACTGTTACACTGTTACACTGTTACACTGTTACACTGTTACACTGTTACACTGTTACACTGTTACACTGTTACACTGTTACACTGTTACACTGTTACACTGTTACACTGTTACACTGTTACACTGTTACACTGTTACACTGTTACACTGTTACACTGTTACACTGTTACACTGTTACACTGTTACACTGTTACACAGTTACACTGTTACACTGTTACACTGTTATGTGTTTGTGGGAAACTGGTTATAGGTTGATAAGTAATGTCATATGTATTTTTGAGTTTACACATGGAGTCATTTTTTGCACAATACACGGCAATTTGGATATTTCTACATGGGTAGTTGCTCTACTTGGTTTGTTTTATACGTGGTATCCTATAGACTCCACAGGTAAAGTATGTATACTGCCAGTAGTACAGTATTGTACATGTAAGGGATACAGTAGTTCCACTGTTATGTCAGTATTATACAGATACAATCATCACTGGGATTACCTGTTTGTCATTGTGCATTTACTATCATATGCTTACATGTATTATGGTATTGATACATTACGGAGTTGTACTCTCTCTCCACTGCACACTATGATATAATGTATTAGTGTGTATGTTATATAATATATGCGATACTACCTTACAGTTTATTCTGGACGTCAGACTCGACTATAGAATATCCTGTCTCCTCTCTATTTTCAAAAGAGAATTTGATGAGAGTGTGACACAAAATATTCAATCTGGTAAATAATGTACTGATTAACTGAATGTGTGGTACACTTATCTACCCACCCTTAATTTCCTATTACTACTTACACCAGCATCTCGGTCTATGTTGCACTAGCCAGTAAATGGGGGATCTTAAACCGCCAGTAACCAGTAACCAGTAACCAGTAACCGTATGCACCTTAATGGCTACAAGTTTCCCCTTGCTGATAGTGCATATAAACTGTGGTCCTAACACAACTTTCCACATGGTAGAGGGACTAAATAGCATATCCATGCCGGGAAAGGATACAAGGCAAGAGGCATTAGCAAAGATGGTGAAAGGAAAGAGTGGGTCTTTCCTTCCACTTCCTTTGATAAGAGAAAGGGCAAGGCCATGGGAAGGTCATGGGCTCACCTTGTACTTTCTCTTTATGAGTGGTGATGGTTGCCAGTCTACATTCAGCTAGCATAGCCTTTAGTCATTAGTTTAGTGCAGACCACAGGCTACTGTAGTAAGACTCAAGATGTCACTAGATTAGCCTGTGTTCTATATAACACTTTAACAGCTAACCTCACCCTCTAGTAGATTGCTAGCAGAACTTTCTCTATATATTTTAGTTTATTTGTGATGCCAGACAAGATTATTATATTGTGAACATATTAGTGAGTTATAAGAAACAGCTGGTAGATTTAGAGACTGTGGCACCTAGTACCAACAGCAGTGGCAGCGGCAGCAGTGGGAAGAAGTCAGATGTTATCAGTAGGTTACAGAGAAGCTGTTTGAAGTGGGCTCAGCTCTTCTCTCAGTGTGACCCAACCTTACATGGCCATTGCATGCTGCTGTTCAAATTTGTAGTTGTCCACCCTTTGCATTGGTGGCACAACTCTAAATCTGCTAGCAGAGTGATTGACTTTCCAGTATTGTGAATGGAAAATTGGTTTTAGCTTGAGAAATTTTCATTGAATCTGCAGTGTAAAAATCTACTAGCTTGAACAAGATAACATGACTAGTATGTAAGCTAATAATTGTAGATATGTATACCTGTACTACATATTATAGTGTGTTACTACCTACCTGGCTTACACCTACTAACCTAGTATACTGTATGACCACTAACCAATATAATCGCCTCAGTGTGAGCCTCAGTGTGCTGTGTATATTCGTGTACATGTATATTCATGTACTGTACAGATGGACATATGCTAGTAGGCCTATATACATGTATGTAAAACCTACATATGTATCTGTGTGTCTCACACGCCAGGTTGTACTTTCTAAACCAGGTTGTACTTTCTAAACCGCCTGCTTCTGCTAGCCTCTTATTATTAATTGCTTTGAAATTATCCTTTCATATGCACTGGTGCTGGCATTTATCTTCCATGTATTACTCACTGTAATGTGCATAATAAGTATATACATCTACAAGTGTATATAGATACCATTACCTGTTTCATTTGAAGCTTACTACAACTACCACCACCACACACACACACACACACACACACAAACTCTTGTGTTGTGGAATTCTGTCTACTGTGGTAATATTCTAAATCCCTGATTGTCCATAGTTTTTATTTATTGAACAATAAACTCATTATGTACATGTACAACCATACATGTGTAAATGTGAACCCATACATGTGTACATGTGAACCCATACATGTGTAAATGTATGGTTGTTAGTGTCACTTGGTAGTGTGTGGACGAACAGACAGTTCTTGTATACTATACAATAAAGTGACAACTCACTCAAACATGGTGCTGGTTTATTTCAGGGTTAGATCTGAATAATATACAGACTCAGGCTGAAGATATATTTGAGGGGAGGTAAGTACAGTGTGTAGTAAGTACTGTGTATAGTAAGTACTGTGTATAGTAAGTACTGTGTATAGTAAGTACTGTGTATAGTAAGTACTGTGTATAGTAAGTACAGTGTATAGTAAGTACTGTGTATAGTAAGTACAGTGTATAGTAAGTACTGTGTATAGTAAGTACTGTGTATAGTAAGTACTGTGTGTAGTAAGTACTGTGTGTAGTAAGTACTGTGTATAGTAAGTACTGTGTGTAGTAAGTACTGTGTGTAGTAAGTACTGTGTATAGTAAGTACAGTGTATGGTATGTACAGTGTATGGTAAGTACAGTGTATAGTAAGTACTGTGTATAGTAAGTACAGTGTATAGTAAGTACAGTGTATAGTAAGTACAGTGTATAGTAAGTACAGTGTATAGTAAGTACAGTGTATAGTAAGTACAGTGTATAGTAAGTACTGTGTATAGTAAGTACAGTGTATAGTAAGTACAGTGTATAGTAAGTACAGAGTATAGTAAGTACAGTATAGTAAGTATAGTGTGGTAAGTTCAACATACTGAATATAGTAAGTGTCTTAAATGATAAGTATGACATTTCAAAGTACTGTGTGATAAGTATGGTATAGTTGGTATTAAATAGTAAGTGTAAGAGAAATTCCTTGCATGAATACCATCATATTGTATAAGTGTGCTTAGTTTAATAGAACTTGTATATTATGGATGCATATTCATCATACTACAGTAAGTTTAGCTCTATGATAATCCATGTACATGTATCACAGTGAACTACAGAATGACTTAGACTTAGATGGTCAAGGGGGAAGAATGTTCTTACGGGTGCTACTTAACCTAGTCATGCACAACTACCCCTCCTTGGTGTCTGGAGCCCTCAAGCTACTATTCAGACATTTCAGTCAGAGACAGGAAGTGCTCAATGCTTTTAAACAGGTAGGTATTGGACGTGAAGGCATGTTGTTGGTTGTAGTGGTATGGTAACCTTGTAATGGGATGGTAGCAGGTGCTCTTTGGGTGAGTTATAGTAATGGTAGTAGTTCTTATGCTCCTTGATGATATAGTTGTGACAGAGAACAGCCAATTGAAGATGCAATGGGTGCTATTATTGTAGAATTGTAACATAATGAAGATGTGTATGCGCATTGAACTGTGGGTTTGCCTATCTACTTGTATGAACTGTGTCTAATCAACTTACTAGAGTTTATTGCTAATCCAGAAATGTGTAAAACATTGATAAAATATTTGATATTATCCACTTAGTTAGCACAGCTTTGATATGTTTTGTCTAAATTCTTCTTAATCCTCGCAATACAGCCATCCATACATGTAAGATATGTGTATACAATGTACTACTATGTAATGCACATACGATAAGATGTGTGTACTTGTGATCATCAGGTCCAGCTGTTGATATCAGCCAATGATGTGGAGAACTACAAACAGATAAAGGCTGACCTTGATGACCTGAGAAACATTGTAGAGAAGTCAGAGCTATGGGTCTACAAGGACAGAACTGAGGATGACAGCAGGGAGCTGGAGAAGAAGGTTGTCAAGTATTTCAAATTTGCATGTTTTTAATCATTCCATCTTCTGTAGAGTAGAACTTTGATTATAGTGTATTGACATATCCCATAGTCTGATCATACGCCATGTGACATATCCCATAGTCTGATCATACGCCATGTGACATATCCCATAGTCTGATCATACGCCATGTGACATATCCCATAGTCTGATCATACGTAATGTGACATATCCCATAGTCTGATCATACGCTATGTGACATATCCCATAGTCTGATCATACGTCATGTGACATATCCCATAGTCTGATCATACGCCATGTGGCATATCCCATAGTCTGATCATACGCCATGTGACATATCCCATAGTCTGATCATATGCCATGTGACATATCCCATAGTCTGATCATACGCCATGTGACATATCCCATAGTCTGATCATACGTCATGTGACATATCCCATAGTCTGATCATACGCCATGTGACATATCCCATAGTCTGATCATATGCCATGTGACATATCCCATAGTCTGATCATACGCCATGTGACATATCCCATAGTCTGATCATACGCCATGTGACATATCCCATAGTCTGATCATATGCCATGTGACATATCCCATAGTCTGATCATACGCCATGTGACATATCCCATAGTCTGATCATATGCCATGTGACATATCCCATAGTCTGATCATACGTCATGTGACATATCCCATAGTCTGATCATACGCCATGTGACATATTTATGCTTAAACTGATGCAGTGCCACATCGCTCTTCTTATATGTTTTCCTCTCTTTGAGGATGAAAAGAAGGACAAATCCAAAGAGACCCGCCGACACCCTTTTCTAATGAGGCATAATAGCTCTGCAATCGACCTTGACATTGGTCCACCTATTGAAATGAACTCTAATAGGAACTATAAGACTATAAAGGTGAGAATGGTTTGCATTGTGATCTAGAGATCATTGCAATTACTTGTCTGATTATATGTATTTCTGCTCTAGATCTCACTGATGGCTGCACTGAAGGTACAGTGTGAATGTAGACACCTACTACATGTATGAAACATTTGAATATATTTTATAGTGGCGTAAGCCTTGCATCATGTTATGTTAGACGGCACTGTCTATTTTCACCTGCAGTTATATTTGTAACATAGCTATTTTGAGTGGACGCACTGTTTCCTGTTTAGCATGTGTTCTAAACCTGGTTTTATTAGACGGGAGGAAAGTGAACTGGGACTATTAGCTACTTGTTTCACTACTTTGGATCATACCAAATTGTTGTGACAACCTGCCAACCATTTTATGGAATTTCACTGACACCGTGTTTTGATTTGCATTTCTCAACCCCTTGTTTGTAATGTTGATAGACAGTCACATGATGCTGTGAGTTACATAATTAAGTAATTCAATATAGATCAGATCTTAACTCGTAGAGTAAGGTGTCATAACTCCCAACTGGTCACATTAATGGTAAATGTTTCATTGACTAGTGGTTATATATTTGCACTTTACTAGTAGCCATAGGTAGTGTGATACAGTGGAAGTATACTTAGCTAGTCTAGTTGAACTCCGTCATACTTCTGCAGATAGACTCCAATGTGGTCTAGTCCAGTGCTCAGCTAACTTCTGCTCTTGGGAGTTATTCACACATGTGGAGTATTTAGTAGTAGCTTTGACATTATATAAACCATAGATAATATATACATCGTATGGCATAGTAACACTATATCACCTACTATATAATATTACATTGTATATACATATGTATGTCATAATTATGTAATATATACGTCATATGGAATAGTAACACTATGTCACCTACTATATAATATTACATTGTATATATGTCATATATAATATATACGTCATAAGGCATAGTAACACTATGTCACCTACTATATAATATTCCATTGTATATATGTCATAATATTACATTGTATATATGTCATATACATGTATAATATATACGTCATATGGAATAGTAACACTATGTCACCTACTGTATAATATGGCCTACATTTGTATGATTATATATACAGGTACATCCATATACAACGTGTAAGCCTGTATATTATGCATGTATACAATGTACATGATCGGTACAATTTTGTAGGTGGTACTGCAGAGGCTGACAAGTCTATGTGCCACAAGGTCAGCTAGGGGTCAGATCATTCGACCAAGGAAGCATGAGCAGCGTCTGCTAAGGAACATGGGAGCTCACCTTATAGTTCTCGAGCTGCTACAGATCCCATATGAGAAGGTTGGTAATTAACTACTGCTGATGGTGGACCGGTCAGCTAGTAGACCAGTCATCTAGTGGGCGGGCCATCTAGTGGGCTGGCAATCTAGTGGGCGGGCAATCTAGTGGGCGGGCAATCTAGTGGGCGGGTCACCTGGTCTTTGTGACATCAATATTCTCATTTACTTTCATTATTAAATTTGTATATTCACTATATGTTCACTTTAGTCCGTAACAGTTATCAACTCATGGCTTTTCCTGGTTCTTTTCCTCCAAATTCTCAAAGCTGTTAATTTCACGTAAATAATGTAGATATGAATGTGTTTTATTTCAATGCTACACTTGAGTGGGAGTTAATGTTATAGTTGGCTCATTGTATACCTTGAGTCTGTCTGTAGAAGAAGGACATCCGAATGCACGAGTTGATGAGGCTGGCCCACGAGTTTCTTCAGTGTTTCTGTCTTGGTAATAAGAATAACCAGAGTCTCCTACATAAGAGTTTGGATCTCTTCCTAACCCCCTCGGTGAGTCTACTCACTGTTCAGTATGGAACTTCTGCTATGGTGATTAAATTGTAAATATTATGTCATCAACTGTGGTGTATATACTACATGTACTTGTACTTACAGTACATCTTTAACTTTATAATTCTCGGGTGGCTAACCCTTAAGTTATAATATACAGTAACTTACCACTACTCTTTTGGTACAATTTTACTTACCTTTATATCAATATTTGCTTGAAGTCGCTCATTTTTTCACTTTTAATCACTTTGATTACACCGCAATAAGTTGGTATACGAAGGAGAGACACACCCACCTATCTTTACCCTGTGTTGTTACTGCATATTGTTGCCTCCTTTCTAGACGATGACTAAGTTGTTAGGTCAACGGTGGTGATTGTTTATATTGTGACTGTTACATTCACTGCCAAATATGTGTATATCTTTTGCAACATGACTTTGTGTCGTATGTGACTACTGTATACAGTTGTACGGTATCGATTTCCTATTTCTACTAGTACACCATCTCATTCTCTAGCCTCTGGACCTTACTCTGTAGACGCTTTATGACTGGCGCTTCCGAATTTTCTGTGTGTTCCTAACTTTACATTTGCTTTTAACGCAGTAGGCTCACCACTGATAGATTGGTTATGTACAACTAGATATATGCTGCCGACTAGATATATGCTGCCGTAGCCGATGGTTTAAACATCTAGTTCACCTTCATCATAGTCTTGGTTCCATACATAGCCCACAGGTTCCATACATAGCCCACAAGTTCCATACATAGCCTAGGCTCCATACATAGCCCACAGGTTCCATACATAGCCCAGGTTCCATACATAGGACAGCAGCATACTGTCATCATACCACACTCCTGACATCTTACATAACTGTTATACATCACATAGGCTTTGGGCGTTAAATTTCTGTTTGCTTCATATATTATTATTTACGCTGCTTTTGTTGTTGTACGATAGGCCCTGCCTAATCAGTCGGTAAGTTTACAAATTATTTACTCTGATCTACCCCTTACTTGCCTAAGTGACACCTGCCAGAGACCGACATGTACCTGTTATATACACGACATGTACCTGTTATATACACGACATGTACCTGTTATATACACGTAAATGACCGAATCATTGGTATATGAGTCATACTCGTACTATTACTGACACTGTGCTTACAGTTACTGACACCCATTCTGACTGAAACGTCACCTTAGTGGCACTCAACTGGCACCTGTTGACACCTATTTGACAAGTGTTGTCACATGATTGTATCATTCCACAATCCTTTGATTCATGATGCATGGTCTATCCTACTGCTTTGCAATGGATTTTAATGCGGATGAGATTATAGCAACTGTGTAACTGCATATATGTAATTTTCTTGTTATACTCACACCCTTTAGATGCCTGGTTTCTGCATGCCAAAATATTGCATAAGTCAGGGGCAGTCTCACTGCACACACCTATTATATGTGGCTAATGGCGTCCCAAGTCTAATATTGCTTTAGATCATATTGGCGGCATCGTCACCTACATGTGTGTCCTTGTTTTCTTTCTTTCTGATTACCTGTCGTCTCTGGACATCTGAAATTACAATAATCAAATCCTAATTCAATACTCATATAAATTTTTTATTTTATGTGTTCGTAGTTGATACCAATTGCAGCTCTAGCTGTTATAATTGGCTGCTCGGTGTTGACTAGCCTCAATATTTAGAGTAATAGACGAGTAAATGACTGGTGGGGTATGCCAAAACACTCCTTGGATACTGTTGTACATAGTATATAGTTGATAGAGTTACACAATCTCAGCAATATGAAACTAATAAGTAAATCTGTTCATTACACATTATACTAGATTGTTATCTTATTGACCTACAATGTACATATATATGGTGTCTGTAACATGACTACTAAGTATATACAGATGATATGATTGGTGATAGGCCCGTACCCATAGTTCTTAGGGCTATAGGCAAGTGGGCAGTGTCACACTTCTCTTATGCCTGCTCCTCCTCTGCCATTCACCTCTTCTCATCCCTCCCCCAGTCTACACTGTGCACATGTACATACACTATGATATACAGGAAATGTGATTGCTTTACGCTATCTTGTGTTGTGCCAGTTTTTCCTATTTGCATTCGGTAGCTTGTGGATTGGTTCAACTTGCATATCCGCATTGTTTTGGTTCCTCTTTGCTATATCTGACACATGTATTATACTGATAAACTGTTATCATGTTGTATATACTATCTGCTCTATATAGCTATGGGACGCACAGACAGCCAGAGCTATATTCTTAGACAACCAGCAGTTGTGTAATGAGGTGACAGAAGGTGTGGTACAGCACTTTGTACGAATGATAGAGACACATGGCAGGTTCGTCGAATACTTGCAGTTCCTCCAGACAATCGTCAAGTCGGAGGAGAACTTTATTAGAAAGACTCAAGATATGGTTATGAATGAGGTGAGTGGTTCACAGGGCTTACTACCGCTGTCTTTTCAGAGTTGTCTACTCGGGTTTATCTACACGGAAGGCTACTCACAAAAGTTGAAACTTGTACACACTTTCTGATTTTTAAGACATGCTGTAGGGATTGTTAATACCCTTAGAGAATCTTATCCACTTTGGGCACACTATACTATAAATAATAGCGACCAGCAGCGGTCAGTGGTGGTCACAGGTCACTCCTCTAAAAGTCATGCTCGATTCAATACTATTTCAAGTCACTTACTGGGTGGTGGGTTTATCATATCGATGGGGTCAAAAGTTCAACATGAAAGATACCTGAGCAATGGTCTCTCTGGTAATTGCTAATGGCTGTCACTATCAATGGTTACAGCTGTTTATCCCAGAGTGTGTGCACAGCATAAGTGCTCTAGATCTGGTGCCATATTATACTGTGTTATAGATGTACATGTACATGTAGGCTCTGATTGGCTAATTCCATGTGTTGTAGCTGGTGAACGTAGGAGAAGATGTTCTGCTATTCTACAACGATAAGCAGTCGTTCCAGACGCTGATACGTATGATGAAAGAGAGCGAACACCATAATGATGCAAACAGTGCCCTTAACTACCACATCACTCTGGTGCAGCTGTTGGCCAATTGTACAGAGGGGAAGAATGTGACTACAGAGATGAAGTGCATAGCCCTCTTACCTCTAGACGATATAGTGCGGGTGGTCACCCACCCAGACTGCACTGCCCAGGTACTAACTCTACCACTCTAGTTTGAATCAACTCATGATTGGGTCAATATTACTAGGCGATGGGTTTGTACACTGTAATCGCACTGGATCATTCACCACGCTCTACGTCCTCGTGTTACTGTATCTACCCATAGATCTTGCATCGTTAGTATGTATAGCCTATATATATACTCAGTCAATATGGTACGTAGTATCAGTAGTCATAATTATTTGCCAAGTTGATCTGTGTGAACTATTTTTGGCAGGTTAAATCAGCGTACATAGACTTCTTAAACCACTGTTACATTGACACAGAGGTGGAGATGAAGGAGATATACACAAGTAACCACATATGGATCCTGTTTGATAACTTCCTAGTGGACATGGTCACTGTGTCCAACTCCACTCTGGACAGAGCCAACGCAGACACTGTGAGCGTAAACTAGTTGTAACGTGTAATTCCATTATCGTTGGTGGATGTTATCTGCAGTGGATGTCCTTAGCCATATTCTAGTAATAAATAATGAAAATACGGCTATATTTCTTGATGGAATATTACATGTATATTTTACTGTTAGTTTACTAGTTATTTACCGAGTCTACTATTTCACCATATTTACCAAATATCTGATGCGTTTGCAGACGTTAGAAGAGTATGTCAGCCATATTGTGATGTCTGTGATTGCATCATTCTTCAACTCGCGGTTCTCCGAGCAGACCACTACCATCCAGGCAAGACAGCCTGTGTTTGTTAAGTTACTTCAGGGAGCATATGGACTCTCCCATTGCTCTTGGATGTCTGGAGTACAGAAATATCACGTTGAAACATGTATCCGCACTCTATCCGACATTGGTAGGTAACCTCTGCGCATTATTGCAGTTGAAACGGTTGTTCTTAGATTCTGGTTGTACAATGATATTGGAAAATTGCTAAATATAAATTGGGAAGGTACTTGATTGTATTTTGTAGCTAAAACCAGAGGGATAGCCATCCCAGTGGATTTGGATACTCAAGTCAACTCTCTCTTTAGTAAGTCAAAGATTGTGATGAAATCTACTAAACAGTGGATGACTATGGGCAAACTGAAGAGGGAGTCGAGTCATTTTCTTTCTAGAGATTACAGGAGTATCATTGAGGGATTGCAGGTATGTCTGTGTTATACTAGTGACCGAGTGAGTACTAGTGACCGAGTGAGTACTAGTGACCGAGTGAGTACTAGTGACCGAGTGAGTACTAGTGACCGAGTGAGTACTAGTGACCGAGTGAGTACTAGTGACCTAGTGTTATACTAGTGACCGAGTGAGTACTAGTGACCGAGTGAGTACTAGTGACCGAGTGAGTACTAGTGACCGAGTGAGTACTAGTGACCGAGTGAGTACTAGTGACCGAGTGAGTACTAGTGACCGAGTGAGTACTAGTGACCGAGTGAGTACTAGTGACCGAGTGAGTACTAGTGACCGAGTGAGTACTAGTGACCGAGTGAGTACTAGTGACCGAGTGTTATACTAGTCACTGAGTGAGTACTAGAGAGTTGCAAAATGTATGTTCTATGTTACAAAACCATATTGTGAGGTTAAGGGTTCACTTTAGGTGGCAATTTGATTGAATGCAGAAAACAATCAACCTATTTATCCCACAATTCAGTATTCAGTGTAAAGCCTGTAGTATAGAATGTAAATAGGAAATTTCCTGTTTAATTTTAGAATAGTTTTACTCAACTGGGGTTTGATGTGAGCTTAACAATTAAGTCGGCAGACCAATTGATTATAGATTTAATAAAACTGATGCTATAAAATCTTAATAGTTTCTATTAATAATATTTCTGACTGCAATTTAAAACTGTCAGTAGCTGTCAGGTAAGCATCTGCTACCTGTCAGTTGCTGTCAGGTAAGCATCTGCTACCTGTCAGTAGCTGTTAGGTAAGCATCCATTACCTGTCAGTAGCTATCAGGTAAACACCCATTACTTGTCAGTAGCTGTCAGTTAAGATCTGCTACCTGTCAGTAGCTGTCAGGTAAGCATCCTTTACCTGTCAGTAGCTGTTCGGTAAGCATCCGTTACCTGTCAGTAGCTGTCAGGTAAGCACCTGTCAGTAGCTGTTAGGTAAGCACCTGTCAGTAGCTGTCAGGTAAGCATCCGTTACCTGTCAGTAGCTGTCAGGTAAGCATCTGATACCTGTTAGTAGCTGTCAGTTAAGCACCTGCTGCTTGCCAGTAGCACATGCAACTTTGTAGTCAAATAGCCCAACACACTTCACCTTAACAGAAATAAATTGAATGCATGTGCCAACTATGGTAAGCTACAGAATCAGCTCAATGCTGCATAATTATGGGACAGCAGGTTATTCTGTAGCTGTAACCTCTAAATTTGTATGACTTGATTGTTCCAAGATTTAACTGGAATTGATTATCTACATTTCTTTTAAACTAATGCTGTATTATTATAGCTACATTTGCATGTATGTATATATATTTATATAAGTTTATATTTGTTACATATTATGGTATATGTAGGACATTGTGGCATTATTGGAAGAGCAGCTACGACCACTGGTACAAGCAGAGTTGTCTGTCCTTGTGGACGTACTTCACCGACCACAGATACTGTTCCCTGTCAATACTGAGGCTAGGAGGGACTGTGAAAACGGAGGGTTCATATCAAAGTAAGCTGCTATGGGTCGACTGTTTTAACACAAATTCCATGTTGGGAGAACGGTAGTATTTGATGATTCCCGTCAAACATCATGTTCATTATACTGAATTTGTGTGCGCTGCTGCATTGTTCATGTTTTCCACAGGCTGATCAAACACTGTGAGAAATTACTGAGTGACAGAGACGTTAAGTTGTGCGTTAAGGTGCTGCAGACGCTAAAGGAGATGATGTCAGTTGATTGTGACTTTGGTGAAAAGGTAAGACACGGTAACCCTAGCACTTACCTTGTGGTTATGACCTGTAATTAGCCAATGGTCAATGCAATCTGACCTCTCACATTCTCGTCCTTCTAGCTCAACCTGCTTTGATATCCCGCTATACAGTAACGAAATGTTACCATACAATATTCTACTTACCACTGCTATGTGTTGTTTCATTAGCTCGCCAAACGATCTGGAAAAGATCTTTTACCAGAAAGAGTAAGAATACAAGTTATATAACTTCTGTTGTGCCGTGTCAGCTTTCCATTAGAGTAGCACCGCACTATTTATAATACTGGGGTGCGGTGGGTTGTGTGTTGTCCCCTTATCAATGTATATACCATTATTTAGAACACAGGCTTGTGGTCAGAACTCCTATCTATTCATGTACCATCAGCCTTTTGTATGAGTAGGCACTAAGGTACATAAACTAGCTACTGTGTTGAGGATGTTATATGTTGTGGATGCTGTATCTTTACATCTTCTGACTCGTCCTGTATGCTGGATACCTCCATAAACTCGTTAGCTTTATCTCTACTTGTTGTCCTTAAAGTTGATTTGTTAGGGTAGTTCCGCTGTCATCGTGGTTGTGGTATCTATTCATTCTAGAAAGACAGCCACTAGGGTACTATTGTACCATACTTCCTTTTGCATGCTATCTTTATCTTTATTAATTTTAATTTCATTTTGAATGACTTTCGTTCTGCCTAAAAACCACCCACTGCCTAGCTACTTTTACTGAAGCACAGCACACTGCAGTGGTTTCTAATGCATACATCAGACAAGCATACCCATATTTATATAATACTATGTAAATGCACATGTACATGTATAATATGTACATTATATCTGTAGTATTATACATTCATGTGTAAATATAATGTTAGTACATGCGCCGAGCTTCTTGGTTTTATGTTTCTGTGCATTGTAGAAGCTACTAATTTTTATCAGTTTTATTTGTATGGTGAATGGACATTTGCCTTGTATGTCAGTGTGTAATGTGTAGCAAATAGACGTATGCTCAAAGTAGCACTGTGTTGATAGACTTCACCTCTATTAGTTGTCAGTTATATCCCTGTACAGTAGACCCTGGGTAGCGTATGACTGACACTGTCATACTAGATCAGACAGTTATATCCCTGTACAGTAGACCCTGGGTAGCGTATGACAGACACTGTCATACTAGATCAGACAGTTATATCCCTGTACAGTAGACCCTGGGTAGCGTATGACTGACACTGTCATACTAGATCAGACAGTTATATCCCTGTACAGTAGACCCTGGGTAGCGTATGACTGACACTGTCATACTAGATCAGAGAGTTAGTTAGGGTGATTGTATCTGCTTATACGCATCACTCTGCCCTCACTTTCATTCACCTTATTTCCTATATGCACATTCCAAGCTATGAGTATTTAGGGTTCCAATGTTAGAGGTAGAGATTTGACTAAGTGGAGGCTGCCATACATCTGTCTCCAGATCTGACTGTCCTCTTCTATATCCAGTCTGTAATAGTAGTGGGCTATGTATTACTAATAGTATACTGTGTGTGCCTATAGGGTGAGACTCTAAGAGCCAACCTACTAGAAAGGTATTATGGGAAGCAGAGGAAGGACTCTCGTAAGGATGCTAAGCCTAAGTTCCACGTCCCTTCCATGCATGTCACCCCGACTCATGGTCCAGGATCTCAGGTGTTGAGGAGGGCTGCCATGACGTTGGCACAGGTCCAGGTAATGCTTCCTTCGTACGCCATTGTTATACGGACAGACTCTACATGTGGACATTGGGACTCTATGCTGTCTATGTTATGTAATGTTGTAATATTACATGTGTGATTATTTGTCTATCTGGAGAGTACATGCTGTCGTGTTAGTACACTGGTATGGCAGAGCAGTGTGTTACCTCATGTAGATAATGTCTATTGTCTCATCTATGTCATTCCCAGTGCCACCTGGACAGTCATGGAGCCTCCAACCTGGTTGTTGATCTCATCATGACTAATGCCAACCATGATGTCTTCTTGGAGACCGTGGAACTTGGTATAGCTCTACTGGAGGGAGGCAATGGTGTCATTCAAGTATGTTATATTAGATGTTATTGTACGTACTCATGCAAGTATGTCTACACATGGAATAATGTGTCTAGAGGTCATTGAATGGAATTCTCCTCATTACTAAGTAACTGTGAGGTACCTTGTGCTCCCACTGGGTAAGACTGCACCTGAGTAAGTACATGTGTACTCACTCCTTTATCCGCTACACTTGTTTACTTATGACCTTGTTAACTAACCAATGGTAGAACTGCATGTACTAACCAGTGTCTTTCATTGCATTGTAGAAATCATTGTTTGTTCAATTGACAACCGACAAGAACTCAGAGAAGTTTTTCAGAGTTTTCTATGACAGGATGACGAATGCTCAGAACGAGATAAAGTCTACGGTGATACCCAACACTGGTGACGTGATGAGTAGGACTACCTGGGCAAAGAATGGACCCAAGCAGCTGGATGCACACGGTTAGTGTACAGCTGGCTCTTCTTCTGGTTGATGTATCTCAGTTCCATCTACTCTTGTTTCTGGGAGCCACGGATGATTTGTGTTATGAATAATGATAGATAACTCCACGTGTTACAATGAATGTAAAACCTTATAGTGATTAATCAACTCCCCTTGAGCTCTTTAGTGTACATTGAGTGACTGAATGATTATTACTTACCTTGTTATACAGCTATGAATGGACACGTAGCACATCCACACGTCAGTGATGACATAAAGCAGGAGCTCAATGCTGCCGCTAATGAGACTAAGAAGGTAATCTACAGATACATGGATACTTGGATTATGCAATACAGTGAAGTCATGAAATGCATATAATTCCTAGTTTAATGTGCAGACAATTCCTACTGTAAAGTGCAGACAATTCCTGCTGTTAACTCCTGCGTTGTACTATAAGGTGATGCAAGACCTGAGGGCCTCCTCGATACAGCGAGACAAGTATCCGGACTCCCCTGTTCAGGTGGTGTCTAATTGTGACGCTTCGAGGCCTAGGGAGAAGCCTGTGGAGGTCAAGATGCCACCCGTAGTGTCTATTATGGAACCCATTCTAAGGTTCCTCCAACTGCTGTGTGAGAACCACAATAGAGAGCTGCAGGTATCTAACCTAAAGTATAACTTATAGCAGTTGCTAGCTTAAAGTCACGGTACTGTTACTGCATGTGATATGTTGGAGTTTCATAGGTATGATGGAGGCTTTCAGTTTTTGTCAACTTATCTGACATTTATTTATGAAATTTTTAATTAATGTGTGTTTTACTTTATTTAGAGGAAAGAAAATTAGGTTTTATCTGAGTAAATATCTCCCAATGCATTGTTTCAGAGTTGAGAGTCTTGTATTTGGTATTAGTATTTCTATAAGAAGTGATTCGATTAATGATTAGATTAGATACGAGTTAGTCAGAGGCCGAGTCATTGTCTCATCCTGTACATCTAGCGCTATTGGCATTCTCTCCTCTTTTCTACCAGTCTCAAGCACCTGCCTGCACTTGTTACACTATAACTTTATATCAACCTCGTAGAACTACCTTCGCTGCCAGAACAACAAGACCAACTATAACTTAGTGTGTGAGACGCTGCGCTTCCTCGACTGTATTTGTGGCAGCACCACGGGTGGTCTCGGTCTCCTTGGTCTCTATATCAATGAGCAGAACGTTGGACTGATAAATCAGACTCTACAGACACTGACTGAGTACTGCCAGGGACCTTGTCAACCTAATCAGGTGCTCCTATAAATCCTGTATATACATGTATATATAAATGCATAGGTTGAAAGTGGCAAGTAGGTAAAGTGCTCCACACATTCTTGCTGGATGGAGATTTGAACACCTCACACATATACACCTATAATACTGTGAGGGAATAATTGCCCTGTTGATTAGCAGACCGGATGACTTGAATGTTTGAGGGTAGAGACCTGAAATTTAACTATTACTGTATAAGATAGGTTTTGATTTTTATTATTTGGGAATTGTTTTCCAAATGACAATGATTGTGCAAGCATGTGAACCATTAGAGTAGGCCTACACAGCATCTATCTACTTGTAACAAAACTTGGTATATTCTATAGAATGCCATTGCTATACATGAAAGTAATGGAATAGATATCATCATAGCCTTAGTGCTTAATAACATTAACCCACTTGGCGAACACAGAATGGATCTGGTGCTAGAGTTAAAGGTAAGCTACTGGTGTGACATTCATTCCTGATTTCTAAGCTTGTAATAATGGATAGACACGCCTTCTTGTTTATAATGGTAGAAGATAGCAGTCAAGATGACTCTGGAATTTTATTTTTAGTAATGTATTTACCCTCACCGTGTCTGGTAGTATTTTATTGCTGCTCTTATTCTCTGCTTCTAGAATAATGCATCTAAACTGTTATTGGCTATTATGGAGAGCAGGCATGATAGTGAGAATGCAGAGAGAATACTGGATATCATGAGTCCTAAACAGCTGGTGAGTACAGAGGGCAGACGTGTGTACGCTATCGCTGCAGACATACGTAAGCATAGTGATGACATGGCTACCATTTTCTTTCATATTGTGTTTGGAGTTTTAGTCACGACACAGATGCTCTTGGTATGAAATATTGATTGTTTACATAGGTGGAGGTTGCCAAGAACGCCTACCACCAAGGTAACCTCCTGGAGGGTGCAGACCACCAGAGAGATACGGAGAACTCTCCCAAGGAAGTTGGTCATAATATCTACATATTAGCCCACCAGTTGGCTCAGCATAACATAGAACTAGCTGATCTACTTAGGTCTAAACAGAACACTGACGAGGCTCTCATGTACTACGCTAAGCATACGGCTCAGATTGAGGTAGGTGGGGGAGCAATGTGGACACGGGGACTAGAATTAGTAATAATGCAGGCACTGATGCATGGGTACACAAGCTGAGATGACATATTACTCATGCTACCTCAGCGAAACAAGGGCTATGAAATATTGTAACCTGCTTGTATTTCTGTGCCCTTTAATGTTCCTAAACTGCCTGTATCCTAGATTGTGAGAGAAGATAGAACTCTGGAGCCGATAGTCTTCCCGATACCTGAGATCTGTGAGTACTTAACGCCGGAAACCAAGGCTAAGGTATATGCTACAGCAGAGCGAGATGAGCAGGGCAGTAAGGTGGCCGACTTCTTTGATCGGTACGAGGACATGTTCGCAGAGATGAGTTGGCAGAAGAAGCTTCGTACAACTCCGTACTTGTGTAAAGCTGCTCAGCACATGTCACTATGGGGCACCATCTCCTTCAACTTTGCTGTACTCATTAACATTCTAGTTGCTGTACTCTACCCCTTCAGTGAGGAGAGAGAGGAGTGTAAGTCTCTAGCAGTCCGTGTCCTTGTATGTACATTATATGTATATCTGCCTGTCTGTATTATTAGTAGCTTATTAGAGTACTAGTATATTGCTGTATCCTGTAGTACTGATGTATGTCTATATGTTATATTGCTGACATCACCATATATGTATGTTACAGTACAAGACTGGTCACTGGTATCATGGGTCACCCTCTTACTCTCAGCCACTGCCCTCTTCATCACAAAAGTCTCCCCTCTAGTTATCAAATTCTTCTTCGTGTCTATCGTACTCAAACTTCTCATCTTGATCGGCACGCACCAGACGCTTATATTACTTGGCACTCTCATGGTATGTTGTCATATATATTACTATATTACTCTCATGGTATGTTGTCATATATATGCTAGCATATTACTTTAATATATAGTAATGTGTATGATAGTGCTGTATCCTGTTTATTTCAGGTTGCTAACAAGTTAATATTTATCACGAGCCTCATGGGTAATAACGGAACGTTCACAAAGCCCTTAAAAGTAATAATCAACGATGCTGAGACTCTATACCACTTTCTCTTACTCGGCATATGTCTAACTGGAATGTGTATACATCCTTTCTTCTATAGTCTATTGGTAGGTCTACTCTTGCAGCTGTACACTGTGCTTCAACGATGTTACAGTTACGAATTGTACACTGGTACAACTTGTACTTTATGTACTTACAAACTTATGTAGTAAACGCATGAATACTTAGTTCCATATAATATTATGTATTTTGACACTCAACTCTATGTATTGTGTAACATGCTGTGTAGAGAAAACGTAAGAATTGATACTTCTAGTACTATCTCTGTGTACCAATCGATCACATGACCTACACTGACCTACACTGACCTACACTGACCTACACTGACCTACACTGACCAGCACATCTGTCTGTTTAGTTGTTGGATGTGATATACTACGAGGAGACTATATTCAACGTCATCAGGTCAGTGACAAAGAACGGTCGCTCTATTATCCTCACAACCATGTTAGCAGTTATACTCATATACCTCTTCTCCATTGTCGGCTTCCTCTTCTTCCGAGATGATTTCCAGTTAGACATAGACAACCCTCCAGAACCTCTGGGTCTGCCTACAGAAGGTAAACTGGCTCGTAGTATATCTGTTGATATGGTACTGTGTTTGTGAACATGTTGACACTCGTGGGATTTCCATGTTGGTGACGTTGTGTTGGTCATTGAACTGGTTACTAAACATCAGTCACTAAACATCAGTTACTAAACATCAGTTGCTAAACATCAGTTACTAAACATCGATTTTTATAATGTTTAAAATTAATTCTAACATAGCCAATGTTCTTGTAGGCACCTGTTCTGCTGAGGAGACGTGTGAGGGTCCTCCCACTGTTAGTACTGTACAAGGTAAGTTGGCACACTGTCTACTACATCTAGTTCTGGATTTCCTACACACATTGCTCACAGTAATATGGCTTGTCAGATCATCACATGTGACATACAAGTATATTATCCCTCCAGCTTACATGGGAGACGACTCAGAAGGAAGTAGATCAGAGAGGTCATGTGACCGACTGATCATGTGTATCATAACTACTCTGAATCAGGGTCTGAGGAATGGAGGTGGTATTGGAGACGTACTGCGTAAACCTAGTAGTGTGGTATGTCATAACGTAACTGTATGTGTATATAGTACTGTGTTACACAACCGTATTACACCACTGTGTTATTGTATTACAGTACTATAATGTTACTAGATTATGCTTATACTGCATTACTCAACTGTAGTACTGTAATAAAATTGTATTACACTTCTATGTTATTATATTACACTTATGTTGCATTACTCCACTGTGGTACTGTATTAACTGTATTATTATATTCCACTACTATATTACTGTATTGCACTTATACTGCATTATGCCACGTGTTATTGTATTACAATACGATATTACTGTATTACGCGACTGTAGTGTTGTATTACTATTCACAGGAGCCGCTGTTCCTAGCCAGGATAGTGTATGACCTGCTCTTCTTCTTCATTGTCATCATTATTGTTCTCAATCTCATCTTTGGTGTTATCATCGATACATTCGCTGACCTCAGGAGTGAGAAAACTCAGAAAGAAGAAATCCTCAAAAATACCTGTTTTATTTGTGGTGCGTATCTACTTGTACACATATAGCACACTCTATGTGAGTATGGTGTTGTTACTGTACACATACATTTTATATAGCACACTACGTCATGTAAGTGTGGTATTGTTACTACACACAGGGTTGCAGAGGTCTTGCTTTGATAACAGAAGTACAAGTTTTGAGGAGCATATAAAAGGGCAGCACAACATGTGGCACTACCTTTACTTTATAGTCTTGATCAATGTGAAGGATCCAACAGAGTTTACTGGGCCGGAGAGCTATGTCTACCGACTTGTTAAGGTGATCTAGTAGTCTGGTGCCCGGGCAATATTAACATCATATTGGACAAGTTTAGTACATGTATGCATATAATCATGTGGAAGGGGCTGAAAGTGCAAGAAATTATTCTCTTATAACCTGCCTGGTATGTTTACATGTGACATAGCTTGGGTTCTACAATAACTGAGCTGTAACCCCGATCTATCTTATAATATATGTTATATGCTGTACAGGACAGACAGCTGGACTGGTTCCCGAGGATGAGAGCCATGTCACTCACTCACGATGATGCCGATGGAGAGCAGAACGACGTCAGAGTTCTTCAGGGTCAGCTCGAATCAACCAATAGGATTGTCAAGGAGTTGTCTATCCAACTATCAGAGCTGAAGGATCAGGTACACAATACTCTAAGATATAGTCTTGTACATATACTCCAAGCTGTGCTACTGCTGTGTATAATAGTCACCTAGTGTATACATACCTTTATATGCTCTACATGTAGATACATACATTGACTGTACATGTGTATCAGTGTATACTTTATTATACTATTGTAATGATTCTGTAGATGACTGAACAAAGAAAACAGAGACAGAGAATGGGGCTAATAAACACATCCAATACACTCTATCACAGCGGCGGGTGGCATTCTGTAGCCTGACCCCCCCCCCAACCAACTAAATAGCTGAAGATCTTGCCATGATATACTCACAAGCTCTATTTCTATATTTACAAATTGTTTTTATGTTGATAATATTTTTGTTACTTTGTTTCACTTTGTCTGATACAAGTTATTATGTAATAATAATGGATAACTGGAGAGGTCATTGTGCAAGTAAACTGCTAGTCACTAACACATATTGTAGAGGTGCTTGTATATTGCCAAATGGTGTAGGAGGTAGACTGAGCCAGTCTGTCTGATATATTTTATGTGACATTCTGTCATCTTCCTTTACTATAAACAGTAGTTGATGTCTAAATATTCTATATCTGCTGTTCATATTATAATGTAGTTTATACAATGCTATTTATTGTCTATAACAATGATATATACTTGTGATGAACACAAAATATGAGTATTTATGTTAATATCTGTTTGTTTTGGGGATGGCCTGAGGAGGCAATATACTGCAATTTATTAAATTGTAACACATGCAGAGGGTACGCAACTCCTGACTGACTAACCAATGCTGTGAAGTATTATTATTATACAGAGAGTACACAACTCCTGTCTACATTAACCAATGCTGTGTAGTGTTATTATTATACAGAGAGTACACAACTCCTTTGTAGTATTATCATGCAGAGAGTACACAACTCCTGTTTACATTGACCAATACTATGTCATGCTATTATTTACAGAGAGTACACAACTCCTGTCTACATTAACCAATTCTGTGCAGTACTCTTATACAGAGAGTATACAACTTCTGACCGATTAACCAAATCATATACTGTGCAGTATTATTATACAGAGAGTACACAACTCCTGACCGATTAACCAAACATATGGTAGTACTATTATACAGAGAGTACACAATTCCTGACCAATTAACCAAACATAATTATGGTAGTACTATTATACAGAGAGTACGTAACTCCTGTCTACATTAGCTGATACTGAATACACTGTAGTAGACAAGAGTTGTGTCCTCTCTGCATAATACAGAGAGTACACAACTCTCGACTCACTAACCAACGCTGTGTAGTAATAGTGTAATACTATACACAGAGAACACATACACAACCAATACTGTGTATTATTATTACAAATACAAATACAGAGAGTACACAAGTCCTGTCTTATACATGTAACCAATTATATAGTGTGTAGTATAATTTATTGTACACAGCTCTGTACTACAAAATTGTTACATTATGCTGTATGTCACTATAATACAAATATAATATATACAACTACATGTACATGTATGTTACAGTAGTATACTATAGCACCCATAATAAAATACTGCATGTGTATACCAAAGAATCGTATGGACATACCACATGATTGTTAGTATGCTTCCACTGTCCATGGCTCTGTAGGTTTTCAAATTACCCTTGCAAGGTTCGCAGTAATGTTCTGATTGATAATTGCCTCCTGCTGCATGTACAATGTAGCTATCTAATACTTCAATTTAATTTATTATTACATTTTAGAACTGTTTTAAATAAACAAACCTTGATTAAAGAGGATTTAGGAAGGAAACAGTTTGGCGGAGAAACTAAACTACCACATTGTTGCATCATCAAAACTTTTTAATGAAGAATACAAGGAGTAGTTTCCACCAATGGAATTTGCAACAATGAAACAGATTTTAAGTTACGTACTGCACAACACACTGAGTATAGCAACCATACCAAACACAAACATTTACTACCTCAGTTGTTGTTAGTGGATGTACTTGCATTCTCGCCTCCTTAGTGTAGATTCAGGTAATTGTAGTGTTAGCTTACACCATTCTGGTAGTCACTCCACCCTCCACTTGGCTTGAAGATGTACAGCAGTGTGTATTGGCTATTGTGGTATGTATTATATACTGTGTAAGCTCCATGTTAGTAAACTGTGTATATTATATAGTTAACCTTTACAGTAGCCAGAAGGCATAGAAAGGAAATCCTGATTTTAGCTTTCTTCAAAATCAGCTTTGCTTTCTAGCCTTATTAAATTCTCTAAAGCAAAATCACAGCAGCTGCAGTGAGCAGTGTTCCAAAGCTCCCATCCTAATTGCTATTCCTTTGGTTGGAGTTGTCCCCTCTGTGTGGGGGCAACAACTACCAACTTGCAACCCACATAATTTGCATTAGGTTGCAAGTAGAGGCAGAGCATTGTGGGGTCTCTTGCCCCCAAGAGCTACCCAACTATTAACACGGTGCCATTCAGGGTATGGAATCTCAGTCGCTGGTGACAATGTAGTTAAAAAGTTGGAGAAGAAGTTCCCTTTTCCAATATTGTGTGATTACGCCATGTTCTGTTAGAAAATCAATGGGAAAGCTCTCTCTGTAAGCTAAACTGTGATTGTGGGTGCTCAATGTTCTGTATTACAATATAGTCGGCATAGTCTCACAACTAACTGGTGTATGAAATTGAGAAAATATCAAGACACTTTACTTTAGATTAAGATATTTATTGCATCATATAACATTACATTATTCTATATATTTACTCAACTCAAGTGGTAATTCAGGAATATTTTCTTAAAATTATGCTGTATTTCTGTATTTGGAAGAGCTGAAGGCAGGATATTGCATGTGCTAACATATTATAATGATAACCCACTACTAATGTGCTAATGAAGAAGCGTAATGCACATACTCTTGGTATATAACATGCAAGTAAAAATAATAATTTTGTATAATAATATATTATAACAAAAATAGAAAGGTAAAGGAACTCACAGTCGAATTCAAGCTAGTTCAATGAATGCAATATACCTAGTAGGCTTATAAAAATATTCTAATAGCAGCATGGTTTTTGTAACTCATAAAAGCATAATTATGAAGCATGTACATAATATGCAGGCTACAGTTACATAGAAGTTTTCCTAAATGGCTGTTAATCATTATAAGCGTTACTGTTGTACCACCTTCCTTTCCCTTCTGGACCATAAAGTGACTAGTACTACTACCTTGGAAGGTAGCAACATCGCCACTTCACCAGTGGTATCTAGGCAAAGTTAGTTTGGATATAAGCAATGGGAAGGTTAGCATTTGAAGCAAGAACAAAATAATGTTGTAACATATTAGATAAATTATATGCATTTACGTTACAAAAGTAGCAAATTCATATTATGACCCCATTTTTAGAAGCTGCACTAAGGCTAGGTTTATGATTCGTATGGTTGTTATAGTTGCTATGGTTACTGAGGTTGTGTTGATCCCACTGCTGCTCCAGGTTAACACTTCTGTTTCTACTCCTTTTTCTAGCATTGTTAGCATGAGCTTTCAGCAGTTGTGTCTCCACATTGTAGGGGAGTAACGTGAACACCTATAAGGTTAAAACCACAAGCATTTTATCATTCTCAGTGTTGAATATTTCGTGGTAGACATTTCCTTATTTGTGGAGAAACTTGAAAATTTTCTTTGGACTTACATGCAGTTCACTCAATTTTAATGCCTTTAAATTCATATGGAAGATTTAAAATGAAATGAGTGAATTGTTTGTGTATTCGAAAGTAGTCTGTATCACATATATGAGCAAATACAAGATTGTAATTGACAAAATAATATAGGAGCACGAGCTCAACATTGTGTAAGCACATGATAGAGATGAATCAGGCACAAGGAACCTTAGAGAGAACACAACAGGTAACAATATTACAGGTGCATTAAAAAATGGTAAGGTGGGTATAGCAATAGCAAATTAATAAAACTACATGTAAATTGAAACCAATGACAATAAGCCGGTAAGTTTTGCCACCATTGCTCTTCAGACTGGTTACACTCATCAAATTAAAAGCTGTACCCTCAACACTTTACTAAAATAGCAGATACTGCCTTAGTGAAGCAAATGGTCTCTCAGACAACCGGGTATGGTATAGCCACCGCTCCCATAGCCACCCTTTCCTTGTAGCATCCCAAGAGTCATTTCTTTATTACAGCTATTTGGAAAGAGATAGTGGAAGGAAATGTGCATCACTCAATGTTAATAACCTGTCGCTCTGAACACACCCAATCATAGGGTTCGGTGGCTCTGAACACACCCAATCATAGGGTTCGGTGGCTCTGAACACACCCAGTCATAGGGTTCGGTGGCTCTGAACACACCCAGTGATAGGGTTCGGTGATTCATTTTCTCACCATCCTTATGCTGAGCTCTGAGTAGCAGTTAGGCTAGCATCTGTTTGTCTGAGCTGTAGGTATATTGCGTGTAGATGGTTTGTGTGGCCGTAGTAAGCAAGTGCTTCTCATTGGTCTGATTTGACTTAAAGTCAATGGTATTGGTGCACCCCTGGTTAAGGTTGCATAACTCCTTGTTTAATTGGGACCCTGTATGTGGGGGGGGGGGGGGGCAGAGGTGACTTTTAGTTGAAGGGATACATCTTTCTTGCCATTATCTTTGTACATGGAAGTTGAATTTACACGATGCTGCTAATTAGCGGTGTAAAGGAGAGCCAAAGTTTGCTTTCAACTCATTGTAATATAAAACATATAAAGGGAACCTGTATGAGTTGGCCAGCTTGTACTATGTGTATTACTAGCACTGTACCTGTAGCTGTAGCCTACTGAGGCAGTGGTTCAATATTTGCATGGGGTGAGGGATCAGTTCTGGAAATAATCTATTGAGGCAAAGCAAAGCTCTTGATGTCAAGACAAAGATGCTACTACAGCGAGCAGTGATTTATCAAGCCTATTGACTTAGTAATAAGATTATGGTCTAGACACTTTAAAACTCTGTGTGGCATCTAACCTCATGCCTTTTAGAGCTTTCAAAAATAATTTTTGCTAAGCAGATATGCCAGTTAACAGCCATATTGGAGCATAGGCGCCAGGCTAATGGTCATAACAAAGAGTTGTTTTCTCTCACTTTGATCTTTAGAAAACTAAATCATGAGAAGAATCTCCATTACGATAATTAAAAGTGCCCGTGTATTGAAATAAGGAAGCTTTTATTTTATACAAATGTGAGCAGCAGCAACGGCAGCAGTATTAGCAGGTGTCATATGTGTGACAAGCAAGACATTGAAACAAAATGGAGCAAGCGAAGGCACATATAGCTGAGGTATGGCTTTGTTACACTATTGTCACCCCCTCACTTGTTTATGCGCAAGTCACATGATCTGGTTCCTGTTCATGGATTTCAAGAGAAACCGTGGCATTCGTATGAGCCAAGCCTGCAGTGTTTGGCTTCATGGATAGCTCAGTATCCGTGTTGGAGACCAAAGAAGGGCTGGGGGTTAACGTTGTGTAGTCAGTCAGGCCTGCTAGTGAGGAGGTGGATAGCGGTAATACCTGGATGTGATCATCCTTGACCTTACAAGGTATGAAACTGAAGACCTGCGCAGTGACACACATACAGCTAATTACAACTTTGGTACAAGGAGGAGTTAATAAATTAATGAATATATAGTCAAACTATCAGCAGCCTTGTATATAGCTCTCTAGAAATAACAACAATCAAATGCTATTTTATGAAGCTAGTATTTCTACTACTAGAATACTTTCTGCATTCAGAAAAGGTTAGCTATGTTTCCCTTTACGGCATATATATTTTTTGTGTGGTGTTACGAGCTGCAACCATGCCTAATATGACAACTAAATTATGGAACACATTAAAATCAAAACGGTGTATCTAGCCAGCTAGTTAACTGAAACTCAACATATACATGTATATTTGATGTCAATTCAAAGCTGTATTGTCATCCTATTAAAGCTAAATAATGTCTCTCTTCTACAGGATGCCACAACAGTGTAAACTTCTAGAAGTACATGCTGGTAAGTTTTAAGAAGACATAATAACATATCATTTAATTAGGGCACTTTAGAGAACACCTTAGCCAATCAATGCACTCAACGGAGAACACTAGCCAGTCACTGCACTTGATTGCTTGAAAATGAAGACACATCAATTCATATTTACAAACTACTTTTCTGAGTTTTAGGCTTTAGCCGTTAAATAAGAAAGAGTGCAAAAAAGTCAATTCACAAGATCAAAGTACATCAGTAAACAATTACTTTTGCAGGCTGTCAAATTTCCGTGTCTTTTTATGATAGGTAGCAACTTGCTGTGCGTTATGTAGAGCTGATTTTACAATGCGCCATGCTAATTATATACAAGTAGGTAGCTGCATGTTTTCTTCTATTAAACAATGAAATAACATAGCCTAGGAGCCTACTACGTGCCTCAAAACCCAAACTCAAACAAATTTAACAGTACATGACAAACAGGTATCACAATCGATTTAAACATTTTATAGGTTTTTGTAGTCAATTCCTGCCTCCTTCCTATTAGTTTATTTACATGGCATAGATTTCCATATTGAATTTACAAGTCATGTGATCTACTTACAGCATCTGTGTTTTGTAGAGGGAAATCCTCTGGTGGGTTTGTTATCACATAACGTTTATTGGAAGCAGATAACTGGGGAGTATGGTCGTCCTTGAACCGTCGGTGAAGTCCGATGCACAGTATACCGTATGTTTCAAGTGCAAACAGAAATAAACCTCCAAATGTACCGGTTTCCTGAAGCATACAATATACATGAACAAGTTCTAAGGATAATAATCATTCTGAGAAATCAAAGCATAGTGTAGACTTGTAGTAAATGGAGCTACATGGCGAGCAGTGTGGTGCTAGTGGAAGACATGTTCTTAGTGAAATCAGTTAAAAGATGTTTTTCTTGTTCGATGATGTACAAATTGCAAGTCGCACCGAAATCTGTGCACACATTCTAGAGCATAGTGGCTACATGTATATCTAAAGGTCTTGATCCAGGAAAACATGTGTAGTAGTTCAACTGTAGTTCAACTGTAGTTCATGCATGATGGGAAAATTTCTTATAACGACTATACATGTAATTACTGAACTAGCCTGACTCATGCAAGTAGTGCGATTAAATATACACATACATGTACATTGTAGTGTAAATACGTACACCAAACTGAGCAAATGGTCCTTCTGACAGAGTCAACTGCCCCACTTTACACCGATCTCTGCAAGCAGACATCTCCGGCGTAGTGTGAGTTCCTTGAATACCTATACCCTCAGCCATGATCTGTTCCAGCTGTGGGGTCGAACCTCCTGTAACCAGGGTTCTTATCAGCAGTAAGGCATTCTCGTTGAAGTAGCTCTGCCAGAAAAAGTAAGAAAGTAAATTATTATTTTGATATGACTGCAGGATGTTAGCATATTGTATCTTTTACATACACACAGTCAATACACACAGTCAATACACACAGTCAATACACACAGTAACGTCACGCAGTAACGTCACACAGTAACGTCACACAGTAACGTCACACAGTAACGTCACACAGTAACGTCACACAGTAACGTCACACAGTAACGTCACACAGTAACGTCACACAGCAACGTCACACAGTAACGTCACACAGTAACGTCACACAGTAACGTCACACAGTAACGTCACACAGTAACGTCACACAGTAACGTCACACAGTAACGTCACACAGTAACGTCACACAGTAACGTCACACAGTAACGTCACACATCGCTTTTCAAATAAAATAAAACCTGCTTTGCATATCATAATATAATATTCTATATATTGAAGGTAGGCCTAGCTCATGTACCCAGTATATGCATTGCACATGTATACAGGATAGCCTGTGCACCTAGTGTATAGGATAGCCTACTCACTGTGCTCATGAGGGAATCTAGTACACTGACTGCGAAGGCTGTACCACATGCAAACGGTTGAGTCATATACAACTCTACATCAGGGTCATCTTCATCGTCTTGGTCAAGGAATTGGACATTGGAATCATTTGCTGGAAAAAAACATCACAGGGTATAATATTATATAGTAGGATAAGTAGGCCTATCTTTTATAGGCCCAGGTATGAGTACTTGCTGCAGAATTCACTAATGACGACAAGTTGAGAGAGTATATTATATGGGCACCTGTTGAGTAATGTATGTGTATAGGCATGTCTGAAGGTGTGCACACTGTATGTAACTATTATAATAGTGTTCTACAGTTGATACAGTTAGTACACAGGGGAGACAACTCTCTAAATCATACATAGGTAATCACAATTATACAGGGCATCATGTAGGGGTACAAGGGGAAGACTGCAGAGTGACTCACCTAATTCTGTAATCATAGGAATGTTGGCGCCCATAAGAGGCTGTATCCTGCTGTGTTTACCATAACCTTTGGTAGGGGTCATTGACGCAGAAAAAGGAAAAAATCCTGCAAATATTAGAAAAAGAGCTATTATTTTAACATGATGTAAAGACTACGTTTACCTAAAACTTTTCCAAAGGATTACCCCTCTCAGTTTTTTACGAGGCGAAGCATACATAGAATCATAAGGTTTCACCTGCATTTTGTAACCATGTACATGGTGACATGGTTACATGGTTACATGCACAAAGAGAGTGTGTGCATTACATCATACAATGCTGTGTTCTTGGCAGGGTACTATCATGGTATAACATAGCAGGGGTCAATCAGAAAATCTTTTCAGCATAGCTTGTGGGTTAAATGTGTTCATCATATTTGAGGATGGTTAGTGAAGAAGCGATGTATGGTTAGTGCACAGCAAACATTATTTTGGTAAACTGAAGCTAAAATAGATGATAGGGGATCAACCTGTCAATCACACACAATATTTACCCTCATCTATCTCATCCTCCATCTGTTCGAGTTCTAATTCATTTGACTCTAGCAGAGTAAATACAGTACATTGTGACATTGCATATACATGTACAATGGTACATGTAAAGTATATTGACATTGTGTCTAACCTACACTTTAATTAGCATTGTACATACTAGTGCATGACTATTGTTTCTGGATGTGATAACTGTGATGTCTGTATATTTATAGTATTGGTAATGGAAGATGCTACTATGACACAACGTAACATACATGTAACATAATTTTACATAGTGTATTCTAAAACTACCCTTACTCTCCTACACATTCATTGGCTCACCTGGAATCTTCTTAGCTTTGGTATTGGTTGGTGTCTCGTCAAATGTCATAGACTTGATATTGAGAGAGCACAAAATGGCCGACTTGTCAATAAGTGTGGGGTCCTCACTATGAGTGAGCATCTTACGCGCGGACAGTATAATGCACGTGTCACAGTTGTTGATGTGTATAGCTCTCAAGTTGGCTCTATTCAAAGGTGAACCCTAAGCAACATGATATACAATGTATTTATACTGTGAATACCAGGTCAGGAAAAACATACTCCATTTAAAGACATGAATATGAAGATGTCGCATCTGTTACTGATAAAGTTAGAGGATGGGTCAATCCATATTCTATTTACAGTTATTGGGGTGAAAAATGCAAATATGTGATTAAACTTAATAATATTGTTATAGGATTCTCTCTTAGGTGATTACATGCAATATACTATCACTAAAGGTAAATAGCCAGGAGTATACTAAGAGTAAAGGGAAATTGTCTTACCATGACGTGTAGAGCGCATGAATAAAATAATAATAACAATTCTATGGAATAAGGTGAATAGAATAGGTGAAGTTATCTTCTCCCTGTATCAGTACTAACAGTAAAGAGATAACTTACAGGCATAACGTATATCTTTGGAAAATTTCGGATGCTAATCCACTCTCTCTTCAAGTACTCCAAGTTTCCGAGCAATACGATACTCTTGAGCTCATTATAGTGAAAATTACTGGCTCTGAGAGGCATGATGAAGCTGCCGAGACCAATCAGGGGGGAGTCGGCCTCACTGAACAGACAGACAATGATGTGCTGCGTTAGGTAGGACGGATTAGAGGACACATCCTGTAATACCACACCAGTGTGAGAGTAGAGGTTGCCCATATATCATGTCATTGCATACCGCTGTCATCTAGAGTATGAGTAGATGGCCTAACACGTATGGAGGCTATGATATTGTAGTTTTATCTTTTCTACTTTTTCCATGATGACAATTCATTACTTTGAGGACTCAGTCTCAACTAGTTTAACTATTTGGGTATGCAATGAAATGGTATGGGTTATACACTACATGACTATCCAGTTTCCCATATTATTTATTATATTAAAATCACCAATATACATGTAGGTCAGTGAAAATACTTGGGAGTGTGGACAAATGTCTGCACGACACCGTGTTAGGTTTGCTGTCATATCACAAAAGTTAAGTAATTCCATACTGTTGAGAACCAATCAAACACCTGTCACATGTTGCAGCTAAAGTTATCAGACATGGTTGCCGGAACTCACCACTAAGCAGTTGTCCATATCCTGCTCGGCACACCAGTGGAATTTCCCAGTCTGATCAAATCTCTTCTCTTGGTCAGGTGAATGGACTTTACCTTGCTTATCGCTGAAGCCAGAGGTTGGACCATTGAGACCAGGGGGTGGACCGTGGCCAACCAAGGCATTAGTAGTGAATGATGACCTATGATCAAAGTACATGCAAGACTAATCTGAACCGTAGGTAAATAGTTGACTATTACTGAACTCGGTATTATACCATTACTCAACATTTCTATTACTGACTTTTACTGAAATTTGCTACGTACTGTATTGACCACTGTATTGGCGTACTCTATTGACGGCATAAGTAAGATTAGAAGCAATAACCCAGCATTATCATGCACTGTTATCGTTACTTTAGGTTATGATTGGTATACAGACACAGCGATAATTATAACAATGTAAGACAATTCCAGTCTTCATTAATATTACATACATTATGTTGATACTGCCCAGCATGCACTGCAATTATTACTATATTATTACACCAGGGAAGCCAAGCTGTTAGTATTGACATCTAATAACTGAAATAATATTATTCAAGTAAGTTAGCAGGCAATGCATCCTATCTAAAAGGGAGTATAGCATGTTTACCTGTTGAATAGATTCCTGTTTTGATGGAATTAAATTATAAATGTAAGCCCTCATTTAGTTCTAAAAGCCATTTCAGATCACTAGCAGATAAAAACATGATTTGCCAACACAGTGCATTAATATTCACAAACTTCTATACAACGGACCAACCATGATATGTGAGTTGTATATCTGGGTGAAGTTATTTGCTTTAGTTGGTTTTAAAGGCACTATCTACTTACCTGATCTGTGGGTCTGATTTGGAACTGTTACTAGACTTCCTTTCGCTCATTATACCATCAATAGCTGCAAGAAATAACAAACAAAATCATAAAACTCAGCTGATGGGATTATCTGGGGAGACAACTACTGTGAGTTTCTGGGAGTTTCTATCTCTTTAGTTGACAAACGACTAGTAAACTGGTAGCTAAGATTATTACTGTGCACTATTTGTAGTGTTAGTGCTCTAAGACCTACACTACTGGTGTAGCAGCAGCATTGTACAGATAATACCTTTCTCAGCTATAAACCATATGCCTAGAAAGTAAGCTAAAGATAAAGGTACAGTCACTATGTGTGAATACCAGGTATACTTGTTTAGCAAAAGAACGGTTGGTGTTACAATATTGTGGTCAGAGGCAGCTACTCCAGTTTTGTTAATATTCAGTATAACTATACTTAATTCAACACATTTACCTCTAAAAGCTCATGTATCAGCAGCATAACACAACTGGCATGCATATTTCAACAAAATAGCATTTTTTCTTGAAGTCAATAGAAAATGCACTGTATATTCCAAAATCAGAATCTAGACATAACACTGTTAGAAGTGGCTCTCGTGGGAACATATGCTATACTAGGTAGTTCCAAGCATACAAGAACAGATTATGCCATCTTTCACACCACCAGTAATCACAGTTTAGACAAGTTTGTAAAGGCATATATTTCAATGTTAGAAGTATTAGATATTTACATGCACCATGTACTTCTGAGTAACACAAAGTGAAAAATAACTTAGTAATCATGCATAGTGTGGTGAATAGTGACCTAATAATAGCTGTGGGCAAAGTAGAGGTTGTGTTAAAGCGAAAGTAGAGGTGGTGTTAAAGCGAAAGTAGAGGTGGTGTTAAAGCGAAAGTAGAGTGTGAACAAGCGATAGTAAAGATGATTCTGTGTGACTATGCAACGTTTGCCTTAGCAGGAGCAAAACTTAGAGTTACTACTACAATACCATTGGTTGAAGTAGACACCTTAACCCCAGTGGTTTTATTTTTGAGATGAGGTAACAAGGATTTCTGAGTACGGCTAACAATTCGAGACAACATCATGGTGGCCAGCCCTGTTAAAGAACGTAATAAGACAGACACTTAGGGAACTTATCAGAATTTCCATCTTCTTTGACAAAAATAAAATATAAAGTTTTCAGTCCAGCCAACAGCCTGATACAATAAGATAGGCAAATCTATATATATCTATATACCTACAAATAAATCTAAGAGCTGAGTAACAATCGCTGTATTTTCACCATTGCCATTATTTACAAGTGTAAACAGTGAGGGCAGTGTGGACAGTGGGGGCAGTGTAAACATTGGGGGCAGTGTGGACAGTGGGGGCAGTGTGGACAGTGGGGGCAGTGTGGGCAGTGTAAGCAGGGGGGAGTGTGGACAGTGTGGGCAGTGTGGAAAGTGTGGGCAGTGTGGGCAGTGTGGACAGTGAGAGTGTGAACACCGCAGTCACACTGTCATGTAATGTAGGTATATAATGTATTATATAATTTATATAGGTCTAATGCTTTTGTAACTCTAGGAATAACCTAATGCTAGAGATGTTAGACTGAGGTCTAATGGTGAATGCTAGATTCTGAGAGATCTACTAGAGTGGATTGAGTGATGGGTAGAATAACATCGCTAAATCAAAGTGGGAGTGTCTTCCCCTCTTTCAAAGATTGTCTCTCCAATAATACAACATTTATGAAGTAAGAAACACTGACAGGAGTGAATAAGGGGTGTTCCTATAACGCTAATGAGAACATGAATAAGAAAGTTGGTGTAGAAAAAACATGGAAAAATTTCCAAGCAAAAGGGAAGATAAATCCAACTACAGATTGTATAACAATAATAGCAATAATGGAAGCCTGACGCGCCTGTTCTGGAGTTGAGGAATGGAGTAGAGGATACTGCAGGTACTCGGGAGAAATGAAAATGTTAAAGCATTCACAAAGTCTATAAAAAGAAATACCAGAGCTGATGGCAGCAACAAATCATACACACATGACTTTCCAGCCAGGTATGAAAGGAAACGTCCCTTACCGGAATTGACCATGGCTGAGAGCAGTTTTAAATCTATACAAGTGAAACAGCCACAATGTAAAATCTGCTAGCTGTGACCTAAAGGGGATCAACCTATAAAGTATTAGTCCTCCGTGATTGAAAAGTCCTGACAATTTAATAAATAATTGATTTAAATATTTCTCAATATTTTGCACACATTCTTTTATACATATGTATTGCAATGCGCATACATGTATTACAGTATTACAATGCATATATGCATGTATCACAGTGTACATACATGTACATGTAAATGTGTAGCAATATATGTATTACAGTATGCATAAATGTATTACAGTGTGCATCAGATATTCATTGGAGTCTACCTGCACTTCTTACTAAACAATCTAGAATGTGCAACCTACTTCCTTTGCATTTGCATTTCTTAATAAGTTTAGCATCGGTGATGTCAGCATGGCATGTGGTGCAGTAGTTGTGTGCTCTACAACATGAGAAGACAACTCTAGTAGTACTTCAGAATATAACTCTGTTATGCAACATGTAGGACCTATCATATGGTGTATACTATATGCCAATATGGTAGGATAATATAGTGTGTGCACCTAACAATCCCAATAGCAGTAGATGAGTTCTTTTTACTACAAGACTTGAATTGGAGTTGTATTTCCTGTTTATGTTGCAGCCAATTACAAGGCTAAAATTTAGCTATGTAGGCATAATTATATACACATACTTCGTAGTATTAGGCCAATAGGCCCTATTTAGTCGGGCAGGTATATATATTATTATACATGCATACCTAAGAGAGATAGGACAATTTCAAAAGTGAATATATGATAGTATTGAGGGGAGTTTTAATTTTATAGCCTTGCTAACCTTTTTGCTTCATCATCTGATTGGGCTATAAAGAAACCTTGTGTCCCCGCCTCAACTTTCACATCAGCACTAGGATTTATGGCTATAGCAACAGAGACCTTATCATTTGACTTGACTTCTATAGCAATGAGCAGCAGTTTGAGTTTGGTAAAGCACAGTCTAAAATAGAACACAGTCTGTGTAAGAACACATTCTACAGTCAAACACAGTCTACATGTATTTACAATAGAACACAGTTTACTAATAATAGAACACATTCTACTGACAATAGAACACAGTTTACTAATAATAGAACACATTCTACTGACAATAGAACACAGTCTACTGACAATAGAACACAGTCTACGACAGAACACAGTCTACTGACAATAGAACACAGTCTACTGACGACAGAACACAGTCTACTGGCAATGTAAGAGCACAGCCTGTACCCCAATTTACCATCCATCATCATTCCATAGCTAGACTTAAGCTGAGTCCAGACTATAACGATTTCAGCATGAAAATAACCAGGTCAAAATTGTTCTAGAGCCAACAAATCGGCTGATTTTCCGTCCACACAAGAACGATTTCATCAAATCCAAGAATCGTCCATAAAATCGTTATAGTCTGGACTCAGCTTTACATGTAGATGTAGATGTAATTACTACTATTAATCTGTTTCTTCACTACTGATACAGTATTGATACATTGCTATAAATAATATACAGTATAACCATGATAGTGCCTGGATAAGGAGAGCACTTTCTAAGAATCTAGTAATGTAATATTGTATTATACATTGTATACATGTATGTACATATACAAGTGATAATATAATGTAATATTGTATTAGAATACCCAAGTAATATAATGTTGTATTATCTAGAGTAAAGTGGGCAGGGGGTCTAGAGGACTGAGGTTTCTATTTATAATTCAATATTAGTTTGCCCCCCCTCCCCCCCCCCCCCCCCGCCAGTGCCTACAGTGAGTCTGCAATGATCTCTAGCAGTGCTCTCACCAGTGTCTACAGTGAGTCTGCAATGATCTCTAGCAGCAGATGCACTGAATTTGGAGCTGTCAGCTCTGATGTGTTACAATGATAGATTGTATTTCTGGTAGAACACAGGTTATACATTAGAAACTCCGTCTTTGGGAGATCGAGCACACTTGAAAACTACGAAGGCAACAACTAGAAATAGTGTACAAATGTTTTTTATATTCTGGGGTACTGGTCACTATGAGACACAATGATTATTGTACATTATGTGATAACAGACTTTTTGACAGACTAAGCAGTAGATGCTGATGTAATATCCCTTATAGCTAATCAGCAGTTTGAACACACAGTAAAGGAAAGTCTGTAAAGGATGTATACTAGACCTATGGAGATGTAATGGGGACTCTTAGCTAATAAAAACAAACAACATACATGGCATACAGAGAAGCAAACACCCCTCTAACATAAAAGTTTCGCCTGCTCATCCTCATCCACATGCCTCATGCATGTAGGCCTACACATCATGCAGAGTTCTTGCTGATTCCATCATGATAGTTTTCTCAAAACAGTGACTGACCTAAACTACCAAATCAAGAATGGGTGGCTCAAAAGTGGAAGAAAAATTATAAAACAATTACCTTGTGAATTTAAATGGCAACGCTTGATTTAATTGTAGAAATATATTGGATTGAAAATAAAACACTCATTACACAAAAATTAGTTGTAATTACTAATAGTTTGAGATGAATTATCAAACATGTTGTTTTTGCACAAGTGTTTTCACCATTCAGTATTGTACAGCATGGTAACCCATATGTTGCACAATAGAATTACATCTTGGGCATCTTCAATTGTAACTAATGTGAAAATCTTGGATTAAAGTTAGTTTACATACACCAAAATACTATTTCAGGTTTTCACCTAGGTTCTGTTTAAAAAATAATACCTATCTATGGATGCATACCAGACAGCGCTGATTATGTCATCATCAATATTTGATAGATAGACTCACCTCGCTGCCTCAGGGAATGTCATGCCTACAAACGCTGCCGACAGGACATGTGTGTACATCTCCATGCCTGTCCCTCTCAGATAGTCATGCTGCCATGCTTGCTTATCTCCTGTCTGAAACAACACGTAACATTAACAGCTAACAGCTAGCCTAGCCTTGGTCCCAAGTTGTTAAAGTAATGAGCTCGAGCTAGTAGTAGGGTCATAATCATTAGTTGACAGACTTAGGGGGAAATATGACCACCAGATTTGTCTGAGCTCAACAAGGAACAGGAGTTCAAAGAATGTACTATATGGGCTGTTGTAGTATATGGTCTGGGGGTGAGTATAAGAACTTGGTGAGGGCGGAGGGAATGGCACCACTCACCACTAGATGGAATATGGCTCAAGCAATTTGACTGTATCAGGATGGTATATAATTATTACCGAGACTATCTTGACCCATTAACCACATGAGCTTACTTTGCCCTCCAAATGGAAATATGGGGTATAAACAGATTAAAATGGGCTAAATTACTAGTCTGAGGTGTAACATGCAGCGTACAGCCATACAATGAACATCGTATACATTGTATATAATATTCTACATGCTATGCATGTGTTATGCTGTACATACATGTACATGCTATATAAAGATATATACTACATAGACATGCCTTGTACATGCTACATAGACATGCATGCTACATAGACATATACATATATTGTGTGCACTACCTCAGACATGCATAGAAGAGGAGGACATAGATTTAGAAGCTTACACAGTGCAAGTCCTGATCAGACACATCAGAATATCCAAACTTAAACCTTGACCTCTGCAAAAGGGACACAACAACCTCTAAACACATGTAAGACATAGGAGGATGCCAACAAGACTCGGAAGGTTAACATAGCCAGTGCATTCACATGTAGGTACACACTATGATACTGGCTGGATATATCAGAACATAGAATTTTGAGAAAAAATTTCTTGCATTATAGACGAGCACCATATTATAACTAGTGGCTAACCTTCCAATGTTTAGCAGAAATTGTAGGCGTGCATATACAATGTAAACAGACAACACGTAGCAAAGTACATAATATTCAGTACACATTGACATGTGCAAGTTGCACATGTCAATGTGTATCAACATATCAACATAATATGGCAAACATGCAACATGTATACTCCTCTACTGTACAACATGCACATGCAATAACTGAAATGGGCATAACTAGGTAGTATGTTTCTAAATAGGGTAGCTTTAACATTTTCCCAATCAGGGTCCAAAGTAGAATAATCTCTCATAGTCAAAACTGTCATGCAAATCCTATCGAAATAGAGGGTGGACTGGGCGGAACCTCGCAATACAGGCTACAGGTTGCATGCTTTTGTCTAGGCTAAACGTGCACTGAAAGAGGATAGAAGTTAGACTAAACTACAATGTGATGTTTCTGGCACAGTTCCTAGTCTTTGACCCTCAACCTTAGCCTAAGCGTGAAAGAGAGAAGCAATCAGTGTGGCAGGTAGTAGTAGTTACCCAGCTTTTAGATTGGTATTGCCTCAGAACCTAATATGGTGACATCACAACTAAGTTATAAAATCCATTGAACAGAGCAGTGCAAGTACGGATTCAGGATCAATGTTTCACTATTCAACACTAATTTGTCAGACTTACACTTATGAGCAAGTTGTTACACTTACACTATATCTAATACATTATGTACATGAAGTAAGTAATCTGGTAGAGCACATTTGTATAACAAACTCATTCATTCTTTCTATTTTCTAGCATTAGTAATAAAACAAATCTTCTATTTATAAGAACTTCAGAAAGGACACAGTTTATTTTTGACATAATTGGTGAGGATTTGTGCTACTCTACTAGGTACGCGCATTGTGGAGAGGAATATTCCTACAGGTACAACATTACAACATTACAACATCACAGCAGTAACCAAGGCTCTGCAACAGAACATAATTGCAGAGAGTTAAATAACCCCAATAGACTGTAGTACCTTAGCAGTAAGAGATCTGGTCTACAATAAGGAAACATATAATATTATATATAATATATAATATATTGATTATATAAATGTACATATTTGTTCAATGCTTATTTCCAGCTACATACATTGTCTATATTGATTATTTGGCACCATTGCACATGTACATTTTAATTGTAAGTTAAGTCCCCTTTAGCCAAATTATTACAAGAAATACAAATTATTTACTTTAATTTGATGAGTAAATCTTTTCAGTTACTTTGCAAGATGAGCTGAGTGTAGTACTACATAACTATAAGGAGTTACAACGTATATTAATATTAATAGTTTTACTAAGAAATTATTTTAAAAGACATAATTATTTTGTTAGTGAAATATTATAATATTAATAAATTAAGCAAGTAAATAACACATAATTATAGAAATAAACATACATATAACAGCAAAATATAACCTAATGCCGCAAGCGATCAGCCAATAGTACTCTCAAGCAGTCATTGCTGTTGTTTATTGCGGCGTTATGTGCTGGTGTCAGCTTGGTGTCAGCTTGGTGTCAGCTTGGTCAGCAGTATTTTTGTTTGTTGCATTTTCTCACACAGGCCACACTTATGTGTGTAAAGTCGTGAGAACTCAATCTTTTTGTTTTTGTATACATGTTTCAAAGTTTGAGAGAACATTTAGGCTTACTTAAGAGGTAAGCCAATCCTACACTGAACACCTCTCCTTTAGCGATTTACAATGACATAGCACAGCAACTATCAGGATATGTAATATGCTCTAACTTTATAGATTTCACCAACGAAAGAAGATCTTATTATAAAAACAATGGTTATTCTATGCGTGTTGATGACAAGGCCAAAATAATTTTTGCTGTTTGATGCTCATTGGGCACAGTTTGTGCTCAACAAACAGGCTGTCAACCTTAACTTTGAATGTAACAATATGTTATTTGTCACGCACATACGCAGACAATATAGCTGGCATGCAATGTATGCATACATAATAATAAAGTCAGCATGTCCGACAAAACATGAAATCATAATTTAGCTGCATCCAATTTATTGCAATCATAAACCTGGTGATGTTTAGCGCAGGATGAAAATTAACGGAACTGAATAACCACTCTAGTCAGTACAAAGTAGAGAATATAGGAGTTGTCACACTAGTACCTGAGAAGTCTGGGAGCTTGGAGTAAGTTCCTCCTAAAATTAATCCACTTTGTAGCAACCCTAAACACACTGTATTGGGGTATTTAAGTAGTAGCTATTACTCATAAGTACTACCATAATAATGATGATTACAATATCATAAATAAATTATTGTTCATCTGGAATTCATTGTTTAAATATGTACTGTGCCTTCAAACTATGAATTGTTGAAAAATGTTTATCATAGCACTAATTATTGTCTTACTTGCATTATATACAACATGCACATGATTGCCAAGTCCTAAAAGTTACAAAGCACTCTTTCACCACCTTTTGCAATAATTTACATGCAAGTTGTCATATTTACACATACAAGGCTTATTGGACAGCGCTTTGAACATAGTTAGGGCTCTGCTTACAGTGTTCCATAATTCACTGTGGGATTAAGATTTGAGCAAGTTGGTAAACGTATTAAGTAGAAGGGGTCTTTGCAACCTTTGGAATCGTCCTACACGTAAGCTGCCATGGAGAATTCCACAACAAATCAGGCCAGCTAAACCATCCCTAAGACACAATCAGCAGAGTTTCACACCGAAAATGGTATTGTGAGGAAAACTTCTGTCATGAAGAAAGTTATATTCACTATTTTATAATCCTATAAAAAGAACTTGCTGATTCATAAATCATCTACTAGTAGAGGTATGAAATGGACTCACTGTTTTATATGACCTCATGGTAAATAAATTTGCCAGGAGTGTGGAGAAACCCGGAGCGAGACAACTCTGTGCTATAAATCCCAGTTTGAGTTCTGCCAAACAAACTGCATCGTCACCTCGTTTCCAGTCCCAGCTGGGTACATTGAGTAAGTAGGCCTACAGTGTATGACAGTAGTAGCTGGGTACATTGAGTAAGTAGGCCTACAGTGTATGACAGTAGTAGCTGGGTACATTGAGTAAGTAGGCCTACAGTGTATGACAGTAGTAGCTGGGTACATTGAGTAAGTAGGCTAACTAGAAGAGTCTCTACCACAGAGACGCACTATATGTATGTAGTAGATGTACTAAGACATCGTGTCACTTGTGTACTTCCCTACCTTATTGTGGTACTGCATGAGCTGTATGATCACTTTGATATCAGAGTGGTGATTCTTTATGGAAATGGCTCTCATAATGTTGGCAGCATCTTCGGCATCAGGGTCCTCGCAATACTTATCAGCGAGGATGAGGCAGGCGTCTGCGTTCTTTATCTACAAATCAACACTGAACTATGTTCACTATTCCATCATGACATGAATATACATAATGCCTGCTTGGCTCTCATTAGCTACTGATTATAATAAGAAGTTGTCCCCTCTCAAATAATACAGTTTCCTTTCTCTATTTTCAAAATGATAGAGGTGGAAGTAATCGAGAGAACAATTTCTTTTTATTCTCGATGTCTATTATGAAGTATCATGATGTGTGTACAGAGGGAACTATATATTTACTTAAAATCACACTACTGAATAATACATTTGATAAACCAGAAACAACTTTGTACGTATAATTTAGTTATTTTATAAAGTTAATAATATTGCTTTTGCTATTGATGTTCATAATATTTAGATTAGTTGTGTTAAATTGTTTACATGTACTCTGCTTTTCTCCTACTTCGTAGATAAGGTCCATTTTCCCCTTATTTGCTGCATGCTGCTGTCATTTGCTAGTGGCTATTGTCTTATCTTGCCATCATTGTTTTCAAGGAAGGACAACTCCTTCGTACATAATAAAAGACTAAGGCACCCCGTGATATTATTCTTGTTGTTCATGTAATATAAGAGAGCTCCTTGGAACAGACAGATGACAAACTCTGTGAGCAAACTAATAGCCTGAGGCCCTTCCCCGAGTTATTTATCCTTAGCCTCAGGCGCAGGGCATTGATTGAACTCGCTATCATTGAGATTAGCCTCCCACTCGATACTGATATTTCAAGGTCTAATTACATTACAAGGGTATCATTGATATTTCCATTTCTCTTACTAACTCTTTCAACAAGAGAAATATTGGATTTTATACTAACTTGGATGCGTAACTGCAATAATTATTACTCTTGACTCAACAGTGCCTAGTAACTACTTGATACTACAGGCTATTAGCAGAATCTCTATCAGACAGTCGTATGGGCAGCACACAGAGGCTGATATATTCTCCTGCCTTTTATGAATATTGTATCATAAACTCAAACATATAGTCATATTTTATTACCTGCAGAAATGCACATGCATGAATGCAATGTGTGCTGGGAATATCTGTGTATGTGCATATCTTTATGTTTACTGTTAGTAACTGCTATGTAATACCAGTAGATACACAGATGTATGTTATGTTATGGTACTATTGTACTCAGGTGTATGTTATGTTATGGTACTATTGTACATGTGTATTACAGGTACACAGCATATAAGAAGTTTTAAAACATCTTTTTGTGTGCAATACTATTATCTTTTCCAACTGTTATAGATATATTCTATTTTGGTCTATGTGTTTTGTAATTTTCTAGAAATTTTTTAATTTATTGCTAGGTATTTCCTGGAAAACTATTGATTTTTGTAATTCATTGCATTTTGAGTAAAAATATAATATGCAAGCAAACCAAATATCTACTAAACCCTGTGTATATGTGCATCACTGACAGGGATTGACTAAATGGAAGGAATTTACATCTCTTTATATGGTCACCTACTTTACCATGCCCCATGGTGTTTATAGAATATAAGATACATGCTTATGTATGGTCCAGTCTACTGCTGCTACTACTAACAACAACAGCATTGGTGCGATGGAAAGGTCAATGACATGCCTTGAAGCTCTCTAACCTCTGTACCTAACTTCTAGCATTTCTATCAGTCAGTCTCCCCAACCCATCCACCCTTTGTTGTAGAGTGACTATTATTATATCTACATAGACATTAGGCTAATATTTCTCCCCAACTCCCTCCTACACCAAAACAATCTGACCCTAGCAAAGTAAATAACCCTCAAGGTCTATATTCTGCATCACAATATTCTTTGAAAATGACGTGTTGTAGCCGACAAATGTGTATGGAAGTGCATAGTGTACATGTAAGTACATATCTTTATATACAATGTATATGTACATAATTATGTACTATTATACATAGCACATGTGATATGACACGCAATAAGCTGTAAGCATATAATAGATAGTGCTCAATAGCGTTAGTAGAGCACAAAATAAAAAGCTAAAATGTACAAAAGCCATTAGACCAGGTATTCTGTTTCATATCTGGTGACCAGCCTTCACACCTGAAGATTCTATAACTTGTATAACACAACATGCAGTATCTCGCTTATAAGAGTACATAATATAAGCAACACACAGAATCAATACAGGCAACAATGTTTCATATTTCTTGCTTCTCCCGATGACATGAATATAAGCAGGAGTTGCTCTCCCTCTGCAAATGATTATACGATATTTGATATGGAATACCAGGTCAATACTTACAGCAACACGAGTCAAATCTCGAGCATTCATGACTGAACCAACGTAGAACTCCACCTGCGTGTAGTGTCTCTTAAATAGACCTTCCAGGTCCAAGTCTGGTAAATGCCTAGAAATCAATTCAATACAAACAAGTAGTATTATCAGCTACATATCTATTACTGGCGAGGTTGGCTAGTCCTTGTACTATCCTAGAAATTAGCCTGAGAAACTGCTAAACTGAATTTGTGCAGTTCGGCAATGAAACAGATTCATTTATTTTCTAGAGGAGGCATTTTAATTAATTTAAAAGTTTTAGAATAAAAACAGTCATTTTTACTGTGGAACTGAAGAAAGAGAAATATAGTTGCTTTAGGAAATTTTGACAATTTAGTGCTGACTTGTTATTTTCATTACATCGTAAGGTGCTCAGATTTCACATCTTACCAAGACACCCCCTCCCTCCCCAACCACTGGATTTCTAACATTAGGCGAGTGTTTGACTAGAGTTTAATATCTTATTGTATTACAACGATTCTTGCCCTGCTCAAGGTAATTACAGTTTGTACTATCATAACAGTACATGCCGGAGCCTCTCTAGAGGGACTGCAACAGCTAATATCAGTGTACGTTCCATGGAACCTTACGTTTAAATTATAAGAAAAGCATTACAGCTCCAAGCTTCTCACATTACAATGTCTTACACTGAGAACTAATTAAATACCAGCACTCCCACGCACAGAGAAATACTTTTGGCAGCATCTTGCAATCAATTAACCAATCATGAACAAATCAAAAATGTAATTTTTTACTTGTGGCAAGATTTCAAAGAACGACCACATGACAGGATCAAAGGGTACTTACTAGTGGTGTGGTTTGAGAATTACAGAATTTTATCTTTATGACTTTTTTTGATGGTGTGCAGATTTTATGAAAGTGAAATAAATTATGTATAATAAACACAGCTTCCTTGCAGTCATCGGAAGTGGGCTAACAATGATATAGATAGATTTTGCTATTATCAGTATTATGTAGTCTTGGGATGTGCTGCATTTTATCTTACAAGAAATGAAGTTCCTTCTCCAGTGCTGTCTATTGGTCCAGTACCAGTTAATTATTTTATTATTGTTTATTATAGGAATTACATTTATATTATAGGAATTACATTAGAGCAAGGGGCAGTTGGTTCCAAGAAAACAATACCCTTTTTACTACTTTGAAAAACCACCAAGAAAGCTCTAGAGAGGATGCTCTGGTCAGACCTGGTGAACTATTATTAATAGTGCCAGTATCTCCCTTATTCATTACATACATGTGCGTGTATGTATAACACTAGTTTTCACCCCTTTAGAATGTTCAATCGGAATAATTATTTGGTTTCCAGTACAAGATAAATGTCCGTCTGTTCCGAGAGCAAAATGACAATACCCATGATGATAATCTAGGATATATTTGGACATCAACTTAATAAATGATATTGTAACAGATATATAATAGTTGACCTTCAGTAATCCAATCAATGGTAGGCTAGGTGTATGTCAGCTGACTACCCTCTGATATAAATTCTATAATCATTACTAACTACAATATACTGGTACTATAATTATATAATATTCTTCCACACATTCTAAATGTCTACATGCACTGTTAGTAGAAATTAAAGTAGAATCAGTACTACGGTACATGGTTATAGTAACATAATTGGGAATACATTTGCTTAGCCTAGTTTGGGGTGCTGGCAAGAGAATGTAGTAGTTGAGCTATTGTAATACATGTATATGAATACCATTGTATATGTAATACCCGTTTACTACTATCATAATATAGAGGAGGAAGAGCATGGCCGTGGAATATAAATTAATCAATTTATTTTCCCCTATAACATTGAAATCAAATCCGGGCATTAAAACTCATCATGTTTGAAAGATTTTACATACAATTATGTATTTACACTCCAACCATGATCTCGTCACACAAGTGAGGAAATTAATTCAATGATTTTTATGTAAATAGTATGTGCATTAGCTGATAACAAGTATCAATTATTTCCCATCAGGGACTGCAAACAAAATATGATCATTTTTCTTTGAGTTTTTGATATGAACTGTAGAGCTGGTAACGCACAACAGTTTGAAGGCTGCCAAGCAAATGTAGACATTACATTACGTAAATAACTATAAATAAATATTCAATACTAAGCATGTAACACTCCACGTTCAATCACCAAATGATAATAATATAATGTCTAGTGCTACAATTGTTAACAGCTTGTGCTGGCTGTGCAACAGAATTTCAGAAAAATTATTCACACCTTCTCACTTCCCTTCATATTCTTACATCCATGCACATTTATAAGTACATATTATGTAGTCACACAACTGAATATGTGAAATTATGTAGCCTGTATAATTTTTAACATCTGGCCATTTTAATCTTGATTTGAAAGTAAAGCTAAGGGGAAATCAATCTACTATTTAAATAAAAAAATTTGGAAGGTAAAAAACTGGTAAAGCTGTGTAATTGACAGCAGCAGCATATTTAGGTGTGTTTTATCTGTACAAGTATTCTACAGTATAATGTTGCAAGCTGTAAGTGAAAATGGCAATTCTTGAATATTAGAGGTTAAAGCACTTTAGATTAAAAATATAGCATACACAGTATTCCATAGCAAGCTATTTCCTTGTGTAAGGTTTCCTCAGAAGAGATGGAATTATTGCATATTCTACGTTGGGATGTGGTGTTCTACCCTGGAATGTGGTAAACTGTGTAAAAGGTATCCCAAGAACCATAAATATCCACAGGTAGAAGTCAGTTCAAATAAATTTGCTAATATAAATACGTATGTTTGCTATGCAGTGCAGTTCAGGTGTTGTCTGCTCACAGTATACTGTGATTCCTTTACTTATCGTTATTGTACTCAGAGTGGCCAGGTTAAACTGGTAAAACCCTACTTTATCTGTCAAAGGCAAACAGACAGACAACTACTCTTACTATAATAAGTACATGGTAAGTGAAACATGTTCCTTAAATTGAAAGATACTACTAAGGTACTACTGGGGTACTACTGAAGTACTACTGAAGAACTACTGAGGAACTACTGAAGTACTACTGAGGTACTACTGAGGAACTACTCAGGTACTACTCAGGTACTACTCGAGTACTACCAAGGTTTTACCCGATATACTCACTTGTCAAGGAAGACGATCTCCACGTCCACATCCTCTCTATCTTTGTGTAGGAAATCCGACAAAAAATTTGAAACGGAATCGTATGTAATGTGGCCACACACCACTATATGCCTGCAATGAATTATGGGAAATTAATGATCAACCATTGATAAACACGTAGTTTAAAAAAAGTTTGGTTTTAGTTCATTAAATCAAGAATATAATTATACATTGGTTTAAACTATGCAATGCACTGTCAACCAAAGAATATTGATTCCATGGCCTTATAAAACACGAATGAACTAATGATAATCATAGACAGCCATTGCTATTCACTAGATAATTAGACTATATACATGTAGGTTATAGCCACAACAATTATCATTGTATAAACTACATATTTATATATCTGTATATCTGTAGCAGTGGCATGCGACTGGTAGAGGAAATAACCTGATTTCTCCCAAATAATTAATACTCCCAAGATAGATATCCCAGGTTGATGATACAGAGAAAGGTTAGCAAGCAAACTTTCTAACAGAGCTCTCTTCCTACCTACAGTTTAGGCTTATCAATATATTACATAACATGATGCATATATTTTATCCTCTGCATATAAAATAGCTACACTAATGTAGAGCAAACAACTCTACAGCGAAATACCCCATACATACTTTTTTCCCTTTTCACATTTGTGTTCCCCTGCGTATTTTCCGCCAGTGGTTACGTGTTCGTATATTTCTGGCAAAGCGCTGGCGAATATAATCTGTAAAAATAAAAATAATAAGACCAGTAGATGATGTCATCATTTTATCATAGATTATGCAATGTTTTATGCTGTTAAATAAACACACAAAATAAATATCACCTTATATTATAATTACAAAAATATGATTTAATGGGAATTTAAAATACCTGCAGATATGCATCAATTGCTGAAGAATAAATATTGTGTTTAATAACTGCCAAGTATATTTTATCATATAATTATTACAATATTTCTCACGGATATCTTCTGACATTAAGCCAATGACATCTGGTACATTTTTACTGTATATTATAATGATTTACAATGTAGAATTTATCACACAGTAATAAAAATATTCCTTGTTGAGAAAGTAAGGATTCCAAAATGATTCTGAACTGAACCCTCTCATTCAGTATCATTGGTACTTGTATTATGTTGCTGTAACCTTCACAACTATTACCACTATGGGTATATTCTTATAATAATGCATGCATAATTAAAGTGGGGTATGCTGAAGGCTACCTTGGAGCATGTTATTGTTTTTGAAGGTCAGTTTAACTTTCCGTTTATTACCCACTGACCTCTCTCAATGCCTTCTACATTCACTCAGATATTCCTATGTTCACAAACAATGTATAATACGTTAGACTATAATACAAGTCTAGCTCGCTTTAGCATAAAGGCAGTAGATTGGTTAATGTAGAAAAGTCTCAAAAATTCCAAAACCAGAGCAGGAAGAGTTGGTGTTTGAGAACTCGGCCTAAACTCTGCAGCCAATGACCACATAGAGTAGGAGGGGTTGATTAACCCACCGATTCATTGGAGTGATTAGAACCTAGGTGAATAAATGGTTTGAGTACTAGAGAGACTTACCATTCCACCCATGATAATGAATATCATGAATATTCGTCCCAGCACAGTCTTAGCATATATATCACCATATCCTACTGTCGACGACGTGACGAGTATAAAGTATACACATTCCCAGAATCCCAAGTGTTGTGGGTTGCTGAACTGCTTCCATGGATCACCAGAATTCTCCACCTGCAACGGATAAGGATAAACATTTTTCACAAATAAATATAATGTACAGAAATAAAAATATAATATACATAAAAATGCATAGTAATGCAATTATCCATTTAAAAATTTGTTGACACAACATGTTTCTACTGGCAGAGAAAGTTAGTAATGAATTCTAATCAGGCAACAAAATTAATAATGATGTTTGTAAAGTGAATCCATAGGGATGTTTTACTATACAGTATGTCTGAAGGTAAATCAGTTTGCAGGTTGTACATGTAGTGCCTTGTCAGCAGGTGTCAGCAGGTGAGAGAGCAAGCAATCTCTTTCAAATCCGAATTTAGGTGTATGTAAAGAAAGTTCAAGGTCAAAAGTATATTATTAATGTGGATATCACAATACACAGTACCTAAAATAGTTCTCTGAGTTGGTTTTCTAATACATCAGAGTAAAGTATGCAATGATTGTGTGTATGCTTACACATGTGCTGTATACAGGCTATGTGTTCCCACACTGTTTTCCCACTAACATATGAACTACTGCTACTACATTGTAAAAGGTTACATCAGTAGCAGTAGCAGTCGCAGTAGCAGTCGCAGTAGCAGTAGCAGTAGCAGTAGCAGTAGCAGTAGCAGTAGCAGTCGCAGTAGCAGTAGCAGTAGCAGTCGCAGTAGCAGTCGCAGTAGCAGTCGCAGTAGCAGTCGCAGTAGCAGTCGCAGTCGCAGTCGCAGTAGCAGTAGCAGTAGCAGTAGCAGTAGCAGTAGCAGTAGCAGTAGCAGTAGCAGTCGCAGTAGCAGTCGCAGTAGCAGTAGCAGTAGTAGCAGGAGCAGTAGTAATAGCAATAGCAGTAGCGGGTAGAGGTAGCAGCGGCATACTGGCATACTCGCATTAGTAGTCATAAAATTTTGTTAGTAAATCGAAACATGTTTTCATACTTCAACATCAATCAGTAGTTGGAAAGATGGCATAAATATTATATCTTCTTGAGGTGTACAGATTAGTGTACGTATATACACTGTACATGATGTATGTTTGAGTAAAGAGGGCCACCCGACTACTTGTTATACATTCTGTCCATGCAGTTGATGGTCTCATTGGTGAATTATTGATTAGGAGAAATGGCTACTTTAGAGATTAATAACCCCTAGTTGGCTACAATTAAGCGTACAAACACACTGATACAGTATATATTTGGCCTTTAGAAAATTACCAACTAGTAAATTCTTGGTGTAATGTGCAATTATCTAATTGTGGCCAATTAAGCTAATACTGGCAGGTAATCCGTATTCATAGGATATTTTACATGTAGCTAGGGTCATACAAGACTAAGTACATAGACTTGTATACAAAACATGACACAACAGTATGAGTAGTATGAGAATAACCAGATTACAAATACATGTATTACTTTCACAGTACTATTTAAAATAAATATTGTTGTAGAATTTGACATAGGAATGTACAGCTACTACATGTATGCGCTAGTGATTAATAAGGGCAAACTACTACTCTGAAGTCTAGTCTCAAACAGTTAGTGATGTCACAGGTTCGGTTGATTATGGTAAACTATTCATTATTTTTTGTATTTTGAGTAAATATAATTATTGAGGTACATTACATGCATAGAAAAATCAGGAAGAACTAAAACATACACTAAGTATAAAATAGTACACTAGATCCTAGTTAATTTATTTCTACGACTTACTAGATGTATAAGCCCCGCCCCTGTGAGCCAGAAGCTCAAGAACATAGAGAGGAAGTAAGCGAGTCTGATGTGGCTGTTGGTCTTCAGTATATTCAGGTACTGCAGAATGTCGGGTATATTAAGTAGCCTTAGCGCTCTTAGAAATCTTAGCCCTACAGAATATATGCAATATGCAGGTCTGTAGGCCATCAAATAATAGTATCATGGGAGATAACTCTAAGAGGTACAAGTTCTTGTGACCTGAATTCAGGTTTGTGGTCATCTCAAATTTGCAGCTATCTTCATTGATTTGCAGCCAATAAATGACCCTCTGAAAATATCTTTGGTTTAACATTCAATAATACAATAATAATACTAATATAAATGATCATTGTGGTAGAATAGTTGCTACATCCACTGAGTGGCCACTGAGGTATTCAGGCAGCTGGTAAATAGAACCAGGAAATGGTTAATGACTGTGTGGGTGGGAGTGTAAAATGATGCCACATATTTCTCATCACCTGATTGGTTGGCTTGACAACACCAAATAATATTTAATTTTATAAATAGCTGTAATAAATTCTGATAGCTCCAATAACAAACATTATGCAGAAAAAACAGCTGAAATGTTTTCGTGGCATATCTACATGTAAATTATTACCACTCGTCCGTCCCGACAGACACGAGATAAACGACACGAGATAAACAACACGAGATAAACGATAAACGTCGAATCACAGGCTCACAGTGCTCACAGGCTCATGTGACATAATTATAGCACAGAATTATACTATAATACTAATACTAATAGTAGTTGTGTTTTATTTATTATTAGATATCATGCCAAAACAACATCTGAAGTATACAGACATTTAACAGTTTTATGATTACTTCTGCCAGGATACAGATGGAAAGGCAACTGATTACGCTATGCTGTATGCCTACTGCTTGCAGATTGAAATACATGCAGTTGGGACTGCTATAATCATTTAAGAAATTTGCTAAGTAAATACATGTAGTTGGTGAACAGATCTTTTTGAAAAGTCCTTGAAAACCGAATTTCAGCAGCTTCAAACAAAATTATTTTTCTGTTCCAATTTACTTTTATGTGAACACTTATCTTTTTGAAGGATTTTGGGAATTTGAAATTTAAGAAAGTGATTTATTTACAAAGTTTCCCAGTTGTACTTATATATGTACATACCTATCCAGCTTCGGTTGAGGTATATAGCAACAAAAGACGGGGTGATAGTGAAGTAATCCACCCAAGAGTACAGTTCAAATAGGAACCACAGTCTATCCTGAGCAGCCACAAACTACAAGGTGACAGTGCACATACATGTAGTTACAGAGCTAGCTTTAGAGCTGTTTTACAGAGTTAGGTGCAGAAGTGGAGAAAAGCAAGATAACATCTTTTCTTTGGCAAAACTAAAGCAAGAGAAATTGTCTTCCCTGTACCTTGTTGGAAATTTCTCCACTGCTGCACCTAACAGTGAGTTCATACATTTCACTTATAAAATAATAAGGAATAGAATATTGCATTAATAAATTTATAGGATGAGAAGCCAGGTTGAGATCCTACCCATCACAGCCAGAGACCAACATGCTAACTACAATGTATACATATACATCATATATTCCATTGTTGGTACATTGTCAGGGGTCACCAAGTACAACCAGACCTACATAATACAGTATGTAGCACATCTATTCCATACATGTACAATAAAATAGCAATTTGTGGCCTTTTAAATGAGGGCAGAAAGGAGCAATAGAATATATGGTTGAGCTAGGACTAGAAGGGATTCTGGCGCCACCTGTAGTTACTTACCCTAAGTATAAAGTAGAGCATGAAGAAGATATTGAATGCTAAATCCACCTGTTGTGTAATGCTCGTCTCCCACTTGATACACTGCTCTATGTCCCTGTACCAACATCAAAGTTACTATTACTGCTGTTAGCTACATGTATATTAATCACCATTTAGAGAGATTTAGGCCATAAAAGTGGGTTAGTGTGTATCAATTCTTTGATATTAGTACCAGGATAACTTTAACTAACTGAAGACATATGGTACCATTGAGGGCATAAGCAGGGTGTGAAAGACTTCTTAGACATTCTATCAAAAATATTTTATGAAAATAAAAAAACCACTGTTACAGTAGACCTGCTTTGATGCCAAAGTTGATTGGAGATTAAAGGGTAGGCTGTATATGTACTGGTGGGAGCCATACAGCATGTACTGAAAGTCATCATTCCAATGTTGGATTCAGTTGTTACATTTTGGTACAGGCGATGCCATCTTACATAAAATAGACTGGGAGTGATACTCATACATGTATACAGCCTTAGATCTACTTACCCTTCAGCATCTATGAAGTATATTATTAAGGAAGCAAGGCTAAGGAAGAAGACGAACACCACCTAAAACAAACAAGTGCTACCTGTAAATTGGGTTGTGTGAGAGACTATATGTATGTAGTGAGAGCTATAAACCAGACACGTAGCATTGGCAACTAATAAACATTGTAACTCAGGTGCTTTCAATTGCGATGGTCGGCAAAATACGAGATAAAATAAATGGTCTCACATTATTTAAGTTAATAAAGAAAATATAGAAAGTCGAGTTATGCCTTAGTGAGTTGAATTAACTATTCCACCCCATAAACTGAGCTGCATAGACTTACAATATAATGTGTACACTTAGGGGGTTTGGCAATTTTTATATATATCTATACATATATGATGTACTTTCCTGATGTAATAATTCCTTGCTAAAAATACATCATATATAAATGTGTGCACTTGTATATACATGTATGGTATGGAAATAATAATCCATCTTCTTAGAGCCCAACACCACTTGGAAATTCCCCACTAAACCTGATGATAAGCACGTAATGTACATGATGTACAATGCAAATCCAATTGCAGCTTCATTGTTTGAAGCATAGACTGATGTATTATGTAGATGTGTAATAATATACATGCATTACGATGATTGGTGACCATATGGTTTAATTACTAACTGGAAATAAGTAAATTGTCTGCTAAGCAGATAGTCTGTGAAGAGTTTTCGCTTTTTACATCAAAGAGAAAGTTTTTTGATAATTTAGCAAACCTCACACCCTTCTTGGGTATACGTCATCTAGTCTGACTATATTGTACTCTACAACACTGTGGGGAATGCAGAAACTGTATAACGCAGGCAGTTATCACAACTTGGTACATCAGTATGCATTAGTTATGGCCATATTATTATACATGTACATGTAATATATCTACAAGTACTTTTACGTGTGGCTTTGCCCGCCTTCTCACTGGTCATAAACATAATATCAAATGTAATGTATATATCCGCTAACTACATACATATATATATATGTATATATCCAGACATAGCATGTTACTCGCGGCTGTACATCATTCTGTCCCTATGTTGCCCGTGCCCTGATTGCTCTACTAGTATAGATTCCCTCAAATTGTGATTCTTACAACCTGATACATACTACTGAGTGGGCACTTACTACTATTAATTCAACCTGCCAACCATCCACTGTTGCTTATGATTTCACACGCCTTACCCAATGATATACAACCCCTCCCCCACCCCAACCTCACCTACATGTACATGTATATATCACTGGACATTCGAGCGGTTTGGTATGTACACATTCTGTTAAACACAGCTTTCGGTCCCATTTCAGATATCGAAACAAAGTTGATTTATGTAGAAATCCATGCCCAGCTGGCAATTGCTCTGTTGTAAAGTCATTACTTTTTATTTGGGTAACAATTTTTGTTAAATGTAATTGAATAAATAATGTATAAAAAAGTGTTTTGAAAGATGCCCATCATATTCAGTGGTAAAAAGATATAAACTCTGAAATCAAAGATGTGAAACAAGATCTCTTTGCGAAAAATTTACTTACCAAAATTCTGCCACTGTTAGTTTGACCAGATATGAGTTCCCCGGCCCAGTCCTTAGCTGCCGTGACGCAGCCGATGTCGCCATACTTGCTGGTGGTGAGGAGGCTCTTCTCTTGCTGCTGTTCGTCTACTACCTTCTGGTGGCTGTTGGCTCTCTTACTCACTCGTCTCACGCAGCAGGACAGGATTCTCCCGCAGAGAACGAGCACAAGAGCCGTGAAAAATGAGATCAAGCTGGACAGAAAGAAGTAGTACCACTGCCTATCTTCAGAGTTACAATCGGACTCACTGGCAGTTGTGTTGGAGGTAATATTAGCCAAAGTCTCGTTGCCAAGCATATTTCAGTGTTTAAGTAGACAGTAGTGCAATGGTGTATTAGTAGAATTCTTATCCATGTATGTATCTTGTAGATGGCACTGGTACTTTAGAAGGTGGAGGAGATCCGTAGATGGCGGTTAGTCACAGAGTTGGTTGTGCTCTACCACAGAGATATACAAAACCTCAGCAGGCATATGTCTATCTACTAGTGTGTGTAATAAAACAAGTACTAATCTAAGAAAGGTATTATCATTACTTTCTCTATAAAATATGCAAGCATGAACAGGTCAGCAACGAGTATAAATGTCTCTCCTATAGCTTGCCCTGTTGGAGATTAAATGAGCACTTTGTATGAAGAGCACCTGTTAGAGAATGCCAATATAGCCTCAGTTTCTACTCTAATATAGCCTTAGTTACTGTTCTAGCAACTTAGCACAGCATGATACTCATGATGACATATGAGCATGTGATTAATCAATGCAGTGTATGCTGAATCCTGCCAGCAAGTGGGAAACCCTGTAGCATGTTAGTGCAAGTCAATACTACCCACAGACAAGCTTACCATACAGATGCCTTAGGCCATACATACTACAATCATGTTAATTATAATTATATAACATACATGTGCCATTAGTTGGTTTGCATTTCTTTGATAAGCATGTATATGTAATAACTAATAGAGTTGGTATTCATCAGGGTGTAGAATTTTGCTGGTAGCAATATCTTGTAAGATGTGCATAATAATAGGGAGTTGTGTTATCGTTAATAGCAGATATACAGATATCACAACTCCCATGGGAATCACCTTAAGTTCATATAAAATTAATTAAATATTATTTCATCCGCAACAGTGGTGATGTTATATTTGCATCTGTGTTTGTATTTATACCACTGAGAATTACTATCGCCATTTTCCTATCTCATGCACAGCGACTTGATGAATATCTGGTATTTTGCCTGCACAAGAACCGATATGACGCATCTCTATGGATTAGCAATATACAAAATGCAATTTGTCAATTTTTATTGCATCCACTTTTAGCACCTTTAGCACCAACTAAGTTTTTAAGTATAGCAATTGACTGTAAACTGAGTTTTAATGCCCATATAGAATTTTTAGAATCTAAGACCAACAGCTGCTTGTATTTGATGTGCAAGCTTAAGACTCTAGGGCTCATCGATGCTGGTCTGAGAACATTTTATGAGAGTAACATTCGCTCTATTTTAATTTATGGAGCTCCAAATTTGGAGGGCTCAAATGAGTAGAGGAAGAGGAGAAAACTGGGTAACCATTTTCAGATTAGACAGATTAGATTTGAAAATTGTTGCGAGCAGCCTTTTTCTCTTCCTCTACTCATTTTGGTAGCTAAACTAATTTGAGAGCTATGTATGCACAATGTCCAAATATGAATGCCTGGGTCACATATACCATCAATTCTATCATCAGTGCCTGCAAGGAGTGTGCCTGTTACTGAATGATAATGTATGGTAATAAAACTAAGCTCTAACTCTTCTAAAACTAGCAATAAGTTCATTCATTCGTTCATTCACTCATTCATTATATATATTATACAATTACTTGTATACTATATTTTATGATATGAAGCAAAGCAATGTGGTACAATATGGTGTGATGCAATACTTTTATTACGTCATGATGCAATATGATGTGACACAATAAGAGACAATAACTACATGTATGATACACTATGATATGGCACACACTGTGATACGATACGAGATGATATAATACGATATGATATAATGTGATAGTGCATGTGCTTCTACCTGCATTGCTTTGTCTCTCCATTCAGTGGAAGTTGCTTGCATACTCAGACATCTACGGTGGAAGTCTACAGCTCAGCAGACTGATTGTTCATTTTCTGCCAACAGAGCACCATTCGAGAGCAAACTGGCCTGTTATTTTTTTAGCTATGAAAATATCAACATGTTACTCTTTTCATTCTTCAGCGCCATGCAGAGTTGTTGTAATTGGTTAATATTTGATGCGACTCCAATTATACTATTTGTTACAAATTAGCTTTGGTTGTTGACCGAATATAAATCAAGACCACCAGTGGGCTGGTACTAAGCCATACCTATAAAGCCATACATATAAAAAGCGAGGCCATTCTGTCGAAGCTCACGACCTCTCGTATAACCATGTCTTCCCTTACTGGCAATGTCGATGGATAATGTCCTTCTAACTGATTTGCCAAGTGCTGGTCTCATCAAATAGCTAACACAGCTCGCAAAAGCCACAGAGATTTAGACCACCCAGATTGCCAGAGCAATAATATAAGAGTTATCTCACCTCAGCCAAGTCCATTGGGAATTTACAGATAGCTCAGCTATACAAAATTGAATGGGCTTTGGCAGACCTCCTTAGTTGTTCGTCAGCCTGGTTCCATGAGCTAGGCCTAGTACCAGTCCATCAGGGGTATCAATTAATATCTAGCCAATAACGGCATCTCATATAATTATAATATATTCTATAATTGGAGTTGTTGCATCTAAGATTAACCAATTACAACTGGGCTCCGTGACGCCGGAGATTAACAAAACCAACATGCTGATCTTTGGCTAGGCGAACAAATAACTTGCCGGTTTGCCTTAGAAAGAAGCGCTGTCCGCCTAAATGGTGCAAACGACCACTTGAGTATCCGTGCTGAGACCGATGATATACATTATATGTGTATATTCAACACAACCTCTGTTATCCAGGCTAGCAACTAGTCTGAATTTTTTGGAGCTGTGTTTCCTTGCCCACACTAGATGACATGATGATATTGGTTGCTAAATCAAACACAAAATCTTTAAAATGAAGATGCAACAGTAGACATTGTCACAAGGTTTACGCAGCACAGTGGCTGGTTTCTGCTGGAGAGCACAGGCTAGCACATTCAACAGACCCACTCATCATACATGTAGATGCTCAGTGCCTGATAGCTAAATTCGGTAGTTTTATAAGCAATTCATGACTTCGGTGGTATCCTATAGGTAATGGACATGAATGCACCTACATGACTGTGTATTATACATATTACATTGGTGTTATTAGGATATAGCTGCTTGATTTAGCACTAAAAGTGTTTACAAGGTATAGAATGAGAAATTTGAAAGTCTACAGTTGATGTTGTGGGGCTACGCTAGTGGGAAGGCTGTACTATGGCCTAAATCGCTATGCTACAGTGCCTATCATTGTCCAGTCTCCATAACAATCTAGGATATTACATGTATTTCAAAGTCTCAATTAATAACAGTGCATTCACTACACTTATTCTTTTGGATAACATAAAAATATTCAGTGTACTTAGATGTGTATGTTTGTATTATATACATGTATAACCCAAAAATGTCGTTCATCGTTAACAAAATATGATATAATTCATAAATATATGCAGTTATAATATACAAAAGTAGGCTTCAACATAAACAAACAATTACAAATAACACATGCATTGCAACTATGTTGTATTTTACTTGTACTAATAGGCACCAAAGACAGTAGATATATAGATATTATTTTTATAAGGAATTCAGCAGACTGGATGCAGAATAGTCTTTGTACTGAATATACTTCCATCTACAGCATAGGAGACATTACAAGAAGGGGAAATGCTGGAATACATAAATAAGTGAGCACAAGTATAATATAATATATGGTGTTGAGTTCAGTATAGACTGAGAGCCACTACCAGATGGCCTGTGTTCCTCATGTGTCAACCACATGTTGCAATCTTCACTTGTACAGCACTTCAAGCAACCCTCAACCTGTTTGAATAAAGCAATTCCTTATTGTCAGTTGGACAGGCCAAGTTGAGGATTTATCTTCTCTTGACAGCTATCATGCTATACTCTACTATTAGGTTGTTACTAAGTGACTGAATATCAGACTATATTGTGGCATTAATACCAGCAAGACACGTGTTATTGTAAAGGGTGATGACAAGAGTAGAGCCACATCCTATAGCCTCAGTCTCGGCAGACTGCCCATGGCAGACGTATTAGTTACAAATGTGTCGGACTTGATTTACTGACAGACATAGTTTGAGTGAGCATCAGGCCCAATAGTAATGTGATACATGTATTTGCATTTTAAAACACTTCAAACTGTGCTATTGATACACAATACCTGCTACACATACATGTATGTACATGCAGTTATGTTCAACATCACCTACCTTTTGGCTGCTGTCGGTAAAGTCATGGCATATACCTTGCTTAGTGCCCTCATCACAGAGCACTGCAGTCAGCTCCTCGCTTACCATGTCTGTAGAGCAGCCTTTCCTCATCTATTAATGCATTCACAATGTTCACTTTAAGATTAAATCTGAATAAGCAGCACTTATTACAGTTAACCAGAGTTCAATGAAACAATTGTCTCAAAGCAACTGAAGCTGGCCAACACATATTTAATATTGGACATGAACTTTAGACTAAATTCTGCTGCACCTACACATAAAACCTAAACCAATCACTTGTTAGTGTCCAGCTAATGCATTCACTGAGCTGATCATTGGCGTATTCACATCCAAACATAATCAACTAGAAAGTGTTAGTTTGTGAAGGCAGGATATGCCGTTTAACTGTATAATGGAAAGGGAAATAAAACTACCCAATTATCTTAATTATTTGTTTCAATTTTATATTGCTGCTTACGCTTTTTATGTTTCCATTTTCTTGAAGTTCACTCCATGAATAGCAAGCACCTGTGCACAGCGTAGTGGCGGCTGTCGGCACGTTGCCACACGCCTCAGGGCTTGAACACGCATGGCAACGCGTCATTATATGTTTGTGTGTAGATTTCACTGCTCCTGTTGTTCCAAGTGAGGTCATGGCTGTAGAAACTGTTGAGGGAGGAGGAGTTGTTGTTCGTGTAGTTAGAGTGGACGTGGCTAGAATAGTTTTCAGACTTGTGCTTATGCCAGTAGTTTTTGAGGTTGTCATAAAACTATCTAAAAACATTGTACCTTTAGACATTAAAATCGGACTCTGAATTGTGAGCTCTAACAATTCAAAATAAAACACAACGTCAAAATCTGAATCCTTTAAAGTAATTATAACTTTAAGCCACTCTGGTCAGAAATTAGACTCACATCCCAATATAGCAGGATCATAGCTTTTGCAAAGAACGAGCTAGGTAAATATCATCAGTATTGCTTTTGCTAAAACTAGTAGTAGTAGTAGTATATAAGCTAAAAACCCAAATACAGCTATCTTGGTACCATTCAATTATACAGTGGAACTTGCTTAATTCAGCCTTGGGTAATTCAAAATCTTGGTTAGTTCAAACTATTAGCCTTGGTCCCTACTGAGCACTATATAACAATTTCGATTAGGTGGAGGGATCTTATAATTCCAACTCAGGCCTACATGTAATTCAAACCAATTATGGCGGTCCCTTGGAGTTTGAATTAACCAAGTTTCACTGTAATTCCGTCAGGAATATTTTGGTACTGCTGTGTCATTGTTAATTGTGCATATAAACTATAATATACCTGAGGGAGTGGTGGTGGAACTAATGCTGGTATGTGTGCTCCTAGTATAAGGAGTTGCAACAGACGAGCTAATAGCAGCGCTGGTACTGTCTGTACTAGCAGACAAACTGGTACTACTAGTGGTGTGATCTGTGTGAGCAGACGAACTGCTAACTGCAGCAGAAACAGTGCTTATGCTTGCACCAGCAGATGAAGTGCTGACTGCAGTAGAAATAGTGCTTGTGTTAAATGTTTCAGTAGGTGCAAAAATCTTACTAACTAGAGAGCTGTTTGTAGGTATCAATGTAGTGGTAAAGGAACATTTAAAAAATGTCAGTTCAAAACATGAAGTTCCGCAAACTTTCTTTTGGTGTTTGGGGATTAGGGATTGGAGTTTGGAGATTGGAATTTGGGGGTTGGGATTTAGGGATTGGAGTTATGAATTCGAGTTTGCGGATTGGGGTTTTGAAGTTTTCGGAACATTTTGTTTCGAACTGATATTGTTGAACAGTCGCAAATTCCAATGTAGTAGCACTTTTGCTCTCACCTGAACTGGTTGTACTGCTGGTGGCACTGGTACTAGTAGTAGTAGTAGTAGTGGGACTAGTGGCTGCGCTAACTGTAGTAGGGGTAGCAGTACTAGTTGTAGTGGCAGTAGTGGTAGTACTGGAACTAGTAGATGAAGTAGTGCTTGGCGTTGTAGTACTAGTAGTAGTACTGGTGCTAGTAGTACTAGTAGTGGTACTGGTGCTAGTAGTACTAGTAGTGGTAGGAGTGCTAGTAGTAGTTGTTGTAGAATATATCCACTCTAGAAGAATTGTGAACAGAAATGATAATTTTCTTCTTGGAGAAAAGGAATTTAAAACAGAACAAAAGCTTAAATGAATGGACTTTGGTTTAAGCCGAGTAAACAACCAAACCCACCTTCCAATATGAACTCTTGGAATTCCTCGCCAAGAGAATGCTTCACTTTCATTATCAAGTTTCCTTCAGTGCTGAATTGCAGAAGAGGTTTCATTAAATCAGCCTTGACCTTGCAGGACGAAGAGGAGCCAGCTACGAACTGTGTACCACCAGCGCATAAGTATGAATATGACCTTGAAGGAATAGGTCCATCTAGGCAACAACAATAGGTTAGGTAATGACAATAAACACTGTTAATATTTCAACCTTCAAATTAAAACATTACGCTGATACTCACAATGTATATTCATCTCTCTAGTGTATTATTAAATACTCCGGTGCTAACTAGACATAACATACACCTGCGATGAAGACCTAATTATTAGATTCAAAGAGCGTGTGCAAATAATAATTTCATTTCAGTGTTTTAAATACTTCGGTAAATTAATTAAATTTACTTTACATCTACATGTATGTTATAATTAATCGAATCAGTCTTGTTAGCAATAGTGTATTCACTCTAATTATGCATTACTCTGAAACTTCATATACATGTATATTACATGTGGTTAGGTTGACTACAGTGGTGGGTATATTGACTACAGTGGTGGGTAGATTGCCTACAGTTGTGGGTAGATCGGCTACAGTAGTGGATATATTAGCTACAGTGGTGGATATATTGGCTACAGTGGTGGGTAGATCGGCTACAGTAGTGGAAATATTGGCTACAGTGGCGGATATATTGGCTACAGTTGTGGGTAGATTGACTACAGTGGTGGGTAGATTGGCTACAGTTGTGGGTAGATTGACTACAGTGGTAGGTATATTGGCTACAGTGGTGGATATATTGGCTACAGTGGTGGGTAGATTGACTACAGTGGTGGATAATTATATTGGCTACAGTGGTGGGTAGATTGACTACAGAGGTGGGTAGAGTGACTACAGTGGTGGGTAGATTGACTACAGAGGTGGGTAGAGTGACTACAGTGGTGGGTAGATTGACTACAGTGGTGGGTAGATTGGCTACAGTGGTGGATAGATTGGCTAAAGTGGTGGGTAGGTTGACTACAGTGGGGGGTACAAATAGTAAACATACTTTCTGAAGACTCAATCTCCGATAGGTCAATGGATATGAGGCTGTTATCTGACTCATCTTCATTGTTGTAGTTCTGTATAACGAGGTAAGTGTCAGAATTGGAGAGCACCATACTAGCACTTGCTGATATAAGGTTGGAGTGTGTATAGTTAGCACCATTGTCTGCACCTTCTGCAGAGATGTGGTACTTCAATGTCATGTTACCACCAGTAGGCACCTCACTAATATCATATGCCAATAGTCCACCTATAAGACATCATAAGCGAAAAAACTAAATAATTATAATTATGCAATACATACGTGTATTATATTACATGAAGACTTGTATGTATATACAATGTATGTTACGAAATGAATACGCTAAGTCAATGCGTAACGTATGAGCTTATTTACCATCTCAAAAATTCAATAGGTCAAAATACCAAGGAGGGATAACTACAAGGAAAGCCATGTGCTTCAAACTAAGCCATGAGAATTTTCATCAACAGCTGAGTCCAGTGGACATACCGTACATGTCCATGCCCATACAATCTCTGTGTATATGAACAACTGATTGAGCAACAGTCAGTCCTCTTACAAACAGGGTAGAAGTATTCTCACTGTGGTTTAATAATCTCAGGTACAGGGTACAAAATGCGGCTATAGCTAAACCAGAAATAATTCATGCTATAAATAATTGCTAAGACATGCTAGAGAGGAAACTACACAAGCTCACTTCCTGCTTGCAATGGGCAAGTAGACAGGAAGCATTAGAATAGAAGTACACACCATGGTCTAAATGGATGGATGTAATATATAGCGTACATCCTGAGCTAAATGAAGTACATGCCTCCACAATATCTGCACGGACGCATGGTGCAGATTTGAAGCTAATTAAAGTATGTACCGTTATCTACGTGGAAGTAGAGAGTAGAATCTGAGCTATCTATGACCATGCCAGTCAATGTCGAGTTCTCATTTGAAATGAGGTCATCGTGCATAGCCAAGATTGTCCCTGTGTTGTCAGCCAGGTCTATCTTCATGAGACCCCCCTAAATATTAGAGAACGTACATGTATGAGAGGTGTTAGTGGAGTCTCCCCTGATCGTCAGGGAACGTGCATATAAAAGGTGTTAATGGTGTCAGCTATAGGAGGTGTTATAATACTTTTATTGCAAGCTACAGATTTCGGAGAAGAAAATTACTAGTGATAATAGGTAATTCCGCTATTGTCCATTAGGTTACAGTGAGAAATTAAAACAATTTCACGACAAAATCATAACGCGGACTTAAAGACCCAAGCTAAATATTTGTGGAGTGAGCTCATATAGTCCTTGTATGTTGCCAAACAGGTATTTGTTATATTGTAAAACACAACTCTGGGAAGATCAAGCAATATCAACCCACTTGACCTAGTTATATTGCGCTGGTGACCTAGAAATGGTGAGGCTAAGTGAGCGCTCTGGGCAACAGCTAATAATATCGTACCGGGTTTACCTGGTCAGTGCCATTATTACCACACAGGATGTAGAGCATGGTGCCGTCAGATGTAACATGTATAGCCTTATTATCTTGTAACAAGACGGGGTCGGTCTGGAAACCTCCATTAGTGCAATTACCTGAATGAACATACATGTACTACTCTAACATTATACAAGAATATAACACACAATAATAGTCACAAGCATGCTGATACAGTGTAGTCTTATAATATGCATTATGATATTACAGTATAACAGCAAGCTACATGGTATATTATATTAACATGTCTATTTTATACCGATTCGTTCAGCCTCGAATTCCCCATTAGCAGCTGTGTGGAACCTGATGCATGACTCCTCTGCTATAACCACATTGAATCCAAGCACGTTAATATCTGTGATGTGTGTATATGTTGCAGCCATCTTTTTTCCTGGAAGATAACCAGCTGTCGAAGCGCCAGTAGCTCCTACGAACAAAAAGCTATATACAACTAATTCCACACAATCATACCATTGTTGCCTAACATAATATGGCAAATCAGTTTGCTTTTGGAAACATTTCCATTACAAGTAGTGGTTCATTTCTACACTCTTTGACTTCAGCTAACTAAATGTAATAGCAAAGCTTCATTCTCATTGGCTTACTATGCTAGGAGCAGTGGGCAAGTTAACTTGTCAGAGTTTGGGCAGCTACCTAGAGATAACTAACTTGAAGCCTACATTTCCTTGAATTGTACTGAAGAGTTGAAAATTTCAAAAAATTTAAGTTTTTCATAGTGTATGTTATATGTTGGTATTTTACTATTATTATTTTGATATAAGTGAAATATATTTAATTCTCATACTAGATTAGTTTTCTTACTCTCATTAGATCCGTCGAGAGCAAATTGATAGACCCTTGCACCTCCGGAACTAGAATCTGAGGCAGTAAAGCCTAGATTATAAGCATGAATGAAGTACATAGCTGTGGGGTACTCGTCTGTACTCTCGTACTCAAACGTTATGCTCACCATGGAATTCACGCTCTGCAGGCTAGCACTGTGGCATATATGTATATACACATGTATATGTGCAGTATAATAATAACTATAGACACTTGCATTTCCATTCCAAAAATTCTATATTTTATCTTCTGAGAAACCTAGTAAAAGCAAAACAATGTACACTTACTTCATAGCCGATTGCATGTATAATATACCCACCACTTTCATCATAGTGCCGGGGACAGGAATATTATGTGCTACCAGATGATTAAAGAATATTGAAAACCAATGAGAGCCGGTGGTTGAGGTGTGTGCGGGTTTCTATCCCATTTAGGCCTGATGACTCTATTACTAGATGACAGCATTGACCAAATAGTGCAATGCTTGATGTCTAAACATTATCAGAATGTATTTGAAATTGGAGACTTAGTCAACACAACAATGAAATCTATGCAAGCAGCCCATGGAGTTGTTTGTTGCGCTAGATTTATTATAATATAATAAATTTATGTGAGATCTTTTTTCTGAAACAAAAAAAAACCACTTGATACCGTTCTCATAACAAATATATTTATTTTGAAAAGCTTTAAGTATTGCGATGTGGAATGTAAATTGACTCACACTGAAGCTATTAAACAGAGTACTATCAGCCCTTGTTTCTTCACACCGCCACTCGTCATCTTTGCACTTCAACACAACTTGAGGATGTGACTTCACCGCTTCTGCTGCCGCTGCTACTGCTGCTTGCACTTCCACTGTAGAAGCTGCCAATTCCGCTGTTTTGCTACCCATTGTAAGGATCAATTATTCAACTGTTTGAATAATGAAGAAACTTGTTGCAGTATCTCTAACGAATTTAAAGAAAAGTTTGAATTTTCTTAATAAGATCATTAAGGCCTGATTGCATGCATTGTTTTCATTAACAATTATGGAATTCCCCATTGATAAATCTTTTCATAAACCCACTGACATGTAGCACTGTGTTGACGAGCTTGTGCTGTATTGATTGAGATTACTAGGTGTATTTAATGTTTTATAAAACATCGTGATTAAATTATATTGTGTGGCATTTGATCTTTCCACTCTGCCAACTGATGGCATAGAATATTGAAACATATAAATAAATTTTGATAGTTTTTGTGCAGTTTCATATTTTCTCTAATCACAAGTCCGAAGTTTTATACATGCAGCTGCACATTTTTGTTCATTTGTAATTTACGTCACAAATAATTGATGAAGAAAGACAATACGTACTCATAAGAATGTAACTTTTACTGCTAATTGTGTTTGTTTGCTAACACAACAAGACAGATAAATAATTTTTATTTGTGTAAATATTATCAGTGAGTGGTTACTACAAACAAGTGTAGAACATAAATACATGTTATGCAGTATTTAGATACATTGTATGTATTCTAATACTACACAATTCAATGATACTAGATACTACTGCTGTCGTATTGCCCGTCAAAAGTCAAAATTGTTGGATTCAGACAAAATGCACTATACTCTCAATATAAATGGGTTGTTGGGCTGTAAGGGAGGACAGCCTGACAACTTAATGCCAGAGTTTTGGAGGTAAATGGATCTCAGCCTAAGCCTTAGTCTATACTCATGCACCTCAGTCTAAACCTTAGTACCTTAGTCTATACTCATGCACCTTGATTGTAATTATGCAGGATAGATGATAGAAGTGAAAATAAGCAGAATTTTGTTTGGATTTTGGCATTTTTCATATTTATGCCTCCATAAGAGATCAGTATCATGCTGAACAATCACAAATATAATGAATGCACCTCTAGATTAATAGCCAAAATACTTTGACCTTGTAAATAGCACTACATGCATTATGCACCTCCTGGGCAGTGAATCTCAACCATACAGAGTTACGAATAATCAGCTACTATTTATGCTTACGAATTGTTTTTGTTGATTTACTATTTATAACTTCCTTAACCAAAATCAATACTTTAGTAAACAAATTACTACCAAATATTGATGAGATGAATCAATACATAAATTAAATTAATTACGCAGTTCATTTAGCTGTGATGTGCATAGCGGAGGTCTGTCATTAAGTAGATAATTGATACACATTCTTTTTTCTGCTGTTAAATAAACCCGGATTCAAACCTTGTAGTTCCTGGATAACAGTCACAATTGTGTATCACTAATAGAGCTCAAGGCTAAGAAAATGCAGACTATAACAGAGTATTTTCATAAAACTCCATTCAAAATGTTTAAAATTCACAATGCAACGCAATGGGAATGTAATCAGTACATGCCATGTTACTGTATTACATACGTTACTGTGTGCCCATGTATTACTGTATTACATGTATATTACTGTATTTTATGTATTACTGTTAGTACTACCGCGTTACATGTATGTATAGTTCATCTATCAGACTTTTGAGAATCTGGAAGTCATAAACTCTGGTTTACTTTCAAAATTCACTAAATCTTTATATATAAACAGTTTATCAGCAAAAAGATGAACCTAGAGCAGAACTTGGCTCATGGCCAATTCATGGCTCAAAACTTTCATGTCATGAGAATTTCAGTTCCTCAAATAGAAAGCTGTAGCTTGTTAAAATGCCAGCAGAAAAAAGTGCCAACTAGAGCACCATGATCGCATGTCTGCACCAATACTTGGACTCTTCATCAATGTCATCTTTGCTGACGAGTTCTGTCATAGCGTTCCTTGATGCCATTTCCTAGTACATCAGCGATAGTGGCAGTACCGGTAGCTATACGGTTGTCTGTGGAAGATGTAGGATGAGTGTATTGCTTATATCGTCGCAATTTAGTGATATAAGTCCTTCGACTTACAACAGGGTCACTCCGGGAAAATGGTGCAGGCTACAGGACCAGCAGACAACACAGGAGCAAGGGGCAAAGAATGAAGTGTTGGTGCATAGGTACTTATATTATGAGTGCAGTAAAAATATACTTTTGCATACACATGATCCCAGCCACACACTGTCCACACACACCGCACATCCAGACCAGACAATAATTTTGTTATATTACCACTTTCTAAGCAGAGGCAGGTAACTCTGACCTTGACTACATAATTATGCACCTTTGTTGCCAACAACAATGATGAATGCGTTAATAGTGTTTACATTCTTGGTACGCAACACATAATTGCAGGTTTTCTTTTTATTGTTTCGCTAAATCTTTTAAAACCGACAAACCAACTAAAGTCAGCAAGTTAATTTTGTTATGTTTACATAATGCTGACTGTTCAATAAATCGTGCTGTAAGTACACATTTCGCTTCAGGCCTCATTTGACCCTTAGCTTAGATTTTTCGATATGATTATGTACTGAAGTTAATAAGTGTGTTTTGACTTTGTGTCTTTGTATGCATGTTATTGCGTTAATTAGGAGTTATATAGCAGTTTATCCCCTTGACTTCACATACACGGTGTATTATGATATACACCTATTTCTAAAGAAAAATACTCAACAGCAAGCTACTCTGTGTGAACTAACCATAATATATTTAAAACATAAATAAAATAGCCAACAACAATATACTGTCTGTAACATTCCACTATGATATAATACCATAGTATAATATAATACCATAGTATGATATAATACCATAGTATAATGTCTACCAGGTGGTGGTGACACCAAATTGTAAGCCATCACTCGCCATAACTAAGGTACCCAAATGATCTTAGAGAATATTTCATATGCACACCCATCTCCTTGTAATCCTATGATGTATAACAAGTCCTACATTTATATTCCACTACCCTGATGGCTGCTATTGTGAAATGTGATCAAACATATTTAGATATTTATTGACCTCCCCTAGGTGTGTACTGGACATCTGTTATACAGCCTGCTTGGTTAGAAAGTTCTATAATCATGCAGTCTATTTGCATAACTGCTGTGAAATAATTCATAGAATTCATGACAATTAGCAAAGACAAGAGATTAACACCGATGATTCTCTTAATCACTATTAGGGAGGAAGAATGCAACACTGCTTGAGTTGAAGTTAAATTAATTAGATATCACTGAGCATAGCCTTAGCTCCATAACTTTGCAATGGCTAATTAAGAACGTCACAGCTAATGCCCAACTTCAATCTTGGGTCCATGAGTAGAATCACACTGTACAAGGCGCAGGTTGACATTCCTGTTGCTAAAGATATCTCCACTGTCCAGATGTGTTGACAAGCTACAAACATGACTGGGTATAACATAGTGGTGCGTGGCTAGTACAAGAACATTCAGTTCATAACTAGATACATGTACAGCATCAATGAGCTCTTAAGGAACACCTGGAGCCTACAAGGTAAATATAATATTACTTGTAGTGATAGTGATATAGAGGCAACTACAAGAAGCAGTAGTAGTAGCCTATGCATGTAGTTCATTTAACTCCATGGATTTGTGGTAGGTCAGCTGATGCTTCTATTCTGTCCATCATACAGCTTGAGAGCTTGAGAACCAGCAGTCTATTTGCAACAATGTTTTACCTGTTACAGTACTTACCATACCGGCATACACTTACATTTAACCTGTTACAGTACTTACCATACCGGCATACACTTACATTTAACCTGTTACAGTACTTACCATACCGGCATACACTTACATTTAACCTGTTACAGTACTTACCATACAGGCATACACTTACATTTACAAGTATGAGAGGAAACATACTGTTTGGGTACACAGTAGTTATATTTATACACAGTATCCTGTATGTAAAGGGAGCATACGACATATCGGATAGAGAGGTGAGCTGTATTAGCATTATGTTAGCCTGAGTACCTTGTTTTTAAAGTTTTTTGAGTCGAGGGTTCATTACATCAAGCCTTAACTAGGGGCTCACAAGTTTACAACACTCAACTCAAAAATTTTCTGTATATACTGGAAGCTTTCCCTCTTTAACAAGGGAGTTGTGCTCTTTTGGAACTATTGTAACTAGGAAATTAATAAAACTAAATATACAGGTAATATAAGGTTTCAAGCATATACCTACAAGTACATTTGTGTACACTAAACTGTTAAGTGTGTATAGAGATAGTTGGTGGGTGCATTTAGGTGAAGCGAGCACAGGCTATATGTCAAGGTCTTCTCAGGACCAACCGTTACGCTCCTGGATTCATTAGACTTGCTTTCCATGACTGTCTGGGAGGATGCAATGGCTGCATCGACCTAACTAATCCCGCAAACAAAGGTTTGTCAAACTCTAAAAAGTCATGTAATACAACCTAACCCACTTTTTTATACTCACACTTTTAGACCAATTTATTTGTTATGCAATGAGTGGATGGACATGGGATAAGCTCTAAACATTGTGTTTAGAGACTACCAGTCAAGTCTTCAGTTTGGATATTGTTGAACTGTTCAGGTCTCGAGGCGTACATGGACCCTCTGAACGAAGCATGGAAATTACGAAGAGTTAGAGAATACATGAGTCGGTCAGACTTCTGGGCTCTGTGTGCAAATGAAGCTGTTATACATGCGTTTAAAGAAGCTCAGAGAGAAAGTGGTTCGTATGAATGTTTGGGTGGATTTGTATTCGCTAAATTTATACACAGGAAAAAGCAACCAACTAACCAAAGCATGATAAAAATCAAATGTGTTGGGTTCAATAGCAAATATTTTAATCTTGGAGAAGAGATGAGCCTGTAAAACAAGTTATACATGCAATGTATATCTAACAGCATCACTGTTAAGAAAGACCTTGTGGTTAAACCTAAATCTTCTCAGGTACCATGTGTGAAGCCTGTGTGATAACATGTGATTAGTAAACATCATTTTCAGAAGAACTCAGGCAGGAGCAGTTAGAGAAAAGGAGAAGGATTGAGAAAGCTAAATTGAGGAACGCTCAGAGAGCCCGACAACCTCCCACTAGTGAGGAACTGGAGCCAGGCTATCCCGATACCAGGAGTCCAGAACCTCATCTACCAATAAAGTTTGGGAGGGTGGATTGCCACCCGACTATAGCTAATCAAACATCAGGCAATCAATTTCCAAGATCTGAAGCTGGCCTCAGAGATACTCTTAGATTCTTCAGAAACAATTTCTATTTCAGCACAAGGGAGACAGTAGCTTTGCTTGGTGAGTCAAACTTACAAATCTAATATGCATACAACATACAACATACACATCAACATACAAGCATCATCCATGAACATAGTACACACACCACCCATGAACATAGTACACACATCACCTATCAACATACACACACCACCCATGAACATAGTACACACACCACCTATCAACATACACGCACCACCTATTAATATTGCCTAGCTTTTGATCACGACTACGATAAGGAGTTGTCCCATTTATTCTGTCTTTCCACCATTTAAAGCATCTTTATACACATGTAATCGTATGCAAAAGAATTGAGATACATACATGTATAATGTAATGAATAATGATGCAGCCTACACAGAGAGAACATAATTCCCATGAGTAAACATTAAATGGTTATTGCACTGTAGTAGAGTAGGAAATAAAGTCCTATTTCTAAGGTAAGTGGAACATAAACCTGAGTATTTATCGCCTTGCAGGGGCTCATACCGTTGGAGATGCTAAGGCTAGAGCCTCTGGATTTGAGGGTATGTTTACTGCACATGCCCAGTGGCTAGATAATGAGTACTACGTAGACATGATTGCAAGAGCCGACGAATGGAGACAGGTAAAATATAGTAGACTTGGGACTCGCCCTGCTAAACTGGTTATTAGCGCCAGGAGTGGCAGGAGCTCATGCTAACCTCAGTTAGTAGTAATATTATAGGTTCACATAGCCTTAGAACCTTTATGTTTTCTTTCACAGTAAGGGCATCTGATTGATGCAATAACCAGTAAGACCTCTTTGACATACAAGTAGCTACTAACCATATTATGAACACCGGATTTGTGTGAAGTTGTACCCTCTCTGCAAATTTGAATACTATACCTATTAATAAAGTTGGGAATCACCTGATACAGTTAGTGTAAAACTTTCAGTTATTTAGGTAAATGCTCCACGGAGAGATAGGAGCGGTGAGCCTAAATGGCAGTGGGTGCGCCCAGCTAAGAATGGAAAGCTGGAGTTTCTGCTGCTCAACTCTGATATCTGTCTGGTGAGAGACATTGATCCAGATGACACTGGGAGGTAAATAAGTTCAGTTTACTATGTGTACATGTTACTGTGGAAGGAAGTAAAACTACATGTAGTTGCTACTACTAATAACTTATTTGTTACGTTACAGAGTCAGCCAGACTCAACCCCGCCAGTCTAGTACTTACCCATTAGTAAAGATGTTTGCAGAAGATAATGCCCTGTGGATTAGTGAGTTTAGCAGAGTAAGTATTACCTACTTATGTGTATCACTTACAATACGGCTGTACATACAATTGGTGTATAGCAACCCACCAAGGAATCCCTTCCCTACAAGTAGTACAATGTACTACTCTTCCACCATTGGTATTATGATGAGGAAGGACATTATTGAAAAGCTGTATTTCAATTTCATATTCTCAGTAACACAAGGCCTGTTGCTGCTTCCCAAGTCAACCGGTCACTAGTGGTGTTATATTTTTTCTGTTCTAAACTGAACTGTGCTAGGCTATAAAGATGTAAGCCATGATGTTAAGCAATTAGATCACCATAATTATTGAGTAATTAGAGTGATATTTACACATGAATGTACTTTCCAAGACACTAAGCACATAGAATTCTATGATATAATGTCATATTTCAGGTATTTACAAAGATGATACATTTTGTACCAAGAGGAGTGTCTTTGAGGCAGGCCAGCTATTACTGAGCAAACCTTTTACACATACACTGTAGACATTTTCAAGTTTTAGCAAATTACACAGGCTCTAAGTGACTAAATTACACAACAAGTTGATAATTTTTTTAGGTGAACGCAATACTTTTTTCACCCCCTGCTGTCTCCTGTTGTCTTTACCACCTGATATATTAATAAAGCGAAGAAAAAATTATCAATTTTTGTAAAAACCTGTGTTTTGTGAATATATATGTTTGGTAACACCATATTACTTACTGACTAAAACTGCACTATATGTATTTATGTTTATTTATTCATAATCACATGCGATTATGAATTTTGACTGTAGCGATAAACACTCGACCAGTATTACTTCATGTTTGAACACATATTACACTAAACTAGCCTATGTTGTTGCTATTAGTATTTTAAAGTTAACTCATTCAGTACCAGCTAATTTTTGAAAAATGAGACATATTTATAGGCCTACTCTATTTTAACCACTTAGGCTACAATAAATTTGATTATAGATTCAGAGTCAGCTAGTCTTGTTCTAAAAAAATGGTATGTTTCACATTGATAACTCTAATAACAAAACAGATATAGAGAGTGAAGGACAGCATATATAGCAGCACAATTACTATTGTTGAAAAATCGTAAAATATCATGAAATTCCCAGTTCTGCTGCATATCAGTATTTTGATGAAGGTTTAGGATTTTTAAAAACATCTGTCTACTGAAACTCAAACACCACATATTTTGCACTCAAATACTGCTCAGTGGCATGAAGCATGAAGTGTATGGAGCTGAACCACTAAATTATAGAATTCCTGCTGCTTTGCTCCTGGCTACCATGATATTTCAGCTTAGGACCTACATGCAGGCATATTAGTAGCTATTTCCTGTAGCTACTCTGGTTCTGGGGTTTATTGGATTATTTATAACCAATCTCAAAGCTTGAAGGATTAGTAGGTTTAGTAATTTGCTTCTTGATGTAAGGGTAGTGGTAAGAAATTGGAGTATAACTGAACGAGTTTAAACCAAAGGATGGTTGCTCATGCATTTTGTTGTATTGTTGGTAACTCACAATCTTTTGTTGAATAAATTCTGTTCACAGGTCAATTGTGATCACATGTGGAGATACTACATTGCTGTTATTGTTAGTACTAACATGCTCATATCCAAGTTTATGGGGGAGCGGTTCTCTCTAGTCAATAGCAGCTACACTGCTGTTAAACCCTAGGAAAGAAAAGAGGGAATTGGACAAGTTCACTCAAAAAATATATACTGGTAATGGCCATTATCTTATATTACCATCAACAAATATGACACTGAACTACTTGAGAGCCTAGCCAAACCAATTCCTTGGGCCTAGCACCTATGTGTGCTGACCTGCAGCAGAATAGGCCAACACAGGTGCTATAGGTGTCTTCGCGACCTCTTGGACGGACCCGGGTCGCAAATAAAATACAAGATGGCCGTCCGATCAAGGCCAGAAGGGCTATTGGCCTAGGATTTTTCTTGGCCGGACGAAACTATCCCTAGCTCATTGGCACACCTGATTTCTTATTTTGCGTTTGGCCCAGGCCGGTATGTTCGCGACCCTGTGACAGATGTGTGCCGAAAAATATTTTCATAAATCGGCCTGGATCTGTCAGACTCCTAGTCCTATCACGTGCCAGTTTGGAAAGGCAAGCCCAAAGGAAGCATACACTGTGGAGTTGGTGTAGAGAGATGAGAGACTAGTCAAGGAAGGTGCAATTCATGTATCAAACTACAGGAACTGCCCAATTTGGAAATTTATAAAAGTTAAACACACGAGGAATGTGCCATCTATTTATGTATGAACAGAAAAATATACAATAAGTATGCTATTATAGATCTCAGTATCCTTGATAACACAACCCTCTATAGAATATATGCCTGAAGCAATAATACAGTAACCACATGTACATGAGGCTCTGACAATACACAATAATTCAATTTCAATAATATCATAACATAGCATTAGTACCATAATACCATAACATAGCATTAGTACCATAATACCATAACATAGCATTAGTACCATAATATCATAACATAGCATTAGTACCATAATATCATAACATAGCATTAGTACCATAATATCATAACATAGCATTAGTACCAACAATAAAGTTTATTTTAGCTGACTTACGTGAAACAATAACTATGATTGTTATACATGTAAAAATAAAAACACCTTTCTAATCCACAGACATTCAGATAGCTATAACAATGGATAGTTGAATAGTTTGAAGTCTAAAGCATATAGCCTCTGGATCCCATCTATGGATGCCCGACTTATTGATGAAAGGTATGCTGTGTCTCTAGAACTCTTATTAAGGGTAAAATTTCTAGTAGCCTGTCCAATTATCTCCTGGAACTTTCTGTATGAATCAGAACTCTTGGTGGACAATAGAACAGCAAGATCTGTCTTCAGATATTCAAATTTGACTAGAAAATAAAAATAGAAGTACATGTAGATGATGTCATTTTCAGGACTACTGTGTACATCTGCCTGAGTTTACATTGTACGCTGTATATGCACCACTGTAGAATCTACCCCATCACTATGTATGTAATATGTGCATGTGAAATGTAGGTTTCCAGTATATCTCTGAGGTCTGGAATGAATACGTGTCATGTGTGACAAGTTTAAGTGTACACGTGCCGTTGTCATTAGATTTTGTTTTCATATATAGTAACCAATTTTTCGACACCATAGTGTAGGATGGGACCATATGCAGTAAAAAGTAATTGTTGTATAGCCACACTATGCCGAAAATATGAGTTGGGGCCATAGCCAAAAACTGTATCTTATATATTATAACTGTCTAGAACCTGTCACCGCTGCTAAGTAAAATACTAAACTAGAAAATATGCAAATTGTTTTACATGAATGTCATGCAAGCTGTTGAATCGGGAACGAGCGAGATATGTGAACTTTTATACGCAGTTCATAGTCTAATCTATCAGCCCTCTAAAATATGGTATAATGTGGAATGATAGACTTGCACGCTGCTGCGTTGAATATCTGAATACAGGTTCTATTATATTCAGCATTAAGCTCAAGTGTACATGTAGATACTTTGGTTTATAGTCATGCACATTATGAATGAGTAATAAAATTCTACAAGTAATCCAATGCTCATACTGAATACTGAGAGGTAGGAGTGTAAGAATGAATGTAAAGCTAGAATACCAACCTATTAAGTTATATGCAACTCGGCACACGGAGCAAACGGAATGTGTGGGTGACAATGAGGATTCCAGTTTATTTAAACTACTCGAATCTTTAGAATTGCGCAGTAGGCATTGCAGAAATCCATCAAATGTTAATACTTTGGAAGATGGGTTCATGTATTCATGGCAGATACTGATGTACTTCGCTGTACCTAGGCCCCTCCGATAAGCTGTAGCTAATCTGTCCCAAGGATCTCGGACTATTATCAGTGACTGGTGCACACCAGAGTTCAGGCTCTCTGGACTGAATCTCAGTGACTGTTTCAGATTCAATTTCTGCGCTTCAGAATGTATAGCCTGATGATCTGAGAGTTTGTAGCGTAATTTCAACACCAGTTTCTTGTCTTCCAATTTTAGCAAGGCTTGTTTAAACTCTGTATCGAAGGCTAAAGAAACTGGACAGTATATCAAATTAAGGCGTTTGGAATAAAGCAGAGTAGCAGGATTCGCTATCTGAGATTTGTTGATTGACTGGCACATATTCCTGACGCTGAGCACCAGGTTGGAGATATTTGATACTGGTTTAGCTTGAGATTTTATCTCTGTGTGCTTACTAACAATCATGCCAAAAGAGTGACCGGCCCCTTTAGACATGTATGTGCTGGGTAGGATCATTACTATTACAAACAGTATGGTGCTGACTATGATGCCCCTCTTCAGTAGTATGATGAGGTTAGTCTTTAACATCTTACTAATTCGTAGTCTGAGTAATAAGAGTGCAGGTACAATCAACATCCTATAACTCTGTAAAGAATAATATTAAATGCTGAGAATAATGCTTAAATGTATTACATAGGAGTGTTAGGTGATATTGTGTTACATATGAGTATTATGTGATAATGTGTTACATAGGAGTGTTATGTGACAGTGTGTTACATAGGAGTGTTATGCGACAGTGTGTTACATAGGAGTGTTATGTGATAGTGTGTTACATAGGAGTGTTATGCGACAGTGTGTTACATAGGAGTGTTATGTGATAGTGTGTTACATAGGAGTGTTATGTGACAGTGTGTTACATAGGAGTGTTATGTGATAGTGTGTTACATAGGAGTGTTATGTGACAGTGTGTTACATAGGAGTGTTATGTGATGGTGTGTTACATAGGAGTGTTATGTGACAGTGTGTTACATTGGAGTGTTATGTGACAGTGTGTTACATAGGAGTGTTATGTGACAGTGTGTTACATTGAAGTGTTATGTGACAGTGTGTTACATAGGAGTGTTATGTGATGGTGTGTTACATAGGAGTGTTATGTGACAGTGTGTTACATTGGAGTGTTATGTGACAGTGTGTTACATAGGAGTGTTATGTGATGGTGTGTTGCATAGGAGTGTTATGTGATAGTGTGTTGCACTCCCGTAACAAAATTGGGAACCGTCTTATCTTTAAATAAAGTAAAATGTCTTGAGAGTTATTATATTACATTACTGTAGTACATGTTCGGCCTAATTTTCCTACACAATAATACTAGCCTAAACACACCTAAACACAGCCTATAACACGTTATAATCCTTGCTGCTGAGATGTATATTGTGTTACAGTGATCGTATAATATTGTATTACTGTATGCACAATTTCTTATACAATGTATGTAAGCAAAGTAAAATGTTACTTACATCCGAAGCAGGACTTTCCACACATTATCAAATGAAGAGCCAGTTATTAATTCAGGTAGCTGTAGATATGAGGGTCTAGCTGTTACACAGGTAGTTGTAGATATGAGGGTTTAGCTGTTACACAGGTAGCTGTAGATATGAGTCCAGCTGTTACACAGGTAGCTGTAGATATGAGTCTAGCTGTTACACAGGTAGCTGTAGATATGAGGGTCTAGCTGTTACACAGGTAGTTGTAGATATGAGGGTTTAGCTGTTACACAGGTAGCTGTAGATATGAGGGTCTAACTGTTACACAGGTAGCTGTAGATATGAGTCCAGCTGTTACACAGGTAGCTGTAGATATGAGTCTAGCTGTTACACAGGTAGCTGTAGATATGAGGGTCTAGCTGTTACACAGGTAGTTGCAGATATGAATTTTGACACTATAAGGTCCACTTGAGAGACATTAGTATAATCTTGAAGTGATATTTATGAGCAGCTATGCATACATAATGACAATAAATTCATTCAATAGACTGTGATTTATCTTTGCAAATAGGAGGTGTGTCAGTACTCAACCTTTGATTTGTATTGTTTACATCAATCAAATAATAGAATAATATAAATTTCTTTCTTATCAATGAAGAATTAGTCAGCCTTATAGTAAATGTTATGGTTCCACCCAGTACTTCAACATAAGCAATGTACATACCGCAACACCGTATATGTAATGCACATTTATAGACTACTTGTAATACTTTAGCTCACAAATATACTCTAGCCATGCAAGTTTGTTTTGGACAAAAGCCAAAACAGACAGTAAAATATTATCCCATAACAATAGAATCTATAGTATACAGTGTATATTCTATTGCTACTAATAATAAGACTTTGAATTAAATAGTATAATTTCCACCTTAATTTTATATTATGAATGAAACATTATTGACCAGACTACCTTGGTCAATAATAGGCCAGGAAGCAGTTGGAGGTCAATACACCCAGAGTCCAGACTGCAATGATACAACACATACATAGTTTACAACCCAGTCTACAGCTCAGCACCACACTGAGTGTGGCTAGCTAGAGTTCTAATTTTTCCTCCACCCAGCTGATGCACCAACCCAGGTTATTCGGTTACCAGTATGTATGCAAATCTGCAACACAATATGCTATTAGGGTCTATATAGTAGGTCCTCAGTATTAACTACTCCCAGACCATCAAGTTTCCTAGCAGTGGTTGGGGGGCTGTGGTTGACCTCCCTTTAACACATATTATTTTGATGGGTATACCCAAGGCCACTAACACTCCTACATTCCATTGAACAGAAAGTCATTATGTAAATGTGCCTTTATTATCACTTGACATATCAACAGCATTATAGTGATTGATTAACATATGAAATATATAATATTAATATAATAATTATATTCAAACTACAGTGCTGCCATAAGACAAGCAATAGCAACTATTGTTAGAACTTGTGTACACAACACATACAGTGTATTATATAACAGATAAACTAATTTACCATTCAAAGCACTAAGTTCCCTAATGCCATTAGTTATGCAAAGCTTCTACTGGCATAGTTCTATTAGCACTAATACTGCTACTATGTACACAGTCAAGGAGTGACAACTCCAACAACTTTCCATTAGGGTTAGTCATCTCTTGGAACAACTAAAATCATACAAACAAAAAAGTTATGAGAGCAGTGTACAGCTTAGTGTACCCAATAAAAATATTGCTCAATACAACACCAATAGTCTTTTATATCCACAGGCACTGGACTAGTAGAGAGATGAATACACAGACAACTACATTGAACAAGGATAGAGAGAACGACTACTGAGTCAGACTGCACTGTTATGAGTCAGACTGAACTGTGTTAAGTCAGACTACACTGTTATGAGTCAGACTGAACTGTGTTAAGTCAGACTGCACTGTTATGAGTCAGACTGAACTGTGTTAAGTCAGACTGCAATGTTATGAGTCAGACTGAACTGTGTTAAGTCAAGTAAAGACCAAGTTCAGAAAATTTGAAAAGTTAATACATTAGTCAAGGAAAGAGACTAATTAATCACAGGGGAGATAATACTGAATTCTGCGTCATAAAATGTGGGTATAGTGTGTGCTGATTGATAATATTACCTGCCCCAATCAAACTGTAAGGCCAGTAAATAGTTAGATGTGCAGTAGGTTGTATATTCAATACCAATGAACACAGTTGTAGGAGGAAGTTTTCCTCTCACACTGAGATTGGGGTGTATTCAGCCCGCCCCACTTCATGAAATTAATCTTGGGAATTGGAACATATAAAACAAACTAAGATGAGCCCTCCCCAATGATTGCTATTGACAACTTAGATTGATTAAAATCACAATTTACCTCCACAGCACTACTGATTGTACCTAGTCAAATGTTTTTATTTGGAGTTGTCCTACGCTGTTACTAGAAAGATCATGAGTGGAAAACTCTGTTCAAATATAAAAAAGAATCACTCACTTTTTGGGCCCGCTGCCAAATATGAGGTCTGCATCTGGTGCCCCTTTCTGGTGCTGGTACTTCACCTTCTTCTCTCTGTTCGTGTTGGGTATGAGGGACTTGCCAGCTTCTGTGAAATGTAACAGGTATATTGTGTACAGTGTGTATATTATATAACATAGAGACAAGACAGCAACCTGTTCCACATGTATAACTACGATATACATACATTATATAATTATGCACTCTAGGTTAGCTGCAACATGAATATTATCATGTACATCACTCTCCTACTAACTGCTGTACCAACCAGTGAGACATACTACCCAATAAAATGACGTATAACAGACGCATTTGACTGACCAATCAGAGCTTGCTCTTCCTCCTCTTGTCGCTCATTGATCTCCAATACAAGCTGTTTGAGTTTCTCCTTCTCAGCTCTCTCCTCCATCTCTCTTTCTCGGTAGCGGGTGGCAAACTGCTGACCTACTTCCAGGTCTAGCGTAGAGAACTGAGCCTTGTTACCTGGGTAAAGATGGTACACATTCATACACTCAGTAACACAGTCTAAGCCCTATAGGCCTATGCTATAACAACGTTACCAGTAGCCACTATTGTAACAAGTATCCTCCAGCCCTCCCACAAGAGTATAATGACTACCTACCACTGAACTGATGCTTGTATTCACTACTCACCTTTCTTAGTCATGAGAGAAAACTTAAGCGGCTGTGGTGTGGTATTGCTGGACTGCCCCACCATTGGGTCTTTAGCAGCTATGGATGGTTTGCGAACCTGTGATTTGTAGTTAACTGGTACAGCTATGTCCGTCTGCAACGGTAAAGAAGGCAGTAGTCAGGATTGCTAGTAATATATCACATGTCTGGTATCAAATATTGGAAACTTTAGTAAATTTCATACAACATCGTGCAGCACTACTATAAAATATGTAAAATCAGCATACGAGTATTACACAACTTGCTACATTCAGGCTAATGTATAAACGCCATCTCTATAAGACGGCTATAATAATACCTTCTCTATGAGGCATACACTACTACTATTATACTATTGTATAGTTACAACCATCTATATTGTATGATAGTTGACCGACAGACCTGAGTGACCTTGACAGCTTCCTGTGCTCTCTGCTGTATATTATCTACAAGCATCTTATCGAAGGCGGCCATGAAGTCATCGTCTTCCTGGCAAGCCAAGTGTTTTGGTCCTTTCTGTTTCATCTCAAACTCAACTTCATGATCTGGGGAGGCTGTTAGGTCCTCCCCATCACTGATCGACATCTGACAGATAAAAAACACAAGCTATTTAGACTGAGAAGTAGATGAATAAATTGGATTCACTTTGCTATCTATAACTCATAATTTGCCACCAACTTACTTTAAACATACAGGAAGTGAAACCTTCTCCCTCCATCACATTAACTACAATGTATGACAACCACTATGACTGTGACTATAAATTTAACTCCAACTATTATTATGACTGTAACTCCAACTATTGCTGCAATTATAACTATCACTATAACTATGACCATCACTATGACCGTGACTAGAAACACTTGCGCGTCTGCCCACTACATAGCATAAAACTATAGAATCTGTCCATCAGCTGTCTCTGATTCAACTCACAGAGAGCCTGTTGTGTGGGTCCTGAGACTGAGATCCTGTGTGAGATCTAGGGTCGGGTTGGGACGGGCTGGCCTCCTCCTCACTAGTCTTCACCTGACTACCAGATAGCTCCTCATCCACTTCTTTAATGGGTGCCAGATCACCCTCCTCCTCATATTCTGGGTCATGGAAAGGCAGGATCCCAGCTAAACGCAGAAAAACATGTGTGGATGATAGATACATACAGTGCCCCTATAGCTTACAAGTACACGTAATAGAAGCAGAGCCAATGTTGATTAGAAACTTCGACTGAAGAATGCACTACACTCATGGGGAGATGAACCACTGTAAGCCCAAAGTAATAGCATGAAACAGCACATCAGAATGAATTATAACAACCAACATGAATTGTAAACAAGTCTAGAAAATAATTACAATACAATAATACTATTCACAACAGAATAGAAAGGACTCTACTTGCCTCAATAATCATACGCGAGATACTCACATAATTTCTCCTTGAATTCATCGTTCAGCTTCTCAGCCTTTTGATTGGCCTCCAGGTATGATTGGCTAAAGGTTTCCTTGGGCCTGACAGACTCGAGGGAGTCCCTCACCATCATATCCACACTCATAGGAAAGGGACAGTCCGCGTCCCAATATGGTGACGCTTTTTTAAACCACAGGTACTTCTACAGGTGGTATGGTATATATATGTAAATATACAATGTATCACACATACATGTATATACTACAAATCTACGCGATATTGAATTTCTGGTAACGGATGGCATTAATTAAGTTAGTATAGAAAGTAATAATACACATAAATATGAACATCTAAGTAAAACTTACTTGAAAATAAATAAGAAAATAGTCGAGTTTACGTTTAGTAGATCCTCTATCAAAGTATTGACCACAGGTGTCCAGCAGGACAGCGGTCAGTCTTAGTCGGAACAGGTGAGGGGCAGGATCTACATTGTACATAATATACCACATGGGTGATACAGTGCATAGTGCGTGAGATGAGAGTACACATACACACTATAAAAAGCATGCTACCTGTATTAAACTATACGGTGAACATAGGCAAGGCAACATGTACATGTATGTTACCTAAAGGTTAACATAGTCAATGTAATATGTATATTACCTAAAGGTGAAGGCATGTCGTAGTCGTAGCTCACTCCAAACGTAATGAAACTGTAGAGTGTTTTAAATATGACAGCTGAGTCTACCATCCTGTAGTTGTAAAGTTCTCCCAGGTACTTGACCATGGATACTCGTCTCTGATTGTACTTGGGGTGGTTGATCTCCATATCGGTGCGTATGTACTCTAGTATCCCGTCTACCACCTGTATCGCTACATCCTCCTGTATATACACAGTGGAGTCAACATTACCTACCCTCTTGTATATAATAACAGTATGGTCCTTCACCTGAATTGTACATTTTACAGTCATGCTATGAGCTGAATTTACCACCGCTACATGGTACATGGTCATATATCTAAGCCTACATGGTACATGGTTATATATCTACACCTACATGGTACATGGCTATATATCTACACCTACATGGTACATGGTCATATATCTAAACCTACATGGTACATGGTCATATATCTAAACCTACATGGTACATGGTTATATATCTACACCTACATGGTACATGGCTATATATCTACACCTACATGGTACATGGTTATGTATCTACACCTACATGGTACATGGTTATATATCTACACCTACATGGTACATGGTTATGTATATACACATACATGTTACAGGGTTATGTATCTACACATACATGGTAAGGGTTATATATCTACACATACATGGTAAGGGTTATATATCTACACATACATAGTAGGGTTATATATCTACACATACATGGTAGGGTGCTAGCCCTGACAGTAAGTTAGCCACACAGTGTATATTTCCATATTTCACATTCCATATAGCTATGAGTGAGTTGGTAGCAAAGGTCCTCAACTCGATGTCTTTCCAGTTTATCTTCCGCATATGTCTGAGTACCTGGATGTAAACGATTGATCGTAATTACAAAGCTATGAATTGTATATACATGTATATTGTGCATGGCTACACGTTGTAATATGTGCATTGCTCATTATAGTATACTGTGACAAAGTATCACTATATGTGTGCATGTCATACAAGCATGTAACATATTCAGAAGGGATAAGGACTAAAATTTTACATGATTTTAGATAAAACACGTCTGGCATAGCGGAATTGAACCAGTTGGATGTTACTGCCATCACATCAGCCGCTGCAGCAGGTAAACTGACTTCTGATAACCTGTGTGACCTGACTTAGCCTGTGTGACTTACCTTTTCAGTAGTCAGTTTGTTAAGATCCTTATACAACAGACGTCTAATGTACTCATGTTTGGGAGGTCGGCTCTCGCGCACTATGCTCTGGTTGCTAGGGGGGTTGCAGTAGTAGAATGCATTCTCTATCATTGTGTTGTATCTGATGTCTAGACTCAGCGCTGTCTTCTTCCTCATCATTACTTCCTGCAGACATCAATGCATGCACCTAAGTTATGGTGTAACCACAAGTAACTCTAGACAACACTCAGTGATTAGTAAACACGCTTAACCAATGACCCTCCCACAACGATCCCAACGCTACCACAGTACAGCTGGAGCAAGTTCTTTGTAAACCACGATTCTACCAATCAAACTGAGTGTAACAACCACCAACTTATGAGGAACATTATGTTGGAAATCATTGTTACCATTTCAAAGGAAAGCATCCAAGTCGAACAGAGGAGGTAATAACTCCAAACTGATGGTAAAACTTGGATTGTCGAGGAAGAACGATTGACCTAATGCTGGGGGCATCACTAGATCAACCGATTCCTTACAGATATCAGCTTTCTATCTCTAACATCTTGCTGGCATGCAGCTAATCATGCATAAATGTATCAGAGGTAGGACTAGTACTGGACCCACCAGGTATATTCTGGTACGGTGGTGGGAATCAGGGCTACGGTAGAGGTACCTCCCACATGTCTCAAGAAGAGCACAGGCCATGTCTATATTGTGATGACTGAAGTCAAACATGAGCATCTTCAGACACTTGAGTACGTCTGTCTTGGAGTACATTCCAAACTTGACTAGTTCACCTGAGAGACACGGTTACACATGGTGACACATGGCAACATATGGTAATACATGGTGATACATGGTGACACATGGTGACACATGGTAACACATGGTGACACATGGTAACACATGGTAATACATGGTAACACATGGTAATACGAGTACATGGTAATACATGGTAACACATGGTAACACATGGTAATACATGGTAATACATGGTAACACATGGTAATACATGGTAATACATGGTAACACATGGTAATACATGGTAACACATGGTAACACTTGGTAACACATGGTAACACATGGTAACACATGGTAACACATGGTGACACATGGTAACACATGGTAACATGATAATAGGGAGCCACAACAAACCATCGGCAATATGTTTGTGAAAAGTTTGAAGTTTCTATAAACCATTTTCATACACAAACTACAAGACGCTATTATCATTATTATCATTAAAATAATGCTATTGATACTAGATACAAATGAAAACACATCCATGATGTTGTGACAAGCCAATAGCTCCATAAAACATGCATGGTCAATACAATCCAACTATCAGCAAGCAATGAGATACACCACTGAGCTTACCTATAAACCGAACAGTTTTAATCTTTGATTCTATTTTGATTTGGTCCTTCTTCCTGACGAGGAATCGGAAGTCTAGAGTAAGATAGTGCGAGAGCTCATTGGCCACGTCTGGCATGCAAGGGTAGAGGGTGGCCACCAGGCGGGCATAGAATGGCAGCAAATCATATCTGAAACATACAGGCATACGGCGTTAGACTACAACGGTATATTGTTCAAGGCACACTAATCACCTTATCCCCAGTCATGAAATACCAAAACAATCTACCAACATTCAAAAATCTGGATTATTAAATATTATCCCATACATGCTACACAACAGAGCACCTTTCACAGCCTTTTCTCATACATGCTATAAAAAGTTGCACCTTAGAAAGCCTTACCTGGTACGATTGACACAGAATAACACCTTGGAGAGGCGTTTCCTGTTGAGCTTAGTGTTGTGGGACATACAAAAGTCCTGAGCTGCTCTGTCAATGAGCTCTCTATTCACACAACTCGGTAGGTCTGATAGGAACTTATCAAACAAGAGCTTAGAGGTCGTGGCAAGCTCAATAGTATCTTCAGCAGCTAAAGTGGGCCAACATAAACATACAATCATCAGCCAGGATACTTGTACATATCTGGAAACAGCAGTGATCTAATACTGTATGTGGAAAATGTAGTTAACTAGAGTACATGAGTGAGAGTAAAATGTGACCAATAGACAAACAGATGCCATGGTAACAGGAAAACATACATGTTCCATCAGCTTCAGTGCTATCTGCATCTTCCAGCATCAGTTCCTCGGAAGGGCTTTCATTTGACGAAGGGGATGCCTCTGTAGCCTCCTCACCTTCTAGTAACTCCTGCTCCACATCTTCAACTTTCAAATCTTCCTCATCTACATTAATTATTACATGATGTTAGTATAAACAGGAAGACTTGGACTAAATATTTATGAAAAACTTGCACTGAGACACACTGAGTGCCTGTAATCAGTTCAAACATTCCCTAAACTGTTGAAGTGTTGAAGGCTTTAGAGATACTGTATAACTGAATCTCAACTCACTGGAATCAGCCTCAGTGCTCTCCTCTTCTTCCTTAGGAGGGGGTGTCTGTGCCACTTGACTGTCTTTCAGCAGGATCTGAGGCACTATAGCCCTAAGATCTAGCAGTTTCTCATAGAACTGTTGTGTCTCCTCATCTTCATAGAGACTGGTATCCCCGTCGTATTCAAACTGCTGGGCGGCATTGAACTCCAAATCACCATCGTCACCTCCGAACTCTGGTAGAGAAAACACACTCAGTAGAATATAAATACATACCTAAACATACGGCCATGGGTGGGCATATATATCATTAGTGTAAATATGGAACTAGCCTACTTTATACATTAATAGATAACAGGTGGGACTCACTGATTTCAGGAAGTTCACACATTTCCTCGTCCACAAGGTCCTATAATAGCATAACATTATGTGAGTCTAAATAGTTATAGTAGCAAAATACTATGACATCACTAACTATGACATCAGCTATGACATCACTAGCTATAGCATCACCACTATGATATCACTAGCTATAGCATTACCACCATGACATCACTAACCATGACATTACCACTATGACATCACTAACCATGACATCAGCTATGACATCACTAGCTATAGCATTACCACTATGACATCACTAACTATGACATCAGCTATAACATCACTATTACGCGTGTAGGTTTCTATATACATACACTGAGAGTTTGCACGTTGGCTATCAGTTTAGCATAAGCAGCTTTCATTGTCTCGTATCTCTCCTGCCTATCTGTGTTGAGTTCACCCTTAGTAAGTATTATCCGTCTATTTACCCATTCTGTGTGCTTTAATTCCTGTGAAGGCAGACAACAACACACACACACTATACTACTTCGCCATTAGCCATCCACCATATTGAATCGGAATGTAGTTTAAATTAGAATATTAAATTGTTTTTAACTCATTACGCACATCTTTTCAGCTGTATGTAGATATTAAAGTAGAATAATATCCCAGGGCACTAATATTAAAAGAATCACAAACCTTATGATCTTTCTGTAGCTGGTCCACTACACTATTATAGTATTCTTTGAGGAGGTTCCTGCAGCCTTTCTGTTTTTCTGCTGGCAATGTTGGACATGAGGCTATGGTCATATCATATTTGTCAGCTAATATCCTACAGCATACATATACATAATACTGAAATTGTTACAATATAAAACAGTGAAATTTGTAATAATACCAGTTTGGTACGCACCCAAAAATATATTTTAGCGATCAATGTAATTGTATATTTTAATTTTTTTAGTTTATACAGATTTGAAGTTTTAAACTTGGTCGGTAAACTTGCATCTCAACTAGAAAACAAAAATATCAATTTTGTCAAACTAAAATATTTTGAGATATTATGAAAACAAGTGTTATCAAATTTCAGTCGTTTATCCATCGGTCTAAATAAGCCCAATCTGATAGCGGAGCTCAAAACCGCTGGTGCTAGGGATATAGACTGACCTGTATTTACGAGGTACTAGCCCTGCGTAGTCACTGCCACAGTGTCTACAGAAGCTCTGTATAATGGACACATTGCTGTGCTCCTCCTTATCACAGTTTATTAGAATATTGAGCTGGTTGGAGAGGATGTTGAGGGCCCCTTTCTCAGGCAACACACCAACTGATATGAGCTCCGCAAAGAATCTAATGTCTACTCTAAACTTGCTCTGATTGGTTACCTGAATATGCAAACAGAAACTATCATTGGCTGACTAGCAGATTCAAGTAAGTACTTGTATATAAGCCTATACAACAGTGTTACTTCCACAAGTTATGAGTCAATAAAAACCAGAATTAAACCCTGCAAGTTTATCGATAGCTTGCCGCTGCATCACAAATAAAGATGTACAGATGTCAACAATGCATCTCCAGTCACAACCAATCATACCAGACCTTACAAAGACTCATCGTGGAATGGAGCAGAAAGTGTATCATAGCATGTCGTCTATCTATGCAACCAATGTAGCAGAGACGGTAGAGTAAGCACTGCCCTCACCTTATCTTCCTTTTTCTGCAGTAAAACCTTCTGCCAGTTCTCCAGGAGAACGTCACAGAATTCTGTGTACCGTTCGTGAAGCAGGCAGCACAGTTCCACGGCAGCATTTATATCTGACATCTTAAGTTTGGTCTCTACTATAGCTGCCGCCTACAGTCAACCAGAGTCATATAGTGTAAGCAGATACTTTGATAGCATTACTAGCTGACCGTATCAGAACAAAGATTAAGTCAGAGGAGGGTCACTGTACAACATAGTATCAGTCTGTAGAGTCATCCCCTCTCTTCTCCCAATAAAAGAGAAGATAATTCTCATTATCACCAGAAGTTACAGAGTACTAGTTAGAATGCATTTAGAGTGTGCTTCATTAAGTCAAGTGTTAGATAATAGTGTAAGATAAGTAGACAACAAAGTTAATATTGAAAGTTGAACCCTGCTTAGAGAAAAAATTGAATCTAGTGGAGAAATTCATATTCATATCATTCATATCGGTGTTAGCCAATGCATACTACTGTTACTCAAGGGTAAAACTTACCACCTCAGATATGTATTTAGTAAGATTTAGTGACTTGATCTCCTTTACCAGGGAATCCTTCTGGCTTTCAGTAAATGTTTTCTGAAACAATAAGCAATCAAATTGAGAGGAGACAGGGGATACATCAGCTCTTCACCAACATCATGATTCTCTTCTGGTAAATTAACATTCTGTCATCTACTTCAGCATATTTCTAATCAAAGCTGCTAATTGCTAATTAGTGTATAGAATCATCACTTAAACAATACAAACATAATATAGAGTGACTCCATAGTTGAGGATTATTATCTTACCAGTTTTCTTACAAATGCCGTGTTCTTCTTCAAACTAGAGTCCAGCTTCACAAAGTCAGATTCATCGGGTCTGAATTCTGAAATATATAGCAGCAGAACTGGAGCCAGTCAGTGAATAGCAAACAACATAAGTTCTGGTTCATTATTTGTTTCAGTTTGAGTGGCACAGACTGCCAACACATCAACTCAAGATGCTTAAGCAACACCATTGTTAGTGCGAAACAAAGGTGCTCGAGGGCTTCTGACCGAAATAACCGGCCATCTTAAAAATCTAAGCAGCAACTCAGATAGCTAAGATAACATAACACTTCCAGGTGACACAAGCTTGCCTACACTTATATATACTACCTGCAATGTTAGCATTCCTATCTTTATACTTCTGCCGTACTTTATATTTTTCCTCAATCTCCTTTGCGTATTCACTGATCAATAACTAAAATTAGGAATTGAGTGATCAGGCTAGGTCACTACAGTCATTACCAAAAGTTTGACACCAAAAGCGCAACGTACTGTCTAGTTAGCAAAACAATATAATTGTTAGCTGTTATGTGAAACAGTCAATATTTTCTATGTCCACCACGGCAATCAATTGCTGCTAGCAGGTGTATTGGCATACTTTCTAATGTAATGAATAAGTTAATAGCATGGCTAAGAATGATCATACAGATGTGCTACCTACGATGTTTTTATGCAAGGAAATGATCTTTTTGAGCAGTCAGAGACTTGTTTCACATTCATGAAAATACCAGTCCTTGATTGGAGTTGGAACTATGTGTTACTATAATATACATAAAACTCACCCTTTCTTCTGCTTCTTTCTCCTTAGCGAGCATCTCGGCTTCTTCCTGAGCTTCTCGTGTAGCTTCTTCCGCATCCTTCGGTGTCTAAAGTTAACACACAGTACCACAACATGTCATTACTTTATTCCCATTGATGTTTACAAACAATCTGCATCACAGTCTATTAGGCTTATGTTTCACTTTTTCCAATTTTAACTACACATATGGACATATCAGCGTTAACTACACATATGAACATATCAGCATGGATCACATAAGACACATTGGCAACCGAGGGATAGGTGTGAAATATGGATATGCTTCATCTGCCGACCTCGGTAGGTGCTGGCAAATGGGTTGGTGACTTCGGAGAATTTGTAGATGTCACAGGAAGTGCAGCTGACGGCTTTACGTTCTTCAGTCGTTCCTGACGTTCTGTAGAATAACGCTTCCCTCCTTTACGACCCTCCATATCACTATCCACTTTAATATTCATAGTCAACCATCATTCTATAAATAATCAAACATATGTATATTTAATGACATTTTGCTATAAACAACAGAACAAAAAACATCAAAATGTAGGTTAGTAAAACTGTCGGTCATTATCAGAATTTTTACCGGTCAACCTCTCTACCAGTATTACTTCTTCTGGGCTATTCAAACAAGAAACACTTGTACATGCCTGAAGAAACGATTGGAAATGGTATAGCAAATGTATAACCTACCAACATATAGAATAACAAGCAAATAATACACACATTATTTATTTCTCAATGTGATTATAAATATAAAATCTTAACATACCTTACAAGAACAATTATCATATTAAATAATATAGGCCTTAAGTAAGAACACATCATACATTTATATAATACTTGACATATATATTAAATTATAGCTAACTGATTTACATTCATGTTATAAATTTAATAAAACTGAAACTACTACTGTAACTCTAAAATATTGTTGTGCCCGGCTAGGTAGTTGGACGTAGTTGTCGAGACATATACAAGAAGGGCCAACCGGTGAGTAGAAGACGCCAACCAGGCAAATAGCCAATAGGACTTGTAAAAGTTATCAAAATCATTATAAAATTATAGCAAAATGAAAATTCTAATTGATGACAAAATAAAACACAATTCACTATAAAATAACAAGTTAAATTGAAAAAATAATAACAAAACTACATTAATATTTACTACTTCCACAATAATAATATAATAATAAGTATAACAATAATAGTAACAATTTTTATTTAAAATAATATAATATAATAATAATTAAATATAACTATTGCATTTGATTAGGCAATTTCGAATTTGAAACTCTGTGGTTTCGATCTCAATGAGAGCAGCTTAAACAGATTGCAACAAGATTTCTAGATATATGTGCGTGCCTTCGCTTGTAAATAAATACAAGATAATCGTAATACTATGAAACTGTAAGCAAGGAAAGGCCACTGATAGTAAGGATGCATCTCCATTCACCTAAGCTCAAAAATCGGCTTGGAGAGCAGCCGGATATTATTCAAACTGGTTGTAATTGTAAACGCTAAACTGATGATGTTTCCGTGTATAGCGCAGGTTCCGAAAGTTTATATTTATCATCACCGTCATTGAATCCATACCTCTATGATTGAATCAATCATAGAAGTATGGCATCAATTACGGAGTTCGTGGTTTTGTCCTGAACACAGGCTTTAAAGTTTTCAATAGAATTTTAGGAGGAGATAATTCCACCATTTTATTTCACACTGTCCAAGTGGCTGTTGCTGTACCATAACAGACAATACTGTAAATAAATAATTATTGTTTATGGTTCTACAGCATAGAATAAAATTCAGATGTTATAGTTTGGTGTGTAGATTATGACATGATAAGTAGACAGGCTTATTTATTTTTTTTCATTGAATTCATGGCGTTGATAGCAACCATACAGATACCAGATAGTCATAGTCATAGTGAGATACACTGAATCGGATTTTATCTTTGAATTACAACAATACTATTGTTGTAATTCAATATACAATGTAGCCTACTACTAATTATTTTATTATGATCATTATTATTATATATATAATATAAATATAAATATTAAATTATCATTACACAAGATCAAGATGATAAATAATTATCTTATGTAGTTATATTATAATATATCCATCTTATTATAATTATCATCATTATGATGCACTAATGCTTAAACTAAAACTTAGTCACCCCAGTCAGTCAGTCACTCCCAGTCACTCATTCACTCCCAGTCACTCATTCACTCCCAGTCACTGAGTCAGTCACTCCCAGTCAGTAACTTGCAGTCAGTCACTCACAGTCACCCTCTCCCAGTCAGTCGCAATTACTCACTCACTCTCAACGCTTATTTTGGCCCACTCAGTCACGTGAGTTGTACCATAACGACACTTTGAAAATCGTTTGATAGCCTACTACTTTGCAATCAAATCACCAGTCAAGTGCACTAGACTGGTAGCAAAATTACTGTAGAATATGTACCTTATTCTTCTATACTCCATTTATTAGGCTATACGCCTTAATGATTATTGGTCACAATAGCATAGGCTACATGGTGTGGCAATGATCAAAATTATATTTATTCATAAGTGATAGTTATATGGTACTAGGGTCTACCAGTCTCATTTCACAGGATAGCCACACTTCACAGTGATGCTAAGGCGAATAGAACTCAAATCAATAACAATAAAAGCCTGACTCAGTCAGTGGATAATGTGACTTTTAGTCTTTTGATTAGATTGCATTAAATAAGCATTCAGTAAGCTAATATTAGAACAACACTGACGGCGACTTGTGATACATGACAGTAACATTTGTATAACTGACAATGGGGTGCTAGGTAGTCTCAAGGGTGTTCAACAAGAGTGTTCCAACAACTGATGAGTTATGGTTCAGTAGTTGAGTTGGCTCAATGTATATTTATCTAGCTGAAACCTAGCCTTAGACCCTCCACTGACCTAGCCTTAGACCCTTCACTGGCCTAGCCTTAGACCCTTCACTGGTCTAGCCTTAGACCCTTCACTGACCTAGCCTTAGACCCTTCACTGATCTATATGGTACACCAAGAGTTAGACAGACCATTACTAAACTCAGTGAAATTTGGCATTTGCCTAGTAGGACCACTTTACGAATCTTGATTAATTCTAACTTTTCATATTATTAATTTGGCAGAAAGTCAGATCATCAGCTCACTGCCAAAATGAACTATGCAAAGTATGATTTGAAGACATTGGTAAGTCTGCATACGCTGTGCATTGATATAAGTAGAAAATAATTTTCATGATAAAAAAACTCAATTTTCTTCATAATGCTAATACTGATTGTGTTCATTCTTTAGGAATTGGAAGGCCATCAGCTTGAGGAAGCAGTAAATGGTGAGTTGTCTACATGTTTGCATGCCACTGCTTTATCACATTTATCTTGTCAAGTTACTGACCAAGCATCATGGTTGAAATTCATATCGTAGCACTTTATATAGGCTATTATATGTTTAATAACCAAGTTTTCTTTTGTAGTTATATTCCACACAATATTATTCAACAGATCGGCTGGAAAGGTAAATACCTCTTTGAACGTAACAATTTACCTTTCCTTGAAGCATCATTCAATTGTAATATTGGACAATGTTTGTAATTGACTGTGGGGAGATAACTCTAATTGTTCACTTTCAGTACACTTTCAAATCGGAAGGGAAATATTCAGTTGGATTAGTTGGTATGGAGGACGTAGACTGTGATCGTATTGATATGACATACGTAAGTCAAACTTCCTGTCCTCCTTAAAGGGATAGTGTCCATCTACATGTTTTTTGTATCATGTTCCGCCTCATAAACATACAATATTAGATGTATGCTCACCAGAGCTAAGGCTAATACAGTATAGGTGAGAAATTAGACTAGGATATAATTATGTATACACGATAAAATTCGAAGTTCTATCACATCTGAGATTTATAAGTGATAAATACTTTGATTTCTCACTTTTATCGGCTGATGGCACTAAATAATAACCCTGGTACTTCTACTACTAGCACTTCTATTCCTCTCCGTAATACATGTAGATATCCAATAACCTGGGTTCTCATAACCGTTTGTGTTATAATGTAAAATTATTTATCTGATTTTATTAGGTGCGGATACCTTCAGAGGAGCTGATAAGTAAGGTGGCAGCTGAGTGTAACCCTTTCTTTAGTGCATTGAGGGAGAAAGAATATACTAATGTTACAGGGGAGACGATTCATGGACAGGTACGCAATAGTATATGCTACTTACTGTTTAATTGGCTATACTTGCATATCATTCCTATAACAAGATCTGGAGACTACATGATGACAGTTGGAGACGTGTGTATATGTACGTGTTGTGTGAAGGGTGGGAGGGGTAGAACCTATTTGTCCTATTCTGTGGGTAAACCTTTATCCTATTCTGTAGATAAACCTTCAGTTCTATCTGACAAACAAAGTAGCTTGGCCAAGGTCTCCAGAAGCAGTGCCATGGGAGGACTGGGTAGTTAATGTTAACATTGTATCATTAGCCAATGAGCATGGTAGGATATGTACACAGACTACCTTGTATCAATGTTATTATCCCAATCTATTTATAAATTTTCACTAACTGTATCTCATTGCAGCGGCTAGATGATGGTCTCAAATCTGTTGTGATAGAGGATATTTAGTGGATATATTATTTCCTTCTGTTACTAGTTAACACCATGAGACTTACATCAGTGTTATATTCCAATGTAATATGGTGTACTTTCGGTTTCTGTTGTTGTTATCACACCTCCAAGTACTGACCTATCTTCCTTTGCTACTGCAGAGAGACAAATGGCGTCAACGAAGCTGTCTAAAGACCTCTCAGAGATTATCATGAACATAGTGAGGGTGGTCAACAACCATGACCTGTATCTACCCAAAGAACCTGGTGAGAGGGATCTAGACTGTGTGTATGATACGTCAATACCTGATGTTCAGCCCTATCTATACAGAGTCAGTATATTATAATGTGCAACGGGTGTTAGCCCCAAATATTTATGATCATAGCAGGCTTCAGTTCTGTACACTGATACTGGAGACGCCAAGCTGCTCAAATTAATTAGATATATATCAGGGGAAAATTAAAATAAACTGCCAAAGTCTATCTGATTATGTCTTGTTAATATTGTATAGTTTCATGGAAGTTGCGCTCTCTCTAGATGCTTGATTGTGTATGTACATGTATTTACTGTATGATACTCCTGTAGATATCCCACAGAACAGATGGAGATGAAAGCTATGGTGAGGGGCTGATAGGTGCCACTGTGAAGAGGATATCCCAAGTTCTAGGCTAAACCTTTAAAACTAAAGCTAAATGGTTTATTCACCCATAAACTGCATTCTTCACTGTTCAAATCAAACACATGCTTCTCCCATTGGATGCAGGTAAAAGTCGGTGTGTTGTGGTTTATTATCCTACTACCTGCGGCATATAACTCATTATCGCTAGTTTATATACATGTTATCTGTATTACAGTTTCTATGCTTGAAAGCATTGACATTAACGTTAACTCATTTACAGCTGAGAATTAATATAACATCTACTAGTACAGCTCATAACTGAATCACTTGTATAACAACTGTACAAATTCTCAGTGGTAAAAGAAGTTATACTGATTATCAGGCAAACTGTACATACATTATTATTATAATAATCATATGAAAGTATGTGTTCTATTACATACATGTATATGTGCAATTTACTGTACATAACTGATCCCGGTGTAGTTTTGTATCAATATTTTAATATGCACATATACGTATTTTTTCTACTTATAAAGCTGTTATAATTGTTATATTTATATATAATATGGTTATGTATAATTCATTATATTAAATGTATGATTATTATCGATAGTTACTTTTTCCAAATTTTGTGTGGGACCTTTTAATTTAATTTACAAATAACACATACAATTATATTATATTAGTTGTTATTGATATTTCCGTTGAATGTTGATAACTTTTGCATACTGTATTTACAAAATAGCACTTTCTATTACTAGGTAAATTGATTGTTAAGAAAATTAGTTGGCAACGTTGCAGGAATGCCATTGTTACAAATTCTTCTGTACCCCACTGGTCAAGATATTTCTTTCAGTATCACAGTTATTTGCTTGAAACTAGGATAAAATACATTATTATTTTATTGGAAAGAGTAGAAAATGTAGTTTTAGAAGTTGCAACCATGCATAAGGTGGGTACTGGACTATCTCTTACATCATAGATGCGGCCTCTTGCGATCAACAAAACTTAGAGTAGGCCTACTGAAGTTTCCAAGTTCAGTAAGCTCTCATATTTTATGCCCTTCCTATTCAATTTGTCTTCGTTTGGGGACAAAACAAACCAGTAATTATAATTAATTATAGACCACACATGAGAACATGCCCAGGTCCCAATACAAAGTACGTGATTTACTTAGGTGGAGTTATTTTATCATTGTTGTGTTTCCTGCTTCGAAAATGCGAACCTTCATTGAGCCAATCATAGAGTCATATTCACACCAATCCCGAGCGTTGTTGTTGCGCCATACTGGTTACTCATAGCAACCACACGCCGCGAGGGAACTTTTACATAATTGCTGTACAAGTACGTGGAGTTAAATCTCTCACTTTTTTACTACCAAGACAAGAGGATCATAGTAAGTATTTACTAAAAAGACACCACACTTACTGAGACGGCATCCTTTAACATTTCTAGTTTTGTCTATCGGATTTTTTTATTCTACACGTATCTGTATTTAGGGTTAGCAGTGAGTGAGTGAGTGACAGCCCTGCATATGTCCAATTCTATTCGCTACCGTTACTGGTGGTATTTTAGATATCATGTACATGGTTGTAATTGTTGTTATAGTAAAATACCGTAGTTGTTGTTGTGATATTGGAATTTTTTATTTTGAACACTCATAATATTTTGGTTAATAGATCAAAGATCCCAATTTTTCATCACTAGTGACTATACAATCATGTACTTGCTTATAGAATTAATCTGTGCAATGTTTTGGCATAGCAGTATAAATATGAATATTAGTAATTTTCAGTTGTCCTACTGAGCGCGTGCAGTAATTAAATATAATTTAATTTTACATTCTCTAAATTTCTTCTGTCTTGGTAAAAATTATCAAATATCCTATACAGATGAAGCTATGAAAGCTCACTTTTAACTATGTAACTTCATACTTTAATAATTAAATTTCAAAAACTCTAGAGCCGATAGAATTTTGTTATACTACACGAATGGATTTAAACATACAAAAAAGTTGCCATGAAATCTACTTATTTAATTTCAGGATCAATCCCATATTTTTCTTGCAAACTAAAAAAAATGACAGCTCAAACTGTGATCTCAGCAAAATATCCACCACACATAGATGTAACAAAGACTCCTTTGGCTTTTGGAGACCGAGCAGTACCTAGACTAGTAAGTTTCAACCACTTGTCTCACTGAATTATTATTTAAAAATCATTACTACTGTGTTTATTAGAGTAAAATAGTTGTGATCCCTTGTACATGGCCACACTGTTTTCTCTGTAAAATTATGCAACGTACTTTATCTGTGGGCTAGGTAGTGAATTGAATAAGCCATTTAGATCCCTTTCTATATATGAATATTAAAATAACATTTTTTATTGATTTAGTCTTTACAATATTCAGACCGAGTATACGACTGCTCTTAAATGACAATTCATAAATGACAGTTTGAATATAGTTGTATAGTGAGTGACTTAGTACGAAGGAATGGAAGATTAACCATTTCTCAATTTCTTCAAATCAATTGTGAGACATCAGGTTGCTCACGTGTTATTTGTGTAGCATGCCTAATGCCATTCTGACAGAACATTAAATAAAAATTTCAGAATAAGGAATTAAATGATGCTAACTTGGTGACGAGACAGAGAGCGGTAAGATCACTTAGTGACTACCTCCACGACCCTGAACACATAGCTACATCTCTGAGAGAAGGAATAGCTCACAGTTTAAAAAATTTACTCTCTGATGCAGACGTCACGATAAGAGAGAAGTCACTAGAATGCCTCCACATCATTGCACGTGAGTCTGTACGAGTATGTTTGTTTGCATAGTCACATATGACTATGTCAGGACATCACTGATATGAGGATAAATGTTGTAAGTTTTCTATTTTCAATGCAAAGGAAATACTGCTCGTATTCCCTACGTAAACTGTATCATCTGCAACAGGCCTTTATAACTAATTAACAATTTGTGAAGCTGCCAAAAATGACTGAAGATGTTATATAAGCAATAGGCATGGATATGAGTTTACAGCCACAACATTCTATAATATTATGTAACTCTGATTATGATTCAATTGTTGAAATTATGATTGTTGTCTCTGTTAAAACCAAAGAATATTATACCTAAGCAAAGATTTTTATTTTACTTGCAGTTGCAATTTTTACTGTGATATGCAATTAAGCAAACTTTTGCTCAAAAGGATGCTATATGTGTGCTACCATTTGATGCTGTGAAATCACATTGGCACATATTCACATAATATAAAGTTCTTAGCTGTGTTCTAGTAAGTCCTCTATTCACTCACAAAATATTTTTTCTATTTTAGCATGATTATAGAATGATTAAAATTAAAATGTAATAACAACCTTGTGACAGGATGCAGAATTATGATTATCTAAATATATAAGCTACGTACATGATCTGGTTGTAGAGCATGCCATTGGTCGAGATGTGTTCTTGGACTGTGGTATAATAGTACCGGTGTCAGAACTGTGGGACGATAAGGAGGATATAGTCAGGAGGAATGCTCATATGACCCTAAAGATGATCTGTGAGACTCCGATGGGGGCGGAGGGTGTAGTGCAGAGTCAGCTTGTACCCAAGTTAGTGACAAAACTACCAACAGAGGTGGATGAGATAAAGTTGTTAATACTTGACGAGTTACATTTCTGTATGAATATCGACACCAAAGATGCTTTGGCTACTGACGGTATGCAAACCTTCACAGCGCTACTCCAGCATGCCAATGCAGAGATCAAAGGCAGATCTGCTAGAAATATCATGGACCTAAGGTGAGCCTGCCAATACATGAGTATATAAAGCTATAACATTGTTATGCTAAAAGTGGGCTGGTTGTCAAATATTCTCTGAATGACATTATGAATATGAATGGATGATCAATGTAACTGAACAACTTCCTTGTGATTTTATCCCTACCCATAATTAGTAGAACGAAACACTTCAGGTTCGTTCATCAAACCCATCTCATCTACACGTGATCATTGTCCTCTATTTGTCAGTGTACCACTTGCTGGTAAAAACAAAGCAGTGGAGGTGGAGACAGTCCCCCACCTTGTGAAGCTGCTCGATGATGAAGATTCCTTCGTGAAGGCTAACGCTGCCGGTGCACTAATGATGTAAGTGTGAGGTTCCTATCATTCTATACAATACATGTACATGTACATGTATGTACACAGATATTAGATGCGCCATGACCAACCACTGCCTACTATGTATGTATGTATGCCGAGTCCCTGTGAAGATATCTACCAGTGATCAGTTGACTAATTATTTTTATGATATAGATAAATGTTTTAACTTTTTAAAATTTTTAACAAATAAATTCAAGCTATGTTATATGAATTTATGTTATTAGTGTACACACATTTTATTGTATACTATTGATATGTACATCACTTACAGTGTGTTATTATATTGTTGTTCACTGGGTTACAGGATTACAATAACAACCAAGGGCAAATATACTGCCATCAACAGTGGAGCCTTGGAA